>JALGPY010000010.1:14605362-19405362 GCA_023055425.1 Linanthus parryae
ATCAACCAATGGAGATTGATGACCAAAAGAAGACAGTTACACACAACACACATAAGGAGAGGGGGAAGTACCAGCTTTCTACTACCGCTTGGCTACAGTCTCACGTTATCCTAGGTTGCCTAAGAGCAGGAGGTAGAAAACCTTCTTTCTTCTTTATTTGCTGTCTATTGCACGCTATCGATGACAAAGGTTTGCGCTACACTATTTATTCTTATGCTTTTCTTTTGGGGATCGGTCGATTGTCATTCATTTTTCATTCCTGAGAAATGCCACTTGAAGGTGATGCCCAAAGGAAAAATTGATCGATAACCAAGCAGTAATACGAGGCAGTCGAAAAGGAAATAGGTCTATTTCCCCTACCAAGACCTTGACCAAACCTCTTTTTACTAAGGGAAAGAGTGCCGAAAAACGAAACTTGTCCATCTTCAACGCCTTTCCCTTTTTTGGCATGTTTCGAGCCTTACTAAAAAAAATGACAAAAACACAGGGTTTCATCAACTTGATCATTTGAGATGCTACTTTACTAAGTAAAATGAACTTTTGCAGGAGATAAAGAGAATTCTTTTTCGACAGGCTCTTATTAACTAAAATGGGGGTTTAGTACTTTCTCCCATAGGGAGATAGAGATGTTTTTCTTCCACTTCGGCAACTGGCTTGTGACCACCTAGGCAGCCGGAGAAGCTGCCTAGGACACTGCCTTAGCTACATGCGGTTGGGAATTGAATTACGAAAGGTATCTACTTCGCCTTGTTCTTTACCTTGGAATCGCCTTGGTCCGAGGAATGCGGTATAAAACTATGGCTCATTCGCGAGAGATGATTCTGGTGCAATAGAAGACTACGATAAAGTATGGCATGTTGCTTGAGCGGGAGGAAACCTTTGCTTTGAATGATTGAAACACATCTCTTACTGGGTTTTTATTTAATTCTAAGGCAAAGCGATTCCTTTACTTCCGAAAGGTAGAAGGGAAGGGGAATGAATTATAGAACCCGGTACCTATAAATATTGCGCTTGCAAATAAAGAAAGTAGGTCGATACTCCCTATAGGGTCAATCAAGTCCAATTCCCTTATCCCGAGGAAAGATATTTTTCTATCTCACCTAGCTATGAAAGTAATGATTTGTTTCAGATCCTACTAAGAAGGCTTATTATGATGGGAGTTGGCCACGCAAGGAATCTCCGCTAAGTAAGCTTCGGACCACCATCTATATCCTTCTCCTCGGTTCAGCAACCTTGATCATAACTCGGGAATCGAATATTATATAAACATTTTATTGTGCAAGCAAGAAGATTGACCCCGGAATTGAACCTGGTATTCGATTAGAGATCCATCTCGCCAAGCAGGACACTTCTTATTTAGGACTCGGGGTGGAAGTGAAGTGCGAAGCCGCCCAGATCCTTTCTTACAGACACAATCGAACACTTGCCACTACTATAGTCATCACCGAAAGTACTAAATGGTGTGTGAATACACCTACAAATGGAGATAGATTATTGTTTCAATTCCTGTTTTTTCTATGTCTTCCCTTACATATAGGGTAGTGCTATCGCTCCCTTAGCAAAAGGGGTAACGGGTGGACCTGTTACTTCACTCAAGTTTTGTCATTGGATGTAACTGTTTTGCCTCAGAACTCAGGCAATTAGCAAACTTCTTGGATGACAATAGAAAGACGGGTCAACTAGGCTATCTATAGATGGTGGCCCTTCGGCTGGGCAAAGAGAAGCTTTCAGTGGCCGGCTCGAATCGGAACATTTCGCATTCGCGTAAAAAACCTATCCAATCAGCCTTTTCTTTCGAAATGAATGGCTATTCCCATCTAGATGATAGGGGTGCACGGGCTCGTGCCTATCCATTGGCATTTACCTTTCTTTCTTTCATTTATTCTTTCATTGCTTAGAACTAGCAAAGATGAGGAGAATCAGAGGGAGCTTTGTAACGAAGCCATTCTCTTAATAAAGGAGGGGGGGTGGATTGGATCATTCTATTATCATAGGTTGTAATCTTCTCTTTCGGTAGGACGTAATCTGATCTTAGGCCCATTTTAGGATAAGATTGAGCTTCCGAGCAAGCGTAGTTGGATCAAGACCTATCGCTTCTAGGCGCACAACCAAAGGTAGCTGGCATCGAATCCAGTTATAGAACTGCCTAGCCGAGGAAACCCAGCCTATGCGCTATCAAAGGAATACGAATACTCAATCTCAGCTCAATCCTTCGAAGGAAAAAGATGTACCAAAAGAAAGGGTTGAAAGACTCCTGGCTAGCTTAGAGGATCCCTTTCTCTAGATGGATTTTCGTTAGAATGCCTTCTTTTCTTCTTCCTCTTGAAAGTTCTCTCTCTTCATTGCATTGATTGATTTCGTTCCCACTGAAAGAGAAAGAGAAGGTCCCCTCTAAAAAAGGTAGAAGGGAAGGGGAATATATCATGGTTTTTGGCTCGCAATAAAGCTAGGGTCCTGATCGAGCAACTAGTAGTCCTATCTATCTACCTCTCCAAACACAATATCTTGAGTACCTATGATGGTGACCACATCTGCTAGCATGTGATGTTTGGACATAAAATCGAGTCCTTGTAAATTGTCAAAGCCGGGTGCTCTTATTTTACAACGGTAGGGACGATTGCTTCCATTACTGACCAGAAAGACACCAAATTCTCCTTTAGGTGCTTCAACTGCGGTATAGGTAGAAGAAGCTGGTACGGAAAAACCTTCTGTATAAAGTTCGAAATGGTGAATTAAGGATTCCATGGATAATTTCATTCGACATCGTGATGGAGGACAAAGCTTACGATCATCGGCTTTGATCATGCCACTAGGCATTTTATTAAGACATTGCACAATGATCCGAACACTTTGTCGCATCTCTTCGATACGAATACAGTAACGATCATAGAAATCTCCTCTAGTACCTACTGGTACATCAAAATCCAATTGGTCATAAACATCGTAAGGTGCTGCTCTTCGCAAATCCCAGCATACCCCTGAACCTCTTAACATTACACCACTGAATCCCCAATCCTTTGCTTGCTGTGCAGTGACAGTACCAATATCCACTAATCTTTGTTTCCAGATACGGTTGCCGGTTAACATTTCTTCTAATTCGTCGATACGAGAAGAAAATTGTTGTGTGAAGGAATCAATATCTCGACATAAGCCAAGAGGCAGATCTCGTGCCACTCCACCTGGTCCTATGAAACCGGCATGCATCCTGGCCCCCGAGACTCTTTCATAGAATTCCAACAATTTCTCCCGCTCCTCAAAAGCCCACAGGAACGGAGTTAATGCTCCCACATCCATAGCATGAGTAGTTAAAGCAAGTAAATGATTTAAAATTCGAGTTATTTCACAGAATAACACTCGTATATATTGAGCTCGTAATGGTACCTCGCAATTCAAAAGTCTCTCTATGGCTAAATAATAAGCGTGTTCTTGGGCCATCATAGAAACATAGATAGGGTCAACGACGGAACGAAGAACTCACCCTAGATACAGCTTTTTCGTACACGTTCACTTGCATCACATACACAAGTGCTCTCTGAACCGTGCAAGAAGGTCACCCATAACACGACTCTCCCACTTGAGTTACCTTAGCCCCTAGATTAAAAACGAAAAAAAAGATATTCAATAATATTGGAAAAATGGCAGCGTAACGTAACAACTAGTATTGAAAAGGTCGCCTTTGGAATATGAGTAGGGGGACTTGTACCTTCGTGGAGGCAAACCGAAGGAAGAGCAAAGGGAAGGCCGGTAAGGAAGAGGGGAAAAGGGTGCTGTCATCTATCTCGACCAGCGAGGCGTTGGAAATCCAGACCGGCTCAGAGAATAACTTTTCTATTTAGCCCGCCAACAAAGAAGTCATCCTTGGTACAAGCCCTCTCTCACTATCGATCGAAGGAACGAAGTGCTTCGAGCGAAGAGAGAAGGGTGCGTTAGCAGGCTCTCCCTATCGCAATTATTCGAGTGTTTCACTCTCTCGCTATCGCTCGAAGGTACTTCGATCTCGAACTATCGTTCGAAGGTTTAAATAACCCTTCCCCGCCTCTTACTTTGCCGGGAGGGGAACCTTCCCTTTCTATAACATACTCAGGCGCCCTCCTTTCCAATCAAAAAAATCAATACCAATCAAAGCCCTATCTAAGTAAAGCTTCGTCTGTAATTGGCCCCAGGGGAGTTTAGTTTACTCGACCCATTCCCCAGCCTCCCGTACTGCTCAAGTAAGTGTGCGACTCCGTATGAGGACCTCCTTCCCTTCTGCCCACTCTCCGTTCACACGGAATGCAGAGGAGGAAGGGTGGGCAGCAGGTACCACGAGCCCTCTGTCCCACAAATCTATCAAGAAGCGAGTGTAGTTCACCGGTTCCACCGAATGCTCCTATCTCTCGGCAAAGATCATATGAGTGTGCAGTTATGCTTCAGATGCTTCGCCATAGAATAAAGTTGTTCCCGTTCTTTTCCGGTGCACTCGCTTTATATCTCCGGCACACAAGGAAGGACGCGAGGGGAAGGAAGCAGCCCTAGCCTCTGTCCGGCCGATCATTTCGCTGGCATCTCGCATTCACGCCCCCGTTTGACTGCCGCTCGGGGATGTAGTTGTAGATACGTTAGTCTTAGTGGGCCGTTGGCTCCACCTGTTATCTCCTTCTACGACATGCTGTTGTCGTCGCCATATTCCATATGTCACTTAGTCATCTCTGCCTCGCTGCGGGCCAGCACCTCCGAAAGAAACGGAGGACTTCATTCAGTAACCCCGCGATCGCCCTCTAAACGATCAAAATAAGGTAAAGCTTGAAGATAAGTTTTGTACTCTATTAATTTCTCAGTCCCTCTATGGAGTAATACAATATGTGGTTCCGCACGTTCCACCACTTCTCCGTTCATTTCCAATACTAATCGTAAAACACCATGAGCAGCAGGATGTTGAGGTCCGAAATTCAAAGTAAAATTTTTAATTTGCCTCTTCCTAGTCGTCATGGGAAAGAAAGGCATAACTAAGAAAGATATTATTCCCTAAGAGCTTGTCCAATACCACCAGTACCAGAAATGCATCCCCTTCACCCGCGCGAGATTCTTCTATGCCAGCCGGGAATGTGAATAACGGCTCTGCTATGAAAGAAAGCGGCAGACAGACTTCTCTCTGCTAACTACCTTTTATATAGACTTGAAGCTAGAGATATAATATACTAAGCTATAGTGCTGCTACCAGAGAAGGCTGTTTCATGCTAGGCGTCCCCCGGCACACTTGCTATATCCACTAACACTTCATCCTACCCCTGATATAAAGCCGATCATCAACAAGAAAGCCAGAAAACGATAGCGATCGGCGTGACCGGGGAGTTCATTTCTCCCGCCTCAGCTTCGGGTTTCCTAAAGAGGGCGAGAGCGGAGCCCGCAAGCTCTATGCTTTTCCCCTGCTTTCATTCGATTAGCTCCCCATTAAAGGATAGGGTAGGGATTCCTGGGGCATGAGCATATGGTTGATTGCTCTTTCTTTCGATTGAGCGCCGGTACAAGCCCTCTCGAACTACGAAACTACTCGAAGGAGGAAGAAGATTGTAAGGGGGAGTAAGTCCATCGATCAATAGATCGAGGGTAAAAGGGGGCTTGTACCCTCGCGGTATCTCTTCTTTCTTATCTTATTCTAAGCACTATACCACAATCTTCGACCAAAGGAGAAAGATTATGAAAACTGAAAGAAGATTATGTAGCTTAGTTTATGGAATATTCGATTATTATATATTCTATATCATAATCTTCGACTAATAACTAGGTACTCATCTTCCTTGCCGGTCTTGAGGTCTCGCAAGCTTGCCCCCTTGCTGATCGAGGATGACTTTGACCCTTGAATGGGCGAGGACCTTGCTCGTAGTCCTTCGACTGTGGCATTTGGTTAACGTTTGGAGCCACCTGGAGCGCGAGAAGGAGCTTTCCTTGAGTATTCGTCGACGAACGTAGAGGCCTTTTCTTCTGCTTTTAACATCGATTGGCGCCTTTCGTAAGGTAAGGTGATTCGCCATATTCTACATCTCTCTCGGTATAACTCGAATCGATGGTGTTAGCAACGAAATTTTAAGGATGATATGATAAGAAATGAAATTCGAATGATGATATGATCGAGAATGATGAATTGTAGTGAATCTCCTATATAATATGAAAGGGAAGAGATATGAAAGTATCTTCTACGACCACGACTTTGTTTGCTTTCTTCTTGTTCGGCTTTGGTACAACGAGAAGGAGTTTCGGGCGCTTATCTTTCTTTTTCACCTGGGAGGTTGTTACCTCACTTCGGGGTATACATATTTGTATTATAGTTCGAATATTAATATTCGAAGTGGTCTATTACTTATATTATATTACTAGGTAAGAATACCAGCAGCCACTATGGCCTCGACGTCTTTGATCTTTCTAGTAGTTTATAGCAGCTTGTTTGGCTCTGGGAAGGAGAAGTGGCAGAATATGCTGCACCAGATGGAAGCACTTGACCTACTTTATTGCCCCTAATTTGTATGAATGCTTTCATTGTTATTGATTGGTTATTTCCTTGTTTCGGACCAACATGAAGATAGTTACCAGAAATTCATGTCAACAAAAAGCAATCAAGGTAGGACATTAAGTAAGAAGAGTTTGCTGTTCGCTTCGCCCAATGGAATGCACCATTATGTGACTTGATCTGCTTGGCCTCTCGAGCATACGAGTTGGGAGGCCGGGAGGAGAGACGGCGAGAGACTAAGCTTACGCGCAAGGACTTTAGTAAGGTTGTTCGAGTCATGACAATTGATCACCTGAAATGAAAGATGCAGGAGTGCGAAGTCAACCGGAACGCTCCTTCTGATCATATCCAAGCGGCGCGAATACCTCGAGTAAGAGCTTGTGGAGTCCCAACGCACTAAGAAAATGTGAAGTGGTCGGCGCATCGAATCGCATTCAAGTCACCGGTAGGTGTTCTCAATCGAAACATCACGGATCGGGCTTTAGATATTCTGCCCCCTCGACGGATCCGTCCGCTCAAGAGCGAATGCTCGCGACCCCAGCTTCCAAATTTGGCGCCAAGCAAGAGACTTCGGTTATTTATGCGATCGACTAAGAGGAGCCTTTGACCTACTCGACTAGTAGGAGAGGAGGAGATTCCACCCTATTCACGATCCACAGCTCCCGATACGCTTCATTGGGAGGAGAGTTGTCTTATGAATCGGTCCATAGTAGCCATTTCATTTGCCAATTTGAATGAAGATGTATGCGCGGATATTTAGAAGACTTTGATCTGGCTAGAACTAAATCCTAGCATGCCCTTCTACCGGGATATAAGGGATGATGCAGAGGAAACGCGAGAACTAACATCTGGGCCCCTCTCTCCATCACAACTAGCTTTTAGATGCCGGAGCAAACAGAACCGCAAAAGGAAGAAATAAAATTCCATTTCCAGCTCGAACATATAATATAAGCATCTGCTTCTTTAGGATAGGGATCGAGCTTACGTAGACGTAAGTAAGGTCGTTCGAGTCCGGTCGATTAGACACCAGAAGAAAGAGGTGAGACTGCGAATCTAACCGGACGCCCCATTCCTATATTACACCAACCGCACAATACCTCGAGTATGGGCTCAGATTATACTTGGAATACCTCCGAACTGCATAGATGAAATGGTAGTCGAATAGAATCCCTCTGAGTCAATCCAAACCAAGAGAGAAGGAGCTTCTTTCTCAACTGCACTGACCCGCTGTCGCTGTCGTTGTTCCAATCGCGTCTGTATTGATTGGCCTGCGAATTCAGTATGGAGATGGTTGGAAGCTCGACGGCTCCCGATTCCCAGAGCCAGAGTAGTAGGTCGGGTTGGGACCATCGCTCCTATCTTATCTTAGATCTTAGAAGGTTGTTAAAACCTATCTCCTTTTATAGAACTACTCGAGTGAGGAAATGGTTTACCTATTAGGTGAAAGACTGATAGAAGGAAGGGATAATCTAGTAGAAAGTGAAGCCGCTCGAGTCGCATCGCATCGTTATATTAAGGTAATTTCATAGACATCTTGTCGGTGCTCATCTACCATAATTGGGACCATACTCAGGGAGAGTAAAACACGAGAGAGAGAAAGAGCCCTTTCATCCATTGCCCCGGATCGATGCCCGGCATAATTCACCCGAGGCAAGAGCTATTCTATGCATTGGTGGGACTCTGTATATATATTTGTATAATCAGCGAGTAAAGTAAGACCGGTATTCCGGCATAGGTCTTCTACTTTTAGGATTGAGAGGTATTTTCGACCTGAAGACGCATTCGGTCAGTGTCTTCTCACCATCTTATTATGGTATTGGACAAAGAGGGCAAGATGCCATCGGACATCTCTTCTTAGAGAACAAAACATCTCAAATATTTTACTTGGCTAGATGGAATCAATGGAAGAAGTGGGACAAGCCCCCAAGGGGCAATATTCGAAGTAAACCAAGAACAAACGAAGGAAATTTCGAGCAAAGAAGGAAAGATAGCAAGCTAAGCATGTCTGATTCTACTTCTACTACGATGCCCTACCTAGTGGCCCACTCCACTTGAAAGGTGATGCCCAGCGAATAAATACGAGAGATCGAAAGCAAGAGTTTTTTTAACCCCTGTGTTTTTGAACAAAATCCTCTTTTATTAAGGGGACTAACCCCCAAAACAGGCCAAAATGGGTACTTTCGACCATGGGGAGATAGCGACGAATTCAAATTCGATACCCTTTGCCTTAATGAAAGTGGATTTGGTCAAAGTCCCCATAGGGGAGAGAGAACTTTTTCATTTTATATAACCCTCGTACGAAGGAAAAGACGGGTTTGGTCAAGTTGCCGATAGGTGAGATAGAAAGAATTCAATTCTTGAACTATCGCCCCCAGGAAAACTTGATTAATGCTTTTCATCGCTATATGAGAGACAACCCTTGCTTTTTCGAGACCGACCCTTCTATTAAAGGAAAGAGGGTTGGTAAAAGTACCGATAGGGAAGATGGACAACTCTCATTTTGAGAGGAAGCTTCGGTTAATAAAATAGGGTTTGGTACGTCTGCTGCCACTAGCTTTACCTTAGGGGATTCGTTCGATCGAAGACCTTCTGCACCTGACCCGGCATATCTACAACTTATAAAAGTTGGGTTGTTCTGTTTACCTTAGTTCTTGAAATCCTCAAAGGAATAGTTAAATCGGAGCCTGATGAAGCAAGGGTTAAGTCCTCGCTTCGGACGAAGACAGGTAGAACGGGTCTGTAAGCCCGCCCCTAATGAGACGAGTATGCCACAGATGTCTTATAGGGTGAACAAAGACCGAGGGCTAAGCTAAGGACGAGACCAATGAAGTATAGTTTATTATCTCTCTCGGAAAAGTCTCATTTTAGGCACCCCATTTAGTTAGATTACGTGTGGGCGAAGTACCTCTAAAATACTTATAGTAATGGTCGGCGAGTGTTCCAGTTGAAAGCAGCCTTCATTAGCTGATCTTAGGAGTGGGGACAAGCCCTCTTCTCTTACGCGAGCTATGCTGCAACCGTTAGAAAGAACGAAGGGAATGAAGATGATAGGAATATTTCGCTTTTTCTATTAAATAGAGATGGTCCGAGAGATGAGTAATTACCTTAAAGGCTACTTTGGTTTGGTTGGTCGAAGGAAAGGGCTGTTCCTTCTGCGGCTAAATCTCTCTTTCTTGAAGAGCGATGCTTCTTTTTCTAATGATATTGGTGTAAGCCACCTTCGGACATCAGGCTTCATCCTCAAGTCCTTTTCTCAGGGTATTCTTCTTCCGCTTCTGTTTTTAGCACGGAAGCTCTCTCATCTGTATTCGCTACTAATTCTGGTACTAGAACGTCCTGTCGGCCTGCGTTGAGAGGTACCTTCTCGTCTTCTTGACTTTCTTCCTTGTCGGATGGATTGGATGATGGGAATCGTGAACCAAGGCTAGTTGACTCACCGAGCTTTCTCCTAGGGAATACTATCTAGAACATCTAGCTAGTAGAAAGAGCACCTTGTATAGAGTAAATAATCAAAGAGGCATTCCACCCCTAACGGGCTCCACATTTCTTTTCTTTCATTTCCAATAGAGAAGATGAGTCCCTATTCTTCTCTTTTACTTTTCTCTTCTCCCTTGCTCGATCAACGGCTAGATGACCCGCTCCCTGGCTTAGGGAGGATTGCTGTTCTTAGTTGGACGAGTGAATCGGGCTGACCCGCACCTTATATAGTAACAGTAGTTCTAGTGAATGAGCCGATTCTGTAATCTTTAACTATAGGGTCAAGGGAGATTTATCTCTTCGAATAGTCCGTATAGAGCCTTACTCACTAGTTATAGAAGCAGTCCTTTCATGCCTTTTTAAGGCAGATCCAGATACAGATATCCAGATTAAAGATATTCGGTTTCATATTCTGAGGATTAGAGCAGCGAATAGACTCTAAATGAGCCCTTATTAATGAGCTATAGAGAGCGGGAGTTAGGGTTATCCTAGATATTCCCATTCTAAACTCAAGAGAAAGTCTCAAAACCAAAGAAGGGCATTCTTCTTCTTATCAATCAAATCAAGGTGATTGATTCGTTTTCTTCTATTGCAGGTACCACATTAGTTTGGTACAACCAACCGCTATAGTCGGCCGATGAATGAGCTCTAACTGGCACTGTCACCGTCTCTGTCATTACATTAGCCAAGGGCTCAGGCTCACGAAGAATAGAAAGAAAGAAACATATTCCGATCCTTTCCACTGGAGGATTTCTCAGGGAGCCTGGTCTTGTGTGTCTTCTTTGTAGCTGGGAATATTACCAGTGGTTCGAACAGTTTGCAAAACTTAACTAAGAGGTTGTTCTTCCTATTGTGGCTTCCTCGGGAAGCTTGCGAGGTCTAAAAGGGAGTATTCATACATATGCCTGTGAAGCCTAAGAAGAAGAGAGCTCGATCCTCTTCTAGGGATTAGAACTATCTATTTACATTTTCATGCGGGAAGCAGTTATGAAGCTAGCTATTCAGTTGAAATACTTGCTTATCGTCGGTTGACAACCATTTGATTTGGAGAAAGGTAAAGGTAAAGGTCTTTACCCATCTCCCATACATCAGTAAAAGGAAGTTAGAGAGGGCGAAGATGAAATGCTAAGCCCTTCGCTTCGATGCAAAGACCGGCCGGTTTGTTTGACTCTCCTTACAGGAAGCGGAGCTCCCTATCTACTCTACGCCTATGGTACTGCCCGAGGAGTCTTTGATCCTGTTTACTCTCTTTCTTTTTTATCATAGGCTTGTTCTGTCGCGACACGTCAGGTTGACTTGTCTTGTTCTAGAGCAGCTCCCCTGCTTCCCGGAAAGGTTATTGAAATGAGTGATCTTATTTATTAGTTTATTAGGGCAGAACGCAGGAAGAAATCTTGAATCAGTAGCCGGACAGATCGACGGTACTTCGCCCCCTCTCCCGCGTGGTTGAGTCTTTCACACTCTGTCTTATCGGTGCACCCGAGGCCTTCGAGCTTTGGTCTCTGGGGTGGCCCCCCGCTCTGTTGAGCTGGTACCTGAAAGGCCTTAAGTAAAGGTGCATAATCGATTGAAGCAGCCTGCACTCACTACGTCTGATACATGCATCTTAGATGAATTGTTCCATTCACTTTCATCGATAAAGTAGGAGCTTCAGTTAGCATCCGGTCTCATTACTTGGTTCCCATTCTCAATCAATGAAGCAAGAAAGAAGAGCAGTTGCAGCAAGAACTGCAGTTGCAAGAAGGTAAAAGCAGGAATGGCTTATTAAACAAGATCTTTGCTTTCACACTAACAATGATGTTCACCATGAAGGAAGAGAGGTTATCAAGCGGGGATGGCAATGGCAGTTAGGCAACTAGATACCAATTAAGGAGCTAATGGCTCCCCATAGGCCAAGGAGAGGGCTTTAGCACTCGAACAGCGGGAGAGGGTTTTACCACTCGACTGAAAGGAGAGGGATCCTGTTATAATAGGATACCAAAGTGGAAAGGGTTGTTACCCCCAAAAGGGATGCTACCCAAAGACTTCAAAGACAAGGGCAATAGGTAATAGGAAAGGTTAGTTTACGAGACCTCGTTTTAGCTGATCTAGGAAGGAATGAATGGTTTACTTATATCATTAATAAAGCGTGTAATAGGAACCTCTTAAAGTCGCTCAGGCTATCCCCAGCTATCTGAATCATCTCCCTCGTTACAACTCAAATATAAGGTCTTAGAAGAGAAGATGCAGAAAGGCAAGCAACCAACCATGGTATGGAGTATATATATAGCCAAGTGGAGTTGGCAAGGCACCGGTTTTTGGTACTGACATTCAAGTGGTTGGAATCCTTTGACTCCCGATCGGAGCTGTTAAGAGAACGAGTTCACGACTACAGGAGAAGGGCAGGCCCCAAGCATTCTGACTTGCCTACTTTACTAAGAGAAAGGCATGAAAGTCAGTCATAAAGGAACTAAAGGAAAGCCTTTTTTATAACAAACAAGGAATGTGCTTCAAGGATGCTTGCTATTCGATCGCCGTGGAAAGAACCTTCTGCCAATATCCCAACTTAAGAGTCGCTTCGAAGAAAGCTTCTTCTAGTTTAAATAAGGAAGCCCCCTACCCTATACAAAGAAAGACGAGACTAGGGCAACGAGCGAGGGTGCTAAAAAAGTCAACTAATGGTATCACAGCATCAATGGCATCAGGAAGGTGAACATCGCCAAAGTCTCACCAACTTCGGATTATACTAGAGTGGTCATCGATGATGTAGAAAGAGACAAATCCCTCTCTAGTAGACAAAATGTGACCCCAGATGGCCCTACATACATGGATCAACTCCGCCCAACTAGCTAAATAGTAAGTACCCTCTGCTTTTCCGGCTTAGTATACCCATTCTGGTTCTTGATTGGTCATTTTCTTTTGCTCGTACAGCTTCTTCTTCCCGGAAGAACAACCGCCCAAACAGCTAGGTGATCTTTCTTTGGTTTCCGTATACCGCTTTTTCTCCTCACTTTGACCTTCTGATCTGAACCAATGACTCCCGCTCTCCGCTCTCCCCTAAGACAAGTAATCGATTCATCGAACAAGAGAGAAGAGGAATTGACTTAGTGGAATGAGAAGTGTAGGCATCGAAGCCAAGGCTTTCCTCGCCTCATGGCTACGGCTTTGCATGTCCGAGACCCCGGCAATGCCCGAAGCTAACGTAGCTCATAAGGGCTCTAATGCAACCCGTATAGCTGACAAAGATATAGTTTGTAGGAAGGCCTATTCGTGCAATCCCTGGAACTGCAGCTAGTAGCTTGTTCTAGCTGAGTAGTAAGAAGAAGAAGAGTCTTTCGCTCACATCGATCAAATCTTTCCCGAGTCTTTCTCACGTGCATTGGATTCAATTCATCAAGTCGAAATTGCTTATAGAAAGAAGAAGAAATTGATAGTTAAGAATGATGGCTTTCAAAGGCCTAGAATGGATTTCTTGACCGGCTATGGTCGAGCAACCGTTACATTTCTGGAACGGCCACAGCCTACATAGCAAATCCCCCTCTTTTCAAGGAAGTGAGCATCAGACCACATGTAGTTCTCTTCTCAGTCCTTTCTTTTCGTTCCTGCACCAGTTCCTATGCTCGAGATTGACCGGGAGAATCGAGACGTGGCTTCAGAAAGACTACCGATTTTAACTTATAATAAGCCGTACATTCCCTTCGGTGCTCATTTAGCTGGTCGCGAAGGTGAGAAAGCTTTGCTAACTCTTGCTCGCCATTTTTGGTTCTATAACAATCGAGAGCGCGCGCGCCCCGTCGCTCCCAGTCTCCCTCTCCATCGAGAGTGATCATAAGACGGATGATCTCAGATTGCACTTCGAAAATATCTTCAGCTGTGCTTCTTGCGATATCGAGTTGATGTTTTAAAGGAGCTGGATTGTCCCCCAAAAGCCTACTCTCAATAGAAGATATCGAATCCCCACCTACTGTGTAATCCGGATGATATTGAAAGGGCCTACTCGAGGGACCTGCTTCCGAACGATTCGAAGGCGGCACGCGGCCTGCCTCACTTGGTTGATCGACCGAGGTACCCGTTTCCACCGAGTTAGTTGAAGGCCACGATTCTAAAAAGACATCCAATTCACCTTCACTCTCTTGCCAACTTGGTGTTTTGTTTGATCCTCCCAAACTATCCATACCTAGGATGAAAGGGAAGATTGTGGCCATAGCGACGGGATAGAGTATATAACTACGAACCAAAGCCGATAGCAGAAAAATGCAAAAGAAGAAAAATAAAGAAATAATTAAACGTACGCTCTTCTTCAATCGAAAAGCAAAAAAATGAAAAATTAGGATGAAGACAAAAAGAAGTAGAGCAAGAAAGAAAATGAACTTGTTGGAAGGAACGATAGCGCTTCCTTCGTGACCCAAAAACCTAATGAAAAGGGCTGCGCAGAAAGGGAAAAGAAATTTCGCGAGTTTGAAAAGGGACATCGGAGAATTAGGTCCTAGATAGTGGAACAAGAAAGACATAGAAAAGAAAATGAAAGTAGAGATTGAATACTCCGCCTAAAGAAAGAAAAAGGCGAAAGCTAGAATGCTCGGTCAATACCACCTCCATCGGGATCGGGAGAAGCCTTCCCGTGGTAAACCGCTCTGCCTTAACTTAAGCTACTCGAACCCCTCCCATTCTGGGATTCTCTGCTTGTCAATTATTGGTGTCATACTCACTCGTAAATGATTGGTGTCAGAATTTATCACTGATCAAGGGTATTTATTCGAATAGTCTCGATAGATCGAGAGAGTGAGCGAAGCGAGACCATCGATCGATAGATCGACTTGAGGGCTTTAGCACTCCGTACCTTCCTCATCCGTGTAAGAATTTGGAATTTCTCTTCCAACTCGTCCTAGAATGGGTTTTATGGCAAAGAACAAGAAGAAAACAAAAGATGAAATTTGTCCAATAGTGACAAATGGTGCCTCCACAGGTTGACATCCGATCCAACCTAGTAGTAAGCAATCTGCCAAAAGCAACCAAAAGATGCCTTGGTAAATAGGTCGAAAACTGGAACTACGTGCATACATACTTTTAAAAAAAGGTAAAGCCAACAGACATATAAAAACGAGTGCTATTGCGGCTACACCTCCCAATTTGTCAGGTATACTACGAAGAATGGCATAGACCGGTAGGAAATACCATTCCGGCACAATATGAGGCGGGGTGGACATCGGATTAGCAGGTATATAATTGTCGGGATGCCCCAAAACATTAGGAGCATAAAAAATCCAAATGGAAAAAAAGATAGCAAAAGCTACCCAACCTACTAGATCTTTTACATAAAAATAAGGGTAAAAAGCAATTTTATCCATCTCTGAATGTACACCCAATGGATTATTTGATCCATATTGATGCAATGCGGCCAGATGAAGAATACTGGCGCCTACTAAAAGAAAGGGGAGTAAATAATGAAGACTAAAAAAACGATTTAAGGTGGCATTGTCCACGGAGAAACCACCCCAAAGCCAAGTCACTATGGTATCTCCTACTACAGGTATGGCGCTAGCTAAGCTTGTAATTACTGTAGCTCCCCAAAAGCTCATCTGACCCCAAGGTAGTACGTATCCTATAAAAGCGGTCACAATCATTAATAGGAAGATTACAACTCCGATACACCAAACAAATTCCCTAGGACTGCTATAACTCGCATAATATAGACCGCGAAAAATATGAAGGTAAACCACAATGAAAAACATACTTGCCCCATTAGCATGCATATAACGGAGCAACCAGCCCCCTTCAACATCTCTCATAATGTGTTCTATGCTGTTGAAAGCTAGATCCACATGAGGTGTGTAATGCATAGCTAAAAAAACGCCAGTCACTATCTGAATGACTAAACAAATACCAGCTAACGAACCAAACCCCCACCAATAACTAAGATTGCTCGGGGTTGGATAATCTATTAAATGTTGATTAAGTATGGAGGATATAGGTTGTTTAAGAAAAGAGAATCATTGATTTCTTCCAGTAATTTTCGTAACACCTCTGGCTCTATCCCCCCGAGAAGAGGAGGTAGCAAAGAGAAGATGTAGTCGGTAAGGGGGGCTTTCTCGCTAGCCCTGCTCCACTACCCCAGTTGGTTGACTGGTAGCTTCATCTCCTCGTGCTCCCTGTTTTTCCCTATCACTAGTGATTATTCCCAATCCAAAGCCCCCCTTTTCCATTCATATAGAAATCCAATCGTCAAAATCAATAAAAAGGCCATCATGGACCAGAATCCAAACAGATCAATCTTGTTGAGAGATACTGCCCAAGGAAAGAAAAAGGTGACTTCCAAATCAAAGATAATAAACAAAATAGAAACCAGATAAAATCGCATATCAAAACGACTTCTGGCATCGCCGAAAGGATCAAAACCACATTCGTAGGCCGACAGTTTTTCTGGATAGGTCGAACTATTCGAAGAAAATAAAAAAGGAAGACCAAGTAGGATCAAAGAAACTAGCAGACTAATCACTAAATAGATACAAATAGGTGCAAATTCTAACATCACCACAGCCCACTTGGTTCTCTCGCTCCTTGCTCTAAAAATGAAGAAAGACTTGTACTTTGAGAAGGGCTTTCGCTCTCGACTGAAAGGAGAAGGGAATCATTTGAAGTGAATCTTTTCGAAAGGGCTTGGTCCAACGCATGGGAGTTTGGGAATGTTGCAGTCTTCTCTTCTATTAAGATATTTCGAGTAGGAACAATTCCCCTAAAGGAAGGCCTTACCTTAGCCTAGCGAGGTTGCTAATCCGTAAAAGTAGGCGAAAGAGGGATAAAGTCCCTTAATAAGCCCCAGTTTCTTCCTAGGGTTAGGTCCAAGGAGTCGCTAAAGGAGGATGCTGGAAGCTTCCTCAATCCTTGCCTTGTTTTAGTGAGAGTAGGATCGATAGTTCAAGTAGGCTCAAGTCGGGAAAGATGTCCACAGGGAGTTGGAAAAGCAAGCGTCGGGGATTGAGAGACCGGTCATTTCAAAGGAGGGTTGTATGAAAGTTTCCCTCAAGCATTAGGAACCGGCGCTAATGACTTATTATAATAAGGAAGATGTTGGTACTTCGCCCCCCGAGTCAAGCACCCTAAGAATGCATCGGCGCAACCAACTTCCTCTTCCTAAGTAAGACCTCCCATAGCGACAACCTAAAGAGAGCAAGCAAGCCCTAGGGCCCATACGAAACCCGAACGTAAACGAAAACTTATATCAAACCGAACCAAAGACCGATGCCCTATGTCCGAAGCGAAGTCCAAATCAAAGTAAGTTGAATGCTCTTGCCAATGAATGCCCAAGTGTTGTTGCCCGAGCCAAGGCCCAGTACTATGTCCGCCTAGGCGGTGTCCCAATGCCTGAGCTAGCCTCTCCTATAACATATGCAATTGGGTATCAACCCTAACCGGCCAAAACAAACAACAAGATCACTTTTGTCAACTACGGCCGAAGCCGAAAGAGTGTTTTTTCTTTGTCAGCAAGGTTACCTGGTCCGGGTTCCGCTTGCTAGGTCTTTAGAGACCTAACTTAATAAAAAGTAGTTGATTATTAGGCCCTTCCTGTCTCCGTAAACCTCTGTTTTTCTGCTTGCAGCTGAGTCAAAAATTCCTCTGTCTTACTATGTCATAACTATTTATTATAGTAGGGACTTTCGCTACCACAACTCCAAAATCCGCTGCTTTCTAATTCTTTTTTTAAACTGCTTCGGCTGTTTGAAAAGCGTTTTTGCCTCCCCATCTCCGGATTACTCACTTTATTGTGTTGTTATAACCCTAAACCACCCCTAAGTAAAGTGGGAGTGGGAGTCTACCAGTAAGTCACCTTCGTTTTTGTTTTACTCAACTTATCTTCTGAGGGCCCTCATCTACGTAATCTGCCTTTGATTTGTCCAGCTTCAGGATTCAGCACGAGGAAGTACGGTTCGTAAATCCTTATATTGCTTAAAGATTGGTAATTTCGTACTTCCGACCCCGACTCAAAATGGATTTCCTTTTTATCAACCGGTTCAGCAGCCGGCTTCTTTTTCTACTTTATTTTGTAAAACGAGTTCTGGATTCCAAACTGTAGTGGCTTTGTCTGCTGGCCTTCTAACTACCCCTATCTAAAGAAAAAGGGAACTCTAATCTATTTCTTTAAGCGGCAGTTCCCGTATCACAAGGCTGCCAATTCAATTTCCCTTTCGGATGATGGTGCTAAACCAATAACTTTGCCTTCCCTATACTCTATTCCTATCGATACAAACTCGAGGGGGCGTAAGTCCTGAGTACGCAGTACGAGGCTAAAGCCCTTAACCGAGCTAAACGGGGGCTCGTTGCGGTAGAAAAAGTTAGGTAGTTCTTTGCCCAAGGAGGAGGATCGGTAAACACGCTTCCGAAAAGGCTCCTGAGTTTGCGAGTAAGAATGGGTAGGATTCCTAAATGGAAGGTTAGTTTGCCAAGTATGCTTTCAAAGTAGGTGGCGTAAGGATAATAGCCCCCAGTGGGGAGTTCCAGCACGATTCGTTGACGAATGAAAGGGTTTTAGCTTCCCACCTTTCCCCACACTCCCATGCCTTGAGATCGAAGAGCGCGAGAAGGAATCTTCCGAAATTCAACGGCTAGAAATCCGTGCCTGTAGTTGAAAAGTGAGCCGAAACGACAGGAAAAACCGTCCTTACTATACTTCGCGTTGACTGGTAGAAATGAATCTCTGCTCTCGGTAGATGGAAAGGAAGCAGGCCCACCCCCCTATTGCCTCATGGAAGTAAAAGAGTGCCCGTGCTTGCACGAGTGAAATAATCGACAGTCAGTTTCGAATGAATACGGTAACAGAAGCCGACCAACGTGGCCCTGCCCTCTCCGATCTTCACTAAATTCGAGAAGAAGATCAGATCCACATTCGTGTAATCAACTTCCAAGCGAAACTAAATCCGAATTACTGCTATGCAAGATCATCGAATCATCTTATATAAGGTCGACCCTTGACAAATCCTTATCATAGCTCGTAGAATTTATTAGGTAGGGGTGAATAAGAAAGAGTATATTCTTCGTCTACGGCACCTTTCACTGACCAAATGATTGAACTGCTGGACGAAGAAGGGGAACAGATTATAAGGACCGCTAGTTGGTCAAAGCTTACAATAACGATCAATAGTATAGTAAAGAAAGGTTTGGTTAGGATTTGCAGTTCCTGAACGATGGTTGTAACAGCGAGTGCTAGTCTTTTCGTAATTGATCGTGATCCTAAGCTAGAATAGTAAATATGGTTAGCAAGGCTCTACCACAAAGAAGGTAAGGCTCTCCTCAGGCGTGGTTGGCCCAGGCAGGGTAGTAGAGGTGGATAGGTAGCCAAGCTAGGTAGCTAGGTAGGGCTAAGGTGCTTTCAGTGGGTGTTTCAGTGGCCATATCTTCCGCATCTTCCACTTTCGAACGAATAAGTGGGAGGTCCAATCCCGCTTCTGGGTGGTACGTTTGAGTGTTCATTAGAGATAGAGATGGTAGCGCGAGTAGAACTTCCGACCGATACCGAGTTCGCTTTCTCCCATAGGGGCTTGGGAAGCCTGTATGTTTGAAGAGCTCGGAGGATAGGCGGCTGCCGTTCCGGATAGATCAGTAGGAAGGCCCACCAATCCGTGTTCTACTTTGTATAAAGAGAAAGTCAGGAAAGAACCCCCTTCCCTCGAACTACGAATCTGCCTTTTTGGGCCTTCTCTCTTCACTCTCCGCCCCCTTCGCTCTCGGTACTTCGAGCCTTCCACTACTCTTCGATTAGGGATCGACTACTTTGAATATGGAAGAGAACCTGGATGCACCGACTCGACTCTTCAACCAATCCCAACTCCTGACGAGGTAGATTACGTGTTGTTGTATCAATAGCGAAGATTTCCATCTATATTATCATATAGTTTCCCAAGCCAAGGAAGACTAGGTAGGCATAGAATTCTGGTAATCGATGAAAGGCGGGCGAGCGTAGCGAGACCTCGATCGATAGATCTAGCTAATTGAGAAGAAAGAGGCATAGAATTTCTATAGGATTGCCAGTGCCTAGGGCCGCGATCCGAACATCGATACAACACAATCAATAAAAGGAGAAGAGTCGAAAAGAAAGGGCTTTCGATCTTCATTCGATAGAAGAAAAAGGAAGTCTTCTCTATCAACCCGAGAAGGAGAAAGGATGGCGGCGCCGGCAGGCGTTCTGACGCTACTAATAAATAGACCTGTCTTTCGGCTAGTCATATCGGTCGAATTCCCAATTCGTTGAGTGAAAGCATGGCGAATGCACAAAAATGCATTTTATCAAGCCTGACTTAACTTCACTTCAAAAGGAGCGATTTCCGTCCGCAAGAATAAGTCTCTCTATTTTGTCTTTAGGGATAGAGAGCGGAGTGCGTTGAGTAAGAATTGTGAGATGTCATATATTTCAGGAGCTAGATTAGTTGCCAATAAACAAGTCTGAATTGCCTTAACAAAAATGGATGGAATTGGACCTAAAAAAGCCATTCAGATTTGTTATCGATTAGGTATCAGTGGGAACATAAAGATAAAACAGTTAACTAAGTATCAGATCGACCAAATTGAACAAATGATAGGTCAAGATCATGTTGTTCATTGGGAATTGAAGAGGGGAGAACGAGCAGACATCGACCGATTAATTTCTATTTCTTGTTATCGTGGAATTCGTCATCAAGATGGATTGCCCTTACACGGTCAACGAACTCATACTAATGCTAGGACTTGTCGCAAGCAAATTCGGAAATGAAAGAAGTCTACCGCTTGGTATTTGTCTGATCAATCACACTGATAGCTTCAATAGTTCACTGAAATTTTGTGTAGTTTTTTTGGTATTTCAACGCTTACTAATCCAGTATACGTATAGTAGGCCTCCTTCGCCACTCCACTAGAGGCTCGGCTAAGTCTTGCTCCCTTCGCCCGCCTATCGCTCATTCACTCGCCCAGTAAGGGTAAAAGGGTAAAGCGCTCGACCCGACCGTATAAGGGGGCGAACGTAGGGAGACCGCGACCAAAGGAAGAGGGGGCGTAAGTCCGTCGCCTAAAGGCCGAGGGGGCCACTCGACTAAAGGAAGAGCCCTTGAGGGCTGTAGCACTCCGTACCCTCGCGTAATCTTCGATTACTATAGATTAATATATAATCTTCGACCAATAACTTAAGTTCTTCGATTCCGAGGGTAGGTCAAGGGTCGGAACTACTCTCGTGTTTTACTCGAGGGGGTGAACGTAGTGAGACCTCAAGGGATCGGAATTATTCGAAGGGCAAGCCCTCTCGAACTATCGTTCGAAGGTATAAATAGCCCTTGATCTATCAGGGAGCAAAAAAGGGGCTTTGCTCGCCCTCTTTAGGTATGAAGAAAGAAATAAGGGTTGAAGTTTAGATCGCTCACAGTAGTTCTACCTATAGAAAGGATCATGAAAGAGGCGATCAGAATGGTACTCGAATTCATTTACGATTCCGAATTTCCAAACACATCGCATTTCCGCTCGGGTCGAGGCTGCCACTCTGACCTAAGACGGATCAAAGAAGAGTGGGGAACCTCTCGCTGGTTTTTGGAATTTGACATCAGGAAGTGTTTTCACACCATCGACCGACATCGACTCATCTCAATCTTTAAGGAAGAGATCGACGATCCCAAGTTCTTTTACTCCATTCAGAAAGTATTTTCCGCTGGACGACTCGTAGGAGGTGAGAAGGGCCCTTACTCCGTTCCACACAGTGTACTACTATCGGCCCTACTAGGCAACATCTACCTACACAAGCTCGATCAGGAGATAGGGAGGATCCGACAGAAGTACGAAATTCCGATTGTTCGGAGAATCAGATTGGTTCTATTATGGACAGGTCGTATTGATGACCAAGAAAACTCTGGAGAAGAAGCAAGCTTCAACGCTCCCCAAGACAACAGAGCCATCATTGTGGAGAGGGTAAAGAGCATCCAATGCAAAGCGGCCTTTCATTCCCTTTTTTCGTCGTGGCCCGCAAGCACCCCCCGGCTCAGGGGAGACCAGAAAAGGCCTTTCGTTTTCCCCCCTTCGTCGGCCCTTGCCGCCTTCCTTAAGAAGCCCTCGAGCCTCCTTAGCGCCGCCTTCCTCATAGAAGCAGCCGGGTTGACCCCTAAGGCCGAATTCTATGCTAGAGAAGGCTGTAATAATAATTGGGCTATGAGACAATTAAGTATTGCAAAGGGCTCGCTGATAGAGCAAGGCGGGGAAAGGATACTAGTTATCAGGTCAGAGATAGGCCTGGCCCGTAAGCCCTTAAAAAGCCATTACTTAATAAGGATTTGTTACGCGCGATATGTCGACGACTTACTACTGGGAATCGTGGGTGCCGTAGAGCTTCTCATAGAAATACAAAAACGTATCGCCCACTTTCTACAATCCGGCCTGAACCTTTGGGTAACCTCTGCAGGATCAACAAAAATAACTGCACGGAGTACGGTAGAATTCCTCGGTACGATCATTCGGGAAGTCCACCATCGGCCCTCGAACTGCATAGGTATGATTGGATCATTAATAAGATTTGTAATATATGAAGTCCAAGAAAGAAATTCAGTTCACCCATTAGGCTCATCTCAAACTCCCTGCACATCAGACTAGAAAACTCTTTTGAAAGAGCATCATTAGTAGCACCAAATAATATATCATCTACATAAATCTGAACTACTAACATATCACTTTGTTGGTGTTTAATGAAAAGAGTTTTGTCAACTAAGCCTCTTCTGAAATTGTTTTCAAGTAGAAATTTTGAAAGTCTGTCATACCAAGCCCTTGGAGCTTGTTTTAAACCATAAAGAGCTTTTTCCAGTGTATAAACATGATCAGGAAAATTTTCATCTTCAAAACCAGGAGGTTGTGCTACAAAAACATCTTCTTGTAAATATCCATTTAGAAAAGCACATTTAACATCCATTTGATAAAGCTTTATGTGATTGTGAGATGCAAATGCAAGAAGTATTCTAATAGCTTCTAACCTGGCAACAGGAGCAAAAGTCTCCTCATAATCTATACCTTCTTCCTGATTATATCCTTGAGCTACCAGTCTGGCTTTATTTCTTACCACTTTGCCATTCTCATCAAGCTTGTTTCTGAATACCCATCTGGTTCCAATAATTGATTTCTCTTTAGGTCTAGGGACCATATTACAAACCTTGTTCCTTTCAAACTCATTCAGCTCACACTTCATTGCAATAATCCATTATGCATCTTCCAGAGCTTCCTTGGTATTATTAGGCTCAATCAAAGATACAAATGCACTAAAAGCACACAAGTTCTTTAACTGTCCTCTTGTCTGAGTTCCAGTTGATGGATCTGATATAATGTTGTCAGATGGATGGTCTGCAAGGTACTTAAACTTCTTTCTTGGTACCCAGGAGTATTCTCCTTCAAGGCTTTGAGTCCTTGAAACAGTAGAAGGAGCATCATAGAAAGTTTCAGCTTCTGTCTCAAGGCTTTGAGATTTTGGTTCAGCAGGAGGTTCAAGGCCTTGAGATTATGCTGGTTGATTCTGTACATTAGTTTTGCCTTTGTCTTATTTCACAGCATCATCATCTGATTCATGCTTGTACAAATCTAGATCTGCAAAACTTTCACTCATAGAGTCCTTAGTACTTTCATCAAAAATTACATGAATGCTCTCTTCCACAATCTTGGTTTTTCTATTATAAACTCTATAAGCTTTGCTAGTTTGAGAATATCCAAGAAATACACCTTTATCACTTCTAGCATCAAACTTACCAAGATTGTCTCTACCATTGTTATGCACAAAACAGATACAACCAAAGGGCTTAAAATAAGAAACAGTAGGCTTTCTCCCTTTAAACAGTTCATAGGGAGTCTTTTTCAATATAGGTCTGATCAAGCATCTATTCAGCACATAATTGGCATTGTTAACAGATTCTGCCCATAAAAACTTTGGCAAATTACTTTCAAGAAGCATGGTTCTGGACATATCCTCAATTGTCCTATTTTTCCTTTCAACTACTCCATTTTGCTGTGGAGTTCTGGGTGCAGAAAAGTTGTGTGAAATGCCATGCTTTGCACAAAATAAATCAAATTCAAGTTGATCAAACTCTCTACCATGATCACTTCTAATGGATGCAACAGGTAAATTTTTTAAAGTTTGAAGCTCTTTGCACAATCTAGAAAACTCAGATAAAGCTTCACTTTGGTCTCTAATAAACATCACCCAAGTAAATCTAGAATAATCATCAATTATAACAAGCATATACCTCTTACCTTTTGGGTTCTGAACTCTCATAGGACCACACAAGTCCATATGCAGCAATTCTAAGGGTCTAGAAGTACTTACAAAGTTCTTTGGCTTGAAAGGGCTTCCGGTCTGTTTACCTTGTACACAAGCCTTGCAAACCTCATCATCTGAAAATTTCTGTGATGGTAAAGTATGTATACTAATATGCCCAAGCTTTCTGTGCCAAAGCTTTGAATCTTCCTTCAAGGCCTTGAGGCATTTTAGCTTGTCACCTGCAACACTGTTAGTATTCATAGAATATAGATTATATGATCTACGAGCAGTGAGTATGCAATCACCAGATTTCTCATCTTGCACCACACATTTCTCCTTGTCAAATACAGCTTTATAACCTTTATCACATAACTGATAGATACTAAGCAAATTATACTTAAGTCCATCTACCAGATAAACATCAGATATAGAATTTGTAGAACCATTACCAATACTACCTATACCAATGATATTGCATTTTTCTTTGTCACCAAGTGTGATTGTTCCTCCAGATTTTTCTTTAAGTTCAGTAAAGAGAGACCTCTTTCCACTCATATGTCTGGAACATCCACTGTCTAATATCCATTTCTGATCTTTCAAAGCCTTGGTGACATCCTGCAAAAACAAATCATTGCCTTAACAGGCTGTTAGACCAAGTGCAGAACTTTGAGTCATACTCAGAATCAGCCATATTTGGTGGCCTAATTCCTTTTGGAACCCAAATATGCCTAACCTGTCCCTTAAGCTGATAAGGACAAGTATTCCTCATAATGTGAGGTTCTGATCTTCTGAAGGGACAAGTTAATCTGACATGACCAATTTTTCCACAGTAATGACATTTTGGAGAATGTCTGCTACCAGATTTGACAAAAGTAGTTTGGATTTTCTTTGGAAAATTTGGATTATAGCCAATCCCACTTTTATGCATTGATTTCAGACTTCCTCCAAGAATGAGATTCAGATTATGTTCTGAGCCAGTAAACCTAGCTAGGACCTTCTTGGACTCTTGAAGTTTCTCAGTCAAAGTACAGATCTGTTGTTCTAAATTCTCAGAATGAGTCTTTAGATCAGCATATCTTTCAGTTAAAAGAGTGTTTTGATCAACAACCTCTTTTATCTGTGCCTTCAAGACTTTGAACTTGCTGTCCAAGGCCTTGAAGTCTTTTTCCAGATTTGTCTTAGAAACTTCAACAGTTTTGTTTGAAACCACTAGGTCCAGGTTTTCTTTTACCTGCTCATGAATCTTAATGTTTAAAGCAGAAATCTCATTTCTATAACTTTCCTCATTTAAAAACATACTTTTGAGAATTTCAGGAAGTACATCAGAAGGACTAGCAAGTAAATTTTTTACCATGTCTTCAATGTGTCTGTCTGATGAACTTTCCTCATTATACTTTGCCATGAAGCATAAGTTTGCTTGCTCTTCTTCTGTGTCCGAGTCACTTGATGAATCAGAATCACTTCAAGAAGCCATCATGGCTTTCTTCCTTCTGTTTTTACCATCCTTCTTCTGAAAGTTCCTGTTATTCTTCTTTTGTGGGCAGTCCCTTACTAAATGATCTGCATCACCACACTCAAAACAATTCATTACTTTAGTTTTATGTGACTGTGATGAAGATTTACCTTTGTAATCCTTGCTGCCTGAGGGTCTTGATCTCTCTCTGTTGTAATCCCTATTACCAGAGTTTCTTTTCTTTTTGAGAATCCCTGTCAAGGCCTTGGAGATCAATGCTAAAGCCTCTTCATCATCAGGTTCCTCCTCAGTCTCAAGGCTTTGAGACTTTTCACTATCTTTTGCCTTAAGTGCTAGGTTCCTGATATTTTCACTCAAATCACCTTCCACATCCTTCATGGACATTTCATGAGTGAACAACTTTCCTTGTAGATCATCTAGCTGAAGAAGAATCAAGTCCTGAGCTTCCTCAATGGATGTTGTCTTTGGCTTCCACTTGGCTTTTGGCAAACTTCTCAGAATCTTTCTGACCTTCTCTTCATTTGAGAACTTCTTTCCCAATGACTCCAGGTTGTTCACCACATCAGTGAATCTTTTGAACATTTCCTTGATGGTCTCATCTGAATTCATCTTGAACAACTCATATTGCCTCAGAAGTATGTTGATTTTTGTCTGCTTAACCTGGCTGGTTCCTTCATATGTCACTACAAGTTTATCCCACACTTCTTTGTCACTCTTACAGTTTGAAACTCTGTTGAACTCATCTGCATTTAAAGCACTGTATAGCAAATTCATAGCCTTGTAATATTTTGATACCTTTTCCAGTTCAATGACTGAAAGATTTTCCTCAGACTTGATACTTCTGACTCCATCAATTGTAGTGTAGAACTCATGAGGACCATTCTGAACTATTGACCATAGTTCCATGTCTTGATCTATGATGAACATCTTCATCAATGCCTTCCAGTGCATGAAGTTGTCACCACAGAACAATGGAGGTCTGTTGGTTGTCCTTCCTTGTGAGAATCCACCATCTCCTACATAACTCATAGTCACCAGATTGTTAGATCTAAAAACAGTGACACAAGCTCTAATACCAATTGAAAGTGTGTAATGTAGACTAAATACAGGACCTAAATACTCTAGAAGGGGGGGGGTTGAATAGAGTATGGAAACTTTTTGAAAAACTTAAAGTTTAACAGAAAGACTTTGTGTGAAACTTAAATCGCAAGGCCTTGAGATTTTAGTAAACTGTCTGAAACTTACAAAGGCAAAATAGTAAACTACAAGGCCTTGAACTGTAAACAATTCTAAACAACTTTTGAACCCTAGTTTGATACGAGTTGGGAGGCCGAGAGGAGAGACGGCGAGAGACTAAGCTTACGCGCAAGGACTTTAGTAAGACTTGAGTTGTGTGCAGCAGATAATAATCAAACTGTAAAGTAAAGAACACAAAGCAATTTACAGAGTTCAGTCCCAATGGACCTAATCTCTGCCTGAGAGATCTAATCCCACCAGTATTGGGAAAACACTTCTTATTACTCACACAGAAACAACCCCAGCTCTTCAAGCCTAAGTGATTTCCCTTACACCTATACAGCTTGTGGTTCCAAACCTATCTAGTTCCAGCTACTAAATGTTGAGCTAACAAGAAACTCTTGTTGTTCACTTGAACAACCAACCACTAGGTTAAGTGAGGTTTAAGATAACCTAGAGATACACAGATAAAAGTACAAGTGAAGAACATAGTATGAAGATAAGCTGTTGAAGCCTGGAAGTGTTCTTCTGGAAAACTGGATTGATTTGATCTTCAGAAATCTGGAATGAAGCTTGAATGATTGTGTGTTTGAATGAATGATCTCCCACGATTTTGTCACACCTCTCAGAGTATTATGCAAGCCTCTATCACTTTCAAAATTCAAACCAGTCTCTTTTATCCACAGCTGCAACTGATTGAGAGATTTTAGGATCTAAGTTCCTACAAATCCTCCTTCTGTTTTCAACTGAAATTCAAACAGCTTCAAGTGGATATTCGTTGGAGTTTATTGAGATTGCTCCTGCACGTTTAACAACCCTGCAACAACATTGAAACACAGCAACAACAAAACCCAGAAAGCTAACAGTACTATGACTGCTTGGTTATACAGTTTCTGATAAAACTGTTTAACAAACTTAGAACAATAACCTGTATATCTTCTGAAACATATGAATCATGAAAAAAACGTTTAAGACACTTAGAAGTGAGTAAATAATCACAATACTAAGAACCACAACCTGCAAGAAAGAATCAACTAAGTTCTGTAAAAACTGTCAGCAGCTCAAGGCATATCTCAAGGCCTTGGAGCTCTGAACCTTCTTCACAGAATTTCAAAGATATACCCAGATAACTTTTTTTCTTCCTGTTCTGATCATCTGCAATTGTGTTAGATATAAAAATAGTATAATCTAAAAGTATATGCAGTAAACCACTGATTTGCATAATCAGATATCCAATCTGCAACACATAATTGTCATAACATACAGCAGAATAAATAACTCAAGGCTTTGAAGTTCAGCCAATCTCAAGGCCTTGAGATAACTGAAATGCTTTGCTGCTTATGCCTTAGCCTTTTGTCTTTCATCACTCAAAAACAACTCACTTTAACCTTCCGTATTTAACATGCCCCCCCCCCCTCCAGAAATTTTCTTGGTCCGTCCCTGCATGTACCACTCTGTTTTTGTTTACCAGATGTTTCTCTCTCTTGTATTGGCTGTGATAGCCTTTTCTTTGATGGAAGCTACAGTTTTCGAAAGTTTTTTTCATAATGAAAGGAATCGACACTGTGATGAGAAATATTTGTTTGCTCTTTGAGAAAAAGATGTGGACTTGCTATAACCATACAACGAAGAAAGAGTGGTGATAATTACAGCACAAAAAACAATAGTTACAGCACAACAAATTCTAAGTGACCAGATTGCCCCATAATTACATTAGATCGTGAACCAATGCTTCTGCTTGAGTGCTTCTCTTTCATCTGCCCCTTGTCTTTCTAACTCTCACATTAATTATTCTCACACTGTCCTCTCTCTCTCTAACTCTCATCTGCTTGTTCTCTTATCTCTTAGACTCTTCCTCTAATTTTCTTCAAAATTTATTTACTAATCAATACAACCACGATGTAGAAAAAGGTAAAAGATTAAGTTCACACATTTGAGCACCATAAAGGCAAGAATTCATTACATTGTATGCCTAAGCTACCTTTTTCTAGATCTGGGTTGTTCAGGGTTCGTTTCTGCTTGTGTTCTTGAGGTACGAGGAGGCAGAAACCGTTCTTTGATAGCAATTTAGTGGCTGATTTGAGGTGGATGACTCTGTTGAAGTTTTTGGATAGCTTGCTCTGTTTTGGAGCTGAACAGGGGTTTGTTGAATCCATTTATGGGCTTTCTTAGGGATTGTCGTTGTGGGTTTTTTCAAAAATGTGAAGGGAGAGAGAGAGAGAGAGAGAGAGATTTGGAAGAAAGTAGAGTACTGGGTTTTGTTTTTGTTTATCAATACATGCAGGGACGGACCAAGAAAATTTCTGGAGGGGGTCCATGTTAAATACGGAAGGTTAAAGTGAGCTCACAATGTTATTTTAGATGACATAGGGGGGGGGGGGGGGGGGGGGGCGACATATACTTTTGTAAATATCCAAAACTGTTAGGGTAATATTTGTTATTCTCTGAAGTATAGGGGGGGGGAGGGGAATGCCCCCTGGTTGGATATACATGGGTCCGTCCCTGAATACATGGTTTGATTTTTGTTCATCAGTAGATGGTGACATGGTGGTTTGGGATTCTTCCATTAAATTGATTGTAAATTAGACAGATGGTGGTCATTGCTGAAAGGGTGGGTGGGTTTGTCTGGGTTCGATGGGCAGGAGTGTAGAGAGGGAGAGAGTCAGTGGAGTGAAACAAAAAGTTGTCACCTAGGCAGTCATCATATATAGGGGTAGTGTGGTCTTTTAAACATTTTTTGTGCTGTAATTAGTACTTTTTGTGCTGTAATATCAGCACCCCAAAAGAAAGTGGATTTCCTATGTTCTTCAGGAACTTCCTGAAGTGGCCTACCACTCTGTCTCTTCTCTTTAGTCTCACTTTGACCTTTTGCGCGTATCTGGATCACTTAATCGGGTGATTCGAACAGCAAAATGATGCGATTTTTTTTTTTTTTGAAACTCACCGTGTTATAGTGAAACTATTATTCTACAACACCATGGAAAATTTGTCAAAAAATTGCATCATTTTAATAGCCAAGTCACCAGGTCAGAGTGATTCAGTGAATTGAGTTACAAAAGTCAGAATGGGGGTAAAGAGAAGAGACATAGTTGGTATGATGGTACTAGGGGGATTGCCGAGAATTTTTTGTTTGGTCTAATAGCAAATGATGTTTATTTGCTCTAACCATACAACGCAGGACACGTCAAGAAAAAAGAGAATGAGTGGCAGAAAAAAAGAAAGTGGATTTCTACACGTTTCTGACGTGTCCTATGATGTATTGATTAGAGCACCATGTCATATTTGCTCTTGGAGCAAACAATAATTACTCGGGATTTCCCGTGCCCGAGGGCACTACCCAAAAACCACGTTTCATAATTGATTTTGCAGGAGGAGAAGATGAAAATGGCGTTCCACATTAATTTTATATGATATCCATCAAGTCATGTTCTTACACACTTTTGATAATTACGTAGATTAATCCAGCGAGAGGGTACATTTTCAAGTAGTTTGTAGTTAAGTGGGTAGTTATGTAGTGGGTAGTTAAGTGGGTGGTATGTGAGATATAAGAGCTGGGGTTGATTTATTTAATCTAAAGGCTGCAAAGCCATAAGTTAGTTAAACCATGTTGTTTTATAGAATAGATTGATCAGAGCACCATGTCATATTTTCTCTTGGAGCAAGCAATAATTACTCGCAATGCCAGGGCTAAATGCAGTCCATTACTTATTTCCAAATAATCCACTTTGAACTTTTAATCTGTTTTGAACTTTTCTGAAAGGTTTGTTCTGACTTGTTATAGCGTATAAATATGAGAGAAAATGTAGGAGAAGACGGTGAAAGAAGTTGGAGAAAATGTAGGAGGGAGTTGCAGAAATAGGCTGGGTACGTTTCGTTTTTGCTTAATCTTGTTTTTTTCAATCTTGTTCCATTGATAAGATTTGTAGTGTTTTTTAATAGTAAAATATAAGATTTGTAGTGTCAGTAAGTTATCTTTAAGTAATTCATCTAAAACAAATTATCTTCTAGTAATTATCCTTTAATGATTTTATGTAGCAATCATCATTTTTTGTACATTTCAATTATCCAAAAAATCATTTCCCATTTTTCTTAAATACTAATATAATTCTTATTTACCTTATTAAAAAAATAAAGTAGTTCTTACGAGTTAATAATTATTTGTTTATAACTTAATATAAATAATTAATGAGTTTTAAAAAATGTAAAAGTGCTAGTGTAATGGAAATATTTGAATAAAATAATAACTGATGGTGGGTGGAGGGTAGGGATGCAAACGGTTCGGTTCGGTCCGGTTTGAGGAGAAAAAATCCAAACCTCGATGGTTTGGTTTAGTCTCGGTTCAGTTTCGCCTCGGTCTCGCTTTTAGGCGGTTCGGTTCGGTTAAAACCGGCGGTTTGCATATGAGTACACAATGAAACTTAAAACTAGATATTTAAACTAACAAAATGTAAAAAAAATGTAATCTTTTTACAAATATTAGGAAGTAAAGTTACTCAATCGAATCAAGAACCGTTTTCTTGATATTTCAAGAATGTTTTACAACAAAATTCAAGCAAGAATGACATCAATATGAACAAAGCTTCAATATTTTACATGAGAAAATAATAATACTATGTTTTGGGTACATTAATTCTATGCAACTCGGTTTAAACAGTTTATTGCGGTTTAACCGGTTCAGTCCGGTTCAGTTTTATCTTTTGGACGGTTTGTGCTCGGTTCGGTTTATTTCGGTCTGGTTTTTTTCGGTTCGATACGGTTTGCTGTTTTTTCGGTTTAACCTTGCACCCCTAGTGGAGGGGTAGGGGATACCTCCACAGTTGGAGGATTAAGGGCATAATTGTGAATATTAAGAAGTTAAGAAGTTGGACCAGGGGGAGTTTTAGTGCATGTTTGGTTAGAGATTAAGATCTGCCAAAAAAATTAATCTCGTTTGTTTCTTAGTTTTTTTGAGTCAGATTTTAATTTAAGTTGACCAATAATCTACAGATAGTAAAAGCTACAGGTGTTGCCAAACGCATTTAAATTTTAATTCCAGATTTTCAGCGCATGCCAAACAGTTTTTAGATGATAATTTCAGCCAGATTATTTTCATGAGATTATTGAGATTTTAAGTTGGAACTAAACATGCTCTTAGGGGGTAGGGGTGGGGGAGACCTCCACCATTGCAATTGGCCTTATTAATCCGCCCCCAATAGTTGGACTCACTTCCACAAATGGACTAAATTTATGGAACGAGGGAGGGTTTGTGGGTTTTTTTTTTTTTATTTAAGGATTGATGTGGGCAAGTGGACAACAGTGGGAGGTGAAATTCATACTACTACCTCGTTTTTCAAATTGGTAACGTGAAACGAACATGTCATTTGCGTAAGTTTGTACAGGACCTGCAAGGGTTGTTAATCTTTATCAACAATTTCATGAGCTATGTACTTCTATAAAAAGGGATCATTGTGTGAAAGTGATATGCGAGATGGAGCGTTTTAAAAAAAACAGCATTGTTTGAAAGAGATAGGCGTGATGTGGCGTTCTCCTCTAGAGAGTCTTCCTTCATATGTCTTTGCTCTGATCGGTGGTCTAGTGGCGAGCAAATCAAGTGCTGACTTAATCTTCCTGAGCTTAGGCAGTAAGACCATAAAGGAAAAGATCAACTATCAGTCTTTCCTGGAAGCTAACTTGCGACTTTTCATGACTTTTAAAGAATGGACGATTGTTGTTCGTCGTTTCCTAGGGTTATGTAAGGATTGCGGCCACCCGGAGGCCGCTTACTGGATGGGACTAGTATGTTCGTTTCACACCTTCCCATGTGTTTTTTAATTGTTTCTAAATTATCTTATCTGTAACTGCACTTTCAGTTTCTTAGCAACTTTTTTTGGAAACCGGCGACTGGTTGTCAGCCAAACCGCTACTTCAACACTCCTTCAACAGTGGCTTCGCTCAGGCAGGATTTGCATGGGGTTTGTTTTGGGTGGCTTTTGAAACGGACAACGACAATTTTATCCATATACTTGTGGAATTCATTCCTGCTGATGATGCCGATGAAGAGAGAATTCTTGCCGGTTGTTCGCCGTTGTGCAAGCTAATGGATGACGTCTCTGATACACCTATTCTTTTTCGAAGCAGGTCGCGTAACCTTGATTCCATACTGTTGGGATTTGGTGGATCGACATTCCTGAGTGCTCGCCGACTTCATGTAGTGGGTGTTGGAGGTCATGACGGCGTGTCGAGTTAGTGTTCAAGGTGCTTCTGGAACATCTATGCCACTCATCTCTGGTAGCTCATGCGGATAACTACAAAGCGGAGCCTTGACTCTTCCCCCATACTTATCTTGTTTTAGTGTGGCACGATAATAGTGAAATATGTACTTAACAGAAATATTCTCGATTCAACACTTTCTCAAAATCAGATGAAATGACAAATTCTTATGGATCACTGTATGAAAAAAGATAGTGCTGGATTTAAGTAAAGGTGTCACAATCAAATGGTTAAAAAGCGATGGTACGTATTTAAGTAAATGACCACTTCAGTGGAAGGTTTATTTATTAGTCTAACTTTCTCATTGATCTTGAACAATCTGATTTACAGTTGTTAGGGAAATCATAACATAAAAACATAAAACATAAAACAACATTACATTACTCGACAAGATCTTGTTGATCTACCCTAGGAAGATCTAGAATCAACCAATAGCAATTGTACACGATATTGGGTGTGTATATCAGAAACACACCTTATTGACTACCGATTGACTACCATTTAGTCTTTTGATCTCCAACGATGAGAGCGGGGGGTGAAATGTGGATGCGTTAATCACGAAAGCAAATCTCGAACTCCAAGAAAATGTAGGAAATTTGGGTGTGTATATCGGAAAAAATAACCTAGATAATCTCTGAGTCGTGGGATCACTTTCAGATTAAAGTATTTCGGTGGTATACACGAAATCAATAATCGGATGAAACAAAGATTTTTTTCAATAACGAGTACGGTTTTGCTATGGAATTCCAAACAAAAATATTCTACATTTGTTTCTCATTCGCCCAAAACTAACTTAAAGGAAGCAGAAAAAGCGATTAACTTGGCGGTTATAACTGTCACATTTCAGTCCGTTATTATCCAACGAGTTAAAATCGGAGACCGCTTGCACGGTCGTTGCCCCTTGGAGCCGTTGGAATAGATTCCCTAGAGGAAATCTAATATTAGTATGAATTGGCTAGAATAAACATTGTATTATTTATGGAGATATTTAATATAATGAAGTCCTTATATTTACAATTGGTGTTGTTTATCTTAAATATCCCTAGTCAAATATAATGATTAACAGGACGATCATCTATAGACTAGTATGGGGTTGGATTGATATGGAGATATCACGATCCAACACATGGATATGTATTAGGAGTAACGACATACCGGATTGACCCAAATCCGAGAAGGCTACATACAAGTTATGTAAAGTCACAAGCGCTTCTCGCGGTGATAGGATATTATCATCCTTAGACTTGAAGTCACTAGAAACTCTAGTTGTGGAATGTTGTGCTTTGACAACATCAAACGCTACTCCGTAACTGGGTAGTTATAAAAGCGCATGTTGGGCACAATAGGAAGCAAGCTTAGATATGGTGAGTGATATATATAGGATTTGTACCTCCTCAATAACGGGAGCAAATATTCGAGGCCACTCAAGGGATGGCGCCTATGGAATGTCTGGCCAGACTCATATGAATCAATATAGAGATATTGATGTCATATGCATGGATAGGGCTATTCCCAGGATCGAGAAACATGGATTGGATATACGAGTGTGACTTGTATGTCTCGTGTCCAATCCGAATAATGAGACAAAGGGATGCGATAATTAGATCACAAAGGTTTGTCAAGATGACTATTTTTATTAATTGGGTGGCATGGATGTGTTGCTCGACACCGCTCCATGTTTGTAAATAGTTACTACCAATTAAGTAGAAACCTATGGGGTCACACGCCATATGGATATAATTGGACAAGAGACTTAATTAATAGAGATTAAGTAAAAGTATCATGTTGCAACAAGTTGCTAACTTAGTGGGACTAATTAGCAAATAATACTAATCCATATATGGATATGATTAGTATTGGGACCTTTATGGAAACAACTAGGAGTAGTTGGACTATATAAAGGGACTCCTTCCTTCTATATAAATAGATGTTATTCATAACACATATTGAGAGGAGAGAAAAGAGTTGAGAGCAAGCAAGGCAAGAGGCGTCCGCCCCTTACCCACGGCCCCAAACCCGTCGACCACACAAGGAGGCCGAGCCCCTCCTTGTGACTTCGTTGCGTGATTCTGTTGTCTCCTTCCTCTGTTCTAGCTAGAACAAGAAGGTTGGGAGGTCCAGTTCTCTATCCTAGGCGTGGATCAACCGTAGATAACGTGACATTATTCGCGTTTGAAGTCATCACAGGAGAACTCAAAGGTAATCACATATTAATCCTTTACTATCGTTATGTGTTCTTGACTTGTGATCCTTGGAGGAATTTGAACGGAATAATTATTTTCTTCCGCTGCGATTCCATGTTCAAAAACCTACAGTGGTATCAGATCCACAGGTCATAGAGCATAACATAGTTTATGTGTTACAATTTTGTTGTTTTAACACTTTAAATTCATGTTTATCGCGTAAAACGACAAATTAAGCATAGTAGATGCAATTGAATGGAGACTCAATCTAACAAGATCTAATTGAGCATTTGATGCAACAAATTAGTGAGTTTCAAGGTTTGAAGATTAGGGTTTGGGAACATGTTTGGAAAAAGGGTTTTTAAACATGGAAACAACTTGGATTGGGAAACAAGGAAGGAGTTGTTTTTGGAAACAACTGCTAGAAGGGTTCGGCCCCCATAGGGGACCGTCCCTGTGCCTTGCCGCCCAGGCCACGCACGGCCTAAGGGCCGGCCGGGCCTAGGCGCGACCGGGGGACCGGCGGCTTGGGCTAGGTCGGGCCCTAGGGCCGTGTGTGATCAAATGGCGCTTTGGGAAGTTCTTTTTGGATTGTTTTTGACCCTACTTCTTCCAAAAACAATTAAAAGTGAACATGCGCGTTAAAATTGGTTTTAACTGTTTATGTGCTATTCCCATGGTGGTTGGATATGGCCCTAGGTTGTGGTTTGTGTGTGAATGTTTATTTTGTGGTTTGTTTTACGGCCTGCGAGCTGATCAATTAATGTAATAGCTAATTAAGGTTTACGGCTTGCGAGTCGATTATTTCTCAACTTATGAGATTTATTTTATTTAGTATAGGGGTAGCTAGATAAAATAGATTGTTAGCCAAGATTTAAGAAAATAAGCCCAAAGACATTGGAGCCATGGAGATGGAGCATGAAGCATTCTACAAAACTATGAAGGATTGACCAAAAGATGGAAGCGCATGGTGATGTGATCTATTTTAGGGTTCATAGATATTCTCATTGGCTTGGGAATATCTTAGTCTAGAAAGGCCATATCCACATCACGTTTATTTTATTGTATTGTGGTTGTTTATTTTATTGTCTTATTATTTGTGATTGCTGTATGGTTGATGCATGCGATTAGGATAATAAGAAAAATTAGACAACCCGGATCTATGATTTGGAGTTTTGCCCAAAACTCAAACATATAGATCATGTTGATATGGATCAACAATACAAATTAAAATTGAAAGGAAAATCCCTCATTCAAAATATTGTGCTTATGCCTTCTCGTTATTTAAACACTCATCATGATCACTATATCCCATGATTGTGCGTGACAAAGCATGGAAATATGGTTTATTGTGATTAGGTGCGATGGCACGTAACAATGTGCAATTGGTTAAGTAAGAGGTTGGACACAACTAGGTAGATTTAATAAGATTAAAAGAACCTAGAGGCATACAATTGGGATTATCCATGGGGATGGATAAATAATGGTTATTTGCCCAATTGAACCAAGAGTTATATATGATATAATTGGAACGGTTCCTACCTAAATAACCAATTCCGGGTGACTTGCCTAAGCAAGCTCAAAAAAGGCAAAATATGGATCTTGGCCCACTAGAAAATATAAGGATGTTTTCCACATTAATATGGAGGGTTGTTAATCCGAGAAAAATAGTGGGAGCTATATTTAATAATCTATCCATTATTGAGTATAGTAAAATCATACTAAAATCTTGCTTATTTCTCGTTTTCGTAGAATTCCAATGGCAAACAATTCATCGAATTCATCACACTCCCTACGGGCTGTTCTTGATAATGACAAGCTTTCTGGAACCAACTTTCAGGACTGGTACAGAAAATTAAGAATTGTTCTTAAACAAGAAAAGAAACTGTACACACTAGAAGAAGCCGTTCCAGAGGGTCCAGAGAACAATACCCCTGCAGCCCTAAAGGCGTATCAGAAACGTGTTGACGATGCTAATGATGCGGCCTGCCTTATGCTTTGCACCATGTCTGCTGAGCTTCAGAAGCAACATGAGAACATGAATGCAGTCGATATGATCAAACACTTGAAGCAGCTCTTTCAAGAGCAGGAAAGGGTTGAACGGTATGAAGTTTCTCGGGAATTGTTCAAGAGTCACTTGGCGGAAGGGAATCCAGTTGGACCGCATGTGTTGCGGATGATCGGGTATCTTGAGAATATCGATCGCCTAGGGTCCTCGATTGGTCAAGAGTTGGCCACAGATCTCATTCTGCAATCGTAGCTGGATAGTTATGGACAGTTCATCATGAACTATAACATGAATGAGATCGCCAAGCCTCTGCCAGAGCTACTTAATATGTTCAGCTGAACAATCCATCAACTAGGGAAAGGGCAAGGCCATAATGATGGTGCAGAAAGGAAAGGGTAAAAGGTTTGCCTCTATTTCCAAGGGTAAAGGCAAGGCAGTTGCTAAATCTAAGGACGCTGCTCTTAAACCTGCTGGTGGCGTGGCCAAAGGCGTGATCAAGGGTGATTGTCACTACTGCAGTCATCCTGGACACTGGAAAAGGAATTGCCCAAAGTATCTGGAGGATAAAAGGCTTGGGATAGTGATCCCACAACCACCAGGTATTTTTTTTATAGATGTTAATTTAACTACTTCTTCATCATGGGTATTGGATACCGTATGTGGATCTCATATTTGTCGAAATATGCAGGATCTAAGTAAAAGTAGAAGATTAGCAAAAGGAGAGGTGGACTTGCGCGTTGGGAATGGAGCAAGAGTTGCTGCATTAGCTATAGGCGTGTATAGGCTGTCTCTGCCTTCTGGATTAGTATTAGAATTAGATAATTACTTTTATGTTCCTGCTATGAGTAAGAACCTTATTTCCGTATCTTTTTTGGACAAGAAAAGTTTTACTATTTCAATAAAGAACAATTGTTGTTCCATTTATTTTGATAGTATTCACTATAGTGCGCAATTATTTAATGGATTATATATCCTTGATCTAAGCTATCTAATCTATAACATAAATACTAAGAGGATTAAAATGAATGATTTAATTCCTGCTTACCTATTGCATTGTCGTCTAGGCCATATAAATGAGAAACGTGTATCTATACTCCATAAGGATGGATTTCTAGACTCATTTTATTTTGAATCATATGAAACATGTGAGGCTTGTTTGTTAGGAAAGATGACAAAGTCCCCTTTCAACAAGAAAAGGTAAAAGGACTAATGAGCTTATGTCTACTTCATTACATTCACTGATGAATTCGGTAGATATGTATTTGTATACCTTATGAAGGCTAAATCCGAATCTTTTGAGAATTTCAAGGAATATAAGAATGAAGTAGAGAAGCAACTTGGCAAAAGTATCAAAACTCTACGATCAGATTGAGGAGGTGAGTACTTGAGCCAGAGTTTGATGATTATCTTAGAGAGTGTGGGATATTATCCCAACTCACTCCACCGGGAACACCACAATGGAATGGTGTATCCGAGAGGAGGAATCGAACCTTGTTGGATATGGTGAGATCTATGATGTGTCAAACAGATCTTCTTTTATATTTTTGGGGCTATGTTTTAATGTGTGCAGCTTTCACCATTAACCGTGTTCCATCCAAATTAGCCATGAAGACACCACATGAGATTTGGAGTGGGAGCCGTCCCACAGTGTCGTTTATGAGGATATGGGGCTGCGATGTTTATGTAAAATGTTTACAGCCAGACAAACTCGGGCCAAAATCGGATAAATGTAAATTTGTGGGATACCCTAAGGGAACTAAGGGCTATTACTTTTACAATCCAACCGATAACAAAGTGTTTGTTGCTCGGACGGCGTGTTTCTAGAAAGAGAATTTGTCTCTAAGGAAGCAAGTGGGAGGACTGTAGAACTTGAAGAAGTTCAAGAACCACAAATTACTGATTCGGTTATGGAACATGAACAGGAACCACAACAGGTTGTGGAGCAACTTGTTCAAGTAACACAAGAGCTTCGTAGGTTGAGTAGAGTGCGCCAGGACCCAGCGAGGTATGGACTTCTCGTGACGGAAACTGGTGACACTATGCTCATAGGAGATGAGCCTACTACCTATGGAGAGGCCATGCGAGGGCCGGACTCTCAGAAGTGGCTAAAAGCCATGAGATCCGAGATGGAATCCATGTACACAAACCAAGTATGGACTTTGGTGGAACCACCCCAAGGGGCACGCCCCATAGGGTGCAAATTGGTTTTCAAGAAGAAGACCGACATGGATGGTAATGTAGTTATCTATAAGGGCCGATTGGTGGCTAAAGGATTCAGACATATTCATGATATAGACTATGATGAAACTTTTTCCCCAGTCGCTATGACCAAATCCATCCGAATCCTACTTGCAATTGCGGCTTACTATGACTATGAGATATGGCAAAACAGCATTCCTTTATGGGAATCTTCTCGAGGATGTGTACATGACACAACCAGAAGGTTTTGTAGATCAAAAGCATGCAAATAAAGTCTGTAAGCTTCAAACGATCCATTTATGGATTGAAGCAAGCTTCTAGGAGTTGGAATCGACGTTTTGATGAAGCCGTCAAAGAGTTTGAAATCTTCAAGAACGAAGATGAGTCTTGTCTCTACAAGAAGGTTAGTGGGAGCTCCGTAGCGTTCTCGGTCTTGTATGTGGATGACATACTACTCATTGGAAACAATATTCCTATGCTGAAATCAGTCAAGGATTGGCTAGGAAAGTGTTTCTCAATGAAAGACTTAGGGGAAGCAGCCTATATACTCGGTATAAAGATCTATAGTTATAGATCTAATAGGTTGCTAGGCCTAAGTCAAAGTACATATATAGACAATGTGCTGAAACGGTTCAACATGCAAGATTCCAATAAGGGATTATTGCCCATGTCCCATGGAATTACTCTTTCGAAAAGTGAGTGTCCATCCAATAAGATTGAGATGGACCGCATGAGTAAGATCCCATATGCCTCGTCCATAGGATCTATCATGTACGCCATGTTATGTACTAGACCGGACGTATCATACACGTTGAGTATGGAGAGCAGATATCAGTCTAATCCAGGTGAGAGTCACCGGATAGTAGTCAAGAACATCCTCAAGTACTTAAGAAGAACTAAGGATGCGTTCTTGATATTTGGAGGTGAGGAAGAGTTGCGTGTAACTGGTTACACGGATGCAAGCTTCCAAACTGACAGAGATGATTTCAGATCGCAGTCGCGATTTGTGTGTTGCCTAAATGGAGGAGCTGTGAGCTGGAAGAGTTCCAAGCAAGAGACGGTTGCTGATTCTACAATAGAGGCTGAGTATATTGCTTCAAGTGGTGCACCAAAGGAAGATGTTTGGATTAGAAAGTTTGTTTCTAAACTTGGTGTAGTTCCTAGCATTGAGGATGCCACAGTGTTGTATTGTGACAACACAGGCGCGATCGCTCAATCTAAGGAACCTAGATCACACCAAAAATCCAAACACGTACTCCGGAAGTTCCATCTTATTCGAGAGATTATCGATAGAGGAGATGTGAAGATATGCGAGATTCCTACATATGATAATCTGGAAGATCCATTTACAAAACTGCTTGTTCAGCGCAAGCATGAAGAGCACACTAGAGCGATTGGCATACGCGATGCACCAAATTGGCTCTAGTGGAAGTGGGAGACTGTTGGAATAGATGCCCTAGAGGCAATCTAATTTTAGTATGAATTGGCTAGAATAAACATTGTATTATTTATGGAGATATTTAATATAATGAAGTCCTTAGATTTACAAATCGTGTTGTTTATCTTAAATATCCCTAGTATATTGATGTCATATGCATGGATAGGGCTATTCCCAGGATCGAGAAACATAGATTGGATATACGAGTGTGACTTGTATGTCTCGTGTCCAATCCGGATAATGAGACAAAGGGATGCGATAATAATATCACAAAGGTTTATCAAGATGACTATTTCTATTAATTGGGTGGCATGGATGTGTTGCTAGACACCGCTCCATGTTTGTAAAGTTACTACCAATTAAGTAGAAACCTTTGGGGTCACACGCCATATGGATATAATTGGACAAGAGACTTAATTAATAGAGATTAATTAAAAGGATCATGTTGCAACAAGTTGCTAACTTAGTGGGACTACTTAGCAAATAATACTAATCCATATATGGATATGATTAGTATTGGGGCCTTTATGGAAACAACTAGGAATAGTTGGACTATATAAAGGAACTCCTTCCTTCCCTCTCAATAGATGTTATTCATAACACATATTGATAGGAGAGAAAAGAGTTGAGAGCAAGCAAGACAAGAGGTTTCTGCCCCTTACCCACCGCCCCAAACCCGTCGGCCACACAAGGAGGACGAGCCCCTCCTTGTGACTTCGTTGCGTTATTCTGTTGTCTCCTTCCTCCGTTCTAGATAGCAAAATAAGGTTGGGAGGTCCAACTCTCTATCCTATGCGTGGATCAACTGTAGAGAACGTGACATTATTCGCGCTTGAAGTCATCACAGGAGAACTCAAAGGTAAACACATATTAATCCTTTACTATCGTTATGTGTTTTTGACTTGTGATCCTTGGAGGGATTTGAACGGAATAATTATTTTCTTCTGCTGCGATTCCATGTTCAAAACCCTACAGGACCCCACCGAGGGCGCTGCCCCTGAAACCCCACAGAGATTTTCAAATGAAGTTGTTTGATGACAGCAAAGAACGAAAGATTTGCAAATTCGCAACAGTCTTCTTTGTTTTTCGTTTTGAGGTTAAGATAAGTACTAGTACTAAATTCAATAAAGAAGAACTGACAAGGAAGGCAAAAAAGTTGCCAGAACTAAAACTGAAATGAAGCCTTCCAATATAGTATAAAAAAGTATGGGCTGAAGCCTGATAGACGCGCAAATGGAATGCTACTCCTCCAACAAAACGAATGCTGGTGCTGGAATGCTAGTAATTACTGGCATGGTGCTGCGCACATACTGATAACGTAAAATTAAAGCATAAGGGAGAAGAACGGGACGAAGTTTTTGCCCTGATCGGCATCTTCAATGGTCGACGGGCATCTTCGTCTTCCATCGTAAATCACCAATAGCTCAACGTAAGGAGCGTCATGAGTACGGTGAAACAGGCAAGCGTAACTTGACGCCACCTGCAGAAGCCCGTATACAACTTTCCTCAACCCAATACTGGCTCAGTGGATCGGATGAGGCGGTAAACCAAAAGCACCAAAATACCAAATACTGGAAAACTTGAACCCCATGAGCTGGGGCTCAAGGGTGACGTAGGCAGGGAAAAGATTTCCACTTACCAACTCGTCACCAAGTGATAGAGCGTCTGTATTTGGTGGATTCAAGAGGTCAAACAGATGAGTTGTGAACGAAAACGACATATTCCATCACCATCCTGACCGGAGAAGGCACCGGAGGCCTTGAATAACCCGACGCCGACTAGGTGGTTAGAAGGAAAAAAAGGCAAAACTACTGAGATTTTACTTCATGAACCCACCACGGAGCTAAGCAGCTTAGCTACATCTCCCTTACGCCGGCACATCGTCTATGCCAGAAGAAAGGAAGAAGAGAAGAGAAGAGAAGAGAAGAGAAGAGAAGAGAAGAGAAGAGAAGAGAAGAGAAGAGAAGAGAAGAGAAGAGAAGAGAAGAACATTGTAGGAATGAATAACTTGAAGCACTGGCATCTGTTTTATAGCCAGGGAGGCGTGAGTATGGAGATCCTAACCGACCGTAACGGACAATCACGATAATTAATATTTTGACATATACTTGTAACATGAAATTGGGATGAGGAGGATAGAGAAAATAGCCAAATATATGATTCTGAGTTTTTTACTATAACCTATAGGGATAGTGGTAAACCCTACTGGGCTTAGGTGTAATGGTCTTGGCTCTAGAGCACCACGTGCCACGCAGACGTGGTTCTCTTGGAGCAAATAAAAATTTCTCAGAGTCTACAGAAGTGTGTTGCATTGGGGGTTGACTCTAGTTCGATTCTCACGTGGGACACTAACTTTTCAGAGTTAATGAGAATCGGCTAGTTTTCCCCCACACGGTTCAACGGTTAGGCCGTAAACCAGCAGGTTCTTAACCGGTATTGACCAGTTCTTTTTATGGCCAGTCGAACAACCGAACCGAACCAGACTGAGTTTGTTTCCCCGGTCCAACCGTTCAAACCGGCAGATCTAGTCCGCTTTTTAAAACTATGTAATATCGATTAGTAATCCAAAAAATACTCGTACACAGTGCTTAGGTGGATTTCTTGACTACACTGACTTATAAATGATCCGTGATCATGCCACTATCCAAACAATATTAACAATATTTTCCTTGAGATTTTCAGCCGCATACCCCTAATTTTGGAGATTCTACAATTGCATTGAGATTCTTTTAATTTGAAAATTATAAGATTAAATTTAAAATTTTCGTCTTAACAAACAGAATTCAGAAAATAGACAAAAGAAGTATTTTAGAAATTGCATAATTTGATGTGTTGAGAGTCATCACAACACGTGTTGTCGAAAAGTTATTTAAGGATGTTATTTCGTTGTGTGCAACAAGCAAGACCATGTATCTGCGATTGCTTGGAGAGGACCAATTCCTCTACCTTAAGTCTGCTAACATTTACCCTCTAACCCACTTGCCTATTGTCCTTATCAATTGCGAGCCTCTCAGCCAGGGTGTACTCATGCTAGTTTTGCTATATATAGTGTGGTTTGCAGGCTATTTCACTAGAGTTAGGGGTTTACCAGTGCGCACCCTAAGGGTAGTGGTTGTGGGTTCCCGTGTCATCAATGTGTGTGTGTGTGTATGATAATGGAACATTTTTTATTTTAGATATCAAAATTTTTAGTGAGCGCTCCACTAGTATTAGTTAAATGATTAGATAAATAACACGTGGCATATTCTCAATATTTCTTGTAAGAGAATTTTAAGGAATTCAGGGCATAATCGCTAAGAACATGGTTGGAGAAGATATAAAGTTATTGATCCGGCTCGTTATATGTAGAGAGCGGTTAAAGGTAACCGCTACATAAATAAGCAATTGGAGAAAATATTTTCTGCATGTTCTTTATATTTTAAAGGTAATCGCTACATAAATGACCTAATAGAGATGCTCTAATAATTGCGATAATTGCCACATAGTAGTATTCATCAATGAAAATCATGCATAACGTGATTATTTGATAAATGAAATGGGAGACGTTTGAGATGAAGGTTAGTGCTTAAGCTAGACAATGCCTGAGAAGACGGGGTACAGGGAGAAGGTGGGGTTTAATTTCTTTCTTTCAAAATTCATTTCCTAAAGTATGTGAGATCTAAGAGTTATGGTTAATTTAATCTAAAAGCTGAAAAAATGTCAACCGTGCTGTTTTATACCAGACTGGGGTATTGCCCGTGCCCTCAAAGCACAAGAAAACTTGACACCAAAGAATTCAGAAGGTATCCGTTTAAAAACAAGAATAACGTAGGAAAAAAACGTGCTGAAAAAACACGTTTAAAAACATAATCATAAAACTGTTTAATAGTGTTTAAAATCAAAAACACATTTAGAAACATTACTAAATTTCAATGTTAATTTGTTTGAAAATCATTTTTACGTACAATACCGACATATATTTGAAGGGCCAAAGATGAAAAAAAAAAAAAAAAGTGGCAAGGAGAAGAGGAAAGTGGCAGAATAGAAAGTGGTGATGGTGTAGGACAGAGATGTGAATGAAAAAAAGGGCTCAAAACAAAAAGCCAAATAAAAATAAACAGAAAAACACCTCTTTGCTTAATGGGACTTCTAGTGGTACCACTACTGGAGTACTGGTACCAATATATTCTATATATCAGTAATAATTCTCCACTTTTCAATAAAATATTTCCTTTAAAGGATCGATCAAAGGATTGAGATCAGTTCGATCTAATGGACAAAAAGCTATTTGAAAGTCAACCGTCGTGTCTTATTAACTTGTAATAAAGGACATGGTGTTGAGGGCCCACGACAGAAGCCAAGGGGCGATGTAGTGTGCGGGCACTGTTCACTACTGGGTGTGTTTGGTATGATTTTTGGATTTTTAAGTCGACTTTTTAGTTGTTGTGAAAAAAATTCGTGACAAATAAGTTGATGAAAAAAGATGCATGTGTTTGGTGAAAAAAGTTATGTTGCCCAAAAATTAGTGACGCAACACTTTTGTTTTTTAGTGAAAATCACCATTTTATAATTTTATATTTACTAATAAAAGTATAATATGTCTAATAGTTGTCGTAGTATGTAATTCAAAAAAAGTATAGGTGAATCGGTCATTTTTATTATTTAAGAAGAAAAAAGTGCAAAAAAATTTCATGAAACCCAACTTTTTTCAGAACTCAGATTTACACTTCAAAGTCAAATGCCAAAATCCAAAAACTGTTCTAAACTACACATCCCTACATACATGCATCTTTTTGACATCTGTTTCCAGCGGCCCAAACTGTTCACTGTTCTAAACTACACATCCCTACATACATCCCCACCATGTCCCAACTTGAAAACCATGTCCCAACTTGACCGCCTTAACAGCAGGACCCGCCACTATACTAGTATTGTATTTAACATGGTATCCAGAGCGTGGTAGAAATTTATCTACTCAATCCACCTACGCGTCGCAACTTAAGCATTAACGGATACTTAACACGTAGTACTACTATTTTCAAAGGAATTGGTAGGTGTAGATGATATGGCAAGTTGGCTCCAAGCCTCCAAGTTGGGACATGCTAGGGATGTCTATGTTGGGACATAGCATTGTTTATTCTAAAAATGTTATAAAAGCTAAAAAGGGAGCATTCTTCGGAAGAGATATGTGCGATGGAGCATTCTAAAAAAAACACCGTTTAGAGATAGGCTTGATGGAGCATTCTCTTCTAGAGAGTCTTCCTTCAGATGTCTTTGCTCTGAACGGTGGTCTAGTGGTGAGCAAATCAAGTGCTGACTTAATCGTCTTGAGCTTAGGCAGTAAGACCATAAAGGAAAAGATCGACTATCGGTCTTTCCGGGAAGCTAACTTGCGACCTTTCTTGACTCTTGAAGAATGGACGGTTGATGTTCATCGTTTCCTAGGGTTATGTAAGGATGGTGACCACCCGGAGGCCGGTTACTGGCTAGGACTGGTATGTTCGTTTCACACATTTCCCCGTATTTTTTTAATTGTTTCTATATTTATCTTATCCGTAACTGAGCTTTCAAATTCTTAGCAACTGTTTTTGGAAACCGGCGACTGGTTGTCAGCCAAACCGCTACTTCAACACTCCTTCGACAGTGGCTTCGCTCAGGAAGGATTAGCCTGGGGTTTATTTTCGGTGGTTTGCGAGACGGACATCGACAATGTTATCCTTATACTTGACGAATTCAGTCTTGCTGATGATATTGATCGACGAATCTTTCTGGGCGATTGTTCTCCGTTTCGCAAGCTCATGGATGACGTCTCTAGTACACCTATTCTTTGCCGGAGCGGGTCGCGTAACCCTTTGTCCGTACAGATTGGAGTTCGGGGACTGATGATCGAACTGATCGCCGGCTTCATGCTGTGGGTGCAGATCATGACGTCGAGCTAAGGAAGTGTTCATGATGCTTCTGGACCATCTATGCCAGTCGACTCTGGTGGTACACGTGGATGTTAGGTTTAATATAGTACTATCTCCATTTCTTCTCTATCACACCGGTTTGACTTTTGTCACTATTCACTGGGTCACTTTGACCCGGTGATTTGTGTAGCAAAACGATGCAATTTTTTGACAATTTTTCATGCCGCTGTAGAGTAAAAGTTTCTCTATAACACAGTGAAAAAATTATCTAAAAACTGAATTTTTTTGCTTTCCAAATCACCCGGTCAAAGTGACCCAGATACGAGTCAAAAAGTCAAACCGGTGTGATAGAGAAGAAAAGGTAGTAGTAGTCACCATAATTAGATACCTGGAGTATGTTATTTGTGCCATCCACTAATTAACGCGTTTAGTGATCGGTTTAGCATGATATTATCACAAACTGTTATTATTATGTTGTGTAGTACTACCTCTGTTTCTTCTCCTGGAGATGCTCTAATGCTTTGATTTGTGCAAGGAGAAGAATTGTAGTGCGGTCATTGTCGACTGTAAATGATGAAGTAAATATTCTTACGGAACATTTTTTAATGAAAATGTACAAAATTTCCCCGGATCTGAACCTGGGACCTCATAGTAAAATAGTAGTGTAAAATTAAGTGTTTTTTAGTAGTATAAGAATCACCACCCATTTTTTCATTTCTCTAAGTTATACACTGTAGAGTTCAAAACAATGAAACGTTCAACGATCTATCCTACCAATTCATACAAGTAGGTACTGGTATTAATTAGACTGACATAGCCACATCTATTCATTGCATCTACGGTATACCTACATTCCCAAAAAGTCACTCAACCATCACATCCCGTGAGGCTGATAATATGTCTCGAGTGTTGCGTTACCACACCTTTGCTAAAAAATGCCATCAACGCATCATTGAAGGATGAACTCTGTTTCTTTACTTTCTTACGTTTATTGTTTGCACAGGGATTAAGAAACTCGTGCAATGACAATTACCCTTCTTTTTCTGAACAATCCGAAACCTGTCTTCCCCTCTCAGCCTAACAACCTCTCTCTCAAATAATTACTTCCTCTGTTTCATTACTTTCTTACATTATCAACTGCTTGCACAAAGATTACGAAAACTAGCAAAAATTCCTGATTACCCTTCCTCTTTCACAAGAATTCTCTCACTGTCCCCCACTCTCTATCATTATGCATCTCCAACAGGAGGAGCGAAACCTGATTTGGAGCAAAATTTGGTCCAAATTGACAAAAACACATCTCCAACAGGTGGAGCATTCAGTGGAGCAAAAGCAAAGACAATGATTTGGAGGAGAAATTTTGTGACAATTTTGGTGAGGAGCAAAATGATAAAAATCAAGTTTAATGAAAAGTTGATTCTTCAAAAATATAAACATAGTTTTAATTGCTTAAAGAATTATTAGGTCACTAAACGTAGTTTTACTTGTTTAGGAATTAGAGTGTTTTAGTATGTAAAATTATGTTTAAAAATTATTCAACATGTTAGTTAAAATATTTTTTTTTGAAGAATAAGTATTTTTTTGGGTCAGTAAACATAGTTTTACTTGTTTACTAATTTACTTTAGATCAATTATGTAAAGAAGAACTATCATGATATCATGAGTTAATTAATGTTTATAATTATCGCAGCTCTAATATTGTCACATTTAACTTGTCAAAATGTGTGTGTAATATTTTTTTTCGTTTACAGTCTACAGTGGAAGACAAAATAATTGTAAAAACAAGTTTTAAACAAGCAGGACAATGTAGTCATTTACACACATTCCTACCACATCATATCATGCACTACCCAAACATGTTACTTTGATCCGATGATTTGATTAGCAATATGATGTAATTGTCTTCCATTTTTGAGTTTTACTACTATTCATCACGTCGCTTTGATCTGATGATTTGATTAGCAATATGATGTACATTTTGTATAAAGTTTCATGATGTTGTACAGTAAACTTTTATCTACAACACCATGAAAATAAACCGAAAAACTGTATCGTTTTGCTATTCAAATCTCCGGGTCAAAATGATGTGCCTACGGATGAAAAAGTCAAAACATGAAGAAAGAGAATAAACAGACCAAGTAATACATATCCCTCCAGCTTATCCTATCTCATATCCTGCTCTTACCAATCACTCAGAACCAGTACAATAATATCCTGCCTTATACCGGCACAATCATATCCTACCTCTTATACCAATACAAGTCTTATCCCCATTATTTATGTACCTTACCCAAACGAGGCCTAAAAGTTTAAGGGGCCACAACAAACTTTGGGACCACTCTTCTCTCTTATTCTTTCGATTGTTACACTATCTTTATAAGATATTTTTAATTTCCCTATTTTATAAATTTCCCTCTTTTATAGATTTCCCTAATCCCTTATTGTAGGGTTTTGATTCATGGATCGCGCAAACGGAAGCATAATCAAACAAACAACCATGCAAAACCCTCCAAGGATCACAAGTCTAGATGCATAACGATAGTGAAGGTAAGAAATCATAAACACACCTTTGGGTTCTCCTTGATGACTTCAAACGCGAATAGTGTCACGTTCTCTATAGTTGATCCACGCCTAGAGTTGATCCTAGATCTCCAATCTCCTTGGTGCTAGCCCGGAATGAGAGGAGGGTGAAGGAATCACGCAAAACGAGGCACAAAGAGGGGTTCGGCCCTCTTGTGGCGTCAGGGACGAGGGGGCGGCGGCAAGGGGGCGGCGTCCTCCTTGTTGCTTGCTCTCTCTCTCCTTTGTTCTCTCCCACTCTTGTTATGTTCTCTTTTAGAGCATAAGTTATATGAGGAAGTAAGGAAGGAGGGTCCTTTATATAGTCCAACAACTCCTTGTTAACTACCTAAAGGACTTATTCTAGTCCTACTAGAATTCAATTTAGTCCCTTCCTTGCAAATTAGTCCCTACTAAGTTTGCAAGGGTTTGCAAAGTGATCCTTCTAATTAATTAATCCAATTAATTAATTCCCAAATCTAGTACAACTCTATATAGCGTGTGACCCCATAGGTTCTATCTAGTTGGTAGCAACTTCTTTGCTAATATGGAGCGGTTTCTAGCAAAACATCCATTCTAGCCAACTAATAGAATAGTCATCTAGACAACCTTGTACAAGTAATTGTCTCATCCCTTTGCCTCCATATCCGGATTGGACACGAGACATACAAGTCACACTCGTATATCCAATCCCTAGTTTCTCGATCCATGGAATAGCCTTATTCGTGCAAATAACATCAATATCCCATATATTGATTTATTTGAGTCTGGCCAGACATTCTATAAGCACTATCCTTTGAGTGGCCTTGGATATTTGCTCCCGTTATGTGGGAGGGGCAAATCCTCTCTACGTCCACTACGATCTCTAAGCTTGCTTCTCATTGTATCCAGTACACGCCTTTATAACTACCCAGTTACGGTGTAGCGTTTAACGCTACCAAGATCACAATGATCCACAACTAGAATATCTAGTGACTTCAAGTCTAAGGATGACAATACCATTGTACCCGAGAAGCACTCGTGACTCAACATAACATGTATGTAGCCTTCTCGGTGATGGGTCAATCCAGTGCAACATTCCGTAATGCACACCTATGTGTTGGATCGTGATATCTCCATATCAATTCAACCCCATACTAGTCTATAGATGATTGTCCCATTTAATCATTATACTTGACTAGGGATATTTAAGATAAACAACACGTTTGTAAATCTAAGGACTTCATTATATTAAATATCCAATAAATAATAAATGAATTTTCTAGCCAATTACAAATTCATACTAAACTAGATTGCCTCTAGGGCATCTATTCCAACAGTCTCCCACTTGCACTAGAGCCAATCTGGCGCATCTCGTATGCCCATACTCCTAGTGTGCCCTTCATGCTTCCACTGCGTGAGAGGCTTCGTAAGCGGGTCTGACAGATTATCATCTGTAGGAATCTTGCATATCCGAACGTCTCCTCTATCGATAATATCTCGAATCAGATGTAACTTCCTGAGCACATGCTTGGACTTCTGGTGCGATCTTGGTTCCTTTGATTGCGCGATCGCCCCAGTGTTGTCACAGAACAACTCCACTGGATCCGCAATGCTAGGGACCACACCAAGTTCAGAAACAAACTTTCTGATCCAAACAGCCTCCTTTGCTGCGCCATTTGCAGCAATGTACTCAGCCTCTGTTGTAGAATCAGCTACCGTCTCTTGCTTGGAACTCTTCCAGCTCACCGCTGCTCCATTCAGGCAAAACACATATCCCGACTGTGATCTAAAGTCATCTCTATCGGTTTGGAAGCTTGCATCAGTGTAACCCCTTACACGCAACTCTTCCTCACCGCCAAACATCAAGAAAGCATCCTTAGTTCTTCTCAAGTACTTTAGGATGTTCTTGACAGCAATCCAGTGACTCTCACCCGGATTGGATTGGTAGCTGCTTGTCATACTCAAGGCATATGACACATCTGGTCTAGTACATAACATGGCGTACATGATAGATCCTATGGCCGAGGCATAGGGAAGCCTACTCATGCGTTCCTTCTCAATCTCATTGGAAGGACAACCACTCTTCGAAAGAGTGATTCCATGTGACATGGGCAAGAATCCCTTCTTGGAATCTTGCATGTTGAACCGTTTCAACACCTTGTCAATATATGTACTTTGACTTAGGCCTAGCAACCTCTTAGATCTATCTCTATAGATCTTTATACCGAGTATATAGGCTGCTTCCCCTAAGTCTTTCATTGAGAAACACTTTCTTAGCCAATCTTTCACAGATTGCAGCATGGGAACCAGAAAAGCTACAGAGCTCCCACTAACCTTCTTGTAGACACAAGACTCATCTTCGTTTCTGATGAAGCCAAACTCTTTGACCACTTCATCAAAACGTCGATTCCAACTCCTAGAAGCTTGCTTCAATCCATAAATGGATCGTTGCAGCTTACAGACTTTGTTGGCTTGCTTTGGATCTTCAAAACCCTCCGGCTGTATCATATACACGTCCTCGAGGAGATTCCCATAAAGGAATGTTGTTTTGACATCCATCTGCCAAATCTCATAGTCGTAGTATGCTGCAATTGCAAGTAGGATTCGGATGGATTTGGTCATAGCGACTGGTGAAAAGGTTTCATCATAGTCAATACCATGAATCTGTCTGAATCCTTTAGCCACCAATCGGCCCTTATAGGTAATCACATTACCATCCATGTCGATCTTCTTCTTGAAGACCCACTTGCACCCTATGGGTCGCGCCCCATCAGGTGGTTCCACCAAAGTCCATACTTTGTTGGTATACATGGATTCCATCTCGGATCTCATGGCCTCAAGCCACTTCTGCGAGTCTGGGCCATTCATGGCCTCCTCATAGGTAGTAGGCTCATCATCTATGAGCATCGTGTCACCGGAATCTGTTACGAGAAGTCCGTACCTCTCGGGTTCCTGGCGCACTCTACTAGATCTACGAAGCTCTTGTGTTACCTGAACAGGTGGATCCACAACTGCTTGTGATTCCTGTTCATGTTCCATAATCGGTTCAGTGATTTGTGGTTCTTGAACTTCTTCAAGTTCTACATTCCTCCCACTTGCTTCTTTAGAGACATACTCTCTTTCTAGAAACACGCCGGTCCGAGCAACAAACACTTTGTTCTCGGTTGGATTGTAGAAGTAGTATCCCTTAGTTTCCTTAGGGTACCCCACAAACTTACACTTATCCGATTTAGGCCCTAGCTTGTCTGATTGTAAACGTTTTACATAGACATCGCAGCCCCAAATCCTCATGAACGACAGTGTGGGACGCCTCCCACTCCACATCTCATATGGTGTCTTCATGACTGATTTAGATGGAACACGGTTAATGGTGAAAGCTGCACTTAATAGAGCGTAGCCCCAAAATGATAATGGAAGATCGGTTTGACACATCATAGACCGAACCATATCCAATAGGGTTCGATTCATCCTCTCGGACACGCCATTCCATTGTGGCGTTCCGGGTGGAGTGAGTTGGGACACGATCCCACACTCTCTAAGATAGTCGTCAAACTCTTGGCTCAAGTATTCTCCTCCACGATCCGATCGTAGAGCTTTGATACTTTTGCCAAGTTGCTTCTCTACTTCATTCTTGAATTCTTTGAATACTTCAAAGGATTCGGATTTTGTCCTCATAAGGTACACAAATCCATATCTACTGTAATCATCAGTAAACGTAATGAAGTAGACATAACCACCCCTGGCAGGCGTGGCAAATGATCCACACACATCGGTATGTATGAGCGCCAATTGCTCACTAGTCCTCTCACCTTTCTTATTGAAAGGGGACTTTGTCATTTTTCCCAATAAACAAGCCTCACATGTCTCATATGATTCAAAATCAAATGAGTCTAGTAATCCATCCTTATGGAGTCTAGATACACGTTTCTCATTTATGTGGCCTAAACGACAATGCCATAAATAAGCAGGATTTAAATCATTTATTTTAATCCGCTTGGTATTAATGTTGTAGACAGGATTACTTAGATCAAGGACATAAAGTCCATTAAATAATTGCGCACTAAAATAGTGAATATTATTCAAATAAAAGGAACAACAATTGTTCTTTATTGAAATAATAAAACCTTCCTTGTCCAAACAAGAAATATAAATAATGTTTCTGCTCATAGCAGGCACAAAATAGCAATTATTTAATTCTAAAACTAATCCTGAAGGCAGAGATAGCTCGCACACGCCTATGGCCAACGCAGCAACCTTTGCTCCATTCCCAACGCGTAGATCTACCTCCCCTTTAGCCAATCTTTTACTTCTCTTTAGATCCTTCATATTTCGACAAATATGAGATCCACATCCAGTATCTAATACCCATGATGTAGAGACAGTTAAATTGACATCTACAACAAAAATACCTGGTGGTGGTGGAATCACTATTCCAAGCCTCTTGTCCTCCAGATATTTTGGGCAGTTCCTCCTCCAGTGTCCAGGTTGACTACAGTAGTGACATTCACCCTTAGTCACGACCTTGGCAATGGCACCAACTGGTTTGAGAGCTTGTTCCTTGGACTTGGCAACTGACTTGCCTTTGCCCTTGGAGGAAGAGGCAAACTTTTTGCCCTTTCCTTTATGTACCATCATAATGGCCTTGCCCTTACCCTTGTTGATGCTCTGTTCAGCCGTCCTCAACATGTTGAGCAAATCTGGCAGTGGTTTAACGATCTCGTTCATGTTATAGTTCATAATGAACTGTCCATAACTTTCAGGCAACGATTGCAACACGAGATCTGTTGCCAACTCTTGGCCGACCGGGAACCCAAGCCGGGCGAGATTCTCCAAGTACCCGATCATTCGGAGTACATGGGGTCCCACCGGGTTCCCTTCTGCCAGATGACATTTGAACAGTGCCTTTGAGACCTCATACCTCTCTACCCTCGCCTGCTCTTGGAAGAGCTGCTTTAGATGTTCGATCATATCGACAGCATTCATGTTCTCATGTTGCTTCTGAAGCTCAGAGGTCATGGTGCAAAGCATTAGGCAGGCCGCATCATTAGCGTCATCAACACGCTTTTGATACGCCTTTAAGGCAGCAGGTGTCTGATTCTCTGGACCTTCTGGAACATGCTCCTCTATTGCGTACAGCTTCTTCTCTTGCTTGAGAACAATTCTCAAGTTTCTGTACCAATCAAGAAAGTTGGTTCCAGAGAGCTTGTCCTTCTCAAGGACAGATCGTAGGGAATGTTGTGAACTCGATGAGTTGTTTGCCATTTGGAATTCTACAAAAAGGAAAATACGCAAGTTTTAGTATTTGTGAATTTTTGACTATATTTAATAATGGCTAGTTTATTAAATATAGCTCCCACTATTTTTCTACGGATTAATAACCCTCAAGATATTAATGCGGAAAATATCCTTATATTTTCTAGTGGGCCAAGATCCATCTTTTTCATCTCCTTATGAGCTTGCTTTGGCAAGTCACCCATAATTCGATTACTTCTTAGGTAGGAACAATTCCAATTGCATCCCATATGCAACTCTTGGTTCAATCGGGCAAATAACTCCTTATTTATCCATCCATATGGATAATCCCAATTGATTGCCTCTAGGTTTCTTAATCAAATTAATAGCCTAGTTGTGTTCAACCTCTTACCTAAACAATTGCACATTGTTACGTGCCATCGCATTCCATCATTATGAACCAAGTCGCCATGCTTTGGCACGCACGAACTTGATAAATAATGATGATAATGAGTGTTTAAATAACGAGAAGGCAAGAACACAATATTAAAAATTTGAGGGATTTTTCAATTTTTAATTATTTTGTTGATCAATATCAACTAATCTATCTATTTGAGTTTGGGCACAACTCCAAATAATAGATCCGGGTTGTCTAATTATCTTATTATCCTAATTGCATGCATCATCCATACACCAACCACACAAATAATAAGACAATAAATAAACAACCACAAAAACAGAAATTAAACGTGATGTGGATATGGCCTTTTCTAGACTAAGATAATTCCAAGCCAATGGAATTATCTATGAACCCTAAACAAACACATCTCCATGCGTCTTGATCTTTTGGTCCATCCTTCATAGTCATGTGGTGTGCTCCATGCTCCATGCTCCATCTTTTGTGGCTCCTTTTGGCTTTGGGCTTCTTTTCTCCAATCTTGGCTAACAATCTACTTTATCTAGCACTAGCTAATATCTATACTAAATAAAATAAATCTCACAAGTTGAGAAAAAAAAATGGCACGCATGCCATAAAACCCTAATTAATTATTACAATTAATTGATCAGCTCGCAGGCCGTAAAACCAAACCACAAAATTAAACATCCACATCAAACCACATCTTAAGGCCATATCCAATCACCATGCGATTTGCACATAAACAGTTAAAATCCAATTTTAACGCGCTTGGTCAATTTTAATTGATTTTAGGATTTCTAGGGTTAAAACGGTCCATGGGCCCAACAATCCAATTGCCCGGGCCCAAACAAAGTGAACCATAAAGCCCTAGGGCCGGCCCGGCCCAAAACCCGCAAGCTAGGCCCGCGGGTTAGGGCCGCCCGGCCCCTTAGGGCGCCAAGCTTGGGCGGCAAGCAAGGGGGCGGTCCCCTAGGGGCCGAACCTCCTTGTGGAGGTTGTTTCCAAAACAACCTCCTTGCTTGGAGCCCAAGTTTGGTTGTTTCCTTGTTTTGGGAGAACTCCTTCTTCCCCAAGGATGCCCAAACCCTAGATCTAAGATCCTAAAATTTCTCAAACTCACCAATTCATGCATCCAATGCAATAATTGGGTCTTGTTATGATTAATTCTTTGACAAATTGCATCCAATGCTTGATTTGTCTTGTTTTACGCGATAAACAACAAATTAAGGTGTAAAACAACAAGAATGTAACACATAAACTACGTTTATGCTCTATGACCAGGCTCTGATACCACTGTAGGGTTTTGATTCATGGATCGCGCAAACGGAAGCATAATCAAACAAACAACCATGCAAAACCCTCCAAGGATCACAAGTCTAGATGCATAACGATAGTGAAGGTAAGAAATCATAAACACACCTTTGGGTTCTCCTTGATGACTTCAAACGCGAATAGTGTCACGTTCTCTATAGTTGATCCACGCCTAGAGTTGATCCTAGATCTCCAATCTCCTTGGTGCTAGCCCGGAATGAGAGGAGGGTGAAGGAATCACGCAAAACGAGGCACAAAGAGGGGTTCGGCCCTCTTGTGGCGTCGGGGACGAGGGGGCGGCGGCAAGGGGGCGGCGTCCTCCTTGTTGCTTGCTCTCTCTCTCCTTTGTTCTCTCCCACTCTTGTTATGTTCTCTTTTAGAGCATAAGTTATATGAGGAAGGAAGGAAGGAGGGTCCTTTATATAGTCCAACAACTCCTTGTTAACTACCTAAAGGACTTATTCTAGTCCTACTAGAATTCAATTTAGTCCCTTCCTTGCAAATTAGTCCCTACTAAGTTTGCAAGGGTTTGCAAAGTGATCCTTCTAATTAATTAATCCAATTAATTAATTCCCAAATCTAGTACAACTCTATATAGCGTGTGAACCCATAGGTTCTATCTAGTTGGTAGCAACTTCTTTGCTAATATGGAGCGGTTTCTAGCAAAACATCCATTCTAGCCAACTAATAGAATAGTCATCTAGACAACCTTGTACAAGTAATTGTCTCATCCCTTTGCCTCCATATCCGGATTGGACACGAGACATACAAGTCACACTCGTATATCCAATCCCTAGTTTCTCGATCCATGGAATAGCCTTATTCGTGCAAATAACATCAATATCCCATATATTGATTTATTTGAGTCTGGCCAGACATTCTATAAGCACTATCCTTCGAGTGGCCTTGGATATTAGCTCCCGTTATGTGGGAGGGGCAAATCCTCTCTACGTCCACTACGATCTCTAAGCTTGCTTCTCATTGTATCCAGTACACGCCTTTATAACTACCCAGTTACGGTGTAGCGTTTAACGCTACCAAGATCACAATGATCCACAACTAGAATATCTAGTGACTTCAAGTCTAAGGATGACAATACCATTGTACCCGAGAAGCACTCGTGACTCAACATAACATATATGTAGCCTTCTCGATGATGGGTCAATCCAGTGCAACATTCCGTAATGCACACCTATGTGTTGGATCGTGATATCTCCATATCAATCCAACCCCATACTAGTCTATAGATGATTGTCCCATTTAATCATTATACTTGACTAGGGATATTTAAGATAAACAACACGTTTGTAAATCTAAGGACTTCATTATATTAAATATCCAATAAATAATAAATGAATTTTCTAGCCAATTACAAATTCATACTAAACTAGATTGCCTCTAGGGCATCTATTCCAACACTTATCCCCCTGAATTTAAAATAGCTTTTCGTCCATCATGTAACACTAAAAATCTTATAAATTTTTCTATTTTATAAATTCATGTGTGTTGGAATTGTGCCCTAAAGGCACGGGTTGTACCTTAGTGTATTAACAAGAATAATATCTATTCTACGTCTACCCATCGGGGTGTAGTTGAGTTAATAGGGTGAGCGTTCTTAAGACTTTGGGCATTTGCCTTGAGGTCTTGAGTTCAAACCTTTGGTCAACCCAAGGGTAGCCTATTGGCCTTCTCAGCTGCGAGCCTGTCAGCCCGGGTTTTCTCAGGCTGGTATGCCTCTCTAGTGTGGTTTGCAGGCTATTGCACTAGAGGGGGGTTTTACCCAATGCGCACTCGAAGGGTAGTGGCTGAGGGTTCCCACGTCATCAGAAAAATAAAAAGAACAATAACTAGCCATAGAAATCAACAACGATGGCCTAAAATTTCATGAATTTGTCTGCTACCACTTTCTTCCAGTTTTGACTTTTTTACCTGTACCCATCTTGTATTGAGGGGTTGATTTTTTTATTTTTTTTTCAAACATTGAGGGGTTGATTTGGATAATAACGCGACTCAATTTTATTAATATTATTTTTCACAATTGTTAAATTTTGTGAGAATTTACAAAAATCTAACTACGCAATTATAATTGAATCATCGGACCAAAGTGACCCGATAACTTGGGTAAGAGTAGGGCCAAATAGATATAGATGAATCTAAATTAAGGAAGGGTAGATGAGAACGACAACGCTCCTACTTTGAACCATCTATGGGAACAAACCTGATTGGTTATCCGTTTAAAACTCAACATCATGTTATACATAAATAGGGAGTACTATCAACAAAGTTTTAATGTCAATGTTCGATAATTTATGTTTCCTTCTTTACCAAATCTAAAAATTCAGTTAAAGGAAATGCGAACACTGCCAATACTAGACCAAAAAATATCTAGTAGACATAAACAGAGTGCTATACAGCCCACACCCCGAAGGAGAATGCACTGCTCTGGAAAAGCAAAAGATAAAAAAGAAAAGCATTGGAAAAATATTTTAGATCTTTCCAATAGACCTTGAAAATTGGGCACCGTCGCGCTTCCACATGCCGACTTTTAAGTTTCCCTGAACTGAGAAGAACAGCCGGAATCAATAGCTGCAACTCCAACCACCTATATGACACAGGGTGAAAAACGTCTTCAGGGTCAACACATCAGATCAACACAACCTCTATTATCTCGGGGTTGTACACCATGAAGAGACTTAAAAAATAAAATATCTGAAGAGAAAAGACTAAGAAACCAATAAACAACAAAGATCTGGGCTGGTGAATATTGTGGGGAGCACCACGAACAGGCCGGAGAAGCCACACAAACTTTCTGAAGAAATGCCTACCGTGAAGCTTAGAGCCCTGATCTGAAAAAAGAATACGAAAAAGTACAAGGAGTGAATGGATTCGCCTCCGAAAGAGGAGTGACGGGGGAGAGCCCGACGGCAATCCACCGGTGATATAAGAGACTGGATGTTGATAAACGGTAGAAGAGGGTTGAAGAAGAGGAGTACGACGAAACTTGCAAGAGCAAGACCTGCTGAACTTACAAGGATACCCTCTCTCTAGCTTTCATCTCTACAGGTAAAGAAGGAGAGGTGCTATGTCCGATAATCTATGTTTGGAAACCTTAAAAAAGTTCAACGCAAATTAAAATAGTAGCAATTTGTTTTACACAAGAGTATACCCTGAACGGTAATACAAATAAATTTCCACCACGAAGTTTGAAAATAAAAAGCCTAGAATGATCTGTGACCGCCGGCCAACTGGAATGCTACGACCGAAATCCAGTGAGATGGTAGTTCTGGCAACTACAGCCAATAGTTGTGACAAAACTACGATGCAAAAAAAGTGAAGACGGGAAAGATTGTAAAAAAGTCTTCACCCTGGTAGTAATCCACAAGGGTCCTGGGGTACCTTCGTATTCCATTTCTACAACCGCCTGCATTTGGTGGATACAAGAAGTTAAACAGCTGAGCTGCGAATGGCAACGACAGTTCTTCCATCACCATCATGACCGAAGAAGGCACTAGAGGCCTTGAATATCCCCACGCCAACTAGGTCGTTGGGAGGTTCAAGAAAAAAAACAACTGTGGTTTTTCTTCTTGAACCCACCAAAGATCTAGGCAACGGAGGTACATCTCCCTTATACACCGGAGCATCGTCTTTGCTAGAAGTAATAAATACCACATGATAAGAGAAGACCACTCTCGGAATTAAATATTATAAAGAAGCACTGGCATCTCGATTTATAGCCAGGGAGGCCCAAGTATGGAGATCCTAAATGACAGAACCGGACGGTCTCGATAATTACACCTGTCAAAGATACCTGTGCGACGCTTTGTAAAATGCTTCAGTAAGTTAGATGAATTTGAATTTCAAGGCCCGCTACAGAAGCATGCGGAGAGTCATTGAAAATTGACACCAAGGCATGAAAAATGCATCAAGCATCTTGGCAACACCATTTATATCATATCAAAAAAGTACTATTACAAATATAATGTCTTTTTGGAGATAAATTAAGACGAAATGTTATTCTAAAAAAAATACGAAATGTTGACAGATAGATTACAAATATACAATCATGGTATGTGTAATCTTTTTTGAATATTAACTTATGAAAATTCTTTAACATTGATATTAAAAAGAAAATATTGGTAAAATGTAGAACAATTACATAACTTTCAGTGCAAAAGCATACACAAAATAATGAAATTGTAAATTTCATCTAACGTCTCAATACACATATGCTCAACTTTCGCCAAGAAACAATGCTGAACTTTGATTAATATATTTAGTTTTTATTTACATTTATTTTCTTAGTGTAAACAAAAAGCTGATAAACAAATACTATGAAATTTGTAGTTGCCTATTTTCATACATCTTCCAAGCATTGTACGACCTTCCATCACCGACTTTCAAAAGAAAAGATCATGCCAAAAGAAACGACCTTACGCATTATGAAAATACATTAGAATATGATAATGAAATTGATATGTGTGTGTTTATGAAATGGGAAAACTGGGCGAAAGACTATTTTTAGAACACAATGTATCTTATCTTCAATATGATGTTTGCAATGAATTACCAAACCTCATGTGCGAAAATGTGTATCTGCTCTTGAAATTTTCAACATATGATAATGAAAGTGATTGAGTACTGACACGACGACCCGACACGAACACGACACGAAGTTAAAGAGTTTGGGCTTAGTCATATGGGTTTGGGTCGTAAACGACCCGACACGAACACAACACGAAGTTAAAGAGTTTGGGCTTAGTCATATGGGTTTGGGTCGTAAACGCGTTGACACGGTCGAACACGACGCTTAACATGTCGCATGTGTGTTGACTCGTAAACCAAATTACAACGCGCATAACCAGCCCTTTTAAAACAAGACACCTGTTTACATTTGAACCCAATATGACAGGTTTTAAACACATTTTAGAACTGGACATTTGATCTCAAACAAACTAAATATTTTCCCTGGATTATTCTTATAAAAAGCTACGGCAGGTCTATAGCTCTTTAGTTTCTAACGATTCTTTCCGCTCCTTACTCACCTTAGGCTCTATGGTACTTGAGATTGTTCTTGCTATTGTCATTTCATCTTCATTAGTCGTGTGTTGTTGAGTCGGAGCTCTTAAAAGGAATGTGGTGAAGGTGTTAAGCAATCATCGGAAATATACTAAGTTCTTAATTAATTTTATTTCAAAAATTTCGTTTAGTTAGAAATCGATGAACAATGCAATTAATACTCTATTATTTTAATTTCGTTTTTTTATAAATTGACGTATTATTTTGCATGTTTTAATAAAGTTAGTATATGTTTGATATTCATTGTTAAATTGGGTTCAAATGTTTATTTTTGAGTGTTTATGTAAAGTCCCAAAACCCGGGGGCTTATTTTAGGATAATAATAAACAAAACGGGCACGACGATCCAACCGGCTACCATCTGCAGATCAAAATTGCTGCTACCAAAACAAAGACTCGTCTGCCAAACAGGTACCGTTGGAGCCACCGACTCAGGTACCAAAGACTGAGCCGGCGGTACGTGACTTGACTTGGATCAAGGATATTAATATTGTATTTAAAAATAAATCGTTACAATATAAATAACAAGTCTTAGTCAAAGCTATATAAAGCTATCACTTCGATTCACCGTTCTGATCTGTCCATCGTAGCCTGCAAACACTGTTAGGGGGTGAGCTCCCGCCCCGTAGGATGTTCACCGCAACAGTAAGGTGAAATGCAATAAACAATATAATTATAGCAGGTTACATGTAGTATCACATATCACGTAATAATCATTTAGCATCCAATAGCATGTGAATTTATAATATCAACAATAAATGTATCGACATGTATACAACACGAAGCATGCTCATAACCCGTAAGCGATAATAATATTGTAAACTGCATAACCCCCTACCTCATACGGCGAGGTAGAAATAATTGATATCGCGAAACGGAGCCTTAACATATGTAGCATCTCACTATCGAGACTCTAACATTTAATAAAGATACTATTTCTTCGAAGCGGAACTCGATTTGGATAAGGAACGCTCAAAATATGATGTAGTAATGAAGATAAGAGGTGTGTGTAAATATATAAGGAGGCTGCATCCATAGTGCAATTTTGTAGTACCTCGGCAAATTAATTCGAGTGCGTCGCAATATAAAGTCCTATTTGGTGAAATACAGGTGCGGATCCATCATATGCCCAGGAGGGGCTATCGCCCCAGCTGGATTGATTTTTTCGTAAGACTATTATAAATAATATATATATACACATATATATATATACATATTATCAGTGCTCATAATTACAACACACTAAACTATAGTTACAACACAAGCAATTTCTTAATTTCTCAAACCTTAACACTCTATATAATTTCCTTTATCCCGTATCATTTTAGAACATTCTTTTGTAGTTTTTCTCCATCCTGAACACTTCTTATTTCAGTTAGTTTAAATATCATGTTGTATTTCTATTCACAAAAACCACATTTTTAAACATTATTATTCTTTTTTTCTGAAAGTATTATTCTTATATATAGAATAAATTTTAACCCCACCAATCAACCATTTTTCTGAAATTCTTACGTACATGAGAAAATATATAGATATTATATTATTTCTTGCATATGAAAAACTTCTGGTACGTGATTCAATTATAGTTCTATTGCATAATTGTGCGAAAAAATATCGAATGTAGAATTTTCTTCCCTCTGACAAATTAACCCCACTTCATTCGAAATCATAGATCTTCCACTGCTCTCTAGTGTGGTTTGTAGGTTATTCCATTAGAACGGGGGTTTACCCAGTGCGCAAGGACAAGGGTTGTGGACTAGTGGCTTCTCACGTCATTAGAAAAAAAGACATTAACATATATCACATATATATATATATATAAAAAAGCATTGACAAGTACTATCACGCATAAGTGGGTTCTCACGTCATAAAAAAAAACATTAACATATACTATCATGTATAGTTTTTGAAAGGAGTAGTTTTCTTGAGTCTTTACGCGTAAATCATTTTATTTAGTAAAAAAACAATGTATTATAATAATATTATAGTTATTTTTGAAGGAGTAGTTTTATTCTCTGGTGATGATAGTAGATCTCTTGCCGGCGTTTTCATCGAACAAGCACAAAGGTTAGAGAGGTTCAAAACCATTAATATTGTTGTAATTCTGATAAGGCAAAAGAACGTAAAGTTCAAAACAAAACGTTCAACAATCTATCCTACATACGGTGTTAATTAGACTGATTTACTAACTCTATTCATTTTTCATTTTTACAGACTTTTTCTCAAAAATGCCATCAATGCATCATTGATGGATGAATTTTATGGAGGGATGAACAATAATAAATGCAACGTTTCGGGAAATGAATAGACATCTCTTCACAATTCATATAAATCAATGTTGAAATAACTTCCCCCCATTTCTGCAAACAACGTGCATTTCATTTTCAAGTTCTCAGAAATCAGGGCAGAACCTCTCTGTTAAACAATCTACCAAATCGGCTAGCAGTGAAAACATAATTTTCAACATGGACCCTAACAAAATGGCTCTATGGATGTCTATGTTGAAGGAAGGGAAATCAGCGGAGGTTCTGGAACAAGTGGTGCAAGAAACAAAGCAGATCGAGAAGGATTTGGTTATTTTCCAAAAAATCATTGCTCTGAAGAAGAGATTACTTGTTGTAGAATCAAATATATCGCAAGAACTGAAATAGGGTCCTGAAGATTCTCCCATCCCCAAAAATAAGAAGGCTCTATGGAGATCTATGCTCAAGGAGGGGAAAACATCGGAGGTTTTGGAACTGGTGAGGAAAGAGAGAAAGAAGTTGGAAAAGGAAATTAATCTAGAGCCAACACTTCGCTCGTGCAGCAGTAACTGATTCAGATGGTTATGAGGACTCTTCCTAGATGAGCGTTACTATTATGTACTATTTGGTACTAGTAGTCTAGTAGTACTTCGTGTTGGCATGAGTTGGTTTTTGGTTTTTTAAATCACTTTCTTCATGTTAATCCTCACTAGACGTAACCCCTCCGCATTATGTTTCATCATGAAGTACATGTTATTTTCCTATGTGAAAGATCAAGTTATGCAAAACTTGAAATAGCTCAGGTATTTCAAGGCCTTGAACCAGCTTTCAAAGCCTTGAATAAGTCTCAGAGGCTTGAAAGTAGTTTAGCTATCTTCAAGGCCTTGAAACTGGATTCAAAGCCTTGAAACCGCTTAACTTGAATGCACACACTCAGGGGGAGTTTTCTGCAAACTCTCTAAGTTGATTCCCTCTCTTTCTTTCATTTTTTTGATTCATTGTTATTAGATGATGAAAGAAAAATTGTTCTAACATGTTTTGATCATAAGATATCATCTGTTTGACCATGATAATGCAGGACATTTTGTTTCCAATATTTGCAGGATTTGTTTCCTAATCTGAAGTTGTGCAGATTTGGAAATAGATGAATACATTGATCCTGTGATCAATCAGAGACTTATGACAGCTTCTCATATTGCTTGTGTTCTAGATCACAACAATTTCTCTGGAGATTGTGATCAACTATCCATTGGAGAAAGCTGTTAAAGAGAGTCAAAGCTGTTGCCAACAAAACAGGAAGTTGTTGCTGAAAATTTGGGAAGATTTGCAGAGCTTCAAACAGTTTAAATAGAGCTCACCCTGAAGCAACAACATATGAGACTCAACGGGCAAAAACAAGAAACAAGTTTATGGATTGACAAAGCATCAAAGAAGAACATCAAACTCTCAATCCATTCCACAGAAGTTCACTGCATTTTCACTGCAGTTTTCTACTCTAAGTGTACTTCTGTATTGAGTTGTATTGGTAGATCATTTCTTTATTATCTATACATCTATTCTCAAGGATTTTTCAAAGTGAAAAACAGAGAATTCTTAGTTAATCAGTTAGCTAGAGCAGGTACTATACAGGTTAGGGAAAACCACAAGCTGTAACAGAGTAAGGGAACTCTCTGGGATTGAGTTCTAGGGCTTAGCTTTTGATTAACAAGAATTGAGTTGAAAATCCTGCAGGGATCTAATCCCTGAGGTAGAGACGTAGGTCCAAGTGGACTGAACTCTATAAATCACTTGTCTTCTGCATTTATAGTTCATTCATTTTCATAGTTTTTGCAGCACACAAAACGATTTATTTTTCAAGGGTTTGAATTTGTTTTCAAGGCCTTGAAAAAGGCATACTTGCTTTATACTATCTGCATCTTCTCCAAGGGCTTGAACTAGTTTTCAAGGCCTTTAACTTCATTGCTTGCACAAGTTTTCATTTTCCTAGTAAGTTTTGCAAAAAGTTGGCATACTCTATTCAACCCCCCCCCCTTCTAGAGTATCTTAGCTGCATAAACATCTGCATACTCACACTTTCAATTGGTATCAGAGCTTGTATCACTTTATAATATATAACCATTGTGATCATGAGTACTGCAGGTGATGGTGGTTTCTTACAGGGAAGAGCTGCTAACAGACCTCCTCTATTTTGTGGAGAAAATTTTGGTCACTGGAAAGCTCTCATGAAAATGTTTAATATTGATCAAGATCTAGAGCTTTGGACCATTATCCAAAATGGACCTCATTCTTTCTACACAGAGAAAGATTGGATCAGAACTCCCAAAACAGAAGACTCACTCTCCTCGTCTGAGTTAGAGCAGTTTTCTAGGAACTACAAGGCTATTAACATTTTGATTGTGCTTTGAGTACAGTTGAATTCAACAAGATCTCTGGATGCACAACTGCCAAAGAAATCTGGGATAAACTTGTGGTTACTTTTGAGGGAACAAGTCAAGTCAAGAAAACCAAGATCAACATTTATCTCAGGCAATGTGAGCTGTTTAAGATGAATGCAGATGAGTCCATCAGAGACATGTTCAAGAGGTTCACTGATATTGTCAACAACCTAGATTCACTAGGGAAACATTTTTCCAATGAAGAAAAGTTAAGGAAGATTCTCAGAAGTCTTCCAAAGGAAAAATGGGAACCAAAAACCACAGATATTGAAGAAGCTCAGAATCTCTCAACTTTACAACTTGATGACCTACAAGGGAAGCTCCTGAAACATGAGATATCTATGAATGAAGTTGATGGAGAACTCCCAGATGGTGTCTAGCAATTAGCTCTCAAAGCCAAAGAGAATGAGAGAACAAAAAGCCTTGAAACTGAGGATGGTGATGATGAAGATCCAATTGCCTTAATTTCCAAAGCCTTGACAAGGATTCTTAAAATGAAGAAAAGCTTTGGAAACAAAGATTTCAAAAGAGAAAGGAATAGATCATCTAGCAGCAAGGACTACAAAGATAAGTCCTCTTCACCCAAAAAATCAAAAGTAATGAACTGCTTTGAGTGTGGTGATGCAGGACACTTGATAAGAGATTGTCCACACAAGAAAAGCAAGAACTTTCAAAAGAAAGATCATGACAGAAGAAAGAAATCCATGATAGCTTCATGGAGTGATTCAGATAGCTCTAGTGAATCTAAATATGAGGAAGAACATGTCAACCTATGCTTCATGGCCAAGCATGATGAAAGTTCTGAGAAGAACATTGAAGTAATGGTATCTTTCAGAATATCTAAGAACAATGCTTTTGAGTGAGGAAGATTATCTGAAAGAGATCAGACTTTTGAACGAAAAAGTTCATGAGTATGCAAAAGAAAACTTAAAACTTGTTTCCCTAAATCAGAATCTTGAAATCTCTCAGAAGAAAACTAATAGTCATTTCAAGGCCTTGAAAACCAGTTTAAAAGCCTTGAAAACACAAGTAAAGAAAGTAGTCACTGAGAAATCCTCAATGACTGACAGCCTTGTTAATCTAAGACATCAGGTTGATGGAGTAGAGAAACAAAAGACTACTCTTACTGAGAAACTTCAAGAATCTGAATTGGTCAAAGTCAAGCTTGCTGGATCAGAACACAATTTGAACTTGATTCTTGGAGGAAGTTCACATTCTGTTCACAAAGCTGGCATTGGATTCAATCCAAACTTTCCAAGAAGGAACAATACCAGATTTGTGAAAGCTGGAAGCAAAACTTCTCCTACTTGTCATTATTGCTGCATGGTCATGTTAAGATGACTTGTCCTTTTAGAAGAAGAGACCCTCACATAATGAGGAACACTTTTCCGTTTAACCTCAAAGGACAAGTTAAGCAGATTTGGGTTCCTAAAGGGGTTAGGGCACCTAACATGGTTGATCCTGAATATGAATCCAAATTCAACACTTGGTCTAACAGCTGGGTAAGGCAGTGATTGGTGTTTGCAGGTTGACACCAATATCAAAGAACAGAAGTGGTTCATGCACAGTGGTTGCTCAAGAAATATGAGTGGAAAGAGATCTCTATTCTCAGAATTAAAGGAGAAATCATAAGGTTCAATAACACTTGGTGACAAAGGTAAATACAATATTCTTGGTATTGGAAAAGTTGGTACAAACTCTGAAAAATATATTTCTGATGTGTATCTGGTTGAAGGTTTGAACTTGAATTTGCTTAGTGTATCTCAGCTTTGTGATAATGGCAACAAAGTTATCTTTGATAAAAAGAAGTGTGTGGTGCAAAATGAGAAATCAGGAGATTGCATTCTCACAGCCTCTAGATAAAACAATGTTTATACTTTTCAAACTAACAAAGTTGCAGGTGAAAGTTTGAAGTGTCTCAAGGACTTGAAAGAAGATTCAAAGCTTTGGCACAGGAAACTTGGTCATATCAGTTTGCATACTTTGAACAAGTTGATTTCCAAGGACTTGGTAAGAGGATTGCCATACATCAAGTTCAAAGAAGATGAAATGTGCAAAGCCTGTGCTCAAGGCAAGCAGACTAGAGGTTCCTTCAAGCCAAAGAAGTTTGTAAGTACAACTAGACCTATTGAATTGCTTCATATGGATCTATGTGGTCCTATGAGATCTCCTACTCCAAAAGGTAAAAGGTATATGCTAGTTTTTGTAGATGATTTTTCTAGATATACTTGGGTTATGTTTCTCAAAGAAAAATCTGAAGCACTCTCTGAAGTTTCAAAGCTTTGCAGAGAACTTCAAAACTTGAAAAACCTACCTGTAGCTTCAATCAGAAGTGATCATGGTAGAGAATTTGATCAGTTAGAATTTGATTTATTTTGTGATAAGCATGGTATTTCTCACAACTTCTTTGCTCCAAGAACTCCTCAACAGAATGGTGTTGAAGAAATAAAGAACAGGACTCTTGAAGATATGTCAAGAACAATGCTTCTTGAGAACAAGCTGCCAAAACATTATTGGGCCAAAGCTGTGAATACATCAAACTATATTTTGAACAGGTGCTTGATCAGACCTATTCTGAAGAAGACACCTATGAACTATTCAAAGGGAGGAAGCTAAACATTTCATACTTCAGACCCTTTGGATGTACTTGTTTTATCCACAACAATGGAAAAGACAATCTTGGTAAGTTTGATGCAAGAAGTGATGAAGGTATATTTCTTGGTTACTCTCTGAATAGCAAAGCTTATAGAGTTTACAATAAAAGAACCAAAATGGTAGAAAAGAGCATTCATGTTATTTTTTATGAAAGTTATGATGGTTCTTTGAGTGAAAGTTTTGCAGACTTGAATTTGACAAGCATGAATCAGAGGAAGAGACTGAGAATCCATCACGGATCAAGAAAGGTTCAGAAGAAAATAGAAGACATTTTCAAGACCTTAAAAATGGTGCTCAAGGCCTTGAAAGTAAATCTCAAATCCTTGAAAAAGATAATCAGAAGGATTCAAGTGACAAAGCCACTACTTCAAGACCAGAGAAGATCTATGGAGAGCCTGAACCATGGTCTCCAAGAAAGAGATTCAAATGTCTCTCATCCCATCCAGCTGATAATATCATATCAGATCCAACCACTGGTACACAAACTAGATCACACTTGAAGAACTTATGTGCTTTTAATGCCTTTATTTCTCTCGTAGAACCAAAAACTGTGAAAGAAGCTTTACAAGAATCAGACTGGATCATTGTTATACAAACTGAACTCAATGAGTTTGAAAGAAATAAGGTTTGGAATCTGGTTCCTCCACCTACAAACCAGTCTGTCATTGGTACTAGATGGGTATTCAGAAATAAGTTGGATGAAAGTGGCAATGTGATCAGAAACAAAGCAAGGTTAGTTGCTCAAGGTTACAATCAAGAAGAAGTTATTGATTATGACGGAACTTTTTCTCCAGTTTCCAGGTTAGAAGCAATTAGAATTTTACTTGCTTTTGCATCTTACAAGAACATGAAACTGTTTGAAATGGATGTGAAGTGTGCTTTCTTGAATGGCTATTTACAAGAAGAAGTTTATGTTGCACAACCACCGAGTTTTGAAAATGATAAGTTTTCAGATCATGTTTACAAACTTGACAAAGCTCTTTATGGTTTGAAACAAGCTCCAGGAGCTTGGTATGAAAGATTGTCAAAGTTTTTACTTGAAAATGATTTCAAAAGAGTTTTAGTAGACAAGACTCTTTTCAAAAATACTCATGAAAAATATTTACTTGTAGTTCAGATATATGTTGATGATATATTGTTTGGAGCTACTAATGATCAATTGTGCAGAGAATTCTCAAGCCTTATGAGCAGGGAATTTGATATGAGCATGATGGGAGAGTTGAACTTATTCCTAGGACTTCAAATACATCAATTGAAGAAGGACATCTTTCTGCATCAAAGCAAGTACACAAGAGACTTACTAAACAAATATAGCATGGCTCAATGTAAGGAAGCCAACACTCCTATGAGTTCTATATTATCCTTATACAAGGATGAATCTGGTAAGAGTGTCAATGTAAAAGAGTATAGAGGCATGATTGGACCATTACTCTATCTGACAGTAAGCAGACCAAATATTATATTTAGTGTGTGTAGGTGTGCTAGATTTCAAGCTGATCCAAAAGAATCACACTTGACTGCTGTGAAGAGAATATCAGATATCTCAATGGTACCAAAGACTTGGGGCTTTGGTATCCAAGACATTCTAACTTATCTTTACATGGCTTTTCAGATGCTGACTTTGGAGGTTACAAGGTCGATAGAAAAGTACTTCAGGAACTTGCCAATTCATTGGATCATCCTTGATTAGTTGGCATTCCAAGAAACAGAATTCATTTGCTCTATCAACAACTGAAGCTGAATATACAGCTGCAGGAGCATGATGCTCACAAGTTCTATGGATTGCTCAACAACTAAGAGACCTTGGATTTGATTTCAGGGAAATACCTATTAAGTGTGATAACACTTGTGAAATTTCAATTACAAAGAATCCAGTGCAACACTCAAGAACCAAACATATTTTTTTCAGACACCATTTCATCAGAGATCATGCTGAGAAATTACACCTACTTCATCACATTTACTGATGATTTCTGTAGATATGGATTTGTATACCTTATGAAGGCCAAATCTGAATCCTTTGAATTGTTCAAAGAATTCAAGAATAAAGTAGAGAAGCAACTGGGAAAAAGTATTAAAGCTCTACGATCGGATCGTGGAGGAGAATACTTGAGCCAAGAGTTTGATGAGTATCTTAGAGAGTGTGGGATAGTATCCCATCTCACTCCACCCGGAACGCCACAATGGAATGGCGTGTCCGAGAGGAGGAATCGCACTCTATTAGATATGGTGCGATCTATGATGTCTCAAACACATCTTCGGATATCCTTTTGGGGACATGCTCTAATGACGGCAGCTTTTACCATTAACCGCGTTCCATCCAAATCAGTCATGAAGACACCATATGAGATATGGACTGGGAAGCGTCCCATAGTGTCGTTTATGAGGATTTGGGGCTCTGATGTCTATGTAAATCGTTTACAAACAGACAAGCTCGGGCACAAAGCGGATAAGTGTAAATTTGTGGAATATCCTAAGGAAACTAAAGGATATTATTTCTACAATCCCATCGAGAACAAAGTGTTTGTTGCTCGGACCGGCGTGTTTCTAGAAAGAGAGTTTGTCTCTAAAGAAGCAAGTGGGAGGGCAATAGAACTTGAAGAGATTCAAGAACCACAAATCACTGATCCGATGATGGAACATGAACAGGAACCGCAAGTAGTTGTGGAAGAACCTATCCAGGTGACACTGGAACTCCATAGATAAGGAAGAGTGCGTCATGAGCCAGAGAGGTACGGACTTCTCGTGACTGAGCCCGATGATGTACCACTCATAGATGATGAGCCTGCAACCTACGAGAGGCCATGAAAGGCCCAGACTCTAAGAAGTGACTAGAATCCATGAGATCCGAAATGGGTTCCATGTACACCAACAAAGTATGGACTTTGGTGGAACCACCTGAAGGGGCTCGACCCATAGGGTGCAAGTGGGTCTTCAAGAAGAAGACCGACATGGATGGCAAGTTAGTTTCCTATAAATGGCGATTGGTAGCCAAAGGGTATAGAAAGATTCATGGTATTGACTATGATGAGACCTTTTCACCAGTCGCTATGACTAAATCCATTCGAATCTTACTTGCTATCGCGGCATACTACGACTATGAGATTTGACAGATGGATGTCAAAACAGCGTTCCTTTATGGGAACCTCCTCGAGGATGTGTACATAACACAACCGGAGGGTTTTGAGGATCCTGAGAATGCCAATAAAGTCTATAAGCTGCAAAAATCCATTTATGGATTAAAGTAAGCTTCTAGGAGTTGGAATCGACGTTTTGATGACGCGGTCAAAGAGTTTGGCTTCATCAAAAACGAAGATGAGCCTTGTGTTTACAAGAAGGTTAGTGGGAGCTCTGTAGTATTTCTTGTCTTGTATGTGGATGACATACTAATCATTGGCAACGACATTCCTACATTGCAATCTGTCAAAGATTGGCTAAAAATGCTTTGCAATGAAGGACTTTCGAGACGTAGCCTATATAATTGGTATAAAGATCTATAGGGATAGATCTAAGAGGTTGCTCGGCCTAAGTCAAAGTACATATATAGACAAGGTGTTGAAGAGGTTCAACACGCAAGATTCCAAGAAGGGATTCTTGCCCATGTCACATGGAGTCACTCTTTCTAAGAATGACTGTCCCTCCAATGAGATTGAGAAGGATCGCATGAGTAGGATACCCTATGCTTCGGCCATAGGATCCATCATGTACGCCATGTTGTGTACTAGACCAGACGAATCATACGCGTTGAGTATGGTGAGCAGATAGTAGTGCAATCCGGGTGAGAGTCACTAGATTGCTGTCAAGAACATCCTAAAGTACTTGAGAAGAACTAAGGATGTGTTCTTGGTATTTGGAGGTAAGGAAGAGCTAAGTGTAAAATGTTACACTGATGCAAGCTTCCAAACAGACAAAGATGACTCCAGATCGCAGTCTGGATACGTGTTTTGCCTGAATGGAGGAGCTGTAAGCTGGAAGAGTTCCAAGAAAGGGACAGTTGCTGATTCTACAACACAAGCTGAGTACATAGCTGCTGCGGAAGAAGCAAAAGAGGCAGTTTGGATAAAGAAGTTTATCACTGAGCTCGGTGTGGTCCCTAGCATCATGGATCCCATAGAGTTGTATTGTGACAACTCCGGGGCGATCGCACAAGCCAAGGAACCAAGATCACACCAGAAATCAAAGCATGTACTTAGGAGATTCCATCTTATTCGTGATATGATCAATCGAGGATATGTGAAGATGTGAAAGATTCCAACGGATGACAATGTTTCAGATCCGCTCACAAAACCTCTTGAGCAGCGAAAGCACGAAGGGCACGCCAGATCTATAGGCATACGAAATGCGCCAGATTGGCTCTAGTGCAAGTGGGAGACTGTTGGAATAGATTCCCTAGAGGCAATCGTAGATTTAGAATGAAAATTGTTTTAGCTAGAATATTCATTTATTATATATTGTGATATTTAATATAATGAAGCCCTTAGATACAATGTGTTGTTTATCTTAAACGTCCCTAGTCCACTATATTGATTAATAGGACGATCAAATATAGACTAGTATGTGGGTAGATTGATATGGAGATATCAAGTCTAACATGGGTATGCATTAGGAGTAATGGCATACTGGATTGACCCACAACGAGAAGGATACATTAGATTATGTCAAGTCACAATCGCTTCTCGTAGTGCTAATATAATTGCAATCCTTAGACTTGAAGTCACTAGATACTCTAGTTGTGGAATAGTGTGCTTTGATGTTATCAAACGTTACACCGTAACTGGGTAATCATAAAGATGGCTATCAGGCATGATAGGAAGCAAGCTTAGAGATCGTAGTGATGTAGATAGGATTTATCCCTCCCACATAATGGGGGTAAATATCCACGGCCACTCGAGGGATGAGGCTTATTGAATGTCTGGCCAGACTCAGTAAATCAATATGGAGATATTAATGTTATCTGCAAGCATAAGCATATTCCCAGGATCGAGGAACTATGGATTGGATATACGAGTGTGACTATTTATGTCTCGTTTCCAATCCGGATATGGAGACAAAGGGATAGTGCAATATAAGATATTGGACACAAGAGTTTTGTCGGGATCAATGACTATTTCTATTAGTTGGATGGTATTGACCAACTATATAGAAACCTATTGGGTCACACGTCAAATAGAGTAGAGCTAGATTTGGGATTATTTAGTATTTATTAATTAATAGAAGGATCATTGTGCAACACCTTGCAAACTTAGTAGGACTAATTTGCAAGGAAGGGAATAATTCTAGTTCATCTAGAATTAGGAAACTCTTTTATGGAAACAACATGGAGTTGTTGGAGTATATAAAGGAGGCTCTAGCTTCCTTCCCACTGAATGTTATTAGACATAACAAAGTGAGTGGGAGAGAGCAAAAGAGAGAGAGAGAGCAAGACAAGCTAGGCCGAAGCCCTAGCCCGTCCGCCCCTTTCCCGTCGGCTCAAAGAGGAGGCCGAAACCTCCTCTAGTCCTTTGTTGCTTTGATCTTCTTCCCTATTCCTCCGGGTTCAAGCTAGCACTTGTTTGAAGGAAGAATCTACATCTCACCTCTAGACGTGGATCAACCGTAGAGACGAGGACATCATTCTTCGTGTGATCTCACAAATCAAAAGGTACACAATATATACTATGTCTCTTATCATGTTATGATGTCTCCTCCTGACGATCCGTGGTGGGCTTTGAAGTAGGATTATTTGTTATTCGGCTGTGTTACCTACGTCAAAACCCAAAAATGTCTAATAACATTAGTGGGAAGGAAGCTAGAGCCTCCTTTATATAGTCCAACAACTCCTTGTTAACTACATAAAGGTCCTTCCTAGTTTTACATGAACTTGGATTTGTCCCTTCCTTGCATATTAGTCCTACTAAGTTTGCAAGGTGTTGCAAAATGATCCTTCTTAATCAATTTATCATATTAATTAATCCCAAATCTAGTTCCACTCTATTTGACGTGTGACCCCATAGGTTTCTACTTAGTTGGTAGTAACTTATTACTAACATGGAGCGGTGTCTACCAACACATCCATTCCACCCAACTAATAGAAATAGTCAGTGATCCCGACAAACCTCTTGTGCCCAATATCTCATATTGCACTATCCCATTGTCTCCCTGTCCGGATTGGACACAAGACATAAATAGTCACACTCGTATTTCCAATCCATAGTTCCTCGATCCTGGGAATATGCTTATGCAAGCAGATAACATCAATATCTCCAAATTGATTTATCTGAGTCTGGCCAGACATTCAATAAGCCTCCTCCCTCGAGTGGCCGTGGATATTTACTCCCATTATGTGGGAGGGACAAATCCTCTCTACATCACCACGATCTCTAAGCTTGCTTCCTATCATGCCCTATAGCTATCTTTATGATTACCTAGTTACGGTGTAACGTTTGATAACATCAAAGCACGATATTTCACAACTAGAGTATCTAGTGACTTCAAGTCTAAGGATTGCAATTATATTAGCACTACGAGAAGCGATTGTGATTTAACATAATCTAATGTATCCTTCTTGTTGTGGGTCAATCCAGTATGCCATTACTCCTAATGCATACCCATGTGTTAGACTTGATATCTCAATATCAATCTACACACATACTAGTCTATATTTGATCGTCCTATTAATCAATATAATGGACTAGGGATGTTTAAGATAAACAACACATTGTATCTAAGGACTTCATTATATTAAATATCGCAATAAATAATAAATGAATATTCTAGCCAATAACATTGTTCATACTAAATATTAGATTGCCTCTAGGGCACCTATTCCAGCAGTCTTCCACTTGCACTAGAGCCAATTTGGTGCATATCGTATGCCTATAGATCTGGTGTGTCCTTCATGCTTTCGCTGCGCAAGAGGTTTTGTGAGAGGATCTGAAAGATTATCATCCGTTGGAATCTTGCACATCTTCACATCTCCTCGATCGATCATATCACGAATAAGATGGAATCTCCTAAGTACATGCTTTGATTTCTGGTGTGATCTTGGTTCCTTGGCTTGTGCGATCGCCCCAGATTTGTCACAGTACATCTCTATGGGATCCACGATGCTAGGGACCACACCGAGCTCAGTGATAAACTTCTTTATCCAAACTTCCTCTTTTGCTGCTTCCGCAGCAACAATGTACTCAGCTTCTGTTGTAGAATCATCAACTGTCTCTTGCTTGAAACTCTTCCAGCTCACAGCTCCTCCATTCAGGAAAAACACATATCCAGACTGCGATATGTAGTTATCTTTGTCAGTTTGGAAGCTCGCATCATTGTAACCAATTACACTTAGCTCTTCCTTACCTCCAAATATCAAGAACGCATCCTTAGTTCTTCTCAAGTACTTTAGGATGTTCTTGACAGCAATCCAGTGACTCTCATCCGGATTGGACTGATATCTGCTCACCATACTCAACGCGTATGATAAGTCTGGTCTAGTACACAACATGGTGTACATGATGGATCCTATGGCCGAAGCATAGGGTATCCTACTCATGCGGTCCTTCTCAATCTCATTGGAGGGACAGGCATTCTTTATAAGAGTGATTCCATGCGACATGGGCAAGAATCCCTTCTTGAAATCTTGCATGTTGAACCTCTTAAACACCTTGTCTATATATGTACTTTTACTTAGGCCGAGCAGCTTTCTAGATCTATCCCTATATATCTTTATACCAAGTATATAGGCTGCATCTCATAAGTCCTTCATTGCAAAACACTTTCCTAGCCAATCTTTAACAGATTGCAAAGTAGGAATATCGTTTCCAATGATTAGTATGTCATCCACATACAAGACCAGAAATACTATAGAGCTCCCACTAACCTTCTTGTAGACACAAGGCTCATCTTCGTTCTTGATGTAGCCAAACTCTTTGACCGCGTCATCAAAACGTCGATTCCAGCTCCTAGAAGCTTGCTTTAATCCTTAAATGGATCTTTGCAGCTAACAGACTTTATTGGCATTCTCTGGATCCTCAAAACCCTCCGGTTGTGTCATGTACACATCCTCGAGGACGTTCCCATAAAGGAACGCTGTTTTGACATCCATCTGCCAATTCTCATAGACGTAGTATGCTGCAATAGCAAATAGGATTCGAATGGATTTGGCCATGGCGACTGGTGAAAAGGTCTCATCATAGTCAATACCATGAATCTGTATATACCCTTTGGCTACCAATCGCCCCTTATAGGAAACTACATTTCCATCCATTTCTGTCTTCTTCTTGAATACCCACTTGCACCCTATGGGCCGAGCCTCTTCGGGTGGTTCCACCAAAGTCCATACTTTGTTGGTGTACATGGAATCCATTTCGGATCTCATGGCTTCTAGCCACTTCTTAGAATATGGGCCTTTCATGGCCTCTCTGTAGGTTGCAGGCTCATCATCCATGAGTGGTACGTCATCTAGCTCAGTCACGAGAAGTCCATTCCTCTCTGGCTCATGGCGCACTCTTCCTGACCTACGGAGTTCCTGTGTTACCTGAACAGGTTCTTCCACAACAGTTTGCGGTTCCTGTTCATGTTCCGTCATCTGTTCAGTGATTTGTGGTTCTTTAATCTCTTCAAGTTCTACAGTTCTCCCACTTGCTTCTTTAGAGACAAACTCTTTTTCTAAAAATACGCCGGTCCGAGAAATAAACACTTTGTTCTCGGTGGGATTGTAGAAATAATATCCTTTAGTTTCCTTAGGATATCCCACAAATTTACACTTATCCGCTTTGGGACCGAGCTTGTCTGTTTGTAAACGCTTTACATAGACATCGCAGCCTCAAATCCTCATAAACGACACTATAGGACGCTTCCCAGTCCATATCTCATATGGTGTCTTCATGACTGATTTGGATGGAACACGGTTAATAGTAAAAGTTGTCGTCATTAGTGCATGTCCCCAAAATGATATCGGAAGATCCGTTTGAGACATCATAGGTCGCACCATATCTAATAGTGTGCGATTCCACCTCTCGGACACCCCATTCCATTGTGGCATTCCGGGTGGAGTGAGGTGGGATACTATCCCACACTCCCTAAGATACTCATCAAACTATTGGCTTAAATATTCTCATCCACGATCGTAGTGCCTTAATACTTTTACCAAGTTGCTTCTCTACTTCATTTCTTGAATTCTTTGAACAATTCAAAGGATTCAGATTTGGCCTTCATAAGGTATAAAAATCCATATCTACTGGAATCATCAGTAAACGCGATGAAGTAGGTGTAACTACCTCTGGCAGGCGTGGGGAACGGCCCACATACATCAGTATGTATGAGTGCCAGTAACTCACTAGTCCTCTCACCTTATTTATTGAAAGGAGACTTTGTCATTTTTCCTAATAAACAAGATTTACATGTCTCATATGATTCCAAATCAAATGAGTCTAGAAGTCCATCCTTATGGAGTGTAGATATGCGTTTCTCATTTATATGGCCTAAACGACTGAGCCATAGATATGTAGGACTATAATAATTAGTTTTTAATCCTTTTAGTATTTATGTTATAGATTGGACTATTGAGATCAAGGATATACAATCCATTAGACAAATGCGCACTACAATAGTGCATACTATCAAAATAAATGGAGCAAAACTTGTCCTTTATTGAAATAGAAAAAACCCTTCTCGTCCAAACAAGAAATAGAAATAATGTTTGTGCTCATAGCAGGCACATAAAAGCAATTGTCTAATTCTAAAATAAGTCCAGAAGACAAAGATAGCTCATAAACGCCTACAGCTAATGCAGCAACTCTTGCTCCATTCCCGACGCGCAGATCTATCTCCCCTTTAGCCAATCTTCTACTTCTTTTCAAATCCTGCACATTTCGACAAATGTGAGAACCACATCCAATATCCAATACCCATGATGAAGAAATAGAAAGATTAAAATATATAACATAAATACCTAGTGGTGGTGGAATCACTATTCCAAGCTTCTTATCCTCCAGATATTTAGGGCAATTCCTCCTCCAGTGACCCGGCTGGCTGCAGTAGTGACATTCACCTTTAGCCACGCCTCCACTAGGCTTTAGGGCTTCCTTGGATTTTGCAAATTTCTTGCGCTTTCCTTTGGAAGTAGAGGCAACTCCTTTGCCCTTCTTCTTATGCGCCATCATTATGGTCTTGCCCTTGCCTTTGTTGACGCTCGGTTCAGCCATCTTGAGCATGTTCAACAAGTCTGGAAGAGTCTTACTGATCTCGTTCATATTATAGTTCATGATGAACTGATTATAACTGTTAGGCAACGATTGCAAGACAGGATCAGTTGCCAAATCTTGGCCAAGTGGGAATCCCAGTCTCTCAAGGTTCCCGATGTACATGATCATTCGGAGTACATGAGGCCCTACTGGATTCCCCTCTGCGAGACTACTTTTGAAAATTCTTTAGACCCTTCATAGCGTTCATGCCTAGCCTGTTCCTGAAACAATTGTTTCAATTTTATGATCATATCATAGGCCTCCATATTCTCGTGCTGCTTCTGAAGCTCATGATTCATGGTGCAAAGCATGAGGCAAGTCACGTCATTAGAATCATCAATATGTTTCTAACGTGCCCTCACATACGCTAGAACAGACTCATCTTGTGGTGGGGCTGGAACTGGAGTGTCCAAGACGTACATCTTCTTTTCTTGCTTAAGGACAATCCTTAAGTTTCTGTACCATTCAAGGAAATTCGTTCTAGACGATTATTCTTCTCAAGGACAGATCGTAGGGATGAAGTCGATGCGTTGTTGTTTGCCATTTGGAATTCTACAAAACGAGAAATGTGCAATTTTAGTATTTTGAACGATTTAACTATATTCAACAATGGCTAGATCATCAAATATAGCTCCCACTATTTTTCTCGGATAAATAGTCCTCACCATTAATGCGGAAAATATCATTATATTTTTTATTAGGTTCAAGATCCCTTTTTCCCTTCTTCTTGAGCTTGCTTTGGCAAGTCACCCAAGAATAGGTTATTTAGGTAGGAACCATTCCAATTGCATCCCATGCAACTCTTGGTCCAATTAGGTGAATAACTCTTTATTCTTTATCGCATGGATAACGCCTAATTGTCATGCATCTAGGCTCATCAATCCAATTGAGCCTTACCCAGTTGCGTCGAACCTCTTGCTTCAACATACACACATTACTAGCTTGTGTCGTCCGCAACACACCATGTTAAATTAAAATCGCCTTGCTTTGGCAAGCCCGAATGTTAATAAACCCTGATCATGAAGGGTGTTTTGGCAAGAGAAGGCAAAACACAATATTTAATTGAGGGATTTAATTTTTCTTAATTTGTTTGGTTGATCCAATCAACATGATCAACTTATTTGGATTGGGCAATCCAAAATAAAAGGCCGTCCTTGTTTATTATTATCTTGTTAGTCGTTTTGCTGATATCGCCATACACACAAAATTAAATAACAAGACATAAATAATAAACATCCACAAAAATAAAAATTAAAAATGTGGAATGGATATGGCCCCTAGAATAAGATATTATCAAGCAAATGATAATATCCAATTGCCCTAAAGTGACAAGCTCATCTCCATGTGCTCCACCATAGCCGCGCGCCTAGGGGTGTCTTCTTTGTCTTTTGGCTTCTTTGGTTCTCCGGACTTCTTCTCCATGCTTCTTGGCTATCATCTAATTATTTCTAATTCTAGCATAACATCTATAATAAATAAATAATAAAAGTCTCACATGCTCAGGAGAAAAGACGACTCGCAGGCCGTAAAACCTAATTGATTATTACATTAATTTGATCAGCTCGCAGGCCGTAAACCAAGCCACAAAGCAATAAACATCCACAACCTAGGCCATATCCATCCACCATGCAACAAGGCACATAATACAGTTAAAACCAATTTTAACGCGCTTGTTCAATTTTAATTGAATTGGGTAATTAGGGTTTCAACAGTCCAAGTGGTCCAACCTAAGCCTAGGCCGAACCCCAAGGACCGCCGCCCTCCACGTGGGCCCGGCCCAAGGCCGGCCGCCCTAGTGACCCGCGGCCTTGCTTGGAGCGCAAGGAGAGAGGGGCGGACGGCTAGGATTTCGGCCCTAGTCTCATTCCCTTCTTCCTTGTTTCCCAAGCATGGTTGTTTCTTTTATGGATGTTTCCATAAAATTGTTTCCATAATTGAAAATTTTCTTTTTCAACTATGTGCCCATGAACCCTAATTTTTAGGAACCCAATAATTCACATCCTATGTGATTAAACTCACCAATTCTAACATTCAATGTTAAGTTAGATCTTGTTTATATTGAATCAAATTCAATTTGCATCTATTATGCCAATTAATTTCATTTTTCGCGTAATATGAACATAACGGTGTGTAAACTAAAATCGTAACACATAAGATCATGTTGTGCACTACGATCTGTGGCTCTGATTTTGACGTAGGTAACACAGCGGAATAAAAAATATTTAATTCCTACTCAAAGCCCACCAATGATCACAGGAAGAGACATCATAACATGATAAGGGACATAGTAGTTGTGTACTTTTTGGTTCGGGAGATCACACGAAGAATATTGTCCTCGTCTCTACGGTTGATCCACGTCTAGAGGTGAGATCTAGATTCTTCCTTCTCAAGTGCTAGCTTGGACCGGAGGAAGAGGGAAGAAGGAATCAAGCAACCAAAGAAAGAAGAGAGGGTTTCGGCCCTCTCTTGTGCCGCGGGAAGGGGCGGACGGGCTAGGGGCTTCGGCCTCTAACTTTGTCTTTCTCTCTCTTTTGCTCTCTCTTTTTCTCTCTCCCACTCTCTTGTGTTATGTCTAATAACATTAGTGGGAAGGAAGCTAGAGCCTCCTTTATATAGTCCAACAACTCCTTGTTAACTACATAAAGGTCCTTCCTAGTTTTACATGAACTTGGATTAGTCCCTTCCTTGCATAATGGTCCTACTAAGTTTGCAAGGTGTTGCAAAGTGATCCTTCTTATTAATTAATTATATTAATTAATCCCAAATCTAGTTCCACTCTATTTGACGTATGACCCCATATGTTTCTACTTAGTTGGTAGTAACTTATTACTAACATGGAGCGGTGTCTAGCAACACATCCATGCTACCCAACTAATAGAAATAGTCAATGATCCCGAAAAATTTCTTGTGCCCAATATCTCATATTGCACTATCCCTTTGTCTCCATATCCGGATTGGACACGAAACATAAATAGTCACACTCGTATATCCAATCCATAGTTCCTCGATCCTGGGAATATGCTTATGCAAGCAGATAACATCAATATCTCCATATTGATTTATCTGAGTCTGGCTAGACATTCAATAAGCCTCATCTCTCGAGTGGCCGTGGATATTTACTCCCATTATGTGGGAGGGAAAAATCCTCTCTACATCACCACAATTTGTAAGCTTGCTTCCTATCATGCCCGATAGCTATCTTTATGATTACCCAATTACGGTGTAACGTTTGATAACATCAAAGCACGATATTTGACAACTAGAGTATCTAGTGACTTCAAGTCTAAGGATTGCAATTATATTAGCACTACGAGAAGAGATAGTGACTTAACATAATCTAATGTATCATTCTCGTTTTGGTTCAATCTAGTATGCCATTACTCCTAATGCATACCCATGTGTTAGACTTGATATCTCCATATCAATCTACACACATACTAGTCTATATTTGATCGTCCTATTAATCAATATAATGGACTAGGGATGTTTAAGATAAACAACACATTGTATCTAAGGAATTCATTATATTAAATATCACAATAAATAATAAATAAATATTCTAGCCAATAACATTGTTCATACCAAAAATTTGATTGCCTCTAGGGCACATATTCCAACACATAATCCACTGAAGCAACGCATCTGTCGGTACCCTTTCATCGAGTACAGCGGTTTGAACATTAGGGATGTTTGTGTCGGATTAATGAGTTTAAAAAAATGCATTTCCCTAGCAGATGTGTGAAAAATCAGGAAATATGTACTGTTTAAACTGCAAAACTCATTTGCTGCTTCTAAACTTCATTACACAATAGCTTGATGCATCATGTTTTCGATAATAGGATTATGTTTTGCTTTACTTATAGCACATTTTCGTTATCTATCTGAACAATGTTAAATAGCAGTCACATACAATGTTCATTACTAAATGGTGCACACTTTTACTATTTGCTAGAATTCGTATCATTCCATAATCATTCTATTACTCATTAACCTCCACTAGCACCACTAACTCCATCATGCCCCACTTGCATGAATTTCTAAAGCTACAATATCTAAAAAAATCCACTATCCCCATCTCCTGAAATTTCAAAAATTGGCAAAAATTTACTATTCAAAGAAGCTAGCCATTAACACATTTCAATCGAGCTATACATCCATGCTCTCATCCTTTCTCCTCAAACTGCAATTCCACTAAATATGGCATCCCCAAATGATTCAGATGGCGATCCAATGAATCAAGTGACACTTTCAGTAAGAAGAGTGCCAGGGTGGACATTTGTGAAGAGAGTCGAACAAGTGATTTCAAACAATTGGGGCATCGCTTTGCCTTTGATTCTTTCCCCAACATCACAGCTAGCTATAACTATGATCCATTTTACAGATTAAGCGGGAAGAACCTTCGATCATTGGAAGCTTAACTCTCACATAAAGCAATATAGTTGAACCAACAGACAAATTAACACATTGATGACTCAAGAAGATGCTAAAGTGGAGACCATATGTCTTCAAAATCAGGAGGTGCTTCATGTGGTTCCACAATTGAGAAAATATCTAATGTACATTCGCTGAGTTTCCATCAGCAGTGGAAGGCACAAAACAACTTAACATGGAAGGCACAAAGGCGAGATTGCTAATTCACTACTCTCAAATAATGGAATCTTCCCAAGGGGGACACATCCATACCATTATGCAAAAAAGGGGTTCGTTAGAAACAGTAGGAAACCAGAAGCAGATTATAGAAAACAAAGAAATCGAAATTGCACTTGCAAGGATGGCTGATAAGGAGACAATATACCGTTACGACCCCCATGAAGTTTTATCCTGTGGAATAGCTAGAATGCTGGGACCGCTCTATTCAGAAGCAACTTCGAACATTTAATTGCTCTCTCAATGGACCGTGTATCACAGCAGTTACCAAGACAAACATCTATGGTGAAATTGCTAGGATATGTGCATCACTTGGCTTCGACAAGGGCTTTGTTGCAGATCCAGCATATATTCAGGAGGAATATGGTTATTATGGGATAGTAATGAAGTCGAATGTGATTTCATTCCTGTTTCGCAACAGGACATTCATATTTCAGTTCAGGTATTTTAACTTAAGTGTCGTACTATATTACATCTTTATAATATGTTTGTGATTTCTTTTTCCACTTATTACTGATAGCATGATTCTGTTTACATATTATCTCAATACAGGCATGCGTGATGTAGCTTACTAGGACAGTTATCAAAGAACAATGTCCTACATTTTACAATTACAAGAATAGCATGTATTGTGGTAACTCATCTCATGTTGTGCAATTATATTTTATTTTATTTTTTGAGAAAAATCTCGTCTTTTATTTAGATACGGACTTTATCATTAGCCCAAACAGAGTACAAAGCTTTTAGGAAAGCTTATAGCCCTATAGTGCATTACATCAAGGCCCATGCCTAGTTTGGCCAAATTATGGGCTAATGAGTTAGCCTGATTCCTACACCAACAAACCCTAGACTTATAAAATACATTACGCCTTAAAGAGAGACATTTCAACAAGCTCTCTCTGTCTCTCTCTCGGAGCTTCCAAACGGCGCCTCAGCACTGAGACGATGAACCAACGATCTATTGTCACTTTCAATTTCCAGAGAGAAAAATCCTCTACTAACGGCTCCATCCATGGCAGAAATGATGGACTAAGCTTCTGCCAAGAATGAATTAGAGGTGAGTCTGATGGGAAAAGCCATCGCCAGAACGAAGTTTCCCTCAGAGTCTCGAATAACAGCTCCCCCTCCAGATCGATGGTCTTTGAGAGAAATGGAGGCATCTACGTTCCTCTTTAACTTCCCCGGAGCCGGAGGAGTCCATCTGACATTTCCCAATTCTTCTTCTGTACCTGCATGCACCGATCTAAGTCCAAGATAAGTATTTCCCAAAAAATCTTCATTTGCAGCATGCGAATTCGATAAAATTTCATAAAAATCTTTCTGTTCATCAGAGAATACTCTTTTGTTTCGCTCTAACCAGATACCCCACATCAGATGGCTGATAATTTGGAGATTTTCTTTTGTGTAGGACATGAAGATATTTTTGAAACGACGTTTAAAAGGATGGTCTAGGGTACAATAGCAAAGTCTATAAAAGGGGACTGGAAGATTTGTTTGGACCAGGGGAAATCAAAGAACATGTGTTTTTCAATCTCTTCCAAATGTTGACAAAGCACACAAGGTGTGGGTAAGTGAATCCCTTTCTTTACCAAGTCTTAACAGCAAGGCAGTGATTGAAAGTCTTCCACATAAAAATCTTAATTTTACCCAGAATATTGAGATTCCAGACTATTTTCCACAATAAATCTGAATTGTTTGTTTCGGAACAAGCAAAATTGAGATTATTTTTTGGGAATAAGATGGAAAAAGCCACATAGTAGGCTTATTTAACCGTGTACTCACCATCAAGTGTAGTAGACCAGATGAAGTTGTCAGTGAGAAGGGGATTACATAAGGGAATATTTAAAATTGCATTAGATTCCTCTTCAGCAAAATTAGAAGTAATTTTGCTAGAATCCCAGGTATGGTCACTTTTAATAAGATCAGAAACAGTGGAATTCAAGGGAAGGGTTGGGTATCTATAGGGTTTGCGGCCCAAACCTATGGGAATCCATCTGTGGTGGTAAATAAGGGTGTTACGACCATTACCTATACCATGTTTGACGCCTTGGAAAACAATGTCGCGAGATTCAATAAGAGCTTCCAAATATAGGAAGAACGAGAATTTGTTTCAATTGAAATGATGTTAGAATGATTAAAATACTTTCCTTTAAGAACTCTAGAAAGCAAAGAATCTGGAATTTTCAAAATACGCCAAATTTGTTTGCCTAATAGGACAAGATTGAAAGCATACATATGTCTAAATCCTAGACCCCCATTAGTTTAGAACTGCACAAACTTCCCCAATTTTTTCCAATAAATAGAACGTTTGTCAAGGTTGTTTGTCCACCAGAATTTAGCCAAAAGGTTCTGAATTTCTTTAGAGAAAGAAATTGGGAGTTTGTAAATAGACATAAGATAAGTAGGGATGGATTGGCTCACAGATTTGATAAGAACTTCCTTATCGGCGGGTGAGAGAAGTTTTTCTTTATAACCCGAAATTTTGTTCCAGATTTTGTTTTTTATACCTTGGAAAGTAATAGTTTTGTTTCTACCAACAAGGTTTGGAAGGCCCAAATATTTATCATGATTGTTGTTTACAGGAATGTTTAGAATTTGGGTGATATCGTGCTTAATATGGTTAGGAACACGGGGATCGAAAACGATTGAGGATTTATTTTTGTTAAATAATTGTCCCGAGGCAGCACAATATAGATAGAAGATTGAATTTAGAGTGATAGCATTTGTGGAAGAGGATTTAGCGAAAAAATGCTATCATCGGAAAATAAAAGATGAGTGACACGGGGGGAACCTTGTCCCGCTTTGACACCTTCTAAAACTCTATCATTAACCGATTGGTGGATAAGACTTGAAAGGCCTTCGGTACAAATAAGAAATAAGTAGGGACTCAAAGGTTCTCCTTGACGAAGACCCCTAGAAGGGGTAAAACTGTCGCTTTGTTGGCCGTTAAAAAGAATGGTAAAAGAGACCGAGGTCACGCAAAGCATAATTTTCTCAACAAAGGAAGTAGGAAAGCCCAATTTAGTAAAGATAAGTCTTAAAAAAGACCATTCAATGCGATAGTCCATGACATTTTTAGGGCTTTTGCATTTAGGGATTAAGGAAATGCAAGTGTGATTAATAGCGGAGATGTCACCACCATTATTTAGAAAATCAAGACACATGGAAATGACGTGATTACCAATAATAGGCCAATAAGTATTGTAAAAGATAGCAGGTAAACCGTCAGGTCCATGGGCTTTAAGTGGTCCTATGGACGGTAAAGCATCTAACATGTTCGGTAAAAGGTTCTAAGAGATTCTCAGCCATATAAGTAGTAATTTTAATAGGAACAGAATCTATAGTTTGGTAGAGGTTGATATCCGATGAAGTAAATTGATCTTTATAGAAATTCACAAAACAACTTTTAATATCATTAATATTATGCAAAGTAATGCCATTAGCATCAATAATAGAAGAGATAGTATTTTTACGTCTGCGGTCCGAAGCATGTTTGTGAAAAAACTTGGTATTACGGTCACCTCCCTTCAACCAATTTACACGAGATTTTTGTTTCCACAAGTGCTCTTCATTAGAAATAAGTTTTTGCAATTGAGTTGACACAAGTTTTCTTTGTTTCTGATTATAAGCATTCGGCCGTTTGGAAGATAAAAAATAAAGCTGTTTCAACAAAGTAGTCTTCTCCCTTTTACTGTTAATGTAATTTTTGTAACCCCATTTGCGAATGTATTTAACAGTAGAATTATTCTTATGTAAAAAAGACTGTAAATAATTAGCATTAGGATTTAGGTTAGGCCAAACCTGATGGACAATGTCCGTGCACTCCGAGTATCGAGTCCAACCGGCTTGAAAGTGGAAGCGCCGACCAGTTGGAAGAAAATGAGGCCCAGCCGATGTTGAGACAAGCACTGGTAAGTGGTCTGATCCCACTGTATCGATTACTTCGACTGAATTATTCGGGTAAGTTCTGACCCACTTGTTTGAAGCGACAGCTCTGTCTAAACATTCCTGAACCGAGAAGGGGTGTTCACGGCCATTCCACCAGGTAACGAATTCCCCTTTAAATCCCAAATCACAAAGATTGGGTGGAGAGAGAAACGTCTCGATCTACTTTGTGTTTTTTAACTCCATCCTCTGAATCATCACCAAGACTGCGTTTACCACCAACTGCTGCAATATCTTTAGTCACATTAGTTCCACTTCCCCTAGAAATCAGTCCCAAATCTTCTTCAGTGTATTCATCATCACCGTCATTAACAGATGAATCATTCTTGGCTTCGTTAAGAAGTTCCAAATATGATTCTTTCTCCATTCGTCGTAACATAAACTGTCCTTCATCTAAATCTAGATCAATTTCTTCGTGACTTTCCTCAGCACTGGCAGCCGTGTATTCGGTATTAGCATCTAGCTGCGGTGTTGTTGTGCGGGGGATATGACACTTCGGTGGGATGGAAAACAGACCAAAGGCTGAAGTGGGGTCAGAATTATAACCCAAAACATAATCCAACATGGCTGTTGCAGTCATCCAGTGGCCATAGTTTCGTGGGATCTGATCTAGGTGTATTTCCAAGTTGGTAACTTCCTCACATTCACGCATTTCATGCCCATCCGTCTGCAGAATTTGCATAAACTCGGAAGCTTCTCGTATTTCAGAAGCACCCATTCAGAACGATCCCCAAGGAGAGTAACCAAACAGGCACACATCAATGGCTCGGCAGTTCGCACCTTAACCTTAACGTGAATGCATTTTCCGACGAGAATATTGTGTGTAGGAACCACCTCTTCGGGATACCGTCCCATAATCGACCCAATGACCTTACCAGCCTTCTCGTTATAGCAGTTTGGAGAAAAGGTTCCAGATTTGAACCCAGAGATGCGCTTCGTTGTACAAACATTCTCTCATTCGTTTCCATGGAAACCACTGTTCCATCGCAATCATGGAGCCTCTGTAAAACCATGGTTGCCTATCGAGAATTGACTTAAATTGCTCTTCACTCTCAATAAAAAATTGGTAGATGTTATTCTCTAGGGGAACCACATGAAAACCTACGGGGTCATCGCAAGCTTTGGACATCTCATTTGTTATATTACCGAAATTAACATTTTTGGTAGTAATGATCTTACCAAAAATGCTTTTTCAGCATTCGGCTTGACCATCAACCAAAGCTTCCGCTGGAATGGTGACTCCCCGTCCGAGTTGCAGCGCCCTAACATGATCCAAGGACCTTGAAGGTTTTCAGAAACAATAAGCCCACGCAGGACGTGTGGGTCGACCCAATTCAAATTTCAAACAATTACACGGGATCAATATGTACTGCATTTACTATTTTTTCATTTAAGGGAAGGAGTATTTTCTTTCCAAGGAAAAGAGGGAAACCCTGGGAGGGCATAGGGCTCGTAAACCCTCGAAGGGCAGAGAACTCGTTTCACCGATCAGGATGTCTCTCTCTGAATCGCCGACCAGGACCAGCAACTCTCCCTCTGAATCGCCGACCAGCATGTCTACCAGCACGTAATCTCTCTCTCTCTCTCTCTCTTTCCGTTTTGTGCTTCTCTGCGAGCTCGGTTTTCTAATATTGACGCTCCATTTCAACGCGCTGTCGACTTGACGGAGCAGAGAATTGAAGATGGGGATTCGCAACCCTAAAAAAGAAGCTATTAAGCGGAAGCAACCTTTGGTTATTTCTCCAGTTGGTGATGAACTTGTTAAAGAATTGCTCAAGGAGGAAAAGTCATTAGGGTCTACAATGGAGTATGGTTTGCTCGTCTTACAGGAGGTAAAAAAATCTATTTTCATTGCTGATGGTGCTTCCTAGTAATATTCTATGATTTTTCTTTTCTTTTATTTTTATTTTTTTTAACTGAAATGTTGGATTTGTGACTGGGTTGCAGGCTTGGGAAAAGTTGAGGTTTCGGCGAATAACAAAATACATGGCAGTCCAGTTCTACCGCCGTACCTACTGGCAGAAGCCGCCTGACAATGATGTAAGTACCTAAAACCTTTAGGCGCTTGTTTGATTAAATAATGTTTTCTATTTCGGGAACCGGTCAATTTCAATCTGTTCATGATAACTGGACCGTTGATAGGAATCTCAAGCATATGCAGGTCATTGTCCCAAGTCGGTGAATTACCATAATCTGTGATTGTGTTTTATACTGAGTTCAGTTTGATAATAGCTTTAAGGAAACCTCAAACACAACGGAAAATTTAATTTAGACTAGAACTTGAAGCTGGAAACATAATTGAGAACTCTCTGAAATTTAGTTCTTGTTTACTACTTCATTTGTTAAAATCTACGACATGCCTTTCATGAAAACCACAAGACACGGACCCCATTGAACTTCATGATCTAGGCTTTGATGTCTTGCCTTTACTTAATCTATGTCATTAAGACTTATAATAGATTGGCAATTAGAATAAGTAACAAAAGTACACCCTGCCGTTTACAGGACCATGTTAACTAAAACTCAACTTTAGTCCAGTATTTTAACAAATACCATGAAGGTATCCCACCCAAAGTATGTAATGTAATTTGTCGTTGATTAGAAGTGCTAAGATTAAATAAGTGAGGCTTATATAAAGGACAAATAAGGAACAATAAAAACCCGCCCTGTAGCCTCAAAGGTGTAGAAAAACAGTGGGTCGACGCTACATTCTCATGAATTCGATTTATCATTTTGAATTCATTCCCTGGGGTACTTCTACTGGGTGTCAGTAACGGATAGCTGTATATACAGTAATGAGAATAACCTGCTCAAGAAGCCAGACGGGAATACCTTATTCATCAAGGAGCATAACCTGCTCAAGAAATTTTGTGCGAGTACTATTGTTCAGTCTGTGTTCATATTAATTGATTCATATAGAGAGAAAGATCAAGGGACTAAACCTGCTCAGAAAATTGTGCGCGGCCACTATTGCTCAGTCTGTGTTCTTTTTCTTTGTAGAGTAGAGAGAGATGCTTGATGGAGATTTAGTGTTAGAAAAATATCTAGACGAAAAGAGTGTTGTGCTATTGTAGTTTCTGCATGTCTCAAGTAATTGAAACTGTTGATTGATAATACTTTCAATGTATGGCTCATGGAATTGATTGCTTGGATGAGAACTTGCTCTGTGTTTACTTCCCTTGCTGAGCTCAGTTTGATAATAGCTTTAGAGAAACCTGAAACAAAACGGAGCCTGATGTTTAATTTAGACTAGAACTGGAAGCTGTAGTTGTGCATGACTGAATTCATTGAAGCTGTTGATTGATAGGATTGACAGGATTGTTTAAATTCGATGTGCTATGTGGAGTTTCAAAAAGTCCGGATCTGGTTGCTGCTCTTTCGGCTGCTAATGATGTTATTTGTTGATCTCTAGGAGAAGGATATCGTCCCGTTGGCATGCCTTCTGATAGCTGCAAAGCTGGAAGAGACCCAGTACCCCCATTTCGAACCGGACATTTTTCATGACGTCTTACAGCCCCTTGCTGGTTCCTTCGATATGGCGAGGATGTACCTTATTGAACTTGATGTGCTGGCAAAACTCAAATGGGAACTTTACTGGGTCACTCCTTTTCACTACCTTGGCTATTTGATTCAAAAACTTGATTGCCCAGATGAGTACCGTGGAATTATGTACGATGCTGCAGACCTAATTGTGGAAACTGCACTAGGTGGAAAAATCTACTTCACTTTTTGAATAAAATCTTGGAATGCTGATGTAGTTTTAACAATGTAATGTGGTTGGTTTCTTTCATTTTGCAGATGATGAGTTCCTGGGTTTTTCACCATCAACTATTGCCGCAGCTTCTGTCAACCTGATGTATCTCGAACTCAAACAGGCTGATGTTCCCAATGGCTTCTTTGGCCTACTGGACGAGGTAGGATATGAAAATATATAGTATAGTGTGAGTATGAACAGTTATGAATTAACAATCTGAGTATGACTTCTTTTTTTGCTTGTTTTTATGCACTGTAGGAGAGGCCATACGCTACTCAAATGGCATTTTGTTCACTCTCCTCTACCTTTTTCTTGTTTTGTGCACAGGAAAATGTCAAGGCGTGTTTGATGGTCTTGGGGGCATTCCGTGAAAGGAAAAGAGGAAATGGCAAGCATGCCCAGGGGAGTCAGAAGAAGGCGAGAAGATCCTGAATGATGTTGAACGCCTTTTCTTAAACTCGTATGATTGATCATCCATCAATGAATTTTATTGTGGCCATGGATGATAAATTTTGTTGTGCTGCTGTTAGAGTTCGTTCCTCACGGAACTTGGTAGTACGCTGCGTATTGTTTTAACACTGTTTACGATCCACTTCTTGTCTTTGATTCGTTCCTCTATTGCATAGTAGTATTATTTTGGGTTTCCATGTGCTTTCTTTTTTTGTGTGTGCGAAGTTTTTACATACCTCTCCATTGAGATTCTAAAGGATTATATTCAGTAGCGTCTGGGGAGAGTATTCAGCTCTACCTGGTGCTCACGTGTTGCTAGAAGCATCACATGGCTACTGCAAATCACCCGACGGGTACTCCCTTCTCGAAATACAACATTGAAACTACGAAGCCCGTCCTTGGTTCAAGTCCTTTTCTTACCAGTAGGCAGCGTCAGGGTTCCCGAGACAGCTTTTATCGTTCAACCGGTAAGACCGTTGGTTCAACCGGTCAAGCTGGGGGTTCACATAATTATATTAAATAATTATTTTATAAAATATCATAAATTTGTACTAACAGATTTGGGGTTGATTTGGTAATGCCATGATGGTTTAGAGAGTTCGGTAGGAAGTAAGGCGAGAAAGTTATCGTGGTAATGCCATGATGGTCCGACTGTTCGTTCAACCGGTCAAACCGCAGGTTCACATAATATTATTCAATATTTATTTGGCTTAATTACTTAATGCATACCCCAAGTATGCCGAAACTAGCACTTTGCAACCCCCTGTTCTGACTGGAACTCCCATTTGCAAAAAATATGTCAAAGTGAAACTGGTAAAAAAATTCCATGCATCACTTAAAGGAATATTCCGTTAGTTGACAAAAAAGTCTATTTTGTTAGGGGTAAAACAGTCTACTCCTTAAAAAAATGAACACCACGACAGCCACCCTCAACTCCGCCACTGCCACCATCAATTCCGCCATCCTGTACCCAGATTTGATCATGATTTCTTTAATTTTCTTTACAGAAAAAAAAAAATTACATTTTTACTACTCCAAATTACCCAGAATTACCCCAATTTCACACGAGTAATCCACGACTCGTCAAACTTCTTGTAGAAGGAATCAAGATCTTTGGAGAACAAAATACTGTCGAGGCTTTGATGATAATAAGATCTTCTAAGCCAACACGAACAATACTATCTGCACTTGAAGAGGGACTGAATTGAAGCAATTGTGGACTATGAACTCAAACAGATCGCAGTAGAAGAAAACAAATAAGCTGATTGTTTACCTGCCAATTTATATAAAACCCAATCACCCAATTTATATAACACCCAATTCGCCAAGCTGAAGTTCAGGCAATGCTTCGATTGAGAAGTCTTCTGGTGGATTCGATTTTGCAGGTGTTGGAGCCATTTGGGGAGAACCCAGTTTCAAAATCACTCGGTGATTGAAGATCAGAGAGTTCAAAGCTTGAACTCTGATATGGGTTCTAAGTTCTGACATAAAAGGTCAAAGATTGGACTGATTTGGAGGAATAAATTGTTGACATCAGTTGAAACTAGAGCTTGGGGACAGAGAGGGCTGACTATTGGTTGGTGACTGTTGGAGAAGAAGCTAGAAACGGAGAAGAATCGAGGATGGATCAGAAGGAAAGATGAAAACAGACGCCGAAGATGGGACAGAAAGGGTTGTTCTACTTCCTTATCTTCATCTGAGGATTTTCTTTTTACCTATTTTATTATTTTAAATATGATACTATTTTTAGGCATGGACTCATTTACCCTTCTAACATATTATGTGTTTGGATGAATTTTTTTACCAGTTTCACATTGACATATTTTTTGCAAATGCGGGTTTCAATCAGCTAGTTCTAGAACATGGGGTTATAATGTGCTAGTTTCGCATACTGGAGGTATGCATTAAGTAATTAAGCCTACTTATTTTATTTCAGTTAATGAATTTGAGTACAAATTTAACTTTTATGGTCATTTTGGACACTATCGCAGTGAGAAGAGAAACGTGGTTCTCAAGAGAAGTGGAACGTTACAGGTTGGGGTTTTGGTCAGTTACGTCACTATCGCAGTGAGTATCCTCGGACGAATACAACAAGTTTTGGTGGGGGATCTTAGCAGTGTAGTGTGAACAATCAGTCATAGTTTTATCCTGCACCATCTTAGCTGTCTATTAGGCCACCAAATTCGCAAGGTTCAGGGGGATCCTAACAAAATGTTCATGGTCGAGGAAAAGGGAAATATGGTGGGAAAAGCTAGGGGTTTCAAGGTACAAAATTTGCACTATATCCAATTGAGGAGCCCTCAAGTGACCACTCAGTGATAAGAGGTATATTTTTATCACACAATACATGGGTAAATGTCCTGTTTGATTCATGAGCTTCAGATTCCTTCATATCTGCTTCATGTGTTTCACTACTAGACTTATATACGTAAACTCTATATTTTGCTTTGAGAGTGAACTCACCGGTCAAATCGCGGGTTCATATAGTAATATTAAATGATTATTTTAAACTATTTTATAAATAGGTAAAAGACATTTTTCACCCCTCTATTATGGCTAAAACACAGATACACCCTACACTATGGCTACATACATTTTGGTCCCCTGTCAGTGGAAGGAGGTAACGGTGCACTAATAGAGGGGGAAAAGGACAAAAATACCCCTGAAATTTGACAAAATTGCCCACTACAAAGGCCTTTTCCTTCCCTTCTCCTCATTTTCTAACCCTAGCCAACCTTAATTCTTCCTTTATCTTTTCCTCATCTCTTCCATATTAAGACACAACCCACCTCCACTATCAGAAATCTCCACCACCTCCAACCTTATCTCTTCCTCTCTCTCTCTCTCTCTCTCTCTCTCTCTCTCTCTCTCTCTCTTCCACTTCTCTTCTCTCCCGACACAACCCAGTTCCGGTTTAAGCTCCTATGGTGGCGAGAGTTCAGGCATCGGCCAGTTTAACCGGTGGCTATTTTGACAGAGGAGAGTTGGGCTGTCGTGCGTTTGGGGGTTCGATCGCCTTCTCGGAAGGTTCTGCCTAGATTGTCGCTCCGAACGATCTTGCCGACGATGATGGATGTGCCTTAGACGTGGATTGCAGATACGATGGTCCTCCTCAAGGTTGTCAAACCCGCGGGTTTAACGAGTTTACGAGTCTACATGGCCAATCGGGTTGACCTGCTTGAAAACCCGGCGGCTGACAAACCCGCAACAAACTCGTCGAACCCGTAGACACACGAGTTGACCAGCGGGTTTACCGAGTCAACTCATTGTGAAAATATTGTAGTTTTAGTAAGTTTTTGATCTTTTATTGCACTAAAAATGAGGCAGTCACCCGCCTTCAAACACTGGTGAACCATTAAAATTATCACACAATTAAGAAATAAACTAACGACCAATATACAATCAACCACACCGATGATTGTGTAAATATTAAACGAACCACACTAATTAAGATTATATGTAAGTTTATTTTTATTTTTTGAAGGACTAATTTAAGAGATAATATGTAGAACTTACCTTAGTAAATATTAACTACACACTTACTTCATATAAGTTGCTGGATTCAAGGAAGAAATATAAATTAATGAATAAATAAATTAGGCTTAATTTTAAAATTTTAAATTTAAAGCTTGTAGCATTGACTCAATTTTATACCAGACAAATGTAGCATTTAATCACTAAAATCTCAAAAGATTCAACTTTTCATAGGTGTAAAGTTATGTGTAGTAAAAAATTGCATATTTGAAGTAAAACGTGACCTGGGAGAGTCTCGGGTCACGGTTCACGATTCGAGTCTACCCACCCTCTACGGGTTTATGCTGACCCACAGGTTTGAAAAACTTGGTCCTCCTACATTGTACCCTTATCGGGGCCTTGATTTTGGAGCTCTGTTTCCCTCTGTCGCTGACCTTGGTAGAGTTGCATCTAGATCTCGACTTCTCCTTTCAACGAGTGAATAGTAGTCTCGGCTTCTTCCTGTGGCAGAGATGCTTTCTGATTAGGGTTGCGATGCTTTCTAATTTGGGTTGTGAAGTGGTCTATGTTTTGGTAATGGGCTATCTGAGTGGTCTCGGTTTGACTGTTTTTCTCAGCAATTAACCCTCTTTGGTGCTGTGTTTTTCAATTTTGTTTGGCCTTTCAGATTGGTTTTCTTTGGAAATGGGTATTGTTTGTGCCCAACTTTGATTTTTTTTGTGGAAATGGGTACTGTTGTGTTAGACGACGGATGTTTGGGGTCCCTTTGATTTTTGGATGTCTCTTGATTTTCCCCCTCTCTTAGGAGATGATGAATTCAATGAATTGAATTCATTTGATGAGAAGTTGTTACTTTCCGGGTGGTGCTTTGTTTTGCAGCCATGGTAGGTGCAATCTTGTTTGCCTGTTTTCATAATTGTTGTTGCCTGCTGTTGTTGCTGCTGTGTTCGTAGTGGGAATTCGGTGGTGGTAGAGGTGGTGATGCTGGTTGGGATTCAATGGTGGTGGTGGAGGTTGTGGTCAATGTTGGAGTAGATGCCCTAGAGGCAATCTTGTTTTTAGTATGAATAATGTTTTGGCTAGAACATTCATTTATTATTTATTGAGATATTTAATATAATGAAGTCATTAAATTACAACTGTTGTTTATCTTAAATATCCGTAGTCAAGTATATTGATTAATAGGACATGCACTATGCATGGAGACTAGTATGTGGGTAGATTGATATGGAGATATCAAGTCTAACACATGGGCATGCATTAGGAGTAATGGCATACTGGATTGACCCACCACGAGAAGGCTACATATAAATTATGTGAATGTCACAAGTGCTTCTCGTAGTGACAATGGCGTTGTCGTCCTTAGACTTGAAGTCAGTAAATACTCTAGTTGTGAACGTTACACTGTAACTGTGTAACTATAAAGATGGTAATCAGACAAGCAAGCTGAGAGAGGGTAGTGACGTAGAGAGAATTTTCCCTCCCACATAATGGGAGAAAATACGGAGATTCGAGGGGTAGTGCTTATGAAATACCTTGACAGACTCAGATATATCAATATGTGATATTGATGTTATCTGTACAGATAAGCCTATTTACAGGATCGAGAAATTATGGATTGGATATACGAGTGAGACACTTATGTCTCGTGTCCAATCCAGATATGAAGACAAAGGGACATATGTTCGAATAGATGCCCTAGAGGCAATCTTCTTTAGTATGAACATTATATTTTGGCTAGAATAATCGTTGTATTATTTATGGAGATATTTAAAATAATGAAGTACTTAGATTTCAATTGTTGTTTATCTTAAATATCCCCAGTCGTTTATATTGATTAATAGGACGATCAACTGTAGACTAGTATGTGGGTAGATTGATATGGAGATATTAAGCCTAGCACATTGGTTTGCATTAGGGATAATGGCATACTAGATTTACCCACCACGAGAAGGCTACATTAATTATTTTAACGTCACAAGTGCTTCTCGTTGTGACAATGGTATTGTGGTCCTTAGACTTGAAGTCACTAAATAGTCTAGTTGTGGAATATTGTGTTTTGATACCGTCAAACACTACACCGTAACTCGGTAGAAATAAAGGCATTTATCGGACATGATAGGAATCAAGCTTAGAGATGGTAGTGATGTAGAGAGGATTTGTCCCTCCCACATATGGGAGAAAATATCCACGACCACTCGAGGAGTAGTTCTTGTAGAATGTCTGGCCAGACTCAGATAAATCAATCTGGGACATTGATGTCATCTGCATGGATAAGACTATTCCCAGGATCGAGAGATTGTGGATTGGATATACGAATTTGACTTGTATGTCTCGTATTCAATGCATATATGGAGATAAATGGATAATACAATGCGGTAAAATTGGTCACAAGGTTTGTCGGATCACTGACTATTTATATTAGTAGGGTGGCGTAGATGTGTTGCTAGATACCGCTCTATGTTAGTGATTCTTACTACCAACTAAGTAGAAACCTATGTGGTCACACACCATATGGATTAAACCGGAATTTGGGATTACTTAGTAGGACTAATTAAATAAAAGGATCAATATGCAATCACAAGCAAACTTAGTAGGACTAATTTGCAAAGTGGACTAACCCGTGTATGGAAAGGATTAGTGTTTGCAAAGTGGACTATCCCTAGATTATTTTCTCATAAGTATATTTCCACAATTGAGAGAGAACAAAGCAACGAGAGAGCAAGACAAGGAGGTTGAGACCCCCCCCCACGTCCGCCCCTCCCTCGCCGTCGGCCTCGCGAGGCGCGACCCTCTTGGGTGTCCCGTTTGCGTGATCTTATTCTTCCTCCTTCTACCGTTGCTAGTACAAAAGCGTGAGAAGGATCCGGAGCAATCCTATGTGTGGGTATTTATAGAGACGTGGACGCTATTCTACGTAAAGTGATAAACTCAGACCAACAAGGTACACGATTCTAATATCCCTTACCATTGTTATGATGCTCGATCTGCGATTCACAGAGAGTCTTGAACGGATTCAAATTATTGTTTTTTCGCTGTGTAATTCGTATCAAAACCTTACAGTGGTATCAGAGCCACATATCATAGCGCATAACGTGGTTTATGTGTTACTGTTTTGTCAGTTTTTTCACTATTTTTACACTTTTTAGTGAAAAACTGAAATTGACATAATGATGCAAATTGAATATGATTCAATAGGGAATGAGCTAATTTGAATCGTCGTATAAAATTAGCGAAGTCCGTTCACATATGATGTGCCTTTTGGTGATTTGAAATCTAAGGGTTTGGGCACAATTTTATTGGAAAAAAGATGTTTTTCTTCAAAATTGGAAATAGGCAAGCTTGGGAAGGAAGGAAGGAAGGAAAGAAACAACCATAGGGTTTGACGCTAGAGCAGTCCGTCCCCTCCTTGCGCGCCAAGCATGACAGGGCCAAGGGCCGGCCCGGCCTAGCTAGCGGCTTGGCCGCATATGCTAGGGCCGACTTGCCCAAGGCCTTTTGGTGGCCCGTTGTGGGTTCGGCCTTAGAGTTTGGTGAGCCCCTTGGGCCATTTTGATCCTAGAAAATCCCAAAATCAATTAAAATTGACTATGCGCGTTAAAATTGGATTTCAACTGTACTATGAGCTTTTGCATGGTGATTGGATGTGGCCTTATATGTGGATGTTGTTGATGTTTATTTTTGTTGTTTGGTTTTATTGTAATCAATGTCATTAATTAAGTTTTACGGTCTGCGTGTCGTCTTCTCTTTGATGTCTCTCTATTTAGTATAGGTGCTAGCTAGTATTAGATAGTTAGATGATAGTCAAGACATGGAGAAGAAGCTTAAAGAATTGAAGAAACCACAAGAACACATTATTCCACAAGCTAAGGCGCATGGACTAAAGATGGAGGCACATGGATATGAGCTTGGTGTTTTTAGGGCTTATAGAGATTCTCATTGACTTGGGAATATCTTAGTTTTAGGAGGCCACATCCACATTTCATTTATTTATTATTTTTTGTTATTTAATTTATTGTCTTGTTATTTATTTTTGGTGTATGGATGATGCATGGAAATTGTGACGAGATGATAACTAAAAACCTCGAATATTTTATTTTGGGATTTCACAACCCAAATAAGTAGATCAGTTGGATCAACTAAACAATTAAAAATTAAAGGTAAAATTCCTCAAATTAAATATTGCGTTTTTACCTTCTCGTTACTTAACACTCGTCAAAACTATAATGTATTAAATTCGGGCTAATGAGATTTGATTCTTTATAGGATGACGCGATGACACAAGCAAGTAATGTGAAATTATTGAAGTAAGAGGTTGGACGCAATTAGGCTACTTCGATAGGATTGAAAGCCTAGATGCAAGAAAATTGGGATTATCTATGGGGTAGTTAAATAAGGAGTTATTTGCCCAATTGAAGCAAGAGTTGCATAGGATGCAATTGGAAATTTTTCCTACCAAAATAACTAATTCTTGGGTGACTTGCCAAAGCAAGATGAAGAGGAAGTGAAATATGGTTCTTGCCCACTAGAAGATATATATATGATATTTTCCGCATTAATAGAGAAGGTTATTAATCCGAGAAAAATAGTGTGAGCTATGTTTAATAATCTAGCCATTATTAAATGTAGTCATTTGTTCACATACTAAAACTTCTATATTTCTCATTTTATAGAATTCGAATGGCAAACAACTCATCGAATTCATCACAATCCCTATAATCAGTCCTTGAAAAGAACAAGCTTTCAAGAAATAAGTTTTTGGACTGGTACAGAAACTTGAGAATCGGTATCAAGCAAGAAAAGAAACTGTACATTCTAGAAGAGAAAGTTCCTGAAGGTCCAAAAAATAATACTCCTGCAGCCATAAAGGCATATCAGAAGGTCGTTGGCGATTATAATGATGTGGCCTGCCTTACGCTTTGCACCATGATCCAAGCTTTAGAAGCAACATGAGGACATGGTTGCGTATGATATGATTATACACTTGAAGCAGCTCTTCCAAGAGCAGGCTAGGCATGAGTGGTATGAAGTGTCCAAGGCATTGTTCAAGTGTGATCTGTTAGAGGGAAACCCAGTGGGGCCTCATGTACTGCACATGATTGGGTACTTGGGAAGTCTCAATCGTCTGGGATTTCTGGTTGGTCAAGAGCTGACCACTGATCTCATCTTGAAATCGTTTCCTAATAGTTATGGACAATTCATTATGTGCTATAACAGGAATGAGATCAGCAAGCCTCTACCATATTTTCTCAATATGTTGAGGACAGCTGAGTAAAGCATCGAAAAAGGGAAAGGCAAGGCCATGATGATGGTCAGCAAAGGAAAGAGCAAGCGAGTTGCATCTACCTCCAAAGGAAAGAGCAAAAAAGTTGCGAAATCCAAGGAGCCTGCTTTAAAGCCCTCTGGGGGCGTGACTAAGGGGGAGTGTAACTACTGTAGTCAGCCTGGACACTAGAAAGGAACTTCCCAAAATATCTAAAAGATAAAAGGCTTGGAATAGTGATTCCACCACCACAAGGTATTTTTGTTATAGATGTCAATCTGTCTTTCTATTCATCTTGGGTATTGGATACTAGATGTGGATCTCACATTTTTTGAAATGTACATGATCTAAAGAGAAGCAGATGATTGGCTAAAGGGGAGATAGTCTTCTGCGTGGGTAATGGAGCAAGAGTTGTTGCATTAACCGTAGGCATTTATAGGTTATCTTTACCTTCTAAACTTATCTTAGAATTAGACAACTGTTATTGTGTGCCTGTTATGAGAAGAAACATTATTTCTATTTCTTGTTTGGACAAGACATGTTTTTCTATTAAAATAAAGGACATGTGTTGCTTCATTTATTTTGATGGTTTGCGTTATTGTAATGATTTATTGTCTAATGGATTATATATCCTTGATCTAGATAACTCCGTATATAATATTAATACCAAGAGGATTAAAACTAATAATTTAGATCCGACGTACTTATGGAACTGTCGTATAGGCCATATAAACGAGAAAAACATTTCTAGATTCCATAAGGATGGATTACTAGACTCACTTGATTATGAATCAACAAGACATAGGAAAAATGACAAAGTCCCCTTTCAATAAGATAGGTGAGAGGACTAGTGAGAAATTGGCTCTCGTGCATACTGATGTAAGTGATGTTGGAATAGATGCCCTAGAGGCAATCTAGTTTAGTATGAATTTGTATATGGCTAGAAAATTCATTTATTATTTATTGGATATTTAATATAATGAAGTCCTTAGATTTACAATTGTGTTGTTTATCTTAAATATCCCTAGTCAAGTATAATGATTAATAGGACAATCATCTATAGACTAGTATGGGGTTGGATTGATATGGAGATATCACGATCCAACACATAGGTGTGCATTACGGAATGTTGCACTGGATTGACCCATCTCCGAGAAGGCTACATACATGTTATGTTGAGTCACAAGCGCTTCTCGCGGTGAAATGGTATTGTCATCCTTAGACTTGAAGTCACTAGATATTCTAGTTGTGGATCATTGTGATCTTGGTAGCGTTAAACGCTACACCGTAACTGGGTAGTCATAAAGGCGTGTACTGAATACAATGAGAAGCAAGCTTAGAGATCGTAGTGGACGTAGAGAGGATTTGCCACTCGAGGGATAGTGCTTATAGAATGTCTGGCCAGACTCAAATAAATCAATATGGGATATTGATGTTATTTGCACGAATAAGGCTATTCCCATGGATCGAGAAACTATGGATTGGATATACGAGTGTGACTTGTATGTCTCGTGTCCAATCCGGATATGGAGGCAAAGGGATGAGACAATTACTTGTACAAAGGTTGTCAAGATGACTATTATATTAGTTGGCTAGAATGGATGTTTTGCTAGAGACCGCTCCATATTAGCAAATAGTTGCTAGCAACTAGATAGAACCTATGGGGTCACACGCTATATAGAGTTGAACTAGATTTGGAAATTAATTAATTGGATTAATTAATTAGAAGGATCACTTTGCAAACCCTTGCAAGCTTAGTAGGGACTAATTTGCAAGGAAGGGACTAAATTGAATTCTAGTTGGACTAGAATAAGTCCTTTAGGTAGTTAACAAGGAGTTGTTGGACTATATAAAGGACCCTCCTTCCTTCCTTCCACATAATAACTTATGCTCATTAGTGAACATAACAAGAGTGGGAGAGAACAAAGGAGAGAGAGCAAGCAACAAGGAGGGCCCGACGCCGCCCCTTGCCGCCGCCCTCGTCCCGTCGGCCAAAAGAGGCCGAGACCCTCTTTTGGGTTTCGTTTTGCGTGATTTCTTCTTCCTCTTCCTATTACGGGCTAGCACCAAGGAGTTTGGGAGATCTAGGATCAACTCTAGGCGTGGATCAACTATAGACAACGTGACATTATTCGCGTTTGAAGTCATCAAGGAGAACCCAAAGGTGTGTTTATGATTTCTAACCTTTACTATCGTTATGTCTCTAGACTTGTGATCCTTGGAGGGTTTTGCATGGTTTTTGTTTGATTATGCTTCCGTTGCGCGATCCATGAATCAAAACCATACAGTGGTATCAGAGCCACAGGTCATAGAGCATAAACGTGGTTTATGTGTTACGTTTCAGTTGTTTTACACCTTAATTTGATTGTTTATCGCGTAAAACAAGACAAATCAAGCATGGGATGCAATTTGTCAATAATTAATCATAACAAGATCCAATTTTTGCATTGGATGCATGAATTGGTGAGTTTGAGAAATTTTAAGATCTAAGATCTAGGGTTTGGGCATCCTTGGGGAAGAAGGAGTTCTCCCAAAACAAGGAAACAACCAAACTTGGGCACCAAGCAAGGGAGTTGTTTTGGAAACAACTCCCAAGAGGAGGTTCGGCCCCCCCTAGGGACCGCCCCCTTGCTTGCCGCCCAAGCTTGGCCGCCCTAAGGGGCCGGGCGGCCCTAACCCGCGGGCCTAGCTTGCGGGTTTTGGGCCGGGCCGGCCCTAGGGCCTTGTGGTTCACCTTAATGGGCCCGGGCAATTGGATTGTTGGGCCCATGGACCGTTTTAACCCTAGAAATCCTAAAATCAATTAAAATTGACCAAGCGCGTTAAAATTGGATTTTAACTGTTTATGTGCAAATCGCATGGTGATTGGATATGGCCTTAGGATGTGGTTTGATGTGGATGTTTAATTTTGTGGTTTGGTTTTACAGCCTGCGAGCTGATCAATTAATTGTAATAATTAATTAGGGTTTTATGGCCTGCATGCCATTTTTTTCTCTCAACTTGTGAGATTTATTTTATTTAGTATAGATATTAGCTAGTGCTAGATAAAGTAGATTGTTAGCCAAGATTGGAGAAAAGAAGCCCAAAGCCAAAGAAGCCACAAAAGATGGAGCATGGAGCATGGAGCAATCCACAAGACTATGAAGGATGGACCAAAAGATCAAGACTCATAGAGATGTGTTTGCTTTAGGGTTCATAGATAATTCCATTGGCTTGGAATTATCTTAGTCTAGAAAAGGCCATATCCACATCACGTTTAATTTCTATTTTGTGGTTGTTTATTTATTGTCTTATTATTTGTGTGGTTGGTGTATGGATGATGCATGCAATTAAGATAATAAGATAATTAGACAACCCGGATCTATTATTTGGAGTTGTGCCCAAACTCAAATAGATAGATTAGTTGATATTGATCAACAAAAACAATTAAAGAATTGAAAATCCCTCAAAATTCAAATATTGTGCTCTTGCCTTCTCGTTATTTAAACACTCATTATCATCATTATTTATCAAGCTCGTGTGTGCCAAAGCATGGCGACTTGGTTCATAATGATGGAATGCGATGGCACGTAACAATGTGCAATTGTTTAGATAAGAGGTTGAACACAACTAGGCTATTAATTTGATTAAGAAACCTAGAGGCAATCAATTGGGATTATCCATATGGATGGATAAATAAGGAGTTATTTGCCCGATTGAACCAAGAGTTGCATAAGGGATGCAATTGGAATTGTTCCTACCTAAACTAGTCAAATTATGGGTGACTTGCCAAAGCAAGCTCATAAGGAGATGAAAGATGGATCTTGGCCCACTAGAAAATATAAGGATATTTTCCGCATTAATATCTTGAGGGTTATTAATCCGTAGAAAAATAGTGGGAGCTATATTTAATAAACTAGCCATTATTAAATATAGTCAAAAATTCACAAATACTAAAACTTGCGTATTTTCCTTTTTGTAGAATTCCAAATGGCAAACAACTCATCGAGTTCACAACATTCCCTACGATCTGTCCTTGAGAAGGACAAGCTCTCTGGAACCAACTTTCTCGATTGGTACAGAAACTTGAGAATTGTTCTCAAGCAAGAGAAGAAACTGTACGCGATAGAGGAGCATGTTCCAGAAGGTCCAGAGAACCAAACACCTGCTGCCCTAAAGGCGTATCAAAAGCGTGTTGATGACGCTAATGATGCGGCCTGCCTTATGCTTTGCACCATGACTTCTGAGCTTCAGAAGCAACACGAAAACATGAATGATGTCGATATGATCGAACATCTAAAGCAGCTCTTCCAAGAGAAGGCGAGGGTAGAGAGGTATGAGGTCTCAAAGGCACTGTTCAAATGTCATCTGGCAGAAGGGAACTCGGTGGGACCCCATGTACTCCGAATGATCGGGTACTTGGAGAATCTCGCACGACTAGTGTTCCCGGTCGGCCAAGAGTTGGCAACCGATCTCGTGTTGCAATCGTTGCCCGAGAGTTATGGACAGTTCATTATGAACTATAACATGAACGAGATCGTTAAACCACTGCCAGATTTGCTCAACATGTTGAGGACGGCTGAACAGAGCATCAACAAGGGTAAGGGCAAAGCCATTATGATGGTACAGAAAGGAAAGGGCAAAAGGTTTGCCTCTTCCTCCAAGGGCAAAGGAAAGTCAGTTTCCAAGTCCAAGAAACCAGCCCTTAAGCCTGTTGGTGGCATTTCCAAGGCCGTGACTAAGGGTGAGTGTCACTACTGCAGTCAGCCTGGACACTGGAGGAGGAACTGCCCAAAATATCTGGAGGACAAGAGGCTTGGAATAGTGATTCCACCACCACCAGGTATTTTTGTTGTAGATGTCAATTTAACTGTCTCTACATCATGGGTATTAGATACTGGATGTGGATCTCATATTTGTCAAAATATGCAGGATCTAAAGAGAAGTAAAAGATTGGCTAAAGGGGAGGTAGATCTGCGCGTTGGGAATGGAGCAAAGGTTGTTGCGTTCGCCATAGGCGTGTGCGAGCTATCTCTACCTTCAGGATTAGTTTTAGAATTAAATAATTGCTATTTTGTGCCTGCTATGAGCAGAAACATTATTTCTATTTCTTGTTTGGACAAGGAAGGTTTTATTATTTCAATAAAGAACAATTGTTGTTCCTTTTATTTGAATAATATTCACTATTTTAGTGCGCAATTATTTAATGGACTTTATGTCCTTGATCTAAGCAATCCTGTCTACAACATTAATACCAAGCGGATTAAAATAAATGATTTAAATCCTGCTTACTTATGGCATTGTCGTTTAGGCCACATAAATGAGAAACGTGTATCTAGACTCCATAAGGATGGATTACTAGACTCATTTGATTTTGAATCATATGAGACATGTGAGGCTTGTTTATTGGGAAAAATGACAAAGTCCCCTTTCAATAAGAAAGGTGAGAGGACTAGTGAGCAATTGGCGCTCATACATACCGATGTGTGTGGGCCATTTGCCACGCCTGCCAGGGGTGGTTATGTCTACTTCATTACATTTACTGATGATTACAGTAGATATGGATTTGTGTACCTTATGAGGGCAAAATCCGAATCCTTTGAAGTGTTCAAAGATTTCAAGAATGAAGTAGAGAAGCAACTTGGCAAAAGTATAAAAGCTCTACGATCGGATCGTGGAGGAGAATACTTAAGCCAAGAGTTTGACGACTATCTTAGAGAGTGTGGGATCGTGTCCCAACTCACTCCACCCGGAACGCCACAATGGAATGGCGTGTCCGAGAGGAGGAATCGAACCCTATTGGATATGGTTCGGTCTATGATGTGTCAAACCGATCTTCCATTATCATTTTGGGGCTACGCTCTATTAAGTGCAGCTTTCACCATTAACCGTGTTCCATCTAAATCAGTCATGAAGACACCATATGAGATGTGGAGTGGGAGGCGCCCACACTGTCGTTCATGAGGATTTGGGACTGCGATGTCTATGTAAAACGTTTACAATCAGACAAGCTAGGGCCTAAATCGGATAAGTGTAAGTTTGTGGGGTACCCTAAGGAAACTAAGGGATACTACTTCTACAATCCAACTGAGAACAAAGTGTTTGTTGCTCGGACCGGCGTGTTTCTAGAAAGAGAGTTTGTCTCTAAAGAAGCAAGTGGGAGGAATGTAGAACTTGAAGAAGTTCAAAAACCACAAATCACTGAACCGATTATGGAACATGAACAGGAAACACAAGCGGTTGTGGAGCCACCTGTTTAGGTAACACAAGAGCTTCGTAGATCTAGTAGAGTGCGCCAGGAACCCGAGAGGTATGGACTTCTCGTAACCGATTCCGGTGACACGATGCTCATAGATGATGAGCCTACTACCTATGAGGAGGCCATGAGTGGCCCAGACTCTCAGAAGTGGCTGGAAGCCATGAGATCCGAGATGGAATCCATGTATACCAACAAATTATGGACTTTGGTGGAACCACCCCATGGGGCGCGGCCCATAGGGTGCAAGTGGGTCTTCAAGAAGAAGATCGACATGGATGGTAATGTGATTACCTATAAGGGCCGATTGGTGGCTAAAGGATTCAGACAGATTCATGGTATTGACTATGACGAAACCTTTTCACCAGTCGCAATGACCAAATCCATCCGAATCCTACTTGCAATTGCAGCATACCATGACTGTGAGATTTGGCAGATGGATGTCAAAACAGCATTCCTTTATGGGAATCTCCTCGAGGACGTGTATATGATACAGCCGGAGGGGTTTGAGGATCCAAAGCAAGCCAACAAAGTCTGCAAGCTGCAACGGTCCATTTATGGATTGAAGCAAGCTTCTAGGAGTTGGAATCGACGTTTTGATGAAGTGGTCAAAGATTTTGGCTTCATCAGAAACGAAGATGAGTCTTTTGTCTACAAGAAGGTTAGTGGGAGCTCTGTAGCTTTTCTGGTCTTGTATGTGGATGACATACTACTCATTGGAAACGACATTCCCATGCTGCAATCTGTGAAAGATTGGCTAGGAAAGTGTTTCTCAATGAAGGACTTAGGGGAAGCAGCCTATATAATTGGTATAAAGATCTATAGAGATAGATCTAAGAGGTTGCTAGGCCTAAGTCAAAGTACATATATTGACAAGGTGTTGAAGCGGTTCAACATGCAAGATTCCAAGAAGGGATTCTTGCCCATGTCACATGGAATCACTCTTTCGAAGAGTAGTTGTCCTTCCAATGAGATTGAGAAGGAACGCATGAGTAGAATTCCCTATGCCTCGGCCATAGGATCTATCATGTACGCCATGTTATGTACTAGACAATATGTGTCATATGCCTTGAGTATGACAAGCAGATACCAATCCAATCCGGCTGAGAGTCACTGGATTGCAGTCAAGAACATCCTAAAGTACTTGAGAAGAACTAAGGATGCTTTATTGATATTTGGCGGTGAGGAAGAGTTGTGTGTAAGGGGTTACACTGATGCAAGCTTCCAAACTGACAGAGATGACTTTAGATCACAATCGGGATATGTGTTTTGCCTGAATGGAGCAGCGGTGAGCTGGAAGAGTTCCAAGCAAGAGACGGTAGCTGATTCTACAACAGAGGCTGAGTACATTGCTGCAAATGGCGCAGCAAAGGAGGCTGTTTGGATCAGAAAGTTTGTTTCTGAACTTGGTGTGGTCCCTAGCATTGCAGATCTAGTGGAGTTGTTCTGTGACAACACTGGGGCGATCGCGCAATCAAAGGAACCCAGATCGCACCAGAAGTCCAAACACGTGCTCAGGAAGTTTCATCTGATTCTAGATATTATCGATAGAGGAGACGTTCGGATATGCAAGATTCCTACAGATGATAATCTGTCAGACCCGCTTACGAAGCCTCTCACGCAGTGGAAGCATGAAGGGCACACTAGGAGTATGGGCATACGAGATGCGCCAGATTGGCTCTAGTGCAAGTGGGAGACTGTTGGAATAGATGCCCTAGAGGCAATCTAGTTTAGTATGAATTTGTATATGGCTAGAAAATTCATTTATTATTTATTGGATATTTAATATAATGAAGTCCTTAGATTTACAATTGTGTTGTTTATCTTAAATATTCCTAGTCAAGTATAATGATTAATAGGACAATCATCTATAGACTAGTATGGGGTTGGATTGATATGGAGATATCACGATCCAACACATAGGTGTGCATTACGGAATGTTGCACTGGATTGACCCATCTCCGAGAAGGCTACATACATGTTATGTTGAGTCACAAGCGCTTCTCGCGGTGAAATGGTATTGTCATCCTTAGACTTGAAGTCACTAGATATTCTAGTTGTGGATCATTGTGATCTTGGTAGCGTTAAACGCTACACCGTAACTGGGTAGTCATAAAGGCGTGTACTGAATACAATGAGAAGCAAGCTTAGAGATCGTAGTGGACGTAGAGAGGATTTGCCCCTCCCACATAACGGGAGAAAATATCATAGGCCACTCGAGGGATAGTGCTTATAGAATGTCTGGCCAAACTCAAATAAATCAATATGGGATATTGATGTTATTTGCACGAATAAGGCTATTCCCATGGATCGAGAAACTATGGATTGGATATACGAGTGTGACTTGTATGGCTCGTGTCCAATCCGGATATGGAGGCAAAGGGATGAGACAATTACTTGTACAAAGGTTGTCAAGATGACTATTCTATTAGTTGGCTAGAATGGATGTTTTGCTAGAGACCGCTCCATATTAGCAAATAGTTGCTACCAACTAGATAGAACCTATGGGGTCACACGCTATATAGAGTTGAACTAGATTTTGGAATTAATTAATTGGATTAATTAATTAGAAGGATCACTTTGCAAACCCTTGCAAGCTTAGTAGGGACTAATTTGCAAGGAAGGGACTAAATTGAATTCTAGTTGGACTAGAATAAGTCCTTTAGGTAGTTAACAAGGAGTTGTTGGACTATATAAAGGACCCTCCTTCCTTCCACATAATAACTTATGCTCATTAGTGAACATAACAAGAGTGGGAGAGAACAAAGGAGAGAGAGCAAGCAACAAGGACGGCCCGACGCCGCCCCTTGCCGCCGCCCTCGTCCCGTCGGCCAAAAGAGGCCGAGACCCTCTTTTGGGTTTCGTTTTGCGTGATTTCTTCTTCCTCTTCCTATTCAAGGCTAGCACCAAGGAGTTTGGGAGATCTAGGATCAACTCTAGGCGTGGATCAACTATAGAGAACGTGACATTATTCGCGTTTGAAGTCATCAAGGAGAACCCAAATGTGTGTTTATGATTTCTAACCTTTACTATCGTTATGTCTCTATACTTGTGATCCTTGGAGGGTTTTGCATGGTTTTTGTTTGATTATGCTTCCGTTGCGCGATCCATGAATCAAAACCCTACAAGTGAGCCATGTGCCACGCCAATCAGAGGTGGTTATCTTTATTTCATTACATTTACTGATGATTTCAGTAGATATGGATTTGTATACCTTAGGAAGGCAAAATTTGAATTCTTTGAAAAGTTCAAAGAATTCAAGAACAAATTAGAGAAGCAACTTGGCAAAAGTATTAAGCCCCTACGATTGGATTGTGGAGTAGAACACTTAAGCCAAGAGTTTGAGGATTATCTTAGAGAGTGTGGGATCTTGTCCCAACTCACTCCACGCAGAACGACATTGTGGAATGGCATGTCCTAGTGGAGGAATCGAACTCTGTTGGACATGGTTCGATCTACGATGTGTCAAATTGATCTTCCATCATCATTTTGGGGGCACGCTCTATCATGTGCAGCTTTCAGCCTTAACCGTGTTCCATCCAAATCTTTCATGAAGACTCCATATGAGATATGGAGTTGGAGGTGTCCCACATTGTCTTTATGAGGATTTGGGGCTGGGATGTCTATGTAAAATTTTTACAAATAGACAAGCACGGACCCAAGTCGGATAAGTGTAAGTTTGTGGGATACCCTAAGGAAACGAAGGGATATTATTTCTACAGTCCAGCCGAGAACAAAGTTTTTTTTGCCCGGACCGGCGTGTTTCTAGAAAGATAATTTGTCTCTAAAGAAACCAAGGGGAGGACTTTAGAACTTTAAGAAATTCAAGAACCACAAAAAAGTGATCTAGAATGGAACATGAACAGGAACCATAAGTTGTTGTGGAGCAACCTGTTCAAGAAACATAAGAACTTCGTAGATCTAGTAGGGTGACTCACTAATCATAGATGATGAGCCTACTACCTATGGAGAGACCATAAAAGCGACGGGCTCTCAAAAGTGGCTTGAGGCCATGTGATCCGAAATGAAATCCATGTATACCAACAAAGTATGGACTTTGATGGAACTACCCCAGGGGGCTCAGCCAATAGGGTGCAAGTGGGTCTTCAAGAAGAAAACCGACATAGATGGCAAAGTGATTGCCTATAAGGGCCGATTGGTGGCAAAGTGCTTCAGACAGATTCATGGTATTGACTATGATGAAACCTTTTCCCCAGTCGCAATGACCAGAGCATGCCCATAAAGTGTGGAAATTAAAGCGATCCATATATGGATTGAAGCAAGCTTCTAGGAGTTGGAATCGACGTTTTGATGATGGAGTCAAAGAGTTTGGCTTCATCAAGAACAAAGATGAATCTTGTGTTTAGAAGAAGGTTAGTGGGAGTCTGTTGTGTTTCTGGTCTTGTATGTGAATGACATACTACTCATTGGAAACAACATTCCTACCTTGAAATCTGTTAAAGATTGTCTAGGAAAGTGTTTCTCAATGAAGGACTTAGGGGATGCAGCTTATATACATGGTATCAAGATCTATAGGGATAGATTGTGGAAGCTGCTTGGCCTAAGACAAAGTCATATATAGACATGGTGTTGAAACGGTTCAACATGCAAGCCTCCAATAAAGGATTATTTCCCATGTTGCATGGAGTCACCCTTTCAAAGGATGAATGTCCCTCCAATGAGATAGTGAAGGACCGCATGAGTAGGCCATATGGTCCATCATATACGCCATGTTATATAGATGTGTCAAACGCGTTGAGTATGGCAAGAAGATATCAGTCCAATTCGGGTGAGAGTCACTGGATAGCTGTCAAGAACATCCTTAACTACTTGAGAAGATATAAGTATGCGTTTTTGAGATATGGAGGGGAGGAAGAGCTGCGTGTAAGGGGTTACACTGACGCAAGCTTCCAAACCGACATAGATGATTTCAGATCGCAGTGGGATTCGTGATTTTCCTGAATGGAGGAGTTGTGAGCTGGTAAAGTTCCAGTCAAGAAACGGTTGTTGATTCTACAACTGAGGCTGATTACATTGCTGCGAATGGCGCATAAAAGGAGGTTGTTTGGATTAGGAAGTATTTACTGAGCTTGGTGTGGTTCCTAGCATTCTGGATCCGGTTGAGTTGTATTGTGAAACCACTAGGGCGATCGCACAATCCAAGGAATCCAGGTAACACCAGGAATCCAAGCACGTACTCCGGAAGTTCCATCTTATTCGTGAAATAATCAATAGAGGAGATGTGAAGATATGCAAGACTCCTACAAATGAGAATCTGTCAGATCCACTTACAAAGCCGCTTGTTCAGTGCAAGCATGAAGGGCACACTAGATCTTTCGGCATACGAGATGCACCGGATTGGCTCTAGTGCAAGTGGGAGACTGTTGGAATAGATGCCTTAGACGAAATCTTATTTAGTATGGACATTATATTTTGGCTAGAATAATCGTTGTATTATTTATGGAGATATTTAATATAATGCAGTACATAGATTACAATTGTTGTTTATCTTAAATATCCATAGTCGTTTATATTGATTAATAGAACGATCAAATATAAACTACTATGTGGGTAGATTGATATGGAGATATCAACTCTAACACATGGGTATGTATTTTTATGATAATGGCCTACTGGATTGACCACCACGAGAAGGCTACATTAATTATGTTAACGTCACAAGTGCTTCTCGTTGTGAAATTGGTATTGTGGTCCTTAGACCTGAAGTCACTAGATACTCTAGTTGTGGAATATTGTGTTTTGATGTCGTTAAACACTAAACCGGGACTGGTTAGCAATAAAGGCATTTCTCGGACATGATAGGAAACAAGCTTAGAGATGGTAGTGATGTAGAGAGGATTTTTTCCTCCCACATAAGGGAGCAAATATCAACGGCCACTCGAGGGGTAGTGCTTATAGAATGTCTGGCCAGACTCAGATAAATCAATATGGTATATTGATGTAATCTGCATGGATAAGAGTATTTCCAGGATCGAGAAACTGTGGATTGGATTTACGAGTGTGACTTGTATGTCTCGTGTTCGAACCGGATATGGAGACAAATAGATAATAAAATGCGGTAACATTGGGCACAAGGTTTGTCGGATCACTGACTATTTCTATTAGTTGGGTGGCGTAGATGTGTTGCTAGACATCGCTCTATGTTAGTAATTTTTACTACCAACTAAGTAGAAACCTATGGGGTCACAGACTATATGGATTAAAACAAACTTTGGGATGAATTAGTAGGACTTATTAAATAGAAGGATCAATACACAACCATGAACAAACTTTGTAGAACTAATTTTCAAAGTGGACTAATCCGTGTATGGACATGATTAGTGTTGAGGCGAACATGTAGTTAATAAGGAGTTATTAACTATACAAGGGCACTCCTAGATTATTTTCCATAAGTGTGTTTCCAAAATTGAGAGAGAACAAAGCAAGGAGAGAGCAAGACAAGGCGTCCAAGACCCCCCTGTCCGCCCCTCCCTCGTCGTCGGTCTCGTGAGGCATAACTGTCTTGGGTGTCCCGTTTGCGTGATCTTCTTCTTCCTCCTTCTTCCTTTGCTAGCACAAAGGTGTGAGAAGGATTTGGAGCAATCGTAGGTGTGGATATTCATAGAGACGTGGACGCTAGTCTACGTAAAGTGATAAACTCAGACAAACAAGGTACACGATTCTAATTTCCCTTACCATCGTTATAATGCTAGATCTGCGATTCATGGAGGGTCTTGAACGGAAACCAATTATTGTTTTTCCGCTGTGCAATCCGTATCAAAACCCTACAACATATACAACGCAGTAACATTGGGCACAAGGTTTGTCGGATCACTGACTATTTATATTAGTTGGGTAGCATTGATGTGTTTCTAGACAACGCTCAACGTTTGTTATTGTTACTGCCAACTTAATAGATACCTATAGGGTCGCACTCCAAAAGGATTAAACTGGATATTGATGTTAATTTGTATGACTAATTAACAATTATATGGATCAAGGATTAGAACGCATCCACGTGAAAAGTTAATTGGACTAAGTTGCAAAGTCGACTAATCCGTGTGTAAAAGGGGATTCCTAGCTCTATTATTTCACAAGAGTTTCCATGGAGTAAAATAACAGATAAAGGAGAGAACACCCAGGATATTCCGCCCCCTACCTGTCGGCCTATACCCGTCATTGACCAAGGCTTCGGCCTCGTTGCTCCATTTTGTGTGATTGCTTGATCTCTTCTTCGACGTTTCTAGCACTAGGCGTGGAGAAGATTCCATTTCTCAATCCCAAGGTGTGGATATCATAGAGACGACGACGCTTTTCTTCGTTGTGATCACACAGACTTACAAGGTACACAATATCTCCTTTTATCACGTTATGATGGCTTAACCTGCGATTTGTGGAGGGATTTGACAAGGAAATTATTACTGTATTTCCGTTGTGCATCCCGCATCAAAACCCTACATTGAAGAACACTAAGAACATGATGAACATAATAATAAACACAAAATGGGTTGTATTTGTCCACAATTCGTACCTTGTAAGGTAAAACAGTCACAAAAATGTCAAATTGCACCCCCTATTAACTGAATGTAACAAAAGGGTGGTATCGGTTCACCATCCATCCACTGACAGGGGGTATCTATCTCTGACAGGGGACCATATGGTATTTAACCATAGTGCATGGGAATATATGTATTTTAGCGATAATGGAGGGGTGGAATTATCATTTACCCTTAATGAATTAGTGTATGCATATTTGAATTTGTGATGAAGCCAAAGATTATTCATCCCCTCTCCCCTATTTTTGATATTTGGGACAATTTTTAACCCATTCAAAATCCCTCAAGATGAGGATAACTCTCCTTTTTTACTATTGCTAAAAAATAAGAAGATATTGCTATCTGAAAGTGTGAGTGTGCAAGTGGTAATGCAGCTAAGATACTCTAGAAGGGGGGGGGGTGAATAGAGTATGCCAACTTTTTGCAAAACTTGCTAAGAAGATAGAATCTTGTGACAGCTAGTGTAGTTCAAGGCCTTGAAAAAAAGTTCAAGCCATTGAAATGAAATACAGTTTGAAATAGATCTGTCAAGTCTTTTTCAAGGCCTTGAAAAGAGTTTCAAACCCTTGAAAACAGACAAGTTTGAATGCTGTAAAAACTGAGTAAGTAAAGAAACTTTAAATGCAAGAGACAAGTGATTTATAGAGTTCAGTTCACTTGGACCTAATATCTACCTCAGGGATCTGATCCCTGCAGGATTTTCAACACAATTATTATTAATCAAAAGCTAATCCCTATATCTCAAGCACAGAGAGATGCCTTACTCTATTACAGCTTGTGGTTTTCCCTAACCTATCTAGTACCTGCTCTAGCTAACTGATTAACCAAGAATTCTCTATTGTTCACCTTGAACAATCCTCGAGAATAATGATAGAAATATTACATAAATGATCTACCAATAAAGTACAATACAGAGAACACTTAGAGTGTAGAAACTGCAGTGAAGTATGCAGTGATCTTCTGTGAAATGGATTGTGAGAATGATGAACTTCTTTGATGCTTGTCAATCCAGAACTTTTCTCTCTTTTTTCCCGTTGAGTATTGTGTCTTGTTACTTCAGAATTTAGCTCTATTTAAACTTCAAACAGCTCCTCAAATCTTCCCAGATTTTCAGCAACAAATCTTCTATTTTGTAGCAACAGACTTTGACTCTTTGACAATCTTCTCCAACGGTTAAGTGATCACAATATCCAGAGATAATGTCGTGATCTTGTTTTTGAATAGGTTGAGAAGCTGTCAAGCCATTCAGATCAAACACAGAATCATCTTCTCAATTATTTCCTTCCCTGCAAAAGTCAGTTTAGGAAATAATCTCTGCAAACTAGGAAATAAAATTCCCTGCAAAATCATAGTCAAACAGATGATATTTTATGTTCAGGCATGTTAGAATAATTTTTCTTTCATCATCAAATAACATTAAATCAAAAATATGAAGCAGGGATATGAAATCAGCTTAGAAGAGTTTACAGAAAACTCCCCCTGAGAATGTTCATGTAGGTTAAACAGTTTCAAGGCTTTGAATCCAGTTTCAAGGCCTTGAAGCCTGTGATAACTGATTCAAGGCTTTGAAAGCTGATTCAAGGCCTTGAAATAGTTAAACTATTTCAAGCCTTACACAACCTGGTCTTACAATATCCCCCTTGATGAAAGACAAAACCAAATTTTGTTTGATCGTTAGTCTCTGCAAAAAATACTGATTAGTTCACAGTTCATAATAACACAGTAATTCTAAAAAGTTCCAACTTATTCAATTCAGCAATAAAAAGTTCAGCAGATAATCCCTAAACATAAAAACATAAAAAACCTAGAATTTTCTCCTCCTTTTTCACTTTCATCAAAAAGATAGAGAAGATATTGGATCAAGTGTCTGGAAAATTTTGAAAAGAAAACTTAAAAACTTAAAGAAAAAGAGAGAGTGGGGAAGTAAGAGTAGGCAAGATTAAGGGTTTGTGTCTTCATTTCCATCTTGATCTCCCTCTTCTTCATCACTGTCTTCAACATCAGTCTTATCCTTTTCTTCATGTTCATCTTCATCCTCACTAGCAACGGTCACTTCTTCAGTCTTGTCCTTTGTAGCAGCCTTTGGAGATTTCTTCTTTTTCTTCAGAGTAATCAGCAGATCATCTGAGTCAGGAATGTTGACTTCATCTCCTTCCTAAGCAGCTTGTTCCACCACTTGCTTTCCCTTATCTTTGGCTGGAGCAACCTCTTCCTGGTTGGAATGTTCACTAGGAAGATTCTTGTCAGAGTCACCCTTCTTTGTACCTTCTTCATCCTCAGGAACATCAAGCAAAGTCATGCTCCCGAAGATTCTTTCCACCATATACTTCACTTGAACCATATCAGTTTCAAGTCCATAAACAGTTTCTTTGATCTCTTCCAAATCCAACTCCAAACCATCAAGTCTCTGATTGTCTGTAGGCTGAGAAGTCTGACTTGAAGTGGGAGTCAAGGTCTTGGGCTCAAGAAACTTCTTTCCACCCAGTTTTTCTTTAGTCAAATCTGAGTACAACTTCCAAATCTTTTCTTTAGTCTTCACCACTCCAATGTTCTCAAAGGCCTTCTCATTAAGCATTCCCATGCTAGAGGTGACTGATTCCTCTCCACCAGTTGGAATCTCGAAGTGTTGAAAGAAAAATGTGAGCATATTTGCATAGGACAGAGGATGTTTCCTTTGATTGGTATGGCTAAAGAGCATATGTTCAATCACTGAATTTGGAAGATCAATCTCATAGCCATGCATGATCAGATACATGATATGCAACATTCTCTCAGTCACCAACTCTCTAGAGTGCTCTCTGGGAAAGATACACCTTACCAAAATAGTGTGAAGAACTTTGGCTTCAACATTTAACACAGAGTGTGTTAATTGTTTAGCTGAGGTGCAGTGTTTGGTATGTAGAACTCTTTTCTGGCTAGTTTCAGTATTTCTGTCTTTGGTGGGTGATTGCTTGTGTCATACCTCTTGGGACACCCTAGCACATTGGAAAACTCATAGTGGTCCAATTCAACCTATATTCCAGCAACTCTAGACAGAATTACCAAGTGTGCTAATCTCTTAACTTGTTTCATGTTCAGATAGAAGAGTCTGGCGAGTCTTGGGCAGGCTAACTCTTTAGGGTTCGGCATAAACCACAGAGATGCACTTAAGATTCATGTGTTCTACCATATGCATATTGATCACACTACAAAAAGCAATAGATCTGAAAGCAAAAGCATCTAACCACTGAACTTTGGAGGTGTTTGAGACAAACCAAGTTTCATCAGGGTTTGAGGTCTTTGAGTAGATTTGCAGAGCCTTCTCCATATGATCTCTGGTTTTTCTTCTGTTACCTTCCCTTTCCCTTTTTCAGCTTGAGTTGCCTTCTTCTTTTTCTTCAACTTCTTGGGGCTAGAGATCTCAGCTTCAGGCTGCTTCTCTGCAGCAGCTTTCTCTTTCTTATTCTTCTTCTTCTTCTTCTTCTTCTTCTTTTCTGAGGAGGGAGTTGCATCCTTCCTAACTTTCTTATTGGGTGGAGGAAGCTCAGCAACTGCCTCTGCACTAAGAGTTCTAGAGCTAGAGTATCCACTTATTTCTTGAACCTCTTCCACTGTTGTCTTTCTCTTTTGCTCTGAACTAGGTTTTGATCCTCCAGCCATCTTGTTTCTGTCTGAAGCTCTCCTTGCTCTCATTAGGGTTTGGGAGAAGAATAGAGAGAGGTAGGAATGATACGGAGAGAAGAGAAGAGAAGAAGATAAATACTGAAAGTGTCTGAGTTTCAAAAGGAAACTAGAATATCTCTCTGATCTGAAAAGATCTGAAATAATCAGAGAGGATTCAAAATCTTTTAGTCCATTGGAAAGACATAATTTAATATTATATTTGGATAAAAAGAATTTTTGAAAAATGTGGGGGCTATATTGAGCAAATATCTACAGAGATATCACCCAATACAGAATGATCCAAGGTTATTAAATACTACTATAGCATACTTATTTTCAAGGCTTTGAAAACGTTTTTAAGGTCTTGAAATGCTGTAACACTGCAACAGATAAAAATCAAAGCTTTGAAATGATTCAAGGCTTTGAAAATCAATTCAAATATTTGAAATCATATACAACTTACCTTTCTTACCTGATGCTCCCCCTAAAACAATGCATCTTTGTTTAACATTCCCAATTCCAATCTTTGACCTGAGAATCTCTCATCTGCTAATGGTTTAGCGAAGATATCTGCAATTTGCATGTTAGTAGTAAAAAATTCAAGAACAATATCATCTTTTTCAGCATGATCTATGATGAAATTGTGTCTGAGATCAATGTGCTTGGTTCTTGAATGTTGAACTGGATTCTTTGTAATTGAAATTGCACTGGTGTTATCACATTTGATGGGTATGCTTCTGAAATCAAATCCAATGTCTCTTAGCTTTTGAGCAATCCATAATACTTGTGTTTCTGCAGCTATATATTCAGCTTCAGATGTTGATAGAGCAACTGAATTATGTTTCTTGGAATGCCAACTGATCAAGGATGATCCAATAAATTGGCAAGTTCCTGAAGTGCTTTTCCTATCAACTTTGTAACCTGCAAAGTCAGCATCTGAAAAACCATACAAAGAAAAGTTAGAGTGTATTGGATACCAAAGCCCTAAGTCTTTGGTTCCATTGAGATATCTGAAGATTCTCTTCACAGAACTTAAGTGTGATTCCTAGCACACATGCATACACTAAACATGATATCTGGTCTGCTTGCTGTGAGATAGAGTAATGATCCAATCATACCTCTATATTCTTTCACATTTACACTCTTACCAGATTCATCCTTGTTTAAGGACAGTGTAGAACTCATGGGAGTCATGGCTTCCTTACAATGAGCCATGCTATATTTTCTTAACAAGTATCTTGTGTATTTTATTTGATGCAGAAATATGCCCTTCTTCATTTGATGTATTTGAAGTCCTAGGAAGAAGTTCAGCTCTCCCATCATACTCATTTCAAATTCCCTGCTCATAAGACTTGAGAATTCTCTGCACAAATGATCATTAGTAGCTCCAAAAAAGATATCATCAACATAGATATGAAATACAAGCAAGTCTTTCTCACGAGTCTTTAAGAAAAGGGTCTTGTCTACTAATCCTCTTTTGAAATCATTTTCAAGCAAAAACTTTGACAGTCTTTCATACCAAGCTCTTGGAGCTTGTTTCAAACCATAAAGTGCTTTGTCAAGTTTGTAAACATGATCTGGAAACTTGTCATTTTCAAAACCAGGAGGTTGTGCTACATAAACTTCTTCTTGTAAGTAGCCATTCAAGAAAGCACACTTCACATCCTTTTGAAATAATTTCATGTTCTTGTGAGATGCAAAAGCAAGCAAAATTCTAATTGCTTCTAACCTGGAAACTGGAGAAAAAAATTCCTCATAACCAATACCTTCTTCTTGGTTGTAACCTTGAGCAACTAACCTTGCTTTGTTTCTGATCACTTTGCCACTTTCATCCAACTTATTTCTAAACACCCATCTGGTACCAATGACAGACTGGTTTGTAGGTTGAGGAACCAGGTTACAAACCTTATTCCTTTCAAACTCATTGAGTTCACTTTGCATAGCAATGATCCAGTCTGCTTCTTGTAATTCTTCCTTCACCGTTTTAGGTTCTACAAGAGAGATAAAAGCATTAAAAGCACATAATTCTTCAACTGTGATCTAGTTTGTGTACCAGTGGTTGGATCTGAAATGATATTATCAACTGGATGAGATGATAGATATATGAATCTCTTTCTTGGATACCAGGGTTCAGGTTCTCCATAGATCTTCTCTGGTCTTGAAGTAGTGGCTTTGTCACTTATATCCTTCTGATAATCTTTTTCAAGGCTTTGAGGCTTATTTTCAAGGCCTTGAGTACCATTTTCAAGGTCTTGAAAATGTCTTTTGTTTTCTTCTGAGCCTTTCTTGAATTCCAGTGGATTCTCAGTCTCTTCTAGTGATTCATGCTTGTTCAAATTCAAGTCTGCAAAACTTTCACTCAAAGAACCATCATAGCCTTCATTAAAAATAACATGAATGCTCTATTCAACTAGTTTGGTTCTTTTATTGTAAACTCTATAAGATTTGTTATTCAGATTGTAACAAAGAAAAATACCTTCATCACTTCTTGCATCAAACTTACCAAGATTGTCTTTTCCATTGTTATGGATAAAACATGTTCATCCAAAGGGTTTGAAGTATGAAATGTTTGGCTTCATCCCTTTGAATAATTCATAGGGGGTCTTCTTCAGGATAGGTCAGATCAAGCACCTGTTCAGTATATAGTTTGCTGTATTCACATCTTCTGCCCAATAATGTCTTGGCTGTTTTCAAGAAGCATTGTCCTTGATATATCTTCAAGAGTCCTGTTCTTTCTTTCAACAACACCATTCTGTTGAGGAGTTCTTGGACAAGAAAAGTTGTGAGTAATACCATGTTTATCACAGAACAAATCAAATTCTAATTGATCAAATTCTCTACCATGATCACTTCTAATTGAAGCTACCGGTAGGTTTTTCATAGTTTGAAGTTCTCTGCAAAGCATTGAAAATTCAGAGAGGACTTCAGATTTTTCTTTGAGAAACATGACCCAAGTAAATCTAGAAAATCATCTACAACAACTAGCATATAACTTTTACCTTTTGGAGTAGGAGTTCTCATAGGATCACAGAGACCCATATGAAGCAGTTCAATGGGTCTAGTTGTACTTACAAACTTCTTTGGCTTGAAGGAGCTTCTGGTCTGCTTGCCCTGAGCACAAGCTTTGCACAATTCACCTGCAACTTTGTTAGTCTGAAAAGTATAAACATTGTTTGATCTAGAGGATGTGAGAATGCAATCTCCTGATTACTCATTTTGCCCTACACACTTCTCTTTTTCAAAGAAAACTTTGTTGCCATTATCACAAACCTGAGATACACTAAGCAAGTTAAATTTCAAACCATCAACTATATATACATAAGAAATAGAATTTTCAGAATTTGTACCAACTTTACCAATACCAAGAATATTGCATTTGCCTTTGTCACCAAGAGTAATTGAACCTTCAGATTGCTCTTTCAATTCTGGGAATAAAGATCTCTTTCCACTCATGTGTCTTGAGCAACCACTGTCCATAAACAACCTCTTTTCTTTGATGTTGGTGACAACCTGCAAACACCAATCACTGCCTTACCCATCTGTTAGACCAAGTGTTGAATTTGGATTCATATTCAGGATCAACCATGTTAGGTGGTCTAACCCCTTTAAGAACCCAAATCTGTTTAACGTGTCCTTTGAGTTGAAATGGAAAAGTGTTCCTCATTATGTGAGGTTCTCTTCTTCTGAAAGGAAAAGTCATTTTAACTTGACCAATTTTGCAGCAGTAATGAATTTTAGGAGAATTTCTGTTTCCAGCTTTCACATATATGGTATTATTCTTTCTTGTAAAGTTTGGATTGAATCCAATACCAGCTTTGTGAACAGAATGTGAACTTCCTCCAAGAATCAAGTTCAACTTGTGTTCTGATCCAGCGAGCCTAACTTTGACCAATTCAGATTCTTGAAGTTTCTCAGTAAGAGTAGTCTTTGTTTATCTAATTCACCAACTTGATATTTTAGATTAAAAATGCTGTTACTCATCAAAGAGTTCTCAGTGACTACTTCCTTGACTTGTGTATTTAAGGCTTTGAAACTGGTTTTCAAGGCCTTGAAATCACTGTCAGTCTTCTTCTGAGAGATTTCAAGATTCTGATTTAGACAAACAAGTTGTAAGTTCTCTTTTTCTTGCTCATGAAATTTTTCTTTCAAAAGTCTGATCTCTTTCAGATAATCTGAGAGAGCATCTTTTGGTTTTAAAACATACAGTTTACCATTACCTCAATGTTCTTATCAGAACTCTCATCATGCTTGGCCATGAAGCATAGGTTGGCATGTTCTTCTTAAGATTCTGATTCACTTGAGCTATCTGAATCACTTCATGAAGCTATCATAGCTTTCTTTCTTCTATCAAGATCTTTCTTTTGAAAGCTCTTTCTTTTCTTGTGTGGACAGTCTCTTATCGAATTTCCTGCATCACCACATTCAAAGCAGTTCATAACCTTTGATTTATTTTGTGAAGAAGACTTACCTTTGTAGTCCTTGCTACTGGATGGTCTATGTCTTTCTCTGTTGAATTCTTTGTTTCCAAAGTTTTTCTTCATTTTGAGAATCCTTGTCAAGGCTTGGGAAATCAAAGCAAATGGATCTTCATAATCACCATACTCAGTTTCAAGGCTTTGAGTTCTCTCATTCTCTTTGGCTTTGAGATCTAAGTTCTTGATACTTTCTGGGAGCTCTCCATCAGCTTCATTCATAGATATTTCATGTGTCAGAATCTTCCCTTGTAGGTAATCAAGTTGTAGAGTTGAGAGATTCTGAGCCTCTTCAACAGCTATGGTCTTTGGTTCCCACTTTGCCTTTGGAAGACTTCTTAAAATCTACCTCACTTTTTCTTCATTGGAAAATGTTTTCCCATTGAATCAAGGTTGTTAACAATGTCTGAGATAGATGTTGATCTTGGTTTGCTTGACTTGGCTGGTTCCTTCAAAAGTTACCACAAGCTTATCCCAGATTTCTTTGGCAGTAGTGCAGCTTGAAATCCCGTTGAATTCATCTGTACTCAAAGCACAATACAAGATGTTAATAGATTTGTAATTCTTAGAGAATTGCTCTAATTCATAAGAGGAAAGTGAGTCTTCAGATTTGGGAGTTCTAATCCCATCTTTCTCTGTGTAGAAAGTGTGAGGTCCATTCTGAATAATGGTCCAAAGCTCTATGTCTTGATCAGTGATGAACATTTTCATCAAAGCTTTCCAGTGAGAAAAATTTTCTCCACAAAATAGAGGCGCTCTGTTAGCAGCTCTTCCCCATGAGAAACAACCATCACCTGCAGTACTCATGATCACCAAATGGTTAAATATATACAGTGATACAAGCTCTGATAACAATTGAAAGTGTGAGTGTGCAGGTGGTAATGCAGCTAAGATACTCTAGAAGGGGGGAGGGGTTGAATGGAGTATGCCAACTTTTTACAAAACTTGCTAAGACGATAGAATCTTGTGACAGTTAGTCAAGTTCAAGGCCTTGAAAATAATTTGAAGCCCTTGAAATGAAATACAGTTTGAAAAAGATCCGTCAAGTCTTTTTCAAGGCCTTGAAAAGAGTTTCAAACCCTTGAAAACAGACAAGTTTGAATGTTGTAAAAACTGAGTAAGTAAAGAAGCTGTAAATGCAAGAGACAAGTGATTTATAGAGTTCAGTTCACTTGGACCTAATCTCTAGCTCAGGGATCTGATCCCAGCAGGATTTTCAACACAATTCTTATTAATCAAAAGCTAAGCCCTAGATCTCAAGCACATAGAGATGCCTTACTCTGTTACAGCTTGTGGTTCTCCCTAACCTATCTAGTACCTTCTCTAGCTAACTGATTAACCAAGAATTCTCTATTGTTCACCTTGAACAACCCTCGAGAATAAAGATATAAATATTACAGAAATGATCTACCAATAAAGTACAATACAAAAGAACACTTAGAGTGTTGAAACTGCAGTGAAGTATGCAGTGATCTTCTGTGAAACGGATTGTGAGAATGATGAACTTATTTGATGCTTGTCAACCCATAACTTTGTCTCTCTTTTTTCCCGTTGAGTATTGTGTCTTGTTACTTCAGAATTGAGCTCTATTTAAACTTCAAACAGCTCTTCAAATCTTCCCAGATTTTCAGCAACAAATCTCCTATTTTGTAGGCAACAGACTTTGACTCTTTGACAATCTTCTCCAACAGTTAAGTGATCACAATCTCCAGAGATAATGTCGTGATCTTGTATTTTAATAGGTTGAGAAGCTGTCAAGCCATTTAGATCAAACACAGAATCATCTTCTCAATTATTTCCTTCCCTGCAAAAGTCAATTTAGGAAATAATCTCTCCAAACTAGGAAATAAATTCCCTGCAAAATCATAGTCAAACAGATGATATTTTATGTTCAAACATGTTAGAATAATTTTTCTTTCATCATCAAATAACAGTAAATCAAACATATGAAGGAGGGATATGAAATCAGCTTAGAAGAGTTTACAGAAAACTCCCCTGAGAATGTTCATGTAGGTTAAACATTTTCAAGGCAGTGAATCCAGTTTCAAGGCCTTGAAAATAGCTATAGCCTGTGATAACTGATTCAAGGCTTTGAAAGCTGATTCAAGGCCTTGAAATAGTTAAACTATTTCAAGCCTTGCACAACCTGATCTTACACTATCGAGGCATAATTCCTGTGTAGGCTTCACCACATAGACGAAATCGATCGCCAGCACCGCCTTGCGACTTCTACTAGCTCAACTACCATAATGTCTGGGGACAACAACACTTCAACACTTCCATCTCTGAAACATGGCAAGTTCTAGAGCTTCAATGGCAAGCAGTGTAATATAAAGTATAATACATATGCGGCGAGGTTGCATATTTTTGTTGTGTAAATAGTGTGCGTCTATATGCAACCGTAGTTGCATGTTTTTTATGTAATATAACATGCATATGTGCAACTATTACACTGTTTTGCAAGATATTCGTTCATTTACTTGCTATGAATATCTGTTTTCGTTAGACTTCCCACAAACATTACATGAATATAACAACAATGAAACATGTATTTGTATCAATTTTAGACAAACATAAACTACTTACAATAATATTAACTGTAGTATATATATATATATGAAAATACATATTCTCATAAATATTTAATTTTAATATAGTTTACAAAAAATTTATCTAACTTACTCTATTTCATCTTACTTAACTTTTCGACATCATTCTCTAAATGATTAACCAAGTGCTCTAGCTAACTGATTAACCAAGAATTCTCTATTGTTCACCTTGAACAACCCTCGGGAATAAAGATATAAATATTAAAGAAATGATCTACCAATAAAGTACAATACAGAAGAACACTTAGAGTGTAGAAACTGCAATGAAGTATGCAGTGATCTTCTGTGAAATGAATTGTGAGAATGATGAACTTCTTTGATGCTTGTCAACCCAGAACTTTGTCTCTCTTTTTGCCCGTTGAGTATTGTGTCTTGTTACATCAGAATTTAGCTCTATTAAAACTTCAAACAGCTCTTCAAATCTTCCCAGATTTTCAGCAACAAATCTCCTGTTTTGTAGGCAACAGACTTTGACTCTTTGACAATATTCTCCAACAGTTAAGTGATCACAATCTCCAGAGATAATTTCGTGATCTTGTATTTGAATAGGTTGAGAAGCTGTCAAGCCATTCAGATCAAACACAGAATCATCTTCTCAATTATTTTCTTCCCTGCAAAAGTCAGTTTATGAAATAATCTCTGCAAACTAGGAATAAATTCCCTGCAAAATCATAGTCAAACAGATGATATTTTATGTTCTAACATGTTAGAATAATTTTTCTTTCATAATCAAATAACAGTAAATCAAACATATGAAGGAGGGATATGAAATCAGCTAAGAAGAGTTTACAGAAAAATCCCCCTGAGAATGTTCATGTAGGTTAAACAGTTTCAAGGCTGTGAATCCAGTTTCAAGTCCTTGAAAATAGCTATAGCCTGTGATAACTAATTCAAGGCTTTGAAAGCTGATTCAAGTCCTTGAAATAGTTAAACTATTTCAAGCCTTGCACAACCTGATCTTACACTATCGAGGCAGAATTCCTGTGTAGGCTTCACCATATAGACGAAATTGATCGCTAGCACCGCCTTGCGACTTCTACTAGCTCAACTACCAAAATTTCTGGGGACAACAACACTTCAACACTTCCATATCTGAAACATGGCAAGTTCTAGAGTTTCAATGGCAAGCAATGTAATATAAAGTATAATACGTATGCTGTGAGGTTGCATATTTTTGTTGTGTATATAGTGTGCGTCTATATGCAACCGTAGTTGCATGTTTTTTATGTAATATAACATGCATATGTGCAACTACTACACTGTTTTGCAAGATATTCGTTCATTTACTTGCTATGAATATCTGTTTTCGTTAGACTTCCCACAAACATTACATGAATTTAACAAAAATGAAACATGTATTTGTATCAATTTTAGACAAACATAAACTACTTGCAATAATATTAACTGTAGTATATATATATATATATATATATATATATATATAGTATATATATATATATATATATATATATATATATATATATATATAGTTTACAGAAAACTTATATATATATATGTAGTATATATATATATATATATATATATATGGAAGTGGAAACGATTCTCATAAATATTTAATTTTAATATAGTTTACAGAAAACTTATTTTAGTTACTCTATTTCATCTTACTTAAATCTACAACATCATTCTCTAAATGAGGTCGAGCGAAATTTGACTACTAAAATGATATACAAATTTATTAAGGTTTGTATATTGTTAAACAAATTTTAGTATACAACATTGTAAATAAGTTCAGAACAATCTACAAGTGTAAATTGTTTGCTAAAAATATTCATCAAACTACAACGATTAAATTACATGTTCAAAAAGCAAATGGAGATATAATAGAAGAAATATATATATTTATTTGAATAACTTTCTTATTTATGTTTATAAATAATATATATATACATATATATATAACCATTACATTATGGTACATTTATCAATAATTTCTACTTCCCAGACTAAATAGGGGAGCACAAATGAAAATAAAAGAGGAAAAAAACAAAAAACACAAAGAAGTAATATGATATTTCACAACAACTCACTTTAAAAAAATGAAGTCTAAATTTGCCACCATGTTAACAACAATATTTTAATCAAATGTACACGCCGTCACTACATCCCTGCAAAAAGATTAACCGAAAATCGTTTCCACTTCCATCTAGGGATGGCAATATGGTCCGATCCGATCTGAGATCCGAGCGATCCGAGCCGAATGGATCGGATCCGATCCAATTGAAAATGGATCGGATTTGGATCGGGAAAGCATGACCCGAACGAATTTGGACCTGGATTTGGTTCTGAGGGCAGATCCACGGGGTTCCGATCCGATCCGATCCGACATATATATGTGCTTTATAAATGTACCACCATTACCTCTCCACTTACACTTACAAGAAGAATACTATAGTAACTCCAACCTACAAAGCTATTTCTTTTGTTTTTTAGGATTCATAACTTATGAACATGACTTAACATAAGAAATAGTGTTGATTTTTTATGTTATTTTTTCAATTTTATTGCAAACTAGAGCCGGATCCGATCTGAATCCGATCCGGCCACGTACTATATGGATCAACGGATCAGGTTTGGATCAGCTGAATGAAACCCGATCCGATCTGATCCGAATCCGATGATGATCCGAACGGATTTGGATCGGATCTGGATCTCATTTCTCGTGGTCGGATATGGACCGGGAAGGGCCTGATCCGATCCGGATCCGACCCGTTGCACTCCCTACTTCCATCTTCATGTCCAATCAGCAAAGAAACCCTCGTGCTCTTCCCCACTCATACTCCATCTTCTCAGAGAAAGCACTCAAAGCTTCTACACAATTTCGAGTACTAAAACACTTAAATTTGTTCCTCAGTTAGACATTATCAGATGCTCCTCTCAGATCAGCTAATTATTTACTTTATAGCAACCACCTCCTTCTATCCATGTAAGTGTTCTCCTTTTTCCGTTGAAATCCTATTCGGTAACATCACCATCTTCTCATGCTATTTGCACCGGCTCCACTACTTCAAAATCAAACTATGTATTCATCGCAGTGCATAGTATGAGTCATATATATCTGCAGATCATCGTTTCCTCTTTCCTTGCATAATTTGATTGTGCATAACAACTTGCAACAAGCCTTTACCCTAAAATAATGTTTTCCTAACAATAGTTTTGGGTTTTTTTCCCTGCTCGTACCATTGATCTATTTTTGAAATTGCAGTATCACCATACAGATATTAGGAAGTCAATATTCACATAAATTCTTTGCTACTAAACACATGTAAGAAATTTCACCAATTATTCTTCTTGCGAGGCATCCTCAAAAAAACCCCATGTGCATCTATTTATTTTCAATTGCAGTGAACATGTTCAAGACATTAGCTAAATTATTTGTAGTTTTTGGGTTAATTTTCTAATGTATGAAGTTATAACTGCGATGATGTAACATCCTAAAACATTTCAACTCACCTAAGAACTACACTAGGTAAATGTTAGATTTCATTTTCCTTCATATTTCTCATTTGATTGATATACATAATTGAAATAAGTACAGGTTTTTTTAAAGGCATTATGATATGTTACTTCTGGTTCTGTTTCGCTTAGTAGCTTCTGTTTTGCTGACAAGATATTCTGAAATAATCCATGCATAAAGAGATAGTTGACTTGAAGATTGTTCGCCGAACAAGCGCATTTTCCCGTTAGAGCACCTACATCTTCGTGATCCGGTATTGTTCCTCTCTCTATCTCTAAATTTTTTACAGCATGTCCAGTGTTTCCTTTTTCTTCCAGTGGCCACAAAATTCTGAGTCTATTGCTAAGATTTGCTATGCCAGTAAACCAAAATGTGTCCATAAGTGATATATTAAAACCTTACAAATTTCGTGGTGTCTGGACCTTTCATTTTGCATTTAGTAATGAATACAATATGAAATATAATGGAGGTTAAACATTCATTTTTTCACAATGTGTGCCAAAATAATTTTTTAAGTAGTCTGCATAGCTATTTTAAGTTTTACTGACTTGGATATTGTAGTGCACCACAAGTATACTAAGAAATGTACTTTCTTATATTGTTCATTCCAATAATTTCATTGAAAATTAAACAACCATAATCATATAAATTCCTTGATTTCTTTGACACCAATGTGATTTTCCACAGCTTCAGTAAGCTTCTGCTCATAATAATATGATTTTCATGTTCTTGGTTATCCGCCATTCATTCTTAATTGACTTGCTTAGTTGTTGGATTTCATAACTAAAGCTTACAATTTGACAGGAGGACACAATTTAAGTTCATTTATGACAGAAAAAAAAAAAGTTTGTAACAAATAAATATGATGCAAGTGTTAGTTCTTTTTCTCTCTGGACTTTCATGCTTTAGTATTGAATCAGTCAATGAGATCTGATCAGGGGAGAAAATCCTAAAAAATCGACTGTTATGGCTACTTTGACTTAAAACAGCCTATGTTATATTCATATATGTTACTTATAGTTAAAATATGATTCATCTGTGTTTTTTTTTAGAATATTCAAATGTGTTATTCACTATACTTCTAATGCCTTACTTTTGCACACACATGAGAAAACACTCAAGTTGGACAATGCATATCTAGAAACTGATTGCTACACTAATCGAACGTTAAAATCTTGCGCATAGTGTGAATCACATCTAATGTTCACATGTATTATTTTCAGAGTAAATTTTCAAGCTTCGACCCCGACGTTATCCTACAAACTAAGTCACTAGACAATTTGTTTATGTCTACTTAGATATGGTAATATCTTGGAAATATTGTTTCTACATATTTTGGCATGTACACTATTATGCTCTTCATGCGTTCATTTTCATATACATCTTCTATCTATTAATATTCCTCATGCATATAACATCTGATGTTTTTCATTCCATATGATACAAATTCTTTAATAATAAAGACCGGTTTCTTAAGTTAAAGTTCACAAATACAACACAACTCTGTATACTATGATTTTTTTATTATTTTGTTATTCTTATTTCTTTGCGACCTACTATTGTCCCATCTTATGTGCAACTTAATTGTTATAACAACAAAGTAGAAATACTACATGCCACTGAATCATACCCTCAAAATAACATGGTAAAACGATAATGGTCGTAGATATACAAAACTTCAAATAATAGAATAATCTTCTAGACAAACAACAATGATCAATAGCTACTCCAGAAGAATCTCGCAAATTCTCTGCAAGAGCATATAGATATATGCATAAGTCAGTTGTCACATGAAGCTTCGTTTTTAACCATGGGTGTTACTAAAAATTAATAACACACATATTAGCTCCATTACAGTGAGACATTTAGACATGTCAATTTCATCTAATTCGTTTTGTTTATCAAGATCTATGCATGTCAGCATAGGAGAAACTAATATAGAATACAATGCCTTCCTTGATATGTTTGATGTACACATAGCTAAAATGTCATATTCATCATATTTTACCTCACGTAGTAGATTCTAATTCTAATCTTCCTTGCTGCAGATTCATTCAGCATTTTACGGTGCACATCAAACCCACAATGGAACACCAAGACACAAGTCCAGCACTTCATCAGCAAGACAACTAACACAAAGCAACAACACTCAGTGTGCTGCCAAACTCAAAATATAATCCTCCTGTAGCAGAATATATCATCGCAACTATAGAATAAGCAAAAATTCAGCCTCAGTCTCCCCCGAGACACCAATACACGATGACAACCCCGACAATTTATCTTACACCTAAAACTGCCACAGCGGAAGCGGTAGTAGAAACAACAACGTCATAATTGAAAGCCAATGATGAGAAATCAATTGATATGCTGAAAGAACAAATCCAGGTGTTACAAAAACTAATTGCACTCAATGAACAGTAAGTGGACATGGAAATTATCTTCATTATCAAACTCGAAGAACTGTGTCAAAATATTACAAAGTTGAAGCCACCACCTCACGAACCAGCAACACAAAAAGATACAGAGATGACGATTCTCCATCACCTCCTCCTTCAAAAATGGCCAAGTAGTATAATATTATCTAAACTTTATCTATTAGTATATATAATTATTGTACATAGGCTCCGTAATGTAATATGAAGTATGGGCATATACTAGTGATAAATCCTTCATAAGAGTCATCCTATGTACGTTCTACATTGTAATTTGTGTGGGTTTTGGTGCAAAGTAATGAATTACGGGCTTATTTGATGAGAAAATGCGTTTATGGATGTTTTTTTTAGCTTAAACGTACAATACGGGTGTTTCTTATTGGTTATGAGTATGATTTGAATGATTTATAACATTTGATCTTCGCAATAGTGTTCGTGTTGTTGTTTGACAAGAATTACTTATCTGGGAATCAATTGGATATAAGAAACGAGCTTCGGAATAAAAGAAAAGAAAACAGGATGAAAAGCAACTAAGAAAATCCGAGAGCATCAGGATGTCTTCATAGGAGCACAATTTGTCTTTGTACGAATACAATGCCTTAGCCAAATTTTCAGAAAAGAAGAAATTCTTCCCAGAATAGCTTGCTGTGTGAGAGTAGGAAGATCTTCCTACGAAGACGAAAATGTCTTCCTACAAAGTACTTCGTACGAAGACATCGTCTGTTCATACGAAGACATGGGGAAGGTCATCCAAAAATAAGGAAATAATGCCTAAAGCTTTCCTAATTGAACTAGGACTCTTAGGGAATGTGCATAAGACATATTAGGTCGTATTTTCAGAGAGGAGACACAGAGAAGAAGGTTTGAGGAGCAACTTGGTGCTAGAGTTCGTCGTGGAAGCAAGGATTCATTCGTTTGATACCTCTACTCTTATCTTTTCATTTTTTTTATACATGATCACACAAACCCTTGTATTTGTGATCATGAATATGCATAGCTAAACTTCGTAGATTAGGAACCCAGTTTGGGGTTACGATTTTCACATTGATTATGAATTTTATGAATTGAGATTCATGTTTTATAAACCTAATTGATTATTTGCGTTTTCTATGATTGTTTTGTTATATTCATTCTTTCTAGTTAATTGAGGACGTCTTGATTAGCTAGAACTTAGTTTTCAATTATTTGGTAACTCGGTAGTTGTTGAACCGAAAAATCACACAATCGCGCATTCTTAGTGAAAGCAAGAAGTGGTATCGTTAGACTAGAATTCATCGTTAATGCATGTTTAGGGAAAGTTAGAACTTGGTAACTCGTTTTTAATCCAACCTAGTCATAGGATGCTCACTTGGTAACTCAGTGAGTTAGTATTTCTCGATTAGCAAAGTAAACTTTGTATGTGCTTCACAAATCATAGAACGTTTTCAATGAGAAGATCCTAGCAATTTCCCAACGAGGTGTCCTGGTTGTTTTTTCTATCTTAAATCTCGATATTTAAATACTTGATTTGTCTTTTAAATTTTCTTAGTTTAAGTAACTCAATTGCATGCCCACACGAGGTTAATAAATACTAATTAGTTCACAACAAGTCTCTAGGATTCGACATTATTACTAGAATGATAGTTGTACACTTGCATTTAATCTTCATCAACTCACAGTTTAGCTACCTCCCAACGCAGTCAAGCTAAGCGACAAATTGTGCTTCACAGTTTTGTTCTAGCTACCTTGTAAACTATACTTTTTGGTATATGTGTGTGTGTGTCTTGAAAATCACTGCAACAACCCTGAATTGATAGTAAGTCATATGTATTTCAATCTACCAATTTGAAACTTCAAAAAACACGAATTTATTTCTTTACTTCCACACCTTCACATTTCTTTCCTTCGATTACTGTTGCTTAGGTTGTTCTATCACATGTTGGTTCATAAGTCCAACTTTAATTGTTGCTTCTCAATTTATGTCCAGTAAATTTTTGCCTCGATAGGAGAATAATATATCTTCTTTAATTATGATAAAATCCAACAATAAATACTACGCTTAGGAATCTTCAGTGCTATGAAGCGAAAAATGTAAATTATATGTTTTAAATTTCGATGATATACATTTTGAAGTCATAATCAAACATTATCATTTATTTTGCCAGCTGACAAGCTAATTTATGCAATTGTGTGTACTAACTTGACAACAACATCAAAATCAACAGGGTGGAAATGAATATTTCCTGTAACTCGGGGGTAATAGTAAAAATTTGATATTAATTATTACTGGATGGAGTAGCCATTAACCATTCAATACTTTTAAAATTACTATTGGATGGCGTAGCCATTAACCATTCAATACTTTACTACTGGAAATGAATATTTCAGCTGCTTGCCTGCGATTGTCTCTCTCCATTTGTGAACTCCCAAGGTAACATCTGCTAAACACTTTCGTCCATTGGACATTACCATTAATATTCCTTCTTCTCTTCCTCTAGCAAACAAATTATGTGAATCTCTTACATATCATCTTTGTTTTCTAAAAATAGAATCACCACTTGACTGATTTCCTTCCGATTCAACTTATGCAGAAATTAGCGTGCTAGTCGCAAGTATACGAATATGGTAGTAGCGAGTGTATTTCAACTCGGATTATTGATCGCACGAGGACTATTACACGTTTTTCAAGAAATTAAGTTTAACTCACAAAGTGTAAAAGGGAGGAGTAGTTTAAGATTTTGATTACCAACTAAGACGTAAATATTTTTATGAGAGTTTTCTGAATAATTTGAGTGTCGTAAATCTAGTGTTTAAGGTACTAGATTCCAGGATCCCCTAGGGTCTTTTCAGTTTACCGTTCTGTTGATTATGAAAACACACACCAGTTACTTATTCGTGCCAAGTACCAGTAGCGCAGTCATTATTCAGTTCCTGCACATTGCCACGATCCTGCATATTTCGGATCCTGTTAAGCTACCTAAATCTGTAGTTTCGTACTAAGTCTGCTAGGGTTTCTAACATGTCCTAAAGGCACGGGTCAGATTCTCTAACATTTGTTCAAACGCTTAGGCTAGTCCTATCTCCCCTTCTCTTTTGGTTCTATCGGGGTAAGGTGCTAAATTTTGTCTTCTCTTCCTAACCCTAAACAGCCGTTATCACCTACCGGGTCAAATCTATAAAAATTTTGGTTTGCGACTCCGATCATGCATGAACAGTAAAATCAAAGACAGAATAACGAATAAAAACTGCAGATATTAAGATCCTAAGATCATGAATCCATAGTAGAAAACAAAACTAGATACTGAGTATGAAACCCTAGGTTCACTGAGAACCTAGGTAAAGTGTTTAGCTACTGAATGACATAATTATATAACAAATTTCTATAATATAGATATAGATTGAGATCAAACGAGTGTCTTGGAATTTGGGTTCGTGCTTCCGTGCTCTCTAAGGATGCTAAGACTCCTCCTTGGATGTATTGTGTGTAAAAAACGAGCTATGGACGTCCCTTTATATAATGTTGAGAAGCTTCCGGAAAAAATGCCTGAATTTATGAAACTGCCACTGACCAAACCCGCCTCAGAAAACTGTGACCAAACCTGCCTCAGATAACTGTGTGGCAGGCAGCTAGCCACGCAGACAGTGAGTCTTTCAGCTCCCGAAGTCTCCCTCTTTCCCCTTACATGTGTGGCTGTTGTGTTCCATGCTGACAAGGTCCTCTGGCATCTCAAAAGGTATATCTCTCTCCCCTTCCTGTGTTGATGCTGCGTGGCTGGCAGCTAGCCACGCATACATGGGTCTTCCTAGATTGATTTCCTTCATTTTCTCTGTCTTCTTCCTCTAGATCTGCGTGGCTACTGCGTGGCTGGCAGCCAGCCACGCAGACAGCATCATGTTTCTTCCATACTTATCCAAAAAGTGGTCCTGAACTCTCTGCTTGTGCGGCTACCTGCGTGGCTACTTCCCAGACAGCCACCAAAATTGTCCAAAATCAGCCAAAATCTTGCTCATGGGTCTCGACCTACATGGCTACTGCGTGGCCACTGCCATCCATGCAGACAGTGGCAAAAAAATTGACGTTTCTGCTCTCTGCCTGCGTGACTACTGCGTGGCTACTCCCAGCCACGCACGTAGCAACTGTTTCAACTTCGCAGGGCCATATCTTTCTCATCCGGACTGTGTTTTGGCTCCGTGACCTGTCATTGGAAAGCTCTTGAAGTCTAATTTCATTTTCCATCAGTCTCCCTCCACAATTTTTTTATAACTCAAGATATCTTAGAGAGTGAAAACTGGTCATTCTAGTTTCTCAAACTTTGCTTCTCTTGACCCCGCTTGAGCGTTTCTTTGTTTATGAAGTTCATTTCATGCCTCAAATCAAACGCTAAGCATCCATTCCTGTCAAGAAAAAATGAACAACCATACCGAGCAATTTTATCTGCCAAATGACATCGAATTATGCATGAAATCGCCCAAATTTTGCAATTGAGCTCAAATTCCTCTTTTGTAGAATATGCTGGTTTGTTGGCTAAAACATGCTCAAAATGATGATAACTCATTCTAAAACAGTTCAATATTGGCTCACATATAACTCCTAAATGCGAGTTACATCAACTCCGAGGTTTAAATTGTGTGCATTCCAGTTAAGATTAAGACTTGTCTCGCCCCATCCGACTACTATCTACTTTGCGTGTGTAGTTGTGACCTATGTCTTGCTTATCATATGGAGGAAGAAAACCCTAAAACATGTAATTCTTCTTCTCCCAAATTACAACCTGAACAATACTCTCACCTAATTTACTGATTAATGCAAGTATACAGACCCCTTCACAAATCTGATCTTTGTTGTTATTCAATTGGGGTTGATTACCCATGATTCGGTTGTTGCATTTGATTTGTTTTTTCCTTTAGAGTTGTTTCTTATCTCATATTCTTGACAGATTTGAATTAAACCAAATGTTCCAAATTTTTCATACTACGCCCCACTTTCACTTGCGAAATTAAAACTCCAAAAATATTATTTGCAAAATCAGATAAATGAATGTTAGTTTGTAATTTCTAAGAGTATGTCTTCCTAAGGAAAATTTGAGGAATAAATGTTACATTTCATCCATGGTATGTCAAACATAACCATGAATATGTTTTCATGTATTTGATCCTAAATTTTTTCTCGCATCACTCTAGCACTCCACACCATAGTCCGGAATCTGAACTTTGATACCGATGTTCAGTGGGAATATCATTATTGCACAATATGAGTACCATGTATCTTGGTTCATATTATATATGAGTCTTCTGTTCTTGCTCCATTTGACTGTCCTTGCTTTAAAATTGTTGCCTATTTACTAACTACATGTCCCATCTATAAACAATCTCTTAACTGTGATTTTAACCTCAAGATGCTACTCAAATATTCTGATGATTTACGATTTGAGTTGTTCATGTATATATCATATTGGTAGCTATTATTTTTTCGATGTACATACCATACTCCCATCATAAGTAGCAACTTGAATTTCAAGGTGTTTTGTGATTTTTTTGATTGTTTAGAATGTGCTAAGAGATTCTGAACATTATGAAAAATCTAGAGAATTTAACCCTTTGCTGGCCTGTATATCATTTTAACTTTACTATGACCTGCGAAAGGATAAGATAGTTGAACGACCGATGTTTTTAAAAAAAGTACCTCCTAAAAGGTGCAATTACTCCGTGTCATTTCACTTCATAATTGAGCTACCTTATTCCAAACAATAATTGTATCACTATCTCCATATAGGCTCCGCCTAACAAATAAAAATAACTAAGTATATTCTCTTACCATGTTTAATTATCTGTTCACTCAACTTTGTTCAATACTAATCGTCCAATACCAAATTAATAATACAACTTGGTATAGCTTTCATTTTGTCTTCATGCTTGTGATTGCAAATTCACTCTTTGCACAATGATTCAAGTATAGAGCGCTTCATTTACAAGATGAACTATATCTTTTTCCGTTCATTTGTACTGCATGACTGTGCATCTCCACCAAACAACCACAATGAGATTCTTCAAAATAAATGATCATATTTGCGTTGGAAATCATAGGCTGGTACGACTACCTTCCAAACTACATATTAACTGACGCATTAAAATACCTCAAACGAAATCTCAGTCAAAAAATCTGAATACATTTCTTCACTTCAACCAAGAATCATACATTTTTCTTCCATGACAAGATATTCAATTATACTCTTCACAGCTGCAACAAGTAAACAAAATTTAAGCTTCATATATTATCAATATTAACTTATAATCTGATTACACCTAGAGGATTTAATTATACGTTCTACACTTAATATTTCAATCTCGAGCTGCAATAATTTATTATAACACAGAGATTTCCACCAAAATTTGTGCGCCACCATGGCAGAGATATAAGAAACATTGTCCACATTAGAATTTCGGCAGAAAAAAATAGCATGTGAAAATCACTAAATGAGATAATAATTTGTATTTTGGTAGAAGGGTGGCAAAAATTTTCCAACTACTACTCCATACCTCCTGGATATTTTCTCATTTTTAAGTTTGAAGGAGATTTGCACTTCAAATTCAGGATAATGGATTTAAGTGCCACGGAAATGACATACCGCTGTGATGCTCAAAATGTTGCCATTGTGAAGGTAGAAGAAGATGCTCTGACTAAAGTCGTGGCTTTCAAAACAATGAACCCATCTTTCAGCGTTCAGATCACTTCTTCCCACTTAACTGTGCGCGGTGGTGTGGTAAACATTCATATTTGTGCTTTCTCCTTCGTGCCAATTATTTAAAATTAAATTTAACTGCAATTATCTTTTGCAACTATTAAAGAATGTACCTGCCTTGTTCTCAAGGAAAGACATGATGGACACCTCAAAATACATTCAGCTTTGCAATGCACAAGGTGATATGAAATGAGATTTTCGGTGCAACTTCCCTTCCAGCAAGGACTCTGGCAGGCGGCGCACCTGTTGGTATCAGTTTGTCAAACACAGTGGAATCGCAGTGAACGACGCTTGTGTGATTGAATTGATTCACCGCACGACACACAAATTCAAAGTCACGGTGTTTCGATCTTAGGGAAAATGGTTCCTACTACTACTAATACCTATATTTCATTCTTACTGTCGATATCTCTCTATTACAGCTGCTATGTAATTTTTTTTATCCAACACTTAAGAAATATGCGGGACTCATACTGTTGTTTGAAAAATATCGATGGTTTTGGCTAGATTTATAAGACAGGAAGTACTATGTTTTCTTTAGATTTTGGCTTTGTCCATTGATATGATAATCTCTGCTAATGCTCATGGGTTACTTTTACTTACAATTCACGAACTCCCATAATTATACTATAATGTTTCTTATCTTAGTGTCAAAATCAACCATGCTATTCATTAAGTATTGTCAAGAGGGAATTCAACTACTAATTCCCACAAGTGAATCCTTCACCCCTGAATTTGTATACATTTAGACATTAGTTGAAAATGCATTATAATTTATATTTAATTTTTGTACCATATTTATAAAAATTTAACCATCAAAGCACTGATCATTTTCAAATTAAAAAACCCCACCGTCACTGAAGCACTTCCACAGTTTGCCAACCCAAAAAGTTTTCATCCCTCATCATGTTGTCTTATCGACGAAAAAACGGTCCAACCTTCATACATTATCTTCTCAAAGAAGACTCCCAACTTCACTACCATAATCCCACTACCACAGATGCTTGCTTATCTCTTTCAACCTTTTCCATTAAACAACTCTTCTTAAATTGGTGATTCAATTAACTCAAGTCAGCTCTATATTTTTTATCATGTAAGCATTCTTTCCCTTTACTTTGTCATGAAACTACAGACAATCATCTAAACAAATTTTCCTCATACATGTACAAACTATTGTAGCGTAGTTCTTTTAATGGATCTTAATTCTTAGACATCTCATTCTTCTGTGTATATGGATGTTTTCTGATGCCTTGCACATCTTTTGCATATTTCACTATAATATTTTTGGTATAAGGGTATGCTTTCAGTTGAAATACAATATTTGATATGCCATCTTATTGTTCTTCTTCTGCCATTAAATAAGAAACAAATGAAGAATTTACAATTATATTGTTTTTTTGTTGCAAATAAATTGTTAAAAATGAAATACAATAAAATTAGGCTACATGTTGACTCAACAACTAGTTTAGCCAAATTGAAAGTTTTTAATCATCAAATCAAACAACTACATATCAACAGTTTGACAATCCTGTTGAATAAACCCACTAGAGCATGTTTGTTCAACAAAATATTGATAGCGTCATTTCTAATAGCAGGCTAAATTTCTCTCTCCCTATCTGTGTTGTTGAATGTTTGATTGTGTAAATAAAATGGAGTTTTTAATGGTGATCAAAATATGGGTTAATATAATCGACAATAGAAAACCAGTCATCTTTCCATTGAATTTACTTGCAACTGCTTCAGACACTCACTCATAATTCCAACCTGCAGTATGCATGTACATTATGCTAATACCTCCTGATTCCAGCAATAATGTGTGGTTTCTGATAACAACCATCACTTTTACCGGTGTGTATATACCTAGCATAATATCACTACACTATTGCTTCAGAAAACTAGCATCACGTTACATAATATCATACTTATTTCTCTAATTCCGTGTTTGTAACTAGCACTCGTTCTCAATCTAACACAAATGTTGAAACTCGCGTAAGAACAAATACGAATAGGCAACACATAAAAGAACTGTCTCTGAGAAAGAAGTCACTAACCACGCCGAATTTGCAAGCTATTTGGCTACCCCTACTGCTAGGAATGAGAACTACACAAACTTATTTCGAAAAGATCTTGTACGCCAAAAAAAAATCTGCAGGATAAGATCCAAACTTTGTAAGAAACCATTGGCCGCCTAGACCAGCAACTCGAATAACTGAATACGGATAATAAAACTGAAGGACCATCAGGTTTTCAGATGGAAGCAACCTTCATAGGCGGGAGACCATCACGATCAGTTTCTTGCGCTAGCATCACGTTACATAATATCATACTTATTTCTCTAATTATTCTTAATTGTTCAATGTTCTGAATGCAATGTTTCTATGGAAGGAGCGGTGAAACTAAGTGTTCATGGTTTTGTATCTACTATCGATAACATTTCTGGAATTGGAGGAGTGTTCAGAGATAATAGAGGAGATTGGTAGCGGTTTCATTGGAAAAATTAATTGACTTAGTAGTCTGGAAAGTGAATTGTGGGCAATTTTATCGTGACATTGATCTGACTTTCGATAACAACTAGAAAGAACTTGATCTGGAGATTTTCTTTCTTGAAGAAGTCTACATATTTCAAGGCTTTAGATATGGTCCACGTTCTATGATTATCGAATTCGCTAATGGACACACACTGCTTCACAACATGAGTGGGGCATTCAAACATATTTATGGCAATGAGAACTATGTTGCCAAGAAGCTTGCTAACATGGGAGCAGAACAAATGGATTAAATTAAGTTGTTTTACGATGTTCCAGAAGTTGTGAAAGATATGTTACAAGAAGATAAGATGGCAGCTTGCGGTTTCTTTTAGTATGTATATAATTGGCAGCAAAATGTTTTTGGCTCTAACGGGTTTGTTGTTAACTTTGTTGTTGAAGTTGGAGCTTAAAATATGACATGTTAAAATTATATTTTCCTAATAAGGTTTTAGTTTTCTAAATGTAAAATTTTAGCTTCGATTAAAATGTCGTTCCAACAAAACCACTTTCTAACTAAAAGCACCTTCAACCAAGGTTCAGCTGGTATTAACAATTGAACCTTTTATCCAAGGCATCAATCATACCATATGTCGATAGACCTTCAAAATAGATTTAACGTCATTTTGCCAATCCTTTTATGAAGTATTATGCAATCCAATTTAGTAAAAAAGTTGTTCTGCTTGAATTCATTTGGCACACACAACAAAGCCAGAAAATAAAAAAAAAATTGTAAAACAACATTTTGATGGTAATAAGTATCACATTTTCTTATCCCTCTGTTTTGCAGGTTGAGCTGGAGCATGTCTGGATCACGGAGTAGTTGCTAAATAGTATGTTGTTAGCTTAATAATTGACTTTTGCTGTTTTATAACATTTTAGTCGAACTGCGATATTTTACAAAAAATTGACATTTTCGACGAGTTGGTGAATCTTTCTAAATAATTCAGTCATGTACCAGTATTTCAGACAGTTGCTGATAGTGAATATAGTTAGCCCTTGGCTGTATTATTAACGTCCACAACTTCATAAAGAACCAAAAAGAGGGATACAAACCTCATTTTCTAAAATTCAGGGGCACCAACTACCAACAATGGTCATCTAATGTAATAACAATACTACCACAAGGGAAATTTATCATCGATAACTTCTAGGGAACTCTGAACGTCTAAAAGGTCTTCTCACCTTCACCATCATTGAGTTATTTGAATGCACCATTGCTTCTAATCCCTTTATTGTGCTGTTTTCGTAGTTTGTTTATATGAATCTGGTTTCCATACAATGTATGAAGAATGTGAATCCATGATGAACGAATTCTAGGGTTTTGATACGGATTGCACAGCGGAAAAAAAATAAATTGATTCCGTTCAAGACCCTCCTTGAATCAAAGATCTGGCATCATAACGATAGTAATGGATATATAGTTTGGATACCTTCTTGGTCTGAATTGATCACTTTACATAGAATAGTGTCAACGTCTCTATGAATATCCACACCTAGGATTGCACTGGAATCCTTCTAAGGTCTTTGTGCTAGCAACAAGGGAATGAGGAAGAAGAATGTCACGCAAATAGGACACGCAGCGCCTCACGAGGCTAACGGTGAGGGAGGGGCGGACGGGGGGTTTCGGCCCTCTTGTCTTGCTCTCTCCTTGCCTTTTTCTCTCTCAATTGTGAATACGCTTATGAGAATATAAGCTATGAGTGCCCTTATATAGTTAATAACTCCTTATTAACTACATATTAGCCCCAATACTAATCATGTCCATACACGGATTAGTCCACCTTGCAAACTAGTCCTACTAAATTTTCTTGTGGTTGTGTATTGATCCTTATATTTAATTAGTCCCACTAACTAATCATAAATTCTAGTTTAATTCATAGGGTGTGTGACCCCATAGGTTTCTACTTAGTTGGTAGTAACAATTACCAACATAGAGCGGTGTCCAGCAACACATCTATGCCACATAACTAATAGAAATAGTCAGTGATCCGACAAACCTTGTGGCCAATGTTACCGTATTGTATTATCCCTTTGTATCCATATGTGGATTGGACACGAGATATAAATGTCACACTCGTATATCCAATCCATAGTTTCTTGATCCTGAGAATAGTCTTAACCATGCAGATAACATCAATATCCCATATTGATTTATCTGAGTTATGCCATATATTCTATAAGCACTGCCCCTCGAGTGGCCGTGGATATTTTCTCCTTTATGTGGGAGTGACAAATCCTCTCTACATCACTACCATTTAAGCTTGCTTCCTATTATGTCTAATAAACGCCGTTATTGCTACCCAGTCACGGTGTAGTGTTTGATATCATCAAAACATAATATTCCGCAACTAGAGTATCCAGTGACTTCAAGTCTAAGGACCACAATACCATTGTCACAACGAGAAGCACTTGTGATGCTAACATAATTAATGTAGCCTTCTCGTGGTAGGTCAATCCAGTATGCCATTATCAAATAGTACATACCCATGTGTTAGAGTTGATATCTCCATATCAATCTACCCACATACTCGTCTATAGTGATCGTCCTATTAATCAATATAAACGACTTGGGATATTTAAAATAACAAACAATTGTTATATGAGGACTTTATTTTATTAAATATCTCAATAAATAATACAATGATTACTCTAGCCAAAAATAATGTTCATACTAAATAAGATTTCCTCTAGGAAATCTATTACAACAAGAATTCATTGCTCAACTTTGACATCCAATGCACTAACCGATAAATCTGCAATTCAGGTTTACTCGCTCTTATCACATGCATCAACTCCACTTCATGCTCTTCACTAATCCTTGTTTGGTACAATATGATACTTTGTGCCTGTCACTTGATTAGTTACCGTTAAAAACTTCATTATTATCATACACCTGTTTTAATTAATTATTCAATGTTAGAAACTGCATCACTACCAATTTCATTTTTTCCCGTAGTGCTATAAGAATATAAAAAATAATTCTCGCTTACTACATCAATAGTTATCGTATCAAAAGTTCCGCATTATGAATCACTAGCTCAATTACTATCAACCAATGGAACAACAATCTGTTATTTAAATTTTTAAAAAGTTCATTCTTTCTAAATCTTCACTATTCAAACAAAGCAAGACGCTTATCGTACTAATTGCTGCCACAATTTACCTACTAATGTTTCTCTGAACTTGTCTTCATTTCTTACGTACTGCTGATATATATTTCTATTTTAATACCTTCATTAACATTTTCGTATACCACCAAATTCAAGTTACAGTTTATTAATCCTTGCCAATGCGCCTTTTGATTTCCTATTTTGAAAACAGCGTAATAGTTGTTCTAGAGGATTTATTTATTCATAACTTCAAGATTCAAGATTTTCTGAAGGTTAATGCTATCAAATACTTTTGCAGACCACTATATCTTCACCCAATGGAAATGGTGCGAAGCTTCTACAGACTTGATGATCCCATGTCAATAGCCAATGATAGGGTGGTAAGACTCTCATCCAATATTTCTTACAGAGTTCAAATACACATTCAAATTCCAACAATTTTCTACTGGCATTGCTAATGTGTAATCAAAAAAATATATGTAGAATTAGCAGTTCGGTTAAATAAGTCCCAAAAAAAATTAAATGTTGCTTATTGGTGATTCTGGCTTTTCATGTTAAGTTTTAACTAACGAGTATTCCAGGGTTCTTATAAAAACCCAAGTAACGGAAAAATAGATGTGAATATTACACAAATGCTGACTTGCATTGGTATGTTTGTCTGTTTCTCAATATTACAAAATTTTCGTGAATGCAGAGGTTGCCACCCAATTCGTTCGTTTCCATGGACATGAGTTACAAGACGTTGCTCGTCTCCAAGTTCCAAATGGCGTTTCGTGGAATAGCCAACTCTTACGTTCAGGCAACAACGTGTACTTTGGTAACGCCTGGCAAGATTTTGCCAACCGGTATAACATAGGGTGTTGGTACTTCACCCTCTTCGAACATGAAGGCAATGGGAGCTTCAAATTATGTATATGCACTGAGGCTACACTAAATTTACTACTCCTCTTTTGCTTCCCAAAATGCTGCACATATCTAAGATGACGGAGAAGTTGTCGTAGTTATTTCTTATGATGAACTAGATGCTCTAGAGAATGACAATGCCTTCATAATAGTTAACCCATCATTTATTGTAGAAATCACAAAATCTCACGTGAATCCTCGACGTGGTTTAGTAATATTCTTCTTTAATCGGTTTCCTTACACATTAATTTTACCAAGAAGTCAATAATTTCAAATTTTTTACAGAACATACATGTTACATTTACGCGAAAGCATATCGCAGAAGCAAAGAACTACGTTGAAATAGATGTTGCAACGGGCAATATGAACTGGGAGGTTTGTTGCAGTTTCCTGCTACCAGATAATCCACTGAAGCAACGCATCTGTTGGTACCCTTTCATCGAGTACAGCGGAATGAACATTGGGGATGCTTGTGTCGCCGAACTCATTGACGCAACTACGCCTAAATTCAAGATTACTGTATTTAAAAAAATGCATTTCCCTAGCAAATGTGTGAAAAATCTGGAAATATGTATTGTTTAAACTGCAAAACTCATTAGATCCTTCTAAACTTCATTACAGAATAGCTTGATGCATCATGTTTTCGATAATAGGATTATGTTTTGCTTTACTTATATCACATTTTCGTTATCTATCTCAACAATGTTAAATAGCAGTCACATACAATGTTCATTACTAAATGGTGCACAATTTTACTATTTGCTAGAATTCGTATCATTCCATAACCATTCTATTACTCATTAACCTCCACTAGCACCACTAACTCCATCATGCCCAAATTGCATGTATTTCTAAAGCTGCAACATCTAAAAAAAGTCCACTATCCCCATCTCCTGAAAGTTCAAAAATTGGCAAAAGTATACTATTCAAAGAAGCCAGCCATTAACACATTTCAATCGAGATATACATACATGCTCTCATCCTTTCTCCTCAAACTGAAATTCCACTAAATATGGCATCCCCAAATGATTCAGATGGCGATTCAATGAATAAAGTTAAACTTCTAGTAAGCAGAGTGCCAGGGTGGACATTTGTGAAGAGTCTCGTGTAGGGTTTTGATTCATGGATGCGCAACGGAAACAAAATTAACCATGCAAAACCCTCCAAGGATCACAAGTCAAGAGACATAACGATGGTAAAGGAAGAAATAAATAACACACCTTAGGGTTCTCCTTTGATGACTTCAAACGCGAATTGTGTCACGTTCTCTATGGTTGATCCACGCCTAGAGTTGATTCCTAGATCTCCCAAGTCCTTGGTGCTAGCCCGGAAGAGGAAGAGGAAGAAAGATCACGCAAAACGAGACCAAAAAGGGGGCTCTCGGCCTCCTTGTGGCCGACGGGGACGGGGGGCGGGCTAGGGGGCGTTCGGCTCCTCTAGCTTGTTGCTCTCTCTCCTTTTTGTTCTCTCCCACTCTTATTATGTTCAATTATGAGCATAAGTTGTGGGAAGGAAGGAAGGAAGGGTCCTTTATATAGTCCAACAACTCCTTGCCAACTACCTAAAGGACTTATTCTAGTCCTACTAGAATTCAATTTAGTCCCTTCCTTGCAAATTAGTCCCTACTAAGTTTGCAAGGTTTTGCAAAGTGATCCTTCTATTTAATTAATCCAATTAATTAATTCCCAAATCTAGTTCAACTCTATATAGCGTGTGACCCCATAGGTTCTATCTAGTTGGTAGCAACTATTTGCTAATATGGAGCGGTTTCTAGCAAAACATCCATTCTAGCCAACTAATAGAATAGTCATCTTGACAACCTTTGTACAAGTAATTGTCTCATCCCTTTGTCTCTATATCCGGATTGGACACGAGACATACAAGTCACACTCGTATATCCAATCCACAGTTTCTCGATCCATGGGAATAGCCTTATTCGTGCAAATAACATCAATATCCCATATTGATTTATTTGAGTCTGGCCAGACATTCTATAAGCACTATCCCTCGAGTGGCCTAGGATATTTGCTCCCGTTATGTGGGAGGGACAAATTCTATCTACGTCCACTACGATCTCTAAGCTTGCTTCTTATTGTATCCAGTACACGCCTTTATAACTACCCAGTTAGGGTGTAGCGTGTAACGCTACCAAAATCACAATAATCCACAACTAGAATATCTAGTGACTTCAAGTCTAAGGATGAAAATACCATTGCACCGCGAAAAGCGCTTGTGACTCAACATAACGTGTAACGTGTATGTAGCCTTCTCGGAGATGGGTCAATCCAGTGCAACATTACCCCTAATGCACACCTATGTGTTGGATCGTGATAACTCCATATCAATCCAACCCCATACTAGTCTATAGATGATTGTCCCATTTAATCATTATACTGGACTAGGGATATTTAAGATAAACAACATAATTGTAAATCTAAGGACTTCATTATATTAAATATCCAATAAATAATAAATGAATTTCTATCCACAAATAAATTCATATTAAATTAGATTGCCTCTAGGGCATCTATTCCAGCAGTCTCCCACTTGCACTAGAGCCAATCTGGCGCATCTCGTATGCCCATACTCCTAGTGTGCCCTTCATGCTTCCACTGCGTGAGCGGCTTTGTAAGCGGGTCTGACAGATTCTCATCTGTAGGGATCTTGCATATCCGAACGTCTCCTCTATCGATAATATCTCGAATCAGATGAAACTTCCTGAGCACGTGCTTGGATTTCTGGTGCGACCTGGGTTCCTTCGATTGCGCGATCGCCCCAGTGTTGTCACAGTACAACTCAACTGGATCCGCAATGCTAGGAACCACACTAAGTTCAAAAACAAACTTTCTGATCCAAACAGCTTCCTTTGTTGCGCCATTTGCAGCAATGTACTCAGCCTCTGTTGTAGAATTAGCTACCGTCTCTTGCTTGGAACTCTTCCAGCTCACCGCCGCTCCATTCAGGCAAAACACATATCCTGATTGTGATATAAAGTCATCTCTGTCGGTTTGGAAGCTTGCATCAGTGTAACCCCTTACACGCAACTCTTCCTCACCGCCAAATATCAAGAAAGTATCCTTAGTTCTTCTCAAGTACTTTAGGATATTCTTGACTGCAATCCAGTGACTCTCACCCGGATTAGATTGGTATCTACTTGTCATACTCAAGGCATATAACACATCTGGTCTAGTACATAACATGGCGTACATGATAGATCCTATGGCCGAGGCATAGGGTATTCTACTCATGCGTTCCTTCTCAATCTCATTGGAAGGACAACCACTCTTCGAAAGAGTGATCCCATGTGACATGGGCAAGAATCCCTTCTTGGAATCTTGCATGTTGAACCGTTTCAACACCTTATCAATAAATGTACTTTGACTTAGGCCTAGCAGTCTCTTAGATCTATCTCTATATATCTTTATACCGAGTATATAGGCTGCTTCCCCTAAGTCTTTCATTGAGAAACACTTCCCTAGCCAATCTTTAACAGATTGCAGCATGGGAACGTCGTTTCCAATGAGTAGTATGTCATCCGCATACAAGACCAGAAAAGCTACAGAGCTCCCACTAACCTTCTTGTAGACACAAGACTCATCTTCTTTTCTGATGAAGCCAAACTCTTTGACTACTTCATCAAAACGTCGATTCCAACTCCTAGAAGCTTGCTTCAATCCATAAATGGATTTTTGCAGCTTAAAGACTTTGTTGGCTTGCTTTGGATCCTCAAAACCCTCCGGCTGTATCATATATACGTCCTCGAGGAGATTCCCATAAAGGAATGCTGTTTTGACATCCATCAACCAAATCTCATAGTCATGGTATGCTGCAATTGCAAGTAGGATTCGGATGGATTTGGTCATAGCGACTGGTGAAAAGGTTTCATCATAGTCAGTACCATGAATCTGTCTGAATCCTTTAGCCACCAATCGGCCCTTATAGGTAATCACATTACCATCCATGTCGATCTTCTTCTTGAAGACCCACTTGCACCCTATGGGCCGCGTCCCTTCGGGTGGTTCCACCTAAGTCCATACTTTGTTGGTGTACATGGATTCCATCTCGGATCTCATAGCTTTTAGCCACTTCTGAGAGTCTGGGCCATTCATGGCCTCCTCATAGGTAGTAGGCTCATCATCTATGAGCATCGTGTCACCGAAATCGGTCACGAGAAGTCCATACCTCTCGGGTTCCTGGCGCACTCTACTAGATCTACGAAGCTCTTGTGTTTCCTGAACAGGTTGTTCCACAACTGCTTGTGGTTCCTGTTCATGTTCCATAATCGGTTCAGTGATTTGTGGTTCTTGAACCTCTTCAAGTTCTACATTCCTCCCACTTGCTTCATTAGAGACAAACTCTCTTTCTAGAAACACGCCGGTCCTAGCAACAAACACTTTGTTCTCGGTTGGATTGTAGAAATAGTATCCCTTAGTTTCCTTAGGGTACCCCACAAATTTACACTTATCCGATTTTGGCCCTAGCATGTCTGATTGTAAACGCTTTACATAGACATCGCAGCCCCAAATCCTCATGAACGTCAGTGTGGGACGCCTCCCTCTCCACATCTCATATGGTGTCTTCATGACTGATTTAGATGGAACACGGTTAATGGTGAAAGCTGCACTTAATAGAGCGTAGCCCCAAAATGACAATGGAAGATCGGTTTGACACATCATAGATCGAACCATATCCAATAGGGTTCGATTCCTCCTCTCGGACACGCCATTCCACTGTGGCGTTCCGGGTGGAGTGAGTTGGGACACGATCCCACACTCTCTAAGATAATCGTCAAATTCTTGGCTTAAATATTCTCCTCCACGATCCGATCGTAGAGCCTTCATACTTTTGCCAAGTTGCTTCTCTACTTCATTCTTGAATTCCTTGAACACTTCAGAGGATTCGGATTTTGCCCTCATGAGGTACACAAATCCATATCTACTGTAATCCTCAGTAAATGTAATGAAGTAGACATAACCACCCCTGGCAGGCGTGGCAAATGGCCCACACACATCAGTATGTATGAGCGCCAATTGCTCACTAGTCCTCTCACCTTTCTTATTGAAAGGGGACTTTGTCATTTTTCCCAATAAACAAGCCTCACATGTCTCATATGATTCAAAATCAAATGAGTCTAGTAATCCATCCTTATGGAGTTTAGATACACGTTTCTCATTTATGTGGCCTAAACGACAGTGCCATAAATAAGCTGGATTTAAATCATTTATTTTAATCCGCTTGGTATTAATGTTGTAAACAGGATTGCTTAGATCAAGGACATAAAGTCCATTAAATAATTGTACACTAAAATAGTGAATATTATTTAAATAAAAGGAACAACAATTGTTCTTTATTGAAATAATAAAACCATCCTTGTCCAAACAAGAAATAGAAATAATGTTTCTGCTCATAGCAGGCACAAAATAGCAATTATTTAATTCTAAAACTAATCCTGAAGGAAGAGATAGCTCGCACACGCCTATGGCTAACGCAGCAACCTTTGCTCCATTCCCAACACGCAGATCTACCTCTCCTTTAGCCAATCTTCTACTTCTCTTTAGATCCTGCATATTTCGACAAATATGAGATCCACATCCAGTATCTAATACCCATGATGTAGAGACAGTTAAATTGACATCTACAACAAAAATACCTGGTGGTGGTGGAATCACTATTCCAAGCCTCTTGTCCTCCAGATATTTTGGGCAGTTCCTCCTCCAGTGTCCAGGCTGAGTGCAGTAGTGACACTCACCTTTAGTCACACCTTTGGCAATGCCACCAACAGGCTTAAGGGCAGGTTCCTTGGACTTGGCAACTGACTTGCCTTTTCCCTTGGAGGATGAGGCGAACCTTTTGCCCTTTCCTTTCTGTACCATCATAATGGCCTTGCCCTTACCCTTGTTGATGCTCTTTTCAGCTGTCCTCAACATATTGAGTAAATCTGGCAGTGGTTTCACGATCTCGTTCATGTTATAGTTCATGATGAATTGTCCATAACTCTCGGGCAACGATTGCAACACGAGATCGGTTGCCAACTCTTAGCCGACCGTGAACCCTAGTCGGGCAAGATTCTCCAAGTACCCGATCATACGGAGTACATGGGGTCCCACCGGGTTCCCTTCTGCCAGATGACACTTGAACAGTGCCTTAGAGACCTCATACCTCTCTACCCTTGCCTGCTCTTGGAAGAGCTGCTTCAGATGCTTGATCATATCGACAGCGTTCATGTTTTCGTGTTGCTTCTGAAGCTCAGAAGTCATGGTGCATAGCATAAGGCAGGCCGCATCATCAGCGTCATCAACACGCTTTTGATACGCCTTTAGGGCAGCAGGTGTTTGGTTCTCTGGACCTTCTGGAACATGCGTCTTGATAACGAGAAGGCAAGAACACAATATTTGAATTTTGAGGTATTTTTAAATTCAATTTTAATTGTTTTTGTTGATCAATATCAACTAATCTATCTATTTGAGTTTGGGCACAACTCCAAATAATAGATCCGGGTTGTCTAATTATCTTATTATCCTAATTGCATGCATCATACATACAGCAACCACACAATAATAAGAAAATAAAGTAAACAACCACAAAACAGAAATTAAACGTGATGTGGATATGGCCTTTTCTAACTAAGATAATTCCAAGCCAATGGAATTATCTATGAACCCTAAAAGCAAACACATCTCCATGCGTCTTGATCTTTTGGTCCATCCTTCATAGTCATGTGGAATGCTTCCATGCTCCATCTTTAGTGGCTCCTTTGGCTTTTGGGCTTCTTTTCTTCAATCTTGACTAACAATCTACTTTATCTAGCACTAGCTAACTTCTATACTAAATAAAATAAATCTCACAAGTTGAGAAAAATTGGCACGCATGCCATAAAACCCTAATTAATTATTACAATTAATTGATCAGCTCGCAGGCCGTAAAACCAAACCACAAAATTAAACATCCACATCAAACCACATCCTAAGGCCATATCCAATCACCATGCGAATTGCACATAAACAGTTAAAATCCAATTTTAACGCGCTTGGTCAATTTTAATTGATTTTAGGATTTCTAGGGTTAAAACAGTCCATGGGCCCAACAATCAAATTGCCCGAGCCCTAAAAGGTGAACCACAAGGCCCTAGGGCCGGGCCGGGCCATAACCCACACGCCTAGGCCGTGGGCTAGGGCCGCCCGGCCCCTCGGGCGGCCAAGCTTGGGCGGCAAGCAAGTGGGGCGGTCCCCTAGGGGGCCGAACCTCCTTGAGGGAGTTGTTTCCAAAACAACTCCCTTGCTTGGTGCCCAAGTTTGGTTGTTTCCTTGTTTTGGGAGAACTCCTTCTTCCCCAAGGATGCCCAAACCCTAGATCTAAGATCCTAAAATTTCTCAAACTCACCAATTCATGCATCCAATGCAAAAATTAGATCTTGTTATGATAGATTATTGAAAAATTGCATCCCATGCTTGATTCGTCTTGTTTAACGCGATAAACAATCAATTTAAGGTGTAAAACAACTAAAACGTAACACATAAACCACGTTTATGCTCTACGACCTGTGGCTCTGATACCACTGTAGGGTTTTGATTCATGGATGCGCAACGGAAACAAAATTAACCATGCAAAACCCTCCAAGGATCACAAGTCAAGAGACATAACGATGGTAAAGGAAGAAATCAATAACACACCTTAGGGTTCTCCTTTGATGACTTCAAACGCGAATTGTGTCACGTTCTCTATGGTTGAACCACGCCTAGAGTTGATTCCTAGATCTCCCAAGTCCTTGGTGCTAGCCCGGAAGAGGAAGAGGAAGAACGATCACGCAAAACGAGACCAAAAAGGGGGCTCTCGGCCTCCATGTGGCCGACGGGGACGGGGGGCGGGCTAGGGGGCGTTCGGCTCCTCTAGCTTGTTGCTCTCTCTCCTTTTTGTTCTCTCCCACTCTCGTTATGTTCAATTATGAGCATAAGTTGTGGGAAGGAAAGAAGGAAGGGTCCTTTATATAGTCCAACAACTCCTTGCCAACTACCTGAAGGACTTATTCTAGTCCTACTAGAATTCAATCCCTTCCTTGCAAATTAGTCCCTACTAAGTTTTCAAGGTTTTGCAAAGTGATCCTTCTAATTAATTAATCCAATTAATTAATTCCCAAATCTAGTTCAACTCTATATAGCGTGTGACCCCATAGTTTCTATCTAGTTGGTAGCAACTATTTGCTAATATGGAGCGGTTTCTAGCAAAACATCCATTCTAGCCAACTAATAGAATAGTCATCTTGACAACCTTTGTACAAGTAATTGTCTCATCCCTTTGTCTCTATATCCGGATTGGACACGAGACATACAAGTCACACTCGTATATCCAATCCACAGTTTCTCGATCCATGGGAATAGCCTTATTCGTGCAAATAACATCAATATCCCATATTGATTTATTTGAGTCTGGCCAGACATTCTATAAGCACTATCCCTCGAGTGGCCTAGGATATTTGCTCCCGTTATGTGGGAGGGAAAAATTCTATCTACGTCCACTACGATCTCTAAGCTTGCTTCTTATTGTATCCAGTACACGCCTTTATAACTACCCAGTTAGGGTGTAGCGTTTAACGCTACCAAAATCACAATAATCCACAACTAGAATATCTAGTGACTTCAAGTCTAAGGATGAAAATACCATTGCACCGCGAGAAGCGCTTGTGACTCAGCATAACGTGTATGTAGCCTTCTCGGAGATGGGTCAATCCAGTGCAACATTACCCCTAATGCACACCTATGTGTTGGATCGTGATATCTCCATATCAATCCAACCCCATACTAGTCTATAGATGATTGTCCCATTTAATCATTATACTGGACTAGGAATATTTAAGATAAACAACATAATTGTAAACCTAAGGACTTCATTATATTAAATATCCAATAAATAATAAATGAATTTCTAGCCACAAATAAATTCATACTAAACTAGATTGCCTCTAGGGCATCTATTCCAACATCTCGAACCAGTGATTTCAAACAATTGGGGCGTCGCTTTGCCTCTGATTCTTTCCCCAACATCACAGCTAGCTATAACTATGATCCATTTGACAGATTAAGTGGGAAGAACCTTCGATCATTGAAAGCTTAACTCTCACATAGAGCAATATAGTTGAGCCAACAGACAAATCAACACATTGATGACTCTAGAAGATGCTAAAGTCGACACCATATGTCTTCAAAATCAGGAGGTGCTTCATGTGGTTCCACAATTGAGAAAATATCTAATGTACATTCGCTCAGTTTCCATCAGCTGTGGAAGGCACAAAACAACTTTACATGGAAGGCACAAAGGCGACATTGCTAATTCACTACTCTCAAATAATGGAATCTTCCCAAGGGGGACACATCCATAATATTATGCAAAAAAAGGGTTCGTTAGAAACAGGAGGAAACCAGCAGCAGATTATAGAAAACAAAGAAATCGAAATTGCACTTGCAAGGATGGCTGATAAGGAGACAATATACTGTTACTACCCCATGAAGTTTTATCCTGTGGAATAGCTAGAATTTTGGGACCCCTCTATTCATACGCAACTTCAAACATTTAATTGCTCTCCATGGACCGTGTATCATAGCAGTTACCGAGACAAACATCTATGGTGAAACTGCTAGGATCTGTACATCACTTGGCTTCGACAGGAGCTTTATTGCAGATCCAGCAGATATTCAGGAGGAATATGGTTATTATGGGATAGTAATGAAGTCGAATGTGATATCATTTGTGTTTCGCAACAGGACATTCATATCTCAATTCAGGTATTTTAACTTAAGTGTCGTACTATAGTACATCTTTATAATATGTTTGTGATTGCTTTTTCCATTTTATTACTGATAGCATGATTCTGTTAACATATTATCGCAACACAAGCATGCGTGATGTAGCTTACTAGGACAACCATCAAAGAACAATGTCCTACATTTTACAATTACAAGAATAGCATGTATTGTGGTAATTCATCTCATGTTGTGCAATTATATATTTATTTTTTTGAGAAAAAGCTTGTCTTTAATATAGATACGGGCTTTATCATTAGCCCAAACAGAGTACAAGCTTTCAGGGCAGCTTATAGCCCAATAGTGCATTTCATCAAGGCCCATGCCCAGTTTGGCCAAATTATGGGCTAATAAGTTAGCCTGATTCCTACACCAACAAACCCTAGACTTATAGAATACATTACGCATTAAAGAGAGACATTTCAACACGCTCTCTCTCTCAGAGCTGCCAAACGGCGCCTCAGCACTGAGACGATAAACCAACGATCTATTGTCACTTTCAATTTCCAGAGAGCAAAATCCTCTACTAACGGCTCCATCATGGCAGAAATGATGGACTAAGCTTCGGCAAAGAATGAATCAGAGGTGAATCTGATGGGAAAATCCATCGCCATAACGAAGTTTCCCTTAGAGTCTCGAATAACAGCTCCCCCTCCTGATCGATGGTCTTTGAGAGAAATGGAGGCATCTACGTTCATCTTTAACTTCCCCGGAGCCGGAGGAGTCCATCTGACAGTTCCCAATTCTTCTTCTGTACCTGCATGCACTGATCTAAGACCAAGATAAGTATTTCCCAAAAATTCTTCATTTTCAGCATGCGAATTCGATAAAATTTCATGAAAATCTTTATGTTCATCATAGAATACTCCTTTGTTTTGCTCTAACCAGATACCCCACATCAGATGGCTGATAATTTGGAGATTTTATTTTGTGTAGGTCATGAAGATATTTTTGAAACGATGTTTAAAAGGAAGGTCAGAGGGTACAATAGCAAAGTCTAGCAAAGGGGACGGAAGATTTGTTTGGACCAGGGGCAACCAAAGAACATGTGGTTTTCAGTCTCTTCCAAATGTTGACAAAGCACACAAGGTGTGGGTAAGTGAATCCCTTTCTTCACCAAGTTAGTCTTAACAGCAAGGCAGTGATGCAAAGTCTTCGTATCAAAAATCTTAATTTTACCCGGAATATTGAGATTCTAGACTATTTTCCACAGTAAATCTGAATTGTTTGTACTGGAACCAGAAAAATTGAGATTATTTTTTGGGAATAAGATGGAAGAAGCCATATAGTAAGCTGATTTAACTGTGTACTCACCATCAAGTGTAGAAGACCAGATGAAGTTGTCAGTGAGAAGGGGATTACATAAGGGAATATTTAAAATTTCATTAGCTTCCTCTTCAGCAAAATTAGAAGTAATTTTTCTAGAATTCTAGGTATGGTCACTTTTAATAAGATCACAAATAGTGGAATTCAAGGGAAGGGTTGGGTAGCTATAGGTTTTGCGGCCCAAATCTATGGGAATCCATCTGTGGTGGTAAATAAGGGTGTTACAACCATTACCTATACCCTGTCTGACACCTTGGAAAATAATGTCGCGAGATTCAAGAAGAGATTTCCAAATATAGGAAGAACAAATATAGGAAGAACCAGAATTTGTTTCAATTGAAATGATGTCAAAATGATTAAAATACTTCCCTTTAAGAACTCTAGAAAACAAAGAATCTGGAAATTTCAAAATACGCCAAATTTGTTTGCCTAATAGGGCAAGATTGAAAGCATACATATGCCTAAATCCTAGACTTCCGTTTGTTTAGGATTTAGGTTAGGCCGAACCTGATGGACAATGTCCGTGCACTCCGAGTATCGAGTCCAACTGGCTTGAAAGTGGAAGCGCCGACCAGTTGGATGAAAATCAGGCCCAGTCGATGTTGAGACAAGCACTGGTAAGTGGTCTGATCTCACTGTCTCGATTACTTCGACTGAATTATTCGGGTAAGTTCTGACCCACTTGTTTGACGCGATAGCTCTGTCTAAACGTTCCTGAACCGAGAAGGGGTGTTCACGGCCATTCCACCAGGTAAAGAATTCCCCTTTAAATCTCAGATCACAAAGGTCACAGTCTGCAAGAGTATCAACAAACGCATTAATCTGACCCCAAATGCGGAAATTCCAACCCCGTTTATCAGAACCCCTTGTAATTTCGTTGAAATCACCAACAACTAACCACGGGTGTGAAGAACCAAGATTGAGGCGACGAAGCAAATCCCAAGAAAAATGTCGATATCTAGCAATAGGATCACCATAAAAAATGGTAAAAAAGTAAGTTAACGAATCTGGTTCGGGTGGTCGTACAAAACAATGGATGTGGTATTTATTAGAAGAAAGGATTTGGACGTCCACATCCGCAGTCCAAAGCAAACTTAAACCGCCCCCAAGACCAACACGAGGCTCATGCCAACCGTTAGAATAACCCAATTTAAAACGAACGGAATCTGCTTTTGGGATCGTAAGTTTAGTTTCAATAAGGAATAAGATATCAGGCCAACGATCCCTCACTAGGGAGTTGAGGGTTTGGAACGTTGAGGTGTTGGGTTTTGACATAGGTTACGCAGCGGAATAACAAAAATTTAATTCCTATTCAAAGCCCACCAAGGATCAAAGGAAGAGACATTCATAACATGATGAAGGACATAGAAGATGTGTACCTTTTTGGTTGGGGAGATCACACGAAGAATAATGTACTCGCCTCTACGGTTGATCCACGTCTAGAAGTGAGATCCGGATTCTTCCTTCTCCTAGTGCTAGCTTGGACCGGAGGAAGAGGGAAGATTGAATCCTGCAACGAGGACAAGAGAGGGGTTCGGCCCTCTCTTGTGGCCGACGGGACGGCTAGGAGGGTTCGGCCCTCTTAGCTTGTCTCTTGCTTTCTCTTTTTGCTCTCTCTCCCACTCACTTATGTTATGAGCATTCGTTGTGGGAAGGAAGCTAGAGCATCCTATATATAGTCCAACAACTCCTTGTTAACTACATAAAGGCCCTTTCTAGTTCTACATGAACTTGGATTAGTCCCTTCCTTGCATATTACTCCTACTAAGTTTGCAAGGTGTTGCAAAGTGATCCTTCTCATTAATTAATCATATTAATTAATCCCAAATCTAGTTCAACTCTATTTGACGTGTGACCCAAAAGGTTTCTACTTAGTTGGTAGTAACTAATTACTAACATGGAGCGGTGTCTAGAAACACATCCATGCCACCCAACTAATAAAAATAAGTCAGTGATCCCAACAAACCTCTTGTTCCCAATATCACTTATTTCACTATCCCTTTGTCTCCATATCCGGATTAAACACGAGACATAAATAGTCACACTTGTATATCCAATCCATAGTTCCTTGATCTTGGGAATATGCTTATGCAAGCAGATAACATCAATATCTCCATATTGATTTATCTGAGTCTGGCCAGACATTCAATAAGCCTCATCCCTCGAGTGGCCGTGGATATTTGCTCCCATTATGTGGGAGGTACAAATCCTCTCTACATCACTACGATCTCTAAGCTTGCTTTCTATCAAGCCCGATAGCTATCTTTATAGTCACCCAGATACGGTGTAACGTTTGATAAAATCAAAGCATGATAATTTACAGCTAGAGTATCTAGTGACTTCAAGTCTAAGGATTGAAATTATATTAGCACTACGAGAAGCGATTATGACTTCAACATAATCTAATGTATCTTTCTCGTTGTAGGTCAATCCAGTATGCCATTACTCCTAATGCATATCCATGTGTTGGATCGTGATATCTCCATATCAATCCAACCCCATACTATTCTATAGATGATTGTCCCATTAATCATTATAATTGACTAGGGATATTTAAGAATATAACACCTATATCCTAAGGACTTCAATCATGTTAACATATCTCTATATCGATAACATAATGAATCGTAAATCCACATATTTGTCACAATTAATTGGTTGCCACTAGGGCACAATTCCAACAGTCTCCCACTTGCACTAGAGTCAATCTCCTGCATCATATGCCTATTGATCTAGCGGGGCCCTCCACGTTTACACTGCGTAGAGGCGAGATATCTGATGGTATCTTGCAAATATTCACATCTCCTCTATCAACAATTTGAAATTGAATATTATGAGTAAGTGCATCTTATGCATAAATATACTCAGTCCTCTGTGATACAATCGGCAACTGAATCTTGCCCGAAAGCTTTCCAGCTCACAGTCCCTTCCACTAGTGCAAAAACAGAAAACTTGACTATAATCTGAAATCTTCTTTGTCAGATTTGGAAGTTCGCATCACTGTAACCCCTTACAGTAAACTCTTCCAATCCTTCATATATCAAGAATTCATCCTTTATTGCTTCTCAAGTACTTAAGGATAATCTTTGATAACTATCCAGTGACGCTCACCTGGATTTGACTGGTATATCTGTTTCATGCCATATGACACGTCTCGACTAGTACATAACATGGCGTATCTCATGAATCTTATTCATACGGTCCTTTCCCAATCTAATTGGAAAGAAAATTAGTCTTCCTAAAGACTAATTCCATGTGACATAGGTAGAATCCTTGTTCTATACATGTTGAACCATATCAACACCTTTGTCAACTCATGTACTATGACCTAAGCCTCACAACCATCTTGATCTATCTCCATAGATCTTCATAGGTCGCTTTGCCTAAGTCTATCATTGAAGATTAATTCCCTAGTCAATCTACTTAAGATTGCCAAGTAGGGACATCATTCTCAATGACTAGTATGTATCCACATACAACACCAGAAACATAACTGTGATCCCACTAACCTTCTTGTAGACACAAGTCTCATCTTCAATTTGATGGAACCAAAATCCTTTAATGGCATCATAAATTCGAAGAATCCAACTCCAAGAAGCTTGACTCAATCTATAAACAGATTGCTACAAGCAAGATGCGAATGGATTTAAGCATCACAACTCGGGAAATATTTCATCATAGTCTATACTATGCACTCACATGAATCCTTTTCCAAATCAGTTGTCCCTTAAAAGTAATCATATTACCATCCATGTTGGTTTCCTCATAACCCACTTGAACCCTATGGATTCTACCCTTTCAGGTGGTTCCACCAAAGTCCATACTTTGTTGGTATACATGGATTCCATATCGTATCTTATGGCTCCAAGCCATTTCTGAGAGTATGGCCCACACGTGGCCATCTCATAGGTTGTAGGCTCATTTCGATGAGTAATATATCACGGGTTATGAGAAATCCTTATTTCTCTAGTCCCTTGACATATCCTACCTAACCTACGAGGTTCTTGTGTTTTCTGAGTAGGTTGCTCCACAACACCTTGTGATCCTGCTCATGTTCCATCAAAAGGATCAATGTTCTGTTGTGGTTCTTGAACTCCTTCAAGTTCTACTGTCCTCCCACTTTTTCTTTTAGAGACAATTTCTATCTAGAAACATTGTGGTTCGAGCAACAAACAATTTGTTCTCGATTGGATTATAGAAATAATATCCCTTTCAGGATATCCCACAAACATTTATCCGACTTGGGTCCAAGTTTATCTGTAAAATCTTTACATAAACTTCATAACCCAAAATCTTTATGAACGACCTACTATGACACTTCCTAGTCCATATCACATATGGTGTTTTTCATATGTGATATAAATAAATAAAGCCTCACATGCTGAGGAGAAAAACGACTCGCAGGCCGTAAAACCTAATTAATTATTACATTAATTTGATCAGCTCGCAGACCGTAAACCAAACAACAAAAATATAAAACATCCACAACCTAGGCCATATCCACCCACCACGTAACAAAGCACATAATACAGTTAAAACCAATTTTTAACGCGCTTTTACAATTTTTTAGTTGTTTTGGACATACTAGGGTCAAAACGGTCCTAGAGGTTCACCATGGGTATGGCCGAACCAACCAAGGAACCGCCACACTAGGCCCGGGCCAGCCGGCCCCTAGCCCACACAGCCAGACCGTGCGCTAGGGGCGCCGACCCCCTTGGGCTGTGTGTCTTGGACGACAAGCAAGGGAGGGGCGGTTCCCTTGTGGGGCCGCTCCTTCCCATGGATTTGTTTCCAAAAACAATTCCTTCCTTATTGGGTTGTTTCCAAAACACCCTTTTGCCTTGATGCCCAAGTTTGATTGTTTCCATACTTGAAAAACTTTTCAAAGCATGTGCCCAAACCCTAGTTCTAGATCCAAAATTCCTCACATCCTATGTGATCAAACTCACTAATTTACACATCCAATGTTAAATTAGGTCTTGTTTATTGCATCGACTATGCTAATTAATTTCAGTTTCGCGTAATATGAATAAAATGGTGTAAAAACTGAAATCGTAACACATAAAATCATGTTATGCACTACGACTTGTGGCTCTGGTACTACTGTTGGGTTTCGACGTAGGTTACGCAACGGAATAATAAAAATTTAATTCCTATTCAAAGACCACCAAGGATCACAGGAAGAGACATTCATAACATGATGAAGGACATAGAAGATGTGTACCTTTTTGGTTCGGGAGATCACACGAAGAATAATGTCCTCGTCTCTACGGTTGATCCACGTCTAGAGGCGAGATCTAGATTCTTCCTTCTCCTAGTGCTAGCTTGGGCCGGAGGAAGAGGGAAAATCGAATCATGCAACGAGGACAAGAGAGGGGTTCGGCCCTCACTTGTGGCCGACGGGACGGCTAAGAGGGTTCGGCCCTCTTAGCTTGTCTCTTGCTTTCTCTTTTTGCTCTCTCTCCCACTCACTTATGTTATGAGCATTCGTTGTGGGAAGGAAGCTAGAGCATCCTTTATATAGTCCAACAACTCCTTGTTAAATACATAAGGCACTTCCTAGTTCTACATGAACTTGGTTTAGTCTCTTCCTTGCATATTACTCCTACTAAGTTTGCAAGGTGTTGCAAAGTGAGCCTTCTCATTAATTAATCAATTAATTAATTACTAACATGGAGCGGTGTCTAGCAACACCTCCATGCCACCCAACTAATAAAAATATGTCAGTGATCCCGACAAACCTCTTGTGCCCAATATCACTTATTGCGCTATCCCTTTGTCTCCATATCCGGATTGGACACGAGACATAAATAGTCACACTCGTATATCCAATCTATATTTCCTCGATCCTGAGAATTTGCTTATGCAACCCTCGAGTGGTCGTGGATATTTGCTCCCATTATGTGAGAGGGACAAATCCTCTCTACATCACTACGATCTCTAAGATTGCTTCCTATCATGCCCGATAGCTATCTTTATAGTCACCCAGTTACGGTGTAACGTTTGATAACATCAAAGCATGATATTTCACAACTAGAGTATCTAGTGACTTCAAGTCTAAGGATTGCAATTATATTAGCACTCCGAGAAGCGATTGTGACTTCAACATAATCTAATGTATCCTTCTCGTTGTAGGTCAATCCAGTATGCCATTACTCCTAATGCATACCCATGTGTTGGATCGTGATATCTCCATATCAATCCAACCCCACACTAGTCTATAGATGATTGTTCCATTAATCATTATAATTGACTAGGGATGTTTAAGAATATAACACTTATATTCTAATGACTTCATTCATGTTAACATATCTCTATATCGATAGCATAATGAATCGTAAATCCACATATTTGTCACAATTAATTGATTGCCTCTAGGGCACAATTCCAACACGAGGCACTCCCCAGACTTCGGACGTTCCAACTGAAGGTTAACATGATGGTCGGCAGGGCCGATTTCCACCAGCCTCTGCCGATTGTGTGGAGAGAGAAACGTCTCGATCTCCTTTGTATTTTTTAAGTCCATCCTCTGAATCATCACCAAGACTTCGTTTACCACCAACTGCTGCAATATCTTTAGTCACATTAGTTCCACTTCCCCTAGAAATCAGTCCCAAATCTTCTTCAGTGTATTCATCATCACTGTCATTAACAGATGAATCATTCTTGGCTTCGTTAAGAAGTTCCAAATCTGATTCTTTCTCCATTTGTCGTAACATAAACTGTCCTTCATCTGAATCTGGATCAATTTCTTCGTGACTTTCCTCGGCACTGCCACCGTGTATTTAGTATTAGCATCTAGCTGCGGTGTTGTTGTGCGGGGGATATGACACTTCGATGGGATCGCAAACGGACCAAAGGCTGAAGTGGAGTCAGAACTATAACCCAAAACATAATCCAACATGGCTGTTGCAGTTATCCAGTGGCCATATTTTTGTGGGATCTGATCTAGGTGTATTTCCAAGTTGGTAACTTCCTCACATTCACGCATTTCATGCCCCATCCGTCGAAGCTTCTCGTATTTCAGAAGCACCCATTCAGAACAATCCTCAAGGAGAGTAACCAAACAGGCACGCATCAATGGCTCGGCAGTTCGCACCTTAACCTTAACGCGAATGCATTTTCCGACGAGAATACCGCGTGTAGGAACCACCACTTCGGGATACCGTCCCATAATCGACCCAATGACCTTACCAGCCTTCTCGTTATATCAGTTTGGAGAAAGGTTCCAGATTTGAACTCAGAGATGCGCTTCGTTGTACAAACATTCTCTCATCCGTTTCCATGGAAACCACTGTTCCATCGCAATCATGGAGCCTCTGTAAAACCATGGTTGCCTATCGAGAATTGACTTAAATTGCTCTTCACTCTCAAAAAAAAATTGGTAGATGTTATTCTCTAGGGGAACCACATGAAAACCTACGGGGTCATCCCAAGCTTTGGACATCACATTTGTTATATTACCGAAATTAACATTTTTGGTAGTAATGATCTTACCAAAAATGCTTTTTCAGCATTCGGCTTGACCATCAACCAAAGCTTCCGCTGGAATGGTGACTCCCCGTCCGAGTTGCAGCGCCCTAACATGATCCAAGGACCTTGAAGGTTTTCAGAAACAATAAGCCCACGCAGGACGTGTGGGTCGACCCAATTCAAATTTCAAACAATTACACGGGATCAATATGTACTGCATTTACTATTTTTTCATTTAAGGGAAGGAGTATTTTCTTTCCAAGGAAAAGAGGGAAACCCTGGGAGGGCATAGGGCTCGTAAACCCTCGAAGGGCAGAGAACTCGTTTCACCGATCAGGATGTCTCTCTCTGAATCGCCGACCAGGACCAGCAACTCTCCCTCTGAATCGCCGACCAGCATGTCTACCAGCACGTAATCTCTCTCTCTCTCTCTTTCCGTTTTGTGCTTCTCTGCGAGCTCGGTTTTCTAATATTGACGCTCCATTTCAACGCGCTGTCGACTTGACGGAGCAGAGAATTGAAGATGGGGATTCGCAACCCTAAAAAAGAAGCTATTAAGCGGAAGCAACCTTTGGTTATTTCTCCAGTTGGTGATGAACTTGTTAAAGAATTGCTCAAGGAGGAAAAGACATTAGGGTCTACAATGGAGTATGGTTTGCTCGTCTTACAGGAGGTAAAAAAATCTATTTTCATTGCTGATGGTGCTTCCTAGTAATATTCTATGATTTTTCTTTTCTTTTATTTTTATTTTTTTTAACTGAAATGTTGGATTTGTGACTGGGTCAGGCTTGGGAAAAGTTGAGGTTTCGGCGAATAACAAAATACATGGCAGTCCAGTTCTACCGCCGTACCTACTGGCAGAAGCCGCCTGACAATGATGTAAGTACCTAAAACCTTTAGGCGCTTGTTTGATTAAATAATGTTTTCTATTTCGGGAACTGGTCAATTTCAATCTGTTCATGATAACTGGACCGTTGATAGGAATCTCAAGCATATGCAGGTCATTGTCCCAAGTCGGTGAATTACCATAATCTGTGATTGTGTTTATACTGAGTTCAGTTTGATAATAGCTTTAAGGAAACCTCAAACACAACGGAAAATTTAATTTAGACTAGAACTTGAAGCTGGAAACATAATTGAGAACTCTCTGAAATTTAGTTCTTGTTTACTACTTCATTTGTTAAAATCTACGACATGCCTTTCATGAAAACCACAAGACACGGACCCCATTGAACTTCATGATCTAGGCTTTGATGTCTTGCCTTTACTTAATCTATGTCATTAAGACTTATAATAGATTGGCAATTAGAATAAGTAACAAAAGTACACCCTGCCGTTTACAGGACCATGTTAACTAAAACTCAACTTTAGTCCAGTATTTTAACAAATACCATGAAGGTATCCCACCCAAAGTATGTAATGTAATTTGTAGTTGATTAGAAGTGCTAAGATTAAATAAGTGAGGCTTATATAAAGGACAAATAAGGAACAATAAAAACCCGCCCTGTAGCCTCAAAGGTGTAGAAAAACAGTGGGTCGACGCTACATTCTTATGAATTCGATTTATCATTTTGAATTCATTCCCTGGGGTACTTCTAATGGGTTTCAGTAACGGATAGGTGTATATACAGTAATGAAGATAAGATGGACACACGTAGCCAGACGGGAATACCTTATTCATCAAGGAGCATAACCTGCTCAAGAAATTTTGTGCGAGTACTATTGTTCAGTCTGTGTTCATATTAATTGATTCATATAGAGAGAAAGATCAAGGGACTAAACCTGCTCAGAAAATTGTGCGCGGCCACTATTGCTCAGTCTGTGTTCTTTTTCTTTGTAGAGTAGAGAGAGATGCTTGATGGAGATTTAGTGTTAGAAAAATATCTAGACGAAAAGAGTGTTGTGCTATTGTAGTTTCTGCATGTCTCAAGTAATTGAAACTGTTGATTGATAATAATTTCAATGTATGGCTCATGGAATTGATTGCTTGGATGAGAACTTGCTCTGTGTTTACTTCCCGAACTCACTTATGACTCTTCCCTTTTGGTTTTTGCTCTTTCAATTGCTAATGGTGTGTATTATTTAGTCTCTATGAGATGGTTATATTTCCGTTGGCATGCCTCGTAATAGCTGCAAAGTTGGAAGAGACCCAGTACTTCCATATCGAATTGGACCATTGTTGATGAGGTTCTACCCCCCACCCTTGCTGAGCTCAGTTTGATAATAGCTTTAGAGAAACCTGAAACAAAACGGAGCCTGATGTTTAATTTAGACTAGAACTGGAAGCTGTAGTTGTGCATGACTGAATTCATTGAAGCTGTTGATTGATAGGATTGACAGGATTGTTTAAATTCGATGTGCTATGTGGAGTTTCAAAAAGTCCGGATCTGGTTGCTGCTCTTTCGGCTGCTAATGATGTTATTTGTTGATCTCTAGGAGAAGGATATCGTCCCGTTGGCATGCCTTCTGATAGCTGCAAAGCTGGAAGAGACCCAGTACCCCCATTTCGAACCGGACATTTTTCATGACGTCTTACAGCCCCTTGCTGGTTCCTTCGATATGGCAAGGATGTACCTTATTGAACTTGATGTGCTGGCAAAACTCAAATGGGAACTTTACTGGGTCACTCCTTTTCACTACCTTGGCTATTTGATTCAAAAACTTGATTGCCCAGATGAGTACCGTGGAATTATGTACGATGCTGCAGACCTAATTGTGGAAACTGCACTAGGTGGAAAAATCTACTTCACTTTTTGAATAAAATCTTGGAATGCTGATGTAGTTTTAACAATGTAATGTGGTTGGTTTCTTTCATTTTGCAGATGATGAGTTCCTGGGTTTTTCACCATCAACTATTGCCGCAGCATCTGTCAACCTGATGTATCTCGAACTCAAACAGGCTGATGTTCCCAATGGCTTCTTTGGCCTACTGGACGAGGTAGGATATGAAAATATATAGTGTGAGTATGAACAATTATGAATTCACAATCTGAGTATGACTTCTTTTTTTGCTTGTTTTTATGCACTGTAGGAGAGGCCATACGCTACTCAAATGGCATTTTGTTCACTCGCCTCTACCTTTTTCTTGTTTTGTGCACAGGAAAATGTCAAGGCGTGTTTGATGGTCTTGGGGGCATTCCGTGAAAGGAAAAGAGGAAATGACAAGCATGCCCAGGGGAGTCAGAAGAAGGCGAGAAGATCCTGAATGATGTTGAACGCCTTTTCTTAAATTCGTATGATTGATCATCCATCAATGAATTTTATTGTGGCCATGGATGATAAATTTTGTTGTGCTGCTGTTAGAGTTCGTTCCTCACGGAACTTGGTAGTACGCTGCGTATTGTTTTAACACTGTTTACGATCCACTTCTTGTCTTTGATTCGTTCCTCTATTGCATAGTAGTATTATTTTGGGTTTCCATGTGCTTTCTTTTTTTGTGTGTGCGAAGTTTTTACATACCTCTCCATTGAGATTCTAAAGGATTATATTCAGTAGCGTCTGGGGAGAGTATTCAGCTCTACCTGGTGCTCACGTGTTGCTAGAAGCATCACATGGCTACTGCAAATCACCCGACGGGTACTCCCTTCTCGAAATACAACATTGAAACTACGAAGCCCGTCCTTGGTTCAAGTCCTTTTCTTACCAGTAGGCAGCGTCAGGGTTCCCGAGACAGCTTTTATCGTTCAACCGGTAAGACCGTTGGTTCAACTGGTCAAGCTGGGGGTTCACATAATTCTATTAAATAATTATTTTATAAAATATCATAAATTTGTACTAACAGATTTGGGGTTGATTTGGTAATGCCATGATGGTTTAGAGAGTTCGGTAGGAAGTAAGGCGAGAAAGTTATCGTGGTAATGCCATGATGGTCCGACTGTTCGTTCAACCGGTCAAACCGCAGGTTCACATAATATTATTCAATATTTATTTGGCTTAATTACTTAATGCATACCCCAAGTATGCCGAAACTAGCACTTTGCAACCCCCTGTTCTGACTGGAACTCCCATTTACAAAAAATATGTCAATGTGAAACTGGTAAAAAAATTCCATGCATCACTTAAAGGAATATTCCGTTAGTTGACAAAAAAGTCTATTTTGTTAGGGGTAAAACAGTCTACTCAAAAAAATGAACACCACAACAGCCACCCTCAACTCCGCCACTGCCACCATCAATTCCGCCATCCTGTACCCAGATTTGATCATGATTTCTTTAATTTTCTTTACAGAAAAAAAAATTACATTTTTACTACTCCAAATTACCCAGAATTACCCCAATTTCACACGAGTAATCCACGACTCGTCAAACTTCTTGTAGAAGGAATCAAGATCTTTGGAGAACAAAATACTGTCGAGGCTTTGATGATAATAAGATCTTCTAAGCCAACACGAACAATACTATCTGCACATGAAGAGGGACTGAATTGAAGCAATTGTGGACTATGAACTCAAACAGATCGCAGTAGAAGAAAACAAATAAGCTGATTGTTTACCTGCCAATTTATATAAAACCCAATCACCCAATTTATATAACACCCAATTTGCCAAGCTGAAGTTCAGGCAATGCTTCGATTGAGAAGTCTTCTGGTGGATTCGATTTTGCAGGTGTTGGAGCCATTTGGGGAGAACCCAGTTTCAAAATCACTCGGGGATTGAAGATCAGAGAGTTCAAAGCTTGAACTCTGATATGGGTTCTAAGTTCTGACATAAAAGGTCAAAGATTGGACTGATTTGGAGGAATAAATTGTTGACATCAGTTGAAACTAGAGCTTGGGGACAGAGAGGGCTGACTATTGGTTGGTGACTGTTGGAGAAGAAGCTAGAAACGGAGAAGAATCGAGGATGGATCAGAAGGAAAGATGAAAACAGACGCCGAAGATGGGACAGAAAGGGTTGTTCTACTTCCTTATCTTCATCTGAGGATTTTCTTTTTACCTATTTTATTATTTTAAATATGATACTATTTTTAGGCATGGACTCATTTACCCTTCTAACATATTATGTGTTTGGATGAATTTTTTTACCAGTTTCACATTGACATATTTTTTGCAAATGCGGGTTTCAATCAGCTAGTTCTAGAACATGGGGTTGCAATGTGCTAGTTTCGCATACTGGAGGTATGCATTAAGTAATTAAGCCTACTTATTTTATTTCAGTTAATGAATTTGAGTACAAATTTAACTTTTATGGTCATTTTGGACACTATCGCAGTGAGAAGAGAAACGTGGTTCTCAAGAGAAGTGGAAAGTTACAGGTTGGGGTTTTGGTCAGTTACGTCACTATCGCAGTGAGTATCCTCGGACGAATACAACAAGTTTTGGTGGGGGATCTTAGCAGTGTAGTGTGAACAATCAGTCATAGTTTTATCCTGCACCATCTTAGCTGTCTATTAGGCCACCAAATTCGCAAGGTTCAGGGGGATCCTAACAAAATGTTCATGGTCGAGGAAAAGGGAAATATGGTGGGAAAAGCTAGGGGTTTCAAGGTAGAAAATTTGCACTATATCCAATTGAGGAGCCCTCAAGTGACCACTCAGTGATAAGAGGTATATTTTTATCGCACAATACATGGGTAAATGTCCTGTTTGATTCATGAGCTTCAGATTCCTTCATATCTGCTTCATGTGTTTCACTACTAGACTTATATACGTAAACTCTATATTTTGCTTTGAGAGTGAACTCACCGGTCAAATCGCGGGTTCATATAATAACATTAAATGATTATTTTAAACTATTTTATAAATAGGTAAAAGACATTTTTCACCCCTCTATTATGGCTAAAACACAGATACACCCTACACTATGGCTACATACATTTTGGTCCCCTGTCAGTGGAAGGAGGTAACGGTGCACTAATAGAGGGGGAAAAGGACAAAAATACCCCTGAAATTTGACAAAATTGCCCACTACAAAGGCCTTTTCCTTCCCTTCTCCTCATTTTCTAACCCTAGCCAACCTTAATTCTTCCTTTATCTTTTCCTCATCTCTTCCATATTAAGACACAACCCACCTCCACTATCAGAAATCTCCACCACCTCCAACCTTATCTCTTCCTCTCTCTCTCTCTCTCTCTCTCTCTCTCTCTCTCTCTCTCTCTCTCTCTTCTCTCTCTCTCTCTCTCTCTCTCTCTCTCTCTCTCTCTCTCTTCTCTCCCGACACAACCCAGTTCCGGTTTAAGCTCCTATGGTGGCGAGAGTTCAGGCATCGGCCAGTTTAACCGGTGGCTATTTTGACAGAGGAGAGTTGGGCTGTCGTGCGTTTGGGGGTTCGATCGCCTTCTCGGAAGGTTCTGCCTAGATTGTCGCTCCGAACGATCTTGCCGACGATGATGGATGTGCCTTAGACGTGGATTGCAGATACGATGGTCCTCCTCAAGGTTGTCAAACCTGCGGGTTTAACGAGTTTACGAGTCTACATGGCCAATCGGGTTGACCTGCTTGAAAACCCGGCGGCTGACAAACCCGCAGCAAACTCGTCGAACCCGTAGACACACGAGTTGACCAGCGGGTTTACCGAGTCAACTCATTGTGAAAATATTGTAGTTTTAGTAAGTTTTTGATCTTTTATTGCACTAAAAATGAGGCAGTCACCCGCCTTCAAACACTGGTGAACCATTAAAATTATCACACAATTAAGAAATAAACTAACGACCAATATACAATCAACCACACCGATGATTGTGTAAATATTAAACGAACCACACTAATTAAGATTATATGTAAGTTTATTTTTATTTTTTGAAGGACTAATTTAAGAGATAATATGTAGAACTTAACTTAGTAAATATTAACTACACCCTTACTTCATATAAGTTGCTGGATTCAAGGAAGAAATATAAATTAATGAATAAATAAATTAGGCTTAATTTTAAACTTTTAAATTTAAAGCTTGTAGCATTGACTCAATTTTATACCAGACAAATGTAGCATTTAATAACTAAAATCTCAAAAGATTCAACTTTTCATAGGTGTAAAGTTATGTGTAGTAAAAAATTGCATATTTGAAGTAAAACGTGACCTGGGAGAGTCTCGGGTCACGGGTCACGATTCGAGTCTACCCACCCTCTACGGGTTTATGCTGACCCACAGGTTTGAAAACCTTGGTCCTCCTACATTGTACCCTTATCGGGGCCTTGATTTTGGAGCTCTGTTTCCCTCTGTCGCTGACCTTGGTAGAGTTGCATCTAGATCTCGACTTCTCCTTTCAACGAGTGAATAGTAGTCTCGGCTTCTTCCTGTGGCAAAGATGCTTTCTGATTAGGGTTGTGAAGCTTTCTAATTTGGGTTGTGAAGTGGTCTATGTTTTGGTAATGGGCTATCTGAGTGGTCTCGGTTTGACTGTTTTTCTCAGCAATTAACCCTCTTTGGTGCTGTGTTTTTCAATTTTGTTTGGCCTTTCAGATTGGTTTTCTTTGGAAATGGGTATTGTTTGTGCCCAACTTTGATTTTTTTTCTGGAAATGGGTACTGTTGTGTTAGACGACGGATGTTTGGGGTCCCTTTGATTTTTGGATGTCTCTTGATTTTCCCCCTGTATTAGGAGATGATGAATTCAATGAATTGAATTAATTTGATGAGAAGTTGTTACTTTCCGGGTGGTGCTTTGTTTTGCAGCCATGGTAGGTGCAATCTTGTTTGCCTGTTTTCATAATTGTTGTTGCCTGCTGTTGTTGCTGCTGTGTTCGTGGTGGGAATTCGGTGGTGGTAGAGGTGGTGATGCTGGTTGGGATTCAATGGTGGTGGTGGTGTTGCTGGTGGGGATTTGGTGGTGGTGGAGGTTGTGGTCAATGTTGGAGTAGATGCCCTAGAGGCAATCTTGTTTTTAGTATGAATAATGTTTTGGCTAGAACATTCATTTATTATTTATGGAGATATTTAATATAATGAAGTCATTAAATTACAACTGTTGTTTATCTTAAATATCCGTAGTCAAGTATATTGATTAATAGGACATGCACTATGCATGGAGACTAGTATGTGGGTAGATTGATATGGAGATATCAAGTCTAACACATGGGCATGCATTAGGAGTAATGGCATACTGGATTGACCCACCACGAGAAGGCTACATATAAATTATGTGAATGTCACAAGTGCTTCTCGTAGTGACAACGGCGTTGTCGTCCTTAGACTTGAAGTCAGTAAATACTCTAGTTGTGAACGTTACACTGTAACTATGTAACTATAAAGATGGTAATCAGACAAGCAAGCTGAGAGAGGGTAGTGACGTAGAGAGAATTTTCCCTCCCACATAATGGGAGAAAATACGGAGATTCGAGGGGTAGTGCTTATGAAATACCTTGACAGACTCAGATATATCAATATGTGATATTGATGTTATCTGTACAGATAAGCCTATTTACAGGATCGAGAAATTATGGATTGGATATACGAGTGAGACACTTATGTCTCGTGTCCAATCCAGATATGAAGACAAAGGGACATATGTTCGAATAGATGCCCTAGAGGCAATCTTCTTTAGTATGAACATTATATTTTGGCTAGAATAATCGTTGTATTATTTATGGAGATATTTAAAATAATGAAGTACTTAGATTTCAATTGTTGTTTATCTTAAATATCCCTAGTCGTTTATATTGATTAATAGGACGATCAACTGTAGACTAGTATGTGGGTAGATTGATATGGAGATTATAAGCCTAGCACATGGGTATGCATTAGGGATAATGGCATACTAGATTTACCCACCACGATAAGGCTACATTAATTATTTTAACGTCACAAGTGCTTCTCGTTGTGACAATGGTATTGTGGTCCTTAGACTTGAAGTCACTAAATAGTCTAGTTGTGGAATATTGTGTTTTGATACCGTCAAACACTACACCGTAACTCGGTAGAAATAAAGGCATTTATCGGACATAAGAGGAATCAAGCTTAGAGGTGGTAGTGATGTAGAGAGGATTTGTCCCTCCCACATATGGGAGAAAATATCCACGACCACTCGAGGAGTAGTTCTTGTAGAATGTCTGGCCAGACTCAGATAAATCAATCTGGGACATTGATGTCATCTGCATGGATAAGACTATTACCAGGATCGAGAGATTGTGGATTGGATATACGAATTTGACTTGTATGTCTCGTATTCAATGCATATATGGAGATAAATGGATAATACAATGCGGTAAAATTGGTCACAAGGTTTGTCGGATCACTGACTATTTATATTAGTAGGGTGGCGTAGATGTGTTGCTAGACACCGCTCTATGTTAGTGATTCTTACTACCAACTAAGTAGAAACCTATGTGGTCACACACCATATGGATTAAACCGGAATTTGGGATTACTTAGTAGGACTAATTAAATAAAATGATCAATATGCAATCACAAGCAAACTTAGTAGGACTAATTTGCAAAGTGGACTAACCCGTGTATGGAAAGGATTAGTGTTTGCAAAGTGGACTATCCCTAGATTATTTTCTCATAAGTATATTTCCACAATTGAGAGAGAACAAAGCAACGAGAGAGCAAGACAAGGAGGTTGAGACCCCCCCCCCCCACGTCCGCCCCTCCCTCGCCGTCGGCCTCGCGAGGCGCGGCCCTCTTGGGTGTCCCGTTTGCGTGATCTTCTTCTTCCTCCTTCTACCGTTGCTAGTACAAAAGCGTGAGAAGGATCCGGAGCAATCCTATGTGTGGGTATTTATAGAGACGTGGACGCTATTCTACGTAAAGTGATAAACTCAGACCAACAAGGTACACGATTCTAATATCCCTTACCATTGTTATGATGCTCGATCTGCGATTCACAGAGAGTCTTGAACGGATTCAAATTATTGTTTTTTCGCTGTGTAATTCGTATCAAAACCTTACAGTGGTATCAGAGCCACATGTCATAGCGCATAACGTGGTTTATGTGTTACAGTTTTGTCAGTTTTTTCACTATTTTTACACTTTTTAGTGAAAAACTGAAATTGACATAATGATGCAAATTGAATATGATTCAATAGGGAATGAGCTAATTTGAATCGTCGTATAAAATTAGCGAAGTCCGTTCACATATGATGTGCCTTTTGGTGATTTGAAATCTAAGGGTGTGGGCACAATTTTAATGGAAAAAAGATGTTTTTCTTCAAAATTGGAAATAGGCAAGCTTGAGAAGGAAGGAAGGAAGGAAAGAAACAACCATAGGGTTTGACGCTAGAGCAGTCCGTCCCCTCCTTGCGCGCCAAGCATGACAGGGCCAAGGGCCGGCCCGGCCTAGCTAGCGGCTTGGCCGCATATGCTAGGGCCGACTTGCCCAAGGCCTTTTGGTGGCCCGTTGTGGGTTCGGCCTTAGAGTTTGGTGAGCCCCTTGGACCATTTTGATCCTAGAAAATCCCAAAATCAATTAAAATTGACTATGCGCGTTAAAATTGGATTTCAACTGTATTATGAGATTTTGCATGGTGATTGGATGTGGCCTTATATGTGGATGTTGTTGATGTTTATTTTTGTTGTTTGGTTTTATTGTAATCAATGTCATTAATTAAGTTTTACGGTCTGCGTGTCATCTTCTACTTGAGGTCTCTCTATTTAGTATAGGTGCTAGCTAGTATTACATAGTTAGATGATAGTCAAGACATGGAGAAGAAGCTTAAAGAATTGAATAAACCACAAGAAGACATTATTCCACAAGCTAAGGCGCATGGACTTAAGATGGAGGCACATGGATATGAGCTTGGTGTTTTTAGGGCTTATAGATATTCTCATTGACTTGGGAATATCTTAGTTTTAGGAGGCCACATCCACATTTCGTTTATTTATTATTTTTGGTTATTTAATTTATTGTCTTGTTATTTATTTTTGGTGTATGGATGATGCATGGAAATTGTGACGAGATGATAACTAAAAACCTCGAATATTTTATTTTGGGATTTCACAACCCAAATAAGTAGATCAGTTGGATCAACTAAACAATTAAAAATTAAAGGTAAAATTCCTTAAATTAAATATTGCGTTTTTACCTTCTCGTTACTTAACACTCGTCAAAACTATAATGTATTAAATTCGGGCTAATGAGATTTGATTCTTTATAGGATGACGCGATGACACAAGCAAGTAATGTGAAATTATTGAAGTAAGAGGTTGGACGCAATTAGGCTACTTCGATAGGATTGAAAGCCTAGACGCAAGAAAATTTGGATTATCTATGGGGTAGTTAAATAAGGAGTTATTTGCCCAATTGAAGCAAGAGTTGCATAGGATGCAATTGGAATTTTTTCCTACCAAAATAACTAATTCTTGGGTGACTTGCCAAAGCAAGCTGAAGAGGAAGTGAAATATGGTTCTTGCCCACTAGAAGATATATATGATATTTTCCGCATTAATAGAGAAGGTTATTAATCCGAGAAAAATAATGTGAGCTATGTTTAATAATCTAGCCATTATTAAATGTAGTCATTTGTTCACATACTAAAACTTCTATATTTCTCATTTTATAGAATTCCAATGGCAAACAACTCATCGAATTCATCACAATCCCTACAATCAGTCCTTGAAAAGGACAAGCTTTCAAGAAATAAGTTTTTGGACTGGTACAGAAACTTGAGAATCGGTATCAAGCAAGAAAAGAAACTGTACATTCTAGAAGAGCAAGTTCCTGAAGGTCCAAAAAATAATACTCCTGCAGCCATAAAGGCATATCAGAAGATCGTTGACGATGCTAATGATGTGGCCTGCCTTACGCTTTGCACCATGATCCAAGCTTTAGAAGCAACATGAGGACATGGTTGCGTATGATATGATTATACACTTGAAGCAGCTCTTCCAAGAGCAGGCTAGGCATGAGTGGTATGAAGTGTCCAAGGCATTGTTCAAGTGTGATCTGTTAGAGGGAAACCCAGTGGGGCCTCATGTAATGCACATGATTGGGTACTTGGGAAGTCTCAATCGTCTGGGATTTCTGGTTGGTCAAGAGCTGGCCACTGATCTCATCTTGCAATCGTTTCCTAATAGTTATGGACAATTCATTATGAACTATAACAAGAATGAGATCAGCAAGCCTCTACCATATTTTCTCAATATGTTGAGGACAGCTGAGTAAAGCATCAAAAAAGGGAAAGGCAAGGCCATAATGATGGTCAGCAAAGGAAAGAGCAAGCGAGTTGCATCTACCTCCAAAGGAAAGAGCAAAAAAGTTGCGAAATCCAAGGAGCCTGCTTTAAAGCCCTCTGGGGGCGTGACTAAGGGGGAGTGTAACTACTGTAGTCAGCCTGGACACTAGAAAATAACTTCCCAAAATATCTGGAAGATAAAAGGCTTGGAATAGTGATTCCACCACCACAAGGTATTTTTGTTATAGATGTCAATCTGTCTTTCTATTCATCTTGGGTATTGGATACTAGATGTGGATCTCACATTTTTTGAAATGTACAGGATCTAAAGAGAAGCAGATGATTGGCTAAAGGGGAGATAGTCTTCCGCGTGGTTAATGGAGCAAGAGTTGTTGCATTAACCGTAGGCATTTATGGGTTATCTTTACCTTCTAAACTTATCTTAGAATTAGACAATTGTTATTGTGTGCCTGTTATGAGAAGAAACATTATTTCTATTTCTTGCTTGGACAAGACATGTTTTTCTATTAAAATAAAGGACATGTGTTGCTTCATTTATTTTGATGGTTTGCGTTATTGTAATGATTTATTGTCTAATGGATTATATATCCTTGATCTAGATAACTCCGTATATAATATTAATACCAAGAGGATTAAAACTAATAATTTAAATCCGATGTACTTATGGAACTGTCGTATAGGCCATATAAACGAGAAACACATTTCTAGATTCCATAAGGATGGATTACTAGACTCATTTGATTATGAATCAACAAGACATAGGAAAAATGACAAAGTCCCCTTTCAATAAGATAGGTGAGAGGACTAGTGAGAAATTGGCTCTCGTGCATACTGATGTAAGTGAGCCATGTGCCACGCCAATCAGAGGTGGTTACCTTTATTTCATTACATTTACTGATGATTTCAGTAGATATGGATTTGTATACCTTAGGAAGGCAAAATTTGAATTCTTTGAAAAGTTCAAAGAATTCAAGAACAAATTAGAGAAGCAACTTGGCAAAAGTATTAAGCCCCTACGATTGGATTGTGGAGTAGAACACTTAAGCCAAGAGTTTGTGGATTATCTTAGAGAGTGTGGGATCTTGTCCCAACTCACTCCACGCAGAACGACATTGTGGAATGGCATGTCCTATTGGAGGAATCGAACTCTGTTGGACATGGTTCGATCTACGATGTGTCAAATTGATCTTCCATCATTATTTTGGGGGCACGCTCTATCATGTGCAGCTTTCAGCCTTAACCGTGTTCCATCCAAATCTTTCATGAAGACTCCATATGAGATATGGAGTTGGAGGTGTCCCACATTGTCTTTTATGAGGATTTGGAGCTGGGATGTCTATGTAAAATTTTTACAAATAGACAAGCACGGACCCAAGTCGGATAAGTGTAAGTTTGTGGGATACCCTAAGGAAACAAAGGGATATTATTTCTACAGTCCAGCCGAGAACAAAGTTTTTGTTGCCCGGACCGGCTTGTTTCTAGAAAGATAATTTGTCTCTAAAGAAACCAAGGGGAGGACTTTAGAACTTTAAGAAATTCAAGAACCACAAAAAAGTGATCTAGAATAGAACATGAACAGGAACCATAAGTTGTTGTGGAGCAACCTGTTCAAGAAACATAAGAACTTCGTAGATCTAGTAGGGTGACTCACTAATCATAGATGATGAGCCTACTACCTATGGAGAGACCATAAAAGCGACGGGCTCTCAAAAGTGTCTTGAGGCCATGTGATCCGAAATGAAATCCATGTATACCAACAAAGTATGGACTTTGATGGAACCACCCCAGGGGGCTCAGCCAATAGGGTGCAAGTGGGTCTTCAAGAATAAAACCGACATAGATGGCAAAGTGATTGCCTATAAGGGCCGATTGGTGGCAAAGTGATTCAGACAGATTCATGGTATTGACTATGATGAAACCTTTTCCCCAGTCGCAATGACCAGAGCATGCCCATAAAGTGTGGAAATTAAAGCGATCCATATATGGATTGAAGCAAGCTTCTAGGAGTTGGAATCGACGTTTTGATGATGGAGTCAAAGAGTTTGGCTTCATTAAGAACAAAGATGAATCTTGTGTTTAGAAGAAGGTTAGTGGGAGCTCTGTTGTGTTTCTGGTCTTGTATGTGAATGACATACTACTCAATGGAAACAACATTCCTACCTTGAAATCTGTTAAAGATTGGCTAGGAAAGTGTTTCTCAATGAAGGACTTAGGGGATGCAGCTTATATACATGGTATCAAGATCTATAGGGATAGATCGTGGAAGCTGCTTGGCCTAAGACAAAGTCATATATAGACAAGGTGTTGAAACGGTTCAACATGCAAGCCTCCAAGAAAGGATTATTTCCCATGTTGCATGGAGTCACCCTTTCAAAGGCTGAATGTCCCTCCAATGAGATAGTGAAGGACCGCATGAGTAGGCCATATGGTCCATCATATACGCCATGTTATATAGATGTGTCAAACGCGTTGAGTATGGCAAGAAGATATCAGTCCAATTCGGGTGAGAGTCACTGGATAGCTGTCAAGAACATCCTTAACTACTTGAGAAGATATAAGTATGCGTTTTTGAGATATGGAGGGGAGGAAGAGCTGCATGTAAGGGGTTACACTGACGCAAGCTTCCAAACCGACATAGATGATTTCAGATCGCAGTGGGATTCGTGATTTGCCTGAATGGAGGAGTTGTGAGCTGGTAAAGTTTCAGTCAAGAAACGGTTGTTGATTCTACAACTGAGGCTGATTACATTGCTGCGAATGGCGCATAAAAGGAGGTTGTTTGGATTAGGAAGTATTTACTGAGCTTGGTGTGGTTCCTAGCATTCTGGATCCGGTTGAGTTGTATTGTGAAACCACTGGGGCGATCGCACAATCCAAGGAATCCAGGTAACACCAGGAATCCAAGAACGTACTCCGGAAGTTCCATCTTATTCGTGAAATAATCAATAGAGGAGATGTGAAGATATGCAAGACTCCTACAAATGAGAATCTGTCAGATCCACTTACAAAGCCGCTTGTTCAGTGCAAGCATGAAGGGCACACTAGATCTTTCGGCATACGAGATGCACCGGATTGGCTCTAGTGAAAGTGGGAGACTGTTGGAATAGATGCCTTAGACGAAATCTTATTTAGTATGGACATTATATTTTGGCTAGAATAATCGTTGTATTATTTATGGAGATATTTAATATAATGCAGTACATAGATTACAATTGTTGTTTATCTTAAATATCCCTAGTCGTTTATATTGATTAATAGAACGATCAAATATAAACTACTATGTGGGTAGATTGATATGGAGATATCAACTCTAACACATGAGTATGTATTTTTATGATAATGGCCTACTGGATTGACCACCACGAGAAGGCTACATTAATTATGTTAACGTCACAAGTGCTTCTCGTTGTGAAATTGGTATTGTGGTCCTTAGACCTGAAGTCACTAGATACTCTAGTTGTGGAATATTGTGTTTTGATGTCGTTAAACACTACACCGGGACTGGTTAGCAATAAAGGCATTTATCGGACATGATAGGAAACAAGCTTAGAGATGGTAGTGATGTAGAGAGGATTTTTTCCTCCCACATAAGGGAGCAAATATCAACGGCCACTCGAGGGGTAGTGCTTATAGAATGTATGGCCAGACTCAGATAAATCAATATGGTATATTGATGTAATCTGCATGGATAAGAGTATTTCCAGGATCGAGAAACTGTGGATTGGATTTACGAGTGTGACTTGTATGTCTCGTGTTCGAACCGGATATGGAGACAAATAGATAATAAAATGCAGTAACATTGGGCACAAGGTTTGTCGGATCACTGACTATTTCTGTCAGTTGGGTGGCGTAGATGTGTTGCTAGACATCGCTCTATGTTAGTAATTTTTACTACCAACTAAGTAGAAACCTATGGGGTCACAGACTATATGGATTAAAACAAACTTTGGGATGAATTAGTAGGACTTATTAAATAGAAGGATCAATACACAACCATGAACAAACTTTGTAGGACTAATTTTCAAAGTGGACTAATCCGTGTATGGACATGATTAGTGTTGAGGCGAACATGTAGTTAATAAGGAGTTATTAACTATACAAGGGCACTCCTAGATTATTTTCCATAAGTGTGTTTCCAAAATTGAGAGAGAACAAAGTAAGGAGAGAGCAAGACAAGGAGTCCAAGACCCCCCTGTCCGCCCCTCCCTCGTCGTCGGTCTCGTGAGGCATAACTGTCTTGGGTGTCCCGTTTGCGTGATCTTCTTCTTCCTCCTTCTTCCTTTGCTAGCACAAAGGTGTGAGAAGGATTTGGAGCAATCGTAGGTGTGGATATTCATAGAGACGTGGACGCTAGTCTACGTAAAGTGATAAACTCAGACAAACAAGGTACACGATTCTAATTTCCCTTACCATCGTTATAATGCTAGATCTGTGATTCATGGAGGGTCTTGAACGGAAACCAATTATTGTTTTTCCGCTGTGCAATCCGTATCAAGACCCTACAACATATACAACGCGGTAATATTGGGCACAAGGTTTGTCGGATCACTGAATATTTATATTAGTTGGGTAGCATTGATGTGTTTCTAGACAACGCTCAACGTTTGTTATTGTTACTGCCAACTTAATAGATACCTATAGGGTCGCACTCCAAAAGGATTAAACTGGATATTGATGTTAATTTGTATGAATAATTAACAATTATATGGATCAAGGATTAGAACGCAACCACATGAAAAGTTAATTGGACTAAGTTGCAAAGTCGACTAATCCGTGTGTAAAAGGGGATTCCTAGCTCTATTATTTCACAAGAGTTTCCATGGAGTAAAATAACAGATAAAGGAAAGAACACCCAGGATATTCCGCCCCTACCTGTCGGCCTATACCCGTCATTGACCAAGGCTTCGGCCTCGTTGCTCCATTTTGTGTGATTGCTTGATCTCTTCTTCGACGTTTCTAGCACTAGGCGTGGAGAAGATTCCATTTCTCAATCCCAAGGTGTGGATATCATAGAGACAACGACGCTTTTCTTCGTTGTGATCACACAGACTTACAAGGTACACAATATCTCCTTTTATCACGTTATGATGGCTCAACTGCGATTTGTGGAGGGATTTGACAAGGAAATTATTACTGTATTTCCGCTGTGCATCCCGCATCAAAACCCTACATTGAAGAACACTAAGAACATGATGAACATAATAATAAACACAAAATGGGTTGTATTTGTCCACAATTCGTACCTTGTAAGGTAAAACAGTCACAAAAATGTCAAATTGCACCCCCTATTAACTGAATGTAACAAAAGGGTGGTATCGGTCCACCATCCATCCACTGACAGGGGGTATCTATCTCTGACAGGGGACCATATGGTATTTAACCATAGTGCATGGGAATATATGTATTTTAGCGATAATGGAGGGGTGGAAATTATCATTTACCCTTAATAAATTAGTGTATGCATATTTGAATTTGTGATGAAGCCAAAGATTATTCATCCCCTCTCCCCTATTTTTGATATTTGGGACAATTTTTAACCCATTCAAAATCCCTCAAGATGAGGATAACTCTCCTTTTTTACTATTGCTAAAAAATAAGAAGATATTGCTATCTGAAAGTGTGAGTGTGCAAGTGGTAATGCAGCTAAGATACTCTAGAAGGGGGGGGGGTGAATAGAGTATGCCAACTTTTTGCAAAACTTGCTAAGAAGATAGAATCTTGTGCAGCTAGTGTAGTTCAAGGCCTTGAAAACAAGTTCAAGCCATTGAAATGAAATACAGTTTGAAATAGATCAGTCAAGTCTTTTTCAAGGCCTTGAAAAGAGTTTCAAACCCTTGAAAAAAGACAAGTTTGAATGCTGTAAAAACTGAGTAAGTAAAGAAACTTTAAATGCAAGAGACAAGTGATTTATAGAGTTCAGTTCACTTGGACCTAATATCTACCTCAGGGATCTGATCCCTGCAGGATTTTCAACACAATTATTATTAATCAAAAGCTAAGCCCTAGATCTCAAGCACAGAGAGATGCCTTACTCTGTTACAGCTTGTGGTTTTCCCTAACCTATCTAGTACCTGCTCTAGCTAACTGATTAACCAAGAATTCTCTATTGTTCACCTTGAACAATCCTCGAGAATAAAGATAGAAATATTACATAAATGATCTACCAATAAAGTACAATACAGAAGAACACTTAGAGTGTAGAAACTGCAGTGAAGTATGCAGTGATCTTCTGTGAAATGGATTGTGAGAATGATGAACTACTTTGATGCTTGTCAATCCAGAACTTTTCTCTATTTTTTCCCATTGAGTATTGTGTCTTGTTACTTCAGAATTTAGCTCTATTTAAACTTCAAACAGCTCCTCAAATCTTCCCAGATTTTCAGCAACAAATCTTCTATTTTGTAGCAACAGACTTTGACTCTTTGACAATCTTCTCCAACGGTTAAGTGATCACAATCTCCAGAGATAATGTCGTGATCTTGTATTTGAATAGGTTGAGAAGCTGTCAAGCCATTCAGATCAAACACAGAATCATCTTCTCAATTATTTCCTTCCCTGCAAAAGTCAGTTTAGGAAATAATCTCTGCAAACTAGGAAATAAAATTCCCTGCAAAATCATAGTCAAACAGATGATATTTTATGTTCAGGCATGTTAGAATAATTTTTCTTTCATCATCAAATAAAATTAAATCAAAAATATGAAGGAGGGATATGAAATCAGCTTAGAAGAGTTTACAGAAAACTCCCCCTGAGAATGTTCATGTAGGTTAAACAGTTTCAAGGCTTTGAATCCAGTTTCAAGGCCTTGAAGCCTGTGATAACTGATTCAAGGCTTTGAAAGCTGATTCAAGGCCTTGAAATAGTTAAACTATTTCAAGCCTTGCACAACCTGGTCTTACAATTTCCCCCTTGATGAAAGACAAAACCAAATTTTGTTTGATCGTTAGTCTCTGCAAAAAATACTGATTAGTTCACAGTTCATAATAACACAGTAATTCTAAAAAGTTCCAACTTATTCAATTCAGCAATAAAAAGTTCAGCAGATAATCCCTAAACATAAAAACATAAAAAACCTAGAATTTTCTCCTCCTTTTTCACTTTCATCAAAAAGATAGAGAAGATATTGGATCAAGTGTCTGGAAAATTTTGAAAAGAAAACTTAAAAACTTAAAGAAAAAGAGAGAGTGGGGAAGTAAGAGTAGGCAAGATTAAGGGTTTGTGTCTTCATTTCCATCTTGATCTCCCTCTTCTTCATCACTGTCTTCAACATCAGTCTTATCCTTTTCTTCATGTTCATCTTCATCCTCACTAGCAACGGTCACTTCTTCAGTCTTGTCCTTTGTAGCAGCCTTTGGAGATTTCTTCTTTTTCTTCAGAGTAATCGGCAGATCATCTGAGTCAGGAATGTTGACTTCATCTCCTTCCTAAGCAGCTTGTTCCACCACTTGCTTTCCCTTATCTTTGACTGGAGCAACCTCTTCCTGGTTGGAATGTTCACTAGGAAGATTCTTGTCAGAGTCACCCTTCTTTGTACCTTCTTCATCCTCAGGAACATCAAGAAAAGTCATGCTCCCGAAGATTCTTTCCACCATATACTTCACTTGAACCATATCAGTTTCAAGTCCATAAACAGTTTCTTTGATCTCTTCCAAATCCAACTCCAAACCATCAAGTCTTTGATTGTCTGTAGGCTGAGAAGTCTGACTTGAAGTGGGAGTCAAGGTCTTGGGCTCAAGAAACTTCTTTCCACCCAGTTCTTCTTTAGTCAAATCTGAGTACAACTTCCAAATATTTTCTTTAGTCTTCACCACTCCAATGTTCTCAACGGCCTCCTCATTAAGCATTCCCATGCTAGAAGTGACTGACTCCTCTCCACCAGTTGGAATCTCGAAGTGTTCAAAGAAAAATGTGAGCAGATTTGCATAGGACAGAGGATGTTTCCCTTGATTGGTATGGCTAAAGAGCATATGTTCAATCACTGAATTTGGAAGATCAATCTCATAGCCATGCATGATCAGATACATGATATGCAACATTCTCTCAGTCACCAACTCTCTAGAGTGCTCTCTGGGAAAGATACACCTTACCAAAATAGTGTGAAGAACTTTGGCTTCAACATTTAACACAGAGTGTGTTAATTGTTTAGCCGAGGTGCAGTGTTTGGTATGTAGAACTCTTTTCTGGCTAGTTTCAGTATTTCTGTCTTTGGTGGGTGATTGCTTGTGTCATACCTCTTGGGACACCCTAGCACATTGGAAAACTCATAGTGGTCCAATTCAACCTGTATTCCAGCAACTCTAGACAGAATTACCAAGTGTGCTAATCTCTTAACTTGTTTCATGTTCAGATAGAAGAGTCTGGCGAGTCTTGGGCAGGCTAACTCTTTAGGGTTCAACATAAACCACAAATATGCACTTAAGATTCATGTGTTCTACCATATGCATATTGATCACACTACAAAAAGCAATAGATCTGAAAGCAAAAGCATCTAACCACTGAACTTTGGAGGTGTTTGAGACAAACCAAGTTTCATCAGGGTTTGAGGTCTTTGAGTAGATTTGCAGAGCCTTCTCCATATGATCTCTAGTTGTTCTTCTGTTACCTTCCCTTTCCCTTTTTCAGCTTGAGTTGCCTTCTTCTTTTTCTTCAACTTCTTGGGGCTAGAGATCTCAGCTTCAGGTTGCTTCTCTGCAGCAGCTTTCTCTTTCTTCTTCTTCTTCTTTTCTGAGGAGGGAGTTGCATCCTTCCTAACTTTCTTATTGGGTGGAGGAAGCTCAGCAACTGCCTCTGCACTAAGAGTTCTAGAGCTAGAGTATCCACTTATCTCTTGAACCTCTTCCACTGTTGTCTTTCTCTTTTGCTCTGAACTAGGTTTTGATCCTCCATCCATCTTGTTTCTGTCTGAAGCTCTCCTTGCTCTCATTTGGGTTTGGGAGAAGAATAGAGAGAGGTAGGAATGATACGGAGAGTAGAGAAGAGAAGAAGATAAATACTAAAAGTGTCTGAGTTTCAAAAGGAAACTAGAATATCTCTCTGATCTGAAAAGATCTGAAATAATCAGAGAGGATTCAAAATCTTTTAGTCCATTGGAAAGAAATAATTTAATATTATATTTGGCTAAAAAGAATTTTTTGAAAAAGGTGGGGGCTATATTGAGCAAATATCTACAGAGATATCACCCAATACAGAATGATCCAAGGTTATTAAATACTACTATAGCATACTTATTTTCAAGGCTTTGAAAACGTTTTTAAGGTTGAAATGCTGTAACACTGCAAGAGATAAAAATCAAAGCTTTGAAATGATTCAAGGCTTTGAAAATCAGTTCAAATATTTGAAATCATATACAACTTACCTTTCTTACCTGATGCTCCCCCTAAAATGCATCTTTGTTTAACATTCCCAATTCCAATCTTAGACCTGAGAATCTCTCATCTGCTATGGTTTAGCGAAGATATCTGCAATTTGCATGTTAGTAGTAAAAAATTCAAGAACAATATCATATTTTTCAGCATGATCTATGATGAAATTGTGTCTGAGATCAATGTGCTTGGTTCTTGAATGTTGAACTGGATTCTTTGTAATTGAAATTGCACTGGTGTTATCACATTTGATGGGTATGCTTCTGAAATCAAATCCAATGTCTCTTAGCTTTTGAGCAATCCATAATACTTGTGAACAACATGCTCCTGCAGCTATATATTCAGCTTCAGCTGTTGATAGAGCAACTGAATTATGTTTCTTGGAATGCCAACTGATCAAGGATCATCCAATAAATTGGCAAGTTCCTGAAGTGCTTTTCCTATCAACTTTGTAACCTGCAAAGTCAGCATCTGAAAAACCATACAAAGAAAAGTTAGAGTGTATTGGATACCAAAGCCCTAAGTCTTTGGTTCCATTGAGATATCTGAAGATTCTCTTCACAGAACTTAAGTGTGATTCCTAGCACACATGCATACACTAAACATGATATCTGGTCTGCTTGCTGTGAGATAGAGTAATGATCCAATCATACCTCTATATTCTTTCACATTTACACTCTTACCAGATTCATCCTTGTCTAAGGACAGTGTAGAACTCATAGGAGTCACGGCTTCCTTACAATGAGCCATGCTATATTTTCTTAACAAGTATCTTGTGTATTTTATTTGATGCAGAAAGATGCCCTTCTTCATTTGATGTATTTGAAGTCCTAGGAAGAAGTTCAGCTCTCCCATCATACTCATTTCAAATTCCCTGCTCATAAGACTTGAGAATTCTCTGCACAAATGATCATTAGTAGCTCCAAACAAGATATCATCAACATAGATCTGAAAGTGTGAGTGTGCAAGTGGTAATGCAGCTAAGATACTCTAGAAGGGGGGGGGGGGGGGGGTGAATAGAGTATGCCAACTTTTTGCAAAACTTGCTAAGAAGATAGAATCTTGTGCAGCTAGTGTAGTTCAAGGCCTTGAAAACAAGTTCAAGCCATTGAAATGAAATACAGTTTGAAATAGATCAGTCAAGTCTTTTTCAAGGCCTTGAAAAGAGTTTCAAACCCTTGAAAAAAGACAAGTTTGAATGCTGTAAAAACTGAGTAAGTAAAGAAACTTTAAATGCAAGAGACAAGTGATTTATAGAGTTCAGTTCACTTGGACCTAATATCTACCTCAGGGATCTGATCCCTGCAGGATTTTCAACACAATTATTATTAATCAAAAGCTAAGCCCTAGATCTCAAGCACAGAGAGATGCCTTACTCTGTTACAGCTTGTGGTTTTCCCTAACCTATCTAGTACCTGCTCTAGCTAACTGATTAACCAAGAATTCTCTATTGTTCACCTTGAACAATCCTCGAGAATAAAGATAGAAATATTACATAAATGATCTACCAATAAAGTACAATACAGAAGAACACTTAGAGTGTAGAAACTGCAGTGAAGTATGCAGTGATCTTCTGTGAAATGGATTGTGAGAATGATGAACTTCTTTGATGCTTGTCAATCCAGAACTTTTCTCTATTTTTTCCCATTGAGTATTGTGTCTTGTTACTTCAGAATTTAGCTCTATTTAAACTTCAAACAGCTCCTCAAATCTTCCCAGATTTTCAGCAACAAATCTTCTATTTTGTAGCAACAGACTTTGACTCTTTGACAATCTTCTCCAACGGTTAAGTGATCACAATCTCCAGAGATAATGTCGTGATCTTGTATTTGAATAGGTTGAGAAGCTGTCAAGCCATTCAGATCAAACACAGAATCATCTTCTCAATTATTTCCTTCCCTGCAAAAGTCAGTTTAGGAAATAATCTCTGCAAACTAGGAAATAAAATTCCCTGCAAAATCATAGTCAAACAGATGATATTTTATGTTCAGGCATGTTAGAATAATTTTTCTTTCATCATCAAATAAAATTAAATCAAAAATATGAAGGAGGGATATGAAATCAGCTTAGAAGAGTTTACAGAAAACTCCCCCTGAGAATGTTCATGTAGGTTAAACAGTTTCAAGGCTTTGAATCCAGTTTCAAGGCCTTGAAGCCTGTGATAACTGATTCAAGGCTTTGAAAGCTGATTCAAGGCCTTGAAATAGTTAAACTATTTCAAGCCTTGCACAACCTGGTCTTACAATTTCCCCCTTGATGAAAGACAAAACCAAATTTTGTTTGATCGTTAGTCTCTGCAAAAAATACTGATTAGTTCACAGTTCATAATAACACAGTAATTCTAAAAAGTTCCAACTTATTCAATTCAGCAATAAAAAGTTCAGCAGATAATCCCTAAACATAAAAACATAAAAAACCTAGAATTTTCTCCTCCTTTTTCACTTTCATCAAAAAGATAGAGAAGATATTGGATCAAGTGTCTGGAAAATTTTGAAAAGAAAACTTAAAAACTTAAAGAAAAAGAGAGAGTGGGGAAGTAAGAGTAGGCAAGATTAAGGGTTTGTGTCTTCATTTCCATCTTGATCTCCCTCTTCTTCATCACTGTCTTCAACATCAGTCTTATCCTTTTCTTCATGTTCATCTTCATCCTCACTAGCAACGGTCACTTCTTCAGTCTTGTCCTTTGTAGCAGCCTTTGGAGATTTCTTCTTTTTCTTCAGAGTAATCGGCAGATCATCTGAGTCAGGAATGTTGACTTCATCTCCTTCCTAAGCAGCTTGTTCCACCACTTGCTTTCCCTTATCTTTGACTGGAGCAACCTCTTCCTGGTTGGAATGTTCACTAGGAAGATTCTTGTCAGAGTCACCCTTCTTTGTACCTTCTTCATCCTCAGGAACATCAAGAAAAGTCATGCTCCCGAAGATTCTTTCCACCATATACTTCACTTGAACCATATCAGTTTCAAGTCCATAAACAGTTTCTTTGATCTCTTCCAAATCCAACTCCAAACCATCAAGTCTTTGATTGTCTGTAGGCTGAGAAGTCTGACTTGAAGTGGGAGTCAAGGTCTTGGGCTCAAGAAACTTCTTTCCACCCAGTTCTTCTTTAGTCAAATCTGAGTACAACTTCCAAATATTTTCTTTAGTCTTCACCACTCCAATGTTCTCAACGGCCTCCTCATTAAGCATTCCCATGCTAGAAGTGACTGACTCCTCTCCACCAGTTGGAATCTCGAAGTGTTCAAAGAAAAATGTGAGCAGATTTGCATAGGACAGAGGATGTTTCCCTTGATTGGTATGGCTAAAGAGCATATGTTCAATCACTGAATTTGGAAGATCAATCTCATAGCCATGCATGATCAGATACATGATATGCAACATTCTCTCAGTCACCAACTCTCTAGAGTGCTCTCTGGGAAAGATACACCTTACCAAAATAGTGTGAAGAACTTTGGCTTCAACATTTAACACAGAGTGTGTTAATTGTTTAGCCGAGGTGCAGTGTTTGGTATGTAGAACTCTTTTCTGGCTAGTTTCAGTATTTCTGTCTTTGGTGGGTGATTGCTTGTGTCATACCTCTTGGGACACCCTAGCACATTGGAAAACTCATAGTGGTCCAATTCAACCTGTATTCCAGCAACTCTAGACAGAATTACCAAGTGTGCTAATCTCTTAACTTGTTTCATGTTCAGATAGAAGAGTCTGGCGAGTCTTGGGCAGGCTAACTCTTTAGGGTTCAACATAAACCACAAATATGCACTTAAGATTCATGTGTTCTACCATATGCATATTGATCACACTACAAAAAGCAATAGATCTGAAAGCAAAAGCATCTAACCACTGAACTTTGGAGGTGTTTGAGACAAACCAAGTTTCATCAGGGTTTGAGGTCTTTGAGTAGATTTGCAGAGCCTTCTCCATATGATCTCTAGTTGTTCTTCTGTTACCTTCCCTTTCCCTTTTTCAGCTTGAGTTGCCTTCTTCTTTTTCTTCAACTTCTTGGGGCTAGAGATCTCAGCTTCAGGTTGCTTCTCTGCAGCAGCTTTCTCTTTCTTCTTCTTCTTCTTTTCTGAGGAGGGAGTTGCATCCTTCCTAACTTTCTTATTGGGTGGAGGAAGCTCAGCAACTGCCTCTGCACTAAGAGTTCTAGAGCTAGAGTATCCACTTATCTCTTGAACCTCTTCCACTGTTGTCTTTCTCTTTTGCTCTGAACTAGGTTTTGATCCTCCATCCATCTTGTTTCTGTCTGAAGCTCTCCTTGCTCTCATTAGGGTTTGGGAGAAGAATAGAGAGAGGTAGGAATGATACGGAGAGAAGAGAAGAGAAGAAGATAAATACTAAAAGTGTCTGAGTTTCAAAAGGAAACTAGAATATCTCTCTGATCTGAAAAGATCTGAAATAATCAGAGAGGATTCAAAATCTTTTAGTCCATTGGAAAGAAATAATTTAATATTATATTTGGCTAAAAAGAATTTTTTGAAAAAGGTGGGGGCTATATTGAGCAAATATCTACAGAGATATCACCCAATACAGAATGATCCAAGGTTATTAAATACTACTATAGCATACTTATTTTCAAGGCTTTGAAAACGTTTTTAAGGTTGAAATGCTGTAACACTGCAAGAGATAAAAATCAAAGCTTTGAAATGATTCAAGGCTTTGAAAATCAGTTCAAATATTTGAAATCATATACAACTTACCTTTCTTACCTGATGCTCCCCCTAAAATGCATCTTTGTTTAACATTCCCAATTCCAATCTTAGACCTGAGAATCTCTCATCTGCTATGGTTTAGCGAAGATATCTGCAATTTGCATGTTAGTAGTAAAAAATTCAAGAACAATATCATATTTTTCAGCATGATCTATGATGAAATTGTGTCTGAGATCAATGTGCTTGGTTCTTGAATGTTGAACTGGATTCTTTGTAATTGAAATTGCACTGGTGTTATCACATTTGATGGGTATGCTTCTGAAATCAAATCCAATGTCTCTTAGCTTTTGAGCAATCCATAATACTTGTGAACAACATGCTCCTGCAGCTATATATTCAGCTTCAGCTGTTGATAGAGCAACTGAATTATGTTTCTTGGAATGCCAACTGATCAAGGATCATCCAATAAATTGGCAAGTTCCTGAAGTGCTTTTCCTATCAACTTTGTAACCTGCAAAGTCAGCATCTGAAAAACCATACAAAGAAAAGTTAGAGTGTATTGGATACCAAAGCCCTAAGTCTTTGGTTCCATTGAGATATCTGAAGATTCTCTTCACAGAACTTAAGTGTGATTCCTAGCACACATGCATACACTAAACATGATATCTGGTCTGCTTGCTGTGAGATAGAGTAATGATCCAATCATACCTCTATATTCTTTCACATTTACACTCTTACCAGATTCATCCTTGTCTAAGGACAGTGTAGAACTCATAGGAGTCACGGCTTCCTTACAATGAGCCATGCTATATTTTCTTAACAAGTATCTTGTGTATTTTATTTGATGCAGAAAGATGCCCTTCTTCATTTGATGTATTTGAAGTCCTAGGAAGAAGTTCAGCTCTCCCATCATACTCATTTCAAATTCCCTGCTCATAAGACTTGAGAATTCTCTGCACAAATGATCATTAGTAGCTCCAAACAAGATATCATCAACATAGATCTGAAATACAAGCAAGTCTTTCTCATGAGTCTTTATGAAAAGGGTCTTGTCTACTAATCCTCTTTTGAAATCATTTTCAAGCAAAAACTTTGACAGTCTTTCATACCAAGCTCTTGGAGCTTGTTTCAAACCATAAAGTGCTTTGTCAAGTTTGTAAACATGATCTGGAAACTTGTCATTTTCAAAACCAGGAGGTTGGGCTACATAAACTTCTTCTTGTAAGTAGTCATTCAAGAAAGCACACTTCACATCCATTTGAAATAATTTCATGTTCTTGTGAGATGCAAAAGCAAGCAAAATTCTAATTGCTTCTAACCTGGAAACTGGAGAAAAAAATTCCTCATAATCAATACCTTCTTCTTGGTTGTAACCTTGAGCAACTAACCTTGCTTTGTTTCTGATCACTTTGCCACTTTCATCCAACTTATTTCTGAACACCCATCTGGTACCAATGACAGACTGGTTTGTAGGTTGAATAACCAGGTTACAAACCTTATTCCTTTCAAAATCATTGAGTTCACTTTGCATAGCAATGATCCAGTCTGCTTCTTGTAATTCTTCCTTCACCGTTTTAGGTTCTACAAGAGAGATAAAAGCATTAAAAGCACATAATTCTTCAACTGTGATCTAGTGTGTGTACCAGTGGTTGGATCTGAAATGATATTATCAACTGGATGAGATGATAGATATATGAATCTCTTTCTTGGATACCAGGGTTCAGGTTCTCCATAGATCTTCTCTGGTCTTGAAGTAGTGGCTTTGTCACTTATATCCTTCTGATAATCTTTTTCAAGGCTTTGAGGCTTATTTTCAAGGCCTTGAGTACCATTTTCAAGGTCTTGAAAATGTCTTTTGTTTTATTCTGAGCCTTTCTTGAATTCCAGTGGATTCTCAGTCTCTTCTAGTGATTCATGCTTGTTCAAATTCAAGTCTGCAAAACTTTCACTCAAAGAACCATCATAGCCTTCATCAAAAATAACATGAATGCTCTCTTCAACTAGTTTGGTTCTTTTATTGTAAACTCTATAAGATTTGTTATTCAGATTGTAACCAAGAAAAATACCTTCATCACTTCTTGCATCAAACTTACCAAGATTGTCTTTTCCATTGTTATGGATAAAACATGTGCATCCAAAGGGTTTGAAGTATGAAATGTTTGGCTTCCTCCCTCTGAATAATTCATAGGGGGTCTTCTTCAGGATAGGTCAGATCAAGCACCTGTTCAGTATATAGTTTGCTGTATTCACATCTTCTGCCCAATAATGTCTTGGCTGTTTTCAAGAAGCATTGTCCTTGATATATCTTCAAGAGTCCTGTTCTTTCTTTCAACAACACCATTCTGTTGAGGAGTTCTTGGACAAGAAAAGTTGTGAGTAATACCATGTTTATCACAGAACAAATCAAATTCTAATTGATCAAATTCTCTACCATGATCACTTCTAATTGAAGCTACCGGTAGGTTTTTCATAGTTTGAAGTTCTCTTCAAAGCATTGAAAATTCATAGAGGGCTTCAGATTTTTCTTTGAGAAACATGACCCAAGTAAATCTAGAAAATCATCTACAAAAACTAGCATATAACTTTTACCTTTTGGAGTAGGAGTTCTCATAGGATCACAGAGACCCATATGAAGCAGTTCAATGGGTCTAGTTGTACTTACAAACTTCTTTGGCTTGAAGGAGCTTCTGGTCTGCTTGCCCTGAGCACAAGCTTTGCACAATTCACCTGCAACTTTGTTAGTCAGAAAATTATAAACATTGTTTGATCTAGAGGCTGTGAGAATGCAATCTCCTGATTAATCATTTTGCACCACACACTTCTCTTTTTCAAAGAAAACTTTGTTGCCATTATCACAAACCTGAGATAGACTAAGCAAGTTAAATTTCAAACCATCAACTATATATACATCAGAAATAGAATTTTCAGAATTTGTACCAACTTTACCAATACCAAGAATATTGCATTTGCCTTTGTCACCAAGAGTAATTGAACCTTCAGATTGCTCTTTCAATTCTGAGAATAAAGATCTCTTTCCACTCATGTATGTTGAGCAACCACTGTCCATAAACAACCTCTGTTCTTTGATGTTGGTGACAACCTGCAAACACCAATCACTGCCTTACCCATCTGTTAGACCAAGTGTTGAATTTGGATTCATATTCAGGATCAACCATGTTAGGTGGTCTAACCCCTTTAAGAACCCAAATCTGTTTAACGTGTCCTTTGAGTTAAAATGGAAAAGTGTTCCTCATTATGTGCGGGTCTCTTCCTCTGAAAGGAAAAGTCATTTTAACTTGACCAATTTTGCAGCAGTAATGACTTTTAGGAGAAGTTCTGTTTCCAGCTTTCACATATATGGTATTATTCTTTCTTGTAAAGTTTGGATTGAATCCAATACCAGCTTTATGAACAGAATGTGAACTTCCTCCAAGAATCAAGTTCAACTTGTGTTCTGATCCAGCAAGCCTAACTTTGACCAATTCAGATTCTTGAAGTTTCTCAGTAAGAGTAGTCTTTGTTTATCTAATTCACCAACTTGATATTTTAGATTAAAAATGCTGTTACTCATCAAAGAGTTCTCAGTGACTACTTCCTTGACTTGTGTATTTAAGGCTTTGAAACTGGTTTTCAAGGCCTTGAAATCACTGTCAGTCTTCTTCTGAGAGATTTCAAGATTCTGATTTAGACAAACAAGTTGTAAGTTCTCTTTTTCTTGCTCATGAAATTTTTCTTTCAAAAGTATGATCTCTTTCAGATAATCTTCTTCATTTAAAAGCATTGTTCTAAGATAATCTGAGAGAGCATCTTTTGGTTTTAAAACATACAGTTTACCATTACCTCAATGTTCTTATCAGAACTCTCATCATGCTTGGCCATGAAGCATAGGTTGGCATGTTCTTCTTCAGATTATGATTCACTTGAGCTATCTGAATCACTTCATGAAGCTATCATAGCTTCCTTTCTTCTATCAAGATCTTTCTTTTGAAAGCTCTTTCTTTTCTTGTGTGGACAGTCTCTTATCAAATTTCCTGCATCACCACATTCAAAGCAGTTCATAACCTTTGATTTCTTTTGTGAAGAAGACTTACCTTTGTAGTCCTTGCTACTGGATGGTCTATGTCTTTCTCTGTTGAAGTCTTTGTTTCCAAAGTTTTTCTTCATTTTGAGAATCCTTGTCAAGGCTTGGGAAATCAAAGCAAATGGATCTTCATTGTAATACCCCGTTTATCTAGCAGGGGTAAAACAGTCATTTTATAAGAATAATAATAATTAATTTGGTAAAATAATATTTTATTAAATCTTTGAGTTTAATTTGTAAGAAGTTTTAGAATAATATTAGAGTAATAGTTAATAGTTAATTCGTAGTTGTTTTACAAATTTTAGTTAGTTTATAGCGCGTGTCCAACTACCGCGATGATTGCTAGATTTGCCACACCCAATCACCCAACCACATAGTACTCCACCCACACCCTATTATTGCCAACAAGTATTATTTAATATGAAAACTTTTGTTTCCAGCAAGCTTTCTCTTCTCCTTCCTCTATACGATTCTTCACCATCATCACCACCACCTTCATGAAGCTACTAGCACCGCCCATGTCACATCAATCGTGCTTGGAGCCCAAGTAACCTCACCTATATAAGCTCCCTCCAGCCACCACCTCCCACCAGCAGCCACTCACAACAACCACCACCTCCCTCATCACCATTGCCGTCGTCACCTTCAACATCACCACCTTCACAACTTGCAGCCTATCTCTATCACTCTGTCCAACTCTCTATCTCTCCCTCTCTGTTACTCTCTGTTCCCAGCAACACTACCAGCAGTAGCAGGAGAGGTGGCAGCAGCCACCACCGCAGCCATCACCGTTGCCGTCGGCAACCACCCAAGAGTAACCCACCTCCCCAGCAGTCTCTCTCACTCCCTCTCCTTCTCTCCCTCCCTCTCTGCTCTCAGACCTCTCCAGAGCAGAATAGAAGCACTGGCAGCAACTACCACGGCCACCATCGCCGCCGTCGGACAACCACCAAAGAGAACCCACTTCTCTCTCTCTCATCCCCGCTGCCTTACCCGAGCTCCTTGACCGATTGTGGGCTCATCCCCGACCTGAGAAGAGCCCAAAGAAGCAGCCCTAGCAGCAGCAGAAGCCACAGCCACCGTCGGCAGCCATTGTTGCCGGCCAAGCTCCGGCCAAATTTCGACGAGGTGCTTCGCAGCAGCTCCCACTCTCCCTCCGCTTGCAGTAGGGTCCTAGGTATGTCCTATACCTTCTGATTTGTTGTTTTATGTTGTTAGAATTGAAGTTCGATAGCTTGAATCATAGTTAAATTGAAGAAGATGAAGTTGTTGTAGAAGGGGGGTAAAAGTGTAGTTTTTGCAAACTGTTAAAACATGACTTAGGGGTTCTGTTTGTAATTTCAGAAACTTTAGGGGCTGTTAGTATACTATATTAAACTTGTTTTGGTGGCTAGTTGAGGAATTTGTAGACTTTTAATACGAATGGGGGTTTATGTGTATTTAACTTAAACTTGTCACTTTTCGCTAAAAATAAAAATAACAATTTCGGAATATAAATAATTTCTAAAAAAATACTAGTTTTCATCCTCGTTTTGGAAAAGTAATTTTGGTATTAAAATAGCTTGCGGTTTGTTCGTTAAAAATTAAATAAGAAATATTTTTAGTTAAACTTTAAATAAATATGGTTAAATAAATATTGTTAATAACTTGGATGTTTAATACTTGTAGATTGGATATTTGGCTAGGTTTTAAATATTATTTTGTTGTGGTTAGTGTTTAATAAAAGTTTTCTCTTTAAACTAAATAGTTTTAAATATTGTTTAAATAATTATAGAAATAATAATAACGTCTTTTTCATTAAAGATAAACTAGTTTTGTTTTCACTACTTTATCAAGTATTTTATAAAATGATTTCTCTAATTAGTTAGACACTTTTAGTTAATAATAATAATAATAATAATAGTTGTCTAAACATAAAAACGTGGTTTTATAATAGAAGATTTTAACAAAATAAAACGTTAGGAAAATTAAATAACTAGAGGGGTTGGGTAGAATTAAAAGAGAATATTTTAGGACGAGTAGTACTTTGTCGGATTATTTAATTGACATGAAAAGTTACGGGTTGTAGGTGACGGTTTGTAGGCCGAGACATTTCTAGAACGTGCTAGTGCTACGGAAGTAAGGTAAGTAACATGCCAAGCCTTGAGCCTAGCTTCCTTCGTGTCTTAATATGACTTTTATTTCTTGTCTCAAAAATGCATTTTTATTTGGTTATTTATTTACTTGAAGTCTCCTTTTATTTCAAAGAAGTTATTTATTTGAACTTGTCACATGATTAATAATAATGCGTAATTAACGTAAAGTGGAAAGAGTTGTGCGGGAGAAGCAATTTTTATTGTCGTGTGACTTCGATCACTCGACCAGAGATCAGATTTTATTTTAACCCGGTCGCAACCTGCCGGGTCGCTCCATGTACTCACCTCTCTGGCCGCAAGAAGTCTTAGGGGGCTGCTGGCAGTTAAGGTCATGGTTGCTAGTGATAGATTAATAGTTCCTTCCCCGTATCAACAAAGCTAATAATACAGTTTTGGCATGAGCTTTTGAAAGAAAAGAAGAAGAGATTGAGGAAGATAATCCCCGTTTGGAAGAGATATTAAGATCAGAAGAATTTTATAAGAGTTCCTACTTTACTGAAGTTCTTTCTTTACAAGTTTCATTCCTCCTGTTTTATTATTGCGAAAAGTAAAGCTTCATCTTCTGTTTTACATGTTTGGGTGTTATTTACTCAGCATTTCACAGCTGACTTTAGAAACTGCGGTTCTGTTTTTCTTCCCACCGCAGGCTTAGAAGCAGGAGCTATGGCGAAGCTGGGTACGGGACTCACGTGTAGAGTTAGTTAGCAAGCATCATGATTTATATCTTTTGAAATCGCTTTTGTAATGTTTAGTGACTTTCATGAAGTTTAATGATGTTTAATAAATAAATACTTTCGGAATGTTATGCTTGATTCCCGCCGTTACTTTTAGCATCGGCCTCTCCCGGGCTTTCCGGTCCGGAACGGAAGGCTTGGGAAATTGCGGGCCGTTGCAGGTGGTATCAGAGCAGGCAGTCCATAAAAAGGAAATTTAAAACCTGTAGGGCAACTAAAATTGGACATAGGGAAAAATAATTAAAATTGGATAAGCCGTGGGGGTTACGGGTAGTCTAGGTCTTAATTTCTCCCACCCACCCGCATCCTGATTTTCAGCTTTATGGGTTCTGAGTTATTTGGGATGCATATTTTTGCTGATTTTTATGAGAAGGAGATAGAATCTAACTTGCACAAGAAGTTCTTTCTTGATTAGCTGAGTTATGCAGATATGAGCCTTATGTGCTTTTATTGCAAAGTTGTTATTTCCTGCATGTTAGTTTATGTGATAATGTTAATTGCAAAATATGATTATTGAAGTTCCCGCGACCTTAACCAAGGAAACCGTAGGATGTGACTAATAGACCCTTCCATTACCACTATAGGAAAGTTTGACCAGAATAGATGGCTGATAACATCCCTATGGAGCAATTCTTCGCACAAATGGCTCAGATGATGAATAACGGAGGACAGGCAGGAAATAACTGGGCCAAGAAAGTAGCTGAAATGAAACCCATGGAGTTTACTGGGAAAGAGGATCCTGTCGAGTTAGAAGACTGGATCATGGAAATGGATAAGATTCTCGAGGTGATAGAATGTCCTGATGACCGAAAAGTGAACTGCGCGGTCTTCTACTTGAAAAGTGAAGCAAACCTCTGGTGGAGAAATATACGAGAAGCTCTCCTAGCCGAACCCAATTTCAACTGGGAGGCGCTTCAAACTGCCCTCAGAGCTCGTTTCTACCCTCATCACGTGAAGAGGAGCAAGGAACAGGAATTTCAGAACCTGCGACAGGGAAATGACTCAGTGACTGAGTATTTCCGGAAATTTACTGAGCTGACACGATTCGTAGGCAACATGGTGCCGGATGAAGACTCCAAAGTTTCCCGATTCATCGGTGGATTGCACGAAAGGCTGCAAGAGTCTCTGCTGAGCAGGACCTACTCTTCGCTCCATGAAGCCTACGACAGAGCTGCTGACATCTATCGAGTTCGTGTCACCCAGGAGGAGAATCGCAAGAAACGCAAGCTCGAGGAGGTAGGAGGAAGCAACACCAACTTTGCCAAGGGCAATCAGAGGTTCAAGACTAACAATGGAGGAGGTAATCAGGGGCAGTATCGTGGCAATCAGCAGAATGCTGGGACTCAGAAGAATCGTCGCCATTTCTGCAAATGGTGCCCACGAAACCACCCAGGAGCAGACTGTGAAGGAAACCCGGTCACTTGTAACAACTGTGGCATGCGAGGACATCGAGCTTATGAATGCCGATCTCAACTAGCCGGGAACCAGCTGATGATCCAAGGAGGCAACTTTGGAAGGCCACAGCAGAACAACTACCAGGGCAACCGTCAGCAGAACGGAAACAACTTTGCCCGCAACCAGCAGTTCGGGAACCAGCAAAATGGAAACCGCAACCTGAACAATGGAGGCAATGGATATGTCAGGCGGCAGAACTACAACCCAGGCAATGCAGGCCAGAACGGAGGCCAACCAAGGATTGGAAACCAAAATGCTGGATATGGGAACAACCACAATGGAGCTGGAGCAGGAGGAGCAGGAGCTCAAAATGCAAACGTGGGAAGAATTGCTGTGCTGACTAAGACTGAGGCAAAAGCTGCACATGGAGTTGTCACGGGTACTTTCTCTGTCCATGAGCAACCTGCTTTCGTGTTATTTGATTCTGGTGCATCCTATTCCTTTATATCATCCTCGTTTGCTGAGAAACTGGGTTTGCTTAGCTCATCTAGTATAACTATCCCAGTAGCAACCCCTAATGGCCAGATAACTATCTGTGATACCGTATTCGAAGGGGTAGAACTCAAAATCCTAACCTGCACCTTACCTGCCAACCTAATAAAATTTAACCTAGGAGGCATAGATGTGATCCTAGGGATGGACTGGCTTGGGAAGTATAGGGCAGTTATTGACTGCTATGATCAGAAGGTTCGGTTAAAGGGACCTAAAGGAGAAAAGATCACCTATCGTGGTATCACCACTGAACCTCGAATCAGACTAGTGTCTGCCTTGACTATAATCAACCAGATGAAGAAGGGGAACTTTGCCTACTTGTGTTATGTCCAAGACGTAACCAAGAAGGAAAATGTGCTGGATGAGATACCAGTCGTGAGGGAATTTCCTGATGTATTCCCTGACGAGATTCTCGGAATGCCACCTCAACGAGAAGTGGAGTTTACTATAGACTTGGCACCTGGAACTGCACCCATCTCCAAGGCGCCGTATCGGATGGAACCTGTGGAATTGAAGGAGCTGAAGGAGCAGATGCAAGAGCTTTTGCAGAAGGGGTACATACGACCTAGTGTGTCACCCTGGGGAGCACCAGTGCTGTTCGTCAGGAAGAAAGACGGGAGCCTGCGATTATGCATCGATTACCGGGAGCTAAACAGCGTCACTATCAAGAACAAGTATCCACTACCCCGGATTGACGATCTATTCGACCAGCTGCAAGGAGCAAGTGTCTTCTCAAAGATCGACCTAAGATCGGGTTATCATCAACTCCGCGTAGCTGAGAAAGATATTCCAAAGACAGCCTTCAGCACAAGGTACGGTCACTACGAGTTCACGGTCATGCCGTTCGGTTTGACCAACGCTCCTGCCGTGTTCATGGGCCTGATGAACCGAGTAATGAAGTCGTTCCTAGACCGGTTCGTGGTTGTCTTCATCGATGACATCCTGGTGTACTCGAAGAACGAAGAGGATCACGAAGAGCATCTCCGAGAAGTATTGCAGACCTTGAGGCAAGAGCAGCTGTACGCCAAGCTCTCAAAGTGTGATTTCTGGTTGGATTGTGTGCCGTTTCTAGGCCACATCATCTCCAAGGAAGGGGTATCCGTTGACCCATCAAAGGTCTCAGCGGTTAAGGACTGGCCTACACCGAAGAACGTGTCCGAAATTCGAAGCTTCCTCGGCTTAGCCGGTTACTACAGGCGTTTCGTGAAGGATTTTTCGAAGATTGCCAGGCCATTGACTACGCTGACGAAGAAGGCGGTGAAGTATCACTGGGACGACAGCGGTGAAGAGGCGTTCCAGACTCTGAAGGAGAAGCTCACTACAGCACCAGTGTTAGCCTTGCCAAACGAATCTGGAGAGTTCGAGGTATACAGCGATGCGTCGAAGAAAGGACTTGGATGTGTGCTGATGCAAGACCGAAGGGTGATTGCCTACGCTTCGAGGCAGCTGAAGCCACACGAGGAGAACTATACTACACATGACCTGGAGTTAGCAGCAGTAGTCTTTGCGCTGAAGATATGTAGGCATCATCTCTACGGGGCTGTTTGCAAGCTATACACAGATCATCGCAGCCTGAAGTATATCTTCACGCAGAAGGAGCTAAATAACAGGCAACGAAGATGGCTGGAGATTATCAAGGATTACGACCTACGCATCCAGACCACGAAGGGAAGGCTAATGTAGTCGCTGACGCGCTAAGTCGTAAATCGAGCCATGCAGTGAACGCTATGGTAGTTTTATCAGACTGGCTATGTCACGAGTTCCGGAAGCTCAACATCGAAGTGGTGGAACAAGGAACGGTGCAAAAGCTGCTCGGGAGCATGACAGCAGTACCAGACTTATTCGAAGAAATACGAAGCAATCAAGCAGGAGATGTGAAGCTCGAGAGGATCAAGAAGAAGATCGCAGCAGGAGAGGCCAAGGAGTTCCAGATTCACAAAGATGGGAGCATTCGTTACAAAGGAAGGTGGTGCGTGCCACAGAAGTGCTCAGAGGTTAAGGAGAAGCTGATGCAGGAGGCACATAACACTCCATATTCAGTTCAACCTGGAGGCGGTAAGCTTTACAAGGATCTGAAGAAGACGTTCTGGTGGCCAAATATGAAGAAGGAAGTAGCGGAGTTCGTGGCTAGATGCCTAACATGCCAGAAAGTGAAGTTCGAGCACAAAAGGATGGGAGGTCTACTACAACTGTTGGATGTTCCAGTCTGGAAGTGGGACTCCATATCAATGGATTTCGTCACAGCTCTACCTACGTCGAAGAATGGACTAAACCAGATATGGGTAGTCGTAGACAGACTAACCAAGACGGCGAGATTCATCCAAATGAAAGACACGTGGAACATGGAGCAAAGGGCAGACGCGTACGTCAGAAACATCGTGAGATATCATGGGGTTCCGAGTTCGATAATCTCAGACAGAGACCCTAACTTTCTCTCTCATTTCTCGAGAGCGCTTCAAGAAGCACTAGGAACTCAGCTGAAATTCAGTACGGCTTTCCACCCAGCCACAGACGGTCAGACGGAGAGAACTATACAGACGCTAGAGGATATGTTAAGAGCCTGCGTTATGGACTTCCAAGGCTCATGGGTCGATAAGCTGCCGTTAATAGAGTTCTCTTACAACAACAGCTACCACGCTAGCATCGGGATGGCACCGTACGAAGCCCTCTATGGAAGGAAGTGTCGATCGCCGCTGTGTTGGAGTGACATCAGCGAAACGGTGACCATTGGCCCACAAATGATTGAAGACATGACGAACCAGGTTCGACTCATACAGCAAAGAATGAAGGCAGCTCAAGACAGACAAAAGTCATACGCAGATCAGAAGAGAAGACCACTGGAGTTTCAAGTAGGAGAGAAAGCGTTTCTGCGAGTCTCACCTACGAACGGGGTAACCAGGTTCAACCTGAAAGGAAAATTAAGCCCTAAATTTATTGGTCCATACGATGTTATTGAGAAGATAGGAGAAGTTGCGTATCGACTGGACCTACCATCGAATCTAGGGCGAGTACACAATGTCTTCCACGTATCCCAGCTGAAGAAGTATATATCAGACCCGTCTCATATCTTGGATCCAGATTCGGTGGATTTTGATCCATCACTGCCCTACGAGGAGCAACCTGTCAAGATACTGGACACAAAGACAAGGGATACGAGAACCAAGAGTGTCAAACTGGTCAAAGTTCTATGGACCAACCACCAAACAGAAGAAGCAACTTGGGAAGCTGAAGAAGAGATGAGAAAGAAGTACCCACGCTTATTTAATGAGGTACGTGGAGTTCCGGGGACGTCACTCTCTAAGGTGGAGAGGATGCAACCCTCTGTTTAATACTATTACGCCTTAGTATGCTATTTTAGTACCTTTGAGATTTAATTGACCTTGAGACTTAGAACCCAAATGAGACTATGATCACCTAATTAGATAGACGTGACTACGACCTTATTTGACTTTACGTGTTGCATTGCGTATGTCGTAAATGACTACTTGCTATTATTTGCTATGTGAAATTACTTGCCAGCCATGTGATATTACTCTGTTAGATAGTTACTTGTTAGATGATTTGAATATTATGATTAGCCGGTTGATTTTAGCTTCGAGGACGAAGCTGTGCTTAAGGGGGGAAGGATGTAATACCCCGTTTATCTAGCAGGGGTAAAACAGTCATTTTAGAAGAATAATAATAATTAATTTGGTAAAATAATATTTTATTAAATCTTTGAGTTTAATTTGTAAGAAGTTTTAGAATAATATTAGAGTAATAGTTAATAGTTAATTCGTAGTTGTTTTACAAATTTTAGTTAGTTTATAGCGCGTGTCCAACTACCGCGATGATTGCTAGATTTGCCACACCCAATCACCCAACCACATAGTACTCCACCCACACCCTATTATTGCCAACAAGTATTATTTAATATGAAAACTTTTGTTTCCAGCAAGCTTTCTCTTCTCCTTCCTCTATACGATTCTTCACCATCATCACCACCACCTTCATGAAGCTACTAGCACCGCCCATGTCACATCAATCGTGCTTGGAGCCCAAGTAACCTCACCTATATAAGCTCCCTCCAGCCACCACCTCCCACCAGCAGCCACTCACAACAACCACCACCTCCCTCATCACCATTGCCGTCGTCACCTTCAACATCACCACCTTCACAACTTGCAGCCTCTCTCTATCACTCTGTCCAACTCTCTATCTCTCCCTCTCTGTTACTCTCTGTTCCCAGCAACACTACCAGCTGTAGCAGGAGAGGTGGCAGCAGCCACCCCCGCAGCCATCACCGTTGCCGTCGGCAACCACCCAAGAGTAACCCACCTCCCCAGCAGTCTCTCTCACTTCCTCTCCTTCTCTCCCTCCCTCTCTGCTCTCAGACCTCTCCAGAGCAGAATAGAAGCACTGGCAGCAACTACCACGGCCACCATCGCCGCCGTCGGACAACCACCAAAGAGAACCCACTTCTCTCTCTCTCATCCCCGCTGCCTTACCCGAGCTCCTTGACCGATTGTGGGCTCATCCCCGACCTGAGAAGAGCCCAAAGAAGCAGCCCTAGCAGCCCTAGCAGCAGCAGAAGCCACAACCACCGTCGGCAGCCATTTTTGCCGGCCAAGCTCCGGCCAAATTTCGACGAGATGCTTCGCAGCAGCTCCCACTCTCCCTCCGCTTGCAGTAGGGTCCTAGGAGGCCGACCAACTCAATAGGAGCCTCGAACCAGGCTGAGAAAGCCATTAGAGCCGGCGACGAAGGTCCAACTCCGACGACCCCGACGCCAAGCTTCGACCCGACCCATTTCTTAGCGATTTCCGGCCATTTTCGGCCTAGGTATGTCCTATACCTTCTGATTTGTTGTTTTATGTTGTTAGAATTGAAGTTCGATAGCTTGGATCATAGTTAATTTGAAGAAGATGAAGTTGCTGTAGAAGGGGGGTAAAAGTGTAGTTTTTGCAAACTGTTAAAACATGACTTAGGGGTTCTGTTTGTAATTTCAGAAACTTTAGGGGCTGTTAGTATACTATATTAAACTTGTTTTGGTGGCTAGTTGAGGAATTTGTAGACTTTTAATACGAATGGGGGTTTATGTGTATTTAACTTAAACTTGTCACTTTTCGCTAAAAATAAAAATAACAATTTCGGAATATAAATAATTTCTAAAAAAATACTAGTTTTCATCCTCGTTTTGGAAAAGTAATTTTGGTATTAAAATAGCTTGCGGTTTGTTCGTTAAAAATTAAATAAGAAATATTTTTAGTTAAACTTTAAATAAATATGGTTAAATAAATATTGTTAATAACTTGGATGTTTAATACTTGTAGATTGGATATTTTGCTAGGTTTTAAATATTGTTTTGTTGTGGTTAGTGTTTAATAAAAGTTTTCTCTTTAAACTAAATAGTTTTTAATATTGTTTAAATAATTATAGAAATAATAATAACGTCTTTTTCATTAAAGATAAACTAGTTTTGTTTTCACTACTTTATCAAGTATTTTATAAAATGATTTCTATAATTAGTTAGGCACTTTTAGTTAATAATAATAATAATAATAATAGTTGTCTAAACATAAAAACGTGGTTTTATAATAGAAGATTTTAACAAAATAAAACGTTAGGAAAATTAAATAACTAGAGGGGTTGGGTAGAATTAAAAGAGAATATTTTTAGGACGAGTAGTACTTTGTCGGATTATTTAATTGACATGAAAAGTTACGGGTTGTAGGTGACGGTTTGTAGGCCGAGACATTTCCAGAACGTGCTAGTGCTACGGAAGTAAGGTAAGTAACATGCCAAGCCTTGAGCCTAGCTTCCTTCGTGTCTTAATATGACTTTTATTTCTTGTCTCAAAAATGCATTTTTATTTGGTTATTTATTTACTTGAAGTCTCCTTTTATTTCAAAGAAGTTATTTATTTGAACTTGTCACATGATTAATAATAATGCGTAATTAACGTAAAGTGGAAAGAGTTGTGCGGGAGAAGCAATTTTTATTGTCGTGTGACTTCGATCACTCGACCAGAGATCAGATTTTATTTTAACCCGGTCGCAACCTGCCGGGTCGCTCCATGTACTCACCTCTCTGGCCGCAATGAATTCTTAGGGGGCTGCCGGCAGTTAAGGTCATGGTTGCTAGTGATAGATTAGTAGTTCCTTCCCCGTATCAACAAAGCTAATAATACAGTTTTGGCATGAGCTTTTGAAAGAAAAAAAGAAGAGATTGAGGAAGATAATCCCCGTTTGGAAGAGATATTAAGATAAGAAGAATTTTATAAGAGTTCCTACTTTACTGAAGTTCTTTCTTTACAAGTTTTATTCCTCATGTTTTATTATTGCGAAAAGTAAAGCTTCATCTTCTGTTTTACATGTTTGAGTGTTATTTACTCAGCATTTCACAGCTGACTTTAGAAACTGCGGTTCTGTTTTCCTTCCCACCGCAGGCTTAGAAGCAGGAGGCTATGGCGAAGCTGGGTACGGGACTCACGTGTCGAGTTAGTTAGCAAGCATCATGATGTATAGCTTTTGAAATCGCTTTTGTAATGTTTAGTGACTTTCATGAAGTTTAATGATGTTTAATAAATAAATACTTTCAGAATGTTATGCTTGATTCCCGCCGTTACTTTTAGCATCGGCCCCTCCCGGGCTTTCCGGTCCGGAACGGAAGGCTTGGGAAACCGCGTGCCGTTGCATTCATAATCACCATACTCAGTTTCAAGGCTTTGAGTTCTCTCATTCTCTTTGGCTTTGAGATCTAAGTTCTTGATACTTTCTGGGAGCTCTCCATCAGCTTCATTCATAGATATTTCATGTGTCAGAAGCTTCCCTTGTAGGTAATCAAGTTGTAGAGTTGAGAGATTCTGAGCCTCTTCAACAGCTATGGTCTTTGGTTCCCACTTTGCCTTTGGAAGACTTCTTAAAATCTTCCTCACTTTTTCTTCATTGGAAAATGTTTTCCCATTGAATCAAGGTTGTTAACAATGTCTGAGATAGATGTTGATCTTGGTTTGCTTGACTTGGCTGGTTCCTTCAAAAGTTACCACAAGCTTATCCCAGATTTCTTTGGCAGTAGTGCAGCCTGAAATCCTGTTGAATTCATCTGTACTCAAAGCACAATACAAGATGTTAATAGATTTGTAATTCTTAGAGAATTGCTCTAATTCATAAGAGGAAAGTGAATCTTCAGATTTGGGAGTTCTAATCCCATCTTTCTCTGTGTAGAAAGTGTGAGGTCCATTCTGAATAATGGTCCAAAGCTCTATGTCTTGATCAATGATGAACATTTTCATCAAAGCTTTCCAGTGAGCAAAATTTTCTCCACAAAATAGAGGCGCTCTGTTAGCAGCTCTTCCCCATGAGAAACAACCATCACCTGCAGTACTCATGATCACCAAATGGTTAAATATATACAGTGATACAAGCTCTGATAACAATTGAAAGTGTGAGTGTGCAGGTGGTAATGCAGCTAAGATACTCTAGAAGGGGGGAGGGGGTTGAATGGAGTATGCCATCTTTTTACAAAACTTGCTAAGACGATAGAATCTTGTGACAGTTAGTCAAGTTCAAGGCCTTGAAAATAATTTGAAGCCCTTGAAATGAAATACAGTTTGAAATAGATCCGTCAAGTCTTTTTCAAGGCCTTGAAAAGAGTTTCAAACCCTTGAAAACAGACAAGTTTGAATGTTGTAAAAACTGAGTAAGTAAAGAAACTGTAAATGCAAGAGACAAGTGATTTATAGAGTTCATTTCACTTGGACCTAATCTCTAGCTCAGGGATCTGATCCCAGCAAGATTTTCAACACAATTCTTATTAATCAAAAGCTAAGCCCTAGATCTCAAGCACATAGAGATGCCTTACTCTGTTACAGCTTGTGGTTCTCCCTAACCTATCTAGTACCTTCTCTAGCTAACTGATTAACCAAGAATTCTCTATTGTTCACCTTGAACAACCCTCGAGAATAAAGATATAAATATTACAGAAATGATCTACCAATAAAGTACAATACAGAAGAACACTTAGAGTGTTGAAACTGCAGTGAAGTATGCAGTGATCTTCTGTGAAACGGATTGTGAGAATGATGAACTTATTTGATGCTTGTCAACCCATAACTTTGTCTCTCTTTTTTCCCGTTGAGTATTGTGTCTTGTTACTTCAGAATTGAGCTCTATTTAAACTTCAAACAGCTCTTCAAATCTTCCCAGATTTTCAGCAACAAATCTCCTATTTTGTAGGCAACAGACTTTGACTCTTTGACAATCTTCTACAACAGTTAAGTGATCACAATCTCCAGAGATAATGTCGTGATCTTGTATTTGAATAGGTTGAGAAGCTGTCAAGCCATTTAGATCAAACACAGAATCATCTTCTCAATTATTTCCTTCCCTGCAAAAGTCAGTTTAGGAAATAATCTCTCCAAACTAGGAAATAAATTCCCTGCAAAATCATAGTCAAACAGATGATATTTTATGTTCAAACATGTTAGAATAATTTTTCTTTCATCATCAAATAACAGTAAATCAAACATATGAAGGAGGGATATGAAATCAGCTTAGAAGAGTTTACAGAAAACTCCCCTGAGAATGTTCATGTAGGTTAAACATTTTCAAGGCAGTGAATCCAGTTTCAAGGCCTTGAAAATAGCTATAGCCTGTGATAACTGATTCAAGGCTTTGAAATCTGATTCAAGGCCTTGAAATAGTTAAACTATTTCAAGCCTTGCACAACCTGATCTTACACTATCGAGGCGTAATTCCTGTGTAGGCTTCACTACATAGACGAAATCGATCGCCAGCACCGCCTTGCGACTTCTACTAGCTCAACTACCATAATTTCTGGGGACAACAACACTTCAACACTTCCATCTCTGAAACATGGCAAGTTCTAGAGTTTCAATGGCAAGCAGTGTAATATAAAGTATAATACATATGCTGCGAGGTTGCATATTTTTGTTGTGTAAATAGTGTGCGTCTATATGCAACCGTATTTGCATGTTTTTTATGTAATATAACATGCATATGTGCAACTATTACACTGTTTTGCAAGATATTCGTTCATTTACTTGCTATGAATATCTGTTTTCGTTAGACTTCCCACAAACATTACATGAATATAACAACAATGAAACATGTATTTGTATCAATTTTAGACAAACATAAACTACTTACAATAATATTAACTGTAGTATATATATATGAAAATACATATTCTCATATATATTTAATTTTAATATAGTTTACAAAAAACTTATCTAACTTACTCTATTTCATCTTACTTAAATTTTCGACATCATTCTCTAAATGATTAACCAAGTGCTCTAGCTAACTGATTAACCAAGAATTCTCTATTGTTCACCTTGAACAACCCTCGGGAATAAAGATATAAATATTAAAGAATTGATCTACCAATAAAGTACAATACAGAAGAACACTTAGAATGTAGAAACTGCAATGAAGTATGCAGTGATCTTCTGTGAAATGAATTGTGAGAATGATGAACTTCTTTGATGCTTGTCAACCCAGAACTTTGTCTCTCTTTTTGCCCGTTGAGTATTGTGTCTTGTTACTTCATAATTTAGCTCTATTAAAACTTCAAACAGCTCTTCAAATCTTCCCAGATTTTCAGCAACAAATCTCCTATTTTGTAGGCAACAGACTTTGACTCTTTGACAATATTCTCCAACAGTTAAGTGATCACAATCTCCAGAGATAATTTCGTGATCTTGTATTTGAATAGGTTGAGAAGCTGTCAAGCCATTCAGATCAAACACAGAATCATCTTCTCAATTATTTTCTTCCCTGCAAAAGTCAGTTTATGAAATAATCTCTGCAAACTAGGAATAAATTCCCTGCAAAATCATAGTCAAACAGATGATATTTTATGTTCTAACATGTTAGAATAATTTTTCTTTCATAATCAAATAACAGTAAATCAAACATATGAAGGAGGGATATGAAATCAGCTAAGAAGAATTTACAGAAAAATCCCCCTGAGAATGTTCATGTAGGTTAAACAGTTTCAAGGCTGTGAATCCAGTTTCAAGTCCTTGAAAATAGCTATAGCCTGTGATAACTAATTCAAGGCTTTGAAAGCTGATTCAAGTCCTTGAAATAGTTAAACTATTTCAAGCCTTGCACAACCTGATCTTACACTATCGAGGCAGAATTCCTGTGTAGGCTTCACCATATAGACGAAATCGATCGCCAGCACCGCCTTGCGACTTCTACTAGCTCAACTACCAAAATTTATGGGGACAACAACACTTCAACACTTCCATATCTGAAACATGGCAAGTTATAGAGTTTCAATGGCAAGCAAAGTAATATAAAGTATAATACATATGCTGTGAGGTTGCATATTTTTGTTGTGTATATAGTGTGCGTCTATATGCAACCGTAGTTGCATGTTTTTTATGTAATATAACATGCATATGTGCAACTACTACACTGTTTTGCAAGATATTCGTTCATTTACTTGCTATGAATATCTGTTTTCGTTAGACTTCCCACAAACATTACATGAATTTAACCAAAATGAAGCATGTATTTGTATCAATTTTAGACAAACATAAACTGCTTGCAATAATATTAACTGTAGTATATATATATATATATATATATATATATATATATATATATAAATACATATTCTCATAAATATTTAATTTTAATATAGTTTACAAAAAACTTATTTTAGTTACTCTATTTCATCTTACTTAACTTTACAACATCATTCTCTAAATGAGGTCGAGCGAAACTTGACTACTAAAATGATATACAAATTTATTAAGGTTTGTATATTGTTAAACAAATTTTAGTATACAACATTGTAAATAAGTTCAGAACAATCTACAAGTGTAAATTGTTTGCTAAAAATATTCATCAAACTACAACGATTAAATTACATGTTCAAAAAGCAAATGGAGATATAATAGAAGAAATATATATATATATATATATATATTTGAATAACTTTCTTATTTATGTTTATAAATAATATATATACATATATATATATATATAACCATTACATTATGGTACATTTATCAATAATTTCTACTTCCCAGACTAAATAGGGGAGCACAAATGAAAATAAAAGAGGAAAAAAAAACACAAAGAAGTAATGTGATATTTCACAACAACTCACTTTAAAAAAATGAAGTATAAATTTGCCACCATGTTAACAGCAATATTTTAATCAAATGTACACGCCGTCACTACATCCCTGCAAAAAGATTAACCGAAAATCGTTTCCACTTCCATCTAGGGATGGCAATATGGTCCGATCCGATCTGAGATCCGAGCGATCCGAGCCGAATGGATCGGATCCGAATCCGATCCAATTGAAAATGGATCGGATTTGGATCGGGAAAGCCAGACCCGAACGAATTTGGACCTGGATTTGGATCTGAGGGCAGATCCACGGGGTTTCGATCCGATCCGATCCGACATATATGTGTGCTTTATAAATGTACCACCATTACCTCTCCACTTACACTTACAAGAAGAATACTATAGTAACTCCAACCTACAAAGCTATTTCTTTTGTTTTTTAGGATTCATAACTTATGAACATGACTTAACATAAGAAATAGTGTTGATTTTTTATGTTATTTTTTCTATTTTATTGCAAACTAGAGCCGGATCCGATCTGAATCCGATCCGGCCACGTACTATATGGATCAACGGATCGGGTTTGGATTAGCTGAATGAAACCCGATCCGATCTGATCCGAATCCGATGATGATTCGAACGGATTTGGATCGGATCTGGATCTCATTTCTCGTGGTCGGATATGGACCGGGAAGGGCCTGATCCGATCCGGATCCGACCCGTTGCCATCCCTACTTCCATCTTCATGTCCAATCAGCGAAGAAACCCTCGTGCTATTCCCCACTCATACTCCATCTTCTCAGAGAAAGCACTCAAAGCTTCTACACAATTTCGAGTACTAAAACACTTAAATTTGTTCCTCAGTTAGACATTATCAGATGCTCCTCTCAGATCAGCTAATTATTTACTTTATAGCAACCATACAGATATTAGGAAGTCAATATTCACATAAATTATTTGCTACTAAACACATGTAAGAAATTTCACCAATTATTCTTCTTGCGAGGCATCTTCAAAAAAACCCCATGTGCATCTATTTATTTTCAATTGCAGTGAACATGTTCAAGACATTAGCTAAATTATTTGTAGTTTTTGGGTTAATTTTCTAATGTATGAAGTTATAACTCCGATGATGTAACATCCTAAAACATTTCAACTCACCTAAGAACTACACTAGGTAAATGTTAGATTTCATTTTCCTTCATATTTCTCATTTGATTGATATAAATAATTGAAATAAGTACAGGTTTTTTTAAAGGCATTATGATATGTTACTTCTGGTTCTGTTTCGCTTAGTAGCTTCTGTTTTGCTGACAAGATATTCTGAAATAATCCATGCATAAAGAGATAGTTGACTTGAAGATTTTTCGCCGAACAAGCGCATTTTCCCGTTAGAGCACCTACATCTTCGTGATCCGGTATTGTTCCTCTCTCTATCTCTAAATTTTTTACAGCATGTCCAGTGTTTCCTTTTTCTTCCATTGGCCACAAAATTCTGAGTCTATTGCTAAGATTTGCTATGCCAGTAAACCAAAATGTGTCCATAAGTGATATATTAAAACCTTACAAATTTCGTGGTGTCTGGACCTTTCATTTTGCATTTAGTAATGAATACAATATGAAATATAATGGAGGTTAAACATTCATCTTTTCACAATGTGTGCCAAAATAATTTTTTAAGTAGTCTGCATAGCTATTTTAATTTTTACTGACTTGGATATTGTAGTGCACCAAAAGTATACTAAGAAATGTACTTTCTTATATTGTTCATTCCGATAATTTCATTGAAAATTAAACAACCATAATCATATAAATTCCTTGCTTTCTTTGACACCAATGTGATTTTCCACAGCTTCAGTAAGCTTCTGCTCATAATAATATGATTTTCAGGTTCTTGGTTATCCGTCATTCATTCTTAATTGACTTGCTTAGTTGTTGGATTTCATAACTAAAACTTACAATTTGACAGGAGGACACGATTTAAGTTCATTTATGACAGAAAAAAAAAGTTTGTAACAAATAAATATGATGCAAGTGTTAGTTCTTTTTCTCTCTGGACTTTCACGCTTTAGTATTGAATCAGTCAATGAGATCTGATCAGGGGAGAAAATCCTAAAAGATCGACTGTTATGGCTACTTTGACTTAAAACAGCCTATGTTATATTCATATATGTTACTTACAGTTAAAATATGATTCATCTGTGTTATTTTTTTTGAGAATATTCAAATGTGTTATTCACTATACTTCTAATGCCTTACTTTTGCACACACATGAGAAAACACTCAAGTTGGACAATGCATATCTAGAAACTGATTGCTACACTAATCGAAGGTTAAAATCTTGCGCATAGTGTGAATCACATCTAATGTTCACATGTATTATTTTCAGAGTAAATTTTCAAGCTTCGACCCCGATGTTATCCTACAAACTAAGTCACTAGACAATTCGTTTATGTCTACTTAGATATGGTAATATCTTGGAAATATTGTTTCTACATATTTTGGCATGTACACTATTATGCTCTTCATGCGTTCATTTTCATATACATCTTCTATCTATTAATATTCCTCATGCATATAACATCTGATGTTTTTCATTCCATATGTGACACGCTCCAACTGCAAGTGCACAGTTGTCGGTGTAGTAATAATCGGAAAAGTCCGGTTTGTCGAACCCAAGGGACTTCGTGTAATTTAACTATTAAATTTATTCTTTATGTGGGCAAAGCGCAGTTGTTTTGTTGTTTCTAATTCTACTAAAAATTAAAAGTAACAATTGTCTCAAATAATTCAAAGAATTATTTCAAGATTAATAAGCACGAGTTGATTTGATGTTTATCAAGATTGATCAAATTCAGGATATCTCTACGGATCACTAGGTATTTCACACTACGTTGGAATTATGTTCTGCTAACACGATGAGTTCTTATTCTAGTTAAACGAGCAATTTTATATTGAAGATGTCTCAACCAATAACTATGCCTAAACTATCGTAACTGATTCCTCTAGCTTACTCAAGTTCAAACACGCATTACGATAATAATTCTACTCTTGTTCTTAGCTAACTAGCAAGATTCCTCAACCCTAGATACGGCTAGTGTGTATTTCAATTTTCCGGGCAACAAACGTAGATTCCTCTATCGTTCATAACCTAGCACAATCCTATTAATACGTCTACCAATAGAAAAGATAGATGAAACTCATAAAATACACATCACTAGATAAGAAATCATCAAGTAAGCTCAAAAGCATGCAAGCAAATCCATAAATCACAAGTGTAGTGATCAAACCCTAGTTTCCTACGAGATATCCCAAAATAAGGGTTTAGCTACTCATAATCATGTTCAAAATACAAAGTATCATGATCCAATATGAAAAACTAGAGAAGAAACGAAGATTAGAAGCCAAACGGATGATCCAAGCTCTTCAACCTAGCTCCAAGCTCTCCAAGCACGTCTCCCAATGTGTCTTCTGATGCCAAACACGTTCCCCAATGTTTCCAAAGTCTTTCGTGGCTCAAACATCTCAAAACTATGCCAAAATAGCGAAAATAGCCCAAAAATCCGATCCTGGCCGCAGAGGTAATCGTACGATTACCTTGATGTAATCGTACGATTACTTGCATTGAAGGTAATCGTACGATTACCTCATAGTAAACGTACGATTACTTCTGATTGAAGGTAATCGTACGATTACCTTAAGGTAAACGTACGATTACTTCTGGTCTTCCACCATTCAAACTTCATCTTCTTGCTCTTTTTCCTTTCGTCTTCACTTCCCGAGCATCCCTTTGAGCCTCCAACTTTTCCGAAGTTCACTTTTGCTCCAATGTCACGTCCCGAGCTCCCGGTTCCTGAAAACCACAACACGAGAAACATACCGGAAGATCAAACGTGATAAAATATAGTCAAAATTAATGCAAAAAGTTCCCGGACTCATCATTAACGTGCAAAGACTCAACATGCTCAAATTTAGCAAGAAATGATCCAAAATCCATCAAAACGCATCGGAATACACGCAAAACGGTAAGGAAACATATAAGAATATAACTCCAAATATGGAGTTATCAACTATCCCCACACTTACCCGTTGCGCGTCCCGAGCAACAATTCAAATCACAAATTATCAAAAATCATCCGAACCTTCCTCCTCTCATCTCACCTCTCGAGTCAACCATTCCAACCAAGACCATTGCATACTTTTCAACTTACCAATTGCATGCTAACCTCAATTAGCCGACTCAATACACACGACGACTCAATACAAGACACAACGATGCAACAATATGATGCAATGCAATTATATGACTCGATCCTACTAAACACATATATACACAAAATATCTTTTTAGGCGAGATCGTTCAATCTCAATTAGCTTAAAACGGTTCTCATGGAGTGATGAAGAATCTAGGAACGAGGTATGAATTGCAACTAAAATTGACAACAAGAATTTCCCTTAGTTGGTATAGAAAGCCTAGCTTTACTACGTGTAAGAATAACCTACCTCTTCGCGTGTGCCGATAAATAAGAGGCTACGCTAGGCTAAGCCACATTCAAGGTCCGAGCTCCTATTCCGCTAACGGGTTAAAATGTAGAGGCTTAGGGACAAAAGGATAATCATGTAGTAGCAAGTCCTAAGCGTCACATTCTCACGTTAAAACCCACATCTCACACACCCTCACCACGATGATAGGAACCGCAACCCGAAACTCACCATCTCCGGCCCTCGATCCCCTCAAACCCCGGTACAATACGATTTCCGTGGCCACCGTCGTGAAACATGCATAAAATGAACATCGCCGTCAATGAAATAGTTGCTTCCACCACTCGGTCTTCATTAAGCTCCAACTTTATTCCTTTATTTCATCTCTCCTTTTTTTCTCTCTTTTTTTTTTCTTTTTTTTTTTCTTTTTTTCCTTTTTTTTTTTTTTTTTTTTTTTTTTCAAATCTCTCAATATCCAAAAACACAACTTCTACAATGTATATCTCGAGTGGTCTTCCAAGTGTCAAGCCAAACAAAAACGTTAAGGGGGGGGGGGAAGTAAACAATCCAATGAATATATATCACACGTAAAATCCATCTCCCCTAACTCAATGAAATACACGGTGCCACCAAACAAAGCCGCAAAAAATCCAAGTACAAGTATGGGGATGGAGTCGTCACAAGCTCAATCTCTATGTCCGTAGTCAAAAGTCGACAACCCCACACTAGAATATACCCATGTCCCCTCTCAAGTAATCAAAACAATGTAAGTCTCGTGCTTAATCCAACCGATCCTCCTACACCAAGATGATGAAAAGAAACGATCCCTAGCACGATCCACCAATTAAATCACCCAACCTAATTTGTGCGTATTAGATGCCACGCGCTCACGGCTCTCCACAACTGTGTCCATGGTGTAATGACATGGAACACCGCCACACCGAAGTGCGCAAGCCTACTCTCACTCACCCTCGCATTCCCCTCGATAATCAGAAATGAAGTACATGCGATAGGTAAAACTCACTCAAGTATATCATGAAGTACTCCCTCATCGAACCCCCTCAACTACCAACACCATCGTGACGCACTAAAGCGGTGATTCTAACAAATCAATGATGAATGCCAAGAATCGTCACCCTAAGTCCAGAGGTTATCAAAGAATCCAAGGTTCGAAACAGGGTTTACTAGTGGTCCTACAAGGTAAGTTCTATAAGCAGTGAGTGCTCTAATACACACCTCGCACAGCTGTTCTGTGTGCCACTACGAGGCGGGTTGGCGACTACCTAAGACGTACACATGAATGTTCGGCTTGTTTAGCTCACACCTAGCTCAACTCTTGTAAGAAAACAAGGCACACACTTTAGATTTGAAAATCATTTAAGTGTATTAAAAATAGGCAGGTATTACCGTAAAGAAAGTCTCTCTATACATACTAAGGGGAACTCACATTGTCATTCTCGGTCACACGTCATACCCTATGCCTAAAGTTCTCACACTCCTCGATTTTCCAAATTCAAGCTTCTTTTGATTGCCCTTTCTCAATTTTCAATTTTTTTTTTTTTTTTTTTGATTTTTTTTTTTAGATAATATTTCCTACTCTATATGTATGGGCCGACTCGAAAGAAGACTCGAAACTGACTCGATTCGGGTAGGTGGACTCAATTGAATCAAACGTGCACTAAACATAAACTACTCACAATACGACACACACAATATATATAAACACGACACGGACTACAAAAAGAGACTCACAATACGACACAAACAACCTATATGTAACTGGTGAATGCAGACACGGACTTGGCTAATAAAAGCTGAGAAACCCCCCCACACTTGAAAGCGTCGTTGTCCTCAACGAATGCATAGGTCAAGCGAAAAGACTCAGCATTCAAATGCAGGGGGGTGGTAAGTCTACTCGGACGAATCCTCGTCGTCCTGGTCCTGGTCTCCGGAATAGGCATCCGAATGGTACTCGTAGGCACCAGGGTAGGTCTCTTGGCCACTAGGCCACTGATCTCTCGGGAATCCCACATGAGTGGCCAATGCCTCTAACCACTGGTCCTGACGGTGCTGATGCAGACTCACCTGACGTAGTCCCTGTCCTAAGTTACGCATGCTACTGCGATGATGCTCAAACTGCCTAGCACTCATGTCAGCAACATAGTCACGGGACCGACCCTGGGATGTGAGGGTCATAGTCCTGGTCAATCTCAACTCGGCCATCAAGTCCGCTAAGCTCACACTCGGCTGGCCAGGGTCAATGACAGGTGGAGGTACAGGCTGAGGTGGAACGGGAGGAGTAGGAGCTGGAGGAGTAGGAGCTGGAGGCGTGGGCGCTGCACGTGAGGAAGGGGCTCTTTTCTTAGCCCTTCCTTTAGGAGGTCTAGAACTAGCTCCAGCCTCCATCACCACTACATCCTTCAACGGGTCCGGGATTTTGTCAAACATTCTCGGAGCCTTGGGTTTGAGGTCTAGCTCTTCCTCAGGCACGCTGGCCCCGCAATCCTGAGCTAGTTGCATGAGTAAGAAACTATGGCCCGCAGACTTCTTGTTTTTCTTTTCATACCTCTCGTGCAAATACAGGAAGATCCGCCTAGGAATGTCTATCCGATGCCCCCTCGATAGACACAGAGCCATGAGACACACCTCAAAATCAACGTAATTGGGAGCCGAAACTCCCAACACCCATGACTCTAACAGCTCAATGAACCACCTTGGCTTAGGCAGCAAGTATCCGACTGGGATCTTCCAATGTCTGATATTAGTTTTAGACCTATCCCAGTCGGCTCCTGGCACTCCCGCAAAACAAAAAGCCGACACCTCATTAATGAGCGTCTGCTGGTCTTTCTGCAGATAAATCTTAAATTGACACGGCTCTGTCAACGGGGGCCACTTAAGTGCTGCGGCGATGCGCTCAGAAGACAAAACTAGCCAGTTCCGACGACAATAAATCACACGAGGCTCATTGAGCCTAGACGTCTCACCCTCATCGGTGTGTCTCGCATTCGCATAAATCTCACGAGTCAGTACAGAACTGGCTTTCTTTTTCACTAACTCCATCCACCCCGCAAAGTTCTCGGTCTTCGCGACCTTTTGTAGGTCCTCAGGCACTCCCTCAAGTGGAAAGATTTTCTCGGCCTGGACACCTCTATTAATCCTAGGGTTCGATCGGTAAAAACCCTGGGCATTCGCCGAAATAAAATATTATCGCAAAAGACCCCGCCACTATCAATTTCCAGCTTTTCGTCATCCGGCTTATGACCACGATCCTTTCTAAATGGGGGCAATTGGGATGGAACGGGTGTATGAAAAACCCTAAGGTCAGGGGATAACGGGATGACCAATTGGCCACCCGTGTCACCCCCATCAGACTCAGACCCACTCTCAGGCACGTTCACCCCACTTCCACCAGGTAATGTATAATCGGGGTCGTTATCACGACTCGTTCTCGCACGTTTGCTCATTTTAACCAAGTATAACAAAATAAAGCAATTAACGCGACAAAAGCAAGTGCACAGTGACAAGATGTGTACAGATATGAAGCAAGTAAGCACGTAAGCACGTAATCCTAGGACTCTAAGCAATCGCCCCCAAGCACGCTACTAAGCGCAACAAAAATTAAATTGGGCTTTTACTCAATTGTGCCTAGACTCGAGTATTGAAATTGCGAGAGAGATTAGGACGTACCTACGTGCCCGGAGCAAGTCTTACGGGCACAAAATTGCAGAATTTCGACAAATCGGGCTGTTTTCGGGTCGCCGAAATTTTTCTTCCAAATTTTGCAATCGAGTTGTGCCTTTTGCTCCTTGCGGTGTCCCCGTCGAAACCCCTAAATCACTTTTGCCGAATTCAGCCTCAATTTGCCCAATTTCAGAGGTTCACTCGAAACCCTAACTGCCCCCTTCTTCAATTCACCACCTATCAATCAACCAACCCTAGCTGTCCTGATCAATGGCGGCTGTAAACCTGTGAGGGCGGCGGCGATGGTGGTCTGCGATGGTGGTGGCTGGAGATGGTGAAGTAGGAGGGTTTGGAGTGATGCGTGGCCGCGGGTTGCGGTGCTGCGGTGGTCGGGTGGTGGAGGAGATAGCGGCGGCGGCGGCGGTAGGGTGAAGCGGTGACAGGGAGGGACGTTCTGGTGGCTAGAGGTGGTGGTTGTGGCGGATGTGCAGAGGGAAGAAGGAGGAGGAGTAGTCGACGGGATGGGAGAGAAGAATAGAGAAAAAAAAACGTCTTGTTGATTTTTTTTTTTAACCCGACTAGCTGCCCTTCAGAAGTAATCGTGCGATTACTTTTAAGTAATCGTGCGATTACTTGAAAGTAATCGTACGATTACTACCTCGTACGACCTAGTGGGTAGGTCATGCGACCTAGCTAAAAAAGCTGCTTCCACCACATTCCAAATTTTTTCTAAGGCAAAAGTAAACGTAAGGTAATCGTACGATTACTTTTGTGCAGGGAAAAAAGTTTTTTATATTAGCCAAATATAACCTTTACCTCGTATTTTGATCCCGACCTCCGATGAGTGTGATTTTTGCACCTTTGGATCCCTTTTTCGACGTAAGTCTTGCTCACATAAATCACGTCCCGTTTCCGGATCGTTTTCCCCGACTTTCCTCAATTATCGCCTAATTACGCGAAAAATATCCAAAATGTGCCAATTTCGTCGCTTTCTTCAAAATTTTGCAATCCCCTTCATCAAGATGGGGAGTGCGGGATCTCTTCTCGTGCAGAAAAATTCCCAAAGTCCGGGGAACCTTTCATTCTTCAATTTCGCGCTTCCAAAGGCTCGTTTTGCATTTCCGGATGCTTTTGGACGCCTTTTAGCATCCTTTTTCGTCTTTGTTGCCCGTTTCTTTGGTTTGTCATGGATCTCCTCGACCTCGAGACTCCATTTATGTTATAAAAAATTCCCAATGTACAGGGAACCTTTTATCCTTCAATTTGATCATTCCAAAGTCCCGTTTGGCAATTCCGGATGCTTTTTGACTCCTTTTTCCTCTTCGCAACATCCTTTTTGGCATAACTTCTTCGTCCGGACTCCGATATACGAGATCCACCTATCCACAGAAAGCTCTCGACCGCCCCCACACTTTGGCATTGTTCAAATCAGCTCACAGTTCTGTCTTCAAAAATTTACCTCGTAATCCGTGCCATTGTGCCAGCTTTCTCAATTTCTTTACGTCTTCTTTGCGTATATCAAGAAGGGGAGTCCGGGAACTTGATCTCCCCCAGATGCGTGTGTTGAGTAAGTGTAGGAATGGCGTCAATCATCTATTTCTTCATTCCGGGTCCCGATACGCGTTTTGGCCTGCTCTTTCTCGTTTTTCGTGCAATTCTTCACTCGCGTATCAAGAAGGGGGACCCGGAATAGGCCTTCCACCTAGAATTCCTGCACATACTCATTGGAAATATTAAATCCACTCTCTCGCACCTCTCAAATAATTAGAACAAAATAAAATAACAAGACAGTATTGAAATCTACACTATGCAATAAATAGGTTGGGTTGCCTCCCAACAAGCGCTTTGTAATTTAAGGTTGACGGCCCGACCAAGTTACCTCAGATGAGCTCAGATATCGGGAATTGGTTTGAGGCTCTCGATAACCCCAATGAAATTCCCGTCCACGTACGGTTTTGCTCGCTGTCCATTTACCTTGAACCTGTTCCCATTCTCAGCTTCTACCTCGAGCGATCCCCATGGGTAAACCTCTGTAATTGTAAATGGACCACTCCACCTTGACTTCAGCTTGCCCGGAAACAATTTTAGTCGGGCGTTGAATACCAATACCTTCTGGCCCACTCTGAAATCTCGTGGAATGATATGCTTGTCATGCCATTACTTGGTCCTCTCTTTGTAGATCTTGGCACTCTGATATGCCATCAACCTGTGTTCTTCTAACTCAAGCAATGCCTGCTTCCTTTGCTCACCAGAGAGCTTAGCATCCAAATTTAATTTCTTTAGAGCCCAAAACGCTTTGTGCTCAAGTTCCACCGGCAGATCGCACGATTTCCCGAAAACGAGCTGGTAGGGAGACATGCCCAAGGGAGTCTTGTATGCAGTCCAGTATGCCCATAAACTATCATCCAAGTGTAGAGCCCAGTCTTTGCGTCCTGGATTGACAGTTTTCTCTAGAATCCCCTTTATCTCTCGGTTAGACACTTCAGCTTGACCATTGGATTGTGGATGATAGGCCAATGAGATCTTGTGTGTCTTTACCCCATACTTGCTCAAGGTATTGGCAAAAACCTTGTTCACAAAGTGTGATCCCTCATCGCTAATAATGGCTCTAGGCGTCCCAAACCTTGAATATATTCTTGCGTAAGAATCTCTCGACTGTAGCACTATCATTCTTTGGACACGCCAGAGCCTCCACCCATTTGGTGACATAATCAACCGCCAACAGAATATACAGATTACCAAGCGACGATGGGAATGGCCCCATAAAATCAATTCCCCACACATCAAACGGTTCTACTTCTAACACGAAATTTTGAGGCATTTCATTTCGGTTAGAGATATTACCTGTTCTTTGGCACCGGTCACACTGCTGCACAAATAGATGGGCGTCTTTATGCAAAGTTGGCCAAAAGAAACCACTCTGAAGTACCTTAGCAACTGTGCGTGATTTGCCGAAATGTCACCCGCAATTCAACTCGTGGCAGTGTCTAAGGATCTCTAACGTGTCCGGTTCCGCAACACACCTCCGCAATACATTATCTGCTCCCAGCTTGAACAGATAAGGATCATCCCAGAAGTATTGTCGCGCGTCCGCAAAGAATTTCTTCCTCTGGTGGTAACTCATGTCATTGGGTACAATGTTTAGTGCCTTGAAATTTGCCAAGTCAGCAAACCAAGGCACAGCTGCAACCACAACCATAAGCTGTTCATCTGGAAAATCATCTAGAATAGGCAAATCTTCCTGCTTATCGTTCTCCAGTCTTGACAAATGGTCCGCAACCACATTCTCTACTCCCTTTTTATCCTTGATTACCACATCGAACTCTTGCATCAATAAAACCCACCGGATCAATCTTGGCTTGGCGTCCTACTTGGTGAGAAGATACTTGAGGGCTGAATGGTCCGTGAAAATCGTCACCTGAGAACCCACAAGATATGGACGAAACTTGTCCAACGCAAATATGATTGCCAACATCTCTTTCTCCGTGGTAGCATAATTAACCTGTGCATCATTAAGAGTACGACTGGCATAATAAATGACGTGAGCTACATTATCTTTCCGCAGGCCCAGAACTGCTCCCACCGCATAGTCACTAGCATCACACATGAGCTCAAATGGTAGGGTCCAGTCTGGTGTGGTGATGATAAGCGCGCTAATCAGCTTTTCCTTAAGCAAATCAAAAGCTGACTTGCACTCCGCATTAAAATCAAAAACTGCATCCTTCTCAAGCAATCCACACAAAGGCTTCGTGATCTTCGAGAAGTCTTTAATGAAGCGCCGATAGAACCCTGCATGTCCCAAGAAACTCCTTACCCCTTTGACAGAGGTAGGGTAAGGAAGCTTCTCAATGACCTCAATCTTGGCTCTATCCACCTCTAATCCTTTGCTGGAGATCTTGTGGCCCAAAACAATACCCTCAGTAACCATGAAGTGACACTTCTCCCAGTTGAGCACTAGGTTGGTGTCAATACATCTATCCAGAACCCGGGCCAACTGTTGCAGGCAGTCTTCGAATCCATCACCATAGAGCGAGAAGTCATCCATGAACACTTCAAAGTTCTGCTCCATCATATCAGAGAAGATCGACATCATACACCTCTGAAACGTAGCAGGTGCGTTGCATAACCCAAAAGGCATGCGTCTAAAAGCGAAAGTCCCATAAGGACAAGTGAATGTCGTCTTCTCCTGGTCAGCTGGCTCAATTGCTATTTGGTTGTACCCGGAGTACCCATCCAAAAAGAAATAATGAGAATGGCGTGCCATCCTATCAAGCATCTGATCAACGAATGGGAGGGGAAAATGATCCTTCAAAGTGGCATCATTGAGCTTGCGGTAATCCATGCAAACTCTCCACCCAGTAACAGTACGAGTAGCAATCTGATCACCTTTTTCCCCTTCCACCACAGTTATACCTCCCTTCTTAGGGACACACTGCATCGGGCTAGTCCATGTGCTGTCGGAAATGGGATAAATGATGCCCGCCTCCAACCATTTAAGCACCTCTTTCTTCACCACCTCCTGCATGTGAGGATTGAGGCGGCGCTGAAACTTAACTACCGGCTTCTTATCTTCCATGAGCCGAATCTTGTGCTGGCAAACTGTGGGGCTGATCCCCTTGATATCTGCTATGGTCCATCCCATAGCTGCCTTTCTCTCCTGTAGTACCTTGAGAAGCTGCTCCTCCTGTTCCCTGTCCAAACATGCAGACACAATCACAGGTAAAGTCTCATTAGATCCGAAGTACAAATATTTCAAATGAACAGGTAAAGGCTTTAATTTTAAAACAGGAGCAGTAATAAGAGAAGGAGTAAGAATCTTCCTGCTTCCCTCATTAAAGACGGGTAATGGTTGGCGCCAATGCACATCTAAGGCTTACTCTTTCTCGCTGGAATCAAGTAGAGCAAGCTCCTCATATAGTTGCTCCAACAAAATATCGTCCTCTTCGTCTGGCGTGTATGCCTCCACCCCAAAGCACTGCTCGCTCACCGCGTATGCGGGAAACTTCATAGCCTCAAATACATTGAAGGCCACCTTCTCATCGTTGATCTGCATAGTCAGCTCTCCATTGGCCACATCAATGATAGTCCTCCCAGTAGCCAGGAATGGGCGGCCCAAAATAAGAGGAACATCATCGTCAGCCTCCATGTCTAAGATCACAAAATCCGCTGGGAAGATGAGTCCTTCAACTCTCACTAATACATCCTCTAAAACACCCCTGGGGCGTTTTATAGTGCGATCAGCCATCTGCAAGCACATCCTAGTAGGCTTAGGATCTCCCACACCAAGTTGCTCAAAAACCGATGTGGGCATCAAATTAATACTTGCACCAAGATCACACAATGCCCTCCCATGAAACGCATCTCCCAATGTAACAGGAATGATGAAACCGCCCGGATCTTTCATCTTCTTTGGTAGCGCCTTTTGCACGACCGCGCTACACTCCTCATTCAGAGTCACGGTTTCAAAGTCATCCATGCGCCTCCTATTAGAAAGGAGGTCCTTGAGAAATTTGGCATATTTAGGCATTTGTGAAATGGCTTCCGCAAAAGGTATATTAATGTGCAGTTTCTTGAAGATATCCACAAACTTCTTGAAATGCTTGGCATCCTCTTGACTCTTCAATCTCGGCGGGTATGGCACTCGCACACTGTATTCCTCCCTTGGCTTCTGTTTCTCATCCGACTTCCTCACCGTGTCCTTTGATTGGGGAATCACGGTAGGCACGGGAATCTCTTCATCCAAGGCTTTTTCAGTGGCCTTAGTCGCCTCAGCTCGCGCATGGGTAGGATATGGGGGATCCTGGGTAGTGGTCCCACTACGAGTAGTAATAGCCTTCAATTGCTCAGTTGGAGTAATAGTGTTGGAAGGAAGTATACCTGGTGGAAGTCGAGGATTCTGATTAGCTATTTGGCCAATTTGTGTTTCATGATTCTTTAACGAGGCTTCCATTGCGACAATTTTACTCTCAATCTTGTCGTTGCTAGCTAACAGTTTCCTCAACATCGCATTTGTATCCTGTTCTTCTGAGGATGGGGCTGGAGCCTGTTGTTGTGGAACCTGTCTCTGAGCTTGGTAAGGAACATTTGGCCTATGACCTGGCGCATATAAACCACTATTCGGATTGGCATAGCTGAAGTTGGGGTGATTGCGATTGTTGGGATGATAGGTGTTTGGCCATTGCTGTCGTCTTTGTTGACCCATGTAATTCACGTCTTCAATGCCATCCCCATATCCCTGATTTGCATCTGCTACCATCTCTCCCACTGACTTCACCTGTGCCGATGGATTCAAATGACTGAAAGCCGACGTCATCACTGCCATCTGATGTTCAAATTTCTGTTCCACCATAGACTCTATCTGACTAACCAATGCCCCATCTGATTTCGCGCTTCTACGAGTTTCAGACCTCGTGGATTCATGTTTTGCTACATTATCTAGCAAATCACGACATCTCTGTAGTCCCATCCCCATAAAATTGCCTTGAGCCATCATGTCTAGTTCACTAGCAGTCTCCCTGTCCAAAGCATTGTAAAAGTAGTGAAGAAGTTTATACCATGGCTCTCCGTGAGTAGGGCATCTGCGAAGGAGCTGGTTGAACTTTCTCCATGTGTCACCCAGAGAATCATCTTCCTGCTGTTTAAATTTGGTTATGTCAGCCATCCGTTGAGCAACCTTGGATGGTGGAAGATACTTCCTGAGAAACTCTCTGCTACAATCTGCCCATGTAACTATGCTGCCTGCTAGAAGTTCCATAAGCCATGTCTTTGCCTTTCCCGATAAAGAGAAGGGGAAAAGCATGAGCTTTATCGTCTCGATTGGAACTCTCTGGTCATACATGGTAGAAGTAATTTGCTCGAAATTGAGCAAGTGCTGATGTGGGTCATCACTCGGGGCTCCAGTGAATAAGCACTCATCCCTAACCATATTGATCAACGGTTGGCGAATCTCGAAATGCGCGGCATTAATCTGCGGCCTGACAATGGTGGGCTGATATCCCTCGGGTGTAGTCCTGAAGTAGTCCACCAAAGGACGTTCATCCTCCTCAGCATTGTTGACCTGCTCCACCTCATTCCGGCCGTTATTGTTCCGATTATTACCCCCATTGTTCCCATTGCCACCGTTGTTTCCACCATTAACTCCTCCATTGTTTCTATCAACTATTTCTGCACCAGGGAGTTGTTGTGGATTCGGGGGATTCATGCGATCAATCATGGCCTGCATCTCAGTCATTTGAGCCCTAAGCTGCTCAGTTTCCCTTGCTCGATTTGCTGCATCTTCCACAGCAGCAGCTCTAGCTGCTTCCGCATCTTCGAGGCCTTTGCGGAACCTCTCAAACTCAGCTCTAGTTTGCTCGTCCAGCTGAACTGAATTTGCTTTCCTCTTGTCTCTATTCTGTGCTCGCAATAAGGATTCCGGGTCTTCAAGTGTTGGATGCAAAGGCTCGTCTCTAGAACGTGACATGCACCAAATGAATCAGACCTGAAACACGGATCACACACACAAAACAGGTGAGTAACAAATATAAACTGAAAAGTAAATCCCTAAAGAGAAAAATAATAGCTAATTTATTTGAAGTCCCCGGCAACGGCGCCAAAAACTTGACACGCTCCAACTGCAAGTGCACAGTTGTCGGTGTAGTAATAATCGGAAAAGTCCGGTTTGTCGAACCCAAGGGACTTCGTGTAATTTAACTATTAAATTTATTCTTTATGTGGGCAAAGCGCAGTTGTTTTGTTGTTTCTAATTCTACTAAAAATTAAAAGTAACAATTGTCTCAAATAATTCAAAGAATTATTTCAAGATTAATAAGCACGAGTTGATTTGATGTTTATCAAGATTGATCAAATTCAGGATATCTCTACGGATCACTAGGTATTTCACACTACGTCGGAATTATGTTCTACTAACACGATGAGTTCTTATTCTAGTTAAACGAGCAATTTTATATTGAAGATGTCTCAACCAATAACTATGCCTAAACTATCGTAACTGATTCCTCTAGCTTACTCAAGTTCAAACACGCATTACGATAATAATTCTACTCTTGTTCTTAGCTAACTAGCAAGATTCCTCAACCCTAGATACGGCTAGTGTGTATTTCAATTTTCCGGGCAACAAACGTAGATTCCTCTATCGTTCATAACCTAGCACAATCCTATTAATACGTCTACCAATAGAAAAGATAGATGAAACTCATAAAATACACATAACTAGATAAGAAATCATCAATTAAGCTCAAAAGCATGCAAGCAAATCCATAAATCACAAGTGTAGTGATCAAACCCTACTTTCCTACGAGATATCCCAAAATAAGGGTTTAGCTACTCATAATCATGTTCAAAATACAAAGTATCATGATCCAATATGAAAAACTAGAGAAGAAACGAAGATTAGAAGCCAAACGGATGATCCAAGCTCTTCAACCTAGCTCCAAGCTCTCCAAGCACGTCTCCCAATGTGTCTTCTGATGCCAAACACGTTCCCCAATGTTTCCAAAGTCTTTCGTGGCTCAAACATCTCAAAACTATGCCAAAATAGCGAAAATAGCCCAAAAATCCGATCCTGGCCGCAGAGGTAATCGTACGATTACCTTGATGTAATCGTACGATTACTTGCATTGAAGGTAATCGTACGATTACCTCATAGTAAACGTACGATTACTTCTGATTGAAGGTAATCGTACGATTACCTTAAGGTAAACGTACGATTACTTCTGGTCTTCCACCATTCAAACTTCATCTTCTTGCTCTTTTTCCTTTCGTCTTCACTTCCCGAGCATCCCTTTGAGCCTCCAACTTTTCCGAAGTTCACTTTTGCTCCAATGTCACGTCCCGAGCTCCCGGTTCCTGAAAACCACAACACGAGAAACATACCGGAAGATCAAACGTGATAAAATATAGTCAAAATTAATGCAAAAAGTGCCCGGACTCATCATTAACGTGCGAAGACTCAACATGCTCAAATTTAGCAAGAAATGATCCAAAATCCATCAAAACGCATCGGAATACACGCAAAACGGTAAGGAAACATATAAGAATATAACTCCAAATATGGAGTTATCAATATGATACAAATTCTTTAATAATAAAGACTGGTTTCTTAAGTTAAAGTTCACAAATACAACACAACTCTGTATACTATGATTTTTTTATTATTTTGTTATTCTTATTTCTTTGCGACCTACTATTGTCCCATCTTATGTGAAACTTAATTGTTATAACAACAAAGTAGAAATACTACATGCCACTGAATAATACCCTCAAAATAACATGGTAAAACGATCATTGTCGTAGATATACAAAACTTCAAATAATAGAATAATCTTCTAGACAAACAACAATGATCAATAGCTACTCCAGAAGAATCTCGCAAATTCTCTGCAAGAGCATATAGATATATGCATAAGTCAGTTGTCACATGAAGCTTAGTTTTTAACCATAGGTGTTACTAAAAATTAATAACACGCATATTAGCTCCATTACAGTGAGACATTTAGACATGTCAATTTCATCTAATTCGTTTTGTTTAGATCTATGCATGTCAGCATAGGAGAAACTAATATAGAATACAATGCCTTCCTTGATATGTTTGATGTACACATAGCTAAAATGTCATATTCATCATATTTTACCTGACGTAGTAGATTCTAATTCTAATCTTCCTTGCTGCAGATTCATTCAGCATTTTACGCTGCACATCAAACCCACAATGGAACACCAAGACACAAGTCCAGCACTTCATCAGCAAGACAACTAACACAAAGCAACAACACTCAGTGTGCTGCCAAACTCAAAATATAATCCTCCTGTAGCAGAATATATCATCGCAACTATAGAATAAGCAAAAATTCAGCCTCAGTCTCCCCCGAGACACCAATACACGATGACTACCCCGACAATTTATCTTACACCTACAACTGCCACAGCTGAAGCGGTAGTAGAAACAACAACGTCATAATTGAAAGCCAATGATGAGAAATCAATTGATATGCTGAAAGAACAAATCCAGGTGTTAAAAAAACTAATTGCACTCAATGAACAGTAAGTGGACATGGAAATTATCTTCATTATCAAACTCGAAGAACTGTGTCAAAATATTGCAAAGTTGAAGCCACCACCTCACGAAGCAGCAACACAAAAAGATACAGAGATGACGATTCTCCATCACCTCCTCCTTCAAAAACGGCCAAGTAGTATAATATTATCTAAACGTTATCTATTAGTATATATTATATAATTATTGTACATAGGCTCCGTAATGTAATATGAAGTATGGACATATACTAGTGATAAATCCTCCATATGAGTCATCCTATGTACCTTCTACATTGTAATTTGTGTGGGTTTCGGTGCAAAGTAATGAATTACGGGCTTATTTGATGAGAAAATGCATTTATGGATGCTTTTTTTAGCTTAAACGTACAATACGGGCGTTTCTTATTGGTTATGAGTATGATTTGAATGATTTATAACATTTGATCTTCGCAGTAGTGTTCGTGTTGTTGTTTGACAAGAATTACTTATCTGGGAATCAATTGGATATAAGAAACGAGCTTCGGAATAAAAGAAAAGAAAACAGGATGAAAAGCAACTAAGAAAATCCGAGAGCATCAGGATGTCTTCATAGGAGCACAATTTGTCTTTGTACGAATACAATGCCTTAGCCAAATTTTCAGAAAAGAAGAAATTCTTCCCAGAATAGCTTGCTGTGTGAGAGTAGGAAGATCTTCCTACGAAGACGAAAATGTCTTCCTACAAAGTACTTCTTACGAAGACATCGTCTGTTCATACGAAGACATGGGGAAGGTCATCCAAAAATAAGGAAATAATGCCTAAAGCTTTCCTAATTGAATTAGGACTCTTAGGGAATGTGCATAAGACATATTAGGTCGTATTTTCAGAGAGGAGACACAGAGAAGAAGGTTTGAGGAGCAACTTGGTGCTAGAGTTCGTCGTGGAAGCAAGGATTCATTCGTTTGATACCTCTACTCTTATCTTTTCATTTTTTTTATACATGATCACACAAACCCTTGTATTTGTGATCATGAATATGCATAGCTAAACTTCGTAGATTAGGAACCCAGTTTGGGGTTACGATTTTCACATTGATTATGCATTTTATGAATTGAGATTCATGTTTTATAAACCTAATTGATTATTTGCGTTTTCTATGATTGTTTTGTTATATTCATCCTTTCTAGTTAATTGGAGACGTCTTGATTAGCTAGAACTTAGTTTTCAATTATTTGGTAACTCGGTAGTTGTTGAACCGAAAAATCACACAATCGCGCATTCTTAGTGAAAGCAAGAAGTGGTATCGTTAGACTAGAATTCATCGTTAATGCATGTTTAGGGAAAGTTAGAACTTGGTAACTCGTTTTTAATCCAACCTAGTCATAGGATGCTCACTTGGTAACTCAGTGAGTTAGTATTTCTCGATTAGCAAAGTGAACTTTGTATGTGCTTCACAAATCATAGAACGTTTTCAATGAGAAGATCCTAGCAATCCCCCAACGAGGTGTCCTGGTTGTTTTTTCTATCTTAAATCTCGATATTTAAATACTTGATTTGTCTTTTAAACTTTCTTAGTTTAAGTAACTCAATTGCATGCCCACACGAGGTTAATAAATACTAATTAGTTCACAACAAGTCTCTAGGATTCGACATTATTACTAGAATGATAGTTGTACACTTGCAGTTAATCTTCATCAACTCACAATTTAGCTACCTCCCAACGCAGTCAAGCTAAGCGACAAATTGTGCTTCACAGTTTTGTTCTAGCTACCTTGTAAACTACACTTTTCGGTATATGTGTGTGTGTGTCTTGAAAATCACTGCAACAACCCTGAATTGATAGTAAGTCATGTGTATTTCAATCTACCAATTTGAACAACTTCAAAAAACACGAATTTATTTCTTTACTTCCACACCTTCACATTTCTCTCCTTCGATTACTGTTGCTTAGGTTGTTCTATCACATGTTGGTTCATAAGTCCAACTTTAATTGTTGCTTCTCAATTTATGTCCAGTAAATTTTTGCCTCGATAGGAGAATAATATATCTTCTTTAATTATGATAAAATCCAACAATAAATACTACGCTTAGGAATCTTCAGTGCTATGAAGCGAAAAATGTAAATTATATGTTTAAATTTCGATGATATACATTTTGAAGTCATAATCGAACATTATCATTTATTTTGCCAGGTGACAAGCTAATTTATGCAATTGTGTGTACTAACTTGACAACAACATCAAAATCAACAGGGTGGAAATGAATATTTCCTGTAACTCGGGGGTAATAGTACAAAATTGATATAAATTATTACTGGATGGAGTAGCCATTAACCATTCAATACTCTTAAAATTACTACTGGATGGCGTAGCCATTAACCATTCAATACTTTACTACTGGAAATGAATATTTCAGCTGCTTGCCTGCGATTGTCTCTCTCCATTTGTGAACTCCCAAGGTAACATCTGCTAAACACTTTCGTCCATTGGACATTCCCATTAATATTCCTTCTTCTCTTCCTCTAGCAAACAAATTATGTGAATCTCTTACATATGATCTTTGTTTTCTAAAAATAGAATCACCACTTGACTGATTTCCTTTCGATTCAACTTATGCGGAAATTAGCGTGCTAGTCGCAAGTATACGAATATGGTAGTAGCGAGTGTATTTCAACTCGGATTATCGATCCCACGAGGAATATTACAGGTTTTTCAAGGAATTAAGTTTAACTCACAAAGTGTAAAAGGGATGAGTAGTTTAAGATTTTGATTACCAACTAAGACGTAAATATTTTTATGAGAGTTTTCTGAATAATTTGAGTGTCGTAAATCTAGTACTAGATTCCAGGATCCCCTAGGGTCTTTTCAGTTTACCGTTCTGTTGATTATGAAAACACATACCAGTTACTTATTCGTGCCAAGTACCAGTAGCGCAGTCATTATTCAGTTCCTGCACATTGCCACGATCCTGCATATTTCGGATCCTGTTAAGCTACCTAAATCTGTAGTTTCGTTCTAAGTCTGCTAGGGTTTCTAACATGTCCTAAAGGCACGGGTCAGATTCTCTAACATTTGTTCAAACGCTTAGGCTAGTCCTATCTCCCCTTCTCTTTTGGTTCTATCGGGGTAAGGTGCTAAATTTTGTCTTCTCTTCCTAACCCTAACCAGCCGTTATCACCTACCGGGTCGAATCTATAAAAATTTTGGTTTGCGACTCCGATCATGCATGAACAGTAAAATCAAAGACAGAATAACGAATAAAAACTGCAGATATTAAGATCCTAAGATCATGAATCCATAGTAGAAAATAAAACTAGATACTGAGTATGAAACCCTAGGTTCACTGAGAACCTAGGTAAAGTGTTTAGCTACTGAATGACATAATTATATAACAAATTTCTATAATATAGATATAGATTGAGATCAAACGAGTGTCTTGGAATTTGGGTTCGTGCTTCCGTGCTCTCTAAGGATGCTAAGACTCCTCCTTGGATGTATTGTGTGTAAAAAACGAGCTCTGGACGTCCCTTTATATAATGTTGAGAAGCTTCCGGAAAAAATGACTGAATTTATGAAACTGCCACTGACCAAACCCGCCTCAGAAAACTGTGACCAAACCTGCCTCAGATAACTGTGTGGCAGGCAGCTAGCCACGCAGACAGTGAGTCTTTCAGCTCCCGAAGTCTCCCTCTTTCCCCTTACATGTGTGGCTGTTGTGTTCCATGCTGACAAGGTCCTCTGGCATCTCAAAAGGTATATCTCTCTCCCCTTCCTGTGTTGATGATGCGTGGCTGGCAGCTAGCCACGCATACATGGGTCTTCCTAGATTGATTTCCTTCATTTTCTCTGTCTTCTTCCTCTAGATCTGCGTGGCTACTGCGTGGCTGGCAGCCAGCCATGCAGACTGTTGGAATAGATGCCCTAGAGGCAATCTAGTTTAGTATGAATTTGTATTTGGCTAGAAAAATTCATTTATTATTTATTGGATATTTAATATAATGAAGTCCTTAGATTTACAATCGTGTTGTTTATCTTAAATATCCCTAGTCAAGTATAATGATTAAATGGGACAATCATTTATAGACTAGTATGGGGTTGGATTGATATGGAGATATCACGATCCAACACATAGGTGTGCATTACGGAATGTTGCACTAGATTGACCCATCACCGAGAAGGCTACATACACGTTATGTTAAGCCACAAGTTCTTCTCGGGTACAATGGTATTGTCATCCTTAGACTTGAAGTCACTAGATATTCTAGTTGTGGATCATTGTGATCTTGGTAGCGTTAAACGCTACACCGTGACTGGGTAGTTATAAAGGCGTGTACTGGATACAATGAGAAGCAAGCTTAGAGATCGTAGTGGATGTAGAGAGGATTTGCCCCTCCCCATAACGGGAGCAAATATCCTAGGCCACTCGAAGGATAGTGCTTATAGAATGTCTGGCCAGACTCAAATAAATCAATATATAGGATATTGATGTTATTTGCACGAATAAGGCTATTCCATGGATCGAGAAACTAGGGATTGGATATACGAGTGTGACTTGTATGTCTCGTGTCCAATCCGGATATGGAGGCAAAGGGATGAGACAATTACTTGTAGAAGGTTGTCTAGATGACTATTCTATTAGTTGGCTAGAATGGATGTTTTGCTAGAAACCGCTCCATATTAGCAAAGAGTTGCTACCAACTAGATAGAACCTATGGGGTCACACGCTATATAGAGTTGTACTAGATTTGGGAATTAATTAATTGGATTAATTAATTAGAAGGATCACTTTGCAAAACCTTGCAAACTTAGTAGGGACTAATTTGCAAGGAAGGGACTAAATTGAATTCTAGTAGGACTAGAATAAGTCCTTTAGGTAGTTAACAAGGAGTTGTTGGACTATATAAAGGACCCTCCTTCCTTCCTTCCTCATAACTTATGCTCTAAAGAGAACATAACAAGAGTGGGAGAGAACAAAGGAGAGAGAGAGCAAGCAACAAGGAGCGACGCCGCCCCTTGCCGCCGCCCCTCACCCCGTCGGCCAAAAGGAAGGGCCGAGCCCCTTCTTTTGTCTCGTTTTGCATGATTCCTTCACCCTCCTCTCATTCCGGGCTAGCACCAAGGAGATTGGAGATCTAGGATCAACTCTAGGCGTGGATCAACTATAGAGAACGTGACACTATTCGCGTTTGAAGTCATCAAGGAGAACCCAAAGGTGTGTTTATGATTTCTTACCTTCACTATCGTTATGCATCTAGACTTGTGATCCTTGGAGGGTTTTGCATGGTTATTTGTTTGATTATGCTTCCGTTTGCGCGATCCATGAATCAAAACCCTACAGTGGTATCAGAGCCACAGGTCATAGAGCATAAACGTAGTTTATGTGTTACATTCTTGTTGTTTTACACCTTAATTTGTTGATTATCGCGTAAAACAAGACAAATCAAGCATGGGATGCAATTTGTCAATAATTAAACCATAACAAGACCCAATTTTGCATTGGATGCATGAATTGGTGAGTTTGAGAAATTTTAGGATCTTAGATCTAGGGTTTGGGCATCCTTGGGGAAGAAGGAGTTCTCCCAAAACAAGGAAACAACCAAACTTGGGCTCCAAGCAAGGAGGTTGTTTTGGAAACAACCTCCATAAGGAGGTTCGGCCCCCTAGGGGACCGCCCCCCTTGCTTGCCGCCCAAGATTGGCGCCCTAAGGGGCCGGGCGGCCCTAACCCGCGGGCCTAGCTTGCGGGTTTTGGGCCGGGCCGGCCCTAGGGCCTTATGGTTCACATTGTTTGGACCCGGGCAATTGGATTGTTGGGCCCATGGACCGTTTTAACCCTAGAAATCCTAAAATCAATTAAAATTGACCAAGCGCGTTAAAATTGGATTTTAACTGTTTATGTGCAAATCGCATGGTGATTGGATATGGCCTTAGGATGTGGTTTGATGTGGATGTTTAATTTTGTGGTTTGGTTTTACGGCCTGCGAGCTGATCAATTAATTGTAATAATTAATTAGGGTTTTATGGCCTGCGTGCCATTTTTTTCTCAACTTGTGAGATTTATTTTATTTAGTATAGATATTAGCTAGTGCTAGATAAAGTAGATTGTTAGCCAAGATTGAAGAAAAGAAGCCCAAAGCCAAAGAAGCCACAAAAGATGGAGCATGGAGCATGGAGCATTCCACATGACTATGAAGGATGGACCAAAAGATCAAGACGCATGGAGATGTGTTTGCTTAGGGTTCATAGATAATTCCATTGGCTTGGAATTATCTTAGTCTAGAAAAGGCCATATCCACATCACGTTTAATTTCTGTTTTGTGGTTGTTTATTTATTGTCTTATTATTTGTGTGGTTGGTGTATGGATGATGCATGCAATTAGGATAATAAGATAATTAGACAACCCGGATCTATTGGAGTTGTGCCCAAACTCAAATAGATAGATTAGTTGATGTTGATCAACAAAATAATTAAAAATTGAAAATCCCTCAAATTTTAAATATTGTGTTCTTGCCTTCTCGTTATTTAAACACTCATTATCATCATATTTATCAAGTTCGTGCGTGCCAAAGCATGGCGACTTGGTTCATAATGATGGAATGCGATGGCACGTAACAATGTGCAATTGTTTAGATAAGAGGTTGAGCACAAATAGGCTATTAATTTGATTAAGAAACCTAGAGGCAATCAATTGGGATTATCCATATGGATGGATAAATAAGGAGTTATTTGCCCGATTGAACCAAGAGTTGCATATGGGATGCAATTGGAAATTGTTCCTACCTAGAAGTAGTCGAATTATGGGTGACTTGCCAAAGCAAGCTCATAAGGAGATGAAAAGATGGATCTTGGCCCACTAGAAAATATAAGGATATTTTCCGCATTAATATCTTGAGGGTTATTAATCCGTAGAAAAATAGTGGGAGCTATATTTAATAAACTAGCCATTATTAAATATAGTCAAAAATTCACAAATACTAAAACTTGCGTATTTTCCTTTTGTAGAATTCCAAATGGCAAACAACTCATCGAGTTCACAACATTCCCTACGATCTGTCCTTGAGAAGGACAAGCTCCCTGGAACCAACTTTCTTGATTGGTACAGAAACTTGAGAATTGTTCTCAAGCAAGAGAAGAAACTGTACGCAATAGAGGAGCATGTTCCAGAAGGTCGAGAGAACCAGACACCTGCTGCCTTAAAGGCGTATCAAAAGCGTGTTGATGACGCTAATGATGCGGCCTGCCTAATGCTTTGCACCATGACCTCTGAGCTTCAGAAGCAACATGAGAACATGAATGTTGTCGATATGATCGAACATCTAAAGCAGCTCTTCCAAGAGCAGGCGAGGGTAGAGAGGTATGAGGTCTCAAAGGCACTGTTCAAATGTCATCTGGCAGAAGGGAACCCGGTGGGACCCCATGTACTCCGAATAATCGGGTACTTGGAGAATCTCGCCCGGCTTGGGTTCCCGGTCGGCCAAGAGTTGGCAACCGATCTCGTGTTGCAATCGTTGCCTGAGAGTTATGGACAGTTCATTATGAACTATAACATGAACGAGATCGTTAAACCACTGCCAGATTTGCTCAACATGTTGAGGACGGCTGAACAGAGCATCAACAAGGGTAAGGGAAAGCCCATTATGATGGTGCATAAAGGAAAGGGCAAAAAGTTTGCCTCTTCCTCCAAGGGCAAAGGCAAGTCAGTTGCCAAGTCCAAGGAACAAGCCCTTAAGCCTGTTGGTGGCATTGCCAAGGTCGTGACTAAGGGTGAGTGTCACTACTGCAGTCAACCTGGACACTGGAGGAGGAACTGCCCAAAATATCTGGAGGACAAGAGGCTTGGAATAGTGATTCCACCACCACCAGGTATTTTTGTTGTAGATGTCAATTTAACTGTCTCTACATCATGGGTATTAGATACTGGATGTGGATCTCATATTTGTCGAAATATGCAGGATCTAAAGAGAAGTAAAAGATTGGCTAAAGGGGAGGTAGATCTACGCGTTGGGAATGGAGCAAAGGTTGCTGCGTTGGCCATAGGCGTGTGCGAGCTATCTCTGCCTTCAGGATTAGTTTTAGAATTAAATAATTGCTATTTTGTGCCTGCTATGAGCAGAAACATTATTTCTATTTCTTGTTTGGACAAGGAAGGTTTTATTATTTCAATAAAGAACAATTGTTGTTCCTTTTATTTGAATAATATTCACTATTTTAGTGCGCAATTATTTAATGGACTTTATGTCCTTGATCTAAGCAATCCAGTCTACAACATTAATACCAAGCGGATTAAAATAAATGATTTAAATCCTGCTTATTTATGGCATTGTCGTTTAGGCCACATAAATGAGAAACGTGTATCTAGACTCCATAAGGATGGATTGCTAGACTCATTTGATTTTGAATCATATGAGACATGTGAGGCTTGTTTATTGGGAAAAATGACAAAGTCCCCTTTCAATAAGAAAGGTGAGAGGACTAGTGAGCAATTGGCGCTCATACATACCGATGTGTGTGGGCCATTTGCCACGCCTGCCAGGGGTGGTTATGTCTACTTCATTACATTTACTGATGATTACAGTAGATATGGATTTGTGTACCTTATGAGGGCAAAATCCGAATCCTTTGAAGTGTTCAAAGAATTCAAGAATGAAGTAGAGAAGCAACTTGGCAAAAGTATCAAAGGCTCTACGATCAGATCGTGGAGGAGAATACTTGAGCCAAGAGTTTGACGACTATCTTAGAGAGTGTGGGATCGTGTCCCAACTCACTCCACCCGGAACGCCACAATGGAATGGCGTGTCCGAGAGGAGGAATCGAACCCTATTGGATATGGTTCGGTCTATGATGTGTCAAACCGATCTTCCATTATCATTTTGGGGGCTACGCTCTATTAAGTGCAGCTTTCACCATTAACCGTGTTCCATCTAAATCAGTCATGAAGACACCATATGAGATGTGGAGTGGGAGGCGTCCCACACTGTCGTTCATGAGGATTTGGGGCTGAGATGTCTATGTAAAGCGTTTACAATCAGACAAGCTAGGGCCTAAATCGGATAAGTGTAAATTTGTGGGGTACCCTATGGAAACTAAGGGATACTACTTATACAATCCAACCGAGAACAAAGTGTTTGTTGCTCGGACCGGCGTGTTTCTAGAAAGAGAATTTGTCTCTAAAGAAGCAAGTGGGAGGAATGTAGAACTTGAAGAAGTTCAAGAACCACAAATCACTGAACCGATTATGGAACATGAACAGGAATCACAAGCAGTTGTGGATCCACCTGTTCAGGTAACACAAGAGCTTCGTAGATCTAGTAGAGTGCGCCAGGAACCCGAGAGGTACGGACTTCTCGTAACTGATTCCGGTGACACGATGCTCATAGATGATGAGCCTACTACCTATGAGGAGGCCATGAATGGCCCAGACTCGCAGAAGTAGCTTCAAGCCATGAGATCCGAGATGGAATCCATGTATACCAACAAAGTATGGACTTTGGTGGAACCACCTGATGGGGCGCGGCCCATAGGGTGCAAGTGGGTCTTCAAGAAGAAGATCGACATGGATGGTAATGTGATTACCTATAAGGGCCGATTGGTGGCTAAAGGATTCAGACAGATTCATGGTATTGACTATGATGAAACCTTTTCACCAGTCGCTATGACCAAATCCATCCGAATCCTACTTGCAATTGCAGCATACTACGACTATGAGATTTGGCAGATGGATGTCAAAACAGCATTCCTTTATGGGAATCTCCTCGAGGACGTGTATATGATACAGCCGGAGGGTTTTGAGGATCCAAAGCAAGCCAACAAAGTCTGTAAGCTGCAACGATCCATTTATGGATTAAAGCAAGCTTCTAGGAGTTGGAATCGGCGTTTTGATGAAGTGGTCAAAGAGTTTGGCTTCATCAGAAACGAAGATGAGTCTTGTGTCTACAAGAAGGTTAGTGGGAGCTCTGTAGCTTTTCTGGTCTTGTATGTAGATGACATACTACTCATTGGAAACGACATTCCCATGCTGCAATCTGTGAAAGATTGGCTAGGAAAGTGTTTCTCAATGAAAGACTTAGGGGAAGCAGCCTATATACTCGGTATAAAGATCTATAAAGATAGATCTAAGAGGTTGCTAGGCCTGAGTCAAAGTACATATATTGACAAGGTGTTGAAACGGTTCAACATGCAAGATTCCAAGAAGGGATTCTTGCCCATGTCACATGGAAACACTCTTTCGAAGAGTGGTTGTCCTTCCAATGAGATTGAGAAGGAACGCATGAGTAGGATTCCCTATGCCTCGGCCATAGGGTCTATCATGTACGCCATGTTATGTACTAGACCAGATGTGTCATATGCCTTGAGTATGACAAGAAGATACCAATCCAATCCGGGTGAGAGTCACTGGATTGCTGTCAAGAACATCCTAAAGTACTTGAGAAGAACTAAGGATGCTTTCTTGATGTTTGGCGGTGAGGAAGAGTTGCGTGTAAGGGGTTACACTGATGCAAGCTTCCAAACCGATAGAGATAACTTTAGATCACAGTCGGGATATGTGTTTTGCCTGAATGGAGCAGCGGTGAGCTGGAAGAGTTTCAAGCAAGAGACGGTGGCTGATTCTACAACAGAGGCTGAGTACATTGCTGCAAATGGCGCAGCAAAGGAGGCTGTTTGGATCTGAAAGTTTGTTTCTGAACTTGGTGTGGTCCCTAGCATTGCGGACCCAGTGGAGTTGTTCTGTGACAACACTGGGGCGATCGCGCAATCAAAGGAACCCAGATCGCACCAGAAGTCCAAGCATGTGCTCAGGAAGTTTCATCTGATTCGAGATATTACGATAGAGGAGACATTCGGATATGCAAGATTCCTACAGATGATAATCTGTCAGACCCGCTTACGAAGCCTCTCACGCAGTGGAAGCATGAAGGGCACACTAGGAGTATGGGCATACGAGATGCGCCAGATTGGCTCTAGTGCAAGTGGGAGACTGTTGGAATAGATGCCCTAGAGGCAATCTAGTTTAGTATGAATTTTTATTTGGCTAGAAAAATTCATTTATTATTTATTGGATATTTAATTTAATGAAGTCCTTAGATTTACAATCGTGTTGTTTATCTTAAATATCCCTAGTCAAGTATAATGATTAAATGGGACAATCATTTATAGACTAGTATGGGGTTGGATTGATATGGAGATATCACGATCCAACACATAGGTGTGCATTACGGAATGTTGCACTGGATTGACCCATCACCGAGAAGGCTACATACACGTTATGTTAAGTCACAAGTGCTTCTCGGGTACAATGGTATTGTCATCCTTAGACTTGAAGTCACTAGATATTCTAGTTGTGGATCATTGTGATCTTGGTAGCGTTAAACGCTACACCGTGACTGGGTAGTTATAAAGGCGTGTACTGGATACAATGAGAAGCAAGCTTAGAGATCGTAGTGGATGTAGAGAGGATTTTCCCCTCCCACATAACGGGAGCAAATATCCTAGGCCACTCGAAGGATAGTGCTTATAGAATGTCTGGCCAGACTCAAATAAATCAATATATAGGATATTGATGTTATTTGCACGAATAAGGCTATTCCATGGATCGAGAAACTAGGGATTGGATATACGAGTGTGACTTGTATGTCTCGTGTCCAATCCGGATATGGAGGCAAAGGGATGAGACAATTACTTGTACAAGGTTGTCTAGATGACTATTCTATTAGTTGGCTAGAATGAATGTTTTGCTAGAAACCGCTCCATATTAGCAAAGAGTTGCTACCAACTAGATAGAACCTATGGGGTCACACGCTATATAGAGTTGTACTAGATTTGGGAATTATTTAATTGGATTAATTAATTAGAAGGATCACTTTGCAAAACCTTGCAAACTTAGTAGGGACTAATTTGCAAGGAAGGGACTAAATTGAATTCTAGTAGGACTAGAATAAGTCCTTTAGGTAGTTAACAAGGAGTTGTTGGACTATATAAAGGACCCTCCTTCCTTACTTCCTCATAACTTATGCTCTAAAGAGAACATAACAAGAGTGGGAGAGAACAAAGGAGAGAGAGAGCAAGCAACAAGGAGCGACGCCGCCCCTTGCCGCCGCCCCTCACCCCGTCGGCCAAAAGGAAGTTCCGAGCCCCTTCTTTTGTCTCGTTTTGCGTGATTCCTTCACCCTCCTCTCATTCCGGGCTAGCACCAAGGAGATTGGAGATCTAGGATTAACTCTAGGCGTGGATCAACTATAGAGAACGTGACACTATTCGCGTTTGAAGTCATCAAGGAGAACCCAAAGGTGTGTTTATGATTTCTTACCTTCACTATCGTTATGCATCTAGACTTGTGATCCTTGGAGGGTTTTGCATGGTTATTTGTTTGATTATGCTTCCGTTTGCGCGATCCATGAATCAAAACCCTACAGCAGCATCATGTTTCTTCCATACTTATCCAAAAAGTGGTCCTGAACTCTCTGCTTGTGCGGCTACCTGCGTGGCTACTTCCCAGACAGCCACCAAAACTGTCCAAAATCAGCCAAAATCTTGCTCATGGGTCTCGACCTACATGGCTACTGCGTGGCCACTGCCAGCCATGCAGACATTGGCAAAAAAATTGACGTTTCTGCTCTCTGCCTGCGTGACTACTGCGTGGCTACTCCCAGCCACGCACGTAGCAACTGTTTCAACTTCGCAGGGCCATATCTTTCTCATCCGGACTGTGTTTTGGCTCCGTGACCTGTCATTGGAAAGCTCTTGAAGTCTAATTTCATTTTCCACCAGTCTCCCTCCACAATTTTTTTATAACTCAAGATATCTTAGAGAGTGAAAACTGGTCATTCTAGTTTCTCAAACTTTGCTTCTCTTGACCCCGCTTGAGCGTTTCTTTGTTTCTGAAGTTCATTTCATGCCTCAAATCAAACGCTAAGCATCCATTCCTGTCAAGAAAAAATGAACAACCATACCGAGCGATTTTATCTGCCAAATGACATCGAATTATGCATGAAATCGCCCGAATTTTGCAATTGAGCTCAAATTCCTCTTTTGTAGAATATGCTGGTTTGTTGGCTAAAACATGCTCAGAATGATGATAACTCATTCTAAAAAAGTTCAATATTGGCTCACAGATAACTCCTAAATGCGAGTTACATCAACTCCGAGGTTTAAATTGTGTGCATTCCAGTTAAGATTAAGACTTGTCTCGCCCCATCCGACTACTATCTACTTTGCGTGTGTAGTTGTGATCTATGTCTTGCTTATCATATGGAGGAAGAAAACCCTAAAACATGTAATTCTTCTTCTCCCAAATTACAACCTGAACAATACTCTCACCTAATTTACTGAGTAATGCAAGTATACAGACCCCTTCACAAATCTGATCTTTGTTGTTATTCAATTGGGGTTGATTACCCATGATTCGGTTGATGCATTTGATTTGTTTTTTCCTTTAGAGTTGTTTCTTATCTCATATTCTTGACAGATTTGATTTAAACCAAATGTTCCAAATTTTTCATACTACGCCCCACTTTCACTTGCCAAATTAAAACTCCAAAAATATTATTTGCAAAATCAAATAAATGAATGTTAGTTTGTAATTTCTAACAGTATGTCTTCCTAAGGAAAATTTGAGGAATAAATGTTACATTTCATCCATGGTATGTCAAACATAACCATGAATATGTTTTCATGTATTTGATCCTAATTTTTTTCTCGCATCACTCTAGCACTCCACACCATAGTCCGGAATCTGAACTTTGATACCGGTGTTCAGTGGGAATATCATTATTGCACAATATGAGTACCATGTATCTTGGTTCATATTATATATGAGTCTTCTATTCTTGCTCCATTTAACTGTCCTTGCTTTAAAATTGTTGCATATTTACTAACTACATGTCCCATCTATAAACAATCTCTTAACTGTGATTTCAACCTCAAGATGCTACTCAAATATTCTGATGATTTACGATTTGAGTTGTTCATGTATATATCATATTGGTAGCTATTATTTTTTCGATGTACATACCATACTCCCATCATAAGTAGCAACTTGAATTTCAAGGTGTTTTGTGATTTTTTTGATTGTTTAGAATGTGCTAAGAGATTTTGAACATTATGAAAAATCTGGAGAATTTAATCCTTTGCTGGCCTGTATATCATTTTAACTTTACTATGACCTGCGAAAGGATAAGATAGTTGAACGGCCGATGTTTTAAAAAAAAGTACCTCCTGAAAGGTGCAATTACTCCGTGTCATTTCACTTCATAATTGAGCTACCTTATTCCAAACAAGAAATAAGTTACGTGTTATCAACTCTTTTTGTATCACTATCTCCATATAGGCTCCGCCTAACAAATAAAAATAACTAAGTATATTCTCTTACCATGTTTAATTATCTGTTCACTCAACTTTGTTCAATACTAATCGTCCAATACCAAATTAATAATACAACTTGGTATAGCTTTCATTTTGTCTTCATGCTTGTGATTGCAAATGCACTCTTTGCACAATGATTCAAGTATAGAGCGCTTCATTTACAAGATGAACTATATCTTTTTTCCGTTCATTTGTACTGCATGACTGTGCATCTCCACCAAACAACCACAATGAGATTCTTCAAAATAAATGATCATATTTGCGTTGGAAATCATAGGCTGTTACGACTACCTTCCAAACTACATATTAACTGACGCATTAAAATACCTCAAACGAAATCTCAGTCAAAAAATCTGAATACATTTCTTCACTTCAACCAAGAATCATACATTTTTCTTCCATGAAAAGATATTCAATTATACTCTTCACAGCTGCAACAAGTAAACAAAATTTAAGCTTCATATATTATCAATATTAACTTATAATCTGATTACACGTAGAGGATTTAATTATACGTTCTACACTTAATATTTCAATCTCGAGCTGACATAATTTATTATAACACAGAGGTTTCCACCAAAATTTGTGCGCCACCATGGCAGAGATATAAGAAACATTGTCCACATTAGAATTTCGGCAGAAAAAAATAGCATGTGGAAATCACTAAATGAGATAATAATTTGTATTTTGGTAGAAGGGTGGCAAAAATTTTCCAACTACTACTCCATACCTCCTGGATATTTTCTCATTTTTATGTTTGAAGGAGATTTGCACTTCAAATTCAGGATAATGGAGTTAAGTTCCACGGAAATGACATATCGCTGTGATGCTCAAAATGTTGCCATTGTGAAGGTAGAAGAAGATGCTCTGACTAAAGTCGTGGCTTTCAAAACAATGAACCCATCTTTCAGCGTTCAGATCACTTCTTCCCACTTAACTGTGCGCGGTGGTGTGGTAAACATTCATATTTGTGCTTTCTCCTTCGTGCCAATTATTTAAAATTAAATTTAACTGCAACTATCTTTTGCAACTATTAAAGAATGTACCTGCCTTGTTCTCAAGGAAAGACATGATGGACACCTCAAAATACATTCAGCTTTGCAATGCACAAGGTGATATGAAATGAGATTTTCGGTGCAGCTTCCCTTCCAGCAAGGACTCTGGCAGGCGGCGCACCTATTGGTATCAGTTTGTCAAACACAGTGGAATCGCAGTGAACGACGCTTGTGTGATTGAATTGATTCACCGCACGACACACAAATTCAAAGTCACGGTGTTTCGATCTTAGGGAAAATGGTTCCTACTACTACTAATACCTATATTTCATTCTTACTGTCGATATCTCTCTATTACAGCTGCTATGTAATTTTTTTTATCCAACACTTAAGAAATCTGCGGGACTCATACTGTTGTTTGAAAAATATCGATGGTTTTGGCTAGATTTATAAGACAGGAAGTACTATGTTTTCTTTAGATTTTGGCTTTGTCCATTGATATGATAATCTCTGCTAATGCTCATGGGTTACTTTTACTTACAATTCACGAACTCCCATAATGATACTATAATGTTTCTTATCTTAGTGTCAAAATCAACCATGCTATTCATTAAGTATTGTCAAGAGGGAATTCAACTACTAATTCCCACAAGTGAATCCTTCACCCCTGAATTTGTATACATTTAGACATTAGTTGAAAATGCATTATAATTTATATTTAATTTTTGTACCATATTTACAAAAATTTAACCATCAAAGCACTGATCATTTTCAAATTAAAAAACCCCACCGTCACTGAAGCACTTCCACAGTTTGCCAACCCAAAAAGTTTTCATCCCTCATCATGTTGTCTTATCGACGAAAAAACGGTCCAACCTTCATACATTATTGTGCGCAAGAGATTCCGGCAGGGAGACCTCCGTGTACACCGTACGTAGTGGATCAGGGATCGCACAGGAAGAATAGGGGTGTGTGTAGGGAGAGAGTAAGTCAGTAGCAATGTCTGAGAGAGAGACAGAGGTTTGGCAGAGCTTCCGCGTATGGCAGTGTTGTTCTCCTTTGTATGGAAAGGTAAACGATGTATATATACTGGAGAACATGACCGTTGTAGTGTGGTTAATGCGCCCATTAATGGCGGCTTAATTAGCTTAACCATAACGGCACGTTCGCCCGAGTATATAGGAACCGTTAGAGCACGTGGTGCGCGAGTACCGGAACCGTTACGAGGTTGACCGGGTTTGACCGGATTGACCGGGTCTAGGGAGCTCGTGCCATAGATCTCTCAAAACAGTTACTAAAGGTCGCGCGCGGGTTTGGCTCGCACGCGACAGGGCTTACCCTAGCCTCCAAACCACAAGTCCCTACAAGTCCCGTGCAGTGGTATGCGAGGGCTCTGTCTCGCAGCCCCCACATGGATCAGCTCGGCTGGTGATCCTGTGTGTGTGGAGCACAATATGGTGTGCTGGATGGTCGCCACGTGGCTAAGATCAGCCATGTCAGAAAGCAGTATCTACATTAGCCCCCTTTCTGCGCGTGAAGGCTTGTAGCTGTATAGGCTTCCATGCGCGGAAACCAACATGCGCGTCGTCGCCACGCACCAATTCAAATACGGGTAGATTCAGCCCCCGTGCGTGTAATTATGACCTAAAACCCCTAGAGTCGTGCCGTCTGACCTTTAGGGTTTTAGGCGTGACGTCAGCCCGTCCTGTGATTGCGCGACACGACGGTGACGGTTGCGATTCGACTACTGAAGGGACGCAACCCTTCATTCTTCTGGATAAATACCTTGTATCCCATCATTGCAAAGCATTGTTTCTTTCTCTTAAAGTGAATGGTACCCGGAGATCTTCGGGAGCAGATCCAAATAATCAATCATCAGTTCAAGACTGCAAATCGTATTCTTCAATTGTGCATCTCCAAGCAGGCTTCAAGGAAACAAGGTTGGCCTCGTTTACTTTTGATTTAAACTACCAGTGTTTGCCTTGAATCGCATTGAATCTGTAAACCCATGAAGTCTGTGAAGAGGCTTTGATCTTTAAACCTGCTTCGTTCTTAATCTTTCGACAATATTGGGTCTTGCAAATCCTCAATTTCTGAAATCGGCACCGGAACTGTCTGCTTTCCTTTGCATAGATCTCGAATTTCAAAATTCAAACTGAAGTGTGGTATTTCTCCCCCCCCCTTTTTTGCCCTTTCGCAGGAATGGCCAAAACAAGAGTAACCAGACCCGTCAAGGAAGATGAAGAGATGCCGGAGCTTCCGCAGGCTCTGTGGCGGAAAGCCCCCTTTCTGGGTGGGAAAGATTTTTACCACGCGAGGGTGAAGGCGAAGAGGATGCCTGATCCTGTTCCCGTTGAGCAGTTGTTAATGCTGACTCGCCCGGTTAACTCAGCCTTGCTCGAGTTAGTTGGCTCCGAGGATGTGGTTCGATTGGGAATCGAGAATGGGCACTTCCCATACACTGCAATTTCTACTCAGGCGTTTGTCCAGAAGTTGGACTATATGGATGAGTGGACTGACCACGTGTTGGGTAATTACGCCGAAACTCTTGATGAAGCCGGCATTTTCTTCGCTGTTCGTGCTATGAAGGGTGCTGCCGTGAAGTTGGATCAGTCCATGCTTCTAGACCTTCTGTCCCGCTATTCGCCTGCGACTCACACGTTTCACTTTGCTGAGTTCGAGGCTGCCCCCACGCTCGAGGACGTTCAAATGCTGTATGAGCTTTCCCCCATGGGCGAGGTGGACCCCTTGAGTCACTTAAGAACACCTGCGGAATTGGCCTTGTACGCGCAGATGGAGGAGTGCCTAGCAGAGGTAAAGAAAATCTCCACTCGGTGGACCAGTACGAAACCTCTTCCGAACTGGCAGCTGGTTGATACATCTGCGAAGAATACCTGGAACAAGTGGTTGCAGTACTTCTTCCGAGACTATGCGAGCAGTGGCATCACTAGGAAGCTTTTGAGCGAGAACCCGGAGGCCGAGAATTACATAGAGGGCAAGGGTTATCACCTGACCCTTTGTGCCTTTCTTTGTGCTTGGCTGTCGAGATTTCTGATTGATGGTCACCCCCATGACGGGGTCTTCTACCATGTGCTGCCACTTGCGGTGAGGCTCGCTCTTGGCCAGAGAGTCGCACTTGGACCCTTGGTCTTGGGCACGCTATATTACAGGCTGGATCAGCTGGTTCTGGCGATGAAGGAATCACGCGGCCGTCTCGATGTTCTGACCTTTGTCAATATCAGCTTTTTGACAATGTGGGTTTTTGAGCGCTGGCCGTCTTATGCACCAACTCCCCTCCCACTTGAGAAGTGGTGTCCCCCAGGCGAGACGAAAGCGCTCAACAGCGGAAGGGCTGCGAGATGGTTTGGAGCAAGCAACACCAAGTGCACTTGGAGCTTGATATGCGACAAGCGAAGGGAGTTTACTGCCAGGCCTTACGCCACACGTGTTGAGAATGTGCGGTGGTTTCCAAAGCTATACCCCTCCGAAGGTATGGTCTTGTCAGAAGACCTTCTCTTTGAAAAGGGCTCGCATTTCCACGAGCGCTATCGTGAGTTCTTTTGCTGGTGTCTGCGAGGTTCTCTTCCTGCACTTGCAGAGCACATTCGTGAGCTCGCGCCACGATATGAAAGGCTTACAGTGGATGTTGACCCCACTCGGGTCTCTCCTCAGTTTGGCTTCGATGCGGTGGCCCCATCGATCTGGCCCCAGTCCATCGTCAGAGGGTGCTACAAGCGCTTGCTGACAAAGGAGTGCAAAACGGTCCTCATGAGCAATCTTCCCTTCGAGCAGCCTGCGGGAACTCGCAAGGGTGGTTGTTCCCAGAACTGGATCGCATACTTGATTGCCCAGCAGACGAGGATGGAGACGGAGGCGGCGGCGCAGCCAGGAAGGGCCCCCTTGATCAAGAGAAACTCTTTTCCGTTTCGCCCCAATTGCAGTTTGAGCGAGTCTGAGTACGGTTGCTACTCGTTGTTGGACCGCGAGAATCATTTGTGCCCCGATTTCATTCTGAAGGAGCAGGTCGATGCAATCAAGAAAGGTGACACGCAGGTCATCAAATATAGCAAGGCGTTTGCTGAGGTAAGCAGTTTCCTTGTGTGCTTTGAACTCTTTGATTTGCTTGCACTGACGCCTTTTATTCTGTATTGTCTAGTGCCATGTGCGGAGGTTCGCAGCTGGTGACCGTTCCAAATCGCTGGTGGATACCATTGTTGCCACCAGAAGGAGGGGGGAGTCGTATCGGCTAGCATGGAGGATGGATGCCGAGGTCGAAACAAAAGTTCGCGGGGTCATGAACACTTTTGCTGACTCGCTGATAGACAACCCTCCGGTTCCGTCTCCTCCTAGAGATGACCCGTTCCCTCCAGCGACTGCGGCGCCGAGAGCGAAGAGACCTAGGCAAAAGGGGATTACGATTTCTTCCCCTAGGAGCGCTCCGGCTTCTCCCCCAGTGAGGTCCCTCTCCATCAAGGACAAAGGCAAGGGTCGTATGCCCAGCAAAGTGCGAAAAGATCTCGCAGTTGAGACTTTCGTTCCATTCAACCAAGAGGAGGAAGAGAGGCAGGAGCCCCAGGCAAGTGATGAAGAAGCAACAGTTGTGATGTGCGAGGAAGAATCAGGAGGTACTTCCGTCACATCTCCTTGCCCTTTATCATGACTTCTGTGCAGTTCTTTTCTTTGAACCAATTTTGTATTCGCAGATGATGATGATGAAGCCGTTGGTGGCCTCGTGGCCAAGAGGCAAAAGAGAGATGCCCACTCTGGCGTTTCAGATGATCCCATAAGCGAGGATGTTCTTGCTGAATCCCGGAAGACAGCCGCGGAGGCTGCTGAAAGAAGAAGGCAGCGAGAGGAAGAGGAGCTCGAGCTTGTGAAACAGCGGAGCCTCGAGGAGCTGCATGTTGACGACTTAGTGCGTCCAGCTGGCGAGGAAGACGAGCTTCCCGAAGAAGTGGCTCCTCATGTGGAGGAGGAAGATGAAGTCCCTGGAGAGGACGCAGCAGAGCTAGAGCAAGTCCAAGCGGACTTCGCAGAGATCGCAGGTGGCGACAAAGGTGAGATTTTCAATCTCGCAGTTACTTATAGAGATGTAATCGTGGGTGCGTTAAAGCACGGTGTGTCAAAGCCTGACATTCGCCGTTGGTTGGTAAGCAAATGCGGAGAACCCTCAGGTAATGTTTTTGAGTGATATGCACATACTAGGCTGTAGCCACTTGAGGCAAAGTCATGACTGGTTTACTCGCGTCCCAGGTCATGCTTCTCTTAAGGATTTGCTTAGTGAGGATACACTGATAAGGCACGGTTCCACGTCCCTAGTGTATGATGAGGATACCTCAATCCCACCTTCGCGTGGAGGTGCTTATTCTCAGCTTTAGTAAAGACAGTGAAATAACTTATAGCACAAGTTACCTCATATTATCGCATTCGGTATCGCAGGTCATGCTGAGGAACCTGAGCTGGAGCAGAGAAGTCAGCCTTCTGCATCCCATGTTTCCATCTCGAGCTCCCATACTGAGAAGCCCGTCGCGGATGCTGGACACGCACGTGAGCATCTCGAGGATGTCATAGAGCTCTCCGATGATGTCGAAGCTGATGCTGTGCCGATGGACGAAGGTGTCCGTCCAGCGACTTCGGCTGTCCCTTCGTCTCCGGCGATGACTGAGCCAGAAGCACCCATTCCTGCGTGGAGCATTTGGGGCTCGCAGGTTGGGAATGTAGTCGCAGCTGGTGCGGCCTACACTCTTCCTCCTGACTATGAGAGGTTGGAGCTTGCAGCTGGTAGGAGAGTCATGGAGCGAGGGCAGTCTTCGAACAACCCGGTGGCCCGTATCCCTTCTCTTCATGAAATTCTGGAAGGCACTGGTAAGTAAAGATTTACCGTTCGCATGTCGCATTATTTGGTTGCGAGTTCTGGCATTATAACCGTTTTTGATGTCTCAGGTTTGAAGCAAACCGATGTAGACTGGGTGGTTCGAATGCGTCTCAGATACCCCCGATCGTTTGTGAGATCTCTGGAGATCGGACCTTTTGACAGGAGGCTATTCCTTACTGAAGCCATCTGGATACTGGAGCAGCTGTCTGTGGCTACACCTGCGACCATTTCGGCCCAGAGTGCTGAATTGCTGTGTGGCATGTGCCAAAATCTTTTGTTCAAAGTCCAAGGCAGACTTGGCTTTAAATTCCTCAAGGACAGAGTTACACTGATTCGCGCAGCTGTAACTTTGAATCTCGGTCACCAGAATCTCGCAGCTGAGATGCAGAAGGTGGAGCAGCAAAAGCAAAAGGTTGATGAAGCTGTGAAGCTGTATCAGGAAATGAATGCCAAGTGCGAGCAACTGAAGCAAGAAGTGAAACAGGTGGAGAAGCTGAGCGAGCAGTTCGCACCCCAAGACTCCTTAATCAAGAATTTGTTTTGACTTTTCGAATTTTGAAAAGAAAACAGGAAAATGGTTGAGACATTAATGTAATATTTTGAAACATTAATGTGATATTGCTAGGGTTTCTCCCCCCTCTTTTTTTTTAACAACAAACATTGAGTTTGCCCGTTTTGCCCTTTTCGGGATTTGATTGGACATTTCTGTGCATATCCAATTATGACATCAGCAATTGATTTTCTGCTTGATTTTCGCGCTAATTTTTCGGCAGATAAGCCAAGTGCTTGATTTTCGGCAGATAAGCCAAGTGCTTGATTTTCACAACTTTGCTATCATAACAGATAGTTTTCTTTTTTTTTTTTTCAATAGATCAATTGAGATCATTGAGCAGTGCGAATTGCTATCATAGAAGATAGGCTTTATTAGAGGATTGCTTGAGATAGTTTCTCGCATGAATTGCTATCGCAGCAGATAGACCTTTAGAAGGTCTAGCAAGATGGTTCTGCAGTCGCGTTACCATCGTAACATACGGACTTAGGTGATCAACTAAAATCACTTTGCGTATAAATTGCTACCATAACAGATAGGCTTGAGAAGATCATATAAGATCGTAGTTGTGTAAACCGTTATCATGAGAGATAGGTTTTTGAGATTGGCTTAAAAAAAAAGATCATGCAAGATCGCGCTTGAGTAAACCGCTATCGTGAGAGATAGGATTTTGATAATCGATTGACATTGTTTTTTTGTATTTTTGCTGCTATCGTAGGAGATAGGCTTATGTGATCACTTAAGATCGCATTTGCATCGGCTGCCATCATAAGGGATGGGCTTTAATGATCACTTAAGATCGCATTCGCGTGTAACTGCTATCGTAAGAGATAGGCTTTAAATGATCGATTAAGATCACATTTGTAGTGGCTGCCATCGTAGGAGATGGGCTTTAGGATGATCAATTAAGATCACACTGGCTGCCATCGTAAGAGATGTGCTTTAGATGATCAATTAAGATCGCATTTGCATTGGTGGCCATCGTAGGAGATGGGCTTTTGGACGATCAATTAAGATTACGTTTATGTTGACTGCTATCGTGAAAGATAGGCTTCGGATGATCTTTTAAGATCGCATTTGCATTGGTTGCCATCGTAAGAGACGGGCTTTAAGATGATCAATTAAGATCACACTGGCTGCCATCGTAAGAGATGGGCTTCAGATGATCTTTTAAGATCGCATTTGCATTGGTTGCCATCGTAAGAGATGGGCTTTAAGATGATCAGTTAAGATCGCGTTTGCTATCGTATGAGATAGGCTTTGATGATCAATTAAGATCGCGTTTGCTATCGTATGAGATAGGCTTTGATGATCAATTAAGATCGCGTTTGCTATCGTATGAGATAGGCTTTGATGATCAATTAAGATCACGTTTGCGTTTGGCTGCTATCGTATGAGATAGGCTTTGATGATCGATTGAGATCGCGTTTGCTATCGTATGAGATAGGCTTTGATGATCAATTAAGATCGCGTTTGCGTTTGGCTGCTATCGTAAAAGATAGGCTTTGATGATCGATTGAGATCGCGTTTGCTATCGTATGAGATAGGCTTTGATGATCAATTAAGATCGCGTTTGCGTTTGGCTGCTATCGTAAAAGATAGGCTTTAGATGATCGATTAAGATCGCGTTTGCTATCGTATGAGATAGGCTTTGATGATCGATTGAGATCGCGTTTGCTATCGTATGAGATAGGCTTTGATGATCAATTGAGATCGCGTTTGCTATCGTATGAGATAGGCTTTGATGATCAATTAAGATCGTGTTTGTACTTGTTACTATTACAGCGAATAAATCATTGTTAACAGTTGTAACAGATTAGATAAAGCGATATAAACAGCTAAAAAAATGTGAACTTCTCATTTGGGAGAATTCTTTTATTATGACATTCTCATATGGGAGAGATAGAATTACAATCCTCTCATATGGGAGAGGAGATTGCGAATATCGTAGCCACATGAGACATTAAGCAACGTTATCATAAAACGTATGAAATAAGAGAAGTCAGGGATAGTACTTCTTGATCCAGCGCATGTTGACTGAGCTTGGAGTTGAGGTTGTGCCGTGCAACCTTCGTATGCTGCAGTAGCCGCTATCGAAGACTTCTGTGACTTCGAAGGGTCCCTCCCAATTAGCTGCGAACTTTGGGTGGGTTGCCTCTCGCATGCAGTGATCAGATGCGCGCAGGACCAGGTCGCCAACTGCGAAATCCCGTCGCTGGACTGTCTTGTTATAGGCGCGAGCGATTCTCTCTTGGTACCGCTTGTTAGTCCTTTTGGCTTGTTCTCGCTTTTCTTCCAGCAAGACTAAATCATGATCGCGTTGGTTTTCGTAGAGTGCGTGGAAGGCCAGCCTTGCCGAATTGACTCTGACCTCCGCAGGTACCACAGCTTCGGCCCCATAACATAGTAGAAATGGCGAGGCCCCTGTGGGTGTCCTTGGAGAAGTTCTGTAGGCCCACAGAGCTATGTTAAGAGAGTCGGCCCACTTCTTGTGGTCATCTGCGACCATCTTGCTCAGAATTCTCAGCAGCGTTTTGTTAGTCGCCTCGGCTTGCCCGTTTCCCTTTGGATAATAGGGGGTAGAGCATATCTGCCTGATATTGTACTCCGCAAGTTTTGTAGCTACCTGACGATTAACAAAAGGAGTACCGTTATCTGAAAGAATAGTATTCGGGATTCCGAACCTGCATACGATGTTTTCCTGGATGAAGTTGACCACAGCCAGCGCGTTTGCCGTCTTTAGTGGTATTGCTTCCACCCATTTGGTGAACAGCTCAGTTGCGGTGAGAATGAAATGGTTCCCATGTGACGTTGGTCGGATGGGGCCAATGAAATCCAAAGCCCATGTGTGAAATGGCCATGGCGTTCCTAGTGCATGTAGGTCCACGGCGGGAGCGTGCACTAGGTTCCCTTTGAATTGACATTCTTGGCAGCGTCGCACCTTGGTGCGGCAATCGACTTCCATCGTGGGCCAGAAGTAACCGATTGAGAGGAGCTGTCTGCATAATTTCGCACCTCCCTGGTGTTCCACCTGATGGGAGAGGTCCATGACTTCTTGTGCTTCCCTATCGTCTAGGCATCGCAGCAAGTTGCCTTCGTGACCTTTTCGCCAAAGCAAATTTTCTTGAACCACATATCAAGAAGCTTTCCTCTTCAATTTGTCTGCCTCTTTTCTCGATTCGGGTACAGTGCCCTTGGTGAGGAATTCAAACAATGGCTTTCTCCAGTCTGTGTCGTCGTCGATTAGAGCGACAAGTAGAGAATCTTTGATTAGTGCGCAACTTTCGCACTTCCCTTGTATCAGGGCTGCAGCTGTTGACATGCCTGGCCAATGAATGCCATATCTCTGAGCTTTCCTGTAGATTGACACCTCGCTTTCTCCGCAAGCGTGTTGGTGAATCTTTTCTAACAGCTGTTGTCCCTCTTGCTCGGAGACACATCGCATGAGTATTCCTCCAGGACCCTTGTAGTAAAGGGTGTTGTCGTGGATGCAGTATCCTTTCGTGAGTACCCAGCTTTCGCTGCTGGTGCCTTTCGCAATCGCTTGCAAGATTGCTTTTCGCCAATCTGCGTCATCTATGTGTTCATCGTCGCACGCATCTTCTGTTAATGCCGACGATGTTCGCACTTCGATGGAAATCCTTGCGGGGCATTTGTCTATGCTGACCTTAGATCCCAGAGTTGCTAAAGCGTCTGCATGCCTGTTGTCCGCTCGGGGCTTGTGTTCGTATTTCACGTCGCAAAATTGCTGCATCAGCTTTTGCACTAGGGTACGGTATGGCAGGAGGTTGATCTCCTTTAAACCGTATTCGCCCGAGGCCTGCTTAACAATCAGCTTGGAATCTCCCATGACTGTTAAGTTGCTCACCTCCAAAGCTTTCGCTGCACGAAGTCCCGCGATAAGAGCCTCGTATTCCGCCTCATTGTTTGTGACTGCGAAGTTGAGTTTTGCGGACATCTATATGACTTCCCCGTCCGGCTTTGTCAAGACTATTCCAATGCCTCCACCTTTTCTGGTTGACGAACCGTCGAAGTGGAGGGTCCAATAGGGCACGTCGATTGCGTAAATTTCAGGGCCTTCGAGCTCTTCCTCGATCACGGGTTCGTGACTATTGTCAGGGAACTGTGCCAACAGATCTGCTACCGCCTGCGACTTGATCGCTCTTGGCTTCACGCATGTGATGTCGTATTGAGATATGGTCATATACCATTTCGCCAATCTCCCGCCCGGAGTAGTGTGAGTTAGCAAGTATCTTATGGGGTCGCTTTTGGTGACCACCACTACTTTGTGCGATGCAAAATAGTGTCTCAACTTCTCTATCACAAAGAATAAGGCAAGGCAATGACGTTCGATGTCTGTGTACCTTGATTCAGCAGGCTGCACGATGCGAGAGATGTAATAAATAGGCCTCTCTTGGCCCTCATACACCTGAGCCAAGAGTGCTCCTATAGATCTCCTTGTTGATGTAAGATATAGCAGCAGCGGTGATCCCAGTTGAGGCGCGATCATTATCTTTGGGGATGTGAGTAGCTCCTTTAGCTTTTCGAATGCGGCTTCGTGATCAGGAGCCCAGTTGTACGCGGCGTCCTTCTTGAGGAGGGTGCTGAAGCAGCACGTGATCTCGGCGATTGCTGGGATGAATCTCCGCAGATATGACAATTTTCCCAAGAATGTTTTCAAGGCACTTTGATCGTGAGGTGGCGTCATGCTGGTGATGGCTGACACTTTCGCGGGGTCAGGCTCGATCCCTTGGCGATGGACCACGCACCCCAAAAACTTCCCCGAGGTCACGCCGAATGCGCATTTCATAGGGTTCATTTTTAGTTGAAAACTCCTGCATCTGTTGAACACTTTTCGCAGGTCTGCAAGGTGATCTGCTTCATGCCTGGATTTGACTACCAGGTCATCCACATAGAACTCCACTTCTTTGTGCATCATGTCATGGAATAGAGCCATCATGGCTCGCTGATAGGTCGCGCCTGCGTTCTTGAGACCGAATGGCATTACCGTGTAGTTGAATACTCCCACGAGAGTGATGAATGCCGTTTTTTGTGCATCTTCGGGATCCATCTTGATTTGATTATACCCACTGAAGCCGTCCATGAAACTGAACATGCGATGGCCTGCCGTCGAATCGATGAGCAAGTCGATGTTAGGCAGTGGGAAATCGTCCTTGGGACAGAAGCGATTGAGATCTCGGAAGTCCACGCAGATGCGGAGCTGTCCGTTCTTCTTCACCACTGGCACGATATTGGCCAACCATGTGGGATGGTGATTTGGCTCTATGAACTTGGCATCTAGGAGTTTGACGATCTCCTGTTTGATCTTCACATTGAGTTCTGGCCTGAAACTTCTGGTGCTTTGCTTGACCGGTTTAGACCCTGGGATGATGTCTAAACGGTGCATGGTGATGCTCGTGTCCAGACCCGGCATCTCGTCGTATTCCCATGCGAATACGTCCTTGTATTCAGTTAGGAGCTGCAGCAGTCCTTGTTCCTCTTCGCTTGTGAGGTCCGCACTCAGGAAGACTGGCCTTTTCTTTTCCTCGTTCGGGCTGAGGAACACTTCCTTAAGCTCTTGCTTTTGTGGTCTTGGCCTGTCTTCCATGCATTCGGGCGCTTCTTTGAGTTTCTCCTCCGGAGTGCCCTGTGTTGGCTCTTCTGTCAGCGCAACTTGCTCGATTTGATTGATTTGCCCAGGGACATCCCCATGCCCGTGTGAGGACGTCCCCGCGCACCTTCATATGCGATAGCATTTCTTCCCGTTGGCGTAGAAGCTCTCTATCTCCTTGCCCTCGGGGTCGTGCTTTGCGATCCTCTTCAGAGTGTAGACACTCTTGCGATGATATGCGATGCGCGGCGCCTCTTCGTGGGTAGGCGGCTTTTCTTTGGTGTCTCCCCTTGTCACCATCACGCCTGCAGGTGACTGGTCCTTGATGTCCTCCCAGAGAGGTAAAGGAGTGGGGTTGAATGGTCCGGGTGTTTGCTCGTCCGCCATCTCGGTGAACCACACCGCCTCTCTGAGATGTGCTTCGTCCAAGTTGAACGGGTTGGTTGAGGCCGGTATTTCGACAATCCTGTCGTTCCAGATAGCTTTCATCATCTGGTGAGCCGTGGAAGGGATTGCGTCGAAGCGATGAATCCAGGCTCGACCGATGATCATGTGGTATGTGGTGTTCGCGTCTATGACATAGAACTTCGCTGAGCACTTGATTTTGCCGATCTGAACGCCCAGGCGGATCCACCCGATCGTCATTCTGGAATCGCTTCCGAATCCCACTAGCGGGGATGGACGCTTGACTACCTTGTGCTCGGGGATCCCTGCTAGCTTCAGTGTGTGGAGTGGAACAACATTGACCGCTGCTCCTCCATCGACGAATGCTCGCTTGAATTCGACGCCGTTGATGATTGCGGTCACGTACAGGGGCCTCTGGTGGCTCGCATCTGTCTTTTTGTCGCTGGCAGAAAAGGTCATGATCTTTTCTGTAGGACGGGACGCCCTGATGACTTTCCCGTTGGAGACTACAAGCTCCTCTTCGTAGTCCTCCGCTATCCTTAAGATTGCTTTTGTCATGTCAGCTCGACATTTTTCGGAGAAGTTCATCTCGTTGAAGAATCTGTCGAAGCCGTGCGACCCTTTCATGCGGTCGGCACGCTCATCTTCCGTATCCATGCTATAGTCTTCCTCTTCATGGACTTCAGCAACGATGGGTAGACCATCCTCTGCGACTTCTTCCAAGTCTACTATCGAGATCATGGCGACCTCCTTGCCCTTTGAGCCCGAATCTGTATGGGCAGGCAGCGGGTTGTTGCGCACATCCTTCCGATGGTCGCTGACGATGAGTTCGCCGCTCTTCATCTTTTGATCGAGCGCGAATCTGAGCTTCTTGCACTCGGCTGTGGGGTGCATGACCTTGCCGTGGTATTCGCACCACTTAGGGTCCCTCGTCATCTCCTTGGAGGGTGCTTTCTCGAGCGGTGGTAGGACGCCGTCCTTACGCCACTGTCTGCAGAGATCGCTTGCCTCCTCCACCGAGCATGGCAGAGGCGGTGCGTCGAAGTTTGTAACTTTTGCTTGCTTCTGGGGCGAAACTGCATTGACCTCAGCTTCGCGTCCTCGCTTGTAGCCGAATCTGCCGATCTTGTAGGTGGTGCCGCTCGCAGGTCGTTCTGGAGCGCTCTTCTTTCTCTGTCTCTCGACAATGGGCTCGATGTTCATCGTGCATTCGATGAGCTTCGAAAACGTAGGCGTTTGCAGATTGATCAGCATGCTTTTGTATTCGTCTCGCATGCACTGCAGGCATATCTCTACGAGCCGACTCTCGAGCATTGGATCCTTGCATTCCAAGGATTTCGCTCTGAATTTCTTGATGAAAGTGATTCCATCTTCCTCGCGTTTCTGATACATCCGCGAGAGATGGATCATCGTCACCTTTTCTTCCATCTGGAAGAACTTGGTATAGAACTTCTGGACCATGTCGTCCCAAGTTTTCACGGATCCGGCCTCCAATGTTCGGTACCATTTGTATGCTACATTCCCAAGGGTTTTTGGGAACTCTCGCATCAGCAGCTTGGGATCAGCTCCGTATGGACCCATGACATCGATGAAACGCATGACATGCTCATGAGCGTTTCCATTGACGTCTTCGAACTTGTCCCATTTGGGAGCCTTGTACCCCGCCGGGTTAGGCATGAGATAGATCTCTCGTGGAATGGGTGGATCGTTGTCTAGCTTCGGGATGATGGTATCCGCGAGCGATTGATGAGCTAGGATGGAGTCCACGCGCTTCTGCAAGGACGTCATGCATTCTGGGAGGCTTCCCTCGGTAGCTGCCGGAGGGGTTGCCGTAGGCGGTGGCGACACATATGCCGTCGGAGGATTGGGAGTGTATTGACTGCCCGCGTTTCCCCAAATCGTCGCTGGTGGAGGCAAAGTGTACTGCAAAGTTGGGTTAGACGCCAAAGCCGTGGGCTGAGAGGCGTGAGCGGCAGGGGGTAGCATTTGCGCTGTTGATCCTTGGATCGAAGGCAGCTGCGCGGCTGACGGTGGAGTTTGCAGATGAGGGTTGGGAGGCGTGGCCGACACTCCCAATCCTGGAGCAGTAGGGGTACCTCCTCCCTGAGGGGTGGCGGTACCTGGTGGAGGATTTGGCGCAAGGGTGCCCAGAACGGCCAAGATCCGCTCCAACTGCGCAGATTGAGACTTGAGAGCTTTTGCCTGACTTTGGACAGTGGCGTCCAAAGACTCCAAAGTTGGTGCCTCGCCGGGAGTCGTCGGAGTACGGCGGGCTTCGTCTCCCGAGGGAGTTTCGGTGGAAGGCGACCGGTTGCTGACATCATCCTCCTGAGACATGGTTGCTTTTGCTGGTAAGTTTCACGTCGGGTTCACCAAAATGTGCGCAAGAGATTCCGGCAGGGAGACCTCCGTGTACACCGTACGTAGTGGATCAGGGATCGCACAGGAAGAATAGGGGTGTGTGTAGGGAGAGAGTAAGTCAGTAGCAATGTCTGAGAGAGAGACAGAGGTTTGGCAGAGCTTCCGCGTATGGCAGTGTTGTTCTCCTTTGTATGGAAAGGTTAACGATGTATATATACTGGAGAACATGACCGTTGTAGTGTGGTTAATGCGCCCATTAATGGCGGCTTAATTAGCTTAACCATAACGGCACGTTCGCCCGAGTATATAGGAACCGTTAGAGCACGTGGTGCGCGAGTACCGGAACCGTTACGAGGTTGACCGGGTTTGACCGGATTGACCGGGTCTAGGGAGCTCGTGCCATAGATCTCTCAAAACAGTTACTAAAGGTCGCGCGCGGGTTTGGCTCGCACGCGACAGGGCTTACCCTAGCCTCCAAACCACAAGTCCCTACAAGTCCCGTGCAGTGGTATGCGAGGGCTCTGTCTCGCAGCCCCCACATGGATCAGCTCGGCTGGTGATCCTGTGTGTGTGGAGCACAATATGGTGTGCTGGATGGTCGCCACGTGGCTAAGATCAGCCATGTCAGAAAGCAGTATCTACAATTATCATCTCAAAGAAGACTCCCAACTTCACTACCATAATCCCACTACCACAGATGCTTGCTTATCTCTTTCAACCGTTTCCATTAAATAACTCTTCTTAAATTGGTGATTCAATTAACTCAAGTCAGCTCTATATTTTTTATCATGTAAGCATTCTTTCCCTTTACTTTGTCATGAAACTACAGACAATCATCTAAACAAATTTTCCTCATACATGTACAAACTATTGTAGCGTAGTTCTTTTAATGGATCTTAATTCTTAGACATCTCATTCTTCTGTGTATATGGATATTTTCTGATGCCTTGCACATCTTTTGCATATTTCACTATAATATTTTTGGTATAAGGGTATGCTTTCAGTTGAAATACAATATTTGATATGCCATCTTATTGTTCTTCTTCTGCCATTAAATAAGAAACAAATGAAGAATTTACAATTATATTGTTTTTTTGTTGCAAATAAATTGTTAAAAATGAAATACAATAAAATAAGGCTACATGTTGACTCAACAACTAGTTTAGCCAAATTGAAAGTTTGTAATCATCAAATCAAACAACTACATATCAACAGTTTGACAATCCTGTTGAATAAACCCACTAGAGCATGTTTGTTCAACAAAATATTGATAGCGTCATTTCTAATAGCAGGCAAAATTTCTCTCTCCCTATCTGTGTTGTTGAATGTTTGATTGTGTAAATAAAATGGTGTTTTTAATGGTGATCAAAATATGGGTTAATATAATCAAAAAATAATCGACAATAGAAAACGAGTCATCTTTCCATTGAATTTACTTGCAACTGCTTCAGACACTCACTCATAATTCCAACCTGCAGTATGCATGTACATTATGCTAATACCTCCTGATTCCAGCAATAATGTGTGGTTTCCGATAACAACCATCACTTTTACCGGTGTGTATATACCTAGCATAATATCACTACACTATTGCTTCAGAAAACTAGCATCACGTTACATAATATCATACTTATTTCTCTAATTCCGTGTTTGTAACTAGCACTCGTTCTCAATCTAACACAAATGTTGAAACTCGCGTAAGAACAAATACGAATGGGCAACACATAAAAGAACTGTCTCTGAGAAAGAAGTCACTAACCACGCCGAATTTTCAAGCTATTTGGCTACCCCTACTGCTAGGAATGAGAACTACACAAACTTATTTCGAAAAGATCTTGTACGCCAAAAAAACTCTGCAGGATAAGATCCAAACTTTGTAAGAAACCATTGGCCGCCTAGACCAGCAACTCGAATAACTGAATACGGATAATAAAACTGAAGGACCATCAGGTTTTCAGATGGAAGCAACCTTCATAGGCGGGAGACCATCACGATCAATTTCTTGCGCTAGGAGTAAGTCTCCATAAGTTCAATTTTTTATGTAAATTTCGACCCATGTCTACACAAAAGAATGTTTTGCTGCAATCAAATATCTTTTTGGCACATCCACGAAGCGTAAATTACAGTATTGTCACACCAATGTTTCACGTTATACATGAAGCTAATTGCACCGGAATTTTTTTCCATAATATCTAGAATCATTTAATTATTCTTAATTGTTCAATGTTCTGAATGCAATGTTTCTATGGAAGGAGCGGTGAAACTAAGTGTTCATGGTTTTGTATCTACTATCGGTAACATTTTTGGAATTGGAGGAGTGTTCAGAGATGATAGAGGAGATTGGTAGCAGTTTCATTGGAAAAATTAATTGACTTAGTAGTCTGGAAAGTGAATTGTGGGCAATTTTATCGTGACATTGATCTGACTTTCTATAACAACTAGAAAGAACTTGATCTGGAGATTTTCTTTCTTGAAGCAGTCTACATATTTCAAGGCTTTAGATATGGTCCACGTTCTATGATTATCGAATTCGCTAATGGACACACACTGCTTCACAACATGAGTGGGGCATTCAAACATATTTATGGCAATGAGAACTATGTTGCCAAGAAGCTTGCTAACATGGGAGCAGAACAGATGGATTAAATTAAGTTGTTTTACGATGTTCCAGAAGTTGTGAAAGATATGTTACAAGAAGATAAGATGGCAGCTTGCGGTTTCTTTTAGTATGTATAAAATTGGCAGCAAAATGTTTTTGGCTCTAACGGGTTTGTTGTTAACTTTGTTGTTGAAGTTGGAGTTTAAAATATGACATGTTAAAATTATATTTTCCTAATAAGGTTTTAGTTTTCTAAATGTAAAATTTTAGCTTTGATTAAAATGTCGTTCCAACAAAACCACTTTCTAACTAAAAGCACCTTCAACCAAGGTTCAGCTGGTATTAACAATTGAACCTTTTATCCAAGGCATCAATCATACCATATGTCGATAGACCTTCAAAATAGATTTAACGTCATTTTGCCAATCCTTTTATGAAGTATTATGCAATCCAATTTAGTAAAAAAGTTGTTGTGCTTGAATTCATTTGGCACACACAACAAAGCCAGAAAATTAAAAAAAAAAATTGTAAAACAACATTTTGATGGTAATAAGTATCACATTTTCTTATCCCTCTGTTTTGCAGGTTGAGCTGGAGCGTGTCTGGATCACGGAGTAGTTGCTAAATAGTATGTTGTTAGCTTAATAATTGATTTTTGCTGTTTTATAACATTTTAGTCGAACTGCGATATTTTACAAAAAATTGACATTTTCGACGAGTTGGTGAATCTTACTACCTATATAAAAGAAGTTACAGCCACTTTACGTGGCAGTGGTGGTCCAATCATGTGCTGCCAATTCGGACAAAGTGCCAGCGAAATGCTGATGTAATTGTGACGTGTAGAAAAGGTCGGTTATGCCCTTGCTGACATGGAACAGGTAAGCTGTGGTTGAAGGGCGTTGCGGTCATTTTGGATCTTCTTTGCCTGGTTTGATATCACAAGGCTTCTGAGAGAAGCCAGCTTCAACCAGAAGCTTCGTTCTTCTCTCTCATCTCTCTCTGTTCTCTCTTCTACAGCACCGCGTAGCTCTCTCCCATCTCTCTATCACTCCTCTTCTCTCATCGTCTGGCCGTCGAAGAAGACGAAGGTGATGGGCGTGGTTCAGGTGGTCGCCGGAGATGAAGGTGGCCCATAGCCTCTAGCCGGTGCCCTAGAGGCTTCTGTTCTTCTTCTTCTTCTTTCTCCACCGCCGACGGTGAACCCTCGCACTTGCATGCCGCTTTCTTCGATTCGTCTTCGTTTGTCACAAAGGTATACACTTTTCTCTCTATCCGTCTGGATTCAGTCCATTTGTTTGCAATCAAACTGCAATCAAACACTATGGGGGCACATATTGGTCGCTTGTAACTAGGGTTTGCGAAGATTGGGGGCAATCTGGCCTTGAATTTGCATCAGCAACACCAACAACAAGGCCCCGTCAATTTCTCTTCTTCCTCCCCAACAACGTAGTCTCTCTCTGTGTTGTGATTCTGCATTCAATTCACTTGATAGCTTCATTGGGGATTTTGACCATGATATGAATTTGCTCTGTTGCCTGAATTTTTCTGTTTTAGGGTTTGATTGTGGTTGGTGGGAGTCTGATTTGTGGAAATGTCTCTCCTCTGCTTGTGGGTTTCTGTTATGATAGACTTTGCCGGTTCAGCATCTACATACAGTATATCCACTTCATAATTCAATACAGGACATTGTTCTTGATCAATTCTTAGGATCCTTTATTGATTGGATTTTGCCTCCTTTTTTTGCTCGCTCTTGGAGGTAGTTGTTGACTCTAACTATACTCTACATCATTCTTGTTTGTTTGGCAGAAAGGACTGGTATGAAAGAAGGACATCTAATACGAAATTGTTGAATGAAAAGAGAAAGAAATAGATTCCTAAAGAGAAGAAGAGTACGCATCCGCAGGGCGCGAAAAGCTCGACTTTCAAGAGAAGATCGCATCGGTTGGTGATGCAGTTGAACCTGGATTGGCGAGGTGTCCAGTGTACTAAGAGTTCGAAAAGAAAGGTAGTCTGGCGGTATGCCCTTTTCATTTATTTGTCGAGTTGTGGGACATACTTTATGTGTTCGTTTCTGGATTGTGAAGTTTCGAACACGATTTTTAAATGTTATCATGAGAAAGCAAGACGTGGTGCTATGCTTTTCTTCTGATTTTTTATGATATCATGGTAGGTTTTATTCACCAAATAACCCTTAAAAGACATGCTAGAGTTAGATAAAGATTACACCAAAGAGGATATCGAAAAGAGGTAAATACTATAGATCGCACTATTCTATAAATTTGCTCTGTTGTAGGAATTATGTATTTTGTTTAAACTTTTAGATGGAGGCAATGGGAATAACCTATAAAAATTGTCTAAGTAGGAATTCTAGAATTTACGAAGGGCATGTAATCTTTCTAAACCTCTATTGTACTGACAAATCTAATGTATCACTATAAAGCAGTGGTAAACAAATTGCTACAAAGTGAAATGGTGAAAGCAATGTTTCACTAATCTGTTATGAAAGTAGTGGTCCTTGGAAGATCCATTACGGATGAGTGTGTGCTAATGAAAGTGCATTTTGTTTCGGTCACTGTTGTTGCTTGCCAATTCGTTCGTTATTCAAAACCAGTACAAATGTATTTACGGGTTTTGATTGCTTTTTAGTGAAATCAAGTCGTAAGTAACAAAATCCATTTTATTTTCGTACTTCATAATGGTCAGGTTCTTTACGTTTCTTATGGAATCCGTTTTTTTTAGTGTTCTTCATGTTATTTAATCTGACAGCCCATGTTCACTGTAATTTCTTGTTAAACTTTACCGATTCATTGTCTTTTCTGGTGCAGCGTTTTAATTTCAGATACAGGATTCACAATGTGCGACGTGCCTGGAAGAAGAGATACATTTGAGAAGGAATGCTGGTAAGGCACCATGAACTGCAATACTAGAATAATACATAACAACCAGAAATATGTTACATGCTTATTTGTTTTGTGTGCTCTAAAAGTCTGACAATGCAGTGAATCACTGCCAAATCGCCGTACATGTAATGTTGGGGGGTTACTATATGAATAGGTTATCTTCTTACTTTCATGTTCTCATGTATTAAGCTACTATATAGGTCTATTGACTCTATTCTCTATGGTCCAAGTCACTGGTGGTATGGAGTCTCCAGGCCCTTACATCTCACAAATTTTTGTCTTCGCCACATGCTTATGGGTTTATTTTAGAGTTTAGACCATTCCGAAATGGGGAATTTGTTTTTACAATCCTCATTTACAGTTAAGAAGTTGGGATATGTCTGTAGCTACTCAAAAACCCCACCCACTATATCTGATCCAGAAACCTTAGTGACTTACTCGCCTAATATCGCAATACCATATTATTTCTAGAAATTAATTAGTGCTGCTACTGGGGATTGAAACTATAATCTGCGCATAAGAAGTGAAATATTTTTGTAACCGAGTATGCAGTTGAGACTAATTGTTAGTAACCTGGTAACATACTTAATCAGGACTTGTTTGCCTATTATAATTTGTACTTCTGGTTTCCTAAAAAAATGTGTATGCGTGTAAAGGATTGAATATACTCCTGTTTCTGTGTTTCGGAACAGGCAAATGGAAGAATGCACGACAGTAAGACAATGAACGCACCACACAAACAAGATATAATTTATGGCCACACATCAGATTAGGCGACTTTGGCTGGTTGGTATGGGTTATCAAGGTAAGAACTTCCACGGTCAAGAGGAATCATAGCCACCACTAAGTTTCTTATATTTTCTACATCTCTTTTATGCTCTTATAATTCCACCACTTTTTCTATTAACCAGACTTGGATTGTACGAATCAAATGTAGTTTTTCTGGTTCAATAAATCGTGTCCCAAAGCCAGAAAGACCTCACATTTGCATCTCAACTAAGAGATGGCTGTTGGTGTGTATAGTCCTATTGAAAAATTTAGGGTCGTAATGGAATAACCATGGGAGGGCGTATATCATGAATTGGATACTTTAGATGGTATTGTGGAATAGCAGATCCGTATAAGGACATTGGAGAATGGCGGCTACAGAATCATATTCTTGATTAAACTTCAGGAGATATTGTGAATATAGTTGATTAAAGTGAGACTGGATTACTGCCTCTTGAACATTATCCAGTCTTCTAGGACACCTTTGTTGTTTTATTTATAGTTGTTCTGGTAGGATTATTGGGTAATACAGACTCCTTGAAATTCTGTGATTTACATGGTAGCACAAGTACACTTTTGAGATAATAAGATGAGAGTTAGCTCAGTCGCCAGTGAACTTGTCAGTTAGAAGTTAGAACCCCAACCATATATAGATTCACAGTACATTCTATTTCTGGAGAATTACTGATGCTTTTGCGATATTCTTCCAGGAAGTCCCAGAAAAATCAAAGGAAAGCGCTGGGGGGGGGGCCTGGAGATTTTGCGGGTTGTTGCCTTTGTTTGATCCTCCTAGACCTGATAACGCTGATACAATTAGCAGAGTACTTAACCTTGGGGTTTGTGTGAAGGTTATTACAGGTAATCAGGAAACTGATTTTTCTTAGCCTTTTTTTTTTTCCTTATCCTGCCGAACACATCTCCAGAAGTACCTACATCCGTTGGAACCTCTCAAGAGCGATCAACTGGGAATGCATTTTTACATCTTCATTTTTACGATTTCGTAGTTATAGAATGTAATGCCTTTTCACATCTTCATTTTTACGATTTCATAGTAAAATGTATTCTTCTTTCGCCGTGTCCTGGTGCATGTGATCAACGGGTAGGTCGAGGGCTTGGCATGGGTGATGTTATGTATCCTTGCTCATCCTTACCGAGTCATGAAAGAGATGAAAACATAATTCACCCGGAAGATGAGCTTATTGAAAAAACATATATTTTTGCCGGTGCATCTCCATTTTTTTTTTATATCTATAACTATTTCCTGGAGTGAATCATTCTAATCATGGTAACTACGTCAGTGTCCTATTATAGTGCTTCTTTCCATGCTGATTCAGAACACAAGTACGAAATTGTGAAGATTCTACAAGAGAGAAGGCACGTCGTTGGTCTAATTGGAGGTGGTGCAGATGATGTACCAGCTCTAAAGAGAGCAGATATCGGAATAGCAGTTGCGGGTGCCACAGATGCTGCAAGGAATGCTGCTGATATCTTGTTGTCAAAGCCAGGCTTAAGTCTGATGGTAAGTGCTATTTTAACCAACCGTGATATCTTCCAAAGAATGAACAGTTACAGAGTTGAGTCCTCCTATCAATTCCTTACCTTGAAACATACTAATAAATAAGGTTTCATCTGACCTTTTTATCTGGGGATGTGCAGATATACGTGGTGTCCGTAACTATTAAATTTGTGGTAAGTTTCTTTTCTCTCTCTTTTTTTTTTTTTTTTTTTTTTTCTTGACTGGGGGCACTTATTAACCAGTCGACTTGGAGCGTTCTCATCATGTTCTTCTTGCAGCTTGGTTTTATGCTCCTGGCATTGATATGGGAATATGACTTTCCGCCATTTATGGTTCTCGTAATAGCAATACTGAATGATGGTTCGTCTCAATTCCCATTTATGTTTAAGAATTGACTTGACACAGTAGTATAGTATTTCGACATGGAATTAAATTAGGCTAAATGCATACTAACACATTAGGTAAAAACAATGAAAGATTCTGTTTGTGCATTCGGTTATTCTGCAAGAAAATGTTGGGAATTGTAGTTAAGGTAAAATGCATGCTAACGTAATTATGTTCATTTGGAGACAGGAGTGATCCTGACTATTTCCACTGACCTGGTGAAGCCATCCGCGAAACCTAATAGTTGGAAGCTTAGCAAAATTTTGGCAACTGGCATTGTCATTGTCACTTATCTTGCTTTTGTTACCGTCTTCTTTTACTGGGTTGCTGTTGAAACTACTTTATTTGAGGTACCAGAAACAACAAGAAAGAATTTTAGTAGTGTATTTGTTTCATATTCTATTGAGAAATGTCTTACTAATTTTCCAAGCTGATCATATGATTTCTAATATCATAGCGTCTACTCAATGCCGCATTGCAGAAGGGCCTAGCGGTGGGGCAAGCACCAGTAGTGCAACCTGAAAAAGCGGAGTTGCAGAAGGGACTGAATGGGGAAGGATACACGAAGGACTTGCCGAGGTAATTCTTTTTGTTTGAAGCCTTGGTTTTCAATCTCAGCCAGGTCTGATCTTTTATAGATTATGATTTTAAGATATAGGTGTTTAATAGAAAAGCATATTTTAGGTCCGTTGCTCTCGTGAAAACGTGAATAATAGTGCTCGACCCTTGTATGAGTTTCAAACTCCCCTGAATGCTCTTTCAAGGCACCTTGTCATATTTTACGGTATTTACTTTTCATAATTAGTTGCATACCAAAAACATTGAATGGTAAACTAATGACAAACTGTTGTTGCGATTTGAACCCAGGAAACCAATTGAGGTAGACGAAGTAGAGACTAGACGAAGCAGAGACGGGGGAAGCCGCCTACAGTTCAGGCAAGCCAACACATGAGCATCTGTACCACCTGGTTTGTAATCTGAATTTGTTGTTAACTAAAGGTGTCTCTTGTTTTCTTCACGATAATTGGCTCTCTTTCATCTGATTATGAGTCGGTAATCGTGGATGTGCTAATTATATAATTTCACTTCATCTCAATCTTACAGTTCATATGTCCATTCAAAAAGAGAGATCACGGTCTTTGGAAACTTCAGCAGGCAAGAACTCTGTACTGGAGGCACCATATCTGACGCTACTGCAAAATTTGCACATCCGATGCAGAAACCTTCCGTGCAGGTATAAATGATTATCATTTCCCTGTTTGGGTTCTAAGTTCATCATGTTAGGACCGTTAGTATTACTGTTTGCGGCTTCGGCTATTAAAGTTTAATCGCTTGATAGTTTAACTGTTGTCATTAGGTTTTTGAGACATGAGTAAGTTGAACAATACTGGATATTCTATCTGGATTGTTTCATGATAATCGATAATGAAAATTCTTCTACAAAGGCTTTAATATCTTGAGCTAACTAAGACTAAAAGAGCTACCGTGAAAATTGGGGTTTTGGGTCTTTTGCTGCGTTCCCTTGCACAAAATCTGACACACTTCGTGCATTTTATTGTATCAATGATTTTTTTCTGTTGCCCGTAGCAGTTTTCCCGTGAAAATTGGGTGCGTGGGTCTTCCTTGTCATATTTCTTGGATCTAAAGTAATTACAAAGGCATAATAGGCAATATTCAAGAATGAAAGACTCCCTAAGTTTTACTTCGTAATTCCATGATTCCAGTTCTCGCGTCATGAACCAGAAGGCGCGGGGTATATTAGTCTCATGCTGCTCTTCGGCTTCCTAAGGACGCCCACAGTGTGACTATAGTTGTATGTCTGTTCTCATATAACAACAGGTGATAATTTTGACCTTCAATTCCTATAGTCTATAGATAATCAAATGAAAAAAATTGTGCCAATCTCTCCCGGGGTAGACTAGGTGCTTTTAAGGTTACTATCACCACTATGAGATCATCCCCTTACACTGATGCTGTATGATGCTCTCATTTGCATTCATTGTGTGCTTTAAAAAAAAAGTTTTTCTTGGTGATTTAAAAAAAAAAGTTATTCGTACCTTATTGTTTTCACGAGTTTTTGTATTGGTACGATGAGGTTAATTGATGTCAGTTAGACCAAGTAAGTTCTTTCAGAGACCACATATATTGAAGCTGAAACTTGTTAACTAACTCCTTAGAGCGTAATAATTTCTTCCTAGAGACTCACCATGAGGTTACGGTGTTCCATATTTGGCCTTAAAGTCAACTTATTTCATAATAGTTCAGAAATTTCGCTAACACTTCAAAACTATTTTAGCCCGTGATTTATGTTTGCTGTGTTAAAAACTATTGCCAGAACAAGTTTTCGAGATCTATTGAGAAAAAAAACAATTAATGGCCGGAGGATTGAGTTTTTGTGCATGGAGCTTCACATGAAAGACACTTCTTGTGGAGCAAGTTCTCTAAATACTATCTCTTATAGTTGCTTGGGAATTTCTCTTCCTCTCTATTGCAAGTGTCTAATTTTTTCCCGTGGTTTAGGTTATCGGATGGCAGCCGAATGTACTCGTAACGCCTTCTTGCTGAAGGTCATGGACAACAAGGATGACCCTGGTACTGCTCTTAGTTCCTCCTATTAATACATCTGTATTTACTGGGTTGATTTACTGGATCCATGCAGTGTCTTATTCAAATGACCACATCTATCATATTAGGCCCTGCTTTCCTTACCTAAATCTAGGTGACCTTTCATCTTTGTTTAGAAAAAGAAAGGAAATGTTGTTTACTTCGTGCATATTAAGTTTTCTACAAAGTTTCAGTTGCTTATTTAGAAAAAAAAAAGGCGTTTAGGTAACTTCTATTTTACCTCCTAAAAAGTACTAAGAAAGTAGAAAAAATTTAAAGTTAGAAAAAACTAACTTTTTTTAGCCTCATAAAAGGGTTAAAAAGTTATCGAACAGAATTTCTAACAAAATAACCTAATTTGAAATTAAGGGTAAGTTTAGTTTTTCGTTTTGGTTCAAGCCTTTCAGGAAATTTTCTCAAGAATTGAGATTTTGTGGGAAAAATGGCAACTATTATAGGCGATTCCATCGAAAGCTGCGCCATTCTCAATTTCAACATGTAATCAGCCGAGTAATCATAACACAAATGAAAATTTCAGATTATGATGTAGTGATTATAGTCAAATACTTTGGAATGTTGGTATGAAGGTTGACAGTTAAAAATGGTGCCAAGAACATTATAACTAGAAGTAGGAGGAAGTATAAGGTTAATGATGGCAAAGAAGTGATCACACTCTGTCTAGGAAAGCCATTATCTACTGAGTGTCTCAGGGACAAGCATTTTGGAATTTTGCAGCAACGGTTCGACCCACAATGGTATATACAGGAAGTTTGTCGAGGTCATAAGCTATTAGTTCAAAACTATAAGGCCGCTTCTTTCGAATAATTTCACAATCGCAATTTGTTTGGTCAATCCTCCGTCTTTACAGGGTTTTGCGGTTCGATTGATCAGTTCATTTGTTTTCACTTATTTAGGCAGCTGTTGACTGGTAGTCCTTGTATGCAGGTTGGCGTCCAGTACAGTTCTGTATTCAGGGTTCTCTAATGCTTCAAGTGATCGTCGTCCAGTTGCTAATGTGGAGAACAAGTTGGAGGTCAACAAAGAATTGGCATACTGCCAAGCCCTGGTTCCCGTACCCCCAACAAATCCGGATGCATTTGCATTGCTTCCAGTGAACCAAAAATCTAAGCGGTGTGAACTTGCACACCGTAGAACTCGAAGACCCTTTTCTGTCACAGAGGTAGAAGCACTTGTTGAAGTTGTTGAGAAACTCGGAACTGGAAGGTGTGCTAATATAACTATTGTTTGCATGTGTTAGGCAAATATATGTCGATGCTATGCTTTCACCTTCCAGGAGCCTCCACCCACAGACGTAGGGCTGTCGTTCCAGATAATCAATTCACACCTAACTGCAAAGGGTGGTGTGGTAAACATCTATACCTATGCACTCTTTAAATTATGCCAGGTTTGCACAAATAGCGTTAATCGACAATTATAACTTTTATCTGCTACAGAATGTACCTGTCCGATTCGCACGGGAGTACATGACAAACACACCAAACCACCTAATACAGAGGACAACATGAAATGGGAATTTCGATGCACCTTCCCATGCAGCAACGACTCGAGCAGACGCCGCATCTGTTGGTATCAAACACATGGGAATTGCTGTGCACAACAAATGCCATATGAATTGTTTGACCCCACAACATTCAGAGTCACCGTGTTTCGTTCAGAGGCTTCACAGGAAAGGGAGTTCCAGATATATACATGTGCTTTACTATTAATGTCTACGCTCCTCTGTTTATCGTATTGTTTTGCGGAACCAACACTTGGCGGATCCATCACCACAACAATATTTTTGTAACATTTGGATTCCTTAGCTTCCTGATTTGATATCATTTATGTTATATCATTCCCTGATATGCTTTGCCAGCAGAAATCACAAGAACATGAACTCTGCCCCATCTTCACTTCACTGAAAAATTACTCCGAATTTCGACTACGCAGGTCGTTGCAAAGCAACCGCGCTCAAGAAATAGGACGGTATTCCTCATACTTCCTCTTCCTTTCTACTGTTTCGTGTTACATTGTGCAGTGCTGAATGATAGTGGTAACTCATACATTAGCTCTTCCGGTTCATTGCTCTGCGCTCTAATTGTCTAATTACTGAACTCTGCTCTAATTATAACAAACCAAAACTTTTGTTAAGTCACACTTATGTCGGTCATCTAAAAAAAAATTAAAATTTCTATTACTAAATTTCGTGTGACCAGATGTTATATTATGTGTGGTGTCTAGATTGGGGTTCGATTGTTTGGTTTCAGGCCATTGCAGCCGCAAATTCCCATCAAGGTAATTTGTTTGTTCTGCTTTAATTACAGTAAATGATATGAATTTGAATGTTCTTCAGATACAAAGTTTCGATTTTTGAGGTCTCAGTTTGTTCCATCTTCTTCGGTCTCTTTCAATATCAATTTCTGGGTTTCAAATTCTATATGCACGTGATTCTGTAACATATTTGGTATGCATATGAATACTGTACAAATTGAGCACCTTTTGGCCGGGTTCTGAGCTCAAACACCAGTTCACAAAGCCTAAGTTTCCATTTAGTTTGTATGAGAAAGGTTGTGAAAGTAATACTGATCAAGTAATTTAGGCCATCTCCAGGTACCACCCAGGCACTGGTATATGTCCAACTGCGACGGGGTGATATGCAATCCTTTTCTGCTCTGGTTTGTTGGTCTGTGCGAAGGTGGAAATTTAGACCATCTGACTTAACGGGTGGTGAAGAATCACTGTAGTTGATTCTAGCTTTTGGGATTAGCACTCGATAATTCTGAATATGAATTATTCAGAATTAGACTATGGTTAGTGAAGGTTTAGAGTTGCTTGCTTATTTCTTGAGTTGGCTGCTGATATGCTTGATCTACTGCATGCTTTAACCTCTTCCGTAAAATGGATTTGTTGTTTTGTAAGTACTGCGCCCTCATTTTAGCTAACACTTGCTTACCTTGGTAGAGTCATTGTGTGCCTTACAGTATGTTACACTTCACATTTCGTGTCCTACTGTGTGGTTTACTTGTATTTAAGTACGACTGCATCTTTTCGTTGTTGGGATACTTAAGCTTCTTGTGCAAGGCCATAGAAGACCAGGTACCGATACTACTTAGGGAGTAGAAGAACTAATCTAAGTTTGCTGAGTACTTGCTGAGAGGCTGTGACGATAAATTTCTATAGCTTGCAATTCAGACTACGATTAGAATCCGAATCTTGGCGGGGTAACCACAGCGAGGGTCACCCCTCGCTGTTGTTGCAGCCATGTTGGAGCCATCGTAGCTTGATCGCATCCACGATCTGAGCCTCTACAAATAACAGCATAATATATGCTGGGGCCACGTCAGCGGTCATGGCCACTCTGTCCATGCGTGGGTCTGCCAGCCGTGCTTGCCAAAATACCTATTCTACCCTTTATTAATTACCTCTATTGTCTCACGCTGATATAAGGTCATTATTGTCCATTCAGCCTTACCCTCCCAGCTGTCTCTCTCTCCGCTTCCTCTTCGTGTTATTGCTCTGCATGAGAGCTTCGGAAATCCATGGCTTCGGGCTTTTAGTGGGTTTACTGTTGCAAGTGCCAGGTGTGGCGATTCTCATGCGAGTATTTAACGGCGCTTAACTCACTTGCACTACTTCAGTTTTGAGGCTGTTAAACAACCGTTCCTTTCAAGCAACTTTCTCTCTTGCTTATGACCTTTGCGAAGGATTTAGGGTAATTTCCAGTATTGGAGCCTAATCTAACAGAATCACTTGGTGTGGCTGAGGAGGTGAAAAAGACAATTCTACCTAATATAAAAGCAGGAATGGCCATGACACGTTAGCGCCACGTCAGCGGTCATGGCCACTGTGTCCATTTATTTGATTGCCAATACTGCTTCCCAGAATACCTATTTTGTCCTTGGCTGAATTGCTCTGTCCTTCCTCAGCCACTTGAGGATATTTTCGTCAATTTAGCTCTCTCCACCTCTGCATTGGCATTGTTTCGAAGGAGCTTCGATGAGAAGCCTATCTCACCCAGATAGCTATTTGTTTCGTTCTTTGTACCATTACAGTGGTATATAGATATTAGCTTGGCTAAATTACACTTTCGCCCCCTTCTGGTTTGGGTTGATATGAGGCTGTGACGATGAATACTCTGATCAAATGATTCAGGCACGGAGATCGGTACCACGTGTTGGCACGGCGGCTCGGAGGTCTTTTGGCCATCGTAGTTGCAGCCACGGTGGGTTCGTTCTCCACCAATCACTCCAACAGATCTGAGCCTCTCCCGAAACTGTGATTGCTTTGAGCTTATGATTTTTAAATTGGGATCAACATCCCGCCTTCTCACTTCACTATACTTAAAGGTGGGGTATGTTGCTGTCAGAGGCTGTGATGATACCTGTCTAGAGCTTGCAACTCAGACTACAATTCGATTCTTGTCTTGGCAGGGCAACCTGTTACGGCTACTGTATCCACCGTTGATACTGTCCCACTGACGAAATAGGTGTATTTTGGTGCAATTTTTGATGATAATTTCTTTTCACTGCTCTTATGACCTAATATGGAGGGTTATACGTAGACACAAGAAGCAATTTCTGATGAGATAAATAGTTTCATTTTTTTTTAATTAACTCCTTTCATGTCTCCATCAGTACTTATTGTGTGATTGTGTATGGTAAATTGTTGTTTGTCGTTTATGTGCTTTGTGTAGGCCCTGTAGGAACTGTTTTAGAATCTAACTTGCATTTCCATGATGATATATCCGCCATCAGTTCATGGTCAAGTAGCATTTTCAAAGGTGTCAGTGAGATATTTGCAAGCCTATTAACAGGTGCCAAGTTGGTTTTGTCCAAGTTCATCGATTTTAGGGAAAAACAAGAATGCAGTTGGTGTGCATTCAAATAAGTTGTTTTTTAGTTAGTAGATAAGCACCAATCTCAGGTATTGCTTGCTTTTCTTGGTTCATAGGATGTTTCACTAAGCTTTTTAGGACATCATTTATTGCTAAGTCCAGTTGGGAGTCCAACCTGCATAGCTGATCTTTTGTCATGATGTTCTATATGGTTTATTCAAGCCAAGCCCTTTCTCCTACTATACAAACTGATAAATGGTATGTGTATCAATTTATTGGTTAGGTTCGTTTTGATCGGTTTGGAAAAAGTCCAACATTGGTCAGACCATGTAGCACACTTCGATTTAGGTTTGCAGTCCCCCCGATTTTAACTTATCAGATGTGAATATGCAAATAGCTACTTCAAACATATCATCGTGGACAAGTAATTATGGTATTTATTCAGTTGCGAGGCATCTTCCAAATCTCAGTGCCTGTTGTGTTTGTTGCTTCTAATAGAGATCTTTGTTTTCCTTTGCTCTCAAAGACCCACTAAATATTTAGATTTGTTAACTTTACTATGCAACTGCTGCAGGATCTTTTCGCAATTGGTCTTGGCTGGATAGTGTTTGGTGGGCTTTCTTTTGACTTTTGTGAGTCCAAATTTTGTGACTTTATATTTCATTGGATAGAGGTATTTGAATATTGAATTCTACTTTAGAATCCTTTTCCTTTGATGGGTCCGAATATTGAGCAGAATACAGGCGTAAGAAATAGGGTACGCACATTAAGCTCTGCTAATGGTAGCTATTTCTTGTAGTAGACATTCATTTATGTTACCATCGTACTTCAATTGCAACATAAACCTTAAATTTTTGCTAAAACTGAGCATAGCGAACACTCTGTTTTGTTGTTCAATTCAGCTCTTTTATCAGTGTAAGATGTTTCAACCTTAATTTTCATTTAATAAATTCAATATTATCTCGTGCTTCTTAGGCAGTCAGTTTCACTTAGGCTTTGGTCGAAGCCCCTCCTTGACTCCTACTTACACGAATTAACCAGTTATCTAATGATGAGTCTGATCCGTTGAAGCTTCAGCTTTTGTGTCATGGTAGCCCCATCCTTAATTTCCCAGTAATTATATCTGTTACTAAACCTATTCATAGATTTATGAGTTTCTGTAATTGAGGTTCTTTTCAGTAATAATGGGTCTAGATTGGCAATAACTAAAGAAAGAAATGGTGAAGCAATGGAAACTTAAAAGAATGTAGGTAAAGTATATTTTTTTTCCATGTTGTGGTCTGGAATCTATTTTTTAATTTCGAATTCTGTTTGACTTATTAAACTTCAGGTGACTTTGTCCGCATCTCTTATACGGAAGCGGAAACCATACTTGAGAAAGTGTCAAAGGAAGAGAACCAGTTTGAGAAGGAGGTGAAGTGGGGAGATGATATTGCATCAGAGCATGAAAGGTGAAATGAATTCTTTCTGAGTTGAACATCTTTTTCAGCCATTTGTGCGTCTACTTATGCAATGTCTCTGTCTGTAATCTCATAGGCATTTGACAGGGATAAAATTCAAGTGCCCAGTTAGTGTGCGATCACCCAAAAGAGATTAAAGCTTTCTATATGAAGCTCAATGATGACAAAAAGACCGAGGTAAGATGTTTTTTTCCCCTAAACTGTGCATTACCCGAGAATGAATTTGTCATTATCAATGGTGTGATGTGTATGAATAAAATGATGTTGCTAATATCCAGGTGGGATATCTGATCGGAAGAAGCCAAAGGGAGAAAAACTATGAAGTCATTGTAGACAGGTATTAACTCAGAATGTTTAGTATCTCTGGTTTAAATGAAGCATTGTTATGTGCTCATACATACGTTGGAGAACAACTTTGATCAAGGCTTATATCCGTGTTTCATTTTGAAGGTACTAATAGCGTGATCAAGGCTTATATCCGTGTTCCTAATCAAAGTAGTATCTTGGTAGAGTGGGGTTCGGTATATAGCATTGATCTTTACGATTTTTCTTTAGCTTTTGTGATTATGAAGTTCCAACTGAATTCTTGGCTTCAGACTGTTTTAGCTGCTGCTCAGGACCAAACTTCAGTTGAGGCTCATGTCCAAGAAACAGGCATAGTTTGGGGGTACGCTTATAATCTGTACATAAAAAGAGCCCACGAGAGGAAGAATATTACCCAGTTTGGTCACTATTTGGATTTACCACCTTTCATGTTGCTCAGAGCTATGATGAGACAATTAGATAATTTAACCGACCTGCATATCTGCTTTGCTAATTTCCTTAGTTCTTGTTGTGTCTGATTATCTGATCTGTGGTGCAAATGCCTTTCTTACAGAAAGTTGAACAGCAAAGCACTTCTTATGAATGTTTTCATTTCAACATGGATGGAGGTGATGTGTTTCAATCACGGGTATTCTGCAACATAGTATGACCGAGTTGGATGGTGCCACATACTGCAGGTATGAACAATTCGACCTTTCAATGTTGATAACACATGCAGAGTTTGCTATTTGCCACTATTTGTAACTTCATAACAATGATAACAGATGTTGTGTACAATTTTTTACAGGACCAGCTAATACGGCGACACACAACAACAATGACAATGAATGAAACAACTCACACGCCAGGCACTGATCGTTCGACACGTCCAACAAGCCAACACCAGCAATAGCCACCAACCCAACCACCTTTTGAATAATTTAGTGGAGGGCACAACCTGTTTGGCCATATGTAAATCCATGGCCTCTATGCAGATCAGATGCAGGAGATAGCACTGCTCTTCTCTCTTGGGCTTTGAATGTTCCAATCAAGTGGACACTCCTGGTAGAAATGAACTAGAGCAGTTGCTTAAGCAAGGCAGGCAGTCAAAAGAGGATACCCATTCTACGTATGGGTCGGATAGAAGTAGAATACTTTCCCTTGACGCTGCTTTGTACATGCTGGTCTGAATTCTGCTGCTATCTAAGTTTAACGTACGAGTACTTAATGCATCAAATATTCTCGAAACCAATTTCAATTTCTTGCTTCCTACTTCAAGTCAGTTTATGTTATTGTTTTTCACTGCACCTGGTTTGTTGTAACACCAAATTTGCCCGTTGCCACTTGCTTTGGCTTCACAAATTCAATCATCTTTGTGTGTTGCACTCGCTGGTATGTCATTGATTGACTGTAATTTTGATTTGAGATGTTTTGATTAATGCTTTACTTAGTGCATACATTTTATAAGTGCCCGGCTTTCTTATCTTCAAGCGAAGCATCTATGGGCTTTGTTACTTCTTTCTTGTTGGTGTAATGTGAGGACCCATTCAATTAGGAAACTTGTAATCTTCGCAGAGTGATCAACCTTCTAAGGTGCAAAATGCGATTGTGTTTTATTGTTTAGAGTTCAGTTTTGGCCTTTCCCGCTGAGAGATTACCACCCATGTGTCGGTATAATGTGTGGATTCACGATGAGATTTCTCTGTGTCGGTGCTTCGATGGGTGCTTCAGCTCTCTATTCCTCTGCATGACTGGTGAAGTATGTTATGGGTGACAATCCTCTGATGGCTCTTCTTAGGTAAGTTTGTAGCTTCTTAGGCAAAATCAAATTCAGTGCTGTGATTTCTCCCGCGAATATATTCTTCTTCCTGCAATGTTATTTTTCTTTCGTTTGATTTACAATTTGTGTCTTTGTGCGACTTTGTTGTCTGCCGAGAATTTCCTGACTGTGATTTGTGCTTGCGAAGTGGTTTTTGGTCTGTTTATTACAGTTTAGCTTAATTGTTTTCCTTGCTGGTCCAAGAGAATGATTATTATTATTATAACTCTATAACAATAAGCCTATTGTAATAGATATATAAATTTCTGGACTGGAATTAAAACTTCAGTCCTACCCTCAAAATCCATAATATGTAGTGACATTATTTATTAACTTCGGTAGCGATTAATTTTGCTCCTGATGGTTCGATTTTCTAACGCCGCCAATATGTATATGACAAAACCCATGGTTTGAGAATTCTACAGCTCCTCATAAAGTTTGTAAGTTGGTAAGATCCAAATACGGATTGAAACAAGACCTCTGGCTTCGATTCGTCTTCTTACCCTTTGTTTACTTCACCTGGTGCATGCAGCATTCCTCATTATTTGTTGGACATATTCATGGTGTATTACTTCGCTTCTGTTGTTCCTTTTAGGACGTGAAATTCGGTCTTCTGGAGTGGTCGTCAATCAACTCTATTAGACATTGTTCTTTGTTTTGTGTTGGCAACGATTTATTCAGAATGCTTGCACTGTGAGCACTGGTGGCTGTGAATCCCTGTAGTTTCTAGAATTAAGATGTATTCGTCAATATCTTATTACTCTGCGACACAGCTCCGCAAGAAACATCAAGGCCACACCGCGCGCAACGCGCGCGGGGTGGAACCTAGTCTTTCTAAACAATTCAGTCATGTACCAGTATTTCAGAAATTTGTTGATAGTGAATATAGTTAGCCCTTGGCTGTATTATTAACGTCCACAACTTCATAAAGAACCAAAAAGAGGGATACAAACCTCATTTTCTAAAATTCAGGGGCACCAACTACCAACAATGGTCATCTAATGTAATAACAATACTACCACAAGGGAAATTTATCATCGATAACTTCCAGGGAACTCTGAACGTCTAAAAGGTCTTCTCACCTTCACCATCATTGAGTTATTTGAATGCACCATTGCTTCTAATCCCTTCATTGTGCTGTTTTCGTAGTTTGTTTATATGAATCTGGTTTCCATACAATGTATGAAGAATGTGAATCCATGATGAACGAATTCTAGGGTTTTGATACGGATTGCACAGTGGAAAAAAAATAAATTGATTCCGTTCAAGACCCTCCTTGAATCAAAGATCTGGCATCATAACGATGGTAATGGATATATAGTTTGGGTACCTTGTTGGTCTGAATTGATCACTTTACATAGAATAGTGTCAACGTCTCTATGAATATCCACACCTAGGATTGCACTGGAATCCTTCTAAGGTCTTTGAGCTAGCAACAAGGGAATGAGGAAGAAGAATATCACGCAAATAGGACACGCAGCGCCTCACGAGGCTAACGGTGAGGGAGGGGCGGACGGGGGGTTTCGGCCCTCTTGTCTTGCTCTCTCCTTGCTTTTTTCTCTCTCAATTGTGAACACGCTTATGAGAATATAAGCTATGAGTGCCCTTATATAGTTAATAACTCCTTATTAACTACATATTAGCCCCAATACTAATCATGTCCATACACGGATTAGTCCACCTTGCAAACTAGTCCTACTAAATTTTCTTGTGGTTGTGTATTGATCCTTATATTTAATTAGTCCCACTAACTAATCATAAATTCTAGTTTAATTCATAGGGTGTGTGACCCCATAGGTTTCTACTTAGTTGGTAGTAACAATTACCAACATAGAGCGGTGTCCAGCAACACATCTATGCCACATAACTAATAGAAATAGTCAGTGATCCGACAAACCTTGTGACCAATGTTACCGTATTGTATTATCTCTTTGTATCCATATGTGGATTGGACACGAGATATAAATGTCACACTCGTATATCCAATCCATAGTTTCTTGATCCTGAGAATAGTCTTAACCATGCAGATTACATCAATATCCCATATTGATTTATCTGAGTTATGCCAGATATTCTATAAGCACTGCCCCTCGAGTGGCCGTGGATATTTTCTCCTTTATGTGGGAGTGACAAATCCTCTCTACATCACTACCATTTAAGCTTGCTTCCTATTATGTCTAATAAACGCCGTTATTGCTACCCAGTCACGGTGTAGTGTTTGATATCATCAAAACATAATATTCCGCAACTAGAGTATCCAGTGACTTCAAGTCTAAGGACCACAATACCATTGTCACAACGAGAAGCACTTGTGATGCTAACATAATTAATGTAGCCTTCTCGTGGTAGGTCAATCCAGTATGCCATTATCAAATAGTACATACCCATGTGTTAGAGTTGATATCTCCATATCAATCTACCCACATACTCGTCTATAGTGATCGTCCTATTAATCAATATAAACGACTTGGGATATTTAAAATAACAAACAATTATTATCTGAGGACTTTATTTTATTAAATATCTCAATAAATAATACAATGATTACTCTAGCCAAAAATAATGTTCATACTAAATAAGATTTCCTCTAGAAAATCTATTACAACAAGAATTTCATTGCTAAACTTTGACTTCCAATGCACTAACCGATAAATCTGCAATTCAGGTTTCCTCGCTCTTATCACATGCATCAACTCCACTTCATGCTCTTCACTAATCCTTGTTTGGTACAATATGATACTTTGTGCCTGTCACTTGATTAGTTACCGTTAAAAACTTCATTATTATCATACACCTGTTTTAATTAATTATTCAATGTTAGAAACTGCATCACTACCAATTTCATTTTTTCCCGTACTGCTATAAGAATATAAAAAATAATTCTCGCTTACTACATCAATAGTTATCGTATCAAAAGTTCCGCATTATGAATCACTAGCTCAATTACTATCAACCAATGGAACAACAATCTGTTATTTAAATTTTTAAAAAGTTCGTTCTTTCTAAATCTTCACTATTCAAACAAAGCAAGACGCTTATCGTACTAATTGCTGCCACAATTTACCTACTAATGTTTCTCTGAACTTGTCTTCCTTTCTTACGTACTGCTGATATATATTTCTATTTTAATACCTTCATTAACATTTTCGTATACCACCAAATTCAAGTTACAGTTTATTAATCCTTGCCAATGCGCCTTTTGATTTCCTATTTTGAAAACAGCGTAATAGTTGTTCTAGAGGATTTGTTTATTCATAACTTCAAGATTCAAGATTTTCTGAAGGTTAATGCTATCAAATACTTTTGCAGACCACTATATCTTCACCCAATGGAAACGGTGCGAAGCTTCTACAGACTTGATGATCCCATGTCAATAGCCAATGATAGGGTGGTAAGACTCTCATCCAATATTTCTTACAGAGTTCAAATACTCATTCAAATTCCAACAATTTTCTACTGGCATTGCTGATGTGTAATCAAAAAAATATATGTAGAATTAGCAGTTCGGTTAAATAAGTCCCAAAAAAAATTAAATGTTGCTTATTGGTGATTCTGGCTTTTCATGTTAAGTTTTAACTAACGAGTATTCCAGGGTTCTTATAAAAACCCAAGTAACGGAAAAATAGATGTGAATATTACACAAATGCTGACTTGCATTGGTATGTTTGTCTGTTTCTCAATATTACAAAATTGTCGTGAATGCAGAGGTTGCCACCCAATTCGTTCGTTTCCATGGACATGAGTTACAAGACGTTGCTCGTCTCCAAGTTCCAAATGGCGTTTCGTGGAATAGCCAACTCTTACGTTCAGGCAACAACGTGTACTTTGGTAACGCCTGGCAAGAGTTTGCCAACCGGTATAACATAGGGTGTTGGTACTTCACCCTCTTCGAACATGAAGGCAATGGGAGCTTCAAATTATGTATATGCACTGAGGCTACACTAAATTTACTACTCCTCTTTTGCTTCCCAAAATGCTGCACATATCTAAGATGACGGAGAAGTTGTCGTAGTTATTTCTTATGATGAACTAGATGCTCTAGAGAATGACAATGCCTTCATAATAGTTAACCCATCATCTATTGTAGAAATCACAAAATCTCACGTGAATCCTCGACGTGGTTTAGTAATATTCTTCTTTAATCGGTTTCCTTACACATTAATTTTACCAAGAAGTCAATAATTTCAAAAATTTTACAGAACATACATGTTACATTTACGCGAAAGCATATCGCAGAAGCAAAGAACTACGTTGAAATAGATGTTGCAACGGGCAATATGAACTGGGAGGTTTGTTGCAGTTTCCTGCTACCAGATAATCCACTGAAGCAACGCATCTGTTGGTACCCTTTCATCGAGTACAGCGGAATGAACATTAGGGATGCTTGTGTCGCCGAACTCATTGACGCAACTACGCCTAAATTCAAGATTACTGTATTTCAAAAAATGTATTTCCCTAGCAAATGTGTGAAAAATCTGGAAATATGTACTGTTTAAACTGCAAAACTCATTAGATCCTTCTAAACTTCATTACAAAATAGCTTGATGCATCATGTTTTCGATAATAGGATTACGTTTTGCTTTACGTATATCACATTTTCGTTATCTATCTCAACAATGTTAAATAGCAGTCACATACAATGTTCATTACTAAATGGTGCACAATTTTACTATTTGCTAGAATTCGTATCATTCCATAACCATTCTATTACTCATTAACCTCCACTAGCACCACTAACTCCATCATGCCCAAATTGCATGTATTTCTAAAGCTGCAACATCTAAAAAAAAGTCCACTATCCCCATCTCCTAAAAGTTCAAAAATTGGCAAAAGTATACTATTCAAAGAAGCCAGCCATTAACACATTTCAATCGAGATATACATACATGGTCTCATCCTTTCTCCTCAAACTGCAATTCCACTAAATATGGCATCCCCAAGGATGGACATTTGTGAAGAGTCTCGTGTAGGGTTTTGATTCATAGATGCGCAACGGAAACAAAATTAACCATGCAAAACCCTCCAAGGATCACAAGTCAAGAGACATAACGATGGTAAAGGAAGAAATCAATAACACACCTTAGGGTTCTCCTTTGATGACTTCAAACGCGAATTGTGTCACGTTCTCTATGGTTGATCCACGCCTAGAGTTGATTCCTAGATCTCCCAAGTCCTTGGTGCTAGCCCGGAAGAGGAGGAGGAAGAAAGATCACGCAAAACGAGACCAAAAAGGGGGCTCTCGGCCTTCTTGTGGCCGACAGGGACGGGGGGCGGGCTAGGGGGCGTTCGGCTCCTCTAGCTTGTTGCTCTCTCTCCTTTTTGTTCTCTCCCACTTTTGTTATGTTCAATTATGAGCATAAGTTGTGGGAAGGAAGGAAGGAAGGGTCATTTATATAGTCCAACAACTCCTTGCCAACTACCTAAAGGACTTATTCTAGTCCTACTAGAATTCAATTTAGTCCATTCCTTGCAAATTAGTCCCTACTAAGTTTGCAAGATTTTGCAAAGTGATCCTTCTATTTAATTAATCCAATTAATTAATTCCCAAATCTAGTTCAACTCTATATAGCGTGTGACCCCATAGGTTCTATCTAGTTGGTAGAAACTATTTGCTAATATGGAGCGGTTTCTAGCAAAACATCCATTCTAGCCAACTAATAGAATAGTCATCTTGACAACCTTTGTACAAGTAATTGTCTCATCCCTTTGTCTCTATATCCGGATTGGTCACGAGACATACAAGTCACACTCGTATATCCAATCCACAGTTTCTCGATCCATGGGAATAGCCTTATTCGTGCAAATAACATCAATATCCCATATTGATTTATTTGAGTCTGGCCAGACATTCTATAAGCACTATCCCTCGAGTGGCATAGGATATTTTCTCCCGTTATGTGGGAGGGACAAATTCTATCTACGTCCACTACGATATCTAAGCTTGCTTCTTATTGTATCCAGTACACGCCTTTATAACTACCCAGTTAGGGTGTAGCGTTTAACGCTACCAAAATCACAATAATCCACAACTAGAATATCTAGTGACTTCAAGTCTAAGGATGACAATACCATTGCACCGCGAGAAGCGCTTGTGACTCAACATAACGTGTATGTAGCCTTCTCGGAGATGGGTCAATCCAGTGCAACATTACCCCTAATGCACACCTATGTGTTGGATCGTTGATATCTCCATATCAATCCAACCCCATACTAGTCTATAGATGATTGTCCCATTTAATCATTATACTGGACTAGGGATATTTAAGATAAACAACATAATTGTAAATCTAAGGACTTCATTATATTAAATATCCAATAAATAATAAATGAATTTCTATCCACAAATAAATTCATACTAAACTAGATTGCCTCTAGGGCATCTATTCCAGCAACCTCCCACTTGCATTAGAGCCAATCTGGCGCATCTCGTATGCACATACTCCTAGTGTGCCCTTCATGCTTCCACTGCGTGAGCGGCTTTGTAAGCGGGTCTGACAGATTTTCATCTGTAGGGATCTTGCATATCCGAACGTCTCCTCTATCGATAATATCTCGAATCAGATGAAACTTCCTGAGCACGTGCTTGGATTTCTGGTGCGACCTGGGTTCCTTCGATTGCGCGATCGCCCCCGTGTTGTCACAGTACAACTCAACTAGATCCGCAATGCTAGGAACCACACTAAGTTCAAAAACAAACTTTCTGATCCAAACAGCTTCCTTTGCTGCGCCATTTGCAGCAATGTACTCAGCCTCTGTTGTAGAATCAGCTACCGTCTCTTGCTTGGAACTCTTCCAGCTCACCGCTGCTCCATTCAGGCAAAACACATATCCTGATTGTGATCTAAAGTCATCTCTGTCGGTTTGGAATCTTGCATCAGTGTAACCCCTTACACGCAACTCTTCCTCACCGCCAAATATCAAGAAAGTATCCTTAGTTCTTCTCAAGTACTTTAGGATATTCTTGACTGCAATCCAGTGACTCTCACCCGGATTAGATTGGTATCTGCTTGTCATACTCAAGGCATATAACACATCTGGTCTAGTACATAACATGGCGTACATGATAGATCCTATGGCCGAGGCATAGGGTATTCTACTCATGCGTTCCTTCTCAATCTCATTGGAAGGACAACCACTCTTCGAAAGAGTGATCCCATGTGACATGGGCAAGAATCCCTTCTTGGAATCTTGCATGTTGAACCGTTTCAACACCTTATCAATAAATGTACTTTGACTTAGGCCTAGCAGTCTCTTAGATCTATCTCTATAGATCTTTATACCGAGTATATTGGCTGCTTCCCCTAAGTCTTTCATTGAGAAACACTTCCCTAGCCAATCTTTAACAGATTGCAGCATGGGAACGTCGTTTCCAATGAGTAGTATGTCATCCACATACAAGACCAGAAAAGCTACAGAGCTCCCACTAACCTTCTTGTAGACACAAGACTCATCTTCGTTTCTGATGAAGCCAAACTCTTTGACTACTTCATCAAAACGTCGATTCCAACTCCTAGAAGCTTGCTTCAATCCATAAATGGATCGTTGCAGCTTACAGACTTTGTTGGCTTGCTTTGGATCCTCAAAACCCTCCGGCTGTATCATATACACGTCCTCGAGGAGATTCCCATAAAGGAATGCTGTTTTGACATCCATCTGCCAAATCTCATAGTCATGGTATGCTGCAATTGCAAGTAGGATTCGGATGGATTTGGTCATAGCGACAGGTGAAAAGGTTTCATCATAGTAAGTACCATGAATCTGTCTGAATCCTTTAGCCACCAATCGGCCCTTATAGGTAATCACATTACCATCCATTACGATCTTCTTCTTGAAGACCCACTTGCACCCTATGGTCCGCGTCCCTTCGGGTGGTTCCACCAAAGTCCATACTTTGTTGGTGTACATGGATTCCATCTCGGATCTCATAGCTTCTAGCCACTTCTGAGAGTCTGAGCCATTCATGGCCTCGTCATAGGTAGTAGGATCATCATCTATGAGCATCGTGTCACCGGAATCGATCACGAGAAGTCCATACCTCTCGGGTTCCTGGCGCACTCTACTAGATCTACGAAGCTCTTGTGTTTCCTGAACAGGTTCTTCCACAACTGCTTGTGGTTCCTGTTCATGTTCCATAATCGGTTCAGTGATTTGTGGTTCTTGAACCTCTTCAAGTTCTACATTCCTCCCACTTGCTTCTTTAGAGACAAACTCTCTTTCTAGAAACACGCCGGTCCGAGCAACAAACACTTTGTTCTCGGTTGGATTGTAGAAATAGTATCCCTTAGTGTCCTTAGGGTACCCCACAAATTTACACTTATCCGATTTTGGCCCTAGCTTGTCTGATTGTAAACGCTTTACATAGACATCGCAGCCCCAAATCCTCATGAACGTCAGTGTGGGACGCCTCCCACTCCACATCTCATATGGTGTCTTCATGACTGATTTAGATGGAACACGGTTAATGGTGAAAGCTGCACTTAATAGAGCGTAGCCCCAAAATGATAATGGAAGATCGGTTTGACACATCATAGATCGAGCCATATCCAATAGGGTTCGATTCCTCCTCTCGGACACGCCATTCCACTGTGGCGTTCCGGGTGGAGTGAGTTGGGACACGATCCCACACTCTCTAAGATAATCGTCAAATTCTTGGCTTAAATATTCTCCTCCACGATCCGATCGTAGAGCCTTGATACTTTTGCCAAGTTGCTTCTCTACTTCATTCTTGAATACCTTGAACACTTCAAAGGATTCGGATTTTGCCCTCATGAGGTACACAAATCCATATCTACTGTAATCATCAGTAAATGTAATGAAGTAGACATAACCACCCCTGGCAGGCGTGGCAAATGGCCCACACACATCAGTATGTATGAGCGCCAATTGCTCACTAGTCCTATCACCTTTCTTATTGAAAGGGGACTTTGTCATTTTTCCCAATAAACAAGCCTCACATGTCTCATATGATTCAAAATCAAATGAGTCTAGTAATCCATCCTTATGGAGTCTAGATACACGTTTCTCATTTATGTGGCCTAAACGACAGTGCCATAAATAAGCTGGATTTAAATCATTTATTTTAATCCGCTTGGTATTAATGTTGTAGACAGGATTGCTTAGATCAAGGACATAAAGTCCGTTAAATAATTGCGCACTAAAATAGTGAATATTATTTAAATAAAAGGAACAACAATTGTTCTTTATTGAAATAATAAAACCATCCTTGTCCAAATAAGAAATAGAAATAATGTTTCTGCTCATAGCAGGCACAAAATAGCAATTATTTAATTCTAAAACTAATCCTGAAGGCAGAGATAGCTCGCACACGCCTATGGCTAACGCAGCAACCTTTGCTCCATTCCCAACAAGCAGATCTACCTCTCCTTTAGCCAATCTTCTACTTCTCTTTAGATCCTGCATATTTCGACAAATATGAGATCCACATCCAGTATCTAATACCCATGATGTAGAGACAGTTAAATTGACATCTACAACAAAAATACCTGGTGGTGGTGGAATCACTATTCCAAGCCTCTTGTCCTCCAGATATTTTGGGCAGTTCCTCCTCCAGTGTCCAGGCTGACTGCAGTAGTGACACTCACCTTAGTCGCACCTTTGGTAATGCCACCAACAGGCTTAAGGGCAGGTTCCTTGGACTTGGCAACTGACTTGCCTTTGCCCTTGGAGGATGAGGCAAACCTTTTGCCCTTTCCTTTCTGTACCATCATAATGGCCTTGCCCTTACCCTTGTTGATGCTCTTTTCAGCTGTCCTCAACATATTGAGTAAATCTGGCAGTGGTTTCACGATCTCGTTCATGTTATAGTTCATGATGAACTGTCCATAACTCTCGGGAAACGATTGCAACACGAGATCGGTTGCCAACTCTTGGCCGACCGGGAACCCTAGTCGGGCAAGATTCTCCAAGTACCCGATCATACGGAGTACATGGGGTCCCACCGGGTTCCCTTCTACCAGATGACACTTGAACAGTGCCTTAGAGACCTCATACCTCTCTACCCTTGCCTGCTCTTGGAAGAGATGCTTCAGATGCTCGATCATATCGACAGCGTTCATGTTTTCGTGTTGCTTCTGAAGCTCAGAAGTCATGGTGCATAGCATAAGGCAGGCCGCATCATTAGCGTCATCAACACGCTTTTGATACGCCTTTAGGGCAGCAGGTGTTTGGTTCTCTGGACCTTCTGAAACATGCTCCTCTATTGCGTACAGTTTCTTCTCTTGCTTGAGAACAATTCTCAAGTTTCTGTACCAATTAAGAAAGTTGGTTCCAGAGAGCTTGTCCTTCTCAAGGACAGATCGTAGGAATGTTGTGAACTCGATGAGTTTTTTGCCATTTGGAATTCTACAAAAAGGAAAATACGCAAGTTTTAGTATTTGTGAATTTTTGACTATATTCAATAATGGCTAGTTTATCAAATATAGCTCCCACTATTTTTCTACGGATTAATAACCCTCAAGATATTAATGCGGAAAATATCCTTATATTTTCTAGTGGGCCAAGATCCATGTTTCATCTCCTTATGAGCTTGCTTTGGCAAGTCACCCATAATTCGACTACTTTAGGTAGGAACAATTCCAATTGCATCCCATATGCAACTCTTGGTTCAATTGGGCAAATAACTCCTTATTTATCCATCCATATGGATAATCCCAATTTATTACCTCTAGGTTTCTTAATCATATTAATTGTCTAGTTGTGTTCAACCTCTTATTTAAACAATTGCACGCGAGGTGTGCCATCGCATTCCATCATTATGATCCAAGTCGCCCTGCTTTGGCACGCACGAACTCGATAAATAATGATGATAATGAGTGTTTAAATAACGAGAAGGCAAGAACACAATATTTGAATTTTGAGGTATTTTTAAATTCAATTTTAATTGTTTTTGTTGATCAATATCAACTAATCTATCTATTTGAGTTTGGGCACAACTCCAAATAATAGATACGGGTTGTCTAATTATCTTATTATCCTAATTGCATGCATCATACATACACCAACCACACAATAATAAGACAATAAAGTAAACAACCACAAAACAGAAATTAAACGTGATGTTGATATGGCCTTTTCTAACTAAGATAATTCCAAGCCAATGGAATTATCTATGAACCCTAAAAGCAAACACATCTCCATGCGTCTTGATCTTTTGGTCCATCCTTCATAGTCATGTGGAATGCTTCCATGCTCCATCTTTAGTGGCTCCTTTGGCTTTTGGGCATCTTTTCTTCAATCTTGGCTAACAATCTACTTTATCTAGCACTACCTAACTTCTATACTAAATAAAATAAATCTCACAAGTTGAGAAAAATTGGCATGCAGGCCATAAAACCCTAATTAATTATTACAATTAATTGATCAGCTCGCAGGCCGTAAAACCAAACCACAAAATTAAACATCCACATCAAACCACATCCTAAGGCCATATCCAATCACCATGCGAATTGCACATAAACAGTTAAAATCCAATTTTACCGCGCTTGGTCAATTTTAATTGATTTTAGGATTTCTAGGGTTAAAACAGCCCATGGGCCCAACAATCAAATTGCCCGGGCCCAAAAAGGTGAACCACAAGGCCCTAGGGCCGGGCCGGCCCATAACCCACACGCCTAGGTCGTGGGCTAGGGCCGCTCGGCCCCTTGGGCGGCCAAGCTTGGGCGGCAAGCAAGAGGGGCGGTCCCCTAGGGGGGCGAACCTCCTTGAGGGAGTTGTTTCCAAAACAACCCCCTTGCTTGGTGCCCAAGTTTGGTTGTTTCCTTGTTTTGTGAGAACTCCTTCTTCCCCAAGGATGCCCAAACCCAAGATCTAAGATCCTAAAATTTCTCAAACTCACCAATTCATGCATCCAATGCAAAAATTAGATCTTGTTATGATAGATTATTGAAAAATTGCATCCCATGCTTGATTCGTCTTGTTTAACGCGATAAACAATCAATTTAAGGTGTAAAACAACTAAAACGTAACACATAAACCACGTTTATGCTCTACGACCTGTGGCTCTGATACCACTGTAGGGTTTTGATTCATGGATGCGCAACGGAAACAAAATTAACCATGCAAAACCCTCCAAGGATCACAAGTCAAGAGACATAACGATGGTAAAGGAAGAAATCAATAACACACCTTAGGGTTCTCCTTTGATGACTTCAAACGCGAATTGTGTCACGTTCTCTATGGTTGATCCACGCCTAGAGTTGATTCCTAGATCTCCCAAGTCCTTGGTGCTAGCCCGGAAGAGGAAGAGGAAGAAAGATCACGCAAAACGAGACCAAAAAGGGGGCTCTCGGCCTCCTTGTGGCCGACGGGGACGGGGGGCGGGCTAGGGGCGTTCGGCTCCTCTAGCTTGTTGCTCTCTCTCCTTTTTGTTCTCTCCCACTCTTGTTATGTTCAATTATGAGCATAAGTTGTGGGAAGGAAGGAAGGAAGGAAGGGTCCTTTATATAGTCCAACAACTCCTTGCCAACTACCTGAAGGACTTATTCTAGTCCTACTAGAATTCAATTTAGTCCCTTCCTTGCAAATTAGTCCCTACTAAGTTTGCAAGGTTTTGCAAAGTGATCCTTCTAATTAATTAATCCAATTAATTAATTCCCAAATCTAGTTCAACTCTATATAGCGTGTGACCCCATAGGTTCTATCTAGTTGGTAGCAACTATTTGCTAATATGGAGCGGTTTCTAGCAAAACATCCATTCTAGCCAACTAATAGAATAGTCATCTTGACAACCTTTGTACAAGTAAGTGTCTCATCCCTTTGTCTCTATATCCGGATTGGACACGAGACATACAAGTCACACTCGTATATCCAATCCACAGTTTCTCGATCCATGGGAATAACCTTATTCGTGCAAATAACATCAATATCCCATATTGATTTATTTGAGTCTGGCCAGACATTCTATAAGCACTATCCCTCGAGTGGCCTAGGATATTTGCTCCCGTTATGTGGGAGGGACAAATTCTTTCTACGTCCACTACGATCTCTAAGCTTGCTTCTTATTATATCCAGTACACGCCTTTATAACTACCCAGTTAGGGTGTAGCGTTTAACGCTACCAAATCACAATAATCCACAACTAGAATATCTAGTGACTTCAAGTCTAAGGATGACAATACCATTGCACCGCGAGAAGCGCTTGTGACTCAGAATAACGTGTATGTAGCCTTCTCGGAGATGGGTCAATCCAGTGCAACATTACCCCTAATGCACACCTATGTGTTGGATCGTGATATCTCCATATCAATCCAACCCCATACTAGTCTATAGATGATTGTCCCATTTAATCATTATACTGGACTAGGAATATTTAAGATAAACAACATAATTGTAAATCTAAGGACTTCATTATATTAAATATCCAATAAATAATAAATGAATTTCTAGCCACAAATAAATTCATACTAAACTAGATTGCCTCTAGGGCATCTATTCCAACATCTCGAACCAGTGATTTCAAACAATTGGGGCGTCGCTTTGCCTCTGATTCTTTCCCCAACATCACAGCTAGCTATAACTATGATCCATTTGACAGATTAAGTGGGAAGAACCTTCGATCATTGAAAGCTTAACTCTTACATAGAGCAATATAGTTGAGCCAACAGACAAATCAACACATTGATGACTCTAGAAGATGCTAAAGTCGACACCATATGTCTTCAAAATCAGGAGGTGCTTCATGTGGTTCCACAATTGAGAAAATATCTAATGTACATTCGCTCAGTTTCCATCAGCTGTGGAAGGCACAAAACAACTTTACATGGAAGGCACAAAGGCGACATTGCTAATTCACTACTCTCAAATATTGGAATCTTCCCAAGGGGGACACATCCATACCATTATGCAAAAAAGGGGTTCGTTAGAAACAGGAGGAAACCAGCAGCAGATTATAGAAAACAAAGAAATCGAAATTGCACTTGCAAGGATGGCTGATAAGGAGACAATATACCGTTACTACCCCATGAAGTTTTATCCTGTGGAATAGCTAGAATGTTGGGACCCCTCTATTCATACGCAACTTCAAACATTCAATTGCTCTCCATGGACCGTATATCATAGCAGTTACCGAGACAAACATCTATGGTGAAACTGCTAGGATCTGTACATCACTTGGCTTCGACAGGAGCTTTGTTGCAGATCCAGCAGATATTCAGGAGGAATATGGTTATTATGGGATAGTAATGAAGTCGAATGTGATATCATTTGTGTTTCGCAACAGGACATTCATATCTCAATTCAGGTATTTTAACTTAAGTGTCGTACTATAGTACATCTTTATAATATGTTTGTGATTGCTTTTTCCATTTTATTACTGATAGCATGATTCTGTTAACATATTATCGCAACACAGGCATGCGTGATGTAGCTTACTAGGACAGCCATCAAAGAATAATGTCCTACATTTTACAATTACAAGAATAGCATGTATTGTGGTAATTCATCTCATGTTGTGCAATTATATATTTATTTTTTTGAGAAAAATCTTGTCTTTAATATAGATACGGGCTTTATCATTAGCCCAAACAGAGTACAAGCTTTCAGGGCAGCTTATAGCCCAATAGTGCATTACATCAAGGCCCATGCCCAATTTGGCCAAATTATGGGCTAATAAGTTAGCCTGATTCCTACACCAACAAACCCTAGACTTATAAAATACATTACGCCTTAAAGAGAGACATTTCAACACGCAATCTCTCTCAGAGCTGCCAAACGGCGCCTCAGCACTGAGACGATAAACCAAGGATCTATTGTCACTTTCAATTTCCAGAGAGCAAAATCCTCTACTAACGGCTCCATCATGGCAGAAATGATGGACTAAGCTTCGGCAAAGAATGAATCAGAGGTGAATCTGATGGGAAAATCCATCGCCATAACGAAGTTTCCCTTAGAGACTCGAATAACAGCTCCCCCTCCAGATCGATGCTCTTTTAGAGAAATGGAGGCATCTACGTTCATCTTTAACTTCCCCAGAGCCGGAGGAGTCCATCTGACAGTTCCCAATTCTTCTTCTGTACCTGCATGCACCGATCTAAGACCAAGATAAGTATTTCCCAAAAATTCTTCATTTGCAGCATGCGAATTCGATAAAATTTCATGAAAATATTTCTGTTCATCATAGAATACTCCTTTGTTTTGCTCTAACCAGATACCCCACATCAGATGGCTGATAATTTGGAGATTTTATTTTGTGTAGGTCATGAAGATATTTTTGAAACGATGTTTAAAAGGAAGGTCAGAGGGTACAATAGCAAAGTCTAGCAAAGGGGACGGAAGATTTGTTTGGACTAGGGGCATTCAAAGAACATGTGGTTTTCAGTCTCTTCCAAATGTTGACAAAGCACACAAGGTGTGGGTAAGTGAATCCCTTTCTTCACCAAGTTAGTCTTAACAGCAAGGCAGTGATGGAAAGTCTTCGTATCAAAAATCTTAATTTTACCCGGAATATTGAGATTCCAGACTATTTTCCACAGTAAATCTGAATTGTTTGTACTGGAACCAGAAAAATTGAGATTATTTTTTGGGAATAAGATGGAAGAAGCCATATAGTAGGCTGATTTAACCGTGTACTCACCATCAAGTGTAGAAGACCAGATGAAGTTGTCAGTGAGAAGGGGATTACATAAGGGAATATTTAAAATTGCATTAGCTTCCTCTTCAGCAAAATTAGAAGTAATTTTTCTAGAATTCTAGGTATGGTCACTTTTAATAAGATCAGAAACAGTGGAATTCAAGGGAAGGGTTGGGTAGCTATAGGTTTTGCGGCCCAAATCTATGGGAATCCATCTGTGGTGGTAAATAAGGGTGTTACAACCATTACCTATACCCTGTCTGACATCTTGGAAAATAATGTCGCGAGATTCAAGAAGAGCTTTCCAAATATAGGAAGAACCAGAATTTGTTCAATTGAAATGATGTCAGAATGATTAAAATACTTTCCTTTAAGAACTCTAGAAAACAAAGAATCTGGAAATTTCAAAATACGCCAAATTTGTTTGCCTAATAGGGCAAGATTGAAAGCATACATATGTCTAAATCCTAGACCCCCGTTAGTTTAGGATTTAGGTTAGGCCGAACCTGATGGACAATGTCCGTGCACTCCGAGTATCGAGTCCAACTGGCTTGAAAGTGGAAGCGCCGACCAGTTGGATGAAAATCAGGCCCAGTCGATGTTGAGACAAGCACTGGTAAGTGGTCTGATCCCACTGTCTCGATTACTTCGAATGAATTATTCGGGTAAGTTCTGACCCACTTGTTTGACGCGATAGCTCTGTCTAAACGTTCCTGAACCGAGAAGGGGTGTTCACGGCCATTCCACCAGGTAAAGAATTCCCCTTTAAATCCTAGATCACAAAGATCACAGTCTGCAAGAGCATCAACAAACGCATTAATCTGACCCCAAATGCGGAAATTCCAACCCCGTTTATCAGAACCCGTTGTAATTTCGTTGAAATCACCAACAACTAACCACGGGTGTGAAGAACCAAGGTTGAGGCGACGAAGCAAATCCCAAGAAAAATGTTGATATCTAGCAATAGGATCACCATAAAAACCGGTAAAAAAGTAAGTTAATGAATCTGGTTCGGGTGGTCGTACAAAACAATGGATGTGGTATTTATTAGAAGAAAGGATTTGGACGTCCACATCCGCAGTCCAAAGCAAACTTAAACCGCCCCCAAGACCAACACGAGGCTCATGCCAACCGTTAGAATAACCCAATTTAAAACGAACGGAATTTGCTTTTGGGATCGTAAGTTTAGTTTCCATAAGGAATAAGATATCAGGCCGACGATCCCTCACTAGGGAGTTGAGGGTTCGGAACGTTGAGGTGTTGGGTTTTGACGTAGGTTACGCAGCGGAATAACAAAAATTTAATTCCTATTCAAAGCCCACCAAGGATCACAGGAAGAGACATTCATAACATGATGAAGGACATAGAAGATGTGTACCTTTTTGGTTGGGGAGATCACACGAAGAATAATGTACTCGCCTCTACGGTTGATCCACGTCTAGAAGTGAGATCTGGATTCTTCCTTCTCCTAGTGCTAGCTTGTACCAGAGGAAGAGGGAAGATTGAATCCTGCAACGAGGACAAGAGAGGGGTTCGGCCCTCTCTTGTGGCCGACGGGACGGCTAGGAGGGTTCGGCCCTCTTAGCTTGTCTCTTGCTTTCTCTTTTTGCTCTCTCTCCCACTCACTTATGTTATGAGCATTCGTTGTGGGAAGGAAGCTAGAGCATCCTATATATAGTCCAACAACTCCTTGTTAACTACATAAAGGCCCTTTCTAGTTCTACATGAACTTGGATTAGTCCCTTCCTTGCATATTACTCCTACTAAGTTTGCAAGGTGTTGCAAAGTGATCCTTCTCATTAATTAATCATATTAATTAATCCCAAATCTAGTTCAACTCTATTTGACGTGTGACCCAAAAGGTTTCTACTTAGTTGGTAGTAACTAATTACTAACATGGAGCGGTGTCTAGAAACACATCCATGCCACCCAACTAATAAAAATAAGTCAGTGATCCCAACAAACCTCTTGTTCCCAATATTACTTATTGCACTATCCCTTTGTCTCCATATCCGGATTAAACACGAGACATAAATAGTCACACTTGTATATCCAATTCATAGTTCCTTGATCTTGGGAATATGCTTATGCAAGCAGATAACATCAATATCTCCATATTGATTTATCTGAGTCTGGCCAGACATTCAATAAGCCTCATCCCTCGAGTGGCCGTGGATATTTGCTCCCATTATGTGAGAGGTACAAATCCTCTCTACATCACTACGATCTCTAAACTTGCTTTCTATCATGTCCGATAGCTATCTTTATAGTCACCCAGATACGGTGTAACGTTTGATAAAACCAAAGCATGATATTTCACAACTAGAGTATCTAGTGACTTCAAGTCTAAGGATTGAAATTATATAAGCACTACGAGAAGCGATTATGACTTCAACATAATCTAATGTATCCTTCTCGTTGTAGGTCAATCCAGTATGCCATTACTCCTAATGCATACCCATGTGTTGGATCGTGATATCTCCATATCAATCCAACCCCATACTATTCTATAGATGATTGTCCCATTAATCATTATAATTGACTAGGGATATTTAAGAATATAACACCTATATCCTAAGGACTTCAATCATGTTAACATATCTCTATATCGATAACATAATGAATCGTAAATCCACATATTTGTCACAATTAATTAGTTGCCACTAGGGCACAATTCCAACAGTCTCCCACTTGCACTAGAATCAATCTCCTGCATCATATGCCTATTGATCTAGCGGGGCCCTCCACGTTTACACTGCGTAGAGGCGAGATATCTGATGGTATCTTGCAAATATTCACATTCCTCTGTCAACAATTTGATTGAAATTGAATATTATGAGTAAGTGCATCTTATGCATAAATATACTCAGTCCTCTGTGATACAATCGGCAACTGAATCTTGCCCGAAAGCTTTCCAGCTCACAGTCCCTTCCACTAGTGCAAAAACAGAAAACTTGACTATAATCTGAAATCTTCTTTGTCAGATTTGGAAGTTCGCATCACTGTAACCCCTTACAGTAAACTCTTCCAATCCTTCATATATCAAGAATTCATCCTTTATTTCTTCTCAAGTACTTAAGGATAATATTTGATAACTATCCAGTGACGCTCACCTGGATTTGACTGGTATATCTGTTTCATGCCATATGACACGTCTCGACTAGTACATAACATGGCGTATCTCATGAATCTTATTCATACGGTCCTTTCCCAATCTAATTGGAAAGAAAATTAGTCTTCCTAAAGACTAATTCCATGTGACATAGGTAGAATCCTTGTTCTATACATGTTGAACCATATCAACACCTTTGTCAACTCATGTACTATGACCTAAGCCTCACAACCATCTTGATCTATCTCCATAGATCTTCATAGGTCGCTTTGCCTAAGTCTATCATTGAAGATTAATTCCCTAGTCAATCTACCTAAGATTGCCAAGTAGGGACATCATTCTCAATGACTAGTATGTATCCACATACAACACCAGAAACATAACTGTGATCCCACTGACCTTCTTGTAGACACAAGTCTCATCTTCAATTTGATGGAACCAAAATCCTTTGATGGCATCATAAATTCGAAGAATCCAACTCCAAGAAGCTTGACTCAATCTATAAACAGATTGCTACAAGCAAGATGCGAATGGATTTAAGCATCACAACTCGAGAAATATTTCATCATAGTCTATACTATGAACTCACATGAATCCTTTTCCAAATCAGTTGTTCCTTAAAAGTAATCATATTACCATCCATGTTGGTTTCCTCATAACCCACTTGAACCCTATGGATTCTACCCTTTCAGGTGGTTCCACCAAAGTCCATACTTTGTTGGTATACATGGATTCCATATCGTATCTTATGGCTCCAAGCCATTTCTGAGAGTATGGCCCACACGTGGCCATCTCATAGGTTGTAGGCTCATCTCGATGAGTAATATATCACGGGTTATGAGAAATCCTTATTTCTCTAGTCCCTTGACATATCCTACCTAACCTACGAGGTTCTTGTGTTTTCTGAGTAGGTTGCTCCACAACACCTTGTGATCCTGCTCATGTTCCATCAAAAGGATCAATGTTCTGTTGTGGTTCTTGAACTCCTTCAAGTTCTACTGTCCTCCCACTTTTTCTTTTAGAGACAATTTCTATCTAGAAACATTGTGGTTCGAGCAACAAACAATTTGTTCTCGATTGGATTATAGAAATAATATCCCTTTCAGGATATCCCACAAACATTTATCCGACTTGGGTCCAAGTTTATCTGTAAAATCTTTACATAAACTTCATAACCCAAAATCTTTATGAACGACCTACTATGACACTTCCTAGTCCATATCACATATGGTGTTTTTCATAATTTATTTGGATGGAACAAGGTTAAGGGCGAAATTTGCTGTAATTAGAACATAGCCCCTAAAAGTAAATTGGAAGTTATTGTTTGACACATCATGGACTGAACCGTGTCCAACAATGTCCGAACTCTCATCTTAGACACGCCAAACCCATGTCGCGTGCTAGGTAGAGCGAGTTTGGATCATATCCAATATTCCCATAGATGCTTGTCAAAATCTTGGATCAAGTACTCTCCTCTACAATCCAATCGTAGAGCCCTAACGCTCTTGACAAGCTGGCTCTCTACTTCATTCTTGAGTTCTTTGAACAATTCAAAGGATTCAGATTTGGCCTTCATAAGGTACACAAATCCATATTTCTCTGATCCCATCAGTAAATATGATGAAGTACTCAAAATCATGTTTAGTATCTGTGCTTTAGCGGCCTACATACATCAATATGTATGATTCCCAAAATATCATATCTTTGCCTAATAAATAAGTCTTACATATCTCATATGATTCAATAATCAAATGGGTTCTATATCCATCTATATGGAGTTCTAGATATGTATCTCTTATTCATGTGGCCTAGACGATAATGCTAAAGATAAGTGAAGTTCATATGATTATATGCAAACCTCTTGGTATTAATGTTATAGATTATATTATCATGATCAAGGATATACAATCCATTAGTTAAAATTGCATTACAATAATGCTTATTAGAATAAATGGAACAACATTTTTCCTTTATTATGATAGAGAGCTTTCTTGTCCAAACAAGAAACTGTGATAATTATCCTACTCATAGCAGGGTCATAATCACCTTTGTCTAATTCATGAAAAATTTCATAAAGTTAGAAATAATTCCCTACGGCCAATTGAGCAACTCCTTGCTTCAATACCCTACGTGTAGGTTTATTTCCTCCTTATCCAATTGTCCATATCTCTTGAGATTCTCCATATTTCTATAAATGCGAGATCCTCATCTAGTATCATATACTTTTGATGATGAGATAGACATATTGAGTTTTATAAGAAAATACCCAAATGGGAATTCATAATTCTTGTATTACTTACTTCCAGGTACTTTGGGCAGTTTCTCTTCCTCTACACTACCTATGGGAGTTAAAGGCAACTTGCTTTTAGCAACAAGCTTGTTTTATACCTATGGGGTCGGCGAAAACCTTTTGCCCTTACCCATGCTGTTAACCATTAACATTTTTAGCCTATTCCCTTTCATTAGTGCTTTGTTTAGTGACCTTCAATCATATTGAGTAAATCAATCTTTAAAACAAAATTATAATTGCATCCAATGCAATTCTTGGTCCACCCTGGGTGAATAACAATTTATTCTTTATCTATCTCATAGATAACACCCATTCACTAATGTTTCAATTATATTGAATTAACTTGGTTGCATAACGCAAAGTGGAGCAACACTTCAAACCTTTCATGTCTAGCTCGCTCTTTTAAAGAGCTTCTTTCAATGTATGATCATATCATACGCCTACATGTTCTCATCTTGCTTCCAAAGCTCATAGTTCATGGCAGCGATCATGAGGAAAGTCACATCCAAAGAACCATTCTTTGATGTTCCTTTCCATTAGGTTTTAGTGTGTTTTGGTAGTTGGCGGGAAGAGAACTTTATGTTCTACAATATAGAACAATTTCTCTTTTATTTGAGAACAATTCTTAATTTTATACCAACCTAGAAAATAGATTCCATACAGCTTGTCCATCTTATGGACATAAAGTCGTGTTTTGTTTGTTTAATGCCATGGATATTCAATACTAAAAGGATTATGCAAATTATTGCGACGTTTAACTATATTCAAGAAGGATTTAAGTTGTCAAACATAGCTCCCACTATTTTTCTCAGTTAATAACCCTCCATATTAATACGGAAAATACCATTATATTTTCTAGTGGGTCCAAGATCCCTTTTTCACTTCTTCTTAAGCTTGCTTTGGCAAGTCACCCAAGAATTGGTTATTTAGGTAGGAACCATTCCAAGTGCATCCCATACAAATCTTGGTCCAATTAGGTGAATAACTATTTATTCTTTATCCTTTAGATAACGCCTAATTGTCATGCCTCTAGGTTCATCAATCCAATTGATTCTTACCTAGTTGCGTCCAACCTCTTGCTTCAACATACACACATTACTAGCTTGTGTCGTCCGCAACACGCCATGGTAAATTAAAATCGCCTTGCTTTGGAAAGCCTGAATGTTAATAAACCTTGATCATGAAGGGTGTTTAGGCAAGAGAAGGCAAAACGCAATATCTTATTTGAGGGATTTAGTAGTTCTTAATTTGTTTGGTTGATCCCATCAACATGATCTACTTATTTGGATTGGGCAATCCACAATAAAAGACCAACTTTGTTTACTATTATCTTGTTAACGTATTGCTAGTATCGCCATACACACAAAATAAATAACAAGACATAAATAATAAACATCCACAAAAAGAAAAAATAGCGTGGCATGGATATGGCCCCTAGACTAAGATATTACCAAGCCAATGATAATATATATATGCCCTAAAGTGACAAGCCCATCTCCATGTGCTCCACCATAGCCGCGCGCCTAGGGTAGGGTGTCTTCATGGCCTTTTGGCTTCTTTGGTTCTCCGGTCTTCTTCTCCATGCTCTTGCCTATCATCTAAATATTTCTAATTCTAGCCTAACATCTAGAATAAATAAATATATAAATAAATAAAGCCTCACATGCTGAGGAGAAAAACGACTCGCAGGCCGTAAAACCTAATTAATTATTACATTAATTTGATCAGCTCACATGCCGTAAACCAAACAACAAAAATATAAAACATCCACAACCTAGGCCATATCCACCCACCACGTAAAAAAGCACATAATACAGTTAAAACCAATTTTTAACGCGCTTTTACAATTTTTTAGTTGTTTTGGACATACTAGGGTCAAAACGGTCCTAGAGGTTCACCATGGGTATGGCCGAACCAACCAAGGAACCGCCACACTAGGCCCGGGCCGGCCGGCCCCTAGCCCACACAGCTAGACCGTGCGCTAGGGGCGCCGACCCCCTTGGGCTGTGTGTCTTGGACGACAAGAAAGGGAGGGGCGGTTCCCTTGTGAGGCCGCTCCTTCCCATGGATTTGTTCCAAAAACAATTCCTTCCTTATTGGGTTGTTTCCAAAACACCCTTTTGCCTTGATGCCCAAGTTTGATTGTTTCCATACTTGAAAAACTCTTTTTAAAGCATGTGCCCAAACCCTAGTTCTAGATCCAAAATTCCTCACATCCTATGTGATCAAACTCACTAATTTACACATCCAATGTTAAATTAGGTCTTGTTTATTGCATCGACTATGCTAATTAATTTCAGTTTCGCGTAATATGAATAAAATGGTGTAAAAACTGAAATCGTAACACATAAAATCATGTTATGCACTACGACCTGTGGCTCTGGTACTACTGTTGGGTTTCGACGTAGGTTACGCAGCGGAATAATAAAAATTTAATTCCTATTCAAAGCCCACCAAGGATCACAGGAAGAGACATTCATAACATGATGAAGGACATAGAAGATGTGTACCTTTTGGGTTCGGGAGATCACATGAAGAATAATGTCCTCGTCTCTACGGTTGATCCACGTCTAGAGGCGAGATCTAGATTCTTCCTTCTCCTAGTGCTAGCTTGGGCCGGAGGAAGAGGGAAAATCGAATCATGCAACGCGGACAAGAGAGGGGTTCGGCCCTCTCTTGTGGCCGACGGGACGGCTAGGAGGGTTCGGCCCTCTTAGCTTGTCTCTTGCTTTCTCTTTTTGCTCTCTCTCCCACTCACTTATGTTATGAGCATTCGTTGTGGGAAGGAAGCTAGAGCATCCTTTATATAGTCCAACAACTCCTTGTTAAATACATAAGGCACTTCCTAGTTCTACATGAACTTGGTTTAGTCTCTTCCTTGCATATTACTCCTACTAAGTTTGCAAGGTGTTGCAAAGTGTGCCTTCTCATTAATTAATCAATTAATTAATTACTAACATGGAGCGGTGTCTAGCAACACATCCATGCCACCCAACTAATAAAAATAAGTCAGTGATCCCGACAAACCTCTTGTGCCCAATATCACTTATTGCGCTATCCCTTTGTCTCCATATCCGGATTGGACACGAGACATAAATAGTCACACTCGTATATCCAATCCATATTTCCTCGATCCTGAGAATTTGCTTATGCAACCCTCGAGTGGTCGTGGATATTTGCTCCCATTATGTGAGAGGGACAAATCCTCTCTACATCACTGCGATCTCTAAGATTGCTTCCTATCATGCCCGATAGCTATCTTTATAGTCACCCAGTTACGGTGTAACGTTTGATAACATCAAAGCATGATATTTCACAACTAGAGTATCTAGTGACTTCAAGTCTAAGGATTGCAATTATATTAGCACTCCGAGAAGCGATTGTGACTTCAACATAATCTAATGTATCCTTCTCGTTGTAGGTCAATCCAGTATGCCATTACTCCTAATGCATACCCATGTGTTGGATCGTGATATCTCCATATCAATCCAACCCCACACTAGTCTATAGATGATTGTTCCATTAATCATTATAATTGACTAGGGATGTTTAAGAATATAACACTTATATTCTAATGACTTCATTCATGTTAACATATCTCTATATCGATAGCATAACGAATCGTTAATCCACATATTTGTCACAATTAATTGATTGCCTCTAGGGCACAATTCCAACACGAGGCACTCCCCAGACTTCGGACGTTCCAACTGAAGGTTAACATGATGGTCGGCAGGGCCGATTTCCACCAGCCTCTGCCGATTGTGTGGAGAGAGAAACGTCTCGATATCCTTTGTATTTTTTAAGTCCATCCTCTGAATCATCACCAAGACTCCGTTTACCACCAACTGCTGCAATATCTTTAGTCACATTAGTTCCACTTCCCCTAGAAATCAGTCCCAAATCTTCTTCAGTGTATTCATCATCACTGTCATTAACAGATGAATCATTCTTGGCTTCGTTAAGAAGTTCCAAATCTGATTCTTTCTCCATTTGTCGTAACATAAACTGTCCTTCATCTGAATCTGGATCAATTTCTTCGTGACTTTCCTCGGCACTGCCACCGTGTATTTAGTATTAGCATCTAGCTGCGGTGTTGTTGTGCGGGGGATATGACACTTCGATGGGATCGCAAACGGACCAAAGGCTGAAGTGGGGTCAGAACTATAACCCAAAACATAATCCAACATGGCTGTTGCAGTTATCCAGTGGCCATATTTTTGTGGGATCTGATCTAGGTGTATTTCCAAGTTGGTAACTTCCTCACATTCACGCATTTCATGCCCCATCCGTCGAAGCTTCTCGTATTTCAGAAGCACCCATTCAGAACGATCCTCAAGGAGATTAACCAAACAGGCACGCATCAATGGCTCGGCAGTTCGCACCTTAACCTTAACGCGAATGCATTTTCCGACGAGAATACCGCGTGTAGGAACCACCACTTCGGGATACCGTCCCATAATCGACCCAATGACCTTACCAGCCTTCTCGTTATATCATTTTGGAGAAAGGTTCCAGATTTGAACCCAGAGATGCGCTTCGTTGTACAAACATTCTCTCATCCGTTTCCATGGAAACCACTGTTCCATCGCAATCATGGAGCCTCTGTAAAACCATGGTTGCCTATCGAGAATTGACTTAAATTGCTCTTCCCTCTCAAAAAAAAAAATTGGTAGATGTTATTCTCTAGGGGAACCACATGAAAACCTATGGGGTCATCCCAAGATTTGGACATCACATTTGTTATATTACCGAAATTAACATTTTTGGTAGTAATGATCTTACCAAAAATGCTTTTTCGGCATTCGGCTTGACCATCAACCAAAGCTTCCGCTGGAATGGTGACTCCCCGTCCGAGTTGCAGCGCCCTAACATGATCCAAGGACCTTGAAGGTTTTCAGAAACAATAAGCCCACGCAGGACGTGTGGGTCGACCCAATTCAAATTTCAAACAATTACACGGGATCAATATGTACTGCATTTACTATTTTTTCATTTAAGGGAAGGAGTATTTTCTTTCCAAGGAAAAGAGGGAAACCCTGGGAGGGCATAGGGCTCGTAAACCCTCGAAGGGCAGAGAACTCGTTTCACCGATCAGGATGTCTCTCTCTGAATCGCCGACCAGGACCAGCAACTCTCCCTCTGAATCGCCGACCAGCATGTCTACCAGCACGTAATCTCTCTCTCTCTCTCTCTTTCCGTTTTGTGCTTCTCTGCGAGCTCGGTTTTCTAATATTGACGCTCCATTTCAACGCGCTGTCGACTTGACGGAGCAGAGAATTGAAGATGGGGATTCGCAACCCTAAAAAAGAAGCTATTAAGCGGAAGCAACCTTTGGTTATTTCTCCAGTTGGTGATGAACTTGTTAAAGAATTGCTCAAGGAGGAAAAGACATTAGGGTCTACAATGGAGTATGGTTTGCTCGTCTTACAGGAGGTAAAAAAATCTATTTTCATTGCTGATGGTGCTTCCTAGTAATATTCTATGATTTTTCTTTTCTTTTATTTTTATTTTTTTTAACTGAAATGTTGGATTTGTGACTGGGTTGCAGGCTTGGGAAAAGTTGAGGTTTCGGCGAATAACAAAATACATGGCAGTCCAGTTCTACCGCCGTACCTACTGGCAGAAGCCGCCTGACAATGATGTAAGTACCTAAAACCTTTAGGCGCTTGTTTGATTAAATAATGTTTTCTATTTCGGGAACCGGTCAATTTCAATCTGTTCATGATAACTGGACCGTTGATAGGAATCTCAAGCATATGCAGGTCATTGTCCCAAGTCGGTGAATTACCATAATCTGTGATTGTGTTTTATACTGAGTTCAGTTTGATAATAGCTTTAAGGAAACCTCAAACACAACGGAAAATTTAATTTAGACTAGAACTTGAAGCTGGAAACATAATTGAGAACTCTCTGAAATTTAGTTCTTGTTTACTACTTCATTTGTTAAAATCTACGACATGCCTTTCATGAAAACCACAAGACACGGACCCCATTGAACTTCATGATCTAGGCTTTGATGTCTTGCCTTTACTTAATCTATGTCATTAAGACTTATAATAGATTGGCAATTAGAATAAGTAACAAAAGTACACCCTGCCGTTTACAGGACCATGTTAACTAAAACTCAACTTTAGTCCAGTATTTTAACAAATACCATGAAGGTATCCCACCCAAAGTATGTAATGTAATTTGTCGTTGATTAGAAGTGCTAAGATTAAATAAGTGAGGCTTATATAAAGGACAAATAAGGAACAATAAAAACCCGCCCTGTAGCCTCAAAGGTGTAGAAAAACAGTGGGTCGACGCTACATTCTTATGAATTCGATTTATCATTTTGAATTCATTCCCTGGGGTACTTCTAATGGGTTTCAGTAACGGATAGGTGTATATACAGTAATGAAGATAAGATGGACACACGCAGCCAGACGGGAATACCTTATTCATCAAGGAGCATAACCTGCTCAAGAAATTTTGTGCGAGTACTATTGTTCAGTCTGTGTTCATATTAATTGATTCATATAGAGAGAAAGATCAAGGGACTAAACCTGCTCAGAAAATTGTGCGCGGCCACTATTGCTCAGTCTGTGTTCTTTTTCTTTGTAGATTAGAGAGAGATGCTTGATGGAGATTTAGTGTTAGAAAAATATCTAGACGAAAAGAGTGTTGTGCTATTGTAGTTTCTGCATGTCTCAAGTAATTGAAACTGTTGATTGATAATAATTTCAATGTATGGCTCATGGAATTGATTGCTTGGATGAGAACTTGCTCTGTGTTTACTTCCCGAACTCACTTATGACTCTTCCCTTTTGGTTTTTGCTCTTTCAATTGCTAATGGTGTGTATTATTTAGTCTCTATGAGATGGTTATATTTCCGTTGGCATGCCTCGTAATAGCTGCAAAGTTGGAAGAGACCCAGTACTTCCATATCGAATTGGACCATTGTTGATGAGGTTCTACCCCCCACCCTTGCTGAGCTCAGTTTGATAATAGCTTTAGAGAAACCTGAAACAAAACGGAGCCTGATGTTTAATTTAGACTAGAACTGGAAGCTGTAGTTGTGCATGACTGAATTCATTGAAGCTGTTGATTGATAGGATTGACAGGATTGTTTAAATTCGATGTGCTATGTGGAGTTTCAAAAAGTCCGGATCTGGTTGCTGCTCTTTCGGCTGCTAATGATGTTATTTGTTGATCTCTAGGAGAAGGATATCGTCCCGTTGGCATGCCTTCTGATAGCTGCAAAGCTGGAAGAGACCCAGTACCCCCATTTCGAACCGGACATTTTTCATGACGTCTTACAGCCCCTTGCTGGTTCCTTCGATATGGCAAGGATGTACCTTATTGAACTTGATGTGCTGGCAAAACTCAAATGGGAACTTTACTGGGTCACTCCTTTTCACTACCTTGGCTATTTGATTCAAAAACTTGATTGCCCAGATGAGTACCGTGGAATTATGTACGATGCTGCAGACCTAATTGTGGAAACTGCACTAGGTGGAAAAATCTACTTCACTTTTTGAATAAAATCTTGGAATGCTGATGTAGTTTTAACAATGTAATGTGGTTGGTTTCTTTCATTTTGCAGATGATGAGTTCCTGGGTTTTTCACCATCAACTATTGCCGCAGCTTCTGTCAACATGATGTATCTCGAACTCAAACAGGCTGATGTTCCCAATGGCTTCTTTGGCCTACTGGACGAGGTAGGATATGAAAATATATAGTATAGTGTGAGTATGAACAGTTGAATTCACAATCTGAGTATGACTTCTTTTTTTGCTTGTTTTTATGCACTGTAGGAGAGGCCATACGCTACTCAAATGGCATTTCGTTCACTCGCCTCTACCTTTTTCTTGTTTTGTGCACAGGAAAATGTCAAGGCGTGTTTGATGGTCTTGGGGGCATTCCGTGAAAGGAAAAGAGGAAATGACAAGCATGCCCAGGGGAGTCAGAAGAAGGCGAGAAGATCCTGAATGATGTTGAACGCCTTTTCTTAAATTCGCATGATTGATCATCCATCAATGAATTTTATTGTGGCCATGTATGATAAATTTTGTTGTGCTGCTGTTAGAGTTCGTTCCTCACGGAACTTGGTAGTACGCTGCGTATTGTTTTAACACTGTTTACGATCCACTTCTTGTCTTTGATTCGTTCCTCTATTGCATAGTAGTATTATTTTGGGTTTCCATGTGCTTTCTTTTTTTGTGTGTGCGAAGTTTTTACATACCTCTTCATTGAGATTCTAAAGGATTATATTCAGTATCGTCTGGGGAGAGTATTCAGCTCTACCTGGTGCTCACGTGTTGCTAGAAGCATCACATAGCTACTGCAAATCACCCGACGGGTACTCCCTTCTCGAAATACAACTTTGAAACTACGAGGCCCGTCCTTGGTTCAAGTCCTTTTCTTACCAGTAGGCAGCGTCAGGGTTCCCGAGACAGCTTTTATCGTTCAACCGGTAAGACCGTTGGTTCAACCGGTCAAGCTGGGGGTTCACATAATTATATTAAATAATTATTTTATAAAATATCATAAATTTGTACTAACAGATTTGGGGTTGATTTGGTAATGTCATGATGGTTTAGAGAGTTCGGTAGGAAGTAAGGCGAGAAAGTTATCTTGGTAATGCCATGATGGTCCGACTGTTCGTTCAACCGGTCAAACCGCAGGTTCACATAATATTATTCAATATTTATTTGGCTTAATTACTTAATGCATACCCCAAGTATGCCGAAACTAGCACTTTGCAACCCCCTGTTCTGACTGGAACTCCCATTTGCAAAAAATATGTCAATGTGAAACTGGTAAAAAAATTCCATGCATCACTTAAAGGAATAATCCGTTAGTTGACAAAAAAGTCTATTTTGTTAGGGGTAAAACAATCTACTCAAAAAAATGAACACCACAACAGCCACCCTCAACTCCGCCACTGCCACCATCAATTCCGCCATCCTGTACCCAGATTTGATCATGATTTCTTTAATTTTCTTTACAGAAAAAAAAAAATTACATTTTTACTACTCCAAATTACCCAGAATTACCCCAATTTCACACGAGTAATCCACGACTCGTCAAACTTCTTGTAGAAGGAATCAAGATCTTTGGAGAACAAAATACTGTCGAGGCTTTGATGATAATAAGATCTTCTAAGCTAACACGAACAATACTATCTGCACTTGAAGAGGGACTGAATTGAAGCAATTGTGGACTATGAACTCAAACAGATCGCAGTAGAGGAAAAAAAATAAGCTGATTGTTTACCTGCCAATTTATATATAACCCAATCACCCAATTTATATAACACCCAATTTGCCAAGCTGAAGTTCAGGCAATGCTTCGATTGAGAAGTCTTCTGGTGGATTCGATTTTGCAGGTGTTGGAGCCATTTGGGGAGAACCCAGTTTCAAAATCACTCGGGGATTGAAGATCAGAGAGTTCAAAGCTTGAACTCTGATATGGGTTCTAAGTTCTGACATAAAAGGTCAAAGATTGGACTGATTTGGAGGAATAAATTGTTGACATCAGTTGAAACTAGAGCTTGGGGACAGAGAGGGCTGACTATTGGTTGGTGACTGTTGGAGAAGAAGCTAGAAACGGAGAAGAATCGAGGATGGATCAGAAGGAAAGATGAAAACAGACGCCGAAGATGGGACAGAAAGGGTTGTTCTACTTCCTTATCTTCATCTGAGGATTTTCTTTTTACCTATTTTATTATTTGAAATATGATACTATTTTTAGGCATGGACTCATTTACCCTTCTAACATATTATGTGTTTGGATGAATTTTTTTACCAGTTTCACATTGACATATTTTTTGCAAATGCGGGTTTCAATCAGCTAGTTCTAGAACATGGGGTTGCAATGTGCTAGTTTCGCATACTGGAGGTATGCATTAAGTAATTAAGCCTACTTATTTTATTTCAGTTAATGAATTTGAGTACAAATTTAACTTTTATGGTCATTTTGGACACTATCGCAGTGAGAAGAGAAACGTGGTTCTCAAGAGAAGTGGAACGTTACAGGTTGGGGTTTTGGTCAGTTACGTCACTATCGCAGTGAGTATCCTCGGACGAATACAACAAGTTTTGGTGGGGGATCTTAGCAGTGTAGTGTGAACAATCAGTCATAGTTTTATCCTGCACCATCTTAGCTGTCTATTAGGCCACCAAATTCGCAAGGTTCAGGGGGATCCTAACAAAATGTTCATGGTCGAGGAAAAGGGAAATATGGTGGGAAAAGCTAGGGGTTTCAAGGTAGAAAATTTGCACTATATCCAATTGAGGAGCCCTCAAGTGACCACTCAGTGATAAGAGGTATATTTTTATCGCACAATACATGGGTAAATGTCCTGTTTGATTCATGAGCTTCAGATTCCTTCATATCTGCTTCATGTGTTTCACTACTAGACTTATATACGTAAACTCTATATTTTGCTTTGAGAGTGAACTCACCAGTCAAATCGCGGGTTCATATAATAATATTAAATGATTATTTTAAACTATTTTATAAATAGGTAAAAGACATTTTTCACCCCTCTATTATGGCTAAAACACAGATACACCCTACACTATGGCTACATACATTTTGGTCCCCTGTCAGTGGAAGGAGGTAACGGTGCACTAATAGAGGGGGAAAAGGACAAAAATACCCCTGAACTTTGACAAAATTGCCCACTACAAAGGCCTTTTCCTTCCCTTCTCCTCATTTTCTAACCCTAGCCAACCTTAATTCTTCCTTTATCTTTTCCTCATCTCTTCCATATTAAGACACAACCCACCTCCACTATCAGAAATCTCCACCACCTCCAACCTTATCTCTTCCTCTCTTCTCTCTCTCTCTCTCTCTCTCTCTCTCTCTCTCTCTCTCTCTCTCTCTCTCTCTCTCTCTCTCTCTCTCTCTCTCTCTCTCTCTCTCTCTTCCACTTCTCTTCTCTCCCGACACAACCCAGTTCCGGTTTAAGCTCCTATGGTGGCGAGAGTTCAGGCATCGGCCAGTTTAACCGGTGGCTATTTTGACAGAGGAGAGTTGGGCTGTCGTGCGTTTGGGGGTTCGATCGCCTTCTCGGAAGGTTCTGCCTAGATTGTCGCTCCGAACGATCTTGCCGACGATGATGGATGTGCCTTAGACGTGGCTTGCAGATACGATGGTCCTCCTCAAGGTTGTCAAACCCGCGGGTTTAACGAGTTTACGAGTCTACATGGCCAATCGGGTTGACCTGCTTGAAAACCCGGCGGCTGACAAACCCGCAGCAAACTCGTCGAACCCGTAGACACACGAGTTGACCAGCGGGTTTACCGAGTCAACTCATTGTGAAAATATTGTAGTTTTAGTAAGTTTTTGATCTTTTATTGCACTAAAAATGAGGCAGTCACCCGCCTTCAAACACTGGTGAACCATTAAAATTATCACACAATTAAGAAATAAACTAACGACCAATATACAATCAACCACACCGATGATTGTGTAAATATTAAACGAACCACACTAATTAAGATTATATGTAAGTTTATTTTTATTTTTTGAAGGACTAATTTAAGAGATAATATGTAGAACTTAACTTAGTAAATATTAACTACACCCTTACTTCATATAAGTTGCTGGATTCAAGGAAGAAATATAAATTAATGAATAAATAAATTAGGCTTAATTTTAAACTTTTAAATTTAAAGCTTGTAGCATTGACTCAATTTTATACCAGACAAATGTAGCATTTAATCACTAAAATCTCAAAAGATTCAACTTTTCATAGGTGTAAAGTTATGTGTAGTAAAAAATTGCATTTTTGAAGTAAAACGTGACCAGGGAGAGTCTCGGGTCACGGATCACGATTCGAGTCTACCCACCCTCTACGGGTTTATGCTGACCCACAGGTTTGAAAACCTTGGTCCTCCTACATTGTACCCTTATCGGGGCCTTGATTTTGGAGCTTTGTTTCCCTCTGTCGCTGACCTTGGTAGAGTTGCATCTAGATCTCGACTTCTCCTTTCAACGAGTGAATAGTAGTCTCGGCTTCTTCCTGTGGCAGAGATGCTTTCTGATTGGGGTTGTGATGCTTTCTAATTTGGGTTGTGAAGTGGTCTATGTTTTGGTAATGGGCTATCTGAGTGGTCTCGGTTTGACTGTTTTTCTCAGCAATTAACCCTCTTTGGTGCTGTGTTTTTCAATTTTGTTTGGCCTTTCAGATTGGTTTTCTTTGGAAATGGGTATTGTTTGTGCCCAACTTTGATTTTTTTTCTGGAAATGGGTACTGTTGTGTTAGACGACGGATGTTTGGGGTCCCTTTGATTTTTGGATGTCTCTTGATTTTCCCCCTGTATTAGGAGATGATGAATTCAATGAATTGAATTCATTTGATGAGAAGTTGTTACTTTCCGGGTGGTGCTTTGTTTTGCAGCCATGGTAGGTGCAATCTTGTTTGCCTGTCTTCATAATTGTTGTTGCCTGCTGTTGTTGCTGCTGTGTTCGTGGTGGGAATTCGGTGGTGGTAGAGGTGGTGATGCTGGTTGGGATTCAATGGTGGTGGTGGTGTTGCTGGTGGGGATTTGGTGGTGGTGGAGGTTGTGGTCAATGTTGGAGTAGATGCCCTAGAGGCAATCTTGTTTTTAGTATGAATAATGTTTTAGCTAGAACATTCATTTATTATTTATGGAGATATTTAATATAATGAAGTCATTAAATTACAACTGTTGTTTATCTTAAATATCCGTAGTCAAGTATATTGATTAATAGGACATGCACTATGCATGGAGACTAGTATGTGGGTAGATTGATATGGAGATATCAAGTCTAACACATGGGCATGCATTAGGAGTAATGGCATACTGGATTGACCCACCACGAGAAGGCTACATATAAATTATGTGAATGTCACAAGTGCTTCTCGTAGTGACAATGGCGTTGTCGTCCTTAGACTTGAAGTCAGTAAATACTCTAGTTGTGAACGTTACACTGTAACTGTGTAACTATAAAGATGGTAATCAGACAAGCAAGCTGAGAGAGGGTAGTGACGTAGAGAGAATTTTCCCTCCCACATAATGGGAGAAAATACGGAGATTCGAGGGGTAGTGCTTATGAAATACCTTGACAGACTCAGGTATATCAATATGTGATATTGATGTTATCTGTACAGATAAGCCTATTTACAGGATCGAGAAATTATGGATTGGATATACGAGTGAGACACTTATGTCTCGTGTCCAATCCAGATATGAAGACAAAGGGACATATGTTCGAATAGATGCCCTAGAGGCAATCTTCTTTAGTATGAACATTATATTTTGGCTAGAATAATCGTTGTATTATTTATGGAGATATTTAAAATAATGAAGTACTTAGATTTCAATTGTTGTTTATCTTAAATATCCCTAGTCGTTTATATTGATTAATAGGACGATCAACTGTAGACTAGTATGTGGGTAGATTGATATGGAGATATTAAGCCTAGCACATGGGTATGCATTAGGGATAATGGCATACTAGATTTACCCACCACGAGAAGGCTACATTAATTATTTTAACGTCACAAGTGCTTCTCGTTGTGACAATGGTATTGTGGTTCTTAGACTTGAAGTCACTAAATAGTCTAGTTGTGGAATATTGTGTTTTGATACCGTCAAACACTACACCGTAACTCGGTAGAAATAAAGGCATTTATCAGACATAATAGGAATCAAGCTTAGAGATGGTAGTGATGTAGAGAGGATTTGTCCCTCCCACATATGGGAGAAAATATCCACGACCACTCGAGGAGTAGTTCTTGTAGAATGTCTGGCCAGACTCAGATAAATCAATATGGGACATTGATGTCATATGCATGGATAAGTCTATTCCCAGGATCGAGAGATTGTGGATTGGATATACGAATTTGACTTGTATGTCTCGTATTCAATGCATATATGGAGATAAATGGATAATACAATGCGGTAAAATTGGTCACAAGGTTTGTCGGATCACTGACTATTTATATTAGTAGGGTGGCGTAGATGTGTTGCTAGACACCGCTCTATGTTAGTGATTCTTACTACCAACTAAGTAGAAACCTATGTGGTCACACACCATATGGATTAAACCGGAATTTGGGATTACTTAGTATGACTAATTAAATAAAAGGATCAATATGCAATCACAAGCAAACTTAGTAGGACTAATTTGCAAAGTGGACTAACCCGTGTATGGAAAGGATTAGTGTTTGCAAAGTGGACTATCCCTAGATTATTTTCTCATAAGTATATTTCCACAATTGAGAGAGAACAAAGCAACGAGAGAGCAAGACAAGGAGGTTGAGACCCCCCCCCCCCACGTCCGCCCCTCCCTCGCCGTCGGCCTCGCGAGGCGCGGCCCTCTTGGGTGTCCCGTTTGCGTGATCTTCTTCTTCCTCCTTTACCGTTGCTAGTAAAAAAGCGTGAGAAGGATCCGGAGCAATCCTATGTGTGGGTATTTATAGAGACGTGGACGCTATTCTACGTAAAGTGATAAACTCAGACCAACAAGGTACACGATTCTAATATCCCTTACCATTGTTATGATGCTCGATCTGCGATTCACAGAGAGTCTTGAACGGATTCAAATTATTGTTTTTTTGCTGTGTACTTCGTATCAAAACCTTACAGTGGTATCAGAGCCACATGTCATAGCGCATAACGTGGTTTATGTGTTACTGTTTTGTCAGTTTTTTCACTATTTTTACACTTTTTAGTGAAAAACTGAAATTGACATAATGATACAAATTGAATATGATTCAATAGGGAATGAGCTAATTTGAATCGTCGTATAAAATTAGCGAAGTCCGTTAACATATGATGTGCCTTTTGGTGATTTGAAATCTAAGGGTTTGGGCACAATTTTAATGGAAAAAAGATGTTTTTCTTCAAAATTGGAAATAGGCAAGCTTGGGAAGGAAGGAAGGAAGGAAAGAAACAACCATAGGGTTTGACGCTAGAGCAGTCCGTCCCCTCCTTGCGCGCCAAGCATGACAGGGCCAAGGGCCGGCCCGGCCTAGCTAGCGGCTTGGCCGCATATGCTAGGGCCGACTTGCCCAAGGCCTTTTGGTGGCCCGTTGTGGGTTCGGCCTTAGAGTTTGGTGACCCACTTGGACCATTTTGATCCTAGAAAATCCCAAAATCAATTAAAATTGACTATGCGCGTTAAAATTGGATTTCAACTGTATTATGAGCTTTTGCATGGTGATTGGATGTGGCCTTATATGTGGATGTTGTTGATGTTTATTTTTGTTGTTTGGTTTTATTGTAATCAATGTCATTAATTAAGTTTTACGGTCTGCGTGTCATCTTCTCCTTGAGGTCTCTCTATTTAGTATAGGTGCTAGCTAGTATTAGATAGTTAGATGATAGTCAAGACATGGAGAAGAAGCTTAAAGAATTGAAGAAACCACAAGAAGACATTATTCCACAAGCTAAGGCGCATGGACTAAAGATGGAGGCACATGGATATGAGCTTGGTGTTTTTAGGGCTTATAGATATTCTCATTGACTTGGGAATATCTTAGTTTTAGGAGGCCACATCCACATTTCGTTTATTTATTATTTTTGGTTATTTAATTTATTGTCTTGTTATTTATTTTTGGTGTATGGATGATGCATGGAAATTGTGACGAGATGATAACTAAAAACCTCGAATATTTTATTTTGGGATTTCACAACCCAAATAAGTAGATCAGTTGGATCAACTAAACAATTAAAAATTAAAGGTAAAATTCCTCAAATTAAATATTGCGTTTTTACCTTCTCGTTACTTAACACTCGTCAAAACTATAATGTATTAAATTCGGGCTAATGAGATTTGATTCTTTATAGGATGACGCGATGACAAAAGCAAGTAATGTGAAATTATTGAAGTAAGAGGTTGGACGCAATTAGGCTACTTCGATAGGATTGAAAGCCTAGACGCAAGAAAATTGGGATTATCTATGGGGTAGTTAAATAAGGAGTTATTTGCCCAATTGAAGCAAGAGTTGCATAGGATGCAATTGGAAATTTTTCCTACCAAAATAACTAATTCTTGGGTGACTTGCCAAAGCAAGCTGAAGAGGAAGTGAAATATGGTTCTTGCCCACTAGAAGATATATATGATATTTTCCGCATTAATAGAGAAGGTTATTAATCCGAGAAAAATAGTGTGAGCTATGTTTAATAATCTAGCCATTATTAAATGTAGTCATTTGTTCACATACTAAAACTTCTATATTTCTCATTTTATAGAATTCCAATGGCAAACAACTCATCGAATTCATCACAATCCCTACAATCAGTCCTTGAAAAGGACAAGCTTTCAAGAAATAAGTTTTTGGACTGGTACAGAAACTTGAGAATCGGTATCAAGCAAGAAAAGAAACTGTACATTCTAGAAGAGCAAGTTCCTGAAGGTCCAAAAAATAATACTCCTGCAGCCATAAAGGCATATCAGAAGATCGTTGACGATGCTAATGATGTGGCATGCCTTACGCTTTGCACCATGATCCAAGCTTTAGAAGCAACATGAGGACATGGTTGCGTATGATATGATTATACACTTGAAGCAGCTCTTCCAAGAGCAGGCTAGGCATGAGTGGTATGAAGTGTCCAAGGCATTGTTCAAGTGTGATCTGTTAGAGGGAAACCAAGTGGGGCCTCATGTACTGCACATGATTGGGTACTTGGGAAGTCTCAATCGTCTGGGATTTCTGGTTGGTCAAGAGCTGGCCACTGATCTCATCTTGCAATCGTTTCCTAATAGTTATGGACAATTCATTATGAACTATAACAGGAATGAGATCAGCAAGCCTCTACCATATTTTCTCAATATGTTGAGGACAGCTGAGTAAAGCATCAAAAAAGGGAAAGGCAAGGCCATAATGATGGTCAGCAAAGGAAAGAGCAAGCGAGTTGCATCTACCTCCAAAGGAAAGAGCAAAAAAGTTGCGAAATCCAAGGAGCCTGCTTTAAAGCCCTCTGGGGGCGTGACTAAGGGGGAGTGTAACTAGTGTAGTCAGCCTGGACACTAGAAAGGAACTTCCCAAAATATCTGGAAGATAAAAGGCTTGGAATAGTGATTCCACCACCACAAGGTATTTTTGTTATAGATGTCAATCTGTCTTTCTATTCATCTTGGGTATTGGATACTAGATGTGGATCTCACATTTTTTGAAATGTACAGGATCTAAAGAGAAGCAGATGATTGGCTAAAGGGGAGATAGTCTTCCGCGTGGGTAATGGAGCAAGAGTTGTTGCATTAACCGTAGGCATTTATGGGTTATCTTTACCTTCTAAACTTATCTTAGAATTAGACAATTGTTATTGTGTGCCTGTTATGAGAAGAAACATTATTTCTATTTCTTGTTTGGACAAGACATGTTTTTCTATTAAAATAAAGGACATGTGTTGCTTCATTTATTTTGATGGTTTGCGTTATTGTAATGATTTATTGTCTAATGGATTATATATCCTTGATCTAGATAACTCCGTATATAATATTAATACCAAGAGGATTAAAACTAATAATTTAAATCCGACGTACTTATGGAACTGCCGTATAGGCCATATAAACGAGAAACACATTTCAAGATTCCATAAGGATGGATTACTAGACTCATTTGATTATGAATCAACAAGACATAGGAAAAATGACAAAGTCCCCTTTCAATAAGATAGGTGAGAGGACTAGTGAGAAATTGGCTCTCGTGCATACTGAGTGAGCCATGTGCCACGCCAATCAGAGGTGGTTATCTTTATTTCATTACATTTACTGATGTTTTCAGTAGATATGGATTTGTATACCTGAGGAAGGCAAAATTTGAATTCTTTGAAAAGTTCAAAGAATTCAAGAACAAATTAGAGAAGCAACTTGGCAAAAGTATTAAGCCCCTACGATTGGATTGTGGAGTAGAACACTTAAGCCAAGAGTTTGAGGATTATCTTAGAGAGTGTGGGATCTTGTCCCAACTCACTCCACGCAGAACGACATTGTGGAATGGCATGTCCTAGTGGAGGAATCGAACTCTGTTGGACATGGTTCGATCTACGATGTGTCAAATTGATCTTCCATCATCATTTTGGGGGCACGCTCTATCATGTGCAGCTTTCAGCCTTAACCGTGTTCCATCCAAATCTTTCATGAAGACTCCATATGAGATATGGAGTTGGAGGTGTCCCACATTGTCTTTTATGAGGATTTGGGGCTGGGATGTCTATGTAAAATTTTTACAAATAGACAAGCACGGACCCAAGTCGGATAAGTGTAAGTTTGTGGGATACGTACCCTAAGGAAACGAAGGGATATTATTTCTACAGTCCAGCCGAGAACAAAGTTTTTATTACACGGACCGGCGTGTTTCTAGAAAGATAATTTGTCTCTAAAGAAACCAAGGGGAGGACTTTAGAACTTTAAGAAATTCAAGAACCACAAAAAGTGATCTAGAATGGAACATGAACAGGAACCATAAGTTGTTGTGGAGCAACCTGTTCAAGAAACATAAGAACTTCGTAGATCTAGTAGGGTGACTCACTAATCATAGATTATGAGCCTACTACCTATGGAGAGACCATAAAAGCGACGGGCTCTCAGAAGTGGCTTGAGGCCATGTGATCCGAAATGAAATCCATGTATACCAACAAAGTATGGACTTTGATGGAACCACCCCAGGGGGCTCAGCCAATAGGGTGCAAGTGGGTCTTCAAGAAGAAAACCGACATAGATGGCAAAGTGATTGCCTATAAGGGCCGATTGGTGGCAAAGTGATTCAGACAGATTCATGGTATTGACTATGATGAAACCTTTTCCCCAGTCGCAATGACCAGAGCATGCCCATAAAGTGTGGAAATTAAAGCGATCCATATATGGATTGAAGCAAGCTTCTAGGAGTTGGAATCGACGTTTTGATGATGGAGTCAAAGAGTTTGGCTTCATCAAGAACAAAGATGAATCTTGTGTTTAGAAGAAGGTTAGTGGGAGCTATGTTGTGTTTCTGGTCTTGTATGTGAATGACATACTACTCATTGGAAACAACATTCCTACCTTGAAATCTGTTAAAGATTGGCTAGGAAAGTGTTTCTCAATGAAGGACTTAGGGGATGCAGCTTATATACATGGTATCAAGATCTATAGGGATAGATCGTGGAAGCTGCTTGGCCTAAGACAAAGTCATATATAGACAAGGTGTTGAAACGGTTCAACATGCAAGCCTCCAAGAAAGGATTATTTCCCATGTTGCATGGAGTCACCCTTTCAAAGGCTGAATGTCCCTCCAATGAGATAGTGAAGGACCGCATGAGTAGGCCATATGGTCCATCATATACGCCATGTTATATAGATGTGTCAAACGCGTTGAGTATGGCAAGAAGATATCAGTCCAATTCGGGTGAGAGCCACTTGATAGCTGTCAAGAACATCCTTAACTACTTGAGAAGATATAAGTATGCGTTTTTGAGATATGGAGGGGAGGAAGAGCTGCGTGTAAGGGGTTACACTAATGCAAGCTTCCAAACCGACATAGATGATTTCAGATCGCAGTGGGATTCGTGATTTGCCTGAATGGAGGAGTTGTGAGTTGGTAAAGTTCCAGTCAAGAAACGGTTGTTGGTTCTACAACTGAGGCTGATTACATTGCTGCGAATGGCGCATAAAAGGAGGTTGTTTGGATTAGGAAGTATTTACTGAGCTTGGTGTGGTTCCTAGCATTCTGGATCCGGTTGAGTTGTATTGTGAAACCACTGGGGCGATCGCACAATCCAAGGAATCCAGGTAACACCAGGAATCCAAGCACGTACTCCGGAAGTTCCATCTTATTCGTGAAATAATCAATAGAGGAGATGTGAAGATATGCAAGACTCCTACAAATGATAATCTGTCAGATCCACTTACAAAGCCGCTTGTTCAGTGCAAGCATGAAGGGCACACTAGATCTTTCGGCATACGAGATGCACCGGATTGGCTCTAGTGCAAGTGGGAGACTGTTGGAATAGATGCCTTAGACGAAATCTTATTTAGTATGGACATTATATTTTGGCTAGAATAATCGTTGTATTATTTATGGAGATATTTAATATAATGCAGTACATAGATTACAATTGTTGTTTATCTTAAATATCCCTAGTCGTTTATATTGATTAATAGAACGATCAAATATAAACTACTATGTGGGTAGATTGATATGGAGATATCAACTCTAACACATGGGTATGTATTTTTATGATAATGGCCTACTGGATTGACCACCACGAGAAGGCTACATTAATTATGTTAACGTCACAAGTGCTTCTCGTTGTGAAATTGGTATTGTGGTCCTTAGACCTGAAGTCACTAGATACTCTAGTTGTGGAATATTGTGTTTTGATGTCGTTAAACACTACACCGGGACTGGTTAGCAATAAAGGCATTTCTCGGACATGATAGGAAACAAGCTTAGAGATGGTAGTGATGTAGAGAGGATTTTTTCCTCCCACATAAGGGAGCAAATATCAACGGCCACTCGAGGGGTAGTGCTTATAGAATGTCTGGCCAGACTCAGATAAATCAATATGGTATATTGATGTAATCTGCATGGATAAGAGTATTTCCAGGATCGAGAAACTGTGGATTGGATTTACGAGTGTGACTTGTATGTCTCGTGTTCGAACCGGATATGGAGACAAATAGATAATAAAATGCGGTAACATTGGGCACAAGGTTTGTCGGATCACTGACTATTTCTATTAGTTGGGTGGCGTAGATGTGTTGCTAGACATCGCTCTATGTTAGTAATTTTTACTACCAACTAAGTAGAAACCTATGGGGTCACAGACTATATGGATTAAAACAAACTTTGGGATGAATTAGTAGGACTTATTAAATAGAAGGATCAATACACAACCATGAACAAACTTTGTAGGACTAATTTTCAAAGTGGACTAATCCGTGTATGGACATGATTAGTGTTGAGGCGAACATGTAGTTAATAAGGAGTTATTAACTATACAAGGGCACTCCTAGATTATTTTCCATAAGTGTGTTTCCAAAATTGAGAGAGAACAAAGCAAGGAGAGAGCAAGACAAGGAGTCCGAGACCCCCCTGTCCGCCCCTCCCTCGTCGTCGGTCTCGTGAGGCATAACTGTCTTGGGTGTCCCGTTTGCGTGATCTTCTTCTTCCTCCTTCTTCCTTTGCTAGCACAAAGGTGTGAGAAGGATTTGGAGCAATCGTAGGTGTGGATATTCATAGAGACGTGGACGCTAGTCTACGTAAAGTGATAAACTTAGACAAACAAGGTACACGATTCTAATTTCCCTTACCATCGTTATAATGCTAGATCTGCGATTCATGGAGGGTCTTGAACGGAAACCAATTATTGTTTTTCCGCTGTGCAATCCGTATCAAAACCCTACAACATATACAACGCGGTAACATTGGGCACAAGGTTTGTCGGATCACTGACTATTTATATTAGTTGGGTAGCATTGATGTGTTTCTAGACAACGCTCAACGTTTGTTATTGTTACTGCCAACTTAATAGATACCTATAGGGTCGCACTCCAAAAGGATTAAACTGGATATTGATGTTAATTTGTATGACTAATTAACAATTATATGGATCAAGGGTTAGAACGCAACCACATGAAAAGTTAATTGGACTAAGTTGCAAAGTCGACTAATCCGTGTGTAAAAGGGGATTCCTAGCTCTATTATTTCACAAGAGTTTCCATGGAGTAAAATAACAGATAAAGGAGAGAACACCCAGGATATTCCGCCCCTACCTGTCGTCCTATACCCGTCATTGACCAAGGCTTCGGCCTCGTTGCTCCATTTTGTGTGATTGCTTGATCTCTTCTTCGACGTTTCTAGCACTAGGCGTGGAGAAGATTCCATTTCTCAATCCCAAGGTGTGGATATCATAGAGACGACAACGCTTTTCTTCGTTGTGATCACACAGACTTACAAGGTACACAATATCTCCTTTTATCACGTTATGATGGCTTAACCTGCGATTTGTGGAGGGATTTGACAAGGAAATTATTACTGTATTTCCGCTGTGCATCCCGCATCAAAACCCTACATTGAAGAACACTAAGAACATGATGAACATAATAATAAACACAAAATGGGTTGTATTTGTCCACAATTCGTACCTTGTAAGGTAAAACAGTCACAAAAATGTCAAATTGCACCCCCTATTAACTGAATGTAACAAAAGGGTGGTATCGGTCCACCATCCATCCACTGACAGGGGGTATCTATCTCTGACAGGGGACCATATGGTATTTAACCATAGTGCATTGGAATATATGTATTTTAGCGATAATGGAGGGGTGAAAATTATCATTTACCCTTAATAAATTAGTGTATGCATATTTGAATTTGTGATGAAGCCAAAGATTATTCATCCCCTCTCCCCTATTTTTGATATTTGGGACAATTTTTAACCCATTCAAAATCCCTCAAGATGAGGATAACTCTCCTTTTTTACTATTGCTAAAAAATAAGAAGATATTGCTATCTGAAAGTGTGAGTGTGCAAGTGGTAATGCAGCTAAGATACTCTAGAAGAGGGGGGGGGGTGAATAGAGTATGCCAACTTTTTGCAAAACTTGCTAAGAAGATAGAATCTTGTGACAGCTAGTGTAGTTCAAGGCCTTGAAAACAAGTTCAAGCCATTGAAATGAAATACAGTTTGAAATAGATCAGTCAAGTCTTTTTCAAGGCCTTGAAAAGAGTTTCAAACCCTTGAAAACAGACAAGTTTGAATGCTGTAAAAACTGAGTAAGTAAAGAAACTTTAAATGCAAGAGACAAGTGATTTATAGAGTTCGGTTCACTTGGACCTAATATCTACCTCAGGGATCTGATCCCTGCAGGATTTTCAACAAAATTATTATTAATCAAAAGCTAAGCCCTAGATCTCAAGCACAGAGAGATGCCTTACTCTGTTACAGCTTGTGGTTTTCCCTAACCTATCTAGTACCTGCTCTAGCTAACTGATTAACCAAGAATTCTCTATTGTTCACCTTGAACAATCCTCGAGAATAAAGATAGAAATATTACATAAATGATCTACCAATAAAGTACAATACAGAAGAACACTTAGAGTGTAGAAACTGCAGTGAAGTACGCAGTGATCTTCTGTGAAATGGATTGTGAGAATGATGAACTTCTTTGATGCTTGTCAATCCAGAACTTTTCTCTATTTTTTCCCGTTGAGTATTGTGTCTTGTTACTTCAGAATTTAGCTCTATTTAAACTTCAAACAGCTCCTCAAATCTTCCCAGATTTTCAGCAACAAATCTTCTATTTTGTAGCAACAGACTTTGACTCTTTGACAATCTTCTCCAACGGTTAAGTGATCACAATCTCCAGAGATAATGTCGTGATCTTGTATTTGAATAGGTTGAGAAGCTGTCAAGCCATTCAGATCAAACACAGAATCATCTTCTCAATTATTTCCTTCCCTGCAAAAGTCAGTTTAGGAAATAATCTCTACAAACTAGGAAATAAAATTCCCTGCAAAATCATAGTCAAACAGATGATATTTTATGTTCAGGCATGTTAGAATAATTTTTCTTTCATCATCAAATAACATTAAATCAAAAATATGAAGGAGGGATATGAAATCAGCTTAGAAGAGTTTACAGAAAACTCCCCCTGAGAATGTTCATGTAGGTTAAACAGTTTCAAGGCTTTGAATCCAGTTTCAAGGCCTTGAAGCCTGTGATAACTGATTCAAGGCTTTGAAAGTTGATTCAAGGCCTTGAAATAGTTAAACTATTTCAAGCCTTGCACAACCTGGTCTTACAATTTCCCCCTTGATGAAAGACAAAACCAAATTTTGTTTGATCGTTAGTCTCTGCAAAAAATACTGATTAGTTCACAGTTCATAATAACACAGCAATTCTAAAAAGTTCCAACTTATTCAATTCAGCAATAAAAAGTTCAGCAGATAATCCCTAAACATAAAAACATAAAAAACCTAGAATTTTCTCCTCCTTTTTCACTTTCATCAAAAAGATAGAGAAGATATTGGATCAAGTGTCTGGAAAATTTTGAAAAGAAAACTTAAAAACTTAAAGAAAAAGAGAGAGTGGGGAAGTAAGAGTAGGCAAGATTAAGGGTTTGTGTCTTCATTTCCATCTTGATCTCCCTCTTCTTCATCACTGTCTTCAACATCAGTCTTATCCTTTTCTTCATGTTCATCTTCATCCTCACTAGCAACGGTCACTTCTTCAGTCTTGTCCTTTGTAGCAGCCTTTGGAGATTTCTTCTTTTTCTTCAGAGTAATCGGCAGATCATCTGAGTCAGGAATGTTGACTTCATCTCCTTCCTAAGCAGCTTGTTCCACCACTTGCTTTCCCTTATCTTTGACTGGAGCAACCTCTTCCTGGTTGGAATGTTCACAAGGAAGATTCTTTTCAGAGTCACCCTTCTTTGTACCTTCTTCATCCTCAGGAACATCAAGCAAAGTCATGCCCCCGAAGATTCTTTCCACCATATACTTCACTTGAACCATATCAGTTTCAAGTCCATAAACAGTTTCTTTGATCTCTTCCAAATCCAACTCCAAACCATCAAGTCTTTGATTGTCTGTAGGCTGATAAGTTTGACTTGAAGTGGGAGTCAAGGTCTTGGGCTCAAGAAACTTCTTTCCACCCAGTTCTTCTTTAGTCAAATCTGAGTACAACTTCCAAATCTTTTCTTTAGTCTTCACCACTCCAATGTTCTCAAAGGCCTTCTCATTAAGCATTCCCATGCTAGAAGTGACTGACTCCTCTCCACCAGTTGGAATCTCGAAGTGTTCAAAGAAAAATGTGAGCAGATTTGCATAGGACAGAGGATGTTTCCCTTGATTGGTATGGCTAAAGAGCATATGTTCAATCACTGAATTTGGAAGATCAATCTCATAGCCATGCATGATCAGATACATGATATGCAACATTCTCTCAGTCACCAACTCTCTAGAGTGCTCTCTGGGAAAGATACACCTTACCAAAATAGTGTGAAGAACTTTGGCTTCAACATTTAACACAGAGTGTGTTAATTGTTTAGCCGAGGTGCAGTGTTTGGTATGTAGAACTCTTTTCTGGCTAGTTTCAGTATTTCTGTCTTTGGTGGGTGATTGCTTGTGTCATACCTCTTGGGACACCCTAGCACATTGGAAAACTCATAGTGGTCCAATTCAACCTGTATTCCAGCAACTCTAGACAGAATTACCAAGTGTGCTAATCTCTTAACTTGTTTCATGTTCAGATAGAAGAGTCTGGCGAGTCTTGGGCAGGCTAACTCTTTAGGGTTCAGCATAAACCACAGATATGCACTTAAGATTCATGTGTTCTACCATATGCATATTGATCACACTACAAAAAGCAATAGATCTGAAAGCAAAAGCATCTAACCACTGAACTTTGGAGGTGTTTGAGACAAACCAAGTTTCATCAGGGTTTGAGGTCTTTGAGTAGATTTGCAGAGCCTTCTCCATATGATCTCAGGTTGTTCTTCTGTTACCTTCCCTTTCCCTTTTTCAGCTTGAGTTGCCTTCTTCTTTTTCTTCAACTTCTTGGGGCTAGAGATCTCAGCTTCAGGTTGCTTCTCTGCAGCAGCTTTCTCTTTCTTCTTCTTCTTCTTCTTCTTTTCTGAGGAGGGAGTTGCATCCTTCCTAACTTTCTTATTGGGTGGAGGAAGCTCAGCAACTGCCTCTGCACTAAGAGTTCTAGAGCTAGAGTATCCACTTATCTCTTGAACCTCTTCCACTGTTGTCTTTCTCTTTTGCTCTGAACTAGGTTTTGATCCTCCAGCCATCTTGTTTCTGTCTGAAGCTCTCCTTGCTCTCATTAGGGTTTGGGAGAAGAATAGAGAGAGGTAGGAATGATACGGAGAGAAGAGAAGAGAAGAAGATAAATACTAAAAGTGTCTGAGTTTCAAAAGGAAACTAGAATATCTCTCTGATCTGAAAAGATCTGAAATAATCAGAGAGGATTCAAAATCTTTTAGTCCATTGGAAAGAAATAATTTAATATTATATTTGGCTAAAAAGAATTTTTGAAAAAGGTGGGGGCTATATTGAGCAAATATCTACAGAGATATCACCCAATACAGAATGATCCAAGGTTATTAAATACTACTATAGCATACTTATTTTCAAGGCTTTGAAAACGTTTTTAAGGTCTTGAAATGCTGTAACACTGCAAGAGATAAAAATCAAAGCTTTGAAATGATTCAAGGCTTTGAAAATCAGTTCAAATATTTGAAATCATATACAACTTACCTTTCTTACCTGATGCTCCCCCTAAAACAATGCATCTTTGTTTAACATTCCCAATTCCAATCTTAGACCTGAGAATCTCTCATCTGCTAATGGTTTAGCGAAGATATCTGTAATTTGCATGTTACTAGTAAAAAATTCAAGAACAATATCATCTTTTTCAGCATGATCTATGATGAAATTGTGTCTGAGATCAATGTGCTTGGTTCTTGAATGTTGAACTGGATTCTTTGTAATTAAAATTTCACTGGTGTTATCACATTTGATGGGTATGCTTCTGAAATCAAATCCAATGTCTCTTAGCTTTTGAGCAATCCATAATACTTGTGAACAACATGCTCCTGCAGCTATATATTCAGCTTCAGCTGTTGATAGAGCAACTGAATTATGTTTCTTGGAATGCCAACTGATCAAGGATGATCCAATAAATTGGCAAGTTCCTGAAGTGCTTTTCCTATCAACTTTGTAACCTGCAAAGTCAGCATCTGAAAAACCATACAAAGAAAAGTTAGAGTGTATTGGATACCAAAGCCCTAAGTCTTTGGTTCCATTGAGATATCTGAAGATTCTCTTCACAGAACTTAAGTGTGATTCCTAGCACACATGCATACACTAAACATGATATCTGGTGTGCTTGCTGTGAGATAGAGTAATGATCCAATCATACCTCTATATTCTTTCACATTTACACTCTTACCAGATTCATCCTTGTCTAAGGACAGTGTAGAACTCATAGGAGTCATGGCTTCCTTACAATGAGCCATGCTATATTTTCTTAACAAGTATCTTGTGTATTTTATTTGATGCAGAAAGATGCCCTTCTTCATTTGATGTATTTGAAGTCCTAGGAAGAAGTTCAGCTCTCCCATCATACTCATTTCAAATTCCCTGCTCATAAGACTTGAGAATTCTCTGCACAAATGATCATTAGTAGCTCCAAACAAGATATCATCAACATAGATCTGAAATACAAGCAAGTCTTTCTCATGAGTCTTTATGAAAAGGGTCTTGTCTACTAATCCTCTTTTGAAATCATTTTCAAGCAAAAACTTTGACAGTCTTTCATACCAAGCTCTTGGAGCTTGTTTCAAACCATAAAGTGCTTTGTCAAGTTTGTAAACATGATCTGGAAACTTGTCATTTTCAAAACCAAGAGGTTGTGCTACATAAACTTCTTCTTGTAAGTAGCCATTCAAGAAAGCACACTTCACATCCATTTGAAATAATTTCATGTTCTTGTGAGATGCAAAAGCAAGCAAAATTCTAATTGCTTCTAACCTGGAAACTGGAGAAAAAAACTCCTCATAATCAATACCTTCTTCTTGGTTGTAACCTTGAGCAACTAACCTTGCTTTGTTTCTGATCACTTTGCCACTTTCATCCAACTTATTTCTGAAAACCCATCTGGTACCAATGACAGACTGGTTTGTAGGTTGAGGAACCAGGTTACAAACCTTATTCCTTTCAAACTCATTGAGTTCACTTTGCATAGCAATGATCCAGTCTGCTTCTTGTAATTCTTCGTTCACCGTTTTAGGTTCTACAAGAGAGATAAAAGCATTAAAGCACATAATTCTTCAACTGTGATCTAGTTTGTGTACCAGTGGTTGGATCTGAAATGATATTATCAACTGGATGAGATGATAGATATATGAATCTCTTTCTTGGATACCAGGGTTCAGGTTCTCCATAGATCTTCTCTGGTCTTGAAGTAGTGGCTTTGTCACTTATATCCTTCTGATAATCTTTTTCAAGGCTTTGAGGCTTATTTTCAAGGCCTTAATACCATTTTCAAGGTCTTGAAAATGTCTTTTGTTTTCTTCTGAGCCTTTCTTGAATTCCAGTGGATTCTCAGTCTCTTCTAGTGATTCATGCTTGTTCAAATTCAAGTCTGCAAAACTTTCACTCAAAGAACCATCATAGCCTTCATCAAAAATAACATGAATGCTCTCTTCAACTAGTTTGGTTCTTTTATTGTAAACTCTATAAGATTTGTTATTCGGATTGTAACCAAGAAAAATACCTTCATCACTTCTTGCATCAAACTTACCAAGATTGTCTTTTCCATTGTTATGGATAAAACATGTGCATCCAAAGGGTTTGAAGTATGAAATGTTTGGCTTCCTCCCTTTGAATAATTCATAGGGGGTCTTCTTCAGGATAGGTCAGATCAAGCACCTGTTCAGTATATAGTTTGCTGTATTCACATCTTCTGCCCAATAATGTCTTGGCTGTTTTCAAGAAGCATTGTCCTTGATATATCTTCAAGAGTCCTGTTCTTTCTTTCAACAACACCATTCTGTTGAGGAATTCTTGGACAAGAAAAGTTGTGAGTAATACCATGTTTATCACAGAACAAATCAAATTCTAATTGATCAAATTCTCTACCATGATCACTTCTAATTGAAGCTACCGGTAGGTTTTTCATAGTTTGAAGTTCTCTGCAAAGCATTGAAAATTCAGAGAGGGCTTCAGATTTTTCTTTGAGAAACATGACCCAAGTAAATCTAGAAAATCATCTACAACAACTAGCATATAACTTTTACCTTTTGGAGTAGGAGTTCTCATAGGATCACAGAGACCCATATGAAGCAGTTCAATGGGTCTAGTTGTACTTACAAACTTCTTTGGCTTGAAGGAGCTTCTGGTCTGCTTGCCCTGAGCACAAGCTTTGCACAATTCACCTGCAACTTTGTTAGTCTGAAAAGTATAAACATTGTTTGATCTAGAGGCTGTGAGAATGCAATCTCCTGATTACTCATTTTGCACCACACACTTCTCATTTTCAAAGAAAACTTTGTTGCCATTATCACAAACCTGAGATACACTAAGCAAGTTAAATTTCAAACCATCAACTATATATACATCAGAAATAGAATTTTCAGAATTTGTACCAACTTTACCAATACCAAGAATATTGCATTTGCCTTTGTCACCAAGAGTAATTGAACCTTCAGATTGCTCTTTCAATTCTGAGAATAAAGATCTCTTTCCACTCATGTGTCTTGGGCAACCACTGTCCATAAACAACCTCTGTTCTTTGATGTTGGTGACAACCTGCAAACACCAATCACTGCCTTACCCATCTGTTAGACCAAGTGTTGAATTTGGATTCATATTCAGGATCAACCATGTTAGGTGGTCTAACCCCTTTAAGAACCCAAATCTGTTTAACGTGTCCTTTGAGTTGAAATGGAAAAGTGTTCCTCATTATGTGAGGGTCTCTTCTTCTGAAAGGAAAAGTCATTTTAACTTGACCAATTTTGCAGCAGTAATGACTTTTAGGAGAATTTCTGTTTCCAGCTTTCACATATATGGTATTATTCTTTCTTGTAAAGTTTGGATTGAATCCAATACCAGCTTTGTGAACAGAATGTGAACTTCCTCCAAGAATCAAGTTCAACTTGTGTTCTGATCCAGCAAGCCTAACTTTGACCAATTCAGATTCTTGAAGTTTCTCAGTAAGAGTAGTCTTTGTTTATCTAATTCACCAACTTGATATTTTAGTTAAAAATGCTGTTACTCATCAAAGAGTTCTCAGTGACTACTTCCTTGACTTGTGTATTTAAGGCTTTGAAACTGGTTTTCGAGGCCTTGAAATCACTGTCAGTCTTCTTCTGAGAAATTTCAAGATTCTGATTTAGACAAACAAGTTGTAAGTTCTCTTTTTCTTGCTCATGAAATTTTTCTTTCAAAATTCTGATCTCTTTCAGATAATCTTCTTCATTTAAAAGCATTGTTCTAAGATAATCTGAGAGAGCATCTTTTGGTTTTAAAACATACAGTTTACCATTACCTCAATGTTCTTATCAGAACTCTCATCATGCTTGGCCATGAAGCATAGGTTGGCATGTTCTTCTTCAGATTATGATTCACTTGAGCTATCTGAATCACTTCATGAAGCTATCATAGCTTTCTTTCTTCTATCAAGATCTTTCTTTTGAAAGCTCTTTCTTTTATTGTGTGGACAGTCTCTTATCAAATTTCCTGCATCACCACATTCAAAGCAGTTCATAACCTTTGATTTATTTTGAGAAGAAGACTTACCTTTGTAGTCCTTGCTACTGGATGGTCTATGTCTTTCTCTGTTGAAGTCTTTGTTTCAAAAGTTTTTCTTCATTTTGAGAATCCTTGTCAAGGCTTGGGAAATCAAAGCAAATGGATCTTCATAATCACCATACTCAGTTTCAAGGCTTTGAGTTCTGTCATTCTCTTTGGCTTTGAGATCTAAGTTCTTGATACTTTCTGGGAGCTCTCCATCAGCTTCATTCATAGATATTTCATGTGTCAGAAGCTTCCCTTGTAGGTAATCAAGTTGTAGAGTTGAGAGATTCTGAGCCTCTTCAACAGCTATGGTCTTTGGTTCCCACTTTGCCTTTGGAAGACTTCTTAAAATCTTCCTCACTTTTTCTTCATTGGAAAATGTTTTCCCATTGAATCAAGGTTGTTAACAATGTCTGAGATAGATGTTGATCTTGGTTTGCTTGACTTGGCTGGTTCCTTCAAAAGTTACCACAAGCTTATCCCAGATTCCTTTGGCAGTAGTGCAGCCTGAAATCCCGTTGAATTCATCTGTACTCAAAGCACAATACAAGATGTTAATATATTTGTAATTCTTAGAGAATTGCTCTAATTCATAAGAGGAAAGTGAGTCTTCAGATTTGGGAGTTCTAATCCCATCTTTCTCTGTGTAGAAAGTGTGAGGTCCATTCTGAATAATGGTCCACAGCTCTATGTCTTGATCAATGATGAACATTTTCATCAAAGCTTTCCAGTGAGCAAAATTTTCTCCACAAAATAGAGGCGCTCTGTTAGCAGCTCTTCCCCATGAGAAACAACCATCACCTGCAGTACTCATGATCACCAAATGGTTAAATATATACAGTGATACAAGCTCTGATAACAATTGAAAGTGTGAGTGTGCAGGTGGTAATGCAGCTAAGATACTCTAGAAGGGGGGAGGGGGTTGAATGGAGTATGCCAACTTTTTACAAAACTTGCTAAGACGATAGAATCTTGTGACAGTTAGTCAAGTTCAAGGCCTTGAAAATAATTTGAAGCCCTTGAAATGAAATACAGTTTGAAATAGATCCGTCAAGTCTTTTTCAAGGCCTTGAAAAGAGTTTCAAACCCTTGAAAACAGACAAGTTTGAATGTTGTAAAAACTGAGTAAGTAAAGAAACTGTAAATGCAAGAGACAAGTGATTTATAGGGTTCACTTGGACCTAATCTCTAGCTCAGGGATCTGATCCCAGCAGGATTTTCAACACAATTCTTATTAATCAAAAGCTAAGCCCTAGATCTCAAGAACATAGAGATGCCTTACTCTGTTACAGCTTGTGGTTCTCCCTAACCTATCTAGTACCTTCTCTAGCTAACTGATTAACCAATAATTCTCTATTGTTCACCTTGAACAACCCTCGAGAATAAAGATATAAATATTACAGAAATGATCTACCAATAAAGTACAATACAGAAGAACACTTAGAGTGTTGAAACTGCAGTGAAGTGTGCAGTGATCTTCTGTGAAACGGATTGTGAGAATGATGAACTTATTTGATGCTTGTCAACCCATAACTTTGTCTCTCTTTTTTCCCGTTGAGTATTGTGTCTTGTTACTTCAGAATTGAGCTCTATTTAAACTTCAAACAACTCTTCAAATCTTCCCATATTTTCAGCAACAAATCTCCTATTTTGTAGGCAACAGACTTTGACTCTTTGACAATCTTCTCCAACAGTTAAGTGATCACAATATACAGAGATAATGTCGTGATCTTGTATTTGAATAGGTTGAGAAGCTGTCAAGCCATTTAGATCAAACACAGAATCATCTTCTCAATTATTTCCTTCCCTGCAAAAGTCAGTTTAGGAAATAATCTCTCCAAACTAGGAAATAAATGCCCTGCAAAATCATAGTCAAACAGATGATATTTTATGTTCAAACATGTTAGAATAATTTTTCTTTCATCATCTAATAACAGTAAATCAAACATATGAAGGAGGGATATGAAATCAGCTTAGAAGAGTTTACAGAAAACTCCCCTGAGAATGTTCATTTAGGTTAAACATTTTCAAGGCAGTGAATCCAGTTTCAAGGCCTTGAAAATAGCTATAGCCTGTGATAACTGATTCAAGGCTTTGAAAGCTGATTCAAGGCCTTGAAATAGTTAAACTATTTCAAGCCTTGCACAACCTGATCTTACACTATCGAGGCATAATTCCTGTGTAGGCTTCACCACATAGACGAAATCGATCGCCAGCACCGCCTTGCGACTTCTACTAGCTCAACTACCATAATGTCTGGGGACAACAACACTTCAACACTTCCATCTCTGAAACATGGCAAGTTCTAGAGTTTCAATGGCAAGCAGTGTAATATAAAGTATAATACATATGCGGCGAGGTTGCATATTTTTGTTGTGTAAATAGTGTGCGTCTATATGCAACCGTAATTGCATGTTTTTTTATGTAATATAACATGCATATGTGCAACTATTACACTGTTTTGCAAGATATTCGTTCATTTACTTGCTATGAATATCTGTTTTCGTTAGACTTCCCACAAACATTACATGAATATAACAACAATGAAACATGTATTTGTATCAATTTTAGACAAACATAAACTACTTACAATAATATTAACTGTAGTATATATATATGAAAATACATATTCTCATAAATATTTAATTTTAATATAGTTTACAAAAAACTTATCTAACTTACTCTATTTCATCTTACTTAACTTTTCGACATCATTCTCTAAATGATTAACCAAGTGCTCTAGCTAACTGATTAACCAAGAATTCTCTATTGTTCACCTTGAACAACCCTCGGGAATAAAGATATAAATATTAAAGAAATGATCTACCAATAAAGTACAATACAGAAGAACACTTAGAGTGTAGAAACTGCAATGAAGTATGCAGTGATCTTCTGTGAAATGAATTGTGAGAATGATGAACTTCTTTGATGCTTGTCAACCCAGAACTTTGTCTCTCTTTTTGCCCATTGAGTATTGTGTCTTGTTACTTCAGAATTTAGCTCTATTAAAACTTCAAACACCTCTTTAAATCTTCCCAGATTTTCAGCAACAAATCTCCTATTTTGTAGGCAACAGACTTTGACTCTTTGACAATATTCTCCAACAGTTAAGTGATCACAATCTCCAGAGATAATTTCGTGATCTTGTATTTGAATAGGTTGAGAAGCTGTCAAGCCATTCAGATCAAACACATAATCATCTTCTCAATCATTTTCTTCCCTGCAAAAGTCAGTTTATGAAATAATCTCTGCAAACTAGGAATAAATTCCCTGCAAAATCATAGTCAAACAGATGATATTTTATGTTCTAACATGTTAGAATAATTTTTCTTTCATAATCAAATAACATTAAATCAAACATATGAAGGAGGGATATGAAATCAGCTAAGAAGAGTTTACAGAAAAATCCCCCTGAGAATGTTCGTGTAGGTTAAACAGTTTCAAGGCTGTGAATCCAGTTTCAAGTCCTTGAAAATAGCTATAGCCTGTGATAACTAATTCAAGGCTTTGAAAGCTGATTCAAGTCCTTGAAATAGTTAAACTATTTCAAGCCTTGCACAACCTGATCTTACACTATCGAGGCAGAATTCCTGTGTAGGCTTCACCATATAGACGAAATAGATCGCCAGCACCGCCTTGCGACTTCTACTAGCTCAACTACCAAAATTTTTGGGGACAACAACACTTCAACACTTCCATATCTGAAACATGGCAAGTTCTAGAGTTTCAATGGCAAGCAATGTAATATAAAGTATAATACATATGCTGTGAGGTTTCATATTTTTGTTGTGTATATAGTGTGCGTCTATATGCAACCGTAGTTGCATGTTTTTTATGTAATATAACATGCATATGTGCAACTACTACACTGTTTTGCAAGATATTCGTTCATGTACTTGCTATGAATATCTGTTTTCGTTAGACTTCCCACAAACATTACATGAATATAACAACAATGAAACATGTATTTGTATCAATTTTAGACAAACATAAACTTCTTGCAATAATATTAACTGTAGTATATATATATAAATATATATATATATATACATATTCTCATAAATATTTAATTTTAATATAGTTTACAAAAAACTTATTTTAGTTACTCTATTTCATCTTACTTAACTTTACAACATCATTCTCTAAATGAGGTCGAGCGAAATTTGACTACTAAAATGATATACAAATTTATTAAGGTTTGTATATTGTTAAACAAATTTTAGTATACAACATTGTAAATAAGTTCAGAAAAATCTACAAGTGTAAATTGTTTGCTAAAAAAAATCATCAAACTACAACGATTAATTTACATGTTCAAAAAGCAAATGGAGATATAATAGAAGAAATATATATATATATATTTGAATAACTTTCTTATTTATGTTTATAAATAATATATATATGCATATATATATATATATATAACCATTACATTATGGTACATTTATCAATAATTTCTACTTCCCAGACTAAATAGGGGAGCACAAATGAAAATAAAAGAGGAAAAAAAAAACACAAAGAAGTAATATGATATTTCACAACAACTCACTTTAAAAAAATGAAGTATAAATTTGCCACCATGTTAACAGCAATATTTTAATCAAATGTACATGCCGTCACTACATCCCTGCAAAAAGATTAACCGAAAATCGTTTCCACTTCCATCTAGGGATGGCAATATGATCCGATCTGATCTGAGATCCGAGCGATCCGAGCCGAATGGATCGGATTCGAATCCGATCCAATTGAAAATGGATCGGATTTGGATCGGGAAAGCCAGACCCGAACGAATTTGGACCTGGATTTGGATCCGACCCGTTGCCATCCCTACTTCCATCTTCATGTCCAATCAGCGAAGAAACCCTCGTGCTCTTCCCCACTCATACTCCATCTTCTTAGAGAAAGCACTCAAAGCTTCTACACAATTTCGAGTACTAAAACACTTAAATTTGTTCCTCAGTTAGACATTATCAGATGCTCCTCTCAGATCAGCTAATTATTTACTTTATAGCAACCACCTCCTTCTATCCATGTAAGTGTTCTCCTGCTTCCGTTGAAATCCTATTCGGTAACATCACCATCTTCTCATGCTATTTGCACCGGCTCCACTACTTCAAAATCAAACTATGTATTCATCGCAGTGCATAGTATGAGTCATATATATCTGCAGATCATCGTTTCCTCTTTCCTTGCATAATTTGATTGTGCATAACAACTTGCAACAAGCCTTTACCCTAAAATAATGTTTTCCTAACAACAGTTTTGGGTTTTTTTTCCTGCTCGTACCATTGATCTATTTTTGAAATTGCAGTATCACCATACAGATATTAGGAAGTCAATATTCACATAAATTCTTTGCTACTAAACACATGTAAGAAATTTCACCAATTATTCTTCTTGCGAGGCATCTTCAAAAAAACCCCATGTGCATCTATTTATTTTCAATTGCAGTGAACATGTTCAAGACATTAGCTAAATTATTTGTAGTTTTTGGATTAATTTTCTAATGTATGAAGTTATAACTGCGATGATGTAACATCCTAAAACATTTCAACTCACCTTAGAACTACACTAACTAGGTAAATGTTAGATTTCATTTTCCTTCATATTTCTCATTTGATTGATATACATAATTGAAATAAGTACAGGTTTTTTTAAAGGCATTATGATATGTTAGTTCTGGTTCTGTTTCGCTTAGTAGCTTCTGTTTTGCTGACAAGATATTCTGAAATAATCCATGCATAAAGAGATAGTTGACTTGAAGATTGTTCGCCGAACAAGCGCATTTTCCCGTTAGAGCACCTACATCTTCGTGATCCGGTATTGTTCCTCTCTCTATCTCTAAATTTTTTACAGCATGTCCAGTGTTTCCTTTTTCTTCCAGTGGCCACAAAATTCTGAGTCTATTGCTAAGATTTGCTATGCCAGTAAACCAAAATGTGTCCATAAGTGATATATTAAAACCTTACAAATTTCGTGGTGTCTGGACCTTTCATTTTGCATTTAGTAATGAATACAATATGAAATATAATGGAGGTTAAACATTCATTTTTTCACAATGTGTGCCAAAATAATTTTTTAAGTAGTCTGCATAGCTATTTTAATTTTTACTGACTTGGATATTGTAGTGCACCACAAGTATACTAAGAAATGTACTTTCTTATATTGTTCATTCCGATAATTTCATTGAAAATTAAACAACCATAATCATATAAATTCCTTGCTTTCTTTGACACCAATGTGATTTTCCACAGCTTCAGTAAGCTTCTGCTCATAATAATATGATTTTCATGTTCTTGGTTATCCGTCATTCATTCTTAATTGACTTGCTTAGTTGTTGGATTTCATAACTAAAACTTACAATTTGACAGGAGGTCACAATTTAAGTTCATTTATGACAGAAAAAAAAGTTTGTAACAAATAAATATGATGCAAGTGTTAGTTCTTTTTCTCTCTGGACTTTCACGCTTTAGTATTGAATCAGTCAATGAGATCTGATCAGGGGAGAAAATCCCTAAAAATCGACTGTTATGGCTACTTTGACTTAAAACAGCCTATGTTATATTCATATATGTTACTTACAGTTAAAATATGATTCATCTGTGTTATTTTTTTTTTAGAATATTCAAATGTGTTATTCACTATACTTCTAATGCCTTACTTTTGCACACACATGAGAAAACACTCAAGTTGGACAATGCATATCTAGAAACTGATTGCTACACTAATCGAAGGTTAAAATCTTGCGCATAGTGTGAATCACATATAATGTTCACATGTATTATTTTCAGAGTAAATTTTCAAGCTTCGACCCCGATGTTATCCTACAAACTAAGTCACTAGACAATTCGTTTATGTCTACTTAGATATGGTAATATCTTGGAAATATTGTTTCTACATATTTTGGCATGTACACTATTATGCTCTTCATGCGTTCATTTTCATATACATCTTCTATCTATTAATATTCCTCATGCATATAACATCTGATGTTTTTCATTCCATATGATACAAATTCTTTAATAATAAAGACCGGTTTCTTAAGTTAAAGTTCACAAATACAACACAACTCTGTATACTATGATTTTTTTATTATTTTGTTATTCTTATTTCTTTGCGACCTACTATTGTCCCATCTTATGTGCAACTTAATTGTTATAACAACAAAGTAGAAATACTACATGCCACTGAATCATACCCTCAAAATAACATGGTAAAACGATAATGGTCGTAGATATACGAAACTTCAAATAATAGAATAATCTTCTAGACAAACAACAATGATCAATAGCTACTCCAGAAGAATCTCGCAAATTCTCTGCAAGAGCATATAGATATATGCATAAGTCAGTTGTCACATGAAGCTTAGTTTTTAACCATAGGTGTTACTAAAAATTAATAACACACATATTAGCTCCATTACAGTGAGACATTTAGACATGTCAATTTCATCTAATTCGTTTTGTTTATCAAGATCTATGCATGTCAGCATAGGAGAAACTAATATAGAATACAATGCCTTCCTTGATATGTTTGATGTACACATAGCTAAAATGTCATATTCATCATATTTTACCTCACGTAGTAGATTCTAATTCTAATCTTCCTTTCTGCAGATTCATTCAGCATTTTACGCAGCACATCAAACCCACAATGGAACACCAAGACACAAGTCCAGCACTTCATCAGCAAGACAACTAACACAAAGCAACAACACTCAGTGTGCTGCCAAACTCAAAATATAATCCTCCTGTAGCAGAATATATCATCGCAACTATAGAATAAGCAAAAATTCAGCCTCAGTCTCCCCCGAGACACCAATACACGATAACAACCCCGACAATTTATCTTACACCTACAACTGCCACAGCTGAAGCGGTAGTAGAAACAACAACGTCATAATTGAAAGCCAATGATGAGAAATCAATTGATATGCTGAAAGAATAAATCCAGGTGTTACAAAAACTAATTGCACTCAATGAACAGTAAGTGGACATGGAAATTATCTTCATTATCAAACTCGAAGAACTGTGTCAAAATATTGCAAAGTTGAAGCCACCACCTCACGAACCAGCAACACAAAAAGATACAGAGATGACGATTCTCCATCACCTCCTCCTTCAAAAACGGCCAAGTAGTATAATATTACCTAAACGTTATCTATTAGTATATATAATTATTGTACATAGGCTCCGTAATGTAATATGAAGTATGGACATATACTAGTGATAAATCCTTCATAAGAGTCATCCTATGTACGTTCTACATTGTAATTTGGGTGGGTTTCGGTGCAAAGTAATGAATTACGGGCTTATTTGATGAGAAAATGCATTTATGGATGTTTTTTTTAGCTTAAACTTACAATACGGGTGTTTCTTATTGGTTATGAGTATGATTTGAATGATTTATAACATTTGATCTTCGCAGTAGTTTCGTGTTGTTGTTTGACAAGAATTACTTATCTGGGAATCAATTGGATATAAGAAACGAGCTTCGGAATAAAAGAAAAGAAAACAGGATGAAAAGCAACTAAGAAAATCCGAGAGCATCATGATGTCTTCATAGGAGCACAATTTGTCTTTGTACGAATACAATGCCTTAGCCAAATTTTCAGAAAAGAAGAAATTCTTCCCAGAATAGCTTGCTGTGTGAGAGTAGGAAGATCTTCCTATGAAGACGAAAATGTCTTCCTACAAAGTACTTCGTACGAAGACATCGTCTGTTCATACGAAGACATGGGGAAGGTCATCCAAAAATAAGGAAACAATGCCTAAAGCTTTCCTAATTGAACTAGGACTCTTAGGGAATGTGCATAAGACATATTAGGTCGTATTTTCAGAGAGGAGACACATAGAAGAAGGTTTGAGGAGCAACTTGGTGCTAGAGTTCGTCGTGGAAGCAAGGATTCATTCGTTTGATGCCTCTAGTCTTATCTTTTCATTTTTTTTATACATGATCACACAAACCCTTGTATTTGTGATCATGAATATGCATAGCTAAACTTCGTAGATTAGGAACCCAGTTTGGGGTTACGATTTTCACATTGATTATGCATTTTATGAATTGAGATTCATGTTTTATAAACCTAATTGATTATTTGCGTTTTCTATGATTGTTTTGTTATATTCATCCTTTTTAGTTAATTGGAGACGTCTTGATTAGCTAGAACTTAGTTTTCAATTATTTGGTAACTCGGTAGTTGTTGAACCGAAAAATCACACAATCGCGCATTCTTAGTGAAAGCAAGAAGTGGTATCGTTAGACTAGAATTCATCGTTAATGCATGTTTAGGGAAAGTTAGAACTTGGTAACTCGTTTTTAATCCAACCTAGTCATAGGATGCTCACTTGGTAACTCAGTGAGTTAGTATTTCTCGATTAGCAAAGTGAACTTTGTATGTGCTTCACAAATCATAGAACGTTTTCAATGAGAATATCCTAGCAATCCCCCAACGAGGTGTCCTGGTTGTTTTTTCTATCTTAAATCTCGATATTTAAATACTTGATTTGTCTTTTAAATTTTCTTAGTTTAAGTAACTCAATTGCATGCCCACACGAGGTTAATAAATACTAATTAGTTCACAACAAGTCTCTAGGATTCGACATTATTACTAGAATGATAGTTGTACACTTGCAGTTAATCTTCATCAACTCACAGTTTAGCTACCTCCCAACGCAGTCAAGCTAAGCGACATATTGTGCTTCACAGTTTTGTTCTAGCTACCTTGTAAACTATACTTTTCGGTATATGTGTGTGTGTGTCTTGAAAATCACTGCAACAACCCTGAATTGATAGTAAGTCATGTGTATTTCAATCTACCAATTTGAACAACTTCAAAAAACACGAATTTATTTCTTTACTTCCACACCTTCACATTTCTTTCCTTCGATTACTGTTGCTTAGGTTGTTCTATCACATGTTGGTTCATAAGTCCAACTTTAATTGTTGCTTCTCAATTTATGTCCAGTAAATTTTTGCCTCGATAGGAGAATAATATATCTTCTTTAATTATGATAAAATCCAACAATAAATACTACGCTTAGGAATCTTCAGTGCTATGAAGCGAAAAATGTAAATTATATGTTTTAAATTTTGATGATATACATTTTGAAGTCATAATCGAACATTATCATTTATTTTGCCAGCTGACAAGCTAATTTATGCAATTGTGTGTACTAACTTGACAACAACATCAAAATCAACAGGGTGGAAATGAATATTTCCTATAACTCGGGGGTAATAGTAAAAATTTGATATATATTACTGGATGGAGTAGCCATTAACCATTCAATACTTTTAAAATTACTACTGGATGGCGTAGCCATTAACCATTCAATACTTTACTACTGGAAATGAATATTTCAACTACTTGCCTGCGATTGTCTCTCTCCATTTGTGAACTCCCAAGGTAACATCTGCTAAACACTTTCGTCCATTGGACATTCCCATTAATATTCCTTCTTTTCTTCCTCTAGAAAACAAATTATGTGAATCTCTTACATATCATCTTTGTTTTCTAAAAATAGAATCACCACTTGACTGATTTCCTTCCGATTCAACTTATGCGGAAATTAGCGTGCTAGTCGCAAGTATACGAATATGGTAGTAGCGAGTGTATTTCAACTCGGATTATCGGTCCCACGAGGACTATTACAGGTTTTTCAAGAAATTAAGTTTAACTCACAAAGTGTAAAAGGGATGAGTAGTTTAAGATTTTGATTACCAACTAAGACGTAAATATTTTTATGAGAGTTTTCTGAATAATTTGAGTGTCGTAAATCTAGTGTTTAAGGTACTAGATTCCAGGATCCCCTAGGGTCTTTTCAGTTTACCGTTCTGTTGATTATGAAAACACACACCAGTTACTTATTCGTGCCAAGTACCAGTAGCGCAGTCATTATTCAGTTCCTGCACATTGCCACGATCCTGCATATTTCGGATCCTGTTAAGCTACCTAAATCTGTAGTTTCGTTCTAAGTCTGCTAGGGTTTCTAACATGTCCTAAAGGCACGGGTCAGATTCTCTAACATTTGTTCAAACGCTTAGGCTAGTCCTATCTCCCCTTCTCTTTTGGTTCTATCGGGGTAAGGTGCTAAATTTTGTCTTCTCTTCCTAACCCTAACCAGCCGTTATCACCTACCGGGTCGAATCTATAAAAATTTTGGTTTGCGACTCCGATCATGCATGAACAGTAAAATCAAAGACAGAATAACGAATAAAAACTGCAGATATTAAGATCCTAAGATCATGAATCCATAGTAGAAAACAAAACTAGATACTGAGTATGAAACCCTAGGTTCACTGAGAACCTAGGTAAAGTGTTTAGCTACTGAATGACATAATTATATAACAAATTTCTATAATATATATATAGATTGAGATCAAACGAGTGTCTTGGAATTTGGGTTCGTGCTTCCGTGCTCTCTAAGGATGCTAAGACTCCTCCTTGGATGTATTGTGTGTAAAAAACGAGCTATGGACGTCCCTTTATATAATGTTGAGAAGCTTCCGGAAAAAAATGCATGAATTTATGAAACTGCCACTGACCAAACCCGCCTCAGAAAACTGTGACCAAACCTGCCTCAGATAACTGTGTGGCAGGCAGCTAGCCACGCAGACAGTGAGTCTTTCAGCTCCCGAAGTCTCCCTCTTTCCCCTTACATGTGTGGTTGTTGTGTTCCATGCTGACAAGGTCCTCTGGCATCTCAAAAGGTATATCTCTCTCCCCTTCCTGTGTTGATGCTGCGTGGCTGGCAGCTAGCCACGCATACATGGGTCTTCCTAGATTGATTTCCTTCATTTTCTCTGTCTTCTTCCTCTAGATCTGTGTGGCTACTGCGTGGCTGGCAGCCAGCCACGCAGACATCATCATGTTTGTTCCATACTTGTCCAAAAAGTGGTCCTGAACTCTCTGCTTGTGCGGCTACCTGCGTGGCTACTTCCCAGACAGCCACCAAAACTATCCAAAATCAGCCAAAATCTTGCTCATGGGTCTCGACCTACATGGCTACTGCGTGGCCACTGCCAGCCATGCAGACAGTGGCAAAAAAATTGACGTTTCTGCTCTCTGCTTGCGTGACTACTGCGTGGCTACTTCCAGCCACGCACGTAGCAACTGTTTCAACTTCGCAGGGCCATATCTTTCTCATCCAGACTGTGTTTTGGCTCCGTGACCTGTCATTGGAAAGCTCTTGAAGTCTAATTTCATTTTCCACCAGTCTCCCTCCACAATTTTTTTATAACTCAAGATATCTTAGAGAGTGAAAACTGGTCATTCTAGTTTCTCAAACTTTGCTTCTCTTGACCCAGCTTGAGCGTTTCTTTGTTTCTGAAGTTCATTTCATGCCTCAAATCAAACGCTAAGCATCCATTCCTGTCAAGAAAAAATGAACAACCATACCGAGCGATTTTATCTTCCAAATGACATCGAATTATGCATGAAATCGCCCGAATTTTGCAATTGAGCTCAAATTCCTCTTTTGTAGAATATGCTGGTTTGTTGGCTAAAACATGCTCAGAATGATGATAACTCATTCTAAAACAGTTCAATATTGGCTCACAGATAACTCCTAAATGCGAGTTACATCAACTCCGAGGTTTAAATTGTGTGCATTTCAGTTAAGATTAAGACTTGTCTCGCCCCATCCGACTACTATCTACTTTGCGTGTGTAGTTGTGACCTATGTCTTGCTTATCATATGGAGGAAGAAAACCCTAAAACATGTAATTCTTCTTCTCCCAAATTACAACCTGAACAATACTCTCACCTAATTTACTGAGTAATGCAAGTATACAGACCCCTTCACAAATCTGATCTTTGTTGTTATTCAATTGGGGTTGATTACCCATGATTCGGTTGTTGCATTTGATTTGTTTTTTCCTTTAGAGTTGTTTCTTATCTCATATTCTTGACAGATTTGATTTAAACCAAATGTTCCAAATTTTTCATACTACGCCCCACTTTCACTTGCCAAATTAAAACTCCAAAAATATTATTTGCAAAATCAGATAAATGAATGTTAGTTTGTAATTTCTAAGAGTATGTCTTCCTAAGGAAAATTTGAGGAATAAATGTTACATTTCATCCATGGTATGTCAAACATAACCATGAATATGTTTTCATGTATTTGATCCTAAATTTTTCTCGCATCACTCTAGCACTCCACACCATAGTCCGGAATCTGAACTTTGATACCGATGTTCAGTGGGAATATCATTATTGCACAATATGAGTACCATGTATCTTGGTTCATATTATATATGAGTCTTCTGTTCTTGCTCCATTTGACTGTCCTTGCTTTAAAATTGTTGCCTATTTACTAACTACATGTCCCATCCATAAACAATCTCTTAACTGTGATTTCAACCTCAAGATGCTACTCAAATATTCTGATGATTTACGATTTGAGTTGTTCATGTATATATCATATTGGTAGCTATTATTTTTTCGATGTACATACCATACTCCCATCATAAGTAGCAACTTGAATTTCAAGGTGTTTTGTGATTTTTTTGATTGTTTAGAATGTGCTAAGAGATTCTGAACATTATGAAAAATCTGGAGAATTTAACCCTTTGCTGGCCTGTATATCATTTTAACTTTATTATGACCTGCGAAAGGATAAGATAGTTGAACGACCGATGTTTTTAAAAAAAGTACCTCCTAAAAGGTGCAATTACTCCGTGTCATTTCACTTCATAATTGAGCTACCTTATTCCAAACAAGAAATAAGTTACGTGTTATCCACTCTTTTTGTATCACTATCTCCATATAGGCTCCGCCTAACAAATAAAGATAACTAAGTATATTCTCTTACCATGTTTAATTATCTGTTCACTCAACTTTGTTCAATACTAATCGTCCAAATACCAAATTAATAATACAACTTGGTATAGCTTTCATTTTGTCTTCATGCTTGTGATTGCAAATGCACTCTTTGCACAATGATTCAAGTATAGAGCGCTTCATTTACAAGATGAACTATATCTTTTTCCGTTCAATTGTACTGCATGACTGTGCATCTCCACCAAACAACCACAATGATATTCTTCAAAATAAATGATCATATTTGCGTTGGAAATCATAGGCTGGTACGACTACCTTCCAAACTACATATTAACTGACGCATTAAAATACCTCAAACGAAATCTCAGTCAAAAAATCTGAATACATTTCTTCACTTCAACCAAGAATCATACATTTTTCTTCCATGACAAGATATTCAATTATACTCTTCACAGCTGCAACAAGTAAACAAAATTTAAGCTTCATATATTATCAATATTAACTTATAATCTGATTACACCTAGAGGATTTAATTATACGTTCTACACTTAATATTTCAATCTCGAGCTGACATAATTTATTATAACACAGAGTTTTCCACCAAAATTTGTGCGCCACCATGGCAGAGATATAAGAAACATTGTCCACATTAGAATTTCGGCAGAAAAAAATAGCATGTGGAAATCACTAAATGAGATAATAATTTGTATTTTGGTAGAAGGGTGGCAAAAAATTTCCAACTACTACTCCATACCTCCTGGATATTTTCTCATTTTTAAGTTTGAAGGAGATTTGCACTTCAAATTCAGGATAATGGAGTTAAGTGCCACGGAAATGACATATCGCTGTGATGCTCAAAATGTTGCCATTGTGAAGGTAGAAGAAGATGCTCTGACTAAAGTCGTGGCTTTCAAAACAATGAACCCATCTTTCAGCGTTCAGATCACTTCTTCCCACTTAACTGTGCGCGGTGGTGTGGTAAACATTCATATTTGTGCTTTCTCCTTCGTGCCAATTATTTAAAACTAAATTTAACTGCAATTATCTTTTGCAACTATTAAAGAATGTACCTTCCTTGTTCTCAAGGAAAGACATAATGGACACCTCAAAATACATTCAGCTTTGCAATGCACAAGGTGATATGAAATGAGATTTTCGGTGCAGCTTCCCTTCCAGCAAGGACTCTGGCAGGCGGCGCACCTGTTGGTATCAGTTTGTCAAACACAGTGGAATCGCAGTGAACGACGCTTGTGTGATTGAATTGATTCACCGCACGACACACAAATTCAAAGTCACGGTGTTTCGATCTTAGGGAAAATGGTTCCTACTACTACTAATACCTATATTACATTCTTACTGTCGATATCTCTCTATTACAGCTGCTATGTAATTTTTTTTATCCAACACTTAAGAAATCTGCGGGACTCATACTGTCGTTTGAAAAATATCGATGGTTTTGGCTAGATTTATAAGACAGGAAGTACTATGTTTTCTTTAGATTTTGGCTTTGTCCATTGATATGATAATCTCTGCTAATGCTCATGGGTTACTTTTACTTACAATTCACGAACTCCCATAATTATACTATAATGTTTCTTATCTTAGTGTCAAAATCAACCATGCTATTCATTAAGTATTGTCAACAGGGAATTCAACTACTAATTCCCACAAGTGAATCCTTCACCCCTGAATTTGTATACATTTAGACATTAGTTGAAAATGCATTATAATTTATATTTAATTTTTGTACCATATTTACAAAAAATTAACCATCAAAGCACTGATCATTTTCAAATTAAAAAACCCCACCGTCACTGAAGCACTTCCACAGTTTGCCAACCCAAAAAGTTTTCATCCCTCATCATGTTGTCTTATCGACGAAAAAACGGTCCAACCTTCATACATTATCTTCTCAAAGAAGACTCCCAACTTCACTACCATAATCCCACTACCACAGATGCTTGCTTATCTCTTTCAACCGTTTCCATTAAACAACTCTTCTTAAATTGGTGATTCAATTAACTCAAGTCAGCTCTTTATTTTTTATCATGTAAGCATTCTTTCCCTTTACTTTGTCATGAAACTACAGACAATCATCTAAACAAATTTTCCTCATACATGTACAAACTATTGTAGCGTAGTTCTTTTAATGGATCTTAATTCTTAGACATCTCATTCTTCTGTGTATATGGATGTTTTCTGATGCCTTGCACATCTTTTGCATATTTCACTATAATATTTTTGGTATAAGGGTATGCTTTCAGTTGAAATACAATATTTGATATGCCATCTTATTGTTCTTCTTCTGCCATTAAATAAGAAACAAATGAAGAATTTACAATTATATTGTTTTTGTTGCAAATAAATTGTTAAAAATGAAATACAATAAAATATGGCTACATGTTGACTCAACAACTAGTTTAGCCAAATTGAAAGTTTTTAATCATCAAGTCAAACAACTACATATCAACAGTTTGACAATCCTGTTGAATAAACCCACTAGAGCATGTTTGTTCAACAAAATATTGATAGCGTCATTTCTAATAGCAGGCTAAATTTCTCTCTCCCTATCTGTGTTGTTGAATGTTTGATTGTGTAAATAAAATGGAGTTTTTAATGGTGATCAAAATATGGGTTAATATAATCAACAAATAATCGACAATAGAAAACCAGTCATCTTTCCATTGAATTTACTTGCAACTGCTTCAGACACTCACTCATAATTCCAACCTGCAGTATGCATGTACATTATGCTAATACCTCCTGATTCCAGCAATAATGTGTGGTTTCCGATAACAACCATCACTTTTACCGGTGTGTATATACCTAGCATAATATCACTACACTATTGCTTCAGAAAACTAGCATCACGTTACATAATATCATACTTATTTCTCTAATTCTGTGTTTGTAACTAGCACTCGTTCTCAATCTAACACAAATGTTGAAACTCGCGTAAGAACAAATACGAATGGGCAACACATAAAAGAACTGTCTCTGAGAAAGAAGTCACTAACCACGCCGAATTTGCAAGCTCTTTGGCTACCCCTACTGCTAGGAATGAGAACTACACAAACTTATTTCGAAAAGATCTTGTACGCCAAAAAAAATCTGCAGGATAAGATCCAAACTTTGTAAGAAACCATTGGCCGCCTAGACCAGCAACTCGAATAACTGAATACGGATAATAAAACTGAAGGACCATCAGGTTTTCAGATGGAAGCAACCTTCATAGGCGGGAGACCATCACGATCAATTTCTTGCGCTAGGAGTAAGTCTCCATAAGTTCAATTTTTTATGTAAATTTCGACCCATGTCTACACAAAAGAATGTTTTGCTGCAATCAAATATCTTTTTGGCACATCCACGAAGCGTAAATTACAGTATTGTCACACCAATGTTTCACGTTATACATGAAGCTAATTGCACCGGAATATTTTTCCATAATATCTAGAATCATTTAATTATTCTTAATTGTTCAATGTTCTGAATGCAATGTTTCTATGGAAGGAGCGGTGAAACTAAGTGTTCATGGTTTTGTATCTACTATCGGTAACATTTCTGGAATTGGAGGAGTGTTCAGAGATGATAGAGGAGATTGGTAGCAGTTTCATTGGAAAAATTAATTGACTTAGTAGTCTGGAAAGTGAATTGTGGGCAATTTTATCGTGACATTGATCTGACTTTCTATAACAACTAGAAAGAACTTGATCTGGAGATTTTCTTTCTTGAAGCAGTCATATTTCAAGGCTTTAGATATGGTCCACGTTCTATGATTATCGAATTCGCTAATGGACACACACTGCTTCACAACATGAGTGGGGCATTCAAACATATTTATGGCAATGAGAACTATGTTTCCAAGAAGCTTGCTAACATGGGAGCAGAACAGATGGATTAAATTAAGTTGTTTTACGATGTTCCAGAAGTTGTGAAAGATATGTTACAAGAAGATAAGATGGCAGCTTGCGGTTTCTTTTAGTATGTATAAAATTGGCAGCAAAATGTTTTTGGCTCTAACGAGTTTGTTGTTAACTTTGTTGTTGAAGTTGGAGCTTAAAATATGACATGTTAAAATTATATTTTCCTAATAAGGTTTTAGTTTTCTAAATGTAAAATTTTAGCTTCGATTAAAATGTCGTTCCAACAAAACCACTTTCTAACTAAAAGCACCTTCAACCAAGGTTCAGCTGGTATTAACAATTGAACCTTTTATCCAAGGCATCAATCATACCATATGTCGATAGACCTTCAAAATAGATTTAACGTCATTTTGCCAATCCTTTTATGAAGTATTATGCAATCCAATTTAGTAAAAAAGTTGTTGTGCTTGAATTCATTTGGCACACACAACAAAGCCAGAAAATAAAAATAAAAAAAAATTGTAAAACAACATTTTGATGGTAATAAGTATCACATTTTCTTATCCCTCTGTTTTGCAGGTTGAGCTGGAGCGTGTCTGGATCACGGAGTAGTTGCTAAATAGTATGTTGTTAGCTTAATAATTGATTTTTGCTGTTTTATAACATTTTAGTCGAACTGCGATATTTTACAAAAAATTGACATTTTCGACGAGTTGGTGAATCTTTCTAAACAATTCAGTCATGTACCAGTATTTCAGACATTTGTTGATAGTGAATATAGTTAGCCCTTGGCTGTATTATTAACGTCCACAACTTCATAAAGAACCAAAAAGAGGGATACAAACCTCATTTTCTAAAATTCAGGGGCACCAACTACCAACAATGGTCATCTAATGTAATAACAATACTACCACAAGGGAAATTTATCATCGATAACTTCCAGGGAACTCTGAACGTCTAAAAGGTCTTCTCACCTTCACCATCATTGAGTTATTTGAATGCACCATTGCTTCTAATCCCTTCATTGTGCTGTTTTCGTAGTTTGTTTATATGAATCTGGTTTCCATACAATGTATGAAGAATGTGAATCCATGATGAACGAATTCTAGGGTTTTGATACGGATTGCACAGCGGAAAAAAAATAAATTGATTCCGTTCAAGACCCTCCTTGAATCAAAGATCTGGCATCATAACGATGGTAATGGATATATAGTTTGGATACCTTGTTGGTCTGAATTGATCACTTTACATAGAATAGTGTCAACGTCTCTATGAATATCCACACCTAGGATTGCACTGGAATCCTTCTAAGGTCTTTGAGGTAGCAACAAGGGAATTAGGAAGAAGAATATCACGCAAATAGGACACGCAGCGCCTCACGAGGCTAACGGTGAGGGAGGGGCGGACGGGGGGTTTCGGCCCTCTTGTCTTGCTCTCTCCTTGCTTTTTTCTCTCTCAATTGTGAACACGCTTATGAGAATATAAGCTATGAGTGCCCTTATATAGTTAATAACTCCTTATTAACTACATATTAGCCCCAATACTAATAATGTCCATACACGGATTAGTCCACCTTGCAAACTAGTCCTACTAAATTTTCTTGTGGTTGTGTATTGATCCTTATATTTAATTAGTCCCACTAACTAATCATAAATTCTAGTTTAATTCATAGGGTGTGTGACCCCATAGGTTTCTACTTAGTTGGTAGTAACAATTACCAACATAGAGCGGTGTCCAGCAACACATCTATGCCACATAACTAATAGAAATAGTCAGTGATCCGACAAACCTTGTGACCAATGTTACCGTATTGTATTATCCCTTTGTATCCATATGTGGATTGGACACGAGATATAAATGTCACACTCGTATATCCAATCCATAGTTTCTTGATCCTGAGAATAGTCTTAACCATGCAGATAACATCAATATCCCATATTGATTTATCTGAGTTATGCCAGATATTCTATAAGCACTGCCCCTCGAGTGGCAGTGGATATTTTCTCCTTTATGTGGGAGTGAAAAATCCTCTCTACATCACTACCATTTAAGCTTGCTTCCTATTATGTCTAATAAACGCCGTTATTGCTACCCAGTCACGGTGTAGTGTTTGATATCATCAAAACATAATATTCCGCAACTAGAGTATCCAGTGACTTCAAGTCTAAGGACCACAATACCATTGTCACAACGAGAAGCACTTGTGATGCTAACATAATTAATGTAGCCTTCTCGTGGTAGGTCAATCCAGTATGCCATTATCAAATAGTACATACCCATGTGTTAGAGTTGATATCTCCATATCAATCTACCCACATACTCGTCTATAGTGATCATCCTATTAATCAATATAAACGACTTGGGATATTTAAAATAACAAACAATTATTATCTGAGGACTTTATTTTATTAAATATCTCAATAAATAATACAATGATTACTCTAGCCAAAAATAATGTTCATACTAAATAAGATTTCCTCTAGAAAATCTATTACAACAAGAATTTCATTGCTCAACTTTGACTTCCAATGCACTACCAATAAATCTGCAATTCAGGTTTCCTCGCTCTTATCACATGCATCAACTCCACTTCATGCTCTTCACTAATCCTTGTTTGGTACAATATGATACTTTGTGCCTGTCACTTGATTAGTTACCGTTAAAAACTTCATTATTATCATACACCTGTTTTAATTAATTATTCAATGTTAGAAACTGCATCACTACCAGTTTCATTTTTTCCCGTACTGCTATAAGAATATAAAAAATAATTCTCGCTTACTACATCAATAGTTATCGTATCAAAAGTTCCGCATTATGAATCACTAGCTCAATTACTATCAACCAATGGAACAACAATCTGTTATTTAAATTTTTAAAAAGTTCATTCTTTCTAAATCTTCACTATTCAAACAAAGCAAGACGCTTATCGTACTAGTTGCTGCCACAATTTACCTACTAATGTTTCTCTGAACTTGTCTTCCTTTCTTACGTACTGCTGATATATATTTCTATTTTAATACCTTCATTAACATTTTCGTATACCACCAAATTCAAGTTACAGTTTATTAATCCTTGCCAATGCGCCTTTTGATTTCCTATTTTGAAAACAGCGTAATAGTTGTTCTAGAGGATTTATTTATTCATAACTTCAAGATTCAAGATTTTCTGAAGGTTAATGCTATCAAATACTTTTGCAGACCACTATATCTTCACCCAATGGAAACGGTGCGAAGCTTCTACAGACTTGATGATCCCCTGTCAATAGCCAATGATAGGGTGTTAAGACTCTCATCCAATATTTCTTACAGAGTTCAAATACACATTCAAATTCCAACAATTTTCTACTGGCATTGCTGATGTGTAGTAAAAAAAGATATGTAGAATTAGCAGTTCGGTTAAATAAGTCCCAAAAAAAATTAAATGTTGCTTATTGGTGATTCTGGCTTTTCATGTTAAGTTTTAACTAACGAGTATTCCAGGGTTCTTATAAAAACCCAAGTAACGGAAAAATAGATGTGAATATTACACAAATGCTGACTTGCATTGGTATGTTTGTCTGTTTCTCAATATTACAAAATTGTCGTGAATGCAGAGGTTGCCACCCAATTCGTTCGTTTCCATGGACATGAGTTACAAGACGTTGCTCGTCTCCAAGTTCCAAATGGCGTTTCGTGGAATAGCCAACTCTTACGTTCAGGCAACAACGTGTACTTTGGTAACGTCTGGCAAGAGTTTGCCAACCGGTATAACATAGGGTGTTGGTACTTCACCCTCTTCGAACATGAAGGCAATGGGAGCTTCAAATTATGTATATGCACTGAGGCTACACTAAATTTACTACTCCTCTTTTTCTTCCCAAAATGCTGCACATATCTAAGATGACGGAGAAGTTGTCGTAGTTATTTCTTATGATGAACTAGATGCTCTAGAGAATGACAATGCCTTCATAATAGTTAACCCATCATTTATTGTAGAAATCACAAAATCTCACGTGAATCCTCGACGTGGTTTAGTAATATTCTTCTTTAATCGGTTTCCTTACACATTAATTTTACCAAGAAGTCAATAATTTCAAATTTTTTACAGAACATACATGTTACATTTACGCGAAAGCATATCGCAGAAGCAAAGAACTACGTTGAAATAGATGTTGCAACGGGCAATATGAACTGGGAGGTTTGTTGCAGTTTCCTGCTACCAGATAATCCACTGAAGCAACGCATCTGTTGGTACCCTTTCATCGAGTACAGCGGAATGAACATTGGGGATGCTTGTGTCGCCGAACTCATTGACGCAACTACGCCTAAATTCAAGATTACTGTATTTAAAAAAATGCATTTCCCTAGCAAATGTGTGAAAAATCTGGAAATATGTATTGTTTAAACTGCAAAACTCATTAGATCCTTCTAAACTTCATTACAGAATAGCTTGATGCATCATGTTTTCGATAATAGGATTATGTTTTGCTTTACTTATATCACATTTTCTTTATCTATCTCAACAATGTTAAATAGCAGTCACATACAATGTTCATTACTAAATGGTGCACAATTTTACTATTTGCTAGAATTCGTATCATTCCATAACCATTCTATTACTCATTAACCTCCACTAGCACCACTAACTCCATCATGCCCAAATTGCATGTATTTCTAAAGCTGCAACATCTAAAAAAAGTCCACTATCCCCATCTCCTGAAAGTTCAAAAATTGGCAAAAATATACTATTCAAAGAAGCCATCCATTAACACATTTCAATCGAGATATACACACATGGTCTCATCCTTTCTCCTCAAACTGCAATTCCACTAAATATGGCATCCCCAAATGATTCAGATGGCGATTCAATGAATAAAGTGAAACTTCTAGTAAGCAGAGTGCCAGGGTGGACATTTGTGAAGAGTCTCGTGTAGGGTTTTGATTCATAGATGCGCAACAGAAACAAAATTAACCATGCAAAACCCTCCAGGGATCACAAGTCAAGAGACATAACGATGGTAAAGGAAGAAATCAATAACACACCTTAGGGTTCTCCTTTGATGACTTCAAACGCGAATTGTGTCACGTTCTCTATGGTTGATCCACGCCTAGAGTTGATTCCTAGATCTCCCAAGTCCTTGGTGCTAGCCCGGAAGAGGAAGAGGAAGAAAGATCACGCAAAACGAGACCAAAAAGGGGGCTCTCGGCCTCCTTGTGGCCGACGGGGACGGGGGGCGGGCTAGGGGGCGTTCGGCTCCTCTAGCTTGTTGCTCTCTCTCCTTTTTGTTCTCTCCCACTCTTGTTATGTTCAATTATGAGCATAAGTTGTGGGAAGGAAGGAAGGAAGGGTCATTTATATAGTCCAACAACTCCTTGCCAACTACCTAAAGGACTTATTCTAGTCCTACTAGAATTCAATTTAGTCCCTTCCTTGCAAATTAGTCCCTACTAAGTTTGCATGGTTTTGCAAAGTGATCCTTCTATTTAATTAATCCAATTAATTAATTCCCAAATCTAGTTCAACTCTATATAGCGTGTGACCCCATAGGTTCTATCTAGTTGGTAGAAACTATTTGCTAATATGGAGCGGTTTCTAGCAAAACATCCATTCTAGCCAACTAATAGAATAGTCATCTTGACAACCTTTGTACAAGTAATTGTCTCATCCCTTTGTCTCTATATCCGGATTGGACACGAGACATACAAGTCACACTCGTATATCCAATCCACAGTTTCTCGATCCATGGGAATAGCCTTATTCGTGCAAATAACATCAATATCCCATATTGATTTATTTGAGTCTGGCCAGACATTCTATAAGCACTATCCCTCGAGTGGCCTAGGATATTTGCTCCCGTTATGTGGGAGGGACAAATTCTATCTACGTCCACTACGATCTCTAAGCTTGCTTCTTATTGTATCCAGTACACGCCTTTATAACTACCCAGTTAGGGTGTAGCGTTTAACGCTACCAAAATCACAATAATCCACAACTAGAATATCTAGTGACTTCAAGTCTAAGGATGACAATACCATTGCACCGCGAGAAGCGCTTGTGACTCAACATAACGTGTATGTAGCCTTCTCGGAGATGGGTCAATCCAGTGCAACATTACCCCTAATGCACACCTATGTGTTGGATCGTGATATCTCCATATCAATCCAACCCCATACTAGTCTATAGATGATTGTCCCATTTAATCATTATACTAGACTAGGGATATTTAAGGTAAACAACATAATTGTAAATCTAAGGACTTCATTATATTAAATATCCAATAAATAATAAATGAATTTCTATCCACAAATAAATTCATACTAAACTAGATTGCCTCTAGGGCATCTATTCCAGCAGTCTCCCACTTGCACTAGAGCCAATCTGGCGCATCTCGTATGCCCATACTCCTAGTGTGCCCTTCATGCTTCCACTGCGTTAGCGGCTTTGTAAGCGGGTCTGACATATTCTCATATGTAGGGATCTTGCATATCCGAACGTCTCCTCTATCGATAATATCTCGAATCAGATGAAACTTCCTGAGCACGTGCTTGGATTTCTGGTGCGACCTGGGTTCCTTCGATTGCGCGATCGCCCCAGTGTTGTCAGAGTACAACTCAACTGGATCCGCAATGCTAGGAACCACACTAAGTTCAAAAACAAACTTTCTGATCCGAACAGCTTCCTTTGCTGCGCCATTTGCAGCAATGTACTCAGCCTCTGTTGTAGAATCAGCTACCGTCTCTTGCTTGGAACTCTTCCAGCTCACCGCTGCTCCATTCAGGCAAAACACATATCCTGATTGTGATCTAAAGTCATCTCTGTCGGTTTGGAAGCTTGCATCAGTGTAACCCCTTACACGCAACTCTTCCTTACCGCCAAATATCAAGAAAGTATCCTTAGTTATTCTCAAGTACTTTAGGATATTCTTGACTGCAATCCAGTGACTCTCACCCGGATTAGATTGGTATCTGCTTGTCATAATCAAGGCATATAACACATCTGGTCTAGTACATAACATGGCGTACATGATAGATCCTATGGACGAGGCATAGGGTATTCTACTCATGCGTTCCTTCTCAATCTCATTGGAAGGACAACCACTCTTCGAAAGAGTGATCCCATGTGACATGGGCAAGAATCCCTTCTTGGAATCTTGCATGTTGAACCGTTTCAACACCTTATCAATAAATGTACTTTGACTTAGGCCTAGAAGTCTCTTAGATCTATCTCTATAGATCTTTATACCGAGTATATAGGCTGCTTCCCTTAAGTCTTTCATTGAGAAACACTTCCCTAGGCAATCTTTAACAGATTGCAGCATGGGAACGTCGTTTCCAATGAGTAGTATGTCATCCACATACAAGACCAGAAAAGCTACAGAGCTCCCACTAACCTTCTTGTAGAAACAAGACTCATCTTCGTTTCTGATGAAGCCAAACTCTTTGACTACTTCATCAAAACGTCGATTCCAACTCCTAGAAGCTTGCTTCAATCCATAAATGGATCGTTGCAGCTTACAGACTTTTTTGGCTTGCTTTGGATCCTCAAAACCCTCCGGCTGTATCATATACACGTCCTCGAGGAGATTCCCATAAAGGAATGCTGTTTTGACATCCATCTGCCAAATCTCATAGTCATGGTATGCTGCAATTGCAAGTACGATTCGGATGGATTTGGTCATAGCGACTGGTGAAAAGGTTTCATCATAGTCAGTACCATGAATCTGTCTGAATCCTTTAGCCACCAATCGGCCCTTATAGGTAATCACATTACCATCCATGTCGATCTTCTTCTTGAAGACCCACTTGCACCCTATGGTCCGCGTCCCTTCGGGTGGTTCCACCAAAGTCCATACTTTGTTGGTGTACATGGATTTCATCTCGGATCTCATAGCTTCTAGCCACTTCTGAGAGTCTGGGCCATTCATGGCCTCCTCATAGGTAGTAGGCTCATAATCTATGAGCATCGTGTCACCGGAATCGGTCACGAGAAGTCCATACCTCTCGGGTTCCTGGCGCACTCTACTAGATCTACGAAGCTCTTGTGTTTCCTGAACAGGTTGTTCCACAACTGCTTGTGGTTCCTGTTCATGTTCCATAATCGGTTCAGTGATTTGTGGTTCTTTAACCTCTTCAAGTTCTACATTCCTCCCACTTGCTTCTTTAGAGACAAACTCTCTTTCTAGAAACACGCCGGTCCGAGCAACAAACACTTTGTTCTCGGTTGGATTGTAGAAATAGTATCCCTTAGTTTCATTAGGGTACCCCACAAATTTACACTTATCCGATTTTGGCCCTAGCTTGTCTAATTGTAAACGCTTTACATAGACATCGCAGCCCCAAATCCTCATGAACGTCAGTGTGGGACGCCTCCCACTCCACATCTCATATGGTGTCTTCATGACTGATTTAGATGAAACACGGTTAATGGTGAAAGCTGCACGTAATAGAGCGTAGCCCCAAAATGATAATGGAAGATCGGTTTGACACATCATAGATCGAACCATATACAATAGGGTTCGATTCCTCCTCTCGGACACGCCATTTCACTGTGGCGTTCCGGGTGGAGTGAGTTGGGACACGATCCCACACTCTCTAAGATAATCGTCAAATTCTTGGCTTAAATATTCTCCTCCACGATCCGATCGTAGAGCCTTGATACTTTTGCCAAGTTGCTTCTCTACTTCATTCTTGAATTCCTTGAACACTTCAAAGGATTCGGATTTTGCCCTCATGAGGTACACAAATCCATATCTACTGTAATCATCAGTAAATGTAATGAAGTAGACATAACCACCCCTGGCAGGCGTGGCAAATGGCCCACACACATCAGTATGTATGAGCGCCAATTGCTCACTAGTCCTCTCACCTTTCTTATTGAAAGGGGACTTTGTCATTTTTCCCAATAAGCAAGCCTCACATGTCTCATATGATTCAAAATCAAATGAGTCTAGTAATCCATCCTTATGGAGTCTAGATACACGTTTCTCATTTATGTGGCCTAAACGACAGTGCCATAAATAAGCTGGATTTAAATCATTTATTTTAATCCGCTTGGTATTAATGTTGTAGACAGGATTGCTTAGATCAAGGACATAAAGTCCATTAAATAATTGCGCACTAAAATAGTGAATATTATTTAAATAAAAGGAACAACAATTGTTCTTTATTGAAATAATAAAACCATCCTTGTCCAAACAAGAAATAGAAATAATGTTTCTGCTCATAGCAGGCACAAAATAGCAATTATTTAATTCTAAAACTAATCCTGAAGGCAGAGATAGCTCGCACACGCCTATGGCTAACGCAGCAACCTTTGCTCCATTCCCAACACGCAGATCTACCTCTCCTTTAGCCAATCTTCTACTTCTCTTTAGATCCTGCATATTTCGACAAATATGAGATCCACATCCAGTATCTAATACCCATTATGTAGAGACAGTTAAATTGACATCTACAACAAAAATACCTGGTGGTGGTGGAATCACTATTCCAAGCCTCTTGTCCTCCAGATATTTTGGGCAGTTCCTCCTCCAGTGTCCAGGCTGACTGCAGTAGTGACACTCACCTTTAGTCACACCTTTGGCAATGCCACCAACAGGCTTAAGGGCAGGTTCCTTGGACTTGGCAACTGACTTGCCTTTGCCCTTGGAGGATGAGGCAAACCTTTTGCCCCTTCCTTTCTGTACCATCATAATGGCCTTGCCCTTACCCTTGTTGATGCTCTTTTCAGCTGTCCTCAACATATTGAGTAAATCTGGCAGTGGTTTCACGATCTCGTTCATGTTATAGTTCATGATGAACTGTCCATAACTCTCGGGCAACGATTGCAACACGAGATCGGTTGCCAACTCTTGGCCGACCGGGAACCCTAGTCGGGCAAGATTCTCCAAGTACCCGATCATACGGAGTACATGGGGTCCCACCGGGTTCCCTTCTGCCATTTGACACTTGAACAGTGCCTTAGAGACCTCATACCTCTCTACCCTTGCCTTCTCTTGGAAGAGCTGCTTCAGATGCTCGATCATATCGACAGCGCTCATGTTTTCGTGTTGCTTCTGAAGCTCAAAAGTCATGGTGCATACCATAAGGCAGGCCGCATCATTAGCGTCATCAACACGCTTTTGATACGCCTTTAGGGCAGCAGGTGTTTGGTTCTCTGGACCTTCTGGAACATGCTCCTCTATTGCGTACAGTTTCTTCTCTTGCTTGAGAACAATTCTCAAGTTTCTGTACCAATTAAGAAAGTTGGTTCCAGAGAGCTTGTCCATCTCAAGGACAGATCGTAGGAATGTTGTGAACTCGATGAGTTTTTTGCCATTTGCAATTCTACAAAAAGGAAAATACGCAAGTTTTAGTATTTGTGAATTTTTGACTATATTCAATAATGTCTAGTTTATCAAATATAGCTCCCACTATTTTTCTACGGATTAATAACCCTCAAGATATTAATGCGGAAAATATCCTTATATTTTCTAGTGGGCCAAGATCCATGTTTCATCTCCTTATGAGCTTGCTTTGGCAAGTCACCCATAATTCGACTACTTTAGGTAGGAACAATTCCAATTGCATCCCATATGCAACTCTTGGTTCAATTGGGCAAATAACTCCTTATTTATCCATCCATATGGATAATCCCAATTGATTGCCTCTAGGTTTCTTAATCATATTAATTGTCTAGTTGTGTTCAACCTCTTATTTAAACAATTGCACGTGAGGTGTGCCATCGCATTCCATCATTATGATCCAAGTCGCCCTGCTTTGGCACGCACGAACTCGATAAATAATGATGATAATGAGTGTTTAAATAACGAGAAGGCAAGAACACAATATTTGAATTTTGAAGTATTTTTAAATTCAATTTTAATTGTTTTTGTTGATCAATATCAACTAATCTATCTATTTGAGTTTGGGCACAACTCCAAATAATAGATACGGGTTGTCTAATTATCTTATTATCCTAATTGCATGCATCATACATACACCAACAACACAATAATAAGACAATAAAGTAAACAACCACAAAACAGAAATTAAACGTGATGTGGATATGGCCTTTTCTAACTAAGATAATTCCAAGCCAATGGAATTATATATGAACCCTAAAAGCAAACACATCTCCATGCGTCTTGATCTTTTGGTCCATCCTTCATAGTCATGTGGAATGCTTCCATGCTCCATCTTTAGTGGCTCCTTTGGCTTTTGGGCTTCTTTTCTTCAATCTTGGCTAACAATCTACTTTATCTAGCACTAGCTAACTTCTATACTAAATAAAATAAATCTCACAAGTTGAGAAAAATTGGCACGCAGGCCATAAAACCCTAATTAATTATTACAATTAATTGATCAGCTCGCAGGCCGTAAAACCAAACCACAAAATTAAACATCCACATCAAACCACATCCTAAGGCCATATCCAATCACCATGTGAATTGCACATAAACAGTTAAAATCCAAATTTAACGCGCTTGGTCAATTTTAATTGACTTTAGGATTTCTAGGATTAAAACAGCCCATGGGCCCAACAATCAAATTGCCCGGGCCCAAAAAGGTGAACCACAAGGCCCTAGGGCCGGGCCGGCCCATAACCCACACGCCTAGGCCTTGGGCTAGGGCCGCCCGGCCCCTCGGGCGGCCAAGCTTGGGCGGCAAGCAAGAGGGGCGGTCCCCTAGGGGGCCGAACCTCCTTGAGGGAGTTGTTTCCAAAACAACTCCCTTGCTTGGTGCCCAAGTTTGGTTGTTTCCTTGTTTTGGAAGAACTCCTTCTTCCCCAAGGATGCCCAAACCCTAGATCTAAGATCCTAAAATTTCTCAAACTCACCAATTCATGCATCCAATGCAAAAATTAGATCTTGTTATGATAGATTATTGAAAAATTGCATCCCATGCTTGATTCGTCTTGTTTAACGCGATAAACAATCAATTTAAGGTGTAAAACAACTAAAACGTAACACATAAACCACGTTTATGCTCTACGACATGTGGCTCTGATACCACTGTAGGGTTTTGATTCATGGATGCGCAACGGAAACAAAATTTACCATGCAAAACCCTCCAAGGATCACAAGTCAAGAGACATAACGATGGTAAAGGAAGAAATCAATAACACACCTTAGGGTATCCCTTTGATGACTTCAAACGCGAATTGTGTCACGTTCTCTATGGTTGATCCACGCCTAGAGTTGATTCCTAGATCTCCCAAGTCCTTGGTGCTAGCCCGGAAGAGGAAGAGGAAGAAAGATCACGCAAAACGAGACCAAAAAGGGGGCTCTCGGCCTCCTTGTGGCCGACGGGGACGGGGGGCGGGCTAGGGGGCGTTCGGCTCCTCTAGCTTGTTGCTCTCTCTCCTTTTTGTTCTCTCCCACTCTTGTTATGTTCAATTATGAGCATAAGTTGTGGGAAGGAAGGAAGGAAGGGTCCTTTATATAGTCCAACAACTCCTTGCCAACTACCTGAAGGACTTATTCTAGTCCTACTAGAATTCAATTTATTCCCTTCCTTGCAAATTAGTCCCTACTAAGTTTGCAAGGTTTTGCAAAGTGATCCTTCTAATTAATTAATCCAATTAATTAATTCCCAAATCTAGTTCAACTCTATATAGCGTGTGACCCCATAGGTTCTATCTAGTTGGTAGAAACTATTTGCTAATATGGAGCGGTTTCTAGCAAAACATCAATTCTAGCCAACTAATAGAATAGTCATCTTGACAACCTTTGTACAAGTAATTGTCTCATCCCTTTGTCTCTATATCCGGATTGGACACGAGACATACAAGTCACACTCGTATATCCAATCCACAGTTTCTCGATCCATGGGAATAGCCTTATTCGTGCAAATAACATCAATATCCCATATTGATTTATTTGAGTCTGGCCAGACATTCTATAAGCACTATCCCTCGAGTGGCCTAGGATATTTTCTCCCGTTATGTGGGAGGGAAAAATTCTATCTACGTCCACTATGATCTCTAAGCTTGCTTCTTATTGTATCCAGTACACGCCTTTATAACTACCCAGTTAGGGTGTAGCGTTTAACACTACCAAAATCACAATAATCCACAACTAGAATATCTAGTGACTTCAAGTCTAAGGATGACAATACCATTGCACCGCGAGAAGCGCTTGTGACTCAGCATAACGTGTATGTAGCCTTCTCGGAGATGGGTCAATCCAGTGCAACATTACCCCTAATGCACACCTATGTGTTGGATCGTGATATCTCCATATCAATCCAACCCCATACTAGTCTATAGATGATTGTCCCATTTAATCATTATACTGGACTAGGAATATTTAAGATAAACAACATAATTGTAAATCTAAGGACTTCATTATATTAAATATCCAATAAATAATAAATGATTTTCTAGCCACAAATAAATTCATACTAAACTAGATTGCCTCTAGGGCATCTATTCCAACATCTCGAACCAGTGATTTCAAACAATTGGGGGCGTCGCTTTGCCTCTGATTCTTTCCCCAACATCACAGCTAGCTATAACTATGATCCATTTGACAGATTAAGTGGGAAGAACCTTCGATCATTGAAAGCTTAACTCTCACATAGAGCAATATAGTTGAGCCAACAGACAAATCAACACACTGATGACTCTAGAAGATGCTAAAGTCGACACCATATGTCTTCAAAATCAGGAGGTGCTTCATGTGGTTCCACAATTGAGAAAATATCTAATGTACATTCGCTCAGTTTCCATCAGCTGTGGAAGGCACAAAACAACTTTACATGGAAGGCACAAAGGCGACATTGCTAATTCACTACTCTCAAATAATGGAATCTTCCCAAGGGGGACACATCCATACCATTATGCAAAAAAGGGGTTCGTTAGAAACAGGAGGAAACCAGCAGCAGATTATAGAAAACAAAGAAATCGAAATTGCACTTGCAAGGATGGCTGATAAGGAGACAATATACCGTTACTACCCCATGAAGTTTTATCCTGTGGAATAGCTAGAATGTTGGGACCCCTCTATTCATACGCAACTTCAAACATTTAATTGCTCTCCATGGACCGTGTATCATAGCAGTTACCGAGACAAACATCTATGGTGAAACTACTAGGATCTGTACATCACTTGGCTTCGACAGGAGCTTTGTTGCAGATCCAGCAGATATTCAGGAGGAATATGGTTATTATGGGATAGTAATGAAGTCGAATGTGATATCATTTGTGTTTCGCAACAGGACATTCATATCTCAATTCAGGTATTTTAACTTAAGTGTCGTACTATAGTACATCTTTATAATATGTTTGTGATTGCTTTTTCCATTTTATTACTGATAGCATGATTCTGTTAACATATTATCGCAACACAGGCATGCGTGATGTAGCTTACTAGGACAGCCATCAAAGAATAATGTCCTACATTTTACAATTACAAGAATAGCATGTATTGTGGTAATTCATCTCATGTTGTGCAATTATATATTTATTTTTTTGATAAAAAGCTTGTCTTTAACATAGATACGGGCTTTATCATTAGCCCAAACAGAGTACAAGCTTTCAGGGCAGCTTATAGCCCAATAGTGCATTACATCAAGGCCCATGCCCAGTTTGGCCAAATTATGGGCTAATAAGTTAGCCTGATTCCTACACCAACAAACCCTAGACTTATAAATTACATTACACCTTAAAGAGAGACATTTCAACACGCTCTCTCTCTCAGAGCTGCCAAACGGCGCCTCAGCACTGAGACGATAAACCAACGATCTATTGTCACTTTCAATTTCCAGAGAGCAAAATCCTCTACTAACGGCTCCATCATGGCAGAAATGATGGACTAAGCTTCGGCAAAGAATGAATCAGAGGTGAATCTGATGGGAAAATCCATCGCCATAACGAAGTTTCCCTTAGAGTCTCGAATAACAGCTCCCCCTCCAGATCGATGGTCTTTGAGAGAAATGGAGGCATCTAGGTTCATCTTTAACTTCCCTAGAGCCGGAGGAGTCCATCTGACAGTTCCCAATTCTTCTTCTGTACTTGCATGCACCGATCTAAGACCAAAATAAGTATTTCCCAAAAATTCTTCATTTGCAGCATGCGAATTCGATAAAATTTCATGAAAATCTTTCTGTTCATCATAGAATACTCCTTTGTTTTGCTCTAACCAGATACCCCACATCAGATGGCTGATAATTTGGAGATTTTATTTTGTGTAGGTCATGAAGATATTTTTGAAACGATGTTTAAAAGGAAGGTCAGAGGGTACAATAGCAAAGTCTAGCAAAGGGGACGGAAGATTTGTTTGGACCAGGGGCAATCAAAGAACATGTGGTTTTCAGTCTCTTCCAAATGTTGACAAAGCACACAAGGTGTGGGTAAGTGAATCCCTTTCTTCACCAAGTTAGTCTTAACATCAAGGCAGTGATGGAAAGTCTTTGTATCAAAAATCTTAATTTTACCCGGAATATTGAGATTCCAGACTATTTTCCACAGTAAATCTGAATTGTTTGTACTGGAACCAGAAAAATTGAGATTATTTTTTGGGAATAAGATGGAAGAAGCCATATAGTAGGCTGATTTAACCTTGTACTCACCATCAAGTGTAGAAGACCAGATGAAGTTGTCAGTGAGAAGGGGATTACATAAGGGAATATTTAAAATTGCATTAGCTTCCTCTTCAGCAAAATTAGAAGTAATTTTTCTAGAATTCTAGGTATGGTCACTTTTAATAAGATCAGAAACAGTGGAATTCAAGGGAAGGGTTGGGTAGCTATAGGTTTTGCGGCCCAAATCTATGGGAATCCATCTGTGGTGGTAAATAAGGGTGTTACAACCATTACCTATACCCTGTCTGACACCTTCGAAAATAATGTCGCGAGATTCAAGAAGAGCATTCCAAATATAGGAAGAACCAGAATTTGTTTCAATTGAAATGATGTCAGAATGATTAAAATACTTTCCTTTAAGAACTCTAGAAAACAAAGAATCTGGAAATTTCAAAATACGCCAAATTTGTTTGCCTAATAGGGCAAGATTGAAAGCATACATATGTCTAAATCCTAGACCCCCGTTAGTTTAGGATTTAGGTTAGGCCGAACCTGATGGACAATGTCCGTGCACTCCGAGTATCGAGTCCAACTGGCTTGAAAGTGGAAGCGCCGACCAGTTGGATGAAAATCAGGCCCAGTCAATGTTGAGACAAGCACTGGTAAGTGGTCTGATCCCACTGTCTCGATTACTTCGACTGAATTATTCGGGTAAGTTCTGACCCACTTGTTTGACGCGATAGCTCTGTCTAAACGTTCCTGAACCGAGAAGGGGTGTTCACGGCCATTCCACCAGGTAAAGAATTCCCCTTTAAATCCCAGATCACAAAGATCACAGTCTGCAAGAGCATCAAAAAACGCATTAATCTGACCCCAAATGCGGAAATTCCAACCCCGTTTATCAGAACCCGTTGTAATTTCGTTGAAATCACCAACAACTAACCACGGGTGTGAAGAACCAAGATTGAGGCGACGAAGCAAATCCCAAGAAAAATGTCGATATCTAGCAATAGGATCACCATAAAAACCGGTAAAAAAGTAAGTTAACGAATCTGGTTCGGGTGGTCGTACAAAACAATGGATGTGGTATTTATTAGAAGAAAGGATTTGGACGTCCACATCCGCAGTCCAAAGCAAACTTAAACCGCCCCCAAGACCAACACGAGGCTCATTCCAACCGTTAGAATAACCCAATTTAAAACGAACGGAATCTGCTTTTGGGATCGTAAGTTTAGTTTCCATAAGGAATAAGATATCAGGCGGACGATCCCTCACTAGGGAGTTGAGGGTTTGGAACGTTGAGGTGTTGGGTTTTGACGTAGGTTACGCAGCGGAATAACAAAAATTTAATTCCTATTCAAAGCCCACCAAGGATCACAGGAAGAGACATTCATAACATGATGAAGGACATAGAAGATGTGTACCTTTTTGGTTGGGGAGATCACACGAAGAATAATGTACTCGCCTCTACGGTTGATCCACGTCTAGAAGTGAGATCTGGATTCTTCCTTCTCCTAGTGCTAGCTTGTACCGGAGGAAGAGGGAAGATTGAATCCTGCAACGAGGACAAGAGAGGGGTTCGGCCCTCTCTTGTGGCCGACGGGACGGCTAGGAGGGTTCGACCCTCTTAGCTTGTCTCTTGCTTTCTCTTTTTGCTCTCTCTCCCACTCACTTATGTTATGAGCATTCGTTGTGGGAAGGAAGCTAGAGCATCCTATATATAGTCCAACAACTCCTTGTTAACTACATAAAGGCCCTTTCTAGTTCTACATGAACTTGGATTAGTCCCTTCCTTGCATATTACTCCTACTAAGTTTGCAAGGTGTTGCAAAGTGATCCTTCTCATTAATTAATCATATTAACTAATCCCAAATCTAGTTCAACTCTGTTTGACGTGTACCCAAAAGGTTTCTACTTAGTTGGTAGTAACTAATTACTAACATGGAGCGGTGTCTAGAAACACATCCATGCCACCCAACTAATAAAAATAAGTCAGTGATCCCAACAAACCTCTTGTTCCCAATATCACTTATTGCACTATCCCTTTGTCTCCATATCCGGATTAAACACGAGACATAAATAGTCACACTTGTATATCCAATCCATAGTTCCTTGATCTTGGGAATATGCTTATGCAAGCAGATAACATCAATATCTCCATATTAATTTATCTGAGTCTGGCCAGACATTCAATAAGCCTCATCCCTCGAGTGGCCGTGGATATTTGCTCCCATTATGTGGGAGGTACAAATCCTCTCTACATCACTACGATCTCTAAGCTTGCTTTCTATCACGCCCGATAGCTATCTTTATAGTCACCCAGATACGGTGTAATGTTTGATAAAATCAAAGCATGATATTTCACAACTAGAGTATCTAGTGACTTCAAGTCTAAGGATTGAAATTATATTAGCACTACGAGAAGCGATTATGACTTCAACATAATCTAATGTATCCTTCTCGTTGTAGGTCAATCTAGTATGCCATTACTCCTAATGCATACCCATGTGTTGGATCGTGATATCTCCATATCAATCCAACCCCATACTATTCTATAGATGATTGTCCCATTAATCATTATAATTGACTAGGGATATTTAAGAATATAACACCTATATCCTAAGGACTTCAATCATGTTAACATATCTCTATATCGATAACATAATGAATCGTGAATCCACATATTTGTCACAATTAATTGGTTGCCACTAGGGCACAATTCCAACAGTCTCCCACTTGCACTAGAGTCAATCTCCTGCATCATATGCCTATTGATCTAGCGGGGCCCTCCACGTTTACACTGCGTAGAGGCGAGATATCTGATGGTATCTTGCAAATATTCACATCTCCTCTATCAACAATTTGATTGAAATTGAATATTATGAGTAAGTGCATCTTATGCATAAATATACTCAGTCCTATGTGATACAATCGGCAACTGAATCTTGCCCGAAAGCTTTCCAACTCACAGTCCCTTCCACTAGTGCAAAAACAGAAAACTTGACTATAATCTGAAATCTTCTTTGTCAGATTTGGAAGTTCGCATCACTGTAACCCCTTACAGTAAACTCTTCCAATCCTTCATATATCAAGAATTCATCCTTTATTTCTTCTCAAGTACTTAAGGATAATCTTTGATAACTATCCAGTGACGCTCACCTGGATTTGACTGGTATATCTGTTTCATGCCATATGACACGTCTCGACTAGTACATAACATGGCGTATCTCATGAATCTTATTCATACGGTCCTTTCCCAATCTAATTGGAAAGAAAATTAGTCTTCCTAAAGACTAATTCCATGTGACATAGGTAGAATCCTTGTTGTATACATGTTGAACCATATCAACACCTTTGTCAACTCATGTACTATGACCTAAGCCTCACAACCATCTTGATCTATCTCCATAGATCTTCATAGGTCGTTTTGCCTAAGTCTATCATTGAAGATTAATTCCCTAGTCAATCTACTTAAGATTGCCAAGTAGGGACATCATTCTCAATGACTAGTATGTATCCACATACAACACCAGAAACATAACTGTGATCCCACTAACCTTCTTGTAGACACAAGTCTCATCTTCAATTTGATGGAACCAAAATCCTTTGATGGCATCATAAATTCGAAGAATCCAACTCCAAGAAGCTTGACTCAATCTATAAACAGATTGCTACAAGCAAGATGCGAATGGATTTAAGCATCACAACTCGGGAAATATTTCATCATAGTCTATACTATGAACTCACATGAATCCTTTTCCAAATCAGTTGTCCCTTAAAAGTAATCATATTACCATCCATGTTGGTTTCCTCATAACCCACTTGAACCCTATGGATTCTACCCTTTCAGGTGGTTCCACCAAAGTCCATACTTTGTTGGTATACATGGATTCCATATCGTATCTTATGGCTCCAAGCCATTTCCGAGAGTATGGCCCACACGTGGCCATCTCATAGGTTGTAGGCTCATCTCGATGAGTAATATATCACGGGTTTTGAGAAATCCTTATTTCTCTAGTCCCTTGACATATCCTACCTAACCTACGAGGTTCTTGTGTTTTCTGAGTAGGTTGCTCCACAACACCTTGTGATCCTGCTCATGTTTCATCAAAAGGATCAATGTTCTGTTGTGGTTCTTGAACTCCTTCAAGTTCTACTGTCCTCCCACTTTTTCTTTTAGAGACAATTTCTATCTAGAAACATTGTGGTTCGAGCAACAAACAATTTGTTCTCGATTGGATTATAGAAATAATATCCCTTTCAGGATATCCCACAAACATTTATCCGACTTGGGTCCAAGTTTATCTGTAAAATCTTTACATAAACTTCATAACCCAAAATCTTTATGAACGACCTACTATGACACTTCCTAGTCCATATCACATATGGTGTTTTTCATAATTTATTTGGATGGAACAAGGTTAAGGGCGAAATTTGCTGTAATTAGAACATAGCCCCTAAAAGTAAATTGGAAGTTATTGTTTGACACATCATGGACTGAACCGTGTCCAACAATGTCCGAAATCTCATCTTAGACACGCCAAACCCATGTCGCGTGCTAGGTAGAGCGAGTTTGGATCATATCCAATATTCCCATAGATGCTTGTCAAAATCTTGGATCAAGTACTCTCCTCTACAATCCAATCGTAGAGCCCTAACGCTCTTGACAAGCTGGCTCTCTACTTCATTCTTGAGTTCTTTGAACAATTCAAAGGATTCAGATTTGGCCTTCATAAGGTACACAAATCCATATTTCTCTGATCCCATCAGTAAATATGATGAAGTACTCAAAATCATGTTTAGTATCTGTGCTTTAGCGGCCTACATACATCAATATGTATGATTCCCAAAATATCATATCTTTGCCTAATAAATAAGTCTTACATATCTCATATGATTCAATAATCAAATGGGTTCTATATCCATCTATATGGAGTTCTAGATATGTATCTCTTATTCATGTGGCCTAGACGATAATGCTAAAGATAAGTGAAGTTCATATGATTATATGCAAACCTCTTGGTATTAATGTTATAGATTATATTATCATGATCAAGGATATACAATCCATTAGTTAAAATTGCATTACAATAATGCTTATTAGAATAAATGGAACAACATTTTTCCTTTATTATGATAGAGAGCTTTCTTGTCCAAACAAGAAACTGTGATAATTATCCTACTCATAGCAGGGTCATAATCACCTTTGTCTAATTCATGAAAAATTTCATAAAGTTAGAAATAATTCCATACGGCCAATTGAGAAACTCCTTGCTTCAATACCCTACGTGTAGGTTTATTTCCTCCTTATCCAATTGTCCATATCTCTTGAGATTCTCCATATTTCTATAAATGCGTGATCCTCATCTAGTATCATATACTTTTGATGATGAGATAGACATATTGAGTTTTATAAGAAAATACCCAAATGGGAATTCATAATTCTTGTATTACTTACTTCCAGGTACTTTGGGCAGTTTCTCTTCCTCTACACTACCTATGGGAGTTAAAGGCAACTTGCTTTTAGAAACAAGCTTGTTTTATACCTATGGGGTCGGCGCAAACCTTTTGCCCTTACCCATGCTGTTAACCATTAACATTTTTAGCCTATTCCCTTTCATTAGTGCTTTGTTTAGTGACCTTCAATCATATTGAGTAAATCAATCTTTAAAACAAAATTATAATTGCATCCAATGCAATTCTTGGTCCACCCTGGGTGAATAACAATTTATTCTTTATCTATCTCATAGATAACACCCATTCACTAATGTTTCAATTATATTGAATTAGCTTGGTTGCATAACGCAAAGTGGAGCAACACTTCAAACCTTTCATGTCTAGCTCGCTCTTTTAAAGAGCTTCTTTCAATGTATGATCATATCATACGCCTACATGTTCTCATCTTGCTTCCAAAGCTCATAGTTCATGGCAGCTATCATGAGGAAAGTCACATCCAAAGAACCATTCTTTGATGTTCCTTTCCATTAGGTTTTAGTGTGTTTTGGTAGTTGGCGGGAAGATAACTTTATGTTCTACAATATAGAACAATTTCTCTTTTATTTGAGAACAATTCTTAATTTTATACCAACCTAGAAAATAGATTCCATACAGCTTGTCCATCTTATGGACATAAAGTCGTGTTTTGTTTGTTTAATGCCATGGATATTCAATACTAAAAGGATTATGAAAATTATTGCGACGTTTAACTATATTCAAGAAGGATTTAAGTTGTCAAACATAGCTCCCACTATTTTTCTCAGTTAATAACCCTCCATATTAATACGGAAAATACCATTATATTTTCTAGTGGGTCCAAGATCCCTTTTTCACTTCTTCTTAAGCTTGCTTTGGCAAGTCACCCAAGAATTGGTTATTTAGGTAGGAACCATTCCAAGTGCATCCCATACAAATCTTGGTCCAATTAGGTGAATAACTATTTATTCTTTATCCTTTAGATAACGCCTAATTGTCATGCCTCTAGGTTCATCAATCCAATTGATTCTTACCTAGTTGCGTCCAACCTCTTGCTCCAACATACACACATTACTAGCTTGTGTCGTCCGCAACACGCCATGGTAAATTAAAATCGCCTTGCTTTGGAAAGCCTGAATTTTAATAAACCTTGATCATGAAGGGTGTTTAGGCAAGAGAAGGCAAAACGCAATATCTTATTTGAGGGATTTAGTAGTTCTTAATTTGTTTGGTTGATCCCATCAACATGATCTACTTATTTGGATTGGGCAATCCACAATAAAAGACCAACTTTGTTTACTATTATCTTGTTAACGTATTGCTAGTATCGCCATACACACAAAATAAATAACAAGACATAAATAATAAACATCCACAAAAAGAAAAAATAACGTGGCATGGATATGGCCCCTAGACTAAGATATTACCAAGCCAATGATAATATCTATATGCCCTAAAGTGACAAGCTCATCTCCATATGCTCCACCATAGCCGCGCGCCTAGGGTAGGGTGTCTTCATGGTCTTTTGGCTTCTTTGGTTCTCCGGTCTTCTTCTCCATGCTCTTGGCTATCATCTAAATATTTCTAATTCTAGCCTAACATCTAGAATAAATAAATATATAAATAAATAAAGCCTCACATGCTGAGGAGAAAAACGACTCGCAGGCCGTAAAACCTAATTAATTATTACATTAATTTGATCAGCTCGCAGGCCGTAAACCAAACAACAAAAATATAAAACATCCACAACCTAGGCCATATCCACCCACCACGTAACAAAGCACATAATACAGTTAAAACCAATTTTTAAAGCGCTTTTACAATTTTTTAGTTGTTTTGGACATACTAGGGTCAAAACGGTCCTAGAGGTTCACCATGGGTATGGCCGAACCAACCAAGGAACCGCCACACTAGGCCCGGGCCGGCCGGCCCCTAGCCCACACAGCTAGACCGTGCGCTAGGGGCGCCGACCCCCTTGGGCTGTGTGTCTTGGACGACAAGCAAGGGAGGGGCGGTTCCCTTGTGGGGCCGCTCCTTCCCATGGATTTGTTTCCAAAAACAATTCCTTCCTTATTGGGTTGTTTCCAAAACACCCTTTTGCCTTGATGCCCAAGTTTGATTGTTTCCATACTTGAAAAACTCTTTTCAAAGCATGTTCCCAAACCCTAGTTCTAGATCCAAAATTCCTCACATCCTATGTGATCAAACTCACTAATTTACACATCCAATGTTAAATTAGGTCTTGTTTATTGCATCGACTATGCTAATTAATTTTAGTTTCGCGTAATATGAATAAAATGGTGTAAAAACTGAAATCGTAACACATAAAATCATGTTATGCACTACGCCCTGTGGCTCTGGTACTACTCTTGGGTTTCGACGTAGGTTACGCAGCGGAATAATAAAAATTTAATTCCTATTCAAAGCCCACCAAGGATCACAGGAAGAGACATTCATAACATGATGAAGGACATAGAAGATGTGTACCTTTTTGGTTCGGGAGATCACACGAAGAATAATGTCCTCGTCTCTACGGTTGATCCACGTCTAGAGGCGAGATCTAGATTCTTCCTTCTCCTAGTGCTAGCTTGGGCCGGAGGAAGAGGGAAAATCGAATCATGCAACGAGGACAAGAGAGGGGTTCGGCCCTCTCTTGTGGCCGACGGGACGGCTAGGAGGGTTCGGCCCTCTTAGCTTGTCTCTTGCTTTCTCTTTTTGCTCTCTCTCCCACTCACTTATGTTATGAGCATTCGTTGTGGGAAGGAAGCTAGAGCATCCTTTATATAGTCCAACAACTCCTTGTTAAATACATAAGGCACTTCCTAGTTCTACATGAACTTGGTTTAGTCTCTTCCTTGCATGTTAATCCTACTAAGTTTGCAAGGTGTTGCAAAGTGAGCCTTCTCATTAATTAATCAATTAATTAATTACTAACATGGAGCGGTGTCTAGCAACACATCCATGCCACCCAACTAATAAAAATAAGTCAGTGATCCCGACAAACCTCTTGTGCCCAATATCACTTATTGCGCTATCCCTTTGTCTCCATATCCGGATTAGACACGAGACATAAATAGTCACACTCGTATATCCAATCCATATTTCCTCGATCCTGAGAATTTGCTTATGCAACCCTCGAGTGGTCGTGGATATTTGCTCCCATTATGTGAGAGGGACAAATCCTCTCTACATCACTACGATCTCTAAGATTGCTTCCTATCATGCCCGATAGCTATCTTTATAGTCACCCAGTTACGGTGTAACGTTTGATAACATCAAAGCATGATATTTCACAACTAGAGTATCTAGTGACTTCAAGTCTAAGGATTGCAATTATATTAGCACTCCGAGAAGCGATTGTGACTTCAACATAATCTAATGTATCCTTCTCGTTGTAGGTCAATCCAGTATGCCATTACTCCTAATGCATACCCATGTGTTGGATCGTGATATCTCCATATCAATCCAACCCCACACTAGTCTATAGATGATTGTTCCATTAATCATTATAATTGACTAGGGATGTTTAAGAATATAACACTTATATTCTAATGACTTCATTCATGTTAACATATCTCTATATTGATAACATAATGAATCGTAAATCCACATATTTGTCACAATTAATTGATTGCCTCTAGGGCACAATTCCAACACGAGGCACTCCCCAGACTTCGGACGTTCCAACTGAAGGTTAACATGATGGTCGGCAGGGCCGATTTCCACCAGCCTCTGCCGATTGTGTGGAAAGAGAAACGTCTCGATCTCCTTTGTATTTTTTAAGTCCATCCTCTGAATCATCACCAAGACTCCGTTTACCACCAACTGCTGCAATATCTTTAGTCACATTAGTTCCCCTTCCCCTAGAAATCAGTCCCAAATCTTCTTCAGTGTATTCATCATCACTGTCATTAACAGATGAATCATTCTTGGCTTCGTTAAGAAGTTCCAAATCTGATTCTTTCTCCATTTGTCGTAACATAAACTGTCCTTCATCTGAATCTGGATCAATTTCTTCGTGACTTTCCTCGGCACTGCCACCGTGTATTTAGTATTAGCATCTAGCTGCGGTGTTGTTGTGCGGGGGATATGACACTTCGATAAAAAATTGGTAGATGTTATCGAGAATTGACTTAAATTGCTCTTCACTCTCAAAAAAAAATTGGTAGATGTTATTCTCTAGGGGAACCACATGAAAACCTACGGGGTCATCCCAAGCTTTGGACATCACATTTGTTATATTACCGAAATTAACATTTTTGGTAGTAATGATCTTACCAAAAATGCTTTTTCGGCATTCGGCTTGACCATCAACCAAAGCTTCCGCTGGAATGGTGACTCCCCGTCCGAGTTGCAGCGCCCTAACATGATCCAAGGACCTTGAAGGTTTTCAGAAACAATAAGCCCACGCAGGACGTGTGGGTCGACCCAATTCAAATTTCAAACAATTACACGGGATCAATATGTACTGCATTTACTATTTTTTCATTTAAGGGAAGGAGTATTTTCTTTCCAAGGAAAAGAGGGAAACCCTGGGAGGGCATAGGGCTCGTAAACCCTCGAAGGGCAGAGAACTCGTTTCACCGATCAGGATGTCTCTCTCTGAATCGCCGACCAGGACCAGCAACTCTCCCTCTGAATCGCCGACCAGCATGTCTACCAGCACGTAATCTCTCTCTCTCTCTCTCTTTCCGTTTTGTGCTTCTCTGCGAGCTCGGTTTTCTAATATTGACGCTCCATTTCAACGCGCTGTCGACTTGACGGAGCAGAGAATTGAAGATGGGGATTCGCAACCCTAAAAAAGAAGCTATTAAGCGGAAGCAACCTTTGGTTATTTCTCCAGTTGGTGATGAACTTGTTAAAGAATTGCTCAAGGAGGAAAAGACATTAGGGTCTACAATGGAGTATGGTTTGCTCGTCTTACAGGAGGTAAAAAAATCTATTTTCATTGCTGATGGTGCTTCCTAGTAATATTCTATGATTTTTCTTTTCTTTTATTTTTATTTTTTTTAACTGAAATGTTGGATTTGTGACTGGGTTGCAGGCTTGGGAAAAGTTGAGGTTTCGGCGAATAACAAAATACATGGCAGTCCAGTTCTACCGCCGTACCTACTGGCAGAAGCCGCCTGACAATGATGTAAGTACCTAAAACCTTTAGGCGCTTGTTTGATTAAATAATGTTTTCTATTTCGGGAACCGGTCAATTTCAATCTGTTCATGATAACTGGACCGTTGATAGGAATCTCAAGCATATGCAGGTCATTGTCCCAAGTCGGTGAATTACCATAATCTGTGATTGTGTTTTATACTGAGTTCAGTTTGATAATAGCTTTAAGGAAACCTCAAACACAACGGAAAATTTAATTTAGACTAGAACTTGAAGCTGGAAACATAATTGAGAACTCTCTGAAATTTAGTTCTTGTTTACTACTTCATTTGTTAAAATCTACGACATGCCTTTCATGAAAACCACAAGACACGGACCCCATTGAACTTCATGATCTAGGCTTTGATGTCTTGCCTTTACTTAATCTATGTCATTAAGACTTATAATAGATTGGCAATTAGAATAAGTAACAAAAGTACACCCTGCCGTTTACAGGACCATGTTAACTAAAACTCAACTTTAGTCCAGTATTTTAACAAATACCATGAAGGTATCCCACCCAAAGTATGTAATGTAATTTGTCGTTGATTAGAAGTGCTAAGATTAAATAAGTGAGGCTTATATAAAGGACAAATAAGGAACAATAAAAACCCGCCCTGTAGCCTCAAAGGTGTAGAAAAACAGTGGGTCGACGCTACATTCTCATGAATTCGATTTATCATTTTGAATTCATTCCCTGGGGTACTTCTACTGGGTGTCAGTAACGGATAGCTGTATATACAGTAATGAGAATAACCTGCTCAAGAAGCCAGTCGGGAATACCTTATTCATCAAGGAGCATAACCTGCTCAAGAAATTTTGTGCGAGTACTATTGTTCAGTCTGTGTTCATATTAATTGATTCATATAGAGAGAAAGATCAAGGGACTAAACCTGCTCAGAAAATTGTGCGCGGCCACTATTGCTCAGTCTGTGTTCTTTTTCTTTGTAGAGTAGAGAGAGATGCTTGATGGAGATTTAGTGTTAGAAAAATATCTAGACGAAAAGAGTGTTGTGCTATTGTAGTTTCTGCATGTCTCAAGTAATTGAAACTGTTGATTGATAATACTTTCAATGTATGGCTCATGGAATTGATTGCTTGGATGAGAACTTGCTCTGTGTTTACTTCCCTTGCTGAGCTCAGTTTGATAATAGCTTTAGAGAAACCTGAAACAAAACGGAGCCTGATGTTTAATTTAGACTAGAACTGGAAGCTGTAGTTGTGCATGACTGAATTCATTGAAGCTGTTGATTGATAGGATTGACAGGATTGTTTAAATTCGATGTGCTATGTGGAGTTTCAAAAAGTCCGGATCTGGTTGCTGCTCTTTCGGCTGCTAATGATGTTATTTGTTGATCTCTAGGAGAAGGATATCGTCCCGTTGGCATGCCTTCTGATAGCTGCAAAGCTGGAAGAGACCCAGTACCCCCATTTCGAACCGGACATTTTTCATGACGTCTTACAGCCCCTTGCTGGTTCCTTCGATATGGCGAGGATGTACCTTATTGAACTTGATGTGCTGGCAAAACTCAAATGGGAACTTTACTGGGTCACTCCTTTTCACTACCTTGGCTATTTGATTCAAAAACTTGATTGCCCAGATGAGTACCGTGGAATTATGTACGATGCTGCAGACCTAATTGTGGAAACTGCACTAGGTGGAAAAATCTACTTCACTTTTTGAATAAAATCTTGGAATGCTGATGTAGTTTTAACAATGTAATGTGGTTGGTTTCTTTCATTTTGCAGATGATGAGTTCCTGGGTTTTTCACCATCAACTATTGCCGCAGCTTCTGTCAACCTGATGTATCTCGAACTCAAACAGGCTGATGTTCCCAATGGCTTCTTTGGCCTACTGGACGAGGTAGGATATGAAAATATATAGTATAGTGTGAGTATGAACAGTTGAATTCACAATCTGAGTATGACTTCTTTTTTTGCTTGTTTTTATGCACTGTAGGAGAGGCCATACGCTACTCAAATGGCATTTCGTTCACTCGCCTCTACCTTTTTCTTGTTTTGTGCACAGGAAAATGTCAAGGCGTGTTTGATGGTCTTGGGGGCATTCCGTGAAAGGAAAAGAGGAAATGACAAGCATGCCCAGGGGAGTCAGAAGAAGGCGAGAAGATCCTGAATGATGTTGAACGCCTTTTCTTAAATTCGTATGATTGATCATCCATCAATGAATTTTATTGTGGCCATGTATGATAAATTTTGTTGTGCTGCTGTTAGAGTTCGTTCCTCACGGAACTTGGTAGTACGCTGCGTATTGTTTTAACACTGTTTACGATCCACTTCTTGTCTTTGATTCGTTCCTCTATTGCATAGTAGTATTATTTTGGGTTTCCATGTGCTTTCTTTTTTTGTGTGTGCGAAGTTTTTACATACCTCTTCATTGAGATTCTAAAGGATTATATTCAGTATCGTCTGGGGAGAGTATTCAGCTCTACCTGGTGCTCACGTGTTGCTAGAAGCATCACATATCTACTGCAAATCACCCGACGGGTACTCCCTTCTCGAAATACAACATTGAAACTACGAAGCCCGTCCTTGGTTCAAGTTCTTTTCTTACCGGTAGGCAGCGTCAGGGTTCCTGAGACAGCTTTTATCGTTCAACCGGTAAGACCGTTGGTTCAACCGGTCAAGCTGGGGGTTCACATAATTATATTAAATAATTATTTTATAAAATATCATAAATTTGTACTAACAGATTTGGGGTTGATTTGGTAATGCCATGATGGTTTAGAGAGTTCGGTAGGAAGTAAGGCGAGAAAGTTATCGTGGAAATCTACTCAAAAGTGTTAAAGAGAATGTGATATTTAACAAAATCTCTATTAAACAACAAGATAAAATCGGGTGACAAAAAAAACTATAAAAAGTCATAAATAGAAAACCAGTTTTCTATTTGAATTTTACTCGTGAACACATCAATATAACTTTGTTTGGGCTTAATAGTATTTTCTTTGGGACACTTCCTTGCTACTATTGAGGGACGCAATGAAAAATGCTTAATTAAGGGAGGTATTTGTAGTTAGTGGAAACTTTGGGGAGGGAGGGGGGTTGGTTAGTTTAGGTCGAAGTGACCCATGAAAACGCCGAAGCTACCGAACACTCCCTACTCCGCGTAGCCAAAGAGAACGGGACGGATGGGTCTTTGAGCATGATTGTGCTACAAAATTTTAATATACATTATCATTATTATTTAAATCAGGAAATTATATGTGACACGGTCTATTCTATTGATAGCAATCAATTTAAGCTCTCGGAACGTGACACCAAATTTTGAAAAAACGACTGGTCAACGAACTTACTAATCATCAATTTGAAGTTCAATCGGACCGACTGTTGGTTCAACCGGTCAAACCGCAGGTTCACATAATATTATTCAATATTTATTTGGCTTAATTACTTAATGCATACCCCCAGTATGCCGAATCTAGCACTTTGCAACTCCCTGTTCTAAAACTAGCTGATTGGAACTCTCATTTGCAAAAAATATGTCAATGTGAAACTGGTAAAAAAATTCCATGCATCACTTAAAGGAATATTCCGTTAGTTGACAAACAAATCCATTTTGTTAGGGGTAAAGCAGTCTACTCCTTAAAAAAATGAACACCACAACAGCCACCCTCAACTCCGCCACTGCCACCATCAACTCCGCCATCCCGTATCCAGATTTGATCATGATTTCTTTAATTTTCTTTATAGAAAAAAAAGTTACATTTTTACTACTCCAAATTACCCGGAATTTCCCCAATTTCACACGAGTAATCCACGACCCGTCAAAATTCTTATAGAAGGAATCAAGATCTTTGGAGAACAAAATACTGTCGAGGCTTTGATGATAATAAGATCTTCTAAGCAAACACGAAAAATTCTATCTGCAATTGAAGAGGGACTGAATTGAAGCATTTGTGGACTATGAACTCAAACAGATCGCAGTAGAAGAAGACAAATAAGCTGATTGTTTACATGCCAATTTATGTAACACCCAATCACCCAATTTATATAACACCCAATTTGCCAAGTTGAAGTTCAGGCAATGCTTCGATTGAGAAGTCTTCTGGTGGATTCGATTTTGCAGGTGTTTGAGCCATTTGGGGAGAACCCAGTTTCAATATCACTTGGGGATTGAAGATCAGAGAGTTCAAAGCTTGAACTCTGATATGGGTTCTAATTTCTGACATAAAAGGTCAAAGATTGGACTGATTTGGAGGAATAAATTGTTGACATCAGTTGAAACTGGAGCTTGGGGGACAGAGAGGGCTGGCTATTGGTTGGCGACTGTTGGAGAAGAAGCTAGAAACGGAGAAGAATCGAGGATGGATCAGAAGGAAAGATGAAAACAGACGCCGAAGATGGGAGAGAAAGGGTTTTTCTACTTCCTTATCTTCATCTGAGAATTTTCTTTTTCCCTATTTTATTATTTTAAATATGATACTATTTTTAGGCATGGATACTATATTTAGGCATGGAATTTTTTACCAGTTTCACATTGACATATTTTTTGCAAATGGGGGTTTCAATCAGCTAGTTCTAGAACAGGGGGTTGCAATGTGCTTGTTTCGGCATACTGGAGGTATGCATTAAGTAATTAAGCCTACTTATTTTATTTCAGTTAATGAATTTGAGTACAAATTTAACTTTTATGGTCATTTTGGACACTATCGCAGTGAGAAGAGAAACGTGGTTCTCAAGAGAAGTGGAACGTTACAGGTTGGGGTTGTGGTCAGTTACGTCACTATCGCAGTGAGTATCCTCGGACGAATACAACAAGTTTTGGTGAGGGATCTTAGCAGGGTAGTGTGAACAAACAGTCATAGTTTTATCCTGCACCATCTTAGCTGTCTATTAGACCACCAAATTCGCAAGGTTCAGGGGGATCCCAACAAACTGTTCATGGTCGAGGAAAAGGGAAATATGGTGGGAAAAACTAGGGGTTTCAAGGTAGAAAATTTGTACTATATCCAATTGAGGAGCCCTCAAGTGACAACTCAATGATACGAGGTATATTTTTATCGCACAATACATGGGTAAATGTCCTGTTTGATTCATGCACTTCACATTCCTTCATATCTGCTTCATGTGTTTCACTACTAGGCTTATATACGTAAACTCTATATTTTTCTTTGAGAGTGAACTCACCGGTCAAATCGCGGGTTCATATAATGATATTAAATGATTATTTTAAACTATTTTATAAATAGGTAAAAGACATTTTTCACCCCTCTATTATGGCTAAAACACAGATACCCCCCTACACTATGGTTACATACATTTTGGTCCCCTGTCAGAGGAAGGAGGTAACAGCGCACTAATAGAGGGGGGAAAGGACGAAAATACCCCTGAAATTTGACAAAATTGCCCACTACAAAAGCCTTTTCCTTCCCTTCTCCTCATTTTGTAACCCTAGCCAACCTTAATTCTTCCTTTATATTTTCCTCCTCTCTTCCATATTAAGACACAACCCACCTCCACTATCATAAATCTCCACCACCTCCAACCTTATCTCTCTCTCTCTCTCTCTCTCTCTCTCTCTCTCTCTCTCTCTCTCTGAATAATGTTGTGGTCGTGGTGGAGGTTGTGGTCAATGTTGGAGTAGATGCCCTAGAGGCAATCTTATTTTCAGTATGAATAATTTTTTGGCTAGAACATTCATTTGTTATTTATGGATATATATAATATAATGAACTCATTAAATTACAACTGTTGTTTATCTTAAATATCCGTAGTCAAGTATATTGATTAATAGGACATGCACTATGCATGGAGACTAGTATGTGGGTAGATTGATATGGAGATATCAAGTCTAACACATGGACATGCATTAGGAGTAATGACATACTGGATTGACCCACCACGAGAAGGCTACATATAAATTATGTGAATGTCACAAGTGCTTCTCGTAGTGAAAATGGCGTTGTCGTCCTTAGACTTAAAGTCAGTAAATACTCTAGTTGTGAAATATCATGTTTGATATTATCAAACGTTACACTATAACTGGGTAACTATAAAAATGGTAATCAGACATGATAGGAAGCAAGCTGAGAGAGGGTAGTGACGTAGAGAGAACTTTCCCTCCCACATAATGGGAGAAAATACAGAGATTCGAGGGGTAGTGCCTATGAAATACCTTGACAGACTCAGATAAATCAATGTATGATATTGATGTTATCTGTACAGATAAGCCTATTCAAAGGATCGAGAAATTATGGATTGGATATAGGTGCTAGCTAGTATTAGATAGTTAGATGATAGTCAAGACATGGAGAAGAAGCTTAAAGAATTGAAGAAACCACAAGAAGGCATTATTCCACAAGCTAAGGCAAATGGACTAAAGATGGAGGCACATGGATATGAGCTTGGTGTTTTTAGGGCTTATAGATATTTTCATTGACTTGGGAATATCTTAGTTTTAGGAGGCCACATCCACATCACGTTTATTTATTATTTGTGGTTATTTAATTTATTGTCTTGTTATTTATTTTTGGTGTATGGATGATTCATGGAAATTGTGACGAGATGATAACTAAAAACCTCGAATCTTTTATTTTGGGATTTCCCAACCCAAATAAGTAGATCAGTTAGATCAACTAAACAATTAAAATTTAAAGGTAAAATTCCTCAAATTAAATATTGCGTTTTTACCTTCTCGTTACTTAACACTCGTCAAAACTATAATGTAAAAATTCGGGCTTGCCAAAGCAATGAGATTTGATTCTTTATAGGATGACGCGATGGCACAAGCAAGTAATGTGAAATTATTGAAGTAAGAGGTTGGACGCAACTAGGATACTTCGATAGGATTGAAAGCCTAGACGCAAGAAAATTGGGATTATCTATGAGATAGATAAATAAGGAGTTATTTGTCCAATTGAAGCAAGAGTTGCATAGGATGCAATTGGAAATTTTTCCTACCAAAATAACTAATTCTTGTGTGACTTGCCAAAGCTAGCTGAAGAGGAAGTGAAATATAGATCTTGGCCCACTAGAAGATATATATGATATTTTCCGCATTAATAGAGATGGTTATTAATCCGAGAAAAATAGTGTGAGCTATGTTTAATAATCTAGCCATTATTAAATGTAGTCATTTGTTCACAAAATACTAAAACTTCTATATTTCTCATTTTATAGAATTTCAATGGCAAACAATTCATCGAATTCATCACAATCCCTACAATCAGTCCTTGAAAAAGGACAAGCTTTCAACAAATAAGTTTTTGGACTGGTACAGAAACTTGAGAATCGGTATCAAGCAAGAAAAGAACTTGTACATTCTAGAAGAGCAAGTTCCTGAAGGTCCAAAAACTAATACTCCTGCAGCCATAAAGGGATATCATCGTTGACGATGCTAATGATGTGGCCTGCCTTACGCTTTGCACCATGAACTCCAATCTTTAGAAGCAACATGAGGACATGGTTGCGTATGATATGATTATACACTTGAAGCAGCTCTTCCAAGAGCAGGCTAGGCATGAGCGGTATGAATTGTCAAAGGCATTGTTCAGATGTGATATGTTAGAGGGAAACCCAGTGGGGCCTCATATACTGCACATGATTGGGTACTTGGAGAGTCTCACTCATTTGGGATTTGTGGTTGGTCAAGAGCTGGCCACTGATCTCATCTTGCAATCGTTGCCTGATAGTTACGGACAATTCATTATGAACTATATCAGGAATGAGATCAGCAAGCCTCCATCATATTTTCTCAATATGTTGAGGACAGCTGAGTAAAGCATCAAAAAAGGAAAAGGCAAGGCCATAATGATGTTTAGCAAAGGAAAGAGCAAGCGGGGAGTGTAAAGGAAAGAGCAAAAAAGTTGCGAAATCCAAGGAGCCTGCTTTAAAGCCATCTGGGGGCGTGACTAAGGGGGAGTGTAACTACTGCAGTCAGCCTGAGACACTAGAAAGGAACTGCCCAAAATATCTGGAAGATAAAAGGCTTGGAATAGTGATTCCACCACCACAAGGTATTTTTGTTATACATGTCAATCTGTCTTTCTAATCATCTTGGGTATTGGATACTGGATGTGGATCTCACATTTTTTGAAATGAGCAGGATCTAAAGAGAAGCAGAAGATTGGCTAAAGGGGAGATAGTCTTCTGCGTGGGTAATGAAGCAAGAGTTGTTGCATTAGCCGTAGGCGTTTATGGGTTATCTTTACCTTCTAAACTTACCTTAGAATTAGACAATTGTTATTGTGTGCCTGTTATGAGCAGAAACATTATTTCTATTTCTTGTTTGGACAAGACATGTTTTTCTATTAAAATAAAGGACAAGTGTTGCTTCATTATTGTGATGCTTTATTGTCTAATGGATTATATATCCTTGATCTAGATAACTCCGTATATAATATTAATACCAAGAGGATTAAAACTAATAATTTAAATCCGGAGTACTTATGGAACTGTCATTTAGGCTATATAAACGAGAAACACATTTCTAGATTCCATAAGGATGGATTACTAGACTCATTTGATTGTGAAACATATGAGACATGTGCGTCTTGTTTATTAGGAAAAATGACAAAGTTCCCTTTCAATAATATAGGTGAGAGGACTAGTGAGAAATTGGCTCTCGTGCATACTGATGTAAGTGAGCCATGTGCCACGCCAATCAGAGGTGGTTATCTTTATTTCATTACATTTACTGATGATTTCAGTAGATATGGATTTGTATACCTTAGGAAGGCCAAATTTGAATTCTTTGAAAAGTTCAAAGAATTCAAGAACAAAGTAGACATGCAACTTGGCAAAAGTATTAAGCCTCTACGATTGGATTGTGGAGGAGAACACTTTAGCCAAGAGTTTGAGGATTATCTTAGTGAGTGTGGGATCTTGTCCCAACTCACTCCACCCAGAACGACATAGTGGAATGGCAAGTCCGAGAGGAGGAATAGAACTCTCTTGGACATGGTTTGACCTACGATGTGTTAAATTGATCTTCCATTATCATTTTGGGGGCACACTCTATTATGTGCAGCTTTCAGCCTTAACCGTGTTCCAGCCTTAACCGTGTCCCACGTTGTCTTTTATGAGGATTTGGGGCTGGGATGTCTATGTAAAAAGTTTACAAGTAGACAAACACGGAACCATGTCGGATAAGTGTAAGTTTGTGGGATACCCAAAGGAAACGAAGGGATATTATTTCTACATTCCAACCGAGAACAAAGTGTTTTCTGCCCGGACCGGCGTGTTTCTAGAAAGAGAATTTGTCTCTAAAGAAGCCAAGGGGAGGACTTTAGAACTTGAATAAATTCAACAACCACAAAAAATTGATCCTAGAATGGAACATGAACAGAAACCATAAGTTGTTGTGGAGCAACCTGTTCAAGAAACATAAGAACTTCGTAGATCTAGTAGGGTGACTCACTAATCATAGATGAGCCTACTACCTATGGAAAGACCATGAAAGGGACGGGCTCTCAAAAGTGGCTCGAGGCCATGAGATCCGAAATGAAATCTATGTATACCAACAAAGTATGGACTTTGATGGAACCACCCCTGGGGGCTCAGCCAATAGGGTGCAAGTGGGTCTTCAAGAAGAAGACTGACATAGATGGCAAAGTGATTGCCTATAAGGGCCGATTGGTGGTAAAGTGATTCAGACAGATTCATGGTATTGACTATGATGAAACCTTTTCCCCAGTCGCAATGACCAAAGCATGCCCATAAAGTGTGGAAATTAAAGCGATCCATTTATGGATTGAAGCAAGCTTCTAGGAGTTGGAATCGACGTTTTGATGATGGAGTCAAAGAGTTTGGCTTAATCAAGAACAAAGATGAATCTTGTGTTTACAAGAAGGTTAGTGGGAGCTCTGTTGTGTTTCTGGTCTTGTATGTGGATGACATACTACTCATTGGAAACAACACTCTTACCTTGCAGTCTGTCAAAGATTGGCCAGGAAAGTGTTTCTCAATTAAGGACTTAGGGGATGCAGCTTATATACATGGTATCAACATCTATAGGGACATATCGTGGAAGCTGCTTGGCCTATGACAAAGTCATATATAGACAAGGTGTTTAAATGGTTCAACATGCAAGCCTCCAAGAAAGGATTATTCCCATGTTGCATGGATTCACCCTTTCAAAGGCTGAATGTCCCTCCAATGAGATTGAGAAGGACCACATGAGTAGGCCATATGGTCCATCATATACGCCATGTTATGTAGATGTGTCAAACGCGTTGAGTATGACAAGCAGATATCAGTCCAATCCGGGTGAGAGTCACAGGATAGCTGTCAAGAACATTCTTAACTACTTGAGAAGATATACGTATGCGTTTTTGAGATATGGAGGGGAGGAAGAGCTGCGTGTAAGGGGTTACACTGACGCAAGCTTCCAAGCTGACATAGATGATTTCAGATCGCAGTGGGATTCGTGATTTGCCTGAATGGAGGAGTTGTGAGCTGGAAAAGTTCCAAGCAAGAAACGGTTGTTGATTCTACAACTGAGGCTGATTACATTGCTGCGAATGGCGCATAAGAGGAGGTTGTTTGGATTAGGAAGTATTTACTTAGCTTGGTGTGGTTCCTAGCATTTTGGATTCGGTTGAGTTCTATTGTGAAACCACTGGGGCGATCGCACAATCCAAGGAATCCAGGTGAAACAAGGAATCCAAGCACGTACTCCGGAAGTTCCATCTTATTCGTGAAATAATCGATATAGGAGATGTGAAGATATGCAAGACTCCTACAAATTAGAATCTGTCAGATCCACTTACAAAGCCGCTTGTTCAGCGCAAGCATGAAGGGCACACTAGATCTATCGACATACGAGATGCACCGGATTGGCTCTAGTGCAAGTGGGAGACTGTTGGAATAGATTCCCTAGAGGAAATCTTATTTAGTATGGACATTATATTTTGGATAGAATAATCGTTGTATTATTTATAGAGATATTAAATATAATGCAGTACATAGATTAAAATTGTTGTTTATCTTAAATATCCCTAGTCGTTTATATTGATTAATAGAACGATCAAATATAGACTACTGTGTGGGTAGATTGATATGGAGATATCAACTCTAACACATGGGTATGTACTTTTATGATAATGGCCTACTGGATTGACCACCACGAGAAGGCTACATTAATTATGTTAACGTCACAAGTGCTTCTCGTTGTGACAATGGTATTGTGGTCCTTAGACCTGAAGTCACTAGATACTCTAGTTGTGGAATATTGTGTTTTGATGTCGTTAAACACTACACCGTGACTGGGTAGCAATAAAGGCATTTATCGGACATGATTGAAAACAAGCTTGGAGATGGTAGTGATGTAGAGAGGATTTGTTCCTCCCACATAAGGGAGAAAATATCAACGGACACTCGAGGGGAAGTGCTTATAGAATGTCTGGCCAGACTTAGATAAATCAATATGGTATATTGATGTAATCTGCATGGATAAGAGTATTTCCAGGATCGAGAAACTGTGGATTGGATTTACGAGTGTGACTTGTATGTCTCGTGTTCGAACCGGATATGGCGTAGATGTGTTGCTAGACATCGCTCAATGTTAGTAATTTTTACTACCAACTAAGTAGAAACCTATGGGGTCACAGACTATATGGATTAAAACAAACTTTGGGATGAATTAGTAGGACTAATTAAATAGAAGGATCAATACACAACCATGAAAAAACTTTGTAGGACTAATTTTCAAAGTGGACTAATCCGTGTATGGACAGGATTAGTGTTGAGGCGAATATGTAGTTAATAAGGAGTTATTAACTATACAAGGGCACTCCTAGATTATTTTCCATAAGTGTGTTTACAAAATTGAGAGTGAACAAAGCAAGGAGAGAGCAAGACAAGGAGGCCGAGACCCCCCTGTCCGCCCCTCCCTCGTCGTCGGTCTCGTGAGGATCCACTGTCTTGGGTGTCCGGTTTGCGTGATCTTCTTCTTCCTCCTTTGCTAGCACAAAGGTGTGAGAAGAATTTGCAGCAATTGTAGGTGTGGATATTCATAGAGACGTGGACGCTAGTCTACGTAAAGTGATAAACTCAGACAAACAAGGTACACGATTCTAATTTCCCTTACCATCGTTATAATGCTAGATCTGCGATTCATGGAGGGTCTTGAACGGAAACCAATTATTGTTTTTCCGCTGTGCAATCCGTATCAAAACCCTACAACATATACAACGCGGTAACATTGGGCACAAGGTTTGTCGGATCACTGACTATTTATATTAGTTGGGTAGCATTGATGTGTTTCTAGACAACGCTCAACGTTTGTTATTGTTACTGCCAACTTAATAGATACCTATAGGGTCGCACTCTAAAAGGATTAAACTGGATATTGATGTTAATTTGTATGACTAATTAACAATTATATGGATCAAGGATTAGAACGCAACCACATGAAAATTTAATTGGACTAAGTTGCAAAATGGACTAATCCGTGTGTAAAAGGGGATTCCTAGCTCTATTATTTCACAAGAGTTTCCATGGAGTAAAATAACAGATAAAGGAGAGAACACCCAGGATATTCCGCCCCTACCTGTCGGCCTATACCCGTCATTGACCAAGGCTTCGGCCTCGTTGCTCCATTTTGTGTAATTGCTTGATCTCTTCTTCGACGCTTCTAGCACTAGGCGTGGAGAAGATTCCATTTCTCAATCCCAAGGTGTGGATATCATAGAGACGACGACGCTTTTCTTCGTTGTGATCACACAGACTTACAAGGTACACAATATCTCCTTTTATCACGTTATGATGGCTTAACCTGCGATTTGTGGAGGGATTTGACAAGGAAATTATTACTGTATTTCCGCTGTGCATCCCGCATCAAAACCCTACATTGAAGAACACTAAGAACATGATGAACATAATAATAAACACAAAATGGGTTGTATTTGTCCACAATTCGTACCTTGTAAGGTAAAACAGTCACAAAAATGTCAAATTGCACCCCCTATTAACTGAATGTAACAAAAGGGTGGTATCGGTCCACCATCCATCCACTGAAAGGGGGTATCTATCTCTGACAGGGGACCATATGGTATTTAACCATAGTGCATGGGAATATATGTATTTTAGCGATAATGGAGGGGTGGAAATTATCATTTACCCTTAATAAATTAGTGTATGCATATTTGAATTTGTGATGAAGCCAAAGATTATTCATCCCCTCTCCCCTATTTTTGATATTTGGGACAATTTTTAACCCATTCAAAATCCCTCAAGATGAGGATAACTCTCCTTTTTTACTCCCTCTCTCTCCATTATCTCACCATATTAGTTCTTTCTCTCTCTTTCTAAAAAAACATATTTCTCCCCAACCTACAATAATTTCTCCCTATCTTTCTCTATCTACTTAAATACAACACATCTCTTTCTCTCTCTACGACATGTCATTCTCCCTCCTTTCTCATCTCCTCTATCTCATCCTTTATCTCCTCTTCTCTCATAAGGATCCGTAGCAAAAAAAGAAACAACAATCGACCTTCTTTATCTCTCTCTCTCTCTATATATATATATATTGTCTTCTCTCATCTTTGGATCCATAAAAGGACAATGCACTACTGGTCCGGCGTAACGGTGCCATGTCCGCCTGAGACCACAAGCGTCAGAAAAGTTTGATAGCTCGGAGGCATATTTGTGTTTTTGATGGGTTTTGGCCGGTTTCTTTACGTGGACGATCCGATTGTTAAACAGACCCGAGTTAGCAAAATTGAGCGTTCGAACCACCCGTCCGTTTTAAGACTATGAATGACTCTATGTCCATCTAGACTCGCATCTAAGAAATAGACAATCATAACTTTGAGCCCGTTCTACATAATCATATATTTCATAGTTATTTTATGCGGAGTGTGTCAGGAAGGAATAGCGATCATACTTTCATATGTATAGATTGAACTGAGTATCATTGGGGGTTCAGGAATAGTCAGGGACTGTACTAAAGAGATTGGATTGTGAGGGGAAAAACAACAATTTTTTGGGCATTCAACATCACATCTATATAGTGCATTCTTCCTCACTTAGAGGACAAGTATTAGTAGCATAAATATTTGAATTGTGTAGTGATTGCTAGATCATGGAATCAGCTTTGTTGATCAGGGAACTAAGCTGCATATCAGGCAAGCATACGTAGCTTATGATGCTACTGTATTTCTCTAAGAGAAGATCACCCATATGAATAATAGGATTATGAGTTGTGATATTATCTTTTTTTAACACCTGGATGGTTACTATCGTCTTCGGACGTTAATTTTTCTTCAGACACCTTGGGCTTGTCTTCAGACATGTAGGAAACTAGTACTACTCTCTGGACCGATGATCCAGTAGGGGGTGTGCACACTTAAGGTCTAGTTGTCTTGCTGTATTTGTTTCCTTCCTTGTCGGAAGTTAAAATTGGTCTGCACAACCCTCTGGGTAGTAGATTTGGAATCCTCCATATAAGGCTGGTATGGGTGTTGTGGTTATCGATAATTGAGGAACCCTGAGTTATAAGTTACTGGTACTAAATTTGTGTGATCTATGGTGGTACGACAGGGTAATGACTTGAGCATATGTAAGTTCAAAGTTAAATCTTTTCAAAACTCTATCTATATTACTTTCAAAGTACTATATTACGTGGTATATTTTTTGACATTCTACTTGTCTATCTGTTGTTTACTTTTAATGTGAGAACATAGGAGCTTGGGAATATAGCCAATCACTTAGAAGTCTAAGGATCAAACATTGTATGATTGTAAGTTTTAAATTAATTCAAGTTTCTTTAATTATATCTCATAACAGAACTGTTAGGGTTATACTCCTTGTTGGGGCATGCATGTGCCTTATGTAGGGTTTTGAACATGGAATCGCAGTGGAAGAAGATAATTATTCCGTTCAAATCCCTCCAAGGATCACAAGTCAAGAACACATAACGAAAGTAAAGGACTAATATTTGTTTACCTTTGGGTTCTCCTTTGATGACTTCAAACGCGAATAATTTCACGTTCTCTACGGTTGATCCATGCCTAGGATAGAGAATTGGACATTCCCAACCTTCTTGTGCTATATAGAACGGAGGAAGGATACAAAGGAATCACGCAACGAAGCCACAAAGGAAGGCTCGGCCTCCTTTGTGTGGCCGACGGGTTGGGGCGGCGGGTAAGGGGGCGGCGGCCTCTTTACCTTGCTTGCTCTCAACTCTTTTCTCTCCTCTCAATATGTGTTATGAATAACATGTATTGAGAGAGAAGGAAGGATTTCCTTTATATAGTCCAACTACTCCTAGTTGTTTCCATAAAGGGCCCAATACTAATCATATCCATATATGGACTAGTATTATTTGCTAATTAGTCCTACAAAGTTAGCAACTTGTTGCAATATGATCCTTTTAATTAATCTCTATTAATTAAGTCTCTTGTCCAATTATATCCATATGGCGTGTGACCCCATAGGTTTCTACTTAATTAGTAGTAACTATTTACAAACATGGAGCGGTGTCTAGCAACACATCCATGCCACCCAATTAATAGAAATAGTCATCTTGACAAAACCTTGTGATCTTATTATCGCATCCCTTTGTCTCGTTATCCGGATTGGACATGAGACATACAAGTCACACTCGTATATCCAATCCATGTTCCTCGATCCTGGGAATAGCCATATCCATGCATATGACATCAATATCCCCATATTGATTCATATGAGTCTGGCCAGACATTCCATAGGCACCATCCCTCGAGTGACCTCGGATAACTGCTCCCGTTATGTGGGAGGGACAAATACTATCTGCATCACTCACCATCTCTAAGCTTGCTTCCTATTGTGCCCAACAAGCGCTTTTATAACTACCCAGTTACGGAGTAGCGTTTGACGTTGTCAAAGCACAATATTCCAAAACTAGAGGATCTAGTGACTTCAAGTCTAAGGATGATAATATCCTATCACCGCGAGAAGCGCTTGTGAGTCTAGAAATCCATCCTTATGGAGCCTAGATACACGTTTCTCATTGATAACAATGCCATAGATAAGCAGGATTTAAATCATTCATTTTAATCCTCTTAGTATTTATGTTATAGATTGGATAGCTTAGATCAAGGATATATAATCCATTAAATAATTGCACACTACAATAGTGAATACTATCAAACTAAATGGAACAACAATTGTTCTTTATTGAAATAGTAAAACCTTTATTGTCCAAACAAGATACGGAAATAATGTTCTTACTCATAGCAGGAACATAAAAGCAATTATCTAGTTCTAATACTAATCCAGAAGGCAGAGACAGCCTATACACGCCTATAGCTAATGCAGCAACTCTTGCTCCATTCCCAACGCGCAAGTCCACCTCTCCTTTGGCTAATCTTCTACTTCTACTTAGATCCTGCACATTTCGACAAATATTAGATCCACATCCAGTATCCAATACCCAAGATGAAGAAGTAGTTAAATTAACATCTATAACAAAAATACCTGGTGGTTGTGGGATCACTATCCCAAGCCGTTTATCCTCCAGATACTTTGGGCAATTCCTCTTCCAGTGTCGAGGCTGAATGCAGTAGTGACAATCACCCTTGATCACGCCTTTGGCCACGCCACCAGCAGGTTTAAGAGCAGTGTCCTTAGGTTTAGCAACTTCCTTGCCTTTACCCTTGGAAATAGAGGCAAACCTTTTGCCCTTTCCTTTCTGCACCATCATTATGGCCTTGCCCTTTCCCTTGTTGATGGATTGTTCAGCTGTCCTCAACATAGTGAGTAGCTCTGGCAGAGGCTTGGCGATCTCATTCATGTTATAGTTCATGATGAACTGTCCATAACTATCCGGCAACGATTGCAGAATGAGATTTGTGGCCAACTCTTGACCAATCGGGGACCCTAGGCGATCGAGATTTTCAAGATACCCGATCATCCGCAACACATGCGATCCTACTCGGTTCCCTTCCGCCAAGTGACTCTTGAAAATTGCCCGAGAAACTTCATACCGTTCAACCCTCGCCTGCTCTTGGAAGAGCTGCTTCAAGTGTTCGATCATATCGACTGCATTCATGTTCTCATGTTGCTTCTGAAGCTCAGGAGTCATGGTGCAAAGCATATGGCAGGCCGCATCATTAGCATCATCAACACGTTTCTGATACGCCTTTAGGGCTGCTGGGATATTGTTCTCTGGACCATCTGGAACTTCTTCTTCTAGTGTGTGTACAATTTCTTTTCTTGTTTAAGAACAATTCTTAAATTTCTGTACCAGTCTAGAAAGTTGGTTCCAGAAAGCTTGTCCTTCTCAAGAATAGCCCGTAGGGAGTGTGATGAATTCGATGAATTGTTTGACATTGGAATTCTACAAAAACGAGAATAATACAAGATTTTAGTATGATTTTACTATACTCAATAATGGCTAGATTATTAAATATAGCTCCCACTATTTTTCTCGGATTAATAACCCTCCATATTAATGCGGAAAATATCCTTATATTTTCTAGTGGGCCAAGATTCATATTTCGCCTCTTCCGAGCTTGCTTTGGCAAGTCACCCGGAATTGGTTATTTAGGTAGGAACCATTTCAATTACATCATATGTAACTCTTGGTTCAATTGGGCAAATAACCATTATTTATCCATCCCCATGAGTAATCCCAATTGTATGCCTCTAGGCTCTTTTAAACTTATTAAATCTACCTAGTTGTGTCCAACCTCTTACTTAAACAATTGCACATTGATACGTGTCGTCGCATCTAATCACGATAAACCATGTTGCCATGCTTTGACATGCACAAGCATGAGATATAGTGATCATGATGAGTGTTTAAATAAGGAGAAGGCATAAACACAATATTTTGATTGAGGGATTTTCCTTTCAATATTAATTTGTATTGTTGATCCATTATCAACATGATCTATATGTTTGATTTTTGGTCAAAACTCCAAATCATAGATCCGGGTTGTCTAATTATCTTATTATCCTAATCGCATGCATCAACCATACACCAATCACAAAATAATAAGACAATAAAATAAACAACCACAACAAAATAAATGTGATGTGGATATGGCCTTTCTAGACTAAGATATTCTCAAGCCAATGAGAATATCTATGAACCCTAAATAGATCACATCGCCATGCGCCTCCATCTTTTTGGTCCATCCTTCATAGTTTTGTGGAATGCTCCATGCTCCATCTTTATGGCTCCAATGTCTTTGGGATTCTTTTCTTCAGTCTTGGCTAACAATCTATTTTATGTAGCTACTCCTATACTAAATAAAATAAATCTCACAAGTTGAGAAAAAGACGACTCGCAGGCCGTAAACTTAATTAATTATTACATTATGATCAGCTCGCAGGCCGTAAAACAAACTACAAAATAAACATTCACACACAAACCACAACCTAGGGCCATATCCAACCACCATGTGAATAGCACATAAACAGTTAAAACCAATTTTAACGCGCTTGTTCAATTTTAATTGTTTTGGAAGAAGTAGGGTCAAAAACATTCCAAAAAGGACTTCCCAGAGCCCTATGGGATCACACACGGCCCTAGGGCCCGACCTAGCCCAAGCCGCCGGTCCCCCTGGTCGCGCTTAGGCCCGGCCGGCCCTTTGGCCGTGCGTGGCTTGGGCGGCAAGGCATAGGGGAGGTCCCCTATGGGGGGGGGGGGGGCGAACCCTTTATGGGAGTTGTTTCCAAAAACAACTCCTTCCTTGTTGCCCAATCCAAGTTGTTTCCATGTTGAAAACCCCCTTTTTCAAACATGTGCCCAAACCCTAATCTTCAAACCAAGAAACTCACTAATTTGTTGTATCCAATGCACAATTAGGTCTTGTTAGATTGAATCTCCATTCAATTGCATCTAATATGCTTAATTTGTCGTTTTACGCGATAAACATGAATTTAAAGTGTTAAAACAACAAAATCGTAACACATAAACTATGTTATGCTCTACGACCTAAGACTCTGATACCACTGAATGGTTTTGAACATGGAATCGCAGCGGAAGAATATAATTATTCCGTTCAAATCCCTCCAAGGATCACAAGTCAAGAGCACAATACGATAGTAAAGGACTAATATGTTTTTACCTTTGGGTTCACCTTTGATGACTTCAAACGCGAATAATGTCACGTTCTCTACGGTTGATCCACGCCTAGGATAGAGAATTGGACCTTCCCAACCTTATTTTGCTAGCTAGAACGGAGGAAGGATACAAAGGAATCACGCAACGAAGCCACAAAGGAAGGCTCGGCCTCCTTTGTGTGGCCGACAGGTTGGGGCGGCGGGTAAGGGGGGCGGCCTCATTACCTTGTTTTCTCTCAACTCTTTTCTCTCCTATCAATATGTGTTATGAATAACATGTATTGAGAGGGAAGGATGGAGTTCATTTATATAGTCCAACTACTCCCTGTTGTTTCTATAAAGGGCGCAATACTAATCATATCCATATATGGACTAGTATTATCTGCTAATTAGTCCTATTAAGTTAGCAACTTGTTGCAATATGATCCTTTAATTATCTAATAATTAAGTCTCTTGTCCAATTATATCCATATGGCGTGTGACCCCATAGGTTTCTATTTAATTGGAAGTAACTATTTACAAACATGGAGCGGTGTCTAGCAACACATCCATGCCACCCAATTAATAGAAATAGTCATCTTGACAAAACATAGTGCATCACATCCCTTTGTCTCATTATCCGGATTGGACACGAGACATACAAGTCACACACGTATATCCATTCCATGTTCCTCGATCCTGGGAATAGCCATATCCATGCATGTGACATCAATATTCCATTATTGATTCATATGAGTCTGGCCAGACATTCCATAAGCGCCATCCCTCGAGTGGCCTCGGATAACTGCTCCCGTTATGTGGGAGGGATAAATCCTATCTACATCACTCACCATCTCTAATCTTGCTTCCTATTTTTCCCAAAAAGCGCTTTTATAACTACCCAGTTACGGAGTAGCGTTTGATGTTGTCAAAGCACAATATTCCACAACTAGAGGATCTAGTGACTTCAAGTCTAAGGATGATATTATCCTATCACCGCGAGAAGCGCTTGTGACTTTACATAACTTGTATGTAGCCTTCTCGGATTTGGGTCAATCCCGTATGTCATTACTCCTAATACATACCCATGTGTTGGATCGTGATATCTCCATATCAATCCAACCCCATACTAGTCTATAGATGATCGTCTTGTTAATCATTATATTTGACTAGGGATATTTAAGATAAACAACACAATTTGTAAATCTAAGGACTTAATTGTATTAAATATCTCCATAAATAATACAATGATTATTCTAGCCAATTCATACTAAAACCAGATTGCCTCTAGGGCATCTATTCCAACACCTTAGCAGAGGACACTCCCGTGAGTATAAGGTTCTTCTGGTAGCTTTCCCATCTCTGATGGGTCGGGGGTTACAATGTATACAAGATATAATAGTAAGTATCTTTGAAAATTTAATTTCTTTAATTTTGATTATAAAAGAACCATTAGGGTTAGTCTCCCTCTAAGCATTTCCATGCTTAGAAGAGGTCAAATCTGGAGATTCAGGGATACATAAGTGTAATTCTCCAGTACTCAAGCATGGGATTTTATAGAGGGGATCATAGCAGTGGTTCTATGTAAGGAAAAAAATTATAAACTCAAATAATAGGTGGATAGTGTTTTCAATTCTAAAAAGGATGGGAATCAAGATTAAATTGGATTAGATTTTTTCGGGAGAGCATTGACGAAAGATCTGTTGGAAGAGATTCCCTATAGGAAATCTTATTTAGTATGAACATTATTTTTGGCTAGAATAATCATTCTATTATTTATGGAGATATTCAATATAATGAAGTCCTTAGATTACAATTATTGTTTATCTTAAATATCCCTAGTCGTTTATATTGATTAATAGGACGATCAACTATAGACTAGTATGTGGGTAGATTGATACGGAGATATAAACTCTAACACATGGGTATCTATTATATGAACCTCTTGTTGTTTACTGCAAATGAGATAAGATATTGGCAGTAAAATTGGAAAAGCCCAATGGAGAACTGCCATTTTGGATCACTTAGTCGCTAAAAAATAAGAAGATATTGCTATATGAAAGTGTGAGTGTGCAGGTGGTAATGAATCTAAGATGCTCTAGAAGGGGGGAGGGGGTTGAATAGAGTATGCCAACTTCTTACAAAACTTGCTAAGACGATAGAATCTTGTGACAGTTGGTGAAGTTCAAGGCCTTGAAAACAAGTTCAAGCCCTTGAAATAAAATACAGTTTGACATAGATCAGTCAAGTCTTTTTCAAGGCCTTGAAAAGAGTTTCAAACCCTTGAAAACAGACAAGTTTGAATGCTGTAAAAACTGAGTAAGTAAAGAAACTGTAAATGGAAGAGACAAGTGATTTACAGAGTTCAGTCCACTTGGACCTAATCTCTACCTCAGGGATCTGATCCCTGCAGGATTTTCAACACAATTATTATTAATCAAAAGCTAAGCCCTAGATCTCAAGCACAGAGAGATGCCTTACTCTGTTACAGCTTGTGGTTCTCCCTAACCTATCTAGTACCTGCTCTAGCTAACTGATTAACCAAGAATTCTCTATTGTTAACCTTGAACAATCCTCGAGAATAAAGATAGAAATATTAGAGAAATGATCTACCAATAAAGTACAATACAGAAGAACACTTAGAGTGTAGAAACTGCAGTGAAGTATGCAGTGATCTTCTGTGAAATGGATTGTGAGAATGATGAACTTCTTTGATGCTTCTCAATCCAGAACTTTGTCTCTCTTTTTGCCCGTTGAGTATTGTGTCTTGTTACTTTAGAATTGAGCTTTATTTAAACTTCAAACAGATCTTCAAATCTTCCCATATTTTCAGCAACAAATCTTCTATTTTGTAGCAACAGACTTTGACTCTTTGACAATCTTCTCCAACGGTTAAGTGATCACAATCTCCAGAGATAATTTCGTGATATTGTGTTTGAGTAGGTTGAGAAGCTGTCAAGCCATTCAGATCAAACACAGAATCATCTTATTAATTATTTCCTTCCCTGCAAAAGTCAGTTTAGGAAATAATCTCTGCAAACTAGGAAATAAAATTCCCTGCAAAATCATAGTCAAACAGATGATATTTTATGTTCAAACATGCTAGAATAATTTTTCTTTTCATCATCAAATAACTGTAAATCAAACATATGAAGGAGGGATATGAAATCAGCTTAGAAGAGTTTACAAAAAACTCCCCCTGAGAATGTTCATGTAGGTTAAACAGTTTCAAGGCTTTGAATTCAGTTTCAAAGCCTTGAAAATAGCTATACTATTTTCAATCCTGTGATAACTGCTTCAAGGCTTTGAAAGCTGATTCAAGGCCTTGAAATTGTTAATCTATTTCAAGCCTTGCACAACCTGATCTTACAATATCCCCCTTGATGAAAGACAAAACCAAATTATGTTTGATCGTTAGTCTCTGCAAAAAATACTGATTAGTTCACAGTTCATAATAACACAGTAATTCCAAAAAGATCCAACTTATTGAATTCGGAAATAAAAAGTTCATCAGATAATCCCTAAACATAAAAACATACAAACCTAGAATTTTCTCCCCCTTTTTTACTTTCATCAAAAAGATAGATAAGATCTTGGATCAAGTGTCTGGAAAATTTTGAAAAGAAAACTTTAAAACTTAAAGAAAAAGAGAGAATGGGGAAGAAAGAGTAGCCAAGATTAAGGGTTTGGGTCTTCATTTCCATCTTGATCTCCCTCTTCTTCATCACTGTCTTCAACATCAGTCTTATCTTGTTATTCCTGTTCATCTTCATCCTCACCAGCAACGGTCACTTCTTCAGTCTTGTCCTTTGTAGCAGCCTTTGGAGATTTCTTCTTTTTTTTTCCGAGTAATCAGCAGATCATCTGAGTCAGGAATGTTGACTTCATCTCCTTTCTAAGCAGCTTTTTCTACCACTTGCTTTCCCTTATCTTTGACTGGAGCAACCTCTTCCTGGTTGGAATGTTCACTAGGAAGATTCTTATCAGAGTAACCCTTCATTGTACCTTCTTCATACTCAGGAACATCAAGCAAAGTCATGCTCCTGAAGATTCTTTCCACCATATACTTCACTTGAACCATATCAGTTTCAAGTCCATAAAAAGTTTCTTTGATCTCTTCCAAATCCAACTCCAAACCATCAAGTCTCTGATTGTCTGTAGGCTGAGAAGTCTGACTTGAAGTGAGTCAAGGTATTGGGCTCAAGAAACTTCTTTGAAACCAGTTCTTCTACAGTCAAATCTGAGTACAACTTCCAAATCTTTTCTTTAGTCTTCACCACTCCAATGTTCTCAAAGGCCTTCTCATTAAGCATTCCCATGCCAGAAGTGACTGATTCCTCTCCATCAGTTGGAATCTCAAAGTTTTCAAAGAACAATGTGAGCAAATTTGCATAGGACATAGGATGTTTCCTTTTATTGGTATGGCTAAAGAGCATATGCTCAATCACTAACTTTGGAAGATCAATCTCATAGCCATGCATGATCAGATACATGATATGCAACATTCTCTCAATCACCAACTCTCTAGAGTGCTCTCTGGGAAAGATACACCTTACCAAAATAGTGTGAAGAACTTTGGCATCAACAATTAACACAGAGTGTGTTAATTGATTAGCTGAGGTGGCAGTGTTTGGTAGGTATAACTCTTTTCTGGCTAGTTTCAGTATTTCTGTCTTTGGTGGGTGATTGCTTGTGTCATACCTCTTAGGACACCCTAGCACATTGACAAACTCAGAGTGGTCCAATTCAACATGTATTTCAGCAACTCTAGACAGAATTACCAAGTGTGCTGATCTCCTAACTTGTTTCATGTTCAGATAGAAGAGTCTGGTGAGTCTTGGGCAGACTAACTCTTTAGGGTTCAGCATAAACCACAGAGAACTCTTCTTTAACATAGAGATGCACTTAAGATTCATGTGTTCCACCATATGCATATTGATCATACTAAAAAAAGCAATAGATCTGAAAGCAAAAGCATCTAACCACTGAAATTTGGAGGTGTTTGAGACAAACAAAGTTTCATCAGGGGTTGAGGTCTGTGAGTAGATTTGCAGAGCCTTCTCCATATGATCTTCTGGCTATTCTTCTGTTACCTTCCCTTTCCCTTTTTCAGCTTGAGTTGCCTTCTTATTTTTCTTCAACTTCTTGGTGCTAGAGATCTCATCTTCAGGTTGCTTCTCTGCAGCAGCTTTCTCTTTCTTCTTCTTCTTCTTCTTCTTCTTCTTCTTCTTCTTCTTCTTCTTCTTCTTCTTCTTCTTCTTCTTCTTCTTCTTCTTCTTCTTCTTCTTCTTCTTCTTCTTATGAGGAGGGAGTTGAATCCTTCCTGACTTTATTCTTGGGTGGAGGAAGCTCTGCAACTGCCTCTGCACTAGGAGTTCTAGAGCTAGAATATCCACTTTTCTCTTGAACCTCTTCCATTGATGTCTTTCTTTTTTTCTCTGAACTAGGTTTTGATCCTCCAGCCATCTTGTTTCTGTCTGAAGCTCTCCTTGTTCTCATTAGGGTTTGGGAGAAGAATATAGAGAGGTAGGAATGATACGGAGAGAAGAGAAGAGAAGAAGATAAATACTAAAAGTGTTTGAGTTTCAAAAGGAAACTAGAATATCTCTCTGATATGAAAAGATCTGAAATAATCAGAGAGGATTCAAAATCTTTTAGTCCGTTGGAAAGAATAATTTAATACTATATTTGGCTAAAAAGAATTTTTGAGAAAGGTAGGGGCTATATTGAGCAAATATCTACAGAGATATCACCCAATACAGAATGATCCAAGTTTATTAACTACTAGTACAGCAGACTTATTTTCAAGGCTTTCAAGGTCTTGAAAATGCTGTAACACTGCAACAGATAAAAATCAAAGCTTTGAAATGATTCAAGGCTTTGAAAATCAGTTCAAATATTGAAATCATATACAAATTAACTTTCTTACCTGATGCTCCCTCTAAACCAATGCATCTTTGTTTAAAATTCCCAATTCCAATCTTAAACCTGAGATGCTCTCATCTGCTAATGGTTTAGTGAAGATATCTGCAATTTGCATGTTAGTAGCAACAAATTCAAGAACAATATTACCTTTTTCAGCATGATCTCTGATGAAATGGTGTCTGACATCAATGTGCTTGGTTCTTGAATGTTGAAATGGATTCTCTATAATTGAAATTGCACTGGTGTTATCACATTTGATGGGTATGCTTCTGAAATCAAATCGAAGGTCTCTTAGCTGTTCAGCAATCCATAATACTTGTGAACAACATGCTCCTGCAGCTATATATTCAGCTTCAGCTGTTGATAGAGAAACTGGATTCTGTTTCTTGGAATGCCAACTGATCAAGGATGATCCAATATATTGGCAAGTTTCTGAATTTCTTTTCCTATCAACTTTGTAACCTGCAAAGTCAGCATCTGAAAAACCATACAAAGAAAAATTAGAGTGTCTTGGATACCAAAGCCCTAAGTCTTTGGTTCCATTGAGATATCTGAAGATTCTCTTCACAACACTTAAGTGTGATTCCTAGAACACATGCATACACTAAACATGATATCTGGTCTGCTTGCTGTGAGATAGAGTAATGATTTAATCATACCTCTATACTCTTTCACATTTACACTCTTACCAGATTCATCCTTGTCTAAGGACAGTGTAGAACTCATAAGAGTCTAGGCTTCCTTACACTGAGTCATGCTATATTTTCTTAACAAGTCTCTTGTGTATTTGCTTTGATGAAGAAAGATGCCCTTCTTCATTTGATGTATTTGAAGTCCTAGGAAGAAGTTCAGCTCTCCCATCATACTCATTTCAAATTCCCTGCTCCTAAGACTTGAGAATTCTCTGCACAAATGATCATTACTAGTTCTAAACAAGATATCATCAACATAAATCTGAAATACAAGCAAGTATTTCTCATGAGTTTTTATGAAAACGGTCTTGTCTACTAATCCTCTTTTGAAATCATTTTCAAGCAAAGACTTTGACAGTCTTTCGTACCAAGCTCTTGGAGCTTGTTTCAAACCATAAAGGGCTTTGTCAAGTTTGTAAACATGATCTGAAAACTTGTCATTTTCAAAACCAGGAGGTTGTGCTACATAAACTTCTTTTTGTAAGTAGCCATTCAAGAAGGCACACTTCACATCCATTTGAAATAGTTTCATGTTCTTGTGAGATGCAAAAGCAAGCAAAATTCTAATTACTTCTAACCTGGAAACTGGAGAAAAAAATTCCTCATAATTAATTCCTTCTTCTTGATTGTAACCTTGAGCAACTAGCCTTGCTTTGTTTCTGATCACTTTGCCACTTTCATCCAACTTATTTCTGAACACCCATATGGTACCAATGACAGACTGGTTTGTAGGTTGAGGAACCAGGTTCCAAACCTTATTCCTTTCAAACTCATTGAGTTCACTTTGCATAGCAATGATCCAGTCTGCTTCTTGTAGTTCTTCCTTCACAGTTTTAGGTTCTACAAGAGAGATAAAAGCATTAAAAGCACATAATTCTTCAACTGTGATCTAGTTTGTGTACCAGTGGTTGGATCTGAAATGATATTATCAACTGGATGAGATGAGAGATATTTCAATCTCATTCTTGGAGACCAGGGTTACGATTCTCCATAGATCTTCTCTGGTCTTGAAGTAGTGGCTTTGTCACTTATATCCTTCTGATAATCGTTTTCAAGGCTTTGAGGCTTATTTTCAAGGCCTTGAGCACCATTTTCAAGGTCTTGAAAATGTCTTCTGTTTTCTTCTGAGCCTTTCTTGAATCCCACTGAATTCTCAGTCTCTTCCCGTAATTCATGCTTGTTCAAATTCAAGTCTGCAAAACTTTCACTCAAAGAACCATCATAGCCTTCATCAAAAATAACATGAATGCTCTCTTCAACTAGTTTGGTTCTTTTATTGTAAACTCTATAAGCTTCGCTATTCAGATTGTAACCAAGAAAAATACCTTCATCACTTCTTGCATCAAACTTACAAAGATTGTCTTTTCCATTGTTATGGATAAAACATGTGCATCCAAAGGGTTTGAAGTATGAAATGTTTGGCTTCCTCCCTTTGAATAGTTCATAGGGGGTCTTCTTCAGGATAGGTCTGATCAAGCACATGTTCATTATATAGTTTGCTGTATTCACAGCTTCAGCCCAATAATTTCTTGGCAGCTTGTTTTCAAGAAGCATTGTCCTTCACATATCTTCAAGAGTCCTGTTCTTTCTGTCAACAACACCATTCTGTTGAGGAGTTCTTGGAGAAGAAAATTTGTGAGTAATACCATGTTTATCACAGAACAAATCAAATTCGAATTGATCAAATTCTCTACCATGATCACTTCTAATTGAAGCTACCAGTAGGTTTTTCATAGTTTGAAGTTCTCTGCAAAGCTTTGAAAATTCAAAGAGGGCTTCAGATTTTTCTTTGAGAAACATAACCCAAGTAAATCTAGAAAATCATCTACAACAACTAGCATATACCTTTTACCTTTTGGAGTAGGAGTTCTCATAGGACCACAAAGATCCATATGAAGCAGTTCAATGGGTCTAGTTGTGCTTACAAAATTCTTTGGCTTGAAGGAGCTTATGGTCTGCTTGCCCTGAGCACAAGCTTTGCACAATTCACCTGCAACTTTGTTAGTCTGAAAAGTATAAACATTGTTGATTAAGAGGCTGTGAGAATGCAATCTCCTGATTTCCCATTTTGCACCACACACTTCTCTTTTCCAAAGATAACTTTGTTGCCATTATCACAAACCTGAGATACACTAAGCAAGTTAAATTTCAAACCATCAACTAGATATACATCAGAAATAGAATTTTCAGAATTTGTACCAACTATACCAATACCAAGAATATTGCATTTGCCTTTGCCACCAAGAGTAATTGAACCTTCAGATTGCTCTTTCAATTCTGAGAATAAAGATCTCTTTCCACTCATGTGTCTTGAGCAACCACTGTCCATAAACCACTTCTGTTATTTGATGTTGGTGACAACCTGCAAACACCAATCAGTGCCTTACCCAGCTGTTAGACCAAGTGTTGAATTTGGATTCATATTCAGGATCAACCATTTAGGTGGTCTAACCCCTTTAGGAACCCAAATCTGTTTAACTTGTCCTTTCAGTTGAAATGGAAAAGTGTTCCTCATTATGTGAGGGTCTCTTCTTCTGAAAGGACAAGTCATTTTAACATGACCAATTTTGCGACAGTAACGACATTTAGGAGAAGTTCTGTTTCCAGCTTTCAAAAATCTGGTATTATTCTTTCTTGGAAAGTTTGGATTGAATCCAATACCAGCTTTGTGAACAGACTGTGAACTTCCTCCAAGAATCAAGTTCGACTTTTCTTCTGATCCCGCATGCCTAACTTTGACCAATTTAGATTCTTGAAGTTTCTCAGTAAGAGTAGTCTTTGTTTATCTAATTCACCAACTTGATGTTTTAGATTAACAATGCTGTTACTCATCAAAGAGTTCTCAGTGACTACTTCCTTGACTTGTGTTTTCAAGGCTTTGAAACTGGTTTTCAAGGCCTTGAAATCACTGTCAGTCTTCTTTTGAGAGATTTCAAGATTCTGATTTAGACAAACAAGTTGTAAGTTCTCTTTTGCTTGCTCATGAAAGTTTTCTTTCAAAAGTCTGATCTCTTTCAGATAATCTTCTTCATTTAAAAGCATTGTTCTAAGATAATCTGAGAGAGCATCTTTTGGTTTTGAAATAGACAGTTTACCATTACCTCAATGTTCTTCTCAGAACTCTCATCATGCTTGGAGATGAAGCATAGGTTGGCATGTTCTTCTTCAGATTCTTATTCACTTGAGCTATTTGAATCACTCCATGAAGCTATCATAGCTTTATTTCTTCTATCATGATCTTTATTTTGAAATCTCTTGCTTTTCTTATGTGGACAGTCTCTTATCAAATGTGCTGCATCACCACATTCAAAGCAGTTCATAACCTTTGATTTATTTTGTGAAGAAGACTTACCTTTGTAGTCCTTGCTACTGGATGGTCTATGTCTTTCTCTGTTGATGTCTTTGTTTCCAAAGTTTTTCTTCATTTTGAGAATCCTTGTCAAGGATTTGGAATCAAAGCAAATGGATCTTCATAATCACCATCCTCAGTTTCAAGGATTTGAGTACTCTCATGCTATTTGGCTTTGAGAGCTAAGTTCTTGACACTTTCTGGGAGCTCTCCATCAGCTTCATTCATAGATATTTCATGTGTCAGAAGCTTCCCTTGTAGGTCATCAAGTTGTAGAGTTGAGAGATTCTGAGCCTCTTCAATAGCTATGGTCTTTGGTTCCCACTTTGCCTTTGGAAGACTTCTTAAAATCTTCCTCACTTTTTCTTCATTGGAAAAATGTTTTCCCAGTGAATCAAGGTTGTTAACAATGTCTGAGATAGATGTTGATCTTGCTTGACTTCGCTGGTTCCTTCAAAATTTACCACAAGCTTATCCCATATTTCTTTAGCAGTAGTGCAGCCTGAAATCCTATTGAATTCATCTGTACTCAAAGCACAATACAAGATGTTAATAGATTTGTAATTCTTAGAGAATTGCTCTAATTCAGAAGAGGAAAGTGAGTCTTCAGATTTGGGATTTCTAATCCCATCTTTCTCTGTGTAGAAAGTGTGAGGTCCATTTTGAATAATGGTCCAAATGTCTTGATCAATGATGAACATTTTCATCAAAGCTTTCCAGTGAGCAAAATTTTATCCACAAAATAGAGGAGGTCTGTTAGCAGCTCTTCGCTGGGAGAAACCACCATCACCTGCAGTACTCATGATCACCAGATGGTTAAATCTATACAGTGATACAAGCTCTGATAACAATTGAAAGTGTGAGTGTGCAGGTGGTAATGCATCTAAGATGCTCTAGAAGGGGGGAGGGGGTTGAATAGAGTATGCCAAATTTTTACAAAACTTGCTAAGACGATAGAATCTTGTGACATTTAGTGAAGTTCAAGGCCTTGAAAACAAGTTTAAGCCCTTGAAATAAAATACAGTTTGAAATAGAACAGTCAAGTCTTTTTCAAGGCCTTGAAAAGAGTTTCAAACCCTTGAAAACAGACAAGTTTGAATATGTAAAAACTGAGTAAGTAAAGAAACTGTAAATGCAAGAGACAAGTGATTTACAGAGTTCAGTCCACTTGGACCTAATCTCTACCTCAGGGATGTGATCCCTGCAGGATTTTCAACACAATTCTTATTAATCAAAAGCTAAGCCCTGGATCTCAAGCACAGAGAGATGTCATACTCTGTTACAGCTTGTGGTTCTCTTTAACCTATCTAGTACCTGCTCTAGCTAACTGATTAACCAAGAATTCTCTATTGTTCACCTTGAACAACCCTCGGGAATAAAGATATAAATATTAAAGAAATGATCTACCAATAAAGTACAATAAAGAAGAACACTTAGAGTGTAGAAACTGCAATGAAGTATGCAGTGATCTTCTGTGAAATGAATTGTGAGAATGATGACTTCTTTGATGCTTGTCAACCCAGAACTTTGTCTCTCTTTTTGCCCGTTGAGTATTGTGTCTTGTTACTTCAGAATTTAGCTCTATTAAAACTTCAAACAGCTCTTCAAATCTTCCCATATTTTCAGCAACAAATCTCCTATTTTGTAGGCAACAGACTTTGACTCTTTGACAATATTCTCCAACAGTTAAGTGATCACAATCTCCAGAGATAATTTCGTGATCTTGTATTTGAATAGGTTGAGAAGCTGTCAAGCCATTCAGATCAAACACAGAATCATCTTCTCAATTATTTTCTTCCCTGCAAAAGTCAGTATATGAAATAATCTCTGCAAACTAGGAAATAAATTCCCCGCAAAATCATAGTCAAACAGATGATATTTTATGTTCTAACATGTTAGAAAAATTTTTCTTTCATAATCAACTAACAGTAAATCAAACATATGAAGGAGGGATATGAAATCAGCTAAGAAGAGTTTACAGAAAAATCCCCCTGAGAATGTTCATGTAGGTTAAACAGTTTCAAGGCTGTGAATCCAGTTTCAAGTCCTTGAAAATAGCTATAGCCTGAGATAACTAATTCAAGGCTTTGAAAGCTGATTCAAGTCCTTGAAATAGTTAAACTATTTCAAGCCTTGCACAACCTGATCTTACACTATCGAGGCAGAATTCCTGTGTAGGCTTCACCATATAGACGAAATCGATCGCCAGCACCGCCTTGCGACTTCTACTAGCTCAACTACCAAAATTTCTGGGGACAACAACACTTCAACACTTCCATATCTGAAACATGGCAAGTTCTAGAGTTTCAATGGCAAGAAATGTAATATAAAGTATAATACATATGCTGTGAGGTTGCATATTTTTGTTGTGTATATAGTGTGCGTCTATATGCAACCGTAGTGGCATGTTTTTTATGTAATATAACATGAATATGTGCAACTACTACACTGTTTTGCAAGATATTCGTTCATTTACTTGCTATGAATATCTGTTTTCGTTAGACTTCCCACAAACATTACATGAATTTAACAAAAATGAAACATGTATTTGTATCAATTTTAGACAAACATAAACTACTTGCAATAATATTAACTGTAGTATATATATATATATATAAATACATATTCTCATAAATATTTAATTTTAATATAGTTTACAAAAAACTTATTTTAGTTACTCTATTTCATCTTACTTAACTTTACAACATCATTCTCTAAATGAGGTCGAGCGAAATTTGACTACTAAAATAATATACAAATTTATTAAGGTTTGTATATTGTTAAACAAATTTTAGTATACAACATTGTAAATAAGTTCAGAACAATCTACAAGTGTAAATTGTTTGCTAAAAATATTCATCAAACTACAACGATTAAATTACATGTTCAAAAAGCAAATTGAGATATAATAGAAGAAATATATATTTGAATAATTTTCTTATTTATGAATAATATATATATACATATATATATATACATATATATATATATAACCATTACATTATGGTACATTTATCAATAATTTCTACTTCCCAGACTAAATAGGGGAGCACAAACGAAAGAAAAGAGGAAAAAAAACAAAAAACACAAAGAAGTAATATGATATTTCACAACAACTCACTTTAAAAAAATAAAGTATAAATTTGCCACCATGTTAACAGCAATATTTTAATCAAATGTACACGCCGTCACTACATCCCTGTAAAAGCTTAACCGGAAATTGTTTCCACTTCCATCTTCATGTCCAATCAGCGAAGAAACCCTCGTGCTCTCCCCACTCACACTCCATCTTCTCAGAGAAAGCTCTCAAAGCTTCTACACTATTTCGAGTACTACAACACTGAACTTTGTTCCTCAGTTAGACATTAGCAGATGCTCCTCTAAGATCAAAATTAGATACTTTATAGCAACCACCTCCTTCTATCCATGTAAGTGTTCTCCTTTTTCTGTTGAAATCCTATTCGGTAACATCACAATCTTCACATGCTATTTGCACTGGCTCCGCTACTTCAAAATCAAACTATGTACTCATCGCAGTGCATAGTATGAGTCATATATATCTGCAGATCATCGTTGCCTCTTTCCTTGCATAATTTGATTGTGCATAACAACTTGCAACAAGCCTTTACCCTAAAATAAGGATTTCCTAACAACAGTTTTGGGAGACTTTCCCTGCTCGTACCATTGATCTATTTTTGAAATTGCATGTGTATCACCATACATATATTAGGAAGTCAATATTCACATAAAGGCTTTGCTACTGAACACATGTAAGAAATTTCACCAACTAGTCTTCTCGTGGGGCATCTTCAAAAAAACCCAATGTGCATCTATTTATTTTCCACATGCAGTGAACCTGTACAAGACATTAGCTAATGTATTTGTACTTTCTGGGTTAATTTTCTAATGTATGATGTTATAACTGCGATGATGTAACATCCTAAAACATTTCAACTCACCTAAAAACTACACTCGGTAAATGTTAGATTTCATTTTCCTTCATATTTCTCATTTGATTGATATACATAATTGAAATAAGTATAGGTTTTGATTAAGGCATTATGATATGTTACTTCTGGTTCTGTTTCGCTTAGTAGCTTCTGTTTTGCTGACAAGATATTCTGAAATAATCCATGCATAAAGAGATGGTTGACTTGAATATTGTTCGCCGAACAAGCGCATTTTCCCGTTAGAGCACCTACATCTTCGTGACCCGGTATTGTTCCTCTCTCTATCTCTAAATTTTTTCAGCATGTCCAGTGTTCCCTTTTTCTTCCAGTGGCCACAAAATTCTGAGTCTATTGCTAAGATTTGCTATGCCAGTAAACCAAAAAAAATGTCGTATATGTGTCCATGAGTGATATATTGAAACCTTACAAATTTCATGGTGTCTGGACGTTTCATTTTGCATTTAGTAATGAATACAATATGAAATATAATGGAGGTTAAACATTCATTTTTTCACAATGTGTGCCAAAATAATTTTTCAAGTAGTCTGCATAGCTATTTTAACTTTTACTGACTTGGATATTGTAGTGCACCGAGAAATGTACTTTCTTTTATTGTTGATTCCGATAATTTCATTGAAAATTAAACAACCATAATCATATAAATTCCTTGCCTTCTTTGACACCAATATGATTTTCCACAGCTTCAGTAAGCTTCTGCTCATAATAATACGATTTTCATGTTCTTGGTTATCCGTCATTCATTCTTAATTGACTTGCTTAGTTGTTGGATTTCATAACTAAAGCTTACAATTTGACAGGAGGACACAATTTAAATTCATTTATGATAGAAAAAAAATTAGTTTGTAACAAATCAATATGCTGCAAGTGTTAGTTCTTTTTCTCTCTGGACTTTCGCGCTTTAGTATTGAATCAGTCAATGAGATCTGATCAGGGGAGAAAATCCTAAAAAATCGACTGTTATGGCTACTTTGACTTAAAACAGCCTATGTTATATTCATATATGTTACTTACTGTTAAACATATGATTCATCTGTGTTCTTTTTTTTTTGGGCATATTCAACTGTGTTATTCACTATACTTCTAATGCCTTACTTTTGCACACACATGAGAAAACACTCAAGTTGGACAATGCATATCTAGAAACTGATTGCTACACTAATCCAAGGTTAAAATCTTGCGCATAGTGTGAATCACATATAATGTTCACATGTATTATTTTCAGAGTAAATGTTCAAGCTTCGACACCGGCGTTATCCTGCAAACTAAGTCACTAGACAATTCGTTTATGTCTACTTAGATATGGTAATATCTTGGAAATATTGTTTCTACATATTTTGGCATGTACACTATTATGCTCTTCATGCCTTCATTTTCATATACTGCTTCTATCTATCAATATTCCTCATGCATACAGCATCTGATGTTTTTCACTCCATATGATAAAAGTTCTTTAACAATAAAGACCGGTTTCTTAAATTTAAGTTCACAAATACAACAGAACTCTGTCTACTATGATTTTTCTTATTTTATTATTCTTATTTCTTTGCGCCCTACTATTGTCCCATATTATGTGCAACTTAATTGTTATAACAACGAAGTAGAAATACTACCTGCCACTGAATCATACCCTCAAAATAACATGGTAAAACGATAATGGTCGTAGATATAAAAAACTTCAAATTATAGAATAATCTTCTAGACAAACAACAATGATCAATAGCTACTCCAGAAGAATCTCGCAAATTCTCTGCAAGAGCATATATCTATATGCATAAGTCAGTTGTTAGATGAAGCTTAGTTTCTAACCATATGTGTTACTAAAAATTAATAACACACATATTAGCTCCATTACAGTGAGACATTTAGACATGTCAATTTCATTTAATTCGTTTTGATTATCAAGATCTAGGCATGTCAGCATAGGAGAAACTAATATAGAATACAATGCCTTCCTTGATATGTTTGATGTACACATAGCTAAAATGTCATATTCATCATATTTTACCTCACATATTAGATTCTAATTCTAATCTTCCTTGCTGCAGATTCATTCAACATTTTACGTTGCACATCAAACCCACAATGGAACACCAAGACACAAATCTAGCACTTCCTCAGCAAGACAACTAACACAAAGCAACAACACCCAGTGTGCTGCCAAACTCAAAAGATAATCCTCCTGTAGCAGAATATATCATCACAACTACAGAATCAGCACAAATTCAGCCTCAGTCTCCCTCGAGACACCAATACACGATGGCAACCCAGACAATTGATCTTACACCTACAACTGCCACAGCTAAAGCGGTAGTAGAAACAACAGTGTCATAATTGAAAGCCAATGACGAGAAATCAATTTATATGCTGAAAGAACAAATCCAGGTGTTACAACAACTAATTGCACTCAATGAACAGGAAGTGGACATGGAAATTATCTTCATTATCAAACTCGAAGAACTGTGTCAAAATATTGCAACGTTGAAGCCACCACCTCACGAACCAGCAACACAAAAAGATACAGAGATGACGATTCTCCATCACCTCCTCCTTCAAAAACTGTGAAGTAGTATAATATTATCTAAACGTTATCTATTAGTATATATAAGTATTGTACATAGGCTCCGTAATGTAAATGAAGTATGGACATATACTAGTGATAAATCCTTCATAAGAGTCATCCTACGTACGTTCTTCATTGTAATTTGTGTAGGTTTCGGTGCAAAGTGATGAATTCCGGGCTTATTCGATTAGAAAATGCGTTTTTGGATTTTTTTTAGCTTAAACGTACAATACGGGTGTTTCTTATTGGTTATGAGTATGATTTGAATGATTTATAACATTTTATCTTCGCAGTAGTGTTCGTGTTGTTTTTTGACAAGAATTACGTATGTGGGAATCAATTGGATATAAGAAACGAGCTTCGGAATAAAAGAAAAGAAAAAAGGATGAAAAGCAACTAAGAAAATTCGAGAGCTTCAGGATGTCTTCATAGGATCACAATTTGTCTTCGTACGAATACAATGCCTTAGCCAAATTTTGAGAAAAGAAGAAAGTCTTCCCAGAATAGCTTGCTGTCTGAGAGTAGGAAGATCTTCCTACGATGACGAAAATGTCTTGCTACAAAGTACTTCGTACGAAGACATCGTCTGTTCATACGAAGACACGGGGAAGGTCAGCCAAAAATAAGGAAATAATGCCTAAAGCTTTCCTAATTGAACTAGGACTCTTAGGGAATGTACATAAGACATATTAGGTCGTATTTTCAGAGAGGAGACACAGAGAAGAAGGTTTAAGGAGCAACTTGGTGCTAAAGTTCGTCGTGGAAGCGAGGATTCATCCGTTTGATACCTCTACTCTTATCTTTTCATTGTTTTTATAAATGATCACACAAACACTTGTATTTGTGATAATGAATATGCATAGCTAAACTTCATAGATTAGGACCCCAGTTTTGGGTTAGGAGTTTCACATTGATTATGCATTTTATGAATTGAGATTCATCAAACCTGATTGATTATTTGTGTTTTCTATGAATGTTTTGTTATATTCATCATATCTAATTAATTGGAGACGTCTTGACTAGCTAGAACTTAGTTTGCAATTATTTGGTAACTCGTTAGTTGTTGAACCGAAAAATCACACAATCACCCATTCTTAGTGAAAGCAAGAAGTGGAATCGTTAGAGTAGAATTCATCGTTAATGCATGTTTAGGGAAAGTTAGAACTTGGTAACTCTTTTTTAATCCAACCTAGTCATAGCATGCTCACTTGGTAACTCAGTGAGTTGGTATTGCTCGATTAGCAAAGTGAACTTTGTATGTGCTTCACAAATCATAGAACGTTGTCAATGAGAAGATCCTAGCAATCCCCCAACGAGGTGTCCTGGTTGTTTTCTCTATCTTAAATCTCGATATTTAAATACTTGATTTGTCTTTTAAATTTTCTTAGTTTAAGTAAATCAATTGCTTGCCCACACGAGTTTAATCAATACTAATTAGTTCACAAAAAGTCTCTAGGATTCGAAATTATTACTAGAATGATAGTTGTACACTTGCAGTTAATCTTCATCAACTCGCATTTTAGCTACCTCCCAAGGCAGTGAAGCTAAGCGACAAATTGTGCTTCAAAGTTTTGTTCTAGCTACCTTGTAAACTATACTTTTCAGTATATGTGTGTGTGTGTGTGTGTCTTGAAAATCACTGCTACAACCCTGAATGGATAATGAGTCGTTTGTATTTCAATCTACCAATTTGAACAACTGCAAAAAACAAGAGTTTATTTCTTTACTTCCACAGCTTCAGAGTTCTTTCCTTCGATTACTGTTGTTTACGTTGTTCTATCCCATGTTGGTTCATAAGTCCAACTTTAATTGTTGCTTCTCAACTTATGCCCAGTAAATTTTTGCCTCGATAGGAGAATAATATATCTTCTTTAATTATGATAAAATACAACAATAAATACTAGGCTTAGGAATCTTCAGTGCTATGAAGCGAAAAATGTAAATTATATATTTTAAATATCGATGATATACATTTTGAAGTCATAATCGAACATTATAATTTATTTTGCCAGCTGACAAGCTAATTTATGCAATTGTGTGTACTAACTTGACAACAGCATCAAAATCAACAGGGTGGAAATGAATATTTCCTGTAACTCGGGGTAATAGTAAAAATTTGATATAAATTACTACTGGATGGAGTAGCCATTAACCATTCAATACTTTTTAAAATTACTACTGGATGGAGTAGCCATTAACCATTCAATAATTTACTACTGGAAATGAATATTTCAGCTGCTTGCCTGCGATTGTCTCTCTCCATTTGTGAACTCCCAAGGTAACATCTGCTAAACACTTTCGTCCATTGCACATTCCCATTAATATTCCTTCTTCTCTTCCTCTGGCAACCAAATTATGTGAATCTCTTACATATCATCTTTATTTTCTAAAAATTGAATCACCACTTGACTGATTTCCCTCCGATTCAACTTATGCGCAAATTAGCGTGCTAGTCGCAAGTACACAGATCTGGTAGTAGCGGGTGTATTTCAACTCGGATTATCGTTCCCACGAGGACTATTGCAGGTTTTTCTAGAAATTAATTTTAACTCACAAAGTGTAAAAGGGAGGAGTAGTTTAAGATTTTGATTACCAACTAAGTACTGAATGTAAAAACTGAAACGTAAATACTTTTATGAGAGTTTTCTGAATAATTTGAGCGTCGTAAATCTAGTGTTTAAGGTACTAGATTCCAGGATCCCCTAGGGTCTTTTCAGTTTACCGTTCTGTTGATTATGAAAACACACACCAGTTACTTATTCGTGCCAAGTACCAGTAGCGCAGTCATTATTCAGTTCCCGCACATTGTCACGATCCTACATATTTTCGGTTCCTGTTAAGCTACCTAAATCTGCACTTTCGTTCTAAGTATGCTGGGGTTTCTAACATGTCCTAAAGGCACGGGTCAGATTCTCTAACATTTGTTCAAACGCTTAGGCTAGTCCTATCTCCCCTTCTCTTTTGGGTCTATCGGGGTAAGGTGCTAAATTTTGTCTTCTCTTCCCAACCCTAACCAGCCGTTTTCACCTACCGGGTCGAATCTATAACATTTTTGGTTCGCGACTCCGATCATGCATGAACAGTAAAATCAAAGACCGAATGACGAATAAAAACTGCAGACATTAAGATCCTAAGATCATGAATCCATAGTTGAAAACAAAACTAGATACTGAGTATGAAACCCTAGGTTCACTGAGAACCTAGGTAAATTGTTTAGCTACTGAATGACATAATTATATAACAAAGTTCTAAAATAAAGATCTAGGTTGAGATCAAACGAGTGTCTTGATATCTGGGTTCGTGCTTCCGTGCTCTCTGAGGATGCTAAGACTCCTCCTTGGATGTATTGTGTGTAAAAAACGAGCTCTGGACGTCCCTTTATATAATGTTGAGAAGCTTTCGGAAAAAATGCCTGAATTTATGAAACTGCCACTGACCAAACCCGCCTCAGAAAACTGTGACCAAACCCGCCTTAGATAACTGTGTGGCAGGAAGCTAGCCACGCAGACAGTGAGTCTTTCAGCTCCCCAAGTCTCCCTCTTGCCCCTTGCATGTGTGGCTGTTGTGTTCCATGCAGACAAGGTCCTCTGGCATCTCAAAAGGTCTATCTCTCTCCCCTTCCTATGTTGATGGTGCGTGGCTGGCAGCTAGCCACGCATACATGGGTCTTCCTAGCTTGATTTCCTTCATTTTCTCTGTCTTCTTCCTCTCGATCTGCGTGGCTACTGCGTGGCTGGCAGCCAGCCACGCAGAAAACATCATGTTTCTTCCATACTTAGCCAAAAAATGGTCCTGAACTCTCTTCTTATGTGGCTACCTGCGTGGCCACTGCCCAGACAGCCACCAAAACTGTCCTAAATCAGCCAAAATCTTGCTCCTAGGTCTCGACCTACATGGCTACTGCGTGGCCACTGCCAGAAATGCAGACAGTGGCAAAAAATTGACGTTTCTGCTCTCTGCCTACGTGATTACTGCGTGGCTACTCCCAGCCACGCACGTAGCAACTGTTTCAACTTCGCAGGGCCATATCTTTCTCATACGGACTGTGTTTTGGCTCCGTGGCCTGTCATTGGAAAGATCTTGAAGTCTAATTTCATTTTCCACCAGTCTCCCTCCACAATTTTTTTATAACTCAAGATATCTTAAAGAGTGAAGACTGGTCATTCTAGCTTCTCAAACTTTGCTTCTCTTCACCCCGCTTGAGCGTTTCTTTGTTTCCGAAGTTCATTTCATGCCTCAAATCAACCGCTAAGCATCCATTCCTGTCAAGAAAAAATGAACAGCCATACCGAGCGATTATATCTGCCAAATAACATCGAATTATGCATGAAATCGCCCGAATTTTGTAATTGAGCTCAAATTCCTCTTTTGTAGAATATGCTGGTTTGTTGGCTAAAACATGCTCAGAATGACGATAAATCATTCTACAACAGTTCAATATTGGCTCACAGATAACTCCTAAATGCGAGTTATCATCAACTCCAAGGTTTAAATTGTGTGCATTCCAGTTAAGATTAAGACTTGTCTCGCCCCATCCGACTACTATCTACTCTGCGTGTGTAGTTGTGACCTATGTCTTGCTTATCATATGGAGGAAGAAAACCCTAAAACATGTAATTCTTCCTCTCCCAAATTACAACCTGCACAATACTCTCACCTAATTTACTGAGTAAAGCAAGTATACAGACCCCCTTCACAAATCTGATCTTTGTTGTTATTCAATTGGGGTTGATTACCCATGATTCGATTGTTTCATTTGATTTGTTTTTTCCTTTAGAGTTGTTGCTTATCTCATATTCTTGACATATTTGATTTAAACCAAATGTTCCAAATTTTTCATACTATGCCCCACTTTCACTTGCCAAATTAAAACTCCAAAAATATTATTTGCAAAATCAGATAAATGAATGTTAGTTTGTAATTTCTAAAAGTATGGATTCCTAAGGAACATTTGAGGAATAAATTTTACATTTCGTCCATGGTATGTCAAACATAACCAGGAATATGTTTTCATGTATTTGATCCTAATTTATTTTCTCGCATCATTCTAACACTCCACACCATAGCCCGGAATCTGAACTTTGATACCGATGTTCAATGGGAATATCATTATTGCACAATATGAGTACCATGTATCTTGGTTCATATTATATATGAGTCTACTGTTCTTGCTCCATTTGACTGTCCTTGCTTCAAAATTGTTGCCTATTTACTAACTACATGTTTCATCTATAAACAATCTCTTAACTGTGATTTCAACCTCAAGATGCTACTCAAATCTTCTGATGATTTACGATTTGATTTGTTCATGTATATATCATATTGGTAGCTATAATTTTTTCGATGTACATACCATACTCCCATCATAAGTAGCAATTTGAATTTCAACGTGTTTTGTGATTGTTTTGATTGTTTAGAATGTGCTAAGAGATTCTGAACATTATGAAAAATCTAAAGAATTTAACCCTTTACTGGGTTGTTGACGCGAATTCTTAACGCGCTTAAACGCAAGTATACGGTCAAGTAGTATTAGGAGTATTTTACGACTCCGAGTATCGAACCCAAGGGAATTTACGATTATTAGCTAACTAGAAAGTAATTATAGGAGATCTAAGTAGCCGGTAAAAAGTTGTTTTAAGTTGTAACGTTGTCGCCCACAAACAAGCGACGTAAATTAAATAACAAGTAACTAAATATTTTTGTAGGGTTTTTCACTTTTGAACGAAAATAAATTGAGATTGACTACGATTAATGAGAAAGAACTAGGTAATTGATGTCCCTAGGGTTGTTAACGATTTCCGGAATTATGCATGAAACACTCTACTCACGTTCTAGTTATATCGGGTAATACCCATCACGATCTTCTCTCGATCTCACGTGAATTTGTGTAAATAATAGATTTCGGGTCCTCTCGGTCCACCTCCGTATATCACTACAATCTAATTGATTTCCTACACTTGTTCACCGGGTCCTATCGGTCCACCGAATTCACTAAGTTCTAACAAAAATCAATTGAAACTACCCTCACACGATTAATCAAGTTTCTATCTCCTCTCGGTCTCAAGAAACTACAAGATCACCTAAACTATTCTTTAACACGTCTCAAAGAATTCACTTTCGTGCAATTCTATCAACAAGTAACATTCTAAGGGTGATCAAGCCAAGAACATTAATAAATAAGTACAAGAATAGATAAGCTAACAAGAACGTTCATGGAATTTAAGCAAAAGCATGCATCAAGTCCAAAATCCGGAAAATCATCCAACAAACCCTAGTTTTCCATCAATCACCTAGCTTAAGATGTTTAGCTAGACATAATATGGTTCAACATAATCAAAATCATAGAGTTCATGAAGAATAGAAGAAGAAAAGATTATCAAACGCTTGAATCTTCAATGTTGATGATCTTCCAAGCTCCAAGCTTTGTCTCCTATCTTCCCTAGCTCCCAAGACTTCAAAGATGCGTGAATCTATGTCTCTTAGGTCGTTCTACCCGTTTTTTACCAGCTGGGCACGCTTTTTAATGAAAATTAGCCGAAATTGCACTTCAGCCCCTCTACTTTGTAATTCCCGGACAGAATTATTTGCTGATTTTGCGCGTGCTGTATCTCCCTCATACGGACTCGTCTTCGGGCCTACCATATACCGTTGGAAAGCTACGGATGTATAATTTCCAATGCCGCAAGCCTTGCTTCAAAATTCTTTGTAGATTTTCCTGGGCATCGAAAAGAGTGCAGACTGGTCTTGTGTGGCTTTTCCAACTTTGCTTCGTTTTTGCGTCTCCTTTTCTCCTCTTCATCTAGCTCCATTCCAAGCATATCCAAGCATCTGATAAGCTCCAATGCACCTCTTTTACCTGAGATACACAACACTAAACAACCCGTGCAATTATCATAGCAAATATGAGGGAAAACTTGCACAAATAAGCTAGAAACACAACTTTTCACTCTTAGGCTTATATATCATCAAATTCACATATTTGTGCAAATATAACATATAAATCATGTGAAATAAGACTAATACAACTACTAAGAAAGTATAATAATAACTCCTAAAAGAGAGTTATCAAATACCCCCACACTTACCTTTTGCTCGTCCCGAGTAAAACCACTATTTACTAGCCGACTCAAGACGCAAACGACACAAGACTCGACAATGCAACAATATGATGCAAATGCAAACTACGACTCGATCCTACACAAACACATATATACACAAAACACACTTTTTATCTTTTTGGTTGAGATCGGGCAATCTCCATTGGCTTAAATCGATTATCATGAAGTGATGAGAATCCTAGGAACAAAGCATGAGTTGAAACTAAACTCGACAACGAGACTCTCCCCTAGTTAGTATAGAAAGCCTAACTTTACTAAATACAAGAGTACGCTACCTCTTCGCGTGTGCCACGAAATAAGAGACTACGCTAGGCAAAGCCACATCCAAGGTCCGAGCTCCTAATCCGCTAATGGTTTTCACATGATGAGGCTTAGGGACATAAAGATAATCTCATCGAAATCAAGTCCTAAGCGTCACATTCTCACATCAAATCCCACATCTCACACACCCTCACCACGATGATAGGAACCAAAACCCAAAGCTCACCACCTCCAGCCCTCAATTCCCTCAAACCCCGGTACACTAGTGATCTCTGTGGCCATCGTCGTTCGTCGTGCATGAAACGTGAACCGTCGTCGTCAAAGTAGCTCCACCACTCGTTCCAATTCAAATTCAACTCAAACTTTATTTCATCTCTCCTTTTTCTTTTTCTCTCTTTTTTTTCATTTATTTTCTGTTTTTTTTCTTTTTTTTCTTTCTCTCTTTTTTTTTCTTTTTTTCAATTCTCTCAAAATACCGTCACAATTCAACAATAATAACCGAGTGGTCTTCAAATAACAATCACATATGCTAGGAGAAGGAAACACGTAAATCGATGAATGAGTATCACATAAAATATCATCTCCTCCTAACTCAATCAAAGTCCATGTCAATTCCAAGCCGCGAAATCAATGAAGTAAATGTGTGGGAGTGGAGTCGTCGCAAGCTCACACTCAATGTCCGGAGTCAAAAGTCGACACCCCCACACTCGAATGTCACCATATCCCCTCTCAAGTAGTCCCGAAGATGAATGTATCTCGTGCCTAATCCAACCGATCCTCCTACACCAAAGTAATCAAAACCGGTACCTAGCACGATCCACCAATTAAGTTCACCCAACCCAATTCTGTGCGTATTAGATTCATGCACTCACGGCTCTCCACAACTGTGTCCATGATGTAATGGCATGGGACACCGCCACACCGAAGTGCGCAAGCCTACTCACTCACCCTTGCATCCCCTCGTAGATAATCAATGAAGTGCAAGTGAGATGTAAAACTCAACGAATTGTATAATCACTCCCTCATCGAACCCCCTCAACTACACAACCCCCTCGTGACGCACTAAAGTGGTGATTCTAATCAATTTGTGATGAAGGCCAAGAATCGTCACCCTAGGTCCGAAGGCTAGCAAGAATCCAAGGTTCAAATAGGGGCGTCTAATGGTCCTACAAGGCGAGTTCTAAAAGCAGTGAGTGCTCTAATACACGTCCTCGCACAGCTGTTTCGTGTGCCACTACGAGGCGGTTTGGCGACTACCTAAGACGTACACATGGATGTTCGGCTTGTTTAGCTCACACCTAGCTCAGCTCTTGTAAGAAAATAGGCACACACTTTGGCTTTGAAAATCATGGAAGTGTTAAAAATAGGTAGGCACTCCCGTAAAGAAAGTCTCTCTATACCTACTAGGGGGGACTCACGTCGTCACTCTCGGTCGCAAATCATGCTCTACGCCTAAAATCCTCACACGTCGCGATTTATCAAACTTTAGCCTCTTTTGATTGCCCTTTTCTCAAAATTTTCTCTTTTTTTTTTTTTTGATTTTTCAATTTTTTTTTTTTAATTTTTTTCCTTTTTTTTCATATAATTCCTACACTACATGCAAGCCGACACGAACGAAACTACACAAAACATTCGACAGGGTAGGTAGACTCAAATAAGAAAACGTGCAATATTAAACACAAACACAAACAAGTATATACACGACTAACAAATCACAATACGATATGCTATCACAATATCACGACACGGACCACATAATTAGACACAATACGACACGAACAAACTATATGCAGACATGGCGATGCAAACACTGACTGGCTAGTCAATAGCTAAAATCCCCCCCACACTTGAGCGCTTCGTTGTCCTCAACGAATTTAGAGATCAAACAAGAAGACTCAGCATTCAAATGCGAGGGGGAGTGATTCTACTCGGAGTCAAAGTCACGGCACAAGAAGGTAGCTACAATAAATTGTAGAGATAATTCAAGCTACGTGCACGTGAACGAGTTGTGTGTACCGAAATTAAGCAAGTACTCAAGTAATTCCCTAGAATTCTAAAAATAAAATCCTAGAGCAAGTACGATGTGCCTAAACGGTAAGTAAAGAGAGAGAAAAGAATACTCACAACCGACACAAGGTCGGGGACGAAATCCGATAGGTGGTGACTGAGATATCACGAACAATCCCCAAGCAAACATTGTCCAGAACAATGCAAGCTCCCTTGCGGTCGAGTGTGGGGAACACACCGGGGTCGATTGATCCTGTTGCTGCTGACGAAAAGAGAACGAAGAATCCCCGAACTCGTTATGTGAGTTCCCTTGCGGTCGAGTGCGCCAGTAGCACACCGGGGTCGATTGCTTCGTCAAATTCCTCCAATCTTTAATCCATCATGCCGCTTCTAAAGTTTTCATTGTTTAATCATATGGTTGAACTTAGATCTTAGAATGAATCATGTTTTTCTGTCAGTAGCACCACATAGATTTTACAGGTAACACAACCAGTTGTAATCGAAATCACACCAAGGCATCCTCGTGCTCAAACCCGCAAACATCCAGGTACCCAGTAAGCAACCCAAATTGAAAAAGGCATACAAGTGTCATCCCATAATACCTAGTCAATCTGATAAACTTAGAACTCGCAGATATCCAAATTCTGCATCAAATTTCAGTCCAGTAGAGTTGTCAATCTTCACTGGCAATCGTACAAGCATTGATCTGCAGAAGCAGAGAAGAACCAGCCTATTACCTTCATCATGAACACCCTGAAATTACACCACTGCATACATAACAATTCAACCCACAACACCATGACCACCACTGCCTACATAACAATTCAACCCACAACACCATTACCACCACTGCCTACACCAACACCCATCTCCATGAACTACAACACAACTTGCTTCTAAACCACCAAAGTACCTAATATCACAGCCACTAAAACAAGCCACTGCCTCCTCCATCAGCCACACCAATTAACCAATCCCAAAGCCTGCAAATCAGACCAAACCAGACTCACAGCCACCTAATTCTCCGGCGGTTTGTGTTTGGTTGCAGCTGGGTTCGATTTGGAGAAGAGGGTGGGTCGGTTTATTTGCTCTGTGGGTGCGAATTGGTTAGAGAGGCGGTGGAGTAGGCGGTGGTTGCTGGGTTTAAAAGCGCCGCCGTCGCCGTGTTTCATGGGAGATTGGACAGAGGCAGAGTGATTGAAGCAGAGGGGGATTCAGTGGTTGTGGGTTTCGGTGGGTGGTTCGTTTTTGGCCGTGTTTCTTGCTGTCTTGCTCGTGTTTCAGTGGTCGACGGAAAACACAGGAAGGCAAGCAACAACTGGGTTCGCAATCGCCGGAAATCATGGTGGCTATTCGAAGCTTCGTGGATCTGGAATTTGGGTTGCGGGTTTCAATTGATTGAAGGAGGTGGAAGTATATTATGGTGCAGGGGAAGGGCGTCGGGTTGCAGTGAGGGAGGGGAGGGTTGATGTCAGGAACTTGAGGTTCCTGACCTAGAATTCACAGAAGAAGAGAGATTCGAGAGAGAGAGGAAGAAGATGAATTGCAGAGATTAATCAATTTCATACCTAAATCAATGGAAAATACAGTACTTATACACTGGTGGGTAGAAATGGAAATAACAGAACTTTGGGGCAGCATTGTAATAAATCTAAATGTCTAACGGCCTGTGCCACGCTGGCATCGTGACACCACTCAACCAATCAGCAGCTAGGCTTGTGCCACGCCAGACGCCACGCCACCACCCTGGAGTGGAACGATGCCGTTCCACTAAATGAATTCAAACCCAACGTTTAAAACCAATCAACGGCCCGGATCATCCCGATTTCCTGATCGTACGGTTACTGCTACTCCCCAGTTCATGTCATTAGTTTATACCACTTTGCACTTCAGTCCATATTATAGGTCATCAGTTTCCTCTTCTTTTCACTTTAGTCCTTCTCTCAATCTCCTGACAAAGCACTCCCCTTCAAGATTCATGCCCACATGAATCATTCCAATGCAGGGAACTGACTCTTGAGGGCCAAGTAATCTTCCCAAGTTGCCTCAGAAGGCAATGAGTTGGCCCCGTGCACCAAAGCCATCACTACAGGTGCATTGTTCTTTTTAACCAATTTTCTGTCAAGAATAGCCAAAGGTTCACACAAGAGCTGACCTGCAGGACCCACTCTTGGCAACAGAGGAGAAACAGCAACAGCAGCAGCTCCATGAGCTAATTTGAGCTGGGATACATGGAAGACAGAGTGTACCTGAGCTTGGGGAGGCAATTCCAGCTGATAAGCTACTGCACCAATTCTTTTCAACACAGTGAATGGACCATAAAACTTAGCAGCCAGCCTCTGGTTGCTTCTGTGAACTACAGTACCCTGCCTATAGGGTTGCAACTTGAGAAATACCTTATCCCCCACTTGAAATTCCCTTTCCTTTCTGTGAAGATTGGCAAAATGACACATCCTTTCCTGAGCCTTGAGTAGATTAGCTTTTAGTAGCAACACCATTTTCTTTCTTTCCTCCATGAACTGATCCAATTCTGGCACTCCACTCTTGTTGAGCTGATGGAATGTAGGAATAACTGGTGCATAACCATACAATGCTTCAAAGGGGGTGATCTTGAGGCTGCTGTGGAAAGATGTATTATACCAAAACTCAGCTAGTGGCAACCACCTAGACCAGTGATGAGGCCTATCAGCTGTGACACACCTCAGATAATTCTCTAGACACTGGTTTAGCCTCTCAGTCTGGCCATCAGTTTGGGGGTGATATGCAGTTGAATAATGCAATTTAGTTCCCACTCCCTTGAATAACAAACTCCAAAACTGACTGAGGAAGATACTGTCCCTGTCACTAACAATAGTTTATGGCAAACCATGTAACTTGTGCACATTATCCAGAAAAATTTGAGCAATGTCAGCTGCACTATAGGGGTGAGTGAGAGCCAAGAAGTGTCCATACTTTGAGAATCTATCAATGACCACTAGGATAGCATTCTTACCCCCAGATTTAGGCAACCCTTCCACAAAATCCATGCTAATGTGAGTCCAAGGCTTGTTTGGAACAGGTAAGGGTTGCAGTAACCCTGGGTAAGGCACATTCTCACCCTTCATTCTCTGACAGATATCACATTCCTTTACCCAAGTCTTGACATGTTTACTCATATGTGGCCAGAAAAACACAGCAGAGAGCCTCTTATAAGTTCCCCTAATACCAGAGTGACCACCCACACCACTATTATGCATTTCAGAAATCAATGTTGTTCTTAATTGAGAAGTGGTGCCCACATATATGAGTTGCCTCTTCTTGAGCAGTCCATCTTGTAACAAGATTCCATCATTGTCACCAGGATCAATAGTCAATTTTGCTATCTGTTGAGTAGCCCACTCATCACCTTCATAGGATTTGCAGACTTCTTTTACCCACTTAGGCACAGCCACAGAAATGGCTAGGCACTGTCCTTCCTTTGCCACCCTAGACAATGCATCAGCTACCACATTTTCCTTGCCTTTTTTGAAGACTATCTCATAATCCAGCCCCATCAACTTGCTAACCCATTTCTGCTGAAGGAGTGTGCTAATCTTCTGCTCTAGGAAAAACTTCAGACTGTAGTGGTCAGTTCTTATTTGAAATTTGGCAATTTCTAAATAAGATCTCCATTTGGACACAGCTTGCACCACAGCCAGCAACTCCTTCTCATAAGTGGAATACCCCAAGTGTTTATCAGCCAAGGACTTACTAAAATATGCAAGTGGCCTCCCTTCCTGCATCAAAACAGCACCAATACCCCAGTGGCTGGCATCAGTTTCCAAAACAAACATTTTGGTGAAGTCAGGCAATGCTAGGACTGGAGTAGTACTCATGGCATTACTGAGCTTCTCAAATGCTGTCTGAGCTTCTGCATTCCACCCAAAGGATCCTTTCTTGAGCAAAGCAGTAAGTGGTCTAGCTATCACCCCATACTCTTTCACAAACCTCCTATAATAGCCAGTGAGACCAAGAAATCCCCTCAAAGCTTTAATAGTGGTGGGAATAGGCCAGGACAACATGGCTGCAATTTTGTTGGGATCAGCTTGCACTCCTTCAAAACTGATTAAATGTCCCAAATACTCAATAGATGATTGCAGAAATGAACATTTAGACATTTTTGCATACAACTCATTTTTCAACATTAACTCCAAAGTTGACTGTAAATGCTGCAAATGCTCCTCTTCAGTCTTGCTGTAGACTAAAATGTCATCAAAGAACACCAGTAGAAACTTTATGAGGTAAGGTTTGAATACTTTATTCATCAAACTTTGAAAAGTGGCTGGAGCATTAGTCAATCCAAAGGGCATCACCTTGAACTCATACAGTCCTTCATGAGTTCTAAAAGCTGTCTTGTGAATGTCTTCTTCAGCCATCCTAACTTGATGATATCCAGACCTCAGATCCAGTTTAGAAAAACAATGAGCACCATGCAGTTCATCCAGCAACTCATCAATGATAGGAATAGGAAACTTGTCCTTGACAGTAATTTCATTTAAGCCCCTGTAGTCAACACAAAATCTCCAAGAACCATCCTTCTTTTTGACTAATAGTACTGGAGAAGCAAAAGAACTAGTACTGTGCTGAATGACCCCATTGTTCAACATTTCTTGTACTAAATTCTCAATTTCTGTTTTCTGTACATGGGGATACATGTATGGTCTCAGGCACACTGGTTGAGATCCTGGCTTAAGAGGAATGTGATGATCATGGCTCCTCTGAGGAGGAAGTGTCTTGGGCTCATCAAACACTGCCTTGAACTTATCTAACATTTCTCCAAACTTTTGGGGTAGTTTGGTAATTTCCCTCAGTTCTGTACCAGTGATGCTATGGAGGTGGCCCACTGTTACAAACTCATTTTCTGCACAATAAACTTGCAATGAGTGAAAGTTAGCTGCCTTGTATTGACACCCTTCCTTGTGTGCTTTGAACTGTACTGGTGAACCAAGCAAGTTAACAGTGATGGTCATGTCTTTGAAATCCATTTTCACAGGACTAACTTCTTGTAACCACTGCACTCCCAAAACCATGTCACAACCCCCCAAAGCTATAACCCTCATATCAGCTTCAATCACCTGCCCTTGTAACTTCAATTTCACTTTGGGACACACCCCTGAGCTCTCAATTTGACTGCCATTTGCCACTGTGACCCTCATTGAGTGACTAGGGAGTGAAACACACTGAATTCTCTTAGCAGTATTTTTATCTATAAAATTATGAGTGCTACCAGAATCAATGAGTATATGCACTTTCTGCTTTCCGACATAACCTTGTAGTCTAATAGTTTGGGCTCCCATATTACCAGTGATAGCATGCAAAGAAATTTCCATTTCTGCACTATTTGCTAGCTCTCCATCTTCTTCTGCAACAATGTCACTTTCTTGACTTAGAACTTCTTCAATACATGTCTCCTCCTCTCCAGAAATGAGGAATAACTGTGGCTTCTTACACTTATGTCCTGGCACATAAGTTTCCTCACAAAAGTAACACAGATTCTTAGCTCTTCTAGCCTTCATTTCTTCTTGAGTGAGCTTCTTATAAGGCATTGTAGGAGTTGCCAAATTCTTCTTCTCATTTGTGAATGGGGTGTAAGCTTTTAACTGCACATTTTTGTTACTATTTTTCATCATATTACTCACTGTCTGCACCACATTTTGGTGTTGCTGGTTACAATACAGCTCTTGTAGCTTAGCCATTGCTTTGGCTTGTGCCAAGCTGCTAGGAGCTAGTTGCTGCACTTGACTTCTGATTTCAAACTTCAATCCTCCCAAAAATGTCTTCATAAAATAATTGTCATCAGTCCAAGGAAAGAGAGCTTTCACTCTTGGCCTAAGTGTGTCAAATTTACTTTGAAAATCAGCCACACTCCCCTTCTGTTCTAGTTTTTGTAATTCAGCTAACACATTATCATGTCCAGGTTCTAGGAATTCTTCACACAACATCTCACAAAACTCCTTCCAAGTGAGTCCATCAAGAGATTCAAACTCAGCACTAAACCAGGTTTCTGCTTCATTACTCAAATTGAGAGACACTAGTATGAGTTTCTGTAAATCACTCAAGTTGTGCAACTGAAAATATCTATCAGCCTTCACAATCCAGCCTAGAGGATCTTCACCAGTGAATTTAGGGAACTCAACTTTTGGAATAGGCAGTTTATATGAATTTGAAACCCTAGACATGTCATTGCATTGTTCTTCACACTTCTCAAATCTCTTAGAGCTCAATGGAGTACCTGCTGAGTGTTGAGGAGCCTTTCCTTTTCCCAATAGGCTTGCTGGTGACCTAGTGGCTGAACCGGAAGCTTCAATTCTCTCTTTCTCCTTGTTGTTAGCCATTAGATTCAAGCAATTTGTCAGTTTCCGAAGCTCCTCTTTGAGTTCTTCATGACCTAGCTTCAGATCCCCAATTTGGTTGAGCTGCAAAAGTTGTCCATGAATCAAATCCTGTCCATGCCTGAGCTCCTCCTGGCCATGCCTGAGCTCGCCATACTCTTGGCGCAGCTCCAGAATCGCCTCATCGACAGCGTGTAAATGTCCCATCACACCATCCATAGCCTCCATTTCCACAGCTGGAGTGTTCTTTCTCTGTCCCATGGCTCAGAGTACACAGAGGGAAGAAGGCTCTGATACCAATTTGTCAGGAACTTGAGGTTCCTGACCTATAATTCACAGAAGAAGAGAGATTCGAGAGAGAGAGGAAGAAGATGAATTGCAGAGATTAATCAATTTCATACCTAAATCAATGGAAAATACAGTACTTATACACTGGTGGGTAGAAATGGAAATAACAGAACTTTGGGGCAGCATTGTAATAAAGCTAAATGTCTAACGGCCTGTGCCACGCTGGCATCGTGACACCACTCAACCAATCAGCAGCTAGGCTTGTGCCACGCCAGACGCCACGCCACCACCCTGGAGTGGAACGATGCCGTTCCACTAAATGAATTCAAACCCAACGTTTAAAACCAATCAACGGCCCGGATCATCCCGATTTCCTGATCGTACGGTTACTGCTACTCCCCAGTTCATGTCATTAGTTTATACCACTTTGCACTTCAGTCCATATTATAGGTCATCAGTTTCCTCTTCTTTTCACTTTAGTCCTTCTCTCAATCTCCTGAAAAAGCACTCCCCTTCAAGATTCATGCCCACATGAATCATTCCAATGCAGGGAACTGACTCTTGAGGGCCAAGTAATCTTCCCAAGTTGCCTCAGAAGGCAATGAGTTGGCCCCGTGCACCAAAGCCATCACTACAGGTGCATTGTTATTTTTAACCAATTTTCTGTCAAGAATAGCCAAAGGTTCACACAAGAGCTGACCTGCAGGACCCACTCTTGGCAACAGAGGAGAAACAGCAACAGCAGCAGCTCCATGAGCTAATTTGAGCTGGGATACATGGAAGACAGAGTGTACCTGAGCTTGGGGAGGCAATTCCAGCTGATAAGCTACTGCACCAATTCTTTTCAACACAGTGAATGGACCATAAAACTTAGCAGCCAGCTTCTGGTTGCTTCTGTGAACTACAGTACCCTGCCTATAGGGTTGCAACTTGAGAAATACCTTATCCCCCACTTGAAATTCCCTTTCCTTTCTGTGAAGATTGGCAAAATGACACATCCTTTCCTGAGCCTTGAGTAGATTAGCTTTTAGTAGCAACACCATTTTCTTTCTTTCCTCCATGAACTGATCCAATTCTGGCACTCCACTCTTGTTGAGCTGATGGAATGTAGGAATAACTGGTGCATAACCATACAATGCTTCAAAGGGGGTGATCTTGAGGCTGCTGTGGAAAGATGTATTATACCAAAACTCAGCTAGTGGCAACCACCTAGACCAGTGATGAGGCCTATCAGCTGTGACACACCTCAGATAATTCTCTAGACACTGGTTTAGCCTCTCAGTCTGGCCATCAGTTTGGGGGTGATATGCAGTTGAATAATGCAATTTAGTTCCCACTCCCTTGAATAACAAACTCCAAAACTGACTGAGGAAGATACTGTCCCTGTCACTAACAATAGTTTATGGCAAACCATGTAACTTGTGCACATTATCCAGAAAAATTTGAGCAATGTCAGCTGCACTATAGGGGTGAGTGAGAGCCAAGAAGTGTCCATACTTGGAGAATCTATCAATGACCACTAGGATAGCATTCTTACCCCCAGATTTAGGCAACCCTTCCACAAAATCCATGCTAATGTGAGTCCAAGGCTTGTTTGGAACAGGTAAGGGTTGCAGTAACCCTGGGTAAGGCACATTCTCACCCTTCATTCTCTGACAGATATCACATTCCTTTACCCAAGTCTTGACATGTTTACTCATATGTGGCCAGAAAAACACAGCAGAGAGCCTCTTATAAGTTCCCCTAATACCAGAGTGACCACCCACACCACTATTATGCATTTCAGAAATCAATGTTGTTCTTAATTGAGAAGTGGTGCCCACATATATGAGTTCCCTCTTCTTGAGCAGTCCATCTTGTAACAAGATTCCATCATTGTCACCAGGATCAATAGTCAATTTTGCTATCTGTTGAGTAGCCCACTCATCACCTTCATAGGATTTGCAGACTTCTTTTACCCACTTAGGCACAGCCACAGAAATGGCTAGGCACTGTCCTTCCTTTGCCACCCTAGACAATGCATCAGCTACCACATTTTCCTTGCCTTTTTTGAAGACTATCTCATAATCCAGCCCCATCAACTTGCTAACCCATTTCTGCTGAAGGAGTGTGCTAATCTTCTGCTCTAGGAAAAACTTGAGACTGTAGTGGTCAGTTCTTATTTGAAATTTGGCAATTTCTAAATAAGATCTCCATTTGGACACAGCTTGCACCACAGCCAGCAACTCCTTCTCATAAGTGGAATACCCCAAGTGTTTATCAGCCAAGGACTTACTAAAATATGCAAGTGGCCTCCCTTCCTGCATCAAAACAGCACCAATACCCCAGTGGCTGGCATCAGTTTCCAAAACAAACATTTTGGTGAAGTCAGGCAATGCTAGGACTGGAGTAGTACTCATGGCATTCCTCAGCTTCTCAAATGCTGTCTGAGCTTCTGCATTCCACCCAAAGGATCCTTTCTTGAGCAAAGCAGTAAGTGGTCTAGCTATCACCCCATACTCTTTCACAAACCTCCTATAATAGCCAGTGAGACCAAGAAATCCCCTCAAAGCTTTAATAGTGGTGGGAATAGGCCAGGACAACATGGCTGCAATTTTGTTGGGATCAGCTTGCACTCCTTCAAAACTGATTAAATGTCCCAAATACTCAATAGATGATTGCAGAAATGAACATATAGACATTTTTGCATACAACTCATTTTTCAACATTAACTCCAAAGTTGACTGTAAATGCTGCAAATGCTCCTCTTCAGTCTTGCTGTAGACTAAAATGTCATCAAAGAACACCAGTAGAAACTTTCTGAGGTAAGGTTTGAATACTTTATTCATCAAACTTTGAAAAGTGGCTGGAGCATTAGTCAATCCAAAGGGCATCACCTTGAACTCATACAGTCCTTCATGAGTTCTAAAAGCTGTCTTGTGAATGTCTTCTTCAGCCATCCTAACTTGATGATATCCAGACCTCAGATCCAGTTTAGAAAAACAATGAGCACCATGCAGTTCATCCAGCAACTCATCAATGATAGGAATAGGAAACTTGTCCTTGACAGTAATTTCATTTAAGCCCCTGTAGTCAACACAAAATCTCCAAGAACCATCCTTCTTTTTGACTAATAGTACTGGAGAAGCAAAAGAACTAGTACTGTGCTGAATGACCCCATTGTTCAACATTTATTGTACTAAATTCTCAATTTCTGTTTTCTGTACATGGGGATACCTGTATGGTCTCAGGCACACTGGTTGAGATCCTGGCTTAAGAGGAATGTGATGATCATGGCTCCTCTGAGGAGGAAGTGTCTTGGGCTCATCAAACACTGCCTTGAACTTATCTAACATTTCTCCAAACTTTTGGGGTAGTTTGGTAATTTCCCTCAGTTCTGTACCAGTGATGCTATGGAGGTGGCCCACTGTTACAAACTCATTTTCTGCACAATAAACTTGCAATGAGTGAAAGTTAGCTGCCTTGTATTGACACCCTTCCTTGTGTGCTTTGAACTGTACTGGTGAACCAAGCAAGTTAACAGTGATGGTCATGTCTTTGAAATCCATTTTCACAGGACTAACTTCTTGTAACCACTGCACTCCCAAAACCATGTCACAACCCCCCAAAGCTATAACCCTCATATCAGCTTCAATCACCTGCCCTTGTAACTTCAATTTCACTTTGGGACACACCCCTGAGCTCTCAATTTGACTGCCATTTGCCACTGTGACCCTCATTGAGTGACTAGGGAGTGAAACACACTGAATTCTCTTAGCAGTATTTTTATCTATAAAATTATGAGTGCTACCAGAATCAATGAGTATATGCACTTTCTGCTTTCCAACATAACCTTGTAGTCTAATAGTTTGGGCTCCCATATTACCAGTGATAGCATGCAAAGAAATTTCCATTTCTGCACTATTTGCTAGCTCTCCATCTTCTTCTGCAACAATGTCACTTTCTTGACTTAGAACTTCTTCAATACATGTCTCCTCCTCTCCAGAAATGAGGAATAACTGTGGCTTCTTACACTTATGTCCTGGCACATAAGTTTCCTCACAAAAGTAACACAGATTCTTAGCTCTTCTAGCCTTCATTTCTTCTTGAGTGAGCTTCTTATAAGGCATTGTAGGAGTTGCCAAATTCTTCTTCTCATTTGTGAATGGGGTGTAAGCTTTTAACTGCACATTTTTGTTACTATTTTTTATCATATTACTCACTGTCTGCACCACATTTTGGTGTTGCTGGTTACAATACAGCTCTTGTAGCTTAGCCATTGCTTTGGCTTGTGCCAAGCTGCTAGGAGCTAGTTGCTGCACTTGACTTCTGATTTCAAACTTCAATCCTCCCAAAAATGTCTTCATAAAATAATTGTCATCAGTCCAAGGAAAGAGAGCTTTCACTCTTGGCCTAAGTGTGTCAAATTTACTTTGAAAATCAGCCACACTCCCCTTCTGTTCTAGTTTTTGTAATTCAGCTAACACATTATCATGTCCAGGTTCTAGGAATTCTTCACACAACATCTCACAAAACTCCTTCCAAGTGAGTCCATCAAGAGATTCAAACTCAGCACTAAACCAGGTTTCTGCTTCATTACTCAAATTGAGAGACACTAGTATGAGTTTCTGTAAATCACTCAAGTTGTGCAACTGAAAATATCTATCAGCCTTCACAATCCAGCCTAGAGGATCTTCACCAGTGAATTTAGGGAACTCAACTTTTGGAATAGGCAGTTTATATGAATTTGAAACCCTAGACATGTCATTGCATTGTTCTTCACACTTCTCAAATCTCTTAGAGCTCAATGGAGTACCTGCTGAGTGTTGAGGAGCCTTTCCTTTTCCCAATAGGCTTGCTGGTGACCTAGTGGCTGAACTGGAAGCTTCAATTCTCTCTTTCTCCTTGTTGTTAGCCATTAGATTCAAGCAATTTGTCAGTTTCCGAAGCTCCTCTTTGAATTCTTCATGACCTAGCTTCAGATCCCCAATTTGGTTGAGCTGCAAAAGTTGTCCATGAATCAAATCCTGTCCATGCCTGAGCTCCTCCTGGCCATGCCTGAGCTCGCCATACTCTTGGCGCAGCTCCAGAATCGCCTCATCGACAGCGTGTAAATGTCCCATCACACCATCCATAGCCTCCATTTCCACAGCTGGAGTGTTCTTTCTCTGTCCCATGGCTCAGAGTACACAGAGGGAAGAAGGCTCTGATACCAATTTGTCAGGAACTTGAGGTTCCTGACCTAGAATTCACAGAAGAAGAGAGATTCGAGAGAGAGAGGAAGAAGATGAATTGCAGAGATTAATCAATTTCATACCTAAATCAATGGAAAATACAGTACTTATACACTGGTGGGTAGAAATGGAAATAACAGAACTTTGGGGCAGCATTGTAATAAAGCTAAATGTCTAACGGCCTGTGCCACGCTGGCATCGTGACACCACTCAACCAATCAGCAGCTAGGCTTGTGCCACGCCAGACGCCACGCCACCACCCTGGAGTGGAACGATGCCGTTCCACTAAATGAATTCAAACCCAACGTTTAAAACCAATCAACGGCCCGGATCATCCCGATTTCCTGATCGTACGGTTACTGCTACTCCCCAGTTCATGTCATTAGTTTATACCACTTTGCACTTCAGTCCATATTATTGGTCATCAGTTTCCTCTTCTTTTCACTTTAGTCCTTCTCTCAATCTCCTGACAGTTGAGTTTCTGCCGCTGGTTCGGGGGTCGCCGGAGTGAGAGAGAGAGGCCGCCGCTGGTGAGAAGGTGCGACGGTGAAACCTCAATAGCTCGCCGGAGAATCGAGGGAGAAGAGCTCCGATTGAGAGATATGAGATGCTATGGCTTTCTGGGTTCGAACGAGGAAGAACTGGCTCTGGTATTGCCCCGATGGAACACAAAGTTGTCTGAATTCCCTCTTTTACCCTAAAAAGCCTCTTGATATGCCCTTTTTGCCCCTGTTCGCAGGAGCAAACTTTTCTGTTCTTAATATTGAGCAGTGGGTTTTTGGGGGGGCTGGTGTTCGTGCGAACACAGGGGGTGTTCGTGCGAACACCCCTGACTCCAGATTTTTTAATTTTTTTTTTTTTTTCAAATTTGCTACCCCGAACTCCGATGCGTGCGTGTAATATAGCGTTGGAAAGCTCGTCTCGCGCCCGTTTTGATTTTGCACAAGTGACTCCAAATTCTCTGGAGTAAACTCAGAATTTATGACCTCAAAGTCCGTGATCGTTACGTCGCTTTCTCGGTTTTTCTTCGTTTCCTCTTTGCACGCATCAAGAAGGAGAGTCAGGACTGCGTCTCCAACCTGTATTCCTGCCACGACTCAATTGAAATGTCAGATTCTCACTCTCTCACCCCTCAGATAACAAAACGGTATTAAAAACGCACACGACAGTATTTAAAAATACACATTCTATACTAAAGCATAAAAATACGTTAGGTTGCCTCCCAACAAGCGCTTTTAATTTACGGTCGACGGCCCGACCCAGTTACCTCATGAAGCTCAGAAAGGTGGTTTGGCAGGTCGTGTCGCATCCAACTTCTGGCGCTGGATACTCATGACTACCTCGTGCGCCTGCACACTCGATTCTTTACCCTTATGATCTGGCGGATCTCCTTGTGTCAGCTCTGAAATTCCGAGCACAACTTTCACAGGAAATGGCAAGTCTGGCTTCACCTCATAAGTGTACTGAGGAGTCGGTTTGAAAACCTGAAAGGTCTCAACAGTATCGTTGACCCTCATGATCAACTCACCATTCTCCACATCAATTAAAGTCCGACCAGTAGCCAGAAATGGCCTACCAAGAATGATCGGAACGTCACCAACTGGCATGTCAAGGATCACAAAATCAGCTGGCATGATCAAACTACCAACCCTCACAAGTAAGTCTTCTACCACCCAATGGCCTTCTTGGACGACTTATCTGCGAACTGCAGATTGATCCAGGTTTTACTAGGCTCCCCCACACCTAGCTTTTTAAATACTGAAAGCGGCATCAGGTTGACACTCGCCCCCAAATCACATAGAGCCCTGCCTGTATATGCCCCACCAAGTGTAGCCTCAATCACAAAACTACCTGGATCTTTCTTCTTCTTGGGTAGCCCATGCAAGACACATGAACTCACCTGCTCATTTAGTTTCACTGTCTGAAAGTTATCCATAGCTTTTCTCCCATAGATTGCATCCTTGATAAACCGCGCATACTTAGGCATTTTCTGCAGCGCCTCAATCAACGGAATGTTTATGTGCAGTTTGGAGAAAATATTGAAAAATCTCATGTACTCCTCAGAGTCATCCTTCTTCTTTCTAGTTTTCAATGGAAAAGGTACATCTTTAGAAGAAGAGGGTGGTGGTAATACCTCATTGGAATTTACCTCATCATGTGGAGTCATGCCCTTTGATTGGGGGACCATGACAGGTGTCTTCTCAGAATCGAAGACCTCGTGCTCCTTAGCTTTTGACGCTTCAGCTCTGGCATGGCTCGGGTATGGTGGATCAGTCAACGAAACTCCGCTGCGAGTGGTAATGGCATTTACCTGACGCACATTCTCTGTGTCAGACGGTAGAGAACCAGGTGCTCTGGCAGATAATTGCGTTGCAATTTGCCCAACTTGAACCTCTAGTGCACGGAGAGAAGTCTTCGTAGCCTGCAAATCAGAAGACATAGCATTGACCGTCATGGTCATATCGTTCATGTTGTTACTCAGCTGTGTCAACGCCTTAGTGAGTACAGAAATCTCTGGGTTTGGCGCTACAACAGCCGGTGGTGGAGCCTGCGACACTGGTGCTTGTGGCATGTGCTGAAACCCAGGTGCGTATATAGCTCCAGACTGATCCCCATACCTGAAACCTGGATGATCTCTTGTGCCTGGTCTGTAGTTCCCTTGGTTCCAATTCTGCAGCTGTCCTTGTGCCCCCACAAAGTTCACATCTTCACTTGCAATCTGGGCCAAGGCTGAATCAAATTCCTGCTCCTCTACTCTTGCAACTGATTTCTTATCCCGATACACATGCTTGGCCAAGTCTGACACCATCTTGCTGATCCCATCCTTCCACTCATTATCTTTCGCTTCAGGCAATGCCGAAAGTCTTCTAGAATCATATAACTGCGTATCCTGCTTGGCTAGCTGTTTCATAAGTGCATATGCTCCTTCCTTGTCAACAGAGTACAGAAAATTGCCTCCAGCTTCTCTGTTAACCAGCTCCTGGTTATGGCGTTCTAAGCCATGGTAGAAGACCTGCAAAATTTTGTAGTCCCCAAAATCGTGATTTGGGCACTTCCTAATCAAATGCATAAATTTATCCCACGCCTCTACCACGGTCTCATGGGCCTGCTGCTGAAAGCCAAGGATATCACCTTGTAACTGAATCACCCGCTGAACTGGGTAAAACTTTGCCATGAATTCATCCACACATTGAGCCCATGTAGTGATTGAATCCGGAGCTCTCGACTCAAGCCACTTCTCAGCTGCACCTTTCAAACAATAGGGAAATATAATAAGTTTCAATGCCTCTGGAGTCACGTTCTTATACTTCACAGTCTTGATATAAGCATTGAACTTCCCAATGAAATCGTTGGGATCCTCATCCTTGTTCCCATAAAACTGGAACTGATTGGTGACTGTCTGGATCGTAGCTGGCTTGAGATCAAAATGCTCAGCTTGTATGTCTGGCACTACAATTGCCGGATTGTGTCCATACGTGGACGTTTGGAATTTCTCCACAATAGCCTGCCCAGACTTGTTGTACGGTGTCTGGGCGTTGCGATCATTCAACAGTTTCGCCAACTCTTCCATTTTCTCGTTGAGCTGCGCGTTGGTCAATTGATCACCCATAGTGCTCTGTTTCTGTCTTCTCCTCTGATCTCTGAATAACTGCTCTGGGTCTTCAAGTGGGGGCACAAGTTCCCTAGGGATCCTGGGCATACACTGATGACCTGAAAAGCAGACTCAAATACAAGTGAGAAAACAAGTAGCTAATTAAACAAAAAGTAAAAGAAATATCCTAAATCAATTTCTACTAAACTAATAAACCGTTAAATTCCCCGGCAGCGGCGCCAAAAACTTGACGCGAATTCTTAACGCGCTTAAACGCAAGTATACGGTCAAGTAGTATTAGGAGTATTTTACGACTCCGAGTATCGAACCCAAGGGAATTTACGATTATTAGCTAACTAGAAAGTAATTATAGGAGATCTAAGTAGCCGGTAAAAAGTTGTTTTAAGTTGTAACGTTGTCACCCACAAACAAGCGACGTAAATTAAATAACAAGTAACTAAATATTTTTGTAGGGTTTTTCACTTTTGAACGAAAATAAATTGAGATTGACTACGATTAATGAGAAAGAACTAGGTAATTGATGTCCCTAGGGTTGTTAACGATTTCCGGAATTATGCATGAAACACTCTACTCACGTTCTAGTTATATCGGGTAATACCCATCACGATCTTCTCTCGATCTCACGTGAATTTGTGTAAATAATAGATTTCGGGTCCTCTCGGTCCACCTCCGTATATCACTACAATCTAATTGATTTCCTACACTTGTTCACCGGGTCCTATCGGTCCACCGAATTCACTAAGTTCTAACAAAAATCAATTGAAACTACCCTCACACGATTAATCAAGTTTCTATCTCCTCTCGGTCTCAAGAAACTACAAGATCACCTAAACTATTCTTTAACACGTCTCAAAGAATTCACTTTCGTGCAATTCTATCAACAAGTAACATTCTAAGGGTGATCAAGCCAAGAACATTAATAAATAAGTACAAGAATAGATAAGCTAACAAGAACGTTCATGGAATTTAAGCAAAAGCATGCATCAAGTCCAAAATCCGGAAAATCATCTAACAAACCCTAGTTTTCCATCAATCACCTAGCTTAAGATGTTTAGCTAGACATAATATGGTTCAACATAATCAAAATCATAGAGTTCACGAAGAATAGAAGAAGAAAATATGATCAAACGCTTGAATCTTCAATGTTGATGATCTTCCAAGCTCCAAGCTTTGTCTCCTATCTTCCCTAGCTCCCAAGACTTCAAAGATGCGTGAATCTATGTCTCTTAGGTCGTTCTACCCGTTTTCTACCAGCTGGGCACGCTTTTTAATGAAAATTAGCCGAAATTGCACTTCAGCCCCTCTACTTTGTAATTCCCGGACAGAATTATTTGCTGATTTTGCGCGGGCTGTATCTCCCTCATACGGACTCGTCTTCGGGCCTACCATATACCGTTGGAAAGCTACGGATGTCTACTTTCCAATTCCGCAAGCCTTGCTTCAAAATTCTTTGTAGATTTTCCTGGGCATCAAAAAGAGTGCAGACTGGTCTTGTGTGGCTTTTCCAACTTTGCTTCGTTTTTGCGTCTCCTTTTCTCCTCTTCATCTAGCTCCATTCCAAGCATATCCAAGCATCTCATAAGCTCCAATGCACCTCTTTTACCTGAGATACACAACACTAAACAACCCGTGCAATTATCATAGCAAATATGAGGGAAAACTTGCACAAATAAGCTAGAAACACAACTTTTCACTCTTAGGCTTATATATCATCAAATTCACATATTTGTGCAAATATAACATATAAATCATGTGAAATAAGACTAATACAACTACTAAGAAAGTATAATAATAACTCCTAAAAGAGAGTTATCAGTTGTATATCATTTTAACTTTACCATGGCATGAGAAAGGATAAGATAGTTGAACGGCCGATGCTTTAAAAAAAGTACCTCCTAAAAGGTGCAATTACTCCGTGTCATTTCACTTCATAATTGAGCTACCTTATTCCAAACAAGAAATAATTTACGTGTTATCCACTCTTTTTGTATCACTATCTCCATATAGGCTCCGCATAACAAATAAAATAACTAAGTAAATTCTCTTACCATGTTTAATTATCTGTTCACTCAACTTTGTTCAATACTAATTGTCCAATACCAAGTTAATAATACAATTTGGTATAGCTTTCATTTTGTCTTCATGCTTGTGATTGCAAATGCACTCTTTGCACTATGATTCAAGTATAGAGCGCTTCATTTACAAGATGAACTATATCTTTTGCCATTCATTTGTATTGCATGACTGTGCATCTCCACCAAACAACCACAATGAGATTCTTCAAAATAAATGATCCTATTTGTGTTGGAAATCATAGGCAGGTACGACTACCTTCCAAACTATATATTAACTGACGCATTAAAATATCTCACACGAAATCTCGGTCAAAAAATCTGGATACATTTCTTCACTTCAACCAAGAATCATACCTTTTTTTCATAACAAGTTATCCCATTATACTCTTCACAGCTGTAACAAGTAAACAAAATTTAAGCTTCATATATTATCAATATTAACTTATAATCTGATTACACCTAGAGGATTTAATTACACGTTCTACACTTAATATTTCAGTCTCGAGCTGACATAATTTATTATAACACAGAGGTTTTCACAAAAATTTGTGCGCCACCATGACAGAGATATAAGAAACATTGTCCACATTAGAGTTTCGGCAGAAAAAAAAATAGAATGTGGAAATCACTAAATGAGATAATAATTTGTATTTTGGTAGAAGGGTGGCAGGAATTTGCCAACTACTACTCCATACCTTCTGGATATTTTCTCATTTTCAAGTGTGAAGGAGATTTGCACTTCAAATTCAGGATAATGGAGTTAAGTGCCATGGAAATGACATATCGCTGTGATGCTCAAAATGTTGTCATTGTGAAGGTAGAAGAAGATGCTCTGACTTAAGTCGTGGCTTTCACAATAATGAACCCATCTTTTAGCGTTCAGATCACTTATTCCCACTTAACTGTGCGTGGTGGTGTGGTAAACATCCATATTTATGCTTTCTCCTTCGTGCCAATTATTTAAAATTAAATTTAACTGTAATTATCTTTTGCAACTATTAGAGAATGTACCTTCCTTGTTCTCAAGGAAAGACATGATGGACAACCCAAAATACATTTAGCTTCGCAATGCACAAGGTAATATGAAATGAGATTTTTGGTGCAGCTTCCCTTCCAGCAAGGACTCTGGCAGGCGGCGCATCTGTTGGTATCAGTTTGTCAAACAAAGTGAAATCGCAGTGAACGATGATTGTGTGATTGAATTGATTCACCGCACGACACACAAATTCAATGTCACAGTGTTTCGATCTTAGGGAAAATGGTTCCTACTACTACTAATACCTACAATTTAGTCTTACCGTCGATGTCTCTCTATTACTGCTGCTATGTAAATTTGTTTATCCAACACTTAAGAAATTTGTGGGACTCATACTGTCGTTTGAAAAATATCGATGGTTTTGGCTAGATTTATAAAACAGGAAGTACTATATTTTCTTTAAATTTTGGCTTTGTCCACTGATATGATAATCTCTGCTAATGCTCATGGGTTAATTTTACTTACAATTCACGAACTCCCATAATTATACTATAATGTTTCTTATCTTAGTGTCAAAATCAACCATGCTATTCATTAAGTATTGTCAAGAGGGAATTCAACTACTAATTCCCACAAGTGAATCCTTCACCCCTGAATTTGTATACATTTAGACATTAGTTGAAGATGCATTATAATTTATATTTAATTTTTGTAAAATATTTACAAACATTTAACCATCAAAGCACTGATCATTTTCAAATTAAAAAACCCCACCGTCGCTGAAGCACTTCCAGAGTTTGCCAACCCAAAAAGTTTTCATCCCTCATCATGTTGTCTTATCGACGAAAAAAGGGTCCAACCTTCATACATTATCTTCTCAAAGAAGACTCCCAACTTCTCTACCATAATCCCACTACCACATATGCTTGCTTATCTCTTTCAACCGTTTCCATTAAACAACTCTTCTAGAATTGGTGATTCAATTAACTCAAGTCAGCTCTGTATTTTTTATCATGTAAGCATTCTTTCCCTTTACTTTGTCATGAAATATAGACAATCATCTAAGCATATTTTCCTCATACATGTACAAACTATTGTAGCGTAGTTCTTTTAATGGATCTTAATGCTTAGACATCTCATCCTTCTGTGTATATGGATGTTTTATGATGCCTTGCACATCTTTTGCATATTTCACTATAATATTTTTGGTATAAGGGTACGCTTTTAGTTGAAATACAATATTTGATATGCCATCTTATCGTTCTTCTTCTGCCATTAAATAAAAAACAAATGAAGAATTTACAATATATGGGTTTTTTGTTGCAAATAAATTGTTAAAAATGGAATACAGTAAAATAAGGCTACATGTTGACTCAACAACTAGTTTAGCCAAATTGAAAGTTTTTAATCATCAAATCAAACAACTACATATCAACAGTTTGACAATCCTGTTGAATAAACCCACTAGAGCATGTTTGTTCAACAAAAAATTGATATTGTCATTTCTAATAGCAGGCTAAATTTCTCTCTCCCTATATGTGTTGTTGAATGTTTGATTGTGTAAATAAAATAGAGTTTTTAATGGTGATCAAAATATGTGTTAATATAACCAACAAAGAATCGACAATAGAAAACCAGTCATATTTCCATTGACATTACTTGCAACTGCTTCAGACACTCACTCATAATTCCAACCTGCAGTATGCATGTACATTATGCTAATACCTCCTGATTCCAGCAATAATTGGTGGTTTCCTATAACAACCATCACTTTTACCAGTGTGTATATACCTAGAATAATATCACTACATTATTGCTTCAGAAAACTAGCACCACGTTACATAATATCATACTTATTTCTCTAATTCCGTGTTTGTAACTAGCACTCGTTCTCAAATCTAACACAAATGTTGAAACTCGCGTAAGCACAAATACGAATGGGCAACACATAAAAGAACTGTCTGTGAGAAAGAAGTCACTAACCACGTTGAATTTGCAAGCTCTTTGACTACCCCTACTGCTAGGAATGAGAACTACACAAACTTATTTCGAAAAGATCTTGTACGCCAAAAAACATCTGGAGGATAAGATCCAAACTTTGGAAGAAACCGCTGGCCGCCTAGACCAGCAACTCGAATAACTGAATATGGATAGTAAAACTGAAGCACCATCATGTTTTCAGATAGAAGCAAACTTCATAGGCGAGAGACCATCACGATCAATTTCTTGCGCTAGGAGTAAGTCTCCATAAATTCCATTTTTTATGTAATTTTTGACCCATGTCTACACAAAAGAATGTTTTGCTGCAATCAAATATATTTTTGGCACATCCACGAAGCGTAAATTACAGTATTGTCACACCAATGTTTCACGTTATACATGAAGCTAATTGCACCGTAATTTTTTTCCATAATATCTAGAATCATTTAATTATTCTTAATTGTTCAATGTTCTGAATGCAATGTTTCTATGAAGGGAGCGGTGAAACTAAGTGTTCATGGTTGTGTATATACTACAGGTAACAACGCTGGAATTGGAGGAGCGTTGAGAGATGATAGAGGAGATTGGTAGCTCGGTTTCATTGTAAAAATTGATTGATTCAGTAGCCTGGAAAGTGAATTGTGGGCAATTTATCGCGACATTGATCTGGCTTTCGATAACAACTAGAAAGAACTTGATCTGGAGAGTTCCTTTCTTGAATCAGTCTACATATTTCAAGGCTTTAGATATGGTCCACGTTCTATGATTATCGAACTCGCTAATGGACACACACTGCTTCACAACATGAGTGGGGCATTCAAACATATTTATGGAAATGAAAACTATGTTGCCAAGAAGCTTGCTAACATGGGAGCAGAACAGATGAATGAAATTAAGTTGTTGTACGATGTTCCAGAAGTTGTTAAAGATATGTTACAAGAAGATAAGATGGCAGCTTGCAGTTTCTTTTAGTATGTATAAAATTGGCAGCAAAATGTTTTTGGCTCTAACGGGTTTGTTGTTAACTTTGTTGTTGAAGTTGGAGCTTAAAATATGACATGTTAAAAGTATACTTTTCTAATAAGGTTGTAGTTTTCTAAATGTAAAATTTTTAGCTTCGATTAAAATGTGGTTCCAAAAAAACCACTTTCTAACTCAAAACACCTTCAACGAAGGTTAACCTGGTATTTACAATTGAATCTTTTATCCAAGGCATCAATTATACCATATGTCGATAGAACTTAAAAATAGATTTAACGTCATTCTGTTAATCCTTTTATGAAGGATTATGCAATCCAATTTAGTAAAAAAGGTGTTGTGCTTGAATTCATTCGGCACACACAACAATACCAGAAAACAAAAAACAAAAATTGTAAAACAACATTTTGATGGTAAAAAGTATCACATTTTTTGACCTCTCTGTTTTGCAGGTTGAGCTGGAGCGTGACTGGATCACGGAGTAGTTGCTAAATAGTACTACCTCCGTTTCTTCTCTATCACACCATTTTGACTTTTGTCACTATTCATTGGGTCACTTTGACCCGGTGATTTGTGTAGCAAAACGATGCGATTTTTTGAAATTTTTTTCATGGCGTTATAGTGTAAAAGTTGCTCTATAACACGGTGAAAAAATTATCGAAAAATCGCATCGTTTTGCTATCCCAATCACCCGGTCAAAGTGACCCAGATACGAGTCTAAAAGTCAAACCGATGCTATAGAGAAGAAACGGAGGTAGTATATTGTTAGCTTCACAATTGTTTTTTGCTGTTTTATAATGTTTTAGTCGAACTGCGATATTTTACAAAAATTGACATTTTCAACGAGTTGGTGAATCTTTATAAACAATTCAGTCATGTACCAGTATTTCGGACATTTGTTGACAGTGAATATAGTTAGCCCCTGGTTGTATTATTAACGTCCACAACTTCATAAAGAACCAAAAAGAGGGATACAAACATCATTTTCTAAAATTCAGGGGAACCAACTACCAACAATGGTCATCTAATGTAATAACAATACTACCACAAGGACAATTTGTCATCGATAACTTCCAGGGAACTCTGAACGTCTAAAAGGTCTTCTCACCTTCACCTTCATTGAGTTATTTGAATGCACCATTGCTTCTAATCCCTTCATGTGCTGTTTTTGTAGTATGTTTATATGAATCTAGTTTCCATACAATGTATGAAATGTGAATCCATGATGAAAGAATTGTAGGTTTTTTATACGGATTGCACATCGGAAAAATAATAAATTGATTCCGTTCATGACCCTCCATGAATCGAATATCTGGCATCATAGCGATGGTAAGGGATATATAGTTTGGGTACCTTGTTGGTCTGAATTGATCACTTTACATAGAATAGTGTCCACGTTTCTATGAATATCCACACCTAGGATTGCACTGGAATCCGTCTAAGGTCTCTGTGCTAGCAACAGAAGAAGGAGGAAGAAGAATATCACGCAAACGGGACACAAAAGGGGTCGCACGCCTCACGAGGCTAACGGTGAGGGAAGGGCGGACGGGGGGTTTCAGCCCTCTTGTCTTGCTCTCCCCTTGCTTTGTTCTCTCTCAATTTTGAACACACTTGTGAGAATATAAGTTATGAGTTCCCTTATATAGTTAATAACTCCTTATTAACTACATATTAGCCCCAATACTAATCATGTCCATACACGGATTAGTCCACCTTGCAAACTAGTCCTACTAAGTTTTCTTGTGGTTGTGTATTGATCCTTATATTTAATTAGTCCTACTAATTAATCCCAAATTCTAATTTAATCCATAGGATGTGTGACCCCATATGTTTCTAGTTAGTTGGTAGTAACAATTACTAACATAGAGCGGTGTCTAGCAACACATCTATGCCACATAACTAATAGAAATAGTCAATGATCCGACAAACCTTGTGACCAATGTTAACGTATTGTATTATCCCTTTGTATCCATATCTGGATTGGACACGAGATATAAATATCACACTCGTATATCCAATCCATAGTTTCTCGATCCTGGGAATAGTCTTATCCATGCAGATAACATCAATATCCCATATTGATTTATCTGATTCATGCCAGACATTCTATAAGCACTGCCCCTCGAGTGGCCATGGATATTTGCTCCTTTATGTGGGAGGGACAAATCCTCTCTACACCACTACCATTTAAGCTTGATTCCTATTATGTCTAATAAATGTCGTTATTGCTACCCAGTCACGGTGTAGTGTTTGATATCATCAAAACATAATATTCCGCAACTAGAGTATCCAGTGACTTCAAGTATAAGGACCAAAATACCGTTGTCACAACTAGAAGCACTTGTGATGCTAACATAATTAAATGTAGCCTTCTCATGGTAGGTCAATCCAGTATGCCATTATCATATAATACATACCCATGTGTTAGAATTGATATCTCCATATCAGTCTACCCACATACTCGTCTATAGTGATCGTCCTATTAATCAATATAAACGACTTGGGATATTTAAAATAAACAACAATTGTAATCTAAGGACTTCATTATATTAATATCTCAATAAATTATAAAATGATTACTCTAGCCAAAAATAATGTTCATACTAAATAAGATTTCCTCTAGGAAATCTATTACAACACGAATTTCATTGTTCAACTTTAACTTCCAATGCACTAACCGAAAAATCTGCAATTTACGTTTCCTCGCTCTTATCCCATGCGTCAACTCTAATTCATTCTCTTCACTTATCTTTTTTTGGTACAATATGATATTTTGTGCCTGTCACTTGATTAGTTACCGTTAAAAACTTCATTAGTATTACCCAATCTTAGATTTGTGAATATTCAATGTTGGAAAAAAAATTCATACACCTATTTTAATTAATTAGTCACTGTTAGAAACTCCATCACTACCAATTTCATTTTATCCCGTACTGCTATAAGAATATAAACAAATAATTCTTGCTTACTACTTTAATAGTTATCGTATCAAAGTTCCGCATTATGAATCACTAGCTCAATTACTATCAACCAATGGAACAACAAACTGTTATTTAATTTTTTAAAAGTTCATTCTTTCTAAATCTTCAATATACTATTCAAACAAAGTAAGACGTTTATTGTACTAATTGCTGCCACAATTTACCTACTAATGTTTCTCTGAATTTGTCTTCATTTCTTACGTACTGCTGATATATATTTCTGTTTCAATACCTTCATTAACATTTTGGTATACCACCGAATTCAAGTTACAGTTTATTAATCCTTGCCAATGCGCCTTCTAATTTCCTATTTTGAAAACAGCGTAATAGTTGTTCTAGAGGATTTAGATATTCATAAATTCAAGATTCAAGATTTTCTGAAGGTTAATGCTATCAAATACTTTTGCAGACCACTATATCTTCACCCAATGGAAACGGTGCGAAGCTTCTACAGACTTCATGACCCCATGTCAATAGCCAATGATAGGGTGGTAAGACTCTCATCCAATTTTTCTCACAGAGTTCAAATACACATTCAAATTCCAACAATTTTCTACTGGCATTTGCTAATGTGTAATCAAAAAAATATATGCAGAATTAGCAGTTGGGTTAAATAAGTCCCAAAAAAAACATTAAATTTTGTTTATTGGTGATTCTGGATTTTCATGTTAACTTTTAACTAACGAGTATTCCAGGGTTCTTATACAAACCCAAGTAACAGAAAAATAGATGTGAATATTACACAAATGCTGACTTGCATTGGTATGTTTGTCTTTTTCTCAATATTACAAAATTGTCGTGAATGCAGAGGTTGCCACCCAATTCGTTCGTTTCCATGGACATGAGTTACAAGACGTTGCTCGTCTCCAAGTTCCAAATGGCGTTCCGTGGAATATCCAACTCTTACGTTCAGGCAACAACGTGTACTTTGGTAACGTCTGGCAAGAGTTTGCCAACCGGTATAACATAGGGCGGTTGTACTTCATCCTCTTCGAACATGAAGGCAATGGAAGCTTCAAATTAGGTATAATGCACTGAGGCTGCACTAAATTTACTACTCCTCTTTTGCTTCCCAAAATGCTGCACATATCTAAGATGACGAAGAAGCTGTCGTAGTTATTTCTTGTGATGAATCAGATGCTCTTGAGAAAGCCAATGCCTTCATAATAGTTAACCCATCATTTACTGTAGAAATCACAAAATCTCACGTGAATCCTCGACGTGGTTTGGTAATGTTCTTCTTTAATCGGTTTCCTTACGCATTAATTTTACAAAGAAGTCAATAATTTCAAATTTTTACAGAACATACATGTTACATTTACGCGAAAGCATATCGCTGAAGCAAAGAACTACGTTGAAATAGAGGTTGCAACGGGCAATATGAATTGGGAGGTTTGTTGCAGTTTCCTGCTACCAGATAATCCACTGAAGCAACGCATCTGTTGGTACCCTTTCATCGAGCACAGCGGAATGAACATTGGGGATGCTTGTGTCGGCTGTGTTTAAAAAAAATGCATTTCCCTAGCAAATGTGTGAAAAATCAAGAAATATGTACTGTTTAAACTGCATAACTCATAAGTGGCTTCTAAACTTCATTACACAATAGCTTGATGCATAATGTTTTTGATAATAGGATTATGTTTTGCTTTACTTATATCACATTTTCGTTATCTATCTCAAAAATGTTAAATAGCAGTCACATACAATGTTCATTACTAAATGGTGCACAATTTTACTATTTGCTATAATTCGTATCATTCCATAACCATTCTATTACTCATTAACCTCCACTAGCACCACTAACTCCATCATGCCCCTCTTGCATGTATTTAAAGCTGCAACATCTAAAAAATTCCACTATCCCCATCTCCTGAAAGTTAAAAAATTGGCAAAAATATACTATTCAAAGAAGCCAGCCATTAACACATTTCAATCGAGCTATACATACATGCTCTCATCCTTTCTCCTCAAACTGCAAGTCCACTAAATATGGCATCCCCAAATGATTGAGATGGCGATTTAATGAATCAAGTGTCACTTCCAGTAAGTAGAGTGCCAGGGTGGACATTTGTGAAGAGAGTCGAACCAGTGATTTCAAACAATTGGGGCATCGCTTTGCCTCTGATTCCTTCTCCAACATCACAGCTAGCTATAACTATGATCCATTTGACAGATTAAGCGGGAAGAACCTTCGATCATTGGAAGCCTAACTCTCACAAGAGCAATATAGTTGAACCAACAGACAAATCAACACATTGATGACTCAAGAAGATGCTAAAGTCGAGACCATATGTCTTCAAAATCAGGAGGTGCTTCATGTGGTTCCACAATTGAGAAAATATCTAATGTACATTCGCTCAGTTTCCATCAGCAGTGGAAGGCACAAAACAACTTTACATGGAAGGCACAAAGGCGACATTGCTAATTCACTACTCTAAAATAACGGAATCTTCCCAAGGGGGACACATCCATACCATTATGCAAAAAAGGGGTTCGTTAGAAGCAGGAGGGAACCAGAAGCAGATTATAGAAAACAAAGAAATCGAAATTGCACTTGCAAGAATGGCTGATAAGGAGACAATATACCGTAACTACCCCATGAAGTTTTATCCTGTGGAATAGCTAGAATGCTGAGACCGCTCTATTCAGAAGAAACTTCAAACATTTAATTTATCTCAATGGACCGTGTATCATAGCAGTTACCGAGACAAACATCTATGGTGAAACTGCTAGGACCTGTACATCACTAGGCTTCGAGAGGGGCTTTGTTGCAGATCCAGCAGATATTCAGGAGGAATATGGTTATTACGGGATAGTAATGAAGTCGAATGTGATATCATTCCTATTTCGCAACAGGACACTCATATCTCAATTCAGGTATTTTAACTTAAGTGTCGTACTATATTACATCTTTATAATATGTTTGTGATTGCTTTTTCCATTTTATTACTATAGCATGATTCTGTTAACATTTATCGCAATATAGGCATGCATGATGTAGCTTACTAGGACAGCCATCAAAGAACAATGTCCTACATTTTACAATTACAAGAATAGCATGTATTGAGGTAATTCATCTCATGTTGTGCAATTATATATTTTTTTGAGAAAAAGCTTGTCTTTTATTTAGATACGGGCTTTATCATTAGCCCAAACAGAGTACAATCTTTCAGGGCAGCTTATAGCCCAATAGTGCATTACATCAAGGCCCATGCCCAGTTTCGCCAAATTATGGGCTAATAAGTTAGCCTGATTCCTACACCAACAAACCCTAGACTTATAAAATACATTACGCCTTAAAGAGAGGCATTTTAACAAGATCTCTCTCTCGGAGCTTCCAAACGGAGCCTCAGCACTGAGACGATGAACCAACGATCTATTGTCACTTTCAATTTCAAGAGAGCAAAATCCTCTACTAACGGCTCCATCCATGGCATAAATGATGGAGTAAGCTTCGGCCAAGAATGAATCAAAGGTGAATATGATGGGAAAAGCCATCGCCAAAACGAAGTTTCCCTCAGAGTATCGAACAACAACTCCCCCTCCAGATCGATGGTCTTTGAGATAAATGGAGGCATCTACGTTCATCTTTAGCTTCCCCGAAGCCGGAGGAGTCCATCTGACAGTTCCCAATTCTTCTTCTGTACCTGCATGCACCGATCTAAAGACCAAGATAAGTATTTCCCAAAAATTCTTCATTTGTAGCATGAGAATTTGATAAAATTTCATGAAAATCTTTATGTTCATCAGAGAATATTCTTTTGTTTCGCTCTAACCAGATACCCCACATCAGATGGATGATAATTTGGAGATTTTCTTGTGTAGGTCATGAAGATATTTTTGAAACGATGTTTAAAAGGAAGGTCAGAGGGTACAATAGCAAAGTATAGCAAAGGGGACAGGAAGATTTGTTTGGACTAGGGGCAATCAAAGAACAGACAGTTTTCAGTCTCTTCCAAATGTTGACAAAGCACACAAGGTGTGGGTAAGTGAATCCCTTTCTTTACCGAGTTAGTCTTAACAACAAGGCAGTGATTGAAAGTCTTCCCCACAAAAATCTTAATTTTACCCGGAATATTGAGATTCCAGACTTTGTTTGTACTGGAACAAGCAAAATTGAGATTATTTTCTGTGAATAAGATGGAAGAAGCCACATAGTAGGCTGATTTAACTGTGTACCCACCATAAAGTGTAGAAGACCGGATGAAGTTGTCAGTGAGAAGGGGATTACATAAGGGAATATTTAAAATTGCATTAGATTCCTCTTCAGCAAAATTAGAAGTAAATTTTGCTGGAATCCCAGGTATGGTAAGTTTTAATAAGATCAGAAACAGTGGAATTCAAGGGAAGGGTTGGATAGCTATAAGGTTTGTGGCCCAAACCTATGGGAATCCATCTGTGGTGGTAAATAAGGGTGTTACGACCATTACCTATACCCTGTTTGACACCTTGGAAAACAATTTCGCAAGACTCAATAAGAGCTTTCCAAATATAGGAAGAACCGGGATTTGTTTCAATTGAAATGATGTCAGAATGATTAAAATACTTTCCTTTAAGAACTCTAGAAAACAAAGAATCTGGATATTTAAAAATACGCCATTTTTTTGCCTAATAGGGAAAGATTGAAATCATACATATATCTAAATCCTAGACCCCCCCATTAGTTCAGAACTGCACAAACATCCCCAATTTTTCCAATAAATAGAATGTTTGTCAAGGTTGTTTGTCCACCAGAATTTAGCCAAAACGTTCTGAATTTCTTTAGAGAAAGAAATTGGGAGTTTGTAAATAGACATAAGATAAGTAGGGATGGATTGGCTCACAGATTTGATAAGAACTTCCTTATCGGCGGGTGAGAGAAGTTTTTCTTTATAAACCAAAATTTTGTTCCAGATTTTGTTCTTTTATACCTTGGAAAGTAACAATTTTGTTTCTACCAACAAGGGTTGGAAGGCCCAAATATTTATCATGATTATTGTTTACATGAATGTTTAGAATCTGGGTGATATCGTGCTTAATATGGTTACGAACACGGGGACCAAAAAGTATTGAGGATTTAAATTTGTTAATTAATTTTCCCGAGACAGCACAATATTGATAGAAGATTGAATTTTGAGTGATAGCATTTGTGGAAGAGGATTTAGCAAAAAAGATGCTATCATCGACAAATTAAAGATGAGTGACACGGGGGGGGGGGGGACCTTGTCCCGCTTTGACACCTTCTAAAACCCTATCATTAACCGATTGGTGGATAAGACTTGAAAGGCCTTCGGTACAAATAAGAAATAAGTAGGGACTCAAAGGATCCCCTTGACGAAGACCCCTAGAAGGGGTAAAACTGTCGCTTTTTGGGCCGTTAATAAGAATGGTAAAAGAGACCGAGGTCACGCAAAGCATAATTTTCTCAACAAAGGAAGTAGGAAAGCCCAATTTAGTAAAGATAAGTCTTAAAAAAGACCATTCAATGCGATAGTCCGTGACATTTTTAGGGATTTTGCATTTAGGGATTAAGGTAATGCAAGTGTCATTAATAGCGGAGATGTCACCACCATTATTTAGAAAATCAAGACACATGGAAATGACGTCATTACCAATAATAGGCCAATAAGTATTGTAAAAGATAGCAGGTAAACCGTCAGGTCCAGGGGCTTTAAGTGGTCCTATGGACTGTAAAGCATCTAACATGTTCGGTAGAAGGTTTTAATAGCTTCTCAGCCATATAAGTAGTAATTTTAATAGGAACAGAATCTATAGTTTGGTAGAGGTTGATATCGGAGGAAGTTAAATGATCTTTGTAGAAATTCACAAAACAACTTTTAATATCATTAATATTATGAAAAGTAATGTCATTAGCATCAGTAATAGAAGAGATAGTATTTTTACGTTTGCGGTCCGAAGCGTGTTTGTGAAAAAACATGGTATAAGAATTCGGTTGTTTGGAAGATAAAAAAGAAAGCCGTTTCAACAAAGTAGTCTTCTCCCTTTTACTGTTAATGTAATTTTTGTAACCCCATTTGCGAATGTATTTAACAGTAGAATTTTTCTTATGTAAAAAAGACTGTAAATAATTAGCATTAGGATTTAGGCTAGGCCAAACCTGATGGACAATGTCTGTGCACTCCGAGTATCGAGTCCAACCGGCTTGAAAGTGGAAGCGCCGACCAGTTGGATGAAAATGAGGCCCAGCCGATGTTGAGACAAGCACTGGTAAGTGGTCTGATCCCACTGTCTCGATTACTTCGACTGAGTTATTCGGGTGTTCGACGCGACAGTTCTGTCTAAACTTTCCTGAACCGAGAAGGGGTGTTCACGACCATTCCACCAGGTAAAGGATTCCCCTTTAAATCCCAGATCACAAAGATAACCGTCCGCAAGAGCATCAACAAATGCATTAATCTGACCCCAACTGCGGAAATTCCAACCTCGTTTTTCGGAACCCGTTGTAATTTTGTTGAAATCACCAACAACTAACCACGGGTGTGAAGAACCAGGGTTGAGGCGACGAAGAAAATCCCAAGAAAAATGTCGATATCTAGCAATAGGATCACCATACAAACCGGTAAAAAAGTAAGGTAACGAATCTGGTTCAGGTGGCCGTACAAAACAATGGATGTGGTATTTAGTAGAAGAAAGGATTTGGACGTCCACATCCGCAGTCCAAAGAAAACTTAAACCGCCCCCAAGACCAACACGAGGCTCATGCCAACCCTTACAATATCCCAATTTAAAACGAACTGAATATGCTTTTGGGATCGTAATTTTAGTTTCCATAAGGAATAAGATATCAGGCCGACGATCCCTCACTAGGGAGTTGAGGGTTTGGAACGCCGAGGCACTCCCCAGACTTCGGCTGGTGATCCAGTGTGTGTGGAGCACAGTATGGTGTGCTGGATGGTTGCCACGTGGCCAAGATCTGTCAGCTCAGAAAGCACTATCTACAATTAGCACTCCAAGAAGCGATTGTGACTTCAACATATTCTAATGTATCCTTCTCGTTGTAGGTCAATCCAGTATGCCATTACTCCTAATGCATACACATGTGTTGGATCGTGATATCTCCATATCAATCCAACCCCACACTAGTCTATAGATGATTGTTCCATTAATCATTATAATTGACTAGGGATGTTTAAGAATATAACACTTATATTCTAATGACTTCATTCATGTTAACATAGCTCTATATCGATAACATAATGAATCGTAAATCCACATATTTGTCACAATTAATTGATTGCCACTAGGGCACAATTCCAACACGAGGCACTCCCCAGACTTCGGACGTTCCAACTGAAGGTTAACATGATGGTCGGCAGGGCCGATTTCCACCAGCCTCTGCCGATTGTGTGGAGAGAGAAACGTCTCGATCTCCTTTGTATTTTTTAAGTCCATCCTCTGAATCATCACCAAGACTCCGTTTACCACCAACTGCTGCAATATCTTTAGTCACATTAGTTCCACTTCCCCTAGAAATCAGTCCCAAATCTTCTTCAGTGTATTCATCATCACTGTCATTAACAGATGAATCATTCTTGGCTTCGTTAAGAAGTTCCAAATCTGATTCTTTCTTCATTATTCGTAACATAAACTGTCCTTCATCTGAATCTGGATCAATTTCTTCGTGACCTTCCTCGGCACTGCCACCGTGTATTTACTATTAGCATCTAGCTGCGGTGTTGTTGTGCGGGGGATATGACACTTCGATGGGATCGCAAACGGACCAAAGGCTGAAGTGGGGTCAGAACTATAACCCAAAACATAATCCAACATGGCTGTTGCAGTCATCCAGTGGCCATATTTTTGTGGGATCTGATCTAGGTGTATTTCCAAGTTGGTAACTTCCTCAATTTTACGAATTTCATGCCCCATCCGTCGAAGCTTCTCGTATTTCAGAAGCACCCATTCAGAACGATCCTCAAGGAGATTAACCAAACAGGCACGCATCAATGGCTCGGCAGTTCGCACCTTAACCTTAACGCGAATGCATTTTCCGACGAGAATACCGCGTGTAGGAACCACCACTTCGGGATACCGTCCCATAATCGACCCAATGACCTTACCAGCCTTCTCGTTATATCAGTTTGGAGAAAGGTTCCATATTTGAACCCAGAGATGCGCTTCGTTGTACAAACATTCTCTCATCCGTTTCCATGGAAACCACTGTTCCATCGCAATCATGGAGCCTCTGTAAAACCATGGTTGCCTATCGAGAATTGACTTAAATTGCTCTTCACTCTCAAAAAAAAATTGGTAGATGTTATTCTCTAGGGGAACCACATGAAAACCTACGGGGTCATCCCAAGCTTTGGACATCACATTTGTTATATTACCGAAATTAACATTTTTGGTAGTAATGATCTTACCAAAAAAGCTTTTTCAGCATTCGGCTTGACCATCAACCAAAGCTTCCGCTGGAATGGTGACTCCCCGTCCGAGTTGCAGCGCCCTAACATGATCCAAGGACCTTGAAGGTTTTCAGAAACAATAAGCCCACGCAGGACGTGTGGGTCGACCCAATTCAAATTTCAAACAATTACACGGGATCAATATGTACTGCATTTACTATTTTTTCATTTAAGGGAAGGAGTATTTTCTTTCCAAGGAAAAGAGGGAAACCCTGGGAGGGCATAGGGCTCGTAAACCCTCGAAGGGCAGAGAACTCGTTTCACCGATCAGGATGTCTCTCTCTGAATCGCCGACCAGGACCAGCAACTCTCCCTCTGAATCGCCGACCAGCATGTCTACCAGCACGTAATCTCTCTCTCTCTCTCTCTTTCCGTTTTGTGCTTCTCTGCGAGCTCGGTTTTCTAATATTGACGCTCCATTTCAACGCGCTGTCGACTTGACGGAGCAGAGAATTGAAGATGGGGATTCGCAACCCTAAAAAAGAAGCTATTAAGCGGAAGCAACCTTTGGTTATTTCTCCAGTTGGTGATGAACTTGTTAAAGAATTGCTCAAGGAGGAAAAGACATTAGGGTCTACAATGGAGTATGGTTTGCTCGTCTTACAGGAGGTAAAAAAATCTATTTTCATTGCTGATGGTGCTTCCTAGTAATATTCTATGATTTTTCTTTTCTTTTATTTTTATTTTTTTTAACTGAAATGTTGGATTTGTGACTGGGTTGCAGGCTTGGGAAAAGTTGAGGTTTCGGCGAATAACAAAATACATGGCAGTCCAGTTCTACCGCCGTACCTACTGGCAGAAGCCGCCTGACAATGATGTAAGTACCTAAAACCTTTAGGCGCTTGTTTGATTAAATAATGTTTTCTATTTCGGGAACCGGTCAATTTCAATCTGTTCATGATAACTGGACCGTTGATAGGAATCTCAAGCATATGCAGGTCATTGTCCCAAGTCGGTGAATTACCATAATCTGTGATTGTGTTTTATACTGAGTTCAGTTTGATAATAGCTTTAAGGAAACCTCAAACACAACGGAAAATTTAATTTAGACTAGAACTTGAAGCTGGAAACATAATTGAGAACTCTCTGAAATTTAGTTCTTGTTTACTACTTCATTTGTTAAAATCTACGACATGCCTTTCATGAAAACCACAAGACACGGACCCCATTGAACTTCATGATCTAGGCTTTGATGTCTTGCCTTTACTTAATCTATGTCATTAAGACTTATAATAGATTGGCAATTAGAATAAGTAACAAAAGTACACCCTGCCGTTTACAGGACCATGTTAACTAAAACTCAACTTTAGTCCAGTATTTTAACAAATACCATGAAGGTATCCCACCCAAAGTATGTAATGTAATTTGTCGTTGATTAGAAGTGCTAAGATTAAATAAGTGAGGCTTATATAAAGGACAAATAAGGAACAATAAAAACCCGCGCTGTAGCCTCAAAGGTGTAGAAAAACAGTGGGTCGACGCTACATTCTCATGAATTCGATTTATCATTTTGAATTCATTCCCTGGGGTACTTCTACTGGGTGTCAGTAACGGATAGCTGTATATACAGTAATGAGAATAACCTGCTCAAGAAGCCAGACGGGAATACCTTATTCATCAAGGAGCATAACCTGCTCAAGAAATTTTGTGCGAGTACTATTGTTCAGTCTGTGTTCATATTAATTGATTCATATAGAGAGAAAGATCAAGGGACTAAACCTGCTCAGAAAATTGTGCGCGGCCACTATTGCTCAGTCTGTGTTCTTTTTCTTTGTAGAGTAGAGAGAGATGCTTGATGGAGATTTAGTGTTAGAAAAATATCTAGACGAAAAGAGTGTTGTGCTATTGTAGTTTCTGCATGTCTCAAGTAATTGAAACTGTTGATTGATAATAATTTCAATGTATGGCTCATGGAATTGATTGCTTGGATGAGAACTTGCTCTGTGTTTACTTCCCGAACTCACTTATGACTCTTCCCTTTTGGTTTTTGCTCTTTCAATTGCTAATGGTGTGTATTATTTAGTCTCTATGAGATGGTTATATTTCCGTTGGCATGCCTCGTAATAGCTGCAAAGTTGGAAGAGACCCAGTACTTCCATATCGAATTGGACCATTGTTGATGAGGTTCTACCCCCCACCCTTGCTGAGCTCAGTTTGATAATAGCTTTAGAGAAACCTGAAACAAAACGGAGCCTGATGTTTAATTTAGACTAGAACTGGAAGCTGTAGTTGTGCATGACTGAATTCATTGAAGCTGTTGATTGATAGGATTGACAGGATTGTTTAAATTCGATGTGCTATGTGGAGTTTCAAAAAGTCCGGATCTGGTTGCTGCTCTTTCGGCTGCTAATGATGTTATTTGTTGATCTCTAGGAGAAGGATATCGTCCCGTTGGCATGCCTTCTGATAGCTGCAAAGCTGGAAGAGACCCAGTACCCCCATTTCGAACCGGACATTTTTCATGACGTCTTACAGCCCCTTGCTGGTTCCTTCGATATGGCAAGGATGTACCTTATTGAACTTGATGTGCTGGCAAAACTCAAATGGGAACTTTACTGGGTCACTCCTTTTCACTACCTTGGCTATTTGATTCAAAAACTTGATTGCCCAGATGAGTACCGTGGAATTATGTACGATGCTGCAGACCTAATTGTGGAAACTGCACTAGGTGGAAAAATCTACTTCACTTTTTGAATAAAATCTTGGAATGCTGATGTAGTTTTAACAATGTAATGTGGTTGGTTTCTTTCATTTTGCAGATGATGAGTTCCTGGGTTTTTCACCATCAACTATTGCCGCAGCTTCTGTCAACCTGATGTATCTCGAACTCAAACAGACTGATGTTCCCAATGGCTTCTTTGGCCTACTGGACGAGGTAGGATATGAAAATATATAGTGTGAGTATGAACAATTATGAATTCACAATCTGAGTATGACTTCTTTTTTTGCTTGTTTTTATGCACTGTAGGAGAGGCCATACGCTACTCAAATGGCATTTTGTTCACTCGCCTCTACCTTTTTCTTGTTTTGTGCACAGGAAAATGTCAAGGCGTGTTTGATGGTCTTGGGGGCATTCCGTGAAAGGAAAAGAGGAAATGACAAGCATGCCCAGGGGAGTCAGAAGAAGGCGAGAAGATCCTGAATGATGTTGAACGCCTTTTCTTAAATTCGTATGATTGATCATCCATCAATGAATTTTATTGTGGCCATGGATGATAAATTTTGTTGTGCTGCTGTTAGAGTTCGTTCCTCACGGAACTTGGTAGTACGCTGCGTATTGTTTTAACACTGTTTACGATCCACTTCTTGTCTTTGATTCGTTCCTCTATTGCATAGTAGTATTATTTTGGGTTTCCATGTGCTTTCTTTTTTTGTGTGTGCGAAGTTTTTACATACCTCTTCATTGAGATTCTAAAGGATTATATTCAGTACCGTCTGGGGAGAGTATTCAGCTCTACCTGGTGCTCACGTGTTGCTAGAAGCATCACATAGCTACTGCGAATCACCCGACGGGTACTCCCTTCTCGAAATACAACATTGAAACTACGAAGCCCGTCCTTGGTTCAAGTTCTTTTCTTACCAGTAGGCAGTGTCAGGGTTCCTGAGACAGCTTTTATCGTTCAACCGGTAAGACCGTTGGTTCAACCGATCGAGCTGGGGGTTCACATAATTATATTAAATAATTATTTTATAAAATATCATAAATTTGTATTAACAGATTTGGGGTTGATTTGGTAATGCCATGATGGTTTAGAGAGTTCGGTAGGAGGTAAGGCGAGAAAGTTATCGTGGAAATCTACTCAAAAGTGTTAAAGAGAATGTGATATTTAACAAAATCTCTATTAAACAACAAGATAAAATCGGGTGACAAAAAAAAAAAAAAAAAAAAAAAAAAAAAAAAAAAAACTATAAAAAGTCATAAATAGAAAAACAGTTTTCTATTTGAATTTTACTCGTGAACCCATCAATATAACTTTGTTTGGGCTTAATAGTATTTTCTTTGGGACACTTCCTTGCTACTATTGAGGGACGCAATGAAAAATGCTTAATTAAGGGAGGTATTTGTAGTTAGTGGAAACTTTGGGGGGGAAGGGGGTTGGTTAGTTTAGGTCGAAGTGACCCATGAAAACGCCGAAGCTACCGAACACTCCCTACTCCGCGTAGCCAAAGAGAACGGGACGGATGGGTCTTTGAGCATGATTGTGCTACAAAATTTTAATATACACTATCATTATTATTTAAATCAGGAAATTATATGTGACACGGTTTATTCTATTAATGGCAATCAATTTAAGCTCTCGGAACGTGACACCAAATTTTGAAAAAACGACTGGTCAACGAACTTACTAATCATCAATTTGAAGTTCAATCTGACCGACTGTTGGTTCAACCGGTCAAACCGCAGGTTCACATAATATTATTCAATATTTATTTGGTTTAATTACTTAATGCATATCCCCAGTATGCCGAATCTAGCACTTTGCAACTCCCTGTTCTAAAACTAGCTGATTGGAACTCCCATTTGCAAAAAATATGTCAATGTGAAACTGGTAAAAAAATTCCATGCATCACTTAAAGGAATATTTCGTTAGTTGACAAACAAGTCCATTTTGTTAGGGGTAAAGCAGTCTACTCCTTAAAAAAATGAACACCACAACAGCCACCCTCAACTCCGCCACTGCCACCATCAACTCCGCCATCCCATACCCAGATTTGATCATGATTTCTTTAATTTTCTTTATAGAAAAAACAAGTTACATTTTTACTACTCCAAATTACCCGGAATTTCCCCAATTTCACACGAGTAATCCACGACCCGTCAAACTTCTTGTAGAAGGAATCAAGATCTTTGGAGAACAAAATACTGTCGAGGCTTTGATGATAATAAGATCTTCTAAGCAAACACGAAAAATTCTATCTGCAATTGAAGAGGGACTGAATTGAAGCATTTGTGGACCATGAACTCAAACAGATCGCAGTAGAAGAAAACAAATAAGCTGATTGTTTACCTGCCAATTTATATAACACCCAATCGCCCAATTTATATAACACCCAATTTGCCAAGTTGAAGTTCAGGCAATGCTTCGATTGAGAAGTCTTCTGGTGGATTCGATTTTGCAGGTGTTTGAGCCATTTGGGGAGAACCCAGTTTCAAAATCACTTGGGGATTGAAGATCAGAGAGTTCAAAGCTTGAACTCTGATATGGGTTCTAATTTCTGACATAAAAGGTCAAAGATTGGACTGATTTGGAGGAATAAATTGTTGACATCAGTTGAAACTGGAGCTTGGGGGACAGAGAGGGCTGACTATTGGTTGGCGACTGTTGGAGAAGAAGCTAGAAACGGAGAAGAATCGAGGATGGATCAGAAGGAAAGATGAAAACAGACGCCGAAGATGGGAGAGAAAGGGTTTTTCTACTTCCTTATCTTCATCTGAGAATTTTCTTTTTCCCTATTTTATTATTTTAAATATGATACTATTTTTAGGCATGGATACTATTTTTAGGCATGGAATTTTTTACCAGCTTCACATTGACATATTTTTTGCAAATGGGGGTTTCAATCAGCTAGTTCTAGAACAGGGGGTTGCAATGTCATTGTTTCGGCATACTGGAGGTAATCATTAAGTAATTAAGCCTACTTATTTTATTTCAGTTTATGAATTTGAGTACAAATTTAACTTTTATGGTCATTTTGGACACTATCGCAGTGAGAAGAGAAACATGGTTCTCAAGAGAAGTGGAACGTTACAGGTTGGGGTTGTGGTCAGTTACGTCACTATCGTAGTGAGTATCCTCGGACGAATACAACAAGTTTTGGTGAGGGATCTTAGCAGGGTAGTGTGAACAAACAGTCATAGTTTTATCCTGCACCATCTTAGCTGTCTATTAGACCACCAAATTCGCAAGGTTCAGGGGGATCCCAACAAACTGTTCATGGTCGAGGAAAAGGGAAATATGGTGGGAAAAGCTAGGGGTTTCAAGGTAGAAAATTTGCACTATATCCAATTGAGGAGCCCTCAAGTGACAACTCAATGATACGAGGTATATTTTTATCGCACAATACATGGGTAAATGTCCTGTTTGATTCATGCACTTCACATTCCTTCATATCTGCTTCATGTGTTTCACTACTAGGCTTATATACGTAAACTCTATATTTTTCTTTGAGAGTGAACTCGCCGGTCAAATCGCGGGTTCATATAATAATATTAAATGATTATTTTAAACTATTTTATAAATAGGTAAAAGACATTTTTCACCCCTCTATTATGGCTAAAACACATATACCCCCCTACACTATGGTTACATACATTTTGGTCCCCTGTCAGAGGAAGGAGGTAACGGCGCACTAATAGAGGGGGGAAAGGACGAAAATACCCCTGAAATTTGACAAAATTTCCCACTACAAAAGCCTTTTCCTTCCCTTCTCCTCATTTTGTAACCCTAGCCAACCTTAATTCTTCCTTTATATTTTCCTCCTCTCTTCCATATTAAGACATAACCCACCTCCACTATCATAAAGCTCCACCACCTCCAACCTTATCTCTTCCCCTCTCTCTCTCTATCTCTCTCTCTCTCTCTCTCTCTCTCTCTCTCTCTCCCTCTCTCTCTCTCTCTCTCTCTCTTCCACTTCTCCTATCTCCCGACACAACCCAGTTCAGGTTTAAGCTCCTACGATGGCGAGAGTTCAGGCATCGATCAGTTTAACCGGCGGCTATTTTGACATAGGAGAGTTGGGCTGTCGTGCGTTTGGAGGTTCGATCGCCTTCCCGGAAGGTTCTGCCGAGATTGTCGCTCCGAACGATCTTGCCGACGATGATGGATGTGCCTTAGACGTGGATTGCAGATACGATGGTTCTCCTCAAGGTTGTCAAACCCGCGGGTTTAGCGAGTTTACGATCCTACATGGCCAATCGGGTTTACCTGCTTGAAAACCCGGCGGCTAACAAACCCGCAAAAAACTCGTCGAACCCGTAGACCCACGATTTGACCAGCGGGTTTACCGAGTCAACTCATTGTGAAAACAATGTAGTTTTAGTAAGTTTTTGATCTTTTATTGCACTAAAAATGAGACAGTCACCCGCCTTCAAACATTGGTTAACCATTAAAATTATCACACGATTAAGAAATAAACTAACGACCAATATCCAATCAACCACACCGATGATTGTGTAAATATTAAACGAACCACACTAATTAAGATTATATGTAAGTTTATTTTTATTTTTTGAAGGACTAATTTAAGAGATAATATATAGAACTTAACTTAGTAAATATTAACTACATCCTTACTTCATATAAGTTGCTGGATTCAAGGAAGAAATATAAATTAATGAATTAACAAATTAGGCTTAATTGTAAACTTATAAATTTAAAGATTGTAGCATTGACTCAATTTTATACCAGACAAATGTAGCATTTAATCATTAAAATCTCAAAAGATTCAAATTTTCATAGGTGTAAAGTTATGTGTAGTAAAAAATTGAATATTTGAAGTAAAACGTGACCCGGGAGAGTCTCGGGTCACGGGTCGCGAGTCGAGTCTACCCACCCTCTACGGGTTTATGCTTACCCACGGGTTTGAAAACCTTGGTCCTCCTACACTATACCCTTATCGGGGCCTTGATTTTGGAGCTCCGTTTCCCTCTGTCGCTGACCTTGGTAGAGTTGCATCTAGATCTCGACTTCTCCTTTCAACGAGTGAATATGAGTCTCGGCTTCTTCCTTTGGCAGAGATGCTTTCTGATTAGGGTTGTGATGCTTTCTAATTTGGGCTGTGAAGTGGTCTATGTTTTGGTAATGGGCTATCTGAGTGGTCTCGGTTTGACTATTTTTCTCAGCAATTAACCCTCTTTGGTGCTGTGTTGTTCAATTTTGTTTGGCCTTTCAGATTGGTTTTCTTTGGAAATGGGTATTGTTTGTGCCCAACTTTGATTTTTTTTTTCTGGAAAAGGGTACTGTTGTGTTAGACGACGGATGTTTGGGGTCCCTTTGATCTTTATATGTCTCTTGATTTTCCCCCTCTATTAGGAGATGATGAATTCAATGAATTGAATTCATTTGATGAGAAGTTGTTACTTTCTGGGTGGTGCTTCGTTTTGCAGCCATGGTAGGTGCAATCTTCTTTTCCTGTTTTCATGGTTGTTGTTGCCTGCTGCTTTTGCTGCTGTGTTCGTGGTGGGAATTCACTGGTGGTAGTGGTGGTGATGCTGGTGGGAATTCAATGGTGGTGGTGGTGTTGCTGGTGGGGATTTGGTGGTGGTGGAGGTTGTGGCCAATGTTGGAGTAAATGCCCTAGAGGCAGTCTTATTTTCAGTATGAATAATGTTTTGGCTAGAACATTCATTTATTATTTATGGAGATATATAATATAATGAACTCATTAAATTAAAATTGTTGTTTATCTTAAATATCCGTAGTCAAGTATATTGATGAGAAGTTGTTACTTTCCGGGTGGTGCTTCGTTTTGCAGCCACGGTAGGTGCAATCTTCTTTGCCTGTTTTCATGGTTGTTGTTGCCTGCTGCTTTTGCTGCTGTGTTCGTGGTGGGAATTCAGTGGTGGTAGTGGTGATGATGCTGGTGGGGATTCAATGTTGGTGGTGGTGTTGCTGGTGGGGATTTGGTGGTGGTGAAGGTTGTGGTCAATGTTGGAGTAGATGCCCTAGAGGCAATCTTATTTTCAGTATGAATAATTTTTTGGCTAGAACATTCATTTATTATTTATGGATATATATAATATAATGAACTCATTAAATTACAACTGTTGTTTATCTTAAATATCCGTAGTCAAGTATATTGATTAATAGGACATGCACTATGCATGGAGACTAGTATGTGGGTAGATTGATATGGAGATATCAAGTCTAACACATGGACATGCATTAGGAGTAATGACATACTGGATTGACCCACCACGAGAAGGCTACATATGAATTATGTGAATGTCACAAGTGCTTCTCGTAGTGACAATGGCGTTGTCGTCCTTAGACTTGAAGTCAGTAAATACTCTAGTTGTGAAATATCATGTTTGATATTATCAAACGTTACACTGTAACTGGGTAACTATAAAGATGGTAATCAGACATGATAGGAAGCAAGCTGAGAGAGGGTAGTGACGTAGAGAGAACTTTCCCTTCCACATAATGGGAGAAAATACGGAGATTCGAGGGGTAGTGCCTATGAAATACCTTGACAGACTAAGATAAATCAATATGTGATATTGATGTTATCTGTAGGCTTATCTGTACAGATAAGTCTATTCACAGGATCGAGAAATTATGGATTGGATATATGTGCTAGCTAGTATTAGATAGTTAGATGATAGTCAAGACATGGAGAAGAAGCTTAAAGAATTGAAGAAACCACAAGAAGGCATTATTCCACAAGCTAAGGCGCATGGACTAACGATGGAGGCACATGGATATGAGCTTGGTGTTTTTAGGGCTTATATATATTCTCATTGACTTGGAATATCTTAGTTTTAGGAGGCCACATCCACATCACATTTATTTATTATTTGTGCTTATTTAATTTATTTTCTTGTTATTTATTTTTGGTGTATGGATGATGCATGGAAATTGTGACGAGATGATAACTAAAAACCTCGAATCTTTTATTTTGGGATTTCCCAACCCAAATAAGTAGATCAGTTGGATCAACTAGCAATTAAAATTTAAAGGTAAAATTCCTCAAATTAAATATTGCGTTTTTACCTTCTCGTTACTTAACACTCGTCAAAACTATAATGTATAAATTCGGGCTTGCCAAAGCAATGAGATTTGATTCTTTATAGGATGACGCGATGGCACAAGCAAGTAATGTGAAATTATTGAAGTAAGAGGTTGGACGCAACTAGGCTACTTCGATAGGATTGAAAGCCTAGACGCAAGAAAATTGGAATTATCTATGAGATAGATAAATAAGGAGTTATTTGTCCAATTGAAGCAAGATTTGCATAGGATGTAATTGGAAATTTTTCCTACCAAAATAACTAATTCTTGTGTGACTTGCCAAATCTAGCTGAAGAGGAAGTGAAATATAGATCTTGGCCCACTAGAAGATATATATGATATTTTCCGCATTAATAGAGATGGTTATTAATCCGAGAAAAATAGTGTGAGCTATATTTAATAATATAGTCATTATTAAATGTAGTCATTTGTTCACAAAATACTAAAACTTCTATATTTCTCATTTTATAGAATTTCAATGGCAAACAATTCATCGAATTCATCACAATCCCTACAGTCAGTCCTTGAAAAAGGACAAGCTTTCAACAAATAAGTTATTGGACTGGTACAGAAACTTGAGAATCGGTATCAAGCAAGAAAAGAACTTGTACATTCTAGAAGAGCAAGTTCCCGAAGGTCCAAAAACTAATACTCCTGCAGCCATAAAGGGATATCAGAAGATCGTTGACGATGCTAATGATGTGGCCTGCCTTACGCTTTGCACCATGAACTCCAAGCTTTAGAAGAAACATGAGGACATGGTTGCATATGATATGATTATACACTTGAAGCAGCTCTTCCAAGAGCAGGCTAGGCATGAGCGGTATGAAGTGTCAAAGGAATTGTTCAGATGTGATATGTTAGAGGGAAACCCAGTGGGGCCTCATGTACTGCACATGATTGGGTACTTGGAGTGTCTCACTCGTCTGGGATTTGTGGTTGTCAAGAGCTGGCCACTGATATCATCTTGCAATCATTGCCTGATAATGACGGACAATTCATTATGAACTATATCAGGAATGAGATCAGCAAGCCTCTATCATATTTTCTCAATATGTTGAGGACAGCTGAGTAAAGCATCAAAAAGGGAAAGGCAAGGCCATAATGATGGTCAGCAAAGGAAAGAGCAAGTGGGGAGTTTAAAGGAAAGAGCAAAAAAGTTGCGAAATCCAAGGAGCCTGCTTTAAAGCCATCTGGGGGCGTGACTAAGGGGGAGTGTAACTACTGCAGTCAGCCTGAGACACTAGAAAGGAACTGCCCAAAATATCTGGAAGATAAAAGGCTTGGAATAGTGATTCCACCACCACAAGGTATTTTTGTTATACATATCAATCTGTCTTTCTATTCATCTTGGGTATTGGATACTGGATGTGAATCTCACATTTTTTGAAATGAGCAGGATCTAAAGAGAAGCAGAAGATTGGCTAAAGGGGAGATAGTCTTCCGCGTGGGTAATGAAGCAAGAGTTGTTGCATTAGCCGTAGGCGTTTATGGGTTATCTTTACCTTCTAAACTTATCTTAGAATTGGAAAATTTTTATTGTGTGCCTGTTATGAGCAGAAACATTATTTCTATTTCTTGTTTGGACAAGACATGTTTTTCTATTAAAATAAAGGACAAATGTTGCTTCATTTATTTTGATGGTTTGCATTATTGTGATGCTTTATTGTCTAATGGATTATATATCCTTGATCTAGATAACTCCGTATATAATATTAATACCAAGAGGATTAAAACTAAAAATTTAAATCTGAAGTACTTATGGAACTGTCATTTAGGCTATATAAACGAGAAACACATTTCTAGATTCCATAAGGATGGATTACTAGACTCATTTGATTGTGAATCATATGAGACATGTGCGTCTTGTTTATTAGAAAAAATGACAAAGTTCCCTTTCAATAAGATAGGTGAGATGACTAGTGAGAAAGTGGCTCTCGTGCATACTGATGTAAGTGAGCCATGTGACACGCCAATCAGAGGTGGTTATCTTTATTTCATTACATTTACTGATGATTTCAGTAGATATGGATTTGTATACCTTAGGAAGGCCAAATTTGAATTCTTTGAAAAGTTCAAAGAATTCAAGAACAAAGTAGACATGCAACTTGGCAAAAGTATTAAGCCTCTACGATTGGATTGTGGAGGAGAACACTTTAGCCAAGAGTTTGAGGATTATCTTAGAGAGTGTGGGATCTTGTCCCAACTCACTCCACCCAGAAAGACATAGTGGAATGGCAAGTCCGAGAGGAGGAATAGAACTCTCTTGGACATGGTTCGACCTACGATGTGTGAAATTGATCTTCCATTATCATTTTGGGGGCACACTCTATTATGTGCAGCTTTCAGCCTTAACCGTGTTCCATCCAAATCTTTCATGAAGACTCCATACGAGATATGGAGTTGGAGGTGTCCCATATTGTCTTTTATGAGGATTTGGGGCTGGGATGTCTATGTAAAAACTTTACAAATAGACAAACACGGAACCAAGTCGAATAAGTGTAAGATTGTGGGATACCCAAAGGAAACGGAGGGATATTATTTCTACAGTCCAACCGAGAACAAAGTGTTTTTTGCCCGGACCGGCGTGTTTCTAGAAAGAGAATTTTTTTCAAAAGAAGCCAAGGGGAGGACTTTAGAACTTGAATAAATTCAAGAACCACAAAAAAGTGATCCTAGAATGGAACATGAACAGAAACCATAAGTTGTTGTGGAGCAACCTGTTCAAGAAACATAAGAACTTCGTAGATCTAGTAGGGTGACTCATAATCATAGATGAGCCTACTACCTATGGAAAGACCATGAAAGGGACGGGCTCTCAAAAGTGGCTTGAGGCCATGAGATCCGAAATGAAATCCATGTATACCAACAAAGTATGGACTTTGATGGAACCACCCCTGGGGGCTCAGCCAATAGGGTGCACGTGGGTCTTCAAGAAGAAGACTGACATAGATGGCAAAGTGATTCCCTATAAGGGCCGATTGGTGGTAAAGTGATTCAGACAAATTCATGGTATTGACTATGATGAAACCTTTTCCCCAGTCGCAATGACCAGATCATGCCCATAAAGTGTGGAAATTAAAGCGATCCATTTATGGATTGAAGCAAGATTATAGGAGTTGGAATCGACGTTTTGATGGTGGAGTCAAAGAGTTTGGCTTAATCAAGAACAAAGATGAATCTTGTGTTTACAAGAACGTTAGTGGGAGCTCTGTTGTGTTTCTGGTCTTGTATGTGGATGACATACTACTCATTGGAAACCACTCCTACCTTGCAATCTGTCAAAGATTGGCTAGGAAAGTGTTTCTCAATGAAGGACTTAGGGGATGCAACTTATATACATGGTATCAACATCTATAGGGACAGATCGTGGAAGCTGCTTGGCCTATGACAATGTCATATATAGACAAGGTGTTGAAATGGTTCAACATGCAAGCCTCCAAGAAAGGATTATTCCCATGTTACATGGATTCACCCTTTCAAAGGCTGAATGTCCCTCCAATGAGATTGAGAAGGACCGCATGAGTAGGCCATATGGTCCATCATGTACGCCATGTTATGTAGATGTGTCAAACGCGTTGAGTATGGCAAGCAGATATCAGTCCAATCCGGGTGAGAGTCACTGAATAGCTGTCAAGAACATTTTTAACTACATGAGAAGATATAAGTATGCGTTTTTGAGATATGGAGGGGAGGAAGAGCTGCGTGTAAGGGGTTACACTGACGCAAGCTTCCAAGCTGACATAGATGATTTCAAATCGCAGTGGGATTCGTGATTTGCCTGAATGGAGGAGTTGTGAGCTGGAAAAGTTCCAAGCAAGAAACGGTTGTTGATTCTACAACTGAGGCTGATTACATTGCTGCGAATGGCGCATAAAAGGAGGTTGTTTGGATTAGGAAGTATTTACTGAGCTTGGTGTGGTTCCTAGCATTTTGGATTCGGTTGAGTTCTATTATGAAACCACTGGGGCGATCGCACAATCCAAGGAATCCAGGTGACACCAGGAATCCAAGCACGTACTCCGGAAGTTTCATCTTATTCGTGAAATAATGGATAGAGGATATGTGAAGATATGCAAGACTCCTACAAATGAGAATCTGTCAGATCCACTTACAAAGCCGCTTGTTCAGCGCAAGCATGAAGAGCACACTATATCTATCGACATACGAGATGCACCGGATTGGCTCTAGTGCAAGTGGGAGACTGTTGGAATAGATTCCCTAGAGGAAATCTTATTTAGTATGGACATTATATTTTGGATAGAATAATCGTTGTATTATTTATGGAGATATTAAATATAATGCAGTACATAGATTACAATTGTTGTTTATCTTAAATATCCCTAGTCGTTTATATTGATTAATAGAACGTTCAAATATAGACTACTATGTGGGTAGATTGATATGGAGATATCAACTCTAACACATGGGTATGTATTTTTATGATAATGGCCTACTGGATTGACCACCACGAGAAGGCTACATTAATTATGTTAACGTCACAAGTTTTTCTCGTTGTGACAATGGTATTGTGGTCCTTAGACCTGAAGTCACTAGATACTCTAGTTTTGGAATATTGTGTTTTGGTGTCGTTAAACACTACACCGTGACTGGGTAGCAATAAAGGCATTTATCGGACATGATAGAAAACAAGCTTAGAGATGGTAGTGATGTAGAGAGGATTTGTTCCTCCCACATAAGGGAGAAAATATCAACGGCCACTCGAGGGGAAGTGCTTATAGAATGTCTGGCCAGACTCAGATAAATCAATATGGTATATTGATGTAATCTGCATGGATAAGAGTATTTCCAGGATCGAAAAACTGTGGATTGGATTTACGAGTGTGACTTTTTATGTCTCGTGTTCGATCCGGATATGGAGACAAATAGATAATAAAATGCGGTAACATTGGGCACAAGGGTTGTCGGATCACTGAATATTTCTATTAGTTGGGTGGCGTAGATGTGTTGCTAGACATCGCTATATGTTAGCCATTTTTACTACCAACTAAGTAGAAACCTATGGGGTCACAGACTATATGGATTAAAATAAAATTTGAAATTAATTAGTAGGACTAATTAAATAGAAGGATCAATACACAACCATGAACAAACTTTGTAGGACTAATTTTCAAAGTGGACTAATCCGTGTATGGACAGGATTAGTGTTGAGGCGAATATGTAGTTAATAAGGAGTTATTAACTATACAAGGGCACTCCTAGATTATTTTCCATAAGTGTGTTTCCAAAATTGAGAGTGAACAAAGCAAGGAGAGAGCAAGACAAGGAGGCCGAGACCCCCCTGTCCGCCCCTCCCTCGTCGTCGGTCTCGTGAGGCTCCACTGTCTTGGGTGTCCCGTTTGCGTGATCTTCTTCTTCCTCCTTATTCCTTTGCTAGCACAAAGGTGTGAGAAGAATTTGCAGCAATTGTAGGTGTGGATATTCATACAGACGTGGACGCTAGTCTACGTAAAGTGATAAACTCAGACAAACAAGGTACACGATTCTAATTTCCCTTACCATCGTTATAATGCTAGATCTGCGATTCATGGAGGGTCTTGTACGGAAACCAATTATTGTTTTTGCGCTGTGCAATCCGTATAAAAACCCTACCACATATACAACGCGGTAACATTGGGCACAAGGTTTGTCGGATCACTGACTATTTATATTAGTTGGGTAGCATTGATGTGTTGCTAGACAACGCTCAATGTTTGTTATTGTTACTGCCAACTTAATAGATACCTATAGGGTTGCACCCCAAAAGGATTAAGCTGGATATTGATGTTAATTTGTATGACTAATTAACAATTATATGGATCAAGGATTAGAACGCAACCACATGAAAAGTTAATTGGACTAAGTTGGAAAGTGGACTAATCCGTGTATAAAAGGGGATTCCTAGCTCTATTATTTCACAAGAGTTGCCATGGAGTAAAATAACAGATAAAGGAGAGAACACCCAGGATATTCCGCCCCTACCTGTCGGCCTATACCCGTCATTGACAAAGGCTTCGGCCTCGTTGCTCAATTTTGTGTGATTTCTTGATCTCTTCTTCGACGTTTCTAGCACTAGGCGTGGAGAAGATTCCATTTCTCAATCCCAAGGTGTGGATATCATAGAGACGAGGACGCTTTTCTTCGTTGTGATCACACAGACTTACAAGGTACACAATATCTCCTTTTATCACGTTATGATGGCTTAACCTGCGATTTGTGGAGGGATTTGACAAGGAAATTGTTACTGTATTTCCGCTGTGCATCCCGCATCAAACCCTACATTGAAGAAAACTAAGAACATGATGAACATAATAATGAACACAAAATGGGTTGTATTTGTCCACAATTCGTACCTTGTAAGGTAAAATAGTCACAAAAAGGTCAAATTGCACCCCTATTAACTGAATGTAACAAAAGGGTGGTATCGGTCCACCATCCATCCACCCACTGACAGGGGGTATCTATCTCTGACAGGGGACCATATGGTATTTAACCATAGTGCATGGGTATATATGTATTTTAGCGATAATGGAGGGGTGGAAATTATCATTTACCCTTAATAAATTAGTGTATGCATATTTGAATTTGTGATGAAGCCAAAGGTTATTCATCCCCTCTCCCCTATTTTTGATATTTGGGACAATTTTTAACCCATTCAAAATCCCTCAAGATGAGGATAACTCTCCTTTCTTACTCCCTCTCTCTCCATTATCTCACCATATTAGTTCTTTCTCTCTCTTTCTAAAAAACATATTTCTCCCCAACCTACAATAATTTCTCCCTATCTTTCTCTATCTATATAAATACAACACATCTCTTTCTCTCTCTACGACATGTCATTCTACCTCCTTTCTCATCTCCTCTATTTCATCCTTTATCTCCTCTTCTCTCATAAGGATCCGTAGCAAAAAAAGACACAAAAATCAACCTTCTTTCTCTCTCTCTCTCTCTCTATATATATATATATATTGTCTTCTCTCATCTTTGGATCCATAAAAGGACAATACAATACTGGTCCGTCGTAACGGTGCCATGTCCGCCTGAGACCACAAGCGTCAGAAAAGTTTGATAGCTCGGAGGCATATTTGTGTTTTTGACGGGTTTTGGCCGGTTTCTTTACGTGGACGATCCGATTGTTAAACAGACCCGAGTTAGCAAATTTGAGCATTCGAACCACTCGTCCGTTTTAAGACTATGAATGACTCTATGTCCATCTAGACTCGCATCTAAGAAATAGACAATCATAACTTTGATCCCGTTCTACATAATCATATATTTCATAGTTATTTTATGCGGAGTGTGTCAGGAAGGAATAGCGATCATACTTTCATATGTATAGACTGAACTGAGTATCATTGGGGGTTCAGGAATAGTCAGGGACTGTACAAAAGAGATTGGATTGTCAGGGGAAAAACAACAATTTTGTTGGGCATTCAACATCACATCTATATAGTGCATTCTTCCTCACTTAGAGGACAAGTATTAGTAGCATAAATATTTGAATTGTGTAGTGATTGCTAGATCATGGAATCAGCTTTGTTGATCAGGGAACTAAGCTGCATATCAGGCAAGCATACGTAGATTATGATGCTACTGTATTTCTCTAAGAGAAGATCACCCATATGAATAATAGGATTATGAGTTGTGATATTATCGTTTTCGAACACCTGGATGGTTACTATCGTCTTCGGACGTTAATTTGTCTTCAGACACCTTGGGCTTGTCTTCAGACATGTAGGCAACTAGTACTACTCTCTGGACCGATGATCTAGTAGGGGGTGTGCACAATTAAGGTCTAGTTGTCTTGCTGGATTTGTTTCCTTCCTTGTCGGAAGTTAATCTGGTCTGCACAACCCTCTGGGTAGTGGATTTGGAATCCTCCATATAAGGCTGGTATGGGTGTGGTGGTTATCGATAATTGAGGAAACCTGAGTTATAAGTTACAGGTACTAAATTTGTGTGATCTATGGTGGTACGACAGGGTAATGACTTGAGTATATGTAAGTTCAAAGTTAAATCTTTTCAAAACTCTATCTATATTACTTTCAAAGTACTATATTACGTGGTATATTTTTTGACATTCTACTCGTCTATCTGTTGTTTACTTTTCATGTGAGAACATAGGAGCTTAGGAATATAGTCAATCACTTAGAAGTCTAAGGATCAAACATTGTATGATTGTAAGTTTTAAATTAATTCAAGTTTCTTTAATTATATCTCATAACAGAACTGTTAGGGTTATACTCCTTGTTGGGGCATGCATGTGCCTTATGTAGGGTTTTGAACATGGAATCGCAGCGGAAGAAGATCATTATTCCGTTCAAATACCTCCAAGGATCACAAGTCAAGAACACATAACGAAAGTAAAGGACTAATATGTGTTTACCTTTGGGTTCTCCTTTGATGACTTCAAACGCGAATAATTTCACGTTCTCTACGGTTGATCCACGACTAGGATAGAGAATTGGACCTTCCCAACCTTCTTGTTCTATATATAACGGAGGAAGGAGACAAAGGAATCACACAACGAAGCCACAAAGGAAGGCTCGGCCTCCTTTGTGTGGCCGACGGGTTGGGGCGGCGGGTAAGGGGGCGGCAGGCTCTTTAACTTGCTTGCTCTCAACTCTTTTCTCTCCTCTCAATATGTGTTATGAATAACATGTATTGAGAGGGAAGGAAGGATTTCCTTTATATAGTCCAACTACTCCTAGTTGTTTCCATAAAGGGCGCAATACTAATCATATCCATATGTGGACTAGTATTATCTGCTAATTAGTCCTATTAAGTTAGCAACTTGTTGCAATATGATCCTTTTAATTAATCTCTATTAATTAATTATCTTGTCCAATTATATCCATATGGCGAGTGACCCCATAGGTTTCTGTTTAATTGGTAGTAACTATTTACAAACATGGAGCGGTGTCTAGCAACACATCGATGCCACCCAATTAATAGAAATAGTCATCTTGACAAAACATTGTGTATCGCATCCCTTTGTCTCATTATCCGGATTGGACACGAGACATACAAGTCACACACGTGTATCCAATCCATGTTCCTCGATCCTGGGAATAGCCATATCCATGCATATGACATCAATATCCCATTATTGATTCATATGAGCCTGGCCAGACATTCCATAAGCGCCATCCCTCGAGTGGCCTCGGATAACTGCTCCCGTTATGTGGGAGGGACAAATCCTATCTACATCACTCACCATCTCTAAGCTTGCTTCCTATTGTGCCCAACAAGCGCTTTTATAACTACCCAGTTACGGAGTAGCGTTTGACGTTGTCAAAGCACAATATTCCAAAACTAGAGGATCTAGTGACTTCAAGTCTAAGGATGATAATATCCTATCACCGCGAGAAGCGCTTGTGAGTCTAGAAATCCATCCTTATGGAGCCTAGTACATGTTTCTCATTTATAACAATGCCATAGATAAGCAGGATTTAAATCATTCATTTTAATCCTCTTAGTATTTATGTTATAGATTGGATAGCTTAGATCAAGGATATATAATCCATTAAATAATTGAACACTACAATAGTGAATACTATCAAAATAAATGGAACAAAAATTGTTCTTTATTGAAATGGTAAAACTTTTATTTTCCAAACAAGATACGGAAATAATGTTCTTACTCATAGCAGGAACATAAAAGCAATTATCTAATTCTAATACTAATCCAGAAGGCAGAGACAGCCTATACACGCCTATAGCCAATGCAGCAACTCTTGCTCCATTCCCAACGCGCAAGTCCACCTCTCCTTTGGCTAATCTTCTACTTCTACTTAGATCCTGCACATTTCGACAAATATTAGATCCACATCCAGTATCCAATACCCAAGATGAAGAAGTAGTTAAATTAACATCTATAACAAAAATACCTGGTGGTTGTGGGATCACTATCCCAAGCCTTTTATCCTCCAGATACTTTGGGCAATTCCTCTTCCAGTGTCGAGGCTGAATGCAGTAGTGACAATCACCCTTGATCACGCCTTTGGCCACGCCACCAGCAGGTTTAAGAGCAGTGTCCTTAGGTTTAGCAACTTCCTTGCCTTTACCCTTGGAAGTAGAGGCAAACCTTTTTCCCTTTCCTTTCTGCACCATCATTATGTCCTTGCCCTTTCCCTTGTTGATGGATTGTTCAGCTGTCCTCAACATATTGAGTAGCTCTGGCAGAGGCTTGGCGATCTCATTTATGTTATAGTTCATGATGAACTGTCCATAACTATCCGACAACGATTGCAGAATTAGATCTGTGGCCAACTCTTGACCAATCAGGGACCCTAGGCGATCAAGATTTTCAAGATACCCGATCATCCACAACACATGCGGTCCTACTGGGTTCCCTTCCTCCAAGTGACTCTTGAACAATGCCCGAGAAACTTCATAGCGTTCAATCCTCGCCTGCTCTTGGAAGAGCTGCTTCAAGTGTTCGATCATATCGACTGCATTCATGTTCTCATGTTGCTTCTGAAGTTCATGAGTCATGGTGCAAAGCATAAGGCAGGCCGCATCATTAGCTTGTTAATACGTTTCTGATACGCCTTTAGGGCTGCTGGGGTATTGTTCTCTGGACCATCTGGAACTTCTTCTTCTAGTGTGTACAGTTTCTTTTCTTGTTTAAGAACAATCCTTAAATTTCTGTACCAGTCCAGAAAGTTGGTTCCAGAAAGCTTGTCCTTCTCAAGAACAGCCCGTAGGGAGTGTGATGAATTCGATGAATTGTTTGCCATTGGAATTCTTCAAAAACGATAAATATACAAGATTTTAGTATGATTTTACTATACTCAATAATGGATAGATTATTTAATATAGCTCCCACTATTTTTCTCGGATTAATAACCCTCCATATAAATGCGGAAAATATCATTATATTTTCTAGTGGGCCAAGATCCATATTTCGCCTCTTTCGAGCTTGCTTTGGCAAGTTACCCGGAATTGGTTATTAGGTAGGAACCAATCCAATTACATCATATGTAACTCTTGGTTCAATTGGGAAAATAACCATTATTTATCCATCCCCATGAATAATCCCAATTGTATGCCTCTAGGTTCTTTTAATCTTATTAAATCTACCTAGTTATGTCAAACCTCTTACTTAAACAATTGCTCATTGTTACGTTCCGTCGCATCTAATCACGATAAACCATGTTGCCATGCTTTGGCATGCACAAGCATGAGATATAGTGATCATGATGAGTGTTTAAATAACGAGAAGGCATAAACACAATGTTTTGATTGAGGGATTTGCCTTTCAATTTTAATTTGTATTGTTGATCCATTATCAACATGATCTATATGTTTGAGTTTTGGGCAAAACTCCAAATCATAGATCCGGGTTGTCTAATTATCTTATTATCCTAATCGCATGCATCAACCATACACCAATCACAAAATAATAAGACAATAAAATAAACAACCACAACAAAATAAATGTGATGTGGATATGGCATTTCTAGACTAAGATATTCTCAAGCCAATGAGAATATCTATGAACCCTAAAATAGATCACATCGCCATGCGCCTCCATCTTTTTGGTCCATCCTTCATAGTTTTGTGGAATGCTCCATGCTCCATCTTTATGGCTCCAATGTCTTTGCGCTTCTTTTCTTCAATCTTGGCTAACAATCTATTTTATCTAGCTACTCCTATACTAAATAAAATAAATCTCACATGTTGAGAAAAGGACGACTTGCAGGCCGTAAACTTAATTAATTATCACATTAATTGATCAGCTCGCATGCCGTAAAACAAACTACAAAATAAACATTCACTCACAAACCACAACCTAGGGCCATATCCAACGACCATGTGAATAGCACATAAAAAGTTAAAACCAATTTTAACGCGCTTGTTCAATTTTTATTGTTTTGGAAGAAGTAGGGTCAAAAACATTCCAAAAAGGACTTCCCAGAGCCCTATGGGATCACACACGGCCCTAGGGCCCGGCCTAGCCCAAGCCGCCGGTCCCCCTGGTCGCGCTTAGGCCCGGCCGGCCCTTTGGCCGTGCGTGGCTTGGGCGGCAAGGCATAGGGGCGGTCCCCTATGGGGGGCCGAACCCTTTATGGGAGTTGTTTCCAAAAACAACTCCTTCCTTGTTGCCCAATCCAAGTTGTTTCCATGTTGAAAAACCCCTTTTTCAAACATGTGCCCAAACCCTAATCTTCAAACCAAGAAACTCACTAATTTGTTGCATCCAATGCACAATTAGGTCTTGTTAGATTGAATATCCATTCAATTGAATCTAATATGCTTCATTTGTCGTTTTACGCGATAAACATAAATTTAAAGTGTTAAAACAACAAAATCGTAACACATAAACTACGTTATGCTCTACGAATTGTGGCTCTGATACCGCTGAAGGGTTTTGAACATGGAATCGCAGCGGAAGAATATAATTATTCAGTTCAAATCGCTCCAAGGATCACAAGTCAAGAACACAAAACGATAGTAAAGGACTAATATGTGTTTACCTTTGGGTTCACCTTTGATGACTTCAAACGCGAATAATGTCACGTTATCTACGGTTGATCCACGCCTAGGATAGAGAATTGGACCTTACCAACCTTCTTGTGCTAGCTAGAACGGAGGAAGGAGACAAAGGAATCAAGCAACGAAGCCACAAAGGAAGGCTCGGCCTCCTTTGTGTGGCCGACGGGTAGGGGCGGCGGGTAAGGGGGCGGCGGCCTCATTACCTTGCTTTCTCTCAACTCTTTTCTCTCCTGTCAATATGTGTTATGAATAACATGTATTGAGAGGGAAGGAAGGAGTTCCTTTATATAGTCCAACTACTCCTAGTTGTTTCCATAAAGGGCGCAATACTAATCATATCCATATATGGACTAGTATTATCTGCTAATTAGTCCTATTAAGTTAGCAACTTTTTGCAATATGATCCTTTTAATTAATCTCTATTAATTAAGTCTCTTGTCCAATTATATCCATATGGCGAGTGACCCCATAGGTTTCTATTTAATTGGTAGTAACTATTTACAAACATGGAGCGGTGTCTAGCAACACATCGATGCCACCCAATTAATAGAAATAGTCATCTTGACAAAACATTGTGTATCGCATCCCTTTGTCTCATTATCCGGATTGGACTTGAGACATACAAGTCACACACGTATATCCAATCCATGTTCCTCGATCCTGGGAATAGCCATATCCATGCATATGACATCAATATCCCATTATTGATTCATATGAGTCTGGCCAGACATTCCATAAGCGCCATCCCTCGAGTGGCCTCGGATAACTGCTCCTGTTATGTGGGAGGGACAAATCCTATCTACATCACTCACCATCTCTAAGCTTGCTTCCTATTGTTCCCAACAAGCGCTTTTATAACTACCCAGTTACGGAGTAGCGTTTGACGTTGTCAAAGCACAATATTCCACGACTAGAGGATCTAGTGACTTCAAGTCTAAGGATGATATTATCCTATCACCGCGAGAAGCGCTTGTGACTTTACATAACTTGTATGTAGCCTTCTCGGATTTGGGTCAATCTCGTATGTCATTACTCCTAATACATACCCATGTGTTGGATCGTGATATCTCCATATCAATCCAACCCCATACTAGTCTATAGATGATCGTCCTGTTAATCATTATATTTGACTAGGGATATTTAAGATAAACAACACGATTTGTAAATCTAAGGACTTCATTGTATTAAATATCTCCATAAATAATACAATGATTATTCTAGCCAATTCATACTAAAATTAGATTGCCTCTAGGGCATCTATTCCAACACCTTAGCAGAGGACACTCCCGTGAGTATAAGGTTCTTCTGGTAGCTTTCCCATCCCTGATGGGTCGGGGTTACAATGTATACAAGATATAATAGTAAGTATATTTGAAAATTTAATTTCTTTAATTTTGATTATAAAAGAACCATTAGGGTTAGTCTCCCTCTGAGCATTTCCTTGCTTAGAAGAGGTCAAATCTGGAGATTCAGGGATACATAAGTGTAATTCTCCAGTACTCAAGCATGGGATGTTATAGAGGGGATCATAGCAGTGGTTCTATGTAAGGAAAAAACTTATAAACTCAAAATAATAGGTGGATAGTGTTTTCAATTCTAAAAAGGATGGGAATCAAGATTAAATTGGATTAGATTTGTTCGGGAGAGCATTGATGAAAGAGCTGTTGGAAGAGATTCCCTATAGGAAATCTTATTTAGTATGAACACTATTTTTGGCTAGAATAATCATTCTATTATTTATGGAGATATTCAATATAATGAAGTCCTTAGATTACAATTATTGTTTATCTTAAATATCCCTAGTCGTTTATATTGATTAATAGGACGATCAACTATAGACTAGTATGTGGGTAGATTGATACGGAGATATGAACTCTAACACATGGGTATGTATTATATGAACCTCTTGTTGTTTACTGCAAATGAGATAAGATATTGGCAGTAAAATTGGAAAAGCCCAGTGGAGAACTGCCATTTTGGATCAATTAGTCGCTAAAAAATAAGAAGATATTGCTATATGAAAGTGTGAGTGTGCAGGTGGTAATGCATCTAAGATGCTCTAGAAGGGGGGAGGGGGTTGAATAGAGTATGCCAACTTTTTACAAAACTTGCTAAGACGATAGAATCTTGTGACAGTTAGTGAAGTTCAAGGCCTTGAAAAAAAGTTCAAGCCCTTGAAATAAAATACAGTTTGAAATAGATCAGTCAAGTCTTTTTCAAGGCCTTGAAAAGAGTTTCAAACCCTTGAAAACAGACAAGTTTGAATGCTGTAAAAACTGAGTAAGCAAAGAAACAGTAAATGGAAGAGACAAGTGATTTACAGAGTTCAGTCCACTTGGACCTAATCTCTACCTCAGGGCTCTGATCCCTGCAGGATTTTCAACACAATTATTATTAATCAAAAGCTAAGACCTAGATCTCAAGCACAGAGAGATGCCTTACTCTGTTACAGCTTGTGGTTCTCCCTAACCTATCTAGTACCTGCTCTAGCTAACTAATTAACCAAGAATTCTCTATTTTTAACCTTGAACAATCCTCGAGAAGAAAGATAGAAATATTAGAGAAATGATCTACCAATAAAGTACAATACAGAAGAACCCTTAGAGTGTAGAAACTGCAGTGAAGTATGCAGTGATCTTCTGTGAAATGGATTGTGAGAATGATGAACTTCTTTGATGCTTGTCAATCCAGAACTTTGTCACTCTTTTTGCCCGTTGAGTATTGTGTCTTGTTACTTTAGAATTGAGCTTTATTTAAACTTCAAACAGCTCTTCAAATCTTCCCATATTTTCAGCAACAAATCTTCTATTTTGTAGCAACAGACTTTGACTCTTTGACAATCTTTTCCAACGGTTAAGTGATCACAATCTCCAGAGATAATTTCGTGATCTTGTATTTTAGTAGGTTGAGAAGCTGTCAAGCCATTCAGATCAAACACAGAATCATCTTCTTAATTATTTCCTTCCATGCAAAAGTCAGTTTAGGAAATAATATCTGCAAACTAGGAAATAAAATTCCCTGCAAAATCATAGTCAAACAGATGATATTTTATGTTCAAACATGTTAGAATAATTTTTCTTTTCATCATCAAATAACTGTAAATCAAACATATGAAGGAGGGATATGAAATCAGCTTAGAAGAGTTTACAGAAAACTCCCCCTGAGAATGTTCATGTAGGTTAAACAGTTTCAAGGCTTTGAATCCAGTTTCAAGGCCTTGAAAATATATATACTATTTTCAAGCCTGTGATAACTGCTTCAAGGCTTTGAAAGCTGATTCAAGGCCTTGAAATAGTTAATCTATTTCAAGCCTTGCACAACCTGATCTTACAATATCCCCCTTGATGAAAGACAAAACCAAATTATGTTTGATCGTTAGTCTCTGCAAAAAATACTGATTAGTTCACAGTTCATAATAACACAGTAATTCCAAAAAGATCCAACTTATTGAATTCAACAATAAAAAGTTCAGCAGATAATCCCTAAACATAAAAACATACAAACCTAGAATTTTCTCCCCCTTTTTTACTTTCATCAAAAAGATAGAGAAGATCTTGGATCAAGTGTCTGGAAAATTTTGAAAAGAAAACTTAAAAACTTAAGAAAAATAGAGAACGGGGAAGAAAGAGTAGGCAAGATTAAGGGTTTGGGTCTTCATTTCCATCTTGATCTCCCTCTTCTTCATCACTGTCTTCAAAATCAGTCTTATCCTGTTATTCCTTTTCATCTTTATCCTCACCAGCAACGGTCACTTCTTCATTCTTGTCCTTTGTAGCAGCCTTTGGAGATTTCTTCTTTTTCTTCAGAGTAATCAGCAGATCATCTGAGTCAGGAATGTTGACTTCATCTCCTTTCTAAGCATCTTGTTCTACCACTTGCTTTCCCTTATCTTTGACTGGAGCAACCTCTTCCTGGTTGGAATGTTCACTAGGAAGATTCTTGTCAGAGTAACCCTTCATTGTACCTTCTTCATACTCAGGAACATCAAGAAAAGTCATGCTCCTGAAGATTCTTTCTACCATATACTTCACTTGAACCATATCAGTTTCAAGTCCATAAAAAGTTTCTTTGATCTCTTCCAAATCCAACTCCAAACCATCAAGTCTCTGATTGTCTGTAGGCTGAGAAGTCTGACTTGAAGCGAGTCAAGGTATTGGGCTCAAGAAACTTCTTTGCAACCAGTTCTTCTACAGTCAAATCTGAATACAACTTCCAAATCTTTTCTTTAGTCTTCACCACTCCAATGTTCTCAAAGGCCTTCTCATTAAGCATTCCCATGCCAGAAGTGACTGATTCCTCTCCATCAGTTGGAATCTCAAAGTGTTCAAAGAACAATTTGAGCAAATTTGCATAGGACATAGGATGTTTCCTTTTATTGGTATGGCTAAAGAGCATATGCTCAATCACTAAATTTGGAAGATCAATCTCATAGCCATGCATGATCAGATACATGATATGCAACATTCTCTCAGTCACCAACTCTCTAGAGTGCTCTCTGGGAAAGATACACCTTACCAAAATAGTGTGAAGAACTTTGGCATCAACATTTAACACAGAGTGTGTTAATTGTTTAGCTGAGGTGGCAGTGTTTGGTAGGTATAACTCTTTTCTGGCTAGTTCCAGTATTTCTGTCTTTGGTGGGTGATTGCTTGTGTCATACCTCTTGGGACACCCTAGCACATTGACAAACTCAGATTGGTCCAATTCAACATGTATTCCAGCAACTCTAGACAGAATTACCAAGTGTGCTGATCTCTTAACTTGTTTCATGTTCAGATAGAAGAGTCTGGTGAGTCTTGGGCAGGCTAACTCTTTAGGGTTCAGCATAAACCACAGAGAACTCTTCTTGAACATAGAGATGCACTTAAGATTCATGTGTTCCACCATATGCATATTCATCATACTAAAAAAAGCAATAGATCTGAAAGCAAAAGCATCTAACCACTGAACTTTGGAGGTGTTTGAGACAAACCAAGTTTCATCAGGGGTTGAGGTCTTTGAGTAGATTTGCAGAGCCTTCTCCATATGATCTTCTGGCTGTTCTTCTGTTACCTTCCCTTTCCCTTTTTTCAGCTTGAGTTTCCTTCTTATTTTTCTTCAATTTCTTGGTGCTAGAGATCTCATCTTCAGGTTGCTTCTCTGCAGCAGCTTTCTCTTTCTTCTACTTCTTCTTCTTCTTCTTCTTCTTCTTCTTCTTCTTCTTCTTTTATTAGGAGGGAGTTGAATCCTTCCTGACTTTCTTCTTGGGTGGAGGAAGCTCTGCAACTGCCTCTGCACTAGGAGTTCTAGATCTAGAGTCTCCACTTATCTCTTGAACCTCTTCCACTGCTGTCTTTCTTTTTTTCTCTGAACAAGGTTTTGATCCTCCAGCCATCTTGTTTCTGTCTGAAGCTCTCCTTGTTCTCATTAGGGTTTGGGAGAAGAATATAGAGAGGTAGGAATGATACGGAAAGAAGAGAAGAGAAGAAGATAAATATTAAAAGTGTTTTGAGTTTCAAAAGGAAACTAGAATATCTCTCTGATCTGAAAAGATCTGAAATAATCAGAGAGGATTCAAAATCTTTTAGTCCGTTGGAAAGAAATAATTTAATACTATATTTGGCTAAAAATAATTTTTGAGAAAGGTAGGGGCTATATTGAACAAATATCTACAGAGATATCACCCAATACAGAATGATCCAAGTTTATTAACTACTAGTATAGCAGACTTATTTTCAAGGCTTTGAAAATGTTTTCAAGGTCTTGAAATGTTGTAACACTACAACAGATAAAAATCAAAGCTTTGAAATGATTCAAGGCTTTGAAAATCAGTTAAAATATTGAAATCATATACAAATTACCTTTCTTACCTGATGCTCCCTCTAAACCAATGCATCTTTGTTTAACATTCCCAATTCCAATCTTAAACCTGAGATGCTCTCATCTGCTAATGGTTTAGTGAAGATATCTGCAATTTGCATGTTAGTAGCAACAAATTCAAGAACAATATCACCTTTTTCAGCATGATCTCTGATGAAATGGTGTCTGACATCAATGTGCTTGGTTCTTGAATGTTGAACTGGATTCTTTGTAATTGAAATTGCACTGGTGTTATCACATTTGATGGGTATGCTTCTGAAATCAAATCCAAGGTCTCTTAGCTATTCAGCAATCCATAATACTTGTGAACAACATGCTCCTGCAGCTATATATTCAGCTTCAGCTGTTGATAGAGAAACTGAATTCTGTTTCTTAGAATGCCAACCGATCAAGGATGATCCAATAAATGGGCAAGTTCCTGAAGTGCTTTTCCTATCAACTTTGTAACCTGCAAAGTCAGCATCTGAAAAACCATACAAAGAAAAATTAGAGTGTCTTGGATACCAAAGCCCTAAGTCTTTGGTTCCATTGAGATATCTGAAGATTCTCTTCACAGCACTTAAGTGTGATTCCTAGAACACATGCATACACTAAACATGATATCTGGTCTGCTTGCTGTGAGATAGAGTAATGATCAAATCATACCTATATACTCTTTTACATTTACACTCTTACCAGATTCATCCTCGTCTAAGGACAGTGTAGAACTCATAGGAGTCTTGGCTTCCTTACACTGATCCATGCTATATTTTCTTAACAAGTCTCTTGTGTATTTGCTTTGATGCAGAAAGATGCCCTTCTTCATTTGATGTATTTGAAGTCCTAAGAAGAAGTTCATCTCTTCCATCATACTCATTTCAAATTCCCTGCTCCTAAGACTTGAGAATTCTCTGCACAAAGGATCATTAGTAGCTCTAAACAAGATATCATCAACATAAATCTGAAATACAAGCAAGTATTTCTCATGAGTCTTTATGAAAAGGGTCTTGTCTACTAATCCTCTTTTGAAATCATTTTCAAGCAAAAAATTTGACGGTCTTTCGTACCAAGCTCTTGGAGCTTGTTTCAAACCATAAAGGGCTTTGTCAAGTTTGTAAACATGATCTGGAAACTTGTCATTTTCAAAACCAGGAGGTTGTGCTACATAAAATTCTTCTTGTAAGTAGCTATTCAAGAAAGCACACTTCACATCCATTTGAAATAATTTCATGTTCTTGTGAGATGAAAAAGCAAGCAAAATTCTAATTACTTCTAACCTGGAAACTGGAGAAAAAAAATCCTCATAATTAATACATTCTTCTTGGTTGTAACCTTGAGCAACTAACCTTGCTTTGTTTCTGATCACTTTGCCACATTCATCCAACTTATTTCTGAATACCCATCTGGTACCAATGACAGACTTGTTTGTAGGTTGAGGAACCAGGTTCCAAACCTTATTCCTTTCAAACTCATTGAGTTCACTTTGCATAGCAATGACCCAGTCTGCTTCTTGTAATTCTTCCTTCACAGTTTTAGGTTCTACAAGAGAGATAAAAGCATTAAAATCACATAATTCTTCAACTGTGATCTAGTTTGTGTACCATTGGTTGGATCTGAAATGATATTATCAACTCGATGAGATGAGAGATATTTGAATCTCATTCTTGGAGACCAGGGTTCAGGTTCTCCATAGATCTTCTCTGGTCTTGAAGTAGTGGCTTTGTCACTTATATCCTTCTGATAATATTTTTCAAGGCTTTGAGGCTTATTTTCAAGGCCTTGAGCACCATTTTCAAGGTCTTGAAAATGTCTTCTGTTTTCTTCTGAGCCTTTCTTGAATCCCACTGGATTCTCAGTCTCTTCCCATAATTCATGCTTGTTCAAATTCAAGTCTGCAAAACTTTCACTCAAAGAACCATCATAGCCTTCATCAAAAATAACATGAATGCTCTCTTCAACTATTTTGGTTCTTTTATTGTAAACGCTATAAGCTTCGCTATTCAGATTGTAACCAAGAAAAATACCTTCTTCACTTCTTGCATCAAACTTACCAAGATTGTCCTTTCCATTGTTATGGATAAAACATGTGCATCCAAAGGGTTTGAATTATGAAATATTTGGCTTCTTCCCTTTGAATAGTTCATAGGGGGTCTTCTTCAGGATAGGTCTGATCAAGCACATGTTCATTATATAGTTTGCTGTATTCACAGCTTCAGCCCAATAATTTCTTGGCAGCTTGTTTTCAAGAAGCATTGTCCTTGACATATCTTCAAGAGTCCTGTTCTTTCTTTCAACAACACCATTCTGTTGAGGAGTTCTTGGAGAAGAAAATTTGTGAGTAATACCATGTTTATCACAGAACAAATCAAATTCTAATTGATCAAATTCTCTACCATGATCACTTCTAATTGAAGCTACCGGTAGGTTTTTCATAGTTTGAAGTTCTCTGCAAAGCTTTGAAAATTCAGAGAGGGCTTCAGATTTTTCTTTGAGAAACATAACCCAAGTAAATCTAGAAAATCATCTACAACAACTAGCATATACCTTTTACCTTTTGGAGTAGGAGTTCTCATAGGACCACAAAGATCCATATGAAGCAGTTCAATGGGTCTAGTTGTACTTACAAAATTCTTTGGCTTGAAGGAGCTTATGGTCTGCTTGCCCTGAGCACAAGCTTTGCACAATTCACCTACAACTTTGTTAGTCTGAAAAGTATAAACATTGTTTGATTAAGAGGCTGTGAGAATGCAATCTCCTGATTTCTCATTTTGCACCACACACTTCTCTTTTCCAAAGATAACTTTGTTGCCATTATCACAAACCTGAGATACATCAAGCAAGTTAAAATTCAAACCATCAACTAGATATACATCAGAAATAGAATTTTCAAAATTTGTACCAACTTTACCAATACCAAGAATATTGCATTTGCCTTTGTCACCAAGAGTAATTGAACCTTCAGATTGCTCTTTTAATTCTGAGAATAAAGATATCTTTCCACTCATGTGTCTTGAGCAACCACTGTCCATAAACCACTTATGTTCTTTGATGTTGGTGACAACTTGCAAACACCAATCAGTGCCTTACCCAGCTGTTAGACCAAGTATTGAATTTGGATTCATATTCAGGATCAACCATTTAGGTGGTCTAACCTCTTTAGGAACCCAAATTTTTTTAACTTTTCCTTTGAGTTGAAATAGAAAAGTGTTCCTCATTATGTGAGGGTCTCTTCTTCTGAAAGGACAAGTCATTTTAACATGACCAATTTTGCGACAGTAACGAAATTTAGGAGAAGTTCTGTTTCCAGCTTTCACAAATCTGGTATTATTCTTTCTTGGAAAGTTTGGATTGAATCCAATACCAGCTTTGTGAACAGACTGTGAACTTCCTCCAAGAATCAAGTTCAACTTTTTTTCTGATCCAGCAAGCCTAACTTTGACCAATTCAGATTCTTGAAGTTTCTCAGTAAGACTAGTCTTTGTTTATCTAATTCACCAACTTGATGTTTTAGATTAACAATGATGTTACTCATCAAAGAGTTCTCAGTGACTACTTCATTGACTTGTGTTTTCAAGGCTTTGAAACTGGTTTTCAAGGCCTTGAAATCACTGTCAGTCTTCTTTTGAGAGATTTCAAGATTCTGATTTAGACAAACAAGTTGTAAGTTCTCTTTTGCTTGCTCATGAAATTTTTCTTTCGAAAGTCTGATCTCTTTCAAATAATCTTCTTCATTTAAAAGCATTGTTCTAAGATAATCTGAGAGAGCATCTTTTGGTTTTGAAACAGACAGTTTACCATTACCTCAATGTTTTTCTCAGAACTCTCATCATGCTTGGAGATGAAGCATAGGTTGGCATGCTCTTCTTCAGATTCTGATTCAATTGAGCTATTTGAATCACTCCATGAAGCTATCATAGCTTTATTTCTTCTATCATGATCTTTCTTTAGAAAGCTCTTGCTTTTCTTATGTGGACAGTCTCTTATCAAATGTGATGCATCACCACATTCAAAGCAGTTCATAACCTTTGATTTATTTTGTGAAGAAGACTTACCTTTGTAGTCCTTGCTACTGGATGGTCTATGTCTTTCTCTGTTGATGTCTTTGTTTCCAAAGTTTTTCTTCATTTTGAGAATCCTTGTCAAGGCTTTGGAAATCAAAGCAAATGGATCTTCATAATCACCATCCTCAGTTTCAAGGATTTGAGTTCTCTCATGCTATTTGGCTTTGAGAGCTAAGTTCTTGACACTTTCTGGGAGCTCTCCATCAGCTTCATTCATAGATATTTCATGTGTCAGAAGCTTCCCTTGTAGGTCATCAAGTTTTAGAGTTGAGAGATTCTGAGCCTCTTCAATAGCTATGGTCTTTGGTTCCCACTTTGTCTTTGGAAGACTTCTTAAAATCTTCCTCACTTTTTCTTCATTCGAAAAATGTTTTCCCAGTGAATCAAGGTTGTTAACAATGTCTGAGATAGATGTTGATCTTGCTTGACTTCGCTGGTTCCTTCAAAAGTTACCACAAGCTTATCCCATATTTCTTTAGCAGTAGTGAAGCCTGAAATCCTATTGAATTCATCTGTACTCAAAGCACAAAACAAGATGTTAATAGATTTGTAATTCTTAAAGAATTGCTCTAATTCAGAAGAGGAAAGTGAGTCTTCAGATTCGGGAGTTCTAATCCCATCTTTCTCTGTGTAGAAAGTGTGAGGTCCATTTTGAATAATGGTCCAAAGCTCTATGTCTTGATCAATGATGAACATTTTCATCAAAGCCTTCCAGTGAGCAAAATTTTATCCACAAAATAGAGGAGGTCTGTTAGCAGCTCTTCCCTGGGAGAAACCACCATCACCTGCAGTACTCACGAGATGGTTAAATCTATACAGTGATACAAGCTCTGATAAAAATTGAAAGTGTGAGTGTGCAGGTGGTAATGCATCTAAGATGCTCTAGAAGGGGGGATGGGGTTGAATAGAGTATGCCAACTTTTTACAAAACTTGCTAAGACGATAGAATCTTGTGACAGTTAGTGAAGTTCAAGGCCTTGAAAACAAGTTCAAGCCCTTGAAATAAAATACAGTTTGAAATAGATCAATCAAGTCTTTTTCAAGGCCCTGAAAAGAGTTTCAAACCCTTGAAAACAGACAAGTTTGAATGCTGTAAAAACTGAGTAAGTAAAGAAACAGTAAATGCAAGAGACAAGTGATTTACAGAGTTCAGTCCACTTGGACCTAATCTCTACTTCAGGGATCTGATCCCTGCAGGATTTTCAACACAATTCTTATTAATCAAAAGCTAAGCCCTAGATCTCAAGCACAGAGAAATGCCATACTCTGTTACAGCTTGTGGTTCTCCCTAACCTATCTAGTACCTGCTCTCACCTTGAAAAACCCTCGAGAATAAAGATATAAATATTACAGAAATGATCTACCAATAAAGTACAATACAGGAGAACACTTAGAGTGTAGAAACTGCAATGAAGTATGCAGTGATCTTCTGTGAAATGAATTGTTAGAATGATGAACTTCTTTGATGCTTGTCAACCCAGAACTCTGTCTCTCTTTTTACCCTTTGAGTATTGTGTCTTGTTACTTCAGAATTTAGTTCTATTTAAACTTCAAACAGCTCTTCAAATCTTCCCAGATTTTCAGCAACAAATCTCCTATTTTGTAGGCAACAGACTTTGACTCTTTGGCAATCTTCTCCAACAGTTAAGTGATCACAATCTCCAGAGATAATTTCGTGATCTTGTATTTGAATAGGTTGAGAAGCTATCAAGCCATTCGGATCAAACAAAGAATCATCTTCTCAATTATTTTCTTCCCTGCAAAAGTCAGTTTATGAAATAATCTCTGCAAACTAGGAAATAAATTCCCTGCAAAATCATAGTCAAACAGATGATATTTTATGTTCAAACATGTTAGAAAAATTTTCTTTCATAATCAAATAACAGTAAATCAAACATATAAAGAAGGGATATGAAATCAGCTTAGAAGAGTTTACAGAAAACTCCCCATGAGAATGTTCATGTAGGTTAAACAGTTTCAAGGCTGTGAATCCAGTTTCAAGTCCTTGAAAATAGCTATAGCCTGTGATAACTAATTTAAGGCTTTGAATGCTGATTCAAGTCCTTGAAATAGTTAAACTATTTCAAGCCTTGCACAACCTGATCTTACACTATCGAGGCAGAATTCCTGTGTAGGCTTCACCACATAGACGAAATCGCTCGACAGCACCGCCTTGCGACTTCTACTAGCTCAACTACCAAAATTTTTGGGGACAACAACACTTCAACACTTCCATCTCTGAAACATGGCAAGTTCTAGAGTTTCAATGGCAAGAAATGTAATATAAAGTATAATACATATGCTGTGAGGTTGCATATTTTTGTTGTGTATATAGTGTGCGTCTATATGCAACCGTAATTGCATGTTTTTTTTATGTAATATAACATGCATATGTGCAACTACTACACTGTTTTGCAAGATATTCGTTCATTTACTTGCTATGAATATCTGCTTTCGTTAGACTTCCCACAAACATTACATGAATATAACAAAAATGAAACATGTATTTGTATCAATTTTAGACAAACATAAACTACTTGCAATAATATTAACTGTAGTATATATATATATATATATAAATACATATTCTCATAAATATTTAATTTTAATACAGTTTACAAAAAACTAATTTTAGTTACTCTATTTCATCTTACTTAACTTTTCAACATCATTCTCTAAATGAGGTCGAGCAAAATTTGACTACTAAAATAATATACAAATTTATTAAGGTTTGTATATTGTTAAACAAATTTTAGTATACAACATTGTAAATAAGTTTAGAACAATCTACAAGTGTAAATTGTTTGCTAAAAATATTCATCAAACTACAACGATTAAATTACATGTTCAAAAAGCAAATGGAGATATAATAGAAGAAATATATATTTGAATAATTTTCTTATTTATGAATAATATATATATACATACATATATATATATAACCATTACATTATGGTACATTTATCAATAATTTCTACTTCCCAGACTAAATATGGGAGCACAAACGAAAGAAAAGAGGAAAAAAAACAAAAAACACAAAGAAGTAATATGATATTTCACAACAACTCACTTTAAAAAAATGAAGTATAAATTTGCCACCATGTTAACAGCAATATTTTAATCAAATGTACACGCCGTCACTACATCCCTGTAAAAGCTTAACCGAAAATCGTTTCCACTTCCATCTTCATATCCAATCAGCGAAGAAACCCTCTATTCGGTAACATCACAATCTTCACATGCTATCTGCACTGGCTCCGCTACTTCAAAATCAAACTATGTACTCATCGCAGTGCATAGTATGAGTCATATATATCTGCAGATCATCGTTGCCTCTTTCCTTGCATAATTTGATTGTGCATAACAACTTGCAACAAGCCTTTACCCTAAAATAAGGATTTCCTAACAACAGTTTTGGGAGACTTTCCCTGCTCGTACCATTGATCTATTTTTGAAATTGCATGTGTATCACCATACATATATGAGGAAGTCAATATTCACATAAAGGCTTTTCTACTGAACACATGTAAGAAATTTCACCAACTAGTCTTCTTGTGGGGCATCTTCAAAAAAACCCAATGTGCATCTATTTATTTTCACATTCAGTGAACCTGTACAAGACATTAGCTAAAGTGGTACTTTCTGGGTTAATTTTCTAATGTATGAAGTTATAACTGCGATGATGTGACATCCTAAAACATTTCAACTCACCTAAAAACTACACTAGGTAAATGTTAGATTTCATTTTCCTTCATATTTCTGATTTGATTGATATACATAATTGAAATAAGTACATGTTTTGATTAAGGCATTATGATATGTTACTTCTGGTTCTGTTTCGCTTAGTAGCTTCTGTTTTGCTGACAAGATATTCTGAAATAATCCATGCATAAAGAGATGGTTGACTTGAATATTGTTCGCCGAACAAGCGCATTTTCCCGTTAGAGCACCTACATCTTCGTGATCCGGTATTGTTCCTCTCTCTATCTCTAAATTTTTACAGCATGTCCAGTGTTTCCTTTTTCTTCCAGTGGCCAACAAATTCTGAGTCTATTGCTAAGATTTGATATGCCAGTAAACCAAAAAAAATGTCGTATATGTGTCCATAAGTGATATATTGAAACCTTACAAATTTCATGGTGTCTGGATGTTTCATTTTACATTTAGTAATGAATACAATATGAAATATAATGGAGGTTAAACATTCATTTTTTTCACAATGTGTGCCAAAATAATTTTTCAAGTAGTCTGCATAGCTATTTTAACTTTTACTGACTTGGATATTGTAGTGCACCACAAGAATACGGAGAAATGTACTTTCTTATATTGTTGATTCCGATAATTTCATTGAAAATTAAACAACCATAATCATATAAATTCATTGCCTTCTTTGAAACCAATGTGATTTTCCACAGCTTCAGTAAGCTTCTGCTCATAGTAATACGATTTTCATGTTCTTGGTTATTCGTCATTCATTCTTAATTGACTTGCTTAGTTGTTGGATTTCATAACTAAAGCTTACAGTTTGACAGGAGGACACAATTTAAATTCATTTATGACAGAAAAAAAATTAGTTTGTAACAAATCAATATGCTGCAAGTGTTAGTTCTTTTTCTCTCTGGACTTTCGCGCTTTAGTATTGAATCAGTCAATGAGATCTGATCAGGGGAGAAAATCCTAAAAAATCGACTGTTATGGCTACTTTGACTTAAAACAGCCTATGTTATATTCATATATGTTACTTACAGTTAAACATATGATTCATCTGTGTTATTTTTTTGAGCATATTCAACTGTGTTATTCACTATACTTCTAATGCCTTACTTTTGCACACACATGAGAAAACACTCAAGTTGGACAATGCATATCTAGAACTGATTGCTACACTAATCCAAGGTTAAAATCTTGCGCATAGTGTGAATCACATATAATGTTCACATGTATTATTTTCAGAGTAAATGTTCAAGCTTCGACCCCGACGTTATCCTGCAAACTAAGTCACTAGAAAATTCGTTTATGTCTACTTAGATATGGTAATAACTTGGAAATATTGTTTCTACATATTTTGGCATGTACACTATTATGCTCTCCATGCCTTCATTTTCATATACTGCTTCTATCTATCAATATTCCTCATGCATACAGCATCTGATGTTTTTCATTCCATATGATAAAAATTCTTTAACAATAAAGACATGTTTCTTAAATTTAAGTTCACAAATACAACAGAACTATGTCTACTATGATTTTTCTTATTTTGTTATTCTTATTTCTTTGCGCCCTACTATTGTCCCATATTATGTGCAACTTAATTGTTATAACAACAAAGTAGAAATACTACCTGCCACTGAATCATACCCTCAAAATAACATGGTAAAACGATAATGGTCGTAGATATAAAAAACTTCAAATTATAGAATAATCTTCTAGACAAACAACAATGATCAATAGCTACTCCAGAAGAATCTCGCAAATTATCTGCAAGAGCATATATCTATATGCATAAGTCAGTTGTCAGATGAAGCTTAGTTTCTAACCATAGGTGTTACTAAAAATTAATAACACACATATTAGCTCCATTACAGTGAGACATTTAGACATGTCAATTTCATTTAATTCGTTTTGTTTATCAAGATCTAGGCATGTCAGCATAGGAGAAACTAATATAGAATACAATGCCTTCCTTGATATGTTTGATGTACACATAGCTAAAATGTCATATTCATCATATTTTACCTCACGTATTAGATTCTAATTCTAATCTTCCTTGCTGCAGATTCATTCAGCATTTTACGCTGCACATCAAACCCACAATGGAACACCAAGACACAAATCCAGCACTTCCTCACCAAGACAACTAACACAAAGCAACAACACCCAGTGTGCTGCCAAACTCAAAAGATAATCCTCATGTAGCATAATATATCATCGCAACTACAGTATCAGCAAAAGTTCAGCCTCAGTCTCCCCCGAGACACGAATACACGATGGCAATCCCGACAATTGATCTTACACCTACAACTGCCACAGCTAAAGCGGTAGTAGAAACAACAGTGTCATAATTGAAAGCCAATGATGAGAAATCAATTTATATGCTGAAAGAACAAATCCAGGTGTTACAACAACTAATTGCACTCAATGAACTGGAAGTGGACATGGAAATTATCTTCATTGTCAAACTCGAAGAACTGTGTTAAAATATTGCAACGTTGAAGCCACCACCTCACGAACCAGCAACACAAAAAGACACAGAGATGACAATTCTCCATCACCTCCTCCTTCAAAAAATGTGAAGTAGTATAATATTATCTAAACGTTATCTATTAGTATATATAAGTATTGTACATAGGCTCCGTAATGTAATATGAAGTATGGACATATACTAGTGATAAATCCTTCATAAGAGTCATCCTACGTACGTTCTTCATTGTAATTTGTGTGGGTTTCGGTGCAAAGTAATGAATTACGGGCTTATTCGATTAGAAAATGAGTTTTTGGATGTTTTTTTAGCTTAAACGTACAATACGGGTGTTTCTTATTGGTTATGAGTATGATTTGAATGATTTATAACATTTTATCTTCGCAGTAGTGTTCGTGTTGTTTTTTGACAAGAATGACGTATGTGGGAATCAATTGGATATAAGAAACGAGCTTCGGAATAAAAGAAAAGAAAAAAGGATGAAAAGCAACTAAGAAAATCCGAGAGCTTCAGGATGTCTTCATAGGATCACAATTTGTCTTCGTACGAATACAATGCCTTAGCCAAATTTTCAGAAAAGAAGAAAGTCTTCCCAGAATAGCTTGCTGTCTGAGAGTAGGAAGATCTTCCTACGAAGACGAAAATGTCTTGCTAAAAAGTACTTCGTACGAAGACATCGTCTGTTCATACGAAGACACGGGGAAGGTCAGCCAAAAATAAGGAAATAATGCCTAAAGCTTTCCTAATTGAACTAGGACTCTTAGGGAATGTACATAAGACATATTAGGTCGTATTTTCAAAGAGGAGACACAGTAAAGAAGGTTTAAGGAGCAACTTGGTGCTAGAGTTCGTCGTGGAAGCAAGGATTCATCCGTTTGATACCTCTACTCTTATCTTTTCATTGTTTTTATAAATGATAACACAAACACTTGTATTTGTGATAATGAATATGCATAGCTAAACTTCATAGATTAGGACCCCAATTTGGGGTTAGGATTTTCACATTGATTATGCATTTTATGAATTGAGATTCATCTTTTATAAACCTGATTGATTATTTGCGTTTTCTATGAATGTTTTGTTATATTCATCATATCTAATTAATTGGAGACGTCTTGATTAGCTAGAACTTAGTTTGCAATTATTTGGTAACTTGGTAGTTGTTGAACCGAAAAATCACACAATCACCCATTCTTAGTGAAAGTAAGAAGTGGAATCGTTAGAGTAGAATTCATCGTTAATGCATGTTTAGGGAAAGTTAGAACTTGGTAACTCTTTTTTAATCCAACCTAGTCATAGCATGCTCACTTGGTAACTCAGTGAGTTAGTATTGCTCGATTAGCAAAGTGAACTTTGTATGTGCTTCACAAATCATAGAAAGTTGTCAATGAGAAGATCCTAGCAATCCCCCAACGAGGTGTCCTGGTTGTTTTCTCTATGTTAAATCTCGATATTTAAATACTTGATTTGTCTTTTAAATTTTCTTGGTTTAAGTAAATCAATTGCTTGCCCACACGAGTTTAATCAATACTAATTAGTTCACAACAAGTCTCTAGGATTCGAAATTATTACTAGAATGATAGTTGTACACTTGCAGTTAATCTTCATCAACTCGCAGTTTAGCTACCTCTCAAGGCAGTGAAGCTAAGCGACAAATTGTGCTTCACAGTTTTGTTGTAGCTACCTTGTAAACTATACTTTTCGGTATATATGTGTGTGTGTGTGTGTCTTGAAAATCACTGCGACAACCCTAAATGGATAATGAGTCGTTTGTATTTCAATCTACCAATTTGAACAACTGCAAAAAACAATAATTTACTTCTTTACTTCCACAGCTTCACAGTTCTTTCCTTCGATTACTGTTGTTTAGGTTGTTCTATCCCATGTTGGTTCATAAGTCCAACTTTAATTGTTGCTTCTCAACTTATGCCCAGTAAATGTTTGCCTCGATAGGAGAATAATATATATTCTTTAATTATGATAAAATACAACAATAAATACTAGGCTTAGTAATCTTCAGTACTATGAAGCGAAAAATGTAAATTATATGTTTTAAATATCGATGATATACATTTTGAAGTCATAATCGAACATTATAATTTATTTTTCCAGCTGACAAGCTAATTTATGCAATTGTGTGTACTAACTTGACAACAGCATCAAAATCAACAGGGTGGAAATGACTATTTCCTGTAACTCGGGGGTAATAGTAAAAACTTGATATGAATTACTACTGGATGGAGTAGCCATTAACCATTCAATAATTTTTAAAATTACTACTGGATGGAGTAGCCATTAACCATTCAATAATTTACTATTGGAAATGAATATTGCAGCTGCTTGCCTGCGATTGTCTCTCTCCATTTGTGAACTCCCAAGGTAACATCTGCTAAACACTTTCGTCCATTGCACATTCCCATTAATATTCCTTCTTCTCTTCCTCTGGTAGTAGCGGGTGTATTTCAACTCGGGTTATCGTTCCCACGAGGACTATTGCAGGTTTTTCTAGAAATTAATTTAACTCACAAAGTGTAAAAGGGGGGAGTAGTTTAAGATTTTGATTACCAACTAAGTACTGAATGTAAAAACTGAAACATAAATATTTTTATGAGAGTTTTTTGAATAATTTGAGCGTCGTAAATCTAGTGTTTAAGGTACTAGATTCCAAGATCCCCTAGGGTCTTTTCAGTTTACCGTTCTGTTGATTATGAAAACACACACCAGTTACTTATTCGTGCCAAGTACCAGTAGCGCAGTCATTATTCAGTTCCCGCACATTGTCACGATCCTACATATTTTCGGATCATGTTAAGCTACCTAAATCTGCAGTTTCGTTCTAAGTCTCCTGGGGTTTCTAACATGTCCTAAAGGCACGGGTCAGATTCTCTAACATTTGTTCAAACGCTTAGGCTAGTCCTATCTCCCCTTCTCTTTTGGGTCTATCGGGGTAAGGTGCTAAATTTTGTCTTCTCTTCCCAACCCTAACCAGCCGTTTTCACCTACCGGGTCGAATCTATAACATTTTTGGTTCGCGACTCCGATCATGCCTGAACAGTAAAATCAAAGAAAGAATGACGAATAAAAACTGCAGACATTAAGATCCTAAGATCATGAATCCATAGTTGAAAACAAAACTAGATACTGAGTATGAAACCCTAGGTTCACTAAGAACCTAGGTAAATTGTTTAGCTACTGAATGACATAATTATATAACAAAGTTCTAAAATAAGGATATAGATTGAGATCAAACGAGTGTCTTGGAATCTGGGTTCGTGCTTCCGTGCTCTCTGAGGATGCTAAGACTTCTGCTTGGATGTATTGTGTGTAAAAAACGAGCTCTGGACGTCCCTTTATATAATGTTGAGAAGATTTCGGAAAAAATGCATGAATTTATGAAACTGCCACTGACCAAACCCGACTCAGAAAACGGTGACCAGACCTGCCTTAGATAACTGTGTGGCAGGCAGCTAGCCACGCAGACAGTGAGTCTTTCAGCTCCCCAAGTCTCCCTCTTGCCCCTTGCATGTGTGGCTGTTATGTTCCATGCAGACAAGGTCCTCTGGCATCTCAAAAGGTCTATCTCTCTCCCCTTCCCATGTTGATGTTGCGTGGCTGGCAGCTAGCCACGTATACATGGGTCTTCCTAGCTTGATTTCCTTCATTTTCTCTGTCTTCTTCCTCTCGATCTGCGTGGCTACTGCGTGGCTGGCAGCCAACCACGCAGACAGTATCATGTTTCTTCCATACTTAGCCAAAAATTGGTCCAGAACTCTCTTCTTATGTGGCTACCTGCTTGGCTACTACCCAGACAGCCACCAAAACTGTCCAAAATCAGCCAAAATCTTGATCCTGGGTCTCGACCTACATGGCTACTGCGTGGCCACTGCCAGCCATGCAGACAGTGGCAAAAAATTGACGTTTCTGCTCTCTTCCTACGTGACTACTGCGTGGCTACTCCCAGCCACGCAGGTAGCATCTCCCAGCCACGCACGTAGCAACTGTTTCAACTTCGCAGGGCCATATCTTTCTCATCCGGACTGTGTTTTGGCTCCGTGGCCTGTCATTGGAAATATCTTGAAGTCTAATTTCATTTTCCACCAGTCTCCCTCCACAATTTTTTTATAACTCAAGATATCTTAAAGAGTGAAGACTGGTCATTCTAGCTTCTCAAACTTTGCTTCTCTGCACCCCTCTTGAGCGTTTCTTTGTTTCCGAAGTTCATTTCATGCCTCAAATCAACCGCTAAGCATCCATTCCTGTCAAGAAAAAATGAACAACCATACCGAGCGATTATATCTGCCAAATAACATCGAATTATGCTTGAAATCGCCCGAATTTTGCAATTGAGCTCAAATTCCTCTTTTGTAGAATATGCTGGTTTGTTGGCTAAAACATGCTCAGAATGATGATAAATCATTCTAAAACAGTTCAATATTGGCTCACAAATAACTCCTAAATGCGAGTTATCATCTACTCCAAGGTTTAAATTGTGTGCATTCCAGTTAAGATTAAGACTTGTCTCGCCCCATCCGACTACTATCTACTCTGCGTGTGTAGTTGTGACCTATGTCTTGCTTATCATATGGAGGAAGAAAACCCTAAAACATGTCATTCTTCCTCTCCCAAATTACAACCTGCACAATACTCTCACCTAATTTACTGAGTAATGCAAGTATACAGAGCCCCTTCAAAAATCTGATCTTTGTTGTTATTCAATTGGGGTTGATTACCCATGATTCGGTTGTTGCATTTGATTTGTTTTTTCCTTTAGAGTTGTTGCTTATCTCATATTCTTGACAGATTTGATTTAAACCAAATGTTCCAAATTTTTCATACTATGCCCCACTTTCACTTGCCAAATTAAAACTCCAAAAATATTATTTGCAAAATCAGATAAATGAATGTTAGTTTGTAATTTCTAAAAGTATGGCTTCCTAAGGAACATTTGAGGAATAAATTTTACATTTCGTCCATGGTATGTCAAACATAACCACGAATATGTTTTCATGTATTTGATCCTAAATTTTTTCTCGCATCATTCTAACACTCCACACCATAGCCCGGAATCTGAACTTTGATACCGATGTTCAATGGGAATATCATTATTGCACAATATGAGTACCATGTATCTTGGTTCATATTATATATGAGTCTACTGTTCTTGCTCCATTTGACTGTCCTTGCTTCAAAATTGTTGCCTATTTACTAACTACATGTCTCATCTATAAACAATCTCTTAACTGTGATTTCAACTTCAAGATGCTACTCAAATCTTCTGATGATTTACGATTTGAGTTGTTCATGTATATATCATATTGGTAGCTATAATTTTTACGATGTACATACCATATTCCCATCATAAGTAGCAACTTGAATTTCAACGTGTTTTGTGATTGTTTTGTTTGTTTAGAATGTGCTAAGAGATTCTGAACATTATGAAAAATCTAAAGAATTTAACCCTTTACTGGGTTGTATATCATTTTAACTTTACTATGACTTGAGAAAGGATAAGATAGTTGAACGGCCGATGCTTTTAAAAAAAGTACCTCCTAAAAGGTGCAATTACTCCTTGTCATTTCACTTCATAATTGAGCTACCTTATTCCAAACAAGAAATAAGTTACGTGTTATCCACTCTTTTTGTATCACTATCTCCATATAGGCTCCGCCTAACAAATAAAAATAACTAAGTAAATTCTCTTACCATGTTTAATTATCTGTTCACTCAACTTTGTTCAATACTAATTGTCCAATACCAAATTAATAATACAATTTGGTATAGCTTTCATTTTGTCTTCATGCTTGTGATTGCAAATGCACTCTTTGCACTATGATTCAAGTATAGAGCGCTTCATTTACAAGATGAACTATATCTTTTGCCATTCATTTGTATTGCATGACTGTGCATCTCCACCAAACAACCTTAATGAGATTCTTCAAAATAAATGATCCTATTTGTGTTGGAAATCATAGGCTGGTACGACTACCTTCCAAACTACATATTAACTGACGCAGTAAAATATCTCACACGAAATCTCAGTCAAAAAATCTGAATACATTTCTTCACTTCAACCAAGAATCATACCTTTTTCTTTCATAACAAGCTATCCCATTATACTCTTCACAGCTGTAACAAGTAAACAAAATTTAAGCTTCATATATTATCAATATTAACTTATAATCTGATTACACCTAGAGGATTTAATTACACGTTCTACACTTAATATTTCAGTCTCGAGCTGACATAATTTATTATAACACAGAGGTTTCCACAAAAATTTGTGCGCCACCATGGCAGAGATATAAGAAACATTGTCCACATTAGAGTTCCGGCAGAAAAAAAAATAGAATGTGGAAATCACTAAATGAGATAATAATTTGTATTTTGGTAGAAGGGTGGCAGGAATTTTCCAACTAATACTCCATACCTTCTGGATATTTTCTCATTTTCAAGTGCGAAGGAGATCTGCACTTCAAATTCAGGATAATGGAGTTAAGTGCCATGGAAATGACATATCGCTGTGATGCTCAAAATGTTGTCATTGTGAAAGTACAAGAAGATGCTCTGACTAAAGTCGTGGCTTTCACAACAATGAACCCATCTTTTAGCGTTCAGATCACTTATTCCCACTTAACTGTGCGTGGTGGTGTGGTAAACATCCATATTTATGCTTTCTCATTCGTGCCAATTATTTAAAATTAAATTTAACTGCAATTATCTTTTGCAACTATTAGAGAATGTACCTGCCTTGTTCTCAAGGAAAGACATGATGGACACCCCAAAATACATTCAGCTTCGCAATGCACAAGGTAATATGAAATGAGATTTTCGGTGCCGCTTCCCTTCCAGCAAGGACTCTGGCAGGCGGCGCATCTGTTGGTATCAGTTTGTCAAACACAGTGAAATCACAGTGAACGACGCTTGTGTGATTGAATTGATTCACCGCACGACACACAAATTCAATGTCACGGTATTTCGATCTTAGGGAAAATGGTTCCTACTACTACTAATACCTACATTTCAGTCTTACCGTCGATGTCTCTCTATTACTGCTGCTATGTAAATTTGTTTATCCAACACTTAAGAAATCTGCGGGACTCATACTGTCGTTTGAAAAATATCGATGGTTTTGGCTAGATTTATAAAACAGGAAGTACTATATTTTCTTTAGATTTTGGCTTTGTCCACTAATATGATAATCTCTGCTAATGCTCATGGGTTAATTTTACTTACAATTCACGAATTCCCATAATTATACTATAATGTTTCTTATCTTAATTTCAAAATCAACCATGCTATTCATTAAGTATTGTCAAGATGGAATTCAACTACTAATTCCCACAAGTGAATCCTTCACCCCTGAATTTGTATACATTTAGACATTAGTTGAAGATGCATTATAATTTATATTTAATTTTTGTACCATATTTACAAACATTTAACCATCAAAGCACTGATCATTTTCAAATTAAAAAACCCCACCGTCACTGAAGCACTTCCACAGTTTGCCAACTCAAAAAGTTTTCATCCCTCGTTCTCAAATCTAACACAAATGTTGAAACTCGCGTAAGCACAAATACGAATGGGCAACACATAAAAGAACTGTCTGTGAGAAAGAAGTTACTAACCACGCCGAATTTGCAAGCTCTTTGACTACCCCTACTGCTAGGAATGAGAACTACACAAACTTATTTCGAAAAGATCTTGTACGCCAAAAAAAAATCTGTAGGATAAGATCCAAACTTTGGAAGAAACCATTGGCCGCCTAGACCAGCAACTTGAATAACTGAATATGGATAATTAAACTGAAGCACCATCATGTTTTCATATGGAAGCAAACTTCATGGGCGAGAGACCATCACGATCAATTTCTTGCGCTAGGAGTAAGTCTCCATAAGTTCCATTTTTTATGTAATTTTCGACCCATGTCTACACAAAAGAATGTTTTGCTGCAATCAAATATATTTTTGGCACATCCACGAAGCGTAAATTACAGTATTGTCACACCAATGTTTCACGTTATACATGAAGCTAATTGCACCGTAATTTTTTTCCATAATATCTAGAATCATTTAATTATTTTAATTGTTCAATGTTCTGAATGCAATGTTTCTATGGAAGGAGCGGTGAAACTAAGTGTTCATGGTTGTGTATATACTACAGGTAACAACGTTGGAATTGGAGGAGTGTTCAGAGATGATAGAGGAGATTGGTAGCTCGGTTTCATTGGAAAAATTGATTGATTCAGTAGCCTGGAAAGTGAATTGTGGGCAATTTATCGCGACATTGATCTGGCTTTCGATAACAACTAGAAAGAACTTGATCTGGAGAGTTCCTTTCTTGAATCAGTCTACATATTTCAAGGCTTTAGGTATGGTCCACGTTCTATGATTATCGAACTCGCTAATGGACACACACTGCTTCACAACATGAGTGGGGCTTTCAAACATATTTATGGAAATGAGAACTATGTTGCCAAGAAGCTTGCTAACATGGGAGCAGAACAGATGAATGAAATTAAGTTGTTGTACGATGTTCCAGAAGTTGTTAAAGATATGTTACAAGAAGATAAGATGGCAGCTTGCGGTTTCTTTTAGTATGTATAAAATTGGCAGCAAAATGTTTTTGGCTCTAACGGGTTTGTTGTTAACTTTGTTGTTGAAGTTGGAGCTTAAAATATGACATGTTAAAAGTATACTTTTCTAATAAGTTTGTAGTTTTCTAAATGTAAAATTTTTAGCTTCGATTAAAATGTGTTTCCAACAAAACCACTTTCTAACTAAAAACACCTTCAACCAAGGTTCAGCTGGTATTAACAATTGAACCTTTTATCCAAGGCATCAATTATACCATATGTCGATAGACCTTAAAAATAGATTTAACGTCATTCTGTTAATCCTTCTATGAAGGATTATGCAATCCAATTTAGTAAAAAAGGTGTTGTGCTTAAATTCATTCGGCACACACAACAAAACCAGAAAACAAAAAACAAAAATTGTAAAACAACATTTTGATGGTAACAAGTATCACATTTTCTGACCTCTCTGTTTTGCAGGTTGAGCTGGAGCGTGACTGGATCACGGAGTAGTTGCTAAATAGTACTACCTCCGTTTCGTCTGTTTCGTGTGCGTTTGACTTTTTAACCCGTAACTGAGTCACTTTGACTTGGTGATTTGGGTACCAAAACGATGTAATTTTTTAACAATTGTTTTATGGTATTTTAGAATAAACTTTCCTCTATTACGCCATGCAAAGATTACCAAATTCTTGTATCGTTTTGCTAATCAAATCACCGGATGAAAGTAACCCAGTGAATAGTGTCAAAAAGTGAAGTAGGCTGAAACAGGTGAAACAGAGGTAGTATGTTGTTAGCTTCACAATTGTTTTTTGATGTTTTATAATGTTTTAGTTGAACTGCAATATTTTACAAAAATTGACATTTTCAACGAGTTGGTGAATCTTTCTAAACAATTCAGTCATGTACCAGTATTTCGGACATTTGTTGACAGTGAATATAGTTAGCCCCTGGTTGTATTATTAACGTCCACAACTTCATAAAGAACCAAAAAGAGAGATACAAACATCATTTTCTAAAATTCAGGGGAACCAACTACCAACAATGGTCATCTAATGTAATAACAATACTACCACAAGGGCAATTTGTCATCGATAACTTCCAGGGAACTCTGAACGTCTAAAAGGTCTACTCACCTTCACCTTCATTGAGTTATTTGAATGCACCATTGCTTCTAATCCCTTCATTGTGCTGTTTTTGTAGTTTGTTTATATGAATCTAGTTTCCATACAATGTATGAAATGTGAATCCATGATGAAAGAATTGTAGGTTTTTGATACGGATTGCACAGCGGAAAAACAATAAATTGATTCAGTTCATGACCCTCCATGAATCGAAGATCTGGCATCATAGCGATGGTAAGGGATATATAGTTTGGGTACCTTGTTGGTCTGAATTGATCACTTTACATAGAATAGTGTCCACGTCTCTATGAATATCCACACCTAGGATTGCACTGGAATCCTTCTAAGGTCTTTGTGCTAGCAACAGAAGAAGGAGGAAGTAGAATATCACGCAAACGGGACACAAAAGGGGTCGCACGCCTCACGAGGCTAACGGTGAGGGAAGGGCGGACGGGGGGTTTCAGCCCTCTTGTCTTGCTCTCTCCTTGCTTTGTTCTCTCTCAATTTTGAACACACTTATCAGAATATAATCTATGATTTCCCTTATATAGTTAATAACTCCTTATTAACTACATATTAGCCCCAATACTAATCATGTCCATACACGGATTAGTCCACCTTGCAAACTAGTCCTACTAAGTTTTCTTGTGGTTGTGTATTGATACTTATATTTAATTAGTCCTACTAATTAATCCCAAATTCTAATTTAATCCATAGGGTGTGTGACCCCATAGGTTTCTAGTTAGTTGGTAGTAACAATTACTAACATAGAGCGGTGTCTAGCAACACATCTATGCCACATAACTAATAGAAATAGTCAATGATCCGACAAACCTTGTGACCAATGTTAACGTATTGTATTATCCCTTTGTATCCATATCTGGATTGGACACGAGATATAAATGTCACACTCGTATATCCAATCCATAGTTTCTCGATCCTGGGAATAGTCATATCCATGCAGATAACATCAATATCCCATATTGATTTATCTGAGTCATGCCAGACATTCTATAAGCACTGCCCCTCGAGCGGCCATGGATATTTGCTCCTTTATGTGGGAGGGACAAATCCTCTCTACATCACTACCATTTAAGCTTGATTCCTTTTATGTCTAATAAACACCGTTATTGCTACCCAGTTACGGTGTAGTGTTTGATATCATCAAAATATAATATTCCGCAACTAGAGTATCCAGTGACTTCAAGTATAAGGACCAAAATACCATTGTCACAACGAGAAGCACTTGTGATGCTAACATAATTAGTGTAGCCTTCTCGTGGTAGGTCAATCCAGTATGCCATTATCATATAATACATACCCATATGTTAGAATTGAAATCTCCATATCAGTCTACCCACATACTCGTCTATAGTGATCGTCCTATTAATCAATATAACGACTTGCGATATTTAAAATAAACAACAATTGTAATCTAAGGACTTCATTATATTAAATATCTCAATAAATTATATAATGATTACTCTAGCCAAAAATAATGTTCATACTAAATAAGATTTCCTCTGGGAAATCTATTACAACACGAATTTCATTGTTCAACTTTAACTTCCAATGCACTAACCGAAAAATCTGCATATTACGTTTACTCGCTCTTATCCCATGCGTCAACTCTACTTCATTCTCTTCACTTATCTTTGTTTGGTACAATATGATATTTTGTGCCTGTCACTTGATTAGTTATCGTTAAAAACTTCATTAGTATTACCCAATCTTGGATTTGTGAATATTCAATGTTGGAAAAAAAATTCATACACCTATTTTAATTAATTAGTCACTGTTAGAAACTGCATCACTACCAATTTCATTTTATCCCGTACTGCTATAAGAATATAAACAAATAATTCTTGCTTACTACTTCAATAGTTATCGTATCAAAGTTCCGCATTATGAATCACTAGCTCAATTACTATCAACCAATGGAACAACAAACTGTTATTTAATTTTTTAAAAGTTCATTCTTTCTAAATCTTCAATATATTATTCAAACAAAGTAAGACGTTTATCGTACTAATTGCTGCCACAATTTACCTACTAATGTTTCTCTGAATTTGTCTTCATTTCTTACGTACTGCTGATATATATTTATGTTTTAATACCTTCATTAACATTTTGGTCTACCACCAAATTCAAGTTACAGTTTATTAATCCTTGCCAATGCGCCTTCTAATTTCCTATTTTGAAAACAGCGTAATAGTTGTTCTAGAGGATTTAGATATTCATAAATTCAAGATTCAAGATTTTTTGAAGGTTAAAGCTATCAAATTTTGCAGACCACTATATCTTCACCCAATGGAAATGGTGCGAAGCTTCTACAGACTTCATGACCCCATGTCAATAGCCAATGATAGGGTGGTAAGACTCTCATCCAATTTTTCTCACAGAGTTCAAATACACATTCAAAATCCAACAATTTTCTACTGGCATTTGCTAATGTGTAATCAAAAAAATATATGTGGAATTAGCAGTTGGGTTAAATAAGTCCCAAAAAAACATTAAATTTTGTTTATTGGTGATTCTGGCTTTTCATGTTAAGTTTTAACTAACCAGTATTCCAGGGTTCTTATACAAACCCAAGTAACAGAAAAATAGATGTGAATATTACACAAATGCTGACTTGCATTGGTATGTATGTCTTTTTCTCAATATTACATAATTGTCGTGAATGCAGAGGTTGCCACCCAATTCGTTCGTTTCCATGGACATGAGTTACAAGACGTTGCTCGTCTCCAAGTTCCAAATGGCGTTCCGTGGAATATCCAACTCTTACGTTCAGGCAACAACGTGTACTTTGGTAACGTCTGGCAAGAGTTTGCCAACCGGTATAACATAGGGCGGTTGTACTTCATCCTCTTCGAACATGAAGGTAATGGGAGCTTCAAATTAGGTATAATGCACTGAGGCTGCACTAAATTTACTACTCCTCTTTTGCTTCCCAAAATGCTGCACATATCTAAGATGACGAAGAAGCTGTCGTAGTTATTTCTTGTGATGAATCAGATGCTCTTGAGAAAGCCAATGCCTTCATAATAGTTAACCCATCATTTACTGTAGAAATCACGAAATCTCACGTGAATCCTCGACGTGGTTTGGTAATGTTCTTCTTTAATCGGTTTCCTTACACATTAATTTTACAAAGAAGTCAATAATTTCAAATTTTTACATAACATACATGTTACATTAACGCGAAAGCATATCGCTGAAGCAAAGAACTACGTTGAAATAGAGGTTGCAACGGGCAATATGAACTGGGAGGTTTGTTGCAGTTTCCTGCTACCAGATAATCCACTAAAGCAACGCATCTGTTGGTACCCTTTCATAGAGCACAGCGGAATGAACATTGGGGATGCTTGTGTCGGCTGTGTTTAAAAAAAATGCATTTCCCTAGAAAATGTGTGAAAAATCTGGAAATATGTATTGTTTAAACTGCAAAACTCATAAGTGGCTTCTAAAATTCATTACACAATAGCTTGATGCATCATGTTTTTGATAATAGGATTATGTTTTGCTTTACTTATATCACATTTTCGTTATCTATCTCAAAAATGTTAAATAGCAGTCACATACAATGTTCATTACTAAATGGTGCACAATTTTACTATTTGCTAGAATTCGTATCATTCCATAACCATTCTATTACTCATTAACCTCCACTAGCACCACTAAATCCATCATGCCCCTCTTGCATGTATTTAAAGCTGCAACATCTAAAAGAATTCCACTATCCCCATCTCCTGAAAGTTCAAAAATTGGCAAAAATATACTATTCAAAGAAGCCAGCCATTAACACATTTCAATCGAGCTATACATACATGCTCTCATCCTTTCTCCTCAAACTGCAAGTCCACTAAATATGGCATCCCCAAATGATTGAGATGGAGATTTAATGAATCAAGTGTCACTTCCAGTAAGTAGAGTGCCAGGGTGGACATTTGTCAAGAGAGTCGAACAAGTGATTTCAAACAATTGGGGCATCGCTTTGCCTCTGATTCCTTCTCCAACATCACAGCTAGCTAAAACTATGATCCATTTGACAGATTAAGCGGGAAGAACCTTCGATCATTGGAAGCCTAACTCTCACAAGAGCAATATAGTTGAACCAACAGACAAATCAACACATTGACGACTCAAGAAGATGCTAAATTCGAGACCATATGTCTTCAAAATCAGGAGGTGCTTCATGTGGTTCCACAATTGAGAAAATATCTAATGTACATTCGCTCAGTTTCCATAAGCAGTGGAAGGCACAAAACAACTTTACATGGAAGGAACAAAGGCGACATTGCTAATTCACTACTCTAAAATACTGGAATCTTCCCAAGGGGGACACATACATACCATTATGCAGAAAATGGATTCGTTAGAAACAGGAGGGAACCAGAAGCAGATTATAGAAAACAAAGAAATCGAAATTGCACTTGCAAGAATGGCTGATAAGGAGACAATATACCGTAACTACCCCATAAAGTTTTATCCTGTGGAATAGCTAGAATGCTGAGACCCCTCTATTCAGAAGCAACTTCAAACATTTAATTTCTCTCAATGGACCGTGTATCATAGCAGTTATCGAGACAAACATCTATGGTGAAACTGCTAGGATCTGTGCATCACTTGGCTTCGACAGGGGCTTTGTTGCAGATCCAGCAGATATTCAGGAGGAATATGGTTATTACGGGATAGTAATGAAGTCGAATGTGATATCATTCCTATTTCGCAACAGGACACTCATATCTCAATTCAGGTATTTTAACTTAAGTGTCGTACTATATTACATCTTTATAATATGTTTGTGATTGCTTTTTCCATTTTATTACTGATAGCATGATTCTGTTAACATATTATCGCAATACAGGCATGCATGATGTAGCTTACTAGGACAGCCATCAAAGAACAATGTCCTACATTTTACAGTTACAAGAATATCATGTATTGAGGTAATTCATCTCATGTTGTGCAATTACATGTTTTTTTGAGAAAAAGCTTGTCTTTTATTTAGATACGGGCTTTATCATTAGCCCAAACAGAGTACAATCTTTCAGGGCAGCTTATAGCCCAATAGTGCATTACATCAAGGCCCATGCCCAGTTTCGCCAAATTATGGGCTAATAAGTTAGCCTGATTCCTACACCAACAAACCCTAGACTTATAAAATACATTACGCCTTAAAGAGAGACATTTCAACAAGCTCTCTCTCTCTCGGAGCTTCCAAACGGCGCCTCAGCACTGAGACGATGAACCAACGATCTATTGTCACTTTCAATTTCCAGAGAGCAAAATCCTCTACTAACGGCTCCATCCATGGCATAAATGATGGAGTAAGTTTCGGCCAAGAATGAATCAAAGGTGAATCTGATGGGAAAAGCCATCGCCAGAACGAAGTTTCCCTCAGAGTATCGAACAACAGCTCCGCCTCCAGATCGATTTTCTTTGAGATAGATGGAGGCATCTACGTTCATCTTTAACTTCCCCGGAGCCGGAGGAGTCCATCTGACAGTTCCTAATTCTTCTTCTGTACCTGCATGCACCGATCTAAAGACCAAGATAAGTATTTCCCAAAAATTCTTCATTTGTAGTATGTGAATTCGATAAAATTTCATGAAAATCTTTATGTTCATCAGAGAATACTCTTTTGTTTCGCTCTAACCAGATACCCCACATCAGATGGCTGATAATTTGGAGATTTTCTTGTGTAGGTCATGAAGATATTTTTGAAACGATGTTTAAAAGGAAGGTCAGAGGGTACAATAGCAAAGTCTAGCAAAGGGGACTGGAAGATTTGTTTGGACCAGGGGCAACCAAAGAACAGGTAGTTTTCAGTCTCTTCCAAATGTTGACAAAGCACACAAGGTGTGGGTAAGTGAATCCCTTTCTTTACCGAGTTAGTCTTAACAACAAGGCAGTGATTGAAAGTCTTCCCCACAAAAATCTTAATTTTACCCGGAATATTGAGATTCCAGACTTTGTTTGTACTGGAACAAGCAAAATTGAGATTATTTTCTGTGAATAAGATGGAAGAAGCCACATAGTAGGCTGATTTAACTGTGTCCCACCATAAAGTGTAGAAGACCAGATGAAGTTGTCAGTGAGAAGGGGATTACATAAGCGAATATTTAAAATTGCATTAGATTCCTCTTCAGCAAAATTAGAAGTAAATTTTGCTGGAATCCCAGGTATGGTAAGTTTTAATAAGATCAGAAACAGTGGAATTCAAGGGAAGGGTTGGGTAGCTATAGGGTTTGCGGCCCAAACCTATGGGAATCCATCTGTGGTGGTAAATAAGGGTGTTACGACCATTACCTATACCCTGTTTGACACCTTGGAAATCAATGTCGCAAGATTCAATAAGAGCTTTCCAAATATAGGAAGATTTGTTTTAATTGAAATGATGTCAGAATGATTAAAATACTTTCCTTTAAGAACTCTAGAAAACAAAGAATCTGGATATTTCAAAATACGCCAATTTTTTTTGCCTAATAGGGCAAGATTGAAATCATACATATATCTAAATCCTAGACACCCCATTAGTTCAGAATTGCACAAACTTCCCCAATTTTTCCAATAAATAGAATGTTTGTCAAGGTTGTTTGTCCACCAGAATTTAGCCAAAATGTTCTGAATTTCTTTATAGAAAGAAATTGGGAGTTTGTAAGTAGACATAAGATAAGTAGGGATGGATTGGCTCACAGATTTGATAAGAACTTCCTTATCGGCGGGTGAGAGAAGTTTTTCTTTATAACCCAAAATTTGGTTCCAGATTTTGTTCTTTTATACCTTGGAAAGTAACAATTTTGTTTCTACCAACAAGAATTGGAAGGCCCAAATATTTATCATGATTATTGTTTACAGGAATATTTAGAATTTGGGTGATATCGTGCTTAATATGGTTAGGAACACGGGGACCGAAAACGATTGAAGATTTAAATTTGTTAATTAATTGTCCCGAGGCAGCACAATATTGATAGAAGATTGAATTTCGAGTGATAGCATTTGTGGAAGAGGATCTAGCAAAAAAGATGCTATCATCGACAAATTAAAGATGAGTGACACGGGGGGGGGGGGGAACCTTGTCCCGCTTTGACACCTTCTAAAACTCTATCATTAACCGATTGGTGGATAATACTTGAAAGGCCTTCGGTACAAATAAGAAATAAGTAGGGACTCAAAGGATCCCCTTGACGAAGACCCCTAGAAGGGGTAAAACTGTCGCTTTTTTGGCCGTTAATAAGAATGGTAAAAGAGACCGAGGTCACGCAAAGCATAATTTTCTCAACAAAGGAAGTAGGAAAGCCCAATTTAGTAAAGATAAGTCTTAAAAAAGACCATTCAATGCGATAGTCTGTGAAATTTTTAGGGCTTTTGCATTTAGGGATTAATGCAATGCAAGTGTCATTAATAGCAAAGATGTCACCACCATTATTTAGAAAATCAAGACACATGGAAATGACGTCATTACCAATAATAGGCCAATAAGTATTGTAAAAGATAGCAGGTAAACCGTCAGGTCCAGGGGCTTTAAGTGGTCCTATGGACTGTAAAGCATCTAACATGTTCGGTAGAAGGTTTTAAGAGCTTCTTAGCCACATAAGTAGTAATTTTAATAGGAACAGAATCTATAGTTTGGTAGAGGTTGATATCGGAGGAAGTTAAATGATCTTTGTAGAAATTCACAAAACAACTTTTAATATCATTAATATTATGAAAAGTAATGTCATTAGCATCAGTAATAGAAGAAATAGTATTTTTTACGTTTGCGGTCCGAAGCGTGTTTGTGAAAAAACATGGTATTACGGTCACCTCCCTTCAACCAATTTACACGAGATTTTGTTTCCACAAGAGCTCTTCATTAGAAATAAGTTTTTGCAATTGAGTTGACACAAGTTTTCTTTGTTTCAGGTTATAAGCATTCGGCTGTTTGGAAGATAAAAAAGAAAGCCGTTTCAACAAAGTAGTCTTCTCCCTTTTACTGTTAATGTAATTTTTGTGACCCCATTTGCGAATGTATTTAACAGTAGAATTTTTCTTATGTAAAAAAGACTGTAAATAATTAGCATTAGGATTTAGGTTAGGCCAAACCTGATGGACAATGTATGTGCACTCCGAGTATCGAGTCCAACCGGCTTGAAAGTGGAAGCGTCGACCAGTTGGATGAAAATGAGGCCCAGCCGATGTTGAGACAAGCACTGGTAAGTGGTCTGATCCCACTGTCTCGATTACTTCGACTGAGTTATTCGGGTGTTCGACGCGACAGTTCTGTCTAAACTTTCCTGAACCGAGAAGGGGTGTTCACGACCATTCCACCAGGTAAAGGATTCCCCTTTAAATCCCAGATCACAAAGATAACAGTCCGCAAGAGCATCAACAAATGCATTAATCTGACCCCAACTGCGGAAATTCCAACCTCGTTTTTCGGAACCCGTTGTAATTGTGTTGAAATCACCAACAACTAACCACAGGTGTGAAGAACCAGGGTTGAGGCGACGAAGAAAATCCCAAGAAAAATGTCGATATATAGCAATAGGATCACCATACAAACCGGTAAAAAAGTAAGGTAACGAATTTGGTTCTGGTGGCCGTACAAAACAATGGATGTGGTATTTAGTAGAAGAAAGGATTTGGACGTCCACATCCGCAGTCCAAAGAAAACTTAAACCGCCCCCAAGACCAACATGAGGCTCATGCCAACCCTTACAATAACCCAATTTAAAACGAACTGAATATGCTTTTGGGATCGTAAGTTTAGTTTCCATAAGGAATAAGATATCAGGCCGACTATCCCTCACTAGGGAGTTGAGGGTTTGGAACGCCGAGGCACTCCTCAGACTTCGGACGTTCCAACTGAAGATTAACATGATGGTCGGCAGGGCGGATTTCCACCAGCCTCTTCCTATTGGGTGGAGAGAGAAATGTCTCGGTCTCCTTTGTGTTTTTTAACTCCATCCTCTGAATCATCACCAAGACTGCGTTTACCACCAACTGCTGCAATATCTTTAGTCACATTAATTCCACTTCCCCTAGAAATCAGTAAAAAATCTTCTTCAGTGTATTCATCATCACCATCACTAACAGATGAATCATTCTTGGCTTAGTTAAGAAGTTCCAAATCTGATTCTTTCTCCATTTGTCGTAACATAAACTGTCCTTCATCTGAATCTGGATCAATTTCTTCGTCACTGTCCTCAGCACTGCTAGCCGTGTATTCGGTATTAGCATCTAGCTGCGGTGTTGTTGTGCGGGGGATATGACACTTCGGTGGGATCGTAAACGGACCAAAGGCTGAAGTGGGGTCAGAACTATAAACCAAAACATAACCCATCATGGGTGTTGCAGTCATCCAGTGGCCATAGTTTTGTGGGATCTGATCTAGGTGTATTTCCAAGTTGGTAACTTCCTCACATTCACGCATTTCATGCCCATCCGTCTGCAGAATTTGCATAAACTCGGAAGCTTCTCGTATTTCAGAAGCACCCATTCAGAACGATCCCCAAGGAGAGTAAACAAACAGGCACACATCAATGGCTCGGCAGTTCGCACCTTAACCTTAACGTGAATGCATTTTCCGACGAGAATATTGTGTGTAGGAACCACCTCTTCGGGATACCGTCCCATAATCGACCCAATGACCTTACCAGCCTTCTCGTTATAGCAGTTTGGAGAAAAGGTTCCAGATTTGAACCCAGAGATGCGCTTCGTTGTACAAACATTCTCTCATCCGTTTCCATGGAAACCACTGTTCCATCGCAATCATGGAGCCTCTGTAAAACCATGGTTGCGTATCGAGAATTGACTTAAATTGCTCTTCCCTCTCAAAAACAAATTGGTAGATGTTATTCCCTAGGGGAACCACATGAAAACCTATGGGGTCATCCCAAGATTTGGACATCACATTTTTTATATTACCGAAATTAACATTTTTGGTAGTAATGATCTTACCAAAAATGCTTTTTCGGCATTCGGCTTGACCTTCAACCAAAGCTTCCACTGGAATGGTGACTCCCTGTTTTTCCTTTGCCGTGAGATTTAGAGTGTACAACATCTTGGTAATTTTGGAAGAGAGAGTAGGTTTCTTTGCTGTTTTCGGAGGCATGATTTTGGAGTGGTTTGCAGAACTTAGTGGATAGAATATTATAGTTGTAGGATGAAAGCCCAGAATGGCCAAAAACATAGTGCCTGTAGCGCAAAAATAGACAGTAAAATTGCCGGTAACTGACACGTAATCGCTGGACAACCGTTAAAAACTTTTGTAAAATCAAGAACAGGCGGAAGTTACCTCCTTCGGAAGGAGATAACTGAAAACGGAGAAAACAGAAAAGCAAAGGACCTTGATGACGTGGATGAGAGAGGGCATAGCCAAATTTTGGAAAAACGGTTATAACACTCCTGCAATTACTTTGTGCAATTATCTTTTTAGTTATTGTAATGAATGGAACATTTTTTCAATTCAAAGTATTAGTATGTGATCAGGTTTCCGTTTCTTCCCTTAATACTTACATCATACAATATTATTCTTCAAACGCCTAGCGGTGTTGTTGCAGTTAGGGGTGCAACTTGGACGGGTTGAACCCGACCAACCCGAACCCAACCCGGAGTAAAGTCGGGCTTGGGCACACGTTATGAGTAATTTGGACGGGCTCGGGCAAAAATTCTCAACCCGAATTACAATTAGGGTCGGGCTTGGGTAGGAATGTTTGACGATGGGCTAGCCCGAATTGCCCGATTTGTGCACTCATTACACATAAATTTAATATTGAAATGTTATATTTGGAGAGTATTATATAGCATATTTATCAAGAATCTATTATTATTCTATTAATTATTAGTGATATTTTTATTTGCATTTATGTTCTTAACTAATAGTTTTTTTTCACAAAATATTTACTATTATCTTGTATAAATGAAAAAAAAATCACTCTAACAATAATTATTTTTTAGCCTTAAAAAATTGGAGTGTCTACATTCGGTATATATTTTTATATGTAAGTTATTAACTTAACTTCGAGGGGACAATTAAAACTGAGTTTAATGTGATAATTATGTTAATTTATTTAGTTTAATAGGCCAGCCCGAATTCAACCCGAACCCGAATTTGTTTGTTCGAATTTGGGCTTGGACGGGTGTGCAATACTCCTAATCCGGGCTGGACTGGACTTGGGCAACCCCGACCGAACTCGGGCTTGGGCTTGGACAAGGGTGTCAACCCGCCCAGCCCGTCCGAGTTGCAGTCCTAGTTGCAGCGCCCTAACATGATCCAAGGACCTTGAAGGTTTTCAGAAACAATAAGCCCACGCAGGACGTGTGGGTCGACCCAATTCAAATTTCAAACAATTACACGGGATCAATATGTACTGCATTTACTATTTTTTCATTTAAGGGAAGGAGTATTTTCTTTCCAAGGAAAAGAGGGAAACCCTGGGAGGGCATAGGGCTCGTAAACCCTCGAAGGGCAGAGAACTCGTTTCACCGATCAGGATGTCTCTCTCTGAATCGCCGACCAGGACCAGCAACTCTCCCTCTGAATCGCCGACCAGCATGTCTACCAGCACGTAATCTCTCTCTCTCTCTCTCTTTCCGTTTTGTGCTTCTCTGCGAGCTCGGTTTTCTAATATTGACGCTCCATTTCAACGCGCTGTCGACTTGACGGAGCAGAGAATTGAAGATGGGGATTCGCAACCCTAAAAAAGAAGCTATTAAGCGGAAGCAACCTTTGGTTATTTCTCCAGTTGGTGATGAACTTGTTAAAGAATTGCTCAAGGAGGAAAAGACATTAGGGTCTACAATGGAGTATGGTTTGCTCGTCTTACAGGAGGTAAAAAAATCTATTTTCATTGCTGATGGTGCTTCCTAGTAATATTCTATGATTTTTCTTTTCTTTTATTTTTATTTTTTTTAACTGAAATGTTGGATTTGTGACTGGGTTGCAGGCTTGGGAAAAGTTGAGGTTTCGGCGAATAACAAAATACATGGCAGTCCAGTTCTACCGCCGTACCTACTGGCAGAAGCCGCCTGACAATGATGTAAGTACCTAAAACCTTTAGGCGCTTGTTTGATTAAATAATGTTTTCTATTTCGGGAACCGGTCAATTTCAATCTGTTCATGATAACTGGACCGTTGATAGGAATCTCAAGCATATGCAGGTCATTGTCCCAAGTCGGTGAATTACCATAATCTGTGATTGTGTTTTATACTGAGTTCAGTTTGATAATAGCTTTAAGGAAACCTCAAACACAACGGAAAATTTAATTTAGACTAGAACTTGAAGCTGGAAACATAATTGAGAACTCTCTGAAATTTAGTTCTTGTTTACTACTTCATTTGTTAAAATCTACGACATGCCTTTCATGAAAACCACAAGACACGGACCCCATTGAACTTCATGATCTAGGCTTTGATGTCTTGCCTTTACTTAATCTATGTCATTAAGACTTATAATAGATTGGCAATTAGAATAAGTAACAAAAGTACACCCTGCCGTTTACAGGACCATGTTAACTAAAACTCAACTTTAGTCCAGTATTTTAACAAATACCATGAAGGTATCCCACCCAAAGTATGTAATGTAATTTGTCGTTGATTAGAAGTGCTAAGATTAAATAAGTGAGGCTTATATAAAGGACAAATAAGGAACAATAAAAACCCGCCCTGTAGCCTCAAAGGTGTAGAAAAACAGTGGGTCGACGCTACATTCTTATGAATTCGATTTATCATTTTGAATTCATTCCCTGGGGTACTTCTAATGGGTTTCAGTAACGGATAGGTGTATATACAGTAATGAAGATAAGATGGACACACGCAGCCAGACGGGAATACCTTATTCATCAAGGAGCATAACCTGCTCAAGAAATTTTGTGCGAGTACTATTGTTCAGTCTGTGTTTATATTAATTGATTCATATAGAGAGAAAGATCAAGGGACTAAACCTGCTCAGAAAATTGTGCGCGGCCACTATTGCTCAGTCTGTGTTCTTTTTCTTTGTAGAGTAGAGAGAGATGCTTGATGGAGATTTAGTGTTAGAAAAATATCTAGACGAAAAGAGTGTTGTGCTATTGTAGTTTCTGCATGTCTCAAGTAATTGAAACTGTTGATTGATAATAATTTCAATGTATGGCTCATGGAATTGATTGCTTGAATGAGAACTTGCTGTGTTTACTTCCCGAACTCACTTATGACTCTTCCCTTTTTGTTTTTGCTCTTTCAATTGCTAGTGGTGTGTATTATTTAGTCTCTATGAGATGGTTATATTTCCGTTGGCATGCCTCGTAATAGCTGCAAAGTTGGAAGAGACCCAGTACTTCCATATCGAATTGGACCATTGTTGATGAGGCTCTACCCCCCACCCTTGCTGAGCTCAGTTTGATAATAGCTTTAGAGAAACCTGAAACAAAACGGAGCCTGATGTTTAATTTAGACTAGAACTGGAAGCTGTAGTTGTGCATGACTGAATTCATTGAAGCTGTTGATTGATAGGATTGACAGGATTGTTTAAGTTCGATGTGCTATGTGGAGTTTCAAAAAGTCCGGATCTGGTTGCTGCTCTTTCGGCTGCTAATGATGTTATTTGTTGATCTCTAGGAGAAGGATATCGTCCCGTTGGCATGCCTTCTGATAGCTGCAAAGCTGGAAGAGACCCAGTACCCCCATTTCGAACCGGACATTTTTCATGACGTCTTACAGCCCCTAGCTGGTTCCTTCGATATGGCGAGGATGTACCTTATTGAACTTGATGTGCTGGCAAAACTCAAATGGGAACTTTACTGGGTCACTCCTTTTCACTACCTTGGCTATTTGATTCAAAAACTTGATTGCCCAGATGAGTACCGTGGAATTATGTACGATGCTGCAGACCTAATTGTGGAAACTGCACTAGGTGGAAAAATCTACTTCACTTTTTGAATAAAATCTTGGAATGCTGATGTAGTTTTAACAATGTAATGTGGTTGGTTTCTTTCATTTTGCAGATGATGAGTTCCTGGGTTTTTCACCATCAACTATTGCCGCAGCTTCTGTCAACCTGATGTATCTCGAACTCAAACAGGCTGATGTTCCCAATGGCTTCTTTGGCCTACTGGACGAGGTAGGATATGAAAATATATAGTATAGTGTGAGTATGAACAATTATGAATTCACAATCTGAGTATGACTTCTTTTTTTGCTTGTTTTTATGCACTGTAGGAGAGGCCATACGCTACTCAAATGGCATTTTGTTCACTCGCCTCTACCTTTTTCTTGTTTTGTGCACAGGAAAATGTCAAGGCGTGTTTGATGGTCTTGGGGGCATTCCGTGAAAGGAAAAGAGGAAATGACAAGCATGCCCAGGGGAGTCAGAAGAAGGCGAGAATATCCTGAATGATGTTGAACGCCTTTTCTTAAATTCGTATGATTGATCATCCATCAATGAATTTTATTGTGGCCATGGATGATAAATTTTGTTGTGCTGCTGTTAGAGTTCGTTCCTCACGGAACTTGGTAGTACGCTGCGTATTGTTTTAACACTGTTTACGATCCACTTCTTGTCTTTGATTCGTTCCTCTATTGCATAGTAGTATTATTTTGGGTTTCCATGTGCTTTCTTTTTTTGTGTGTGCGAAGTTTTTACATACCTCTTCATTGAGATTCTAAAGGATTATATTCAGTACCGTCTGGGGAGAGTATTCAGCTCTACCTGGTGCTCACGTGTTGCTAGAAGCATCACATAGCTACTGCGAATCACCCGACGGGTACTCCTTTCTCGAAACACAACATTGAAACTACGAAGCCCGTCCTTGGTTCAAGTTCTTTTCTTACCAGTAGGCAGCGTCAGGGTTCCTGAGACAGCTTTTATCGTTCAACCGGTAAGACCGTTGGTTCAACCGGTCAAGCTGGGGGTTCACATAATTATATTAAATAATTATTTTATAAAATATCATAAATTTGTATTAACAGATTTGGGGTTGATTTGGTAATGCCATGATGGTTTACAGAGTTCGGTAGGAAGTAAGGCGAGAAAGTTATCGTGGAAGTCTACTCAAAAGTGTTAAAGAGAATGTGATATTTAACAAAATCTCTATTAAACAACAAGATAAAATCGGGTGACAAAAAAAAAAAAAAAAAAAAAAAAAAAAAATAAAAAAAAAAAAAAAAAAAACTATAAAAAGTCATAAATAGAAAAACAGTTTTCTATTTGAATTTTACTCGTGAACACATCAATATAACTTTGTTTGGGCTTAATAGTATTTTCTTTGGGACACTTCCTTGCTACTATTGAGGGACGCAATGAAAAATGCTTAATTAAGGGAGGTATTTGTAGTTAGTGGAAACTTTGGGGAGGGAGGGGGGTTGGTTAGTTTAGGTCGAAGTGACCCATGAAAACGCCGAAGCTACCGAACACTCCCTACTCCGCGTAGCCAAAGAGAACGGGACGGATGGGTCTTTGAGCATGATTGTGCTACAAAATTTTAATATACACTATCATTATTATTTAAATCAGGAAATTATATGTGACACGGTCTATTCTATTGATGGCAATCAATTTTAGCTCTCGGAACGTGACACCAAATTTTGAAAAAACGACTGGTCAACGAACTTACTAATCATCAATTTGAAGTTCAATCTGACCGACTGTTGGTTCAACCGGTCAAATCGCAGGTTCACATAATATTATTCAATATTTATTTGGTTTAATTACTTAATGCATACCCCCAGTATGCCGAATCTAGCACTTTGCAACTCCCTGTTCTAAAACTAGCTGATTGGAACTCCCATTTGCAAAAAATATGTCAATGTGAAACTGGTAAAAAAATTCCATGCATCACTTAAAGGAATATTTCGTTAGTTGACAAACAAGTCCATTTTGTTAGGGGTAAAGCAGTCTACTCCTTAAAAAAATGAACACCACAACAGCCACCCTCAACTCCGCCACTGCCACCATCAACTCCGCCATCCCATACCCAGATTTGATCATGATTTCTTTAATTTTCTATATAGAAAAAACAAGTTACATTTTTACTACTCCAAATTACCCGAAATTTCCCCAATTTCACACGAGTAATCCACGACCCGTCAAACTTCTTGTAGAAGGAATCAAGATCTTTGGAGAACAAAATACTGTCGAGGCTTTGATGATAATAAGATCTTCTAAGCAAACACGAAAAATTCTATCTGCAATTGAAGAGGGACTGAATTGAAGCATTTGTGGACTATGAACTCAAACAGATCGCAGTAGAAGAAAACAAATAAGCTGATTGTTTACCTGCCAATTTATATAACACCAAATTTGCCAAGTTGAAGTTCAGGCAATGCTTCGATTGAGAAGTCTTCTGGTGGATTCGATTTTGCAGGTGTTTGAGCCATTTGGGGAGAACCCAGTTTCAAAATCACTTGGGGATTGAAGATCAGAGAGTTCAAAGCTTGAACTCTGATATGGGTTCTAATTTCTGACATAAAAGGTCAAATATTGGACTGATTTGGAGGAATAAATTGTTGACATCAGTTGAATCTGGAGCTTGGGGGACAGAGAGGGCTGACTATTGGTTGGCGACTGTTGGAGAAGAAGCTAGAAACGGAGAAGAATCGAGGATGGATCAGAAGGAAAGATGAAAACAGACGCCGAAGATGGGAGAGAAAGGGTTTTTCTACTTCCTTATCTTCATCTGAGAATTTTCTTTTTCCCTATTTTATTATTTTAAATATGATACTATTTCTAGGCATGGATACTATTTTTAGGCATGGAATTTTTTACCAGTTTCACATTGACATATTTTTTGCAAATGGGGGTTTCAATCAGCTAGTTCTAGAACAGGGGGTTGCAATGTGCTTGTTTCGGCATACTGGAGGTATGCATTAAGTAATTAAGCCTACTTATTTTATTTCAGTTTATGATTTGAGTACAAATTTAACTTTTATGGTCATTTTGGACACTATCGCAGTGAGAAGAGAAACATGGTTCTCAAGAGAAGTGGAACGTTACAGGTTGGGGTTGTGGTCAGTTACGTCACTATCGCAGTGAGTATCCTCGGACGAATGCAACAAGTTTTGGTGAGGGATCTTAGCAGGGTAGTGTGAACAAACAGTCATAGTTTTATCCTGCACCATCTTAGCTGTCTATTAGACCACCAAATTCGCAAGGTTCAGGGGGATCCCAACAAACTGTTCATGGTCGAGGAAAAGGGAAATATGGTGGGAAAAGCTAGGGGTTTCAAGGTAGAAAATTTGCACTATATCCAATTGAGGAGCCCTCAAGTGACAACTCAATGATACGAGGTATATTTTTATTGCACAATACATGGGTAAATGTCCTGTTTGATTCATGCACTTCACATTCCTTCATATCTGCTTCATGTGTTTCACTACTAGGCTTATATACGTAAACTCTATATTTTTCTTTGAGAGTGAACTCGCCGGTCAGATCGCGGGTTCATATAATAATATTAAATGATTATTTTAAACTATTTTATAAATAGGTAAAAGACATTTTTCACCCCTCTATTATGGCTAAAACACAGATACCCCCCTACACTATGGTTACATACATTTTGGTCCCCTGTCAGAGGAAGGAGGTAACGGCGCACTAATAGAGGGGGGAAAGGACGAAAATACCCCTGAAATTTGACAAAATTTCCCACTACAAAAGCCTTTTCCTTCCCTTCTCCTCATTTTGTAACCCTAGCCAACCTTAATTCTTCCTTTATATTTTCCTCCTCTCTTCCATATTAAGACACAACCCACCTCCACTATCATAAAGCTCCACCACCTCCAACCTTATCTCTTCCTCTCTCTCTCTCTCTCTCTCTCTCTCTCTCTCTCTCTCTCTCTCTCTCTCTCTCTCTCTCTCTTCCACTTCTCCTATCTCCCGACACAACCCAGTTCAGATTTAAGATCCTACGATGGCGAGAGTTCAGGCATCGATCAGTTTAACCGGCGGCTATTTTGACATAGGAGAGTTGGGCTGTCGTGCGTTTGGAGGTTCGATCGCCTTCCCGGAAGGTTCTGCCGAGATTGTCGCTCCGAACGATCTTGCCGACGATGATGGATGTGCCTTAGACGTGGATTGCAGATACGATGGTTCTCCTCAAGGTTTACAAACCCGCGGGTTTAGCGAGTTTACGATCCTACATGGCCAATCGGGTTGACCTGCTTGAAAACCCGACGGCTAACAAACCCGCAACAAACTCGTCGAACCCGTAGACCCACGATTTGACCAGCGGGTTTACCGAGTCAACTCATTGCGAAAACAATGTAGTTTTAGTAAGTTTTTGATCTTTTATTGCACTAAAAATGAGGCAGTCACCCGCCTTCAAACATTGGTTAACCATTAAAATTATCACACGATTAAGAAATAAACTAACAACCAATATCCAATCAACCACACCGATGATTGTGTAAATATTAAACGAACCACACTAATTAAGATTATATGTAAGTTTATTTTTATTTTTTGAAGGACTAATTTAAGAGATAATTTATAGAACTTAACTTAGTAAATATTAACTACACCCTTACTTCATATAAGTTGTTGGATTCAAGGAAGAAATATAAATTAATGAATTAACAAATTAGGCTTAATTGTAAACTTTTAAATTTAAAGATTGTAGCATTGACTCAATTTTATACCAGACAAATGTAGCATTTAATCATTAAAATCTCAAAAGATTCAACTTTTCATAGGTGTAAAGTTATGTGTAGTAAAAAATTGAATATTTGAAGTAAAACGTGACCCGGGAGAGTCTCGGGTCACGAGTCGAGTCTACCCACCCTCTACGGGTTTATGCTTACCCACGGGTTTGAAAACCTTGGTCCTCCTACACTATACCCTTATCGGGGCCTTGATTTTGGAGCTCTGTTTCCCTCTGTCGCTGACCTTGGTAGAGTTGCATCTAGATCTCGACTTCTCCTTTCAACGAGTGAATATGAGTCTCAGCTTCTTCCTTTGGCAGAGATGCTTTCTGATTAGGGTTGTGATGCTTTCTAATTTGGGCTGTGAAGTGGTCTATGTTTTGGTAATGGGCTATCTGAGTGGTCTCGGTTTGACTATTTTTCTCAGCAATTAACCCTCTTTGGTGCTGTGTTGTTTAATTTTGTTTGGCCTTTCAGATTGGTTTTCTTTGGAAATGGGTATTGTTTGTGCCCAACTTTGATTTTTTTTTTCTGGAAAAGGGTACTGTTGTGTTAGACGACGGATGTTTGGGGTCCCTTTGATTTTTATATGTCTCTTGATTTGCCCCCTCTATTAGGAGATGATGAATTCAATGAATTGAATTCATTTGATGAGAAGTTGTTACTTTCTGGGTGGTGCTTCGTTTTGCAGCCATGGTAGGTGCAATCTTCTTTTCCTGTTTTCATGGTTGTTGTTGCCTGCTGCTTTTGCTGCTGTGTTCGTGGTGGGAATTCACTGGTGGTAGTAGTGGTGATGCTGGTGGGAATTCAATGGTGGTGGTGGTGTTGCTGGTGGGGATTTGGTGGTGGTGGAGGTTGTGGCCAATGTTGGAGTAAATGCCCTAGAGGCAGTCTTATTTTCAGTATGAATAATGTTTTGGCTAGAACATTCATTTATTATTTATGGAGATATATAATATAATGATCTCATTAAATTAAAATTGTTGTTTATCTTAAATATCCGTAGTTAAGTATATTGATGAGAAGTTGTTACTTTCCGGGTGGTGCTTCGTTTTGCAGCCACGGTAGGTGCAATCTTCTTTGCCTGTTTTCATGGTTGTTGTTGCCTGCTGCTTTTGCTGCTGTGTTCGTGGTGGGAATTCAGTGGTGGTAGTGGTGATGATGCTGGTGGGGATTCAATGTTGGTGGTGGTGTTGCTGGTGGGGATTTGGTGGTGGTGAAGGTTGTGGTCAATGTTGGAGTAGATGCCCTAGAGGCAATCTTATTTTCAGTATGAATAATTTTTTGGCTAGAACATTCATTTATTATTTATGGATACATATAATATAATGAACTCATTAAATTACAACTGTTGTTTATCTTAAATATCCGTAGTCAAGTATATTGATTAATAGGACATGCACTATGCATGGAGACTAGTATGTGGGTAGATTGATATGGAGATATCAAGTCTAACACATGGGCATGCATTAGGAGTAATGGCATACTGGATTGACCCACCACGAGAAGGCTACATATGAATTATGTGAATGTCACAAGTGCTTCTCGTAGTGACAATGGCGTTGTCGTCCTTAGACTTGAAGTCAGTAAATACTCTAGTTGTGAAATATCATGTTTGATATTATCAAACGTTACACTGTAACTAGGTAACTATAAAGATGGTAATCAGACATGATAGGAAGCAAGCTGAGAGAGGGTAGTGACGTAGAGAGAACTTTCCCTCCCACATAATGGGAGAAAATACGGAGATTCGAGGGGTAGTGCCTATGAAATACCTTGACAGACTAAGATAAATCAATATGTGATATCGATGTTATCTGTAGGCTTATCTGTACATATAAGCCTATTCACAGGATCGAGAAATTATGGATTGGATATATGTGCTAGCTAGTATTAGATAGTTAGATGATAGTCAAGACATGGAGAAGAAGCTTAAAGAATAGAAGAAACCACAAGAAGGCATTATTCCACAAGCTAAGGCGCATGGACTAAAGATGGAGGCACATGGATATGAGCTTGGTGTTTTTAGGGCTTATATATATTCTCATTGACTTGGAATATCTTAGTTTTAGGAGGCCACATCCACATCACGTTTATTTATTATTTTTGGTTATTTAATTTATTGTCTTGTTATTTATTTTTGGTGTATGGATGATGCATGGAAATTGTGACGAGATGATAACTAAAAACCTCGAATCTTTTATTTTGGGATTTCCCAACCCAAATAAGTAGATCAGTTGGATTAACTAAACAATTAAAATTTAAAGGTAAAATTCCTCAAATTAAATATTGCGTTTTTACCTTCTCGTTACTTAACACTCGTCAAAACTATAATGTATAAATTCGGGCTTGCCAAAGCAATGAGATTTGATTCTTTATAGGATGACGCGATGGCACAAGCAAGTAATGTGAAATTATTGAAGTAAGAGGTTGGACGCAACTAGGCTACTTCGATAGGATTGAAAGCCTAGACGCAAGAAAATTGGAATTATCTATGAGATAGATAAATAAGGAGTTATTTGTCCAATTGAATCAAGATTTGCATAGGATGTAATTGGAAATTTTTCCTACCAAAATAACTAATTCTTGTGTGACTTGCCAAAGCTAGCTGAAGAGGAAGTGAAATATAGATCTTGGCCCACTAGAAGATATATATGATATTTTCCGCATTAATAGAGATGGTTATTAATCCGAGAAAAATAGTGTGAGCTATATTTAATAATCTAGTCATTATTAAATGTAGTCATTTGTTCACAAAATACTAAAACTTCTATATTTCTCATTTTATAGAATTTCAATGGCAAACAATTCATCGAATTCATCACAATCCCTACAGTCAGTCCTTGAAAAAGGACAAGCTTTCAACAAATAAGTTTTTGGACTGGTACAGAAACTTGAGAATCGGTATCAAGCAAGAAAAGAACTTGTACATTCTAGAAGAGCAAGTTCCTGAAGGTCCAAAAACTAATACTCCTGCAGCCATAAAGGGATATCAGAAGATCGTTGACGATGCTAATGATGTGGCCTGCCTTACGCTTTGCACCATGAACTCCAAGCTTTAGAAGAAACATGAGGACATGGTTGCATATGATATGATTATACACTTGAAGCAGCTCTTCCAAGAGCAGGCTAGGCATGAGCGGTATGAAGTGTCAAAGGAATTGTTCAGATGTGATATGTTAGAGGGAAACCCAGTGGGGCCTCATGTACTGCACATGATTGGGTACTTGGAGGGTCTCACTCGTCTGGGATTTGTGGTTGTCAAGAGCTGGCCACTAATATCATCTTGCAACCGTTGCCTGATAATTACGGACAATTCATTATGAACTATATCAGGAATGAGATCAGCAAGCCTCTATCATATTTTCTCAATATGTTGAGGACAGCTGAGTAAAGCATCAAAAAGGGAAAGGCAAGGCCATAATGATGGTCAGCAAAGGAAAGAGCAAGCGGGGAGTGTAAAGGAAAGAGCAAAAAAGTTGCGAAATCCAAGGAGCCTGCTTTAAAGCCATCTGGGGGCGTGACTAAGGGGGAGTGTAACTACTGCAGTCAGCCTGAGACACTAGAAAGGAACTGCCCAAAATATCTGGAAGATAAAAGGCTTGGAATAGTGATTCCACCACCACAAGGTATTTTTGTTATACATATCAATCTGTCTTTCTATTCATCTTGGGTATTGGATACTGGATGTGGATCTCACATTTTTTGAAATGAGCAGGATCTAAAGAGAAGCAGAAGATTGGCTAAAGGGGAGATAGTCTTCCGCGTGGGTAATGAAGCAAGAGTTGTTGCATTAGCCGTAGGCGTTTATGGGTTATCTTTACCTTCTAAACTTATCTTAGAATTAGACAATTGTTATTGTGTGCCTGTTATGAGCAGAAACATTATTTCTATTTCTTGTTTGGACAAGACATGTTTTTCTATTAAAATAAAGGAAAAATGTTGCTTCATTTATTTTGATGGTTTGCATTATTGTGATGCTTTATTGTCTAATGGATTATATATCCTTGATCTAGATAACTCCGTATATAATATTAATATCAAGAGGATTAAAACTAAAAATTTAAATCTGAAGTACTTATGGAACTGTCATTTAGGCTATATAAACGAGAAACACATTTCTAGATTCCATAAGGATGGATTACTAGACTCATTTTTTGTGAATCATATGAGACATGTGCGTCTTGTTTATTAGAAAAAATTACAAAGTTCCCTTTCAATAAGATAGGTGAGAGGACTAGTGAGAAAGTGGCTCTCGTGCATACTGATGTAAGTGAGCCATGTGACACGCCAATCAGAGGTGGTTATCTTTATTTCATTACATTTACTGATGATTTCAGTAGATATGGATTTGTATACCTTAGGAAGGCCAAATTTGAATTCTTTGAAAAGTTCAAAGAATTCAAGAACAAAGTAGACATGCAACTTGGCAAAAGTATTAAGCCTCTACGATTGGATTGTGGAGGAGAACACTTTAGCCAAGAGTTTGAGGATTATCTTAGAGAGTGTGGGATCTTGTCCCAACTCACTCCACCCAGAACGACATAGTGGAATGGCAAGTCCGAGAGGAGGAATAGAAATCTCTTGGACATGGTTCGACCTACGATGTGTGAAATTGATCTTCCATTATCATTTTGGGGGCACACTCTATTATGTGCAGCTTTCAGCCTTAACCGTGTTCCATCCAAATCTTTCATGAAGACTCCATACGAGATATGGAGTTGGAGGTGTCCCACATTGTCTTTTATGAGGATTTGGGGCTGGGATGTCTATGTAAAAACTTTACAAATAGACAAACACGGAACCAAGTCGGATAAGTGTAAGATTGTGGGATACCCAAAGGAAACGAAGGGATATTATTTCTATGTAAAAACTTTACAAATAGACAAACACGGAACCAACCCGGACCGGCGTGTTTCTAGAAAGAGAATTTTTCTCTAAAGAAGCCAAGGGGAGGACTTTATAACTTGAATAAATTCAAGAACCACAAAAAAGTGATCCTAGAATGGAACATGAACAGAAACCATAAGTTGTTGTGGAGCAACCTGTTCAAGAAACATAAGAACTTCGTAGATCTAGTAGGGTGACTCATAATCATAGATGAGCCTACTACCTATGGAAAGACCATGAAAGGGACGGGCTCTCAAAAGTGGCTTGAGGCCATGAGATCCGAAATGAAATCCATGTATACCAACAAAGTATGGACTTTGATGGAACCACCACTGGGGGCTCAGCCAATAGGGTGCACGTGGGTCTTCAAGAAGAAGACTGACATAGATGGCAAAGTGATTGCCTATAAGGGCCGATTGGTGGTAAAGTGATTCAGACAAATTCATGGTATTGACTATGATGAAACCTTTTCCCCAGTCGCAATGACCAGATCATGCCCATAAAGTGTGGAAATTAAAGCGATCCATTTATGGATTGAAGCAAGATTCTAGGAGTTGGAATCGACGTTTTGATGGTGGAGTCAAAGAGTTTGGCTTAATCAAGAACAAAGATGAATCTTGTGTTTACAAGAAGGTTAGTGGGAGCTCTGTTGTGTTTCTGGTCTTGTATGTGGATGACACACTACTCATTGGAAACCACTCCTACCTTGCAATCTGTCAAAGATTGGCTAGGAAAGTGTTTCTCAATGAAGGACTTAGGGGATGCAGCTTATATACATGGTATCAACATCTATAGGGACAGATCGTGGAAGCTGCTTGGCCTATGACAAAGTCATATATAGACAAGGTGTTGAAATGGTTCAACATGCAAGCCTCCAAGAAAGGATTATTCCCATGTTGCATGGATTCACCCTTTCAAAGGCTGAATGTCCCACCAATGAGATTGAGAAGTACCGCATGAGTAGGCCATATGGTCCATCATGTACGCCATGTTATGTAGATGTGTCAAACGCGTTGAGTATGGCAAGCAGATATCAGTTCAATCCGGGTGAGAGTCACTGAATAGCTGTCAAGAACATTCTTAACTACATGAGAAGATATAAGTATGCGTTTTTGAGATATGGAGGGGAGGAAGAGCTGCGTGTAAGGGGTTACACTGACGCAAGCTTCCAAGCTGACATAGATGATTTCAAATCGCAGTGGGATTCGTGATTTGCCTGAATGGAGGAGTTGTGAGCTGGAAAAGTTCCAAGCAAGAAACGGTTGTTGATTCTACAACTGAGGCTGATTACATTGCTGCGAATGGCGCATAAAAGGAGGTTGTTTGGATTAGGAAGTATTTACTGAGCTTGGTGTGGTTCCTAGCATTTTGGATTCGGTTGAGTTCTATTGTGAAACCACTTGGGCGATCGCACAATCCAAGGAATCCAGGTGACACCAGGAATCCAAGCACGTACTCCGGAAGTTTCATCTTATTCGTGAAATAATCGATAGAGGAGATGTGAAGATATGCAAGACTCCTACAAATGAGAATCTGTCAGATCCACTTACAAAGCCGCTTGTTCAGCGCAAGCATGAAGGGCACACTATATCTATCGACATACGAGATGCACCGGATTGGCTCTAGTGCAAGTGGGAGACTGTTGGAATAGATTCCCTAGAGGAAATCTTATTTAGTATGGACATTATATTTTGGATAGAATAATCGTTGTATTATTTATGGAGATATTAAATATAATGCAGTACATAGATTACAATTGTTGTTTATCTTAAATATCCCTAGTCGTTTATATTGATTAATAGAACGTTCAAATATAGACTACTATGTGGGTAGATTGATATGGAGATATCAACTCTAACACATGGGTATGTATTTTTATGATAATGGCCTACTGGATTGACCACCACGAGAAGGCTACATTAATTATGTTAACGTCACAAGTTTTTCTCGTTGTGACAATGGTATTGTGGTCCTTAGACCTGAAGTCACTAGATACTCTAGTTGTGGAATATTGTGTTTTGGTGTCGTTAAACACTACACCGTGACTGGGTAGCAATAAAGGCATTTATCGGACATGATAGAAAACAAGCTTAGAGATGGTAGTGATGTAGAGAGGATTTGTTCCTCCCACATAAGGGAGAAAATATCAACGGCCACTCGAGGGGAAGTGCTTATAGAATGTCTGGCCAAACTCAGATAAATCAATATGGTATATTGATGTAATCTGCATGGATAAGAGTATTTCCAGGATCGAAAAACTGTGGATTGGATTTACGAGTGTGACTTTTATGTCTCGTGTTCGATCCGGATATGGAGACAAATAGATAATAAAATGCGGTAACATTGGGCACAAGGGTTGTCGGATCACTGACTATTTCTATTAGTTGGGTGGCGTAGATGTGTTGCTAGACATCGCTCTATGTTAGTCATTTTTACTACCAACTAAGTAGAAACCTATGGGGTCACAGACTATATGGATTAAAATTAAATTTGAAATTAATTAGTAGGACTAATTAAATAGAAGGATCAATACACAACCATGAACAAACTTTGTAGGACTAATTTTCAAAGTGGACTAATCCGTGTATGGACAGGATTAGTGTTGAGGCGAATATGTAGTTAATAAGGAGTTATTAACTATACAAGGGCACTCCTAGATTATTTTCCATAAGTGTGTTTCCAAAATTGAGAGTGAGCAAAGCAAGGAGAGAGCAAGACAAGGAGGCCGAGACCCCCCTGTCCGCCCCTCCCTCGTCGTCGGTCTCGTGAGGCTCCACTGTCTTGGGTGTCCCGTTTGCGTGATCTTCTTCTTCCTCCTTCTTCCTTTGCTAGCACAAAGGTGTGAGAAGAATTTGAAGCAATTGTAGGTGTGGATATACATAGAGACGTGGACGCTAGTCTACGTAAAGTGATAAACTCAGACAAACAAGGTACACGATTCTAATTTCCCTTACCATCGTTATAATGCTAGATCTGCGATTCATGGAGGGTCTTGTACGGAAACCAATTATTGTTTTTCCGTTGTGCAATCCGTATAAAAACCCTACAACATATACAACGCGGTAACATTGGGCACAAGGTTTGTCGGATCACTGACTATTTATATTAGTTGGGTAGCATTGATGTGTTGCTAGACAACGCTCAATGTTTGTTATTGTTACTGCCAACTTAATAGATACCTATAGGGTTGCACCCCAAAAGGATTAAGCTGGATATTGATGTTAATTTGTATGACTAATTAACAATTATATGGATCAAGGATTAGAACGCAACCACATGAAAAGTTAATTGGACTAAGTTGGAAAGTGGACTAATCCGTGTATAAAAGGGGATTCCTAGCTCTATTATTTCACAAGAGTTGCCACGGAGTAAAATAACAGATAAAGGAGAGAACACCCAGGATATTCCGCCCCTACCTGTCGGCCTATACCCGTCATTGACCAAGGCTTCGGCCTCGTTGCTCAATTTTGTGTGATTGCTTGATCTCTTCTTCGACGTTTCTAGCACTAGGCGTGGAGAAGATTCCATTTCTCAATCCCAAGGTGTGGATATCATAGAGACGAGGACGCTTTTCTTCGTTGTGATCACACAGACTTACAAGGTACACAATATCTCCTTTTATCACGTTATGATGGCTTAACCTGCGATTTGTGGAGGGATTTGACAAGGAAATTATTACTGTATTTCCGCTGTGCATCCCGCATCAAAACCCTACATTGAAAAACACTAAGAACATGATGAACATAATAATGAACACAAAATGGGTTGTATTTGTCCACAATTCGTACCTTGTAAGGTAAAATAGTCACAAAAAGGTCAAATTGCACCCCAATTAACTGAATGTAACAAAAGGGTGGTATCGATCCACCATCCATCCACCCACTGACAGGGGGTATCTATCTCTGACAGGGGACCATATGGTATTTAACCATAGTGCATGGGAATATATGTATTTTAGCGATAATGGAGGGGTGGAAATTATCATTTACCCTTAATAAATTAGTGTATGCATATTTGAATTTGTGATGAAGCCAAAGGTTATTCATCCCCTCTCCCCTATTTTTGATATTTGGGACAATTTTTAACCCATTCAAAATCCCTCAAGATGAGGATAACTCTCCTTTTTTACTCCCTCTCTCTCCATTATCTCACCATATTAGTTCTTTCTCTCTCTTTCTAAAAAAACATATTTCTCCCCAACCTACAATAATTTCTCCCTATCTTTCTCTATCTATATAAATACAACACATCTCTTTCACTCTCTACGACATGTCATTCTCCCTCCTTTCTCATCTCCTCTATTTCATCCTTTATCTCCTCTTCTCTCATAAGGATCCGTAGCAAAAAAGACACAAAAATCAACCTTCTTTCTCTCTCTCTATATATATATATATATTGTCTTCTCTCATCTTTGGATCCATAAAAGGACAATACACTACTGGTCCGGCGTAACGGTGCCATGTCCGCCTGAGACCACAAGCGTCAGAAAAGTTTGATAGATCGGAGGCATATTTGTGTTTTTGACGGGTTTTGGCCGGTTTCTTTACGTGGACGATCCGATTGTTAAACAGACCCGAGTTAGCAAATTTGAGCATTCGAACCACTCGTCCGTTTTAAGACTATGAATGACTCTATGTCCATCTAGACTCGCATCTAAGAAATAGACAATCATAACTTTGAGCCCGTTCTACATAATCATATATTTCATAGTTATTTTATGCGGAGTGTGTCAGGAAGGAATAGCGATCATACTTTCATATGTATAGACTGAACTGAGTATCATTGGGGGTTCAGGAATAGTCAGGGACTGTACAAAAGAGATTGGATTGTCAGGGGAAAAACAACAATTTTGTTGGGCATTCAACATCACATCTATATAGTGCATTCTTCCTCACTTAGAGGACAAGTATTAGTAGCATAAATATTTGAATTGTGTAGTGATTGCTAGATCATGGAATCAGCTTTGTTGATCAGGGAACTAAGCTGCATATCAGGCAAGCATACGTAGCTTATGATGCTACTGTATTTCTCTAAGAGAAGATCACCCATATGAATAATAGGATTATGAGTTGTGATATTATCGTTTTCGAATACCTGGATGGTTACTATCGTCTTCGGACGTTAATTTGTCTTTAGACACCTTGGGCTTGTCTTCAGACATGTAGGCAACTAGTACTACTCTCTGGACCGATGATCCAGTAGGGGGTGTGCACAATTAAGGTCTAGTTGTCTTGCTGGATTTGTTTCCTTCCTTGTCGGAAGTTAATCTGGTCTGCACAACCCTCTGGGTAGTGGATTTGGAATCCTCCATATAAGGCTGGTATGGGTGTGGTGGTTATCGATAATTGAGGAAACCTGAGTTATAAGTTACTGGTACTAAATTTGTGTGATCAATGGTGGTACGACAGGGTAATGACTTGAGTATATGTAAGTTCAAAGTTAAATCTTTTCAAAACTCTATCTATATTACTTTCAAAGTACTATATTACGTGGTATATTTTTTGACATTCTACTCGTCTATCTGTTGTTTACTTTTCATGTGAGAACATAGGAGCTTAGGAATATATTCAATCACTTAGAAGTCTAAGGATCAAACATTGTTGATTGTAACTTTTAAATTAATTCAAGTTTCTTTAATTATATCTCATAACAGAATTGTTAGGGTTATACTCCTTGTTGGGGCATGCATGTGCCTTATGTAGGGTTTTGAACATGGAATCGCAGCGGAAGAAGATAATTATTCCGTTCAAATACCTCCAAGGATCACAAGTCAAGAACACATGACGAAAGTAAAGGACTAATATGTGTTTACCTTTGGGTTCTCCTTTGATGACTTCAAACGCGAATAATTTCACGTTCTCTACGGTTGATCCACGCCTAGGATAGAGAATTGGACCTTCCCAACCTTCTTGTTCTATATATAACGGAGGAAGGAGACAAAGGAATCACACAACAAAGCCACAAAGGAAGGCTCGACCTCCTTTGTGTGGCCGACGGGTTGGGGCGGCGGGTAAGGGGGCGGCGGGCTCTTTACCTTGCTTGCTCTCAACTCTTTTCTCTCCTCTCAATATGTGTTATGAATAACATGTATTGAGAGGGAAGGAAGGATTTTCTTTATATAGTCCAACTACTCCTAGTTGTTTCCATAAAGGGCGCAATACTAATCATATCCATATATGGACTAGTATTATCTGCTAATTAGTCCTATTAAGTTAGCAACTTGTTGCAATATGATCCTTTTAATTAATCTCTATTAATTAATTATCTTGTCCAATTATATCCATATGGCGAGTGACCCCATAGGTTTCTATTTAATTGGTAGTAACTATTTACAAACATGGAGCGGTGTCTAGCAACACATCGATGCCACCCAATTAATAGAAATAGTCATCTTGACAAAACATTGTGTATCGCATCCCTTTGTCTCATTATCCGGATTGGACACGAGACATACAAGTCACACACGTGTATCCAATCCATGTTACTCGATCCTGGGAATAGCCATATCCATGCATATGACATCAATATCCCATTATTGATTCATATGAGTCTGGCCAGACATTCCATAAGCGCCATCCCTCGAGTGGCCTCGGATAACTGCTCCCGTTATGTGGGAGGGACAAATCCTATCTACATCACTCACCGTCTCTAAGCTTGCTTCCTATTGTGCCCAACAAGCGCTTTTATAACTACCTAGTTACGGAGTAGCGTTTGACGTTGTCAAAGCACAATATTCCAAAACTAGAGGATCTAGTGACTTCAAGTCTAAGGATGATAATATCCTATCACCGCGAGAAGCGCTTGTGAGTCTAGAAATCCATCCTTATGGAGCCTAGATACACGTTTCTCATTTATAAAATGCCATAGATAAGCAGGATTTAAATCATTCATTTTAATCCTCTTAGTATTTATGTTATAGATTGGATAGCTTAGATCAAGGATATATAATCCATTAAATAATTGAACACTACAATAGTGAATACTATCAAAATAAATGGAACAACAATTGTTCTTTATTGAAATGGTAAAACTTTTATTGTCCAAACAAGATACGGAAATAATGTTCTTACTCATAGCAGGAACATAAAAGCAATTATCTAATTCTAATACTAATCCAGAAGGCAGAGACAGCCTATACACGCCTATAGCCAATGCAGCAACTCTTGCTCCATTCCCAACGCGCAAGTCCACCTCTCCTTTGGCTAATCTTCTACTTCTACTTAGATCCTGCACATTTCGACAAATATTAGATCCACATCCAGTATCCAATACCCAAGATGAAGAAGTAGTTAAATTAACATCTATAACAAAAATACCTGGTGGTTGTGGGATCACTATCCCAAGCCTTTTATCCTCCAGATACTTTGGGCAATTCCTCTTCCAGTGTCGAGGCTGAATGCAGTAGTGACAATCACCCTTGATCACGCCTTTGGCCACGCCACCAGCAGGTTTAAGAGCAGTGTCCTTAGGTTTAGCAACTTCCTTGCCTTTACCCTTGGAAGTAGAGGCAAACCTTTTTCCCTTTCCTTTCTGCACCATCATTATGTCCTTTCCCTTTCCCTTGTTGATGGATTGTTCAGCTGTCCTCAACATATTGAGTAGCTCTGGCATAGGCTTGGCGATCTCATTTATGTTATAGTTCATGATGAACTGTCCATAACTATCCGACAAAAATTGCAGAATTAGATCTGTGGCCAACTCTTGACCAATCAGGGACCCTAGGCGATCGAGATTTTCAAGATACCCGATCATCCACAACACATGCGGTCCTACTGGGTTCCCTTCCTCCAAGTGACTCTTGAACAATGCCCGAGAAACTTCATACCGTTCAACCCTCGCCTGCTCTTGGAAGAGCTGCTTCAAGTGTTCGATCATATCGACTCCATTCATGTTCTCATGTTGCTTCTGAAGCTCATGAGTCATGGTGCAAAGCATAAGGCAGGCCGCATCATTAGCTTGTTAATACGTTTCTGATACGCCTTTAGGGCTGCTGGGGTATTGTTCTCTGGACCATCTGGAACTTCTTCTTCTAGTGTGTACAGTTTCTTTTCTTGTTTAAGAACAATCCTTAAATTTCTGTACCAGTCCAGAAAGTTGGTTCCAGAAAGCTTGTCCTTCTCAAGAACAGCCCGTAGGGAGTGTGATGAATTCGATGAATTGTTTGCCATTGGAATTCTTCAAAAACGATAAATATACAAGATTTTAGTATGATTTTACTATACTCAATAATGGATAGATTATTAAATATAGCTCCCACTATTTTTCTCGGATTAATAACCCTCCATATAAATGCGGAAAATATCCTTATATTTTCTAGTGGGCCAAGATCCATATTTTGCCTCTTTCGAGCTTGCTTTGGCAAGTTACCCGGAATTGGTTATTAGGTAGGAACCATTCCAATTACATCATATGTAACTCTTGGTTCAATTGGGAAAATAACCATTATTTATCCATCCCCATGAATAATCCCAATTGTATGCCTCTAGGTTCTTTTAATCTTATTAAATCTACCTAGTTATGTCCAACCTCTTACTTAAACAATTGCTCATTGTTACGTTCCGTCGCATCTAATCACGATAAACCATGTTGCCATGCTTTGGCATGCACAAGCATAAGATATAGTGATCATGATGAGTGTTTAAATAACGAGAAGGCATAAACACAATGTTTTGATTGAGGGATTCGCCTTTCAATTTTAATTTGTATTGTTGATCCATTATCAACATGATCTATATGTTTGAGTTTTGGGCAAAACTCCAAATCATAGATCCGGGTTGTCTAATTATCTTATTATCCTAATCGCATGCATCAACCATACACCAATCACAAAATAATAAGACAATAAAATAAACAACCACAACAAAATAAATGTGATGTGGATATGGCCTTTCTAGACTAAGATATTCTCAAGCCAATGAGAATATCTATGAACCCTAAAATAGATCACATCGCCATGCGCCTCCATCTTTTTGGTCCATCCTTCGTAGTTTTGTGGAATGCTCCATCTTTATGGCTCCAATGTCTTTGGGCTTCTTTTCTTCAATCTTGGCTAACAATCTATTTTATCTAGCTACTCCTATACTAAATAAAATAAATCTCACATGTTGAGAAAAGGACGACTTGCAGGCCGTAAACTTAATTAATTATCACATTAATTGATCAGCTCGCATGCCGTAAAACAAACTACAAAATAAACATTCACACACAAACCACAACCTAGGGCCATATCCAACCACCATGTGAATAGCACATAAACAGTTAAAACCAATTTTAACGCGCTTGTTCAATTCTAATTGTTTTGGAAGAAGTAGGGTAAAAAAACATTCCAAAAAGGACTTCCCAGAGCCCTATGGGATCACACACGGCCCTAGGGCCCGGCCTAGCCCAAGCCGCCGGTCCCCCTGGTCGCGCTTAGGCCCGGCCGGCCCTTTGGCCGTGCGTGGCTTGGGCGGCAAGGCATAGGGGCGGTCCCCTATGGGGGGCCGAACCCTTTATGGGAGTTGTTTCCAAAAACAACTCCTTCCTTGTTGCCCAATCCAAGTTGTTTCCATGTTGAAAACCCCCTTTTTCAAACATGTGCCCAAACCCTAATCTTCAAACCAAGAAACTCACTAATTTGTTGCATCCAATGCACAATTAGGTCTTGTTAGATTGAATATCCATTCCATTGAATCTAATATGCTTCATTTGTCGTTTTACGCGATAAACATAAATTTAAAGTGTTAAAACAACAAAATCGTAACACATAAACTACGTTATGCTCTACGACTTGTGGCTCTGATACAACTGAAGGGTTTTGAACATGGAATCGCAGCGGAAGAAGATAATTATTCCGTTCAAATACCTCCAAGGATCACAAGTCAAGAACACATGACGAAAGTAAAGGACTAATATGTGTTTACCTTTGGGTTCTCCTTTGATGACTTCAAACGCGAATAATTTCACGTTCTCTACGGTTGATCCACGCCTAGGATAGAGAATTGGACCTTCCCAACCTTCTTGTTCTATATATAACGGAGGAAGGAGACAAAGGAATCACACAACGAAGCCACAAAGGAAGGCTCGACCTCCTTTGTGTGGCCGACGGGTTGGGGCGGCGGGCTCTTTACCTTGCTTGCTCTCAACTCTTTTCTCTCCTCTCAATATGTGTTATGAATAACATGTATTGAGAGGGAAGGAAGGATTTTCTTTATATAGTCCAACTACTCCTAGTTGTTTCCATAAAGGGCGCAATACTAATCATATCCATATATGGACTAGTATTATCTGCTAATTAGTCCTATTAAGTTAGCAACTTGTTGCAATATGATCCTTTTAATTAATCTCTATTAATTAATTATCTTGTCCAATTATATCCATATGGCGAGTGACCCCATAGGTTTCTATTTAATTGGTAGTAACTATTTACAAACATGGAGCGGTGTCTAGCAACACATCGATGCCACCCAATTAATAGAAATAGTCATCTTGACAAAACATTGTGTATCGCATCCCTTTGTCTCATTATCCGGATTGGACACGAGACATACAAGTCACACACGTGTATCCAATCCATGTTACTCGATCCTGGGAATAGCCATATCCATGCATATGACATCAATATCCCATTATTGATTCATATGAGTCTGGCCAGACATTCCATAAGCGCCATCCCTCGAGTGGCCTCGGATAACTGCTCCCGTTATGTGGGAGGGACAAATCCTATCTACATCACTCACCGTCTCTAAGCTTGCTTCCTATTGTGCCCAACAAGCGCTTTTATAACTACCTAGTTACGGAGTAGCGTTTGACGTTGTCAAAGCACAATATTCCAAAACTAGAGGATCTAGTGACTTCAAGTCTAAGGATGATAATATCCTATCACCGCGAGAAGCGCTTGTGAGTCTAGAAATCCATCCTTATGGAGCCTAGATACACGTTTCTCATTTATAAAATGCCATAGATAAGCAGGATTTAAATCATTCATTTTAATCCTCTTAGTATTTATGTTATAGATTGGATAGCTTAGATCAAGGATATATAATCCATTAAATAATTGAACACTACAATAGTGAATACTATCAAAATAAATGGAACAACAATTGTTCTTTATTGAAATGGTAAAACTTTTATTGTCCAAACAAGATACGGAAATAATGTTCTTACTCATAGCAGGAACATAAAAGCAATTATCTAATTCTAATACTAATCCAGAAGGCAGAGACAGCCTATACACGCCTATAGCCAATGCAGCAACTCTTGCTCCATTCCCAACGCGCAAGTCCACCTCTCCTTTGGCTAATCTTCTACTTCTACTTAGATCCTGCACATTTCGACAAATATTAGATCCACATCCAGTATCCAATACCCAAGATGAAGAAGTAGTTAAATTAACATCTATAACAAAAATACCTGGTGGTAGTGGGATCACTATCCCAAGCCTTTTATCCTCCAGATACTTTGGGCAATTCCTCTTCCAGTGTCGAGGCTGAATGCAGTAGTGACAATCACCCTTGATCACGCCTTTGGCCACGCCACCAGCAGGTTTAAGAGCAGTGTCCTTAGGTTTAGCAACTTCCTTGCCTTTACCCTTGGAAGTAGAGGCAAACCTTTTTCCCTTTCCTTTCTGCACCATCATTATGTCCTTTCCCTTTCCCTTGTTGATGGATTGTTCAGCTGTCCTCAACATATTGAGTAGCTCTGGCATAGGCTTGGCGATCTCATTTATGTTATAGTTCATGATGAACTGTCCATAACTATCCGACAAAAATTGCAGAATTAGATCTGTGGCCAACTCTTGACCAATCAGGGACCCTAGGCGATCGAGATTTTCAAGATACCCGATCATCCACAACACATGCGGTCCTACTGGGTTCCCTTCCTCCAAGTGACTCTTGAACAATGCCCGAGAAACTTCATACCGTTCAACCCTCGCCTGCTCTTGGAAGAGCTGCTTCAAGTGTTCGATCATATCGACTCCATTCATGTTCTCATGTTGCTTCTGAAGCTCATGAGTCATGGTGCAAAGCATAAGGCAGGCCGCATCATTAGCTTGTTAATACGTTTCTGATACGCCTTTAGGGCTGCTGGGGTATTGTTCTCTGGACCATCTGGAACTTCTTCTTCTAGTGTGTACAGTTTCTTTTCTTGTTTAAGAACAATCCTTAAATTTCTGTACCAGTCCAGAAAGTTGGTTCCAGAAAGCTTGTCCTTCTCAAGAACAGCCCGTAGGGAGTGTGATGAATTCGATGAATTGTTTGCCATTGGAATTCTTCAAAAACGATAAATATACAAGATTTTAGTATGATTTTACTATACTCAATAATGGATAGATTATTAAATATAGCTCCCACTATTTTTCTCGGATTAATAACCCTCCATATAAATGCGGAAAATATCCTTATATTTTCTAGTGGGCCAAGATCCATATTTTGCCTCTTTCGAGCTTGCTTTGGCAAGTTACCCGGAATTGGTTATTAGGTAGGAACCATTCCAATTACATCATATGTAACTCTTGGTTCAATTGGGAAAATAACCATTATTTATCCATCCCCATGAATAATCCCAATTGTATGCCTCTAGGTTCTTTTAATCTTATTAAATCTACCTAGTTATGTCCAACCTCTTACTTAAACAATTGCTCATTGTTACGTTCCGTCGCATCTAATCACGATAAACCATGTTGCCATGCTTTGGCATGCACAAGCATAAGATATAGTGATCATGATGAGTGTTTAAATAACGAGAAGGCATAAACACAATGTTTTGATTGAGGGATTCGCCTTTCAATTTTAATTTGTATTGTTGATCCATTATCAACATGATCTATATGTTTGAGTTTTGGGCAAAACTCCAAATCATAGATCCGGGTTGTCTAATTATCTTATTATCCTAATCGCATGCATCAACCATACACCAATCACAAAATAATAAGACAATAAAATAAACAACCACAACAAAATAAATGTGATGTGGATATGGCCTTTCTAGACTAAGATATTCTCAAGCCAATGAGAATATCTATAAAACCCTAAAATAGATCACATCGCCATGCGCCTCCATCTTTTTGGTCCATCCTTCGTAGTTTTGTGGAATGCTCCATCTTTATGGCTCCAATGTCTTTGGGCTTCTTTTCTTCAATCTTGGCTAACAATCTATTTTATCTAGCTACTCCTATACTAAATAAAATAAATCTCACATGTTGAGAAAAGGACGACTTGCAGGCCGTAAACTTAATTAATTATCACATTAATTGATCAGCTCGCATGCCGTAAAACAAACTACAAAATAAACATTCACACACAAACCACAACCTAGGGCCATATCCAACCACCATGTGAATAGCACATAAACAGTTAAAACCAATTTTAACGCGCTTGTTCAATTCTAATTGTTTTGGAAGAAGTAGGGTAAAAAAACATTCCAAAAAGGACTTCCCAGAGCCCTATGGGATCACACACGGCCCTAGGGCCCGGCCTAGCCCAAGCCGCCGGTCCCCCTGGTCGCGCTTAGGCCCGGCCGGCCCTTTGGCCGTGCGTGGCTTGGGAGGCAAGGCATAGGGGCGGTCCCCTATGGGGGGCCGAACCCTTTATGGGAGTTGTTTCCAAAAACAACTCCTTCCTTGTTGCCCAATCCAAGTTGTTTCCATGTTGAAAACCCCCTTTTTCAAACATGTGCCCAAACCCTAATCTTCAAACCAAGAAACTCACTAATTTGTTGCATCCAATGCACAATTAGGTCTTGTTAGATTGAATATCCATTCCATTGAATCTAATATGCTTCATTTGTCGTTTTACGCGATAAACATAAATTTAAAGTGTTAAAACAACAAAATCGTAACACATAAACTACGTTATGCTCTACGACTTGTGGCTCTGATACAACTGAAGGGTTTTGAACATCGAATCGCAGCGGAAGAATATAATTATTCCGTTCAAATCGCTCCAAGGATCACAAGTCAAGAACACAAAACGATAGTAAAGGACTAATATGTACCTTTGGGTTCACCTTTGATGACTTCAAACGCGAATAATGTCACGTTCTCTACGGTTGATCCACACCTAGGATAGAGAATTGGACCTTACCAACCTTCTTGTGCTAGCTAGAACGGAGGAAGGAGACAAAGGAATCAAGCAACGAAGCCACAAAGGAAGGCTCGGCCTCCTTTGTGTGGCCGACGGGTTGGGGCGGCGGGTAAGGGGGCGGCGGCCTCATTACCTTGCTTTCTCTCAACTCTTTTCTCTCCTGTCAATATGTGTTATGAATAACATGTATTGAGAGGGAAGGAAGGAGTTCCTTTATATAGTCCAAATACTCCTAGTTGTTTCCATAAAGGGCGCAATACTAATCATATCCATATATGGACTAGTATTATCTGCTAATTAGTCTTATTAAGTTAGCAACTTTTTGCAATATGATCCTTTTAATTAATCTCTATTAATTAAGTCTCTTGTCCAATTATATCCATATGGCGAGTGACCCCATAGGTTTCTATTTAATTGGTAGTAACTATTTACAAACATGGAGCGGTGTCTAGCAACACATCGATGCCACCCAATTAATAGAAATAGTCATCTTGACAAAACATTGTGTATCGCATCCCTTTGTCTCATTATCCGGATTGGACTCGAGACATACAAGTCACACACGTATATCCAATCCATGTTCCTCGATCCTGGGAATAGCCATATCCATGCATATGACATCAATATCCCATTATTGATTCATATGAGTCTGGCGAGACATTCCATAAGCGCCATCCCTCGAGTGGCCTCGGATAACTGCTCCCGTTATGTGGGAGGGACAAATCCTATCTACATCACTCACCATCTCTAAGCTTGCTTCCTATTGTTCCCAACAAGCGCTTTTATAACTACCCAGTTACGGAGTAGCGTTTGACGTTGTCAAAGCACAATATTCCACAACTAGAGGATCTAGTGACTTCAAGTCTAAGGATGATATTATCCTATCACCGCGAGAAGCGCTTGTGACTTTACATAACTTGTATGTAGCCTTCTCGGATTTGGGTCAATCTCGTATGTCATTACTCCTAATACATACCCATGTGTTGGATCGTGATATCTCCATTTCAATCCAACCCCATACTAGTCTATAGATGATCGTCCTGTTAATCATTATATTTGACTATGGATATTTAAGATAAACAACACGATTTGTAAATCTAAGGACTTCATTGTATTAAATATCTCCATAAATAATACAATGATTATTCTAGCCAACTCATACTAAAATTAGATTGCCTCTAGGGCATCTATTCCAACACCTTAGCAGAGGACACTCCCGTGAGTATAAGGTTCTTCTGGTAGCTTTCCCATCTCTGATGGGTCGAGGTTACAATGTATACAAGATATAATAGTAAGTATATTTGAAAATTTAATTTCTTTAATTATAAAATAACCATTAGGGTTAGTCTCCCTCTGAGCATTTCCATGCTTAGAAGAGGTCAAATCTGGAGATTCAGGGATACATAAGTGTAATTCTCCAGTACTCAAGCATGGGATGTTATAGAGGGGATCATAGCAGTGGTTCTATGTAAGGAAAAAACTTATAAACTCAAAATAATAGGTGGATAGTGTTTTCAATTCTAAAAAGGATGGGAATCAAGATTAAATTGGATTAGATTTGTTCGGGAGAGCATTGACGAAAGAGCTGTTGGAAGAGATTCCCTATAGGAAATCTTATTTAGTATGAACACTATTTTTGGCTAGAATAATCATTCTATTATTTATGGAGATATTCAATATAATGAAGTCCTTAGATTACAATTATTGTTTATCTTAAATATCCCTAGTCGTTTATATTGATTAATAGGACGATCAACTATAGACTAGTATGTGGTTAGATTGATACGGAGATATAAACTCTAACACATGGGTATGTATTATATGAACCTCTTGTTGTTTACTGCAAATGAGATAAGATATTTGCAGTAAAATTGGAAAAGCCCAATGGAGAACTGCCATTTTGGATCAATTAGTCGCTAAAAAATAAAAATATATTGCTATATGAAAGTGTGAGTGTGCAGGTTGTAATGCATCTAAGATGCTCTAGAAGGGGGGAGGGGGTTGAATAGAGTATTCCAACTTCTTACAAAACTTGCTAAGACGATAGAATCTTGTGACAGTTAGTGAAGTTCAAGGCCTTGAAAAAAAGTTCAAGCCCTTGAAATAAAATACAGTTTGAAATAGATCAGTCAAGTCTTTTTCAAGGCCTTGAAAAGAGTTTCAAACCCTTGAAAACAGACAAGTTTGAATGCTGTAAAAACTGAGTAAGCAAAGAAACAGTAAATGGAAGAGACAAGTGATTTACAGAGTTCAGTCCACTTGGACCTAATCTCTACCTCAGGGATCTGATCCCTGCAGGATTTTCAACACAATTATTATTAATCAAAAGCTAAGACCTAGATCTCAAGCACAGAGAGATGTCTTACTCTGTTACAGCTTGTGGTTCTCCCTAACCTATCTAGTACCTGCTCTAGCTAACTGATTAACCAAGAATTCTCTATTTTTAACCTTGAACAATCCTCGAGAAGAAAGATAGAAATATTAGAGAAATGATCTACCAATAAAGTACAATACAGAAGAACACTTAGAGTGTAGAAACTGCAGTGAAGTATGCAGTGATCTTCTGTGAAATGGATTGTGAGAATGATGAACTTCTTTGATGCTTGTCAATCCAGAACTTTGTCACTCTTTTTTCCCGTTGAGTATTGTGTCTTGTTACTTTAGAATTGAGCTTTATTTAAACTTCAAACAGCTCTTCAAATCTTCCCATATTTTCAGCAACAAATCTTCTATTTTGTAGCAACAGACTTTGACTCTTTGACAATCTTTTCCAACGGTTAAGTGATCACAATCTCCAGAGATAATTTCGTGATCTTGTATTTTAGTAGGTTGAGAAGCTGTCAAGCCATTCAGATCAAACACAGAATCATCTTCTTAATTATTTCCTTCCATGCAAAAGTCAGTTTAGGAAATAATATCTGCAAACTAGGAAATAAAATTCCCTGCAAAATCATAGTCAAACAGATGATATTTTATGTTCAAACATGTTAGAATAAATTTCTTTTCATCATCAAATAAGTGTAAATCAAACATATGAAGGAGGGATATGAAATCAGCTTAGAAGAGTTTACAGAAAACTCCCCCTGAGAATGTTCATGTAGGTTAAACAGTTTCAAGGCTTTGAATCCAGTTTCAAGGCCTTGAAAATATCTATACTATTTTCAAGCCTGTGATAACTGCTTCAAGGCTTTGAAAGCTGATTCAAGGCCTTGAAATAGTTAATCTATTTCAAGCCTTGCACAACCTGATCTTACAATATCCCCCTTGATGAAAGACAAAACCAAATTATGTTTGATCGTTAGTCTCTGCAAAAAATACTGATTAGTTCACAGTTCATAATAACACAGTAATTCCAAAAAGATCCAACTTATTGAATTCAACAATAAAAAGTTCAGCAGATAATCCCTAAACATAAAAACATACAAACCTAGAATTTTCTCCCCCTTTTTTACTTTCATCAAAAAGATAGAGAAGATCTTGGATCAAGTGTCTGGAAAATTTTGAAAAGAAAACTTAAAAACTTAAGAAAAATAGAGAACGGGGAAGAAAGAGTAGGCAAGATTAAGGGTTTGGGTCTTCATTTCCATCTTGATCTCCCTCTTCTTCATCACTGTCTTCAAAATCAGTCTTATCCTGTTATTCCTGTTCATCTTCATCCTCACCAGCAACGGTCACTTCTTCATTCTTGTCCTTTGTAGCAGCCTTTGGAGATTTCTTCTTTTTCTTCAGAGTAATCAGCAGATCATCTGAGTCAGGAATGTTGACTTCATCTCCTTTCTAAGCAGCTTGTTCTACCACTTGCTTTCCCTTATCTTTGACTGGAGCAACCTCTTCCTGGTTGGTATGTTCACTAGGAAGATTCTTGTCAGAGTAACCCTTCATTGTACCTTCTTCATACTCAGGAACATCAAGAAAAGTCATGCTCCTGAAGATTCTTTCTACCATATACTTCACTTGAACCATATCAGTTTCAAGTCCATAAAAAGTTTCTTTGATCTCTTCCAAATCCAACTCCAAACCATCAAGTCTCTGATTGTCTGTAGGCTGAGAAGTCTGACTTGAAGCGAGTCAAGGTATTGGGCTCAAGAAACTTCTTTGCAACCAGTTCTTCTACAGTTAAATCTGAATACAACTTCCAAATCTTTTCTTTAGTCTTCACCACTCCAATGTTCTCAAAGGCCTTCTCATTAAGCATTCCCATGCCAGAAGTGACTGATTCCTCTCCATCAGTTGGAATCTCAAAGTGTTCAAAGAACAATTTGAGAAAATTTGCATAGGACATAGGATGTTTCCTTTTATTGGTATGGCTAAAGATCATATGCTCAATCACTAAATTTGGAAGATCAATCTCATAGCCATGCATGATCAGATACATGATATGCAACATTCTCTCAGTCACAAACTCTCTAGAGTGCTCTCTGGGAAAGATACACCTTACCAAAATAGTGTGAAGAAATTTGGCATCAACATTTAACACAGAGTGTGTTAATTTTTTAGCTGAGGTGGCAGTGTTTGGTAGGTATAACTCTTTTCTGGCTAGTTCCAGTATTTCTGTCTTTGGTAGGTGATTGCTTGTGTCATACCTCTTGGGACACCCTAGCACATTGACAAACTCAGAGTGGTCCAATTCAACATGTATTCCAGCAACTCTAGACAGAATTACCAAGTGTGCTGATCTCTTAACTTGTTTCATGTTCAGATAGAAGAGTCTGGTGAGTCTTGGGCAGGCTAACTCTTTAGGGTTCAGCATAAACCACAGAGAACTCTTCTTGAACATAGAGATGCACTTAAGATTCATGTGTTCCACCATATGCATATTGATCATACTACAAAAAGCAATAGATCTGAAAGCAAAAGCATCTAACCACTGAACTTTGGAGGTGTTTGAGACAAACCAAGTTTCATCAGGGGTTGAGGTATTTGAGTAGATTTGCAGAGCCTTCTCCATATGATCTTCTGGCTATTCTTCTGTTACCTTCCCTTTCCCTTTTTTCAGCTTGAGTTGCCTTCTTATTTTTCTTCAACTTCTTGGTGCTAGAGATCTCATCTTCAGGTTGCTTCTCTGCAGCAGCTTTCTCTTTCTTCTTCTTCTTCTTCTTCTTCTTCTTCTTCTTCTTCTTCTTCTTCTTCTTCTTCTTCTTCTTCTTCTTCTTCTATTAGGAGGGAGTTGAATCCTTCCTGACTTTCTTCTTGGGTGGAGGAAGCTCTGCAACTGCCTCTGCACTAGGAGTTCTAGAGCTAGAGTCTCCACTTATCTCTTGAACCTCTTCCACTGCTGTCTTTCTTTTTTTCTCTGAACTAGGTTTTGATCCTCCAGCCATCTTGTTTCTGTCTGAAGCTCTCCTTGTTCTCATTAGGGTTTGGGAGAAGAATATAGAGAGGTAGGAATGATACGGAAAGAAAAGAAGAGAAGAAGATAAATACTAAAAGTGTTTGAGTTTCAAAAGGAAACTAGAATATCTCTCTGATCTGAAAAGATCTGAAATAATCAGAGAGGATTCAAAATCTTTTAGTCCGTTGGAAAGAAATAATTTAATACTATATTTGGCTAAAAATAATTTTTGAGAAAGGTAGGGGCTATATTGAGCAAATATCTACAGAGATATCACCCAATACAGAATGATCCAAGTTTATTAACTACTAGTATAGCAGACTTATTTTCAAGGCTTTGAAAATGTTTTCAAGGTCTTGAAATGCTGTAACACTACAACAGATAAAAATCAAAGCTTTGAAATGATTCAAGGCTTTGAAAATCAGTTAAAATATTGAAATCATATACAAATTACCTTTCTTACCTGATGCTCCCTCTAAACCAATGCATCTTTGTTTAACATTCCCAATTCCAATCTTAAACCTGAGATGCTCTCATCTGCTAATGGTTTAGTGAAGATATCTGCAATTTGCATGTTAGTAGCAACAAATTCAAGAACAATATCACCTTTTTCAGCATGATCTCTGATGAAATGGTGTCTGACATCAATGTGCTTGGTTCTTGAATGTTGAACTGGATTCTTTGTAATTGAAATTGCACTGGTGTTATCACATTTGATGGGTATGCTTCTGAAATCAAATCCAAGGTCTCTTAGCTATTCAGCAATCCATAATACTTGTGAACAACATGCTCCTGCAGCTATATATTCAGGTTCAGCTGTTGATAGAGAAACTGAATTCTGTTTCTTGGAATGCCAACTGATCAAGGATGATCCAATAAATTGGCAAGTTCCTGAAGTGCTTTTCCTATCAACTTTGTAACCTGCAAAGTCAGCATCTGAAAAACCATACAAAGAAAAATTAGAGTGTCTTGGATACCAAAGCCCTAAGTCTTTGGTTCCATTGAGATATCTGAAGATTCTCTTCACAGCACTTAAGTGTGATTCCTAGAACACATGCATACACTAAACATGATATCTGGTCTGCTTGCTGTGAGATAGAGTAATGATCAAATCATACCTATATACTCTTTTACATTTACACTCTTACCAGATTCATCCTTGTCTAAGGACAGTGTAGAACTCATAGGAGTCTTGGCTTCCTTACACTGAGCCATGCTATATTTTCTTAACAAGTCTCTTGTGTATTTGCTTTGATGCAGAAAGATGCCCTTCTTCATTTGATGTATTTGAAGTCCTAGGAAGAAGTTCATCTCTCCCATCATACTCATTTCAAATTCCCTGCTCCTAAGACTTGATAATTCTCTGCACAAATGATCATTAGTAGCTCTAAACAAGATATCATCAACATAAATCTGAAATACAAGCAAGTATTTCTCATGAGTCTTTATGAAAAGGGTCTTGTCTACTAATCCTCTTTTGAAATCATTTTCAAGCAAAAAATTTGACGGTCTTTCGTACCAAGCTCTTGGAGCTTGTTTCAAACCATAAAGGGCTTTGTCAAGTTTGTAAACATGATCTGGAAACTTGTCATTTTCAAAACCAGGAGGTTGTGCTACATAAAATTCTTCTTGTAAGTAGCCATTCAAGAAAGCACACTTCACATCCATTTGAAATAATTTCATGTTCTTGTGAGATGCAAAAGCAAGCAAAATTCTAATTACTTCTAACCTGTAAACTGGAGAAAAAAAATCCTCATAATTAATACCTTCTTCTTGGTTGTAACCTTGAGCAACTAACCTTGCTTTGTTTCTGATCACTTTGCCACATTCATCCAACTTATTTCTGAACACCCATCTGGTACCAATGACAGACTGGTTTGTAGGTTGAGGAACCAGGTTCCAAACCTTATTCCTTTCAAACTCATTGAGTTCACTTTGCATAGCAATGATCCAGTCTGCTTCTTGTAATTCTTCCTTCACAGTTTTAGATTCTACAAGAGAGATAAAAGCATTAAAAGCACATAATTCTTCAACTGTGATCTAGTTTGTGTACCATTGGTTGGATCTGAAATGATATTATCAACTCGATGAGATGAGAGATATTTGAATCTCATTCTTGGAGACCAGGGTTCAGGTTCTCCATAGATCTTCTCTGGTCTTGAAGTAGTGGCTTTGTCACTTATATCCTTCTGATAATCTTTTTCAAGGCTTTGAGGCTTATTTTCAAGGCCTTGAGCACCATTTTCAAGGTCTTGAAAATGTCTTCTGTTTTCTTCTGAGCCTTTCTTGAATCCCACTGGATTCTCAGTCTCTTCTCGTAATTCATGCTTGTTCAAATTCAAGTCTGCAAAACTTTCACTCAAAGAACCATCATAGCCTTCATCAAAAATAACATGAATGCTCTCTTCAACTAGTTTGGTTCTTTTATTGTAAACTCTATAAGCTTCGCTATTCAGATTGTAACCAAGAAAAATACCTTCTTCACTTCTTGCATCAAACTTACCAAGATTGTCCTTTCCATTGTTATGGATAAAACATGTGCATCCAAAGGGTTTGAAGTATGAAATGTTTGGCTTCCTCCCTTTGAATAGTTCATAGGGGGTCTTCTTCAGGATAGGTCTGATCAAGCACATGTTCATACTGAACCAAGAATTCTCTTTCTTCATCATCAATCGAATCACTATTCGCGACCCAGGATTCTATTTTATCATCAATCCAATCCCCGTTCACGTTTTTTCTTTTTCTTATCAATGAATAGATCTCTTTACTTGTATGACTTAGATGTCTCGTATTTCTCGAAAAAGTGATTCGATTGATGGGATTTGGTATGATCCTTATGAGATCGATGAGATTGATATTCAAATATTTCTTCTTAGAACGTATTGATTTGACCCCATAAGCGGGACCACCGCCCAATAGCATGTTGCCGCCAGAAGCAGAACCTCGTATTTCTTCTAGAAAATTTCCTAATTGTTCCAGAGCAACTATAAAGAGATTCTTTACCAGAAAGAGTTCGGTTCAGACGTAGGATACCTATCCAGAAGTTTTCGCAACTCAATCATAGATGATGGAATTATATAGTTTGTTGTATTCACAGCTTCAGCCCAATAATTTCTTGGCAGCTTGTTTTCAAGAAGCATTGTCCTTGACATATCTTCAAGAGTCCTGTTCTTTCTTTCAACAACACCATTCTGTTGAGGAGTTCTTGGAGAAGAAAATTTGTGAGTAATACCATGTTTATCACAGAACAAATAAAATTCTAATTGATCAAATTCTCTACCATGATCACTTCTAATTGAAGATACCGGTAGGTTTTTCATAGTTTGAAGTTCTCTGCAAAGCTTTGAAAATTCAGAGAGGGCTTCAGATTTTTCTTTGAGAAACATAACCCAAGTAAATCTAGAAAATCATCTACAACAACTAGCATATACCTTTTACCTTTTGGAGTAGGAGTTCTCATAGTACCACAGAGATCCATATGAAGCAGTTCAATGGGTCTAGTTGTACTTACAAAATTCTTTGGCTTGAAGGAGCTTCTGGTCTGCTTGCCCTGAGCACAAGCTTTGCACAATTCACCTACAGCTTTGTTAGTCTGAAAAGTATAAACATTGTTTGATTAAGAGGCTGTGAGAATGCAATCTCCTGATTTCTCATTTTGCACCACACACTTCTCTTTTCCAAAGATAACTTTGTTGCCATTATCACAAACCTGAGATACATCAAGCAAGTTAAAATTCAAACCATCAACTAGCTATACATCAGAAATAGAATTTTCAAAATTTGTACCAACTTTACCAATACCAAGAATATTGCATTTGCCTTTGTCACCAAGAGTAATTGAACCTTCAGATTGCTCTTTTAATTCTGAGAATAAAGATATCTTTCCACTCATGTGTCTTGAGCAACCACTGTCCATAAACCACTTATGTTCTTTGATGTTGGTGACAACTTGCAAACACCAATCAGTGCCTTACCCAGCTGTTAGACCAAGTATTGAATTTGGATTCATATTCAGGATCAACCATTTAGGTGGTCTGACCCCTTTAGGAACCCAAATTTTTTTAACTTGTCCTTTGAGTTGAAATAGAAAAGTGTTCCTCATTATTTGAGGGTCTCTTCTTCTGAAAGGACAAGTCATTTTAACATGACCAATTTTGCGACAGTAACGAAATTTAGGAGAAGTTCTGTTTCCAGCTTTCACAAATCTGGTATTATTCTTTCTTGGAAAGTTTGGATTGAATCCAATGCCAGCTTTGTGAACAGACTGTGAACTTCCTCCAAGAATCAAGTTCAACTTTTGTTCTGATCCAGCAAGCCTAACTTTGACCAATTCAGATTCTTGAAGTTTCTCAGTAAGACTAGTCTTTGTTTATCTAATTCACCAACTTGATGTTTTAGATTAACAATGATGTTACTCATCAAAGAGTTCTCAGTGACTACTTCATTGACTTGTGTTTTCAAGGCTTTGAAACTGGTTTTCAAGGCCTTGAAATCACTGTCAGTCTTCTTTTGAGAGATTTCAAGATTCTGATTTAGAAAAACAAGTTGTAAGTTCTCTTTTGCTTGCTCATGAAATTTTTCTTTCGAAAGTATGATCTCTTTCAGATAATCTTCTTCATTTAAAAGCATTGTTCTAAGATAATCTGAGAGAGCATCTTTTGGTTTTGAAACAGACAGTTTACCATTACCTCAATGTTCTTCTCAGAACTCTCATCATGCTTGGAGATGAAGCATAGGTTGGCATGTTCTTCTTCATATTCTGATTCAATTGAGCTATTTGAATCACTCCATGAAGCTATCATAGCTTTATTTCTTCTATCATGATCTTTCTTTCGAAAGCTCTTGCTTTTCTTATGTGGACAGTCTCTTATCAAATGTGCTGCATCACCACATTCAAAGCAGTTCATAACCTTTGATTTATTTTGTGAAGAAGACTTACCTTTGTACTCCTTGCTACTGGATGGTCTATGTCTTTCTCTGTTGATGTCTTTGTTTCCAATGTTTTTCTTCATTTTGAGAATCCTTGTCAAGGCTTTGGAATCAAAGCAAATGGATCTTCATAATCACCATCCTCAGTTTCAAGGATTTGAGTACTCTCATGCTATTTGGCTTTGAGAGCTAAGTTCTTGACACTTTCTGGGAGCTCTCCATCAGCTTCATTCATTGATATTTCATGTGTCAGAAGCTTCCCTTGTAGGTCATCAAGTTGTAGAGTTGAGAGATTCTGAGCCTCTTCAATAGCTATGGTATTTGGTTCCCACTTTGCCTTTGGAAGACTTCTTAAAATCTTCCTCACTTTTTCTTCATTGGAAAAATGTTTTCCCAGTGAATCAAGGTTGTTAACAATGTCTGAGATAGATGTTGATCTTGCTTGACTTCGCTGGTTCCTTCAAAAGTTACCACAAGCTTATCCCATATTTCTTTAGCAGTAGTGAAGCCTGAAATCCTATTGAATTCATCTGTACTCAAAGCACAATACAAGATGTTAATAGATTTGTAATTCTTAAAGAATTGCTCTAATTCAGAAGAGGAAAGTGAGTCTTCAGATTTGGGAGTTCTAATCCCATCTTTCTCTGTGTAGAAAGTGTGAGGTCCATTTTGAATAATGGTCCAAAGCTCTATGTCTTGATCAATGATGAACATTTTCATCAAAGCCTTCCAGTGAGCAAAATTTTATCCACAAAATAGAGGAGGTCTGTTAGCAGCTCTTCCCTGGGAGAAACAACCATCACCTGCAGTACTCACCAGATGGTTAAATCTATACAGTGATACAAGCTCTGATAAAAATTGAAAGTGTGAGTGTGCAGGTGGTAATGCATCTAAGATGCTCTAGAAGGGGGGAGGGGGTTGAATAGAGTATGCCAATTTTTTACAAAACTTGCTAAGACGATAGAATCTTGTGACAGTTAGTGAAGTTCAAGGCCTTGAAAACAAGTTCAAGCCCTTGAAATAAAATACAGATTGAAATAGATCAGTCAAGTCTTTTTCAAGGCCCTGAAAAGAGTTTCAAACCCTTGAAAACAGACAAGTTTGAATGCTGTAAAAACTGAGTAAGTAAAGAAACAGTAAATGCAAGAGACAAGTGATTTACAGAGTTCAGTCCACTTGGACCTAATCTCTACTTCAGGGATCTGATCCCTGCAGGATTTTCAACACAATTCTTATTAATCAAAAGCTAAGCCCTAGATCTCAAGCACAGAGAGATGCCATACTCTGTTACAGCTTGTGGTTCTCCCTAACCTATCTAGTACCTGCTCTCACCTTGAACAACCCTCGAGAATAAAGATATAAATATTACAGAAATGATCTACCAATAAAGTACAATACAGGAGAACACTTAGAGTGTAGAAACTGCAATGAAGTATGCAGTGATCTTCTGTGAAATGAATTGTGAGAATGATGAACTTTTTTGATGCTTGTCAACCCAGAACTTTGTCTCTCTTTTTGCCCGTTGAGTATTGTGTCTTGTTACTTCAGAATTTAGCTCTATTTAAACTTCAAACAGCTCTTCAAATCTTCCCAGATTTTCAGCAACAAATCTCCTATTTTGTAGGCAACAGACTTTGACTCTTTGGCAATCTTCTCCAACAGTTAAGTGATCACAATCTCCAGAGATAATTTCGTGATCTTGTATTTGAATAGGTTGAGAAGCTATCAAGCCATTCGGATCAAACACAGAATCATCTTCTCAATTATTTTCTTCCCTGCAAAAGTCAGTTTATGAAATAATCTCTGCAAACTAGGAAATAAATTCCCTGCAAAATCATAGTCAAACAGATGATATTTTATGTTCAAACATGTTAGAAAAATTTTCTTTCATAATCAAATAACAGTAAATCAAACATATGAAGGAGGGATATGAAATCAGCTTAGAAGAGTTTACAGAAAACTCCCCATGAGAATGTTCATGTAGGTTAAACAGTTTCAAGGCTGTGAATCCAGTTTCAAGTCCTTGAAAATAGCTATAGCCTGTGATAACTAATTTAAGGCTTTGAAAGCTGATTCAAGTCCTTGAAATAGTTAAACTATTTCAAGCCTTGCACAACCTGATCTTACACTATCGAGGCAGAATTCCTGTGTAGGCTTCACCACATAGACGAAATCGCTCGACAGCACCGCCTTGCGACTTCTACTAGCTCAACTACCAAAATTTTTGGGGACAACAACACTTCAACACTTCCATCTCTGAAACATGGCAAGTTCTAGAGTTTCAATGGCAAGAAATGTAATATAAAGTATAATACATATGCTGTGAGGTTGCATATTTTTGTTGTGTATATAGTGTGCGTCTATATGCAACCGTAATTGCATGTTTTTTTTATGTAATATAACATGCATATGTGCAACTACTACACTGTTTTGCAAGATATTCGTTCATTTACTTGCTATGAATATCTGCTTTCGTTAGACTTCCCACAAACATTACATGAATATAACAAAAATGAAACATGTATTTGTATCAATTTTAGACAAACATAAACTACTTGCAATAATATTAACTGTAGTATATATATATAAATACATATTCTCATAAATATTTAATTTTAATATAGTTTACAAAAAACTAATTTTAGTTACTCTATTTCATCTTACTTAACTTTTCAACATCATTCTCTAAATGAGGTCGAGCAAAATTTGACTACTAAAATAATATACAAATTTATTAAGGTTTGTATATTGTTAAACAAATTTTAGTATACAACATTGTAAATAAGTTTAGAACAATCTACAAGTGTAAATTGTTTGCTAAAAATATTCATCAAACTACAACGATTAAATTACATGTTCAAAAAGCAAATGGAGATATAATAGAAGAAATATATATTTGAATAATTTTCTTATTTATGAATAATATATATATACATATATATATATATAACCATTACATTATGGTACATTTATCAATAATTTCTACTTCCCAGACTAAATATGGGAGCACAAACGAAAGAAAAGAGGAAAAAAAACAAAAAACACAAAGAAGTAATATGATATTTCACAACAACTCACTTAATAAAATGAAGTGTAAATATGCCACCATGTTAACAGCAATATTTTAATCAAATGTACACGCCGTCACTACATCCCTGTAAAAGCTTAACCGAAAATCGTTTCCACTTCCATCTTCATGTCCAATCAGCGAAGAAACCCTCTATTCGGTAACATCACAATCTTCACATGCTATCTGCACTGGCTCCGCTACTTCAAAATCAAACTATGTACTCATCGCAGTGCATAGTATGAGTCATATATATCTGCAGATCATCGTTGCCTCTTTCCTTGCATAATTTGATTGTGCATAACAACTTGCAACAAGTCTTTACCCTAAAATAAGGATTTCCTAACAACAGTTTTGGGAGACTTTCCCTGCTCGTACCATTGATCTATTTTTGAAATTGCATGTGTATCACCATACATATATGAGGAAGTCAATATTCACATAAAGGCTTTGCTACTGAACACATGTAAGAAATTTCACCAACTAGTCTTCTTGTGGGGCATCTTCAAAAAAACCCAATGTGCATCTATTTATTTTCACATTCAGTGAACCTGTACAAGACATTAGCTAAAGTGGTACTTTCTGGGTTAATTTTCTAACGTATGAAGTTATAACTGCGATGATGTAACATCCTAAAACATTTCAACTCACCTAAAAACTACACTAGGTAAATGTTAGATTTCATTTTCCTTCATATTTCTGATTTGATTGATATACATAATTGAAATAAGTACATGTTTTGATTAAGGCATTATGATATGTTACTTCTGGTTCTGTTTCGCTTAGTAGCTTCTGTTTTGCTGACAAGATATTCTGAAATAATCCATGCATAAAGAGATGGTTGACTTGAATATTGTTCGCCGAACAAGCGCATTTTCCCGTTAGAGCACCTACATCTTCGTGATCCGGTATTGTTCCTCTCTCTATCTCTAAATTTTTTACAGCATGTCCAGTGTTTCCTTTTTCTTCCAGTGGTCACAAAATTCTGAGTCTATTGCTAAGATTTGCTATGCCAGTAAACCAAAAAAAATGTCGTATATGTGTCCATAAGTGATATATTGAAACCTTACAAATTTCATGGTGTCTGGACGTTTCATTTTACATTTAGTAATGAATACAATATGAAATATAATGGAGGTTAAACATTCATTTTTTTCACAATGTGTGCCAAAATAATTTTTTAAGTAGTCTGCATAGCTATTTTAACTTTTACTTACTTGGATATTGTAGTGCACCACAAGAATACTGAGAAATGTACTTTCTTATATTGTTGATTCCGATAATTTCATTGAAAATTAAACAACCATAATCATATAAATTCATTGCCTTCTTTGAAACCAATGTGATTTTCCACAGCTTCAGTAAGCTTCTGCTCATAGTAATCCGATTTTCATGTTCTTGGTTATTCGTCATTCATTCTTAATTGACTTGCTTAGTTGTTAGATTTCATAACTAAAGCTTACAATTTGACAGGAGGACACAATTTAAATTCATTTATGACAGAAAAAAAAAATAGTTTGTAACAAATCAATATGCTGCAAGTGTTAGTTCTTTTTCTCTCTGGACTTTCGCGCTTTAGTATTGAATCAGTCAATGAGATCTGATCAGGGGAGAAAATCCTAAAAAATCGACTGTTATGGCTACTTTGACTTAAAACAGCCTATGTTATATTCATATGTGTTACTTACAGTTAAACATATGATTCATATGTGTTATTTTTTTTGAGCATATTCAACTGTGTTATTCACTATACTTCTAATGCCTTACTTTTGCACACACATGAGAAAACACTCAAGTTGGACAATGCATATCTAGAAACTGATTGCTACACTAATCCAAGGTTAAAATCTTGCGCATAGTGTGAATCACATATAATGTTCACATGTATTATTTTCGGAGTAAATGTTCAAGCTTCGACCCCGACGTTATCCTGCAAACTAAGTCACTAGAAAATTCGTTTATGTCTACTTAGATATGGTAATATCTTGGAAATATTGTTTCTGCATATTTTGGCATGTACACTATTATGCTCTTCATGCCTTCATTTTCATATACTGCTTCTATCTATCAATATTCCTCATGCATACAACATCTGATGTTTTTCATTCCATATGATGAAAATTCTTTAACAATAAAGACATGTTTCTTAAATTTAAGTTCACAAATACAACAGAACTATGTCTACTATGATTTTTCTTATTTTGTTATTCTTATTTCTTTGCGCCCTACTATTGTCCCATATTATGTGCAACTTAATTGTTATAACAACGAAGTAGAAATACTACCTGCCACTGAATCATACCCTCAAAATAACATGGTAAAACGATAATGGTCGTAGATATAAAAAACTTCAAATTATAGAATAATCTTCTAGACAAACAACAATGATCAATAGCTACTCCAGAAGAATCTCGCAAATTCTCTGCAAGAGCATATATCTATATGCATAAGTCAGTTGTCAGATGAAGCTTAGTTTCTAACCATAGGTGTTACTAAAAATTAATAACACACATATTAGCTCCATTACAGTGAGACATTTAGACATGTCAATTTCATTTAATTCGTTTTTTTTATCAAGATCTAGACATGTCAACATAGGAGAAACTAATATAGAATACAATGCCTTCCTTGATATGTTTGATGTACACATAGCTAAAATGTCATATTCATCATATTTTACCTCACGTATTAGATTCTAATTCTAATCTTCCTTGTTGCAGATTCATTCAGCATTTTACGTTGCACATCAAACCCACAATGGAACACCAAGACACAAATCCAGCACTTCCTCACCAAGACAACTAACACAAAGCAACAACACCCAGTGTGCTGCCAAACTCAAAAGATAATCCTCCTGTAGCAGAATATATCATCGCAACTACAGAATCAGCAAAAATTCAGCCTCAGTCTCCCCCGAGACACGAATACACGATGGCAATCCCGACAATTGATCTTACACCTACAACTGCCACAGCTAAAGCGGTAGTAGAAACAACAGTGTCATAATTGAAAGCCAATGATGAGAAATCAATTTATATGCTGAAAGAACAAATCTAGGTGTTACAACAACTAATTGCACTCAATGAACATGAAGTGGACATGGAAATTATCTTCATTATCAAACTCGAAGAACTGTGTCAAAATATTGCAACGTGGAAGCCACCACCTCACGAACCAGCAACACAAAAAGACACAGAGATGACAATTCTCCATCACCTCCTCCTTCAAAAACTCTGAAGTATTATAATATTATCTAAACGTTATCTATTAGTATATATAAGTATTGTACATAGGCTCCGTAATGTAATATGAAGTATGGACATATACTAGTGATAAATCCTTCATAAGAGTCATCCTACGTACGTTCTTCATTGTAATTTGTGTGGGTTTCGGTGCAAAGTAATGAATTACGGGCTTATTCGATTAGAAAATGTGTTTTTGGATGTTTTTTAGCTTAAACGTACAATACGGGTGTTTCTTATTGGTTATGAGTATGATTTGAATGATTTATAACATTTTATCTTCGGAGTAGTGTTCGTGTTGTTTTTTGACAAGAATGACGTATGTGGGAATCAATTGGATATAAGAAACGAGCTTCGGAATAAAATAAAAGAAAAAAGGATGAAAAGCAACTAAGAAAATCCGAGAGCTTCATGATGTCTTCATAGGATCACAATTTGTCTTCGTACGAATACAATGCCTTAGCCAAATTTTCAGAAAAGAAGAAAGTCTTCCCAGAATAGCTTGCTGTCTGAGAGTAGGAAGATCTTCCTACGAAGACGAAAATGTCTTGCTAAAAAGTACTTCGTACGAAGACATCGTCTGTTCATACGAAGACACGGGGAAGGTCAGCCAAAAATAAGGAAATAATGCCTAAAGCTTTCCTAATTGAACTAGGACTCTTAGGGAATGTACATAAGACATATTAGGTCGTATTTTCAGAGAGGAGACACAGAGAAGAAGGTTTAAGGAGCAACTTGGTGCTAGAGTTCGTCGTGGAAGCAAGGATTCATCCGTTTGATACCTCTACTCTTATCTTTTCATTGTTTTTATAAATTAACACAAACACTTGTATTTGTGATAATGAATATGCATAGCTAAACTTCATAGATTAGGACCCCAATTTTGGGTTAGGATTTTCACATTGATTATGCATTTTATGAATTGAGATTCATCTTTTATAAACCTGATTGATTATTTGCGTTTTCTATGAATGTTTTGATATATTCATCATATCTAATTAATTGGAGACGTCTTGATTATCTAGAACTTAGTTTGCAATTATTTGGTAACTTGGTAGTTGTTGAACCGAAAAATCACACAATCACCCATTCTTAGTGAAAGTAAGAAGTGGAATCGTTAGAGTAGAATTCATCGTTAATGCATGTTTAGGGAAAGTTAGAACTTGGTAACTCTTTTTTAATCCAACCTAGTCATAGCATGCTCACTTGGTAACTCAGTGAGTTAGTATTGCTCGATTAGCAAAGTGAACTTTGTATGTGCTTCACAAATCATAGAAAGTTGTCAATGAGAAGATCCTAGCAATCCCCCAACGAGGTGTCCTGGTTGTTTTCTCTATCTCAAATCTCGATATTTAAATACTTGATTTGTCTTTTAAATTTTCTTAGTTTAAGTAAATCAATTGCTTGCCCACACGAGTTTAATATATACTAATTAGTTCACAACAAGTCTCTAGGATTGGAAATTATTACTAGAATGATAGTTGTACACTTGCAGTTAATCTTCATCAACTCGCAGTTTAGCTACCTCTCAAGGCAGTGAAGCTAAGCGACAAATTGTGCTTCACAGTTTTGTTGTAGCTACCTTGTAAACTATACTTTTCGGTATATATGTGTGTGTGTGTGTGTGTCTTGAAAATCACTGCGACAACCCTGAATGGATAATGAGTCGTTTGTATTTCAATCTACCAATTTGAACAACTGCAAAAAACAAGAATTTATTTCTTTACTTCCACAGCTTCACAGTTCTTTCCTTCGATTACTGTTGTTTAGGTTGTTCTATCCCATGTTGGTTCATAAGTCCAACTTTAATTGTTGCTTCTCAACTTATGCCAGTAAATGTTTGCCTCGATAGGAGAATAATATATATTCTTTAATTATGATAAAATACAACAATAAATACTAGGCTTAGTAATCTTCAGTACTATGAAGCGAAAAATGTAAATTATATGTTTTAAATATCGATGATATACATTTTGAAGTCATAATCGAACATTATAATTTATTTTTCCAGCTGACAAGCTAATTTATGCAATTGTGTGTACTAACTTGACAACAGCATCAAAATCAACAGGGTGGAAATGAATATTTCCTGTAACTCGGGGGTAATAGTAAAAACTTGATATGAATTACTACTGGATGGAGTAGCCATTAACCATTCAATAATTTTTAAAATTACTACTGGATGGAGTAGCCATTAACCATTCAATAATTTACTATTGGAAATGAATATTGCAGCTGCTTGCCTGCGATTGTCTCTCTCCATTTGTGAACTCCCAAGGTAACATCTGCTAAACACTTTCGTCCATTGCACATTCCCATTAATATTCCTTCTTCTCTTCCTCTGGTAGTAGCGGGTGTATTTCAACTCGGGTTATAGTTCCCACGAGGACTATTGCAGGTTTTTCTAGAAATTAATTTAACTCACAAAGTGTAAAAGGGATGAGTAGTTTAAGATTTTGATTACCAACTAAGTATTGAATGTAAAAACTGAAACGTAAATATTTTTATGAGAGTTTTTTGAATAATTTGAGCGTCGTAAATCTAGTGTTTAAGGTACTAGATTCCAGGATCCCCTAGGGTCTTTTCAGTTTACCGTTCTGTTGATTATGAAAACACACACCAGTTACTTATTCGTGCCAAGTACCAGTAGCGCAGTCATTATTCAGTTCCCGCACATTGTCACGATCCTACAGATTTTCGGATCCTGTTAAGCTACCTAAATCTGCAGTTTCGTTCTAAGTCTCCTGGGGTTTCTAACATGTCCTAAAGGCACGGGTCAGATTCTCTAACATTTGTTCAAACGCTTAGGCTAGTCCTATCTCCCCTTCTCTTTTGGGTCTATCGAGGTAAGGTGCTAAATTTTGTCTTCTCTTCCCAACCCTAACCAGCCGTTTTCACCTACCGGGTCGAATCTATAACATTTTTGGTTCGCGACTCCGATCATGCCTGAACAGTAAAATCAAAGACAGAATGACGAATAAAAACTGCAGACATTAAGATCCTCAGATCATGAATCCATAGTTGAAAACAAAACTAGATACTGAGTATGAAACCCTACGTTCACTGAGAACCTAGGTAAATTGTTTAGCTACTGAATGACATAATTATATAACAAAGTTATAAAATAAGGATATAGATTGAGATCAAACGAGTGTCTTGGAATCTGGGTTCGTTCTTCCGTGCTCTCTGAGGATGCTAAGACTCCTGCTTGGATGTATTGTGTGTAAAAAACGAGCTCTGGACGTCCCTTTATATAATGTTGAGAAGCTTTCGGAAAAAATGCCTGAATTTACTGCCACTGACCAAACCCGCCTCAGAAAACGGTGACCAGACCTGCCTTAGATAAATGTGTGGCAGGCAGCTAGCCACGCAGACAGTGAGTCTTTCAGCTCCCCAAGTCTCCCTCTTGCCCCTTGCATGTGTGGTTGTTGTGTTCCATGCAGACAAGGTCCTCTGGCATCTCAAAAGGTCTATCTCTCTCCCCTTCCCATGTTGATGTTGCGTGGCTGGCAGCTAGCCACGTATACATGGGTCTTCCTAGCTTGATTTCCTTCATTTTCTCTGTCTTCTTCCTCACGATCTGCGTGGCTACTGCGTGGCTGGCAGCCAACCACGCAGACAGTATCATGTTTCTTTCATACTTAGCCAAAAATTGGTCCTGAACTCTCTTCTTATGTGGCTACCTGCTTGGCTACTACCCAGACAGCCACCAAAACTGTCCAAAATCAGCCAAAATCTTGCTCCTGGGTCTCGACCTACATGGCTACTGCATGGCCACTGCCAGCCATGCAGACAGTGGCAAAAAATTGACGTTTCTGCTCTCTTCTTACGTGACTACTGCGTGGCTACTCCCAGCCACGCAGGTAGCATCTCCCAACCACGCACGTAGCAACTGTTTCAACTTCGCAGGGCCATATCTTTCTCATCCGGACTGTGTTTTGGCTCCAAGGCCTGTCATTGGAAATATCTTGAAGTCTAATTTCATTTTCCACCAGTCTCCCTCCACAATTTTTTTATAACTCAAGATATCTTAAAGAGTGAAGACTGGTCATTCTAGCTTCTCAAACTTTGCTTCTCTTCACCCCGCTTGAGCGTTTCTTTATTTCCGAAGTTCATTTCATGCCTCAAATCAACCGCTAAGCATCCATTCCTGTCAATAAAAAATGAACAACCATACCGAGCGATTATATCTGCCAAATAACATCGAATTATGCATGAAATCGCCCGAATTTTGCAATTGAGCTCAAGTTCCTCTTTTGTAGAATATGATGGTTTGTTGGCTAAAACATGCTCAGAATGATGATAAATCATTCTAAAACAGTTCAATATTGGCTCACAAATAACTCTTAAATGCGAGTTATCATCTACTCCAAGGTTTAAATTGTGTGCATTCCAGTTAAGATTAAGACTTGTCTCGCCCCATCCGACTACTATCTACTCTGCGTGTGTAGTTGTGACCTATGTCTTGCTTATCATATGGAGGAAGAAAACCCTAAAACATGTCATTCTTCCTCTCCCAAATTACAACCTGCACAATACTCTCACCAAATTTACTGAGTAATGCAAGTATACAGACCCCCTTCACAAATCTGATCTTTGTTGTTATTCAATTGGGGTTGATTATCCATGATTCGGTTGTTGCATTTCATTTGTTTTTTACTTTAGAGTTGTTGCTTATCTCATATTCTTGACAGATTTGATTTAAACCAAATTTTCCAAATTTTTCATACTATGCCCCACTTTCACTTGCCAAATTTAAACTCCAAAAATATTATTTGCAAAATCAGATAAATGAATGTTAGTTTGTAATTTCTAAAAGTATGGCTTCCTTAGGAACATTTGAGGAATAAATTTTACATTTCGTCCATGGTATGTCAAACATAACCAGGAATATGTTTTCATGTATTTGATCCTAAATTTTTTCTCGCATCATTCTAACACTCCACACCATAGCCCGGAATCTGAACTTTGATACCGATGTTCAATGGGAATATCATTATTGCACAATATGAGTACCATGTATCTTGGTTCATATTATATATGAGTCTACTGTTCTTGCTCCATTTGACTGTCCTTGCTTCAAAATTGTTGCCTATTTACTAACTACATGTCCCATCTATAAACAATCTCTTAACTGTGATTTCAACTTCAAGATGCTACTCAAATTTTCTGATGATTTACGATTTGAGTTGTTCATGTATATATCATATTGGTAGCTATAATTTTTACGATGTACATACCATATTCCCATCATAAGTAGCAACTTGAATTTCAACGTGTTTTGTGATTGTTTTGTTTGTTTAGAATGTGCTAAGAGATTCTGAACATTATGAAAAATCTAAAGAATTTAACCCTTTACTGGGTTGTATATCATTTTAACTTTACTATGACCTGAGAAAGGATAAGATAGTTGAATGGCCGATGCTTTTAAAAAAAGTACCTCCTAAAAGGTGCAATTACTCCGTGTCATTTCACTTCATAATTGAGCTACCTTATTCCAAACAAGAAATAAGTTACGTGTTATCCACTCTTTTTGTATCACTATCTCCATATAGGCTCCGCCTAACAAATAAAAATAACTAAGTAAATTCTCTTACCATGTTTAATTATCTGTTCACTCAACTTTTTTCAATACTAATTGTCCAATACCAAATTAATAATACAATTTGGTATAGCTTTCATTTTGTCTTCATGCTTGTGATTGCAAATGCACTCTTTGCACTATGATTCAAGCATAGAGCGCTTCATTTACAAGATGAACTATATCTTTTGCCATTCATTTGTATTGCATGACTGTGCATCTCCACCAAACAACCTTAATGAGATTCTTCAAAATAAATGATCCTATTTGTGTTGGAAATCATAGGCTGGTACGACTACCTTCCAAACTACATATTAACTGACGCATTAAAATATATCACACGAAATCTCAGTCAAAAAATCTGAATACATTTCTTCACTTCAACCAAGAATCATACCTTTTTCTTTCATAACAAGCTATCCCATTATACTCTTCACAGCTGTAACAAGTAAACAAAATTTAAGCTTCATATATTATCAATATTAACTTATAATCTGATTACACCTAGGGGATTTAATTACACGTTCTACACTTAATATTTCAGTCTCGAGCTGACATAATTTATTATAACACAGAGGTTTCCACAAAAATTTGTGCGCCACCATGGCAGAGATATAAGAAACATTGTCCACATTAGAGTTTCGGCAGAAAAAAAATAGAATGTGGAAATCACTAAATGAGATAATAATTTGTATTTTGGTAGAAGGGTGGCAGGAATTTTCCAACAACTACTCCATACCTTCTGGATATTTTCTCATTTTCAAGTGCGAAGGAGATTTGCACTTCAAATTCAGGATAATGGAGTTAAGTGCCATGGAAATGACATATCGCTGTGATGCTCAAAATGTTGTCATTGTGAAAGTAGAAGAAGATGCTCTGACTAAAGTCGTGGCTTTCACAACAATGAACCCATCTTTTAGCGTTCAGATCACTTATTCCAACTTAACTGTGCGTGGTGGTGTGGTAAACATCCATATTTATGCTTTCTCCTTCGTGCCAATTATTTAAAATTAAATTTAACTGCAATTATCTTTTGCAACTATTAGAGAATGTACCTGCCTTGTTCTCAAGGAAAGACATGATGGACACCCCAAAATACATTCAGCTTCGCAATGCACAAGGTAATATGAAATGAGATTTTCGGTGCAGCTTCCCTTCCAGCAAGGACTCTGGCAGGCGGCGCATCTGTTGGTATCAGTTTGTCAAACACAGTGAAATCGCAGTGACCGACGCTTGTGTGATTGAATTGATTCACCGCACGACACACAAATTCAATGTCACGGTATTTCGATCTTAGGGAAAATGGTTCCTACTACTACTAATACCTACATTTCAGTCTTACCGTCGATGTCTCTCTATTACTGCTGCTATGTAAATTTGTTTATCCAACACTTAAGAAATCTGCGGGACTCATACTGTCGTTTGAAAAATATCGATGGTTTTGGCTAGATTTATAAAACAGGAAGTACTATATTTTCTTTAGATTTTGGCTTTGTCCACTAATATGATAATCTCTGCTAATGCTCATGGGTTAATTTTACTTACAATTCACGAACTCCCATAATTATACTATAATGTTTCTTATCTTAATTTCAAAATCAACCATGCTATTCATTAAGTATTGTCAAGATGGAATTCAACTACTAATTCCCACAAGTGAATCCTTCACCCCTGAATTTGTATATATTTAGACATTAGTTGAAGATGCATTATAATTTATATTTAATTTTTGTACCATATTTACAAACATTTAACCATCAAAGCACTGATCATTTTCAAATTAAAAAACCCCACCGTCACTGAAGCACTTCCACAGTTTGCCAACTCAAAAAGTTTTCATCCCTCGTTCTCAAATATAACACAAATGTTGAAACTCGCGTAAGCACAAATACGAATGGGCAACACATAAAAGAACTGTCTGTGAGAAAGAAGTCACTAACCACGCCGAATTTGCAAGCTCTTTGACTACCCCTACTGCTAGGAATGAGAACTACACAAACTTATTTCGAAAAGATCTTGTACGCCAAAAAAAATCTGTAGGATAAGATCCAAACTTTGGAAGAAACCATTGGCCGCCTAGACCAGCAACTTGAATAACTGAATATGGATAATAAAACTGAAGCACCATCATGTTTTCATATGGAAGCAAACTTCATGGGCGAGAGACCATCACGATCAATTTCTTGCGCTAGGAGTAAGTCTCCATAAGTTCCATTTTTATGTAATTTTCGACCCATGTCTACACAAAAGAATGTTTTGCTGCAATCAAATATATTTTTGGCACATCCACGAAGCGTAAATTACAGTATTGTCACACCAATGTTTCACGTTATACATGAAGTTAATTGCACCGTAATTTTTTTCCATAATATCTAGAATCATTTAATTATTTTAATTGTTCAATGTTCTGAATGCAATGTTTCTATGGAAGGAGCGGCGAAACTAAGTGTTCATGGTTGTGTATATACTACAGGTAACAACGTTGGAATTGGAGGAGTGTTCAGAGATGATAGAGGAGATTGGTAGCTCGGTTTCATTGGAAAAATTGATTGATTCAGTAGCCTGGAAAGTGAATTGTGGGCAATTTATCGCGACATTGATATGGCTTTCAATAACAACTAGAAAGAACTTGATCTGGAGAGTTCCTTTCTTGAATCAGTCTACATATTTCAAGGCTTTAGATATGGTCCACGTTCTATGATTATCGAACTCTCTAATGGACACACACTGCTTCACAACATGAGTGGGGCTTTCAAACATATTTATGGAAATGAGAACTATGTTGCCAAGAAGCTTGCTAACATGGGAGCAGAACAGATGAATGAAATTAAGTTGTTGTACGATGTTCCAAAAGTTGTTAAAGATATGTTACAAGAAGATAAGATGGCAGCTTGCGGTTTCTTTTAGTATGTATAAAATTGGCAGCAAAATGTTTTTGGCTCTAACGGGTTTGTTGTTAACTTTGTTGTTGAAGTTGGAGCTTAAAATATGACATGTTAAAAGTATACTTTTCTAATAAGTTTGTAGTTTTCTAAATGTAAAATTTTTAGCTTCGATTAAAATGTGTTTCCAACAAAACCACTTTCTAACTAAAAACACCTTCAACCAAGGTTCAGCTGGTATTAACAATTGAACCTTTTATCCAAGGCATCAATTATACCATATGTCGATAGACCTTAAAAATAGATTTAACATCATTCTGGTAATCCTTTTATGAAGGATTATGCAATCCAATTTAGTAAAAAAGGTGTTGTGCTTAAATTCATTCGGCACACACAACAAAACCAGAAAACAAAAAACAAAAATTGTAAAACAACATTTTGATGGTAACAAGTATCACATTTTCTGACCTCTCTGTTTTGCAGGTTGAGCTGGAGCGTGACTGGATCACGGAGTAGTTGCTAAATAGTATGTTGTTAGCTTCACAATTGTTTTTTGCTGTTTTATAATGTTTTAGTCGAACTGCAATATTTTACAAAAATTGACATTTTCAACGAGTTGGTGAATCTTTCTAAACAATTCAGTCATGTACCAGTATTTCGGACATTTGTTGACAGTGAATATAGTTAGCCCCTGGTTGTATTATTAACGTCCACAACTTCATAAAGAACCAAAAAGAGGGATACAAACATCATTTTCTAAAATTCAGGGGAACCAACTACCAAAAATGGTCATCTAATGTAATAACAATACTACCACAAGGGCAATTTGTCATCGATAACTTCCAGGGAACTCTGAACGTCTAAAAGGTCTACTCACCTTCACCTTCATTGAGTTATTTGAATGCAACATTGCTTCTAATCCCTTCATTGTGCTGTTTTTGTAGTTTGTTTATATGAATCTAGTTTCCATACAATGTATGAAATGTGAATCCATGATGAAAGAATTGTAGGTTTTTGATACGGATTGCACAGCGGAAAAAAAATAAATTGATTCCGTTCATGACCCTCCATGAATCGAAGATCTGGCATCATAGCGATGGTAAGGGATATATAGTTTGGGTACCTTGTTGGTCTGAATTGATCACTTTACATAGAATAGTGTCCACGTCTCTATGAATATCCACACCTAGGATTGCACTGGAATCCTTCTAAGGTCTTTGTGCTAGCAACAGAAGAAGGAGGAAGTAGAATATCACGCAAACGGGACACAAAAGGGGTCGCACGCCTCACGAGGCTAACAGTGAGGGAAGGGCGGACGGGGGGTTTCAGCCCTCTTGTCTTGCTCTCTCCTTGCTTTGTTCTCTCTCAATTTTGAACACACTTATGAGAATATAATCTATGATTTCCCTTATATAGTTAATAACTCCTTATTAACTACATATTAGCCCCAATACTAATCATGTCCATACACGGATTAGTCCACCTTGCAAACTAGTCCTACTAAGTTTTCTTGTGGTTGTGTATTGATACTTATATTTAATTAGTCCTACTAATTAATCCCAAATTCTAATTTAATCCATAGGGTGTGTGACCCCATAGGTTTCTAGTTAGTTGGTAGTAACAATTACTAACATAGAGCGGTGTCTAGCAACACATCTATGCCACATAACTAATAGAAATAGTCAATGATCCGACAAACCTTGTGACCAATGTTAACGTATTGTATTATCCCTTTGTATCCATATCTGGATTGGACACGAGATATAAATTTCACACTCGTATATCCAATCCATAGTTTCTCGATCCTGGGAATAGTCATATCCATGCAGATAACATCAATATCCCATATTGATTTATCTGAGTCATGCCAGACATTCTATAAGCACTGCCCCTCGAGCGGCCATGGATATTTGCTCCTTTATGTGGGAGGGACAAATCCTCTCTACATCACTACCATTTAAGCTTGATTCCTTTTATGTCTAATAAACGCCGTTATTGCTACCCAGTTACAGTGTAGTGTTTGATATCATCAAAATATAATATTCCGCAACTAGAGTATCCAGTGACTTCAAGTATAAGGACCAAAATACCATTGTCACAACGAGAAGCACTTGTGATGTTAACATAATTAATGTAGCCTTCTCGTGGTAGGTCAATCCAGTATGCCATTATCATATAATACATACCCATGTGTTAGAATTGATATCTCCATATCAGTCTACCCACATACTCGTCTATAGTGATCGTCCTATTAATCAATATAAACGACTTGGGATATTTAAAATAAACAACAATTGTAATCTAAGGACTTCATTATATTAATATCTCAATAAATTATACAATGATTACTCTAGCCAAAAATAATGTTCATACTAAATAAGATTTCCTCTATGAAATCTATTACAACACGAATTTCATTGTTCAACTTTAACTTTCAATGCACTAACCGAAAAATCTGCAATTTACGTTTCCTCGCTCTTATCCCATGCGTCAACTCTACTTCATTCTCTTCACTTATCTTTGTTTGGTACAATATGATATTTTGTGCCTGTCACTTGATTAGTTATCGTTAAAAACTTCATTAGTATTACCCAATCTTGGATTTGTGAATATTCAATGTTGGAAAAAAATTCATACACCTATTTTAATTAATTAGTCACTGTTAGAAACTGCATCACTACCAATTTCATTTTATCCCGTACTGCTATAAGAATATAAACAAATAATTCTTGCTTACTACTTCAATAGTTATCGTATCAAAGTTCCGCATTATGAATCACTAGCTCAATTACTATCAACCAATGGAACAACAAACTGTTATTTCATTTTTAAAAGTTCATTCTTTCTAAATCTTCAATATACTATTCAAACAAAGTAAGACGTTTATCGTTCTAATTGCTGCCACAATTTACCTACTAATGTTTCTCTGAATTTGTCTTCATTTCTTACGTACTGTTGATATATATTTATGTTTTAATACCTTCATTAACATTTTGGTATACCACCAAATTCAAGTTACAGTTTATTAATCCTTGCCAATGCGCCTTCTAATTTCCTATTTTGAAAACAGCGTAATAGTTGTTCTAGAGGATTTAGATATTCATAAATTCAAGATTCAAGATTTTTTGAAGGTTAATGCTATCATATTTTGCAGACCACTATATCTTCACCCAATGGAAATGGTGCGAAGCTTCTACAGACTTCATGACCCCATGTCAATAGCCAATGATAGGGTGGTAAGACTCTCATCCAATTTTTCTCACATAGTTCAAATACACATTCAAATTCCAACAATTTTCTACTGGCATTTGCTAATGTGTAATCAAAAAAATATATGTAGAATTAGCAGTTGGGTTAAATAAGTCCCAAAAAAACATTAAATTTTGTTTATTGGTGATTCTGGCTTTTCATGTTAAGTTTTAACTAACGAGTATTCCAGGGTTCTTATACAAACCCAAGTAACAGAAAAATAGATGTGAATATTACACAAATGCTGACTTGCATTGGTATGTTTGTCTTTTTCTCAATATTACAAAATTTTCGTGAATGCAGAGGTTGCCACCCAATTCGTTCGTTTCCATGGACATGAGTTACAAGACGTTTCTCGTCTCCAAGTTCCAAATGGCGTTCCGTGGAATATCCAACTCTTACGTTCAGGCAACAACGTGTACTTTGGTAACGTCTGGCAAGAGTTTGCCAACCGGTATAACATAGGGCGGTTGTACTTCATCCTCTTCGAACATGAAGGCAATGGGAGCTTCAAATTAGGTATAATGCACTGAGGCTGCACTAAATTTACTACTCCTCTTTTGCTTCCCAAAATGCTGCACATATCTAAGATGACGAAGAAGCTGTCGTAGTTATTTCTTGTGATGAATCAGATGCTCTTGAGAAAGCCAATGCCTTCATAATAGTTAACCCATCATTTACTGTAGAAATCACAAAATCTCACGTGAATCCTCGACGTGGTTTGCTAATGTTCTTCTTTAATCGGTTTCCTTACACATTAATTTTACAAAGAAGTCAATAATTTCAAATTTTTACATAACATACATGTTACATTTACGCGAAAGCATATCGCTGAAGAAAAGAACTACGTTGAAATAGAGGTTGCAACGGGCAATATGAACTGGGAGGTTTGTTGCAGTTTCCTGCTACCAGATAATCCACTAAAGCAACGCATCTGTTGGTACCCTTTCATCGAGCACAGCGGAATGAACATTGGGGATGCTTGTGTCGGCTGTGTTTAAAAAAAATGCATTTCCCTAGAAGGAAACATTACACAATAGCTTGATGCATCATGTTTTTGATAATAGGATTATGTTTTGCTTTACTTATATCACATTTTCGTTATCTATCTCAAAAATGTTAAATAGCAGTCACATACAATGTTCATTACTAAATGGTGCACAATTTTACTATTTGCTAGAATTCGTATCATTCCATAACCATTCTATTACTCATTAACCTCCACTAGCACCACTAACTCCATCATGCCCCTCTTGCATGTATTTAAAACTGCAACATCTAAAAGAATTCCACTATCCCCATCTCCTGAAAGTTAAAAAATTGGCAAAAATATACTATTCAAAGAAGCCAGCCATTAACACATTTCAATCGAGCTATACATACATGCTCTCATCCTTTCTCCTCAAACTGCAAGTCCACTAAATATGGCATCCCCAAATGATTAAGATGGCGATTTAATGAATCAAGTGTCACTTCCAGTAAGTAGAGTGCCAGGGTGGACATTTGTCAAGAGAGTCGAACCAGTGATTTCAAACAATTGGGGCATCGCTTTGCCTCTGATTCCTTCTCCAACATCACAGCTAGCTAAACTATGATCCATTTGACAGATTAAGTGGGAAGAACCTTCGGTCATTGGAAGCCTAACTCTCACAAGAGCAATATAGTTGAACCAACAGACAAATCAACACATTGATGACTCAAGAAGATGCTAAAGTCGAGACCATATGTCTTCAAAATCAGGAGGTGCTTCATGTGGTTCCGCAATTGAGAAAATATCTAATGTACATTCGCTCAGTTTCCATCAGCAGTGGAAGGCACAAAACAACTTTACATGGAAGGCACAAAGGCGACATTGCTAATTCACTACTCTAAAATACTGGAATCTTCCCAAGGGGGACACATACATACCATTATGCAGAAAATGGATTCGTTAGAAACAGGAGGGAACCAGAAGCAGATTATAGAAAACAAAGAAATCGAAATTGCACTTGCAAGAATGGCTGATAAGGAGACAATATACCGTAACTACCCCATAAAGTTTTATCCCGTGGAATAGCTAGAATGCTGAGACCCCTATATTCAGAAGCAACTTCAAACATTTAATTTCTCTCAATGGACCGTGTATCATAGCAGTTATCGAGACAAACATCTATGGTGAAACTGCTAGGATCTGTGCATCACTTGGCTTCGACAGGGGCTTTGTTGCAGATCCAGCAGATATTCAGGAGGAATATGGTTATTACGGGATAGTAATGAAGTCGAATGTGATATCATTCCTATTTCGCAACAGGACACTCATATCTCAATTCAGGTATTTTAACTTAAGTGTCGTACTATATTACATCTTTATAATATGTTTGTGATTGCTATTTCCATTTTATTACTGATAGCATGATTCTGTTAACATATTATCGCAATACAGGCATGCATGATGTAGCTTACTAGGACAGCCATCAAAGAACAATGTCCTACATTTTACAATTACAAGAATAGCATGTATTGAGGTAATTCATCTCATGTTGTGCAATTATATGTTTTTTTGAGAAAAAGCTTGTCTTTTATTTAGATACGGGCTTTATCATTAGCCCAAACAGAGTACAATCTTTCAGGGCAGCGTATAGCCCAATAGTGCATTACATCAAGGCCCATGCCCAGTTTCGCCAAATTATGGGCTAATAAGTTATCCTGATTCCTACACCAACAAACCCTAGACTTATAAAATACATTACGCCTTAAAGAGAGACATTTCAACAAGCTCTCTCTCTCTCTCGAAGCTTCCAAACGGCGCCTCAGCACTGAGACGATGAACCAACGATCTATTGTCACTTTCAATTTCCAGAGAGCAAACTCCTCTACTAACGGCTCCATCCATGGCATAAATGATGGAGTAAGCTTCGGCCAAGAATGAATCAAAGGTGAATCTAATGGGAAAAGCCATCGCCAGAACGAAGTTTCCCTCAGAGTATCGAACAACAGCTCTGCCTCCAGATCGATTTTCTTTGAGATAGATGGAGGCATCTACGTTCATCTTTAACTTCCCCGGAGCCGGAGGAGTCCATCTGACAGTTCCCAATTCTTCTTCTGTACCTGCATGCACCGATCTAAAGACCAAGATAAGTATTTCCCAAAAATTCTTCATTTGTAGTATGTGAATTCGATAAAATTTCATGAAAATCTTTATGTTCATCAGAGAATACTCTTTTGTTTCGCTCTAACCAGATACCCCACATCAGATGGCTGATAATTTGGAGATTTTCTTGTGTAGGTCATGAAGATATTTTTGAAACGATGTTTAAAAGGAAGGTCAGAGGGTACAATAGCAAAGTCTAGCAAAGGGGACTGGAAGATTTGTTTGGACCAGGGGCAATCAAAGAACAGGTAGTTTTCAGTCTCTTCCAAATGTTGACAAAGCACACAAGGTGTGGGTAAGTGAATCCCTTTCTTCCGAGTTAGTCTTAACAACAAGGCAGTGATTGAAAGTCTTCCCCACAAAAATCTTAATTTTACCCGGAATATTGAGATTCCAGACTTTGTTTGTACTGGAACAAGCAAAATTGAGATTATTTTCTGTGAATAAGATGGAAGAAGCCACATAGTAGGCTGATTTAACTGTGTCCCACCATAAAGTGTAGAAGACCAGATGAAGTTGTCAGTGAGAAGGGGATTACATAAGCGAATATTTAAAATTGCATTAGATTCCTCTTCAGCAAAATTAGAAGTAAATTTTGCTGGAATCCCAGGTATGGTAAGTTTTAATAAGATCAGAAACAGTGGAATTAAAGGGAAGGGTTGGGTAGCTATAGGGTTTGCGGCCCAAACCTATGGGAATCCATCTGTGGTGGTAAATAAGGGTGTTACGACCATTACCTATACCCTGTTTGACACCTTGGAAAACAATGTCGCAAGATTCAATAAGAGCTTTCCAAATATAGGAAGATTTGTTTCAATTGAAATGATGTCAGAATGATTAAAATACTTTCCTTTAAGAACTCTAGAAAACAAAGAATCTGGATATTTCAAAATACGCCAATTTTTTTTGCCTAATAGGGCAAGATTGAAATCATACATATATCTAAATCCTAGACACCCCATTAGTTCAGAACTGCACAAACTTCCCCAATTTTTCCAATAAATAGAATGTTTGTCAAGGTTGTTTGTCCACCAGAATTTAGCCAAAATGTTCTGAATTTCTTTATAGAAAGAAATTGGGAGTTTGTAAGTAGACATAAGATAAGTAGGGATGGATTGGCTCACAGATTTGATAAGAACTTCCTTATCGGCGGGTGAGAGAAGTTTTTCTTTATAACCCAAAATTTGGTACCAGATTTTTTTCTTTTATACCTTGGAAAGTAACAATTTTGTTTCTACCAACAAGGGTTGGAAGGCCCAAATATTTATCATGATTATTGTTTACAGGAATGTTTAGAATTTGGGTGATATCGTGCTTAATATGGTTAGGAATACGGGGACCGAAAACGATTGAAGATTCAAATTTGTTAATTAATTGTCCCGAGGCAGCACAATATTGATAGAAGATTGAATTTCGAGTGATAGCATTTGTGGAAGAGGATTTAGCAAAAAAGATGCTATCATCGGCAAATTAAAGATGAGTGACACGGGGGGGGGGGGGGGGGGGGAACCTTGTCCCGCTTTGACACCTTCTAAAACTCTATCATTAACCGATTGGTGGATAATACTTGAAAGGCCTTCGGTACAAATAAGAAATAAGTAGGGACTCAAAGGATCCCCTTGACGAAGACCCCTAGAAGGGGTAAAACTGTCGCTTTTTTGGCCGTTAATAAGAATGGTAAAAGAGACCGAGGTCACGCAAAGCATAATTTTCTCAACAAAGGAAGTAGGAAAGCCCAATTTAGTAAAGATAAGTCTTAAAAAAGACCATTCAATGCGATAGTCCGTGAAATTTTTAGGGCTTTTGCATTTAGGGATTAAGGCAATGCAAGTGTCATTAATAGCAAAGATGTCACCACCATTATTTAGAAAATCAAGACACATGGAAATGACGTCATTACCAATAATAGGCCAATAAGTATTGTAAAAGATAGCAGGTAAACCGTCAGGTCCAGGGGCTTTAAGTGGTCCTATGGACTGTAAAGCATCTAACATTTCGGTAGAAGGTTTTAAGAGCTTCTCAGCCATATAAGTAGTAATTTTAATAGGAACAGAATCTATAGTTTGGTAGAGGTTGATATCGGAGGAAGTTAAATGATCTTTGTAGAAATTCACAAAACAACTTTTAATATCATTAATATTATGAAAAGTAATGTCATTAGCATCAGTAATAGAAGAAATAGTATTTTTACGTTTGCGGTCCGAAGCGTGTTTGTGAAAAAACATGGTATTACGGTCACCTCCCTTCAACCAATTTACACGAGATTTTGTTTCCACAAGAGCTCTTCATTAGAAATAAGTTTTTGCAATTGAGTTGACACAAGTTTTCTTTGTTTCAGGTTATAAGCATTCGGCTGTTTGGAAGATAAAAAAGAAAGCCGTTTCAACAAAGTAGTCTTCTCCCTTTTACTGTTAATGTAATTTTTGTGACCCCATTTGCGAATGTATTTAACAGTAGAATTTTTCTTATGTAAAAAGGACTGTAAATAATTAGCATTAGGATTTAGGTTAGGCCAAACCTGATGGACAATGTATGTGCACTCCGAGTATCGAGTCCAACCGGCTTGAAAGTGGAAGCGCCGACCAGTTGGATGAAAATGAGGCCCAGCCGATGTTGAGACAAGCACTGGTAAGTGGTCTGATCCCACTGTCTCGATTACTTCGACTGAGTTATTCGGGTGTTCGACGCGACAGTTCTGTCTAAACTTTCCTGAACCGAAAAGGGGTGTTCACGACCATTCCACCAGGTAAAGGATTCCCCTTTAAATCCCAGATCACAAAGATAACAGTCCGCAAGAGCATCAACAAATGCATTAATCTGACCCCAACTGCGGAAATTCCAACCTCGTTTTTCGGAACCCGTTGTAATTGTGTTGAAATCACCAACAACTAACCACAGGTGTGAAGAACTAGGGTTGAGGCGACGAAGAAAATCCCAAGAAAAATGTCGATATATAGCAATAGGATCACCATACAAACCGGTAAAAAAGTAAGGTAACAAATTTGGTTCTGGTGGCCGTACAAAACAATGGATGTGGTATTTAGTAGAAGAAAGGATTTGGACGTTCACATCCGCAGTCCAAAGAAAACTTAAACCGCCCCCAAGACCAACATGAGGCTCATGCCAACCCTTACAATAACCCAATTTAAAACGAACTGAATATGCTTTTGGGATCGTAAGTTTAGTTTCCATAAGGAATAAGATATCAGGCCGACTATCCCTCACTAGGGAGTTGAGGGTTTGGAACGCCGAGGCACTCCCCAGACTTCGGACGTTCCAACTGAAGATTAACATGATGGTCGGCAGGGCGGATTTCCACCAGCCTCTTCCTATTGGGTGGAGAGAGAAATGTCTCGGTCTCCTTTGTGTTTTTTAACTCCATCCTCTGAATCATCACCAAGACTGCGTTTACCACCAACTGCTGCAATATCTTTAGTCACATTAATTCCACTTCCCCTAGAAATCAGTCAAAAATCTTCTTCAGTGTATTCATCATCACCGTCATTAACAAATGAATCATTCTTGGCTTAGTTAAGAAGTTCCAAATCTGATTCTTTCTCCATTTGTCGTAACATAAACTGTCCTTCATCTAAATCTGGATCAATTTCTTCGTCATTGTCATCAGCACTGCTAGCCGTGTATTCGGTATTAGCATCTAGCTGCGGTGTTGTTGTGCGGGGGATATGACACTTCGGTGGGATCGTAAACGGACCAAAGGCTGAAGTGGGGTCAGAACTATAAACCAAAACATAACCCATCACGGCTGTTGCAGTCATCCAGTGGCCATAGTTTTGTGGGATCTGATCTAGGTGTATTTCCAAGTTGGTAACTTCCTCACATTCACGCATTTCATGCCCATCCGTCTGCAGAATTTGCATAAACTCGGAAGCTTCTCGTATTTCAGAAGCACCCATTCAGAACGATCCCCAAGGAGAGTAACCAAACAGGCACACATCAATGGCTCGGCAGTTCGCACCTTAACCTTAACGTGAATGCATTTTCCGACGAGAATATTGTGTGTAGGAACCACCTCTTCGGGATACCGTCCCATAATCGACCCAATGACCTTACCAGCCTTCTCGTTATAGCAGTTTGGAGAAAAGGTTCCAGATTTGAACCCAGAGATGCGCTTCGTTGTACAAACATTCTCTCATCCGTTTCCATGGAAACCACTGTTCCATCGCAATCATGGAGCCTCTGTAAAACCATGGTTGCCTATCGAGAATTGACTTAAATTGCTCTTCCCTCTCAAAAAAAAAATTGGTAGATGTTATTCTCTAGGGGAACCACATGAAAACCTATGGGGTCATCCCAAAATTTGGACATCACATTTGTTATATTACCGAAATTAACATTTTTGGTAGTAATGATCTTACCAAAAATGCTTTTTCGGCATTCGGCTTGACCATCAACCAAAGCTTCCGCTGGAATGGTGACTCCCCGTCCGAGTTGCAGCGCCCTAACATGATCCAAGGACCTTGAAGGTTTTCAGAAACAATAAGCCCACGCAGGACGTGTGGGTCGACCCAATTCAAATTTCAAACAATTACACGGGATCAATATGTACTGCATTTACTATTTTTTCATTTAAGGGAAGGAGTATTTTCTTTCCAAGGAAAAGAGGGAAACCCTGGGAGGGCATAGGGCTCGTAAACCCTCGAAGGGCAGAGAACTCGTTTCACCGATCAGGATGTCTCTCTCTGAATCGCCGACCAGGACCAGCAACTCTCCCTCTGAATCGCCGACCAGCATGTCTACCAGCACGTAATCTCTCTCTCTCTCTCTCTTTCCGTTTTGTGCTTCTCTGCGAGCTCGGTTTTCTAATATTGACGCTCCATTTCAACGCGCTGTCGACTTGACGGAGCAGAGAATTGAAGATGGGGATTCGCAACCCTAAAAAAGAAGCTATTAAGCGGAAGCAACCTTTGGTTATTTCTCCAGTTGGTGATGAACTTGTTAAAGAATTGCTCAAGGAGGAAAAGACATTAGGGTCTACAATGGAGTATGGTTTGCTCGTCTTACAGGAGGTAAAAAAATCTATTTTCATTGCTGATGGTGCTTCCTAGTAATATTCTATGATTTTTCTTTTCTTTTATTTTTATTTTTTTTAACTGAAATGTTGGATTTGTGACTGGGTTGCAGGCTTGGGAAAAGTTGAGGTTTCGGCGAATAACAAAATACATGGCAGTCCAGTTCTACCGCCGTACCTACTGGCAGAAGCCGCCTGACAATGATGTAAGTACCTAAAACCTTTAGGCGCTTGTTTGATTAAATAATGTTTTCTATTTCGGGAACCGGTCAATTTCAATCTGTTCATGATAACTGGACCGTTGATAGGAATCTCAAGCATATGCAGGTCATTGTCCCAAGTCGGTGAATTACCATAATCTGTGATTGTGTTTTATACTGAGTTCAGTTTGATAATAGCTTTAAGGAAACCTCAAACACAACGGAAAATTTAATTTAGACTAGAACTTGAAGCTGGAAACATAATTGAGAACTCTCTGAAATTTAGTTCTTGTTTACTACTTCATTTGTTAAAATCTACGACATGCCTTTCATGAAAACCACAAGACACGGACCCCATTGAACTTCATGATCTAGGCTTTGATGTCTTGCCTTTACTTTTCACCAATAACATCAATAACTTAATCTATGTCATTAAGACTTATAATAGATTGGCAATTAGAATAAGTAACAAAAGTACACCCTGCCGTTTACAGGACCATGTTAACTAAAACTCAACTTTAGTCCAGTATTTTAACAAATACCATGAAGGTATCCCACCCAAAGTATGTAATGTAATTTGTCGTTGATTAGAAGTGCTAAGATTAAATAAGTGAGGCTTATATAAAGGACAAATAAGGAACAATAAAAACCCGCCCTGTAGCCTCAAAGGTGTAGAAAAACAGTGGGTCGACGCTACATTCTTATGAATTCGATTTATCATTTTGAATTCATTCCCTGGGGTACTTCTAATGGGTTTCAGTAACGGATAGGTGTATATACAGTAATGAAGATAAGATGGACACACGCAGCCAGACGGGAATACCTTATTCATCAAGGAGCATAACCTGCTCAAGAAATTTTGTGCGAGTACTATTGTTCAGTCTGTGTTCATATTAATTGATTCATATAGAGAGAAAGATCAAGGGACTAAACCTGCTCAGAAAATTGTGCGCGGCCACTATTGCTCAGTCTGTGTTCTTTTTCTTTGTAGAGTAGAGAGAGATGCTTGATGGAGATTTAGTGTTAGAAAAATATCTAGACGAAAAGAGTGTTGTGCTATTGTAGTTTCTGCATGTCTCAAGTACTTGAAACTGTTGATTGATAATAATTTCAATGTATGGCTCATGGAATTGATTGCTTGGATGAGAACTTGCTCTGTGTTTATTTCCCGAACTCACTTATGACTCTTCCCTTTTGGTTTTTGCTCTTTCAATTGCTAATGGTGTGTATTATTTAGTCTCTATGAGATGGTTATATTTCCTAGGGGTGTACGCGGTTCGGTTTGGTGCGGTTTTTGCTAAAACCATAAACCGAACCGAATATATCGGTTTACCAATTTTGTAACCAAACCAAACCATTTGAAAGGATGAACCGAACCAAACCAAACCGAACGACACCGGGTTGGTTCGGTTCCGTGCGGTCGGTCTGCGTAAAAATTATCGAATGGATATGATGATACTACTTTGTCAACGAATTTCAAGTTTTAAGTGAAAAATAAATTTAATAGACTTAAAAAATTATGCACAACTATCGTTTGAGAGAAAATATGGTTAAACATGAGAGAAATTGAGAAGATTAAGATTAATATAATCATTTTAAATGAATCTATCTATCGTGTTTCTTTTTCTAGATTATTTAATATACTTTATGCTATATACATTGTAGTAAAAGTACGTCAAGCACATATTGGTTCGGTTCGGTTTGGTGCGGTATGATACTTTTACAAACCAAAAACCAAACCAAATAGACCGGTTTGTGAAAAATTGAACCGTAGATAAACCGATTATCCAAAAAAACCATCCAAACCTAAGCATTTCGGTTTGGTTCAGTCGGTTGGACCGGTTTATTCGGTTTTATGTACAGCCCTAATATTTCCTTTGGCATGCCTCGTAATAGCTGCAAAGTTGGAAGAGACCCAGTACTTCCATATCGAATTGGACCATTGTTGATGAGGTTCTACCCCCCACCCTTGCTGAGCTCAGTTTGATAATAGCTTTAGAGAAACCTGAAACAAAACGGAGCCTGATGTTTAATTTAGACTAGAACTGGAAGCTGTAGTTGTGCATGACTGAATTCATTGAAGCTGTTGATTGATAGGATTGACAGGATTGTTTAAGTTCGATGTGCTATGTGGAGTTTCAAAAAGTCCGGATCTGGTTGCTGCTCTTTCGGCTGCTAATGATGTTATTTGTTGATCTCTAGGAGAAGGATATCGTCCCGTTGGCATGCCTTCTGATAGCTGCAAAGCTGGAAGAGACCCAGTACCCCCATTTCGAACCGGACATTTTTCATGACGTCTTACAGCCCCTAGCTGGTTCCTTCGATATGGCGAGGATGTACCTTATTGAACTTGATGTGCTAGCAAAACTCAAATGGGAACTTTACTGGGTCACTCCTTTTCACTACCTTGGCTATTTGATTCAAAAACTTGATTGCCCAGATGAGTACCGTGGAATTATGTACGATGCTGCAGACCTAATTGTGGAAACTGCACTAGGTGGAAAAATCTACTTCACTTTTTGAATAAAATCTTGGAATGCTGATGTAGTTTTAACAATGTAATGTGGTTGGTTTCTTTCATTTTGCAGATGATGAGTTCCTGGGTTTTTCACCATCAACTATTGCCGCAGCTTCTGTCAACCTGATGTATCTCGAACTCAAACAGGCTGATGTTCCCAATGGCTTCTTTGGCCTACTGGACGAGGTAGGATATGAAAATATATAGTATAGTGTGAGTATGAACAATTATGAATTCACAATCTGAGTATGACTTCTTTTTTTGCTTGTTTTTATGCACTGTAGGAGAGGCCATACGCTACTCAAATGGCATTTTGTTCACTCGCCTCTACCTTTTTCTTGTTTTGTGCACAGGAAAATGTCAAGGCGTGTTTGATGGTCTTGGGGGCATTCCGTGAAAGGAAAAGAGGAAATGACAAGCATGCCCAGGGGAGTCAGAAGAAGGCGAGAAGATCCTGAATGATGTTGAACGCCTTTCCTTAAATTCGTATGATTGATCATCCATCAATGAATTTTATTGTGGCCATGGATGATAAATTTTGTTGTGCTGCTGTTAGAGTTCGTTCCTCACGGAACTTGGTAGTACGCTGCGTATTGATTTAACACTGTTTACGATCCACTTCTTGTCTTTGATTCGTTCCTCTATTGCATAGTAGTATTATTTTGGGTTTCCATGTGCTTTCTTTTTTTGTGTGTGCGAAGTTTTTTACATACCTCTCCATTGAGATTCTAAAGGATTATATTCAGTACCGTCTGGGGAGAGTATTCAGCTCTACCTGGTGCTCACGTGTTGCTAGAAGCATCACATAGCTACTGCGAATCACCCGACGGGTACTCCCTTCTCGAAATACAACATTGAAACTACGAAGCCCGTCCTTGGTTCAAGTCCTTTTCTTACCAGTAGGCAGCGTCAGGGTTCCCGAGACAGCTTTTATCGTTCAACCGGTAAGACCGTTGGTTCAACCGGTCAAGCTGGGGGTTCACATAATTATATTAAATAATTATTTTATAATATATCATAAATTTGTATTAACAGATTTGGGGTTGATTTGGTAATGCCATGATGGTTTAGAGAGTTCGGTAGGAAGTAAGGTGAGAATGTTATCGTGGAAATCTACTCAAAAGTGTTAAAGAGAATGTGATATTTAACAAAATGTCTATTAAACAACAAGATAAAATCGGGTGACAAAAAAAAAAACTATAAAAAGTCATAAATAAAAACCAGTTTTCTATATGAATTTTACTCGTGAACACATCAATATAACTTTATTTGGGCTTAATAGTATTTTCTTTGAGACACTTCCTTGCTACTATGGGGAGGGAGGGGGGTTGGTTAGTTTAGGTCGAAGTGACCCATGAAAACGCCGAAGCTACCGAAGCCCTACTCCGCGTAGCCAAAGAGAACGGGACGGATGGGTCTTTGAGCATGATTGTGCTACAAAATTTTAATATACATTATCATTATTATTTAAATCAGGAAATTATATGTGACACGGTCTATTGATGGCAATCAATTTAATCTCTCGGAACGTGACACCAAATTTTGAAAAAGCGACTGGTCATCGAACTGACTAATCATTAATTTGAGGTTCAATCGGTCCGACTGTTGGTTCAACCGGTCAAACCGCAGGTTCACATAATATTATTCAATATTTATTTGGCTTAATTACTTAATGCATACCCCAAGTATGCCGAAACTAGCACTTTGCAACCCCCTGTTCTAAAACTAGCTGACTGGAACTCCCATTTGCAAAAAATATGTCAATGTGAAACTGGTAAAAAAATTCCATGCATCACTTAAAGGAATATTCCGTTAGTTGACAAACAAGTCTATTTTGTTAGGGGTAAAACAGTCTACTCCTTAAAAAAATGAACACCACAACAGCCACCCTCAACTCCGCCACTGCCACCATCAATTCCGCCATCCCATACCCAGATTTGATCATGATTTCTTTAATTTTCTTTACAGAAAAAAAAATTACATTTTTACTACTCCAAATTACCCAGAATTACCCCAATTTCACACGAGTAATCCACGACTCGTCAAACTTCTTGTAGAAGGAATCAAGATCTTTGGAGAACAAAATACTGTCGAGGCTTTGATGATAATAAGATCTTCTAAGCCAACACGAAAAATACTATCTGCACTTGAAGAGGGACTGAATTGAAGCAATTGTGGACTATGAACTCAAACAGATCGCAGTAGAAGAAAACAAATAAGCTGATTGTCTACCTGCCAGTTTATATAAAACCCAATCACCCAATTTATATAACACCCAATTTCCCAAGCTGAAGTTCAGGCAATGCTTCGATTGAGAAGTCTTCTGGTGGATTCGATTTTGCAGGTGTTGGAGCCATTTGGGGAGAACCCAGTTTCAAAATCACTCGGGGATTGAAGATCAGAGAGTTCAAAGCTTGAACTCTTATATGGGTTCTAAGTTCTGACATAAAAGGTCAAAGATTGGACTGATTTGGAGGAATAAATTGTAGACATCAGTTGAAACTAGAGCATGGGGACAGAGAGGGCTGACTATTGGTTGGTGACTGTTGGAGAAGAAGCTAGAAACGGAGAAAAATCGAGGATGGATCAGAAGGAAAGATGAAAACAGACGCTGAAGATGGGAGAGAAAGGGTTGTTCTACTTCCTTATCTTCATCTGAGGATTTTCTTTTTACCTATTTTATTATTTTAAATATGATACTATTTTTAGGCATGGACTCATTTACCCTTCTAACATATTATGTGTTTGGATGATTTTTTTACCAGTTTCACATTGACATATTTTTTGCAAATGCGGGTTTCAATCAGCTAGTTCTAGAACATGGGGTTGAAATGTGCTAGTTTCGCATACTGGAGGTATGCATTAAGTAATTAAGCCTACTTATTTTATTTCAGTTAATGAATTTGAGTACAAATTTAACTTTTATGGTCATTTTGGACACTATCGCGGTGAGAAGAGAAACGTGGTTCTCAAGAGAAGTGGAACGTTACAGGTTGGGGTTGTGGTCAGTTACGTCACTATCGCAGTGAGTATCCTCAGACGAATACAACAAGTTTTGGTGGGGGATCTTAGCAGGGTAGTGTGAACAATCAGTCATAGTTCTATCCTGCACTATCTTAGTTGTCTATTAGGCCACCAAATTCGCAAGGTTCAGGGGGATCCTAACAAAATGTTCATGGTCGAGGAAAAGGGAAATATGGTGGGAAAAGCTAGGGGTTTCAAGGTGGAAAATTTTCACTATATCCAATTGAGGAGCCCTCAAGTGACCACTCAGTGATACGAGGTATATTTTTATCGCACAATACATGGGTAAATGTCCTGTTTGATTCATGAGCTTCAGATTCCTTCATATCTGCTTCATGTGTTTCACTACTAGACTTATATACGTAAACTCTATATTTTGCTTTGAGAGTGAACTCACCGGTCAAATCGCGGGTTCATATAATAATATTAAATGATTATTTTAAACTATTTTATAAATAGGTAAAAGACATTTTTCACCCCTCTATTATGGCTAAAACACAGATACACCCTACACTATGGCTACATACATTTTGGTCCCCTGTCAGTGGAAGGAGGTAACGGTGCACTAATAGAGGGGGAAAAGGACAAAAATACCCCTGAAATTTGACAAAATTGCCCACTACAAAGGCCTTTTCCTTCCCTTCTCCTCATTTTCTAACCCTAGCCAACCTTAATTCTTCCTTTATCTTTTCCTCATCTCTTCCATATTAAGACACAACCCACCTCCACTATCAGAAATCTCCACCACCTCCAACCTTATCTCTTCCCCTCTCTCTCTCTCTCTCTCTCTCTCTCTCTCTCTCTCTTCCACTTCTCTTCTCTCCCGACACAACCCAGTTCCGGTTTAAGCTCCTATAGTGGCGAGAGTTCAGGCATCGGCCAGTTTAACCGGTGGCTATTTTGACAGAGGAGAGTTGGGCTGTCGTGCGTTTGGGGGTTCGATCGCCTTCTCGGAAGGTTCTGCCTAGATTGTCGCTCCGAACGATCTTGCCGACGATGATGGATGTGCCTTAGACGTGGATTGCAGATACGATGGTCCTCCTCAAGGTTGTCAAACCCGCGGGTTTAACGAGTTTACGAGTCTACATGGCCAATCGGGTTGACCTGCTTGAAAACCCGGCGGCTGACAAACCCGCAGCAAACTCGTCGAACCCGTAGACACACGAGTTGACCAGCGGGTTTACCGAGTCAACTCATTGTGAAAATATTGTAGTTTTAGTAAGTTTTTGATCTTTTATTGCACTAAAAATGAGGCAGTCACCCGCCTTCAAACACTGGTGAACCATTAAAATTATCACACAATTAAGAAATAAACTAACGACCAATATGCAATCAACCACATCGATGATTGTGTAAATATTAAACGAACCACACTAATTAAGATTATATGTAAGTTTATTTTTATTTTTTGAAGGACTAATTTAAGAGATAATATGTAGAACTTAACTTAGTAAATATTAACTACACCCTTACTTCATATAAGTTGCTGGATTCAAGGAAGAAATATAAATTAATGAATAAATAAATTAGGCTTAATTTTAAACTTTTAAATTTAAAGCTTGTAGCATTGACTCAATTTTATACCAGACAAATGTAGCATTTAATCACTAAAATCTCAAAAGATTCAACTTTTCATAGGTGTAAAGTTATGTGTAGTAAAACATTGCATATTTGAAGTAAAACGTGACCTGGGAGATTCTCGGGTCACGGGTCACGATTCGAGTCTACCCACCCTCTACGGGTTTATGCTGACCCACAGGTTTGAAAACCTTGCTCCTCCTACACTGTACCCTTATCGGGGCCTTGATTTTGGAGCTCTGTTTCCCTCTGTCGCTGACCTTGGTAGAGTTGCATCTAGATCTCGACTTCTCCTTTCAACGAGTGAATAGTAGTCTCGGCTTCTTCCTGTGGCAGAGATGCTTTCTGATTAGGGTTGTGATGCTTTCTAATTTGGGTTGTGAAGTGGTCTATGTTTTGGTAATGGGCTATCTGAGTGGTCTCGGTTTGACTGTTTTTCTCAACAATTAACCCTCTTTGGTGCTGTGTTTTTCAATTTTGTTTGGCCTTTCAGATTGGTTTTCTTTGGAAATGGGTATTGTTTGTGCCCAACTTTGATTTTTTTTTCTGGAAATGGGTACTGTTGTGTTAGACGACGGATGTTTGGGTTCCCTTTGATTTTTGGATGTCTCTTGATTTTCCCCCTCTATTAGGAGATGATGAATTCAATGAATTGAATTCATTTGATGAAAAGTTGTTACTTTCCGGGTGGTGCTTTGTTTTGCAGCCATGGTAGGTGCAATCTTGTTTGCCTGTTTTCATAATTGTTGTTGCCTGTTGTTGTTGCTGCTGTGTTCGTGGTGGGAATTCAGTGGTGGTAGAGGTGGTGATGCTGGTGGGGATTCAATGGTGGTGGTGGTGTTGCTGGTGGGGATTTGGTGGTGGTGGAGGTTGTGGTCAATGTTGGAGTAGATGCCCTAGAGGCAATCTTGTTTTTAGTATGAATAATGTTTTGGCTAGAACATTCATTTATTATTTATGGAGATATTTAATATAATGAAGTCATTAAATTACAACTGTTGTTTATCTTAAATATCCGTAGTCAAATATGTTGATTAATAGGACATGCACTATGCATGGAGACTAGTATGTGGGTAGATTGATATGGAGATATCAAGTCTAACACATGGGCATGCATTAGGAGTAATGGCATACTGGATCGACCCACCACGAGAAGACTACATATAAATTATGTGAATGTCACAAGTGATTCTCGTAGTGACAATGGCGTTGTCGTCCTTAGACTTGAAGTCAGTAAATACTCTAGTTGTGAAATATCATGTTTGATATTATCAAACGTTACACTGTAACTGTGTAACTATAAAGATGGTAATCAGACAAGCAAGCTGAGAGAGGAGAGAATTTTCCCTCCCACATAATGGGAGAAAATACGGAGATTCGAGGGGTAGTGCTTATGAAATACCTTGACAGACTCAGATAAATCAATATGTGATATTGATGTTATCTGTACAGATAAGCCTATTTACAGGATCGAGAAATTATGGATTGGATATACGAGTGAGACACTTATGTCTCGTGTCCAATCCAGATATGAAGACAAAGGGACATATGTTCGAATAGATGCCCTAGAGGCAATCTTCTTTAGTATGAACATTATATTTTGGCTAGAATAATCGTTGTATTATTTATGGAGATATTTAAAATAATGAAGTACTTAGATTTCAATTGTTGTTTATCTTAAATATCCCTAGTCGTTTATATTGATTAATAGGACGATCAACTGTAGACTAGTATGTGGGTAGATTGATATGGAGATATTAAGCCTAGCACATGGGTATGCATTAGGGATATTGGCATACTAGATTTACCCACCACGAGAAGGCTACATTAATTATTTTAACGTCACAAGTGCTTCTCGTTGTGACAATGGTATTGTGGTCCTTAGACTTGAAGTCACTAAATAGTCTAGTTGTGGAATATTGTATTTTGATACCGTCAAACACTACCCGTAACTCGGTAGAAATAAAGGCATTTATCGGACATAATAGGAATCAAGCTTAGAATGGTAGTGATGTAGAGAGGATTTGTCCCTCCCACATATGGGAGAAAATATCCACGACCACTCGAGGAGTAGTGCTTGTAGAATGTCTGGCCAGACTCAGATAAATCAATCTGGGACATTGATGTCATCTGCATGGATAAGACTATTCCCAGGATCGAGAGATTTTGGATTGGATATACGAATTTGACTTGTATGTCTCGTATTCAATGCATATATGGAGATAAATGGATAATACAATGCGGTAAAATTGGTCACAAGGTTTGTCGGATCACTGACTATTTATATTAGTAGGGTGGCGTAGATGTGTTGCTAGACACCGCTCTATGTTAGTGATTCTTACTACCAACTAAGTAGAAACCTATGTGGTCACACACCATATGGATTAAATCGGAATTCGGGATTACTTAGTAGGACTAATTAAATAAAAGGATCAATATGCAATCACAAGCAAACTTAGTAGGACTAATTTGCAAAGTGGACTAACCCGTGTATGGAAAGGATTAGTGTTTGCAAAGTGGACTATCCCTAGATTATTTTCTCATAAGTATATTTCCACAATTGAGAGAGAACAAAGCAACGAGAGAGCAAGACAAGGAGGTTGAGACCCCCCCCCCACGTCCGCCCCTCCCTCGCCGTCGGCCTCGCGAGGCGCGACCCTCTTGGGTGTCCCGTTTGCGTGATCTTCTTCTTCCTCCTTCTACCGTTTCTAGTACAAAAGCGTGAGAAGGATCCGGAGCAATCCTATGTGTGGGTATTCATAGAGACGTGGACGCTATTCTACGTAAAGTGATAAACTCAGACCAACAAGGTACACGATTCTAATATCCCTTACCATTGTTATGATGCTCGATCTGCGATTCACAGAGAGTCTTGAACGAATTCAAATTATTGTTTTTTCGCTGTGTAATTCGTATCAAAACCTTACAGTGGTATCAGAGCCACATGTCATAGCGCATAACTTGGTTTATGTGTTACTGTTTTGTCAGTTTTTTCACTATTTTTACACGTTTTAGTGAAAAACTGAAATTGACATAATGATGCAAATTGAATATGATTCAATAGGGAATGAGCTAATTTGAATCGTCGTATAAAATTAGCGAAGTCCATTCACATATGATGTGCCTTTTGGTGATTTGAAATCTAAGGGTTTGGGCACAATTTTAATGGAAAAAAGGTGTTTTTCTTCAAAATTGGAAATAGGCAAGCTTGGGAAGGAAGGAAGGAAGGAAAGAAACAACCATAGGGTTTGACGCTAGAGCAGTCCGTCCCCTCCTTGCGCGCCAAGCATGACAGGGCCAAGGGCCGGCCCGGCCTAGCTAGCGGCTCGGCCGCATAGGGTAGGGCCGACTTGCCCAAGGCCTTTTGGTGGCCCGTTGTGGGTTCCGCCTTAGAGTTTGGTGAGCCCCTTGGACCATTTTGATCCTAGAAAATCCCAAAATCAATTAAAATTGACCATGCGCGTTAAAATTGGATTTCAACTGTATTATGAGCTTTTGCATGGTGATTGGATGTGGCCTTATATGTGGATGTTGTTGATGTTTATTTTTGTTGTTTGGTTTTATTGTAATCAATGTCATTAATTAAGTTTTTCGGTCTGCGTGTCATCTTCTCCTTGAGGTCTCTCTATTTATTATAGGTGCTAGCTAGTATTAGATAGTTAGATGATAGTCAAGACATGGAGAAGAAGCTTAAAGAATTGAAGAAACCACAAGAAGACATTATTCCACAAGCTAAGGCGCATGGACTAAAGATGGAGGCACATGGATATGAGCTTGGTGTTTTTAGGGCTTATAGATATTCTCATTGACTTGGGAATATCTTAGTTTTAGGAGGCCACATCCACATTTCGTTTATTTATTATTTTTGGTTATTTAATTTATTGTCTTGTTATTTATTTTTGGTGTATGGATGATGCATAGAAATTGTGACGAGATGATAACTAAAAACCTCGAATATTTTATTTTGGGATTTCACAACCCAAATAAGTAGATCAGTTGGATCAACTAAACAATTAAAAATTAAAGGTAAAATTCATCAAATTAAATATTGCGTTTTTACCTTCTCGTTACTTAACACTCGTCAAAACTATAATGTATTAAATTCGGGCTAATGAGATTTGATTCTTTATAGGATGACGCGATGACACAAGCAAGTAATGTGAAATTATTGAAGTAAGAGGTTGGACGCAATTAGGCTACTTCGATAGGATTGAAAGCCTAGATGCAAGAAAATTGGGATTATCTATGGGGTAGTTAAATAAGGAGTTATTTGCCCAATTGAAGCAAGAGTTGCATAGGATGCAACTGGAAATTTTTCCTACCAAAATAACTAATTCTTGGGTGACTTGCCAAAGCAAGCTGAAGAGGAAGTGAAATATGGATCTTGCCCACTAGAAGATATATATGATATTTTCCGCATTAATAGAGAAGGTTATTAATCCGAGAAAAATAGTGTGAGCTATGTTTAATAATCTAGCCATTATTAAATGTAGTCATTTGTTCACATACTAAAACTTCTATATTTCTCATTTTATAGAATTCCAATGGCAAACAACTCATCGAATTCATCACAATCCCTACAATCAGTCCTTGAAAAGGACAAGCTTTCAAGAAATAAGTTTTTGGACTGGTACAGAAACTTGAGAATCGGTATCAAGCAAGAAAAGAAACTGTACATTCTAGAAGAGCAAGTTCCTGAAGGTCCAAAAAATAATACTCCTGCAGCCATAAAGGCATATCAGAAGATCGTTGACGATGCTAATGATGTGGCCTGCCTTACGCTTTGCACCATGATCCAAGCTTTAGAAGCAACATGAGGACATGGTTGCGTATGATATGATTATACACTTGAAGCAGCTCTTCCAAGAGCAGGCTAGGCATGAGTGGTATGAAGTGTCCAAGGCATTGTTCAAGTGTGATCTGTTAGAGGGAAACCCAGTGGGGCCTCATGTACTGCACATGATTGGGTACTTGGAAAGTCTCAATCGTCTGGGATTTCTGGTTGTTCAAGAGCTGGCCACTGATCTCATCTTGCAATCGTTGCCTAATAGTTATGGACAATTCATTATGAACTATAACAGGAATGAGATCAGCAAGCCTCTACCATATTTTCTCAATATGTTGAGGACAGCTGAGTAAAGCATCAAAAAAGGGAAAAGGCAAGGCCATAATGATGGTTAGCAAAGGAAAGAGCAAGCGAGTTGCATCTACCTCCAAAGGAAAGAGCAAAAAAGTTGTGAAATCCAAGGAACCTGCTTTAAAGCCCTCTGGGGGCGTGACTAAGGGGGAGTGTAACTACTGTAGTCAGCCTGGACACTAGAAAGGAACTTCCCAAAATATCTGGAAGATAAAAGGCTTGGAATAGTGATTCCACCACCACAAGGTATTTTTGTTATAGATGTCAATCTGTCTTTCTATTCATCTTGGGTATTGGATACTAGATGTGGATCTCACATTTTTCGAAATGTACAGGATCTAAAGAGAAGCAGATGATTGGCTAAAGGGGAGATAGTCTTCCGCGTGGGTAATGGAGCAAGAGTTGTTGCATTAACCGTAGGCATTTATGGGTTATCTTTACCTTCTAAACTTATCTTAGAATTAGACAATTGTTATTGTGTGCCTGTTATGAGAAGAAACATTATTTCTATTTCTTGTTTGGACAAGACATGTTTTTCTATTAAAATAAAGGACATGTGTTGCTTCATTTATTTTGATGGTTTGCGTTATTGTAATGATTTATTTTCTAATGGATTATATATCCTTGATCTAGATAACTACGTATATAATATTTATACCAAGAGGATTAAAACTAATAATTTAAATCCGACGTACTTATGGAACTGTCGTTTAGGCCATATAAACGAGAAACACATTTCTAGATTCCATAAGGATGGATTACTAGACTCATTTGATTATGAATCATATGAGACATGTGCGTCTTGTTTATTAGGAAAAATGACAAAGTCCCCTTTCAATAAGATAGGTGAGAGGACTAGTGAGAAATTGGCTCTCGTGCATACTGATGTAAGTGAGCCATGTGCCACGCCAATCAGAGGTGGTTATCTTTATTTCATTACATTTACTGATGATTTCAGTAGATATGGATTTGTATACCTTAGGAAGGCAAAATTTGAATTCTTTGAAAAGTTCAAAGAATTCAAGAACAAATTAGAGAAGCAACTTGGCAAAAGTATTAAGCCCCTACGATTGGATTGTGGAGTAGAACACTTAAGCCAAGAGTTTGAGGATTATCTTAGAGAGTGTGGGATCTTGTCCCAACTCACTCCACGCAGAACAACATTGTGGAATGGCATGTCCTAGAGGAGGAATCGAACTCCGTTGGACATGGTTCGATCTACGATGTGTCAAATTGATCTTCCATTATCATTTTGGGGGCACGCTCTATCATGTGCAGCTTTCAGCCTTAACTGTGTTCCATCCAAATCTTTCATGAAGACTCCATATGAGATATGGACTTGGAGGTGTCCCACATTGTCTTTTATGAGGATTTGGGGCTGGGATGTCTATGTAAAATTTTTACAAATAGACAAGCACGGACCCAAGTCGGATAAGTGTAAGTTTGTGGGATACCCTAAGGAAACGAAGGGATATTATTTCTACAGTCCAGCCGAGAACAAAGTGTTTGTTGCCCGGACGGGCGTGTTTCTAGAAAGATAATTTGTCTCTAAAGAAACCAAGGGGAGGACTTTAGAACTTTAAGAAATTCAAGAACCACAAAAAAGTGATCTAGAATGGAACATGATCAGGAACCATAAGTTGTTGTGGAGCAACCTGTTCAAGAAACATAAGAACTTCGTAGATCTAGTAGGGTGACTCACTAATCATAGATGATGAGCCTACTACCTATGGAGAGACCATGAAAGCGACGAGCTCTCAAAAGTGGCTTGAGGCCATGAGATCCGAAATGAAATCCATGTATACCAACAAAGTATGGACTTTGATGGAACCACCCCAGGGGGCTCAGCCAATAGGGTGCAAGTGGGTCTTCAAGAAGAAAACCGACATAGATGGCAAAGTGATTGCCTATAAGGGCCGATTGGTGGCAAAGTGATTCAGACAGATTCATGGTATTGACTATGATGAAACCTTTTCCCCAGTCGCAATGACCAGAGCATGCCCATAAAGTATGGAAATTAAAGCGATCCATTTATGGATTGAAGCAAGCTTCTAGGAGTTGGAATCGACGTTTTGATGATGGAGTCAAAGAGTTTGGCTTCATCAAGAGCAAAGATGAATCTTGTGTTTAGAAGAAGGTTAGTGGGAGCTCTGTTGTGTTTCTGGTCTTGTATGTGAATGACATACTACTCATTGGAAACAACATTCCTACCTTGAAATCTGTTAAAGATTGGCTAGGAAAGTGTTTCTCAATGAAGGACTTAGGGGATGCAGCTTATATACATGGTATCAAGATCTATAGGGATAGATCGTGGAAGCTGCTTGGTCTAAGACAAAGTCATATATAGACAAGGTGTTGAAACGGTTCAACATGCAAGCCTCCAAGAAAGGATTATTTCCCATGTTGCATGGAGTCACCCTTTCAAAGGCTGAATGTCCCTCCAATGAGATAGTGAAGGACCGCATGAGTAGGCCATATGGTCCATCATATACGGCATGTTATATAGATGTGTCAAACGCGTTGAGTATGGCAAGAAGATATCAGTCCAATCCGGGTGAGAGTCACTGGATAGCTGTCAAAAACATCCTTAACTACTTGAGAAGATATGAGTATGCGTTTTTGAGATATGGAGGGGAGGAAGAGCTGCGTGTAAGGGGTTACACTGACGCAAGCTTCCAAACCGACATAGATGATTTGCCTGAATGGAGGAGTTGTGAGCTGGTAAAGTTCCGGTCAAGGAACGGTTGTTGATTCTACAACTGAGGCTGATTACATTGCTGCGAATGGCACATAAAAGGAGGTTGTTTGGATTAGGAAGTATTTACTGAGCTTGGTGTGGTTCCTAGCATTCTGGATTCGGTTGAGTTGTATTGTGAAACCACTGGGGCGATCGCACAATCCAAGGAATCCAGGTAACACCAGGAATCCAAGCACGTACTCCGGAAGTTCCATCTTATTCGTGAAATAATCAATAGAGGAGATGTGAATATATGCAAGACTCCTAAAAATGAGAATCTGTTAGATCCACTTACAAAGCCGCTTGTTCAGTGCAAGCATGAAGGGCACACTAGATCTTTCGGCATACGAGATGCACGGGATTGGCTCTAGTGCAAGTGGGAGACTGTTGGAATAGATGCCTTAGACGAAATCTTATTTAGTATGGACATTATATTTTGGCTAGAATAATCGTTGTATTATTTATGGAGATATTTAATATAATGCAGTACATAGATTACAATTGTTGTTTATCTTAAATATCCCTAGTCGTTTATATTGATTAATAGAACGATCGAATATAGATTACTATGTGGGTAGATTGATATGGAGATATCAACTCTAACACATGGGTATGTATTTTTATGATAATGGCCTACTGGATTGACCACCACGAGAAGGCTACATTAATTATGTTAACGTCACAAGTGCTTCTCGTTGTGAAATTGGTATTGTGGTCCTTAGACCTGAAGTCACTAGATACTCTAGTTGTGGGATATTGTGTTTTGATGTCGTTAAACACTACACCAGGGCTGGTTAGCAATAAAGGCATTTATCGGACATGATAGGAAACAAGCTTAGAGATGGTAGTGATGTAGAGAGGATTTTTTCCTCCCACATAAGGGAGCAAATATCAACGACCACTCGAGGGGTAGTGCTTATAGAATGTCTGGCCAGACTCAGATAAATCAATATGGTATATTGATGTAATCTGCATGGATAAGAGTATTTCCAGGATCGAGAAACTGTGGATTGGATTTACGAGTGTGACTTGTATGTCTCGTGTTCGAACCGGATATGGAGACAAATAGATAATAAAATGCGGTAACATTGGGCACAACGTTTGTCGGATCACTGACTATTTCTATTAGTTGGGTGGCGTAGATGTGTTGCTAGACATCGCTCTATGTTAGTAATTTTTACTACCAACTAAGTAGAAACCTATGGGGTCACAGACTATATGGATTAAGACAAACTTTGGGATGAATTAGAAGGACTAATTAAATAGAAGGATCAATACACAACCATGAACAAAGTTTGTAGGACTAATTTTCAAAGTGGACTAATCCGTGTATGGACATGATTAGTGTTGAGGCGAACATGTAGTTAATAAGGAGTTATTAACTATACAAGGGCACTCCTAGATTATTTTCCATAAGTGTGTTTTCAAAATTGAGAGAGAACAAAGCAAGGAGAGAGCAAGACAAGGAGTCCGAGACCCCCCTGTCCGCCCCTCCCTCGTCGTCGGTCTCGTGAGGCTCAACGGTCTTGGGTGTCCCGTTTGCGTGATCTTCTTCGTCCTCCTTCTTCCTTTGCTAGCACAAAGGTGTGAGAAGGATTTGGAGCAATCGTAGGTGTGGATATTCATAGAGACGTGGACGCTAGTCTACGTAAAGTGATAAACTCAGACAAACAAGGTACACGATTCTAATTTCCCTTACCATCGTTATATTGCTAGATCTGCGATTCATGGAGGGTCTTGAACGGAAACCAATTATTGTTTTTCCGCTGTGCAATCTGTATCAAAACCCTACAACATATACAACGCGGTAACATTGGGCACAAGGTTTGTCGGATCACTGACTATTTATATTAGTTGGGTAGCATTGATGTGTTGCTAGACAACGCTCAATGTTTGTAATTGTTACTGCCAACTTAATAGAAACCTACAGGGTCGCACTCCAAAAGGATTAAACTGGATATTGATGTTTATTGTATGACTAATTAACAATTATATGGATCAAGGATTAGAACGCTACCACATGAAAAGTTAATTGGACTAAGTTGCAAAGTGGACTAATTCGTGTATAAAAGGGGATTCCTAGCTCTATTATTTCACAAGATTTGCCATGGAGTAAAATAACAGAAAAAGGAGAGAACACCCAGGATGTTCCGACCCTACCTGTCGGCCTATACCCGTCATTGACCAAGGCTTCGTCCTCGTTGCTCCATTTTGTGTGATTGCTTGATCTATTCTTCGACGTTTCTAGCACTAGGCGTGGAGAAGATTCCAATTCTCAATCCTAAGGTGTGGATATCATAGAGACGAGGACGCTTTTCTTCGTTGTGATCACACAAACTTACAAGGTACACAATATCTCTTTTTTATCAAGTTATGATGGCTTAACCTGCGATTTGTGGAGGGATTTGACAAGGAAATTATTATTGTATTTCCGCTGTGCATCCCGCATCAAAACCCTACATTGAAGAACACTAAGAACATGATGAACATAATAATAAACACAAAATGGGTTGTATTTTTCCACAATTCGTACCTTGTAAGGTAAAATAGTCACAAAAATGTCAAATTGCACCCCCTATTAACTGAATGTAACAAAAGGGTGGTATTGGTCCACCATCCATCCACTGACAGGGGGTATCTATCTCTGACAGGGGACCATATGGTATTTAACCATAGTGCATGGGAATATATGTATTTTAGCGATAATGGAGGGGTGGAAATTATCATTTACCCTTAATAAATTAGTGTATGCATATTTGAATTTGTGATGAAGCCAAAGGTTATTCATCCCCTCTCCCCTATTTTTGATATTTGGGACAATTTTTAACCCATTCAAAATCTTTCAAGATGAGGTTAACTCTCCTTTTTTACTATTGCTAAAAAATAAGAAGATATTGCTATCTGAAAGTGTGAGTGTGCAAGTGGTAATGCAGCTAAGATACTCTAGAAGGGGGGGGGGGGTGAATAGAGTATGCCAACTTTTTGCAAAACTTGCTAAGAAGATAGAATCTTGTGACAGCTAGTGTAGTTCAAGGCCTTGAAAACAAGTTCAAGCCATTGAAATGAAATACATTTTGAAATAGATCAGTCAAGTCTTTTTCAAGGCCTTGAAAAGAGTTTCAAACCCTTGAAAACAGACAAGTACGAATGCTGTAAAAACTGAGTAAGTAAAGAAACTTTAAATGCAAGAGACAAGTGATTTATAGAGTTCAGTTCACTTGGACCTAATATCTACCTCAGGGATCTGATCCCTGCAGGATTTTCAACACAATTATTATTAATCAAAAGCTAAGCCCTAGATCTCAAGCACAGAGAGATGCATTACTCTGTTACAACTTGTGGTTTTCCCTAACCTATCTAGTACCTGCTCTAGCTAACTGATTAACCAAGAATTCTCTATTGTTCACCTTGAAAAATCCTCGAGAATAAAGATAGAAATATTACATAAATGATCTACCAATAAAGTACAATACAGAAGAACACTTAGAGTGTAGAAACTGCAGTGAAGTATGCAGTGATCTTTTGTGAAATGGATTGTGAGAATGATGAACTTCTTTGATGCTTGTCAATCCAGAACTTTTCTCTCTTTTTTCCCGTTGAGTATTGTGTCTTGTTACTTCAGAATGTAGCTCTATTTAAACTTCAAACAGCTCTTCAAATCTTCCCAGATTTTCAGCAACAAATCTTCTATTTTGTAGCAACAGACTTTGACTCTTTGACAATATTCTCCAACGGTTAAGTGATCACAATCTCCAGAGATAATGTCGTGATCTTGTATTTGAATAGGTTGAGAAGCTGTCAAGCCATTCAGATCAAACACAGAATCATCTTCTCAATTATTTCCTTCCCTGCAAAAGTCAGTTTAGGAAATAATCTCTGCAAACTAGGAAATAAAATTCCCTGCAAAATCATAGTCAAACAGATGATATTTTATGTTCAGGCATGTTAGAATAATTTTTCTTTCATCATCAAATAACATTAAATCAAAAATATGAAGGAGGGATATGAAATCAGCTTAGAAGAGTTCACAGAAAACTCCCCCTGAGAATGTTCATGTAGGTTAAACAGTTTCAAGGCTTTGAATCCAGTTTCAAGGCCTTGAAGCCTGTGATAACTGATTCAAGGCTTTGAAAGATGATTCAAGGCCTTGAAATAGTTAAACTATTTCAAGCCTTGCACAACCTGGTCTTACAATATCCCCCTTGATGAAAGACAAAACCAAATTTTGTTTGATCGTTAGTCTCTGCAAAAAATACTGATTAGTTCACAGTTCATAATAACACAGTAATTCTAAAAAGTTCCAACTTATTCAATTCAGCAATAAAAAGTTCAGCAGATAATCCCTAAACATAAAAACATAAGAAACCTAGAATTTTCTCCTCCTTTTTCACTTTCATCAAAAAGATAGAGAAGATATTGGATCAAGTGTCTGGAAAATTTTGAAAAGAAAACTTAAAAACTTAAAGAAAAAGAGAGAGTGGGGAAGTAAGAGTAGGCAAGATTAAGGGTTTGTGTCTTCATTTCCATCTTGATCTCCCTCTTCTTCATCACTGTCTTCAACATCAGTCTTATCCTTTTCTTCATGTTCATCTTCATCCTCACTAGCAACGGTCACTTCTTCAGTCTTGTCCTTTGTAGCAGCCTTTGGAGATTTCTTCTTTTTCTTCAGAGTAATCAGCAGATCATCTGAGTCAGGAATGTTGACTTCATCTCCTTCCTAAGCAGCTTGTTCCACCACTTGCTTTCCCTTATCTTTGACTGGAGCAACCTCTTCCTGGTTTGAATGTTCACTAGGAAGATTCTTGTCAGAGTCACCCTTATTTGTACCTTCTTCATCCTCAGGAACATCAAGCAAAGTCATGCTCCCGAAGATTCTTTCCACCATATACTTCACTTGAACCATATCAGTTTCAAGTCCATAAACAGTTTCTTTGATCTCTTCCAAATCCAACTCCAAACCATCAAGTCTCTGATTGTCTGTAGGCTGAGAAGTCTGACTTGAAGTGGGAGTCAAGGTCTTGGGCTCAAGAAACTTCTTTGCACCCAGTTCTTCTTTAGTCAAATCTGAGTACAACTTCCAAATCTTTTCTTTAGTCTTCACCACTCCAATGTTCTCAAAGGCCTTCTCATTAAGCATTCCCATGCTAGAAGTGACTGATTCCTCTCCACCAGTTGGAATCTCGAAGTGTTCAAAGAAAAATGTGAGCATATTTGCATAGGACAGAGGATGTTTCCTTTGATTGGTATGGCTAAAGAGCATATGTTCAATCACTGAATTTGGAAGATCAATCTCATAGCCATGCATGATCAGATACATGATATGCAACATTCTCTCAGTCACCAACTCTCTAGAGTGCTCTCTGGGAAAGATACACCTTACCAAAATAGTGTGAAGAACTTTGGCTTCAACATTTAACACAGAGTGTGTTAATTGTTTAGCTGAGGTGCAGTGTTTGGTATGTAGAACTCTTTTCTGGCTAGTTTCAGTATTTCTGTCTTTGGTGGGTGATTGCTTGTTTCATACCTCTTGGGACACCCTAGCACATTGGAAAACTCAGAGTGGTCCAATTCAACCTGTATTCCATCAACTCTAGACAGAATTACCAAGTGTGCTAATCTCTTAACTTGTTTCATGTTCAGATAGAAGATTCTGGCGAGTCTTGGGCAGGCTAACTCTTTAGGGTTCAGCATAAACCACAGAGATGCACTTAAGATTCATGTGTTCTACCATATGCGTATTGATCACACTACAAAAAGCAATAGATCTGAAAGCAAAAGCATCTAACCACTGAACTTTGGAGGTGTTTGAGACAAACCAAGTTTCATCAGGGTTTGAGGTCTTTGAGTAGATTTGCAGAGCCTTCTCCATATGATCTCTGGTTGTTCTTCTGTTACCTTCCCTTTCCCTTTTTTAGCTTGAGTTGCCTTCTTCTTTTTCTTCAACTTCTTGGGGCTAGAGATCTCAGCTTCAGGTTGCTTCTCTGCAGCAGCTTTCTCTTTCTTCTTCTTCTTCTTTTCTGAGGAGGGATTTGCACCCTTCCTGACTTTCTTATTGGGTGGAGGAAGCTCAGTAACTGCCTCTGCACTAAGAGTTCTAGAGCTAGAGTATCCACTTATCTCTTGAACCTCTTCCACTGTTGTCTTTCTCTTTTGCTCTGAACTAGGTTTTGATCCTCCAACCATCTTGTTTCTGTCTGAAGCTCTCCTTGCTCTCATTAGGGTTTGGGAGAAGAATAGAGAGAGGTAGGAATGATACGGAGAGAAGAGAAGAGAAGAAGATAAATACTAAAAGTGTTTGAGTTTCAAAAGGAAACTAGAATATCTCTCTGATCTGAAAAGATCTGAAATAATCAGAGAGGATTCAAAATCTTTTAGTCCATTCGAAAGAAATAATTTCATATTATATTTGGCTAAAAAGAATTTTTGAAAAAGGTGGGGGCTATATTGAGCAAATATCTACAGAGATATCACCCAATACAGAATGATCCAAGGTTATTAACTACTACTATAGCATACTTATTTTCAAGGCTTTGAAAACGTTTTTAAGGTCTTGAAATGCTGTAACACTGCAACAGATAAAAATCAAAGCTTTGAAATGATTCAAGGCTTTGAAAATCAGTTCAAATATTTGAAATCATATACAACTTACCTTTCTTACCTGATGCTCCCCCTAAAACAATGCATCTTTGTTTAACATTCCCAATTCCAATCTTAGACCTGAGAATCTCTCATCTGCTAATGGTTTAGCAAAGATATCTGCAATTTGCATGTTAGTAGTAAAAAATTCAAGAAGAATATCATCTTTTTCAGCATGATCTATGATGAAATTGTGTCTGAGATCAATGTGCTTGGTTATTGAATGTTGAACTGGATTCTTTGTAATTGAAATTGCACTGGTGTTATCACATTTAATGGGTATGCTTCTGAAATCAAATCCAATGTCTCTTAGCTTTTGAGCAATCCATAATACTTGTGAACAACATGCTCCTGCAGCTATATATTCAGCTTCGGTTGTTGATAGAGCAACTGAATTATGTTTCTTGGAATGCCAACTGATCAAGGATGATCCAATAAATTGGCAAGTTCCTGAAGTGCTTTTCCTATCAACTTTGTAACCTGCAAAGTCAGCATCTGAAAAACCATACAAAGAAAAATTAGAGTGTATTGGATACCAAAGCCCTAAGTCTTTGGTTCCATTGAGATATCTGAAGATTCTCTTCACAGAACTTAAGTGTGATTCCTAGCACACATGCATACACTAAACATGATATCTGGTCTGCTTGCTGTGAGATAGAGTAATGATCCAATCATACCTCTATACTCTTTCACATTTACACTCTTACCAGATTCATCCTTGTCGAAGGACAGTGTAGAACTCATAGGAGTCATGGCTTCCTTACAATGAGCCATGCTATATTTTCTTAACAAGTATCTTGTGTATTTTATTTGATGCAGAAAGATGCCCTTCTTCATTTGATGTATTTGAAGTCCTAGGAAGAAGTTCAGCTCTCCCATCATACTCATTTCAAATTCCCTGCTCATAAGACTTGAGAATTCTCTGCACAAATGATCATTAGTAGCTCCAAACAAGATATCATCAACATAGATCTGAAATACAAGCAAGTCTTTCTCATGAGTCTTTATGAAAAGGGTCTTGTCTACTAATCCTCTTTTGAAATCATTTTCAAGCAAAAACTTTGACAGTCTTTCATACCAAGCTCTTGGAGCTTGTTTCAAACCATAAAGTTCATTGTCAAGTTTGTAAACATGATCTGGAAACTTGTCATTTTCAAAACCAGGAGGTTGTGCTACATAAACTTCTTCTTGTAAGTAGCCATTCAAGAAAGCACACTTCACATCCATTTGAAATAATTTCATGTTCTTGTGAGATGCAAAAGCAAGCAAAATTCTAATTGCTTCTAACCTGGAAACTGGAGAAAAAAATTCCTCATAATCAATACCTTCTTCTTGGTTGTAACCTTGAGCAACTAACCTTTATTTGTTTCTGATCACTTTGCCACTTTCATCCAACTTATTTCTGAACACCCATCTGGTACCAATGACAGACTGGTTTGTAGGTTGAGGAACCAGGTTACAAACCTTATTCCTTTCAAACTCATTGAGTTCACTTTGCATAGCAATGATCCAGTCTGCTTCTTGGAATTCTTCCTTCACCGTTTTAGGTTCAACAAGAGAGATAAAAGCATTAAAAGCACATAATTCTTCAACTGTGATCTAGTTTGTGTACCAGTGGTTGGATCTGAAATGATATTATCAACTGGATGAGATGATAGATATATGAATCTCTTTCTTGGATACCAGGGTTCAGGTTCTCCATAGATCTTCTCTGGTCTTGAAGTAGTGGCTTTGTCACTTATATCCTTCTGATAATCTTTTTCAAGGCTTTGAGGCTTATTTTCAAGGCCTTGAGCACCATTTTCAAGGTCTTGAAAATGTCTTTTGTTTTCTTCTGAGCCTTTCTTGAATTCCAGTGGATTCTCAGTCTCTTCTAGTGATTCATGCTTGTTCAAATTCAAGTCTGCAAAACTTTCACTCAAAGAACCATCATAGCCTTCATCAAAAATAACATGAATGCTCTCTTCAACTAGTTTGGTTCTTTTATTGTAAACTCTATAAGATTTGTTATTCAGATTGTAACCAAGAAAAATACCTTCATCACTTCTTGCATCAAACTTACCAAGATTGTCTTTTCCATTGTTATGGATAAAACATGTGCATCCAAAGGGTTTGAAGTATGAAATGTTTGGCTTCCTCCCTTTGAATAATTCATAGGGGTTTTTCTTTAGGATAGGTCAGATCAAGCACCTGTTCAGTATATAGTTTGCTGTATTCACATCTTCTGCCCAATAATGTCTTGGCAGCTTGTTTTCAAGAAGCATTGTCCTTGATGTATCTTCAAGAGTCCTGTTCTTTCTTTCAACAACACCATTCTGTTGAGGAGTTCTTGGACAAGAAAAGTTGTGAGTAATACCATGTTTATAATTGATCAAATTCTCTACCATGATCACTTCTAATTGAAGCTACTGGTAGGTTTTTCATAGTTTGAAGTTCTCTGCAAAGCATTGAAAATTCAGAGAGGGCTTCAGATTTTTCTTTGAGAAACATGACCCAAGTAAATCTAGAAAATCATCTACAACAACTAGCATATAACTTTTACCTTTTGGAGTAGGAGTTCTCATAGGATCACAGAAATCCATATGAAGCAGTTCAATGGGTCTAGTTGTACTTACAAACTTCTTTGTCTTGAAGGATCTTCTGGTCTGCTTGCCCTGAGCACAAGCTTTGCAAAATTCACCTGCAACTTTGTTAGTCTGAAAAGTATAAACATTGTTTGATCTAGAGGCTGTGAGAATGCAATCTCCTGATTACTCATTTTGCACCACACACTTCTCTTTTTCAAAGATAACTTTGTTGCCATTATCACAAACCTGAGATACACTAAGCAAGTTAAATTTCAAACCATCAACTATATATACATCAGAAATAGAATTTTCAGAATTTGTACCAACTTTACCAATACCAAAAATATTGCATTTGTCTTTGTCACCAAGAGTAATTGAACCTTCAGATTGCTCTTTCAATTCTGAGAATAAAGATCTCTTTCCACTCATGTGTCTTGAGCAACCACTGTCCATAAACAACCTCTGTTCTTTGATGTTGGTGACAACCTGCAAACACCAATCACTGCCTTACCCATCTGTTAGACCAAGTGTTGAATTTGGATTCATATTCAGGATCAACCATGTTAGGTGGTCTAACCCCTTTAGGAACCCAAATCTGTTTAACGTGTCCTTTGAGTTGAAATGGAAAAGTGTTCCTCATTATGTGAGGGTCTCTTCTTCTGAAAGGAAAAATCATTTTAACTTGACCAATTTTGCAGCAGTAATGACTTTTAGGAGAAGTTCTGTTTCCAGCTTTCACATATATGGTATTATTCTTTCTTGTAAAGTTTCAATTGAATCCAATACCAGCTTTGTGAACAGACTGTGAACTTCCTCCAAGAATCAAGTTCAACTTGTGTTCTGATCCAGCAAGCCTAACTTTGACCAATTCAGATTCTTGAAGTTTCTCAGTAAGAGTAGTCTTTGTTTATCTAATTCACCAACTTGATATTTTAGATTAAAAATGCTGTTACTCATCAAAGAGTTCTCAGTGACTACTTCCTTGACTTGTGTATTTAAGGCTTTGAAACTGGTTTTCAAGGCCTTGAAATCACTGTCAGTCTTCTTCTGAGAGATTTCAAGATTCTGATTTAGACAAACAAGTTGTAAGTTCTCTTTTGCTTGCTCATGAAATTTTTCTTTCAAAAGTCTGATCTCTTTCAGATAATCTTCTTCATTTAAAAGCATTGTTCTAAGATAATCTGAGAGAGCATCTTTTGGTTTTAAAACAGACAGTTTACCATTACCTCAATGTTCTTATCAGAACTCTCATCATGCTTGGCCATGAAGAATAGGTTGGCATGTTCTTCTTCAGATTCTGATTCACTTGAGCTATCTGAATCACTTCATGAAGCTATCATAGCTTTCTTTCTTCTATCATGATCTTTCTTTTGAAAGCTCTTTCTTTTCTTGTGTGGACAGTCTCTTATCAAATTTCCTGCATCACCACATTCAAAGCAGTTCATAACCTTTGATTTATTTTGTGAAGAAGACTTACCTTTGTAGTCCTTGCTACTGGATGGTCTATGTCTTTCTCTGTTGAAGTCTTTGTTTTCAAAGTTTTTCTTCATTTTTAGAATCCTTGTCAAGGCTTGGGAAATCAAAGCAAATGGATCTTCATAATCACCATACTCAGTTTCAAGGCTTTGAGTTCTCTCATTCTCTTTGGCTTTGAGATCTAAGTTCTTGATACTTTCTGGGAGCTCTCCATCAGCTTCATTCATAGATATTTCATGTGTCAGAAGCTTCCCTTGTAGGTAATCAAGTTGTAGAGTTGAGAGATTCTGAGCCTCTTCAATAGCTATGGTCTTTGGTTCCCACTTTGCCTTTGGAAGACTTCTTAAAATCTTCCTCACTTTTTCTTCATTGGAAAAATGTTTTCCCATTGAATCAAGGTTGTTAACAATGTCTGAGATAGATGTTGATCTTGGTTTGCTTGACTTGGCTGGTTCCTTCAAAAGTTACCACAAGCTTAATCCAGATTTCTTTGGCAGTAGTGCAGCCTGAAATCCTGTTGAATTCATATGTACTCAAAGCACAATACAAGATGTTAATATATTTGTAATTCTTAGAGAATTGCTCTAATTCATAAGAGGAAAGTGAGTCTTCAGATTTGGGAGTTCTAATCCCATCTTTCTCTGTGTAGAAAGTGTGAGGTCCATTCTGAATAATGGTCCAAAGCTCTATGTCTTGATCAATGATGAAAATTTTCATCAAAGCTTTCCAGTGAGCAAAATTTTCTCCACAAAATAGAGGCGCTCTGTTAGCAGCTCTTCCCCATGAGAAACAACCATCACCTCCAGTACTCATGATCACCAAATGGTTAAATATATACACTGATACAAGCTCTGATAACACTTGAAAGTGTGAGTGTGCAGGTGGTAATGCAGCTAAGATACTCTAGAAGGGGGGAGGGGGCTGAATGGAGTATGCCAAATTTTTACAAAACTTGCTAAGACGATAGAATCTTGTGACAGTTAGTCAAGTTCAAGGCCTTGAAAATAATTTGAAGCCCTTGAAATGAAATACAGTTTGAAATAGATCAGTCAAGTCTTTTTTAAGGCCTTGAAAAGAGTTTCAAACCCTTGAAAACAGACAAGTTTGAATGTTGTAAAAACTGAGTAAGTAAAGAAACTCTAAATGCAAGAGACAAGTGATTTATAGAGTTCAGTTCACTTGGACCTAATCTCTAGCTCAGGGATCTGATCCCAGCAGGATTTTCAACACAATTCTTATTAATCAAAAGCTAAGCCCTAGATCTCAAGCACATAGAGATGCCTTACTCTGTTACAGCTTGTGGTTCTCCCTAACCTATCTAGTACCTTCTCTAGCTAACTGATTAACCAAGAATTCTCTATTGTTCACCTTGAACAACCCTCGAGAATAAATATATAAATATTACAGAAATGATCTACCAATAAAGTACAATACAGAAGAACACTTAGAGTGTTGAAACTGCAGTGAAGTATGCAGTGATCTTCTGTGAAACGGATTGTGAGAATGATGAACTTATTTGATGCCTGTCAACCCATAACTTTGTCTCTCTTTTTTCCCGTTGAGTATTGTGTCTTGTTACTTCAGAATTGAGATCTATTTAAACTTCAAACAGCTCTTCAAATCTTCCCAGATTTTCAGAAACAAATCTCCTATTTTGTAGGTAACAGACTTTGACTCTTTGATAATCTTCTCCAACAGTTAAGTGATCACAATCTCCAGAGATAATGTCGTGATCTTGTATTTGAATAGGTTGAGAAGCTGTCAAGCCATTTAGATCAAACACAGAATCATCTTCTCAATTATTTCCTTCCTTGCAAAAGTCAGTTTAGGAAATAATCTCTCCAAACTAGGAAATAAATTCCCTGCAAAATCATAGTCAAACAGATGATATTTTATGTTCAAACATGTTAGAATAATTTTTCTTTCATCATCAAATAACAGTAAATCAAACATATGAAGGAGGGATATGAAATCAGCTTAGAAGAGTTTACAGAAAACTCCCCTGAGAATGTTCATGTAGGTTAAACATTTTCAAGGCAGTGAATCCAGTTTCAAGGCCTTGAAAATAGCTATAGCCTGTGATAACTGATTCAAGGCTTTGAAAGCTGATTCAAGGCCTTGAAATAGTTAAACTATTTCAAGCCTCGCACAACCTGATCTTACACTATCGAGGCATAATTCCTGAGTAGGCTTCACCACATAGACGAAATCGATCGCCAGCACCGCCTTGCGACTTCTACTAGCTCAACTACCATAATGTCTGGGGACAACAACACTTCAACACTTCCATCTCTGAAACATGGCAAGTTCTAGAGTTTCAATGGCAAGCAGTGTAATATAAAGTATAATACATATGCGGCGAGGTTGCATATTTTTGTTGTGTAAATAGTGTGCGTCTATATGCAACCGTAGTTGCATGTTTTTTATGTAATATAACATGCATATGTGCAACTATTACACTGTTTTGCAAGATATTCGTTCATTTACTTGCTATGAATATCTGTTTTCGTTAGACTTCCCACAAACATTACATGAATATAACAACAATGAAACATGTATTTGTATCAATTTTAGACAAACATAAACTACTTACAATAATATTAACTGTAGTATATATATATATGAAAATACATATTCTCATAAATATTTAATTTTAATATAGTTTACAAAAAACTTATCTAACTTACTCTATTTCATCTTACTTAACTTTTCGACATCATTCTCTAAATGAGGTCGAGCGAAATTTGACTACTAAAATGATATACAAATTTATTAAGGTTTGTATATTTTTAAAGAAAATATAGTATACAACATTGTAAATAAGTTCAGAACAATCTACAAGTGTAAATTGTTTGCTAAAAATATTCATCAAACTACAACGATTAAATTACATGTTCAAAAAGCAAATGGAGATATAATAGAAGAAATATATATATATATATATATTTGAATAATTTTCTTATTTATGTTTATAAATAATATATATATATATATACATATATATATAACCATTACATTATGGTACATTTATCAATAATTTCTACTTCCCAGACTAAATAGGGGAGCACAAATGAAAAGAAAAGAGGAAAAAAACAAAAAACACAAAGAAGTAATATGATATTTCACAACAACTCACTTTAAAAAATGAAGTATAAATTTGCCACAATGTTAACAGCAACATTTTAATCAAATGTACACGCCGTCACTACATCCCTGCAAAAAGCTTAACCGAAAATCGTTTCCACTTCCATCTAGGGATGGCAATATGGTCCGATCCGATCTGAGATCTGAGCGATCCGAGCCGAATGGATCGGATCCGAATCCGATCCAATTGAAAATGGATCGGATTTGGATCGGGAAAGCCAGACCCGAACGGATTTGGACCTGGATTTGGATCTGAGGGCAGATCCACCGGGTTCCGATCCGATCCGATCCGACATATATGTGTGATTTATAAATGTACCACCATTACCTCTCCACTTACACTTACAAGAAGAATACTATAGTAACTCCAACCTACAAAGCTATTTCTTTTGTTTTTTAGGATTCATAACTTATGAACATGACTTAACATAAGAAATAGTGTTGATTTTTTATGTTATTTTTCTATTTTATTGCAAACTAGAGCCGGATCCGATCTGAATCCGATCCGACCACGTACTATATGGATCAACGGATCGGGTTTGGATCAGCTGAATGAAACCCGATCCGATCTGATCCGAATCCGATGATGATCCGAACGGATTTGGATCGGATCTGGATCTCATTTCTCGTGGTCGGATATGGATCGGGAAGGGCCTGATCCGATCCGGATCCGACCCATTGCCATCCCTACTTCCATCTTCATGTCCAATCAGCGAAGAAACCCTCGTGCTCTTCCCCACTAATACTCCATCTTTTCAGAGAAAGCACTCAAAGCTTCTAAACAATTTCGAGTACTAAAACACTTAAATTTGTTCCTCAGTTAGACATTATCAGATGCTCCTCTCAGATCAGCTAATTATTTACTTTATAGCAACCACCTCCTTCTATCCATGTAAGTGTTCTCCTTTTTCTATTGAAATCCTATTCGGTAACATCACCATCTTCTCATGCTATTTGCACCGGCTCCACTACTTCAAAATCAAACTATGTATTCATCGCAGTGCATAGTATGAGTCATATATATCTGCAGATCATCGTTTCCTCTTTCCTTGCATAATTTGATTGTGCATAACAACTTGCAACAAGCCTTTACCCTAAAATAATGTTTTCCTAACAACAATTTTGGGTTTTTTTCCCTGCTCGTACCACTGATCTATTTTTGAAATTGCAGTATCACCATACAGATATTAGGAAGTCAATATTCACATAAATTCTTTGCTACTAAACACATGTAAGAAATTTCACCAATTATTCTTCTTGTGAGGCATCTTCAAAAAAACCCCATGTGCATCTATTTATTTTCAATTGCAGTGAACATGTTCAAGACATTAGCTAAATTATTTGTAGTTTTTGGGTTAATTTTCTAATGTATGAAGTTATAACTGCGATGATGTAACATCCTAAAACATTTCAACTCACCTAAGAACTACACTAGGTAAATGTTAGATTTCATTATCCTTCATATTTCTCATTTGATTGATATACATAATTGAAATAAGTACAGGTTTTTTTAAAGGCATTATGATATGTTACTTCTGGTTCTGTTTCGCTTAGTAGCTTCTGTTTTGCTGACAATATATTCTGAAATAATCCATGCATAAAGAGATATTTGACTTGAAGATTGTTCGCCGAACAAGCGCATTTTCCCGTTAGAGCACCTACATCTTCGTGATCCGGTATTGTTCCTCTCTCTATCTCTAAATTTTTTACAGCATGTCCAGTGTTTCCTTTTTCTTCCAGTGGCCACAAAATTCTGAGTCTATTGCTAAGATTTGCTATGCCAGTAAACCAAAATGTGTCCATAAGTGATATATTAAAACCTTACAAATTTCGTGGTGTCTGGACCTTTCATTTTGCATTTAGTAATGAATACAATATGAAATATAATGGAGGTTAAACATTCATTTTTTCACAATGTGCGCCAAAATAATTTTTTAAGTAGTCTGCATAGCTATTTTAATTTTTACTGACTTGGATATTGTAGTGCATCACACGTATACTAAGAAATGTACTTTCTTATATTGTTCATTCCGATAATTTCATTGAAAATTAAACAACCATAATCATATAAATTCCTTGCTTTCTTTCACACCAATGTGATTTTCCACAGCTTCAGTAAGCTTCTGCTCATAATAATATGATTTTCATGTACTTGGTTATCCGTCATTCATTTTTAATTGACTTGCTTAGTTGTTGGATTTCATAACTAAAGCTTACAATTTGACGGGAGGACACAATTTAAGTTCATTTATAACAGAAAAAAAAAAAGTTTGTAACAAATAAATATGATGCAAGTGTTAGTTCTTTTTCTCTCTGGACTTTCACGCTTTAGTATTGAATCAGTCAATGAGATCTGATCAGGGGAGAAAATCCTAAAAAATCGACTGTTATGGCTACTTTGACTTAAAACAGCCTATGTTATATTCATATATGTTACTTACAATTAAAATATGATTCATCTGTGTTATTTTTTTTTGAGAATATTCAAATGTGTTATTCACTATACTTCTAATGCCTTACTTTTGCACACACATGAGAAAACACTCAAGTTGGACAATGCATATCTAGAAACTGATTGCTACACTAATCGAAGATTAAAATCTTACGCATAGTGTGAATCACATATAATGTTCACATGTATTATTTTCAGAATAAATTTTCAAGCTTCGACCCCGACGTTATCCTACAAACTAAGTCACTAGACAATTCGTTTATGTCTACTTAGATATGGTAATATCTTGGAAATATTGTTTCTACATATTTTGGCATGTACACTATTATGCTCTTCATGCGTTCATTTTCATATACATCTTCTATCTATTAATATTCCTCATGCATACAACATATGATGTTTTTCATTCCATATGATACAAATTCTTTAATAATAAAGACCGGTTTCTTAAGTTAAAGTTCACAAATACAACACAACTCTGTATAATATGATTTTTTTATTATTTTGTTATTCTTATTTCTTTGCGACCTACTATTGTCCCATCTTATGTGAACTTAATTGTTATAACAACAAAGTAGAAATACTACCTGCCACTAAATCATACCCTCAAAATAACATGGTAAAACGATAATGGTCGTAGATATACAAAACTTCAAATAATAAAATAATCTTCTAGACAAACAACAATGATCAATAGCTACTCCAGAAGAATCTCGCAAATTCTCTGCAAGAGCATATAGATATATGCATAAGTCAGTTGTCACATGAAGCTTAGTTTTTAACCATAGGTGTTACTAAAAATTAATTACACACATATTAGCTCCATTACAGTGAGACATTTAGACATGTAAATTTCATCTAATTCGTTTTGTTTATCAAGATCTATGCATGTCAGCATAGTAGAAACTAATATAGAATACAATGCCTTCCTTGATATGTTTGATGTACACATAGCTAAAATGTCATATTCATCATATTTTACCTCACGTAGTAGATTCTAATTCTAATCTTCCTTGCTGCAGATTCATTCAGCATTTTACGCTGCACATAAAACTCACAATGGAACACCAAGACACAAGTCCAGCACTTCATCAGCAAGACAACTAACACAAAGCAACAACACTCAGTGTGCTGCCAAACTCAAAATATAATCCTCCTGTAGCAGAATATATCATCGCAACTATAGAATAAGCAAAAATTCAGCCTCAGTCTCCCCCGAGACACCAATACACGATGACAACCCCGACAATTTATCTTACACCTACAACTGCCACAGCTGAAGCAGTAGTAGAAACAACAACGTCATAATTGAAAGCCAATGATGAGAAATCAATTGATATGCTGAAAGAACAAATCCAGGTGTTAGAAAAACTAATTACACTCAATGAACAGTAAGTGGACATGGAAATTATGTTCATTATCAAACTCGAAGAACTGTGTCAAAATATTGCAAAGTTGAAGCCACCACCTCACGAACCAGCAACACAAAAAGATACAGAGATGACGATTCTCCATCAGCTCCTCCTTCAAAAACGGCCAAGTAGTATAATATTATCTAAACTTTATCTATTAGTATATATAATTATTGTACATAGGCTCCGTAATGTAATATGAAGTATGGACTTATAATAGTGATAAATCCTTCATAAGAGTCATCCTATGTACGTTCTACATTGTAATTTGTGTGGGTTTCGGTGCAAAGTAATGAATTACGGGCTTATTTGATGAGAAAATGCATTTATGGATGTTTTTTTAGCTTAAACGTACAATACGGGTGTTTCTTATTGGTTATGAGTATGATTTGAATGATTTATAACATTTGATCTTCGCAGTAGTGTTCGTGTTGTTGTTTGACAAGAATTACCTATCTGGGAATCAATTGGATATAAGAAACGAGCTTCGGAATAAAAGAAAAGAAAAAAGGATGAAAAGCAACTACGAAAATCCGAGAGCATCAGGATGTCTTCATAGGAGCACAATTTGTCTTCGTACGAATACAATGCCTTAGCCAAATTTTCAGAAAAGAAGAAATTCTTCCCAGAATAGCTTGCTGTCTGAGAGTAGGAAGATCTTCCTACGAAGACGAAAATGTCTTCCTACAAAGTACTTCGTACGAAGACATCGTCTGTTCATACGAAGACATGGGGAAGGTCATCCAAAAATAAGGAAATAATGCCTAAAGCTTTCCTAATTGAACTAGGACTCTTAGGGAATGTGCATAAGACATATTAGGTCGTATTTTCAGAGAGGAGACACAGAGAAGAAGGTTTGAGGAGCAACTTGGTGCTAGAGTTCGTCGTGGAAGCAAGGATTCATTCGTTTGATACCTCTACTCTTATCTTTTCATTTTTTTTATACATGATCACACAAACCCTTGTATTTGTGATCATGAATATGCATAGCTAAACTTCGTAGATTAGGAACCCAGTTTGGGGTTACGATTTTCACATTGATTATGCATTTTATGAATTGAGATTCATAAATTATAAACCTAATTGATTATTTGCATTTTCTATGATTGTTTTGTTATATTCATCCTTTCTAGTTAATTTGAGACGTCTTGATTAGCTAGAACTTAGTTTTCAATTATTTGGTAACTCGGTAGTTGTTGAACCGAAAAATCACACAATCGCCCATTCTTAGTGAAAGCAAGAAGTGGAATCGTTAGACTAGAATTCATCGTTAATGCATGTTTAGGGAAAGTTAGAACTTGGTAACTTGTTTTTAATCCAACCTAGTCATAGGATGCTCACTTGGTAACTCAGTGAGTTAGTATTTCTCGATTAGCAAAGTGAACTTTGTATGTGCTTCACAAATCATAGAACGTTTTCAATGAGAAGATCCTAGCAATCCCCCAACGAGGTGTCCTGGTTGTTTTTTCTATCTTAAATCTCGATAATTTAAATACTTGATTTGTCTTTTAAATTTTCTTAGTTTAAGTAACTCAATTGCATGCCCACACGAGGTTAATAAATACTAATTAGTTCACAACAAGTCTCTAGGATTCGACATTATTACTAGAATGATAGTTGTACACTTGCAGTTAATCTTCATCAACTCGCAGTTTAGCTACCTCCCAACGCAGTCAAGCTAAGCGACAAATTGTGCTTCACAGTTTTGTTCTAGCTACCTTGTAAACTATACTTTTCGGTATATGTGTGTGTGTGTCTTGAAAATCACTGCAACAACCCTGAATTGATAGTAAGTCATATGTATTTCAATCTACCAATTTGAACAACTTCAAATACACGAATTTATTTCTTTACTTCCACACCTTCACATTTCTTTCCTTCGATTACTGTTGCCTAGGTTGTTCTATCACATGTTGGTTCATAAGTCCAACTTTAATTGTTGCTTCTCAATATATGTCTAGTAAATTTTTGCCTCGATAGGAGAATAATATATCTTCTTTAATTATGATAAAATCCAACAATAAATACTACGCTTAGGAATCTTCAGTGCTATGAAGCGAAAAATGTAAATTATATGTTTTAAATTTCGATGATATACACTTTGAAGTCATAATCGAACATTATCATTTATTTTGCCAGTTGACAAGCTAATTTATGCAATTGTGTGTACTAACTTGACAACAGCATCAAAATCAACAGGGTGGAAATGAATATTTCCTGTAACTCGGGGGTAATAGTAAAAATTTGACATAAATTATTACTGGATGGAGTAGCCATTAACCATTCAATACTTTTAAAATTACTATTGGATGGCGTAGCCATTAACCATTCAATACTTTACTACTGGAAATGAGTATTGCAGCTGCTTGCCTGCGATTGTCTCTCTCCATTTGTGAACTCCCAAGGTAACATCTGCTAAACACTTTCGTCCATTGGACATTCCCATTAATATTCCTTATTCTCTTCCTCTAGCAAACAAATTATGTGAATCTCTTACATATCATCTTTGTTTTCTAAAAATAGAATCACCACTTGACTGATTTCCTTCCGATTCAACTTATGCGGAAATTAGTGTGCTAGTCGCAAGTATACGAATATGGTAGTAGCGAGTGTATTTCAACTCGGATTATCGATCCCACGAGGACTATTACAGGTTTTTCAAGAAATTAATTTTAACTCAGAAAGTGTAAAAGGGAGGAGTAGTTTAAGATTTTGATTACCAACTAAGACGTAAATATTTTTATGAGAGTTTTCTGAATAATTTGAGTGTCGTAAATCTAGTGTTTAAGGTACTAGATTCCAGGATCCCCTAGGGTCTTTTCAGTTTACCGTTCTGTTGATTATGAAAACACACACCAGTTACTTATTCGTGCCAAGTACCAGTAGCGCAGTCATTATTCAGTTCCTGCACATTGCCACGATCCTGCATATTTCGGATCCTGTTAAGCTACCTAAATCTGCAGTTTCGTTCTAAGTCTGCTAGGGTTTCTAACATGTCCTAAAGGCACGGGTCAGATTCTCTAACATTTGTTCAAACGCTTAGGCTAGTCCTATCTCCCCTTCTCTTTTGGTTCTATCGGGGTAAGGTGCTAAATTTTGTCTTCTCTTCCTAACCCTAACCAGCCGTTATCACCTACCGGGTCGAATCTATAAAAAATTTGGTTTGCGACTCCGATCATGCATGAAAAGTAAAATCAAAGACAGAATAACGAATAAAAACTGCAGATATTAAGATCCTAAGATCATGAATCCATAGTAGAAAACAAAACTAGATACTGAGTATGAAACCCTAGGTTCACTGAGAACCTAGGTAAAGTGTTTAGCTACTGAATGATATAATTATATAACAAATTTCTATAATATAAATATAGATTGAGATCAAACGAGTGTCTTGGAATTTGGGTTCGTGCTTCCGTGCTCTCTAAGGATGCTAAGACTCCTCCTTGGATGTATTGTGTGTAAAAAACGAGCTCTGGACGTCCCTTTATATAATGTTGAGAAGCTTCTGGAAAAAATGCCTGAATTTATGAAATTGCCACTGACCAAACCCGCCTCAGAAAACTGTGACCAAACCTGCCTCAGATAACTGTGTGGCAGGCAGCTAGCCACGCAGACAGTGAGTCTTTCAGCTCCCGAAGTCTCCCTCTTTCCCCTTACATGTGTGGCTGTTGTGTTCCATGCTGACAAGGTCCTCTGGCATCTCAAAAGGTATATCTCTATCCCCTTCCTGTGTCGATGCTGCGTGGCTGGCAGCTAGCCACGCATACATGGGTCTTCCTAGATTGATTTCCTTCATTTTCTCTGTCTTCTTCCTCTAGATCTGCGTGGCTACTGCGTGGCTGGCAGCCAGCCACGCAGACAGCATCATGTTTCTTCCATACTTATCCAAAAAGTGGTCCTGAACTCTCTGCTTGTGCGGCTACCTGCGTGGCTACTGCCCAGACAGCCACCAAAACTGTCCAAAATCAGCCAAAATCTTGCTCATGGGTCTCGACCTACATGGCTACAGCGTGGCCACTGCCATCCATGCAGACAATGGCAAAAATATTGACATTTCTGCTCTCTGCCTGCGTGACTACTGCGTAGCTACTCCCAGCCACGCACGTAGCAGCTGTTTCAACTTCGCATAGCCATATATTTCTCATCCGGACTGTGTTTTGGCTCCGTGACCTGTCATTGGAAAGCTCTTGAAGTCTAATTTCATTTTCCACCAGTCTCCCTCCACAATTTTTTTATAACTCAAGATATCTTAGAGAGTGAAAACTGGTCATTCTAGTTTCTCAAACTTTGCTTCTCTTCACCCCGCTTGAGCGTTTCTTTGTTTCCGAAGTTCATTTCATGCCTCAAATCAAATGCTAAGCATCCATTCCTGTCAATAAAAAATGAACAACCATACCGAGCAATTTTATCTGCCAAATGACATCGAATTATGCATGAAATCGCCCGAATTTTGCAATTGAGCTCAAATTCCTCTTTTGTAGAATATGCTGGTTTGTTGGCTAAAACATGCTCAGAATGATGATAACTCATTCTAAAACAGTTCAATATTGGCTCACAGATAACTCCTAAATGCGAGTTACATCAACTCCAAGGTTTAAATTGTGTGCATTCCAGTTAAGATTAAGACTTGTCTCGCCCCATCCGACTACTATCTACTTTGCGTGTGTAGTTGTGACCTATGTCTTGCTTATCATATGGAGGAAGAAAACCCTAAAACATGTAATTCTTCCTCTCCCAAATTACAACCTGCACAATACTCTCACCTAATTTACTGAGTAATGCAAGTATACAGACCCCCTTCACAAATCTGATCTTTGTTGTTATTCAATTGGGGTTGATTACCCATGATTCGGTTGTTGCATTTGATTTGTTTTTTCCTTTAGAGTTGTTGCTTATCTCATATTCTTGACAGATTTGATTTAAACCAAATGTTCCAAATTTTTCATACTATGCCCCACTTTCACTTGCCAAATTAAAACTCCAAAAATATTATTTGCAAAATCAGATAAATGAATGTTAGTTTGTAATTTCTAAAAGTATGGCTTCCTAAGGAACATTTGAGGAATAAATTTTACATTTCGTCCATGGTATGTCAAACATAACCAGGAATATGTTTTCATGTATTTGATCCTAAATTTCTCGCATCATTCTAACACTCCACACCATAGCCCGGAATCTGAACTTTGATACCGATGTTCAATGGGAATATCATTATTGCACAATATGAGTACCATGTATCTTGGTTCATATTATATATGAGTCTTCTGTTCTTGCTCCATTTGACTGTCCTTGCTTTAAAATTGTTGCCTATTTACTAACTACATGTCCCATCTATAAACAATCTCTTAACTGTGATTTCAACCTCAAGATGCTACTCAAATCTTCTGATGATTTACGATTTGAGTTGTTCATGTATATATCATATTGGTAGCTATTATTTTTTCGATGTACATACCATACTCCCATCATAAGTAGCAACTTGAATTTCAAGGTTTTTTGTGATTTTTTTGATTGTTTAGAATGTGATAAGAGATTCTGAACATTATGAAAAATCTGGAGAATTTAACCCTTTGCTGGCCTATATATCATTTTAACTTTACTATGACCTGTGAAAGGATAAGATAGTTGAACGACCGATGTTTTTAAAAAAAGTACCTCCTAAAAGGTGCAATTACTCCGTGTCATTTCACTTCATAATTGAGCTACCTTATTCCAAACAAGAAATAAGTTACGTGTTATCCACTCTTTTTGTATCACTATCTCCATATAGGCTCCGCCTAACAAATAAAAATAACTAAGTATATTCTCTTACCATGTTTAATTATCTGTTCACTCAACTTTGTTCAATACTAATCGTCCAATACCAAATTAATAATACAACTTGGTATAGCTTTCATTTTGTCTTCATGCTTGTGATTGCAAATGCACTCTTTGCACAATGATTCAAGTATAGAGCGCTTCATTTACAAGATGAACTATATCTTTTACCGTTCATTTGTACTGCATGACTGTGCATCTCCACCAAACAACCACAATGAGGCATCATAGGCTGGTACGACTACCTTCCAAACTACATATTAACTGACGCATTAAAATATCTCAAACGAAATCTCAGTCAAAAAATCTGAATACATTTCTTCACTTCAACCAAGAATCATACATTTTCTTCCATGACAAGATATTCAATTATACTCTTCACAGCTGCAACAAGTAAACAAAATTTAAGCTTCATATATTATCAATATTAACTTATAATCTGATTACACCTAGAGGATTTAATTATACGTTCTACACTTAATATTTCAATCTCGAGCTGACATAATTTATTATAACACAGAGGTTTCCACCAAAATTTGTGCGCCACCATGGCAGAGATATAAGAAACATTGTCCACATTAGAATTTCGTCAGAAAAAAATAGCATGTGGAAATCACTAAATGAGATAATAATTTGTATTTTGGTAGAAGGGTGGCAAAAATTTTCCAACTACTACTCCATACCTCCTGGATATTTTCTCATTTTTAAGTTTGAAGGAGATTTGCACTTCAAATTCAGGATAATGGAGTTAAGTGCCACGGAAATGACATATCGCTGTGATGCTCAAAATGTTGCCATTGTGAAGGTAGAAGAAGATGCTCTGACTAAAGTCGTGGCTTTCAAAACAATGAACCCATCTTTCAGCGTTCAGATCACTTCTTCCCACTTAACTGTGCGCGGTGGTGTGGTAAACATTCATATTTGTGCTTTCTCCTTCGTGCCAATTATTTAAAATTAAATTTAACTGCAATTATCTTTTGAAACTATTAAAGAATGTACCTACCTTGTTCTCAAGGAAAGACATGATGGACACCTCAAAATACATTCAGCTTTGCAATGCACAAGGTGATATGAAATGAGATTTTCGGTGCAGCTTCCCTTCCAGCAAGGACTCTGGCAGGCGGCGCACCTGTTGGTATCAGTTTGTCAAACACAGTGGAATTGCAGTGAACGACGCTTGTGTGATTGAATTGATTCACCGCACGACACACAAATTCAAAGTCACGGTGTTTCGATCTTAGGGAAAATGGTTCCTACTACTACTGATACCTACATTTCATTCTTAATGTCGATATCTCTCTATTACAGCTGCTATGTAATTTTTTTATCCAACACTTAAGAAATCTGCGGGACTCATACTGTCGTTTGAAAAATATCGATGGTTTTGCTAGATTTATAAGACATGAAGTACTATGTTTTCTTTAGATTTTGGCTTTGTCCATTGATATGATAATCTCTGCTAATGCTCATGGGTTACTTTTACTTACAATTCACGAACTCCCATAATTATACTATAATGTTTATTATCTTAGTGTCAAAATCAACCCTGCTATTCATTAAGTATTGTCAAGAGGGAATTCAACTACTAATTCCCACAAGTGAATCCTTCACCCCTGAATTTGTATACATTTAGACATTAGTTGAAAATGCATTATAATTTATATTTAATTTTTGTACCATATTTACAAAAATTTAACCATCAAAGCACTGATCATTTTCAAATTAAAAAACCCCACCTTCACTGAAGCACTTCCACAGTTTGCCAACCCAAAAAATTTTCATCCCTCATCATGTTGTCTTATCGACGAAAAAACGGTCCAACCTTCATACATTATCTTCTCAAAGAGGACTCCCAAGTTCACTACCATAATCCCACTACCACAGATGCTTGCTTATCTCTTTCAACCGTTTCCATTAAACAACTCTTCTTAAATTGGTGATTCAATTAACTCAAGTCAGCTCTATATTTTTTATCATGTAAGCATTCTTTCCCTTTACTTTGTCATGAAACTACAGACAATCATCTAAACAAATTTTCCTCATACATGTACAAACTATTGTAGCTTAGTTCTTTTAATGGATCTTAATTCTTAGACATCTCATTCTTCTGTGTATATGGATGTTTTCTGATGCCTTGCACATCTTTTGCATATTTCACTATAATATTTTTGGTATAAGAGTCTGCTTTCAGTTGAAATACAAATATTTGATATGCCATCTTATTGTTCTTCTTCTGCCATTAAATAAGAAACAAATGAAGAATTTACAATTATATTGTTTTTTTGTTGCAAATAAATTGTTAAAAATGAAATACAATAAAATAAGGCTACATGTTGACTCAACAACTAGTTTAGCCAAATTGAAAGTTTTTAATCATCAAATCAAACAACTACATATCAACAGTTTGACAATCCTGTTGAATAAACCCACTAGAGCATGTTTGTTCAACAAAATATTGATAGCGTCATTTCTAATAGCAGGTTAAATTTCTCTCTCCCTATCTGTGTTGTTGAATGTTTGATTGTGTAAATAAAATGGAGTTTTTAATGGTGATCAAAATATGGGTTAATATAATCAACAAATAATCGATAATAGAAAACCAGTCATCTTTCCATTGAATTTACTTGCAACTGCTTCAGACACTCACTCATAATTCCAACCTGCAGTATGCATGTACATTATGCTAATACCTCCTGATTCTAGCAATAATGTGTGGTTTTCGATAACAACCATCACTTTTACCGGTGTGTATATACCTAGCATAATATCACTACACTATTGCCTCATAAAACTAGCATCACGTTACATAATATCATACTTATTTCTCTAATTCCGTGTTTGTAACTAGCACTCGTTCTCAATCTAACACAAATGTTGAAACTCGCGTAAGAACAAATACGAATGGGCAACACATAAAAGAACTGTCTTTGAGAAAGAAGTCACTAACCACGCCGAATTTGCAAGCTATTTGGCTACCCCTACTGCTAGGAATGAGAACTACACAAACTTATTTCGAAAAGATCTTGTACGCCAAAAAAAATCTGCAGGATAAGATCCAAACTTTGTAAGAAACCATTGGCCGCCTAGACCAGCAACTCGAATAACTGAATACGGATAATAAAACTGAAGAACCATCAGGTTTTCAGATGGAAGCAACCTTCATAGGCGGGAGACCATCACGATCAATTTCTTGCGCTAGGAGTAAGTCTCCATAAGTTCAATTTTTTATGTAAATTTCGACCCATGTCTACACAAAGAATGTTTTGCTACAATCAAATATCTTTTTGGCACATCCACGAAGCGTAAATTACAGTATTGTCACACCAATGTTTCACGTTATACATGAAGCTAATTGCACCGGAAATTTCTTCCATAATATCTATAATCAATTAATTATTCTTAATTGTTCAATGTTCTGAATGCAATGTTTCTATGGAAGGAGCGGTGAAACTAAGTGTTCATGGTTTTGTATCAACTATCGGTAACATTTCTGGAATTGGAGGAGTGTTCAGAGATGATAGAGGAGATTGGTAGCGGTTTCATTGGAAAAATTAATTGACTTAGTAGTCTGGAAAGTGAATTGTGGGCAATTTTATCGTGACATTGATCTGACTTTCGATAACAACTAGAAAGAACTTGATCTGGAGATTTTCTTTCTTGAAGCAGTCTACATATTTCAAGGCTTTAGATATGGTCCACGTTCTATGATTATCGAATTCGCTAATGGACACACACTGCTTCACAACATGAGTGGGGCATTCAAACATATTTATGGAAATGAGAACTATGTTGCCAAGAAGCTTGCTAACATGGGAGCAGAACAGATGGATGAAATTAAGTTGTTTTACGATGTTCCAGAAGTTGTGAAAGATATGTTACAAGAAGATAAGATGGCAGCTTGCGGTTTCTTTTAGTATGTATAAAATTGGCAGCAAAATGTTTTTGGCTCTAACGGGTTTGTTGTTAACTTTGTTGTTGAAGTTGGAGCTTAAAATATGACATGTTAAAATTATATTTTCCTAATAAGGTTTTAGTTTTCTAAATGTAAAATTTTAGCTTCGATTAAAATGTCGTTCCAACAAAACCACTTTCTAACTAAAATCACCTTCAACCAAGGTTCAGCTGGTATTAACAATTGAACCTTTTATCCAAGGCATCAATCATACCATATGTCGATAGACCTTCAAAATAGATTTAACGTCATTTTGCCAATCCTTTTATGAAGTATTATGCAATCCAATTTAGTAAAAAAGTTGTTGTGCTTGAATTCATTTGGCACACACAACAAAACCAGAAAATAAAAAAAAAAATTGTAAAACAACATTTTGATGGTAATAAGTATCACATTTTCTTATCCCTTTGTATTGCAGGTTGAGCTGGAGCGTGTCTGGATCACAGAGTAGTTGCTAAATAGTATGTTGTTAGCTTAATAACTGATTTTTGCTGTTTTATAACATTTTAGTCGAACTGCGATATTTTACAAAAAATTGACATTTTCGACGAGTTGGTGAATCTTTCTAAACAATTCAGTCATGTACCAGTATTTTAGACATTTGTTGATAGTGAATATAGTTAGCCCCTGGCTGTATTATTAACGTCCACAACTTCATAAAGAACCAAAAAGAGGGATACAAACCTCATTTTCTAAAATTCAGGGGCACCAACTACCAACAATGGTCATCTAATGTAATAACAATACTACCACAAGGGAAATTTATCATCGATAACTTCCAGGGAACTCTGAACGTCTAAAAGGTCTTCTCACCTTCACCATCATTGAGTTATTTGAATGCACCATTGCTTCTAATCCCTTCATTGTGCTGTTTTCGTAGTTTGTTTATATGAATCTGGTTTCCATACAATGTATGAAGAATGTGAATCCATGATGAACGAATTGTAGGGTTTTGATACGGATTGCACAGCGGAAAAAAAATAAATTGATTCCGTTCAAGACCCTCCATGAATCAAAGATCTGGCATCATAACGATGGTAAGGGATATATAGTTAGGATACCTTGTTGGTCTGAATTGATCACTTTACATAGAATAGTGTCAACGTCTCTATGAATATCCACACCTAGGATTGCACTGGAATCCTTCTAAGGTCTTTTTGCTAGCAACAAGGGAATGAGGAAGAAGAATATCACGCAAACAGGACACGCAGCGCCTCACGAGGCTAACGGTGAGGGAGGGGCGGACGGGGGGTTTCGGCCCTCTTGTCTTGCTCTCTCCTTGCTTTTTTCTCTCTCAATTGTTAACACGCTTATGAGAATATAAGCTATGAGTGCCCTTATATATTTAATAACTCCTTATTAACTACATATTAGCCCCAATACTAATCATGTCCATACACGGATTAGCCCACCTTGCAAACTAGTCCTACTAAATTTTCTTGTGGTTGTGTATTGATCCTTATATTTAATTAGTCCTACTAACTAATCCTAAATTCTAGTTTAATTAATAGGGTGTGTGACCCCATAGGTTTCCACTTAGTTGGTAGTAACAATTACCAACATAGAGCGGTGTCTAGCAACACATTTATGCCACATAACTAATAGAAATAGTCAGTGATCCGAAAAACCTTGTGACCAATGTTACCGTATTGTATTATCCCTTTGTATCCATATATGGATTGGACACGAGATATAAATGTCACACTCGTATATCCAATCCATAGTTTCTTGATCCTGAGAATAGTCTTAACCATGCAGATAACATCAATATCCCATATTGATTTATCTGAGTTAGGCCAGATATTCTATAAGCACTGCCCCTCGAGTGGCCGTGGATATTTTCTCCTTTATGTGGGAGTGACAAATCCTCTCTACATCACTACCATTTAAGCTTGCTTCCTATTATGTCTAATAAACGCCGTTATTGCTACCCAGTCACGGTGTAGTGTTTGATATCATCAAAACATAATATTCCGCAACTAGAGTATCCACTGACTTCAAGTCTAAGGACCATAATACCATTGTCACAACGAGAAGCACTTGTGATGCTAACATAATTAATGTAGCCTTCTCGTGGTAGGTCAATCCAGTATGCCATTATCAAATAGTACATACCCATGTGTTAGAGTTGATATCTCCATATCAATCTACCCACATACTCGTCTATAGTGATCGTCCTATTAATCAATATAAACGACTTGGGATATTTAAAATAAAAAACAATTGTTATCTGAGGACTTTATTTTATTAAATATCTCAATAAATAATACAATGATTACTCTAGCCAAAAATAATGTTCATACTAAATAAGATTTCCTCTAGGAAATCTATTACAACAAGAATTTCATTGCTCAACTTTGACTTCCAATGCACTAACCGATAAATCTGCAATTCAGGTTTCCTCGCTCTTATCACATGCATCAACTCCACTTCATGCTCTTCACTAATCCTTGTTTGGTACAATATGATATTTTGTGCCTGTCACTTGATTAGTTACCGTTAAAAACTTCATTATTATCATACACCTATTTTAATTAATTATTCAATGTTAGAAACTGCATCACTACCAATTTCATTTTGTCCCGTGCTGCTATAAGAATATAAAAAAAATAATTCTTGCTTACTATATCAATAGTTATCGTATCAAAAGTTCCGCATTATGAATCACTAGCTCAATTACTATCAACCAATGGAACAACAATCTGTTATTTAAATTTTTAAAAAGTTCATTCTTTCTAAATCTTCAATATACTATTCAAACAAAGCAAGACGCTTATCGTACTAATTGCTGCCACAATTTACCTACTAATGTTTCTCTGAACTTGTCTTCATTTCTTACGTACTGCTGATATATATTTCTGTTTTGATACCTTCATTAACATTTTCGTATACCACCAAATTCAAGTTACAGTTTATTAATCCTTGCCAATACGCCTTCTGATTTCCTACTTTGAAAACAGCGTAATAGTTTTTCTAGAGGATTTATTTATTCATAACTTCAAGATTCAAGATTTTCTGAAGGTTAATGCTATCAAATACTTTTGCAGACCACTATATCTTCACCCAATGGAAACGGTGCGAAACTTCTACAGACTTCATGATCCCATGTCAATAGCCAATGATAGGGTGGTAAGACTCTCATCCAATATTTCTTACAGAGTTCAAATACACATTCAAATTCCAACAATTTTCTACTGGCATTGCTGATGTGTAATCAAAAAAATATATGTAGAATTAGCAGTTCGGTTAAATAAGTCCCAAAAAAAATTAAATGTTGCTTATTGGTGATTCTGGCTTTTCATGTTAAGTTTTAACTAACGAGTATTCCAGGGTTCTTATAAAAACCCAAGTAATGGAAAAATAGATGTGAATATTACACAAATGCTGACTTGCATTGGTATGTTTGTCTGTTTCTCAATATTACAAAATTGTCGTGAATGCAGAGGTTGCCACCCAATTCGTTCGTTTCCATGGACATGAGTTACAAGTCGTTGCTCGTCTCCAAGTTCCAAATGGCGTTTCGTGGAATAGCCAACTCTTACGTTCAGGCAAACGTGTACTTTGGTGGCAAGAGTTTGCCAACCGGTATAACATAGGGTGTTGGTACTTCACCCTCTTCGAACATGAAGGCAATGGGAGCTTCAAATTATGTATATGCACTGAGGCTACACTAAATTTACTACTCCTCTTTTTCTTCCCAAAATGCTGCACATATCTAAGATGACGGAGAAGTTGTCGTAGTTATTTCTTATGATGAACTAGATGCTCTAGAGAATGACAATGCCTTCATAATAGTTAACCCATCATTTATTGTAGAAATCACAAAATCTCACGTGAATCCTCGACGTGGTTTAGTAATATTCTTCTTTAATCGGTTTCCTTACACATTAATTTTACCAAGAAGTCAATAATTTCAAATTTTTTACAGAACATACATGTTACATTTACGCGAAAGCATATCGCTGAAGCAAAGAACTACGTTGAAATAGATGTTGCAACGGGCAATATGAACTGGGAGGTTTGTTGCAGTTTCCTGCTACCAGATAATCCACTGAAGCAACGCATCTGTTGGTACCCTTTCATCGAGTACAGTGGAATGAACATTGGGTATGCTTGTGTCGCCGAACTCATTGACGCAACTACGCCTAAATTCAAGATTACTGTATTTAAAAAAATGCATTTCCCTAGCAAATGTGTGAAAAATCTAGAAATATGCACTGTTTAAACTGCAAAACTCATTAGATCCTTCTGAACTTCATTACAGAATAGCTTGATGCATCATGTTTTCGATAATAGGATTATGTTTTGCTTTACTTATATCACATTTTCGTTATCTATCTCAACAATGTTAAATAGAAGTCACATACAATGTTCATTACTAAATGGTGCACAATTTTACTATTTGCTAGAATTCGTATCATTCCATAACCATTCTATTACTCATTAACCTCCACTAGCACCACTAACTCCATCATGCCCAAATTGCATGTATTTCTAAAGCTGCAACATCTAAAAAAAGTCCACTATCCCCATCTCCTGAAAGTTCAAAAATTGGCAAAAGTATACTATTCAAAGAAGCCAGTCATTAACACATTTCAATCGAGATATACATACATGCTCTCATCCTTTCTCCTCAAACTGCAATTCCACTAAATATGGCATCCTCAAATGATTCAGATGGCAGTTCAATGAATAAAGTGAAACTTCTAGTAAGCAGAGTGCCAGGGTGGACATTTGTGAAGAGTCTCGTGTAGGGTTTTGATTCATGGATGCGCAATGGAAACAAAATTAACCATGCAAAACCCTCCAAGGATCACAAGTCAAGAGACATAATGATGGTAAAGGAAGAAATCAATAACACACCTTAGGGTTCTCCTTTGATGACTTCAAACGCGAATTGTGTCACGTTCTCTATGGTTGATCCACGCCTAGAGTTGATTCCTAGATCTCCCAAGTCCTTGGTTCTAGCCCGGAAGAGGAAGAGGAAGAAAGATAACGCAAAACGAGACCAAAAAGGGGGCTCTCGGCCTCCTTGTGGCCGACGGGGACGGGGGGCGGGCTAGGGGGCGTTCGGCTCCTCTAGCTTGTTGCTCTCTCTCCTTTTTGTTCTCTCCCACTCTTGTTATGTTCAATTATGAGCATAAGTTGTGGGAAGGAAGGAAGGAAGGGTCCTTTATATAGTCCAAAAACTCCTTGCCAACTACCTAAAGGACTTATTCTAGTCCTACTAGAATTCAGTTTAGTCCCTTCCTTGCAAATTAGTCCCTACTAAGTTTGCAAGGTTTTGCAAAGTGATCCTTCTAATTAATTAATCCAATTAATTAATTCCCAAATCTAGTTCAACTCTATATAGCGTGTGACCCCATAGGTTCTATCTAGTTGGTAGCAACTATTTGCTAATATGGAGCGGTTTCTAGCAAAACATCCATTCTAGCCAACTAATAGAATAGTCATCTTGACAACCTTTGTACAAGTAATTGTCTCATCCCTTTGTCTCTATATCCGGATTGGACACGAGACATACAAGTCACACTCGTATATCCAATCCACAGTTTCTCGATCCATGGGAATAGCCTTATTCGTGCAAATAACATCAATATTCCATACTGATTTATTTGAGTCTGGCCAGACATTCTATAAGCACTATCCCTCGAGTGGCCTAGGATATTTGCTCCCGTTATGTGGGAGGGACAAATTCTATCTACGTCCACTACGATCTCTAAGCTTGATTCTTATTGTATCTAGTACACGCCTTTATAACTACCCAGTTACGGTGTAGCGCTTAACGCTACCAAAATCACAATAATACACAACTAGAATATCTAGTGACTTCAAGTATAAGGATGACAATACCATTTCACCGCGAGAAGCGCTTGTGACTCAGCATAACGTGTATGTAGCCTTCTCGGAGATGGGTCAATCCAGTGCAACATTACCCCTAATGCACACCTATGTGTTGGATCGTGATATCTCCATATCAATCCAACCCCATACTAGTCTATAGATGATTGTCCCATTTAATCATTATACTGGACTAGGAATATTTAAGATAAACAACATAATTGTAAATCTAAGGACTTCATTATATTAAATATCCAATAAATAATAAATGAATTTCTAGCCACAAATAAATTCATACTAAACTAGATTGCCTCTAGGGCATCTATTCCAACATCTCGAACCAGTGATTTCAAACAATTGGGGCGTCGCTTTTCCTCTGATTCTTTCCCCAACATCACAGCTAGCTATAACTATGATCCATTTGACAGATTAAGTGGGAAGAACCTTCGATCATTGAAAGCTTAACTCTCACATAGAGCAATATAGTTGAGCCAACAGACAAATCAACACATTGATGACTGTAGAAGATGCTAAAGTCGACACCATATGTCTTCAAAATCAGGAGGTGCTTCATGTGGTTCCACAATTGAGAAAATATCTAATGTACATTCACTCAGTTTCCATCAGCTGTGGAAGGCACAAAACAACTTTACATGGAAGGCACAAAGGCGACATTGCTAATTCACTACTCTCAAATAATGGAATCTTCCCAAGGGGGACACATCCATACCATTATGCAAAAAAGGGGTTCGTTAGAAACAGGAGGAAACCAGCAGCAGATTATAGAAAACAAAGAAATCGAAATTGCACTTGCAAGGATGGCTGATAAGGAGACAATATACCGTTACTACCCCATGAAGTTTTATCCTGTGGAATAGCTAGAATGTTGGGACCCCTCTATTCAGAAGCAACTTCAAACATTTAATTGCTCTCCATGGACCGTGTATCATAGCAGTTACCGAGACAAACATCTATGGTTAAACTGCTAGGATCTGTGCATCACTTGGCTTCGACAGGAGCTTTGTTGCAGATCGAGCAGATATTCAAGAGGAATATGGTTATTATGGGATATTAATGAAGTCGAATGTGATATCATTCGTGTTTCGCAACAGGACATTCATATCTCAATTCAGGTATTTTAACTTAAGTGTCGTACTATATTACATCTTTATAATATGTTTGTGATTGCTTTTTCCATTTTATTACTGATAGCATGATTCTGTTAACATATTATCGCAATACAGGCATGCGTGATGTAGCTTACTAGGACGGTCATCAAAGAACAATGTCCTACATTTTACAATTACAAGAATAGCATGTATTGTGGTAATTCATCTCATGTTGTGCAATTCTATATTTATTTTTTTGAGAAACAGCTTGTCTTTAATATAGATACGGGCTTTATCATTAGCCCAAACAGAGTACAAGCTTTCAGGGCAGCTTATAGCCCAATAGTGCATTACATCAAGGCCCATGCCCAGTTTGGCCAAATTATGGGCTAATAAGTTAGCCTGATTCCTACACCAACAAACCCTAGACTTATAAAATACATTACGCCTTAAAGAGAGACATTTCAACACGCTCTCTCTCTCGGAGCTGCCAAACGGTGCCTCAGCACTGAGACGATAAACCAACGATCTATTGTCACTTTCAATTTCCAGAGAGCAAAATCCTCTACTAACGGCTCCATCATGGCAGAAATGATGGACTAAGCTTCGGCAAAGAATGAATCAGAGGTGAATCTGATGGGAAAATCCATCGCCATAACGAAGTTTCCCTTAGAGTCTTGAATAACAGCTCCCCCTCCAGATTAATGGTCTTTGAGAGAAATGGAGGCATCTACGTTCATCTTTAACTTCCCCGGAGCCGGAGGAGTCCATCTGACAGTTCCCGATTCTTCTTCTGTACCTGCATGCACCGATCTAAGACCAAGATAAGTATTTCCCAACAATTCTTCATTTGCAGCATGCGAATTCGATAAAATTTCATGAAAATCTTTCTGTTCATCATAGAGTACTCCTTTGTTTTGCTCTAACCAGATACCCCACATCAGATGGCTGATAATTTGGAGATTTTATTTTGTGTAGGTCATGAAGATATTTTTGAAACGATGTTTAAAAGGAAGGTCAGAGGGTACAATAGCAAAGTCTAGCAAAGGGGACGGAAGATTTGTTTGGACCAGGGGCAATCAAAGAACATGTGGTTTTCAGTCTCTTCCAAAGTGAATCCCTTTCTTCACCAAGTTAGTCTTAACAGCAAGGCAGTGATGGAAAGTCTTCGTCTCAAAAATCTTAATTTTACCCGGAATATTGAGATTCCAGACTATTTTCCACATTAAATCTGAATTGTTTGTACTGGAACCAGAAAAATTGAGATTATTTTTTGGGAATAAGATGGAAGAAGCCATATAGTAAGCTGATTTAACCGTATACTCACCATCAAGTGTAGAAGACCAGATGAAGTTGTCAGTGAGAAGGGGATTACATAAGGGAATATTTAAAATTGCATTAGCTTCCTCTTCACCAAAATTACAAGTAATTTTTCTAGAATTCTAGGTATGGTCACTTTTAATAAGATCAGAAACAGTGGAATTCAAGGGAAGGGTTGGGTAGCTATAGGTTTTGCGGCCCAAATCTATGGGAATCCATCTGTGGTGGTAAATAAGGGTGTTACAACCATTACCTATACCCTGTCTGACACCTTGGAAAACAATTTTGCGAGATTCAAGAAGAGCTTTCCAAATATAGGAAGAACCAGAATTTGTTTCAATTGAAATGATGTCAGAATGATTAAAATACTTTCCTTTAAGAACTCTAGAAAACAAAGAATCTGGAAATTTCAAAATACGCCAAATTTGTTTGCCTAATAGGGCAAGATTGAAAGCATACATATGTCTAAATCCTAGACCCCCGTTAGTTTAGGATTTAGGTTAGGCCGAACCTAATGGACAATGTCCGTGCACTCCGAGTATCGAGTCCAACTGGCTTGAAAGTGGAAGCGCCGACCAGTTGGATGAAAATCAGGCCCAGCCGATGTTGAGACAAGCACTGGTAAGTGGTCTGATCCCACTGTCTCGATTACTTCGACTGAATTATTCGGGTAAGTTCTGACCCACTTGTTTGACGCGATAGCTTTGTCTAAACGTTCCTGAACCGAGAAGGGGTGTTCACGACCATTCCACCAGGTAAAGAATTCCCCTTTAAATCCCAGATCACAAAGATCACAGTCTGCAAGAGCATCAACAAACGCATTAATCTGACCCCAACTGCGGAAATTCCAACCCCGTTTATCCGAACCCGTTGTAATTTCGTTGAAATCACCAACAACTAACCACGGGTGTAAAGAACCAAGGTTGAGGCGACGAAGCAAATCCCAAGAAAAATGTCAATATCTAGCAATAGGATCACCATAAAAACCGGTAAAAAAGTAAGTTAACGAATCTGGTTCGGGTGGTCGTACAAAACAATGGATGTGGTATTTATTAGAAGAAAGGATTTGGACGTCCACATCCGCAGTCCAAAGCAAACTTAAACCGCCCCCAAGACCAACACGAGGCTCATGCCAACCGTTAGAATAACCCAATTTAAAACGAACTGAATCTGCTTTTGGGATCGTAAGTTTAGTTTCCATAAGGAATAAGATATCAGGCCGACGATCCCTCACTAGGGAGTTGAGGGTTTGGAACGTTGAGGTGTTGGGTTTTGACGTAGGTTACGTAGCGGAATAACAAAAATTTAATTCCTATTCAAAGCCCACCAAGGATCACAGGAAGAGACATTCATAACATGATGAAGGACATAGAAGATGTGTACCTTTTTGGTTGGGGAGATCACACGAAGAATAATGTACTCGCCTCTACGGTTGATCCACGTCTAGAAGTGAGATCTGGATTCCTCCTTCTCCTAGTGCTAGCTTGGACCGGAGGAAGAGGGAAGATTGAATCCTGCAACGAGGACAAGAGAGGGTTTCGGCCCTATCTTGTGGCCGACGGGACGGCTAGGAGGGTTCGGCCCTCTTAGCTTGTCTCTTGCTTTCTCTTTTTGCTCTCTCTCCCACTCACTTATGCTATGAGCATTCGTTGTGGGAAGGAAGCTAGAGCATCCTATATATAGTCCAACAACTCCTTGTTAACTACATAAAGGCCCTTTCTAGTTCTACATGAACTTGGATTAGTCCCTTCCTTGCATATTACTCCTACTAAGTTTACAAGGTGTTGCAAAGTGATCCTTCTCATTAATTAATCATATTAATTAATCCCAAATCTAGTTCAACTCTATTTGACGTGTGACCCCAAAGGTTTCTACTTAGTTGGTAGTAACTAATTACTAACATGGAGCGGTGTCTAGCAACACATCCATGCCACCCAACTAATAAAAATAAGTCAGTGATCCCAACAAACCTCTTGTTCCCAATATCACTTATTGCACTATCCCTTTGTCTTCATATCCGGATTAAACACGAGACATAAATAGTCACACTTGTATATCCAATCCATAGTTCCTTGATCTTGGGAATATGCTTATGCAAGCAGATAACATCAATATCTCCATATTGATTTATCTGAGTCTGGCCAGACATTCAATAAGCCTCATCCCTCGAGTGGCCGTGGATATTTGCTCCCATTATGTGGGAGGTACAAATCCTCTCTACATCACTACGATCTCTAAGCTTGCTTTCTATCATGCCCGATAGCTATCTTTATAGTCACCCAGATACGGTGTAACGTTTGATAAAATCAAAGCATGATATTTCAAAACTAGAGTATCTAGTGACTTCAAGTCTAAGGATTGCAATTATATTAGCACTACGAGAAGCGATTATGACTTCAACATAATCTAATGTATCCTTCTCGTTGTAGGTCAATCCAGTATGCCATTACTCCTAATGCATACCCATGTGTTGGATCGTGATATCTCCATATCAATCCAACCCCACACTATTCGATAGATGATTGTCCCATTAATCATTATAATTGACTAGGGATATTTAAGAATATAACACCTATATCCTAAGGACTTCATTCATGTTAACATATCTCTATATCGATAACATAATGAATCGTAAATCCACATATTTGTCACAATTAATTGGTTGCCACTAGGGCACAATTCCAACAGTCTCCCACTTGCACTAGAGTCAATCTCCTGCATCATATGCCTATTGATCTAGCGGGGCCCTCCACGTTTACACTGCATAGAGGCGAGACATCTGATGGTATCTTGCAAATATTCACATCTCCTCTATCAACAATTTGATTGAAATTGAATATTATGAGTAAGTGCATCTTATGCATAAATATACTCAGTCCTGTGTGATACAATCGGCAACTGAATCTTGCCCGAAAGCTTTCCAGCTCAAAGTCCCTTCCACTAGTGCAAAAACAGAAAACTTGACTATAATCTGAAATCTTCTTTGTCAGATTTGGAAGTTCGCATCACTGTAACCCCTTACAGTAAACTCTTCCAATCCTTCATATATCAATAATTCATCCTTTATTTCTTCTCAAGTACTTAAGGATAATCTTTGATAACTATCCAGTGACGCTCACCTGGATTTGAATGGTATATCTGTTTCATGCCATATGACACGTCTGGACTAGTACATAACATGGCGTATCTCATGAATCTTATTCATACGGTCCTTTCCCAATCTAATTGGAAAGAAAATTAGTCTTCCTAAAGACTAATTCCATGTGACAAAGGTAGAATCCTTGTTCTATACATGTTGAACCATATCAACACCTTTGTCAACTCATGTACTATGACCTAAGCCTCACAACCATCTTGATCTATCTCCATAGATCTTCATAGGTCGCTTTGCCTAAGTCTATCATTGAAGATTAATTCCCTAGTCAATCTACTTAAGATTGCCAAGTAGGGACATCATTCTCAATGACTAGTATGTCTCCACATACAAGACCAGAAACATAACTGTGATCCCACTAACCTTCTTGTAGACACAAGTCTCATCTTCAATTTGATGGAACCAAAATCCTTTGATGGCATCATAAATTTGAAGAATCCAACTCCAATAAGCTTGACTCAATCTATAAACAGATTGCTACAAGCAAGATGCAAATGGATTTAAGCATCACAACTCGGGAAATATTTCATCATAGTCTATACTATGAACTCACATGAAACCTTTTCCAAATCAGTTGTCCCTTAAAAGTAATCATATTACCATCCATGTTGGTTTCCTCATAACCCACTTGAACCCTATGGATTCTACCCTTTCAGGTGGTTCCACCAAAGTCCATACTTTGTTGGTATACATGGATTCCATATCGTATCTTATGGCTCCAAGCCATTTCTGAGAGTATGGCCCACACGTGGCCATCTCATAGGTTGTAGGCTCATCTCGATGAGTAATATATCACGGGTTATGAGAAATCCTTATTTCTCTAGTCCCTTGACATATCCTACCTAACCTACGAGGTTCTTGTGTTTTCTGAGTAGGTTGCTCCACAACACCTTGTGATCCTGCTCATGTTCCATCAAAAGGATCAATGTTCTGTTGTGGTTCCTGAACTCCTTCAAGTTCTACTGTCCTCCCACTTTTTATTTTAGAGACAATTTCTATCTAGAAACATTGTGGTTCGAGCAACAAACAATTTGTTCTCGATTGGATTATAGAAATAATATCCCTTTCAGGATATCCCACAAACATTTATCCAACTTGGGTCCAAGTTTATCTGTAAAATCTTTACATAAACTTCATAACCCAAAATCTTTATGAACGACCTACTATGACACTTCCTAGTCCATATCACATATGGTGTTTTTCATAATTTATTTGGATGGAACAAGGTTAAGGGCGAAATTTGCTGTAATTAGAACATAGCCCCTAAAAGTAAATTGGAAGTTATTGTTTGACACATCATGGACTGAACCGTGTCCAACAATGTCCGAACTCTCATCTTAGACACGCCAAACCCATGTCGCGTGCTAGGTAGAGCGAGTTTGGATCATATCCAATATTCCCATAGATGCTTGTCAAAATCTTGGATCAAGTACTCTCCTCTACAATCCAATCGTAGAGCCCTAACGCTCTTGACAAGCTGGCTCTCTACTTCATTCTTGAGTTCTTTGAACAATTCAAAGGATTCAGATTTGGCCTTCATAAGGTACACAAATCCATATTTCTCTGATCCCATCAGTAAATATGATGAAGTACTCAAAATCATGTTTAGTATCTGTGCTTTAGCGGCCTACATACATCAATATGTATGATTCCCAAAATATCATATCTTTGCCTAATAAATAAGTCTTACATATCTCATATGATTCAATAATCAAATGGGTTCTATATCCATCTATATGGAGTTCTAGATATGTATCTCTTATTCATGTGGCCTAGACGATAATGCTAAAGATAAGTGAAGTTCATATGATTATATGCAAACCTCTTGGTATTAATGTTATAGATTATATTATCATAATCAAGGATATACAATCCATTAGTTAAAATTGCATTACAATAATGCTTATTAGAATAAATGGAACAACATTTTTCCTTTATTATGATAGAGAGCTTTCTTGTCCAAACAAGAAACTGTGATAATTATCCTACTCATAGCAGGTTCATAATCACCTTTGTCTAAGTCATGAAAAATTTCATAAAGTTAGAAATAATTCCCTACGGCCAATTGAGCAACTCCTTGCTTCAATACCCTACGTGTAGGTTTATTTCCTCCTTATCCAATTATCCATATCTCTTGAGATTCTCCATATTTCTATAAATGCGAGATCCTCATCTAGTATCATATACTTTTGATGATGAGATAGACATATTGAGTTTTATAAGAAAATACCCAAATGGGAATTCATAATTCTTGTATTACTTACTTCCAGGTACTTTGGGCAGTTTCTCTTCCTCTACACTACCTATGGGAGTTAAAGGCAACTTGCTTTTAGCAACAAGCTTGTTTTATACCTATGGGGTCGGCGAAAACCTTTTGCCCTTACCCATGCTGTTAACCATTAACATTTTTAGCCTATTCCCTTTCATTAGTGCTTTGTTTAGTGACCTTCAATCATATTGAGTAAATCAATCTTTAAAAAAAAATTATAATTGCATCCAATGCAATTCTTGGTCCACCCTGGGTGAATAACAATTTATTCTTTATCTATCTCATAGATAACACCCATTCACTAATGTTTCAATTATATTGAATTAACTTGGTTGCATAACGCAAAGTGGAGCAACACTTCAAACCTTTCATGTCTAGCTCGCTCTTTTAAAGAGCTTCTTTCAATGTATGATCATATCATACGCCTACATGTTCTCATCTTGCTTCCAAAGCTCATAGTTCATGGCAGCGATCATGAGGAAAGTCACATCCAAAGAACCATTCTTTGATGTTCCTTTCCATTAGGTTTTAGTGTGTTTTGGTAGTTGGCGGGAAGAGAACTTTATGTTCTACAATATAGAACAATTTCTCTTTTATTTGAGAACAATTCTTAATTTTATACCAACCTAGAAAATAGATTCCATACAGCTTGTCCATCTTATGGACATAAAGTCGTGTTTTGTTTGTTTAATGCCATGGATATTCAATACTAAAAGGATTATGCAAATTATTGCGACGTTTAACTATATTCAAGAAGGATTTAAGTTGTCAAACATAGCTCTCACTATTTTTCTCAGTTAATAACCCTCCATATTAATACGGAAAATACCATTATATTTTCTAGTGGGTCCAAGATCCCTTTTTCACTTCTTCTTAAGCTTGCTTTGGCAAGTCACCCAAGAATTGGTTATTTAGGTAGGAACCATTCCAAGTGCATCCCATACAAATCTTGGTCCAATTAGGTGAATAACTATTTATTCTTTATCCTTTAGATAACGCCTAATTGTCATGCCTCTAGGTTCATCAATCCAATTGATTCTTACCTAGTTGCGTCCAACCTCTTGCTTCAACATACACACATTACTAGCTTGTGTCGTCCGCAACACGCCATGGTAAATTAAAATCGCCTTGCTTTGGAAAGCCTGAATGTTAATAAACCTTGATCATGAAGGGTGTTTAGGCAAGAGAAGGCAAAACGCAATATCTTATTTGAGGGATTTAGTAGTTCTTAATTTGTTTGGTTGATCCCATCAACATGATCTACTTATTTGGATTGGGCAATCCACAATAAAAGACCAACTTTGTTTACTATTATCTTGTTAACGTATTGCTAGTATCGCCATACACACAAAATAAATAACAAGACATAAATAATAAACATCCACAAAAAGAAAAAATAACGTGGCATGGATATGGCCCCTAGACTAAGATATTACCAAGCCAATGATAATATATATATGCCCTAAAGTGACAAGCCCATCTCCATGTGCTCCACCATAGCCGCGCGCCTAGGGTAGGGTGTCTTCATGGCCTTTTGGCTTCTTTGGTTCTCCGGTCTTCTTCTCCATGCTCTTGGCTATCATCTAAATATTTCTAATTCTAGCCTAACATCTAGAATAAATAAATATATAAATAAATAAAGCCTCACATGCTGAGGAGAAAAACGACTCGCAGGCCGTAAAACCTAATTAATTATTACATTAATTTGATCAGCTCACATGCCGTAAACCAAACAACAAAAATATAAAACATCCACAACCTAGGCCATATCCACCCACCACGTAACAAAGCACATAATACAGTTAAAACCAATTTTTAACGCGCTTTTACAATTTTTTAGTTGTTTTGGACATACTAGGGTCAAAACGGTCCTAGAGGTTCACCATGGGTATGGCCGAACCAACCAAGGAACCGCCACACTAGGCCCGGGCCGGCCGGCCCCTAGCCCACACAGCTAGACCGTGCGCTAGGGGCGCCGACCCCCTTGGGCTGTGTGTCTTGGACGACAAGAAAGGGAGGGGCGGTTCCCTTGTGGGGCCGCTCCTTCCCATGGATTTGTTTCCAAAAACAATTCCTTCCTTATTGGGTTGTTTCCAAAACACCCTTTTGCCTTGATGCCCAAGTTTGATTGTTTCCATACTTGAAAAACTCTTTTTAAAGCATGTGCCCAAACCCTAGTTCTAGATCCAAAATTCCTCACATCCTATGTGATCAAACTCACTAATTTACACATCCAATGTTAAATTAGGTCTTGTTTATTGCATCGACTATGCTAATTAATTTCAGTTTCGCGTAATATGAATAAAATGGTGTAAAAACTGAAATCGTAACACATAAAATCATGTTATGCACTACGACCTGTGGCTCTGGTACTACTGTTGGGTTTCGACGTAGGTTACGCAGCGGAATAATAAAAATTTAATTCCTATTCAAAGCCCACCAAGGATCACAGGAAGAGACATTCATAACATGATGAAGGACATAGAAGATGTGTACCTTTTGGGTTCGGGAGATCACATGAAGAATAATGTCCTCGTCTCTACGGTTGATCCACGTCTAGAGGCGAGATCTAGATTCTTCCTTCTCCTAGTGCTAGCTTGGGCCGGAGGAAGAGGGAAAATCGAATCATGCAACGCGGACAAGAGAGGGGTTCGGCCCTCTCTTGTGGCCGACGGGACGGCTAGGAGGGTTCGGCCCTCTTAGCTTGTCTCTTGCTTTCTCTTTTTGCTCTCTCTCCCACTCACTTATGTTATGAGCATTCGTTGTGGGAAGGAAGCTAGAGCATCCTTTATATAGTCCAACAACTCCTTGTTAAATACATAAGGCACTTCCTAGTTCTACATGAACTTGGTTTAGTCTCTTCCTTGCATATTACTCCTACTAAGTTTGCAAGGTGTTGCAAAGTGTGCCGTCTCATTAATTAATCAGTTAATTAATTACTAACATGGAGCGGTGTCTAGCAACACATCCATGCCACCCAACTAATAAAAATAAGTCAGTGATCCCGACAAACCTCTTGTGCCCAATATCACTTATTGCGCTATCCCTTTGTCTCCATATCCGGATTGGACACGAGACATAAATAGTCACACTCGTATATCCAATCCATATTTCCTCGATCCTGAGAATTTGCTTATGCAACCCTCGAGTGGTCGTGGATATTTGCTCCCATTATGTGAGAGGGACAAATCCTCTCTACATCACTGCGATCTCTAAGATTGCTTCCTATCATGCCCGATAGCTATCTTTATAGTCACCCAGTTACGGTGTAACGTTTGATAACATCAAAGCATGATATTTCACAACTAGAGTATCTAGTGACTTCAAGTCTAAGGATTGCAATTATATTAGCACTCCGAGAAGCGATTGTGACTTCAACATAATCTAATGTATCCTTCTCGTTGTAGGTCAATCCAGTATGCCATTACTCCTAATGCATACCCATGTGTTGGATCGTGATATCTCCATATCAATCCAACCCCACACTAGTCTATAGATGATTGTTCCATTAATCATTATAATTGACTAGGGATGTTTAAGAATATAACACTTATATTCTAATGACTTCATTCATGTTAACATATCTCTATATCGATAGCATAACGAATCGTTAATCCACATATTTGTCACAATTAATTGATTGCCTCTAGGGCACAATTCCAACACGAGGCACTCCCCAGACTTCGGACGTTCCAACTGAAGGTTAACATGATGGTCGGCAGGGCCGATTTCCACCAGCCTCTGCCGATTGTGTGGAGAGAGAAACGTCTCGATCTCCTTTGTATTTTTTAAGTCCATCCTCTGAATCATCACCAAGACTCCGTTTACCACCAACTGCTGCAATATCTTTAGTCACATTAGTTCCACTTCCCCTAGAAATCAGTCCCAAATCTTCTTCAGTGTATTCATCATCACTGTCATTAACAGATGAATCATTCTTGGCTTCGTTAAGAAGTTCCAAATCTGATTCTTTCTCCATTTGTCGTAACATAAACTGTCCTTCATCTGAATCTGGATCAATTTCTTCGTGACTTTCCTCGGCACTGCCACCGTGTATTTAGTATTAGCATCTAGCTGCGGTGTTGTTGTGCGGGGGATATGACACTTCGATAAAAAATTGGTAGATGTTATCGAGAATTGACTTAAATTGCTCTTCACTCTCAAAAAAAAATTGGTAGATGTTATTCTCTAGGGGAACCACATGAAAACCTACGGGGTCATCCCAAGCTTTGGACATCACATTTGTTATATTACCGAAATTAACATTTTTGGTAGTAATGATCTTACCAAAAATGCTTTTTCGGCATTCGGCTTGACCATCAACCAAAGCTTCCGCTGGAATGGTGACTCCCCGTCCGAGTTGCAGCGCCCTAACATGATCCAAGGACCTTGAAGGTTTTCAGAAACAATAAGCCCACGCAGGACGTGTGGGTCGACCCAATTCAAATTTCAAACAATTACACGGGATCAATATGTACTGCATTTACTATTTTTTCATTTAAGGGAAGGAGTATTTTCTTTCCAAGGAAAAGAGGGAAACCCTGGGAGGGCATAGGGCTCGTAAACCCTCGAAGGGCAGAGAACTCGTTTCACCGATCAGGATGTCTCTCTCTGAATCGCCGACCAGGACCAGCAACTCTCCCTCTGAATCGCCGACCAGCATGTCTACCAGCACGTAATCTCTCTCTCTCTCTCTCTTTCCGTTTTGTGCTTCTCTGCGAGCTCGGTTTTCTAATATTGACGCTCCATTTCAACGCGCTGTCGACTTGACGGAGCAGAGAATTGAAGATGGGGATTCGCAACCCTAAAAAAGAAGCTATTAAGCGGAAGCAACCTTTGGTTATTTCTCCAGTTGGTGATGAACTTGTTAAAGAATTGCTCAAGGAGGAAAAGACATTAGGGTCTACAATGGAGTATGGTTTGCTCGTCTTACAGGAGGTAAAAAAATCTATTTTCATTGCTGATGGTGCTTCCTAGTAATATTCTATGATTTTTCTTTTCTTTTATTTTTATTTTTTTTAACTGAAATGTTGGATTTGTGACTGGGTTGCAGGCTTGGGAAAAGTTGAGGTTTCGGCGAATAACAAAATACATGGCAGTCCAGTTCTACCGCCGTACCTACTGGCAGAAGCCGCCTGACAATGATGTAAGTACCTAAAACCTTTAGGCGCTTGTTTGATTAAATAATGTTTTCTATTTCGGGAACCGGTCAATTTCAATCTGTTCATGATAACTGGACCGTTGATAGGAATCTCAAGCATATGCAGGTCATTGTCCCAAGTCGGTGAATTACCATAATCTGTGATTGTGTTTTATACTGAGTTCAGTTTGATAATAGCTTTAAGGAAACCTCAAACACAACGGAAAATTTAATTTAGACTAGAACTTGAAGCTGGAAACATAATTGAGAACTCTCTGAAATTTAGTTCTTGTTTACTACTTCATTTGTTAAAATCTACGACATGCCTTTCATGAAAACCACAAGACACGGACCCCATTGAACTTCATGATCTAGGCTTTGATGTCTTGCCTTTACTTTTCACCAATAACATCAATAACTTAATCTATGTCATTAAGACTTATAATAGATTGGCAATTAGAATAAGTAACAAAAGTACACCCTGCCGTTTACAGGACCATGTTAACTAAAACTCAACTTTAGTCCAGTATTTTAACAAATACCATGAAGGTATCCCACCCAAAGTATGTAATGTAATTTGTCGTTGATTAGAAGTGCTAAGATTAAATAAGTGAGGCTTATATAAAGGACAAATAAGGAACAATAAAAACCCGCCCTGTAGCCTCAAAGGTGTAGAAAAACAGTGGGTCGACGCTACATTCTTATGAATTCGATTTATCATTTTGAATTCATTCCCTGGGGTACTTCTAATGGGTTTCAGTAACGGATAGGTGTATATACAGTAATGAAGATAAGATGGACACACGCAGCCAGACGGGAATACCTTATTCATCAAGGAGCATAACCTGCTCAAGAAATTTTGTGCGAGTACTATTGTTCAGTCTGTGTTCATATTAATTGATTCATATAGAGAGAAAGATCAAGGGACTAAACCTGCTCAGAAAATTGTGCGCGGCCACTATTGCTCAGTCTGTGTTCTTTTTCTTTGTAGAGTAGAGAGAGATGCTTGATGGAGATTTAGTGTTAGAAAAATATCTAGACGAAAAGAGTGTTGTGCTATTGTAGTTTCTGCATGTCTCAAGTAATTGAAACTGTTGATTGATAATAATTTCAATGTATGGCTCATGGAATTGATTGCTTGGATGAGAACTTGCTCTGTGTTTACTTCCCGAACTCACTTATGACTCTTCCCTTTTGGTTTTTGCTCTTTCAATTGCTAATGGTGTGTATTATTTAGTCTCTATGAGATGGTTATATTTCCGTTGGCATGCCTCGTAATAGCTGCAAACTTGGAAGAGACCCAGTACTTCCATATCGAATTGGACCATTGTTGATGAGGTTCTACCCCCCACCCTTGCTGAGCTCAGTTTGATAATAGCTTTAGAGAAACCTGAAACAAAACGGAGCCTGATGTTTAATTTAGACTAGAACTGGAAGCTGTAGTTGTGCATGACTGAATTCATTGAAGCTGTTGATTGATAGGATTGACAGGATTGTTTAAATTCGATGTGCTATGTGGAGTTTCAAAAAGTCCGGATCTGGTTGCTGCTCTTTCGGCTGCTAATGATGTTATTTGTTGATCTCTAGGAGAAGGATATCGTCCCGTTGGCATGCCTTCTGATAGCTGCAAAGCTGGAAGAGACCCAGTACCCCCATTTCGAACCGGACATTTTTCATGACGTCTTACAGCCCCTTGCTGGTTCCTTCGATATGGCAAGGATGTACCTTATTGAACTTGATGTGCTGGCAAAACTCAAATGGGAACTTTACTGGGTCACTCCTTTTCACTACCTTGGCTATTTGATTCAAAAACTTGATTGCCCAGATGAGTACCGTGGAATTATGTACGATGCTGCAGACCTAATTGTGGAAACTGCACTAGGTGGAAAAATCTACTTCACTTTTTGAATAAAATCTTGGAATGCTGATGTAGTTTTAACAATGTAATGTGGTTGGTTTCTTTCATTTTGCAGATGATGAGTTCCTGGGTTTTTCACCATCAACTATTGCCGCAGCTTCTGTCAACATGATGTATCTCGAACTCAAACAGGCTGATGTTCCCAATGGCTTCTTTGGCCTACTGGACGAGGTAGGATATGAAAATATATAGTATAGTGTGAGTATGAACAGTTGAATTCACAATCTGAGTATGACTTCTTTTTTTGCTTGTTTTTATGCACTGTAGGAGAGGCCATACGCTACTCAAATGGCATTTCGTTCACTCGCCTCTACCTTTTTCTTGTTTTGTGCACAGGAAAATGTCAAGGCGTGTTTGATGGTCTTGGGGGCATTCCGTGAAAGGAAAAGAGGAAATGACAAGCATGCCCAGGGGAGTCAGAAGAAGGCGAGAAGATCCTGAATGATGTTGAACGCCTTTTCTTAAATTCGTATGATTGATCATCCATCAATGAATTTTATTGTGGCCATGTATGATAAATTTTGTTGTGCTGCTGTTAGAGTTCGTTCCTCACGGAACTTGGTAGTACGCTGCGTATTGTTTTAACACTGTTTACGATCCACTTCTTGTCTTTGATTCGTTCCTCTATTGCATAGTAGTATTATTTTGGGTTTCCATGTGCTTTCTTTTTTTGTGTGTGCGAAGTTTTTACATACCTCTTCATTGAGATTCTAAAGGATTATATTCAGTATCGTCTGGGGAGAGTATTCAGCTCTACCTGGTGCTCACGTGTTGCTAGAAGCATCACATAGCTACTGCAAATCACCCGACGGGTACTCCCTTCTCGAAATACAACTTTGAAACTACGAAGCCCGTCCTTGGTTCAAGTCCTTTTCTTACCAGTAGGCAGCGTCAGGGTTCCCGAGACAGCTTTTATCGTTCAACCGGTAAGACCGTTGGTTCAACCGGTCAAGCTGGGGGTTCACATAATTATATTAAATAATTATTTTATAAAATATCATAAATTTGTACTAACAGATTTGGGGTTGATTTGGTAATGTCATGATGGTTTAGAGAGTTCGGTAGGAAGTAAGGCGAGAAAGTTATCTTGGTAATGCCATGATGGTCCGACTGTTCGTTCAACCGGTCAAACCGCAGGTTCACATAATATTATTCAATATTTATTTGGCTTAATTACTTAATGCATACCCCAAGTATGCCGAAACTAGCACTTTGCAACCCCCTGTTCTGACTGGAATTCCCATTTGCAAAAAATATGTCAATGTGAAACTGGTAAAAAAATTCCATGCATCACTTAAAGGAATAATCCGTTAGTTGACAAAAAAGTCTATTTTGTTAGGGGTAAAACAGTCTACTCAAAAAAATGAACACCACAACAGCCACCCTCAACTCCGCCACTGCCACCATCAATTCCGCCATCCTGTACCCAGATTTGATCATGATTTCTTTAATTTTCTTTACAGAAAAAAAAAATTACATTTTTACTACTCCAAATTACCCAGAATTACCCCAATTTCACACGAGTAATCCACGACTCGTCAAACTTCTTGTAGAAGGAATCAAGATCTTTGGAGAACAAAATACTGTCGAGGCTTTGATGATAATAAGATCTTCTAAGCCAACACGAACAATACTATCTGCACTTGAAGAGGGACTGAATTGAAGCAATTGTGGACTATGAACTCAAACAGATCGCAGTAGAGGAAAACAAATAAGCTGATTGTTTACCTGCCAATTTATATAAAACCCAATCACCCAATTTATATAACACCCAATTTGCCAAGCTGAAGTTCAGGCAATGCTTCGATTGAGAAGTCTTCTGGTGAATTCGATTTTGCAGGTGTTGGAGCCATTTGGGGAGAACCCAGTTTCAAAATCACTCGGGGATTGAAGATCAGAGAGTTCAAAGCTTGAACTCTGATATGGGTTCTAAGTTCTGACATAAAAGGTCAAAGATTGGACTGATTTGGAGGAATAAATTGTTGACATCAGTTGAAACTAGAGCTTGGGGACAGAGAGGGCTGACTATTAGTTGGTGACTGTTGGAGAAGAAGCTAGAAACGGAGAAGAATCGAGGATGGATCAGAAGGAAAGATGAAAACAGACGCCGAAGATGGGACAGAAAGGGTTGTTCTACTTCCTTATCTTCATCTGAGGATTTTCTTTTTACCTATTTTATTATTTGAAATATGATACTATTTTTAGGCATGGGCTCATTTACCCTTCTAACATATTATGTGTTTGGATGAATTTTTTTACCAGTTTCACATTGACATATTTTTTGCAAATGCGGGTTTCAATCAGCTAGTTCTAGAACATGGGGTTGCAATGTGCTAGTTTCGCATACTGGAGGTATGCATTAAGTAATTAAGCCTACTTATTTTATTTCAGTTAATGAATTTGAGTACAAATTTAACTTTTATGGTCATTTTGGACACTATCGCAGTGAGAAGAGAAACGTGGTTCTCAAGAGAAGTGGAACGTTACAGGTTGGGGTTTTGGTCAGTTACGTCACTATCGCAGTGAGTATCCTCGGACGAATACAACAAGTTTTGGTGGGGGATCTTAGCAGTGTAGTGTGAACAATCAGTCATAGTTTTATCCTGCACCATCTTAGCTGTCTATTAGGCCACCAAATTCGCAAGGTTCAGGGGGATCCTAACAAAATGTTCATGGTCGAGGAAAAGGGAAATATGGTGGGAAAAGCTAGGGGTTTCAAGGTAGAAAATTTGCACTATATCCAATTGAGGAGCCCTCAAGTGACCACTCAGTGATAAGAGATATATTTTTATCGCACAATACATGGGTAAATGTCCTGTTTGATTCATGAGCTTCAGATTCCTTCATATCTGCTTCATGTGTTTCACTACTAGACTTATATACGTAAACTCTATATTTTGCTTTGAGAGTGAACTCACCAGTCAAATCGCGGGTTCATATAATAATATTAAATGATTATTTTAAACTATTTTATAAATAGGTAAAAGACATTTTTCACCCCTCTATTATGGCTAAAACACAGATACACCCTACACTATGGCTACATACATTTTGGTCCCCTGTCAGTGGAAGGAGGTAACGGTGCACTAATAGAGGGGGAAAAGGACAAAAATACCCCTGAACTTTGACAAAATTGCCCACTACAAAGGCCTTTTCCTTCCCTTCTCCTCATTTTCTAACCCTAGCCAACCTTAATTCTTCCTTTATCTTTTCCTCATCTCTTCCATATTAAGACACAACCCACCTCCACTATCAGAAATCTCCACCACCTCCAACCTTATCTCTTCCTCTCTTCTCTCTCTCTCTCTCTCTCTCTCTCTCTTCCACTTCTCTTCTCTCCCGACACAACCCAGTTCCGGTTTAAGCTCCTATGGTGGCGAGAGTTCAGGCATCGGCCAGTTTAACCGGTGGCTATTTTGACAGAGGAGAGTTGGGCTGTCGTGCGTTTGGGGGTTCGATCGCCTTCTCGGAAGGTTCTGCCTAGATTGTCGCTCCGAACGATCTTGCCGACGATGATGGATGTGCCTTAGACGTGGCTTGCAGATACGATGGTCCTCCTCAAGGTTGTCAAACCCGCGGGTTTAACGAGTTTACGAGTCTACATGGCCAATCGGGTTGACCTGCTTGAAAACCCGGCGGCTGACAAACCCGCAGCAAACTCGTCGAACCCGTAGACACACGAGTTGACCAGCGGGTTTACCGAGTCAACTCATTGTGAAAATATTGTAGTTTTAGTAAGTTTTTGATCTTTTATTGCACTAAAAATGAGGCAGTCACCCGCCTTCAAACACTGGTGAACCATTAAAATTATCACACAATTAAGAAATAAACTAACGACCAATATACAATCAACCACACCGATGATTGTGTAAATATTAAACGAACCACACTAATTAAGATTATATGTAAGTTTATTTTTATTTTTTGAAGGACTAATTTAAGAGATAATATGTAGAACTTAACTTAGTAAATATTAACTACACCCTTACTTCATATAAGTTGCTGGATTCAAGGAAGAAATATAAATTAATGAATAAATAAATTAGGCTTAATTTTAAACTTTTAAATTTAAAGCTTGTAGCATTGACTCAATTTTATACCAGACAAATGTAGCATTTAATCACTAAAATCTCAAAAGATTCAACTTTTCATAGGTGTAAAGTTATGTGTAGTAAAAAATTGCATATTTGAAGTAAAACGTGACCAGGGAGAGTCTCGGGTCACGGATCACGATTCGAGTCTACCCACCCTCTACGGGTTTATGCTGACCCACAGGTTTGAAAACCTTGGTCCTCCTACATTGTACCCTTATCGGGGCCTTGATTTTGGAGCTTTGTTTCCCTCTGTCGCTGACCTTGGTAGAGTTGCATCTAGATCTCATTATATTAAATATCCAATAAATAATAAATGAATTTCTATCCACAAATAAATTCATACTAAACTAGATTGCCTCTAGGGCATCTATTCCAGCAGTCTCCCACTTGCACTAGAGCCAATCTGGCGCATCTCGTATGCCCATACTCCTAGTGTGCCCTTCATGCTTCCACTGCGTGAGCGGATTTATAAGCGGGTCTGACAGATTTTCATCTGTAGGGATCTTGCATATCCGAACGTCTCCTCTATCGATAATATCTCGAATCAGATGAAACTTCCTGAGCACGTGCTTGGATTTCTGGTGCGACCTGGGTTCCTTCGATTGCGCGATCGCCCCAGTGTTGTCACAGTACAACTCAACTGGATCCGCAATGCTAGGAACCACACTAAGTTCAAAAACAAACTTTCTGATCCAAACAGCTTCCTTTGCTGCGCCATTTGCAGCAATGTACTCAGCCTCTGTTGTAGAATCAGCTATCGTCTCTTGCTTGGAACTCTTCCAGCTCACCGCTGCTCCATTCAGGAAAAACACATATCCTGATTGTGATCTAAAGTCATCTCTGTCGGTTTGGAATCTTGCATCAGTGTAACCCCTTACACTCAACTCTTCCTCACCGCCAAATATCAAGAAAGTATCCTTAGTTCTTCTCAAGTACTTTAGGATATTCTTGACTGCAATCGAGTGACTCTCACCCGGATTAGATTGGTATATGCTTGTCATACTCAAGGCATATAACACATCTGGTCTAGTACATAACATGGCGTACATGATAGATCCTATGGCCGAGGCATAGGGTATTCTACTCATGCGTTCCTTCTCAATCTCATTGGAAGGACAACCACTCTTCGAAAGAGTGATCCCATGTGACATGGGCAAGAATCCCTTCTTGGAATCTTGCATGTTGAACCGTTTCAACACCTTATCAATAAATGTACTTTGACTTAGGCCTAGCAGTCTCTTAGATCTATCTCTATAGATCTTTATACCGAGTATATTGGCTGCTTCCCCTAAGTCTTTCATTGAGAAACACTTCCCTAGCCAATCTTTAACAGATTGCAGCATGGGAACGTCGTTTCCAATGAGTAGTATGTCATCCACATACAAGACCAGAAAAGCTACAGAGCTCCCACTAACCTTCTTGTAGACACAAGACTCATCTGCGTTTCTGATGAAGCCAAACTCTTTGACTACTTCATCAAAACGTCGATTCCAACTCCTAGAAGCTTGCTTCAATCCATAAATGGATCGTTGCAGCTTACAGACTTTGTTGGCTTGCTTTGGATCCTCAAAACCCTCCGGCTGTATCATATACACGTCCTCGAGGAGATTCCCATAAAGGAATGTTGTTTTGACATCCATCTGCCAAATCTCATAGTCATGGTATGCTGCAATTGCAAGTAGGATTCGGATGGATTTGGTCATAGCGACTGGTGAAAAGGTTTCATCATAGTCAGTACCATGAATCTGTCTGAATCCTTTAGCCACCAATTGGCCCTTATAGGTAATCACATTACCATCCATGTCGATCTTCTTCTTGAAGACCCACTTGCACCCTATGGTCCGCGTCCCTTCGGGTGGTTCCACCAAAGTCCATACTTTGTTGGTGTACATGGATTCCATCTCGGATCTCATAGCTTCTAGCCACTTCTGAGAGTCTGAGCCATTCATGGCCTCCTCATAGGTAGTAGGCTCATCATCTATGAGCATCGTGTCACCGGAATCGGTCACGAGAAGTCCATACCTCTCGGGTTCCCGGCGCACTCTACTAGATCTACGAAGCTCTTGTGTTTCCTGAACAGGTTGTTCCACAACTGCTTGTGGTTCCTGTTCATGTTCCATAATCGGTTCAGTGATTTGTGGTTCTTGAACCTCTTCAAGTTCTACATTCCTCCCACTTGCTTCTTTAGAGACAAACTCTCTTTCTAGAAACACGCCGGTCCGAGCAACAAACACTTTGTTCTCGGTTGGATTGTAGAAATAGTATCCCTTAGTGTCCTTAGGGTACCCCACAAATTTACACTTATCCGATTTTGGCCCTAGCTTGTCTGATTGTAAACGCTTTACATAGACATCGCAGCCCCAAATCCTCATGAACGTCAGTGTGGGACGCCTCCCACTCCACATCTCATATGGTGTCTTCATGACTGATTTAGATGGAACACGGTTAATGGTGAAAGCTGCACTTAATAGAGCGTAGCCCCAAAATGATAATGGAAGATCGGTTTGACACATCATAGATCGAGCCATATCCAATAGGGTTCGATTCCTCCTCTCGGACACGCCATTCCACTGTGGCGTTCCGGGTGGAGTGAGTTGGGACACGATCCCACACTCTCTAAGATAATCGTCAAATTCTTGGCTTAAATATTCTCCTCCACGATCCGATCGTAGAGCCTTGATACTTTTGCCAAGTTGCTTCTCTACTTCATTCTTGAATTCCTTGAACACTTCAAAGGATTCGGATTTTGCCCTCATGAGGTACACAAATTCATATCTACTGTAATCATCAGTAAATGTAATGAAGTAGACATAACCACCCCTGGCAGGCGTGGCAAATGGCCCACACACATCAGTATGTATGAGCGCCAATTGCTCACTAGTCCTATCACCTTTCTTATTGAAAGGGGACTTTGTCATTTTTCCCAATAAACAAGCCTCACATTTCTCATATGATTCAAAATCAAATGAGTCTAGTAATCCATCCTTATGGAGTCTAGATACACGTTTCTCATTTATGTGGCCTAAACGACAATGCCATAAATAAGCTGGATTTAAATCATTTATTTTAATCCGCTTGGTATTAATGTTGTAGACAGGATTGCTTAGATCAAGGACATAAAGTCCGTTAAATAATTGCGCACTAAAATAGTGAATATTATTTAAATAAAAGGAACAACAATTGTTCTTTATTGAAATAATAAAACCATCCTTGTCCAAATAAGAAATAGAAATAATGTTTCTGCTCATAGCAGGCACAAAATAGCAATTATTTAATTCTAAAACTAATCCTGAAGGCAGAGATAGCTCGCACACGCCTATGGCTAACGCAGCAACCTTTGCTCCATTCCCAACACGCAGATCTACCTCTCCTTTAGCCAATCTTCTACTTCTCTTTAGATCCTGCATATTTCGACAAATATGAGATCCACATCCAGTATCTAATACCCATGATGTAGAGACAGTTAAATTGACATCTACAACAAAAATACCTGGTGGTGGTGGAATCACTATTCCAAGCCTCTTGTCCTCCAGATATTTTGGGCAGTTCCTCCTCCAGTGTCCAGGCTGACTGCAGTAGTGACACTCACCTTAGTCACACCTTTGGTAATGCCACCAACAGGCTTAAGGGCAGGTTCCTTGGACTTGGCAACTGACTTGCCTTTGCCCTTGGAGGATGAGGCAAACCTTTTGCCCTTTCCTTTCTGTACCATCATAATGGCCTTGCCCTTACCCTTGTTGATGCTCTTTTCAGCTGTCCTCAACATATTGAGTAAATCTGGCAGTGGTTTCACGATCTCGTTCATGTTATAGTTCATGATGAACTGTCCATAACTCTCGGGAAACGATTGCAACACGAGATCGGTTACCAACTCTTGGCCGACCGGGAACCCTAGTCGGGCAAGATTCTCCAAGTACCCGATCATACGGAGTACATGGGGTCCCACCGGGTTCCCTTCTACCAGATGACACTTGAACAGTGCCTTAGAGACCTCATACCTCTCTACCCTTGCCTGCTCTTGGAAGAGATGCTTCAGATGCTCGATCATATCGACAGCGTTCATGTTTTCGTGTTGCTTCTGAAGCTCAGAAGTAATGGTGCATAGCATAAGGCAGGCCGCATCATTAGCGTCATCAACACGCTTTTGATACGCCTTTAGGGCAGCAGGTGTTTGGTTCTCTGGACCTTCTGAAACATGCTCCTCTATTGCGTACAGTTTCTTCTCTTGCTTGAGAACAATTCTCAAGTTTCTGTACCAATTAAGAAAGTTGGTTCCAGAGAGCTTGTCCTTCTCAAGGACAGATCGTAGGAATGTTGTGAACTCGATGAGTTTTTTGCCATTTGGAATTCTACAAAAAGGAAAATACGCAAGTTTTAGTATTTGTGAATTTTTGACTATATTCAATAATGGCTAGTTTATCAAATATAGCTCCCACTATTTTTCTACGGATTAATAACCCTCAAGATATTAATGCGGAAAATATCCTTATATTTTCTAGTGGGCCAAGATCCATGTTTCATCTCCTTATGAGCTTGCTTTGGCAAGTCACCCATAATTCGACTACTTTAGGTAGGAACAATTCCAATTGCATCCCATATGCAACTCTTGGTTCAATTGGGCAAATAACTCCTTATTTATCCATCCATATGGATAATCCCAATTTATTGCCTCTAGGTTTCTTAATCATATTAATTGTCTAGTTGTGTTCAACCTCTTATTTAAACAATTGCACGCGAGGTGTGCCATCGCATTCCATCATTATGATCCAAGTCGCCCTGCTTTGGCACGCACGAACTCGATAAATAATGATGATAATGAGTGTTTAAATAACGAGAAGGCAAGAACACAATATTTGAATTTTGAAGTATTTTTAAATTCAATTTTAATTGTTTTTGTTGATCAATATCAACTAATCTATCTATTTGAGTTTGGGCACAACTCCAAATAATAGATACGGGTTGTCTAATTATCTTATTATCCTAATTGCATGCATCATACATACACCAACCACACAATAATAAGACAATAAAGTAAACAACCACAAAACAGAAATTAAACGTGATGTGGATATGGCCTTTTCTAACTAAGATAATTCCAAGCCAATGGAATTATCTATGAACCCTAAAAGCAAACACATCTCCATGCGTCTTGATCTTTTGGTCCATCCTTCATAGTCATGTGGAATGCTTCCATGCTCCATCTTTAGTGGCTCCTTTGGCTTTTGGGCATCTTTTTTTCAATCTTGGCTAACAATCTACTTTATCTAGCACTAGCTATCTTCTATACTAAATAAAATAAATCTCACAAGTTGAGAAAAATTGGCATGCAGGCCATAAAACCCTAATTAATTATTACAATTAATTGATCAGCTCGCATGCCGTAAAACCAAACCACAAAATTAAACATCCACATCAAACCACATCCTAAGGCCATATCCAATCACCATGCGAATTGCACATAAACAGTTAAAATCCAATTTTAACGCGCTTGGTCAATTTTAATTGATTTTAAGATTTCTAGGGTTAAAACAGCCCATGGGCCCAACAATCAAATTTCCCGGGCCCAAAAAGGTGAACCACAAGGCCCTAGGGCCGGGCCGGCCCATAACCCACACGCCTAGGCCGTGGGCTAGGGCCGCCCGGCCCCTCGGGCGGCCAAGCTTGGGCGGCAAGCAAGAGGGGCGGTCCCCTAGGGGGGCGAACCTCCTTGAGGGAGTTGTTTCCAAAACAACTCCCTTGCTTGGTGCCCAAGTTTGGTTGTTTCCTTGTTTTGGGAGAACTCCTTCTTCCCCAAGGATGCCCAAACCCAAGATCTAAGATCCTAAAATTTCTCAAACTCACCAATTCATGCATCCAATGCAAAAATTAGATCTTGTTATGATAGATTATTGAAAAATTGCATCCCATGCTTGATTCGTCTTGTTTAACGCGATAAACAATCAATTTAAGGTGTAAAACAACTAAAACGTAACACATAAACCACGTTTATGCTCTACGACATGTGGCTCTGATACCACTGTAGGGTTTTGATTCATGGATGCGCAACGGAAACAAAATTAACCATGCAAAACCCTCCAAGGATCACAAGTCAAGAGACATAACGATGGTAAAGGAAGAAATCAATAACACACCTTAGGGTTCTCCTTTGATGACTTCAAACGCGAATTGTGTCACGTTCTCTATGGTTGATCCACGCCTAGAGTTGATTCCTAGATCTCCCAAGTCCTTGGTGCTAGCCCGGAAGAGGAAGAGGAAGAAAGATCACGCAAAACGAGACCAAAAAGGGGGCTCTCGGCCTCCTTGTGGCCGACGGGGACGGGGGGCGGGCTAGGGGGCGTTCGGCTCCTCTAGCTTGTTGCTCTCTCTCCTTTTTGTTCTCTCCCACTCTTGTTATGTTCAATTATGAGCATAAGTTGTGGGAAGGAAGGAAGGAAGGGTCCTTTATATAGTCCAACAACTCCTTGCCAACTACCTGAAGGACTTATTCTAGTCCTACTAGAATTCAATTTAGTCCCTTCCTTGCAAATTAGTCCCTACTAAGTTTGCAAGGTTTTGCAAAGTGATCCTTCTAATTAATTAATCCAATTAATTAATTCCCAAATCTAGTTCAACTCTATATAGCGTGTGACCCCATAGGTTCTATCTAGTTGGTAGCAACTATTTGCTAATATGGAGCGGTTTCTAGCAAAACATCCATTCTAGCCAACTAATAGAATAGTCATCTTGACAACCTTTGTACAAGTAATTTTCTCATCCCTTTGTCTCTATATCCGGATTGGACACGAGACATACAAGTCACACTCGTATATCCAATCCACAGTTTCTCGATCCATGGGAATAGCCTTATTCGTGCAAATAACATCAATATCCCATATTGATTTATTTGAGTCTGGCCAGACATTCTATAAGAACTATCCCTCGAGTGGCCTAGGATATTTGCTCCCGTTATGTGGGAGGGACAAATTCTTTCTACGTCCACTACGATCTCTAAGCTTGCTTCTTATTGTATCCAGTACACGCCTTTATAACTACCCAGTTAGGGTGTAGCGTTTAACGCTACCAAAATCACAATAATCCACAACTAGAATATCTAGTGACTTCAAGTCTAAGGATGACAATACCATTGCACCGCGAGAAGCGCTTGTGACTCAGAATAACGTGTATGTAGCCTTCTCGGAGATGGGTCAATCCAGTGCAACATTACCCCTAATGCACACCTATGTGTTGGATCGTGATATCTCCATATCAATCCAACCCCATACTAGTCTATAGATGATTGTCCCATTTAATCATTATACTGGACTAGGAATATTTAAGATAAACAACATAATTGTAAATCTAAGGACTTCATTATATTAAATATCCAATAAATAATAAATGAATTTCTAGCCACAAATAAATTCATACTAAACTAGATTGCCTCTAGGGCATCTATTCCAACATCTCGAACCAGTGATTTCAAACAATTGGGGCGTCGCTTTGCCTCTGATTCTTTCCCCAACATCACAGCTAGCTATAACTATGATCCATTTGACAGATTAAGTGGGAAGAACCTTCGATCATTGAAAGCTTAACTCTCACATAGAGCAATATAGTTGAGCCAACAGACAAATCAACACATTGATGACTCTAGAAGATGCTAAAGTCGACACCATATGTCTTCAAAATCAGGAGGTGCTTCATGTGGTTCCACAATTGAGAAAATATCTAATGTACATTCGCTCAGTTTCCATCAGCTGTGGAAGGCACAAAACAACTTTACATGGAAGGCACAAAGGCGACATTGCTAATTCACTACTCTCAAATAATGGAATCTTCCCAAGGGGGACACATCCATACCATTATGCAAAAAAGGGGTTCGTTAGAAACAGGAGGAAACCAGCAGCAGATTATAGAAAACAAAGAAATCGAAATTGCACTTGCAAGGATGGCTGATAAGGAGACAATATACCGTTACTACCCCCATGAAGTTTTATCCTGTGGAATAGCTAGAATGTTGGGACCCCTCTATTCATACGCAACTTCAAACATTCAATTGCTCTCCATGGACCGTATATCATAGCAGTTACCGAGACAAACATCTATGGTGAAACTGCTAGGATCTGTACATCACTTGGCTTCGACAGGAGCTTTGTTGCAGATCCAGCAGATATTCAGGAGGAATATGGTTATTATGGGATAGTAATGAAGTCGAATGTGATATCATTTGTGTTTCGCAACAGGACATTCATATCTCAATTAAGGTATTTTAACTTAAGTTTCGTACTATAGTACATCTTTATAATATGTTTGTGATTGCTTTTTCCATTTTATTACTGATAGCATGATTCTGTTAACATATTATCGCAACACAGGCATGCGTGATGTACCTTACTAGGACAGCCATCAAAGAATAATGTCCTACATTTTACAATTACAAGAATAGCATGTATTGTGGTAATTCATCTCATGTTGTGCAATTATATATTTATTTTTTTGAGAAAAAGCTTGTCTTTAATATAGATACGGGCTTTATCATTAGCTCAAACAGAGTACAAGCTTTCAGGGCAGCTTATAGCCCAATAGTGCATTACATCAAGGCCCATGCCCAATTTGGCCAAATTATGGGCTAATAAGTTAGCCTGATTCCTACACCAACAAACCCTAGACTTATAAAATACATTACGCCTTAAAGAGAGACATTTCAACACGCTCTCTCTCTCAGAGCTGCCAAACGGCGCCTCAGCACTGAGACGATAAACCAACGATCTATTGTCAAGTTCAATTTCCAGAGAGCAAAATCCTCTACTAACGGCTCCATCATGGCAGAAATGATGGACTAAGCTTCGGCAAAGAATGAATCAGAGGTGAATCTGATGGGAAAATCCATCGCCATAACGAAGTTTCCCTTAGAGACTCGAATAACAGCTCCCCCTCCAGATCGATGCTCTTTTAGAGAAATGGAGGCATCTACGTTCATCTTTAACTTCCCCAGAGCCGGAGGAGTCCATCTGACAGTTCCCAATTCTTCTTCTGTACCTGCATGCACCGATCTAAGACCAAGATAAGTGTTTCCCAAAAATTCTTCATTTGCAGCATGCGAATTCGATAAAATTTCATGAAAATATTTCTGTTCATCATAGAATACTCCTTTGTTTTGCTCTAACCAGATACCCCACATCAGATGGCTGATAATTTGGAGATTTTATTTTGTGTAGGTCATGAAGATATTTTTGAAACGATGTTTAAAAGGAAGGTCAGAGGGTACAATAGCAAAGTCTAGCAAAGGGGACGGAAGATTTGTTTGGACCAGGGGCAATCAAAGAACATGTGGTTTTCAGTCTCTTCCAAATGTTGACAAAGCACACAAGGTGTGGGTAAGTGAATCCCTTTCTTCACCAAGTTAGTCTTAACAGCAAGGCAGTGATGGAAAGTCTTCGTATCAAAAATCTTAATTTTACCCGGAATATTGAGATTCCGGAATATTGAGATTCCAGACTATTTTCCACAGTAAATCTGAATTGTTTGTACTGGAACCAGAAAAATTGAGATTATTTTTTGGGAATAAGATGGAAGAAGCCATATAGTAGGCTGATTTAACCGTGTACTCACCATCAAGTGTAGAAGACCAGATGAAGTTGTCAGTGAGAAGGGGATTACATAAGGGAATATTTAAAATTGCATTAGCTTCCTCTTCAGCAAAATTAGAAGTAATTTTTCTAGAATTCTAGGTATGGTCACTTTTAATAAGATCAGAAACAGTGGAATTCAAGGGAAGGGTTGGGTAGCTATAGGTTTTGCGGCCCAAATCTATGGGAATCCATCTGTGGTGGTAAATAAGGGTGTTACAACCATTACCTATACCCTGTCTGACACCTTGGAAAATAATGTCGCGAGATTCAAGAAGAGCTTTCCAAATATAGGAAGAACCAGAATTTGTTTCAATTGAAATGATGTCAGAATGATTAAAATACTTTCCTTTAAGAACTCTAGAAAACAAAGAATCTGGAAATTTCAAAATACGCCAAATTTGTTTGCCTAATAGGGCAAGATTGAAAGCATACATATGTCTAAATCCTAGACCCCCGTTAGTTTAGGATTTAGGTTAGGCCGAACCTGATGGACAATGTCCGTGCACTCCGAGTATCGAGTCCAACTGGCTTGAAAGTGGAAGCGCCGACCAGTTGGATGAAAATCAGGCCCAGTCGATGTTGAGACAAGCACTGGTAAGTGGTCTGATCCCACTGTCTCGATTACTTTGACTGAATTATTCGGGTAAGTTCTGACCCACTTGTTTGACGCGATAGCTCTGTCTAAACGTTCCTGAACCGAGAAGGGGTGTTCACGGCCATTCCACCAGGTAAATAATTCCCCTTTAAATCCTAGATCACAAAGATCACAGTCTGCAAGAGCATCAACAAACGCATTAATCTGACCCCAAATGCGGAAATTCCAACCCCGTTTATCAGAACCCGTTGTAATTTCGTTGAAATCACCAACAACTAACCACGGGTGTGAAGAACCAAGGTTGAGGCGACGAAGCAAATCCCAAGAAAAATGTTGATATCTAGCAATAGGATCACCATAAAAACCGGTAAAAAAGTAAGTTAATGAATTTGGTTCGGGTGGTCGTACAAAACAATGGATGTGGTATTTATTAGAAGAAAGGATTTGGACGTCCACATCCGCAGTCCAAAGCAAACTTAAACCGCCCCCAAGACTAACACGAGGCTCATGCCAACCGTTAGAATAACCCAATTTAAAACGAACGGAATTTGCTTTTGGGATCGTAAGTTTAGTTTCCATAAGGAATAAGATATCAGGCCGACGATCCCTCACTAGGGAGTTGAGGGTTTGGAACGTTGAGGTGTTGGGTTTTGACGTAGGTTACGCAGCGGAATAACAAAAATTTAATTCCTATTCAAAGCCCACCAAGGATCACAGGAAGAGACATTTATAACATGATGAAGGACATAGAAGATGTGTACCTTTTTGGTTGGGGAGATCACACGAAGAATAATGTACTCGCCTCTACGGTTGATCCACGTCTAGAAGTGAGATCTGGATTCTTCCTTCTCCTAGTGCTAGCTTGTACCAGAGGAAGAGGGAAGATTGAATCCTGCAATGAGGACAAGAGAGGGGTTCGGCCCTCTCTTGTGGCCGACGGGACGGCTAGGAGGGTTCGGCCCTCTTAGCTTGTCTCTTGCTTTCTCTTTTTGCTCTCTCTCCCACTCACTTATGTTATGAGCATTCGTTGTGGGAAGGAAGCTAGAGCATCCTATATATAGTCCAACAACTCCTTGTTAACTACATAAAGGCCCTTTCTAGTTCTACATGAACTTGGATTAGTCCCTTCCTTGCATATTACTCCTACGAAGTTTGCAAGGTGTTGCAAAGTGATCCTTCTCATTAATTAATCATATTAATTAATCCCAAATCTAGTTCAACTCTATTTGACGTGTGACCCAAAAGGTTTCTACTTAGTTGGTAGTAACTAATTACTAACATGGAGCGGTGTCTAGAAACACATCCATGCCACCCAACTAATAAAAATAAGTCAGTGATCCCAACAAACCTCTTGTTCCCAATATCACTTATTGCACTATCCCTTTGTCTCCATATCCGGATTAAACACGAGACATAAATAGTCACACTTGTATATCCAATTCATAGTTCCTTGATCTTGGGAATATGCTTATGCAAGCAGATAACATCAATATCTCCATATTGATTTATCTGAGTCTGGCCAGACATTCAATAAGCCTCATCCCTCGAGTGGCCGTGGATATTTGCTCCCATTATGTGAGAGGTACAAATCCTCTCTACATCACTACGATCTCTAAACTTGCTTTCTATCATGTCCGATAGCTATCTTTATAGTCACCCATATACGGTGTAACGTTTGATAAAATCAAAGCATGATATTTCACAACTAGAGTATCTAGTGACTTCAAGTCTAAGGATTGAAATTATATAAGCACTACGAGAAGCGATTATGACTTCAACATAATCTAATGTATCCTTCTCGTTGTAGGTCAATCCAGTATGCCATTACTCCTAATGCATACCCATGTGTTGGATCGTGATATCTCCATATCAATCCAACCCCATACTATTCTATAGATGATTGTCCCATTAATCATTATAATTGACTAGGGATATTTAAGAATATAACACCTATATCCTAAGGACTTCAATCATGTTAACATATCTCTATATCGATAACATAATGAATCGTAAATCCACATATTTGTCACAATTAATTGGTTGCCACTAGGGCACAATTCCAACAGTCTCCCACTTGCACTAGAGTCAATCTCCTGCATTATATGCCTATTGATCTAGCGGGGCCCTCCACGTTTACACTGCGTAGAGGCGAGATATCTGATGGTATCTTGCAAATATTCACATTCCTCTATCAACAATTTGATTGAAATTGAATATTATGAGTAAGTGCATCTTATGCATAAATATACTCAGTCCTCTGTGATACAATCGGCAACTGAATCTTGCCCGAAAGCTTTCCAGCTCACAGTCCCTTCCACTAGTGCAAAAACAGAAAACTTGACTATAATCTGAAATCTTCTTTGTCAGATTTGGAAGTTCGCATCACTGTAACCCCTTACAGTAAACTCTTCCAATCCTTCATATATCAAGAATTCATCCTTTATTTCTTCTCAAGTACTTAAGGATAATATTTGATAACTATCCAGTGACGCTCACCTGGATTTGACTGGTATATCTGTTTCATGCCATATGACACGTCTCGACTAGTACATAACATGGCGTATCTCATGAATCTTATTCATACGGTCCTTTCCCAATCTAATTGGAAAGAAAATTAGTCTTCCTAAAGACTAATTCCATGTGACATAGGTAGAATCCTTGTTCTATACATGTTGAACCATATCAACACCTTTGTCAACTCATGTACTATGACCTAAGCCTCACAACCATCTTGATATATCTCCATAGATCTTCATAGGTCGCTTTGCCTAAGTCTATCATTGAAGATTAATTCCCTAGTCAATCTACCTAAGATTGCCAAGTAGGGACATCATTCTCAATGACTAGTATGTATCCACATACAACACCAGAAACATAACTGTGATCCCACTGACCTTCTTGTAGACACAAGTCTCATCTTCAATTTGATGGAACCAAAATCCTTTGATGGCATCATAAATTCGAAGAATCCAACTCCAAGAAGCTTGACTCAATCTATAAACAGATTGCTACAAGCAAGATGCGAATGGATTTAAGCATCACAACTCGAGAAATATTTCATCATAGTCTATACTATGAACTCACATGAATCCTTTTCCAAATCAGTTGTCCCTTAAAAGTAATCATATTACCATCCATGTTGGTTTCCTCATAACCCACTTGAACCCTATGGATTCTACCCTTTCAGGTGGTTCCACCAAAGTCCATACTTTGTTGGTATACATGGATTCCATATCGTATCTTATGGCTCCAAGCCATTTCTGAGAGTATGGCCCACACGTGGCCATCTCATAGGTTGTAGGCTCATCTCGATGAGTAATATATCACGGGTTATGAGAAATCCTTATTTCTCTAGTCCCTTGACATATCCTACCTAACCTACGAGGTTCTTGTGTTTTCTGAGTAGGTTGCTCCACAACACCTTGTGATCCTGCTCATGTTCCATCAAAAGGATCAATGTTCTGTTGTGGTTCCTGAACTCCTTCAAGTTCTACTGTCCTCCCACTTTTTATTTTAGAGACAATTTCTATCTAGAAACATTGTGGTTCGAGCAACAAACAATTTGATCTCGATTGGATTATAGAAATAATATCCCTTTCAGGATATCCCACAAACATTTATCCGACTTGGGTCCAAGTTTATCTGTAAAATCTTTACATAAACTTCATAACCCAAAATCTTTATGAACGACCTACTATGACACTTCCTAGTCCATATCACATATGGTGTTTTTCATAATTTATTTGGATGGAACAAGGTTAAGGGAGAAATTTGCTGTAATTAGAACATAGCCCCTAAAAGTAAATTGGAAGTTATTGTTTGACACATCATGGACTGAACCGTGTCCAACAATGTCCGAACTCTCATCTTAGACATGCCAAACCCATGTCGCGTGCTAGGTAGAGCGAGTTTGGATCATATCCAATATTCCCATAGATGCTTGTCAAAATCTTGGATCAAGTACTCTCCTCTACAATCCAATCGTAGAGCCCTAACGCTCTTGACAAGCTGGCTCTCTACTTCATTCTTGAGTTCTTTGAACAATTCAAATGATTCAGATTTGGCCTTCATAAGGTACACAAATCCATATTTCTCTGATCCCATCAGTAAATATGATGAAGTACTCAAAATCATGTTTGGTATCTGTGCTTTAGCGGCCTACATACATTAATATGTATGATTCCCAAAATATCATATCTTTGCCTAATAAATAAGTCTTACATATCTCATATGATTCAATAATCAAATGAGTTCTATATCCATCTATATGGAGTTCTAGATATGTATCTCTCATTCATGTGGCCTAGACGATAATGCTAAAGATAAGTGAAGTTCATATGATTATATGCAAACCTCTTGGTATTAATGTTATAGATGATATTATCATGATCAAGGATATACAATCCATTAGTTAAAATTGCATTACAATAATGCTTATTAGAATAAATGGAACAACATTTTTCCTTTATTATGATAGAGAGCTTTCTTGTCCAAACAAGAAACTGTGATAATTATCCTACTCATAGCAGGTTCATAATCACCTTTGTCTAATTCATGAAAAATTTCATAAAGTTAGAAATAATTCCCTACGGCCAATTGAGCAACTCCTTGCTTCAATACCCTACGTGTAGGTTTATTTCCTCCTTATCCAATTGTCCATATCTCTTGAGATTCTCCATATTTCTATAAATGCGAGATCCTCATCTAGTATCATATACTTTTGATGATGAGATAGACATATTGAGTTTTATAAGAAAATACCCAAATGGGAATTCATAATTCCTGTATTACTTACTTCCAGGTACTTTGGGCAGTTTCTCTTCATCTACACTACCTATGGGAGTTAAAGGCAACTTGCTTTTAGCAACAAGCCTGTTTTATACCTATGGGGTCGGCGCAAACCTTTTGCCCTTACCCATGCTGTTAACCATTAACATTTTTAGCCTATTCCCTTTCCTTAGTGCTTTGTTTAGTGACCTTCAATCATATTGAGTAAATCAATCTTTAAAACAAAACTATAATTGCATCCAATGCAATTCTTGGTCCACCCTGGGTGAATAACAATTTATTCTTTATCTATCTCATAGATAACACCCATTCACTAATGTTTCAATTATATTGAATTAGCTTGGTTGCATAACGCAAAGTGGAGCAACACTTCAAACCTTTCATGTCTAGCTCGCTCTTTTAAAGAGCTTCTTTCAATGTATGATCATATCATACGCCTCCATGTTCTCATCTTGCTTCCAAAGCTCATAGTTCATGGCAGCTATCATGAGGAAAGTCACATCCAAAGAACCACTCTTTGATGTTCCTTTCCATTAGGTCTTAGTGTGTTTTGGTAGTTGGCGGGAAGAGAACTTTATGTTCTACAATATAGAACAATTTCTCTTTTATTTGAGAACAATTCTTAATTTTATACCAACCTAGAAAATAGATTCCATACAGCTTGTCCATCTTATGGACATAAAGTCGTGTTTTGTTTGTTTAATGCCATGTATATTCAATACTAAAAGGATTATGCAAATTATTGCGGCGTTTAACTATATTCAACAAGGATTTAAGTTGTCAAACATAGCTCCCACTATTTTTCTCAGTTAATAACCCTCCATATTAATACGGAAAATACCATTATATTTTCTAGTGGGTCCAAGATCCCTTTTTCACTTCTTCTTAAGCTTGCTTTGGCAAGTCACCCAAGAATTGGTTATTTAGGTAGGAACCATTCCAAGTGCATCCCATACAAATCTTGGTCCAATTAGGTGAATAACTATTTATTATTTATCCTTTAGATAACGCCTAATTGTCATGCCTCTAGGTTCATCAATCCAATTGATTCTTACCTAGTTGCGTCCAACCTCTTGCTTCAACATACACACATTACTAGCTTGTGTCGTCCGCAACACGCCATGGTAAATTAAAATCGCCTTGCTTTGGAAAGCCTGAATTTTAATAAACCTTGATCATGAAGGGTGTTTAGGCAAGAGAAGGCAAAACGCAATATCTTATTTGAGGGATTTAGTAGTTCTTAATTTGTTTGGTTGATCCCATCAACATGATCTACTTATTTGGATTGGGAAATCCACAATAAAAGACCAACTTTGTTTACTATTATCTTGTTAACGTATTGCTAGTATCGCCATACACACAAAATAAATAACAAGACATAAATAATAAACATCCACAAAAAGAAAAAATAACATGGCATGGATATGGGCCCTAGACTAAGATATTACCAAGCTAATGATAATATCTATATGCCCTAAAGTGACAAGCTCATCTCCATGTGCTCCGCCATAGCCGCGCGCCTAGGGTAGGGTGTCTTCATCGTCTTTTGGCTTCTTTGGTTCTCCGGTCTTCTTCTCCATGCTCTTGGCTATCATCTAAATATTTCTAATTCTAGCCTAACATCCACAATAAATAAATATATAAATAAATAAATAAAGCCTCACATGCTGAGGAGAAAAACGACTCGCAGGCCGTAAAACCTAATTAATTATTACATTAATTTGATAAGCTCGCAGGCCGTAAACCAAACAAAAAAAATATAAAACATCCACAACCTAGGCCATATCCACCCACCACGTAACAAAGCACATAATACAGTTAAAACCAATTTTTAACGCGCTTTTATAATTTTTTAGTTGTTTTGGACATACTAGGGTCAAAACGGTCCTAGAGGTTCACCATGGGTATGGCCGAACCAACCAAGGAACCGCCACACTAGGCCCGGGCCGGCCGGCCCCTAGCCCACACAGCTAGACCGTGCGCTAGGTGCGCCGACCCCCTTGGGCTGTGTGTCTTGGACGACAAGCAAGGGAGGGGCGGTTCCCTTATGGGGCCGCTCCTTCCCATGGATTTGTTTCCAAAAACAATTCCTTCCTTATTGGGTTGTTTCCAAAACACCCTTTTGCCTTGATGCCCAAGTTTGATTGTTTCCATACTTGAAAAACTCTTTTCAAAGCATGTGCCCAAACCCTAGTTCTAGATCCAAAATTCCTCACATCCTATGTGATCAAACTCACTAATTTACACATCCAATGTTAAATTAAGTCTTGTTTATTGCATCGATTATGCTAATTAATTTCAGTTTCGCGTAATATGAATAAAATGGTGTAAAAACTGAAATCGTAACACATAAAATCATGTTATGCACTACGACCTGTGGCTCTGGTACTACTGTTGGGTTTCGACGTAGGTTACGCAGCGGAATAATAAAAATTTAATTCCTATTCAAATTCCACCAAGGATCACAGGAAGAGACATTCATAACATGATGAAGGACATAGAAGATGTGTACCTTTTTGGTTCGGGAGATCACACGGAGAATAATGTCCTCGTCTCTACGGTTGATCCACGTCTAGAGGCGAGATCTAGATTCTTCCTTCTCCTAGTGCTAGCTTGGACCGGAGGAAGAGGGAAAATCGAATCATGCAACGAGGACAAGAGAGGGGTTCGGCCCTCTCTTGTGGCCGACGGGACGGCTAGGAGGGTTCGGCCCTCTTAGCTTGTCTCTTGCTTTCTCTTTTTGCTCTCTCTCCCACTCACTTATGTTATGAGCATTCGTTGTGGGAAGGAAGCTAGAGCATCCTTTATATAGTCCAACAACTCCTTGTTAAATACATAAGGCACTTCCTAGTTCTACATGAACTTGGTTTAGTCTCTTCCTTGCATATTACACCTACTAAGTTTGCAAGGTGTTGCAAAGTGAGCCTTCTCATTAATTAATCAATTAATTAATTACTAACATGGAGCGGTGTCTAGCAACACATCCATGCCACCCAACTAATAAAAATAAGTCAGTGATCCCGACAAACCTCTTGTGCCCAATATCACTTATTGCGCTATCCCTTTGTCTCCATATCCGGATTGGACACGAGACATAAATAGTCACACTCGTATATCCAATCCATATTTCCTCGATCCTGAGAATTTGCTTATGCAACCCTCGAGTGGTCGTGGATATTTGCTCCCATTATGTGAGAGGGACAAATCCTCTCTTCATCACTACGATCTCTAAGATTGCTTCCTATCATGCCCGATAGCTATCTTTATAGTCACCCAGTTACGGTGTAACGTTTGATAACATCAAAGCATGATATTTCAGAACTAGAGTATCTAGTGACTTCAAGTCTAAGGATTGCAATTATATTAGTGTGCACAAGAGATTCCGGCAGGGAGACCTCCGTGTACACCGTAAGTAGAGGATCAGAGATAGCACAGGAAGAGTTGGGTTGTGTGTAGGGAGAGAGTAAGGCAGTAGTAATGTCTGAGAGAGAGACAGAGGTTTGGCAGAGCTTCCGCGTATGGCTAGTGTGTTCTCCTTTGTATGGAAAGGTTAACGTCCTATATATAATGGAGAATGTGACCGTTGCAGTGTGGTTAATGCGCCCATCAATGGCGGCTTAATTAGCTTAACCGCAACGGCACGTTCGTCCACCTATATAGGGACTGTTACAGCACGTTATGCGCGAATACCGGAACCGTTACGAGGTTGACCGGATTGACCGGGTTTATGGAGCTCGTGCCATGAATCTCTCAAAAGCAGTTACTAAAGGTCGCTCGCGGGCTTGGCTCGCACGCGACTCTAGCCTCCAAACCACTAAGTCCCTACAAGTCCCGTGCAGTGGTATGCGAGGGCTCTGTCTCGCAGCCCCCACATGGATCAGCGCGGCTGGTGATCCAGTGTGTGTGGAGCACAGTATGGTGTGCTGGATGGTTGTCATGTGGCCAAGATCTGTCAGCTCAGAAAGCACTATCTACATTAGCCCCCTTTCTGCGCGTGAAGACTCATAGCTGTATAGACTTCCATGCGCGGAAACCAACTTACGCGTCGCTGCCACGCACCAATTCAAACATAAGTAAATTCAGCCCCCGTGCGTGCCATTATGACCTAAAACCCCTAGAGTCGTGCCGTCTGGCCTTTAGGGTTTTAGGCGTGACGTCAGCTTGTCCTGTGATTGCGCGATTCGACGGTGACGGTTGCGATTCGACTACTGTAAGGACGCAACCCTTCATTGTTTTTGGATAAATACTTTGTACTCTCCATTGTTGCAAAGCATCACTTCTTTATCTTAAAGTGAATGATACCCGGAAGTCTTCGAGAGCAGATCCAAATAATCAATCACCAGTTCACTCTTGTCAATCGTCTTCTTCGATTGTGTGCAGCCAAGCAAACTTCATCAAAACAAGGTTGGCCTTGTTTAATTTTGTTTAACATACCGATGTACGCTTTGAACTGTGTTGGATCTGCAAACCCATGACATATTATCTGTTGAACACTTGTGAAGAAGCTCCAATCTTTGAACTTAATTTCAGCTTAATCCCCCAATAATAAGGACCTTGGATGTAGGGTTTTGAAATTCTTGATAATGCAAACAATTTCCAACCTCTAATTTCTGAAACTGATACCAGAAACTGTTCATCTTTCTTCCCATAGATCTTGAATCTCAGAATTCGAACTGAAGTGTGGCATATTTCTCCCCCTTTTTTTTCTTGTTTTTCCGCAGGAATGGCAAAGACAAGAGGAACTAGACCCACCAAGGAGGACGAAGAGATACCTGATCTTCCACAAGCTCTTTGGCGAAAAGCCCCCTACCTGGGTGGCAAGGACTTCTACCATGCGGGAGTTAAGGCAAAGAAACTACCTGCTTCTGTCCCCAATGAGGGATTGCTAACATTAACTCCTCCAGTTAACTCAGCCTTGCTTGATTTGATTGGCTCCGAGGACGTGGTTCGACTGGGAATCGAAAATGGGTACTTCCCGTATGCTGCGATTTCCACCCAAGCTTTTGTTCAGAAATTGGATTACATGGACGAGTGGATTGACCATGTGCTGACCGATCATGCTGTGACTCTCAACGAGGCCGGCGTATACTTCGTCGTTCGGGCTATGAAGGGTGCTGCCGTGAAGCTGGACCAGTCCATGCTTCTAAACCTTCTTTCCCGCTACTCGCCTGCGACTCACACTTTTCACTTTGCTGAGTTCGAGGCTGCTCCCACGCTCGAGGACGTGCATATGCTGTATGATCTGTCTCCCATGGGCGAGGTGGACCCTTTGAGTCCCTTGAGGACGGATGCGGAGATTGCTTTGTACACGCAGATGGAGGAGTGCTTGTCAGAGGTAAAGAAAATCTCCACCCGGTGGACCACTACCAAAGCCCTTCCTGACTGGCAACTGGTTGATACGTCTTCGAAGAATACTTGGAACAAATGGGTGCAGTACTTCTTCCGTGACTACGCGAACAGCAGCATTACCAAGAAGCTTCTGAGTCAAGACCCAGAGGCCACGAATTACATGGAAGGTAAAGGCTATCACTTGACCCTTTGTGCTTTCCTCTGTGCCTGGCTGTCGAGGTACTTGATTGATGGTCACCCGCACAATGGGGTCTTCTATCACGTTCTGCCACTTGCTGTGAAACTGGCCCTTGGCCAGAAAGTCGCACTTGGACCCTTGGTCTTGGGTACGCTGTACTATAGACTGGATCAGCTAGTTGTGGCCATGAAAGAGTCGCGTGGCCGCCTCGACATACTGACTTTCGTCAACATTGCCTTCTTGACGATGTGGGTCTTTGAGCGATGGCCTTCATATGCCCCAACTGCTTCTAAACCCAACAAGTGGTGTCCCCCAGGCGCGATGGAGGAGCGTAACAGCGGCAGAGCTGCGAGGTGGTTCGGAGCGAACAATACCAGGTGCGTTTGGAGCCTGATATGCGACAACCGGCGAGAGTTCATTGCCAGGCCCTATGCCGTGCGTATTGAGAACGTGCGATGGTTTCCAAAGCTGTACCCTTCTAAGGGTGTTGTCTTCTCAGAAGAGCTCCTCTTTGAAGAGGGATCGCATTTCCATGAACGCTACCGCGAATTCTTTTGCTGGTGCCTGCGAGGTTCCCTACCTGCTCTCGCAGAGCATATTCGTGAGCTCGCTCCGAGGTACGAAAGGATTACTGTGGATTTTGACCCCACTCGAGTTTCTCCCCAGTTCGGCTTTGATGCAGTGGCACCCTCAATCTGGCCACAGTCCATTATCAGAGGCTGCTATAAGCGCTTGTTGACAAAGGAGTGCAAAACAGTCTTCATGAGCAACCTTCCCTTTGAGCAACCTGCGGGTAACCGCGAAGGTGGTTGTTCTAAGAACTGGCCCGGATACTGGCACGCCCAACAGACAAGGTTTGAGACGCAGTAGGCCCCTCAGCCAAGCAGAGCTCCTTTGATCAAAAGGAACTCTTTCCCGTTTCGTCCCAATTGCAGTCTGGACGAATCTGAATATGGTTGCTACTCATTGTTGGATCATGAGAACCATTTGTGCCCTGCCTTCATTATGGATGAAAAGATCGCCGCAGTTAAGAAAGGCGACTCGCATGTCATCAGATATAGCGAGACTTTTGCTAAGGTAAGCAACTTCTTTTGCATGCGTTTAACTTCTTGATTTTCTCATATTGACATCTTTATTCTACACTGCTTGCTGTAGTGCCATGTGCGGAGGTTCGCATCTGGCGATCGTTCCAAGTCGCTGCTTAACACGATTGTTACCACAAGAAGACAAGGACAGTCGTTCCTGCTAGCATCAAGGATGGATCCTGACGTCGAAACCAGGATTCGCGGGGTCATGAATGCTTTTGCTGACTCGCTGATAGATAATGCTCCGGCCTTGTCTCCCCCTAGAGATAATCCGTCTCCTCCAGCGACTGCCGCGCCAAGAGCGAAGAGACCCAGGCAAAGGGGAATTACAATCTCTTCTCCTAGAAGCGTTCCAACTTCCCCTCCTGCGAGATCCCTTTCTGCCAAGGACAAGGGCAAAGGTCGCATGACCAGTAAAACGCGAAAGGAGCTCGCAGTGGAGACCTTCGTTCCATTCGGCCAGGAGGAAGAAGAGGAGAGGCGGGGGCCAAGAGGAGGATATGAAGAAGAAGAAAGAGCAAATGTGATACATGAGGAAGAATCAGGAGGTAACTCCATCGCGTTTCCCCTCTCATTATCGTAATTCTTTTGCAACTCGATCTTGAACCAATCGTTTCTTCGCAGATGATGATGATGATGAGACCATCGGTGGCCTTTTGGCCAAGAGACAGAAGAGGGATGCTCATTCTGGCATTCCGGACGAACCCATAAGCGAGGACGTTCTTGCCGAGTCCAGGAAGACAGCCGCGGAAGCTGCTGAAAGGAGAAGGCAGCGAGAAGACGAGGAGCTCGAGCGTGTGAGGCAGCGGAGCCTCGAAGAGCAACATGTTGACGACTTAGTGCGTCCAGCTGATGAGGAAGATGCGCTTCCCGAAGAGGTGGCTCCTCAAGCAGAGGAGGAGGATGCGGCTCCCGAAGAGGATGCGGCAGCCTTGGAGCAAGTCCAGGCAGATTTTGAAGAAATCGCAGGCGGCAATAAAGGTGAGATTTTTAATCTCGCAGTAACTTATCGAGATGTTATTGTGGGTGCCTTAGAGCATGGTGTGTCAAAAGCTGACATTCGCCGTTGGCTAGTAGGCAAGTGCGGTGAACCCTCAGGTAATCACTTGATCGATATGCGTGAACTAAGATTAGCAACTCAAAGCATAATCATGACTAGTTTTTCGCGCCCCAGGTCACGCTCATTTTAAAGGCATGCTTAATGAGGACACACTAATAGGGCATGGTTCCACGTCTTTAGTGTATGACGAAGATACTGCAATCTCACCTTCGCGTGGAGGTGCTTGCTCTTAGCTTTAGCAAAGATAGCAAAATAACGTACAATACGAGTCACCTCATATCATCGCATTTTGTATCGCAGGCAATGCTGATGAACCCGTGCTGGAGCAAAGGAGTCAACCTTCTGCGTCCTATGTCCCGGTGCCGAGTTCCCATACCGAGAAACCCGTCGCAGCTGCTGAATACGCAGGAGAGCCTTTTGAGGATGTCATCGAGCTTTCTGATGATGCCGAGGCTGACACTGTGCTAATGGAGGAAGATGTCCATGCTAATGCTGAGGAAATGAGAACAAGTGATGTTGATGCTACCGCATCTGAGAGTGTCCCTCGCCAAGCAACTTTGGCTGCCACCACGCCTCCAGCAATGACTGAATCGGTGGCACCTCTTCCTGCGTGGAGCTTTTGGGGCTCGCAGGTCGGGGCTGCGATCACACATGGTGCGGCTTATACTCTTCCCCCAAATTATGAGGATTTAGAGCTCGCAGCTGATAGAAGGGCTATGGAACGAGGACAATCTTCGATCACTCCAGCAATGCGCATTCCTTCTATTCATGAGATCCTCGAAGGAACTGGTAAGTCGTGGTTTGCTGTTTGTGTTTCGCATTCTTCATTTGCGAGTTTGATAGCATGACTTAGCTTTTGATATTGCTTCAGGTTTGAAGCAAGCCGATGTGGACTGGCTAGTTCGGATGCGCCTTGCCTACCCCCAATCATTTGCGAGATCTTTGGAGATAGGGCCCTTTGATAGGAGGTTGTTCCTTACCGAAGCCATTTGGATTTTGGAGCAGCTGTCTACGGCCACGCCTGCGACCATTTCTCCTCAGAGTGCTGAACTGCTTTTTGGCATGTGCCAAAATCTTCTCGCCAAAGTTCAAGGCAGGCTGGGTTTCAAGTTTCTTATGAAAAGAGTTACCCTGATTCGCGCAGCCGTAACTTTGAAGCTCGGCCACCAAAACCTCGCAGCTGAGAAGCAAAAGGTGGAACAGCAAAAGCAAAAGGTTGAAGAGGCTATGAAGCTTTATCATGAGATGAATGCCAAGTGCGAGCAATTGAAGCAGGAAGTGGAGCAGGTAGAGAATCTGAGCCGTCAGTTCACCCCTCATGACTCCTTGATCAAGGGTTTACTTTGAAATTTGAAAAGTAGCAAATGAATAGCAAAAACATCATTGTAATGTTGCTAGGGTTTCTCCCCCTTTTTTTAACAAAAGAATCGACGTGCCCGTTTTGCCCTTTCCGGGATTTGATGGAATATCTCTGTGCATATCTAATTATGACATCAGCAATTGATATTCTGCTTGATTTTCGCGCTAATTTCTCATAAGATAAGCACGCTTTCTTTGGGAAGTCCATCCGAATCATGAATATCCGTCATTAATTAGGATACGCAACTGAATCGTCGTAGCCTTTAGTAGGGTAATTGATCGTTACCGCTTTTCAAGGCGTAAGTGATTGACCTTACCCTCTTTTCAAATTCTGCTGACTCATCTTGGAAACTGAAGAGTCTCCACAAGGTCTATATAAACCCTCTCTTTGCCATTTGGGTTCTTCATCCCAAAAATGTGCTTTGCCGTGAGTCCTTACGACTGCTGGCTTCAACGCTTGTTTTTCGTTGATTCATGGCAACTCCAAGTTGTGAATCCTGAGTTTGCGCTTTGTGCTATAGAAATAGTTTCCAAGATCCGCTTTATGAGGCTTACTAATCTTTGTAACCTTTATAAATAAGATTGAGATGATATCTCATGTGTGTTCGAAGAATTTTCTTCGTCTATTATGTTTGCAGGTCATGTTTCCGGCCGCCTCCCATTGAGGTGCAGCGCCGTAGTGACCGTGCTACCGACTCGTAATGAACGGCGGAATTCTCCTCCAGCATCCCTGGAGGAGAATTTCTTTCCTCTTCGTTCTTGAACTCAGTAGGCTAGCCAATGCCCTTGTCTATCAGGACAAGGAGCCCAGTACCAGAGGAATGACTGCTTCCCTTGTTTTGCACGACTGCATATGCCGGAACAGGTGGTTCCTCTGGTACATATCTTGATCAGACAGGGGCCTTGTCAGATCCTGAGATCTCGGACGTAGCATCACCTAGATCTTGCTGCTAGGGACGTAGCGAATGGCGAGTTGATCTCTTCGCAGAAGCATCCTACTTGCTACAGATCTTTGGCCGCAGATCTGTGCATCGCATAGCCGGTGTTGGGACCGTTAGGTTCATCCTTTATCAGCTAGGATTCCCTCGATGTGTTACTTCGAGCTTGTAAGTTACTTTTCGAATGCATTGTAAGCCATGTTGGCTGCGTAGTTAGATTTGAGCTTTTTCGCTTGTAAGCTGCTATCTAGACAGATAAGTTGTAAGTCCTTTCGACTCATAATGATAAATTGCTTTGTATGATTTGCTGTTTTGTTACAACAAATTACAATTTCGCATGTGCATCGGCAGATTTCGCCTTGTGTGATGCTATATACATACTTCATATTTGCTATCTGCCGTATAAATTCGCAGATATTTTATTAGATCATTCGAGATCGTGTTTTCGCAGCTGTGCCATCTTGGCAGATGGGCTTGTGTTTTGGATTCAAGTGCAAGTGCTATCTTATCAGATAAGCTTTTGTAGGCCACTTAGGATCGCTTTGCACAATGCTGCTATCATGGCAGATAGACTTCACAACGATTTTCAAATCGCATTTGTATAGCTTTGTTATCGCAGCAGATAGGCTTGAAAGATCATTCAAGATCATGTTCGCATAGGCTGCTATCGCAACAGATAGGCTTAAAAGATTACTTAAGATTGTTTTCACACGAGCTGCTATCGTGGGAGATAGGCTTAGAAGATCAATTAAGATCGCATTTGAATAGGTTGCTATCGTGACAGATAGGCTTAGAATATCAATTAAGATCGCATTTGCATAGGCTGCTATCGTGACAGATAGGCTTAGAAGATCAATTAAGATCGCATTTGCATAGGCTGCTATCGTGACAGATAGGCTTAGAAGATCAATTAAGATCGCATTTGCATAGGCTGCTATCACGACAGATAGGCTTAGAAGATCAATTAAGATCACATTTGCATAGGCTGCTATCGTGACAGATAGGCTTAGAAGATCAATTAAGATCGCATTTGCATAGGCTGCTATCATGACAGATAGGCTTAGAAGATCAATTAAGATCGCATTTGCATAGGCTGCTATCGTGACAGATAGGCTTAGAAGATCAATTAAGATCGCATTTGCATAGGCTGCTATCCTGACAGATAGGCTTAGAAGATCAATTAAGATCGCATTTGCATAGGCTGCTATCGTGACAGATAGGCTTAGAAGATCAATAAAGATCGCATTCAAGTAGGTTGCTATCGCGACAGATAGGCTTTTGCTAACAGTAACAATAAACCAAATGAAGCAATATAAAAAAGCCAGAAGTATGAAATTCTTCCCATTTGGGAGAAGCCTTTTATTACAGCACTCTCATATGGGAGAGGTGAGATTACAATTCTCTCATATGGGAGAGAAGATTGTGCGAATCATAGCTATACAAAGCATAAAGCAACGTTGTAATAAAACGCGTAAAATGAGAGAAGTCAAGGATAGTACTTCTTAATCCAGCACATGTTGACTGAACTTGGGGTTGAGGTCGTTCCGTGCAACCTCCGTATGCTGCAGTAGCCACTGTCAAAAACTTATGTGACTTCGAAGGGTCCTTCCCAATTGGCTGCGAACTTTGGGTGAGCCGCTTCTCACATGCAATGGTCAGATGCGCGCAAGACCAAATCTCCAACTGCGAAATCTCTACGTTGGACTGTTTTGTTGTACGCACGAGCGATCCTTTCTTGATACCGCTTGTTGGTCCTTTTAGCTTGTTCTCGTTTTTCTTCCAGCAAGACTAAGTCATGATCGCGTTGATTGTCGTACAATGCGTGGAAGGCCAATCTTGCCGAATTAACTTTCACCTCCGCGGGTACTACAGCCTCAGCTCCATAGCATAGGAGAAATGGTGAGACCCCTGTGGGTGTCCTTGGAGAAGTCCGGTAGGCCCACAGGGCTATTCTTAGAGAATCAGCCCACTTTTTGTGGTCATCTGCGACCATCTTGCTCAAGATCCTCAACAGCGTCTTGTTGGTCGCTTCTGCTTGACCATTCCCCTTCGGGTAGTACGGGGTGGAGCATATCTGCCTGATGTTGTATTCTGCTAGCTTCGCAGCCACCTGGCGATTAACAAAAGAAGTACCATTATCTGAAAGGATGGTGTTGGGTATTCCGAACCTGCATATGATGTTTTCTTGGATGAAATGGACCACAGCTAGCGCATTTGCCGTCTTCAGTGGTATTGCCTCCACCCATTTGGTGAACAGCTCAGTTGCGGTGAGAATAAAATGATTCCCATGCGAAGTTGGTCGGATGGGACCAATGAAATCCAACGCCCATGTGTGAAATGGCCATGGCGTTCCCAATGCATGTAGATCCACAGCAGGAGCATGCACTAGATTTCCTTTGAATTGACACTCCTGGCAGCGTCGTACTTTGGTGCGGTAATCAGCCTCCATCGTGGGCCAGAAATATCCAATTGAGAGGAGCTGCCTGCATAATTTCGCACCTCCTTGGTGTTCCACCTGATGAGAAAGGTCCATGACTTCTTGTGCTTCCCTGCCGTCTAGACATCGCAGCAAGTTGCCCTCATGGCCTCTTCGCCAAAGTAAGTTCTCTTGCACCACATATCGGGATGCTTTCCTTTTCAACTTCTCCGCTTCTTTTCTCGATTCGGGTACGGCGCCCTGGGTGAGAAAATCGAAGAGTGGTTTCCTCCAATCCGCATCATCGTCGGTTAGAGTGATGAGTAAGGAATCTTTGATCAGTGCGCAACTCTCGCACTTTCCCTGTATTAGTGTTGCGGCTGTTGACATGTCAGGTCAGTGAATGCCATATCTCTGAGCCTTTCGATAGATTGACACTTCACTTTCTCCGCACGCATGCTGATGAATCTTCTCTAGCAGCAACTGTCCCTCTTGCTCGGAAACACATCGCATGAGTATTCCGCCAGGGCCCTTGTAGTAAAGGGTGTTGTCATGTATGCAATACCCCTTTGTGAGTGCCCAGCTCTCGCTGATTGTGCCTTCTGCGATGGCTCGTAAGATTGCCTTTCTCCAGTCCGCATCGTCCATGCGTTCATCGTCGCGCGCTTCTTCTGTTAACGCCGACGATGTTCGCACTTCGATCGAGATTCTTGCGGGACATTTGTCCGTACTAACCTTGGATCCCAAGGTTGCCAAAGCGTCTGCATGTCTATTGTCCGCTCGGGGCTTGTGCTCGTATCTGACGTCGCAGAATTGCTGCACCAGCTTTTGTACCAAAGTCCGGTAGGACATAAGGTTAATCTCCTTTAAACCGTACTCGCCCGAGGCTTGCTTGACGATCAACTTGGAGTCTCCCATGACCGTCAGATTGCTTACTTCCAAAGCTTTCGCCGCACGGAGTCCCGCGATGAGAGCCTCATATTCCGCTTCATTGTTGGTGACTGCGAAGTCAAGCTTTGCGGACATCTGTATGACCTCCCCATCTGGCTTGGTCAAGACTATCCCAATGCCTCCGCATTTCCTTGTTGACGAACCGTCGAAATGGAGCGTCCAATAGGGTACATCGATTGCATAGATTTCAGGTCCTTCGAGTTCTTCTTCGACTACAGGCTCATGGCTGTTGTCGGGGAACTGTGCCAAAAAATCTGCTACCGCCTGCGACTTAATTGCCCGCGGCCGAACGCATGTGATATCAAACTGGGAAATGGTCATATACCATTTTGCCAATCTTCCTCCAGGAGTAGTGTGAGTTAGCAGGTATCGTATGGGATCACTTTTTGTAGCCACCACAACTTTGTGCGACGCGAAGTAGTGTCTCAACTTCTCTATTATGAAGAATAGGGCAAGGCAATGACGCTCAATGTCTGTGTACCTTGATTCTGCGGGCTGCACAATAAGATAGATGTAGTAGATGGGCCTTTCTTGACCTTCGTACTCCTGAGCCAAAAGTGCTCCTATGGTTTTCCTGGTTAACGTCAGATACAGTAAAAGCGGTGATCCCAACTGAGGTGCGATCATTATTTTTTAAGACGTCAGCAGTTCTTTCAGCTTCCCGAACGCAGCTTCGTGCTCCGGAGTCCAGTTGTATGCGGCATCTTTTTTGAGAAGATTACTGAAGCAGAAAGTGATCTCAGCAATCGCTGGGATGAATCTTCGCAGATACGATAGCTTCCCCAAGAATGTCTTCAAGGCACTCTGGTCATGCGGCGGAGTCATGCTGATGATGGCCGAAACTTTCGCAGGGTCAGACTCGATTCCTTGGCGATGTACCACGCATCCCAAGAATTTCCCTGACGTTACCCCAAATGCTCATTTCATAGGGTTCATCTTTAGCTGAAAGCGTCTGCATCTGTTGAACACCTTCCGCAAATCTGCCAGGTGATCTGCCTCCTGCTTGGATTTAACCACGAGGTCATCTACATAAAACTCCACTTCTTTGTGCATCATGTCGTGGAATAGGGCCATCATGGCTCGCTGGTAGGTTGCTCCTCCGTTTTTGAGACCGAAGGGCATCACCGTGTAGTTGAACACTCCCACTGGGGTGATGATTGCAGTTTTCGGTGCATCTTCAGGGTCCATCTTGATCTGGTTGTACCCGCTGAAGCCGTCCATGAAACTGAACATGCGATGACCCGCTGTCGAATCGATAAGCAAATCGATGTTAGGGAGCGGAAAATCGTCCTTGGGGCAGAAGCGATTGAGATCTCGGAAGTCCACGCAGATGCGAAGCTGTCCGTTCTTCTTTACCACTGGCACAATATTGGCCAGCCATGTGGGATGGTGATTCGGTTCTATGAACCTGGCGTCCAGGAGTTTGACAATCTCCTGTTTGATCTTTACATTAAGCTCCGGCCTGAAGCTTCTTGTGCTCTGCTTTATCGGCTTAGAACCCGGGATGATGTCTAAACGGTGCATGGTGATGCTTGTGTCCAGTCCGGGCATCTCATCATACTCCGATGCGAACACGTCTTTGTACTCAGTCAGGAGCTGCAGTAGTCCTTGCTCCTCCTCGCTTGTGAGGTCCGCACTTAAGAAGAGTAGTCTCTTCTTTTCTTCGTTCGGGCTTAGGAACACTTCCTTTAGCTCTTGCTTCTGTGGTCTGGGTCTGTCTTCCATGCATTCGGGTGCTTCTTTGAGTTTCTCATCTGGAGTGCTCTGCATTGGCTCTCCCGTTACCGCAATCCGCTCGATTTGGTTGATTTGCCCAGGGATATCCCCATGCCCGCGTGAGGACATCCCCGCGCACCTTCATATGCGATAGCATTTCTTCCCATTGGCGTAGAAACTTTCTATATCCTTGCCTTCGGGGTCATGTTTTGCTATTCTCTTCAGAGTATACACGTTCTTTCGCTGGTAAGCGATTCGCGGCGCCTCTTCGCGTGCGGGCGGCTTTTCCTTGGCATCCTCCCTTGTCACCATCACTCCCGCAGGTGACTGATCCTTGATATCTTCCCAAAGGGGTAGAGGAGTAGGGTTGAATGGTCCCGGTATTTGCTCGTCCGCCATCTCGGTGAACCACACTGCCTCGCTCAGATGTGCTTCATCCATGTTGAATGGATTCGTTCAAGCCGGTATCTCGACTATTCTGTCGTTCCAGATAGCTTTCATAACTTGGTGAGCTGTTGAAGGGACCGCGTCAAAGCGATGAATCCAGGCTCGACCTATGATCATGTGATACGTAGTGTTCGCATCTATGACATAGAACTTCGCTGAGCACTTGATTTTGACGATCTGAACGCCCAGGCGGATCCATCCAATCGTCATTCTGGAGTCGCTTCCAAATCCCATCAGCGGAGATGGACGCCTGACAATCTTGTGCTCAGGGATCCCTGCTAACTTCAGTGTGTGGAGCGAAACGACGTTGACCGCTGCTCTTCCATCGACGAATGCTCTTTTGAACTCGACGCCATTGATGATGGCCGTCACGTACAGGGGCCTCTGGTGGCTCGCATCTGTCTTTTTGTCGCTGGCGGAAAAGGTCATAATCTTTTCTGTAGGGCGAGACGCCCAGATGACTTTCCCGTTGGAGACTACAAGATCCTCCTCGTAGTCCTCCGCTATCCTCAAGATTGATTTCGTCATTTCTGTCCGGCACTTCTCGGAGAAGTTCAACTCGTCGAAGAATCTGCTAAAGCCGTGCGACCCCTTCATCCGGTCGGCACGTTCGTCCTCCGTGTCTAAGCTGTAGTCCTCATCATCATGGACTTCTGCAATGATGGGTCGACCATCCTCTGCGACCTCTTCCAGATCCACAATCGAGATCATGTCGACCTCTTTACCTTTCGAGTCTTGCTCCGCATGGGCAGGAAGTGGATTGTTGCAAACATCCTTCCTATGATCGCTGACGATCAGCTCGCCGTTCTTCATCTTCTGGTTGAATACAATCCTGAGCTTCTTACAGTCCGCTGTGGGATGCATGACCTTGCCGTGGTACTCGCACCACTTCGGGTCCCTCACCATCTCCTTGGAGGGTGCCTTCTCGAGCGGCGGTAGGACACCGTCCTTGCGCCACTTCCTGCAGAGGTCGCTTGCCTCTTCCACCGAACATGGGAGAGGTGGTACGTCGAAGTTCACAATCTTCGCCTGCTTCTGGGGTGAAACTGTATTGACCTCAGCTTCGCGTCCCCTCTTGTAACTGAATCTCCCGATCTTGTAGGTGGTACCGCTCGAGGATCGCTCCGGAGCGTTTTTCTTTTTCTGCCTCTCCACTATAGGCTCGATGTTCTTCGTGCATTCGATTAGCTTTGAAAACGTGGGCGTTTGCAGGTTGATGAGCATACCTTTGTATTCATCTCGCATGCACTGCAGGCATATCTCTACAAGCCGACTTTCGAGCATCGGATCTTTGCATTCCAAAGATTTCGCCCTGAACTTCTTGATGAAATTTATCCCGTTCTCTTCGCGCTTCTGATACATCCGCGAGAGGTGGATCATTGTCACCTTTTCCTCCATTTGGAAGAACTTGGTGTAGAACTTCTGGACCATGTCATCCCAAGTCTTGACGGACCCAGCTTCCAACGTCCTGTACCACTTATACGCCACGTTTCCCAAAGACTTCGGGAATTCTCGCATCAGCAGCTTGGGATCAGCTCCATACGGCCCCATGACATCGATGAAACGCATGACATGTTCATGAGCGTTTCCATTGACATCCTCGAACTTATCCCATTTAGGAGCCTTGTACCCAACCGGGTTAGGCATGAGATAGATCTCCCGCGGGATGGGTGGATCGTTGTCTAGCTTTGGGATGATGGTATCCGCGAATGATTGGTGAGCCAGAATGGTGTCTATACGCTTCTGCAGAGACGTCATACACTCTGGGGTGTTTCCCTCGGTAGTAGGTGGAGGGGTCGCCGAAGGCGGAGGCGACACATATGCCGTAGGAGGATTGGGGACGTATTGAGCGTTCGCATTACCCCAGATTGCCGTTGGAGGAGGCAAGGGATATTGTGAGGCCGGATTAGGTACCAAAGCCGGAGGCTGAGGGGTGTGAGCCGTGAGGGGCAACATTTGAGCCGTCGACCCTTGAATCGAGGGTAGCTGCGTAGTTGCTGGTGGAGTCTGCAGATTAGGGTTGGGAGGTGTGGTTGACACTCCCAATCCTTGAGCGGTGGAGTTTCCTCCTCCCTGAGAGACGGCGGTGGCTTGCGCAGGGATCGGTGTAAGAGTCCCCAAGACAGCCATGATCCGTTCTAGCTGCGCAGATTGAGCTTTGAGGGCTTTCGCCTGACCTTGGATGGTGGCGTCCAAGGATTCTAGCGTCGGTGCCTCACCGGGGGTCGTAGGAGTGCGGCGGGCCTCCACTCCCGAGGCGGTTTCAGTGGAAGGCGATCTGTTGCTGACATCATCCTCCTGAGACATGGTTGCTTTTGTTGGTAAGTTCACGTCAGGTTCACCAAAATGTGCACAAGAGATTCCGGCAGGGAGACCTCCGTGTACACCGTAAGTAGAGGATCAGAGATAGCACAGGAAGAGTTGGGTTGTGTGTAGGGAGAGAGTAAGGCAGTAGTAATGTCTGAGAGAGAGACAGAGGTTTGGCAGAGCTTCCGCGTATGGCTAGTGTGTTCTCCTTTGTATGGAAAGGTTAACGTCCTATATATAATGGAGAATGTGACCGTTGCAGTGTGGTTAATGCGCCCATCAATGGCGGCTTAATTAGCTTAACCGCAACGGCACGTTCGTCCACCTATATAGGGACCGTTACAGCACGTTATGCGCGAATACCGGAACCGTTACGAGGTTGACCGGGTTTGACCGGATTGACCGGGTTTATGGAGCTCGTGCCATAAATCTCTCAAAAGCAGTTACTAAAGGTCGCGCGCGGGCTTGGCTCGCACGCGACTCTAGCCTCCAAACCACTAAGTCCCTACAAGTCCCGTGCAGTGGTATGCGAGGGCTCTGTCTCGCAGCCCCCACATGGATCAGCGCGGCTGGTGATCCAGTGTGTGTGGAGCACAGTATGGTGTGCTGGATGGTTGCCACGTGGCCAAGATCTGTCAGCTCAGAAAGCACTATCTACACTTAGCACTCCAAGAAGCGATTGTGACTTCAACATATTCTAATGTATCCTTCTCGTTGTAGGTCAATCCAGTATGCCATTACTCCTAATGCATACACATGTGTTGGATCGTGATATCTCCATATCAATCCAACCCCACACTAGTCTATAGATGATTGTTCCATTAATCATTATAATTGACTAGGGATGTTTAAGAATATAACACTTATATTCTAATGACTTGATTCATGTTAACATATCTCTATATCGATAACATAATGAATCGTAAATCCACATATTTGTCACAATTAATTGATTGCCACTAGGGCACAATTCCAACACGAGGCACTCCCCAGACTTCGGACGTTCCAACTGAAGGTTAACATGATGGTCGGCAGGGCCGATTTCCACCAGCCTCTGCCGATTGTGTGGAGAGAGAAACGTCTCGATCTCCTTTGTATTTTTTAAGTCCATCCTCTGAATCATCACCAAGACTCCGTTTACCACCAACTGCTGCAATATCTTTAGTCACATTAGTTCCACTTCCCCTAGAAATCAGTCCCAAATCTTCTTCAGTGTATTCATCATCACTGTCATTAACAGATGAATCATTCTTGGCTTCGTTAAGTTCCAAATCTGATTCTTTCTTCATTTTTCGTAACATAAACTGTCCTTCATCTGAATCTGGATCAATTTCTTCGTGACTTTCCTCGGCACTGCCACCGTGTATTTAGTATTAGCATCTAGCTGCGGTGTTGTTGTGCGGGGGATATGACACTTCGATAAAAAATTGGTAGATGTTATCGAGAATTGACTTAAATTGCTCTTCACTCTCAATAAAAAATTGGTAGATGTTATTCTCTAGGGGAACCACATGAAAACCTACGGGGTCATCCCAAGCTTTGGACATCACATTTGTTATATTACCGAAATTAACATTTTTGGTAGTAATGATCTTACCAAAAATGCTTTTTCGGCATTCGGCTTGACCATCAACCAAAGCTTCCGCTGGAATGGTGACTCCCCGTCCGAGTTGCAGCGCCCTAACATGATCCAAGGACCTTGAAGGTTTTCAGAAACAATAAGCCCACGCAGGACGTGTGGGTCGACCCAATTCAAATTTCAAACAATTACACGGGATCAATATGTACTGCATTTACTATTTTTTCATTTAAGGGAAGGAGTATTTTCTTTCCAAGGAAAAGAGGGAAACCCTGGGAGGGCATAGGGCTCGTAAACCCTCGAAGGGCAGAGAACTCGTTTCACCGATCAGGATGTCTCTCTCTGAATCGCCGACCAGGACCAGCAACTCTCCCTCTGAATCGCCGACCAGCATGTCTACCAGCACGTAATCTCTCTCTCTCTCTCTCTTTCCGTTTTGTGCTTCTCTGCGAGCTCGGTTTTCTAATATTGACGCTCCATTTCAACGCGCTGTCGACTTGACGGAGCAGAGAATTGAAGATGGGGATTCGCAACCCTAAAAAAGAAGCTATTAAGCGGAAGCAACCTTTGGTTATTTCTCCAGTTGGTGATGAACTTGTTAAAGAATTGCTCAAGGAGGAAAAGACATTAGGGTCTACAATGGAGTATGGTTTGCTCGTCTTACAGGAGGTAAAAAAATCTATTTTCATTGCTGATGGTGCTTCCTAGTAATATTCTATGATTTTTCTTTTCTTTTATTTTTATTTTTTTTAACTGAAATGTTGGATTTGTGACTGGGTTGCAGGCTTGGGAAAAGTTGAGGTTTCGGCGAATAACAAAATACATGGCAGTCCAGTTCTACCGCCGTACCTACTGGCAGAAGCCGCCTGACAATGATGTAAGTACCTAAAACCTTTAGGCGCTTGTTTGATTAAATAATGTTTTCTATTTCGGGAACCGGTCAATTTCAATCTGTTCATGATAACTGGACCGTTGATAGGAATCTCAAGCATATGCAGGTCATTGTCCCAAGTCGGTGAATTACCATAATCTGTGATTGTGTTTTATACTGAGTTCAGTTTGATAATAGCTTTAAGGAAACCTCAAACACAACGGAAAATTTAATTTAGACTAGAACTTGAAGCTGGAAACATAATTGAGAACTCTCTGAAATTTAGTTCTTGTTTACTACTTCATTTGTTAAAATCTACGACATGCCTTTCATGAAAACCACAAGACACGGACCCCATTGAACTTCATGATCTAGGCTTTGATGTCTTGCCTTTACTTAATCTATGTCATTAAGACTTATAATAGATTGGCAATTAGAATAAGTAACAAAAGTACACCCTGCCGTTTACAGGACCATGTTAACTAAAACTCAACTTTAGTCCAGTATTTTAACAAATACCATGAAGGTATCCCACCCAAAGTATGTAATGTAATTTGTCGTTGATTAGAAGTGCTAAGATTAAATAAGTGAGGCTTATATAAAGGACAAATAAGGAACAATAAAAACCCGCCCTGTAGCCTCAAAGGTGTAGAAAAACAGTGGGTCGACGCTACATTCTCATGAATTCGATTTATCATTTTGAATTCATTCCCTGGGGTACTTCTACTGGGTGTCAGTAACGGATAGCTGTATATACAGTAATGAGAATAACCTGCTCAAGAAGCCAGACGGGAATACCTTATTCATCAAGGAGCATAACCTGCTCAAGAAATTTTGTGCGAGTACTATTGTTCAGTCTGTGTTCATATTAATTGATTCATATAGAGAGAAAGATCAAGGGACTAAACCTGCTCAGAAAATTGTGCGCGGCCACTATTGCTCAGTCTGTGTTCTTTTTCTTTGTAGAGTAGAGAGAGATGCTTGATGGAGATTTAGTGTTAGAAAAATATCTAGACGAAAAGAGTGTTGTGCTATTGTAGTTTCTGCATGTCTCAAGTAATTGAAACTGTTGATTGATAATACTTTCAATGTATGGCTCATGGAATTGATTGCTTGGATGAGAACTTGCTCTGTGTTTACTTCCCGAACTCACTTATGACTCTTCCCTTTTGGTTTTTGCTCTTTCAATTGCTAATGGTGTGTATTATTTAGTCTCTATGAGATGGTTATATTTCCGTTGGCATGCCTCGTAATAGCTGCAAAGTTGGAAGAGACCCAGTACTTCCATATCGAATTGGACCATTGTTGATGAGGTTCTACCCCCCACCCTTGCTGAGCTCAGTTTGATAATAGCTTTAGAGAAACCTGAAACAAAACGGAGCCTGATGTTTAATTTAGACTAGAACTGGAAGCTGTAGTTGTGCATGACTGAATTCATTGAAGCTGTTGATTGATAGGATTGACAGGATTGTTTAAATTCGATGTGCTATGTGGAGTTTCAAAAAGTCCGGATCTGGTTGCTGCTCTTTCGGCTGCTAATGATGTTATTTGTTGATCTCTAGGAGAAGGATATCGTCCCGTTGGCATGCCTTCTGATAGCTGCAAAGCTGGAAGAGACCCAGTACCCCCATTTCGAACCGGACATTTTTCATGACGTCTTACAGCCCCTTGCTGGTTCCTTCGATATGGCGAGGATGTACCTTATTGAACTTGATGTGCTGGCAAAACTCAAATGGGAACTTTACTGGGTCACTCCTTTTCACTACCTTGGCTATTTGATTCAAAAACTTGATTGCCCCGATGAGTACCGTGGAATTATGTACGATGCTGCAGACCTAATTGTGGAAACTGCACTAGGTGGAAAAATCTACTTCACTTTTTGAATAAAATCTTGGAATGCTGATGTAGTTTTAACAATGTAATGTGGTTGGTTTCTTTGATTTTGCAGATGATGAGTTCCTGGGTTTTTCACCATCAACTATTGCCGCAGCTTCTGTCAACCTGATGTATCTCGAACTCAAACAGGCTGATGTTCCCAATGGCTTCTTTGGCCTACTGGACGAGGTAGGATATGAAAATATATAGTATAGTGTGAGTATGAACAGTTATGAATTCACAATCTGAGTAAGACTTCTTTTTTTGCTTGTTTTTATGCACTGTAGGAGAGGCCATACGCTACTCAAATGGCATTTTGTTCACTCGCCTCTACCTTTTTCTTGTTTTGTGCACAGGAAAATGTCAAGGCGTGTTTGATGGTCTTGGGGGCATTCCGTGAAAGGAAAAGAGGAAATGACAAGCATGCCCAGGGGAGTCAGAAGAAGGCGAGAAGATCCTGAATGATGTTGAACGCCTTTTCTTAAATTCGTATGATTGATCCATCAATGAATTTTATTGTGGCCATGGATGATAAATTTTGTTGTGCTGCTGTTAGAGTTCGTTCCTCACGGAACTTGGTAGTACGCTGCGTATTGTTTTAACACTGTTTACGATCCACTTCTTGTCTTTGATTCGTTCCTCTATTGCATAGTAGTATTATTTTGGGTTTCCATGTGCTTTCTTTTTTTGTGTGTGCGAAGTTTTTACATACCTCTTCATTGAGATTCTAAAGGATTATATTCAGTATCGTCTGGGGAGAGTATTCAGCTCTACCTGGTGCTCACGTGTTGCTAGAAGCATCACATAGCTACTGCAAATCACCCGACGGGTACTCCCTTCTCGAAATACAACATTGAAACTACGAAGCCCGTCCTTGGTTCAAGTTCTTTTCTTACCAGTAGGCAGCGTCAGGGTTCCTGAGACAGCTTTTATCGTTCAACCGGTAAGACCGTTGGTTCAACCGGTCAAGCTGGGGGTTCACATAATTATATTAAATAATTATTTTATAAAATATCATAAATTTGTACTAACAGATTTGGGGTTGATTTGGTAATGCCATGATGGTTTAGAGAGTTCGGTAGGAAGTAAGGCGAGAAAGTTATCGTGGAAATCTACTCAAAAGTGTTAAAGAGAATGTGATATTTAACAAAATCTCTATTAAACAACAAGATAAAATCGGGTGACAAAAAAAAACTATAAAAAGTCATAAATAGAAAACCAGTTTTCTATTTGAATTTTACTCGTGAACACATCAATATAACTTTGTTTGGGCTTAATATTATTTTCTTTGGGACACTTCCTTGCTACTATTGAGGGACGCAATGAAAAATGCTTAATTAAGGGAGGTATTTGTAGTTAGTGGAAACTTTGGGGAGGGAGGGGGGTTGGTTAGTTTAGGTCGAAGTGACCCATGAAAACGCCGAAGCTACCGAACACTCCCTACTCCGCGTAGCCAAAGAGAACGGGACGGATGGGTCTTTGAGCATGATTGTGCTACAAAATTTTAATATACATTATCATTATTATTTAAATCAGGAAATTATATGTGACACGGTCTATTCTATTGATGGCAATCAATTTAAGCTCTCGGAACGTGACACCAGATTTTGAAAAAACGACTGGTCAACGTACTTACTAATCATCAATTTGAAGTTCAATCGGACCGACTGTTGGTTCAACCGGTCAAACCGCAGGTTCACATAATATTATTCAATATTTATTTGGCTTAATTACTTAATGCATACCCCCAGTATGCCGAATCTAGCACTTTGCAACTCCCTGTTCTAAAACTAGCTGATTGGAACTCCCATTTGCAAAAAATATGTCAATGTGAAACTGGTAAAAAAATTCCATGCATCACTTAAAGGAATATTCCGTTAGTTGACAAACAAGTCCATTTTGTTAGGGGTAAAGCAGTCTACTCCTTAAAAAAATGAACACCACAACAGCCACCCTCAACTCCGCCACTGCCACCATCAACTCCGCCATCCCGTACCCAGATTTGATCATGATTTCTTTAATTTTCTTTATAGAAAAAAAAAGTTACATTTTTACTACTCCAAATTACCTGGAATTTCCCCAATTTCACACGAGTAATCCACGACCCGTCAAACTTCTTGTTGAAGGAATCAAGATCTTTGGAGAACAAAATACTGTCGAGGCTTTGATGATAATAAGATCTTCTAAGCAAACACGAAAAATTCTATCTGCAATTGAAGAGGGACTGAATTGAAGCATTTGTGGACTATGAACTCAAACAGATCGCAGTAGAAGAAAACAAATAAGCTGATTGTTTATCTGCCAATTTATATAACACCCAATCACCCAATTTATATAACACCCAATTTGCCAAGTTGAAGTTCAGGCAATGCTTCGATTGAGAAGTCTTCTGGTGGATTCGATTTTGCAGGTGTTTGAGCCATTTGGGGAGAACCCAGTTTCAAAATCACTTGGGGATTGAAGATGAGAGAGTTCAAAGCTTGAACTCTGATACGGGTTCTAATTTCTGACATAAAAGGTCAAAGATTGGACTGATTTGGAGGAATAAATTGTTGACATCAGTTGAAACTGAAGCTTGGGGGACAGAGAGGGCTGGCTATTGGTTGGCGACTGTTGGAGAAGAAGCTAGAAAGGGAGAAGAATCGAGGATGGTTCAGAAGGAAAGATGAAAACAGACGCCGAAGATGGGAGAGAAAGGGTTTTTCTACTTCCTTATCTTCATCTGAGAATTTTCGTTTTCCCTATTTTATTATTTTAAATATGATACTATTTTTAGGCATGGATACTATATTTAGGCATGGAATTTTTTACCAGTTTCACATTGACATATTTTTTGCAAATGGGGGTTTCAATCAGCTAGTTCTAGAACAGGGGGTTGCAATGTGCTTGTTTCGGCATACTGGAGGTATGCATTAAGTAATTAAGCCTACTTATTTTATTTCAGTTAATGAATTTGAGTACAAATTTAACTTTTATGGTCATTTTGGACACTATCGCAGTGAGAAGAGAAACGTGGTTCTCAAGAGAAGTGAAACGTTACAGGTTGGGGTTGTGGTCAGTTACGTCACTATCGCAGTGAGTATCCTCGGACGAATACAACAAGTTTTGGTGAGGGATCTTAGCAGGGTAGTGTGAACAAACAGTCATAGTTTTATCCTGCACCATCTTAGCTGTCTATTAGACCACCAAATTCGCAAGGTTCAGGGGGATCCCAACAAACTGTTCATGGTCGAGGAAAAGGGAAATATGGTGGGAAAAACTAGGGGTTTCAAGGTAGAAAATTTGCACTATATCCAATTGAGGAGCCCTCAAGTGACAACTCAATGATACGAGGTATATTTTTATCGCACAATACATGGGTAAATGTCCTGTTTGATTCATGCACTTCACATTCCTTCATATCTGCTTCATGTGTTTCACTACTAGGTTTATATACGTAAACTCTATATTTTTCTTTGAGAGTGAACTCACCGGTCAAATCGCGGGTTCATATAATGATATTAAATGATTATTTTAAACTATTTTATAAATAGGTAAAAGACATTTTTCACCCCTCTATTATGGCTAAAACACAGATACCCCCCTACACTATGGTTACATACATTTTGGTCCCCTGTCAGAGGAAGGAGGTAACAGCGCACTAATAGAGGGGGGAAAGGACGAAAATACCCCTGAAATTTGATAAAATTGCCCAGTACAAAAGCCTTTTCCTTCCCTTCTCCTCATTTTGTAACCCTAGCCAACCTTAATTCTTCCTTTATATTTTCCTCCTCTCTTCCATATTAAGACACAACCCACCTCCACTATCATAAATCTCCACCACCTCCAACCTTATCTCTTCCTCTCTCTCTCTCTCTCTCTCTCTCTCTCTCTCTCTCTCTCTCTCTCTCTTCTCTCTCTCTCTCTCTCTCTCTCTCTCTCTCTCTCTCTCTCTCTCTCTTCCACTTCTCTTATCTCCCGACACAACCCAGTTCAGGTTTAAGCTCCTACGATGGCGAGAGTTCAGGCATCGGTCAGTTTAACCGGCGGCTATTTTGATAGAGGATAGTTGGGCTATCGTGCGTTTGGAGGTTCGATCGCCTTCCCGGAAGGTTCTGCCGAGATTGTCGCTCCGAACGATCTTGCCGACGATGATGGATGTGCCTTAGACGTGGATTGCAGATACGATGGTCCTCCTCAAGGTTGTCAAACCCGCAGGTTTAACGAGTTTACGAGCCTACATGGCCAATCGGGTTGACCTGCTTGAAAACCCGGCGGATGACAAACCCGCAGCAAATTCGTCGAACCCGTAGACCCACGATTTGACCAGCGGGTTTACCGATTCAACTCATTGTGAAAATATTGTAGTTTTAGTAAGTTTTTGGATCTTTTATTGCACTAAAAATGAGGCAGTCACCCGCCTTCAAACACTGGTTAACCATTAAAATTATCACACGATTAAGAAATAAACTAACGACCAATATCCAATCAACCACACCGATGATTGTGTAAATATTAAACGAACCACACTAATTAAGATTATATGTAAGTTTATTTTTATTTTTTGAAGGACTAATTTAAGAGATAATATATAGAACTTAACTTAGTAAATATTAACTACACCCTTACTTCATATAAGTTGCTGGATTCAAGGAAGAAATATAAATTAATGAATTAATAAATTAGGCTTAATTGTAAACTTTTAAATTTAAAGATTGTAGCATTGACTCAATTTTATACCAGAAAAATGTAACATTTAATCATTAAAATCTCAAAAGATTCAACTTTTCATAGGTGTAAAGTTATGTGTAGTAAAAAATTGAATATTTGAAGTAAAACGTGACCCGGGAGAGTCTCGGGTCACGGGTCACGAGTCGAGTCTACCCACCCTCTACGGGTTTATGCTTACCCACGGGTTTGAAAACCTTGGTCCTCCTACACTATACCCTTATCGGGGCCTTGATTTTGGAGCTCTGTTTCCCTCTGTCGCTGACCTTGGTAGAGTTGCATCTAGATCTCGACTTCTCCTTTCAACGAGTGAATATGAGTCTCGGCTTCTTCCTCTGGCAGAGATGCTTTCTGACTAGGGTTGTGATGCTTTCTAATTTGGGATGTGAAGTGGTCTATGTTTTGGTAATGGGCTATCTGAGTGGTCTCGGTTTGACTATTTTTCTCAGCAATTAACCCTCTTTGGTGCTGTGTTGTTCAATTTTGTCTGGCCTTTCAGATTGGTTTTCTTTGGAAATGGGTATTGTTTGTGCCCAACTTTGATTTTTTTTTCTGGAAATGGGTACTGTTGTGTTAGACGACGGATGTTTGGGGTCCCTTTGATTTTTTGATGTCTCTTGATTTGGCCCCTCTATTAGGATATGATGAATTCAATGAATTGAATTCATTTGATGAGAAGTTGTTACTTTCTGGGTGGTGCTTCGTTTTGCAGCCATGGTAGGTGCAATCTTCTTTGCCTGTTTTCATGGTTGTTGTTGCCTGCTGCTTTTGCTGCTGTGTTCGTTGTGGGAATTCATTGGTGGTAGTGGTGGTGATGCTGGTGGGAATTCAATGGCGGTGGTGGTGTTGCTGGTGGGGATTTGGTGGTGGTGGAGGTTGTGGTCAATGTTGGAGTAAATGCCCTAGAGGCAATCTTATTTTCAGTATGAATAATGTTTTGGCTAGAACATTCATTTATTATTTATGGACATATATAATATAATGAACTCATTAAATTACAATTGTTTTTTTATCTTAAATATCCGTAGTCAAGTATATTTATGAGAAGTTGTTACTTTCCAGGTGGTGCTTCGTTTTGCAGCCATGGTAGGTGCAATCTTCTTTGCCTGTTTTCATGGTTGTTGTTGCCTGCTGCTTTTGCTGCTGTGTTCGTGGTAGGAATTCAGTGGTGGTAGTGGTGGTGATGCTGGTGGGGATTCAATGCTGGTGGTGGTGTTGCTGGTGGGGATTTGGTGGTGGTGGAGGTTGTGGTCAATGTTGGAGTAGATGCCCTAGAGGCAATCTTATTTTCAGTATGAATAATTTTTTGGCTAGAACATTCATTTATTATTTATGGATATATATAATATAATGAACTCATTAAATTACAACTGTTGTTTATCTTAAATATCCGTAGTCAAGTATATTGATTAATAGGACATGCACTATGCATGGAGACTAGTATGTGGGTAGATTGATATGGAGATATCAAGTCTAACACATGGACATGCATTAGGAGTAATGACATACTGGATTGACCCACCACTAGAAGGATACATATAAATTATGTGAATGTCACAAGTGCTTCTCGTATTGACAATGGCGTTGTCGTCCTTAGACTTAAAGTCAGTAAATACTCTAGTTGTGAAATATCATGTTTGATATTATCAAACGTTACACTGTAACTGGGTAACTATAAAAATGGTAATCAGACATGATAGGAAGCAAGCTGAGAGAGGGTAGTGACGTAGAGAGAACTTTCCCTCCCACATAATGGGAGAAAATACAGAGATTCGAGGGGTAGTGCCTATGAAATACCTTGACAGACTCAGATAAATCAATATATGATATTGATGTTATCTGTACAGATAAGCCTATTCACAGGATCGAGAAACTATGGATTGGATATAGGTGCTAGCTAGTATTAGATAGTTAGATGATAGTCAAGACATGGAGAAGAAGCTTAAAGAATTGAAGAAACCACAAGAAGGCATTATTCCACAAGCTAAGGCGCATGGACTAAAGATGGAGGCACATGGATATGAGCTTGGTGTTTTTAGGGCTTATAGATATTCTCATTGACTTGGGAATATCTTAGTTTTAGGAGGCCACATCCACATCACGTTTATTTATTATTTGTGGTTATTTAATTTATTGTCTTGTTATTTATTTTTGGTGTATGGATGATTCATGGAAATTGTGACGAGATGATAACTAAAAACCTCGAATCTTTTATTTTGGGATTTCCCAACCCAAATAAGTAGATCAGTTGGATCAACTAAACAATTAAAATTTAAAGGTAAAATTCCTCAAATTAAATATTGCGTTTTTACCTTCTCGTTACTTAACACTCGTCAAAACTATAATGTATAAATTCGGGCTTGCCAAAGCAATGAGATTTGATTCTTTATAGGATGACGCGATGGCACAAGCAAGTAATGTGAAATTATTGAAGTAAGAGGTTGGACGCAACTAGGCTACTTCGATAGGATTGAAAACCTAGACGCAAGAAAATTGGGATTATCTATGAGATAGATAAATAAGGAGTTATTTGTCCAATTTAAGCAAGAGTTTTATAGGATGCAATTGGAAATTTTTCCTACCAAAATAACTAATTCTTGTGTGACTTGCCAAAGCTAGCTGAATAGGAAGTGAAATATAGATCTTGGCCCACTAGAAGATATATATGATATTTTCCGCATTAATAGAGATGGTTGTTAATCTGAGAAAAATAGTGTGAGCTATGTTTAATAATCTAGCCATTATTAAATGTAGTCATTTGTTCACAAAATACTAAAACTTCTATATTTCTCATTTTATAGAATTTCAATGGCAAACAATTCATCGAATTCATCACAATCCCTACAATCAGTCCTTGAAAAAGGACAAGCTTTCAACAAATAAGTTTTTGGACTGGTACAGAAACTTGAGAATCGGTATCAAGCAAGAAAAGAACTTGTACATTCTAGAAGAGCAAGTTCCTGAAGGTCCAAAAACTAATACTCCTGCAGCCATAAAGGGATATCATCGTTGACGATGCTAATGATGTGGCCTGCCTTACGCTTTACACCATGAACTCCAATCTTTAGAAGCAACATGAGGACATGGTTGCGTATGATATGATTATACACTTGAAGCAGCTCTTCCAAGAGCAGGCTAGGCATGAGCGGTATGAATTGTCAAAGGCATTGTTCAGATGTGATATGTTAGAGGGAAACCTAGTGGGTCCTCATGTACTGAACATGATTGGGTACTTGGAGAGTCTCACTCATTTGGGATTTGTGGTTGGTCAAGAGCTGGCCACTGATCTCATCTTGCAATCGTTTCCTGATTGTTACGGAAAATTCATTATGAACTATATCAGGAATGAGATCAGCAAGCCTCCATCATATTTTCTCAATATATTGAGGACAGCTGAGTAAAGCATCAAAAAAGGAAAAGGCAAGGCCATAATGATGGTCAGCAAAGGAAAGAGCAAGCGGGGAGTGTAAAGGAAAGAGCAAAAAAGTTGCGAAATCCAAGGAGCCTGCTTTCAAGCCATCTGGGGGCGTGACTAAGGGGGAGTGTAACTACTGCAGTCAGCCTGAGACACTAGAAAGGAACTGCCCAAAATATCTGGAAGATAAAAGGCTTGGAATAGTGATTCCACCACCACAAGGTATTTTTGTTATACATGTCAATCTGTCTTTCTAATCATCTTGGGTATTGGATACTGGATGTGGATCTCACATTTTTTGAAATGAGCAGGATCTAAAGAGAAGCAGAAGATTGGCTAAAGGGGAGATAGTCTTCTGCGTGGGTAATGAAGCAAGAGTTGTTGCATTAGCCGTAGGCGTTTATGGGTTATCTTTACCTTCTAAACTTATCTTAGAATTAGACAATTGTTATTGTGTGCCTGTTATGAGCAGAAACATTATTTCTATTTCTTGTTTGGACAAGACATGTTTTTCTATTAAAATAAAGGACAAGTGTTGCTTCATTATTGTGATGCTTTATTGTCTAATGGATTATATATCCTTGATCTAGATAACTCCGTATATAATATTAATACCAAGAGGATTAAAACTAATAATTTAAATCCGGAGTTCTTATGGAACTGTCATTTAGGCTATATAAACGAGAAACACATTTCTAGATTCCATAAGGATGGATTACTAGACTCATTTGATTGTGAATCATATGAGACATGTGCGTCTTGTTTATTAGGAAAAATGACAAAGTTCCCTTTCAATAAGATAGGTGAGAGGACTAGTATTGGCTCTCGTGCATACTAATGTAAGTGAGCCATGTGCCACGCCAATCAGAGGTGGTTATCTTTATTTCATTACATTTACCGATGATTTCAGTAGATATGGATTTGTATACCTTAGGAAGGCCAAATTTGAATTCTTTGAAAAGTTCAAAGAATTCAAGAACAAAGTAGACATGCAACTTGGCAAAAGTATTAAGCCTCTACGATTGGATTGTGGAGGAGAACACTTTAGCCAAGAGTTTGAGGATTATCTTAGTGAGTGTGGGATCTTGTCCCAACTCACTCCACCCAGAACGACATAGTGGAATGGCAAGTCCGAGAGGAGGAATAGAACTCTCTTGGACATGGTTTGACCTACGATGTGTTAAATTGATCTTCCATTATCATTTTGGGGGCACACTCTATTATGTGCAGCTTTCAGCCTTAACCGTGTTCCATCCAAATCTTTCATGAAGACTCCATATGAGATATGGAGTTGGAGGTGTCCCACGTTGTCTTTTATGAGGATTTGGGGCTGGGATGTCTATGTAAAAAGTTTACAAATAGACAAACACGGAACCATGTCGGATAAGTGTAAGTTTGTGGGATACCCAAAGGAAACGAAGGGATATTATTTCTACAGTCCAACCGAGAACAAAGTGTTTTTTGCCCGGACCGGCGTGTTTCTAGAAAGAGAATTTGTCTCTAAAGAAGCCAAGGGGAGGACTTTAGAACTTGAATAAATTCAAGAACCAAAAAATATTGATCCTAGAATGGAACATGAACAGAAACCATAAGTTGTTGTGGAGCAACCTGTTCAAGAAACATAAGAACTTCGTAGATCTAGTAGGGTGACTCACTAATCATAGATGAGCCTACTACTTATGGAAAGACCATGAAAGGGACGGGCTCTCAAAAGTGGCTCGAGGCCATGAGATCCGAAATGAAATCCATGTATACCAACAAAGTATGGACTTTGATGGAACCACCCCTGGGGGCTCAGCCAATAGGGTGCAAGTGGGTCTTCAAGAAGAAGACTGACATAGATGGCAAAGTGATTGCCTATAAGGGCCGATTGGTGGTAAAGTGATTCAGACAGATTCATGGTATTGACGATGATGAAACCTTTTCCCCAGTCGCAATGACCAAAGCATGCCCATAAAGTGTGGAAATTAAAGCGATTCATTTATGGATTGAAGCAAGCTTCTAGGAATTGGAATCGACGTTTTGATGATGGAGTCAAAGAGTTTGGCTTAATCAAGAACAAAGATGAATCTTGTGTTTACAAGAAGGTTAGTGGGAGCTCTGTTGTGTTTTTGGTCGTGTATGTGGATGATATACTACTCATTGGAAACAACACTCTTACCTTGTAGTCTGTCAAAGATTGGCTAGGAAAGTGTTTCTCAATTAAGGACTTAGGGGATGCAGCTTATATACATGGTATCAACATCTATAGGGACATATCGTGGAAGCTGCTTCGCCTATGACAAATTCATATATAGACAAGGTGTTGAAATGGTTCAACATGCAAGCCTCCAAGAAAGGATTATTCCCATGTTGCATGGATTCACCCTTTCAAAGGCTGAATGTCCCTCCAATGAGATTGAGAAGGACCGCATGAGTAGGCCATATGGTCCATCATATACGCCATGTTATGTAGATGTGTCAAACGCGTTGAGTATGGCAAGCAGATATCAGTCCAATCCGGGTGAGAGTCACAGGATAGCTGTCAAGAACATTCTTAACTACTTGAGAAGATATACGTATGCGTTTTTGAGATATGGAGGGGAGGAAGAGCTGCGTGTAAGGGGTTACACTGACGCAAGCTTCCAAGCTGACATAGATGATTTCAGATCGCAATGGGATTCGTGATTTGCCTGAATGGAGGAGTTGTGAGCTGGAAAAGTTCCAAGCAAGAAACGGTTGTTGATTCTACAACTGAGGCTGATTACATTGCTGCGAATGGCGCATAAAAGGAGGTTGTTTGGATTAGGAAGTATTTACTGAGCTTGGTGTGGTTCCTAGCATTTTGGATTCGGTTGAGTTCTATTGTGAAACCACTGGGGCGATCGCACAATCCAAGGAATCCAGGTGAAACCAGGAATCCAAGCACGTATTCCGGAAGTTCTATCTTATTCGTGAAATAATCGATATAGGAGATGTGAAGATATGCAAGACTCCTACAAATGAGAATCTGTCAGATCCACTTACAAAGCCGCTTGTTCAGCGCAAGCATGAAGGGCACACTAGATCTATCGACATACGAGATGCACCGGATTGGCTCTAGTGCAAGTGGGAGACTGTTGGAATAGATTCCCTATAGGAAATCTTATTTAGTATGGACATTATATTTTGGATAGAATAATCGTTGTATTATTTATGGAGATATTAAATATAATGCAGTACATAGATTAAAATTGTTGTTTATCTTAAATATCCCTAGTCGTTTATATTGATTAATAGAACGATCAAATATAGACTACTGTGTGGGTAGATTGATATGGAGATATCAACTCTAACACATGGGTATGTATTTTTATGATAATGGCCTACTGGATTGACCACCACGAGAAGGCTACATTAATTATGTTAACGTCACAAGTGCTTCTCGTTGTGACAATGGTATTGTGGTCCTTAGACCTGAAGTCACTAGATACTCTAGTTGTGGAATATTGTGTTTTGATGTCGTTAAACACTACACCGTGACTGGGTAGCAATAAAGGCATTTATCGGACATGATAGAAAACAAGCTTAGAGATGGTAGTGATGTAGAGAGGATTTGTTCCTCCCACATAAGGGAGAAAATATCAACGGCCACTCGAGGGGAAGTGCTTATAGAATGTCTGGCCAGACTTAGATAAATCAATATGGTATATTGATGTAATCTGCATGGATAAGAGTATTTCCAGGATCGAGAAACTGTGGATTGGATTTACGAGTGTGACTTTTATGTCTCGTGTTCGATCCGGATATGGAGACAAATAGATAATATGCGGTAACATTGGGCACAAGGTTTGTCGGATCACTGACTATTTCTATTAGTTGGGTGGCGTAGATGTGTTGCTAGACATCGCTCTATGTTAGTAATTTTTACTACCAACTAAGTAGAAACCTATGGGGTCACAAACTATATGGTTTAAAATGAAATTTGGGATTAATTAGTAGGACTAATTAAATAGAAGGATCAATACACAACCATGAAAAAACTTTGTAGGACTAATTTTCAAAGTGGACTAATCCGTGTATGGACAGGATTAGTGTTGAGGCGAATATGTAGTTAATAAGGAGTTATTAACTATACAAAGGCACTCCTAGATTATTTTCCATAAGTGTGTTTACAAAATTGAGAGTGAACAAAGCAAGGAGAGAGCAAGACAAGGAGGCCGAGACCCCCCTGTCCGCCCCTCCCTCGTCGTCGGTCTCGTGAGGCTCCACTGTCTTGGGTGTCCGGTTTGCGTGATCTTCTTCTTCCTCCTTCTTCCTTTGCTAGCACAAAGGTGTGAGAAGAATTTGCAGCAATTGTAGGTGTGGATATTCATAGAGACGTGGACTCTAGTCTACGTAAAGTGATAAACTCAGACAAACAAGGTACACGATTCTAATTTCCCTTACCATCGTTATAATGCTAGATCTGCGATTCATGGAGGGTCTTGAACGGAAACCAATTATTGTTTTTCTGCTGTGCAATCCGTATCAAAACCCTACAACATATACAACGCGGTAACATTGGGCACAAGGTTTGTCGGATCACTGACTATTTATATTAGTTGGGTAGCATTGATGTGTTTCTAGACAACGCTCAACGTTTGTTATTGTTACTGCCAACTTAATAGATACCTATAGGGTCGCACTCCAAAAGGATTAAACTGGATATTGATGTTAATTTGTATGACTAATTAACAATTATATGGATCAAGGATTAGAACGCAACCACATGAAAAGTTAATTGGACTAAGTTGCAAAGTGGACTAATCCGTGTGTAAAAGGGGATTCCTAGCTCTATTATTTCACAAGAGTTTCCATGGAGTAAAATAACAGATAAAGGAGAGAACACCCAGGATATTCCGTCCCTACCTGTCGGCCTATACCCGTCATTGACCAAGGCTTCGGCCTCGTTGCTCCATTTTGTGTGATTGCTTGATCTCTTCTTCGACGTTTCTAGCACTAGGCGTGGAGAAGATTCCATTTCTCAATCCCAAGGTGTGGATATCATAGAGACGATGACGCTTTTCTTCGTTGTGATCACACAGACTTACAAGGTACACAATATCTCCTTTTATCACGTTATGATGGCTTAACCTGTGATTTGTGGAGGGATTTGACAAGGAAATTATTACTGTATTTCCGCTGTGCATCCCCCATCAAAACCCTACATTGAAGAACACTAAGAACATGATGAACATAGTAATAAACACAAAATGGGTTGTATTTGTCCACAATTCGTACCTTGTAAGGTAAAACAGTCACAAAAATGTCAAATTGCACCCCCTATTAACTGAATGTAACAAAAGGGTGGTATCGGTCCACCATCCATCCACTGACAGGGGGTATCTATCTCTGACAGGGGACCATGTGGTATTTAACCATAGTGCATGGGAATATATGTATTTTAGCGATAAGGAGGGGTGGAAATTATCATTTACCCTTAATAAATTAGTGTATGCATATTTGAATTTGTGATGAAGCCAAAGATTATTCATCCCCTCTCCCCTATTTTTGATATTTGGGACAATTTTTAACCCATTCAAAATCCCTCAAGATGAGGATAACTCTCCTTTTTTACTCCCTCTCTCTCCATTATCTCACCATATTAGTTCTTTCTCTCTCTTTCTAAAAAACATATTTCTCCCCAACCTACAATAATTTCTCCCTATCTTTCTCTATCTATTTAAATACAACACATCTCTTTCTCTCTCTACGACATGTCATTCTCCCTCCTTTCTCATCTCCTCTATCTCATCCTTTATCTCCTCTTCTCTCATAAGGATCCGTAGCAAAAAAAGACACAACAATCGACCTTCTTTCTCTCTCTCTCTGGTCCGGCGTAACGGTGCCATGTCCGCCTGAGACCACAAGCGTCAGAAAAGTTTGATAGCTCGGAGGCATATTTGTGTTTTTGATGGGTTTTGGCCGGTTTCTTTACGTGGACGATCCGATTGTTAAACAGACCCGAGTTAGCAAAATTGAGCGTTCGAACCACCCGTCCGTTTTAAGACTATGAATGACTCTATGTCCATCTAGACTCGCATCTAAGAAATAGACAATCATAACTTTGAGCCCGTTATACATAATCATATATTTCATAGTTATTTTATGCGGAGTGTGTTAGGAAGGAATAGCGATCATACTTTCATATGTATAGACTGAACTGAGTATCATTGGGGGTTCAGGAAGAGTCAGGGACTGTACTAAAGAGATTGGATTGTCAGGGGGAAAAACAACAATTTTGTTGGGCATTCAACATCACATCTATAAAGTGCATTCTTCCTCACTTAGAGGACAAGTATTAGTAGCATAAATATTTGAATTGTGTAGTGATTGCTAGATCATGGAATCAGCTTTGTTGATCAGGGAACTAAGCTGCATATCAGGCAAGCATACGTAGCTTATGATGCTACTGTATTTCTCTAAGAGAAGATCACCCATATGAATAATAGGATTATGAGTTGTGATATTATCGTTTTCGAACACCTGGATGGTTACTATCGTCTTCGGACGTTAATTTTTCTTCAGACATCTTGGGCTTGTCTTCAGACATGTAGGAAACTAGTACTACTCTCTGGACCGATGATCCAGTAGGGGGTGTGCACACTTAAGGTCTAGTTGTCTTGCTGTATTTGTTTCCTTCCTAGTCGGAAGTTTAATCTGGTCTGCACAACCCTCTGGGTAGTAGATTTGGAATCCTCCATATAAGGCTGGTATGGGTGTGGTGGTTATCGATAATTGAGGAACCTTGAGTTATAAGTTACTGGTACTAAATTTGTGTGATCTATGGTGGTACGACAGGGTAATGACTTGAGTATATGTAAGTTCAAAGTTAAATCTTTTCAAAACTCTATCTATATTACTTTCAAAGTACTATATTACGTGGTATATTTTTTGACATTCTACTCGTCTATCTGTTGTTTACTTTTCATGTGAGAACATAGGAGCTTGGGAATATAGTCAATCACTTAGAAGTCTAAGGATCAAACATTGTATGATTGTAAGTTTTAAATTAATTCAAGTTTCTTTAATTATATCTCATAACAGAACTGTTAGGGTTATACTCCTTGTTGGGGCATGCATGTGCCTTATGTAGGGTTTTGAACATGGAATCGCAGTGGAAGAAGATAATTATTCCGTTCAAATCCCTCCAAGGATCACAAGTCAAGAACACATAACGAAAGTAAAGGACTAATATGTGTTTACCTTTGGGTTCTCCTTTGATGACTTCAAACGCGAATAATTTCACGTTCTCTACGATTGATCCATGCCTAGGATAGAGAATTGGACCTTCCCAACCTTCTTGTGCTATATAGAACGGAGGAAGGATACAAAGGAATCACGCAACGAAGCCACAAAGGAAGGCTCGGCCTCCTTTGTGTGGCCGACGGGTTGGGGCGGCGGGTAAGGGGGCGGCGGCCTCTTTACCTTGCTTGCTCTCAACTCTTTTCTCTCCTCTCAATATGTGTTATGAATAACATGTATTGAGAGAGAAGGAAGGATTTCCTTTATATAGTCAAACTACTCCTAGTTGTTTCCATAAAGGGCCCAATACTAATCATATCCATATATGGACTAGTATTATTTGCTAATTAGTCCTACAAAGTTAGCAACTTGTTGCAATATGATCCTTTTAATTAATCTCTATTATTTAAGTCTCTTGTCCAATTATATCCATATGGCGTGTGACCCCATAGGTTTCTACTTAATTAGTAGTAACTATTTACAAACATGGAGCGGTGTCTAGCAACACATCCACCCAATTAATAGAAATAGTCATCTTGACAAAACCTTGTGATCTTATTATCGCATCCCTTTGTCTCGTTATCCGGATTGGACATGAGACATACAAGTCACACTCGTATATCCAATCCATGTTCCTCGATCCTGGGAATATCCATATCCATGCATATGACATCAATATCCCCATATTGATTCATATGAGTCTGGCCAGACATTCCATAGGCGCCATCCCTCGAGTGACCTCGGATAACTGCTCCCGTTATGTGGGAGGGACAAATACTATCTACATCACTCACCATCTCTATGCTTGCTTCCTATTGTGCCCAACAAGCGCTTTTATAACTACCCAGTTACGGAGTTTGACGTTGTCAAAGCACAATATTCCAAAACTAGAGGATCTAGTGACTTCAAGTCTAAGGATGATAATATCCTATCACCGCGAGAAGCGCTTGTGAGTCTAGAAATCCATCCTTATGGAGCCTAGATACACGTTTCTCATTTATAACAATGCCATAGATAAGCAGGATTTAAATCATTCATTTTAATCCTCTTAGTATTTATGTTATAGATTGGATAGCTTAGATCAAGGATATATAATCCATTAAATAATTTCACACTACAATAGTGAATACTATCAAACTAAATGGAACAACAATTGTTCTTTATTGAAATAGTAAAACCTTTATTGTCCAAACAAGATACGGAAATAATGTTCTTACTCATAGCAGGAACATAAAAGCAATTATCTAATTCTAATACTAATCCAGAAGGCAGAGACTGCCTATACACGCCTATAGCCAATGCAGCAACTCTTGCTCCATTCCCAACGCCAAGTCCACCTCTCCTTTGGCTAATCTTCTACTTCTACTTAGATCCTGCACATTTCGACAAATATTAGATCCACATCCAGTATCCAATACCCAAGATGAAGAAGTAGTTAAATTAACATCTATAACAAAAATACCTGGTGGTTGTGGGATCACTATCCCAAGCCTTTTATCCTCCAGATACTTTGGGCAATTCCTCTTCCAGTGTCCAGGCTGAATGCAGTAGTGACAATCACCCTTGATCACGCCTTTGGCCACGCCACCAGCAGGTTTAAGAGCAGTGTCCTTAGGTTTAGCAACTTCCTTGCCTTTACCCTTGGAAGTAGAGGCAAACCTTTTGCCCTTTCCTTTCTGCACCATCATTATGGCCTTGCCCTTTCCCTTGTTGATGGATTGTTCAGCTGTCCTCAACATAATGAGTAGCTCTGGCAGAGGCTTGGCGATCTCATTCATGTTATAGTTCATGATGAACTGTCCATAACTATCCGGCAACGATTGCAGAATGAGATTTGTGGCCAACTCTTGACCAATCGGGGACCCTAGGCGATCAAGATTTTCAAGATACCCGATCATCCGCAACACATGCGATCCTACTGGGTTCCCTTCCGCCAAGTGACTCTTGAAAATTGCCCGAGAAACTTCATACCGTTCAACCCTCGCCTGCTCTTGGAAGAGCTGCTTCAAGTGTTCGATCATATCGACTGCATTCATGTTCTCATGTTGCTTCTGAAGCTCAGGAGTCATGGTGCAAAGCATAAGGCAGGCCGCATCATTAGCATCGTCAACACGTTTCTGATACGCCTTTAGGGCTGCTGGGATATTGTTCTCTGGACCATCTGGAACTTCTTCTTCTAGTTTGTGTACAGTTTCTTTTCTTGTTTAAGAACAATTCTTAAATTTCTGTACCAGTCCAGAATGTTGGTTCCAGAAAGCTTGTCCTTCTAAAGAATAGCCCGTAGGGAGTGTGATGAATTCGATGAATTGTTTGACATTGGAATTCTACAAAAACGAGAATAATACAAGATTTTAGTATGATTTTACTATACTCAATAATGGCTAGATTATTAAATATAGCTCCCACTATTTTTCTCGGATTAATAACCCTCCATATTAATGCGGAAAATATCCTTATATTTTCTAGTGGGCCAAGATTCATATTTCGCCTCTTCCGAGCTTGCTTTGGCAAGTCACCCAGAATTGGTTATTTAGGTAGGAACCATTTCAATTCCATCATATGTAACTCTTGGTTCAATCGGGCAAATAACCATTATTTATCCATCCCCATGAATAATCCCAATTGTATGCCTCTAGGTTCTTTTAATCTTATTAAATCTACCTAGTTGTGTCCAACCTCTTACTTAAACAATTGCACATTGATACGTGTCGTCGCATCTAATCACGATAAACCATGTTGCCAAGCTTTGACATGCACAAGCATGAGATATAGTGATCATGATGAGTGTTTAAATAAGGAGAAGACATAAACACAATTTTTTGAATGAGGGATTTGCCTTTCAATATTAATTTGTATTGTTGATCCATTATCAACATGATCTATATGTTTGATTTTTGGACAAAACTCCAAATCATAGATCCGGGTTGTCTAATTATCTTATTATCCTAATCGCATGCATCGACCATACACCAATCACAAAATAATAAGACAATAAAATAAACAACCACAACAAAATAAATGTGATGTGGATATGGCCTTTCTAGACTAAGATATTCTCAAGCCAATGACAATATCTATGAACCCTAAAATAGATCACATCGCCATGCGCCTCCATCTTTTTGGTCCATCCTTCATAGTTTTGTGGAATGCTCCATGCTCCATCTTTATGGCTCCAATGTCTTTGGGCTTCTTTTCTTCAGTCTTGGCTAACAATCTATTTTATCTAGCTACTCCTATACTAAATAAAATAAATCTCACAAGTTGAGAAAAAGACGACTTGCAGGCCGTAAACTTAATTAATTATTACATTAATTGATCAGCTCGCAGGCCGTAAAACAAACTACAAAATAAACATTCACACACAAACCACAACCTAGGGCCATATCCAACCACCATGTGAATAGCACATAAACAGTTAAAACCAATTTTAACGCGCTTGTTAAATTTTAATTGTTTTGGAAGAAGTAGGGTCAAAAACATTTCAAAAAGGACTTCCCAGAGCCCTATGGGATCACACACGGCCCTAGGGCCCGACCTAGCCCAAGCCGCCGGTCCCCCTGGTCGCGCTTAGGCCCGGCCGGCCCTTTGGCCGTGCGTGGCTTGGGCGGCAAGGCATAGGGGCGGTCCCCAATGGGGGGGCGAACCCTTTATGGGAGTTGTTTCCAAAAACAACTCCTTCCTTGTTGCCCAATCCAAGTTGTTTCCATGTTGAAAACCCCCTTTTTCAAACATGTGCCCAAACTCTAATCTTCAAACCAAGAAACTCACTAATTTGTTGCATCCAATGCACAATTAGGTCTTTTTAGATTGAATCTCCATTCAATTTCATCTAATATGCTTAATTTGTCGTTTTACGCGATAAACGTGAATTTAAAGTGTTAAAACAACAAAATCGTAACACATAAACTATGTTATGCTCTACGACATAAGGCTCTGATATCACTGAAGGGTTTTGAACATGGAATCGCAGCGGAAGAATATAATTATTCCGTTCAAATCCCTCCAAGGATCACAAGTCAAGAACACAACACGATAGTAAAGGACTAATATGTGTTTACCTTTGGGTTCACCTTTGATGACTTCAAAGGCGAATAATGTCACGTTCTCTACGGTTTATCCACGCCTAGGATAGAGAATTGGACCTTCCCAACCTTATTTTGCTAGCTAGAACGGAGGAAGGATACAAAGGAATCACGCAACGAAGCCACAAAGGAAGGCTCGGCCTCCTTTGTGTGGCCGACAGGTTGGGGCGGCGGGTAAGGGGGGCGGCCTCATTACCTTGCTTTCTCTCAACTCTTTTCTCTCCTATCAATATGTGTTATGAATAACATGTATTGAGAGGGAAGGAAGGAGTTCCTTTATATAGTCCAACTACTCCTTGTTGTTTCTATAAAGGGCGCAATACTAATCATATCCATATATGGACTAGTATTATCTGCTAATTAGTCCTATTAAGTTAGCAACTTGTTGCAATATGATCCTTTTAATTATCTATTAATTAAGTCTCTTGTCCAATTATATCCATATGGCGTGTGACCCCATAGGTTTCTATTTAATTGGAAGTAACTATTTACAAACATGGAGCGATGTCTAGCAACACATCCATGCCACCCAATTAATAGAAATAGTCATCTTGACAAAACATTGTGTATCGCATCCGTTTGTCTCATTATCCGGATTGGACACGAGACATACAAGTCACACACGTATATCCAATCCATGTTCCTCGATCCTGGGAATAGCCATATCCATGCATATGACATCAATATCCCATTATTGATTCATATGATTCTGGCCAGACATTCCATAAGCGCCATCCCTCGAGTGGCCTCGGATAACTGCTCCCGTTATGTGGGAGGGATAAATCCTATCTACATCACTCACCATCTCTAAGCTTTCTTCCTATTTTTCCCAAAAAGCGCTTTTATAACTACCCAGTTACGGAGTAGCGTTTGACGTTGTCAAAGCACAATATTCCACAACTAGAGGATCTAGTGACTTCAAGTCTAAGGACGATATTATCCTATCACCGCGAGAAGCGCTTGTGACTTTACATAACTTGTATGTAGCCTTCTCGGATTTTGGTCAATCGCGTATGTCATTACTCCTAATACATACCCATGTGTTGGATCGTGATATCTCCATATCAATCCAACCCCATACTAGTCTATAGATGATCGTCCTGTTAATCATTATATTTGACTAGGGATATTTAAGATAAACAACACAATTTGTAAATCTAAGGACTTAATTTTATTAAATATCTCCATAAATAATACAATGATTATTCTAGCCAATTCATACTAAAACTAGATTGCCTCTAGGGCATCTATTCCAACACCTTAGCAGAGGACACTCCCGTGAGTATAAGGTTCTTCTGGTAGCTTTCCCATCTCTGATGGGTCGGGGGTTACAATGTATACAAGATATAATAGTAAGTATCTTTGAAAAGTTAATTTCTTTAATTTTGATTATAAAAGAACCATTAGGGTTAGTCTCCCTCTGAGCATTTCCATGCTTAGAAGAGGTCAAATCTGGAGATTCAGGGATACATAAGTGTAATTCTCCAGTACTCAAGCATGGGATTTTATAGAGGGGATCATAGCAGTGGTTCTATGTAAGGAAAAAAATTATAAACTCAAAATAATAGGTGGATAGTGTTTTCAATTGTAAAAAGGATGGGAATCAAGATTAAATTGGATTAGATTTTTTCGGGAGAGCATTGACGAAAGATCTGTTGGAAGATATTCCCTATAGGCAATCTTATTTAGTATGAACATTATTTTTGGCTAGAATAATCATTCTATTATTTATGGAGATATTCAATATAATGAAGTCCTTAGATTACAATTATTGTTTATCTTAAATATCCCTAGTAGTTTATATTGATTAATAGGACGATCAACTATAGACTAGTATGTGGGTAGATTGATACGGAGATATAAACTCTAACACATGGGTATTTATTATATGAACCTCTTGTTGTTTACTGCAAATGAGATAAGATATTGGCAGTAAAATTGGAAAATCCCAATGGAGAACTGCCATTTTGGATCAATTAGTCGCTAAAAAATAAGAAGATATTGCTATATGAAAGTGTGAGTGTGCAGGTGGTAATGAATCTAAGATGCTCTAGAAGGGGGGAGGGGGTTGAATAGAGTATGCCAACTTTTTACAAAACTTGCTAAGACGATAGAATCTTGTGACAATTAGTGAAGTTCAAGGCCTTGAAAACAAGCTCAAGCCCTTGAAATAAAATACAGTTGGAAATAGATCAGTCAAGTCTTTTTCAAGGCCTTGAAAAGAGTTTCAAATCCTTGAAAACAGACAAGTTTGAATGCTCTAAAAACTGAGTAAGTAAAGAAACTGTAAATGGAAGAGACACGTGATTTACAGAGTTCAGTCCACTTGGACCTAATCTCTACCTCAGGGATCTGATCCCTGCAGGATTTTCAACACAATTATTATTAATCAAAAGCTAAGCCCTAGATCTCAAGCACAGAGAGATGCCTTACTTTGTTACAGCTTGTGGTTCTCCCTAACCTATCTAGTACCTGCTCTAGCTAACTGATTAACCAAGAATTCTCTATTGTTAACCTTGAACAATCCTCGAGAATAAAGATAGAAATATTAGAGAAATGATCTACCAATAAAGTACAATACAGAAGAACACTTAGAGTGTAGAAACTGCAGTGAAGTATGCAGTGATCTTCTGTGAAATGGATTGTGAGAATGATGAACTTCTTTGATGCTTCTCAATCCAGAACTTTGTCTCTCTTTTTGCCCGTTGAGTATTGTGTCTTGTTACTTTAGAATTGAGCTTTATTTAAACTTCAAACAGCTCTTCAAATCTTCCCATATTTTCAGCAACAAATCTTCTATTTTGTAGCAACAGACTTTGACTCTTTGACAATCTTCTCCAACGGTTAAGTGATCACAATCTCCAGAGATAATTTCGTGATATTGTATTTGAGTAGGCTGAGAAGCTTTCAAGCCATTCAGATCAAACACAGAATCATCTTATTAATTATTTCCTTCCCTGCAAAAGTCAGTTTAGGAAATAATCTTTGAAAACTAGGAAATAAAATTCCCTGCAAAATCATAGTCAAACAGATGATATTTTATGTTCAAACATGCTAGAATAATTTTTCTTTTCATCATCAAATAACTGTAAATCAAACATATGAAGGAGGGATATGAAATCAGCTTAGAAGAGTTTACAGAAAACTCCCCCTTAGAATGTTCATGTAGGTTAAACAGTTTCAAGGCTTTGAATTCAGTTTCAAGGCCTTGAAAATAGCTATACTATTTTCAAGCATGTGATAACTGCTTCAAGGCTTTGAAAGCTGATTCAAGGCCTTGAAATAGTTAATCTATTTCAAGCCTTGCACAACCTGATCTTACAATATCCCCCTTGATGAAAGACAAAACCAAAGTATGTTTGATCGTTAGTCTCTGCAAAAAATATTGATTAGTTCACAGTTCATAATAACACAGTAATTCCAAAAAGATCCAACTTATTGAATTCGGCAATAAAAAGTTCAGCAGATAATCCCTAAACATAAAAACATACAATCCTAGAATTTTCTCCCCCTTTTTTACTTTCATCAAAAAGATAGAGAAGTTCTTGGATCAAGTGTCTGGAAAATTTTGAAAAGAAAACTTAAAGACTTAAAGAAAAAGAGAGAATGGGGAAGAAAGAGTAGGCAAGATTAAGGGTTTGGGTCTTCATTTCCATCTTGATCTCCCTCTTCTTCATCACTGTCTTCAACATCAGTCTTATCCTGTTATTCCTGTTCATCTTCATCCTCACCAGCAACGGTCACTTCTTCAGTCATGTCCTTTGTAGCAGCCTTTGGAGATTTCTTCTTTTTCTTCAGAGTAATCAGCAGATCATCTGAGTCAGGAATGTTGACTTCATCTCCTTTCTAAGCAGCTTGTTCTACCACTTGCTTTCCCTTATCTTTGACTGGAGCAACCTCTTCCTGGTTGGAATGTTCACTAGGAAGATTCTTGTCAGAGTAACCCTTCATTGTACCTTCTTCATACTCAGGAACATCAAGCAAAGTCATGCTCCTGAAGATTCTTTCCACCATATACTTCACTTGAACCATATCAGTTTCAAGTCCATAAAAAGTTTCTTTGATCTCTTCCAAATCCAACTCCAAACCATCAAGTCTCTGATTGTCTGTAGGCCGAGAAGTCTGACTTGAAGCGAGTCAAGGTATTGGGCTCAAGAAACTTCTTTGCAACCATTTCTTCTACAGTCAAATCTGAGTACAACTTCCAAATCTTTTCTTTAGTCTTCACCACTCCAATGTTCTCAAAGGCCTTCTCATTAAGCATTCCCATGCCAGAAGTGACTTATTCCTCTCCATCAGTTGGAATCTCAAAGTGTTCAAAGAACAATGTGAGCAAATTTGCATAGGACATAGGATGTTTCCTTTTATTGGTATGGCTAAAGAGCATATGCTCAATCACTAACTTTGGAAGATCAATCTCATAGCCATGCATGATCAGATACATGATATGCAACATTCTCTCAGTCACCAACTCTCTAGAGTGCTCTCTGGGAAAGATACACCTTACCAAAATAGTGTGAAGAACTTTGGCATCAACAATTAACACAGAGTGTGTTAATTGATTAGCTGAGGTGGCAGTGTTTGGTAGGTATAACTCTTTTCTGGCTAGTTTCAGTATTTCTGTCTTTGGTGGGTGATTGCTTGTGTCATACCTCTTAGGACACCCTAGCACATTGACAAACTCAGAGTGGTCCGATTCAACATGTATTCCAGCAACTCTAGACAGAATTACCAAGTGTGCTGATCTCTTAACTTGTTTCATGTTCAGATAGAAGAGTCTGGTGAGTCTTGGGCAGGCTAACTGTTTAGGGTTCAACATAAACCACAGAGTACTCTTCTTTAACATAGAGATGCACTTAATATTCATGTGTTCCACCATATGCATATTGATCATACTACAAAAAGCAATAGATCTGAAAGCAAAAGCATCTAACCACTGAAATTTGGAGGTGTTTGAGACAAACTTTCATCAGGGGTTGAGGTCTGTGAGTAGATTTGCAGAGCCTTCTCCATATGATCTTCTAGCTGTTCTTCTGTTACCTTCCCTTTCCCTTTTTAAGCTTGAGTTGCCTTCTTATTTTTCTTCAACTTCTTGGTGCTAGAGATCTCATCTTCAGGTTGCTTCTCTGCAGCAGCTTTCTCTTTCTTCTTCTTCTTCTTCTTCTTTTATGAGGATGGAGTTGAATCCTTCCTGACTTTATTCTTGGGTGGAGGAAGCTCTGCAACTGCCTCTGCACTAGGAGTTCTAGAGCTAGAATCTCCACTTATCTCTTGAACCTCTTCCACTGATGTCTTTCTTTTTTTCTCTGAACTAGGTTTTGATCCTCCAGCCATTTTGTTTCTGTCTGAAGCTCTCCTTGTTCTCATTAGGGTTTGGGAGAAGAATATAGAGAGGTAGGAATGATACGGAGAGAAGAAAAGAGAAGAAGATAAATACTAAAAGTGTTTGAGTTTCAAAAGGAAACTAGAATATCTCTCTGATCTGAAAAGATCTGAAATAATCAGAGAGGATTCAAAATCTTTTAGTCCGTTGGAAAGAAATAATTTAATACTATATTTGGCTAAAAAGAATTTTTGAGAAAGGTAGGGGCTATATTGAGCAAATATCTACAGAGATATCACCCAATACAGAATGATCCATGTTTATTAACTACTAGTATAGCAGACTTATTTTCAAGGCTTTCAAGGTCTTGAAAATGCTGTAACACTGCAACAGATAAAAATCAAAGCTTTGAAATGATTCAAGGCTTTGAAAATCAGTTCAAATATTGAAATCATATACAAATTACCTTTCTTACTTGATGCTCCCTCTAAACCATTGCATCTTTGTTTAAAATTCCCAATTCCAATCTTAAACCTGAGATGCTCTCATCTGCTAATGGTTTAGTGAAGATATCTGCAATTTGCATGTTAGTAGCAACAAATTCAAGAACAATATTACCTTTTTCAGCATGATCTCTGATGAAATGGTGTCTGACATCAATGTGCTTGGTTCTTGAATGTTGAACTGGATTCTTTGTAATTGAAATTGCACTGGTGTTATCACATTTGATGGGTATGCTTCTGAAATCAAATCCAAGGTCTCTTAGCTGTTCAGCAATCCATAATACTTGTGAACAACATGCTCCTGCAGCTATATATTCAGCTTCAGCTGTTGATAGAGAAACTAGATTCTGTTTCTTGGAATGCCAACTGATCAAGGATGATCCAATAAATTGGCAAGTTCCTGAATTTCTTTTCCTATCAACTTCGTAACCTGCAAAGTCAGCATCTAAAAAACCATACAAAGAAAAATTAGAGTGTCTTGGATACCAAAGCCCTAAGTCTTTGGTTCCATTGAGATATCTGAAGATTCTCTTCACAACACTTAAGTGTGATTCCTAGAACACATGCATACACTAAACATGATATATGGTCTGCTTGTTGTGAGATAGAGTAATTATCTAATCATACCTCTATACTCTTTCACATTTACACTCTTACCAGATTCATCCTTGTCAAAGGACAGTGTAGAACTCATAAGAGTCTAGGCTTCCTTACACTGAGTCATGCTATATTTTCTTAACAAGTCTCTTGCGTATTTGCTTTTATGAAGAAAGATGCCCTTCTTCATTTGATGTATTTGAAGTCCTAGGAAGAAGTTCAGCTCTCCCATCATACTCATTTCAAATTCCCTGCTCCTAAGACTTGAGAATTCTCTGCACAAATGATCATTACTAGTTCTAAACAAGATATCATCAACATAAATCTGAAATACAAGCAAGTATTTCTCATGAGTCTTTATGAAAACGGTCTTGTCTACTAATCCTCTTTTGAAATCATTTTCAAGCAAAGACTTTGACAGTCTTTCGTACCAAGCTCTTGGAGCTTGTTTCAAACCATAAAGGGCTTTGTCAAGTTTGTAAACATGATCTGGAAACTTGTCATTTTCAAAACCAGGAGGTTGTGCTACATAAACTTCTTCTTGTAAGTAGCCATTCAAGAAAGCACACTTCACATCCATTTGAAATAGTTTCATGTTCTTGTGAGATGCAAAAGCAAGCAAAATTCTAATTACTTCTAACCTGGAAACTGGAGAAAAAAATTCCTCATAATTAATACCTTCTTCTTGATTGTAACCTTGAGCAACTAACCTTGCTTTGTTTCTGATCACTTTGCCACTTTCATCCAACTTATTTCTGAACACCCATATGGTACCAATGACAGACTGGTTTGTAGGTTGAGGAACCAGGTTCCAAACCTTATTCCTTTCAAACTCATTGAGTTCACTTTGCATAGCAATGATCCAGTCTGCTTCTTGTAGTTCTTCCTTCACAGTTTTAGGTTCTACAAGTGAGATAAAAGCATTAAAAGCACATAATTCTTCAACTGTGATTTAGGTTGTGTACCAGTAGTTGGATCAGAAATGATATTATCAACTGGATGAGATGAGAGATATTTCAATCTCATTCTTGGAGACCAGGGTTACGATTCTCCATAGATCTTCTCTGGTCTTGAAGTAGTGGCTTTGTCACTTATATCCTTCTGATAATCGTTTTCAAGGCTTTGAGGCTTATTTTCAAGGCCTTGAGCACCATTTTACAGGTCTTGAAAATGTCTTCTGTTTTCTTCTGAGCCTTTCTTGAATCCCACTGAATTCTCAGTCTCTTCCCGTAATTCATGCTTGTTCAAATTCAAATCTGCAAAACTTTCACTCAAAGAGCCATCATAGCCTTCATCAAAAATAACATGAATGCTCTCTTCAACTAGTTTGGTTCTTTTATTGTAAACTCTATAAGCTTCGCTATTCAGATTGTAACCAAGAAAAATACCTTCATCACTTCTTGCATCAAACTTAAAAAGATTGTATTTTCCATTGTTATGGATAAAACATGTGCATCCAAAGGGTTTGAAGTATGAAATGTTTGGCTTCCTCCCTTTGAATAGTTCATAGGGCGTCTTCTTCAGGATAGGTCTGATCAAGCACATGTTCATTATATAGTTTGCTGTATTCACAGCTTCAGCCCAATAATTTCTTGGCAGCTTGTTTTCAAGAAGCATTGTCCTTGACATATCTTCAAGAGTCCTGTTCTTTCTTTCAACAACACCATTCTGTTGAGGAGTTCTTGGAGAAGAAAATTTGTGAGTAATACCATGTTTATCACAGAACAAATCAAATTCAAATTGATCAAATTCTCTACCATGATCACTTCTAATTGAAGCTACCGGTAGGTTTTTCATAGTTTGAAGTTCTCTGCAAAGCTTTGAAAATTCAAAGAGGGCTTCAGATTTTTCTTTGAGAAACATAACCCAAGTAAATCTAGAAAATCATCTACAACAACTAGCATATACCTTTTACCTTTTGGAGTAGGAGTTCTCATAGGACGACAAAGATCCATATGAAGCAGTTCAATGGGTCTAGTTGTGCTTACAAAATTCTTTGGCTTGAAGGAGCTTCTGGTCTGCTTGCCCTGAGCGCAAGCTTTGCACAATTCACCTGCAACTTTGTTAGTCTGAAAAGTATAAACATTGTTTGATTAAGAGGCTGTGAGAATGCAATCTCCTGATTTCTCATTTTGCACCACACACTTCTCTTTTCCAAAGATAACTTTGTTGCCATTATCACAGACCTGAGATACACTAAGCAAGTTAAATTTCAAACCATCAACTAGATATACATCAGAAATAGAATTTTCAGAATTCGTACCAACTATACCAATACCAAGAATATTGCATTTGCCTTTGCCACCAAGAGTAATTGAACCTTCAGATTGCTCTTTCAATTCTGAGAATAAAGATCTCTTTCCACTCATGTGTCTTGAGCAACCACTGTCCATAAACCACTTCTTGTTATTCGATGTTGGTGACAACCTGCAAACACCAATCAGTGCCTTACCCAGCTGTTAGACCAAGTGTTGAATTTGGATTCATATTCAGGATCAACCATTTAGGTGGTCTAACCCCTTTAGGAACCCAAATCTGTTTAACTTGTCCTTTGAGTTGAAATGGAAAAGTGTTCCTCATTATGTGAGGGTCTTTTCTTCTGAAAGGACAAGTCATTTTAACATGACCAATTTTGCGACAGTAAGACATTTAGGAGAAGTTCTGTTTCCAGCTTTCAAAAATCTGGTATTATTCTTTCTTGGAAAGTTTGGATTGAATCCAATACCAACTTTGTGAACAGACTGTGAACTTCCTCCAAGAATCAAGTTCGACTTTTCTTCTGATCCAGCAAGCCTAACTTTGACCAATTTAGATTCTTGAAGTTTCTCAGTAAGAGTAGTCTTTGTTTATCTAATTCACCAACTTGATGTTTTAGATTAACAATGCTGTTACTCATCAAAGAGTTCTCAGTGACTACTTCCTTGACTTGTGTTTTCAAGGCTTTGAAACTGGTTTTCAAGTCCTTGAAATCACTGTCAGTCTTCTTTTGAGAGATTTCAAGATTCTGATTTAGACAAACAAGTTATAAGTTCTCTTTTGCTTGCTCATGAAAGTTTTCTTTCAAAAGTATGATCTCTTTCAGATAATCTTCTTCATTTAAAGTCTGACCTCAATGTTCTTCTCATAACTCTCATCATGCTTGGAGATGAAGCATAGGTTGGCATGTTCTTCTTCATATTCTGATTCACTTGAGCTATTTGAATCACTCCATGAAGCTATCATAGCTTTATTTCTTCTATCATGATCTTTATTTTGAAAGCTCTTGCTTTTCTTATGTGGACAGTCTCTTATCAAATGTGCTGCATCACCACATTCAAAGCAGTTCATAACCTTTGATTTATTTTGTGAAGAAGACTTACCTTTGTACTCCTTGCTACTGGATGGTCTATGTCTTTCTCTGTTGATGTCTTTGTTTCCAATGTTTTTCTTCATTTTGAGAATCCTTGTAAAGGCTTTGGAATCAAAGCAAATGGATCTTCATAATCACCATCCTCAGTTTCAAGGATTTGAGTACTCTCATGCTATTTGGCTTTGAGAGCTAAGTTCTTGACACTTTCTGGGAGCTCTCCATCAGCTTCATTCATAGATATTTCATGTGTCAGAAGCTTCCCTTGTAGGTCATCAAGTTGTAGAGTTGAGAGATTCTGAGCCTCTTCAATAGCTATGGTCTTTGGTTCCCACTTTGCCTTTGGAAGACTTCTTAAAATCTTCCTCACTTTTTCTTCATTGGAAAAATGTTTTCCCAGTGAATCAAGGTTGTTAACAATGTCTGAGATAGATGTTGATCTTGCTTGACTTCGCTGGTTCCTTCAAAATTTACCACAAGCTTATCCCATATTTCTTTAGCAGTAGTGCAGCCTGAAATCCTATTGAATTCATCTGTACTCAAAGCACAATACAAGATGTTAATAGATTTGTAATTCTTAGAGAATTGCTCTAATTCAGAAGAGGAAAGTGAGTCTTCAGATTTGGGAGTTCTAATCCCATCTTTCTCTGTGTAGAAAGTGTGAGGTCCATTTTGAATAATGGTCCAAATGTCTTGATCAATGATGAACATTTTCATCAAAGCTTTCCAGTGAGCAAAATTTTATCCAGAAAATAGAGGAGGTCTGTTAGCAGCTCTTCCCTGGGAGAAACCACCATCACCTGCAGTACTCATGATCACCAGATGGTTAAATCTATACAGTGATACAAGCTCTGATAACAATTGAAAGTGTGAGTGTGCAGGTGGTAATGCATCTAAGATGCTCTAGAAGGGGGGAGGGGGTTGAATAGAGTATGCCAACTTTTTACAAAACTTGCTAAGACGATAGAATCTTGTGACATTTAATGAAGTTCAAGGCCTTGAAAACAAGTTTAAGCCCTTGAAATAAAATACAGTTTGAAATAGAACAGTCAAGTCTTTTTCAAGGTCTTGAAAAGAGTTTCAAACCCTTGAAAACAGACAAATTTGAATATTGTAAAAACTGAGTAAGTAAAGAAACTGTAAATGCAAGAGACAAGTGATTTACAGAGTTCAGTCCACTTGGACCTAATCTCTACCTCAGGGATCTGATCCCTTGCAGGATTTTCAACACAATTCTTATTAATCAAAATCTAAGCCCTAGATCTCAAGCACAGAGAGATGTCATACTCTGTTACAGCTTGTGGTTCTCTCTAACCTATCTAGTACCTGCTCTAGCTAACTGATTAACCAAGAATTCTCTATTGTTCACCTTGAACAACCCTCGGGAATAAAGATATAAATATTAAAGAAATGATCTACCAATAAAGTACAATACAGAAGAACACTTAGAGTGTAGAAACTGCAATGAAGTATGCAGTGATCTTCTGTGAAATGAATTGTGAGAATGATGAACTTCTTTGATGCTTGTCAACCCAGAACTTTGTCTCTCTTTTTGCCCGTTGAGTATTGTGTCTTGTTACTTCAGAATTTAGCTCTATTAAAACTTCAAACAGCTCTTTAAATGTTCCCAGATTTTCAGCAACAAATCTCCTATTTTGTAGGCAACAGACTTTGACTCTTTGACAATGTTCTCCAACAGTTAAGTGATCACAATCTCCAGAGATAGTTTCGTGATCTTGTATTTGAATAGGTTGAGAAGCTGTCAAGACATTCAGATCAAACACAAAATCATCTTCTCAATTATTTTCTTCCCTGCAAAAGTCAGTTTATGAAATAATCTCTGCAAACTAGGAAATAAATTTCCTGCAAAATCATAGTCAAACAGATGATATTTTATGTTCTAACATGTTAGAATAATTTTTCTTTCATAATCAAATAACAGTAAATCAAACATATGAAGGAGGGATATGAAATCAGCTAAGAAGAGTTTACAGAAAAATCCCCCTGAGAATGTTCATGTAGGTTAAACAGTTTCAAGGCTGTGAATCCAGTTTCAAGTCCTTGAAAATAGCTATAGCCTGTGATAACTAATTCAAGGCTTTGAAAGCTGATTCAAGTCCTTGAAATAGTTAAACTATTTCAAGCCTTGCACAACCTGATCTTACACTATCGAGGCAGAATTCCTGTGTAGGCTTCACCATATAGACGAAATCAATCGCCAGCACCGCCTTGCGACTTCTACTAGCTCAACTACCAAAATTTCTGGGGACAACAACACTTCAACACTTCCATGTCTGAAACATGGCAAGTTCTAGAGTTTCAATGGCAAGCAATGTAATATAAAGTATAATACATATGCTGTGAGGTTGCTTATTTTTGTTGTGTATATAGTGTGCGTCTATATGCAACCGTAGTTGCATGTTTTTTATGTAATATAACATGCATATGTGCAACTACACTGTTTTGCAAGATATTCGTTCATTTACTTGCTATGAAATCTGTTTTCATTAGACTTCCCACAAACATTACATGAATTTAACAAAAATGAAACATGTATTTGTATCAATTTTAGACAAACATAAACTACTTGCAATAATATTAACTGTAGTATATATATATATATATATATATATATATAAATACATATTCTCATAAATATTTAATTTTAATATAGTTTACAAAAAACTTATTTTAGTTACTCTATTTCATCTTACTTAACTTTATCTAAATGAGGTCGAGCGAAATTTGAGTACTAGAATAATATACAAATTTATTAAGGTTTGTATATTGTTAAACAAATTTTAGTATACAACATTGTAAATAAGTTCAGAACAATCTACAAGTGTAAATTGTTTGCTAAAAATATTCATCAAACTACAACGATTAAATTACATGTTCAAAAAGCAAATGGAGATATAATAGAAGAAATATATATTTGAATAATTTTCTTATTTATGAATAATATATATATATACATATATATATATACATATATATATACATATATATATATAACCATTACATTATGGTACATTTATCAATAATTTCTACTTCCCAGACTAAATAGGGGAGCACAAACGAAAGAAAAGAGGAAAAAAAACAAAAAACACAAAGAAGTAATATGATATATCACAACAACTCACTTTAAAAAAATAAAGTATAAATTTGCCACCATGTTAACAGTAATATTTTAATCAAATGTACACGCCGTCACTACATCCCTGTAAAAGCTTAACCGAAAATCGTTTCCACTTCCATCTTCATGTCCAATCAGCGAAGAAACCCTCGTGCTCTCTCCACTCATACTCCATCTTCTCAGAGAAAGCTCTCAAAGCTTCTACACTATTTCGAGTACTACAACACTGAACTTTGTTCCTCAGTTAGACATTATCAGATGCTCCTCTAAGATCAAAATTAGATACTTTATAGCAACCACCTCCTTCTATCCATGTAAGTGTTCTCCTTTTTCTGTTGAAATCCTATTCGCTAACATCACAATCTTCACATGCTATTTGCACTGGCTCCGCTACTTCAAAATCAAACTATGTACTCATCGCAGTGCATAGTATGAGTCATATATATCTGCAGATCATCGTTGCCTCTTTCCTTGCATAATTTGATTGTGCATAACAACTTGCAACAAGCCTTTACCCTAAAATAAGGATTTCCTAACAACAGTTTTGGGAGACTTTCCCTGCTCGTACCATTGATCTATTTTTGAAATTGCATGTGTATCACCATACATATATTAGGAAGTCAATATTCACATAAAGGCTTTCCTACTGAACACATGTAAGAAATTTCACCAACTAGTCTTCTCGTGGGGCATCTTCAAAAAAACCCAATGTGCATCTATTTATTTTCCACATTCAGTGAACCTGTACAAGACATTAGCTAATGTATTTGTACTTTCTGGGTTAATTTTCTAATGTATGAAGTTATAACTGCGATGATGTAACATCCTAAAATATTTCAACTCACCTAAAAACTACACTCGGTAAATGTTAGATTTCATTTTCCTTCGTATTTCTCATTTGATTGATATACATAATTGAAATAAGTATAGATTTTGATTAAGGCATTATGATATGTTACTTCTGGTTCTGTTTCGCTTAGTAGCTTCTGTTTTGCTGACAAGATATTCTGAAATAATCCATGCATAAAGAGATGGTTGACTTGAATATTGTTCGCCGAACAAGCGCATTTTCCTGTTAGAGCACCTACATCTTCGTGATCCGGTATTGTTCCCCTCTCTATCTCTAAATTTTTTCAGCATGTCCAGTTTTCCTTTTTCTTCCAGTGGCCACAAAATTCTGAGTCATTTGCTAAGATTTTCTATGCCAGTAAACCAAAAAAAAATGTCGTATATGTGTCCATGAGTGATATATTGAAACCTTACAAATTTCATGGTGTCTGGACGTTTCATTTTGCATTTAGTAATGAATACAATATGAAATATAATGGAGGTTAAACATTCATTTTTTCACAATGTGTGCCAAAATAATTTTTCAAGTAGTCTGCATAGCTATTTTAACTTTTACTGACTTGTATATTGTAGTGCACCACAATAATACTGAGAAATGTACTTTCTTTTATAGTTGATTCCGATAATTTCATTGAAAATTAAACAACTATAATCATATAAATTCCTTGCCTTCTTTGACACCAATGTGATTTTCCAAAGCTTCAGTAAGCTTCTGCTCATAATAATACGATTTTCATGTTCTTGGTTATCCGTCATTCATTCTTAATTGACTTGCTTAGTTGTTGGATTTCATAACTAAAGCTTACAATTTGACAGGAGGACACAATTTAAATTCATTTATGATAGAAAAAAAATTAGTTTGTAACAAATCAATATGCTGCAAGTGTTAGTTCTTTTTCTCTCTGGACTTTCGCGCTTTAGTATTGAATCAGTCAATGAGATCTGATCAGGGGAGAAAATCCTAAAAAATCGACTGTTATGGCTACTTTGACTTAAAACAGCCTATGTTATATTCATATATGTTACTTACTGTTAAACATATGATTCATCTGTGTTATTTTTTTTTGAGCATATTCAACTGTGTTATTCACTATACTTCTAATGCCTTACTTTTGCACACACGTGAGAAAACACTCAAGTTGGGCAATGCATATCTAGAAACTGATTGCTACACTAATCCAAGGTTAAAATCTTGCGCATAGTGTGAATCACATATAATGTTCACATGTATTATTTTCAGAGTAAATGTTCAAGCTTCGACAATTCGTTTATGTCTACTTAGATATGGTAATATCTTGGAAATATTGTTTTACATATTTTGGCATGTACACTATTATGCTCTTCATGCCTTCATTTTCATATACTGCTTCTATCTATCAATATTCCTCATGCATACAGCATCTGATTTTTTCATTCCATATGATAAAAGTTCTTTAACAATAAAGACCGTTTTCTTAAATTTAGGTTCACAAATACAACAGAACTCTGTCTACTATGATTTTTCTTATTTTGTTATTCTTATTTTTTTGCGCCCTACTATTGTCCCATATTATGTGCAACTTAATTGTTATAACAACGAAGTAGAAATACCACCTGCCACTGAATCATACCCTCAAAATAACATGGTAAAACGATAATGGTCGTAGATATAAAAAACTTCAAATTATAGAATAATCTTCTAGACAAACAACAATGATCAATAGCTACTCCAGAAGAATCTCGCAAATTCTCTGCAAGAGCATATATCTATATGCATAAGTCAGTTGTTAGATGAAGCTTAGTTTCTAACCATAGGTGTTACTAAAAATTAATAACACACATATTAGCTCCATTACAGTGAGACATTTAGACATGTCAATTTCATTTAATTCGTTTTGATTATCAAGATCTAGGCATGTCAGCATAGGAGAAACTAATATAGAATACAATGCCTTCCTTGATATGTTTGATGTACACATAGCTAAAATGTCATATTCATCATATTTTACCTCACATATTAGATTCTAATTCTAATCTTTCTTGCTGCAGATTCATTCAACATTTTACGCTGCACATCAAACCCACAATGGAACACCAAGACACAAATCCAGCACTTCCTCAGCAAGACAACTAACACAAAGCAACAACACCCAGTGTGCTGCCAAACTCAAAAGATAATCCTCCTGTAGCAGAATATATCATCACAACTACAGAATCAGCACAAATTCAGCCTCAGTCTCCCTCGAGACACCAATACACGATGGCAACCCCGACAATTGATCTTACACCTACAACTACCACAGCTAAAGCGGTAGTAGAAACAATAGTGTCATAATTGAAAGCCAATGACGAGAAATCAATTTATATGCTGAAAGAACAAATCCAGGTGTTACAACAACTAATTGCACTCAATGAACAGGAAGTGGACATGGAAATTATCTTCATTATCAAACTCGAAGAACTGTGTCAAAATATTGCAACGTTGAAGCCACCACCTCACGAACCAGCAACACAAAAAGATACAGAGATGACGATTCTCCATCACCTCCTCCTTCAAAAATTGTGAAGTCGTATAATATTATCTAAACGTTATCTATTAGTATATATAAGTATTGTACATAGGCTCCTTAATGTAATATGAAGTATGGACATATACTAGTGATAAATCCTTCATAAGAGTCATCCTACGTACGTTCTTCATTGTAATTTGTGTGGGTTTCGGTGCAAAGTAATGAATTACGGGCTTATTCGATTAGAAAATGCGTTTTTGGATTTTTTTTTAGCTTAAACGTACAATACGGGTGTTTCTTATTGGTTATGAGTATGATTTGAATGATTTATAACATTTTATCTTCGCAGTAGTGTTCGTGTTGTTTTTTGACAAGAATTACGTATGTGGGAATCAATTGGATATAAGAAACGAGCTTCGGAATAAAAGAAAAGAAAAAAGGATGAAAAGCAACTAAGAAAATTCGAGAGCTTCAGGATGTCTTCATAGGATCACAATTTGTCTTCGTACGAATACAATGCCTTAGCCAAATTTTGAGAAAAGAAAAAAGTCTTCCCAGAATAGCTTGCTGTCTGAGAGTAGGAAGATCTTCCTACGAAGACGAAAATGTCTTGCTACAAAGTACTTCGTACGAAGACATCGTCTGTTCATACGAAGACACGGGGAAGGTCAGCCAAAAATAAGGAAATAATTCCTAAAGCTTTCCTAATTGAACTAGGACTCTTAGGGAATGTACATAAGACATATTAGGTCGTATTTTCAGAGAGGAGACACAGAGAAGAAGGTTTAAGGAGCAACTTGGTGCTAGAGTTCGTCGTGGAAGCGAGGATTCATCCGTTTGATACCTCTACTCTTATCTTTTCATTGTTTTTATAAATGATCACACAAACACTTGTATTTGTGATAATGAATATTCATAGCTAAACTTCATAGATTAAGACCCCAGTTTGGGGTTAGGATTTTCACATTGATTATGCATTTTATGAATTGAGATTCATCTTTTATAAACCTGATTGATTATTTGTTTTTTCTATGAATGTTTTGTTATATTCATCATATCTAATTAATTGGAGACGTCTTGACTAGCTAGAACTTAGTTTGCAATTATTTGGTAACTCGTTAGTTGTTGAACCGAAAAATCACACAATCACCCATTCTTAGTGAAAGCAAGAAGTGGAATCGTTAGAGTAGAATTCATCGTTAATGCATGTTTAGGGAAAGTTAGAACTTGGTAACTCTTTTTAAATCCAACCTAGTCATAGCATGCTCACTTGGTAACTCAGTGAGTTAGTATTGCTCAATTAGCAAATTGAAATTTGTATGTGCTTCACAAATCATAGAACGTTGTCAATGAGAAGATCCTAGCAATCCCCCAACGAGGTGTCCTGGTTGTTTTCTCTATCTTAAATCTCGATATTTAAATACTTGATTTGTCTTTTAAATTTTCTTAGTTTAAGTAAATCAATTGCTTGCCCACACGAGTTTAATCAATACTAATTAGTTCACAACAAGTCTCTAGGATTCGAAATTATTACTAGAATGATAGTTGTACACTTGCAGTTAATCTTCATCAACTCGCATTTTAGCTACCTCGCAAGGCAGTGAAGCTAAGCGACAAATTGTGCTTCACAGTTTTGTTCTAGATACCTTGTAAACTATACTTTTCGGTATATGTGTGTGTGTGTGTGTCTTGAAAATCACTGCGACAACCCTGAATGGATAATGAGTCGTTTGTATTTCAATCTTCCAATTTGAACAACTGCAAAAAACAAGAGTTTATTTCTTTACTTCCACAGCTTCAGAGTTCTTTCCTTCGATTACTGTTGTTTACGTTGTTCTATCCCATGTTGGTTCATAAGTCCAACTTTAATTGTTGCTTCTCAACTTATGCCCAGTAAATTTTTGCCTCGATAGGAGAATAATATATCTTCTTTAATTATGATAAAATGCAACAATAAATACTAGGCTTAGGAATCTTCAGTGTTATGAAGCGAAAAATGTAAATTATATATTTTAAATATCGATGATATACATTTTGAAGTCATAATCGAACATTATAATTTATTTTGCTAGCTGACAAGCTAATTTATGCAATTGTGTGTACTAACTTGACAACAACATCAAAATCAACAGGGTGGAAATGAATATTTCCTGTAACTCGGGGTAATAGTAAAAATTTGATATAAATTACTACTGGATGGAGTAGCCATTAACCATTCAATACTTTTTAAAATTATTACTGGATGGAGTAGCCATTAACCATTCAATAATTTACTACTGGAAATGAATATTTCAGCTGCTTGCCTGCGATTGTCTCTCTCCATTTGTGAACTCCCAAGGTAACATCTGCTAAACACTTTCGTCCATTGCACATTCCCATTAATATTCCTTCTTCTCTTCCTCTGGCAACCAAATTATGTGAATCTCTTACATATCATCTTTTTTTTCTAAAAATTGAATCACCACTTGACTGATTTCCCTCCGATTCAACTTATGCGCAAATTAGCGTGCTAGTCGCAAGTATACAGATCTGGTAGTAGCGGGTGTATTTCAACTCGGATTATTGTTCCCACGAGGACTGTTGCAGGTTTTTCTAGAAATTAATTTTAACTCACAAAGTGTAAAAGGGAGGAGTAGTTTAAGATTTTGATTACCAACTAAGTACTGAATGTAAAAACTGAAACGTAAATATTTTTATGAGAGTTTTCTGAATAATTTGAGCTTCGTAAATCTAGTGTTTAAGGTACTAGATTCCAGGATCCCCTAGGGTCTTTTCATTTTACCATTCTGTTGATTATGAAAACACACACCAGTTACTTATTCGTGCCAAGTACCAGTAGCGCAGTCATTATTCAGTTCCCGCACATTGTCACGATCCTACAGATTTTCGTATCCTGTTAAGCTACCTAAATCTGCAGTTTCGTTCTAAGTATGCTGGGGTTTCTAACATGTCCTAAAGGCACGGGTCAGATTCTCTAACATTTGTTCAAACGCTTAGGCTAGTCCTATCTCCCCTTCTCTTTTGGGTCTATCGGGGTAAGGTGCTAAATTTTGTCTTCTCTTCCCAACCCTAACCAGTTGTTTTCACCTACCGGGTCGAATCTATAACATTTTTGGTTCGCGACTCCGATCATGCATGAACAGTAAAATCAAAGACCGAATGACGAATAAAAACTGCAGACATTAAGATCCTAAGATCATGAATCCATAGTTGAAAACAAAACTAGATACTGAGTATGAAACCCTAGGTTCACTGAGAACCTAGGTAAATTGTTTAGCTACTGAATGACATAATTATATAACAAAGTTCTAAAATAAAGATATATATTGAGATCAAACGAGTGTCTTGGAATCTGAGTTCGTGCTTCCGTGCTCTCTGAGGATGCTAAGACTCCTCCTTGGATGTATTGTGTGTAAAAAAGGAGCTATGGACGTCCCTTTATATAATGTTGAGAAGCTTTCGGAAAAAATGTCTGAATTTATGAAACTGCCACTGACCAAACCCGCCTCAGAAAACTGTGACCAAACCCGCCTTAGATAACTGTGTGGCAGGCAGCTAGCCACGCAGACAGTGAGTCTTTCAGCTCCCCAAGTCTCCCTCTTGCCCCTTGCATGTGTGGCTGTTGTGCTCCATGCAGACAAGGTCCTCTGGCATCTCAAAAGGTCTATCTCTCTCCCCTTCCTATGTTGATGGTGCGTGGCTGGCAGCTAGCCACGCATACATGGGTCTTCCTAGCTTGATTTCCTTCATTTTCTCTGTCTTCTTCCTCTCGATCTGCGTGGCTATTGCGTGGATAGCAGCCAGCCACGCAGACAACATCATGTTTCTTCCATACTTAGCCAAAAATTGGTCCTGAACTCTCTTCTTATGTGGCTACCTGCGTGGCCACTGCCCAGACAGCCACCAAAACTGTCCTAAATCAGCCAAAATCTTGCTCCTGGGTCTCGACCTACATGGCTACTGCGTGGCCACTGCCAGCCATGCAGACAGTGGCAAAAAATTGACGTTTCTGCTCTCTGCCTACGTGATTACTGTGTGGCTACTCCCAGCCACGCACGTAGCAAATGTTTCAACTTTGCAGGGCCATATCTTTCTCATACGGACTGTGTTTTGGCTCCGTGTCCTGTCATTGGAAAGATCTTGAAGTCTAATTTCATTTTCCACCAGTCTCCATCCACAATTTTTTTATAACTCAAGATATCTTAAAGAGTGAAGACTGGTCATTCTAGCTTCTCAAACTTTGCTTCTCTTCACCGCGATTGAGCGTTTCTTTATTTCCGAAGTTCATTTCATGCCTCAAATCAACCGCTAAGCATCCATTCCTGTCAAGAAAAAATGAACAACCATACCGAGCGATTATATCTGCCAAATAACATCGAATTATGCATGAAATCGCCCGAATTTTGTAATTGAGCTCAAATTCCTCTTTTATAGAATATGCTGGTTTGTGGGCTAAAACATGCTCAGAATGACGATAAATCATTCTAAAACAGTTCAATATTGGCTCACAGATAACTCCTAAATGCGAGTTATCATCAACTCCAAGGTTTAAATTGTGTGCATTTCAGTTAAGATTAAGACTTGTCTCGCCCCATCCGACTACTATCTACTCTGCGTGTGTAGTTGTGACCTATGTCTTGCTTATCATATGGAGGAAGAAAACCCTAAAACATGTAATTCTTCCTCTCCCAAATTACAACCTGCACAATACTCTCACCTAATTTACTGAGTAATGCAAGTATACAGACCCCCTTCACAAATCTGATCTTTGTTGTTATTCAATTGGGGTTGATTACCCATGATGCGGTTGTTGCATTTGATTTGTTTTTTCCTTTAGAGTTGTTGCTTATCTCATATTCTTGGCAGATTTGATTTAAACCAAATGTTCCAAATTTTTCATACTATGCCCCACTTTCACTTGCCAAATTAAAACTCCAAAAATATTATTTGCAAAATCAGATAAATGAATGTTAGTTTGTAATTTCTAAAAGTGTGGATTCCTAAGGAACATTTGAGGAATAAATTTTACATTTCGTCCATGGTATGTCAAACATAACCAGGAATATGTTTTCATGTATTTGATCCTAAATTTTTTTCTCGCATCATTCTAACACTCCACACCATAGCCCGGAATCTGAACTTTGATACCGATGTTCAATGGGAATATCATTATTGCACAATATGAGTACCATGTATCTTGGTTCATATTATATATGAGTCTACTGTTCTTGCTCCATTTGACTGTCCTTGCTTCAAAATCGTTGCCTATTTACCAACTACATGTTTCATCTATAAACAATCTCGTAACTGTGATTTCAACCTCAAGATGCTACTCAAATCTTCTGATGATTTACGATTTGATTTGTTCATGTATATATCATATTGGTAGCTATAATTTTTTCGATGTACATACCATACTCCCATCATAAGTAGCAACTTGAATTTCAACGTGTTTTGTGATTGTTTTGATTGTTTAGAATGTGCTAAGAGATTCTGAACATTGTGAAAAATCTAAAGAATTTAACCCTTTACTGGGTTGTATATCATTTTAACTTTACTATGGCATGAGAAAGGATAAGATAGTTGAACGGCCGATGCTTTTAAAAAAAGTACCTCCTAAAAGGTGAAATTACTCCGTGTCAATTCACTTCATAATTGAGCTACCTTATTCCAAACAAGAAATAAGTTACGTGTTATCCACTCTTTTTGTATCACTATCTCCATATAGGCTCCGCATAACAAATAAAATAACTAAGTAAATTCTCTTACCATGTTTAATTATCGGTTCACTCAACTTTGTTCAATACTAATTGTCCAATACCAAATTAATAATACAATGTGGTATAGCTTTCATTTTGTCTTCATGCTTGTGATTGCAAATGCACTCTTTGCACTATGATTCAAGTATAGAGCGCTTCATTTACAAGATGAACTATATCTTTTGCCATTCATTTGTATTGCATGACTGTGCATCTCCACCAAACAACCACAATGAGATTCTTCAAAATAAATGATCCTATTTGTGTTGGATACTACCTTCCAAACTATATATTAACTGACGCATTAAAATATCTCACACGAAATCTCAGTCAAAAAATCTTGATACATTTCTTCACTTCAACCAAGAATCAAACCTTTTTTTCATAACAAGTTATCCCATTATACTCTTCACAGCTGTAACAAGTAAACAAAATTTAAGCTTCATATATTATCAATATTAACTTATAATCTGATTACACCTAGAGGATTTAATTACACGTTCTACACTTAATATTTCAGTCTCGAGCTGACATGATTTATTATAAAACAGAAGTTTCCACAAAAATTTGTGCGCCACCATGGCAGAGATATAAGAAACATTGTCCACATTAGAGTTTCGGCAGAAAAAAAATAGAATGTGGAAATCACTAAATGAGATAATAATTTGTATTTTGGTAGAAGGGTGGCAGGAATTTGCCAACTACTACTCCATACCTTCTGGATATTTTCTCATTTTCAAGTGTGAAGGATATTTGCACTTCAAATTCAGGATAATGGAGTTAAGTGCCATGGAAATGACATATTGTTGTGATGCTCAAAATGTTGTCATTGTGAAGGTAGAAGAAGATGCTCTGACTAAATTCGGGGCTTTCACAATAATGAACCCATCTTTTAGCGTTCAGATCACTTATTCCCACTTAATTGTGCGTGGTGGTGTGGTAAACATCCATATTTATGCTTTCTCCTTCGTGCCAATTATTTAAAATTAAATTTAACTGCAATTATCTTTTGCAACTATTAGAGAATGTACCTGCCTTGTTCTCAAGGAAAGACATGATGGACAACCCAAATACATTCAGCTTCGCAATGCACAAGGTAATATGAAATGAGATTTTTGGTGCAGCTTCCCTTCCAGCAAGGACTCTGGCAGGCGGCGCATCTGTTGGTATCAGTTTGTCAAACACAGTGAAATCGCAGTGAACGATGATTGTGTGATTGAATTGATTCACCGCACGACACACAAATTCAATGTCACAGTGTTTCGATCTTAGGGAAAATGGTTCCTACTACTACTAATACCTACAATTTAGTCTTACCGTCGATGTATCTCTATTACTGCTGCTATGTAAATTTGTTTATCCAACACTTAAGAAATTTGTGGGACTCATACTGTCGTTTGAAAAATATCGATGGTTTTGGCTAGATTTATAAAACAGGAAGTACTATATTTTCTTTAGATTTTGTCTTTGTCCACTGATATGATAATCTCTGCTAATGCTCATGGGTTAATTTTACTTACAATTCACGAACTCCCATATTATACTATAATGTTTCTTATCTTAGTGTCATAATCAACCATGCTATTCATTAAGTATTGTCAAGAGGGAATTCAACTACTAATTCCCACAAGTGAATCCTTCACCCCTGAATTTGTATACATTTAGACATTAGTTGAAGATGCATTATAATTTATATTTAATTTTTGTACCATATTTACAAACATTTAACCATCAAAGCACTGATCATTTTCAAATTAAAAAACCCCACCGTCGCTGAAGCACTTCCAGAGTTTGCCAACCCAAAAAGTTTTCATCCCTCATCATGTTGTCTTATCGACGAAAAAAGGGTCCAACCTTCATACATTATCTTCTCAAAGAAGACTCCCAACTTCACTACCATAATCCCACTACCACATATGCTTGCTTATCTCTTTCAACCGTTTCCATTAAACAACTCTTCTCAAATTGGTGATTCAATTAACTCAAGTCAGCTCTATATTTTTTATCATGTAAGCATTCTTTCCCTTTACTTTGTCATGAAATATAGACAATCATCTAAGCATATTTTCCTCATACATGTACAAACTATTGTAGCGTAGTTCTTTTAATGGATCTTAATGCTTAGGCATCTCATCCTTCTGTGTATATGGATGTTTTATGATGCCTTGCACATCTTTTGCATATTTCACTATAATATTTTTGGTATAAGGGTACGCTTTTAGTTGAAATACAATATTTGATATGCCATCTTATCGTTCTTCTTCTGCCATTAAATAAGAAACAAATGAAGAATTTACAATATATGGGTTTTTTGTTGCAAATAAATTGTTAAAAATGAAATACAATAAAATAAGGCTACATGTTGACTCAACAACTAGTTTAGCCAAATTGAAAGTTATTAATCATCAAATCAAAGAACTACATATCAACAGTTTGACAATCCTGTTGAATAAACCCACTAGAGCATGTTTGTTCAACAAAAAATTGATATTGTCATTTCTAATAGCAGGCTAAATTTCTCTCTCCCTATATGTGTTGTTGAATGTTTGATTGCGTAAATAAAATGGAGTTTTTAATGGTGATCAAAATATGTGTTAATATAACCAACAAAGAATCGACAATAGAAAACCAGTCATATTTCCATTGACATTACTTGCAACTGCTTCAGACACTCACTCATAATTCCAACCTGCAGTATGCATGTACATTATGCTAATACCTCCTGATTCCAGCAATAATTTGTGGTTTCCTATAACAACCATCACTTTTACCAGTGTGTATATACCTAGAATAATATCACTACATTATTGCTTCAGAAAACTAGCACCACGTTACATAATATCATACTTATTTCTCTAATTCCGTGTTTGTAACTAGCACTCGTTCTCAAATCTAACACAAATGTTGAAACTCGCGTAAGCACAAATACGAATGGGCAACACATAAAAGAACTGTCTGTGAGAAAGAAGTCACTAACCACGTTGAATTTGCAAGCTCTTTGACTACCCCTACTGCTAGGAATGAGAACTACTCAAACTTATTTCGAAAAGATCTTGTACGCCAAAAAATATCTGCATGATAAGATCCAAACTTTGGAAGAAACCATTGGCCGCCTAGACCAGCAACTCGAATAACTGAATATGGATAGTAAAACTGAAGCACCATCATGTTTTCAGATGGAAGCAAACTTCATAGGCGAGAGACCATCACGATCAATTTCTTGCGCTAGGAGTAAGTCTCCATAAATTCCATTTTTTATGTAATTTTCGACCCATGTCTACACAAAAGAATGTTTTGCTGCAATCAAATATATTCTTGGCACATCCACGAAGCGTAAATTACAGTATTGTCACACCAATGTTTCACGTTATACATGAAGCTAATTGCACCGTAATTTTTTTCCATAATATCTAGAATCATTTAATTATTCTTAATTGTTCAATGTTCTGAATGCAATGTTTCTATGAAGGGAGCGGTGAAACTAAGTGTTCATGGTTGTGTATATACTACAGGTAACAACGCTGGAATTGGAGGAGCGTTCAGAGATGATAGAGGAGATTGGTAGCTCGGTTTCATTGTAAAAATTGATTGATTCAGTAGCCTGGAAAGTGAATTGTGGGCAATTTATCGCGAAATTGATCTGGCTTTTGATAACAACTAGAAAGAACTTTTTCTGGAGAGTTCCTTTCTTGAATCATTCTACATATTTCAAGGCTTTAGATATGGTCCACGTTCTATGATTATCGAACTCGCTAATGGACACACACTGCTTCACAACATGAGTGGGGCATTCAAACATATTTATGGAAATGAGAACTATGTTGCCAAGAAGCTTGCTAACATGGGAGCAGAACAGATGAATGAAATTAAGTTGTTGTACGATGTTCCAGAAGTTGTTAAAGATATGTTACAAGAAGATAAGATGGCAGCTTGCAGTTTCTTTTAGTATGTATAAAATTGGCAGCAAAATGTTTTTGGCTCTAACGGGTTTGTTGTTAACTTTGTTGTTGAAGTTGGAGCTTAAAATATGACATGTTAAACGTATATTTTTCTAATAAGGTTGTAGTTTTCTAAATGTAAAATTTTTAGCTTCGATTAAAATGTGGTTCCAACAAAACCACTTTCTAACTAAAAACACCTTCAACCAAGGTTCAGCTGGTATTTACAATTGAATCTTTTATCCAAGGCATCAATTATACCATATGTCGATAGAACTTCAAAATAGATTTAACGTCATTCTGTTAATCCTTTTATGAAGGATTATGCAATCCAATTTAGTAAAAAAGGTGTTGTGCTTGAATTCATTCGGCACACACAACAAAACCAGAAAACAAAAAACAAAAATTGTAAAACAACATTTTGATGGTAACAAGTATCACATTTTTTGACCTCTCTGTTTTGCAGGTTGAGCTGGAGCGTGACTGGATCACGGAGTAGTTGCTAAATAGTATATTGTTAGCTTCACAATTGTTTTTTGCTGTTTTATAATGTTTTAGTCGAACTGCGATATTTTACAAAATTTGACATTTTCAACGAGGGTGAATCTTTATAAACAATTCAGTCATGTACCAGTATTTTGGACATTTGTTGACAGTGAATATAGTTAGCCCCTGGTTGTATTATTAACGTCCACAACTTCATAAAGAACCAAAAAGAGAGATACAAACATCATTTTCTAAAATTCAGGGGAACCAACTACCAACAATGGTCATCTAATGTAATAACAATACTACCACAAGGGCAATTTGTCATCGATAACTTCCAGGGAACTCTGAACGTCTAAAAGGTCTTCTCACCTTCACCTTCATTGAGTTATTTGAATGCACCATTGCTTCTAATCCCTTCATGTGCTGTTTTTGTAGTTTGTTTATATGAATCTAGTTTCCATACAATGTATGAAATGTGAATCCATGATGAAAGAATTGTAGGTTTTTTATACGGATTGCACATCGAAAAAACAATAAATTGATTCCGTTCATGACCCTCCATGAATCGAATATCTGGCATCATAGCGATGGTAAGGGATATATAGTTTGGGTACCTTGTTGGTCTGAGTTGATCACTTTACATAGAATAGTGTCCACGTCTCTATGAATATCCACACCTAGGATTGCACTGGAATCCTTCTAAGGTCTTTGTGCTAGCAACAGAAGAAGGAGGAAGAAAAATATCACGCAAACGGGACACAAAAGGGGTCGCACGCCTCACGAGGCTAACGGTGAGGGAAGGGCGGACGGGGGGTTTCAGCCCTCTTGTCTTGCTCTCTCCTTGCTTTGTTCTCTCTCAATTTTGAACACACTTATGAGAATATAAGCTATGAGTTCCCTTATATAGTTAACAACTCCTTATTAACTACATATTAGCCCCAATACTAATCATGTCCATACACGGATTAGTCCAACTTGCAAACTAGTCCTACTAAGTTTTCTTGTGGTTGTGTATTGATCCTTATATTTAATTAGTCCTACTAATTAATCCCAAATTCTAATTTAATCCATAGGGTGTGTGACCCCATATGTTTCTAGTTAGTTGGTAGTAACAATTACTAACATAGAGCGGTGTCTAGCAACACATCTATGCCACATAACTAATAGAAATAGTCAATGATCCGACAAACCTTGTGACCAATGTTAACGTATTGTATTATCCCTTTGTATCCATATCTGGATTGGACACGAGATATAAATGTCACACTCGTATATCCAATCCATAGTTTCTCGATCCTGGGAATAGTCTTATCCATGCAGATAACATCAATATCCCATATTGATGTATCTGATTCATGCCAGACATTCTATAAGCACTGCCCCTCGAGTGGCCATGGATATTTGCTCCTTTATGTGGGAGGGACAAATCCTCTCTACATCACTACCATTTAAGCTTGATTCCTATTATGTCTAATAAACGCCGTTATTGCTACCCAGTCACGGTGTAGTGTTTGATATCATCAAAACATAATATTCCGCATTTAGAGTATCCAGTGACTTCAAGTATAAGGACCAAAATACCGTTGTCACAACGAGAAGCACTTGTGATGCTAACATAATTAATGTAGCCTTCTCGTGGTAGGTCAATCCAGTATGCCATTATCATATAATACATACCCATGTGTTAGAACTGATATCTCCATATCAGTCTACCCACATACTCGTCTATAGTGATCGTCCTATTAATCAATATAAACGACTTGGGATATTTAAAATAAACAACAATTGTAATCTAAGGACTTCATTATATTAAATATCTCAATAAATTATACAATGATTACTCTAGCCAAAAATAATGTTCATACTAAATAAGATTTCCTCTAGGAAATCTATTACAACACGAATTTCATTGTTCAACTTTAACTTCCAATGCACTAACCGAAAAATCTGCAATTTACGTTTCCTCGCTCTTATCCCATGCGTCAACTCTACTTCATTCTCTTCACTTATCTTTTTTTGGTACAATATGATATTTTGTGCCTGTCACTTGATTAGTTACCGTTAAAAACTTCATTAGTATTACCCAATCTTAGATTTGTGAATATTCAATGTTGGAAAAAAAATTCATACACCTATTTTAATTAATTAGTCACTGTTAGAAACTGCATCACTACCAATTTCATTTTATCCCGTACTGCTATAAGAATATAAACAAATAATTCTTGCTTACTACTTTAATAGTTATCGTATCAAAGTTCCGCATTATGAATTACTAGCTCAATTACTATCAACCAATGGAACAACAAACTGTTATTTAATTTTTTAAAAGTTCATTCTTTCTAAATCTTCAGTATAATATTCAAACAAAGTAAGACGTTTATCGTACTAATTGCTGCCACAATTTACCTACTAATGTTTCTCTGAATTTGTCTTCATTTCTTACGTACTGCTGATATATATTTCTGTTTCAATACCTTCATTAACACTTTGGTATACCACCAAATTCAAGTTACAGTTTATTAATCCTTGCCAATGTGCCTTCTAATTTCCTATTTTGAAAACAGCGTAATAGTTGTTCAAGAGGATTTATATATTCATAAATTCAAGATTCAAGATTTTCTGAAGGTTAATGCTATCAAATACTTTTGCAGACCACTATATCTTCACCCAATGGAAACGGTGCGAAGCTTCTACAGACTTCATGACCCCATGTCAATAACCAATGATAGGGTGGTAAGACTCTCATCCAATTTTTCTCACAGAGTTCAAATACACATTCAAATTCCAACAATTTTCTACTGGCATTTGCTAATGTGTAATCAAAAAAAATATATGTAGAATTAGCAGTTGGGAAAAATAAGTCCCAAAAAAACATTAAATTTTGTTTATTGGTGATTCTGTATTTTCATGTTAACTTTTAACTAACGAGTACTCCAGGGTTCTTATACAAACCCAAGTAACAGAAAAATAGATGTGAATATTACACAAATGCTAACTTGCATTGGTATGTTTGTCTTTTTCTCAATATTACAAAATTGTCGTGAATGCAGAGGTTGCCACCCAATTCGTTCGTTTCCATGGACATGAGTTACAAGACGTTGCTCGTCTCCAAGTTCCAAATGGCGTTCCGTGGAATATCCAACTCTTACGTTCAGGCAACAACGTGTACTTTGGTAACGTCTGGCAAGAGTTTGCCAACCGGTATAACATAGGGCGGTTGTACTTCATCCTCTTCGAACATGAATGCAATGGAAGCTTCAAATTAGGTATAATGCACTGAGGCTGCACTAAATTTACTACTCCTCTTTTGCTTCCCAAAATGTTGCACATATCTAAGATGACGAAGAAGCTGTCGTAGTTATTTCTTGTAATGAATCAGATGCTCTTGAGAAAGCCAATGCCTTCATAATAGTTAACCCATCATTTACTGTAGAAATCACAAAATCTCACGTGAATCCTCGACGTGGTTTGGTAATGTTCTTCTTTAATCGGTTTCCTTACACATTAATTTTACAAAGAAGTCAAATAATTTCAAATTTTTACAGAAAATACATGTTACATTTATGCGAAAGCATATCGCTGAAGCAAAGAACTACGTTGGAATAGAGGTTGCAACGGGCAATATGAATTGGGAGGTTTGTTGCAGTTTTCTGCCACCAGATAATCCACTGAAGCAACGCATCTGTTGGTACCCTTTCATCGAGCACAGCGGAATGAACATTGGGGATGCTTGTGTCGGCTGTGTTTAAAAAAAAATGCATTTCCCTAGCAAATGTGTGAAAAATCTGGAAATATGTAATGTTTAAACTGCAAAACTCATAAGTGGCTTCTAAACTTCATTACACAATAGCTTGATGCATCATGTTTTTGATAATAGGATTATGTTTTGCTTTACTTATATCACATTTTCGTTATCTATCTCAAAAATGTTAAATAGCAGTCACATACAATGTTCATTACTAAATGGTGCACAATTTTACTATTTGCTAGAATTCGTATCATTCCATAACCATTCTATTACTCATTAACCTCAACTAGCACCACTAACTCCATCATGCCCCTCTTGCATGTATTTAAAGCTGCAACATCTAAAAAAATCCACTATCCCCATCTCCTGAAAGTTAAAAAATTGGCAAAAATATACTATTCAAAGAAGCCAGCCATTAACACATTTGAATCGAGCTATACATACATGCTCTCATCCTTTCTCCTCAAACTGCAAGTCCACTAAATATGGCATCCCCAAATGATTGAGACGGCGATTTAATGAATCAAGTGTCACTTCCAGTAAGTAGAGTGCCAGGGTGGACATTTGTGAAGAGAGTCGAACCAGTGATTTCAAACAATTGGGGCATCGCTTTACCTCTGATTCCTTCTCCAACATCACAGTCACAGCTAGCTATAACTATGATCCATTTGACAGATTAAGCGGGAAGAACCTTCGATCATTGGAAGCCTAACTCTCACAAGAGCAATATAGTTGAACCAACAGACAAATCAACACATTGATGACTCAAGAAGATGCTAAAGTCGAGACCATATGTCTTCAAAATCAGGAGGTGCTTCATGTGGTTCCACAATTGAGAAAATATCTAATGTACATTCGCTCAGTTTCCATCAGCATTGGAAGGCACAAAACAACTTTACATGGAAGGCACAAAGGCGACATTGCTAATTCACTACTCTAAAATAACGGAATCTTCCCAAGGGGGACACATCCATACCATTATGCAAAAAGGGGTTCGTTAGAAGCAGGAGGGAACCAGAAGCAGATTATAGAAAACAAAGAAATCGAAATTGCACTTGCAAGAATGGCTGATAAGGAGACAATATACCGTAACTACCCCATGAAGTTTTATCCTGTGGAATAGCTAGAATGCTGAGACCGCTCTATTCAGAAGCAACTTCAAACATTTAATTTATCTCAATGGATCGTGTATCATAGCAGTTACCGAGACAAACATCTATGGTGAAACTGCTAGGATCTGTACATCACTTGGCTTCGACAGGGGCTTTGTTGCAGATCCAGCATATATTCAGGAGGAATATGGTTATTACGGGATAGTAATGAAGTCGAATGTGATATCATTCCTATTTCGCAACAGGACACTCATATCTCAATTCAGGTATTTTAACTTAAGTGTCGTACTATATTACATCTTTATAATATGTTTGTGATTGCTTTTTCCATTTTATTACTATAGCATGATTCTGTTAACATATTATCGCAATACAGGCATGCATGATGTAGCTTACTAGGACAGCCATCAAAGAACAATGTCCTACATTTTACAATTACAAGAATAGCATGTATTGAGGTAATTCATCTCATGTTGTGCAATTATATATTTTTTTGAGAAAAAGCTTGTCTTTTATTTAGATACGGGCTTTATCATTAGCCCAAACAGAGTATAATCTTTCAGGGCAGCTTATAGCCCAATAGTGCATTACATCAAGGCCCATGCCCAGTTTCGCCAAATTATGGGCTAATAAGTTAGCCTGATTCCTACACCAACAAACCCTAGACTTATAAAATACATTACGCCTTAAAGAGAGGCATTTTAACAAGCTCTCTCACTCGGAGCTTCCAAACGGAGCCTCAACACTAAGACGATGAACCAACGATCTATTGTCACTTTCAATTTCCAGAGAGCAAAATCCTCTACTAACGGCTCCATCCATGGCATAAATGATGGAGTAAGCTTCGGCCAAGAATGAATCAAAGGTGAATCTGATGGGAAAAGCCATCGCCAAAACGAAGTTTCCCTCAGAGTATCGAACAACAACTCCCCCTCCAGATCGATGGTCTTTGAGATAAATGGAGGCATCTACGTTCATCTTTAACTTCCCCGGAGCCGGAGGAGTCCATCTGACAGTTCCCAATTCTTCTTCTGTACCTGCATGCACCGATCTAAAGACCAAGATAAGTATTTCCCGAAAATTCTTCATTTGTAGCATGCGAATTTGATAAAATTTCATGAAAATCTTTATGTTCATCAGAGAATATTCTTTTGTTTCGCTCTAACCAGATACCCCACATCAGATGGCTGATAATTTGGAGATTTTCTTGTGTAGGTCATGAAGATATTTTTGAAATGATGTTTAAAAGGAAGTTCAGAGGGTACAATAGCAAAGTCTAGCAAAGGGGACTGGAAGATTTGTTTGGACCAGGGGCAATCAAAGAACAGGCGGTTTTCAGTCTCTTCCAAATGTTGACAAAGCACACAAGGTGTGGGTAAGTGAATCCCTTTCTTTACCGAGTTAGTCTTAACAACAAGGCAGTGATTGAAAGTCTTCCCCACAAAAATCTTAATTTTACCCGGAATATTGAGATTCCAGACTTTGTTTGTACTTGAACAAGCAAAATTGAGATTATTTTCTGTGAATAAGATGGAAGAAGCCACATAGTAGGCTGATTTAACTGTGTACCCACCATAAAGTGTAGAAGACCGGATGAAGTTGTCAGTGAGAAGGGGATTACATAAGGGAATATTTAAAATTGCATTAGATTCCTCTTCAGCAAAATTAGAAGTAAATTTTGCTGGAATCCCAGGTATGGTAAGTTTTAATAAGATCAGAAACAGTGGAATTCAAGGGAAGGGTTGGGTAGCTATAGGGTTTGCGGCCCAAACCTATGGGAATCCATATGTGGTGGTAAATAAGGGGGTTACGACCATTACCTATACCCTGTTTGACACCTTGGAAAACAATGTCGCAAGATTCAATAAGAGCTTTCCAAATATAGGAAGAACCAGGATTTGTTTCAATTGAAATGATGTCAGAATGATTAAAATACTTTCCTTTAAGAACTCTAGAAAACAAAGAATCTGGATATTTCAAAATACGCCATTTTTTTGCCTAATATGACAAGATTGAAATCATACATATATCTAAATCCTAGACCCCCCCATTAGTTCAGAACTGCACAAACTTCCCCAATTTTTCCAATAAATAGAATGTTTGTCAAGGTTGTTTGTCCACCAGAATTTAGCCAAAATGTTCTGAATTTCTTTAGAGAAAGAAATTGGGAGTTTGTAAATAGACATAAGATAAGTAGGGATGGATTGGCTCACAGATTTGATAAGAACTTTCTTATCGGCGGGTGAGAGAAGTTTTTCTTTATAACCCAAAATTTTGTTCCATATTTTGTTCTTTTATACCTTGGAAAGTAACAATTTTGTTTCTACCAAACAAGGGTTGGAAGACCCAAATATTTATCATGATTATTGTTTACAGGAATGTTTAGAATTTGGGTGATATCGTGCTTAATATGGTTAGGAACGCGGGGACCGAAAACGATTGAGGATTTAAATTTGTTAATTAATTTTCCCGAGGCAGCACAATATTGATAGAAGATTGAATTTCGAGTGATAGCATTTGTGGAAGAGGATTTAGCAAAAAAGATGCTATCATCGGCAAATTAAAGATGAGTGACACGGGGGGGGGGGGGGGGGGGGGGAACCTTGTCCCGCTTTGACACCTTCTAAAACTCTATCATTAACCGATTGGTGGATAAGACTTGAAAGGCCTTCGGTACAAATAAGAAATAAGTAGGGACTCAAAGGATCCCCTTGACGAAGACCCCTAGAAGGGGTAAAACTGTCGCTTTTTAGGCCGTTAATAAGAATGGTAAAAGAGACCGAGGTCACACAAAGCATAATTTTCTCAACAAAGGGAGTAGGAAAGCCCAATTTAGTAAAGATTGGGACCACCACTTCGGGATACCATCCCATAATCGACCCAATGACCTTACCAGCCTTCTCGTTATATCAGTTTGGAGAAAGGTTCCAGATTTGAACCCAGAGATGCGCTTCGTTGTACAAACATTCTCTCATCCGTTTTCATGGAAACCACTGTTCCATCGCAATCATGGAGCCTCTGTAAAACCATGGTTGCCTATCGAGAATTGACTTAAATTGCTCTTCCCTCTCAAAAAAAAAAAATTGGTAGATGTTATTCTCTAGGGGAACCACATGAAAACCTACGGGGTCATCCCAAGCTTTGGACATCACATTTGTTATATTACCGAAATTAACATTTTTGGTAGTAATGATCTTACCAAAAAAGCTTTTTCAGCATTCGGCTTGACCATCAACCAAAGCTTCCGCTGGAATGGTGACTCCCCGTCCGAGTTGCAGCGCCCTAACATGATCCAAGGACCTTGAAGGTTTTCAGAAACAATAAGCCCACGCAGGACGTGTGGGTCGACCCAATTCAAATTTCAAACAATTACACGGGATCAATATGTACTGCATTTACTATTTTTTCATTTAAGGGAAGGAGTATTTTCTTTCCAAGGAAAAGAGGGAAACCCTGGGAGGGCATAGGGCTCGTAAACCCTCGAAGGGCAGAGAACTCGTTTCACCGATCAGGATGTCTCTCTCTGAATCGCCGACCAGGACCAGCAACTCTCCCTCTGAATCGCCGACCAGCATGTCTACCAGCACGTAATCTCTCTCTCTCTCTCTCTTTCCGTTTTGTGCTTCTCTGCGAGCTCGGTTTTCTAATATTGACGCTCCATTTCAACGCGCTGTCGACTTGACGGAGCAGAGAATTGAAGATGGGGATTCGCAACCCTAAAAAAGAAGCTATTAAGCGGAAGCAACCTTTGGTTATTTCTCCAGTTGGTGATGAACTTGTTAAAGAATTGCTCAAGGAGGAAAAGACATTAGGGTCTACAATGGAGTATGGTTTGCTCGTCTTACAGGAGGTAAAAAAATCTATTTTCATTGCTGATGGTGCTTCCTAGTAATATTCTATGATTTTTCTTTTCTTTTATTTTTATTTTTTTTAACTGAAATGTTGGATTTGTGACTGGGTTGCAGGCTTGGGAAAAGTTGAGGTTTCGGCGAATAACAAAATACATGGCAGTCCAGTTCTACCGCCGTACCTACTGGCAGAAGCCGCCTGACAATGATGTAAGTACCTAAAACCTTTAGGCGCTTGTTTGATTAAATAATGTTTTCTATTTCGGGAACCGGTCAATTTCAATCTGTTCATGATAACTGGACCGTTGATAGGAATCTCAAGCATATGCAGGTCATTGTCCCAAGTCGGTGAATTACCATAATCTGTGATTGTGTTTTATACTGAGTTCAGTTTGATAATAGCTTTAAGGAAACCTCAAACACAACGGAAAATTTAATTTAGACTAGAACTTGAAGCTGGAAACATAATTGAGAACTCTCTGAAATTTAGTTCTTGTTTACTACTTCATTTGTTAAAATCTACGACATGCCTTTCATGAAAACCACAAGACACGGACCCCATTGAACTTCATGATCTAGGCTTTGATGTCTTGCCTTTACTTAATCTATGTCATTAAGACTTATAATAGATTGGCAATTAGAATAAGTAACAAAAGTACACCCTGCCGTTTACAGGACCATGTTAACTAAAACTCAACTTTAGTCCAGTATTTTAACAAATACCATGAAGGTATCCCACCCAAAGTATGTAATGTAATTTGTCGTTGATTAGAAGTGCTAAGATTAAATAAGTGAGGCTTATATAAAGGACAAATAAGGAACAATAAAAACCCGCCCTGTAGCCTCAAAGGTGTAGAAAAACAGTGGGTCGACGCTACATTCTCATGAATTCGATTTATCATTTTGAATTCATTCCCTGGGGTACTTCTACTGGGTGTCAGTAACGGATAGCTGTATATACAGTAATGAGAATAACCTGCTCAAGAAGCCAGACGGGAATACCTTATTCATCAAGGAGCATAACCTGCTCAAGAAATTTTGTGCGAGTACTATTGTTCAGTCTGTGTTCATATTAATTGATTCATATAGAGAGAAAGATCAAGGGACTAAACCTGCTCAGAAAATTGTGCGCGGCCACTATTGCTCAGTCTGTGTTCTTTTTCTTTGTAGAGTAGAGAGAGATGCTTGATGGAGATTTAGTGTTAGAAAAATATCTAGACGAAAAGAGTGTTGTGCTATTGTAGTTTCTGCATGTCTCAAGTAATTGAAACTGTTGATTGATAATAATTTCAATGTATGGCTCATGGAATTGATTGCTTGGATGAGAACTTGCTCTGTGTTTACTTCCCGAACTCACTTATGACTCTTCCCTTTTGGTTTTTGCTCTTTCAATTGCTAATGGTGTGTATTATTTAGTCTCTATGAGATGGTTATATTTCCGTTGGCATGCCTCGTAATAGCTGCAAAGTTGGAAGAGACCCAGTACTTCCATATCGAATTGGACCATTGTTGATGAGGCTCTACCCCCCACCCTTGCTGAGCTCAGTTTGATAATAGCTTTAGAGAAACCTGAAACAAAACGGAGCCTGATGTTTAATTTAGACTAGAACTGGAAGCTGTAGTTGTGCATGACTGAATTCATTGAAGCTGTTGATTGATAGGATTGACAGGATTGTTTAAGTTCGATGTGCTATGTGGAGTTTCAAAAAGTCCGGATCTGGTTGCTGCTCTTTCGGCTGCTAATGATGTTATTTGTTGATCTCTAGGAGAAGGATATCGTCCCGTTGGCATGCCTTCTGATAGCTGCAAAGCTGGAAGAGACCCAGTACCCCCATTTCGAACCGGACATTTTTCATGACGTCTTACAGCCCCTAGCTGGTTCCTTCGATATGGCGAGGATGTACCTTATTGAACTTGATGTGCTAGCAAAACTCAAATGGGAACTTTACTGGGTCACTCCTTTTCACTACCTTGGCTATTTGATTCAAAAACTTGATTGCCCGGATGAGTACCGTGGAATTATGTACGATGCTGCAGACCTAATTGTGGAAACTGCACTAGGTGGAAAAATCTACTTCACTTTTTGAATAAAATCTTGGAATGCTGATGTAGTTTTAACAATGTAATGTGGTTGGTTTCTTTCATTTTGCAGATGATGAGTTCCTGGGTTTTTCACCATCAACTATTGCCGCAGCTTCTGTCAACCTGATGTATCTCGAACTCAAACAGGCTGATGTTCCCAATGGCTTCTTTGGCCTACTGGACGAGGTAGGATATGAAAATATATAGTGTGAGTATGAACAATTATGAATTCACAATCTGAGTATGACTTCTTTTTTTGCTTGTTTTTATGCACTGTAGGAGAGGCCATACGCTACTCAAATGGCATTTTGTTCACTCGCCTCTACCTTTTTCTTGTTTTGTGCACAGGAAAATGTCAAGGCGTGTTTGATGGTCTTGGGGGCATTCCGTGAAAGGAAAAGAGGAAATGACAAGCATGCCCAGGGGAGTCAGAAGAAGGCGAGAAGATCCTGAATGATGTTGAACGCCTTTTCTTAAATTCGTATGATTGATCATCCATCAATGAATTTTATTGTGGCCATGGATGATAAATTTTGTTGTGCTGCTGTTAGAGTTCGTTCCTCACGGAACTTGGTAGTACGCTGCGTATTGTTTTAACACTGTTTACGATCCAATTCTTGTCTTTGATTCGTTCCTCTATTGCATAGTAGTATTATTTTGGGTTTCCATGTGCTTTCTTTTTTTGTGTGTGCGAAGTTTTTACATACCTCTCCATTGAGATTCTAAAGGATTATATTCAGTACCGTCTGGGGAGAGTGAGTATTCAGCTCTACCTGGTGCTCACGTGTTGCTAGAAGCATCACATAGCTACTGCGAATCACCCGACGGGTACTCCCTTCTCGAAATACAACATTGAAACTACGAAGCCCGTCCTTGGTTCAAGTCCTTTTCTTAACAGTAGGCAGCGTCAGGGTTCCCGAGACAGCTTTTATCGTTCAACCGGTAAGACCGTTGGTTCAACCGGTCAAGCTGGGGGTTCACATAATCATATTAAATAATTATTTTATAATATATCATAAATTTGTATTAACAGATTTGGGGTTGATTTGGTAATGCCATGATGGTTTAGAGAGTTCGGTAGGAAGTAAGGTGAGAATCTTATCGTGGAAATCTACTCAAAAATGTTAAAGAGAATGTGATATTTAACAAAATGTCTATTAAACAACAAGATAAAATCGGGTGACAAAAAAAAAACTATAAAAAGTCATAAATAGAAAACCAGTTTTCTATTTGAATTTTACTCGTGAACACATCAATATAACACCCAAAAAAGTCATAAATAGAAACCCAGTTTTCTTTGGGACACTTCCTTGCTACTATGGGGAGGGAGGGGGGTTGGTTAGTTTAGGTCGAACCATGAAAACGCCGAAGCTACCGAAGCCCTACTCCGCGTAGCCAAAGAGAACGGGACGGATGGGTCTTTGAGCATGATTGTGCTACAAAATTTTAATATACAGTATCATTATTATTTAAATCAGGAAATTATATGTGACACGGTCTATTGATGGCAATCAATTTAATCTCTCGAAACGTGACACCAAATTTTGAAAAAGCGACTGGTCATCGAACTGACTAATCATCAATTTGAGGTTCAATCGGTCCGACTGTTGGTTCAACCGGTCAAACCACAGGTTCACATAATATTATTCAATATTTATTTGGCTTAATTACTTAATGCATATCCCAAGTATGCCGAAACTAGCACTTTGCAACCCCCTGTTCGAAAACTAGCTGACTGGAACTCCCATTTGCAAAAAATATGTCAATGTGAAGCTGGTAAAAAAATTCCATGCATCACTTAAAGGAATATTCCGTTAGTTGACAAACAAGTCTATTTTGTTAGGGGTAAAACAGTCTACTCCTTAAAAAAATGAACACCACAACAGCCACCCTCAACTCCGCCACTGCCACCATCAATTCCGCCATCCCGTACCCAGATTTGATCATGATTTCTTTAATTTTCTTTACAGAAAAAAAAAAAAAAAAAAAAAAAAAAAAAAAAAAAAAAAGAGTTACATTTTTACTACTCCAAATTACCCAGAATTACCCCAATTTCACACGAGTAATCCACGACTCGTCAAACTTCTTGTAGAAGGAATCAAGATCTTTGGAGAACAAAATACTGTCGAGGCTTTGATGATAATAAGATCTTCTAAGCCAACACGAAAAATACTATCTGCACTTGAAGAGGGACTGAATTGAAGCAATTGTGGACAATGAACTCAAACAGATCGCAGTAGAAGAAAACAAATAAGCTGATTGTTTACCAGCCAATTTATATAAAACCCAATCACCCAATTTATATAACACCCAATTCGCCAAGCTGAAGTTCAGGCAATGCTTCGATTGAGAAGTCTTCTGGTGGATTCGATTTTGCAGGTGTTGGAGCCATTTGGGGAGAACCCAGTTTCAAAATCACTCGGGGATTGAAAATCAGAGAGTTCAAAGCTTGAACTCTGATATGGGTTCTAAGTTCTGACATAAAAGGTCAAAGATTGGACTGATTTGGAGGAATAAATTGTTGACATCAGTTGAAACTAGAGCTTGGGGACAGAGATGGCTGACTATTGGTTGGTGACTGTTGGAGAAGAAGCTAGAAACGGAGAAGAATCGAGGATGGATCAGAAGGAAAGATGAAAACAGACGCCGGAGATGGGAGAGAAAGGGTTGTTCTACTTCCTTATCTTCATCCGAGGATTTTCTTTTTACCTATTTTATTATTTTAAATATGATACTATTTTTAGGCATGGACTCATTTACCCTTCTAACATATTATGTGTTTGGATGAATTTTTTTACCAGTTTCACATTGACATATTTTTTGCAAATGCGGGTTTCAATCAGCTAGTTCTAGAACATGGGGTTGCAATGTGTTAGTTTCGCATACTGGAGGTATGCATTAAGTAATTAAGCCTACTTATTTTATTTCAGTTAATGAATTTGAGTACAAATTTAACTTTTATGGTCATTTTGGACACTATCGCAGTGAGAAGAGAAACATGGTTCTCAAGAGAAGTGGAACGTTACAGGTTGGGGTTGTGGTCAGTTACGTCACTATCGCAGTGAGTATCCTCGGACGAATACAACAAGTTTTGGTGGGGGATCTTAGCAGGGTAGTGTGAACAATTAGTCATAGTTTTATCCTGCATCATCGTAGCTGTCTATTAGGCCACCAAATTCGCAAGGTTCAGGGGGATCCTAACAAAATATTCATGGTCGAGGAAAAGGGAAATATGGTGGGAAAAGCTAGGGGTTTCAAGGTAGAAAATTTGCACTATATCCAATTGAGGAGCCCTCAAGTGACCACTCAGTGATACGAGGTATATTTTTGTCGCACAATACATGGGTAAATGTCCTGTTTGATTCATGAGCTTCAGATTCCTTCATATCTGCTTCATGTGTTTCACTACTAGACTTATATACGTAAACTCTATATTTTGCTTTGAGAGTGAACTCACCGGTCAAATCGCGGGTTCATATAATAATATTAAATGATTATTTTAAACTATTTTATAAATAGGTAAAAGACATTTTTCACCCCGATATTATGGCTAAAACACAGATACACCCTACACTATGGCTACATACATTTTGGTCCCCTGTCAGTGGAAGGAGGTAACGGTGCACTAATAGAGGGGGAAAAGGACAAAAATACCCCTGCAATTTGACAAAATTGCCCACTACAAAGGCCTTTTCCTTCCCTTCTCCTCATTTTCTAACCCTAGCCAACCTTAATTCTTCCTTTATCTTTTCCTCATCTCTTCCATATTAAGACACAACCCACCTCCACTATCAGAAATCTCCACCACCTCCAACCTTATCTCTTCCCCTCTCTCTCTCTCTCTCTCTCTCTCTCTCTCTCTCTCTCTCTCTCTTTCTCTCTCTCTTCCACTTCTCTTCTCTCCCGACACAACCCAGTTCCGGCTTAAGCTCCTATGGTGGCGAGAGTTCAGGCATCGGCGAGTTTAACCGGTGGCTATTTTGACAGAGGAGAGTTGGGCTGTCGTGCGTTTGGGGGTTCGATCGCCTTCTCGGAAGGTTCTCCCTAGATTGTCGCTCCGAACGATCTTGCCGACGATGATGGATGTGCCTTAGACATGGATTGCAGATACGATGGTCCTCCTCAAGGTTGTCAAACCCGCGGGTTTAACGAGTTTACGAGTCTACATGGCCAATCGGATTGACCTGCTTGAAAACCCGGCGACTGACAAACCCGCAACAAACTCGTCGAACCCGTAGACACACGAGTTGACCAGCGGGTTTACCGAGTCAACTCATTGTGAAAATATTGTAGTTTTAGTAAGTTTTTGATCTTTTATTGCACTAAAAATGAGGCAGTCACCCGCCTTCAAACACTGGTGAACCATTAAAATTATCACACAATTAAGAAATAAACTAACGACCAATATGCAATCAACCACACCGATGATTGTGTAAATATTAAACGAACCACACTAATTAAGATTATATGTAAGTTTATTTTTATTTTTTGAAGGACTAATTTAAGAGATAATATGTAGAACTTAACTTAGTAAATATTAACTACACCCTTACTTCATATAAGTTGCTGGATTCAAGGAAGAAATATAAATTAATGAAACCTGGGAGATTCTCGGGTCACGGGTCACGATTCGAGTCTACCCACCCTCTACGGGTTTATGCTGACCCACAGGTTTGAAAACCTTGGTCCTCCTACACTGTACCCTTATCGGGGCCTTGATTTTGGAGCTCTGTTTCCCTCTGTCGCTGACCTTGGTAGAGTTGCATCTAGATCTCGACTTCTCCTTTCAACGAGTGAATAGTAGTCTGGGCTTCTTCCTGTGGCAGAGATGCTTTCTGATTAGGGTTGTGATGCTTTCTAATTTGGGTTGTGAAGTGGTCTATGTTTTGGTAGTGGGCTATCTGAGTGGTCTCGGTTTGACTGTTTTTCTCAGCAATTAACCCTCTTTGGTGCTGTGTTTTTTAATTTTGTTTGGCCTTTCAGATTGGTTTTCTTTGGAAATGGGTATTGTTTGTGCCCAACTTTGATTTTTTTTTTTCTGGAAATGGGTACTGTTGTGTTAGACGACGGATGTTTGGGGTCCCTTTGATTTTTGGATGTCTCTTGATTTTCCCCCTCTATTAGGAGATGATGAATTCAATGAATTGAATTCATTTGATGAAAAGTTGTTACTTTCCGGGTGGTGCTTTGTTTTGCAGCCATGGTAGGTGCAATCTTGTTTGCCTGTTTTCATAATTGTTGTTGCATGCTGTTGTTGCTGCTGTGTTCGTGGTGGGAATTCAGTGGTGGTAGAGGTGGTGATGCTGGTGGGGATTCAATGGTGGTGGTGGTGTTGCTGGTGGGGATTTGGTGGTGGTGGAGGTTGTGGTCAATGTTGGAGTAGATGCCCTAGAGGCAATCTTGTTTTTAGTATGAATAATGTTTTGGCTAGAACATTCATTTATTATTTATGAAGATATTTAATATAATGAAGTCATTAAATTACAACTGTTGTTTATCTTAAATATTCGTAGTCAAATATATTGATTAATAGGACATGCACTATGCATGGAGACTAGTATGTGGGTAGATTGATATGGAGATATCAAGCCTAACACATGGGCATGCATTAGGAGTAATGGCATACTGGATTGACCCACCACGAGAAGGCTACATATAAATTATGTGAATGTCACAAGTGCTTCTCGTAGTGACAATGGTGTTGTCGTCCTTAGACTTGAAGTTAGTAAATACTCTGGTTGTGAAATATCATGTTTGATATTATCAAACGTTACACTGTAACTGTGTAACTATAAAGATGGTAATCAGACAAGCAAGCTGAGAGAGGGTAGTGCGTAGAGAGAATTTTCCCTCCCACATAATGGGAGAATATACGGAGATTCGAGGGGTAGTGCTTATGAAATACCTTGACAGACTCAGATAAATCAACATGTGATATTGATGTTATCTGTACAAATAAGCCTATTTACAGGATCGAGAAATTATGGATTGGATATACGAGTGAGACACTTATGTCTCGTGTCCAATCCAGATATGCAGACAAAGGGACATATGTTCGAATAGATGCCCAAGAGGCAATCTTCTTTAGTATGAACATTATATTTTGGCTAGAATAATCGTTGTATTATTTATGGAGATATTAAAATAATGAAGTACTTAGATTTCAATTGTTGTTTATCTTAAATATCCCTAGTCGTTTATATTGATTAATAGGACGATCAACTGTAGACTAGTATGTGGGTAGATTGATATGGAGATATTAAGCCTAGCACATGGGTATGCATTAGGGATAATGGCATACTAGATTTACCCACCACGAGAAGGCTACATTAGTTATTTTAACGTCACAAATGCTTCTCGTTGTGACAATGGTATTGTGGTCCTTAGACTTGAAGTCACTAAATAGTCTAGTTGTGGAATATTGTATTTTGATACCGTCAAACACTACACCGTAACTCGGTAGAAATAAAGGCATTTATCGGACATAATAGGAATCAAGCTTAGAGATGGTAGTGATGTAGAGAGGATTTGTCCCTCCCACATATGGGAGAAAATATCCACGACCACTCGAGGAGTAGTGCTGGTAGAATGTCTGGCCAGACTCAGATAAATCAATCTGGGACATTGATGTCATCTGCATGGATAAGACTATTCCCAAGATCGAGAGATTGTGGATTGGATATACGAATTTGACTTGTATGTCTCGTATTCAATGCATATATGGAGATAAATGGATAATACAATGCGGTAAAATTGGTCACAAGGTTTGTCGGATCACTGACTATTTATATTAGTAGGGTGGCGTAGATGTGTTGCTAGACACCGCTCTATGTTAGTGATTCTTACTACCAACTAAGTAGAAACCTATGTGGTCACACACCATATGGATTAAACCGGAATTTGGGATTACTTAGTAGGACTAATTAAATAAAAGGATCAATATGCAATCACAAGCAAACTTAGTAGGACTAATTTGCAAAGTGGACTAACCCGTGAATGGAAAGGATTAGTGTTTGCAAAGTGGACTATCCCTAGATTATTTTCTCATAAGTATATTTCCACAATTGGGAGAGAACAAAGCAACGAGAGAGCAAGACAAGGAGGTTGAGACCCCCCCCCCCCACGTCCGCCCCTCCCTCGCCGTCGGCCTCGCGAGGCGCGGCCCTCTTGGGTGTCCCGTTTGCGTGATCTTCTTCTTCCTCCTTCTACCGTTGCTAGTACAAAAGCGTGAGAAGGATCCCGAGCAATCCTATGTGTGGGTATTCATAGAGACGTGGACGCTATTCTACGTAAAGTGATAAACTCAGACCAACAAGGTACACGATTCTAATATCCCTTACCATTGTTATGATGCTCGATCTGCGATTCACAGAGAGTCTTGAACGGATTCAAATTATTGTTTTTTCGCTGTGTAATTCATATCAAAACCTTACAGTGGTATCAGAGCCACATGTCATAGCGCATAACGTGGTTTATGTGTTACTGTTTTGTCAGTTTTTTCACTATTTTTACACTTTTTAGTGAAAAACTGAAATTGACATAATGATGCAAATTGAATATGATTCAATAGGGAATGAGCTAATTTGAATCGTCGTATAAAATTAGCGAAGCCGTTCACATATGATGTGCCTTTTGGTGATTTGAAATCTAAGGGTTTGGGCACAATTTTAATGGAAAAAATGTGTTTTTCTTCAAAATTGGAAATAGGCAAGCTTGGGAAGGAAGGAAGGAAGGAAAGAAACAACCATAGGGTTTGACGCTAGAGCAGTCCGTCCCCTCCTTGCACGCCAAGCATGACAGGGCCAAGGGCCGGCCCGGCCTAGCTAGCGGCTTGGCCGCATAGGCTAGGGTCGACTTACCCAAGGCCTTTTGGTGGCCCGTTGTGGGTTCCGCCTTAGAGTTTGGTGAGCCCCTTGGACCATATTGATCCTAGAAAATCCCAAAATGAATTAAAATTGACCATGCGCGTTAAAATTGGATTGCAACTGTATTATGAGCTTTTGCATGGTGATTGGATGTGGCCTTATATGTGGATGTTGTTGATGTTTTGTTGTTTGGTTTTATTGTAATCAATGTCATTAATTAAGTTTTACGGTATGCGTGTCATCTTCTCCTTGAGGTCTCTCTATTTAGTATAGGTGCTAGCTAGTATTAGATAGTTAGATGATAGTCAAGACATGGAGAAGAAGCTTAAAGAATTGAAGAAACCACAAGAAGACATTATTCCACAAGCTAAGGCGCATGGACTAAAGATGGAGGCACATGGATATGAGCTTGGTGTTTTTAGGGCTTATAGATATTCTCATTGACTTGGGAATATCTTAGTTTTAGGAGGCCACATCCACATTTCGTTTATTTATTATTTTTGGTTATTTAATTTATTGTCTTGTTATTTATTTTTGGTGTATGGATGATGCATGGAAATTGTGACGAGATGATAACTAAAAACCTCGAATATTTTATTTTGGGATTTCACAACCCAAATAAGTAGATCAGTTGGATCAACTAAACAATTAAAAATTAAAGGTAAAATTCCTCAAATTAAATATTGCGTTTTTACCTTCTCGTTACTTAACACTCGTCAAAACTATAATGTATTAAATTCGGGCTAATGAGATTTGATTCTTTATAGGATGACGCGATGACACAAGCAAGTAATGTGAAATTATTGAAGAAAGAGGTTGGACGCAATTAGGCTACTTCGATAGGATTGAAAGCCTAGACGCAAGAAAATTGGGATTATCTATGGGGTAGTTAAATAAGGAGTTATTTGCCCAATTGAAGCAAGAGTTGCATAGGATGCATTTGGAAATTTTTCCTACCAAAATAACTAATTCTTGGGTGACTTGCCTAAGCAAGCTGAAGAGGAAGTGAAATATGGATCTTGCCCACTAGAAGATATATATGATATTTTCCGCATTAATAGAGAAGGTTATTAATCCGAGAAAAATAGTGTGAGCTATGTTTAATAATCTAGCCATTATTAAATGTAGTCATTTGTTCACATACTAAAACTTCTATATTTCTCATTTTATAGAATTCCAATGGCAAACAATTCATCGAATTCATCACAATCCCTACAATCAGTCCTTGAAAAGGACAAGCTTTCAAGAAATAAGTTTTTGGACTGGTACAGAAACTTGAGAATCGGTATCAAGCAAGAAAAGAAACTATACATTCTAGAAGAGCAAGTTCCTGAAGGTACAGGAAATGAGGCCCAGCCGATGTTGAGACAAGCACTGGTAAGTGGTCTGATCCCACTGTCTCGATTACTTCGACTGAGTTATTGGGGTGTTCGACGCGACAGTTCTGTCTAAACTTTCCTGAACCGAGAAGGGGTGTTCACGACCATTCCACCAGGTAAATGATTCCCCTTTAAATCCCAGATCACAAAGATAACAGTCCGCAAGAGCATCAACAAATGCATTAATCTGACCCCAACTGCGGAAATTCCAACCTCGTTTTTCAGAACCCGTTGTAATTGTGTTGAAATCACCAACAACTAACCACGGGTGTGAAGAACCAGGGTTGAGGCGACGAAGAAAATCCCAAGAAAAATGTCGATATATAGCAATAGGATCACCATACAAACCGGTAAAAAAGTAAGGTAACGAATTTGGTTCTGGTGGCCGTACAAAACAATGGATGTGGTATTTAGTAGAAGAATGGATTTGGACGTCCACATCCGCAGTCCAAAGAAAACTTAAACCACCCCCAAGACCAACACGTTATGAGTAATTTGGACGCATTTTGTGGCCATATTTTTGTGGGATCTGATCTAGGTGTATTTCCAAGTTGGTAACTTCCTCAATTTTACGCATTTCATGCCCCATCCGTCGAAGCTTCTCGTATTTCAGAAGCACCCATTCAGAACGATCCTCAAGGAGAGTAACCAAACAGGCACGCATCAATGGCTCGGCAGTTCGCACCTTAACCTTAACGCGAATGCATTTTCTGATGAGAATACCGCGTGTAGGAACCACCACTTCGGGATACCGTCCCATAATCGACCCAATGACCTTACCAGCCTTCTCGTTATATCAGTTTGGAGAAAGGTTCCAGATTTGAACCCAGAGATGCGCTTCGTTGTACAAACATTCTCTCATCCGTTTCCATGGAAACCACTGTTCCATCGCAATCATGGAGCCTCTGTAAAACCATGGTTGCCTATCGAGAATTGACTTAAATTGCTCTTCCCTCTCAAAAAAAAAATTGGTAGATGTTATTCTCTAGGGGAACCACATGAAAACCTACGGGGTCATCCCAAGCTTTGGACATCACATTTGTTATATTACCGAAATTAACATTTTTGGTAGTAATGATCTTACCAAAAATGCTTTTTCGGCATTCGGCTTGACCATCAACCAAAGCTTCCGCTGGAATGGTGACTCCCCGTCCGAGTTGCAGCGCCCTAACATGATCCAAGGACCTTGAAGGTTTTCAGAAACAATAAGCCCACGCAGGACGTGTGGGTCGACCCAATTCAAATTTCAAACAATTACACGGGATCAATATGTACTGCATTTACTATTTTTTCATTTAAGGGAAGGAGTATTTTCTTTCCAAGGAAAAGAGGGAAACCCTGGGAGGGCATAGGGCTCGTAAACCCTCGAAGGGCAGAGAACTCGTTTCACCGATCAGGATGTCTCTCTCTGAATCGCCGACCAGGACCAGCAACTCTCCCTCTGAATCGCCGACCAGCATGTCTACCAGCACGTAATCTCTCTCTCTCTCTCTCTTTCCGTTTTGTGCTTCTCTGCGAGCTCGGTTTTCTAATATTGACGCTCCATTTCAACGCGCTGTCGACTTGACGGAGCAGAGAATTGAAGATGGGGATTCGCAACCCTAAAAAAGAAGCTATTAAGCGGAAGCAACCTTTGGTTATTTCTCCAGTTGGTGATGAACTTGTTAAAGAATTGCTCAAGGAGGAAAAGACATTAGGGTCTACAATGGAGTATGGTTTGCTCGTCTTACAGGAGGTAAAAAAATCTATTTTCATTGCTGATGGTGCTTCCTAGTAATATTCTATGATTTTTCTTTTCTTTTATTTTTATTTTTTTTAACTGAAATGTTGGATTTGTGACTGGGTTGCAGGCTTGGGAAAAGTTGAGGTTTCGGCGAATAACAAAATACATGGCAGTCCAGTTCTACCGCCGTACCTACTGGCAGAAGCCGCCTGACAATGATGTAAGTACCTAAAACCTTTAGGCGCTTGTTTGATTAAATAATGTTTTCTATTTCGGGAACCGGTCAATTTCAATCTGTTCATGATAACTGGACCGTTGATAGGAATCTCAAGCATATGCAGGTCATTGTCCCAAGTCGGTGAATTACCATAATCTGTGATTGTGTTTTATACTGAGTTCAGTTTGATAATAGCTTTAAGGAAACCTCAAACACAACGGAAAATTTAATTTAGACTAGAACTTGAAGCTGGAAACATAATTGAGAACTCTCTGAAATTTAGTTCTTGTTTACTACTTCATTTGTTAAAATCTACGACATGCCTTTCATGAAAACCACAAGACACGGACCCCATTGAACTTCATGATCTAGGCTTTGATGTCTTGCCTTTACTTAATCTATGTCATTAAGACTTATAATAGATTGGCAATTAGAATAAGTAACAAAAGTACACCCTGCCGTTTACAGGACCATGTTAACTAAAACTCAACTTTAGTCCAGTATTTTAACAAATACCATGAAGGTATCCCACCCAAAGTATGTAATGTAATTTGTCGTTGATTAGAAGTGCTAAGATTAAATAAGTGAGGCTTATATAAAGGACAAATAAGGAACAATAAAAACCCGCCCTGTAGCCTCAAAGGTGTAGAAAAACAGTGGGTCGACGCTACATTCTCATGAATTCGATTTATCATTTTGAATTCATTCCCTGGGGTACTTCTACTGGGTGTCAGTAACGGATAGCTGTATATACAGTAATGAGAATAACCTGCTCAAGAAGCCAGACGGGAATACCTTATTCATCAAGGAGCATAACCTGCTCAAGAAATTTTGTGCGAGTACTATTGTTCAGTCTGTGTTCATATTAATTGATTCATATAGAGAGAAAGATCAAGGGACTAAACCTGCTCAGAAAATTGTGCGCGGCCACTATTGCTCAGTCTGTGTTCTTTTTCTTTGTAGAGTAGAGAGAGATGCTTGATGGAGATTTAGTGTTAGAAAAATATCTAGACGAAAAGAGTGTTGTGCTATTGTAGTTTCTGCATGTCTCAAGTAATTGAAACTGTTGATTGATAATAATTTCAATGTATGGCTCATGGAATTGATTGCTTGAATGAGAACTTGCTGTGTTTACTTCCCGAACTCACTTATGACTCTTCCCTTTTTGTTTTTGCTCTTTCAATTGCTAATGGTGTGTATTATTTAGTCTCTATGAGATGGTTATATTTCCGTTGGCATGCCTCGTAATAGCTGCAAAGTTGGAAGAGACCCAGTACTTCCATATCGAATTGGACCATTGTTGATGAGGCTCTACCCCCCACCCTTGCTGAGCTCAGTTTGATAATAGCTTTAGAGAAACCTGAAACAAAACGGAGCCTGATGTTTAATTTAGACTAGAACTGGAAGCTGTAGTTGTGCATGACTGAATTCATTGAAGCTGTTGATTGATAGGATTGACAGGATTGTTTAAGTTCGATGTGCTATGTGGAGTTTCAAAAAGTCCGGATCTGGTTGCTGCTCTTTCGGCTGCTAATGATGTTATTTGTTGATCTCTAGGAGAAGGATATCGTCCCGTTGGCATGCCTTCTGATAGCTGCAAAGCTGGAAGAGACCCAGTACCCCCATTTCGAACCGGACATTTTTCATGACGTCTTACAGCCCCTAGCTGGTTCCTTCGATATGGCGAGGATGTACCTTATTGAACTTGATGTGCTGGCAAAACTCAAATGGGAACTTTACTGGGTCACTCCTTTTCACTACCTTGGCTATTTGATTCAAAAACTTGATTGCCCAGATGAGTACCGTGGAATTATGTACGATGCTGCAGACCTAATTGTGGAAACTGCACTAGGTGGAAAAATCTACTTCACTTTTTGAATAAAATCTTGGAATGCTGATGTAGTTTTAACAATGTAATGTGGTTGGTTTCTTTCATTTTGCAGATGATGAGTTCCTGGGTTTTTCACCATCAACTATTGCCGCAGCTTCTGTCAACCTGATGTATCTCGAACTCAAACAGACTGATGTTCCCAATGGCTTCTTTGGCCTACTGGACGAGGTAGGATATGAAAATATATAGTGTGAGTATGAACAATTATGAATTCACAATCTGAGTATGACTTCTTTTTTTGCTTGTTTTTATGCACTGTAGGAGAGGCCATACGCTACTCAAATGGCATTTTGTTCACTCGCCTCTACCTTTTTCTTGTTTTGTGCACAGGAAAATGTCAAGGCGTGTTTGATGGTCTTGGGGGCATTCCGTGAAAGGAAAAGAGGAAATGACAAGCATGCCCAGGGGAGTCAGAAGAAGGCGAGAATATCCTGAATGATGTTGAACGCCTTTTCTTAAATTCGTATGATTGATCATCCATCAATGAATTTTATTGTGGCCATGGATGATAAATTTTGTTGTGCTGCTGTTAGAGTTCGTTCCTCACGGAACTTGGTAGTACGCTGCGTATTGTTTTAACACTGTTTACGATCCACTTCTTGTCTTTGATTCGTTCCTCTATTGCATAGTAGTATTATTTTGGGTTTCCATGTGCTTTCTTTTTTTGTGTGTGCGAAGTTTTTACATACCTCTTCATTGAGATTCTAAAGGATTATATTCAGTACCGTCTGGGGAGAGTATTCAGCTCTACCTGGTGCTCACGTGTTGCTAGAAGCATCACATAGCTACTGCGAATCACCCGACGGGTACTCCTTTCTCGAAATACAACATTGAAACTACGAAGCCCGTCCTTGGTTCAAGTTCTTTTCTTACCAGTAGGCAGCGTCAGGGTTCCTGAGACAGCTTTTATCGTTCAACCGGTAAGACCGTTGGTTCAACCGGTCAAGCTGGGGGTTCACATAATTATATTAAATAATTATTTTATAAAATATCATAAATTTGTATTAACAGATTTGGGGTTGATTTGGTAATGCCATGATGGTTTACAGAGTTCGGTAGGAAGTAAGGCGAGAAAGTTATCGTGGAAGTCTACTCAAAAGTGTTAAAGAGAATGTGATATTTAACAAAATCTCTATTAAACAACAAGATAAAATCGGGTGACAAAAAAAAAAAAAAAAAAAAAAAAAAAACTATAAAAAGTCATAAATAGAAAAACAGTTTTCTATTTGAATTTTACTCGTGAACACATCAATATAACTTTGTTTGGGCTTAATAGTATTTTCTTTGGGACACTTCCTTGCTACTATTGAGGGACGCAATGAAAAATGCTTAATTAAGGGAGGTATTTGTAGTTAGTGGAAACTTTGGGGAGGGAGGGGGGTTGGTTAGTTTAGGTCGAAGTGACCCATGAAAACGCCGAAGCTACCGAACACTCCCTACTCCGCGTAGCCAAAGAGAACGGGACGGATGGGTCTTTGAGCATGATTGTGCTACAAAATTTTAATATACACTATCATTATTATTTAAATCAGGAAATTATATGTGACACGGTCTATTCTATTGATGGCAATCAATTTTAGCTCTCGGAACGTGACACCAAATTTTGAAAAAACGACTGGTCAACGAACTTACTAATCATCAATTTGAAGTTCAATCTGACCGACTGTTGGTTCAACCGGTCAAATCGCAGGTTCACATAATATTATTCAATATTTATTTGGTTTAATTACTTAATGCATACCCCCAGTATGCCGAATCTAGCACTTTGCAACTCCCTGTTCTAAAACTAGCTGATTGGAACTCCCATTTGCAAAAAATATGTCAATGTGAAACTGGTAAAAAAATTCCATGCATCACTTAAAGGAATATTTCGTTAGTTGACAAACAAGTCCATTTTGTTAGGGGTAAAGCAGTCTACTCCTTAAAAAAATGAACACCACAACAGCCACCCTCAACTCCGCCACTGCCACCATCAACTCCGCCATCCCATACCCAGATTTGATCATGATTTCTTTAATTTTCTATATAGAAAAAACAAGTTACATTTTTACTACTCCAAATTACCCGAAATTTCCCCAATTTCACACGAGTAATCCACGACCCGTCAAACTTCTTGTAGAAGGAATCAAGATCTTTGGAGAACAAAATACTGTCGAGGCTTTGATGATAATAAGATCTTCTAAGCAAACACGAAAAATTCTATCTGCAATTGAAGAGGGACTGAATTGAAGCATTTGTGGACTATGAACTCAAACAGATCGCAGTAGAAGAAAACAAATAAGCTGATTGTTTACCTGCCAATTTATATAACACCAAATTTGCCAAGTTGAAGTTCAGGCAATGCTTCGATTGAGAAGTCTTCTGGTGGATTCGATTTTGCAGGTGTTTGAGCCATTTGGGGAGAACCCAGTTTCAAAATCACTTGGGGATTGAAGATCAGAGAGTTCAAAGCTTGAACTCTGATATGGGTTCTAATTTCTGACATAAAAGGTCAAATATTGGACTGATTTGGAGGAATAAATTGTTGACATCAGTTGAATCTGGAGCTTGGGGGACAGAGAGGGCTGACTATTGGTTGGCGACTGTTGGAGAAGAAGCTAGAAACGGAGAAGAATCGAGGATGGATCAGAAGGAAAGATGAAAACAGACGCCGAAGATGGGAGAGAAAGGGTTTTTCTACTTCCTTATCTTCATCTGAGAATTTTCTTTTTCCCTATTTTATTATTTTAAATATGATACTATTTCTAGGCATGGATACTATTTTTAGGCATGGAATTTTTTACCAGTTTCACATTGACATATTTTTTGCAAATGGGGGTTTCAATCAGCTAGTTCTAGAACAGGGGGTTGCAATGTGCTTGTTTCGGCATACTGGAGGTATGCATTAAGTAATTAAGCCTACTTATTTTATTTCAGTTTATGAATTTGAGTACAAATTTAACTTTTATGGTCATTTTGGACACTATCGCAGTGAGAAGAGAAACATGGTTCTCAAGAGAAGTGGAACGTTACAGGTTGGGGTTGTGGTCAGTTACGTCACTATCGCAGTGAGTATCCTCGGACGAATGCAACAAGTTTTGGTGAGGGATCTTAGCAGGGTAGTGTGAACAAACAGTCATAATTTTATCCTGCACCATCTTAGCTGTCTATTAGACCACCAAATTCGCAAGGTTCAGGGGGATCCCAACAAACTGTTCATGGTCGAGGAAAAGGGAAATATGGTGGGAAAAGCTAGGGGTTTCAAGGTAGAAAATTTGCACTATATCCAATTGAGGAGCCCTCAAGTGACAACTCAATGATACGAGGTATATTTTTATTGCACAATACATGGGTAAATGTCCTGTTTGATTCATGCACTTCACATTCCTTCATATCTGCTTCATGTGTTTCACTACTAGGCTTATATACGTAAACTCTATATTTTTCTTTGAGAGTGAACTCGCCGGTCAGATCGCGGGTTCATATAATAATATTAAATGATTATTTTAAACTATTTTATAAATAGGTAAAAGACATTTTTCACCCCTCTATTATGGCTAAAACACAGATACCCCCCTACACTATGGTTACATACATTTTGGTCCCCTGTCAGAGGAAGGAGGTAACGGCGCACTAATAGAGGGGGGAAAGGACGAAAATACCCCTGAAATTTGACAAAATTTCCCACTGCAAAAGCCTTTTCCTTCCCTTCTCCTCATTTTGTAACCCTAGCCAACCTTAATTCTTCCTTTATATTTTCCTCCTCTCTTCCATATTAAGACACAACCCACCTCCACTATCATAAAGCTCCACCACCTCCAACCTTATCTCTTCCTCTCTCTCTCTCTCTCTCTCTCTCTCCCTCTCTCTCTCTCTCTCTCTCTCTCTCTCTCTCTTCCACTTCTCCTATCTCCCGACACAACCCAGTTCAGATTTAAGATCCTACGATGGCGAGAGTTCAGGCATCGATCAGTTTAACCGGCGGCTATTTTGACATAGGAGAGTTGGGCTGTCGTGCGTTTGGAGGTTCGATCGCCTTCCCGGAAGGTTCTGCCGAGATTGTCGCTCCGAACGATCTTGCCGACGATGATGGATGTGCCTTAGACGTGGATTGCAGATACGATGGTTCTCCTCAAGGTTTACAAACCCGCGGGTTTAGCGAGTTTACGATCCTACATGGCCAATCGGGTTGACCTGCTTGAAAACCCGACGGCTAACAAACCCGCAACAAACTCGTCGAACCCGTAGACCCACGATTTGACCAGCGGGTTTACCGAGTCAACTCATTGCGAAAACAATGTAGTTTTAGTAAGTTTTTGATCTTTTATTGCACTAAAAATGAGGCAGTCACCCGCCTTCAAACATTGGTTAACCATTAAAATTATCACACGATTAAGAAATAAACTAACAACCAATATCCAATCAACCACACCGATGATTGTGTAAATATTAAACGAACCACACTAATTAAGATTATATGTAAGTTTATTTTTATTTTTTGAAGGACTAATTTAAGAGATAATTTATAGAACTTAACTTAGTAAATATTAACTACACCCTTACTTCATATAAGTTGTTGGATTCAAGGAAGAAATATAAATTAATGAATTAACAAATTAGGCTTAATTGTAAACTTTTAAATTTAAAGATTGTAGCATTGACTCAATTTTATACCAGACAAATGTAGCATTTAATCATTAAAATCTCAAAAGATTCAACTTTTCATAGGTGTAAAGTTATGTGTAGTAAAAAATTGAATATTTGAAGTAAAACGTGACCCGGGAGAGTCTCGGGTCACGAGTCGAGTCTACCCACCCTCTACGGGTTTATGCTTACCCACGGGTTTGAAAACCTTGGTCCTCCTACACTATACCCTTATCGGGGCCTTGATTTTGGAGCTCTGTTTCCCTCTGTCGCTGACCTTGGTAGAGTTGCATCTAGATCTCGACTTCTCCTTTCAACGAGTGAATATGAGTCTCAGCTTCTTCCTTTGGCAGAGATGCTTTCTGATTAGGGTTGTGATGCTTTCTAATTTGGGCTGTGAAGTGGTCTATGTTTTGGTAATGGGCTATCTGAGTGGTCTCGGTTTGACTATTTTTCTCAGCAATTAACCCTCTTTGGTGCTGTGTTGTTTAATTTTGTTTGGCCTTTCAGATTGGTTTTCTTTGGAAATGGGTATTGTTTGTGCCCAACTTTGATTTTTTTTTTCTGGAAAAGGGTACTGTTGTGTTAGACGACGGATGTTTGGGGTCCCTTTGATTTTTATATGTCTCTTGATTTGCCCCCTCTATTAGGAGATGATGAATTCAATGAATTGAATTCATTTGATGAGAAGTTGTTACTTTCTGGGTGGTGCTTCGTTTTGCAGCCATGGTAGGTGCAATCTTCTTTTCCTGTTTTCATGGTTGTTGTTGCCTGCTGCTTTTGCTGCTGTGTTCGTGGTGGGAATTCACTGGTGGTAGTAGTGGTGATGCTGGTGGGAATTCAATGGTGGTGGTGGTGTTGCTGGTGGGGATTTGGTGGTGGTGGAGGTTGTGGCCAATGTTGGAGTAAATGCCCTAGAGGCAGTCTTATTTTCAGTATGAATAATGTTTTGGCTAGAACATTCATTTATTATTTATGGAGATATATAATATAATGATCTCATTAAATTAAAATTGTTGTTTATCTTAAATATCCGTAGTTAAGTATATTGATGAGAAGTTGTTACTTTCCGGGTGGTGCTTCGTTTTGCAGCCACGGTAGGTGCAATCTTCTTTGCCTGTTTTCATGGTTGTTGTTGCCTGCTGCTTTTGCTGCTGTGTTCGTGGTGGGAATTCAGTGGTGGTAGTGGTGATGATGCTGGTGGGGATTCAATGTTGGTGGTGGTGTTGCTGGTGGGGATTTGGTGGTGGTGAAGGTTGTGGTCAATGTTGGAGTAGATGCCCTAGAGGCAATCTTATTTTCAGTATGAATAATTTTTTGGCTAGAACATTCATTTATTATTTATGGATACATATAATATAATGAACTCATTAAATTACAACTGTTGTTTATCTTAAATATCCGTAGTCAAGTATATTGATTAATAGGACATGCACTATGCATGGAGACTAGTATGTGGGTAGATTGATATGGAGATATCAAGTCTAACACATGGGCATGCATTAGGAGTAATGGCATACTGGATTGACCCACCACGAGAAGGCTACATATGAATTATGTGAATGTCACAAGTGCTTCTCGTAGTGACAATGGCGTTGTCGTCCTTAGACTTGAAGTCAGTAAATACTCTAGTTGTGAAATATCATGTTTGATATTATCAAACGTTACACTGTAACTAGGTAACTATAAAGATGGTAATCAGACATGATAGGAAGCAAGCTGAGAGAGGGTAGTGACGTAGAGAGAACTTTCCCTCCCACATAATGGGAGAAAATACGGAGATTCGAGGGGTAGTGCCTATGAAATACCTTGACAGACTAAGATAAATCAATATGTGATATCGATGTTATCTGTAGGCTTATCTGTACATATAAGCCTATTCACAGGATCGAGAAATTATGGATTGGATATATGTGCTAGCTAGTATTAGATAGTTAGATGATAGTCAAGACATGGAGAAGAAGCTTAAAGAATAGAAGAAACCACAAGAAGGCATTATTCCACAAGCTAAGGCGCATGGACTAAAGATGGAGGCACATGGATATGAGCTTGGTGTTTTTAGGGCTTATATATATTCTCATTGACTTGGAATATCTTAGTTTTAGGAGGCCACATCCACATCACGTTTATTTATTATTTTTGGTTATTTAATTTATTGTCTTGTTATTTATTTTTGGTGTATGGATGATGCATGGAAATTGTGACGAGATGATAACTAAAAACCTCGAATCTTTTATTTTGGGATTTCCCAACCCAAATAAGTAGATCAGTTGGATTAACTAAACAATTAAAATTTAAAGGTAAAATTCCTCAAATTAAATATTGCGTTTTTACCTTCTCGTTACTTAACACTCGTCAAAACTATAATGTATAAATTCGGGCTTGCCAAAGCAATGAGATTTGATTCTTTATAGGATGACGCGATGGCACAAGCAAGTAATGTGAAATTATTGAAGTAAGAGGTTGGACGCAACTAGGCTACTTCGATAGGATTGAAAGCCTAGACGCAAGAAAATTGGAATTATCTATGAGATAGATAAATAAGGAGTTATTTGTCCAATTGAATCAAGATTTGCATAGGATGTAATTGGAAATTTTTCCTACCAAAATAACTAATTCTTGTGTGACTTGCCAAAGCTAGCTGAAGAGGAAGTGAAATATAGATCTTGGCCCACTAGAAGATATATATGATATTTTCCGCATTAATAGAGATGGTTATTAATCCGAGAAAAATAGTGTGAGCTATATTTAATAATCTAGTCATTATTAAATGTAGTCATTTGCTCACAAAATACTAAAACTTCTATATTTCTCATTTTATAGAATTTCAATGGCAAACAATTCATCGAATTCATCACAATCCCTACAGTCAGTCCTTGAAAAAGGACAAGCTTTCAACAAATAAGTTTTTGGACTGGTACAGAAACTTGAGAATCGGTATCAAGCAAGAAAAGAACTTGTACATTCTAGAAGAGCAAGTTCCTGAAGGTCCAAAAACTAATACTCCTGCAGCCATAAAGGGATATCAGAAGATCGTTGACGATGCTAATGATGTGGCCTGCCTTACGCTTTGCACCATGAACTCCAAACTTTAGAAGAAACATGAGGACATGGTTGCATATGATATGATTATACACTTGAAGCAGCTCTTCCAAGAGCAGGCTAGGCATGAGCGGTATGAAGTGTCAAAGGAATTGTTCAGATGTGATATGTTAGAGGGAAACCCAGTGGGGCCTCATGTACTGCACATGATTGGGTACTTGGAGGGTCTCACTCGTCTGGGATTTGTGGTTGTCAAGAGCTGGCCACTAATATCATCTTGCAACCGTTGCCTGATAATTACGGACAATTCATTATGAACTATATCAGGAATGAGATCAGCAAGCCTCTATCATATTTTCTCAATATGTTGAGGACAGCTGAGTAAAGCATCAAAAAGGGAAAGGCAAGGCCATAATGATGGTCAGCAAAGGAAAGAGCAAGCGGGGAGTGTAAAGGAAAGAGCAAAAAAGTTGCGAAATCCAAGGAGCCTGCTTTAAAGCCATCTGGGGGCGTGACTAAGGGGGAGTGTAACTACTGCAGTCAGCCTGAGACACTAGAAAGGAACTGCCCAAAATATCTGGAAGATAAAAGGCTTGGAATAGTGATTCCACCACCACAAGGTATTTTTGTTATACATATCAATCTGTCTTTCTATTCATCTTGGGTATTGGATACTGGATGTGGATCTCACATTTTTTGAAATGAGCAGGATCTAAAGAGAAGCAGAAGATTGGCTAAAGGGGAGATAGTCTTCCGCGTGGGTAATGAAGCAAGAGTTGTTGCATTAGCCGTAGGCGTTTATGGGTTATCTTTACCTTCTAAACTTATCTTAGAATTAGACAATTGTTATTGTGTGCCTGTTATGAGCAGAAACATTATTTCTATTTCTTGTTTGGACAAGACATGTTTTTCTATTAAAATAAAGGAAAAATGTTGCTTCATTTATTTTGATGGTTTGCATTATTGTGATGCTTTATTGTCTAATGGATTATATATCCTTGATCTAGATAACTCCGTATATAATATTAATATCAAGAGGATTAAAACTAAAAATTTAAATCTGAAGTACTTATGGAACTGTCATTTAGGCTATATAAACGAGAAACACATTTCTAGATTCCATAAGGATGGATTACTAGACTCATTTGTTGTGAATCATATGAGACATGTGCGTCTTGTTTATTAGAAAAAATTACAAAGTTCCCTTTCAATAAGATAGGTGAGAGGACTAGTGAGAAAGTGGCTCTCGTGCATACTGATGTAAGTGAGCCATGTGACACGCCAATCAGAGGTGGTTATCTTTATTTCATTACATTTACTGATGATTTCAGTAGATATGGATTTGTATACCTTAGGAAGGCCAAATTTGAATTCTTTGAAAAGTTCAAAGAATTCAAGAACAAAGTAGACATGCAACTTGGCAAAAGTATTAAGCCTCTACGATTGGATTGTGGAGGAGAACACTTTAGCCAAGAGTTTGAGGATTATCTTAGAGAGTGTGGGATCTTGTCCCAACTCACTCCACCCAGAACGACATAGTGGAATGGCAAGTCCGAGAGGAGGAATAGAACTCTCTTGGACATGGTTCGACCTACGATGTGTGAAATTGATCTTCCATTATCATTTTGGGGGCACACTCTATTATGTGCAGCTTTCAGCCTTAACCGTGTTCCATCCAAATCTTTCATGAAGACTCCATACGAGATATGGAGTTGGAGGTGTCCCACATTGTCTTTTATGAGGATTTGGGGCTGGGATGTCTATGTAAAAACTTTACAAATAGACAAACACGGAACCAAGTCGGATAAGTGTAAGATTGTGGGATACCCAAAGGAAACGAAGGGATATTATTTCTATGTAAAAACTTTACAAATAGACAAACACGGAACCAACCCGGACCGGCGTGTTTCTAGAAAGAGAATTTTTCTCTAAAGAAGCCAAGGGGAGGACTTTATAACTTGAATAAATTCAAGAACCACAAAAAAGTGATCCTAGAATGGAACATGAACAGAAACCATAAGTTGTTGTGGAGCAACCTGTTCAAGAAACATAAGAACTTCGTAGATCTAGTAGGGTGACTCATAATCATAGATGAGCCTACTACCTATGGAAAGACCATGAAAGGGACGGGCTCTCAAAAGTGGCTTGAGGCCATGAGATCCGAAATGAAATCCATGTATACCAACAAAGTATGGACTTTGATGGAACCACCACTGGGGGCTCAGCCAATAGGGTGCACGTGGGTCTTCAAGAAGAAGACTGACATAGATGGCAAAGTGATTGCCTATAAGGGCCGATTGGTGGTAAAGTGATTCAGACAAATTCATGGTATTGACTATGATGAAACCTTTTCCCCAGTCGCAATGACCAGATCATGCCCATAAAGTGTGGAAATTAAAGCGATCCATTTATGGATTGAAGCAAGATTCTAGGAGTTGGAATCGACGTTTTGATGGTGGAGTCAAAGAGTTTGGCTTAATCAAGAACAAAGATGAATCTTGTGTTTACAAGAAGGTTAGTGGGAGCTCTGTTGTGTTTCTGGTCTTGTATGTGGATGACACACTACTCATTGGAAACCACTCCTACCTTGCAATCTGTCAAAGATTGGCTAGGAAAGTGTTTCTCAATGAAGGACTTAGGGGATGCAGCTTATATACATGGTATCAACATCTATAGGGACAGATCGTGGAAGCTGCTTGGCCTATGACAAAGTCATATATAGACAAGGTGTTGAAATGGTTCAACATGCAAGCCTCCAAGAAAGGATTATTCCCATGTTGCATGGATTCACCCTTTCAAAGGCTGAATGTACCACCAATGAGATTGAGAAGGACCGCATGAGTAGGCCATATGGTCCATCATGTACGCCATGTTATGTAGATGTGTCAAACGCGTTGAGTATGGCAAGCAGATATCAGTTCAATCCGGGTGAGAGTCACTGAATAGCTGTCAAGAACATTCTTAACTACATGAGAAGATATAAGTATGCGTTTTTGAGATATGGAGGGGAGGAAGAGCTGCGTGTAAGGGGTTACACTGACGCAAGCTTCAAAGCTGACATAGATGATTTCAAATCGCAGTGGGATTCGTGATTTGCCTGAATGGAGGAGTTGTGAGCTGGAAAAGTTCCAAGCAAGAAACGGTTGTTGATTCTACAACTGAGGCTGATTACATTGCTGCGAATGGCGCATAAAAGGAGGTTGTTTGGATTAGGAAGTATTTACTGAGCTTGGTGTGGTTCCTAGCATTTTGGATTCGGTTGAGTTCTATTGTGAAACCACTTGGGCGATCGCACAATCCAAGGAATCCAGGTGACACCAGGAATCCAAGCACGTACTCCGGAAGTTTCATCTTATTCGTGAAATAATCGATAGAGGAGATGTGAAGATATGCAAGACTCCTACAAATGAGAATCTGTCAGATCCACTTACAAAGCCGCTTGTTCAGCGCAAGCATGAAGGGCACACTATATCTATCGACATACGAGATGCACCGGATTGGCTCTAGTGCAAGTGGGAGACTGTTGGAATAGATTCCCTAGAGGAAATCTTATTTAGTATGGACATTATATTTTGGATAGAATAATCGTTGTATTATTTATGGAGATATTAAATATAATGCAGTACATAGATTACAATTGTTGTTTATCTTAAATATCCCTAGTCGTTTATATTGATTAATAGAACGTTCAAATATAGACTACTATGTGGGTAGATTGATATGGAGATATCAACTCTAACACATGGGTATGTATTTTTATGATAATGGCCTACTGGATTGACCACCACGAGAAGGCTACATTAATTATGTTAACGTCACAAGTTTTTCTCGTTGTGACAATGGTATTGTGGTCCTTAGACCTGAAGTCACTAGATACTCTAGTTGTGGAATATTGTGTTTTGGTGTCGTTAAACACTACACCGTGACTGGGTAGCAATAAAGGCATTTATCGGACATGATAGAAAACAAGCTTAGAGATGGTAGTGATGTAGAGAGGATTTGTTCCTCCCACATAAGGGAGAAAATATCAACGGCCACTCGAGGGGAAGTGCTTATAGAATGTCTGGCCAGACTCAGATAAATCAATATGGTATATTGATGTAATCTGCATGGATAAGAGTATTTCCAGGATCGAAAAACTGTGGATTGGATTTACGAGTGTGACTTTTATGTCTCGTGTTCGATCCGGATATGGAGACAAATAGATAATAAAATGCGGTAACATTGGGCACAAGGGTTGTCGGATCACTGACTATTTCTATTAGTTGGGTGGCGTAGATGTGTTGCTAGACATCGCTCTATGTTAGTCATTTTTACTACCAACTAAGTAGAAACCTATGGGGTCACAGACTATATGGATTAAAATTAAATTTGAAATTAATTAGTAGGACTAATTAAATAGAAGGATCAATACACAACCATGAACAAACTTTGTAGGACTAATTTTCAAAGTGGACTAATCCGTGTATGGACAGGATTAGTGTTGAGGCGAATATGTAGTTAATAAGGAGTTATTAACTATACAAGGGCACTCCTAGATTATTTTCCATAAGTGTGTTTCCAAAATTGAGAGTGAGCAAAGCAAGGAGAGAGCAAGACAAGGAGGCCGAGACCCCCCTGTCCGCCCCTCCCTCGTCGTCGGTCTCGTGAGGCTCCACTGTCTTGGGTGTCCCGTTTGCGTGATCTTCTTCTTCCTCCTTCTTCCTTTGCTAGCACAAAGGTGTGAGAAGAATTTGAAGCAATTGTAGGTGTGGATATTCATAGAGACGTGGACGCTAGTCTACGTAAAGTGATAAACTCAGACAAACAAGGTACACGATTCTAATTTCCCTTACCATCGTTATAATGCTAGATCTGCGATTCATGGAGGGTCTTGTACGGAAACCAATTATTGTTTTTCCGTTGTGCAATCCGTATAAAAACCCTACAACATATACAACGCGGTAACATTGGGCACAAGGTTTGTCGGATCACTGACTATTTATATTAGTTGGGTAGCATTGATGTGTTGCTAGACAACGCTCAATGTTTGTTATTGTTACTGCCAACTTAATAGATACCTATAGGGTTGCACCCCAAAAGGATTAAGCTGGATATTGATGTTAATTTGTATGACTAATTAACAATTATATGGATCAAGGATTAGAACGCAACCACATGAAAAGTTAATTGGACTAAGTTGGAAAGTGGACTAATCCGTGTATAAAAGGGGATTCCTAGCTCTATTATTTCACAAGAGTTGCCACGGAGTAAAATAACAGATAAAGGAGAGAACACCCAGGATATTCCGCCCCTACCTGTCGGCCTATACCCGTCATTGACCAAGGCTTCGGCCTCGTTGCTCAATTTTGTGTGATTGCTTGATCTCTTCTTCGACGTTTCTAGCACTAGGCGTGGAGAAGATTCCATTTCTCAATCCCAAGGTGTGGATATCATAGAGACGAGGACGCTTTTCTTCGTTGTGATCACACAGACTTACAAGGTACACAATATCTCCTTTTATCACGTTATGATGGCTTAACCTGCGATTTGTGGAGGGATTTGACAAGGAAATTATTACTGTATTTCCGCTGTGCATCCCGCATCAAAACCCTACATTGAAAAACACTAAGAACATGATGAACATAATAATGAACACAAAATGGGTTGTATTTGTCCACAATTCGTACCTTGTAAGGTAAAATAGTCACAAAAAGGTCAAATTGCACCCCAATTAACTGAATGTAACAAAAGGGTGGTATCGGTCCACCATCCATCCACCCACTGACAGGGAGTATCTATCTCTGACAGGGGACCATATGGTATTTAACCATAGTGCATGGGAATATATGTATTTTAGCGATAATGGAGGGGTGGAAATTATCATTTACCCTTAATAAATTAGTGTATGCATATTTGAATTTGTGATGAAGCCAAAGGTTATTCATCCCCTCTCCCCTATTTTTGATATTTGGGACAATTTTTAACCCATTCAAAATCCCTCAAGATGAGGATAACTCTCCTTTTTTACTCCCTCTCTCTCCATTATCTCACCATATTAGTTCTTTCTCTCTCTTTCTAAAAAAACATATTTCTCCCCAACCTACAATAATTTCTCCCTATCTTTCTCTATCTATATAAATACAACACATCTCTTTCACTCTCTACGACATGTCATTCTCCCTCCTTTCTCATCTCCTCTATTTCATCCTTTATCTCCTCTTCTCTCATAAGGATCCGTAGCAAAAAAGACACAAAAATCAACCTTCTTTCTCTCTCTCTATATATATATATTGTCTTCTCTCATCTTTGGATCCATAAAAGGACAATACACTACTGGTCCGGCGTAACGGTGCCATGTCCGCCTGAGACCACAAGCGTCAGAAAAGTTTGATAGATCGGAGGCATATTTGTGTTTTTGACGGGTTTTGGCCGGTTTCTTTACGTGGACGATCCGATTGTTAAACAGACCCGAGTTAGCAAATTTGAGCATTCGAACCACTCGTCCGTTTTAAGACTATGAATGACTCTATGTCCATCTAGACTCGCATCTAAGAAATAGACAATCATAACTTTGAGCCCGTTCTACATAATCATATATTTCATAGTTATTTTATGCGGAGTGTGTCAGGAAGGAATAGCGATCATACTTTCATATGTATAGACTGAACTGAGTATCATTGGGGGTTCAGGAATAGTCAGGGACTGTACAAAAGAGATTGGATTGTCAGGGGAAAAACAACAATTTTGTTGGGCATTCAACATCACATCTATATAGTGCATTCTTCCTCACTTAGAGGACAAGTATTAGTAGCATAAATATTTGAATTGTGTAGTGATTGCTAGATCATGGAATCAGCTTTGTTGATCAGGGAACTAAGCTGCATATCAGGCAAGCATACGTAGCTTATGATGCTACTGTATTTCTCTAAGAGAAGATCACCCATATGAATAATAGGATTATGAGTTGTGATATTATCGTTTTCGAATACCTGGATGGTTACTATCGTCTTCGGACGTTAATTTGTCTTTAGACACCTTGGGCTTGTCTTCAGACATGTAGGCAACTAGTACTACTCTCTGGACCGATGATCCAGTAGGGGGTGTGCACAATTAAGGTCTAGTTGTCTTGCTGGATTTGTTTCCTTCCTTGTCGGAAGTTAATCTGGTCTGCACAACCCTCTGGGTAGTGGATTTGGAATCCTCCATATAAGGCTGGTATGGGTGTGGTGGTTATCGATAATTGAGGAAACCTGAGTTATAAGTTACTGCACAACCCTCTGGGTAGTGGATTTGGAATCCTCCAATGTCTTTGGGCTTCTTTTCTTCAATCTTGGCTAACAATCTATTTTATCTAGCTACTCCTATACTAAATAAAATAAATCTCACATGTTGAGAAAAGGACGACTTGCAGGCCGTAAACTTAATTAATTATCACATTAATTGATCAGCTCGCATGCCGTAAAACAAACTACAAAATAAACATTCACACACAAACCACAACCTAGGGCCATATCCAACCACCATGTGAATAGCACATAAACAGTTAAAACCAATTTTAACGCGCTTGTTCAATTCTAATTGTTTTGGAAGAAGTAGGGTAAAAAAACATTCCAAAAAGGACTTCCCAGAGCCCTATGGGATCACACACGGCCCTAGGGCCCGGCCTAGCCCAAGCCGCCGGTCCCCCTGGTCGCGCTTAGGCCCGGCCGGCCCTTTGGCCGTGCGTGGCTTGGGCGGCAAGGCATAGGGGCGGTCCCCTATGGGGGGCCGAACCCTTTATGGGAGTTGTTTCCAAAAACAACTCCTTCCTTGTTGCCCAATCCAAGTTGTTTCCATGTTGAAAACCCCCTCTTTCAAACATGTGCCCAAACCCTAATCTTCAAACCAAGAAACTCACTAATTTGTTGCATCCAATGCACAATTAGGTCTTGTTAGATTGAATATCCATTCCATTGAATCTAATATGCTTCATTTGTCGTTTTACACGATAAACATAAATTTAAAGTGTTAAAACAACAAAATCGTAACACATAAACTACGTTATGCTCTACGACTTGTGGCTCTGATACAACTGAAGGGTTTTGAACATGGAATCGCAGCGGAAGAAGATAATTATTCCGTTCAAATACCTCCAAGGATCACAAGTCAAGAACACATGACGAAAGTAAAGGACTAATATGTGTTTACCTTTGGGTTCTCCTTTGATGACTTCAAACGCGAATAATTTCACGTTCTCTACGGTTGATCCACGCCTAGGATAGAGAATTGGACCTTCCCAACCTTCTTGTTCTATATATAACGGAGGAAGGAGACAAAGGAATCACACAACGAAGCCACAAAGGAAGGCTCGACCTCCTTTGTGTGGCCGACGGGTTGGGGCGGCGGGTAAGGGGGCGGCGGGCTCTTTACCTTGCTTGCTCTCAACTCTTTTCTCTCCTCTCAATATGTGTTATGAATAACATGTATTGAGAGGGAAGGAAGGATTTTCTTTATATAGTCCAACTACTCCTAGTTGTTTCCATAAAGGGCGCAATACTAATCATATCCATATATGGACTAGTATTATCTGCTAATTAGTCCTATTAAGTTAGCAACTTGTTGCAATATGATCCTTTTAATTAATCTCTATTAATTAATTATCTTGTCCAATTATATCCATATGGCGAGTGACCCCATAGGTTTCTATTTAATTGGTAGTAACTATTTACAAACATGGAGCGGTGTCTAGCAACACATCGATGCCACCCAATTAATAGAAATAGTCATCTTGACAAAACATTGTGTATCGCATCCCTTTGTCTCATTATCCGGATTGGACACGAGACATACAAGTCACACACGTGTATCCAATCCATGTTACTCGATCCTGGGAATAGCCATATCCATGCATATGACATCAATATCCCATTATTGATTCATATGAGTCTGGCCAGACATTCCATAAGCGCCATCCCTCGAGTGGCCTCGGATAACTGCTCCCGTTATGTGGGAGGGACAAATCCTATCTACATCACTCACCGTCTCTAAGCTTGCTTCCTATTGTGCCCAACAAGCGCTTTTATAACTACCTAGTTACGGAGTAGCGTTTGACGTTGTCAAAGCACAATATTCCAAAACTAGAGGATCTAGTGACTTCAAGTCTAAGGATGATAATATCCTATCACCGCGAGAAGCGCTTGTGAGTCTAGAAATCCATCCTTATGGAGCCTAGATACACGTTTCTCATTTATAAAATGCCATAGATAAGCAGGATTTAAATCATTCATTTTAATCCTCTTAGTATTTATGTTATAGATTGGATAGCTTAGATCAAGGATATATAATCCATTAAATAATTGAACACTACAATAGTGAATACTATCAAAATAAATGGAACAACAATTGTTCTTTATTGAAATGGTAAAACTTTTATTGTCCAAACAAGATACGGAAATAATGTTCTTACTCATAGCAGGAACATAAAAGCAATTATCTAATTCTAATACTAATCCAGAAGGCAGAGACAGCCTATACACGCCTATAGCCAATGCAGCAACTCTTGCTCCATTCCCAACGCGCAAGTCCACCTCTCCTTTGGCTAATCTTCTACTTCTACTTAGATCCTGCACATTTCGACAAATATTAGATCCACATCCAGTATCCAATACCCAAGATGAAGAAGTAGTTAAATTAACATCTATAACAAAAATACCTGGTGGTTGTGGGATCACTATCCCAAGCCTTTTATCCTCCAGATACTTTGGGCAATTCCTCTTCCAGTGTTGAGGCTGAATGCAGTAGTGACAATCACCCTTGATCACGCCTTTGGCCACGCCACCAGCAGGTTTAAGAGCAGTGTCCTTAGGTTTAGCAACTTCCTTGCCTTTACCCTTGGAAGTAGAGGCAAACCTTTTTCCCTTTCCTTTCTGCACCATCATTATGTCCTTTCCCTTTCCCTTGTTGATGGATTGTTCAGCTGTCCTCAACATATTGAGTAGCTCTGGCATAGGCTTGGCGATCTCATTTATGTTATAGTTCATGATGAACTGTCCATAACTATCCGACAAAAATTGCAGAATTAGATCTGTGGCCAACTCTTGACCAATCAGGGACCCTAGGCGATCGAGATTTTCAAGATACCCGATCATCCACAACACATGCGGTCCTACTGGGTTCCCTTCCTCCAAGTGACTCTTGAACAATGCCCGAGAAACTTCATACCGTTCAACCCTCGCCTGCTCTTGGAAGAGCTGCTTCAAGTGTTCGATCATATCGACTCCATTCATGTTCTCATGTTGCTTCTGAAGCTCATGAGTCATGGTGCAAAGCATAAGGCAGGCCGCATCATTAGCTTGTTAATACGTTTCTGATACGCCTTTAGGGCTGCTGGGGTATTGTTCTCTGGACCATCTGGAACTTCTTCTTCTAGTGTGTACAGTTTCTTTTCTTGTTTAAGAACAATCCTTAAATTTCTGTACCAGTCCAGAAAGTTGGTTCCAGAAAGCTTGTCCTTCTCAAGAACAGCCCGTAGGGAGTGTGATGAATTCGATGAATTGTTTGCCATTGGAATTCTTCAAAAACGATAAATATACAAGATTTTAGTATGATTTTACTATACTCAATAATGGATAGATTATTAAATATAGCTCCCACTATTTTTCTCGGATTAATAACCCTCCATATAAATGCGGAAAATATCCTTATATTTTCTAGTGGGCCAAGATCCATATTTTGCCTCTTTCGAGCTTGCTTTGGCAAGTTACCCGGAATTGGTTATTAGGTAGGAACCATTCCAATTACATCATATGTAACTCTTGGTTCAATTGGGAAAATAACCATTATTTATCCATCCCCATGAATAATCCCAATTGTATGCCTCTAGGTTCTTTTAATCTTATTAAATCTACCTAGTTATGTCCAACCTCTTACTTAACCAATTGCTCATTGTTACGTTCCGTCGCATCTAATCACGATAAACCATGTTGCCATGCTTTGGCATGCACAAGCATAAGATATAGTGATCATGATGAGTGTTTAAATAACGAGAAGGCATAAACACAATGTTTTGATTGAGGGATTCGCCTTTCAATTTTAATTTGTATTGTTGATCCATTATCAACATGATCTATATGTTTGAGTTTTGGGCAAAACTCCAAATCATAGATCCGGGTTGTCTAATTATCTTATTATCCTAATCGCATGCATCAACCATACACCAATCACAAAATAATAAGACAATAAAATAAACAACCACAACAAAATAAATGTGATGTGGATATGGCCTTTCTAGACTAAGATATTCTCAAGCCAATGAGAATATCTATGAACCCTAAAATAGATCACATCGCCATGCGCCTCCATCTTTTTGGTCCATCCTTCGTAGTTTTGTGGAATGCTCCATCTTTATGGCTCCAATGTCTTTGGGCTTCTTTTCTTCAATCTTGGCTAACAATCTATTTTATCTAGCTACTCCTATACTAAATAAAATAAATCTCACATGTTGAGAAAAGGACGACTTGCAGGCCGTAAACTTAATTAATTATCACATTAATTGATCAGCTCGCATGCCGTAAAACAAACTACAAAATAAACATTCACACACAAACCACAACCTAGGGCCATATCCAACCACCATGTGAATAGCACATAAACAGTTAAAACCAATTTTAACGCGCTTGTTCAATTCTAATTGTTTTGGAAGAAGTAGGGTAAAAAAACATTCCAAAAAGGACTTCCCAGAGCCCTATGGGATCACACACGGCCCTAGGGCCCGGCCTAGCCCAAGCCGCCGGTCCCCCTGGTCGCGCTTAGGCCCGGCCGGCCCTTTGGCCGTGCGTGGCTTGGGCGGCAAGGCATAGGGGCGGTCCCCTATGGGGGGCCGAACCCTTTATGGGAGTTGTTTCCAAAAACAACTCCTTCCTTGTTGCCCAATCCAAGTTGTTTCCATGTTGAAAACCCCCTTTTTCAAACATGTGCCCAAACCCTAATCTTCAAACCAAGAAACTCACTAATTTGTTGCATCCAATGCACAATTAGGTCTTGTTAGATTGAATATCCATTCCATTGAATCTAATATGCTTCATTTGTCGTTTTACGCGATAAACATAAATTTAAAGTGTTAAAACAACAAAATCGTAACACATAAACTACGTTATGCTCTACGACTTGTGGCTCTGATACAACTGAAGGGTTTTGAACATGGAATCGCAGCGGAAGAAGATAATTATTCCGTTCAAATACCTCCAAGGATCACAAGTCAAGAACACATGACGAAAGTAAAGGACTAATATGTGTTTACCTTTGGGTTCTCCTTTGATGACTTCAAACGCGAATAATTTCACGTTCTCTACGGTTGATCCACGCCTAGGATAGAGAATTGGACCTTCCCAACCTTCTTGTTCTATATATAACGGAGGAAGGAGACAAAGGAATCACACAACGAAGCCACAAAGGAAGGCTCGACCTCCTTTGTGTGGCCGACGGGTTGGGGCGGCGGGTAAGGGGGCGGCGGGCTCTTTACCTTGCTTGCTCTCAACTCTTTTCTCTCCTCTCAATATGTGTTATGAATAACATGTATTGAGAGGGAAGGAAGGATTTTCTTTATATAGTCCAACTACTCCTAGTTGTTTCCATAAAGGGCGCAATACTAATCATATCCATATATGGACTAGTATTATCTGCTAATTAGTCCTATTAAGTTAGCAACTTGTTGCAATATGATCCTTTTAATTAATCTCTATTAATTAATTATCTTGTCCAATTATATCCATATGGCGAGTGACCCCATAGGTTTCTATTTAATTGGTAGTAACTATTTACAAACATGGAGCGGTGTCTAGCAACACATCGATGCCACCCAATTAATAGAAATAGTCATCTTGACAAAACATTGTGTATCGCATCCCTTTGTCTCATTATCCGGATTGGACACGAGACATACAAGTCACACACGTGTATCCAATCCATGTTACTCGATCCTGGGAATAGCCATATCCATGCATATGACATCAATATCCCATTATTGATTCATATGAGTCTGGCCAGACATTCCATAAGCGCCATCCCTCGAGTGGCCTCGGATAACTGCTCCCGTTATGTGGGAGGGACAAATCCTATCTACATCACTCACCGTCTCTAAGCTTGCTTCCTATTGTGCCCAACAAGCGCTTTTATAACTACCTAGTTACGGAGTAGCGTTTGACGTTGTCAAAGCACAATATTCCAAAACTAGAGGATCTAGTGACTTCAAGTCTAAGGATGATAATATCCTATCACCGCGAGAAGCGCTTGTGAGTCTAGAAATCCATCCTTATGGAGCCTAGATACACGTTTCTCATTTATAAAATGCCATAGATAAGCAGGATTTAAATCATTCATTTTAATCCTCTTAGTATTTATGTTATAGATTGGATAGCTTAGATCAAGGATATATAATCCATTAAATAATTGAACACTACAATAGTGAATACTATCAAAATAAATGGAACAACAATTGTTCTTTATTGAAATGGTAAAACTTTTATTGTCCAAACAAGATACGGAAATAATGTTCTTACTCATAGCAGGAACATAAAAGCAATTATCTAATTCTAATACTAATCCAGAAGGCAGAGACAGCCTATACACGCCTATAGCCAATGCAGCAACTCTTGCTCCATTCCCAACGCGCAAGTCCACCTCTCCTTTGGCTAATCTTCTACTTCTACTTAGATCCTGCACATTTCGACAAATATTAGATCCACATCCAGTATCCAATACCCAAGATGAAGAAGTAGTTAAATTAACATCTATAACAAAAATACCTGGTGGTTGTGGGATCACTATCTGATAACGCCCAATTAGGGGTTATCTTTTAGCCTGATTTCACGAGTATTTGTGCCGAAATTAGCGGTTTCTGCCGGAAAATGCCTTAGAATGCCCCGGGAATCTAGAACGAGACGTTTATTCATACTTGCTGGATTTCTGCTTATTTCTGCTCATTTCTTGCTATATTTGGATATGATCGCGGGTATTCGTTCGTGTTGCCTTTTCAGGAACAGGTTCAGGAGGTGCATCGGGAAGCGTGCCGGGACCCAGCCGGGACCGTCTCGGGAAACGTGCACAAGACCGGGACACGACGGAAACACGGAAGAGCAGAAGAGCACCGAAGAGGCAAGCCGGGAGCATCAGGAAGAAGAGTGGGACCCAGGGGACCAGTCCTGGCCCACCAGAGGACCAAGTGGGCCCCACATACCCCACGGCCTGCGTATATACGCAGGCCCTGCGTATATACGCAGCACCTGCGTATATACGCAGGCAGAGGGGATGTGGGGGGAGCTTGGTTGGGCCCTGGTTGCGTATATACGCAGCCCCTGCGTATATACGCAGCCAGTTTGACTTTTGGTCAAAGACGGTGGACCGATGGCATATTCCGTAATTTCGAGCACGAGCGTTTTCAGGAAACAGCACTATTTAAAGACTCGTCCAGACTCGTTTTGAGGAGACACGGAGACACAGCACAATTCACAGCACACCCGAAGGCCAAGTCAGAGCATTCACGGAGAGCACGAAAGCGCGATTCGAGATTCGAAGACTTAGTTTGATTTCATTCTCTCTCTTTATATTCAGAAACTGCGTTTTGTATTATGTCTAGTCGTAGCTAAACTTTTCACCTAGGTTCTCGGTGAACCTAGGGTTTCGTACTCAGATTTTATGATTACTACGTTTATGGATTCATGATGATTGTCTTAATTCAGCAAGTTGTATCTGTTATTCTGGTTTGATTATTATCGTATATGCATGATAGGATTGATCACCCAGGATTGCTATAGACCCGAGCTTGTAGGTGAAAACGTCAAGTTAGGGTTAGGAAGAAAAACCGGGATTTAGTACCTTACCCTGATAGACCGACCAGAGAAAGGGAGATAGGGCTAGCATTGAAAAACGTGAGACCAACTGTTAGAGAATTTGACCCGGGCCATTCGGACAGGTTAGAAACCCTAACAGGATTAGACCGAGACTGCAGACTTAGGCAGCTTAACAAGAATCCGAAAGTCTGCAGGATCGGGATTACGTGTGGAATCTGAAAAGTCACTGCACAACTGGTACGTTGCACAGATACCGAAACTGCTGAGTGTTTTCATAAACGAACGTAAAACTGAAATCTGTAGAAACCCTAGGGGATCCTGGAGCCTAGTCTTCATCTATTATCGTTACAACAAAATCAGCTTATTTCAGAAAACGTCACAAAAAATATTTACAGTTTTAAATTCTGCTTTTAGTTTAGTCACTATAATCTCAACTTACTCCTCCTGGTTACTACTCTTGGGAAACCGAAACTGACAACTTGAGTAAACCCAAAACAGTCCTCGTGGGAACGATAATCCGAGTCTAATTGCACCCGGTACTACGAGATTCGTACACTTGCGATAGCACGTTAGTTTGCGCATCAAGTTTTTGGCGCCGTTGCCGGGGACTTTTAGGGTCTATTTAGTAGTCAGGATTAGTTTTCTGAGTTTTTATTTATTTTCAGTTTTGTTATTTTTCTTTTTATCTCACTGCGTTTTTCGAATCTGCGTTTTCAGGACTGTTTAGTTGATGCCCAGATTGCCTCGCGATTTGGTGACACCACTCGACAACCCGGAAAAGCTGTATACCGAACAGAACCGCAGAAACCGAGAAAGCAGGATGGCAACCAACGAGAGAGATCCACCCGAGAACACCGCAGCCGGTGGTCAGGAACGAGAGACACGTACCCCAGCCCAGATGGCGAGGTACATTGAGGAGCTTGTCACAGCGGGACTTGCTGCCCGAAGCAACCAGAGAACATATAACCGATCTGGGAAGGCGTTGGTGGAAAATTTCGAGGTCCCCACCGGGGGGCACGAGCGAGCCATTGTGGTGCCCGAGATCACCGCAGAGCACTTTGACATTAAACCATCCACCATCCAGACGGTACAAACTCTCTGCCCGTTTCATGGCAGGGCCGACGAAGACCCGAACGATTTCATCGGGAAATTCGAAGATTACTGCAACAAGGTCAGATACAAGGGGGTAGAAGCAGAGGCACTCATGTTGATCTTATTTCCGTACTGTCTTTATGGAATAGCCAAGGACTGGCTCGAATCCCGACCACCCCGATCCATCACCACATGGGAGGAGTGTGTCGCAGATTTTCTGGCGAAGTTCTATCCCGCCTCCCGAGTCATACAGTTACAGAGTGAGATACTGTCATTCAGACAGAAGATGGGGGAGACGGTGGTGGACGCATGGGACAGGCTCATGAGATTGGTCAAACGGTGCCCGAACCACGGTTTCGGAGACGCAAAAATTCTGCAGGTTTTCTACCATGCCCTAGACAGGGAGAACGCCGACAGGATTGACAGAGAGGCCGGGGGTAACTTCTTGTATCACGTGGACAAAGAAGGTGCGTATGACCTGATGAAGCAGTTGGCCAAGCAGGACACCCGACTGTTTGACGATCGCAGGATGGCGGCTAGAGCCGAACCTGCAGAGGATGACCGGATAGACAACCTGGCCAAGATCGTTCACGACTTGGTCAAGAAAGTCTACTCGGACAAGAAGACTGTTGCAGCAGTCGAGGAACCGGATCTGGACACAGCCATTGAGGAGCTAAGGACTGAAGATACCAACTACGTACAGCAGCAGTGGGACCCGAGCCGGTACCGACCGGGCACGAGAGACCATCCCGGGTTTCGGTACGGAAACCCGAACGCAGCAGTTTATGCACCGGGGTTCCAGCACAGGCCACCAGCTCAGCAGGCTGCCCCGGCCCAGCAGGCTCAGACAGTCCCGTCAGCACAGCAGTACGACGCTCAGATGAAAGAAATCAAGTCCATGTTCCAAACTATGGAGTCCCGGTTCAAGCACATGGACACCTTGACGGCAGATATGCAGACAACCAAAACGTCACTGCGCTTTGGAAGTACAGGTGGGCCAGTTAGCACAGCAGCTAACGGAGAGACAGCCAGGAAACCTACCCTCGAACACAGTGAACAATCCACGGGCTCAGATCAATGCTATCTCCACTCGGAGTGGATTGGCACTGCAGGATCCACCGTACCCCAGCCACGCACGTGCAGAAAATTCGAAAGAAGTAGAACGCAACTTGTCGGGCCAGGATAACAGCACAGTCGATCGCCCCCAGCCGAAGGGCTCGGTTGAGCAGGATGCAGTGCAGAACGAGACAGGTGCAGAAACTGTACCCGTCTCCAAGGAGGTCCCGTACCCCTTGCGAACACGAAAGAGGGATGACAGCAAGGACTACGCCAGGTTTCTCGAGATGTTCAAGCAGCTGCAGATTAACATACCTTTTGCTGAGGCTTTGGCTAAGATGCCCACTTACGCCAAATTCCTCAAGGACATCTTGTATGGGAGGAGGCGAATGAGCGATTTCGAGACCATAAACCTGACGGCAGAAGTGAGCAATTGTGTGAAGAATGGGCTACCGAGGAAGAGAAAGGATCCTGGCAGTTTCGTCATACCGGTCACCCTAGGTAACGCTTACACAGGAAAGGCTCTGTGTGACCTAGGGGCCAGCATCAACCTGATGCCATTAACGATTTTCAAAAGTTTGAAAGTCGGTGAACCCCGACCCACCAGAATCATGCTGCAGATGGCAGACAGGTCCGTAAAACAGGCCTACGGGGTTATCGAGGACATTCTGGTCAAGGTCGGCGAGCTTATTTTTCCGGCAGATTTCGTCATCCTGGACATGGAGGCAGGGGAGGTACCGCTCATACTTGGCAGGCCGTTTTTGGCCACGGGCGAAGCAATGATAAACTGCAAGAGCGGGGAGCTGACCATGCAGATTAACGAGGAAAAAGTGAAATTTAACGTTTTCAAAAATCTGCAACTGCCAAACTACTACGACCACGAGGACATCTTTGCTATCGATGTTGTGGACGAAGGCTGGGAAAACGAGGAGATGGACCAATTGTGGGAAGAGATTGACAGCATGTACGGGGAAGAAAAGGAGAAGACTCGGTGCGAGCACGCCATGAGAGCCGAGGACTGGACCACTTTGCACCGGGACGAAGACGGCGGGCAAAAGATGATTCTGGTCCCGTCACTCAAGGAGCCACCCGCACTGGAGCTGAAACCGCTCCCGAGCCATCTCAGGTATGCGTATATTGGCGAAAATAGTACTCTGCCCGTAATTGTTTCGTCTCGTTTATCTCAGGAACAGGAGCAGAAACTGCTGGAAGTATTGCGAGAGCATAAGGAAGCAATCGCCTGGACGATTGCAGATATCAAGGGGATCAGCCCCGCCTACTGCATGCACAAGATCCGAATTGAAGAAGGCAAGAAACCGGTGATTCAGCCCCAGCGGAGACTGAACCCGAACATGAAGGACGTTGTGCGGAAAGAGGTCATGAAGTGGCTGGAAGCGGGAATCATCTACCCCATATCGGACAGCACGTGGATCAGCCCGGTCCAGTGCGTGCCCAAAAAGGGGGGTATTACGGTGGTGCAGAATAATGATCAGGAGCAGATTGCGCAGCGCACCGTTACGGGCTGGCGGATCTGCATGGACTATCGGAGGCTAAACGATGCAACATTAAAGGACCACTTCCCGCTGCCATTCATGGATCAGATGCTGGACCGGCTCGCCCATCATGCCTACTACTGTTTTCTGGACGGGTATTCCGGGTACAACCAGATTTGCATAGCCCCGGAAGATCAGGAAAAGACGACGTTTACCTGCCCGTACGGTACGTTCGCGTTTCGGCGCATGCCGTTCGGGCTGTGTAACGCCCCTGCCACTTTTCAGAGATGTATGATGGCGATTTTTTCCGATATGATCGAGAAAAATCTGGAGGTGTTCATGGACGACTTTTCACTCTTCGGGGACAGTTTCGATGACTGCCTGTTCCATTTGGGCCAGGTTCTGATCCGATGCAAGAAGGCAAATTTGGTGCTCAATTGGGAAAAGTGTCACTTTATGGTCACCGAGGGGATTGTGCTGGGTCACAGAATTTCCAGCAAAGGACTCGAGGTGGACAGGGCTAAGATCGAGGTGATAAAGCAGCTTCCATACCCGACGAAGGTAAAGGCGATCAAAAGTTTTCTGGGACATGCAGGATTTTACCGAAGATTCATCAAGGACTTTTCCAAGATCACAAAGCCACTGTGCGCGTTACTCGGAAAAGACGTACCCTTTGATTTCGATGCAGCATGTCGGCAAGCTTTTGACCACTTGAAAGAGAAGCTGACCACAGCCCCGGTCATAACCACGCCAGATTGGTCACTCCCGTTTGAGCTGATGTGTGACGCCAGCGACTATGCAGTCGGGGCAGTTTTGGGACAGCGGAAGGATAAGGTATGCCACGTCATTTATTATGCGAGCCGGGTACTCAACGATGCCCAGCTCAACTATGGCACGACAGAAAAGGAACTGCTGGCCGTGGTGTACGCCCTGGACAAATTCAGGCCCTATTTGGTCGGGTCAAAAGTTATCGTTTTTACCGACCATAGTGCCCTGAAATACCTGCTGGACAAGAAGGACGCAAAACCGAGACTGTTGAGGTGGGTACTACTCATGCAGGAATTTGATGTGGAAATCCGGGACAAGAAGGGAGTTGAGAACGTGGTAGCGGATCACCTATCCAGACTTGAGAACGTGAAGGTGGACCCGGTGCCGATCAAGGAAAACTTCCCGGACGAGCACATCATGGCAGTCAAGATCGGGAGACCATGGTACTATGCCATAGCCAACTACTTGGTAACTGGCACGCTTCCCGAGGATCTCACCCCGTCGCAACGGAAAAAGTTCATTGCTGAGAGCCGACAGTATTTCTGGGACGACCCATACTTGTTCAAACAGGGGGCCGACAACATCCTGAGAAGGTGTATCCCGACCCACGAGGCCTGGAACGTGATCCGACACTGCCACTCATCACAGTGTGGGGGTCATTTTGGGGGAACGCGAACAGCGCATAAAATACTGCAGTCCGGTTTTTTCTGGCCGACAATCTTCAAGGACTGTCACGACTATGTGCAGGGATGCGATAGGTGCCAGAGGACAGGAAACACGTCACACCGGGACGAGATGCCGATGACCGTGTGGCAGGAGGTAGAGCCATTTGATGTGTGGGGGATCGACTTCATGGGTCCGTTCCCGTCTTCGATGGGGAATCTTTACATTCTGCTGGCAGTGGATTATGTGACAAAGTGGATCGAAGCGATTGCGTGTCAGAAAAACGATGCAGCTACCGTTGAGCGTTTTCTGAAACGCAACGTTTTCACTCGTTTCGGGACTCCCAGGGCAATGATCAGCGACGAGGGCTCTCACTTCATCAATCGAGTTTTTGCGAAAGTTCTGAAACAGTACGGCGTGTCAGTTCATAAAGTCTCGTTACCTTACCACCCGCAGACGAACGGGCAAGCCGAGGTGTCGAATCGAGAGATCAAGAGCATACTCGAGAAAACAGTGAATCTCGGCCGAAAGGATTGGTCAGCCAGACTAGACGATGCGCTTTGGGCCTACAGGACAGCTTTCAAAACACCGCTGGGAATGTCACCGTACCAGCTCGTTTTTGGGAAAGCGTGCCACTTACCAGTGGAACTGGAGCATAAGGCGTATTGGGCCATCAAACTGCTGAACTTGGACCAGAACCTAGCAGGGGATAAGAGGAAGATGGCACTGCTGGAATTGGAAGAATTCCGCAGAACGGCTTTCGAGAGCGCCAAAATTTACAAAGAGAAGACAAAGAAGTGGCATGATCACCGTATCACGCCAAAGCAGTTTAAAGAAGGCGACAAAGTGCTTCTCTACAATACCCGGATGCGGTTCTTTCCGGGGAAGCTGAGGTCTCGTTGGTCGGGACCGTTCATCATCAAGCAGATTTTTGCCTGGGGGGCATTCGAGCTGGAAAATCCAAAAGACAACTCCAGTTTCAGGGTGAACGGGAACCGGATCAAGCCGTATCTCGAGACCGCCGAAGTCGTCAAAATAGACCCTGTCTATTTTGATGACCCGTGAGAGGTAACAAGGTCGGGCCGTCGACCGTAAATCACAAGGCGCTGTTTGGGAGGCAACCCAAAATTTATCGTTTATTTATTTAGTCTTATTAGTTATTACGTTAGTATGTCAGTTCTGAATTTTCGAGAGAGGCGAGATGAGCGGGTTTTTAACGTTGAAATTGAAAGTGTGCAGAAACAGAATCATCCAAAACAGCCAAGATCAGGAAAGCAGGGGGAGAGAGAGACTTTGAAAAAAAAAAAAAAAAAAAAAATTGAAAAATTCCAGTTTTGCCCTCGGGCTGCGTATATACGCAGCCCCTGCGTATATACGCAACCCGTGGGGGCAAAGGTGGAAATTTTTGGTTTTTTTGGTTGTTTTCTGGTTGGGTATATACGCAGTACTGCGTATATACGTAAACAGGAAGAAAAAGAAAAAAAAAAAAAAATTTTGAAAATTTTTCAAACCCCAGGGGTATTTTGGTCATTTTGACCTTTTTAGGGTTTAAATGAGAGAGGGGGCCGGCCACACCATTGTTGGCACCTCTCTTTCTCTCTCTACCTCCATTTGCTCTCACTTGAAGAACACAATTTTTGACTCGGACCTCCAAATCAAATTCCGGGCACATTTCTGGAATCCTCTCGTCGCAAGGAGCAAGATTCATCCATCCGAATCCAGAAACAAGTGAAAATCGAGAGAGCAAGTTCCATCAAAAAGTGAGGTGTTCTTGAAGAAAAGTGCAGATTCGGAGGTGTTAGAGCAAGAACTTGCAAAATCCGTAGAAGGGAACGTGAACGAGGAGATCGAGGGCTTCGATTTGGTGGGCTCGGAATTCAATTCCGGGCAGTTGACTTTTCCGGCGACTTTTCCGGCGACCACCGGCGGTTTTCCGGCGACTTTCCGGGCAGAATCTCCGGTCTTCACCCCTGTTTAGGGAAGGTCGAAATTCTCATCCCTCGCTTTATTTTCCGTTTTGGCACGGCCCGTAGCCGGGCCCGTTATTTTTTCGGTAATTTTGCATTTGGAGCGGCACTTGCCGTGTGGACCTCTGGTAGATCTTAGGTGGACTACCTATTGCGACACACTATTTTTGTGCACGTTTCACGTTTTGCTCTATTTCCCGAGTAGGCACGTTTTTCGAGATTAGGCTGTTATGGAGTTTCATGTGCCCATCTTAGACCATAACCGTGATGACATCCCTACAGATTATGAGCCGGAAGAGCTCACCCCTTTGCTATTTGACAGTTTTAGGTTCGTTAGCCATCAAGCCCAATTTTACTTTATGACGGCGACCAAAATGACTCATAGCATTCCCGTAGACTACAAGTTTGAGGTCGACCATACTTACATGCCGCCAGAGATGGCCGCCTATGCGAGTCGACCGGACATTTTCGGGACGTCCCTAGCGGGGTTCCCGGAATTGTCCGATACTGACTTGGTGCGTGAGTTCTACGCGAACCTCATGTGCAGGGGGGAGGGGGAAGCCAATGGGGATGTCCGTTGGGTCTATATGAGGCGTACGTTTATTTTGCTCACGGCGGATACCATCCGCCAAGCGTATCAGATTCCGATGCGCCACATCTCGTGCTCATATGCCGAGTGTGCTGATTACCCGCCGAGCGATGCTGAGCTGTTGCGGGTTGTGACTGGGGGGCACCCGGGTGCCCATTTCGAGAGAGAGGGGCCAGGCGAGATAGGCAAGAAATTGCATTCTCGTTTTGTTACCGGCCCGCCACGGTGGTGGGCTGCATGGGTAGTGAACAGGGTTGTAGGTATAAAACACTTCACCTACCTTGACTTCGAGTATGTACTCTTAGTCTATTGCCTTGTGCTGGGACGAGACGTGGACATTCCTCGTCGGATTTGGGCGTATATGATGGAGCGGAACTGCACCGGTAGCAAGAAGGGATTGGGGTACGCCAACCTCATTGCCAAATTTGCACGGGATTACGAGGTTTCGATGCCAGATTTACAGGGTGACTTAGCACCTCCTTTGCTCCGGCCTTATAGGAAGCTTATTAGTCGTCACCCGGGCCCGCCTCCTCCAGTTGTTGACCTCGATGAGGATGATGACTTTATGGAGGAGGACCCAGCACCTGCACCTGCCCCTGCCCCTGCCCCTAGGAGGCGATCGACTCAGGAGCGACCAGTTAGTCGCCAGGCATCGGCCGGACTCCGGCGATGCCGTACTTCTCGAGAGAGCGAGCGCCCCGAGTCGAGTAGGCAGGGGACTGAGAGGAATGCCCAGCCTCAGCCTGCCCATGAGAGAGAGAGCCCGGCCCCGCGGGCCAACCCGGCCCCACGAGCTAGACCGGCCCCGCCCCGTAGACTGCCCAGAGTGGATGAGAGATTTGAGGGCTGTCGGGGTGGACGCAAGTCCATTGGAGAGAAGGTGTTAGAGGGAGTGGGCAAGATCTGGAGAGCGGTGACGCATGTCCGCCGGACTCAGCGGAAGGTCACCAAGGACACCCAGGCTGCCCTTGCGAGTATTCGAGAGGAGCAGCGGGATGCGGCTCGGCACGCAGGCCGAGACCCGCCACTCCCGCTGTATTTTCCACCCACCTACTCCAGTAGCTTTACCGAGGGATGGTCGGATGACGGGGACTCTAGCGAGTACACGTCTGCTCCGCCACCCCCGACCCAGCCACCACCACCGGCTCAGCCATCACCGCCACCTGCCAGACAGGAGAGACGGCAGCCCGGGACACGATCCCGGCAGCCTACGGGTCGTCAGGCCGGGACCCGTACTCGTCAGGCTGGGACCCGTACCCAGCAGACTGGGGCCCGTTCTCACCAGCAGTCCAGTGGCAGGACGACTTTGCGGTCCCAGCCACCTAGCAGTTGGACTGGATCCGAGTCGCAGTCCTCGGATTACCGGCCCCGTACACGGGCACGCCAGCCGGTTTTCAGGACTGATTCTGAGAGCAGCTCACCGGGTAGCATTTCCGGTACGTCCGAGACCGGGTCAGACCCGACATTTTTTCCGGACGAGTGAGTGCCATGAGGGCATGCCACCTCTTAGTGGGGGGGTGGTAGTCGTGTCTGCATTAACCCGGTCTGCACGTTTTTTCGTATTTATTTTTATTTTAATTTTTATTTTTTGAATCAGCATATTTTCTTTATTTGAGTCAACCCACCATAATCATTCTGGCCATGCATTGTATATAATTTAAAAAAAAAAAAAAAATTGAAAAATTGAAAAATTAAAAATTTTTTATGCTGCTGGTTGGGTATATACGCAGGACCTGCGTATATACGCAAACAGCAAGTATAAATTATTTTTCAAAAAAAAAAAAGTTTAAAATCAGAAAATTTGAGAAAGGGCAATCGAGAGAATGAAAACAGTGAAGAAATTGAGTTTGAATCCTTTGAAAGAAAAGAAAACTTGCACCGAGGTATAGTAGATAGGTGAGAGCCAGTGACCTTTGGAATCCGCAAGTAGTTATCAACTGAGCGAAAAATCCGACTAGTTGCTACACCACCGTCACATAGGTAGTCGACAACCCGCCCACGGGCGCCGTCACGGTCATCGCATTTTTCGGTGGAGTGACCGGCTATCAAGGGACCTCACGTCCTGTTTCTTACCCCTAGGTCCAATTAGACAACCCGTTTGAAGCCATTTACCCTCTTCTTTCGCAGCCACTTTAGCCTAGGCAGCCTTCTTTGAGACCTCATCAGTCGATAGTTGGCTATTCTACGTGTTATGACGGAGGGAGTGAGTAGGGACAGGTTTTAGATAGGGGAGCTTCATGAGACATCAGTTTTGGACAGTTTCGGTTTTGACACGTTTTTCGAGGGAAGGACAGGGTGAGTGAGAGGCGACAGTGCATTAATTTGCGGAGGTGGATCACTTCGCTACATAGTGACCACAGGAGGAGTTAGTCGCGTGCGAGCATCTTTCGCACAAACCGGGGTTCCGGGGGGTTGTAGGGTCGATTGGTGGTTGTGCCGTTTTTCTACATCTTTGGTGATGAGGAGGTTCGGTGGGACTGCACGGTATTATTTCGACTACAGGATCAGCGCTTCAGGATTAGTGTGGGGGTACTTCACATGAGGACATTTTACGTACCCCACGACAGAGATTTATTTTAACTCACTCAGCTTTAGTCAGTTTAGCATTGTTGATATTCGTGTGCGTATGTATATATAGTTGTGAAAAAAAAAAAAGAAAAAAAAAAGAAGAAAAAAAAAGAAAGAAGAAAAAGAAAAAGAAAAGAAAAATTATTATGACCTAGTTTTTAGTTTGTTTTGTGTTTTTGTTGTTTAAATAAAAAGCTGAGTGAGTGGCACAATTTTCGAGACGTTTTGCACCGCTTCACATTTGTGGCCGCGAGCACGGCGAAGACACACCGGGGGACAGGAGAATTGGGAAAGCAGGAACTTAGGTGTTTCGGGCAGTTTTTCGGGATCTCGGTGAGGGGTGTGAGTTTGGTAAATTGTGAGAATGTCATAACATGTAAGATTATGCCGTACCTTGATACATATATTTATCCTACCTGTTTAGACATAGATCCTTTCGGAAACAGCTCGGATGGTAAGTTAGCTAGGGATTTGCTCAGTTTGATAACCAAAGTAATAGTACTTCGGTTCAGTGCTTAAATCCACCATATAAATCTGTTCAGACTTACCGATCGCTTGCAGGGAAGTAACTTCTGAAAAGGATGAGATCACGAGGACACACTGTTTCTGTTTTTGAGGTTGCCCGATCTCGCAAAAAAAAAATATATATATATATTTTTGTCACTAGTCTGTTTTGAGTCGTTTGAGTCTGTGTATATTCTATCTGCGTCAGTTTTTCTATCGAGTCGTCCGGTTGAAAGGTTCGGGTCGAAAGTGTATGCAACGGTAGGGTATGAGCAGAGTCAGTCACGAGGACAGAACTGCAGGCTAGAGTTGGCAGGATTGCTCGGGACGAGCAATGTTTAGTGCGGGGGTATTTGATAACGCCCAATTAGGGGTTATCTTTTAGCCTGATTTCACGAGTATTTGTGCCGAAATTAGCGGTTTCTGCCGGAAAATGCCTTAGAATGCCCCGGGAATCTAGAACGAGACGTTTATTCATACTTGCTGGATTTCTGCTTATTTCTGCTCATTTCTTGCTATATTTGGATATGATCGCGGGTATTCGTTCGTGTTGCCTTTTCAGGAACAGGTTCAGGAGGTGCATCGGGAAGCGTGCCGGGACCCAGCCGGGACCGTCTCGGGAAACGTGCACAAGACCGGGACACGACGGAAACACAGAAGAGCAGAAGAGCACCGAAGAGGCAAGTCGGGAGCATCAGGAAGAAGAGTGGGACCCAGGGGACCAGTCCTGGCCCACCAGAGGACCAAGTGGGCCCCACATACCCCACGGCCTGCGTATATACGCAGGCCCTGCGTATATACGCAGGCAGAGGGGATGTGGGGGGAGCTTGGTTGGGCCCTGGTTGCGTATATACGCAGCCCCTGCGTATATACGCAGCCAGTTTGACTTTTGGTCAAAGACGGTGGACCGATGGCATATTCCGTAATTTCGAGCACGAGCGTTTTCAGGAAACAACACTATTTAAAGACTCGTCCAGACTCGTTTTGAGGAGACACGGAGACACAGCACAATTCACAGCACACCCGAAGGCCAAGTCAGAGCATTCACGGAGAGCACGAAAGCGCGATTCGAGATTCGAAGACTTAGTTTGATTTCATTCTCTCTCTTTATATTCAGAAACTGCGTTTTGTATTATGTCTAGTCGTAGCTAAACTTTTCACCTAGGTTCTCGGTGAACCTAGGGTTTCGTACTCAGATTTTATGATTACTACGTTTATGGATTCATGATGATTGTCTTAATTCAGCAAGTTGTATCTGTTATTCTGGTTTGATTATTATCGTATATGCATGATAGGATTGATCACCCAGGATTGCTATAGACCCGAGCTTGTAGGTGAAAACGTCAAGTTAGGGTTAGGAAGAAAAACCGGGATTTAGTACCTTACCCTGATAGACCGACCAGAGAAAGGGAGATAGGGCTAGCATTGAAAAACGTGAGACCAACTGTTAGAGAATTTGACCCGGGCCATTCGGACAGGTTAGAAACCCTAACAGGATTAGACCGAGACTGCAGACTTAGGCAGCTTAACAAGAATCCGAAAGTCTGCAGGATCGGGATTACGTGTGGAATCTGAAAAGTCACTGCACAACTGGTACGTTGCACAGATACCGAAACTGCTGAGTGTTTTCATAAACGAACGTAAAACTGAAATCTGTAGAAACCCTAGGGGATCCTGGAGCCTAGTCTTCATCTATTATCGTTACAACAAAATCAGCTTATTTCAGAAAACGTCACAAAAAATATTTACAGTTTTAAATTCTGCTTTTAGTTTAGTCACTATAATCTCAACTTACTCCTCCTGGTTACTACTCTTGGGAAACCGAAACTGACAACTTGAGTAAACCCAAAACAGTCCTCGTGGGAACGATAATCCGAGTCTAATTGCACCCGGTACTACGAGATTCGTACACTTGCGATAGCACGTTAGTTTGCGCATCAAGTTTTTATCCCAAGCCTTTTATCCTCCAGATACTTTGGGCAATTCCTCTTCCAGTGTCGAGGCTGAATGCAGTAGTGACAATCACCCTTGATCACGCCTTTGGCCACGCCACCAGCAGGTTTAAGAGCAGTGTCCTTAGGTTTAGCAACTTCCTTGCCTTTACCCTTGGAAGTAGAGGCAAACCTTTTTCCCTTTCCTTTCTGCACCATCATTATGTCCTTTCCCTTTCCCTTGTTGATGGATTGTTCAGCTGTCCTCAACATATTGAGTAGCTCTGGCATAGGCTTGGCGATCTCATTTATGTTATAGTTCATGATGAACTGTCCATAACTATCCGACAAAAATTGCAGAATTAGATCTGTGGCCAACTCTTGACCAATCAGGGACCCTAGGCGATCGAGATTTTCAAGATACCCGATCATCCACAACACATGCGGTCCTACTGGGTTCCCTTCCTCCAAGTGACTCTTGAACAATGCCCGAGAAACTTCATACCGTTCAACCCTCGCCTGCTCTTGGAAGAGCTGCTTCAAGTGTTCGATCATATCGACTCCATTCATGTTCTCATGTTGCTTCTGAAGCTCATGAGTCATGGTGCAAAGCATAAGGCAGGCCGCATCATTAGCTTGTTAATACGTTTCTGATACGCCTTTAGGGCTGCTGGGGTATTGTTCTCTGGACCATCTGGAACTTCTTCTTCTAGTGTGTACAGTTTCTTTTCTTGTTTAAGAACAATCCTTAAATTTCTGTACCAGTCCAGAAAGTTGGTTCCAGAAAGCTTGTCCTTCTCAAGAACAGCCCGTAGGGAGTGTGATGAATTCGATGAATTGTTTGCCATTGGAATTCTTCAAAAACGATAAATATACAAGATTTTAGTATGATTTTACTATACTCAATAATGGATAGATTATTAAATATAGCTCCCACTATTTTTCTCGGATTAATAACCCTCCATATAAATGCGGAAAATATCCTTATATTTTCTAGTGGGCCAAGATCCATATTTTGCCTCTTTCGAGCTTGCTTTGGCAAGTTACCCGGAATTGGTTATTAGGTAGGAACCATTCCAATTACATCATATGTAACTCTTGGTTCAATTGGGAAAATAACCATTATTTATCCATCCCCATGAATAATCCCAATTGTATGCCTCTAGGTTCTTTTAATCTTATTAAATCTACCTAGTTATGTCCAACCTCTTACTTAACCAATTGCTCATTGTTACGTTCCGTCGCATCTAATCACGATAAACCATGTTGCCATGCTTTGGCATGCACAAGCATAAGATATAGTGATCATGATGAGTGTTTAAATAACGAGAAGGCATAAACACAATGTTTTGATTGAGGGATTCGCCTTTCAATTTTAATTTGTATTGTTGATCCATTATCAACATGATCTATATGTTTGAGTTTTGGGCAAAACTCCAAATCATAGATCCGGGTTGTCTAATTATCTTATTATCCTAATCGCATGCATCAACCATACACCAATCACAAAATAATAAGACAATAAAATAAACAACCACAACAAAATAAATGTGATGTGGATATGGCCTTTCTAGACTAAGATATTCTCAAGCCAATGAGAATATCTATGAACCCTAAAATAGATCACATCGCCATGCGCCTCCATCTTTTTGGTCCATCCTTCGTAGTTTTGTGGAATGCTCCATCTTTATGGCTCCAATGTCTTTGGGCTTCTTTTCTTCAATCTTGGCTAACAATCTATTTTATCTAGCTACTCCTATACTAAATAAAATAAATCTCACATGTTGAGAAAAGGACGACTTGCAGGCCGTAAACTTAATTAATTATCACATTAATTGATCAGCTCGCATGCCGTAAAACAAACTACAAAATAAACATTCACACACAAACCACAACCTAGGGCCATATCCAACCACCATGTGAATAGCACATAAACAGTTAAAACCAATTTTAACGCGCTTGTTCAATTCTAATTGTTTTGGAAGAAGTAGGGTAAAAAAACATTCCAAAAAGGACTTCCCAGAGCCCTATGGGATCACACACGGCCCTAGGGCCCGGCCTAGCCCAAGCCGCCGGTCCCCCTGGTCGCGCTTAGGCCCGGCCGGCCCTTTGGCCGTGCGTGGCTTGGGCGGCAAGGCATAGGGGCGGTCCCCTATGGGGGGCCGAACCCTTTATGGGAGTTGTTTCCAAAAACAACTCCTTCCTTGTTGCCCAATCCAAGTTGTTTCCATGTTGAAAACCCCCTTTTTCAAACATGTGCCCAAACCCTAATCTTCAAACCAAGAAACTCACTAATTTGTTGCATCCAATGCACAATTAGGTCTTGTTAGATTGAATATCCATTCCATTGAATCTAATATGCTTCATTTGTCGTTTTACGCGATAAACATAAATTTAAAGTGTTAAAACAACAAAATCGTAACACATAAACTACGTTATGCTCTACGACTTGTGGCTCTGATACAACTGAAGGGTTTTGAACATGGAATCGCAGCGGAAGAATATAATTATTCCGTTCAAATCGCTCCAAGGATCACAAGTCAAGAACACAAAACGATAGTAAAGGACTAATATGTGTTTACCTTTGGGTTCACCTTTGATGACTTCAAACGCGAATAATGTCACGTTCTCTACGGTTGATCCACACCTAGGATAGAGAATTGGACCTTACCAACCTTCTTGTGCTAGCTAGAACGGAGGAAGGAGACAAAGGAATCAAGCAACGAAGCCACAAAGGAAGGCTCGGCCTCCTTTGTGTGGCCGACGGGTTGGGGCGGCGGGTAAGGGGGCGGCGGCCTCATTACCTTGCTTTCTCTCAACTCTTTTCTCTCCTGTCAATATGTGTTATGAATAACATGTATTGAGAGGGAAGGAAGGAGTTCCTTTATATAGTCCAAATACTCCTAGTTGTTTCCATAAAGGGCGCAATACTAATCATATCCATATATGGACTAGTATTATCTGCTAATTAGTCTTATTAAGTTAGCAACTTTTTGCAATATGATCCTTTTAATTAATCTCTATTAATTAAGTCTCTTGTCCAATTATATCCATATGGCGAGTGACCCCATAGGTTTCTATTTAATTGGTAGTAACTATTTACAAACATGGAGCGGTGTCTAGCAACACATCGATGCCACCCAATTAATAGAAATAGTCATCTTGACAAAACATTGTGTATCGCATCCCTTTGTCTCATTATCCGGATTGGACTCGAGACATACAAGTCACACACGTATATCCAATCCATGTTCCTCGATCCTGGGAATAGCCATATCCATGCATATGACATCAATATCCCATTATTGATTCATATGAGTCTGGCCAGACATTCCATAAGCGCCATCCCTCGAGTGGCCTCGGATAACTGCTCCCGTTATGTGGGAGGGACAAATCCTATCTACATCACTCACCATCTCTAAGCTTGCTTCCTATTGTTCCCAACAAGCGCTTTTATAACTACCCAGTTACGGAGTAGCGTTTGACGTTGTCAAAGCACAATATTCCACAACTAGAGGATCTAGTGACTTCAAGTCTAAGGATGATATTATCCTATCACCGCGAGAAGCGCTTGTGACTTTACATAACTTGTATGTAGCCTTCTCGGATTTGGGTCAATCTCGTATGTCATTACTCCTAATACATACCCATGTGTTGGATCGTGATATCTCCATTTCAATCCAACCCCATACTAGTCTATAGATGATCGTCCTGTTAATCATTATATTTGACTATGGATATTTAAGATAAACAACACGATTTGTAAATCTAAGGACTTCATTGTATTAAATATCTCCATAAATAATACAATGATTATTCTAGCCAACTCATACTAAAATTAGATTGCCTCTAGGGCATCTATTCCAACACCTTAGCAGAGGACACTCCCGTGAGTATAAGGTTCTTCTGGTAGCTTTCCCATCTCTGATGGGTCGAGGTTACAATGTATACAAGATATAATAGTAAGTATATTTGAAAATTTAATTTCTTTAATTATAAAATAACCATTAGGGTTAGTCTCCCTCTGAGCATTTCCATGCTTAGAAGAGGTCAAATCTGGAGATTCAGGGATACATAAGTGTAATTCTCCAGTACTCAAGCATGGGATGTTATAGAGGGGATCATAGCAGTGGTTCTATGTAAGGAAAAAACTTATAAACTCAAAATAATAGGTGGATAGTGTTTTCAATTCTAAAAAGGATGGGAATCAAGATTAAATTGGATTAGATTTGTTCGGGAGAGCATTGACGAAAGAGCTGTTGGAAGAGATTCCCTATAGGAAATCTTATTTAGTATGAACACTATTTTTGGCTAGAATAATCATTCTATTATTTATGGAGATATTCAATATAATGAAGTCCTTAGATTACAATTATTGTTTATCTTAAATATCCCTAGTCGTTTATATTGATTAATAGGACGATCAACTATAGACTAGTATGTGGTTAGATTGATACGGAGATATAAACTCTAACACATGGGTATGTATTATATGAACCTCTTGTTGTTTACTGCAAATGAGATAAGATATTTGCAGTAAAATTGGAAAAGCCCAATGGAGAACTGCCATTTTGGATCAATTAGTCGCTAAAAAATAAAAATATATTGCTATATGAAAGTGTGAGTGTGCAGGTTGTAATGCATCTAAGATGCTCTAGAAGGGGGGAGGGGGTTGAATAGAGTATTCCAACTTCTTACAAAACTTGCTAAGACGATAGAATCTTGTGACAGTTAGTGAAGTTCAAGGCCTTGAAAAAAAGTTCAAGCCCTTGAAATAAAATACAGTTTGAAATAGATCAGTCAAGTCTTTTTCAAGGCCTTGAAAAGAGTTTCAAACCCTTGAAAACAGACAAGTTTGAATGCTGTAAAAACTGAGTAAGCAAAGAAACAGTAAATGGAAGAGACAAGTGATTTACAGAGTTCAGTCCACTTGGACCTAATCTCTACCTCAGGGATCTGATCCCTGCAGGATTTTCAACACAATTATTATTAATCAAAAGCTAAGACCTAGATCTCAAGCACAGAGAGATGTCTTACTCTGTTACAGCTTGTGGTTCTCCCTAACCTATCTAGTACCTGCTCTAGCTAACTGATTAACCAAGAATTCTCTATTTTTAACCTTGAACAATCCTCGAGAAGAAAGATAGAAATATTAGAGAAATGATCTACCAATAAAGTACAATACAGAAGAACACTTAGAGTGTAGAAACTGCAGTGAAGTATGCAGTGATCTTCTGTGAAATGGATTGTGAGAATGATGAACTTCTTTGATGCTTGTCAATCCAGAACTTTGTCACTCTTTTTTCCCGTTGAGTATTGTGTCTTGTTACTTTAGAATTGAGCTTTATTTAAACTTCAAACAGCTCTTCAAATCTTCCCATATTTTCAGCAACAAATCTTCTATTTTGTAGCAACAGACTTTGACTCTTTGACAATCTTTTCCAACGGTTAAGTGATCACAATCTCCAGAGATAATTTCGTGATCTTGTATTTTAGTAGGTTGAGAAGCTGTCAAGCCATTCAGATCAAACACAGAATCATCTTCTTAATTATTTCCTTCCATGCAAAAGTCAGTTTAGGAAATAATATCTGCAAACTAGGAAATAAAATTCCCTGCAAAATCATAGTCAAACAGATGATATTTTATGTTCAAACATGTTAGAATAAATTTCTTTTCATCATCAAATAAGTGTAAATCAAACATATGAAGGAGGGATATGAAATCAGCTTAGAAGAGTTTACAGAAAACTCCCCCTGAGAATGTTCATGTAGGTTAAACAGTTTCAAGGCTTTGAATCCAGTTTCAAGGCCTTGAAAATATCTATACTATTTTCAAGCCTGTGATAACTGCTTCAAGGCTTTGAAAGCTGATTCAAGGCCTTGAAATAGTTAATCTATTTCAAGCCTTGCACAACCTGATCTTACAATATCCCCCTTGATGAAAGACAAAACCAAATTATGTTTGATCGTTAGTCTCTGCAAAAAATACTGATTAGTTCACAGTTCATAATAACACAGTAATTCCAAAAAGATCCAACTTATTGAATTCAACAATAAAAAGTTCAGCAGATAATCCCTAAACATAAAAACATACAAACCTAGAATTTTCTCCCCCTTTTTTACTTTCATCAAAAAGATAGAGAAGATCTTGGATCAAGTGTCTGGAAAATTTTGAAAAGAAAACTTAAAAACTTAAGAAAAATAGAGAACGGGGAAGAAAGAGTAGGCAAGATTAAGGGTTTGGGTCTTCATTTCCATCTTGATCTCCCTCTTCTTCATCACTGTCTTCAAAATCAGTCTTATCCTGTTATTCCTGTTCATCTTCATCCTCACCAGCAACGGTCACTTCTTCATTCTTGTCCTTTGTAGCAGCCTTTGGAGATTTCTTCTTTTTCTTCAGAGTAATCAGCAGATCATCTGAGTCAGGAATGTTGACTTCATCTCCTTTCTAAGCAGCTTGTTCTACCACTTGCTTTCCCTTATCTTTGACTGGAGCAACCTCTTCCTGGTTGGTATGTTCACTAGGAAGATTCTTGTCAGAGTAACCCTTCATTGTACCTTCTTCATACTCAGGAACATCAAGAAAAGTCATGCTCCTGAAGATTCTTTCTACCATATACTTCACTTGAACCATATCAGTTTCAAGTCCATAAAAAGTTTCTTTGATCTCTTCCAAATCCAACTCCAAACCATCAAGTCTCTGATTGTCTGTAGGCTGAGAAGTCTGACTTGAAGCGAGTCAAGGTATTGGGCTCAAGAAACTTCTTTGCAACCAGTTCTTCTACAGTTAAATCTGAATACAACTTCCAAATCTTTTCTTTAGTCTTCACCACTCCAATGTTCTCAAAGGCCTTCTCATTAAGCATTCCCATGCCAGAAGTGACTGATTCCTCTCCATCAGTTGGAATCTCAAAGTGTTCAAAGAACAATTTGAGAAAATTTGCATAGGACATAGGATGTTTCCTTTTATTGGTATGGCTAAAGAGCATATGCTCAATCACTAAATTTGGAAGATCAATCTCATAGCCATGCATGATCAGATACATGATATGTAACATTCTCTCAGTCACAAACTCTCTAGAGTGCTCTCTGGGAAAGATACACCTTACCAAAATAGTGTGAAGAACTTTGGCATCAACATTTAACACAGAGTGTGTTAATTGTTTAGCTGAGGTGGCAGTGTTTGGTAGGTATAACTCTTTTCTGGCTAGTTCCAGTATTTCTGTCTTTGGTAGGTGATTGCTTGTGTCATACCTCTTGGGACACCCTAGCACATTGACAAACTCAGAGTGGTCCAATTCAACATGTATTCCAGCAACTCTAGACAGAATTACCAAGTGTGCTGATCTCTTAACTTGTTTCATGTTCAGATAGAAGAGTCTGGTGAGTCTTGGGCAGGCTAACTCTTTAGGGTTCAGCATAAACCACAGAGAACTCTTCTTGAACATAGAGATGCACTTAAGATTCATGTGTTCCACCATATGCATATTGATCATACTACAAAAAGCAATAGATCTGAAAGCAAAAGCATCTAACCACTGAACTTTGGAGGTGTTTGAGACAAACCAAGTTTCATCAGGGGTTGAGGTATTTGAGTAGATTTGCAGAGCCTTCTCCATATGATCTTCTGGCTATTCTTCTGTTACCTTCCCTTTCCCTTTTTTCAGCTTGAGTTGCCTTCTTATTTTTCTTCAACTTCTTGGTGCTAGAGATCTCATCTTCAGGTTGCTTCTCTGCAGCAGCTTTCTCTTTCTTCTTCTTCTTCTTCTTCTTCTTCTTCTTCTTCTTCTTCTTCTTCTTCTTCTTCTTCTTCTTCTTCTTCTTCTTCTTCTTCTTCTTCTTCTTCTTCTTCTTCTTCTTCTTCTTCTTCTTCTTCTTCTTCTTCTTCTTCTTCTTCTTCTTCTTCTTCTTCTATTAGGAGGGAGTTGAATCCTTCCTGACTTTCTTCTTGGGTGGAGGAAGCTCTGCAACTGCCTCTGCACTAGGAGTTCTAGAGCTAGAGTCTCCACTTATCTCTTGAACCTCTTCCACTGCTGTCTTTCTTTTTTTCTCTGAACTAGGTTTTGATCCTCCAGCCATCTTGTTTCTGTCTGAAGCTCTCCTTGTTCTCATTAGGGTTTGGGAGAAGAATATAGAGAGGTAGGAATGATACGGAAAGAAAAGAAGAGAAGAAGATAAATACTAAAAGTGTTTGAGTTTCAAAAGGAAGCTAGAATATCTCTCTGATCTGAAAAGATCTGAAATAATCAGAGAGGATTCAAAATCTTTTAGTCCGTTGGAAAGAAATAATTTAATACTATATTTGGCTAAAAATAATTTTTGAGAAAGGTAGGGGCTATATTGAGCAAATATCTACAGAGATATCACCCAATACAGAATGATCCAAGTTTATTAACTACTAGTATAGCAGACTTATTTTCAAGGCTTTGAAAATGTTTTCAAGGTCTTGAAATGCTGTAACACTACAACAGATAAAAATCAAAGCTTTGAAATGATTCAAGGCTTTGAAAATCAGTTAAAATATTGAAATCATATACAAATTACCTTTCTTACCTGATGCTCCCTCTAAACCAATGCATCTTTGTTTAACATTCCCAATTCCAATCTTAAACCTGAGATGCTCTCATCTGCTAATGGTTTAGTGAAGATATCTGCAATTTGCATGTTAGTAGCAACAAATTCAAGAACAATATCACCTTTTTCAGCATGATCTCTGATGAAATGGTGTCTGACATCAATGTGCTTGGTTCTTGAATGTTGAACTGGATTCTTTGTAATTGAAATTGCACTGGTGTTATCACATTTGATGGGTATGCTTCTGAAATCAAATCCAAGGTCTCTTAGCTATTCAGCAATCCATAATACTTGTGAACAACATGCTCCTGCAGCTATATATTCAGGTTCAGCTGTTGATAGAGAAACTGAATTCTGTTTCTTGGAATGCCAACTGATCAAGGATGATCCAATAAATTGGCAAGTTCCTGAAGTGCTTTTCCTATCAACTTTGTAACCTGCAAAGTCAGCATATGAAAAACCATACAAAGAAAAATTAGAGTGTCTTGGATACCAAAGCCCTAAGTCTTTGGTTCCATTGAGATATCTGAAGATTCTCTTCACTGCACTTAAGTGTGATTCCTAGAACACATGCATACACTAAACATGATATCTGGTCTGCTTGCTGTGAGATAGAGTAATGATCAAATCATACCTATATACTCTTTTACATTTACACTCTTACCAGATTCATCCTTGTCTAAGGACAGTGTAGAACTCATAGGAGTCTTGGCTTCCTTACACTGAGCCATGCTATATTTTCTTAACAAGTCTCCTGTGTATTTGCTTTGATGCAGAAAGATGCCCTTCTTCATTTGATGTATTTGAAGTCCTAGGAAGAAGTTCATCTCTCCCATCATACTCATTTCAAATTCCCTGCTCCTAAGACTTGATAATTCTCTGCACAAATGATCATTAGTAGCTCTAAACAAGATATCATCAACATAAATCTGAAATACAAGCAAGTATTTCTCATGAGTCTTTATGAAAAGGGTCTTGTCTACTAATCCTCTTTTGAAATCATTTTCAAGCAAAAAATTTGACGGTCTTTCGTACCAAGCTCTTGGAGCTTGTTTCAAACCATAAAGGGCTTTGTCAAGTTTGTAAACATGATCTGGAAACTTGTCATTTTCAAAACCAGGAGGTTGTGCTACATAAAATTCTTCTTGTAAGTAGCCATTCAAGAAAGCACACTTCACATCCATTTGAAATAATTTCATGTTCTTGTGAGATGCAAAAGCAAGCAAAATTCTAATTACTTCTAACCTGTAAACTGGAGAAAAAAAATCCTCATAATTAATACCTTCTTCTTGGTTGTAACCTTGAGCAACTAACCTTGCTTTGTTTCTGATCACTTTGCCACATTCATCCAACTTATTTCTGAACACCCATCTGGTACCAATGACAGACTGGTTTGTAGGTTGAGGAACCAGGTTCCAAACCTTATTCCTTTCAAACTCATTGAGTTCACTTTGCATAGCAATGATCCAGTCTGCTTCTTGTAATTCTTCCTTCACAGTTTTAGATTCTACAAGAGAGATAAAAGCATTAAAAGCACATAATTCTTCAACTGTGATCTAGTTTGTGTACCATTGGTTGGATCTGAAATGATATTATCAACTCGATGAGATGAGAGATATTTGAATCTCATTCTTGGAGACCAGGGTTCAGGTTCTCCATAGATCTTCTCTGGTCTTGAAGTAGTGGCTTTGTCACTTATATCCTTCTGATAATCTTTTTCAAGGCTTTGAGGCTTATTTTCAAGGCCTTGAGCACCATTTTCAAGGTCTTGAAAATGTCTTCTGTTTTCTTCTGAGCCTTTCTTGAATCCCACTGGATTCTCAGTCTCTTCTCGTAATTCATGCTTGTTCAAATTCAAGTCTGCAAAACTTTCACTCAAAGAACCATCATAGCCTTCATCAAAAATAACATGAATGCTCTCTTCAACTAGTTTGGTTCTTTTATTGTAAACTCTATAAGCTTCGCTATTCAGATTGTAACCAAGAAAAATACCTTCTTCACTTCTTGCATCAAACTTACCAAGATTGTCCTTTCCATTGTTATGGATAAAACATGTGCATCCAAAGGGTTTGAAGTATGAAATGTTTGGCTTCCTCCCTTTGAATAGTTCATAGGGGGTCTTCTTCAGGATAGGTCTGATCAAGCACATGTTCATACTGAACCAAGAATTCTCTTTCTTCATCATCAATCGAATCACTATTCGCGACCCAGGATTCTATTTTATCATCAATCCAATCCCCGTTCACGTTTTTTCTTTTTCTTATCAATGAATAGATCTCTTTACTTGTATGACTTAGATGTCTCGTATTTCTCGAAAAAGTGATTCGATTGATGGGATTTGGTATGATCCTTATGAGATCGATGAGATTGATATTCAAATATTTCTTCTTAGAACGTATTGATTTGACCCCATAAGCGGGACCACCGCCCAATAGCATGTTGCCGCCAGAAGCAGAACCTCGTATTTCTTCTAGAAAATTTCCTAATTGTTCCAGAGCAACTATAAAGAGATTCTTTACCAGAAAGAGTTCGGTTCAGACGTAGGATACCTATCCAGAAGTTTTCGCAACTCAATCATAGATGATGGAATTATATAGTTTGTTGTATTCACAGCTTCAGCCCAATAATTTCTTGGCAGCTTGTTTTCAAGAAGCATTGTCCTTGACATATCTTCAAGAGTCCTGTTCTTTCTTTCAACAACACCATTCTGTTGAGGAGTTCTTGGAGAAGAAAATTTGTGAGTAATACCATGTTTATCACAGAACAAATAAAATTCTAATTGATCAAATTCTCTACCATGATCACTTCTAATTGAAGATACCGGTAGGTTTTTCATAGTTTGAAGTTCTCTGCAAAGCTTTGAAAATTCAGAGAGGGCTTCAGATTTTTCTTTGAGAAACATAACCCAAGTAAATCTAGAAAATCATCTACAACAACTAGCATATACCTTTTACCTTTTGGAGTAGGAGTTCTCATAGTACCACAGAGATCCATATGAAGCAGTTCAATGGGTCTAGTTGTACTTACAAAATTCTTTGGCTTGAAGGAGCTTCTGGTCTGCTTGCCCTGAGCACAAGCTTTGCACAATTCACCTACAGCTTTGTTAGTCTGAAAAGTATAAACATTGTTTGATTAAGAGGTTGTGAGAATGCAATCTCCTGATTTCTCATTTTGCACCACACACTTCTCTTTTCCAAAGATAACTTTGTTGCCATTATCACAAACCTGAGATACATCAAGCAAGTTAAAATTCAAACCATCAACTAGCTATACATCAGAAATAGAATTTTCAAAATTTGTACCAACTTTACCAACACCAAGAATATTGCATTTGCCTTTGTCACCAAGAGTAATTGAACCTTCAGATTGCTCTTTTAATTCTGAGAATAAAGATATCTTTCCACTCATGTGTCTTGAGCAACCACTGTCCATAAACCACTTATGTTCTTTGATGTTGGTGACAACTTGCAAACACCAATCAGTGCCTTACCCAGCTGTTAGACCAAGTATTGAATTTGGATTCATATTCAGGATCAACCATTTAGGTGGTCTGACCCCTTTAGGAACCCAAATTTTTTTAACTTGTCCTTTGAGTTGAAATAGAAAAGTGTTCCTCATTATTTGAGGGTCTCTTCTTCTGAAAGGACAAGTCATTTTAACATGACCAATTTTGCGACAGTAACGAAATTTAGGAGAAGTTCTGTTTCCAGCTTTCACAAATCTGGTATTATTCTTTCTTGGAAAGTTTGGATTGAATCCAATGCCAGCTTTGTGAACAGACTGTGAACTTCCTCCAAGAATCAAGTTCAACTTTTGTTCTGATCCAGCAAGCCTAACTTTGACCAATTCAGATTCTTGAAGTTTCTCAGTAAGACTAGTCTTTGTTTATCTAATTCACCAACTTGATGTTTTAGATTAACAATGATGTTACTCATCAAAGAGTTCTCAGTGACTACTTCATTGACTTGTGTTTTCAAGGCTTTGAAACTGGTTTTCAAGGCCTTGAAATCACTGTCAGTCTTCTTTTGAGAGATTTCAAGATTCTGATTTAGAAAAACAAGTTGTAAGTTCTCTTTTGCTTGCTCATGAAATTTTTCTTTCGAAAGTATGATCTCTTTCAGATAATCTTCTTCATTTAAAAGCATTGTTCTAAGATAATCTGAGAGAGCATCTTTTGGTTTTGAAACAGACAGTTTACCATTACCTCAATGTTCTTCTCAGAACTCTCATCATGCTTGGAGATGAAGCATAGGTTGGCATGTTCTTCTTCATATTCTGATTCAATTGAGCTATTTGAATCACTCCATGAAGCTATCATAGCTTTATTTCTTCTATCATGATCTTTCTTTCGAAAGCTCTTGCTTTTCTTATGTGGACAGTCTCTTATCAAATGTGCTGCATCACCACATTCAAAGCAGTTCATAACCTTTGATTTATTTTGTGAAGAAGACTTACCTTTGTACTCCTTGCTACTGGATGGTCTATGTCTTTCTCTGTTGATGTCTTTGTTTCCAATGTTTTTCTTCATTTTGAGAATCCTTGTCAAGGCTTTGGAATCAAAGCAAATGGATCTTCATAATCACCATCCTCAGTTTCAAGGATTTGAGTACTCTCATGCTATTTGGCTTTGAGAGCTAAGTTCTTGACACTTTCTGGGAGCTCTCCATCAGCTTCATTCATTGATATTTCATGTGTCAGAAGCTTCCCTTGTAGGTCATCAAGTTGTAGAGTTGAGAGATTCTGAGCCTCTTCAATAGCTATGGTATTTGGTTCCCACTTTGCCTTTGGAAGACTTCTTAAAATCTTCCTCACTTTTTCTTCATTGGAAAAATGTTTTCCCAGTGAATCAAGGTTGTTAACAATGTCTGAGATAGATGTTGATCTTGCTTGACTTCGCTGGTTCCTTCAAAAGTTACCACAAGCTTATCCCATATTTCTTTAGCAGTAGTGAAGCCTGAAATCCTATTGAATTCATCTGTACTCAAAGCACAATACAAGATGTTAATAGATTTGTAATTCTTAAAGAATTGCTCTAATTCAGAAGAGGAAAGTGAGTCTTCAGATTTGGGAGTTCTAATCCCATCTTTCTCTGTGTAGAAAGTGTGAGGTCCATTTTGAATAATGGTCCAAAGCTCTATGTCTTGATCAATGATGAACATTTTCATCAAAGCCTTCCAGTGAGCAAAATTTTATCCACAAAATAGAGGAGGTCTGTTAGCAGCTCTTCCCTGGGAGAAACAACCATCACCTGCAGTACTCACCAGATGGTTAAATCTATACAGTGATACAAGCTCTGATAAAAATTGAAAGTGTGAGTGTGCAGGTGGTAATGCATCTAAGATGCTCTAGAAGGGGGGAGGGGGTTGAATAGAGTATGCCAATTTTTTACAAAACTTGCTAAGACGATAGAATCTTGTGACAGTTAGTGAAGTTCAAGGCCTTGAAAACAAGTTCAAGCCCTTGAAATAAAATACAGATTGAAATAGATCAGTCAAGTCTTTTTCAAGGCCCTGAAAAGAGTTTCAAACCCTTGAAAACAGACAAGTTTGAATGCTGTAAAAACTGAGTAAGTAAAGAAACAGTAAATGCAAGAGACAAGTGATTTACAGAGTTCAGTCCACTTGGACCTAATCTCTACTTCAGGGATCTGATCCCTGCAGGATTTTCAACACAATTCTTATTAATCAAAAGCTAAGTCCTAGATCTCAAGCACAGAGAGATGCCATACTCTGTTACAGCTTGTGGTTCTCCCTAACCTATCTAGTACCTGCTCTCACCTTGAACAACCCTCGAGAATAAAGATATAAATATTACAGAAATGATCTACCAATAAAGTACAATACAGGAGAACACTTAGAGTGTAGAAACTGCAATGAAGTATGCAGTGATCTTCTGTGAAATGAATTGTGAGAATGATGAACTTTTTTTATGCTTGTCAACCCAGAACTTTGTCTCTCTTTTTGCCCGTTGAGTATTGTGTCTTGTTACTTCAGAATTTAGCTCTATTTAAACTTCAAACAGCTCTTCAAATCTTCCCAGATTTTCAGCAACAAATCTCCTATTTTGTAGGCAACAGACTTTGACTCTTTGGCAATCTTCTCCAACAGTTAAGTGATCACAATCTCCAGAGATAATTTCGTGATCTTGTATTTGAATAGGTTGAGAAGCTATCAAGCCATTCGGATCAAACACAGAATCATCTTCTCAATTATTTTCTTCCCTGCAAAAGTCAGTTTATGAAATAATCTCTGCAAACTAGGAAATAAATTCCCTGCAAAATCATAGTCAAACAGATGATATTTTATGTTCAAACATGTTAGAAAAATTTTCTTTCATAATCAAATAACAGTAAATCAAACATATGAAGGAGGGATATGAAATCAGCTTAGAAGAGTTTACAGAAAACTCCCCATGAGAATGTTCATGTAGGTTAAACAGTTTCAAGGCTGTGAATCCAGTTTCAAGTCCTTGAAAATAGCTATAGCCTGTGATAACTAATTTAAGGCTTTGAAAGCTGATTCAAGTCCTTGAAATAGTTAAACTATTTCAAGCCTTGCACAACCTGATCTTACACTATCGAGGCAGAATTCCTGTGTAGGCTTCACCACATAGACGAAATCGCTCGACAGCACCGCCTTGCGACTTCTACTAGCTCAACTACCAAAATTTTTGGGGACAACAACACTTCAACACTTCCATCTCTGAAACATGGCAAGTTCTAGAGTTTCAATGGCAAGAAATGTAATATAAAGTATAATACATATGCTGTGAGGTTGCATATTTTTGTTGTGTATATAGTGTGCGTCTATATGCAACCGTAATTGCATGTTTTTTTTATGTAATATAACATGCATATGTGCAACTACTACACTGTTTTGCAAGATATTCGTTCATTTACTTGCTATGAATATCTGCTTTCGTTAGACTTCCCACAAACATTACATGAATATAACAAAAATGAAACATGTATTTGTATCAATTTTAGACAAACATAAACTACTTGCAATAATATTAACTGTAGTATATATATATATAAATACATATTCTCATAAATATTTAATTTTAATATAGTTTACAAAAAACTAATTTTAGTTACTCTATTTCATCTTACTTAACTTTTCAACATCATTCTCTAAATGAGGTCGAGCAAAATTTGACTACTAAAATAATATACAAATTTATTAAGGTTTGTATATTGTTAAACAAATTTTAGTATACAACATTGTAAATAAGTTTAGAACAATCTACAAGTGTAAATTGTTTGCTAAAAATATTCATCAAACTACAACGATTAAATTACATGTTCAAAAAGCAAATGGAGATATAATAGAAGAAATATATATTTGAATAATTTTCTTATTTATGAATAATATATATATACATATATATATATATAACCATTACATTATGGTACATTTATCAATAATTTCTACTTCCCAGACTAAATATGGGAGCACAAACGAAAGAAAAGAGGAAAAAAAACAAAAAACACAAAGAAGTAATATGATATTTCACAACAACTCACTTCATTTTATGCCACCATGTTAACAGCAATATTTTAATCAAATGTACACGCCGTCACTACATCCCTGTAAAAGCTTAACCGAAAATCGTTTCCACTTCCATCTTCATGTCCAATCAGCGAAGAAACCCTCTATTCGGTAACATCACAATCTTCACATGCTATCTGCACTGGCTCCGCTACTTCAAAATCAAACTATGTACTCATCGCAGTGCATAGTATGAGTCATATATATCTGCAGATCATCGTTGCCTCTTTCCTTGCATAATTTGATTGTGCATAACAACTTGCAACAAGTCTTTACCCTAAAATAAGGATTTCCTAACAACAGTTTTGGGAGACTTTCCCTGCTCGTACCATTGATCTATTTTTGAAATTGCATGTGTATCACCATACATATATGAGGAAGTCAATATTCACATAAAGGCTTTGCTACTGAACACATGTAAGAAATTTCACCAACTAGTCTTCTTGTGGGGCATCTTCAAAAAAACCCAATGTGCATCTATTTATTTTCACATTCAGTGAACCTGTACAAGACATTAGCTAAAGTGGTACTTTCTGGGTTAATTTTCTAACGTATGAAGTTATAACTGCGATGATGTAACATCCTAAAACATTTCAACTCACCTAAAAACTACACTAGGTAAATGTTAGATTTCATTTTCCTTCATATTTCTGATTTGATTGATATACATAATTGAAATAAGTACATGTTTTGATTAAGGCATTATGATATGTTACTTCTGGTTCTGTTTCGCTTAGTAGCTTCTGTTTTGCTGACAAGATATTCTGAAATAATCCATGCATAAAGAGATGGTTGACTTGAATATTGTTCGCCGAACAAGCGCATTTTCCCGTTAGAGCACCTACATCTTCGTGATCCGGTATTGTTCCTCTCTCTATCTCTAAATTTTTTACAGCATGTCCAGTGTTTCCTTTTTCTTCCAGTGGTCACAAAATTCTGAGTCTATTGCTAAGATTTGCTATGCCAGTAAACCAAAAAAAATGTCGTATATGTGTCCATAAGTGATATATTGAAACCTTACAAATTTCATGGTGTCTGGACGTTTCATTTTACATTTAGTAATGAATACAATATGAAATATAATGGAGGTTAAACATTCATTTTTTTCACAATGTGTGCCAAAATAATTTTTTAAGTAGTCTGCATAGCTATTTTAACTTTTACTTACTTGGATATTGTAGTGCACCACAAGAATACTGAGAAATGTACTTTCTTATATTGTTGATTCCGATAATTTCATTGAAAATTAAACAACCATAATCATATAAATTCATTGCCTTCTTTGAAACCAATGTGATTTTCCACAGCTTCAGTAAGCTTCTGCTCATAGTAATACGATTTTCATGTTCTTGGTTATTCGTCATTCATTCTTAATTGACTTGCTTAGTTGTTAGATTTCATAACTAAAGCTTACAATTTGACAGGAGGACACAATTTAAATTCATTTATGACAGAAAAAAAAAATAGTTTGTAACAAATCAATATGCTGCAAGTGTTAGTTCTTTTTCTCTCTGGACTTTCGCGCTTTAGTATTGAATCAGTCAATGAGATCTGATCAGGGGAGAAAATCCTAAAAAATCGACTGTTATGGCTACTTTGACTTAAAACAGCCTATGTTATATTCATATGTGTTACTTACAGTTAAACATATGATTCATATGTGTTATTTTTTTTGAGCATATTCAACTGTGTTATTCACTATACTTCTAATGCCTTACTTTTGCACACACATGAGAAAACACTCAAGTTGGACAATGCATATCTAGAAACTGATTGCTACACTAATCCAAGGTTAAAATCTTGCGCATAGTGTGAATCACATATAATGTTCACATGTATTATTTTCGGAGTAAATGTTCAAGCTTCGACCCCGACGTTATCCTGCAAACTAAGTCACTAGAAAATTCGTTTATGTCTACTTAGATATGGTAATATCTTGGAAATATTGTTTCTGCATATTTTGGCATGTACACTATTATGCTCTTCATGCCTTCATTTTCATATACTGCTTCTATCTATCAATATTCCTCATGCATACAACATCTGATGTTTTTCATTCCATATGATGAAAATTCTTTAACAATAAAGACCTGTTTCTTAAATTTAAGTTCACAAATACAACAGAACTATGTCTACTATGATTTTTCTTATTTTGTTATTCTTATTTCTTTGCGCCCTACTATTGTCCCATATTATGTGCAACTTAATTGTTATAACAACGAAGTAGAAATACTACCTGCCACTGAATCATACCCTCAAAATAACATGGTAAAACGATAATGGTCGTAGATATAAAAAACTTCAAATTATAGAATAATCTTCTAGACAAACAACAATGATCAATAGCTACTCCAGAAGAATCTCGCAAATTCTCTGCAAGAGCATATATCTATATGCATAAGTCAGTTGTCAGATGAAGCTTAGTTTCTAACCATAGGTGTTACTAAAAATTAATAACACACATATTAGCTCCATTACAGTGAGACATTTAGACATGTCAATTTCATTTAATTCGTTTTTTTATCAAGATCTAGACATGTCAACATAGGAGAAACTAATATAGAATACAATGCCTTCCTTGATATGTTTGATGTACACATAGCTAAAATGTCATATTCATCATATTTTACCTCACGTATTAGATTCTAATTCTAATCTTCCTTGTTGCAGATTCATTCAGCATTTTACGTTGCACATCAAACCCACAATGGAACACCAAGACACAAATCCAGCACTTCCTCACCAAGACAACTAACACAAAGCAACAACACCCAGTGTGCTGCCAAACTCAAAAGATAATCCTCCTGTAGCAGAATATATCATCGCAACTACAGAATCAGCAAAAATTCAGCCTCAGTCTCCCCCGAGACACGAATACACGATGGCAATCCCGACAATTGATCTTACACCTACAACTGCCACAGCTAAAGCGGTAGTAGAAACAACAGTGTCATAATTGAAAGCCAATGATGAGAAATCAATTTATATGCTGAAAGAACAAATCTAGGTGTTACAAAAACTAATTGCACTCAATGAACATGAAGTGGACATGGAAATTATCTTCATTATCAAACTCGAAGAACTGTGTCAAAATATTGCAACGTGGAAGCCACCACCTCACGAACCAGCAACACAAAAAGACACAGAGATGACAATTCTCCATCACCTCCTCCTTCAAAAACTCTGAAGTATTATAATATTATCTAAACGTTATCTATTAGTATATATAAGTATTGTACATAGGCTCCGTAATGTAATATGAAGTATGGACATATACTAGTGATAAATCCTTCATAAGAGTCATCCTACGTACGTTCTTCATTGTAATTTGTGTGGGTTTCGGTGCAAAGTAATGAATTACGGGCTTATTCGATTAGAAAATGTGTTTTTGGATGTTTTTTAGCTTAAACGTACAATACGGGTGTTTCTTATTGGTTATGAGTATGATTTGAATGATTTATAACATTTTATCTTCGGAGTAGTGTTCGTGTTGTTTTTTGACAAGAATGACGTATGTGGGAATCAATTGGATATAAGAAACGAGCTTCGGAATAAAATAAAAGAAAAAAGGATGAAAAGCAACTAAGAAAATCCGAGAGCTTCATGATGTCTTCATAGGATCACAATTTGTCTTCGTACGAATACAATGCCTTAGCCAAATTTTCAGAAAAGAAGAAAGTCTTCCCAGAATAGCTTGCTGTCTGAGAGTAGGAAGATCTTCCTACGAAGACGAAAATGTCTTGCTAAAAAGTACTTCGTACGAAGACATCGTCTGTTCATACGAAGACACGGGGAAGGTCAGCCAAAAATAAGGAAATAATGCCTAAAGCTTTCCTAATTGAACTAGGACTCTTAGGGAATGTACATAAGACATATTAGGTCGTATTTTCAGAGAGGAGACACAGAGAAGAAGGTTTAAGGAGCAACTTGGTGCTAGAGTTCGTCGTGGAAGCAAGGATTCATCCGTTTGATACCTCTACTCTTATCTTTTCATTGTTTTTATAAATTAACACAAACACTTGTATTTGTGATAATGAATATGCATAGCTAAACTTCATAGATTAGGACCCCAATTTTGGGTTAGGATTTTCACATTGATTATGCATTTTATGAATTGAGATTCATCTTTTATAAACCTGATTGATTATTTGCGTTTTCTATGAATGTTTTGATATATTCATCATATCTAATTAATTGGAGACGTCTTGATTATCTAGAACTTAGTTTGCAATTATTTGGTAACTTGGTAGTTGTTGAACCGAAAAATCACACAATCACCCATTCTTAGTGAAAGTAAGAAGTGGAATCGTTAGAGTAGAATTCATCGTTAATGCATGTTTAGGGAAAGTTAGAACTTGGTAACTCTTTTTTAATCCAACCTAGTCATAGCATGCTCACTTGGTAACTCAGTGAGTTAGTATTGCTCGATTAGCAAAGTGAACTTTGTATGTGCTTCACAAATCATAGAAAGTTGTCAATGAGAAGATCCTAGCAATCCCCCAACGAGGTGTCCTGGTTGTTTTCTCTATCTCAAATCTCGATATTTAAATACTTGATTTGTCTTTTAAATTTTCTTAGTTTAAGTAAATCAATTGCTTGCCCACACGAGTTTAATATATACTAATTAGTTCACAACAAGTCTCTAGGATTGGAAATTATTACTAGAATGATAGTTGTACACTTGCAGTTAATCTTCATCAACTCGCAGTTTAGCTACCTCTCAAGGCAGTGAAGCTAAGCGACAAATTGTGCTTCACAGTTTTGTTGTAGCTACCTTGTAAACTATACTTTTCGGTATATATGTGTGTGTGTGTGTCTTGAAAATCACTGCGACAACCCTGAATGGATAATGAGTCGTTTGTATTTCAATCTACCAATTTGAACAACTGCAAAAAACAAGAATTTATTTCTTTACTTCCACAGCTTCACAGTTCTTTCCTTCGATTACTGTTGTTTAGGTTGTTCTATCCCATGTTGGTTCATAAGTCCAACTTTAATTGTTGCTTCTCAACTTATGCCAGTAAATGTTTGCCTCGATAGGAGACTAATATATATTCTTTAATTATGATAAAATACAACAATAAATACTAGGCTTAGTAATCTTCAGTACTATGAAGCGAAAAATGTAAATTATATGTTTTAAATATCGATGATATACATTTTGAAGTCATAATCGAACATTATAATTTATTTTTCCAGCTGACAAGCTAATTTATGCAATTGTGTGTACTAACTTGACAACAGCATCAAAATCAACAGGGTGGAAATGAATATTTCCTGTAACTCGGGGGTAATAGTAAAAACTTGATATGAATTACTACTGGATGGAGTAGCCATTAACCATTCAATAATTTTTAAAATTACTACTGGATGGAGTAGCCATTAACCATTCAATAATTTACTATTGGAAATGAATATTGCAGCTGCTTGCCTGCGATTGTCTCTCTCCATTTGTGAACTCCCAAGGTAACATCTGCTAAACACTTTCGTCCATTGCACATTCCCATTAATATTCCTTCTTCTCTTCCTCTGGTAGTAGCGGGTGTATTTCAACTCGGGTTATCGTTCCCACGAGGACTATTGCAGGTTTTTCTAGAAATTAATTTAACTCACAAAGTGTAAAAGGGATGAGTAGTTTAAGATTTTGATTACCAACTAAGTATTGAATGTAAAAACTGAAACGTAAATATTTTTATGAGAGTTTTTTGAATAATTTGAGCGTCGTAAATCTAGTGTTTAAGGTACTAGATTCCAGGATCCCCTAGGGTCTTTTCAGTTTACCGTTCTGTTGATTATGAAAACACACACCAGTTACTTATTCGTGCCAAGTACCAGTAGCGCAGTCATTATTCAGTTCCCGCACATTGTCACGATCCTACAGATTTTCGGATCCTGTTAAGCTACCTAAATCTGCAGTTTCGTTCTAAGTCTCCTGGGGTTTCTAACATGTCCTAGAGGCACGGGTCAGATTCTCTAACATTTGTTCAAACGCTTAGGCTAGTCCTATCTCCCCTTCTCTTTTGGGTCTATCGAGGTAAGGTGCTAAATTTTGTCTTCTCTTCCCAACCCTAACCAGCCGTTTTCACCTACCGGGTCGAATCTATAACATTTTTGGTTCGCGACTCCGATCATGCCTGAACAGTAAAATCAAAGACAGAATGACGAATAAAAACTGCAGACATTAAGATCCTCAGATCATGAATCCATAGTTGAAAACAAAACTAGATACTGAGTATGAAACCCTACGTTCACTGAGAACCTAGGTAAATTGTTTAGCTACTGAATGACATAATTATATAACAAAGTTATAAAATAAGGATATAGATTGAGATCAAACGAGTGTCTTGGAATCTGGGTTCGTTCTTCCGTGCTCTCTGAGGATGCTAAGACTCCTGCTTGGATGTATTGTGTGTAAAAAACGAGCTCTGGACGTCCCTTTATATAATGTTGAGAAGCTTTCGGAAAAAATGCCTGAATTTACTGCCACTGACCAAACCCGCCTCAGAAAACGGTGACCAGACCTGCCTTAGATAAATGTGTGGCAGGCAGCTAGCCACGCAGACAGTGAGTCTTTCAGCTCCCCAAGTCTCCCTCTTGCCCCTTGCATGTGTGGTTGTTGTGTTCCATGCAGACAAGGTCCTCTGGCATCTCAAAAGGTCTATCTCTCTCCCCTTCCCATGTTGATGTTGCGTGGCTGGCAGCTAGCCACGTATACATGGGTCTTCCTAGCTTGATTTCCTTCATTTTCTCTGTCTTCTTCCTCACGATCTGCGTGGCTACTGCGTGGCTGGCAGCCAACCACGCAGACAGTATCATGTTTCTTTCATACTTAGCCAAAAATTGGTCCTGAACTCTCTTCTTATGTGGCTACCTGCTTGGCTACTACCCAGACAGCCACCAAAACTGTCCAAAATCAGCCAAAATCTTGCTCCTGGGTCTCGACCTACATGGCTACTGCATGGCCACTGCCAGCCATGCAGACAGTGGCAAAAAATTGACGTTTCTGCTCTCTTCTTACGTGACTACTGCGTGGCTACTCCCAGCCACGCAGGTAGCATCTCCCAACCACGCACGTAGCAACTGTTTCAACTTCGCAGGGCCATATCTTTCTCATCCGGACTGTGTTTTGGCTCCAAGGCCTGTCATTGGAAATATCTTGAAGTCTAATTTCATTTTCCACCAGTCTCCCTCCACAATTTTTTTATAACTCAAGATATCTTAAAGAGTGAAGACTGGTCATTCTAGCTTCTCAAACTTTGCTTCTCTTCACCCCGCTTGAGCGTTTCTTTATTTCCGAAGTTCATTTCATGCCTCAAATCAACCGCTAAGCATCCATTCCTGTCAATAAAAAATGAACAACCATACCGAGCGATTATATCTGCCAAATAACATCGAATTATGCATGAAATCGCCCGAATTTTGCAATTGAGCTCAAGTTCCTCTTTTGTAGAATATGATGGTTTGTTGGCTAAAACATGCTCAGAATGATGATAAATCATTCTAAAACAGTTCAATATTGGCTCACAAATAACTCTTAAATGCGAGTTATCATCTACTCCAAGGTTTAAATTGTGTGCATTCCAGTTAAGATTAAGACTTGTCTCGCCCCATCCGACTACTATCTACTCTGCGTGTGTAGTTGTGACCTATGTCTTGCTTATCATATGGAGGAAGAAAACCCTAAAACATGTCATTCTTCCTCTCCCAAATTACAACCTGCACAATACTCTCACCAAATTTACTGAGTAATGCAAGTATACAGACCCCCTTCACAAATCTGATCTTTGTTGTTATTCAATTGGGGTTGATTATCCATGATTCGGGTGTTGCATTTCATTTGTTTTTTACTTTAGAGTTGTTGCTTATCTCATATTCTTGACAGATTTGATTTAAACCAAATTTTCCAAATTTTTCATACTATGCCCCACTTTCACTTGCCAAATTTAAACTCCAAAAATATTATTTGCAAAATCAGATAAATGAATGTTAGTTTGTAATTTCTAAAAGTATGGCTTCCTTAGGAACATTTGAGGAATAAATTTTACATTTCGTCCATGGTATGTCAAACATAACCAGGAATATGTTTTCATGTATTTGATCCTAAATTTTTTCTCGCATCATTCTAACACTCCACACCATAGCCCGGAATCTGAACTTTGATACCGATGTTCAATGGGAATATCATTATTGCACAATATGAGTACCATGTATCTTGGTTCGTATTATATATGAGTCTACTGTTCTTGCTCCATTTGACTGTCCTTGCTTCAAAATTGTTGCCTATTTACTAACTACATGTCCCATCTATAAACAATCTCTTAACTGTGATTTCAACTTCAAGATGCTACTCAAATTTTCTGATGATTTACGATTTGAGTTGTTCATGTATATATCATATTGGTAGCTATAATTTTTACGATGTACATACCATATTCCCATCATAAGTAGCAACTTGAATTTCAACGTGTTTTGTGATTGTTTTGTTTGTTTAGAATGTGCTAAGAGATTCTGAACATTATGAAAAATCTAAAGAATTTAACCCTTTACTGGGTTGTATATCATTTTAACTTTACTATGACCTGAGAAAGGATAAGATAGTTGAATGGCCGATGCTTTTAAAAAAAGTACCTCCTAAAAGGTGCAATTACTCCGTGTCATTTCACTTCATAATTGAGCTACCTTATTCCAAACAAGAAATAAGTTACGTGTTATCCACTCTTTTTGTATCACTATCTCCATATAGGCTCCGCCTAACAAATAAAAATAACTAAGTAAATTCTCTTACCATGTTTAATTATCTGTTCACTCAACTTTTTTCAATACTAATTGTCCAATACCAAATTAATAATACAATTTGGTATAGCTTTCATTTTGTCTTCATGCTTGTGATTGCAAATGCACTCTTTGCACTATGATTCAAGCATAGAGCGCTTCATTTACAAGATGAACTATATCTTTTGCCATTCATTTGTATTGCATGACTGTGCATCTCCACCAAACAACCTTAATGAGATTCTTCAAAATAAATGATCCTATTTGTGTTGGAAATCATAGGCTGGTACGACTACCTTCCAAACTACATATTAACTGACGCATTAAAATATATCACACGAAATCTCAGTCAAAAAATCTGAATACATTTCTTCACTTCAACCAAGAATCATACCTTTTTCTTTCATAACAAGCTATCCCATTATACTCTTCACAGCTGTAACAAGTAAACAAAATTTAAGCTTCATATATTATCAATATTAACTTATAATCTGATTACACCTAGGGGATTTAATTACACGTTCTACACTTAATATTTCAGTCTCGAGCTGACATAATTTATTATAACACAGAGGTTTCCACAAAAATTTGTGCGCCACCATGGCAGAGATATAAGAAACATTGTCCACATTAGAGTTTCGGCAGAAAAAAAATAGAATGTGGAAATCACTAAATGAGATAATAATTTGTATTTTGGTAGAAGGGTGGCAGGAATTTTCCAACAACTACTCCATACCTTCTGGATATTTTCTCATTTTCAAGTGCGAAGGAGATTTGCACTTCAAATTCAGGATAATGGAGTTAAGTGCCATGGAAATGACATATCGCTGTGATGCTCAAAATGTTGTCATTGTGAAAGTAGAAGAAGATGCTCTGACTAAAGTCGTGGCTTTCACAACAATGAACCCATCTTTTTTCAGATCACTTATTCCAACTTAACTGTGCGTGGTGGTGTGGTAAACATCCATATTTATGCTTTCTCCTTCGTGCCAATTATTTAAAATTAAATTTAACTGCAATTATCTTTTGCAACTATTAGAGAATGTACCTGCCTTGTTCTCAAGGAAAGACATGATGGACACCCCAAAATACATTCAGCTTCGCAATGCACAAGGTAATATGAAATGAGATTTTCGGTGCAGCTTCCCTTCCAGCAAGGACTCTGGCAGGCGGCGCATCTGTTGGTATCAGTTTGTCAAACACAGTGAAATCGCAGTGACCGACGCTTGTGTGATTGAATTGATTCACCGCACGACACACAAATTCAATGTCACGGTATTTCGATCTTAGGGAAAATGGTTCCTACTACTACTAATACCTACATTTCACTCTTACCGTCGATGTCTCTCTATTACTGCTGCTATGTAAATTTGTTTATCCAACACTTAAGAAATCTGCGGGACTCATACTGTCGTTTGAAAAATATCGATGGTTTTGGCTAGATTTATAAAACAGGAAGTACTATATTTTCTTTAGATTTTGGCTTTGTCCACTAATATGATAATCTCTGCTAATGCTCATGGGTTAATTTTACTTACAATTCACGAACTCCCATAATTATACTATAATGTTTCTTATCTTAATTTCAAAATCAACCATGCTATTCATTAAGTATTGTCAAGATGGAATTCAACTACTAATTCCCACAAGTGAATCCTTCACCCCTGAATTTGTATATATTTAGACATTAGTTGAAGATGCATTATAATTTATATTTAATTTTTGTACCATATTTACAAACATTTAACCATCAAAGCACTGATCATTTTCAAATTAAAAAACCCCACCGTCACTGAAGCACTTCCACAGTTTGCCAACTCAAAAAGTTTTCATCCCTCGTTCTCAAATATAACACAAATGTTGAAACTCGCGTAAGCACAAATACGAATGGGCAACACATAAAAGAACTGTCTGTGAGAAAGAAGTCACTAACCACGCCGAATTTGCAAGCTCTTTGACTACCCCTACTGCTAGGAATGAGAACTACACAAACTTATTTCGAAAAGATCTTGTACGCCAAAAAAAATCTGTAGGATAAGATCCAAACTTTGGAAGAAACCATTGGCCGCCTAGACCAGCAACTTGAATAACTGAATATGGATAATAAAACTGAAGCACCATCATGTTTTCATATGGAAGCAAACTTCATGGGCGAGAGACCATCACGATCAATTTCTTGCGCTAGGAGTAAGTCTCCATAAGTTCCATTTTTATGTAATTTTCGACCCATGTCTACACAAAAGAATGTTTTGCTGCAATCAAATATATTTTTGGCACATCCACGAAGCGTAAATTACAGTATTGTCACACCAATGTTTCACGTTATACATGAAGTTAATTGCACCGTAATTTTTTTCCATAATATCTAGAATCATTTAATTATTTTAATTGTTCAATGTTCTGAATGCAATGTTTCTATGGAAGGAGCGGCGAAACTAAGTGTTCATGGTTGTGTATATACTACAGGTAACAACGTTGGAATTGGAGGAGTGTTCAGAGATGATAGAGGAGATTGGTAGCTCGGTTTCATTGGAAAAATTGATTGATTCAGTAGCCTGGAAAGTGAATTGTGGGCAATTTATCGCGACATTGATATGGCTTTCAATAACAACTAGAAAGAACTTGATCTGGAGAGTTCCTTTCTTGAATCAGTCTACATATTTCAAGGCTTTAGATATGGTCCACGTTCTATGATTATCGAACTCTCTAATGGACACACACTGCTTCACAACATGAGTGGGGCTTTCAAACATATTTATGGAAATGAGAACTATGTTGCCAAGAAGCTTGCTAACATGGGAGCAGAACAGATGAATGAAATTAAGTTGTTGTACGATGTTCCAAAAGTTGTTAAAGATATGTTACAAGAAGATAAGATGGCAGCTTGCGGTTTCTTTTAGTATGTATAAAATTGGCAGCAAAATGTTTTTGGCTCTAACGGGTTTGTTGTTAACTTTGTTGTTGAAGTTGGAGCTTAAAATATGACATGTTAAAAGTATACTTTTCTAATAAGTTTGTAGTTTTCTAAATGTAAAATTTTTAGCTTCGATTAAAATGTGTTTCCAACAAAACCACTTTCTAACTAAAAACACCTTCAACCAAGGTTCAGCTGGTATTAACAATTGAACCTTTTATCCAAGGCATCAATTATACCATATGTCGATAGACCTTAAAAATAGATTTAACATCATTCTGGTAATCCTTTTATGAAGGATTATGCAATCCAATTTAGTAAAAAAGGTGTTGTGCTTAAATTCATTCGGCACACACAACAAAACCAGAAAACAAAAAACAAAAATTGTAAAACAACATTTTGATGGTAACAAGTATCACATTTTCTGACCTCTCTGTTTTGCAGGTTGAGCTGGAGCGTGACTGGATCACGGAGTAGTTGCTAAATAGTATGTTGTTAGCTTCACAATTGTTTTTTGCTGTTTTATAATGTTTTAGTCGAACTGCAATATTTTACAAAAATTGACATTTTCAACGAGTTGGTGAATCTTTCTAAACAATTCAGTCATGTACCAGTATTTCGGACATTTGTTGACAGTGAATATAGTTAGCCCCTGGTTGTATTATTAACGTCCACAACTTCATAAAGAACCAAAAAGAGGGATACAAACATCATTTTCTAAAATTCAGGGGAACCAACTACCAAAAATGGTCATCTAATGTAATAACAATACTACCACAAGGGCAATTTGTCATCGATAACTTCCTGGGAACTCTGAACGTCTAAAAGGTCTACTCACCTTCACCTTCATTGAGTTATTTGAATGCAACATTGCTTCTAATCCCTTCATTGTGCTGTTTTTGTAGTTTGTTTATATGAATCTAGTTTCCATACAATGTATGAAATGTGAATCCATGATGAAAGAATTGTAGGTTTTTGATACGGATTGCACAGCGGAAAAAAAATAAATTGATTCCGTTCATGACCCTCCATGAATCGAAGATCTGGCATCATAGCGATGGTAAGGGATATATAGTTTGGGTACCTTGTTGGTCTGAATTGATCACTTTACATAGAATAGTGTCCACGTCTCTATGAATATCCACACCTAGGATTGCACTGGAATCCTTCTAAGGTCTTTGTGCTAGCAACAGAAGAAGGAGGAAGTAGAATATCACGCAAACGGGACACAAAAGGGGTCGCACGCCTCACGAGGCTAACAGTGAGGGAAGGGCGGACGGGGGGTTTCAGCCCTCTTGTCTTGCTCTCTCCTTGCTTTGTTCTCTCTCAATTTTGAACACACTTATGAGAATATAATCTATGATTTCCCTTATATAGTTAATAACTCCTTATTAACTACATATTAGCCCCAATACTAATCATGTCCATACACGGATTAGTCCACCTTGCAAACTAGTCCTACTAAGTTTTCTTGTGGTTGTGTATTGATACTTATATTTAATTAGTCCTACTAATTAATCCCAAATTCTAATTTAATCCATAGGGTGTGTGACCCCATAGGTTTCTAGTTAGTTGGTAGTAACAATTACTAACATAGAGCGGTGTCTAGCAACACATCTATGCCACATAACTAATAGAAATAGTCAATGATCCGACAAACCTTGTGACCAATGTTAACGTATTGTATTATCCCTTTGTATCCATATCTGGATTGGACACGAGATATAAATGTCACACTCGTATATCCAATCCATAGTTTCTCGATCCTGGGAATAGTCATATCCATGCAGATAACATCAATATCCCATATTGATTTATCTGAGTCATGCCAGACATTCTATAAGCACTGCCCCTCGAGCGGCCATGGATATTTGCTCCTTTATGTGGGAGGGACAAATCCTCTCTACATCACTACCATTTAAGCTTGATTCCTTTTATGTCTAATAAACGCCGTTATTGCTACCCAGTTACAGTGTAGTGTTTGATATCATCAAAATATAATATTCCGCAACTAGAGTATCCAGTGACTTCAAGTATAAGGACCAAAATACCATTGTCACAACGAGAAGCACTTGTGATGTTAACATAATTAATGTAGCCTTCTCGTGGTAGGTCAATCCAGTATGCCATTATCATATAATACATACCCATGTGTTAGAATTGATATCTCCATATCAGTCTACCCACATACTCGTCTATAGTGATCGTCCTATTAATCAATATAAACGACTTGGGATATTTAAAATAAACAACAATTGTAATCTAAGGACTTCATTATATTAATATCTCAATAAATTATACAATGATTACTCTAGCCAAAAATAATGTTCATACTAAATAAGATTTCCTCTATGAAATCTATTACAACACGAATTTCATTGTTCAACTTTAACTTTCAATGCACTAACCGAAAAATCTGCAATTTACGTTTCCTCGCTCTTATCCCATGCGTCAACTCTACTTCATTCTCTTCACTTATCTTTGTTTGGTACAATATGATATTTTGTGCCTGTCACTTGATTAGTTATCGTTAAAAACTTCATTAGTATTACCCAATCTTGGATTTGTGAATATTCAATGTTGGAAAAAAATTCATACACCTATTTTAATTAATTAGTCACTGTTAGAAACTGCATCACTACCAATTTCATTTTATCCCGTACTGCTATAAGAATATAAACAAATAATTCTTGCTTACTACTTCAATAGTTATCGTATCAAAGTTCCGCATTATGAATCACTAGCTCAATTACTATCAACCAATGGAACAACAAACTGTTATTTCATTTTTAAAAGTTCATTATTTCTAAATCTTCAATATACTATTCAAACAAAGTAAGACGTTTATCGTACTAATTGCTGCCACAATTTACCTACTAATGTTTCTCTGAATTTGTCTTCATTTCTTACGTACTGTTGATATATATTTATGTTTTAATACCTTCATTAACATTTTGGTATACCACCAAATTCAAGTTACAGTTTATTAATCCTTGCCAATGCGCCTTCTAATTTCCTATTTTGAAAACAGCGTAATAGTTGTTCTAGAGGATTTAGATATTCATAAATTCAAGATTCAAGATTTTTTGAAGGTTAATGCTATCATATTTTGCAGACCACTATATCTTCACCCAATGGAAATGGTGCGAAGCTTCTACAGACTTCATGACCCCATGTCAATAGCCAATGATAGGGTGGTAAGACTCTCATCCAATTTTTCTCACATAGTTCAAATACACATTCAAATTCCAACAATTTTCTACTGGCATTTGCTAATGTGTAATCAAAAAAATATATGTAGAATTAGCAGTTGGGTTAAATAAGTCCCAAAAAAACATTAAATTTTGTTTATTGGTGATTCTGGCTTTTCATGTTAAGTTTTAACTAACGAGTATTCCAGGGTTCTTATACAAACCCAAGTAACAGAAAAATAGATGTGAATATTACACAAATGCTGACTTGCATTGGTATGTTTGTCTTTTTCTCAATATTACAAAATTTTCGTGAATGCAGAGGTTGCCACCCAATTCGTTCGTTTCCATGGACATGAGTTACAAGACGTTGCTCGTCTCCAAGTTCCAAATGGCGTTCCGTGGAATATCCAACTCTTACGTTCAGGCAACAACGTGTACTTTGGTAACGTCTGGCAAGAGTTTGCCAACCGGTATAACATAGGGCGGTTGTACTTCATCCTCTTCGAACATGAAGGCAATGGGAGCTTCAAATTAGGTATAATGCACTGAGGCTGCACTAAATTTACTACTCCTCTTTTGCTTCCCAAAATGCTGCACATATCTAAGATGACGAAGAAGCTGTCGTAGTTATTTCTTGTGATGAATCAGATGCTCTTGAGAAAGCCAATGCCTTCATAATAGTTAACCCATCATTTACTGTAGAAATCACAAAATCTCACGTGAATCCTCGACGTGGTTTGCTAATGTTCTTCTTTAATCGGTTTCCTTACACATTAATTTTACAAAGAAGTCAATAATTTCAAATTTTTACATAACATACATGTTACATTTACGCGAAAGCATATCGCTGAAGAAAAGAACTACGTTGAAATAGAGGTTGCAACGGGCAATATGAACTGGGAGGTTTGTTGCAGTTTCCTGCTACCAGATAATCCACTAAAGCAACGCATCTGTTGGTACCCTTTCATCGAGCACAGCGGAATGAACATTGGGGATGCTTGTGTCGGCTGTGTTTAAAAAAAATGCATTTCCCTAGAAGGAATCATTACACAATAGCTTGATGCATCATGTTTTTGATAATAGGATTATGTTTTGCTTTACTTATATCACATTTTCGTTATCTATCTCAAAAATGTTAAATAGCAGTCACATACAATGTTCATTACTAAATGGTGCACAATTTTACTATTTGCTAGAATTCGTATCATTCCATAACCATTCTATTACTCATTAACCTCCACTAGCACCACTAACTCCATCATGCCCCTCTTGCATGTATTTAAAACTGCAACATCTAAAAGAATTCCACTATCCCCATCTCCTGAAAGTTAAAAAATTGGCAAAAATATACTATTCAAAGAAGCCAGCCATTAACACATTTCAATCGAGCTATACATACATGCTCTCATCCTTTCTCCTCAAACTGCAAGTCCACTAAATATGGCATCCCCAAATGATTAAGATGGCGATTTAATGAATCAAGTGTCACTTCCAGTAAGTAGAGTGCCAGGGTGGACATTTGTCAAGAGAGTCGAACCAGTGATTTCAAACAATCGGGGCATCGCTTTGCCTCTGATTCCTTCTCCAACATCACAGCTAGCTAAAACTATGATCCATTTGACAGATTAAGTGGGAAGAACCTTCGGTCATTGGAAGCCTAACTCTCACAAGAGCAATATAGTTGAACCAACAGACAAATCAACACATTGATGACTCAAGAAGATGCTAAAGTCGAGACCATATGTCTTCAAAATCAGGAGGTGCTTCATGTGGTTCCGCAATTGAGAAAATATCTAATGTACATTCGCTCAGTTTCCATCAGCAGTGGAAGGCACAAAACAACTTTACATGGAAGGCACAAAGGCGACATTGCTAATTCACTACTCTAAAATACTGGAATCTTCCCAAGGGGGACACATACATACCATTATGCAGAAAATGGATTCGTTAGAAACAGGAGGGAACCAGAAGCAGATTATAGAAAACAAAGAAATCGAAATTGCACTTGCAAGAATGGCTGATAAGGAGACAATATACCGTAACTACCCCATAAAGTTTTATCCTGTGGAATAGCTAGAATGCTGAGACCCCTATATTCAGAAGCAACTTCAAACATTTAATTTCTCTCAATGGACCGTGTATCATAGCAGTTATCGAGACAAACATCTATGGTGAAACTGCTAGGATCTGTGCATCACTTGGCTTCGACAGGGGCTTTGTTGCAGATCCAGCAGATATTCAGGAGGAATATGGTTATTACGGGATAGTAATGAAGTCGAATGTGATATCATTCCTATTTCGCAACAGGACACTCATATCTCAATTCAGGTATTTTAACTTAAGTGTCGTACTATATTACATCTTTATAATATGTTTGTGATTGCTATTTCCATTTTATTACTGATAGCATGATTCTGTTAACATATTATCGCAATACAGGCATGCATGATGTAGCTTACTAGGACAGCCATCAAAGAACAATGTCCTACATTTTACAATTACAAGAATAGCATGTATTGAGGTAATTCATCTCATGTTGTGCAATTATATGTTTTTTTGAGAAAAAGCTTGTCTTTTATTTAGATACGGGCTTTATCATTAGCCCAAACAGAGTACAATCTTTCAGGGCAGCGTATAGCCCAATAGTGCATTACATCAAGGCCCATGCCCAGTTTCGCCAAATTATGGGCTAATAAGTTATCCTGATTCCTACACCAACAAACCCTAGACTTATAAAATACATTACGCCTTAAAGAGAGACATTTCAACAAGCTCTCTCTCTCTCTCGAAGCTTCCAAACGGCGCCTCAGCACTGAGACGATGAACCAACGATCTATTGTCACTTTCAATTTCCAGAGAGCAAACTCCTCTACTAACGGCTCCATCCATGGCATAAATGATGGAGTAAGCTTCGGCCAAGAATGAATCAAAGGTGAATCTAATGGGAAAAGCCATCGCCAGAACGAAGTTTCCCTCAGAGTATCGAACAACAGCTCTGCCTCCAGATCGATTTTCTTTGAGATAGATGGAGGCATCTACGTTCATCTTTAACTTCCCCGGAGCCGGAGGAGTCCATCTGACAGTTCCCAATTCTTCTTCTGTACCTGCATGCACCGATCTAAAGACCAAGATAAGTATTTCCCAAAAATTCTTCATTTGTAGTATGTGAATTCGATAAAATTTCATGAAAATCTTTATGTTCATCAGAGAATACTCTTTTGTTTCGCTCTAACCAGATACCCCACATCAGATGGCTGATAATTTGGAGATTTTCTTGTGTAGGTCATGAAGATATTTTTGAAACGATGTTTAAAAGGAAGGTCAGAGGGTACAATAGCAAAGTCTAGCAAAGGGGACTGGAAGATTTGTTTGGACCAGGGGCAATCAAAGAACAGGTAGTTTTCAGTCTCTTCCAAATGTTGACAAAGCACACAAGGTGTGGGTAAGTGAATCCCTTTCTTCCGAGTTAGTCTTAACAACAAGGCAGTGATTGAAAGTCTTCCCCACAAAAATCTTAATTTTACCCGGAATATTGAGATTCCAGACTTTGTTTGTACTGGAACAAGCAAAATTGAGATTATTTTCTGTGAATAAGATGGAAGAAGCCACATAGTAGGCTGATTTAACTGTGTCCCACCATAAAGTGTAGAAGACCAGATGAAGTTGTCAGTGAGAAGGGGATTACATAAGCGAATATTTAAAATTGCATTAGATTCCTCTTCAGCAAAATTAGAAGTAAATTTTGCTGGAATCCCAGGTATGGTAAGTTTTAATAAGATCAGAAACAGTGGAATTAAAGGGAAGGGTTGGGTAGCTATAGGGTTTGCGGCCCAAACCTATGGGAATCCATCTGTGGTGGTAAATAAGGGTGTTACGACCATTACCTATACCCTGTTTGACACCTTGGAAAACAATGTCGCAAGATTCAATAAGCGCTTTCCAAATATAGGAAGATTTGTTTCAATTGAAATGATGTCAGAATGATTAAAATACTTTCCTTTAAGAACTCTAGAAAACAAAGAATCTGGATATTTCAAAATACGCCAATTTTTTTTGCCTAATAGGGCAAGATTGAAATCATACATATATCTAAATCCTAGACACCCCATTAGTTCAGAACTGCACAAACTTCCCCAATTTTTCCAATAAATAGAATGTTTGTCAAGGTTGTTTGTCCACCAGAATTTAACCAAAATGTTCTGAATTTCTTTATAGAAAGAAATTGGGAGTTTGTAAGTAGACATAAGATAAGTAGGGATGGATTGGCTCACAGATTTGATAAGAACTTCCTTATCGGCGGGTGAGAGAAGTTTTTCTTTATAACCCAAAATTTGGTACCAGATTTTTTTCTTTTATACCTTGGAAAGTAACAATTTTGTTTCTACCAACAAGGGTTGGAAGGCCCAAATATTTATCATGATTATTGTTTACAGGAATGTTTAGAATTTGGGTGATATCGTGCTTAATATGGTTAGGAACACGGGGACCGAAAACGATTGAAGATTCAAATTTGTTAATTAATTGTCCCGAGGCAGCACAATATTGATAGAAGATTGAATTTCGAGTGATAGCATTTGTGGAAGAGGATTTAGCAAAAAAGATGCTATCATCGGCAAATTAAAGATGAGTGACACGGGGGGGGGGGGGGGGGAACCTTGTCCCGCTTTGACACCTTCTAAAACTCTATCATTAACCGATTGGTGGATAATACTTGAAAGGCCTTCGGTACAAATAAGAAATAAGTAGGGACTCAAAGGATCCCCTTGACGAAGACCCCTAGAAGGGGTAAAACTGTCGCTTTTTTGGCCGTTAATAAGAATGGTAAAAGAGACCGAGGTCACGCAAAGCATAATTTTCTCAACAAAGGAAGTAGGAAAGCCCAATTTAGTAAAGATAAGTCTTAAAAAAGACCATTCAATGCGATAGTCCGTGAAATTTTTAGGGCTTTTGCATTTAGGGATTAAGGCAATGCAAGTGTCATTAATAGCAAAGATGTCACCACCATTATTTAGAAAATCAAGACACATGGAAATGACGTCATTACCAATAATAGGCCAATAAGTATTGTAAAAGATAGCAGGTAAACCGTCAGGTCCAGGGGCTTTAAGTGGTCCTATGGACTGTAAAGCATCTAACATTTCGGTAGAAGGTTTTAAGAGCTTCTCAGCCATATAAGTAGTAATTTTAATAGGAACAGAATCTATAGTTTGGTAGAGGTTGATATCGGAGGAAGTTAAATGATCTTTGTAGAAATTCACAAAACAACTTTTAATATCATTAATATTATGAAAAGTAATGTCATTAGCATCAGTAATAGAAGAAATAGTATTTTTACGTTTGCGGTCCGAAGCGTGTTTGTGAAAAAACATGGTATTACGGTCACCTCCCTTCAACCAATTTACACGAGATTTTGTTTCCACAAGAGCTCTTCATTAGAAATAAGTTTTTGCAATTGAGTTGACACAAGTTTTCTTTGTTTCAGGTTATAAGCATTCGGCTGTTTGGAAGATAAAAAAGAAAGCCGTTTCAACAAAGTAGTCTTCTCCCTTTTACTGTTAATGTAATTTTTGTGACCCCATTTGCGAATGTATTTAACAGTAGAATTTTTCTTATGTAAAAAGGACTGTAAATAATTAGCATTAGGATTTAGGTTAGGCCAAACCTGATGGATAATGTATGTGCACTCCGAGTATCGAGTCCAACCGGCTTGAAAGTGGAAGCGCCGACCAGTTGGATGAAAATGAGGCCCAGCCGATGTTGAGACAAGCATTGGTAAGTGGTCTGATCCCACTGTCTCGATTACTTCGACTGAGTTATTCGGGTGTTCGACGCGACAGTTCTGTCTAAACTTTCCTGAACCGAAAAGGGGTGTTCACGACCATTCCACCAGGTAAAGGATTCCCCTTTAAATCCCAGATCACAAAGATAACAGTCCGCAAGAGCATCAACAAATGCATTAATCTGACCCCAACTGCGGAAATTCCAACCTCGTTTTTCGGAACCCGTTGTAATTGTGTTGAAATCACCAACAACTAACCACAGGTGTGAAGAACCAGGGTTGAGGCGACGAAGAAAATCCCAAGAAAAATGTCGATATATAGCAATAGGATCACCATACAAACTGGTAAAAAAGTAAGGTAACAAATTTGGTTCTGGTGGCCGTACAAAACAATGGATGTGGTATTTAGTAGAAGAAAGGATTTGGACGTTCACATCCGCAGTCCAAAGAAAACTTAAACCGCCCCCAAGACCAACATGAGGCTCATGCCAACCCTTACAATAACCCAATTTAAAACGAACTGAATATGCTTTTGGGATCGTAAGTTTAGTTTCCATAAGGAATAAGATATCAGGCCGACTATCCCTCACTAGGGAGTTGAGGGTTTGGAACGCCGAGGCACTCCCCAGACTTCGGACGTTCCAACTGAAGATTAACATGATGGTCGGCAGGGCGGATTTCCACCAGCCTCTTCCTATTGGGTGGAGAGAGAAATGTCTCGGTCTCCTTTGTGTTTTTTAACTCCATCCTCTGAATCATCACCAAGACTGCGTTTACCACCAACTGCTGCAATATATTTAGTCACATTAATTCCACTTCCCCTAGAAATCAGTCAAAAATCTTCTTCAGTGTATTCATCATCACCGTCATTAACAAATGAATCATTCTTGGCTTAGTTAAGAAGTTCCAAATCTGATTCTTTCTCCATTTGTCGTAACATAAACTGTCCTTCATCTAAATCTGGATCAATTTCTTCGTCATTGTCATCAGCACTGCTAGCCGTGTATTCGGTATTAGCATCTAGCTGCGGTGTTGTTGTGCGGGGGATATGAACTTCGGTGGGATCGTAAACGGACCAAAGGCTGAAGTGGGGTCAGAACTATAAACCAAAACATAACCCATCACGGCTGTTGCAGTCATCCAGTGGCCATAGTTTTGTGGGATCTGATCTAGGTGTATTTCCAAGTTGGTAACTTCCTCACATTCACGCATTTCATGCCCATCCGTCTGCAGAATTTGCATAAACTCGGAAGCTTCTCGTATTTCAGAAGCACCCATTCAGAACGATCCCCAAGGAGAGTAACCAAACAGGCACACATCAATGGCTCGGCAGTTCGCACCTTAACCTTAACGTGAATGCATTTTCCGACGAGAATATTGTGTGTAGGAACCACCTCTTCGGGATACCGTCCCATAATCGACCCAATGACCTTACCAGCCTTCTCGTTATAGCAGTTTGGAGAAAAGGTTCCAGATTTGAACCCAGAGATGCGCTTCGTTGTACAAACATTCTCTCATCCGTTTCCATGGAAACCACTGTTCCATCGCAATCATGGAGCCTCTGTAAAACCATGGTTGCCTATCGAGAATTGACTTAAATTGCTCTTCCCTCTCAAAAAAAAAATTGGTAGATGTTATTCTCTAGGGGAACCACATGAAAACCTATGGGGTCATCCCAAGATTTGGACATCACATTTGTTATATTACCGAAATTAACATTTTTGGTAGTAATGATTTTACCAAAAATGCTTTTTCGGCATTCGGCTTGACCATCAACCAAAGCTTCCGCTGGAATGGTGACTCCCCGTCCGAGTTGCAGCGCCCTAACATGATCCAAGGACCTTGAAGGTTTTCAGAAACAATAAGCCCACGCAGGACGTGTGGGTCGACCCAATTCAAATTTCAAACAATTACACGGGATCAATATGTACTGCATTTACTATTTTTTCATTTAAGGGAAGGAGTATTTTCTTTCCAAAGGAAAAGAGGGAAACCCTGGGAGGGCATAGGGCTCGTAAACCCTCGAAGGGCAGAGAACTCGTTTCACCGATCAGGATGTCTCTCTCTGAATCGCCGACCAGGACCAGCAACTCTCCCTCTGAATCGCCGACCAGCATGTCTACCAGCACGTAATCTCTCTCTCTCTCTCTCTTTCCGTTTTGTGCTTCTCTGCGAGCTCGGTTTTCTAATATTGACGCTCCATTTCAACGCGCTGTCGACTTGACGGAGCAGAGAATTGAAGATGGGGATTCGCAACCCTAAAAAAGAAGCTATTAAGCGGAAGCAACCTTTGGTTATTTCTCCAGTTGGTGATGAACTTGTTAAAGAATTGCTCAAGGAGGAAAAGACATTAGGGTCTACAATGGAGTATGGTTTGCTCGTCTTACAGGAGGTAAAAAAATCTATTTTCATTGCTGATGGTGCTTCCTAGTAATATTCTATGATTTTTCTTTTCTTTTATTTTTATTTTTTTTAACTGAAATGTTGGATTTGTGACTGGGTTGCAGGCTTGGGAAAAGTTGAGGTTTCGGCGAATAACAAAATACATGGCAGTCCAGTTCTACCGCCGTACCTACTGGCAGAAGCCGCCTGACAATGATGTAAGTACCTAAAACCTTTAGGCGCTTGTTTGATTAAATAATGTTTTCTATTTCGGGAACCGGTCAATTTCAATCTGTTCATGATAACTGGACCGTTGATAGGAATCTCAAGCATATGCAGGTCATTGTCCCAAGTCGGTGAATTACCATAATCTGTGATTGTGTTTTATACTGAGTTCAGTTTGATAATAGCTTTAAGGAAACCTCAAACACAACGGAAAATTTAATTTAGACTAGAACTTGAAGCTGGAAACATAATTGAGAACTCTCTGAAATTTAGTTCTTGTTTACTACTTCATTTGTTAAAATCTACGACATGCCTTTCATGAAAACCACAAGACACGGACCCCATTGAACTTCATGATCTAGGCTTTGATGTCTTGCCTTTACTTTTCACCAATAACATCAATAACTTAATCTATGTCATTAAGACTTATAATAGATTGGCAATTAGAATAAGTAACAAAAGTACACCCTGCCGTTTACAGGACCATGTTAACTAAAACTCAACTTTAGTCCAGTATTTTAACAAATACCATGAAGGTATCCCACCCAAAGTATGTAATGTAATTTGTAGTTGATTAGAAGTGCTAAGATTAAGTAAGTGAGGCTTATATAAAGGACAAATAAGGAACAATAAAAACCCGCCCTGTAGCCTCAAAGGTGTAGAAAAACAGTGGGTCGACGCTACATTCTCATGAATTCGATTTATCATTTTGAATTCATTCCCTGGGGTACTTCTACTGGGTTTCAGTAACGGATAGCTGTATATACAGTAATGAGAATAACCTGCTCAAGAAGCCAGACGGGAATACCTTATTCATCAAGGAGCATAACCTGCTCAAGAAATTTTGTGCGAGTACTATTGTTCAGTCTGTGTTCATATTAATTGATTCATATAGAGAGAAAGATCAAGGGACTAAACCTGCTCAGAAAATTGTGCGCGGCCACTATTGCTCAGTCTGTGTTCTTTTTCTTTGTAGAGTAGAGAGAGATGCTTGATGGAGATTTAGTGTTAGAAAAATATCTAGACGAAAAGAGTGTTGTGCTATTGTAGTTTCTGCATGTCTCAAGTACTTGAAACTGTTGATTGATAATAATTTCAATGTATGGCTCATGGAATTGATTGCTTGGATGAGAACTTGCTCTGTGTTTATTTCCCGAACTCACTTATGACTCTTCCCTTTTGGTTTTTGCTCTTTCAATTGCTAATGGTGTGTATTATTTAGTCTCTATGAGATGGTTATATTTCCTAGGGGTGTACGCGGTTCGGTTTGGTGCGGTTTTTGCTAAAACCATAAACCGAACCGAATATATCGGTTTACCAATTTTGTAACCAAACCAAACCATTTGAAAGGATGAACCGAACCAAACCAAACCGAACGACACCGGGTTGGTTCGGTTCCGTGCGGTCGGTCTGCGTAAAAATTATCGAATGGATATGATGATACTACTTTGTCAACGAATTTCAAGTTTTAAGTGAAAAATAAATTTAATAGACTTAAAAAATTATGCACAACTATCGTTTGAGAGAAAATATGGTTAAACATGAGAGAAATTGAGAAGATTAAGATTAATATAATCATTTTAAATGAATCTATCTATCGTGTTTCTTTTTCTAGATTATTTAATATACTTTATGCTATATACATTGTAGTAAAAGTACGTCAAGCACATATTGGTTCGGTTCGGTTTGGTGCGGTATGATACTTTTACAAACCAAAAACCAAACCAAATAGACCGGTTTGTGAAAAATTGAACCGTAGATAAACCGATTATCCAAAAAAACCATCCAAACCTAAGCATTTCGGTTTGGTTCAGTCGGTTGGACCGGTTTATTCGGTTTTATGTACAGCCCTAATATTTCCTTTGGCATGCCTCGTAATAGCTGCAAAGTTGGAAGAGACCCAGTACTTCCATATCGAATTGGACCATTGTTGATGAGGTTCTACCCCCCACCCTTGCTGAGCTCAGTTTGATAATAGCTTTAGAGAAACCTGAAACAAAACGGAGCCTGATGTTTAATTTAGACTAGAACTGGAAGCTGTAGTTGTGCATGACTGAATTCATTGAAGCTGTTGATTGATAGGATTGACAGGATTGTTTAAGTTCGATGTGCTATGTGGAGTTTCAAAAAGTCCGGATCTGGTTGCTGCTCTTTCGGCTGCTAATGATGTTATTTGTTGATCTCTAGGAGAAGGATATCGTCCCGTTGGCATGCCTTCTGATAGCTGCAAAGCTGGAAGAGACCCAGTACCCCCATTTCGAACCGGACATTTTTCATGACGTCTTACAGCCCCTAGCTGGTTCCTTCGATATGGCGAGGATGTACCTTATTGAACTTGATGTGCTAGCAAAACTCAAATGGGAACTTTACTGGGTCACTCCTTTTCACTACCTTGGCTATTTGATTCAAAAACTTGATTGCCCAGATGAGTACCGTGGAATTATGTACGATGCTGCAGACCTAATTGTGGAAACTGCACTAGGTGGAAAAATCTACTTCACTTTTTGAATAAAATCTTGGAATGCTGATGTAGTTTTAACAATGTAATGTGGTTGGTTTCTTTCATTTTGCAGATGATGAGTTCCTGGGTTTTTCACCATCAACTATTGCCGCAGCTTCTGTCAACCTGATGTATCTCGAACTCAAACAGGCTGATGTTCCCAATGGCTTCTTTGGCCTACTGGACGAGGTAGGATATGAAAATATATAGTATAGTGTGAGTATGAACAATTATGAATTCACAATCTGAGTATGACTTCTTTTTTTGCTTGTTTTTATGCACTGTAGGAGAGGCCATACGCTACTCAAATGGCATTTTGTTCACTCGCCTCTACCTTTTTCTTGTTTTGTGCACAGGAAAATGTCAAGGCGTGTTTGATGGTCTTGGGGGCATTCCGTGAAAGGAAAAGAGGAAATGACAAGCATGCCCAGGGGAGTCAGAAGAAGGCGAGAAGATCCTGAATGATGTTGAACGCCTTTCCTTAAATTCGTATGATTGATCATCCATCAATGAATTTTATTGTGGCCATGGATGATAAATTTTGTTGTGCTGCTGTTAGAGTTCGTTCCTCACGGAACTTGGTAGTACGCTGCGTATTGTTTTAACACTGTTTACGATCCACTTCTTGTCTTTGATTCGTTCCTCTATTGCATAGTAGTATTATTTTGGGTTTCCATGTGCTTTCTTTTTTTGTGTGTGCGAAGTTTTTTACATACCTCTCCATTGAGATTCTAAAGGATTATATTCAGTACCGTCTGGGGAGAGTATTCAGCTCTACCTGGTGCTCACGTGTTGCTAGAAGCATCACATAGCTACTGCGAATCACCCGACGGGTACTCCCTTCTCGAAATACAACATTGAAACTACGAAGCCCGTCCTTGGTTCAAGTCCTTTTCTTACCAGTAGGCAGCGTCAGGGTTCCCGAGACAGCTTTTATCGTTCAACCGGTAAGACCGTTGGTTCAACCGGTCAAGCTGGGGGTTCACATAATTATATTAAATAATTATTTTATAATATATCATAAATTTGTATTAACAGATTTGGGGTTGATTTGGTAATGCCATGATGGTTTAGAGAGTTCGGTAGGAAGTAAGGTGAGAATGTTATCGTGGAAATCTACTCAAAAGTGTTAAAGAGAATGTGATATTTAACAAAATGTCTATTAAACAACAAGATAAAATCGGGTGACAAAAAAAAAATATAAAAAGTCATAAATAAAAACCAGTTTTCTATATGAATTTTACTCGTGAACACATCAATATAACTTTATTTGGGCTTAATAGTATTTTCTTTGAGACACTTCCTTGCTACTATGGGGAGGGAGGGGGGTTGGTTAGTTTAGGTCGAAGTGACCCATGAAAACGCCGAAGCTACCGAAGCCCTACTCCGCGTAGCCAAAGAGAACGGGACGGATGGGTCTTTGAGCATGATTGTGCTACAAAATTTTAATATACATTATCATTATTATTTAAATCAGGAAATTATATGTGACACGGTCTATTGATGGCAATCAATTTAATCTCTCGGAACGTGACACCAAATTTTGAAAAAGCGACTGGTCATCGAACTGACTAATCATTAATTTGAGGTTCAATCGGTCCGACTGTTGGTTCAACCGGTCAAACCGCAGGTTCACATAATATTATTCAATATTTATTTGGCTTAATTACTTAATGCATACCCCAAGTATGCCGAAACTAGCACTTTGCAACCCCCTGTTCTAAAACTAGCTGACTGGAACTCCCATTTGCAAAAAATATGTCAATGTGAAACTGGTAAAAAAATTCCATGCATCACTTAAAGGAATATTCCGTTAGTTGACAAACAAGTCTATTTTGTTAGGGGTAAAACAGTCTACTCCTTAAAAAAATGAACACCACAACAGCCACCCTCAACTCCGCCACTGCCACCATCAATTCCGCCATCCCATACCCAGATTTGATCATGATTTCTTTAATTTTCTTTACAGAAAAAAAAAATTACATTTTTACTACTCCAAATTACCCAGAATTACCCCAATTTCACACGAGTAATCCACGACTCGTCAAACTTCTTGTAGAAGGAATCAAGATCTTTGGAGAACAAAATACTGTCGAGGCTTTGATGATAATAAGATCTTCTAAGCCAACACGAAAAATACTATCTGCACTTGAAGAGGGACTGAATTGAAGCAATTGTGGACTATGAACTCAAACAGATCGCAGTAGAAGAAAACAAATAAGCTGATTGTCTACCTGCCAGTTTATATAAAACCCAATCACCCAATTTATATAACACCCAATTTCCCAAGCTGAAGTTCAGGCAATGCTTCGATTGAGAAGTCTTCTGGTGGATTCGATTTTGCAGGTGTTGGAGCCATTTGGGGAGAACCCAGTTTCAAAATCACTCGGGGATTGAAGATCAGAGAGTTCAAAGCTTGAACTCTTATATGGGTTCTAAGTTCTGACATAAAAGGTCAAAGATTGGACTGATTTGGAGGAATAAATTGTAGACATCAGTTGAAACTAGAGCATGGGGACAGAGAGGGCTGACTATTGGTTGGTGACTGTTGGAGAAGAAGCTAGAAACGGAGAAAAATCGAGGATGGATCAGAAGGAAAGATGAAAACAGACGCTGAAGATGGGAGAGAAAGGGTTGTTCTACTTCCTTATCTTCATCTGAGGATTTTCTTTTTACCTATTTTATTATTTTAAATATGATACTATTTTTAGGCATGGACTCATTTACCCTTCTAACATATTATGTGTTTGGATGATTTTTTTTACCAGTTTCACATTGACATATTTTTTGCAAATGCGGGTTTCAATCAGCTAGTTCTAGAACATGGGGTTGAAATGTGCTAGTTTCGCATACTGGAGGTATGCATTAAGTAATTAAGCCTACTTATTTTATTTCAGTTAATGAATTTGAGTACAAATTTAACTTTTATGGTCATTTTGGACACTATCGCGGTGAGAAGAGAAACGTGGTTCTCAAGAGAAGTGGAACGTTACAGGTTGGGGTTGTGGTCAGTTACGTCACTATCGCAGTGAGTATCCTCAGACGAATACAACAAGTTTTGGTGGGGGATCTTAGCAGGGTAGTGTGAACAATCAGTCATAGTTCTATCCTGCACTATCTTAGTTGTCTATTAGGCCACCAAATTCGCAAGGTTCAGGGGGATCCTAACAAAATGTTCATGGTCGAGGAAAAGGGAAATATGGTGGGAAAAGCTAGGGGTTTCAAGGTGGAAAATTTTCACTATATCCAATTGAGGAGCCCTCAAGTGACCACTCAGTGATACGAGGTATATTTTTATCGCACAATACATGGGTAAATGTCCTGTTTGATTCATGAGCTTCAGATTCCTTCATATCTGCTTCATGTGTTTCACTACTAGACTTATATACGTAAACTCTATATTTTGCTTTGAGAGTGAACTCACCGGTCAAATCGCGGGTTCATATAATAATATTAAATGATTATTTTAAACTATTTTATAAATAGGTAAAAGACATTTTTCACCCCTCTATTATGGCTAAAACACAGATACACCCTACACTATGGCTACATACATTTTGGTCCCCTGTCAGTGGAAGGAGGTAACGGTGCACTAATAGAGGGGGAAAAGGACAAAAATACCCCTGAAATTTGACAAAATTGCCCACTACAAAGGCCTTTTCCTTCCCTTCTCCTCATTTTCTAACCCTAGCCAACCTTAATTCTTCCTTTATCTTTTCCTCATCTCTTCCATATTAAGACACAACCCACCTCCACTATCAGAAATCTCCACCACCTCCAACCTTATCTCTTCCCCTCTCTCTCTCTCTCTCTCTCTCTCTCTCTCTCTCTCTCTCTCTCTCTCTCTCTCTTCTCTCCCGACACAACCCAGTTCCGGTTTAAGCTCCTATAGTGGCGAGAGTTCAGGCATCGGCCAGTTTAACCGGTGGCTATTTTGACAGAGGAGAGTTGGGCTGTCGTGCGTTTGGGGGTTCGATCGCCTTCTCGGAAGGTTCTGCCTAGATTGTCGCTCCGAACGATCTTGCCGACGATGATGGATGTGCCTTAGACGTGGATTGCAGATACGATGGTCCTCCTCAAGGTTGTCAAACCCGCGGGTTTAACGAGTTTACGAGTCTACATGGCCAATCGGGTTGACCTGCTTGAAAACCCGGCGGCTGACAAACCCGCAGCAAACTCGTCGAACCCGTAGACACACGAGTTGACCAGCGGGTTTACCGAGTCAACTCATTGTGAAAATATTGTAGTTTTAGTAAGTTTTTGATCTTTTATTGCACTAAAAATGAGGCAGTCACCCGCCTTCAAACACTGGTGAACCATTAAAATTATCACACAATTAAGAAATAAACTAACGACCAATATGCAATCAACCACATCGATGATTGTGTAAATATTAAACGAACCACACTAATTAAGATTATATGTAAGTTTATTTTTATTTTTTGAAGGACTAATTTAAGAGATAATATGTAGAACTTAACTTAGTAAATATTAACTACACCCTTACTTCATATAAGTTGCTGGATTCAAGGAAGAAATATAAATTAATGAATAAATAAATTAGGCTTAATTTTAAACTTTTAAATTTAAAGCTTGTAGCATTGACTCAATTTTATACCAGACAAATGTAGCATTTAATCACTAAAATCTCAAAAGATTCAACTTTTCATAGGTGTAAAGTTATGTGTAGTAAAACATTGCATATTTGAAGTAAAACGTGACCTGGGAGATTCTCGGGTCACGGGTCACGATTCGAGTCTACCCACCCTCTACGGGTTTATGCTGACCCACAGGTTTGAAAACCTTGCTCCTCCTACACTGTACCCTTATCGGGGCCTTGATTTTGGAGCTCTGTTTCCCTCTGTCGCTGACCTTGGTAGAGTTGCATCTAGATCTCGACTTCTCCTTTCAACGAGTGAATAGTAGTCTCGGCTTCTTCCTGTGGCAGAGATGCTTTCTGATTAGGGTTGTGATGCTTTCTAATTTGGGTTGTGAAGTGGTCTATGTTTTGGTAATGGGCTATCTGAGTGGTCTCGGTTTGACTGTTTTTCTCAACAATTAACCCTCTTTGGTGCTGTGTTTTTCAATTTTGTTTGGCCTTTCAGATTGGTTTTCTTTGGAAATGGGTATTGTTTGTGCCCAACTTTGATTTTTTTTTCTGGAAATGGGTACTGTTGTGTTAGACGACGGATGTTTGGGTTCCCTTTGATTTTTGGATGTCTCTTGATTTTCCCCCTCTATTAGGAGATGATGAATTCAATGAATTGAATTCATTTGATGAAAAGTTGTTACTTTCCGGGTGGTGCTTTGTTTTGCAGCCATGGTAGGTGCAATCTTGTTTGCCTGTTTTCATAATTGTTGTTGCCTGTTGTTGTTGCTGCTGTGTTCGTGGTGGGAATTCAGTGGTGGTAGAGGTGGTGATGCTGGTGGGGATTCAATGGTGGTGGTGGTGTTGCTGGTGGGGATTTGGTGGTGGTGGAGGTTGTGGTCAATGTTGGAGTAGATGCCCTAGAGGCAATCTTGTTTTTAGTATGAATAATGTTTTGGCTAGAACATTCATTTATTATTTATGGAGATATTTAATATAATGAAGTCATTAAATTACAACTGTTGTTTATCTTAAATATCCGTAGTCAAATATGTTGATTAATAGGACATGCACTATGCATGGAGACTAGTATGTGGGTAGATTGATATGGAGATATCAAGTCTAACACATGGGCATGCATTAGGAGTAATGGCATACTGGATCGACCCACCACGAGAAGACTACATATAAATTATGTGAATGTCACAAGTGATTCTCGTAGTGACAATGGCGTTGTCGTCCTTAGACTTGAAGTCAGTAAATACTCTAGTTGTGAAATATCATGTTTGATATTATCAAACGTTACACTGTAACTGTGTAACTATAAAGATGGTAATCAGACAAGCAAGCTGAGAGAGGAGAGAATTTTCCCTCCCACATAATGGGAGAAAATACGGAGATTCGAGGGGTAGTGCTTATGAAATACCTTGACAGACTCAGATAAATCAATATGTGATATTGATGTTATCTGTACAGATAAGCCTATTTACAGGATCGAGAAATTATGGATTGGATATACGAGTGAGACACTTATGTCTCGTGTCCAATCCAGATATGAAGACAAAGGGACATATGTTCGAATAGATGCCCTAGAGGCAATCTTCTTTAGTATGAACATTATATTTTGGCTAGAATAATCGTTGTATTATTTATGGAGATATTTAAAATAATGAAGTACTTAGATTTCAATTGTTGTTTATCTTAAATATCCCTAGTCGTTTATATTGATTAATAGGACGATCAACTGTAGACTAGTATGTGGGTAGATTGATATGGAGATATTAAGCCTAGCACATGGGTATGCATTAGGGATATTGGCATACTAGATTTACCCACCACGAGAAGGCTACATTAATTATTTTAATGTCACAAGTGCTTCTCGTTGTGACAATGGTATTGTGGTCCTTAGACTTGAAGTCACTAAATAGTCTAGTTGTGGAATATTGTATTTTGATACCGTCAAACACTACCCGTAACTCGGTAGAAATAAAGGCATTTATCGGACATAATAGGAATCAAGCTTAGAATGGTAGTGATGTAGAGAGGATTTGTCCCTCCCACATATGGGAGAAATATCCACGACCACTCGAGGAGTAGTGCTTGTAGAATGTCTGGCCAGACTCAGATAAATCAATCTGGGACATTGATGTCATCTGCATGGATAAGACTATTCCCAGGATCGAGAGATTTTGGATTGGATATACGAATTTGACTTGTATGTCTCGTATTCAATGCATATATGGAGATAAATGGATAATACAATGCGGTAAAATTGGTCACAAGGTTTGTCGGATCACTGACTATTTATATTAGTAGGGTGGCGTAGATGTGTTGCTAGACACCGCTCTATGTTAGTGATTCTTACTACCAACTAAGTAGAAACCTATGTGGTCACACACCATATGGATTAAATCGGAATTCGGGATTACTTAGTAGGACTAATTAAATAAAAGGATCAATATGCAATCACAAGCAAACTTAGTAGGACTAATTTGCAAAGTGGACTAACCCGTGTATGGAAAGGATTAGTGTTTGCAAAGTGGACTATCCCTAGATTATTTTCTCATAAGTATATTTCCACAATTGAGAGAGAACAAAGCAACGAGAGAGCAAGACAAGGAGGTTGAGACCCCCCCCCCCCCACGTCCGCCCCTCCCTCGCCGTCGGCCTCGCGAGGCGCGGCCCTCTTGGGTGTCCCGTTTGCGTGATCTTCTTCTTCCTCCTTCTACCGTTTCTAGTACAAAAGCGTGAGAAGGATCCGGAGCAATCCTATGTGTGGGTATTCATAGAGACGTGGACGCTATTCTACGTAAAGTGATAAACTCAGACCAACAAGGTACACGATTCTAATATCCCTTACCATTGTTATGATGCTCGATCTGCGATTCACAGAGAGTCTTGAACGAATTCAAATTATTGTTTTTTCGCTGTGTAATTCGTATCAAAACCTTACAGTGGTATCAGAGCCACATGTCATAGCGCATAACTTGGTTTATGTGTTACTGTTTTGTCAGTTTTTTCACTATTTTTACACGTTTTAGTGAAAAACTGAAATTGACATAATGATGCAAATTGAATATGATTCAATAGGGAATGAGCTAATTTGAATCGTCGTATAAAATTAGCGAAGTCCATTCACATATGATGTGCCTTTTGGTGATTTGAAATCTAAGGGTTTGGGCACAATTTTAATGGAAAAAAGGTGTTTTTCTTCAAAATTGGAAATAGGCAAGCTTGGGAAGGAAGGAAGGAAGGAAAGAAACAACCATAGGGTTTGACGCTAGAGCAGTCCGTCCCCTCCTTGCGCGCCAAGCATGACAGGGCCAAGGGCCGGCCCGGCCTAGCTAGCGGCTCGGCCGCATAGGGTAGGGCCGACTTGCCCAAGGCCTTTTGGTGGCCCGTTGTGGGTTCCGCCTTAGAGTTTGGTGAGCCCCTTGGACCATTTTGATCCTAGAAAATCCCAAAATCAATTAAAATTGACCATGCGCGTTAAAATTGGATTTCAACTGTATTATGAGCTTTTGCATGGTGATTGGATGTGGCCTTATATGTGGATGTTGTTGATGTTTATTTTTGTTGTTTGGTTTTATTGTAATCAATGTCATTAATTAAGTTTTTCGGTCTGCGTGTCATCTTCTCCTTGAGGTCTCTCTATTTATTATAGGTGCTAGCTAGTATTAGATAGTTAGATGATAGTCAAGACATGGAGAAGAAGCTTAAAGAATTGAAGAAACCACAAGAAGACATTATTCCACAAGCTAAGGCGCATGGACTAAAGATGGAGGCACATGGATATGAGCTTGGTGTTTTTAGGGCTTATAGATATTCTCATTGACTTGGGAATATCTTAGTTTTAGGAGGCCACATCCACATTTCGTTTATTTATTATTTTTGGTTATTTAATTTATTGTCTTGTTATTTATTTTTGGTGTATGGATGATGCATAGAAATTGTGACGAGATGATAACTAAAAACCTCGAATATTTTATTTTGGGATTTCACAACCCAAATAAGTAGATCAGTTGGATCAACTAAACAATTAAAAATTAAAGGTAAAATTCATCAAATTAAATATTGCGTTTTTACCTTCTCGTTACTTAACACTCGTCAAAACTATAATGTATTAAATTCGGGCTAATGAGATTTGATTCTTTATAGGATGACGCGATGACACAAGCAAGTAATGTGAAATTATTGAAGTAAGAGGTTGGACGCAATTAGGCTACTTCGATAGGATTGAAAGCCTAGATGCAAGAAAATTGGGATTATCTATGGGGTAGTTAAATAAGGAGTTATTTGCCCAATTGAAGCAAGAGTTGCATAGGATGCAACTGGAAATTTTTCCTACCAAAATAACTAATTCTTGGGTGACTTGCCAAAGCAAGCTGAAGAGGAAGTGAAATATGGATCTTGCCCACTAGAAGATATATATGATATTTTCCGCATTAATAGAGAAGGTTATTAATCCGAGAAAAATAGTGTGAGCTATGTTTAATAATCTAGCCATTATTAAATGTAGTCATTTGTTCACATACTAAAACTTCTATATTTCTCATTTTATAGAATTCCAATGGCAAACAACTCATCGAATTCATCACAATCCCTACAATCAGTCCTTGAAAAGGACAAGCTTTCAAGAAATAAGTTTTTGGACTGGTACAGAAACTTGAGAATCGGTATCAAGCAAGAAAAGAAACTGTACATTCTAGAAGAGCAAGTTCCTGAAGGTCCAAAAAATAATACTCCTGCAGCCATAAAGGCATATCAGAAGATCGTTGACGATGCTAATGATGTGGCCTGCCTTACGCTTTGCACCATGATCCAAGCTTTAGAAGCAACATGAGGACATGGTTGCGTATGATATGATTATACACTTGAAGCAGCTCTTCCAAGAGCAGGCTAGGCATGAGTGGTATGAAGTGTCCAAGGCATTGTTCAAGTGTGATCTGTTAGAGGGAAACCCAGTGGGGCCTCATGTACTGCACATGATTGGGTACTTGGAAAGTCTCAATCGTCTGGGATTTCTGGTTGTTCAAGAGCTGGCCACTGATCTCATCTTGCAATCGTTGCCTAATAGTTATGGACAATTCATTATGAACTATAACAGGAATGAGATCAGCAAGCCTCTACCATATTTTCTCAATATGTTGAGGACAGCTGAGTAAAGCATCAAAAAAGGGAAAAGGCAAGGCCATAATGATGGTTAGCAAAGGAAAGAGCAAGCGAGTTGCATCTACCTCCAAAGGAAAGAGCAAAAAAGTTGTGAAATCCAAGGAACCTGCTTTAAAGCCCTCTGGGGGCGTGACTAAGGGGGAGTGTAACTACTGTAGTCAGCCTGGACACTAGAAAGGAACTTCCCAAAATATCTGGAAGATAAAAGGCTTGGAATAGTGATTCCACCACCACAAGGTATTTTTGTTATAGATGTCAATCTGTCTTTCTATTCATCTTGGGTATTGGATACTAGATGTGGATCTCACATTTTTCGAAATGTACAGGATCTAAAGAGAAGCAGATGATTGGCTAAAGGGGAGATAGTCTTCCGCGTGGGTAATGGAGCAAGAGTTGTTGCATTAACCGTAGGCATTTATGGGTTATCTTTACCTTCTAAACTTATCTTAGAATTAGACAATTGTTATTGTGTGCCTGTTATGAGAAGAAACATTATTTCTATTTCTTGTTTGGACAAGACATGTTTTTCTATTAAAATAAAGGACATGTGTTGCTTCATTTATTTTGATGGTTTGCGTTATTGTAATGATTTATTTTCTAATGGATTATATATCCTTGATCTAGATAACTACGTATATAATATTTATACCAAGAGGATTAAAACTAATAATTTAAATCCGACGTACTTATGGAACTGTCGTTTAGGCCATATAAACGAGAAACACATTTCTAGATTCCATAAGGATGGATTACTAGACTCATTTGATTATGAATCATATGAGACATGTGCGTCTTGTTTATTAGGAAAAATGACAAAGTCCCCTTTCAATAAGATAGGTGAGAGGACTAGTGAGAAATTGGCTCTCGTGCATACTGATGTAAGTGAGCCATGTGCCACGCCAATCAGAGGTGGTTATCTTTATTTCATTACATTTACTGATGATTTCAGTAGATATGGATTTGTATACCTTAGGAAGGCAAAATTTGAATTCTTTGAAAAGTTCAAAGAATTCAAGAACAAATTAGAGAAGCAACTTGGCAAAAGTATTAAGCCCCTACGATTGGATTGTGGAGTAGAACACTTAAGCCAAGAGTTTGAGGATTATCTTAGAGAGTGTGGGATCTTGTCCCAACTCACTCCACGCAGAACGACATTGTGGAATGGCATGTCCTAGAGGAGGAATCGAACTCCGTTGGACATGGTTCGATCTACGATGTGTCAAATTGATCTTCCATTATCATTTTGGGGGCACGCTCTATCATGTGCAGCTTTCAGCCTTAACTGTGTTCCATCCAAATCTTTCATGAAGACTCCATATGAGATATGGACTTGGAGGTGTCCCACATTGTCTTTTATGAGGATTTGGGGCTGGGATGTCTATGTAAAATTTTTACAAATAGACAAGCACGGACCCAAGTCGGATAAGTGTAAGTTTGTGGATACCCTAAGGAAACGAAGGGATATTATTTCTACAGTCCAGCCGAGAACAAAGTGTTTGTTGCCCGGACGGGCGTGTTTCTAGAAAGATAATTTGTCTCTAAAGAAACCAAGGGGAGGACTTTAGAACTTTAAGAAATTCAAGAACCACAAAAAAGTGATCTAGAATGGAACATGATCAGGAACCATAAGTTGTTGTGGAGCAACCTGTTCAAGAAACATAAGAACTTCGTAGATCTAGTAGGGTGACTCACTAATCATAGATGATGAGCCTACTACCTATGGAGAGACCATGAAAGCGACGAGCTCTCAAAAGTGGCTTGAGGCCATGAGATCCGAAATGAAATCCATGTATACCAACAAAGTATGGACTTTGATGGAACCACCCCAGGGGGCTCAGCCAATAGGGTGCAAGTGGGTCTTCAAGAAGAAAACCGACATAGATGGCAAAGTGATTGCCTATAAGGGCCGATTGGTGGCAAAGTGATTCAGACAGATTCATGGTATTGACTATGATGAAACCTTTTCCCCAGTCGCAATGACCAGAGCATGCCCATAAAGTATGGAAATTAAAGCGATCCATTTATGGATTGAAGCAAGCTTATAGGAGTTGGAATCGACGTTTTGATGATGGAGTCAAAGAGTTTGGCTTCATCAAGAGCAAAGATGAATCTTGTGTTTAGAAGAAGGTTAGTGGGAGCTCTGTTGTGTTTCTGGTCTTGTATGTGAATGACATACTACTCATTGGAAACAACATTCCTACCTTGAAATCTGTTAAAGATTGGCTAGGAAAGTGTTTCTCAATGAAGGACTTAGGGGATGCAGCTTATATACATGGTATCAAGATCTATAGGGATAGATCGTGGAAGCTGCTTGGTCTAAGACAAAGTCATATATAGACAAGGTGTTGAAACGGTTCAACATGCAAGCCTCCAAGAAAGGATTATTTCCCATGTTGCATGGAGTCACCCTTTCAAAGGCTGAATGTCCCTCCAATGAGATAGTGAAGGACCGCATGAGTAGGCCATATGGTCCATCATATACGGCATGTTATATAGATGTGTCAAACGCGTTGAGTATGGCAAGAAGATATCAGTCCAATCCGGGTGAGAGTCACTGGATAGCTGTCAAAAACATCCTTAACTACTTGAGAAGATATGAGTATGCGTTTTTGAGATATGGAGGGGAGGAAGAGCTGCGTGTAAGGGGTTACACTGACGCAAGCTTCCAAACCGACATAGATGATTTGCCTGAATGGAGGAGTTGTGAGCTGGTAAAGTTCCGGTCAAGGAACGGTTGTTGATTCTACAACTGAGGCTGATTACATTGCTGCGAATGGCACATAAAAGGAGGTTGTTTGGATTAGGAAGTATTTACTGAGCTTGGTGTGGTTCCTAGCATTCTGGATTCGGTTGAGTTGTATTGTGAAACCACTGGGGCGATCGCACAATCCAAGGAATCCAGGTAACACCAGGAATCCAAGCACGTACTCCGGAAGTTCCATCTTATTCGTGAAATAATCAATAGAGGAGATGTGAATATATGCAAGACTCCTAAAAATGAGAATCTGTTAGATCCACTTACAAAGCCGCTTGTTCAGTGCAAGCATGAAGGGCACACTAGATCTTTCGGCATACGAGATGCACGGGATTGGCTCTAGTGCAAGTGGGAGACTGTTGGAATAGATGCCTTAGACGAAATCTTATTTAGTATGGACATTATATTTTGGCTAGAATAATCGTTGTATTATTTATGGAGATATTTAATATAATGCAGTACATAGATTACAATTGTTGTTTATCTTAAATATCCCTAGTCGTTTATATTGATTAATAGAACGATCGAATATAGATTACTATGTGGGTAGATTGATATGGAGATATCAACTCTAACACATGGGTATGTATTTTTATGATAATGGCCTACTGGATTGACCACCACGAGAAGGCTACATTAATTATGTTAACGTCACAAGTGCTTCTCGTTGTGAAATTGGTATTGTGGTCCTTAGACCTGAAGTCACTAGATACTCTAGTTGTGGGATATTGTGTTTTGATGTCGTTAAACACTACACCAGGACTGGTTAGCAATAAAGGCATTTATCGGACATGATAGGAAACAAGCTTAGAGATGGTAGTGATGTAGAGAGGATTTTTTCCTCCCACATAAGGGAGCAAATATCAACGACCACTCGAGGGGTAGTTCTTATAGAATGTCTGGCCAGACTCAGATAAATCAATATGGTATATTGATGTAATCTGCATGGATAAGAGTATTTCCAGGATCGAGAAACTGTGGATTGGATTTACGAGTGTGACTTGTATGTCTCGTGTTCGAACCGGATATGGAGACAAATAGATAATAAAATGCGGTAACATTGGGCACAACGTTTGTCGGATCACTGACTATTTCTATTAGTTGGGTGGCGTAGATGTGTTGCTAGACATCGCTCTATGTTAGTAATTTTTACTACCAACTAAGTAGAAACCTATGGGGTCACAGACTATATGGATTAAAACAAACTTTGGGATGAATTAGAAGGACTAATTAAATAGAAGGATCAATACACAACCATGAACAAACTTTGTAGGACTAATTTTCAAAGTGGACTAATCCGTGTATGGACATGATTAGTGTTGAGGCGAACATGTAGTTAATAAGGAGTTATTAACTATACAAGGGCACTCCTAGATTATTTTCCATAAGTGTGTTTTCAAAATTGAGAGAGAACAAAGCAAGGAGAGAGCAAGACAAGGAGTCCGAGACCCCCCTGTCCGCCCCTCCCTCGTCGTCGGTCTCGTGAGGCTCAACGGTCTTGGGTGTCCCGTTTGCGTGATCTTCTTCGTCCTCCTTCTTCCTTTGCTAGCACAAAGGTGTGAGAAGGATTTGGAGCAATCGTAGGTGTGGATATTCATAGAGACGTGGACGCTAGTCTACGTAAAGTGATAAACTCAGACAAACAAGGTACACGATTCTAATTTCCCTTACCATCGTTATATTGCTAGATCTGCGATTCATGGAGGGTCTTGAACGGAAACCAATTATTGTTTTTCCGCTGTGCAATCTGTATCAAAACCCTACAACATATACAACGCGGTAACATTGGGCACAAGGTTTGTCGGATCACTGACTATTTATATTAGTTGGGTAGCATTGATGTGTTGCTAGACAACGCTCAATGTTTGTAATTGTTACTGCCAACTTAATAGAAACCTACAGGGTCGCACTCCAAAAGGATTAAACTGGATATTGATGTTTATTGTATGACTAATTAACAATTATATGGATCAAGGATTAGAACGCTACCACATGAAAAGTTAATTGGACTAAGTTGCAAAGTGGACTAATTCGTGTATAAAAGGGGATTCCTAGCTCTATTATTTCACAAGATTTGCCATGGAGTAAAATAACAGAAAAAGGAGAGAACACCCAGGATGTTCCGACCCTACCTGTCGGCCTATACCCGTCATTGACCAAGGCTTCGTCCTCGTTGCTCCATTTTGTGTGATTGCTTGATCTATTCTTCGACGTTTCTAGCACTAGGCGTGGAGAAGATTCCAATTCTCAATCCTAAGGTGTGGATATCATAGAGACGAGGACGCTTTTCTTCGTTGTGATCACACAAACTTACAAGGTACACAATATCTCTTTTTTATCAAGTTATGATGGCTTAACCTGCGATTTGTGGAGGGATTTGACAAGGAAATTATTATTGTATTTCCGCTGTGCATCCCGCATCAAAACCCTACATTGAAGAACACTAAGAACATGATGAACATAATAATAAACACAAAATGGGTTGTATTTTTCCACAATTCGTACCTTGTAAGGTAAAATAGTCACAAAAATGTCAAATTGCACCCCCTATTAACTGAATGTAACAAAAGGGTGGTATTGGTCCACCATCCATCCACTGACAGGGGGTATCTATCTCTGACAGGGGACCATATGGTATTTAACCATAGTGCATGGGAATATATGTATTTTAGCGATAATGGAGGGGTGGAAATTATCATTTACCCTTAATAAATTAGTGTATGCATATTTGAATTTGTGATGAAGCCAAAGGTTATTCATCCCCTCTCCCCTATTTTTGATATTTGGGACAATTTTTAACCCATTCAAAATCTTTCAAGATGAGGTTAACTCTCCTTTTTTACTATTGCTAAAAAATAAGAAGATATTGCTATCTGAAAGTGTGAGTGTGCAAGTGGTAATGCAACTAAGATACTCTAGAAGGGGGGGGGGGGTGAATAGAGTATGCCAACTTTTTGCAAAACTTGCTAAGAAGATAGAATCTTGTGACAGCTAGTGTAGTTCAAGGCCTTGAAAACAAGTTCAAGCCATTGAAATGAAATACATTTTGAAATAGATCAGTCAAGTCTTTTTCAAGGCCTTGAAAAGAGTTTCAAACCCTTGAAAACAGACAAGTACGAATGCTGTAAAAACTGAGTAAGTAAAGAAACTTTAAATGCAAGAGACAAGTGATTTATAGAGTTCAGTTCACTTGGACCTAATATCTACCTCAGGGATCTGATCCCTGCAGGATTTTCAACACAATTATTATTAATCAAAAGCTAAGCCCTAGATCTCAAGCACAGAGAGATGCATTACTCTGTTACAACTTGTGGTTTTCCCTAACCTATCTAGTACCTGCTCTAGCTAACTGATTAACCAAGAATTATCTATTGTTCACCTTGAACAATCCTCGAGAATAAAGATAGAAATATTACATAAATGATCTACCAATAAAGTACAATACAGAAGAACACTTAGAGTGTAGAAACTGCAGTGAAGTATGCAGTGATCTTTTGTGAAATGGATTGTGAGAATGATGAACTTCTTTGATGCTTGTCAATCCAGAACTTTTCTCTCTTTTTTCCCGTTGAGTATTGTGTCTTGTTACTTCAGAATGTAGCTCTATTTAAACTTCAAACAGCTCTTCAAATCTTCCCAGATTTTCAGCAACAAATCTTCTATTTTGTAGCAACAGACTTTGACTCTTTGACAATATTCTCCAACGGTTAAGTGATCACAATCTCCAGAGATAATGTCGTGATCTTGTATTTGAATAGGTTGAGAAGCTGTCAAGCCATTCAGATCAAACACAGAATCATCTTCTCAATTATTTCCTTCCCTGCAAAAGTCAGTTTAGGAAATAATCTCTGCAAACTAGGAAATAAAATTCCCTGCAAAATCATAGTCAAACAGATGATATTTTATGTTCAGGCATGTTAGAATAATTTTTCTTTCATCATCAAATAACATTAAATCAAAAATATGAAGGAGGGATATGAAATCAGCTTAGAAGAGTTCACAGAAAACTCCCCCTGAGAATGTTCATGTAGGTTAAACAGTTTCAAGGCTTTGAATCCAGTTTCAAGGCCTTGAAGCCTGTGATAACTGATTCAAGGCTTTGAAAGATGATTCAAGGCCTTGAAATAGTTAAACTATTTCAAGCCTTGCACAACCTGGTCTTACAATATCCCCCTTGATGAAAGACAAAACCAAATTTTGTTTGATCGTTAGTCTCTGCAAAAAATACTGATTAGTTCACAGTTCATAATAACACAGTAATTCTAAAAAGTTCCAACTTATTCAATTCAGCAATAAAAAGTTCAGCAGATAATCCCTAAACATAAAACATAAAAAACCTATAATTTTCTCCTCCTTTTTCACTTTCATCAAAAAGATAGAGAAGATATTGGATCAAGTGTCTGGAAAATTTTGAAAAGAAAACTTAAAAACTTAAAGAAAAAGAGAGAGTGGGGAAGTAAGAGTAGGCAAGATTAAGGGTTTGTGTCTTCATTTCCATCTTGATCTCCCTCTTCTTCATCACTGTCTTCAACATCAGTCTTATCCTTTTCTTCATGTTCATCTTCATCCTCACTAGCAACGGTCACTTCTTCAGTCTTGTCCTTTGTAGCAGCCTTTGGAGATTTCTTCTTTTTCTTCAGAGTAATCAGCAGATCATCTGAGTCAGGAATGTTGACTTCATCTCCTTCCTAAGCAGCTTGTTCCACCACTTGCTTTCCCTTATCTTTGACTGGAGCAACCTCTTCCTGGTTGGAATGTTCACTAGGAAGATTCTTGTCAGAGTCACCCTTATTTGTACCTTCTTCATCCTCAGGAACATCAAGCAAAGTCATGCTCCCGAAGATTCTTTCCACCATATACTTCACTTGAACCATATCAGTTTCAAGTCCATAAACAGTTTCTTTGATCTCTTCCAAATCCAACTCCAAACCATCAAGTCTCTGATTGTCTGTAGGCTGAGAAGTCTGACTTGAAGTGGGAGTCAAGGTCTTGGGCTCAAGAAACTTCTTTGCACCCAGTTCTTCTTTAGTCAAATCTGAGTACAACTTCCAAATCTTTTCTTTAGTCTTCACCACTCCAATGTTCTCAAAGGCCTTCTCATTAAGCATTCCCATGCTAGAAGTGACTGATTCCTCTCCACCAGTTGGAATCTCGAAGTGTTCAAAGAAAAATGTGAGCATATTTGCATAGGACAGAGGATGTTTCCTTTGATTGGTATGGCTAAAGAGCATATGTTCAATCACTGAATTTGGAAGATCAATCTCATAGCCATGCATGATCAGATACATGATATGCAACATTCTCTCAGTCACCAACTCTCTAGAGTGCTCTCTGGGAAAGATACACCTTACCAAAATAGTGTGAAGAACTTTGGCTTCAACATTTAACACAGAGTGTGTTAATTGTTTAGCTGAGGTGCAGTGTTTGGTATGTAGAACTCTTTTCTGGCTAGTTTCAGTATTTCTGTCTTTGGTGGGTGATTGCTTGTTTCATACCTCTTGGGACACCCTAGCACATTGGAAAACTCAGAGTGGTCCAATTCAACCTGTATTCCATCAACTCTAGACAGAATTACCAAGTGTGCTAATCTCTTAACTTGTTTCATGTTCAGATAGAAGATTCTGGCGAGTCTTGGGCAGGCTAACTCTTTAGGGTTCAGCATAAACCACAGAGATGCACTTAAGATTCATGTGTTCTACCATATGCGTATTGATCACACTACAAAAAGCAATAGATCTGAAAGCAAAAGCATCTAACCACTGAACTTTGGAGGTGTTTGAGACAAACCAAGTTTCATCAGGGTTTGAGGTCTTTGAGTAGATTTGCAGAGCCTTCTCCATATGATCTCTGGTTGTTCTTCTGTTACCTTCCCTTTCCCTTTTTTAGCTTGAGTTGCCTTCTTCTTTTTCTTCAACTTCTTGGGGCTAGAGATCTCAGCTTCAGGTTGCTTCTCTGCAGCAGCTTTCTCTTTCTTCTTCTTCTTCTTTTCTGAGGAGGGATTTGCACCCTTCCTGACTTTCTTATTGGGTGGAGGAAGCTCAGTAGCTGCCTCTGCACTAAGAGTTCTAGAGCTAGAGTATCCACTTATCTCTTGAACCTCTTCCACTGTTGTCTTTCTCTTTTGCTCTGAACTAGGTTTTGATCCTCCAACCATCTTGTTTCTGTCTGAAGCTCTCCTTGCTCTCATTAGGGTTTGGGAGAAGAATAGAGAGAGGTAGGAATGATACGGAGAGAAGAGAAGAGAAGAGAAGAAGATAAATACTAAAAGTGTTTGAGTTTCAAAAGGAAACTAGAATATCTCTCTGATCTGAAAAGATCTGAAATAATCAGAGAGGATTCAAAATCTTTTAGTCCATTCGAAAGAAATAATTTCATATTATATTTGGCTAAAAAGAATTTTTGAAAAAAGTGGGGGCTATATTGAGCAAATATCTACAGAGATATCACCCAATACAGAATGATCCAAGGTTATTAACTACTACTATAGCATACTTATTTTCAAGGCTTTGAAAACGTTTTTAAGGTCTTGAAATGCTGTAACACTGCAACAGATAAAAATCAAAGCTTTGAAATGATTCAAGGCTTTGAAAATCAGTTCAAATATTTGAAATCATATACAACTTACCTTTCTTACCTGATGCTCCCCCTAAAACAATGCATCTTTGTTTAACATTCCCAATTCCAATCTTAGACCTGAGAATCTCTCATCTGCTAATGGTTTAGCAAAGATATCTGCAATTTGCATGTTAGTAGTAAAAAATTCAAGAAGAATATCATCTTTTTCAGCATGATCTATGATGAAATTGTGTCTGAGATCAATGTGCTTGGTTATTGAATGTTGAACTGGATTCTTTGTAATTGAAATTGCACTGGTGTTATCACATTTAATGGGTATGCTTCTGAAATCAAATCCAATGTCTCTTAGCTTTTGAGCAATCCATAATACTTGTGAACAACATGCTCCTGCAGCTATATATTCAGCTTCGGTTGTTGATAGAGCAACTGAATTATGTTTCTTGGAATGCCAACTGATCAAGGATGATCCAATAAATTGGCAAGTTCCTGAAGTGCTTTTCCTATCAACTTTGTAACCTGCAAAGTCAGCATCTGAAAAACCATACAAAGAAAAATTAGAGTGTATTGGATACCAAAGCCCTAAGTCTTTGGTTCCATTGAGATATCTGAAGATTCTCTTCACAGAACTTAAGTGTGATTCCTAGCACACATGCATACACTAAACATGATATCTGGTCTGCTTGCTGTGAGATAGAGTAATGATCCAATCATACCTCTATACTCTTTCACATTTACACTCTTACCAGATTCATCCTTGTCGAAGGACAGTGTAGAACTCATAGGAGTCATGGCTTCCTTACAATGAGCCATGCTATATTTTCTTAACAAGTATCTTGTGTATTTTATTTGATGCAGAAAGATGCCCTTCTTCATTTGATGTATTTGAAGTCCTAGGAAGAAGTTCAGCTCTCCCATCATACTCATTTCAAATTCCCTGCTCATAAGACTTGAGAATTCTCTGCACAAATGATCATTAGTAGCTCCAAACAAGATATCATCAACATAGATCTGAAATACAAGCAAGTCTTTCTCATGAGTCTTTATGAAAAGGGTCTTGTCTACTAATCCTCTTTTGAAATCATTTTCAAGCAAAAACTTTGACAGTCTTTCATACCAAGCTCTTGGAGCTTGTTTCAAACCATAAAGTTCATTGTCAAGTTTGTAAACATGATCTGGAAACTTGTCATTTTCAAAACCAGGAGGTTGTGCTACATAAACTTCTTCTTGTAAGTAGCCATTCAAGAAAGCACACTTCACATCCATTTGAAATAATTTCATGTTCTTGTGAGATGCAAAAGCAAGCAAAATTCTAATTGCTTCTAACCTGGAAACTGGAGAAAAAAATTCCTCATAATCAATACCTTCTTCTTGGTTGTAACCTTGAGCAACTAACCTTTATTTGTTTCTGATCACTTTGCCACTTTCATCCAACTTATTTCTGAACACCCATCTGGTACCAATGACAGACTGGTTTGTAGGTTGAGGAACCAGGTTACAAACCTTATTCCTTTCAAACTCATTGAGTTCACTTTGCATAGCAATGATCCAGTCTGCTTCTTGGAATTCTTCCTTCACCGTTTTAGGTTCTACAAGAGAGATAAAAGCATTAAAAGCACATAATTCTTCAACTGTGATCTAGTTTGTGTACCAGTGGTTGGATCTGAAATGATATTATCAACTGGATGAGATGATAGATATATGAATCTCTTTCTTGGATACCAGGGTTCAGGTTCTCCATAGATCTTCTCTGGTCTTGAAGTAGTGGCTTTGTCACTTATATCCTTCTGATAATCTTTTTCAAGGCTTTGAGGCTTATTTTCAAGGCCTTGAGCACCATTTTCAAGGTCTTGAAAATGTCTTTTGTTTTCTTCTGAGCCTTTCTTGAATTCCAGTGGATTCTCAGTCTCTTCTAGTGATTCATGCTTGTTCAAATTCAAGTCTGCAAAACTTTCACTCAAAGAACCATCATAGCCTTCATCAAAAATAACATGAATGCTCTCTTCAACTAGTTTGGTTCTTTTATTGTAAACTCTATAAGATTTGTTATTCAGATTGTAACCAAGAAAAATACCTTCATCACTTCTTGCATCAAACTTACCAAGATTGTCTTTTCCATTGTTATGGATAAAACATGTGCAGCCAAAGGGTTTGAAGTATGAAATGTTTGGCTTCCTCCCTTTGAATAATTCATAGGGGGTTTTCTTTAGGATAGGTCAGATCAAGCACCTGTTCAGTATATAGTTTGCTGTATTCACATCTTCTGCCCAATAATGTCTTGGCAGCTTGTTTTCAAGAAGCATTGTCCTTGATGTATCTTCAAGAGTCCTGTTCTTTCTTTCAACAACACCATTCTGTTGAGGAGTTCTTGGACAAGAAAAGTTGTGAGTAATACCATGTTTATAATTGATCAAATTCTCTACCATGATCACTTCTAATTGAAGCTACTGGTAGGTTTTTCATAGTTTGAAGTTCTCTGCAAAGCATTGAAAATTCAGAGAGGGCTTCAGATTTTTCTTTGAGAAACATGACCCAAGTAAATCTAGAAAATCATCTACAACAACTAGCATATAACTTTTACCTTTTGGAGTAGGAGTTCTCATAGGATCACAGAAATCCATATGAAGCAGTTCAATGGGTCTAGTTGTACTTACAAACTTCTTTGTCTTGAAGGAGCTTCTGGTCTGCTTGCCCTGAGCACAAGCTTTGCAAAATTCACCTGCAACTTTGTTAGTCTGAAAAGTATAAACATTGTTTGATCTAGAGGCTGTGAGAATGCAATCTCCTGATTACTCATTTTGCACCACACACTTCTCTTTTTCAAAGATAACTTTGTTGCCATTATCACAAACCTGAGATACACTAAGCAAGTTAAATTTCAAACCATCAACTATATATACATCAGAAATAGAATTTTCAGAATTTGTACCAACTTTACCAATACCAAAAATATTGCATTTGTCTTTGTCACCAAGAGTAATTGAACCTTCAGATTGCTCTTTCAATTCTGAGAATAAAGATCTCTTTCCACTCATGTGTCTTGAGCAACCACTGTCCATAAACAACCTCTGTTCTTTGATGTTGGTGACAACCTGCAAACACCAATCACTGCCTTACCCATCTGTTAGACCAAGTGTTGAATTTGGATTCATATTCAGGATCAACCATGTTAGGTGGTCTAACCCCTTTAGGAACCCAAATCTGTTTAACGTGTCCTTTGAGTTGAAATGGAAAAGTGTTCCTCATTATGTGAGGGTCTCTTCTTCTGAAAGGAAAAATCATTTTAACTTGACCAATTTTGCAGCAGTAATGACTTTTAGGAGAAGTTCTGTTTCCAGCTTTCACATATATGGTATTATTATTTCTTGTAAAGTTTCAATTGAATCCAATACCAGCTTTGTGAACAGACTGTGAACTTCCTCCAAGAATCAAGTTCAACTTGTGTTCTGATCCAGCAAGCCTAACTTTGACCAATTCAGATTCTTGAAGTTTCTCAGTAAGAGTAGTCTTTGTTTATCTAATTCACCAACTTGATATTTTAGATTAAAAATGCTGTTACTCATCAAAGAGTTCTCAGTGACTACTTCCTTGACTTGTGTATTTAAGGCTTTGAAACTGGTTTTCAAGGCCTTGAAATCACTGTCAGTCTTCTTCTGAGAGATTTCAAGATTCTGATTTAGACAAACAAGTTGTAAGTTCTCTTTTGCTTGCTCATGAAATTTTTCTTTCAAAAGTCTGATCTCTTTCAGATAATCTTCTTCATTTAAAAGCATTGTTCTAAGATAATCTGAGAGAGCATCTTTTGGTTTTAAAACAGACAGTTTACCATTACCTCAATGTTCTTATCAGAACTCTCATCATGCTTGGCCATGAAGAATAGGTTGGCATGTTCTTCTTCAGATTCTGATTCACTTGAGCTATCTGAATCACTTCATGAAGCTATCATAGCTTTCTTTCTTCTATCATGATCTTTCTTTTGAAAGCTCTTTCTTTTCTTGTGTGGACAGTCTCTTATCAAATTTCCTGCATCACCACATTCAAAGCAGTTCATAACCTTTGATTTATTTTGTGATGAAGACTTACCTTTGTAGTCCTTGCTACTGGATGGTCTATGTCTTTCTCTGTTGAAGTCTTTGTTTTCAAAGTTTTTCTTCATTTTTAGAATCCTTGTCAAGGCTTGGGAAATCAAAGCAAATGGATCTTCATAATCACCATACTCAGTTTCAAGGCTTTGAGTTCTCTCATTCTCTTTGGCTTTGAGATCTAAGTTCTTGATACTTTCTGGGAGCTCTCCATCAGCTTCATTCATAGATATTTCATGTGTCAGAAGCTTCCCTTGTAGGTAATCAAGTTGTAGAGTTGAGAGATTCTGAGCCTCTTCAATAGCTATGGTCTTTGGTTCCCACTTTGCCTTTGGAAGACTTCTTAAAATCTTCCTCACTTTTTCTTCATTGGAAAAATGTTTTCCCATTGAATCAAGGTTGTTAACAATGTCTGAGATAGATGTTGATCTTGGTTTGCTTGACTTGGCTGGTTCCTTCAAAAGTTACCACAAGCTTAATCCAGATTTCTTTGGCAGTAGTGCAGCCTGAAATCCTGTTGAATTCATATGTACTCAAAGCACAATACAAGATGTTAATATATTTGTAATTCTTAGAGAATTGCTCTAATTCATAAGAGGAAAGTGAGTCTTCAGATTTGGGAGTTCTAATCCCATCTTTCTCTGTGTAGAAAGTGTGAGGTCCATTCTGAATAATGGTCCAAAGCTCTATGTCTTGATCAATGATGAAAATTTTCATCAAAGCTTTCCAGTGAGCAAAATTTTCTCCACAAAATAGAGGCGCTCTGTTAGCAGCTCTTCCCCATGAGAAACAACCATCACCTCCAGTACTCATGATCACCAAATGGTTAAATATATACACTGATACAAGCTCTGATAACACTTGAAAGTGTGAGTGTGCAGGTGGTAATGCAGCTAAGATACTCTAGAAGGGGGGAGGGGGCTGAATGGAGTATGCCAAATTTTTACAAAACTTGCTAAGACGATAGAATCTTGTGACAGTTAGTCAAGTTCAAGGCCTTGAAAATAATTTGAAGCCCTTGAAATGAAATACAGTTTGAAATAGATCAGTCAAGTCTTTTTTAAGGCCTTGAAAAGAGTTTCAAACCCTTGAAAACAGACAAGTTTGAATGTTGTAAAAACTGAGTAAGTAAAGAAACTCTAAATGCAAGAGACAAGTGATTTATAGAGTTCAGTTCACTTGGACCTAATCTCTAGCTCAGGGATCTGATCCCAGCAGGATTTTCAACACAATTCTTATTAATCAAAAGCTAAGCCCTAGATCTCAAGCACATAGAGATGCCTTACTCTGTTACAGCTTGTGGTTCTCCCTAACCTATCTAGTACCTTCTCTAGCTAACTGATTAACCAAGAATTCTCTATTGTTCACCTTGAACAACCCTCGAGAATAAATATATAAATATTACAGAAATGATCTACCAATAAAGTACTACCTCCGTTTCTTCTCTATAGCACCAGTTTGACTTTTAGACTCGTATCTGGGTCACTTTGACCGGGTGGTTGGGATAGCAAAACGATGCGATTTTTCGATAATTTTTTCACCGTGTTATAGAGCAACTTTTACACTATGACGCCATGAAAAAAATTTCAAAAAATCGCATCGTTTTGCTACACAAATCACCGGGTCAAAGTGACCCAGTGAATAGTGACAAAAGTCAAAATGGTGTGATAGAGAAGAAACGGAGGTAGTACAATACAGAAGAACACTTAGAGTGTTGAAACTGCAGTGAAGTATGCAGTGATCTTCTGTGAAACGGATTGTGAGAATGATGAACTTATTTGATGCCTGTCAACCCATAACTTTGTCTCTCTTTTTTCCCGTTGAGTATTGTGTCTTGTTACTTCAGAATTGAGATCTATTTAAACTTCAAACAGCTCTTCAAATCTTCCCAGATTTTCAGAAACAAATCTCCTATTTTGTAGGTAACAGACTTTGACTCTTTGATAATCTTCTCCAACAGTTAAGTGATCACAATCTCCAGAGATAATGTCGTGATCTTGTATTTGAATAGGTTGAGAAGTTGTCAAGCCATTTAGATCAAACACAGAATCATCTTCTCAATTATTTCCTTCCTTGCAAAAGTCAGTTTAGGAAATAATCTCTCCAAACTAGGAAATAAACTCCCTGCAAAATCATAGTCAAACAGATGATATTTTATGTTCAAACATGTTAGAATAATTTTTCTTTCATCATCAAATAACAGTAAATCAAACATATGAAGGAGGGATATGAAATCAGCTTAGAAGAGTTTACAGAAAACTCCCCTGAGAATGTTCATGTAGGTTAAACATTTTCAAGGCAGTGAATCCAGTTTCAAGGCCTTGAAAATAGCTATAGCCTGTGATAACTGATTCAAGGCTTTGAAAGCTGATTCAAGGCCTTGAAATAGTTAAACTATTTCAAGCCTCGCACAACCTGATCTTACACTATCGAGGCATAATTCCTGAGTAGGCTTCACCACATAGACGAAATCGATCGCCAGCACCGCCTTGCGACTTCTACTAGCTCAACTACCATAATGTCTGGGGACAACAACACTTCAACACTTCCATCTCTGAAACATGGCAAGTTCTAGAGTTTCAATGGCAAGCAGTGTAATATAAAGTATAATACATATGCGGCGAGGTTGCATATTTTTGTTGTGTAAATAGTGTGCGTCTATATGCAACCGTAGTTGCATGTTTTTTATGTAATATAACATGCATATGTGCAACTATTACACTGTTTTGCAAGATATTCGTTCATTTACTTGCTATGAATATCTGTTTTCGTTAGACTTCCCACAAACATTACATGAATATAACAACAATGAAACATGTATTTGTATCAATTTTAGACAAACATAAACTACTTACAATAATATTAACTGTAGTATATATATATATGAAAATACATATTCTCATAAATATTTAATTTTAATATAGTTTACAAAAAACTTATCTAACTTACTCTATTTCATCTTACTTAACTTTTCGACATCATTCTCTAAATGAGGTCGAGCGAAATTTGACTACTAAAATGATATACAAATTTATTAAGGTTTGTATATTTTTAAAGAAAATATAGTATACAACATTGTAAATAAGTTCAGAACAATCTACAAGTGTAAATTGTTTGCTAAAAATATTCATCAAACTACAACGATTAAATTACATGTTCAAAAAGCAAATGGAGATATAATAGAAGAAATATATATATATATATATATTTGAATAATTTTCTTATTTATGTTTATAAATAATATATATATATATACATATATATATAACCATTACATTATGGTACATTTATCAATAATTTCTACTTCCCAGACTAAATAGGGGAGCACAAATGAAAAGAAAAGAGGAAAAAAACAAAAAACACAAAGAAGTAATATGATATTTCACAACAACTCACTTTAAAAAATGAAGTATAAATTTGCCACCATGTTAACAGCAACATTTTAATCAAATGTACACGCCGTCACTACATCCCTGCAAAAAGCTTAACCGAAAATCGTTTCCACTTCCATCTAGGGATGGCAATATGGTCCGATCCGATCTGAGATCTGAGCGATCCGAGCCGAATGGATCGGATCCGAATCCGATCCAATTGAAAATGGATCGGATTTGGATCGGGAAAGCCAGACCCGAACGGATTTGGACCTGGATTTGGATCTGAGGGCAGATCCACCGGGTTCCGATCCGATCCGATCCGACATATATGTGTGCTTTATAAATGTACCACCATTACCTCTCCACTTACACTTACAAGAAGAATACTATAGTAACTCCAACCTACAAAGCTATTTCTTTTGTTTTTTAGGATTCATAACTTATGAACATGACTTAACATAAGAAATAGTGTTGATTTTTTATGTTATTTTTCTATTTTATTGCAAACTAGAGCCGGATCCGATCTGAATCCGATCCGACCACGTACTATATGGATCAACGGATCGGGTTTGGATCAGCTGAATGAAACCCGATCCGATCTGATCCGAATCCGATGATGATCCGAACGGATTTGGATCGGATCTGGATCTCATTTCTCGTGGTCGGATATGGATCGGGAAGGGCCTGATCCGATCCGGATCCGACCCATTGCCATCCCTACTTCCATCTTCATGTCCAATCAGCGAAGAAACCCTCGTGCTCTTCCCCACTAATACTCCATCTTTTCAGAGAAAGCACTCAAAGCTTCTAAACAATTTCGAGTACTAAAACACTTAAATTTGTTCCTCAGTTAGACATTATCAGATGCTCCTCTCAGATCAGCTAATTATTTACTTTATAGCAACCACCTCCTTCTATCCATGTAAGTGTTCTCCTTTTTCTATTGAAATCCTATTCGGTAACATCACCATCTTCTCATGCTATTTGCACCGGCTCCACTACTTCAAAATCAAACTATGTATTCATCGCAGTGCATAGTATGAGTCATATATATCTGCAGATCATCGTTTCCTCTTTCCTTGCATAATTTGATTGTGCATAACAACTTGCAACAAGCCTTTACCCTAAAATAATGTTTTCCTAACAACAATTTTGGGTTTTTTTCCCTGCTCGTACCACTGATCTATTTTTGAAATTGCAGTATCACCATACAGATATTAGGAAGTCAATATTCACATAAATTCTTTGCTACTAAACACATGTAAGAAATTTCACCAATTATTCTTCTTGTGAGGCATCTTCAAAAAAACCCCATGTGCATCTATTTATTTTCAATTGCAGTGAACATGTTCAAGACATTAGCTAAATTATTTGTAGTTTTTGGGTTAATTTTCTAATGTATGAAGTTATAATTGCGATGATGTAACATCCTAAAACATTTCAACTCACCTAAGAACTACACTAGGTAAATGTTAGATTTCATTTTCCTTCATATTTCTCATTTGATTGATATACATAATTGAAATAAGTACAGGTTTTTTTAAAGGCATTATGATATGTTACTTCTGGTTCTGTTTCGCTTAGTAGCTTCTGTTTTGCTGACAAGATATTCTGAAATAATCCATGCATAAAGAGATATTTGACTTGAAGATTGTTCGCCGAACAAGCGCATTTTCCCGTTAGAGCACCTACATCTTCGTGATCCAGTATTGTTCCTCTCTCTATCTCTAAATTTTTTACAGCATGTCCAGTGTTTCCTTTTTCTTCCAGTGGCCACAAAATTCTGAGTCTATTGCTAAGATTTGCTATGCCAGTAAACCAAAATGTGTCCATAAGTGATATATTAAAACCTTACAAATTTCGTGGTGTCTGGACCTTTCATTTTGCATTTAGTAATGAATACAATATGAAATATAATGGAGGTTAAACATTCATTTTTTCACAATGTGTGCCAAAATAATTTTTTAAGTAGTCTGCATAGCTATTTTAATTTTTACTGACTTGGATATTGTAGTGCATCACACGTATACTAAGAAATGTACTTTCTTATATTGTTCATTCCGATAATTTCATTGAAAATTAAACAACCATAATCATATAAATTCCTTGCTTTCTTTCACACCAATGTGATTTTCCACAACTTCAGTAAGCTTCTGCTCATAATAATATGATTTTCATGTACTTGGTTATCCGTCATTCATTTTTAATTGACTTGCTTAGTTGTTGGATTTCATAACTAAAGCTTACAATTTGACGGGAGGACACAATTTAAGTTCATTTATAACAGAAAAAAAAAAGTTTGTAACAAATAAATATGATGCAAGTGTTAGTTCTTTTTCTCTCTGGACTTTCACGCTTTAGTATTGAATCAGTCAATGAGATCTGATCAGGGGAGAAAATCCTAAAAAATCGACTGTTATGGCTACTTTGACTTAAAACAGCCTATGTTATATTCATATATGTTACTTACAATTAAAATATGATTCATCTGTGTTATTTTTTTTGAGAATATTCAAATGTGTTATTCACTATACTTCTAATGCCTTACTTTTGCACACACATGAGAAAACACTCAAGTTGGACAATGCATATCTAGAAACTGATTGCTACACTAATCGAAGATTAAAATCTTACGCATAGTGTGAATCACATATAATATTCACATGTATTATTTTCAGAATAAATTTTCAAGCTTCGACCCCGACGTTATCCTACAAACTAAGTCACTAGACAATTCGTTTATGTCTACTTAGATATGGTAATATCTTGGAAATATTGTTTCTACATATTTTGGCATGTACACTATTATGCTCTTCATGCGTTCATTTTCATATACATCTTCTATCTATTAATATTCCTCATGCATACAACATATGATGTTTTTCATTCCATATGATACAAATTCTTTAATAATAAAGACCGGTTTCTTAAGTTAAAGTTCACAAATACAACACAACTCTGTATAATATGATTTTTTTATTATTTTGTTATTCTTATTTCTTTGCGACCTACTATTGTCCCATCTTATGTGAACTTAATTGTTATAACAACAAAGTAGAAATACTACCTGCCACTAAATCATACCCTCAAAATAACATGGTAAAACGATAATGGTCGTAGATATACAAAACTTCAAATAATAAAATAATCTTCTAGACAAACAACAATGATCAATAGCTACTCCAGAAGAATCTCGCAAATTCTCTGCAAGAGCATATAGATATATGCATAAGTCAGTTGTCACATGAAGCTTAGTTTTTAACCATAGGTGTTACTAAAAATTAATTACACACATATTAGCTCCATTACAGTGAGACATTTAGACATGTAAATTTCATCTAATTCGTTTTGTTTATCAAGATCTATGCATGTCAGCATAGTAGAAACTAATATAGAATACAATGCCTTCCTTGATATGTTTGATGTACACATAGCTAAAATGTCATATTCATCATATTTTACCTCACGTAGTAGATTCTAATTCTAATCTTCCTTGCTGCAGATTCATTCAGCATTTTACGCTGCACATAAAACTCACAATGGAACACCAAGACACAAGTCCAGCACTTCATCAGCAAGACAACTAACACAAAGCAACAACACTCAGTGTGCTGCCAAACTCAAAATATAATCCTCCTGTAGCAGAATATATCATCGCAACTATAGAATAAGCAAAAATTCAGCCTCAGTCTCCCCCGAGACACCAATACACGATGACAACCCCGACAATTTATCTTACACCTACAACTGCCACAGCTGAAGCAGTAGTAGAAACAACAACGTCATAATTGAAAGCCAATGATGAGAAATCAATTGATATGCTGAAAGAACAAATCCAGGTGTTAGAAAAACTAATTACACTCAATGAACAGTAAGTGGACATGGAAATTATGTTCATTATCAAACTCGAAGAACTGTGTCAAAATATTGCAAAGTTGAAGCCACCACCTCACGAACCAGCAACACAAAAAGATACAGAGATGACGATTCTCCATCAGCTCCTCCTTCAAAAACGGCCAAGTAGTATAATATTATCTAAACTTTATCTATTAGTATATATAATTATTGTACATAGGCTCCGTAATGTAATATGAAGTATGGACTTATAATAGTGATAAATCCTTCATAAGAGTCATCCTATGTACGTTCTACATTGTAATTTGTGTGGGTTTCGGTGCAAAGTAATGAATTACGGGCTTATTTGATGAGAAAATTCATTTATGGATGTTTTTTTAGCTTAAACGTACAATACGGGTGTTTCTTATTGGTTATGAGTATGATTTGAATGATTTATAACATTTGATCTTCGCAGTAGTGTTCGTGTTGTTGTTTGACAAGAATTACCTATCTGGGAATCAATTGGATATAAGAAACGAGCTTCGGAATAAAAGAAAAGAAAAAAGGATGAAAAGCAACTACGAAAATCCGAGAGCATCAGGATGTCTTCATAGGAGCACAATTTGTCTTCGTACGAATACAATGCCTTAGCCAAATTTTCAGAAAAGAAGAAATTCTTCCCAGAATAGCTTGCTGTCTGAGAGTAGGAAGATCTTCCTACGAAGACGAAAATGTCTTCCTACAAAGTACTTCGTACGAAGACATCGTCTGTTCATACGAAGACATGGGGAAGGTCATCCAAAAATAAGGAAATAATGCCTAAAGCTTTCCTAATTGAACTAGGACTCTTAGGGAATGTGCATAAGACATATTAGGTCGTATTTTCAGAGAGGAGACACAGAGAAGAAGGTTTGAGGAGCAACTTGGTGCTAGAGTTCGTCGTGGAAGCAAGGATTCATTCGTTTGATACCTCTACTCTTATCTTTTCATTTTTTTTATACATGATCACACAAACCCTTGTATTTGTGATCATGAATATGCATAGCTAAACTTCGTAGATTAGGAACCCAGTTTGGGGTTACGATTTTCACATTGATTATGCATTTTATGAATTGAGATTCATAAATTATAAACCTAATTGATTATTTGCATTTTCTATGATTGTTTTGTTATATTCATCCTTTCTAGTTAATTTGAGACGTCTTGATTAGCTAGAACTTAGTTTTCAATTATTTGGTAACTCGGTAGTTGTTGAACCGAAAAATCACACAATCGCCCATTCTTAGTGAAAGCAAGAAGTGGAATCGTTAGACTAGAATTCATCGTTAATGCATGTTTAGGGAAAGTTAGAACTTGGTAACTTGTTTTTAATCCAACCTAGTCATAGGATGCTCACTTGGTAACTCAGTGAGTTAGTATTTCTCGATTAGCAAAGTGAACTTTGTATGTGCTTCACAAATCATAGAACGTTTTCAATGAGAAGATCCTAGCAATCCCCCAACGAGGTGTCCTGGTTGTTTTTTCTATCTTAAATCTCGATAATTTAAATACTTGATTTGTCTTTTAAATTTTCTTAGTTTAAGTAACTCAATTGCATGCCCACACGAGGTTAATAAATACTAATTAGTTCACAACAAGTCTCTAGGATTCGACATTATTACTAGAATGATAGTTGTACACTTGCAGTTAATCTTCATCAACTCGCAGTTTAGCTACCTCCCAACGCAGTCAAGCTAAGCGACAAATTGTGCTTCACAGTTTTGTTCTAGCTACCTTGTAAACTATACTTTTCGGTATATGTGTGTGTGTGTCTTGAAAATCACTGCAACAACCCTGAATTGATAGTAAGTCATATGTATTTCAATCTACCAATTTGAACAACTTCAAATACACGAATTTATTTCTTTACTTCCACACCTTCACATTTCTTTCCTTCGATTACTGTTGCCTAGGTTGTTCTATCACATGTTGGTTCATAAGTCCAACTTTAATTGTTGCTTCTCAATATATGTCTAGTAAATTTTTGCCTCGATAGGAGAATAATATATCTTCTTTAATTATGATAAAATCCAACAATAAATACTACGCTTAGGAATCTTCAGTGCTATGAAGCGAAAAATGTAAATTATATGTTTTAAATTTCGATGATATACACTTTGAAGTCATAATCGAACATTATCATTTATTTTGCCAGTTGACAAGCTAATTTATGCAATTGTGTGTACTAACTTGACAACAGCATCAAAATCAACAGGGTGGAAATGAATATTTCCTGTAACTCGGGGGTAATAGTAAAAATTTGACATAAATTATTACTGGATGGAGTAGCCATTAACCATTCAATACTTTTAAAATTACTATTGGATGGCGTAGCCATTAACCATTCAATACTTTACTACTGGAAATGAATATTGCAGCTGCTTGCCTGCGATTGTCTCTCTCCATTTGTGAACTCCCAAGGTAACATCTGCTAAACACTTTCGTCCATTGGACATTCCCATTAATATTCCTTATTCTCTTCCTCTAGCAAACAAATTATGTGAATCTCTTACATATCATCTTTGTTTTCTAAAAATAGAATCACCACTTGACTGATTTCCTTCCGATTCAACTTATGCGGAAATTAGTGTGCTAGTCGCAAGTATACGAATATGGTAGTAGCGAGTGTATTTCAACTCGGATTATCGATCCCACGAGGACTATTACAGGTTTTTCAAGAAATTAATTTTAACTCAGAAAGTGTAAAAGGGAGGAGTAGTTTAAGATTTTGATTACCAACTAAGACGTAAATATTTTTATGAGAGTTTTCTGAATAATTTGAGTGTCGTAAATCTAGTGTTTAAGGTACTAGATTCCAGGATCCCCTAGGGTCTTTTCAGTTTACCGTTCTGTTGATTATGAAAACACACACCAGTTACTTATTCGTGCCAAGTACCAGTAGCGCAGTCATTATTCAGTTCCTGCACATTGCCACGATCCTGCATATTTCGGATCCTGTTAAGCTACCTAAATCTGCAGTTTCGTTCTAAGTCTGCTAGGGTTTCTAACATGTCCTAAAGGCACGGGTCAGATTCTCTAACATTTGTTCAAACGCTTAGGCTAGTCCTATCTCCCCTTCTCTTTTGGTTCTATCGGGGTAAGGTGCTAAATTTTGTCTTCTCTTCCTAACCCTAACCAGCCGTTATCACCTACCGGGTCGAATCTATAAAAAATTTGGTTTGCGACTCCGATCATGCATGAAAAGTAAAATCAAAGACAGAATAACGAATAAAAACTGCAGATATTAAGATCCTAAGATCATGAATCCATAGTAGAAAACAAAACTAGATACTGAGTATGAAACCCTAGGTTCACTGAGAACCTAGGTAAAGTGTTTAGCTACTGAATGATATAATTATATAACAAATTTCTATAATATAAATATAGATTGAGATCAAACGAGTGTCTTGGAATTTGGGTTCGTGCTTCCGTGCTCTCTAAGGATGCTAAGACTCCTCCTTGGATGTATTGTGTGTAAAAAACGAGCTCTGGACGTCCCTTTATATAATGTTGAGAAGCTTCTGGAAAAAATGCCTGAATTTATGAAATTGCCACTGACCAAACCCGCCTCAGAAAACTGTGACCAAACCTGCCTCAGATAACTGTGTGGCAGGCAGCTAGCCACGCAGACAGTGAGTCTTTCAGCTCCCGAAGTCTCCCTCTTTCCCCTTACATGTGTGGCTGTTGTGTTCCATGCTGACAAGGTCCTCTGGCATCTCAAAAGGTATATCTCTATCCCCTTCCTGTGTCGATGCTGCGTGGCTGGCAGCTAGCCACGCATACATGGGTCTTCCTAGATTGATTTCCTTCATTTTCTCTGTCTTCTTCCTCTAGATCTGCGTGGCTACTGCGTGGCTGGCAGCCAGCCACGCAGACAGCATCATGTTTCTTCCATACTTATCCAAAAAGTGGTCCTGAACTCTCTGCTTGTGCGGCTACCTGCGTGGCTACTGCCCAGACAGCCACCAAAACTGTCCAAAATCAGCCAAAATCTTGCTCATGGGTCTCGACCTACATGGCTACAGCGTGGCCACTGCCATCCATGCAGACAATGGCAAAAATATTGACATTTCTGCTCTCTGCCTGCGTGACTACTGCGTAGCTACTCCCAGCCACGCACGTAGCAGCTGTTTCAACTTCGCATAGCCATATATTTCTCATCCGGACTGTGTTTTGGCTCCGTGACCTGTCATTGGAAAACTCTTGAAGTCTAATTTCATTTTCCACCAGTCTCCCTCCACAATTTTTTTATAACTCAAGATATCTTAGAGAGTGAAAACTGGTCATTCTAGTTTCTCAAACTTTGCTTCTCTTCACCCCGCTTGAGCGTTTCTTTGTTTCCGAAGTTCATTTCATGCCTCAAATCAAATGCTAAGCATCCATTCCTGTCAAGAAAAAATGAACAACCATACCGAGCAATTTTATCTGCCAAATGACATCGAATTATGCATGAAATCGCCCGAATTTTGCAATTGAGCTCAAATTCCTCTTTTGTAGAATATGCTGGTTTGTTGGCTAAAACATGCTCAGAATGATGATAACTCATTCTAAAACAGTTCAATATTGGCTCACAGATAACTCCTAAATGCGAGTTACATCAACTCCAAGGTTTAAATTTTGTGCATTCCAGTTAAGATTAAGACTTGTCTCGCCCCATCCGACTACTATCTACTTTGCGTGTGTAGTTGTGACCTATGTCTTGCTTATCATATGGAGGAAGAAAACCCTAAAACATGTAATTCTTCCTCTCCCAAATTACAACCTGCACAATACTCTCACCTAATTTACTGAGTAATGCAAGTATACAGACCCCCTTCACAAATCTGATCTTTGTTGTTATTCAATTGGGGTTGATTACCCATGATTCGGTTGTTGCATTTGATTTGTTTTTTCCTTTAGAGTTGTTGCTTATCTCATATTCTTGACAGATTTGATTTAAACCAAATGTTCCAAATTTTTCATACTATGCCCCACTTTCACTTGCCAAATTAAAACTCCAAAAATATTATTTGCAAAATCAGATAAATGAATGTTAGTTTGTAATTTCTAAAAGTATGGCTTCCTAAGGAACATTTGAGGAATAAATTTTACATTTCGTCCATGGTATGTCAAACATAACCAGGAATATGTTTTCATGTATTTGATCCTAAATTTCTCGCATCATTCTAACACTCCACACCATACCCCGGAATCTGAACTTTGATACCGATGTTCAATGGGAATATCATTATTGCACAATATGAGTACCATGTATCTTGGTTCATATTATATATGAGTCTTCTGTTCTTGCTCCATTTGACTGTCCTTGCTTTAAAATTGTTGCCTATTTACTAACTACATGTCCCATCTATAAACAATCTCTTAACTGTGATTTCAACCTCAAGATGCTACTCAAATCTTCTGATGATTTACGATTTGAGTTGTTCATGTATATATCATATTGGTAGCTATTATTTTTTCGATGTACATACCATACTCCCATCATAAGTAGCAACTTGAATTTCAAGGTGTTTTGTGATTTTTTTGATTGTTTAGAATGTGATAAGAGATTCTGAACATTATGAAAAATCTGGAGAATTTAACCCTTTGCTGGCCTATATATCATTTTAACTTTACTATGACCTGTGAAAGGATAAGATAGTTGAACGACCGATGTTTTTAAAAAAAGTACCTCCTAAAAGGTGCAATTACTCCGTGTCATTTCACTTCATAATTGAGCTACCTTATTCCAAACAAGAAATAAGTTACGTGTTATCCACTCTTTTTGTATCACTATCTCCATATAGGCTCCGCCTAACAAATAAAAATAACTAAGTATATTCTCTTACCATGTTTAATTATCTGTTCACTCAACTTTGTTCAATACTAATCGTCCAATACCAAATTAATAATACAACTTGGTATAGCTTTCATTTTGTCTTCATGCTTGTGATTGCAAATGCACTCTTTGCACAATGATTCAAGTATAGAGCGCTTCATTTACAAGATGAACTATATCTTTTACCGTTCATTTGTACTGCATGACTGTGCATCTCCACCAAACAACCACAATGAGGCATCATAGGCTGGTACGACTACCTTCCAAACTACATATTAACTGACGCATTAAAATATCTCAAACGAAATCTCAGTCAAAAAATCTGAATACATTTCTTCACTTCAACCAAGAATCATACATTTTCTTCCATGACAAGATATTCAATTATACTCTTCACAGCTGCAACAAGTAAACAAAATTTAAGCTTCATATATTATCAATATTAACTTATAATCTGATTACACCTAGAGGATTTAATTATACGTTCTACACTTAATATTTCAATCTCGAGCTGACATAATTTATTATAACACAGAGGTTTCCACCAAAATTTGTGCGCCACCATGGCAGAGATATAAGAAACATTGTCCACATTAGAATTTCGTCAGAAAAAAATAGCATGTGGAAATCACTAAATGAGATAATAATTTGTATTTTGGTAGAAGGGTGGCAAAAATTTTCCAACTACTACTCCATACCTCCTGGATATTTTCTCATTTTTAAGTTTGAAGGAGATTTGCACTTCAAATTCAGGATAATGGAGTTAAGTGCCACGGAAATGACATATCGCTGTGATGCTCAAAATGTTGCCATTGTGAAGGTAGAAGAAGATGCTCTGACTAAAGTCGTGGCTTTCAAAACAATGAACCCATCTTTCAGCGTTCAGATCACTTCTTCCCACTTAACTGTGCGCGGTGGTGTGGTAAACATTCATATTTGTGCTTTCTCCTTCGTGCCAATTATTTAAAATTAAATTTAACTGCAATTATCTTTTGAAACTATTAAAGAATGTACCTACCTTGTTCTCAAGGAAAGACATGATGGACACCTCAAAATACATTCAGCTTTGCAATGCACAAGGTGATATGAAATGAGATTTTCGGTGCAGCTTCCCTTCCAGCAAGGACTCTGGCAGGCGGCGCACCTGTTGGTATCAGTTTGTCAAACACAGTGGAATTGCAGTGAACGACGCTTGTGTGATTGAATTGATTCACCGCACGACACACAAATTCAAAGTCACGGTGTTTCGATCTTAGGGAAAATGGTTCCTACTACTACTGATACCTACATTTCATTCTTAATGTCGATATCTCTCTATTACAGCTGCTATGTAATTTTTTTATCCAACACTTAAGAAATCTGCGGGACTCATACTGTCGTTTGAAAAATATCGATGGTTTTGCTAGATTTATAAGACATGAAGTACTATGTTTTCTTTAGATTTTGGCTTTGTCCATTGATATGATAATCTCTGCTAATGCTCATGGGTTACTTTTACTTACAATTCACGAACTCCCATAATTATACTATAATGTTTATTATCTTAGTGTCAAAATCAACCATGCTATTCATTAAGTATTGTCAAGAGGGAATTCAACTACTAATTCCCACAAGTGAATCCTTCACCCCTGAATTTGTATACATTTAGACATTAGTTGAAAATGCATTATAATTTATATTTAATTTTTGTACCATATTTACAAAAATTTAACCATCAAAGCACTGATCATTTTCAAATTAAAAAACCCCACCTTCACTGAAGCACTTCCACAGTTTGCCAACCCAAAAAATTTTCATCCCTCATCATGTTGTCTTATCGACGAAAAAACGGTCCAACCTTCATACATTATCTTCTCAAAGAGGACTCCCAACTTCACTACCATAATCCCACTACCACAGATGCTTGCTTATCTCTTTCAACCGTTTCCATTAAACAACTCTTCTTAAATTGGTGATTCAATTAACTCAAGTCAGCTCTATATTTTTTATCATGTAAGCATTCTTTCCCTTTACTTTGTCATGAAACTACAGACAATCATCTAAACAAATTTTCCTCATACATGTACAAACTATTGTAGCTTAGTTCTTTTAATGGATCTTAATTCTTAGACATCTCATTCTTCTGTGTATATGGATGTTTTCTGATGCCTTGCACATCTTTTGCATATTTCACTATAATATTTTTGGTATAAGAGTCTGCTTTCAGTTGAAATACAAATATTTGATATGCCATCTTATTGTTCTTCTTCTGCCATTAAATAAGAAACAAATGAAGAATTTACAATTATATTGTTTTTTTGTTGCAAATAAATTGTTAAAAATGAAATACAATAAAATAAGGCTACATGTTGACTCAACAACTAGTTTAGCCAAATTGAAAGTTTTTAATCATCAAATCAAACAACTACATATCAACAGTTTGACAATCCTGTTGAATAAACCCACTAGAGCATGTTTGTTCAACAAAATATTGATAGCGTCATTTCTAATAGCAGGTTAAATTTCTCTCTCCCTATCTGTGTTGTTGAATGTTTGATTGTGTAAATAAAATGGAGTTTTTAATGGTGATCAAAATATGGGTTAATATAATCAACAAATAATCGATAATAGAAAACCAGTCATCTTTCCATTGAATTTACTTGCAACTGCTTCAGACACTCACTCATAATTCCAACCTGCAGTATGCATGTACATTATGCTAATACCTCCTGATTCTAGCAATAATGTGTGGTTTTCGATAACAACCATCACTTTTACCGGTGTGTATATACCTAGCATAATATCACTACACTATTGCCTCATAAAACTAGCATCACGTTACATAATATCATACTTATTTCTCTAATTCCGTGTTTGTAACTAGCACTCGTTCTCAATCTAACACAAATGTTGAAACTCGCGTAAGAACAAATACGAATGGGCAACACATAAAAGAACTGTCTTTGAGAAAGAAGTCACTAACCACGCCGAATTTGCAAGCTATTTGGCTACCCCTACTGCTAGGAATGAGAACTACACAAACTTATTTCGAAAAGATCTTGTACGCCAAAAAAAATTTGCAGGATAAGATCCAAACTTTGTAAGAAACCATTGGCCGCCTAGACCAGCAACTCGAATAACTGAATACGGATAATAAAACTGAAGAACCATCAGGTTTTCAGATGGAAGCAACCTTCATAGGCGGGAGACCATCACGATCAATTTCTTGCGCTAGGAGTAAGTCTCCATAAGTTCAATTTTTTATGTAAATTTCGACCCATGTCTACACAAAGAATGTTTTGCTACAATCAAATATCTTTTTGGCACATCCACGAAGCGTAAATTACAGTATTGTCACACCAATGTTTCACGTTATACATGAAGCTAATTGCACCGGAAATTTCTTCCATAATATCTATAATCAATTAATTATTCTTAATTGTTCAATGTTCTGAATGCAATGTTTCTATGGAAGGAGCGGTGAAACTAAGTGTTCATGGTTTTGTATCAACTATCGGTAACATTTCTGGAATTGGAGGAGTGTTCAGAGATGATAGAGGAGATTGGTAGCTCGGTTTCATTGGAAAAATTGATTGATTCAGTAGCCTGGAAAGTGAATTGTGGGCAATTTATCGCGACATTGATATGGCTTTCAATAACAACTAGAAAGAACTTGATCTGGAGAGTTCCTTTCTTGAATCAGTCTACATATTTCAAGGCTTTAGATATGGTCCACGTTCTATGATTATCGAATTCGCTAATGGACACACACTGCTTCACAACATGAGTGGGGCATTCAAACATATTTATGGAAATGAGAACTATGTTGCCAAGAAGCTTGCTAACATGGGAGCAGAACAGATGGATGAAATTAAGTTGTTTTACGATGTTCCAGAAGTTGTGAAAGATATGTTACAAGAAGATAAGATGGCAGCTTGCGGTTTCTTTTAGTATGTATAAAATTGGCAGCAAAATGTTTTTGGCTCTAACGGGTTTGTTGTTAACTTTGTTGTTGAAGTTGGAGCTTAAAATATGACATGTTAAAATTATATTTTCCTAATAAGGTTTTAGTTTTCTAAATGTAAAATTTTAGCTTCGATTAAAATGTCGTTCCAACAAAACCACTTTCTAACTAAAATCACCTTCAACCAAGGTTCAGCTGGTATTAACAATTGAACCTTTTATCCAAGGCATCAATCATACCATATGTCGATAGACCTTCAAAATAGATTTAACGTCATTTTGCCAATCCTTTTATGAAGTATTATGCAATCCAATTTAGTAAAAAAGTTGTTGTGCTTGAATTCATTTGGCACACACAACAAAACCAGAAAATAAAAAAAAAAAAAATTGTAAAACAACATTTTGATGGTAATAAGTATCACATTTTCTTATCCCTTTGTTTTGCAGGTTGAGCTGGAGCGTGTCTGGATCACAGAGTAGTTGCTAAATAGTATGTTGTTAGCTTAATAACTGATTTTTGCTGTTTTATAACATTTTAGTCGAACTGCGATATTTTACAAAAAATTGACATTTTCGACGAGTTGGTGAATCTTTCTAAACAATTCAGTCATGTACCAGTATTTTAGACATTTGTTGATAGTGAATATAGTTAGCCCCTGGCTGTATTATTAACGTCCACAACTTCATAAAGAACCAAAAAGAGGGATACAAACCTCATTTTCTAAAATTCAGGGGCACCAACTACCAACAATGGTCATCTAATGTAATAACAATACTACCACAAGGGAAATTTATCATCGATAACTTCCAGGGAACTCTGAACGTCTAAAAGGTCTTCTCACCTTCACCATCATTGAGTTATTTGAATGCACCATTGCTTCTAATCCCTTCATTGTGCTGTTTTCGTAGTTTGTTTATATGAATCTGGTTTCCATACAATGTATGAAGAATGTGAATCCATGATGAACGAATTGTAGGGTTTTGATACGGATTGCACAGCGGAAAAAAAATAAATTGATTCCGTTCAAGACCCTCCATGAATCAAAGATCTGGCATCATAACGATGGTAAGGGATATATAGTTAGGATACCTTGTTGGTCTGAATTGATCACTTTACATAGAATAGTGTCAACGTCTCTATGAATATCCACACCTAGGATTGCACTGGAATCCTTCTAAGGTCTTTTTGCTAGCAACAAGGGAATGAGGAAGAAGAATATCACGCAAACAGGACACGCAGCGCCTCACGAGGCTAACGGTGAGGGAGGGGCGGACGGGGGGTTTCGGACCTCTTGTCTTGCTCTCTCCTTGCTTTTTTCTCTCTCAATTGTTAACACGCTTATGAGAATATAAGCTATGAGTGCCCTTATATATTTAATAACTCCTTATTAACTACATATTAGCCCCAATACTAATCATGTCCATACACGGATTAGTCCACCTTGCAAACTAGTCCTACTAAATTTTCTTGTGGTTGTGTATTGATCCTTATATTTAATTAGTCCTACTAACTAATCCTAAATTCTAGTTTAATTAATAGGGTGTGTGACCCCATAGGTTTCCACTTAGTTGGTAGTAACAATTACCAACATAGAGCGGTGTCTAGCAACACATTTATGCCACATAACTAATAGAAATAGTCAGTGATCCGAAAAACCTTGTGACCAATGTTACCGTATTGTATTATCCCTTTGTATCCATATATGGATTGGACACGAGATATAAATGTCACACTCGTATATCCAATCCATAGTTTCTTGATCCTGAGAATAGTCTTAACCATGCAGATAACATCAATATCCCATATTGATTTATCTGAGTTAGGCCAGATATTCTATAAGCACTGCCCCTCGAGTGGCCGTGGATATTTTCTCCTTTATGTGGGAGTGACAAATCCTCTCTACATCACTACCATTTAAGCTTGCTTCCTATTATGTCTAATAAACGCCGTTATTGCTACCCAGTCACGGTGTAGTGTTTGATATCATCAAAACATAATATTCCGCAACTAGAGTATCCACTGACTTCAAGTCTAAGGACCATAATACCATTGTCACAACGAGAAGCACTTGTGATGCTAACATAATTAATGTAGCCTTCTCGTGGTAGGTCAATCCAGTATGCCATTATCAAATAGTACATACCCATGTGTTAGAGTTGATATCTCCATATCAATCTACCCACATACTCGTCTATAGTGATCGTCCTATTAATCAATATAAACGACTTGGGATATTTAAAATAAAAAACAATTGTTATCTGAGGACTTTATTTTATTAAATATCTCAATAAATAATACAATGATTACTCTAGCCAAAAATAATGTTCATACTAAATAAGATTTCCTCTAGGAAATCTATTACAACAAGAATTTCATTGCTCAACTTTGACTTCCAATGCACTAACCGATAAATCTGCAATTCAGGTTTCCTCGCTCTTATCACATGCATCAACTCCACTTCATGCTCTTCACTAATCCTTGTTTGGTACAATATGATATTTTGTGCCTGTCACTTGATTAGTTACCGTTAAAAACTTCATTATTATCATACACCTATTTTAATTAATTATTCAATGTTAGAAACTGCATCACTACCAATTTCATTTTGTCCCGTGCTGCTATAAGAATATAAAAAAATAATTCTTGCTTACTATATCAATAGTTATCGTATCAAAAGTTCCGCATTATGAATCACTAGCTCAATTACTATCAACCAATGGAACAACAATCTGTTATTTCAATTTTTAAAAAGTTCATTCTTTCTAAATCTTCAATATACTATTCAAACAAAGCAAGACGCTTATCGTACTAATTGCTGCCACAATTTACCTACTAATGTTTCTCTGAACTTGTCTTCATTTCTTACGTACTGCTGATATATATTTCTGTTTTGATACCTTCATTAACATTTTCGTATACCACCAAATTCAAGTTACAGTTTATTAATCCTTGCCAATGCGCCTTCTGATTTCCTACTTTGAAAACAGCGTAATAGTTTTTCTAGAGGATTTATTTATTCATAACTTCAAGATTCAAGATTTTCTGAAGGTTAATGCTATCAAATACTTTTGCAGACCACTATATCTTCACCCAATGGAAACGGTGCGAAACTTCTACAGACTTCATGATCCCATGTCAATAGCCAATGATAGGGTGGTAAGACTCTCATCCAATATTTCTTACAGAGTTCAAATACACATTCAAATTCCAACAATTTTCTACTGGCATTGCTGATGTGTAATCAAAAAAATATATGTAGAATTAGCAGTTCGGTTAAATAAGTCCCAAAAAAAATTAAATGTTGCTTATTGGTGATTCTGGCTTTTCATGTTAAGTTTTAACTAACGAGTATTCCAGGGTTCTTATAAAAACCCAAGTAATGGAAAAATAGATGTGAATATTACACAAATGCTGACTTGCATTGGTATGTTTGTCTGTTTCTCAATATTACAAAATTGTCGTGAATGCAGAGGTTGCCACCCAATTCGTTCGTTTCCATGGACATGAGTTACAAGTCGTTGCTCGTCTCCAAGTTCCAAATGGCGTTTCGTGGAATAGCCAACTCTTACGTTCAGGCAAACGTGTACTTTGGTGGCAAGAGTTTGCCAACCGGTATAACATAGGGTGTTGGTACTTCACCCTCTTCGAACATGAAGGCAATGGGAGCTTCAAATTATGTATATGCACTGAGGCTACACTAAATTTACTACTCCTCTTTTGCTTCCCAAAATGCTGCACATATCTAAGATGACGGAGAAGTTGTCGTAGTTATTTCTTATGATGAACTAGATGCTCTAGAGAATGACAATGCCTTCATAATAGTTAACCCATCATTTATTGTAGAAATCACAAAATCTCACGTGAATCCTCGACGTGGTTTAGTAATATTCTTCTTTAATCGGTTTCCTTACACATTAATTTTACCAAGAAGTCAATAATTTCAAATTTTTTACAGAACATACATGTTACATTTACGCGAAAGCATATCGCTGAAGCAAAGAACTACGTTGAAATAGATGTTGCAACGGGCAATATGAACTGGGAGGTTTGTTGCAGTTTCCTGCTACCAGATAATCCACTGAAGCAACGCATCTGTTGGTACCCTTTCATCGAGTACAGTGGAATGAACATTGGGTATGCTTGTGTCGCCGAACTCATTGACGCAACTACGCCTAAATTCAAGATTACTGTATTTAAAAAAATGCATTTCCCTAGCAAATGTGTGAAAAATCTAGAAATATGCACTGTTTAAACTGCAAAACTCATTAGATCCTTCTGAACTTCATTACAGAATAGCTTGATGCATCATGTTTTCGATAATAGGATTATGTTTTGCTTTACTTATATCACATTTTCGTTATCTATCTCAACAATGTTAAATAGAAGTCACATACAATGTTCATTACTAAATGGTGCACAATTTTACTATTTGCTAGAATTCGTATCATTCCATAACCATTCTATTACTCATTAACCTCCACTAGCACCACTAACTCCATCATGCCCAAATTGCATGTATTTCTAAAGCTGCAACATCTAAAAAAAGTCCACTATCCCCATCTCCTGAAAGTTCAAAAATTGGCAAAAGTATACTATTCAAAGAAGCCAGCCATTAACACATTTCAATCGAGATATACATACATGCTCTCATCCTTTCTCCTCAAACTGCAATTCCACTAAATATGGCATCCTCAAATGATTCAGATGGCAGTTCAATGAATAAAGTGAAACTTCTAGTAAGCAGAGTGCCAGGGTGGACATTTGTGAAGAGTCTCGTGTAGGGTTTTGATTCATGGATGCGCAATGGAAACAAAATTAACCATGCAAAACCCTCCAAGGATCACAAGTCAAGAGACATAATGATGGTAAAGGAAGAAATCAATAACACACCTTAGGGTTCTCCTTTGATGACTTCAAACGCGAATTGTGTCACGTTCTCTATGGTTGATCCACGCCTAGAGTTGATTCCTAGATCTCCCAAGTCCTTGGTTCTAGCCCGGAAGAGGAAGAGGAAGAAAGATAACGCAAAACGAGACCAAAAAGGGGGCTCTCGGCCTCCTTGTGGCCGACGGGGACGGGGGGCGGGCTAGGGGGCGTTCGGCTCCTCTAGCTTGTTGCTCTCTCTCCTTTTTGTTCTCTCCCACTCTTGTTATGTTCAATTATGAGCATAAGTTGTGGGAAGGAAGGAAGGAAGGGTCCTTTATATAGTCCAAAAACTCCTTGCCAACTACCTAAAGGACTTATTCTAGTCCTACTAGAATTCAGTTTAGTCCCTTCCTTGCAAATTAGTCCCTACTAAGTTTGCAAGGTTTTGCAAAGTGATCCTTCTAATTAATTAATCCAATTAATTAATTCCCAAATCTAGTTCAACTCTATATAGCGTGTGACCCCATAGGTTCTATCTAGTTGGTAGCAACTATTTGCTAATATGGAGCGGTTTCTAGCAAAACATCCATTCTAGCCAACTAATAGAATAGTCATCTTGACAACCTTTGTACAAGTAATTGTCTCATCCCTTTGTCTCTATATCCGGATTGGACACGAGACATACAAGTCACACTCGTATATCCAATCCACAGTTTCTCGATCCATGGGAATAGCCTTATTCGTGCAAATAACATCAATATTCCATATTGATTTATTTGAGTCTGGCCAGACATTCTATAAGCACTATCCCTCGAGTGGCCTAGGATATTTGCTCCCGTTATGTGGGAGGGACAAATTCTATCTACGTCCACTACGATCTCTAAGCTTGATTCTTATTGTATCTAGTACACGCCTTTATAACTACCCAGTTACGGTGTAGCGCTTAACGCTACCAAAATCACAATAATACACAACTAGAATATCTAGTGACTTCAAGTATAAGGATGACAATACCATTTCACCGCGAGAAGCGCTTGTGACTCAGCATAACGTGTATGTAGCCTTCTCGGAGATGGGTCAATCCAGTGCAACATTACCCCTAATGCACACCTATGTGTTGGATCGTGATATCTCCATATCAATCCAACCCCATACTAGTCTATAGATGATTGTCCCATTTAATCATTATACTGGACTAGGAATATTTAAGATAAACAACATAATTGTAAATCTAAGGACTTCATTATATTAAATATCCAATAAATAATAAATGAATTTCTAGCCACAAATAAATTCATACTAAACTAGATTGCCTCTAGGGCATCTATTCCAACATCTCGAACCAGTGATTTCAAACAATTGGGGCGTCGCTTTTCCTCTGATTCTTTCCCCAACATCACAGCTAGCTATAACTATGATCCATTTGACAGATTAAGTGGGAAGAACCTTCGATCATTGAAAGCTTAACTCTCACATAGAGCAATATAGTTGAGCCAACAGACAAATCAACACATTGATGACTGTAGAAGATGCTAAAGTCGACACCATATGTCTTCAAAATCAGGAGGTGCTTCATGTGGTTCCACAATTGAGAAAATATCTAATGTACATTCACTCAGTTTCCATCAGCTGTGGAAGGCACAAAACAACTTTACATGGAAGGCACAAAGGCGACATTGCTAATTCACTACTCTCAAATAATGGAATCTTCCCAAGGGGGACACATCCATACCATTATGCAAAAAAGGGGTTCGTTAGAAACAGGAGGAAACCAGCAGCAGATTATAGAAAACAAAGAAATCGAAATTGCACTTGCAAGGATGGCTGATAAGGAGACAATATACCGTTACTACCCCATGAAGTTTTATCCTGTGGAATAGCTAGAATGTTGGGACCCCTCTATTCAGAAGAAACTTCAAACATTTAATTGCTCTCCATGGACCGTGTATCATAGCAGTTACCGAGACAAACATCTATGGTGAAACTGCTAGGATCTGTGCATCACTTGGCTTCGACAGGAGCTTTGTTGCAGATCGAGCAGATATTCAAGAGGAATATGGTTATTATGGGATATTAATGAAGTCGAATGTGATATCATTCGTGTTTCGCAACAGGACATTCATATCTCAATTCAGGTATTTTAACTTAAGTGTCGTACTATATTACATCTTTATAATATGTTTGTGATTGCTTTTTCCATTTTATTACTGATAGCATGATTCTGTTAACATATTATCGCAATACAGGCATGCGTGATGTAGCTTACTAGGACGGTCATCAAAGAACAATGTCCTACATTTTACAATTACAAGAATAGCATGTATTGTGGTAATTCATCTCATGTTGTGCAATTCTATATTTATTTTTTTGAGAAACAGCTTGTCTTTAATATAGATACGGGCTTTATCATTAGCCCAAACAGAGTACAAGCTTTCAGGGCAGCTTATAGCCCAATAGTGCATTACATCAAGGCCCATGCCCAGTTTGGCCAAATTATGGGCTAATAAGTTAGCCTGATTCCTACACCAACAAACCCTAGACTTATAAAATACATTACGCCTTAAAGAGAGACATTTCAACACGCTCTCTCTCTCGGAGCTGCCAAACGGTGCCTCAGCACTGAGACGATAAACCAACGATCTATTGTCACTTTCAATTTCCAGAGAGCAAAATCCTCTACTAACGGCTCCATCATGGCAGAAATGATGGACTAAGCTTCGGCAAAGAATGAATCAGAGGTGAATCTGATGGGAAAATCCATCGCCATAACGAAGTTTCCCTTAGAGTCTTGAATAACAGCTCCCCCTCCAGATTAATGGTCTTTGAGAGAAATGGAGGCATCTACGTTCATCTTTAACTTCCCCGGAGCCGGAGGAGTCCATCTGACAGTTCCCGATTCTTCTTCTGTACCTGCATGCACCGATCTAAGACCAAGATAAGTATTTCCCAACAATTCTTCATTTGCAGCATGCGAATTCGATAAAATTTCATGAAAATCTTTCTGTTCATCATAGAGTACTCCTTTGTTTTGCTCTAACCAGATACCCCACATCAGATGGCTGATAATTTGGAGATTTATTTTGTGTAGGTCATGAAGATATTTTTGAAACGATGTTTAAAAGGAAGGTCAGAGGGTACAATAGCAAAGTCTAGCAAAGGGGACGGAAGATTTGTTTGGACCAGGGGCAATCAAAGAACATGTGGTTTTCAGTCTCTTCCAAAGTGAATCCCTTTCTTCACCAAGTTAGTCTTAACAGCAAGGCAGTGATGGAAAGTCTTCGTCTCAAAAATCTTAATTTTACCCGGAATATTGAGATTCCAGACTATTTTCCACATTAAATCTGAATTGTTTGTACTGGAACCAGAAAAATTGAGATTATTTTTTGGGAATAAGATGGAAGAAGCCATATAGTAAGCTGATTTAACCGTATACTCACCATCAAGTGTAGAAGACCAGATGAAGTTGTCAGTGAGAAGGGGATTACATAAGGGAATATTTAAAATTGCATTAGCTTCCTCTTCACCAAAATTACAAGTAATTTTTCTAGAATTCTAGGTATGGTCACTTTTAATAAGATCAGAAACAGTGGAATTCAAGGGAAGGGTTGGGTAGCTATAGGTTTTGCGGCCCAAATCTATGGGAATCCATCTGTGGTGGTAAATAAGGGTGTTACAACCATTACCTATACCCTGTCTGACACCTTGGAAAACAATTTTGCGAGATTCAAGAAGAGCTTTCCAAATATAGGAAGAACCAGAATTTGTTTCAATTGAAATGATGTCAGAATGATTAAAATACTTTCCTTTAAGAACTCTAGAAAACAAAGAATCTGGAAATTTCAAAATACGCCAAATTTGTTTGCCTAATAGGGCAAGATTGAAAGCATACATATGTCTAAATCCTAGACCCCCGTTAGTTTAGGATTTAGGTTAGGCCGAACCTAATGGACAATGTCCGTGCACTCCGAGTATCGAGTCCAACTGGCTTGAAAGTGGAAGCGCCGACCAGTTGGATGAAAATCAGGCCCAGCCGATGTTGAGACAAGCACTGGTAAGTGGTCTGATCCCACTGTCTCGATTACTTCGACTGAATTATTCGGGTAAGTTCTGACCCACTTGTTTGACGCGATAGCTTTGTCTAAACGTTCCTGAACCGAGAAGGGGTGTTCACGACCATTCCACCAGGTAAAGAATTCCCCTTTAAATCCCAGATCACAAAGATCACATTCTGCAAGAGCATCAACAAACGCATTAATCTGACCCCAACTGCGGAAATTCCAACCCCGTTTATCCGAACCCGTTGTAATTTCGTTGAAATCACCAACAACTAACCACGGGTGTAAAGAACCAAGGTTGAGGCGACGAAGCAAATCCCAAGAAAAATGTCAATATCTAGCAATAGGATCACCATAAAAACCGGTAAAAAAGTAAGTTAACGAATCTGGTTCGGGTGGTCGTACAAAACAATGGATGTGGTATTTATTAGAAGAAAGGATTTGGACGTCCACATCCGCAGTCCAAAGCAAACTTAAACCGCCCCCAAGACCAACACGAGGCTCATGCCAACCGTTAGAATAACCCAATTTAAAACGAACTGAATCTGCTTTTGGGATCGTAAGTTTAGTTTCCATAAGGAATAAGATATCAGGCCGACGATCCCTCACTAGGGAGTTGAGGGTTTGGAACGTTGAGGTGTTGGGTTTTGACGTAGGTTACGCAGCGGAATAACAAAAATTTAATTCCTATTCAAAGCCCACCAAGGATCACAGGAAGAGACATTCATAACATGATGAAGGACATAGAAGATGTGTACCTTTTTGGTTGGGGAGATCACACGAAGAATAATGTACTCGCCTCTACGGTTGATCCACGTCTAGAAGTGAGATCTGGATTCCTCCTTCTCCTAGTGCTAGCTTGGACCGGAGGAAGAGGGAAGATTGAATCCTGCAACGAGGACAAGAGAGGGTTTCGGCCCTATCTTGTGGCCGACGGGACGGCTAGGAGGGTTCGGCCCTCTTAGCTTGTCTCTTGCTTTCTCTTTTTGCTCTCTCTCCCACTCACTTATGCTATGAGCATTCGTTGTGGGAAGGAAGCTAGAGCATCCTATATATAGTCCAACAACTCCTTGTTAACTACATAAAGGCCCTTTCTAGTTCTACATGAACTTGGATTAGTCCCTTCCTTGCATATTACTCCTACTAAGTTTACAAGGTGTTGCAAAGTGATCCTTCTCATTAATTAATCATATTAATTAATCCCAAATCTAGTTCAACTCTATTTGACGTGTGACCCCAAAGGTTTCTACTTAGTTGGTAGTAACTAATTACTAACATGGAGCGGTGTCTAGCAACACATCCATGCCACCCAACTAATAAAAATAAGTCAGTGATCCCAACAAACCTCTTGTTCCCAATATCACTTATTGCACTATCCCTTTGTCTTCATATCCGGATTAAACACGAGACATAAATAGTCACACTTGTATATCCAATCCATAGTTCCTTGATCTTGGGAATATGCTTATGCAAGCAGATAACATCAATATCTCCATATTGATTTATCTGAGTCTGGCCAGACATTCAATAAGCCTCATCCCTCGAGTGGCCGTGGATATTTGCTCCCATTATGTGGGAGGTACAAATCCTCTCTACATCACTACGATCTCTAAGCTTGCTTTCTATCATGCCCGATAGCTATCTTTATAGTCACCCAGATACGGTGTAACGTTTGATAAAATCAAAGCATGATATTTCAAAACTAGAGTATCTAGTGACTTCAAGTCTAAGGATTGCAATTATATTAGCACTACGAGAAGCGATTATGACTTCAACATAATCTAATGTATCCTTCTCGTTGTAGGTCAATCCAGTATGCCATTACTCCTAATGCATACCCATGTGTTGGATCGTGATATCTCCATATCAATCCAACCCCATACTATTCGATAGATGATTGTCCCATTAATCATTATAATTGACTAGGGATATTTAAGAATATAACACCTATATCCTAAGGACTTCATTCATGTTAACATATCTCTATATCGATAACATAATGAATCGTAAATCCACATATTTGTCACAATTAATTGGTTGCCACTAGGGCACAATTCCAACAGTCTCCCACTTGCACTAGAGTCAATCTCCTGCATCATATGCCTATTGATCTAGCGGGGCCCTCCACGTTTACACTGCATAGAGGCGAGACATCTGATGGTATCTTGCAAATATTCACATCTCCTCTATCAACAATTTGATTGAAATTGAATATTATGAGTAAGTGCATCTTATGCATAAATATACTCAGTCCTGTGTGATACAATCGGCAACTGAATCTTGCCCGAAAGCTTTCCAGCTCAAAGTCCCTTCCACTAGTGCAAAAACAGAAAACTTGACTATAATCTGAAATCTTCTTTGTCAGATTTGGAAGTTCGCATCACTGTAACCCCTTACAGTAAACTCTTCCAATCCTTCATATATCAAGAATTCATCATTTATTTCTTCTCAAGTACTTAAGGATAATCTTTGATAACTATCCAGTGACGCTCACCTGGATTTGAATGGTATATCTGTTTCATGCCATATGACACGTCTGGACTAGTACATAACATGGCGTATCTCATGAATCTTATTCATACGGTCCTTTCCCAATCTAATTGGAAAGAAAATTAGTCTTCCTAAAGACTAATTCCATGTGACAAAGGTAGAATCCTTGTTCTATACATGTTGAACCATATCAACACCTTTGTCAACTCATGTACTATGACCTAAGCCTCACAACCATCTTGATCTATCTCCATAGATCTTCATAGGTCGCTTTGCCTAAGTCTATCATTGAAGATTAATTCCCTAGTCAATCTACTTAAGATTGCCAAGTAGGGACATCATTCTCAATGACTAGTATGTCTCCACATACAAGACCAGAAACATAACTGTGATCCCACTAACCTTCTTGTAGACACAAGTCTCATCTTCAATTTGATGGAACCAAAATCCTTTGATGGCATCATAAATTTGAAGAATCCAACTCCAATAAGCTTGACTCAATCTATAAACAGATTGCTACAAGCAAGATGCAAATGGATTTAAGCATCACAACTCGGGAAATATTTCATCATAGTCTATACTATGAACTCACATGAAACCTTTTCCAAATCAGTTGTCCCTTAAAAGTAATCATATTACCATCCATGTTGGTTTCCTCATAACCCACTTGAACCCTATGGATTCTACCCTTTCAGGTGGTTCCACCAAAGTCCATACTTTGTTGGTATACATGGATTCCATATCGTATCTTATGGCTCCAAGCCATTTCTGAGAGTATGGCCCACACGTGGCCATCTCATAGGTTGTAGGCTCATCTCGATGAGTAATATATCACGGGTTATGAGAAATCCTTATTTCTCTAGTCCCTTGACATATCCTACCTAACCTACGAGGTTCTTGTGTTTTCTGAGTAGGTTGCTCCACAACACCTTGTGATCCTGCTCATGTTCCATCAAAAGGATCAATGTTCTGTTGTGGTTCCTGAACTCCTTCAAGTTCTACTGTCCTCCCACTTTTTATTTTAGAGACAATTTCTATCTAGAAACATTGTGGTTCGAGCAACAAACAATTTGTTCTCGATTGGATTATAGAAATAATATCCCTTTCAGGATATCCCACAAACATTTATCCAACTTGGGTCCAAGTTTATCTGTAAAATCTTTACATAAACTTCATAACCCAAAATCTTTATGAACGACCTACTATGACACTTCCTAGTCCATATCACATATGGTGTTTTTCATAATTTATTTGGATGGAACAAGGTTAAGGGAGAAATTTGCTGTAATTAGAACATAGCCCCTAAAAGTAAATTGGAAGTTATTGTTTGACACATCATGGACTGAACCGTGTCCAACAATGTCCGAACTCTCATCTTAGACATGCCAAACCCATGTCGCGTGCTAGGTAGAGCGAGTTTGGATCATATCCAATATTCCCATAGATGCTTGTCAAAATCTTGGATCAAGTACTCTCCTCTACAATCCAATCGTAGAGCCCTAACGCTCTTGACAAGCTGGCTCTCTACTTCATTCTTGAGTTCTTTGAACAATTCAAATGATTCAGATTTGGCCTTCATAAGGTACACAAATCCATATTTCTCTGATCCCATCAGTAAATATGATGAAGTACTCAAAATCATGTTTGGTATCTGTGCTTTAGCGGCCTACATACATTAATATGTATGATTCCCAAAATATCATATCTTTGCCTAATAAATAAGTCTTACATATCTCATATGATTCAATAATCAAATGAGTTCTATATCCATCTATATGGAGTTCTAGATATGTATCTCTCATTCATGTGGCCTAGACGATAATGCTAAAGATAAGTGAAGTTCATATGATTATATGCAAACCTCTTGGTATTAATGTTATAGATGATATTATCATGATCAAGGATATACAATCCATTAGTTAAAATTGCATTACAATAATGCTTATTAGAATAAATGGAACAACATTTTTCCTTTATTATGATAGAGAGCTTTCTTGTCCAAACAAGAAACTGTGATAATTATCCTACTCATAGCAGGTTCATAATCACCTTTGTCTAATTCATGAAAAATTTCATAAAGTTAGAAATAATTCCCTACGGCCAATTGAGCAACTCCTTGCTTCAATACCCTACGTGTAGGTTTATTTCCTCCTTATCCAATTGTCCATATCTCTTGAGATTCTCCATATTTCTATAAATGCGAGATCCTCATCTAGTATCATATACTTTTGATGATGAGATAGACATATTGAGTTTTATAAGAAAATACCCAAATGGGAATTCATAATTCCTGTATTACTTACTTCCAGGTACTTTGGGCAGTTTCTCTTCATCTACACTACCTATGGGAGTTAAAGGCAACTTGCTTTTAGCAACAAGCCTGTTTTATACCTATGGGGTCGGCGCAAACCTTTTGCCCTTACCCATGCTGTTAACCATTAACATTTTTAGCCTATTCCCTTTCCTTAGTGCTTTGTTTAGTGACCTTCAATCATATTGAGTAAATCAATCTTTAAAACAAAACTATAATTGCATCCAATGCAATTCTTGGTCCACCCTGGGTGAATAACAATTTATTCTTTATCTATCTCATAGATAACACCCATTCACTAATGTTTCAATTATATTGAATTAGCTTGGTTGCATAACGCAAAGTGGAGCAACACTTCAAACCTTTCATGTCTAGCTCGCTCTTTTAAAGAGCTTCTTTCAATGTATGATCATATCATACGCCTCCATGTTCTCATCTTGCTTCCAAAGCTCATAGTTCATGGCAGCTATCATGAGGAAAGTCACATCCAAAGAACCACTCTTTGATGTTCCTTTCCATTAGGTCTTAGTGTGTTTTGGTAGTTGGCGGGAAGAGAACTTTATGTTCTACAATATAGAACAATTTCTCTTTTATTTGAGAACAATTCTTAATTTTATACCAACCTAGAAAATAGATTCCATACAGCTTGTCCATCTTATGGACATAAAGTCGTGTTTTGTTTGTTTAATGCCATGTATATTCAATACTAAAAGGATTATGCAAATTATTGCGGCGTTTAACTATATTCAACAAGGATTTAAGTTGTCAAACATAGCTCCCACTATTTTTCTCAGTTAATAACCCTCCATATTAATACGGAAAATACCATTATATTTTCTAGTGGGTCCAAGATCCCTTTTTCACTTCTTCTTAAGCTTGCTTTGGCAAGTCACCCAAGAATTGGTTATTTAGGTAGGAACCATTCCAAGTGCATCCCATACAAATCTTGGTCCAATTAGGTGAATAACTATTTATTATTTATCCTTTAGATAACGCCTAATTGTCATGCCTCTAGGTTCATCAATCCAATTGATTCTTACCTAGTTGCGTCCAACCTCTTGCTTCAACATACACACATTACTAGCTTGTGTCGTCCGCAACACGCCATGGTAAATTAAAATCGCCTTGCTTTGGAAAGCCTGAATTTTAATAAACCTTGATCATGAAGGGTGTTTAGGCAAGAGAAGGCAAAACGCAATATCTTATTTGAGGGATTTAGTAGTTCTTAATTTGTTTGGTTGATCCCATCAACATGATCTACTTATTTGGATTGGGAAATCCACAATAAAAGACCAACTTTGTTTACTATTATCTTGTTAACGTATTGCTAGTATCGCCATACACACAAAATAAATAACAAGACATAAATAATAAACATCCACAAAAAGAAAAAATAACATGGCATGGATATGGGCCCTAGACTAAGATATTACCAAGCTAATGATAATATCTATATGCCCTAAAGTGACAAGCTCATCTCCATGTGCTCCGCCATAGCCGCGCGCCTAGGGTAGGGTGTCTTCATCGTCTTTTGGCTTCTTTGGTTCTCCGGTCTTCTTCTCCATGCTCTTGGCTATCATCTAAATATTTCTAATTCTAGCCTAACATCCACAATAAATAAATATATAAATAAATAAATAAAGCCTCACATGCTGAGGAGAAAAACGACTCGCAGGCCGTAAAACCTAATTAATTATTACATTAATTTGATCAGCTCGCAGGCCGTAAACCAAACAAAAAAAATATAAAACATCCACAACCTAGGCCATATCCACCCACCACGTAACAAAGCACATAATACAGTTAAAACCAATTTTTAACGCGCTTTTATAATTTTTTAGTTGTTTTGGACATACTAGGGTCAAAACGGTCCTAGAGGTTCACCATGGGTATGGCCGAACCAACCAAGGAACCGCCACACTAGGCCCGGGCCGGCCGGCCCCTAGCCCACACAGCTAGACCGTGCGCTAGGTGCGCCGACCCCCTTGGGCTGTGTGTCTTGGACGACAAGCAAGGGAGGGGCGGTTCCCTTATGGGGCCGCTCCTTCCCATGGATTTGTTTCCAAAAACAATTCCTTCCTTATTGGGTTGTTTCCAAAACACCCTTTTGCCTTGATGCCCAAGTTTGATTGTTTCCATACTTGAAAAACTCTTTTCAAAGCATGTGCCCAAACCCTAGTTCTAGATCCAAAATTCCTCACATCCTATGTGATCAAACTCACTAATTTACACATCCAATGTTAAATTAAGTCTTGATTATTGCATCGATTATGCTAATTAATTTCAGTTTCGCGTAATATGAATAAAATGGTGTAAAAACTGAAATCGTAACACATAAAATCATGTTATGCACTACGACCTGTGGCTCTGGTACTACTGTTGGGTTTCGACGTAGGTTACGCAGCGGAATAATAAAAATTTAATTCCTATTCAAATTCCACCAAGGATCACAGGAAGAGACATTCATAACATGATGAAGGACATAGAAGATGTGTACCTTTTTGGTTCGGGAGATCACACGAAGAATAATGTCCTCGTCTCTACGGTTGATCCACGTCTAGAGGCGAGATCTAGATTCTTCCTTCTCCTAGTGCTAGCTTGGACCGGAGGAAGAGGGAAAATCGAATCATGCAACGAGGACAAGAGAGGGGTTCGGCCCTCTCTTGTGGCCGACGGGACGGCTAGGAGGGTTCGGCCCTCTTAGCTTGTCTCTTGCTTTCTCTTTTTGCTCTCTCTCCCACTCACTTATGTTATGAGCATTCGTTGTGGGAAGGAAGCTAGAGCATCCTTTATATAGTCCAACAACTCCTTGTTAAATACATAAGGCACTTCCTAGTTCTACATGAACTTGGTTTAGTCTCTTCCTTGCATATTACACCTACTAAGTTTGCAAGGTGTTGCAAAGTGAGCCTTCTCATTAATTAATCAATTAATTAATTACTAACATGGAGCGGTGTCTAGCAACACATCCATACCACCCAACTAATAAAAATAAGTCAGTGATCCCGACAAACCTCTTGTGCCCAATATCACTTATTGCGCTATCCCTTTGTCTCCATATCCGGATTGGACACGAGACATAAATAGTCACACTCGTATATCCAATCCATATTTCCTCGATCCTGAGAATTTGCTTATGCAACCCTCGAGTGGTCGTGGATATTTGCTCCCATTATGTGAGAGGGACAAATCCTCTCTTCATCACTACGATCTCTAAGATTGCTTCCTATCATGCCCGATAGCTATCTTTATAGTCACCCAGTTACGGTGTAACGTTTGATAACATCAAAGCATGATATTTCAGAACTAGAGTATCTAGTGACTTCAAGTCTAAGGATTGCAATTATATTAGTGTGCACAAGAGATTCCGGCAGGGAGACCTCCGTGTACACCGTAAGTAGAGGATCAGAGATAGCACAGGAAGAGTTGGGTTGTGTGTAGGGAGAGAGTAAGGCAGTAGTAATGTCTGAGAGAGAGACAGAGGTTTGGCAGAGCTTCCGCGTATGGCTAGTGTGTTCTCCTTTGTATGGAAAGGTTAACGTCCTATATATAATGGAGAATGTGACCGTTGCAGTGTGGTTAATGCGCCCATCAATGGCGGCTTAATTAGCTTAACCGCAACGGCACGTTCGTCCACCTATATAGGGACTGTTACAGCACGTTATGCGCGAATACCGGAACCGTTACGAGGTTGACCGGATTGACCGGGTTTATGGAGCTCGTGCCATGAATCTCTCAAAAGCAGTTACTAAAGGTCGCTCGCGGGCTTGGCTCGCACGCGACTCTAGCCTCCAAACCACTAAGTCCCTACAAGTCCCGTGCAGTGGTATGCGAGGGCTCTGTCTCGCAGCCCCCACATGGATCAGCGCGGCTGGTGATCCAGTGTGTGTGGAGCACAGTATGGTGTGCTGGATGGTTGTCATGTGGCCAAGATCTGTCAGCTCAGAAAGCACTATCTACATTAGCCCCCTTTCTGCGCGTGAAGACTCATAGCTGTATAGACTTCCATGCGCGGAAACCAACTTACGCGTCGCTGCCACGCACCAATTCAAACATAAGTAAATTCAGCCCCCGTGCGTGCCATTATGACCTAAAACCCCTAGAGTCGTGCCGTCTGGCCTTTAGGGTTTTAGGCGTGACGTCAGCTTGTCCTGTGATTGCGCGATTCGACGGTGACGGTTGCGATTCGACTACTGTAAGGACGCAACCCTTCATTGTTTTTGGATAAATACTTTGTACTCTCCATTGTTGCAAAGCATCACTTCTTTATCTTAAAGTGAATGATACCCGGAAGTCTTCGAGAGCAGATCCAAATAATCAATCACCAGTTCACTCTTGTCAATCGTCTTCTTCGATTGTGTGCAGCCAAGCAAACTTCATCAAAACAAGGTTGGCCTTGTTTAATTTTGTTTAACATACCGATGTACGCTTTGAACTGTGTTGGATCTGCAAACCCATGACATATTATCTGTTGAACACTTGTGAAGAAGCTCCAATCTTTGAACTTAATTTCGGCTTAATCCCCCAATAATAAGGACCTTGGATGTAGGGTTTTGAAATTCTTGATAATGCAAACAATTTCCAACCTCTAATTTCTGAAACTGATACCAGAAACTGTTCATCTTTCTTCCCATAGATCTTGAATCTCAGAATTCGAACTGAAGTGTGGCATATTTCTCCCCCTTTTTTTTCTTGTTTTTCCGCAGGAATGGCAAAGACAAGAGGAACTAGACCCACCAAGGAGGACGAAGAGATACCTGATCTTCCACAAGCTCTTTGGCGAAAAGCCCCCTACCTGGGTGGCAAGGACTTCTACCATGCGGGAGTTAAGGCAAAGAAACTACCTGCTTCTGTCCCCAATGAGGGATTGCTAACATTAACTCCTCCAGTTAACTCAGCCTTGCTTGATTTGATTGGCTCCGAGGACGTGGTTCGACTGGGAATCGAAAATGGGTACTTCCCGTATGCTGCGATTTCCACCCAAGCTTTTGTTCAGAAATTGGATTACATGGACGAGTGGATTGACCATGTGCTGACCGATCATGCTGTGACTCTCAACGAGGCCGGCGTATACTTCGTCGTTCGGGCTATGAAGGGTGCTGCCGTGAAGCTGGACCAGTCCATGCTTCTAAACCTTCTTTCCCGCTACTCGCCTGCGACTCACACTTTTCACTTTGCTGAGTTCGAGGCTGCTCCCACGCTCGAGGACGTGCATATGCTGTATGATCTGTCTCCCATGGGCGAGGTGGACCCTTTGAGTCCCTTGAGGACGGATGCGGAGATTGCTTTGTACACGCAGATGGAGGAGTGCTTGTCAGAGGTAAAGAAAATCTCCACCCGGTGGACCACTACCAAAGCCCTTCCTGACTGGCAACTGGTTGATACGTCTTCGAAGAATACTTGGAACAAATGGGTGCAGTACTTCTTCCGTGACTACGCGAACAGCAGCATTACCAAGAAGCTTCTGAGTCAAGACCCAGAGGCCACGAATTACATGGAAGGTAAAGGCTATCACTTGACCCTTTGTGCTTTCCTCTGTGCCTGGCTGTCGAGGTACTTGATTGATGGTCACCCGCACAATGGGGTCTTCTATCACGTTCTGCCACTTGCTGTGAAACTGGCCCTTGGCCAGAAAGTCGCACTTGGACCCTTGGTCTTGGGTACGCTGTACTATAGACTGGATCAGCTAGTTGTGGCCATGAAAGAGTCGCGTGGCCGCCTCGACATACTGACTTTCGTCAACATTGCCTTCTTGACGATGTGGGTCTTTGAGCGATGGCCTTCATATGCCCCAACTGCTTCTAAACCCAACAAGTGGTGTCCCCCAGGCGCGATGGAGGAGCGTAACAGCGGCAGAGCTGCGAGGTGGTTCGGAGCGAACAATACCAGGTGCGTTTGGAGCCTGATATGCGACAACCGGCGAGAGTTCATTGCCAGGCCCTATGCCGTGCGTATTGAGAACGTGCGATGGTTTCCAAAGCTGTACCCTTCTAAGGGTGTTGTCTTCTCAGAAGAGCTCCTCTTTGAAGAGGGATCGCATTTCCATGAACGCTACCGCGAATTCTTTTGCTGGTGCCTGCGAGGTTCCCTACCTGCTCTCGCAGAGCATATTCGTGAGCTCGCTCCGAGGTACGAAAGGATTACTGTGGATTTTGACCCCACTCGAGTTTCTCCCCAGTTCGGCTTTGATGCAGTGGCACCCTCAATCTGGCCACAGTCCATTATCAGAGGCTGCTATAAGCGCTTTTTGACAAAGGAGTGCAAAACAGTCTTCATGAGCAACCTTCCCTTTGAGCAACCTGCGGGTAACCGCGAAGGTGGTTGTTCTAAGAACTGGCCCGGATACTGGCACGCCCAACAGACAAGGTTTGAGACGCAGTAGGCCCCTCAGCCAAGCAGAGCTCCTTTGATCAAAAGGAACTCTTTCCCGTTTCGTCCCAATTGCAGTCTGGACGAATCTGAATATGGTTGCTACTCATTGTTGGATCATGAGAACCATTTGTGCCATGCCTTCATTATGGATGAAAAGATCGCCGCAGTTAAGAAAGGCGACTCGCATGTCATCAGATATAGCGAGACTTTTGCTAAGGTAAGCAACTTCTTTTGCATGCGTTTAACTTCTTGATTTTCTCATATTGACATCTTTATTCTACACTGCTTGCTGTAGTGCCATGTGCGGAGGTTCGCATCTGGCGATCGTTCCAAGTCGCTGGTTAACACGATTGTTACCACAAGAAGACAAGGACAGTCGTTCCTGCTAGCATCAAGGATGGATCCTGACGTCGAAACCAGGATTCGCGGGGTCATGAATGCTTTTGCTGACTCGCTGATAGATAATGCTCCGGCCTTGTCTCCCCCTAGAGATAATCCGTCTCCTCCAGCGACTGCCGCGCCAAGAGCGAAGAGACCCAGGCAAAGGGGAATTACAATCTCTTCTCCTAGAAGCGTTCCAACTTCCCCTCCTGCGAGATCCCTTTCTGCCAAGGACAAGGGCAAAGGTCGCATGACCAGTAAAACGCGAAAGGAGCTCGCAGTGGAGACCTTCGTTCCATTCGGCCAGGAGGAAGAAGAGGAGAGGCGGGGGCCAAGAGGAGGATATGAAGAAGAAGAAAGAGCAAATGTGATACATGAGGAAGAATCAGGAGGTAACTCCATCGCGTTTCCCCTCTCATTATCGTAATTCTTTTGCAACTCGATCTTGAACCAATCGTTTCTTCGCAGATGATGATGATGATGAGACCATCGGTGGCCTTTTGGCCAAGAGACAGAAGAGGGATGCTCATTCTGGCATTCCGGACGAACCCATAAGCGAGGACGTTCTTGCCGAGTCCAGGAAGACAGCCGCGGAAGCTGCTGAAAGGAGAAGGCAGCGAGAAGACGAGGAGCTCGAGCGTGTGAGGCAGCGGAGCCTCGAAGAGCAACATGTTGACGACTTAGTGCGTCCAGCTGATGAGGAAGATGCGCTTCCCGAAGAGGTGGCTCCTCAAGCAGAGGAGGAGGATGCGGCTCCCGAAGAGGATGCGGCAGCCTTGGAGCAAGTCCAGGCAGATTTTGAAGAAATCGCAGGCGGCAATAAAGGTGAGATTTTTAATCTCGCAGTAACTTATCGAGATGTTATTGTGGGTGCCTTAGAGCATGGTGTGTCAAAAGCTGACATTCGCCGTTGGCTAGTAGGCAAGTGCGGTGAACCCTCAGGTAATCACTTGATCGATATGCGTGAACTAAGATTAGCAACTCAAATCATAATCATGACTAGTTTTTCGCGCCCCAGGTCACGCTCATTTTAAAGGCATGCTTAATGAGGACACACTAATAGGGCATGGTTCCACGTCTTTAGTGTATGACGAAGATACTGCAATCTCACCTTCGCGTGGAGGTGCTTGCTCTTAGCTTTAGCAAAGATAGCAAAATAACGTACAATACGAGTCACCTCATATCATCGCATTTTGTATCGCAGGCAATGCTGATGAACCCGTGCTGGAGCAAAGGAGTCAACCTTCTGCGTCCTATGTCCCGGTGCCGAGTTCCCATACCGAGAAACCCGTCGCAGCTGCTGAATACGCAGGAGAGCCTTTTGAGGATGTCATCGAGCTTTCTGATGATGCCGAGGCTGACACTGTGCTAATGGAGGAAGATGTCCATGCTAATGCTGAGGAAATGAGAACAAGTGATGTTGATGCTACCGCATCTGAGAGTGTCCCTCGCCAAGCAACTTTGGCTGCCACCACGCCTCCAGCAATGACTGAATCGGTGGCACCTCTTCCTGCGTGGAGCTTTTGGGGCTCGCAGGTCGGGGCTGCGATCACACATGGTGCGGCTTATACTCTTCCCCCAAATTATGAGGATTTAGAGCTCGCAGCTGATAGAAGGGCTATGGAACGAGGACAATCTTCGATCACTCCAGCAATGCGCATTCCTTCTATTCATGAGATCCTCGAAGGAACTGGTAAGTCGTGGTTTGCTGTTTGTGTTTCGCATTCTTCATTTGCGAGTTTGATAGCATGACTTAGCTTTTGATATTGCTTCAGGTTTGAAGCAAGCCGATGTGGACTGGCTAGTTCGGATGCGCCTTGCCTACCCCCAATCATTTGCGAGATCTTTGGAGATAGGGCCCTTTGATAGGAGGTTGTTCCTTACCGAAGCCATTTGGATTTTGGAGCAGCTGTCTACGGCCACGCCTGCGACCATTTCTCCTCAGAGTGCTGAACTGCTTTTTGGCATGTGCCAAAATCTTCTCGCCAAAGTTCAAGGCAGGCTGGGTTTCAAGTTTCTTATGAAAAGAGTTACCCTGATTCGCGCAGCCGTAACTTTGAAGCTCGGCCACCAAAACCTCGCAGCTGAGAAGCAAAAGGTGGAACAGCAAAAGCAAAAGGTTGAAGAGGCTATGAAGCTTTATCATGAGATGAATGCCAAGTGCGAGCAATTGAAGCAGGAAGTGGAGCAGGTAGAGAATCTGAGCCGTCAGTTCACCCCTCATGACTCCTTGATCAAGGGTTTACTTTGATTTTTGAAAAGTAGCAAATGAATAGCAAAAACATCATTGTAATGTTGCTAGGGTTTCTCCCCCTTTTTTTAACAAAAGAATCGACGTGCCCGTTTTGCCCTTTCCGGGATTTGATGGAATATCTCTGTGCATATCTAATTATGACATCAGCAATTGATATTCTGCTTGATTTTCGCGCTAATTTCTCATAAGATAAGCACGCTTTCTTTGGGAAGTCCATCCGAATCATGACTATCCGTCATTAATTAGGATACGCAACTGAATCGTCGTAGCCTTTAGTAGGGTAATTGATCGTTACCGCTTTTCAAGGCGTAAGTGATTGACCTTACCCTCTTTTCAAATTCTGCTGACTCATCTTGGAAACTGAAGAGTCTCCACAAGGTCTATATAAACCCTCTCTTTGCCATTTGGGTTCTTCATCCCAAAAATGTGCTTTGCCGTGAGTCCTTACGACTGCTGGCTTCAACGCTTGTTTTTCGTTGATTCATGGCAACTCCAAGTTGTGAATCCTGAGTTTGCGCTTTGTGCTATAGAAATAGTTTCCAAGATCCGCTTTATGAGGCTTACTAATCTTTGTAACCTTTATAAATAAGATGGAGATGATATCTCATGTGTGTTCGAAGAATTTTCTTCGTCTATTATGTTTGCAGGTCATGTTTCCGGCCGCCTCCCATTGAGGTGCAGCGCCGTAGTGACCGTGCTACCGACTCGTAATGAACGGCGGAATTCTCCTCCAGCATCCCTGGAGGAGAATTTCTTGCCTCTTCGTTCTTGAACTCAGTAGGCTAGCCAATGCCCTTGTCTATCAGGACAAGGAGCCCAGTACCAGAGGAATGACTGCTTCCCCTGTTTTGCACGACTGCATATGCCGGAACAGGTGGTTCCTCTGGTACATATCTTGATCAGACAGGGGCCTTGTCAGATCCTGAGATCTCGGACGTAGCATCACCTAGATCTTGCTGCTAGGGACGTAGCGAATGGCGAGTTGATCTCTTCGCAGAAGCATCCTACTTGCTACAGATCTTTGGCCGCAGATCTGTGCATCGCATAGCCGGTGTTAGGACCGTTAGGTTCATCCTTTATCAGCTAGGATTCCCTCGATGTGTTACTTCGAGCTTGTAAGTTACTTTTCGAATGCATTGTAAGCCATGTTGGCTGCGTAGTTAGATTTGAGCTTTTTCGCTTGTAAGCTGCTATCTAGACAAATAAGTTGTAAGTCCTTTCGACTCATAATGATAAATTGCTTTGTATGATTTGCTGTTTTGTTACAACAAATTACAATTTCGCATGTGCATCGGCAGATTTCGCCTTGTGTGATGCTATATACATACTTCATATTTGCTATCTGCCGTATAAATTCGCAGATATTTTATTAGATCATTCGAGATCGTGTTTTCGCAGCTGTGCCATCTTGGCAGATGGGCTTGTGTTTTGGATTCAAGTGCAAGTGCTATCTTATCAGATAAGCTTTTGTAGGCCACTTAGGATCGCTTTGCACAATGCTGCTATCATGGCAGATAGACTTCACAACGATTTTCAAATCGCATTTGTATAGCTTTGTTATCGCAGCAGATAGGCTTGAAAGATCATTCAAGATCATGTTCGCATAGGCTGCTATCGCAACAGATAGGCTTCAAAGATTACTTAAGATTGTTTTCACACGAGCTGCTATCGTGGCAGATAGGCTTAGAAGATCAATTAAGATCGCATTTGAATAGGTTGCTATCGTGACAGATAGGCTTAGAATATCAATTAAGATCGCATTTGCATAGGCTGCTATCGTGACAGATAGGCTTAGAAGATCAATTAAGATCGCATTTGCATAGGCTGCTATCGTGACAGATAGGCTTAGAAGATCAATTAAGATCGCATTTGCATAGGCTGCTATCACGACAGATAGGCTTAGAAGATCAATTAAGATCACATTTGCATAGGCTGCTATCGTGACAGATAGGCTTAGAAGATCAATTAAGATCGCATTTGCATAGGCTGCTATCATGACAGATAGGCTTAGAAGATCAATTAAGATCGCATTTGCATAGGCTGCTATCGTGACAGATAGGCTTAGAAGATCAATTAAGATCGCATTTGCATAGGCTGCTATCCTGACAGATAGGCTTAGAAGATCAATTAAGATCGCATTTGCATAGGCTGCTATCGTGACAGATAGGCTTAGAAGATCAATAAAGATCGCATTCAAGTAGGTTGCTATCGCGACAGATAGGCTTTTGCTAACAGTAACAATAAACCAAATGAAGCAATATAAAAAAGCCAGAAGTATGAAATTCTTCCCATTTGGGAGAAGCCTTTTATTACAGCACTCTCATATGGGAGAGGTGAGATTACAATTCTCTCATATGGGAGAGAAGATTGTGCGAATCATAGCTATACAAAGCATAAAGCAACGTTGTAATAAAACGCGTAAAATGAGAGAAGTCAAGGATAGTACTTCTTAATCCAGCACATGTTGACTGAACTTGGGGTTGAGGTCGTTCCGTGCAACCTCCGTATGCTGCAGTAGCCACTGTCAAAAACTTATGTGACTTCGAAGGGTCCTTCCCAATTGGCTGCGAACTTTGGGTGAGCCGCTTCTCACATGCAATGGTCAGATGCGCGCAAGACCAAATCTCCAACTGCGAAATCTCTACGTTGGACTGTTTTGTTGTACGCACGAGCGATCCTTTCTTGATACCGCTTGTTGGTCCTTTTAGCTTGTTCTCGTTTTTCTTCCAGCAAGACTAAGTCATGATCGCGTTGATTGTCGTACAATGCGTGGAAGGCCAATCTTGCCGAATTAACTTTCACCTCCGCGGGTACTACAGCCTCAGCTCCATAGCATAGGAGAAATGGTGAGACCCCTGTGGGTGTCCTTGGAGAAGTCCGGTAGGCCCACAGGGCTATTCTTAGAGAATCAGCCCACTTTTTGTGGTCATCTGCGACCATCTTGCTCAAGATCCTCAACAGCGTCTTGTTGGTCGCTTCTGCTTGACCATTCCCCTTCGGGTAGTACGGGGTGGAGCATATCTGCCTGATGTTGTATTCTGCTAGCTTCGCACCCACCTGGCGATTAACAAAAGGAGTACCATTATCTGAAAGGATGGTGTTGGGTATTCCGAACCTGCATATGATGTTTTCTTGGATGAAATGGACCACAGCTAGCGCATTTGCCGTCTTCAGTGGTATTGCCTCCACCCATTTGGTGAACAGCTCAGTTGCGGTGAGAATAAAATGATTCCCATGCGAAGTTGGTCGGATGGGACCAATGAAATCCAACGCCCATGTGTGAAATGGCCATGGCGTTCCCAATGCATGTAGATCCACAGCAGGAGCATGCACTAGATTTCCTTTGAATTGACACTCCTGGCAGCGTCGTACTTTGGTGCGGTAATCAGCCTCCATCGTGGGCCAGAAATATCCAATTGAGAGGAGCTGCCTGCATAATTTCGCACCTCCTTGGTGTTCCACCTGATGAGAAAGGTCCATGACTTCTTGTGCTTCCCTGCCGTCTAGACATCGCAGCAAGTTGCCCTCATGGCCTCTTCGCCAAAGTAAGTTCTCTTGCACCACATATCGGGATGCTTTCCTTTTCAACTTCTCCGCTTCTTTTCTCGATTCGGGTACGGCGCCCTGGGTGAGAAAATCAAAGAGTGGTTTCCTCCAATCCGCATCATCGTCGGTTAGAGTGATGAGTAAGGAATCTTTGATCAGTGCGCAACTCTCGCACTTTCCCTGTATTAGTGTTGCGGCTGTTGACATGTCAGGTCAGTGAATGCCATATCTCTGAGCCTTTCGATAGATTGACACTTCACTTTCTCCGCACGCATGCTGATGAATCTTCTCTAGCAGCAACTGTCCCTCTTGCTCGGAAACACATCGCATGAGTATTCCGCCAGGGCCCTTGTAGTAAAGGGTGTTGTCATGTATGCAATACCCCTTTGTGAGTGCCCAGCTCTCGCTGCTTGTGCCTTCTGCGATGGCTCGTAAGATTGCCTTTCTCCAGTCCGCATCGTCCATGCGTTCATCGTCGCGCGCTTCTTCTGTTAACGCCGACGATGTTCGCACTTCGATCGAGATTCTTGCGGGACATTTGTCCGTACTAACCTTGGATCCCAAGGTTGCCAAAGCGTCTGCATGTCTATTGTCCGCTCGGGGCTTGTGCTCGTATCTGACGTCGCAGAATTGCTGCACCAGCTTTTGTACCAAAGTCCGGTAGGACATAAGGTTAATCTCCTTTAAACCGTACTCGCCCGAGGCTTGCTTGACGATCAACTTGGAGTCTCCCATGACCGTCAGATTGCTTACTTCCAAAGCTTTCGCCGCACGGAGTCCCGCGATGAGAGCCTCATATTCCGCTTCATTGTTGGTGACTGCGAAGTCAAGCTTTGCGGACATCTGTATGACCTCCCCATCTGGCTTGGTCAAGACTATCCCAATGCCTCCGCATTTCCTTGTTGACGAACCGTCGAAATGGAGCGTCCAATAGGGTACATCGATTGCATAGATTTCAAGTCCTTCGAGTTCTTCTTCGACTACAGGCTCATGGCTGTTGTCGGGGAACTGTGCCAAAAAATCTGCTACCGCCTGCGACTTAATTGCCCGCGGCCGAACGCATGTGATATCAAACTGGGAAATGGTCATATACCATTTTGCCAATCTTCCTCCAGGAGTAGTGTGAGTTAGCAGGTATCGTATGGGATCACTTTTTGTAGCCACCACAACTTTGTGCGACGCGAAGTAGTGTCTCAACTTCTCTATTATGAAGAATAGGGCAAGGCAATGACGCTCAATGTCTGTGTACCTTGATTCTGCGGGCTGCACAATAAGATAGATGTAGTAGATGGGCCTTTCTTGACCTTCGTACTCCTGAGCCAAAAGTGCTCCTATGGTTTTCCTGGTTAACGTCAGATACAGTAAAAGCGGTGATCCCAACTGAGGTGCGATCATTATTTTTTAAGACGTCAGCAGTTCTTTCAGCTTCCCGAACGCAGCTTCGTGCTCCGGAGTCCAGTTGTATGCGGCATCTTTTTTGAGAAGATTACTGAAGCAGAAAGTGATCTCAGCAATCGCTGGGATGAATCTTCGCAGATACGATAGCTTCCCCAAGAATGTCTTCAAGGCACTCTGGTCATGCGGCGGAGTCATGCTGATGATGGCCGAAACTTTCGCAGGGTCAGACTCGATTCCTTGGCGATGTACCACGCATCCCAAGAATTTCCCTGACGTTACCCCAAATGCTCATTTCATAGGGTTCATCTTTAGCTGAAAGCGTCTGCATCTGTTGAACACCTTCCGCAAATCTGCCAGGTGATCTGCCTCCTGCTTGGATTTAACCACGAGGTCATCTACATAAAACTCCACTTCTTTGTGCATCATGTCGTGGAATAGGGCCATCATGGCTCGCTGGTAGGTTGCTCCTCCGTTTTTGAGACCGAAGGGCATCACCGTGTAGTTGAACACTCCCACTGGGGTGATGATTGCAGTTTTCCGTGCATCTTCAGGGTCCATCTTGATCTGGTTGTACCCGCTGAAGCCGTCCATGAAACTGAACATGCGATGACCCGCTGTCGAATCGATAAGCAAATCGATGTTAGGGAGCGGAAAATCGTCCTTGGGGCAGAAGCGATTGAGATCTCGGAAGTCCACGCAGATGCGAAGCTGTCCGTTCTTCTTTACCACTGGCACAATATTGGCCAGCCATGTGGGATGGTGATTCGGTTCTATGAACCTGGCGTCCAGGAGTTTGACAATCTCCTGTTTGATCTTTACATTAAGCTCCGGCCTGAAGCTTCTTGTGCTCTGCTTTATCGGCTTAGAACCCGGGATGATGTCTAAACGGTGCATGGTGATGCTTGTGTCCAGTCCGGGCATCTCATCATACTCCGATGCGAACACGTCTTTGTACTCAGTCAGGAGCTGCAGTAGTCCTTGCTCCTCCTCGCTTGTGAGGTCCGCACTTAAGAAGAGTAGTCTCTTCTTTTCTTCGTTCGGGCTTAGGAACACTTCCTTTAGCTCTTGCTTCTGTGGTCTGGGTCTGTCTTCCATGCATTCGGGTGCTTCTTTGAGTTTCTCATCTGGAGTGCTCTGCATTGGCTCTCCCGTTACCGCAATCCGCTCGATTTGGTTGATTTGCCCAGGGATATCCCCATGCCCGCGTGAGGACATCCCCGCGCACCTTCATATGCGATAGCATTTCTTCCCATTGGCGTAGAAACTTTCTATATCCTTGCCTTCGGGGTCATGTTTTGCTATTCTCTTCAGAGTATACACGTTCTTTCGCTGGTAAGCGATTCGCGGCGCCTCTTCGCGTGCGGGCGGCTTTTCCTTGGCATCCTCCCTTGTCACCATCACTCCCGCAGGTGACTGATCCTTGATATCTTCCCAAAGGGGTAGAGGAGTAGGGTTGAATGGTCCCGGTATTTGCTCGTCCGCCATCTCGGTGAACCACACTGCCTCGCTCAGATGTGCTTCATCCATGTTGAATGGATTCGTTGAAGCCGGTATCTCGACTATTCTGTCGTTCCAGATAGCTTTCATAACTTGGTGAGCTGTTGAAGGGACCGCGTCAAAGCGATGAATCCAGGCTCGACCTATGATCATGTGATACGTAGTGTTCGCATCTATGACATAGAACTTCGCTGAGCACTTGATTTTGACGATCTGAACGCCCAGGCGGATCCATCCAATCGTCATTCTGGAGTCGCTTCCAAATCCCATCAGCGGAGATGGACGCCTGACAATCTTGTGCTCAGGGATCCCTGCTAACTTCAGTGTGTGGAGCGAAACGACGTTGACCGCTGCTCCTCCATCGACGAATGCTCTTTTGAACTCGACGCCATTGATGATGGCCGTCACGTACAGGGGCCTCTGGTGGCTCGCATCTGTCTTTTTGTCGCTGGCGGAAAAGGTCATAATCTTTTCTGTAGGGCGAGACGCCCAGATGACTTTCCCGTTGGAGACTACAAGATCCTCCTCGTAGTCCTCCGCTATCCTCAAGATTGATTTCGTCATTTCTGTCCGGCACTTCTCGGAGAAGTTCAACTCGTCGAAGAATCTGCTAAAGCCGTGCGACCCCTTCATCCGGTCGGCACGTTCGTCCTCCGTGTCTAAGTTGTAGTCCTCATCATCATGGACTTCTGCAATGATGGGTAGACCATCCTCTGCGACCTCTTCCAGATCCACAATCGAGATCATGTCGACCTCTTTACCTTTCGAGTCTTGCTCCGCATGGGCAGGAAGTGGATTGTTGCAAACATCCTTCCTATGATCGCTGACGATCAGCTCGCCGTTCTTCATCTTCTGGTTGAATACAATCCTGAGCTTCTTACAGTCCGCTGTGGGATGCATGACCTTGCCGTGGTACTCGCACCACTTCGGGTCCCTCACCATCTCCTTGGAGGGTGCCTTCTCGAGCGGCGGTAGGACACCGTCCTTGCGCCACTTCCTGCAGAGGTCGCTTGCCTCTTCCACCGAACATGGGAGAGGTGGTACGTCGAAGTTCACAATCTTCGCCTGCTTCTGGGGTGAAACTGTATTGACCTCAGCTTCGCGTCCCCTCTTGTAACTGAATCTCCCGATCTTGTAGGTGGTACCGCTCGAGGATCGCTCCGGAGCGTTTTTCTTTTTCTGCCTCTCCACTATAGGCTCGATGTTCTTCGTGCATTCGATTAGCTTTGAAAACGTGGGCGTTTGCAGGTTGATGAGCATACCTTTGTATTCATCTCGCATGCACTGCAGGCATATCTCTACAAGCCGACTTTGGAGCATCGGATCTTTGCATTCCAAAGATTTCGCCCTGAACTTCTTGATGAAATTTATCCCGTCCTCTTCGCGCTTCTGATACATCCGCGAGAGGTGGATCATTGTCACCTTTTCCTCCATTTGGAAGAACTTGGTGTAGAACTTCTGGACCATGTCATCCCAAGTCTTGACGGACCCAGCTTCCAACGTCCTGTACCACTTATACGCCACGTTTCCCAAAGACTTCGGGAATTCTCGCATCAGCAGCTTGGGATCAGCTCCATACGGCCCCATGACATCGATGAAACGCATGACATGTTCATGAGCGTTTCCATTGACATCCTCGAACTTATCCCATTTAGGAGCCTTGTACCCAACCGGGTTAGGCATGAGATAGATCTCCCGCGGGATGGGTGGATCGTTGTCTAGCTTTGGGATGATGGTATCCGCGAATGATTGGTGAGCCAGAATGGTGTCTATACGCTTCTGCAGAGACGTCATACACTCTGGGGTGTTTCCCTCGGTAGTAGGTGGAGGGGTCGCCGAAGGCGGAGGCGACACATATGCCGTAGGAGGATTGGGGACGTATTGAGCGTTCGCATTACCCCAGATTGCCGTTGGAGGAGGCAAGGGATATTGTGAGGCCGGATTAGGTACCAAAGCCGGAGGCTGAGGGGTGTGAGCCGTGAGGGGCAACATTTGAGCCGTCGACCCTTGAATCGAGGGTAGCTGCGTAGTTGCTGGTGGAGTCTGCAGATTAGGGTTGGGAGGTGTGGTTGACACTCCCAATCCTTGAGCGGTGGAGTTTCCTCCTCCCTGAGAGACGGCGGTGGCTTGCGCAGGGATCGGTGTAAGAGTCCCCAAGACAGCCATGATCCGTTCTAGCTGCGCAGATTGAGCTTTGAGGGCTTTCGCCTGACCTTGGATGGTGGCGTCCAAGGATTCTAGCGTCGGTGCCTCACCGGGGGTCGTAGGAGTGCGGCGGGCCTCCACTCCCGAGGCGGTTTCAGTGGAAGGCGATTTGTTGCTGACATCATCCTCCTGAGACATGGTTGCTTTTGTTGGTAAGTTCACGTCGGGTTCACCAAAATGTGCACAAGAGATTCCGGCAGGGAGACCTCCGTGTACACCGTAAGTAGAGGATCAGAGATAGCACAGGAAGAGTTGGGTTGTGTGTAGGGAGAGAGTAAGGCAGTAGTAATGTCTGAGAGAGAGACAGAGGTTTGGCAGAGCTTCCGCGTATGGCTAGTGTGTTCTCCTTTGTATGGAAAGGTTAACGTCCTATATATAATGGAGAATGTGACCGTTGCAGTGTGGTTAATGCGCCCATCAATGGCGGCTTAATTAGCTTAACCGCAACGGCACGTTCGTCCACCTATATAGGGACCGTTACAGCACGTTATGCGCGAATACCGGAACCGTTACGAGGTTGACCGGGTTTGACCGGATTGACCGGGTTTATGGAGCTCGTGCCATAAATCTCTCAAAAGCAGTTACTAAAGGTCGCGCGCGGGCTTGGCTCGCACGCGACTCTAGCCTCCAAACCACTAAGTCCCTACAAGTCCCGTGCAGTGGTATGCGAGGGCTCTGTCTCGCAGCCCCCACATGGATCAGCGCGGCTGGTGATCCAGTGTGTGTGGAGCACAGTATGGTGTGCTGGATGGTTGCCACGTGGACAAGATCTGTCAGCTCAGAAAGCACTATCTACACTTAGCACTCCAAGAAGCGATTGTGACTTCAACATATTCTAATGTATCCTTCTCGTTGTAGGTCAATCCAGTATGCCATTACTCCTAATGCATACACATGTGTTGGATCGTGATATCTCCATATCAATCCAACCCCACACTAGTCTATAAATGATTGTTCCATTAATCATTATAATTGACTAGGGATGTTTAAGAATATAACACTTATATTCTAATGACTTGATTCATGTTAACATATCTCTATATCGATAACATAATGAATCGTAAATCCACATATTTGTCACAATTAATTGATTGCCACTAGGGCACAATTCCAACACGAGGCACTCCCCAGACTTCGGACGTTCCAACTGAAGGTTAACATGATGGTCGGCAGGGCCGATTTCCACCAGCCTCTGCCGATTGTGTGGAGAGAGAAACGTCTCGATCTCCTTTGTATTTTTTAAGTCCATCCTCTGAATCATCACCAAGACTCCGTTTACCACCAACTGCTGCAATATCTTTAGTCACATTAGTTCCACTTCCCCTAGAAATCAGTCCCAAATCTTCTTCAGTGTATTCATCATCACTGTCATTAACAGATGAATCATTCTTGGCTTCGTTAAGTTCCAAATCTGATTCTTTCTTCATTTTTCGTAACATAAACTGTCCTTCATCTGAATCTGGATCAATTTCTTCGTGACTTTCCTCGGCATTGCCACCGTGTATTTACTATTAGCATCTAGCTGCGGTGTTGTTGTGCGGGGGATATGACACTTCGATGGGATCGCAAACGGACCAAAGGCTGAAGTGGGGTCAGAACTATAACCCAAAACATAATCCAACATGGCTGTTGCAGTCATCCAGTGGCCATATTTTTGTGGGATCTGATCTAGGTGTATTTCCAAGTTGGTAACTTCCTCAATTTTACGAATTTCATGCCCCATCCGTCGAAGCTTCTCGTATTTCAGAAGCACCCATTCAGAACGATCCTCAAGGAGATTAACCAAATAGGCACGCATCAATGGCTCGACAGTTCGCACCTTAACCTTAACGCGAATGCATTTTCCGACGAGAATACCGCGTGTAGGAACCACTACTTCGGGATACCGTCCCATAATCGACCCAATGACCTTACCAGCCTTCTCGTTATATCAGTTTGGAGAAAGGTTCCAGATTTGAACTCAGAGATGCGCTTCGTTGTACAAACATTCTCTCATCCGTTTCCATGGAAACCACTGTTCCATCGTAATCATGGAGCCTCTGTAAAACCATGGTTGCCTATCGAGAATTGACTTAAATTGCTCTTCACTCTCAAAAAAAAATTGGTAGATGTTATTCTCTAGGGGAACCACATGAAAACCTACGGGGTCATCCCAAGCTTTGGACATCACATTTGTTATATTACCGAAATTAACATTTTTGGTAGTAATGATCTTACCAAAAATGCTTTTTCGGCATTCGGCTTGACCATCAACCAAAGCTTCCGCTGGAATGGTGACTCCCCGTCCGAGTTGCAGCGCCCTAACATGATCCAAGGACCTTGAAGGTTTTCAGAAACAATAAGCCCACGCAGGACGTGTGGGTCGACCCAATTCAAATTTCAAACAATTACACGGGATCAATATGTACTGCATTTACTATTTTTTCATTTAAGGGAAGGAGTATTTTCTTTCCAAAGGAAAAGAGGGAAACCCTGGGAGGGCATAGGGCTCGTAAACCCTCGAAGGGCAGAGAACTCGTTTCACCGATCAGGATGTCTCTCTCTGAATCGCCGACCAGGACCAGCAACTCTCCCTCTGAATCGCCGACCAGCATGTCTACCAGCACGTAATCTCTCTCTCTCTCTCTCTCTTTCCGTTTTGTGCTTCTCTGCGAGCTCGGTTTTCTAATATTGACGCTCCATTTCAACGCGCTGTCGACTTGACGGAGCAGAGAATTGAAGATGGGGATTCGCAACCCTAAAAAAGAAGCTATTAAGCGGAAGCAACCTTTGGTTATTTCTCCAGTTGGTGATGAACTTGTTAAAGAATTGCTCAAGGAGGAAAAGACATTAGGGTCTACAATGGAGTATGGTTTGCTCGTCTTACAGGAGGTAAAAAAATCTATTTTCATTGCTGATGGTGCTTCCTAGTAATATTCTATGATTTTTCTTTTCTTTTATTTTTATTTTTTTTAACTGAAATGTTGGATTTGTGACTGGGTTGCAGGCTTGGGAAAAGTTGAGGTTTCGGCGAATAACAAAATACATGGCAGTCCAGTTCTACCGCCGTACCTACTGGCAGAAGCCGCCTGACAATGATGTAAGTACCTAAAACCTTTAGGCGCTTGTTTGATTAAATAATGTTTTCTATTTCGGGAACCGGTCAATTTCAATCTGTTCATGATAACTGGACCGTTGATAGGAATCTCAAGCATATGCAGGTCATTGTCCCAAGTCGGTGAATTACCATAATCTGTGATTGTGTTTTATACTGAGTTCAGTTTGATAATAGCTTTAAGGAAACCTCAAACACAACGGAAAATTTAATTTAGACTAGAACTTGAAGCTGGAAACATAATTGAGAACTCTCTGAAATTTAGTTCTTGTTTACTACTTCATTTGTTAAAATCTACGACATGCCTTTCATGAAAACCACAAGACACGGACCCCATTGAACTTCATGATCTAGGCTTTGATGTCTTGCCTTTACTTAATCTATGTCATTAAGACTTATAATAGATTGGCAATTAGAATAAGTAACAAAAGTACACCCTGCCGTTTACAGGACCATGTTAACTAAAACTCAACTTTAGTCCAGTATTTTAACAAATACCATGAAGGTATCCCACCCAAAGTATGTAATGTAATTTGTCGTTGATTAGAAGTGCTAAGATTAAATAAGTGAGGCTTATATAAAGGACAAATAAGGAACAATAAAAACCCGCCCTGTAGCCTCAAAGGTGTAGAAAAACAGTGGGTCGACGCTACATTCTCATGAATTCGATTTATCATTTTGAATTCATTCCCTGGGGTACTTCTACTGGGTGTCAGTAACGGATAGCTGTATATACAGTAATGAGAATAACCTGCTCAAGAAGCCAGACGGGAATACCTTATTCATCAAGGAGCATAACCTGCTCAAGAAATTTTGTGCGAGTACTATTGTTCAGTCTGTGTTCATATTAATTGATTCATATAGAGAGAAAGATCAAGGGACTAAACCTGCTCAGAAAATTGTGCGCGGCCACTATTGCTCAGTCTGTGTTCTTTTTCTTTGTAGAGTAGAGAGAGATGCTTGATGGAGATTTAGTGTTAGAAAAATATCTAGACGAAAAGAGTGTTGTGCTATTGTAGTTTCTGCATGTCTCAAGTAATTGAAACTGTTGATTGATAATACTTTCAATGTATGGCTCATGGAATTGATTGCTTGGATGAGAACTTGCTCTGTGTTTACTTCCCGAACTCACTTATGACTCTTCCCTTTTGGTTTTTGCTCTTTCAATTGCTAATGGTGTGTATTATTTAGTCTCTATGAGATGGTTATATTTCCGTTGGCATGCCTCGTAATAGCTGCAAAGTTGGAAGAGACCCAGTACTTCCATATCGAATTGGACCATTGTTGATGAGGTTCTACCCCCCACCCTTGCTGAGCTCAGTTTGATAATAGCTTTAGAGAAACCTGAAACAAAACGGAGCCTGATGTTTAATTTAGACTAGAACTGGAAGCTGTAGTTGTGCATGACTGAATTCATTGAAGCTGTTGATTGATAGGATTGACAGGATTGTTTAAATTCGATGTGCTATGTGGAGTTTCAAAAAGTCCGGATCTGGTTGCTGCTCTTTCGGCTGCTAATGATGTTATTTGTTGATCTCTAGGAGAAGGATATCGTCCCGTTGGCATGCCTTCTGATAGCTGCAAAGCTGGAAGAGACCCAGTACCCCCATTTCGAACCGGACATTTTTCATGACGTCTTACAGCCCCTTGCTGGTTCCTTCGATATGGCGAGGATGTACCTTATTGAACTTGATGTGCTGGCAAAACTCAAATGGGAACTTTACTGGGTCACTCCTTTTCACTACCTTGGCTATTTGATTCAAAAACTTGATTGCCCCGATGAGTACCGTGGAATTATGTACGATGCTGCAGACCTAATTGTGGAAACTGCACTAGGTGGAAAAATCTACTTCACTTTTTGAATAAAATCTTGGAATGCTGATGTAGTTTTAACAATGTAATGTGGTTGGTTTCTTTGATTTTGCAGATGATGAGTTCCTGGGTTTTTCACCATCAACTATTGCCGCAGCTTCTGTCAACCTGATGTATCTCGAACTCAAACAGGCTGATGTTCCCAATGGCTTCTTTGGCCTACTGGACGAGGTAGGATATGAAAATATATAGTATAGTGTGAGTATGAACAGTTATGAATTCACAATCTGAGTAAGACTTCTTTTTTTGCTTGTTTTTATGCACTGTAGGAGAGGCCATACGCTACTCAAATGGCATTTTGTTCACTCGCCTCTACCTTTTTCTTGTTTTGTGCACAGGAAAATGTCAAGGCGTGTTTGATGGTCTTGGGGGCATTCCGTGAAAGGAAAAGAGGAAATGACAAGCATGCCCAGGGGAGTCAGAAGAAGGCGAGAAGATCCTGAATGATGTTGAACGCCTTTTCTTAAATTCGTATGATTGATCCATCAATGAATTTTATTGTGGCCATGGATGATAAATTTTGTTGTGCTGCTGTTAGAGTTCGTTCCTCACGGAACTTGGTAGTACGCTGCGTATTGTTTTAACACTGTTTACGATCCACTTCTTGTCTTTGATTCGTTCCTCTATTGCATAGTAGTATTATTTTGGGTTTCCATGTGCTTTCTTTTTTTGTGTGTGCGAAGTTTTTACATACCTCTTCATTGAGATTCTAAAGGATTATATTCAGTATCGTCTGGGGAGAGTATTCAGCTCTACCTGGTGCTCACGTGTTGCTAGAAGCATCACATAGCTACTGCAAATCACCCGACGGGTACTCCCTTCTCGAAATACAACATTGAAACTACGAAGCCCGTCCTTGGTTCAAGTTCTTTTCTTACCAGTAGGCAGCGTCAGGGTTCCTGAGACAGCTTTTATCGTTCAACCGGTAAGACCGTTGGTTCAACCGGTCAAGCTGGGGGTTCACATAATTATATTAAATAATTATTTTATAAAATATCATAAATTTGTACTAACAGATTTGGGGTTGATTTAGTAATGCCATGATGGTTTAGAGAGTTCGGTAGGAAGTAAGGCGAGAAATTTATCGTGGAAATCTACTCAAAAGTGTTAAAGAGAATGTGATATTTAACAAAATCTCTATTAAACAACAAGATAAAATCGGGTGACAAAAAAAAACTATAAAAAGTCATAAATAGAAAACCAGTTTTCTATTTGAATTTTACTCGTGAACACATCAATATAACTTTGTTTGGGCTTAATATTATTTTCTTTGGGACACTTCCTTGCTACTATTGAGGGACGCAATGAAAAATGCTTAATTAAGGGAGGTATTTGTAGTTAGTGGAAACTTTGGGGAGGGAGGGGGGTTGGTTAGTTTAGGTCGAAGTGACCCATGAAAACGCCGAAGCTACCGAACACTCCCTACTCCGCGTAGCCAAAGAGAACGGGACGGATGGGTCTTTGAGCATGATTGTGCTACAAAATTTTAATATACATTATCATTATTATTTAAATCAGGAAATTATATGTGACACGGTCTATTCTATTGATGGCAATCAATTTAAGCTCTCGGAACGTGACACCAAATTTTGAAAAAACGACTGGTCAACGTACTTACTAATCATCAATTTGAAGTTCAATCGGACCGACTGTTGGTTCAACCGGTCAAACCGCAGGTTCACATAATATTATTCAATATTTATTTGGCTTAATTACTTAATGCATACCCCCAGTATGCCGAATCTAGCACTTTGCAACTCCCTGTTCTAAAACTAGCTGATTGGAACTCCCATTTGCAAAAAATATGTCAATGTGAAACTGGTAAAAAAATTCCATGCATCACTTAAAGGAATATTCCGTTAGTTGACAAACAAGTCCATTTTGTTAGGGGTAAAGCAGTCTACTCCTTAAAAAAATGAACACCACAACAGCCACCCTCAACTCCGCCACTGCCACCATCAACTCCGCCATCCCGTACCCAGATTTGATCATGATTTCTTTAATTTTCTTTATAGAAAAAAAAAGTTACATTATTACTACTCCAAATTACCTGGAATTTCCCCAATTTCACACGAGTAATCCACGACCCGTCAAACTTCTTGTTGAAGGAATCAAGATCTTTGGAGAACAAAATACTGTCGAGGCTTTGATGATAATAAGATCTTCTAAGCAAACACGAAAAATTCTATCTGCAATTGAAGAGGGACTGAATTGAAGCATTTGTGGACTATGAACTCAAACAGATCGCAGTAGAAGAAAACAAATAAGCTGATTGTTTATCTGCCAATTTATATAACACCCAATCACCCAATTTATATAACACCCAATTTGCCAAGTTGAAGTTCAGGCAATGCTTCGATTGAGAAGTCTTCTGGTGGATTCGATTTTGCAGGTGTTTGAGCCATTTGGGGAGAACCCAGTTTCAAAATCACTTGGGGATTGAAGATGAGAGAGTTCAAAGCTTGAACTCTGATACGGGTTCTAATTTCTGACATAAAAGGTCAAAGATTGGACTGATTTGGAGGAATAAATTGTTGACATCAGTTGAAACTGAAGCTTGGGGGACAGAGAGGGCTGGCTATTGGTTGGCGACTGTTGGAGAAGAAGCTAGAAAGGGAGAAGAATCGAGGATGGTTCAGAAGGAAAGATGAAAACAGACGCCGAAGATGGGAGAGAAAGGGTTTTTCTACTTCCTTATCTTCATCTGAGAATTTTCGTTTTCCCTATTTTATTATTTTAAATATGATACTATTTTTAGGCATGGATACTATATTTAGGCATGGAATTTTTTACCAGTTTCACATTGACATATTTTTTGCAAATGGGGGTTTCAATCAGCTAGTTCTAGAACAGGGGGTTGCAATGTGCTTGTTTCGGCATACTGGAGGTATGCATTAAGTAATTAAGCCTACTTATTTTATTTCAGTTAATGAATTTGAGTACAAATTTAACTTTTATGGTCATTTTGGACACTATCGCAGTGAGAAGAGAAACGTGGTTCTCAAGAGAAGTGAAACGTTACAGGTTGGGGTTGTGGTCAGTTACGTCACTATCGCAGTGAGTATCCTCGGACGAATACAACAAGTTTTGGTGAGGGATCTTAGCAGGGTAGTGTGAACAAACAGTCATAGTTTTATCCTGCACCATCTTAGCTGTCTATTAGACCACCAAATTCGCAAGGTTCAGGGGGATCCCAACAAACTGTTCATGGTCGAGGAAAAGGGAAATATGGTGGGAAAAACTAGGGGTTTCAAGGTAGAAAATTTGCACTATATCCAATTGAGGAGCCCTCAAGTGACAACTCAATGATACGAGGTATATTTTTATCGCACAATACATGGGTAAATGTCCTGTTTGATTCATGCACTTCACATTCCTTCATATCTGCTTCATGTGTTTCACTACTAGGTTTATATACGTAAACTCTATATTTTTCTTTGAGAGTGAACTCACCGGTCAAATCGCGGGTTCATATAATGATATTAAATGATTATTTTAAACTATTTTATAAATAGGTAAAAGACATTTTTCACCCCTCTATTATGGCTAAAACACAGATACCCCCCTACACTATGGTTACATACATTTTGGTCCCCTGTCAGAGGAAGGAGGTAACATCGCACTAATAGAGGGGGGAAAGGACGAAAATACCCCTGAAATTTGATAAAATTGCCCACTACAAAAGCCTTTTCCTTCCCTTCTCCTCATTTTGTAACCCTAGCCAACCTTAATTCTTCCTTTATATTTTCCTCCTCTCTTCCATATTAAGACACAACCCACCTCCACTATCATAAATCTCCACCACCTCCAACCTTATCTCTTCCTCTCTCTCTCTCTCTCTCTCTCTCTCTCTCTCTTTCTCTCTCTCTCTCTCTCTCTCTCTCTCTCTCTCTCTCTCTCTCTTCCACTTCTCTTATCTCCCGACACAACCCAGTTCAGGTTTAAGCTCCTACGATGGCGAGAGTTCAGGCATCGGTCAGTTTAACCGGCGGCTATTTTGACAGAGGAGAGTTGGGCTATCGTGCGTTTGGAGGTTCGATCGCCTTCCCGGAAGGTTCTGCCGAGATTGTCGCTCCGAACGATCTTGCCGACGATGATGGATGTGCCTTAGACGTGGATTGCAGATACGATGGTCCTCCTCAAGGTTGTCAAACCCGCAGGTTTAACGAGTTTACGAGCCTACATGGCCAATCGGGTTGACCTGCTTGAAAACCCGGCGGATGACAAACCCGCAGCAAACTCGTCGAACCCGTAGACCCACGATTTGACCAGCGGGTTTACCGATTCAACTCATTGTGAAAATATTGTAGTTTTAGTAAGTTTTTGGATCTTTTATTGCACTAAAAATGAGGCAGTCACCCGCCTTCAAACACTGGTTAACCATTAAAATTATCACACGATTAAGAAATAAACTAACGACCAATATCCAATCAACCACACCGATGATTGTGTAAATATTAAACGAACCACACTAATTAAGATTATATGTAAGTTTATTTTTATTTTTTGAAGGACTAATTTAAGAGATAATATATAGAACTTAACTTAGTAAATATTAACTACACCCTTACTTCATATAAGTTGCTGGATTCAAGGAAGAAATATAAATTAATGAATTAATAAATTAGGCTTAATTGTAAACTTTTAAATTTAAAGATTGTAGCATTGACTCAATTTTATACCAGAAAAATGTAACATTTAATCATTAAAATCTCAAAAGATTCAACTTTTCATAGGTGTAAAGTTATGTGTAGTAAAAAATTGAATATTTGAAGTAAAACGTGACCCGGGAGAGTCTCGGGTCACGGGTCACGAGTCGAGTCTACCCACCCTCTACGGGTTTATGCTTACCCACGGGTTTGAAAACCTTGGTCCTCCTATACTATACCCTTATCGGGGCCTTGATTTTGGAGCTCTGTTTCCCTCTGTCGCTGACCTTGGTAGAGTTGCATCTAGATCTCGACTTCTCCTTTCAACGAGTGAATATGAGTCTCGGCTTCTTCCTCTGGCAGAGATGCTTTCTGACTAGGGTTGTGATACTTTCTAATTTGGGATGTGAAGTGGTCTATGTTTTGGTAATGGGCTATCTGAGTGGTCTCGGTTTGACTATTTTTCTCAGCAATTAACCCTCTTTGGTGCTGTGTTGTTCAATTTTGTTTGGCCTTTCAGATTGGTTTTCTTTGGAAATGGGTATTGTTTGTGCCCAACTTTGATTTTTTTTTCTGGAAATGGGTATTGTTGTGTTAGACGACGGATGTTTGGGGTCCCTTTGATTTTTTGATGTCTCTTGATTTGGCCCCTCTATTAGGAGATGATGAATTCAATGAATTGAATTCATTTGATGAGAAGTTGTTACTTTCTGGGTGGTGCTTCGTTTTGCAGCCATGGTAGGTGCAATCTTCTTTGCCTGTTTTCATGGTTGTTGTTGCCTGCTGCTTTTGCTGCTGTGTTCGTTGTGGGAATTCAGTGGTGGTAGTGGTGGTGATGCTGGTGGGAATTCAATGGCGGTGGTGGTGTTGCTGGTGGGGATTTGGTGGTGGTGGAGGTTGTGGTCAATGTTGGAGTAAATGCCCTAGAGGCAATCTTATTTTCAGTATGAATAATGTTTTGGCTAGAACATTCATTTATTATTTATGGACATATATAATATAATGAACTCATTAAATTACAATTGTTTTTTTATCTTAAATATCCGTAGTCAAGTATATTTATGAGAAGTTGTTACTTTCCAGGTGGTGCTTCGTTTTGCAGCCATGGTAGGTGCAATCTTCTTTGCCTGTTTTCATGGTTGTTGTTGCCTGCTGCTTTTGCTGCTGTGTTCGTGGTAGGAATTCAGTGGTGGTAGTGGTGGTGATGCTGGTGGGGATTCAATGCTGGTGGTGGTGTTGCTGGTGGGGATTTGGTGGTGGTGGAGGTTGTGGTCAATGTTGGAGTAGATGCCCTAGAGGCAATCTTATTTTCAGTATGAATAATTTTTTGGCTAGAACATTCATTTATTATTTATGGATATATATAATATAATGAACTCATTAAATTACAACTGTTGTTTATCTTAAATATCCGTAGTCAAGTATATTGATTAATAGGACATGCACTATGCATGGAGACTAGTATGTGGGTAGATTGATATGGAGATATCAAGTCTAACACATGGACATGCATTAGGAGTAATGACATACTGGATTGACCCACCACTAGAAGGATACATATAAATTATGTGAATGTCACAAGTGCTTCTCGTATTGACAATGGCGTTGTCGTCCTTAGACTTAAAGTCAGTAAATACTCTAGTTGTGAAATATCATGTTTGATATTATCAAACGTTACACTGTAACTGGGTAACTATAAAAATGGTAATCAGACATGATAGGAAGCAAGCTGAGAGAGGGTAGTGACGTAGAGAGAACTTTCCCTCCCACATAATGGGAGAAAATACAGAGATTCGAGGGGTAGTGCCTATGAAATACCTTGACAGACTCAGATAAATCAATATATGATATTGATGTTATCTGTACAGATAAGCCTATTCACAGGATCGAGAAACTATGGATTGGATATAGGTGCTAGCTAGTATTAGATAGTTAGATGATAGTCAAGACATGGAGAAGAAGCTTAAAGAATTGAAGAAACCACAAGAAGGCATTATTCCACAAGCTAAGGCGCATGGACTAAAGATGGAGGCACATGGATATGAGCTTGGTGGTTTTAGGGCTTATAGATATTCTCATTGACTTGGGAATATCTTAGTTTTAGGAGGCCACATCCACATCACGTTTATTTATTATTTGTGGTTATTTAATTTATTGTCTTGTTATTTATTTTTGGTGTATGGATGATTCATGGAAATTGTGACGAGATGATAACTAAAAACCTCGAATCTTTTATTTTGGGATTTCCCAACCCAAATAAGTAGATCAGTTGGATCAACTAAACAATTAAAATTTAAAGGTAAAATTCCTCAAATTAAATATTGCGTTTTTACCTTCTCGTTACTTAACACTCGTCAAAACTATAATGTATAAATTCGGGCTTGCCAAAGCAATGAGATTTGATTCTTTATAGGATGACGCGATGGCACAAGCAAGTAATGTGAAATTATTGAAGTAAGAGGTTGGACGCAACTAGGCTACTTCGATAGGATTGAAAACCTAGACGCAAGAAAATTGGGATTATCTATGAGATAGATAAATAAGGAGTTATTTGTCCAATTTAAGCAAGAGTTTTATAGGATGCAATTGGAAATTTTTCCTACCAAAATAACTAATTCTTGTGTGACTTGCCAAAGCTAGCTGAATAGGAAGTGAAATATAGATCTTGGCCCACTAGAAGATATATATGATATTTTCCGCATTAATAGAGATGGTTGTTAATCTGAGAAAAATAGTGTGAGCTATGTTTAATAATCTAGCCATTATTAAATGTAGTCATTTGTTCACAAAATACTAAAACTTCTATATTTCTCATTTTATAGAATTTCAATGGCAAACAATTCATCGAATTCATCACAATCCCTACAATCAGTCCTTGAAAAAGGACAAGCTTTCAACAAATAAGTTTTTGGACTGGTACAGAAACTTGAGAATCGGTATCAAGCAAGAAAAGAACTTGTACATTCTAGAAGAGCAAGTTCCTGAAGGTCCAAAAACTAATACTCCTGCAGCCATAAAGGGATATCATCGTTGACGATGCTAATGATGTGGCCTGCCTTACGCTTTACACCATGAACTCCAATCTTTAGAAGCAACATGAGGACATGGTTGCGTATGATATGATTATACACTTGAAGCAGCTCTTCCAAGAGCAGGCTAGGCATGAGCGGTATGAATTGTCAAAGGCATTGTTCAGATGTGATATGTTAGAGGGAAACCCAGTGGGTCCTCATGTACTGAACATGATTGGGTACTTGGAGAGTCTCACTCATTTGGGATTTGTGGTTGGTCAAGAGCTGGCCACTGATCTCATCTTGCAATCGTTTCCTGATTGTTACGGAAAATTCATTATGAACTATATCAGGAATGAGATCAGCAAGCCTCCATCATATTTTCTCAATATATTGAGGACAGCTGAGTAAAGCATCAAAAAAGGAAAAGGCAAGGCCATAATGATGGTCAGCAAAGGAAAGAGCAAGCGGGGAGTGTAAAGGAAAGAGCAAAAAAGTTGCGAAATCCAAGGAGCCTGCTTTCAAGCCATCTGGGGGCGTGACTAAGGGGGAGTGTAACTACTGCAGTCAGCCTGAGACACTAGAAAGGAACTGCCCAAAATATCTGGAAGATAAAAGGCTTGGAATAGTGATTCCACCACCACAAGGTATTTTTGTTATACATGTCAATCTGTCTTTCTAATCATCTTGGGTATTGGATACTGGATGTGGATCTCACATTTTTTGAAATGATCAGGATCTAAAGAGAAGCAGAAGATTGGCTAAAGGGGAGATAGTCTTCTGCGTGGGTAATGAAGCAAGAGTTGTTGCATTAGCCGTAGGCGTTTATGGGTTATCTTTACCTTCTAAACTTATCTTAGAATTAGACAATTGTTATTGTGTGCCTGTTATGAGCAGAAACATTATTTCTATTTCTTGTTTGGACAAGACATGTTTTTCTATTAAAATAAAGGACAAGTGTTGCTTCATTATTGTGATGCTTTATTGTCTAATGGATTATATATCCTTGATCTAGATAACTCCGTATATAATATTAATACCAAGAGGATTAAAACTAATAATTTAAATCCGGAGTTCTTATGGAACTGTCATTTAGGCTATATAAACGAGAAACACATTTCTAGATTCCATAAGGATGGATTACTAGACTCATTTGATTGTGAATCATATGAGACATGTGCGTCTTGTTTATTAGGAAAAATGACAAAGTTCCCTTTCAATAAGATAGGTGAGAGGACTAGTATTGGCTCTCGTGCATACTAATGTAAGTGAGCCATGTGCCACGCCAATCAGAGGTGGTTATCTTTATTTCATTACATTTACCGATGATTTCAGTAGATATGGATTTGTATACCTTAGGAAGGCCAAATTTGAATTCTTTGAAAAGTTCAAAGAATTCAAGAACAAAGTAGACATGCAACTTGGCAAAAGTATTAAGCCTCTACGATTGGATTGTGGAGGAGAACACTTTAGCCAAGAGTTTGAGGATTATCTTAGTGAGTGTGGGATCTTGTCCCAACTCACTCCACCCAGAACGACATAGTGGAATGGCAAGTCCGAGAGGAGGAATAGAACTCTCTTGGACATGGTTTGACCTACGATGTGTTAAATTGATCTTCCATTATCATTTTGGGGGCACACTCTATTATGTGCAGCTTTCAGCCTTAACCGTGTTCCATCCAAATCTTTCATGAAGACTCCATATGAGATATGGAGTTGGAGGTGTCCCACGTTGTCTTTTATGAGGATTTGGGGCTGGGATGTCTATGTAAAAAGTTTACAAATAGACAAACACGGAACCATGTCGGATAAGTGTAAGTTTGTGGGATACCCAAAGGAAACGAAGGGATATTCTTTCTACAGTCCAACCGAGAACAAAGTGTTTTTTGCCCGGACCGGCGTGTTTCTAGAAAGAGAATTTGTCTCTAAAGAAGCCAAGGGGAGGACTTTAGAACTTGAATAAATTCAAGAACCAAAAAATATTGATCCTAGAATGGAACATGAACAGAAACCATAAGTTGTTGTGGAGCAACCTGTTCAAGAAACATAAGAACTTCGTAGATCTAGTAGGGTGACTCACTAATCATAGATGAGCCTACTACTTATGGAAAGACCATGAAAGGGACGGGCTCTCAAAAGTGGCTCGAGGCCATGAGATCCGAAATGAAATCCATGTATACCAACAAAGTATGGACTTTGATGGAACCACCCCTGGGGGCTCAGCCAATAGGGTGCAAGTGGGTCTTCAAGAAGAAGACTGACATAGATGGCAAAGTGATTGCCTATAAGGGCCGATTGGTGGTAAAGTGATTCAGGCAGATTCATGGTATTGACGATGATGAAACCTTTTCCCCAGTCGCAATGACCAAAGCATGCCCATAAAGTGTGGAAATTAAAGCGATTCATTTATGGATTGAAGCAAGCTTCTAGGAATTGGAATCGACGTTTTGATGATGGAGTCAAAGAGTTTGGCTTAATCAAGAACAAAGATGAATCTTGTGTTTACAAGAAGGTTAGTGGGAGCTCTGTTGTGTTTTTGGTCGTGTATGTGGATGACATACTACTCATTGGAAACAACACTCTTACCTTGTAGTCTGTCAAAGATTGGCTAGGAAAGTGTTTCTCAATTAAGGACTTAGGGGATGCAGCTTATATACATGGTATCAACATCTATAGGGACATATCGTGGAAGCTGCTTCGCCTATGACAAATTCATATATAGACAAGGTGTTGAAATGGTTCAACATGCAAGCCTCCAAGAAAGGATTATTCCCATGTTGCATGGATTCACCCTTTCAAAGGCTGAATGTCCCTCCAATGAGATTGAGAAGGACCGCATGAGTAGGCCATATGGTCCATCATATATGCCATGTTATGTAGATGTGTCAAACGCGTTGAGTATGGCAAGCAGATATCAGTCCAATCCGGGTGAGAGTCACAGGATAGCTGTCAAGAACATTCTTAACTACTTGAGAAGATATACGTATGCGTTTTTGAGATATGGAGGGGAGGAAGAGCTGCGTGTAAGGGGTTACACTGACGCAAGCTTCCAAGCTGACATAGATGATTTCAGATCGCAATGGGATTCGTGATTTGCCTGAATGGAGGAGTTGTGAGCTGGAAAAGTTCCAAGCAAGAAACGGTTGTTGATTCTACAACTGAGGCTGATTACATTGCTGCGAATGGCGCATAAAAGGAGGTTGTTTGGATTAGGAAGTATTTACTGAGCTTGGTGTGGTTCCTAGCATTTTGGATTCGGTTGAGTTCTATTGTGAAACCACTGGGGCGATCGCACAATCCAAGGAATCCAGGTGAAACCAGGAATCCAAGCACGTATTCCGGAAGTTCTATCTTATTCGTGAAATAATCGATATAGGAGATGTGAAGATATGCAAGACTCCTACAAATGAGAATCTGTCAGATCCACTTACAAAGCCGCTTGTTCAGCGCAAGCATGAAGGGCACACTAGATCTATCGACATACGAGATGCACCGGATTGGCTCTAGTGCAAGTGGGAGACTGTTGGAATAGATTCCCTATAGGAAATCTTATTTAGTATGGACATTATATTTTGGATAGAATAATCGTTGTATTATTTATGGAGATATTAAATATAATGCAGTACATAGATTAAAATTGTTGTTTATCTTTAATATCCCTAGTCGTTTATATTGATTAATAGAATGATCAAATATAGACTACTGTGTGGGTAGATTGATATGGAGATATCAACTCTAACACATGGGTATGTATTTTTATGATAATGGCCTACTGGATTGACCACCACGAGAAGGCTACATTAATTATGTTAACGTCACAAGTGCTTCTCGTTGTGACAATGGTATTGTGGTCCTTAGACCTGAAGTCACTAGATACTCTAGTTGTGGAATATTGTGTTTTGATGTCGTTAAACACTACACCGTGACTGGGTAGCAATAAAGGCATTTATCGGACATGATAGAAAACAAGCTTAGAGATGGTAGTGATGTAGAGAGGATTTGTTCCTCCCACATAAGGGAGAAAATATCAACGGCCACTCGAGGGGAAGTGCTTATAGAATGTCTGGCCAGACTTAGATAAATCAATATGGTATATTGATGTAATCTGCATGGATAAGAGTATTTCCAGGATCGAGAAACTGTGGATTGGATTTACGAGTGTGACTTTTATGTCTCGTGTTCGATCCGGATATGGAGACAAATAGATAGTATGCGGTAACATTGGGCACAAGGTTTGTCGGATCACTGACTATTTCTATTAGTTGGGTGGCGTAGATGTGTTGCTAGACATCGCTCTATGTTAGTAATTTTTACTACCAACTAAGTAGAAACCTATGGGGTCACAAACTATATGGTTTAAAATGAAATTTGGGATTAATTAGTAGGACTAATTAAATAGAAGGATCAATACACAACCATGAAAAAACTTTGTAGGACTAATTTTCAAAGTGGACTAATCCGTGTATGGACAGGATTAGTGTTGAGGCGAATATGTAGTTAATAAGGAGTTCTTAACTATACAAGGGCACTCCTAGATTATTTTCCATAAGTGTGTTTACAAAATTGAGAGTGAACAAAGCAAGGAGAGAGCAAGACAAGGAGGCCGAGACCCCCCTGTCCGCCCCTCCCTCGTCGTCGGTCTCGTGAGGCTCCACTGTCTTAGGTGTCCGGTTTGCGTGATCTTCTTCTTCCTCCTTCTTCCTTTGCTAGCACAAAGGTGTGAGAAGAATTTGCAGCAATTGTAGGTGTGGATATTCATAGAGACGTGGACTCTAGTCTACGTAAAGTGATAAACTCAGACAAACAAGGTACACGATTCTAATTTCCCTTACCATCGTTATAATGCTAGATCTGCGATTCATGGAGGGTCTTGAACGGAAACCAATTATTGTTTTTCTGCTGTGCAATCCGTATCAAAACCCTACAACATATACAACGCGGTAACATTGGGCACAAGGTTTGTCGGATCACTGACTATTTATATTAGTTGGGTAGCATTGATGTGTTTCTAGACAACGCTCAACGTTTGTTATTGTTACTGCCAACTTAATAGATACCTATAGGGTCGCACTCCAAAAGGATTAAACTGGATATTGATGTTAATTTGTATGACTAATTAACAATTATATGGATCAAGGATTAGAACGCAACCACATGAAAAGTTAATTGGACTAAGTTGCAAAGTGGACTAATCCGTGTGTAAAAGGGGATTCCTAGCTCTATTATTTCACAAGAGTTTCCATGGAGTAAAATAACAGATAAAGGAGAGAACACCCAGGATATTCCGTCCCTACCTGTCGGCCTATACCCGTCATTGACCAAGGCTTCGGCCTCGTTGCTCCATTTTGTGTGATTGCTTGATCTCTTCTTCGACGTTTCTAGCACTAGGCGTGGAGAAGATTCCATTTCTCAATCCCAAGGTGTGGATATCATAGAGACGATGACGCTTTTCTTCGTTGTGATCACACAGACTTACAAGGTACACAATATCTCCTTTTATCACGTTATGATGGCTTAACCTGTGATTTGTGGAGGGATTTGACAAGGAAATTATTACTGTATTTCCGCTGTGCATCCCCCATCAAAACCCTACATTGAAGAACACTAAGAACATGATGAACATAGTAATAAACACAAAATGGGTTGTATTTGTCCACAATTCGTACCTTGTAAGGTAAAACAGTCACAAAAATGTCAAATTGCACCCCCTATTAACTGAATGTAACAAAAGGGTGGTATCGGTCCACCATCCATCCACTGACAGGGGGTATCTATCTCTGACAGGGGACCATGTGGTATTTAACCATAGTGCATGGGAATATATGTATTTTAGCGATAAGGAGGGGTGGAAATTATCATTTACCCTTAATAAATTAGTGTATGCATATTTGAATTTGTGATGAAGCCAAAGATTATTCATCCCCTCTCCCCTATTTTTGATATTTGGGACAATTTTTAACCCATTCAAAATCCCTCAAGATGAGGATAACTCTCCTTTTTTACTCCCTCTCTCTCCATTATCTCACCATATTAGTTCTTTCTCTCTCTTTCTAAAAAACATATTTCTCCCCAACCTACAATAATTTCTCCCTATCTTTCTCTATCTATTTAAATACAACACATCTCTTTCTCTCTCTACGACATGTCATTCTCCCTCCTTTCTCATCTCCTCTATCTCATCCTTTATCTCCTCTTCTCTCATAAGGATCCGTAGCAAAAAAAGACACAACAATCGACCTTCTTTCTCTCTCTCTCTGGTCCGGCGTAACGGTGCCATGTCCGCCTGAGACCACAAGCGTCAGAAAAGTTTGATAGCTCGGAGGCATATTTGTGTTTTTGATGGGTTTTGGCCGGTTTCTTTACGTGGACGATCCGATTGTTAAACAGACCCGAGTTAGCAAAATTGAGCGTTCGAACCACCCGTCCGTTTTAAGACTATGAATGACTCTATGTCCATCTAGACTCGCATCTAAGAAATAGACAATCATAACTTTGAGCCCGTTATACATAATCAAATATTTCATAGTTATTTTATGCGGAGTGTGTTAGGAAGGAATAGCGATCATACTTTCATATGTATAGACTGAACTGAGTATCATTGGGGGTTCAGGAAGAGTCAGGGACTGTACTAAAGAGATTGGATTGTCAGGGGGAAAAACAACAATTTTGTTGGGCATTCAACATCACATCTATAAAGTGCATTCTTCCTCACTTAGAGGACAAGTATTAGTAGCATAAATATTTGAATTGTGTAGTGATTGCTAGATCATGGAATCAGCTTTGTTGATCAGGGAACTAAGCTGCATATCAGGCAAGCATACGTAGCTTATGATGCTACTGTATTTCTCTAAGAGAAGATCACCCATATGAATAATAGGATTATGAGTTGTGATATTATCGTTTTCGAACACCTGGATGGTTACTATCGTCTTCGGACGTTAATTTTTCTTCAGACATCTTGGGCTTGTCTTCAGACATGTAGGAAACTAGTACTACTCTCTGGACCGATGATCCAGTAGGGGGTGTGCACACTTAAGGTCTAGTTGTCTTGTTGTATTTGTTTCCTTCCTAGTCGGAAGTTTAATCTGGTCTGCACAACCCTCTGGGTAGTAGATTTGGAATCCTCCATATAAGGCTGGTATGGGTGTGGTGGTTATCGATAATTGAGGAACCTTGAGTTATAAGTTACTGGTACTAAATTTGTGTGATCTATGGTGGTACGACAGGGTAATGACTTGAGTATATGTAAGTTCAAAGTTAAATCTTTTCAAAACTCTATCTATATTACTTTCAAAGTACTATATTACGTGGTATATTTTTTGACATTCTACTCGTCTATCTGTTGTTTACTTTTCATGTGAGAACATAGGAGCTTGGGAATATAGTCAATCACTTAGAAGTCTAAGGATCAAACATTGTATGATTGTAAGTTTTAAATTAATTCAAGTTTCTTTAATTATATCTCATAACAGAACTGTTAGGGTTATACTCCTTGTTGGGGCATGCATGTGCCTTATGTAGGGTTTTGAACATGGAATCGCAGTGGAAGAAGATAATTATTCCGTTCAAATCCCTCCAAGGATCACAAGTCAAGAACACATAACGAAAGTAAAGGACTAATATGTGTTTACCTTTGGGTTCTCCTTTGATGACTTCAAACGCGAATAATTTCACGTTCTCTACGATTGATCCATGCCTAGGATAGAGAATTGGACCTTCCCAACCTTCTTGTGCTATATAGAACGGAGGAAGGATACAAAGGAATCACGCAACGAAGCCACAAAGGAAGGCTCGGCCTCCTTTGTGTGGCCGACGGGTTGGGGCGGCGGGTAAGGGGGCGGCGGCCTCTTTACCTTGCTTGCTCTCAACTCTTTTCTCTCCTCTCAATATGTGTTATGAATAACATGTATTGAGAGAGAAGGAAGGATTTCCTTTATATAGTCAAACTACTCCTAGTTGTTTCCATAAAGGGCCCAATACTAATCATATCCATATATGGACTAGTATTATTTGCTAATTAGTCCTACAAAGTTAGCAACTTGTTGCAATATGATCCTTTTAATTAATCTCTATTATTTAAGTCTCTTGTCCAATTATATCCATATGGCGTGTGACCCCATAGGTTTCTACTTAATTAGTAGTAACTATTTACAAACATGGAGCGGTGTCTAGCAACACATCCACCCAATTAATAGAAATAGTCATCTTGACAAAACCTTGTGATCTTATTATCGCATCCCTTTGTCTCGTTATCCGGATTGGACATGAGACATACAAGTCACACTCGTATATCCAATCCATGTTCCTCGATCCTGGGAATATCCATATCCATGCATATGACATCAATATCCCCATATTGATTCATATGAGTCTGGCCAGACATTCCATAGGCGCCATCCCTCGAGTGACCTCGGATAACTGCTCCCGTTATGTGGGAGGGACAAATACTATCTACATCACTCACCATCTCTATGCTTGCTTCCTATTGTGCCCAACAAGCGCTTTTATAACTACCCAGTTACGGAGTTTGACGTTGTCAAAGCACAATATTCCAAAACTAGAGGATCTAGTGACTTCAAGTCTAAGGATGATAATATCCTATCACCGCGAGAAGCGCTTGTGAGTCTAGAAATCCATCCTTATGGAGCCTAGATACACGTTTCTCATTTATAACAATGCCATAGATAAGCAGGATTTAAATCATTCATTTTAATCCTCTTAGTATTTATGTTATAGATTGGATAGCTTAGATCAAGGATATATAATCCATTAAATAATTTCACACTACAATAGTGAATACTATCAAACTAAATGGAACAACAATTGTTCTTTATTGAAATAGTAAAACCTTTATTGTCCAAACAAGATACGGAAATAATGTTCTTACTCATAGCAGGAACATAAAAGCAATTATCTAATTCTAATACTAATCCAGAAGGCAGAGACTGCCTATACACGCCTATAGCCAATGCAGCAACTCTTGCTCCATTCCCAACGCCAAGTCCACCTCTCCTTTGGCTAATCTTCTACTTCTACTTAGATCCTGCACATTTCGACAAATATTAGATCCACATCCAGTATCCAATACCCAAGATGAAGAAGTAGTTAAATTAACATCTATAACAAAAATACCTGGTGGTTGTGGGATCACTATCCCAAGCCTTTTATCCTCCAGATACTTTGGGCAATTCCTCTTCCAGTGTCCAGGCTGAATGCAGTAGTGACAATCACCCTTGATCACGCCTTTGGCCACGCCACCAGCAGGTTTAAGAGCAGTGTCCTTAGGTTTAGCAACTTCCTTGCCTTTACCCTTGGAAGTAGAGGCAAACCTTTTGCCCTTTCCTTTCTGCACCATCATTATGGCCTTGCCCTTTCCCTTGTTGATGGATTGTTCAGCTGTCCTCAACATATTGAGTAGCTCTGGCAGAGGCTTGGCGATCTCATTCATGTTATAGTTCATGATGAACTGTCCATAACTATCCGGCAACGATTGCAGAATGAGATTTGTGGCCAACTCTTGACCAATCGGGGACCCTAGGCGATCAAGATTTTCAAGATACCCGATCATCCGCAACACATGCGATCCTACTGGGTTCCCTTCCGCCAAGTGACTCTTGAAAATTGCCCGAGAAACTTCATACCGTTCAACCCTCGCCTGCTCTTGGAAGAGCTGCTTCAAGTGTTCGATCATATCGACTGCATTCATGTTCTCATGTTGCTTCTGAAGCTCAGGAGTCATGGTGCAAAGCATAAGGCAGGCCGCATCATTAGCATCGTCAACACGTTTCTGATACGCCTTTAGGGCTGCTGGGATATTGTTCTCTGGACCATCTGGAACTTCTTCTTCTAGTGTGTGTACAGTTTCTTTTCTTGTTTAAGAACAATTCTTAAATTTCTGTACCAGTCCAGAATGTTGGTTCCAGAAAGCTTGTCCTTCTAAAGAATAGCCCGTAGGGAGTGTGATGAATTCGATGAATTGTTTGACATTGGAATTCTACAAAAACGAGAATAATACAAGATTTTAGTATGATTTTACTATACTCAATAATGGCTAGATTATTAAATATAGCTCCCACTATTTTTCTCGGATTAATAACCCTCCATATTAATGCGGAAAATATCCTTATATTTTCTAGTGGGCCAAGATTCATATTTCGCCTCTTCCGAGCTTGCTTTGGCAAGTCACCCAGAATTGGTTATTTAGGTAGGAACCATTTCAATTCCATCATATGTAACTCTTGGTTCAATCGGGCAAATAACCATTATTTATCCATCCCCATGAATAATCCCAATTGTATGCCTCTAGGTTCTTTTAATCTTATTAAATCTACCTAGTTGTGTCCAACCTCTTACTTAAACAATTGCACATTGATACGTGTCGTCGCATCTAATCACGATAAACCATGTTGCCAAGCTTTGACATGCACAAGCATGAGATATAGTGATCATGATGAGTGTTTAAATAAGGAGAAGGCATAAACACAATATTTTGAATGAGGGATTTGCCTTTCAATATTAATTTGTATTGTTGATCCATTATCAACATGATCTATATGTTTGATTTTTGGACAAAACTCCAAATCATAGATCCGGGTTGTCTAATTATCTTATTATCCTAATCGCATGCATCGACCATACACCAATCACAAAATAATAAGACAATAAAATAAACAACCACAACAAAATAAATGTGATGTGGATATGGCCTTTCTAGACTAAGATATTCTCAAGCCAATGACAATATCTATGAACCCTAAAATAGATCACATCGCCATGCGCCTCCATCTTTTTGGTCCATCCTTCATAGTTTTGTGGAATGCTCCATGCTCCATCTTTATGGCTCCAATGTCTTTGGGCTTCTTTTCTTCAGTCTTGGCTAACAATCTATTTTATCTAGCTACTCCTATACTAAATAAAATAAATCTCACAAGTTGAGAAAAAGACGACTTGCAGGCCGTAAACTTAATTAATTATTACATTAATTGATCAGCTCGCAGGCCGTAAAACAAACTACAAAATAAACATTCACACACAAACCACAACCTAGGGCCATATCCAACCACCATGTGAATAGCACATAAACAGTTAAAACCAATTTTAACGCGCTTGTTAAATTTTAATTGTTTTGGAAGAAGTAGGGTCAAAAACATTTCAAAAAGGACTTCCCAGAGCCCTATGGGATCACACACGGCCCTAGGGCCCGACCTAGCCCAAGCCGCCGGTCCCCCTGGTCGCGCTTAGGCCCGGCCGGCCCTTTGGCCGTGCGTGGCTTGGGCGGCAAGGCATAGGGGCGGTCCCCAATGGGGGGGAGAACCCTTTATGGGAGTTGTTTCCAAAAACAACTCCTTCCTTGTTGCTTAATCCAAGTTGTTTCCATGTTGAAAACCCCCTTTTTCAAACATGTGCCCAAACTCTAATCTTCAAACCAAGAAACTCACTAATTTGTTGCATCCAATGCACAATTAGGTCTTTTTAGATTGAATCTCCATTCAATTTCATCTAATATGCTTAATTTGTCGTTTTACGCGATAAACGTGAATTTAAAGTGTTAAAACAACAAAATCGTAACACATAAACTATGTTATGCTCTACGACATAAGGCTCTGATATCACTGAAGGGTTTTGAACATGGAATCGCAGCGGAAGAATATAATTATTCCGTTCAAATCCCTCCAAGGATCACAAGTCAAGAACACAACACGATAGTAAAGGACTAATATGTGTTTACCTTTGGGTTCACCTTTGATGACTTCAAAGGCGAATAATGTCACGTTCTCTACGGTTTATCCACGCCTAGGATAGAGAATTGGACCTTCCCAACCTTATTTTGCTAGCTAGAACGGAGGAAGGATACAAAGGAATCACGCAACGAAGCCACAAAGGAAGGCTCGGCCTCCTTTGTGTGGCCGACAGGTTGGGGCGGCGGGTAAGGGGGGCGGCCTCATTACCTTGCTTTCTCTCAACTCTTTTCTCTCCTATCAATATGTGTTATGAATAACATGTATTGAGAGGGAAGGAAGGAGTTCCTTTATATAGTCCAACTACTCCTTGTTGTTTCTATAAAGGGCGCAATACTAATCATATCCATATATGGACTAGTATTATCTGCTAATTAGTCCTATTAAGTTAGCAACTTGTTGCAATATGATCCTTTTAATTATCTATTAATTAAGTCTCTTGTCCAATTATATCCATATGGCGTGTGACCCCATAGGTTTCTATTTAATTGGAAGTAACTATTTACAAACATGGAGCGATGTCTAGCAACACATCCATGCCACCCAATTAATAGAAATAGTCATCTTGACAAAACATTGTGTATCGCATCCGTTTGTCTCATTATCCGGATTGGACACGAGACATACAAGTCACACACGTATATCCAATCCATGTTCCTCGATCCTGGGAATAGCCATATCCATGCATATGACATCAATATCCCATTATTGATTCATATGATTCTGGCCAGACATTCCATAAGCGCCATCCCTCGAGTGGCCTCGGATAACTGCTCCCGTTATGTGGGAGGGATAAATCCTATCTACATCACTCACCATCTCTAAGCTTTCTTCCTATTTTTCCCAAAAAGCGCTTTTATAACTACCCAGTTACGGAGTAGCGTTTGACGTTGTCAAAGCACAATATTCCACAACTAGAGGATCTAGTGACTTCAAGTCTAAGGACGATATTATCCTATCACCGCGAGAAGCGCTTGTGACTTTACATAACTTGTATGTAGCCTTCTCGGATTTTGGTCAATCGCGTATGTCATTACTCCTAATACATACCCATGTGTTGGATCGTGATATCTCCATATCAATCCAACCCCATACTAGTCTATAGATGATCGTCCTGTTAATCATTATATTTGACTAGGGATATTTAAGATAAACAACACAATTTGTAAATCTAAGGACTTAATTTTATTAAATATCTCCATAAATAATACAATGATTATTCTAGCCAATTCATACTAAAACTAGATTGCCTCTAGGGCATCTATTCCAACACCTTAGCAGAGGACACTCCCGTGAGTATAAGGTTCTTCTGGTAGCTTTCCCATCTCTGATGGGTCGGGGGTTACAATGTATACAAGATATAATAGTAAGTATCTTTGAAAAGTTAATTTCTTTAATTTTGATTATAAAAGAACCATTAGGGTTAGTCTCCCTCTGAGCATTTCCATGCTTAGAAGAGGTCAAATCAGGAGATTCAGGGATACATAAGTGTAATTCTCCAGTACTCAAGCATGGGATTTTATAGAGGGGATCATAGCAGTGGTTCTATGTAAGGAAAAAAATTATAAACTCAAAATAATAGGTGGATAGTGTTTTCAATTGTAAAAAGGATGGGAATCAAGATTAAATTGGATTAGATTTTTTCGGGAGAGCATTGACGAAAGATCTGTTGGAAGATATTCCCTATAGGCAATCTTATTTAGTATGAACATTATTTTTGGCTAGAATAATCATTCTATTATTTATGGAGATATTCAATATAATGAAGTCCTTAGATTACAATTATTGTTTATCTTAAATATCCCTAGTAGTTTATATTGATTAATAGGACGATCAACTATAGACTAGTATGTGGGTAGATTGATACGGAGATATAAACTCTAACACATGGGTATTTATTATATGAACCTCTTGTTGTTTACTGCAAATGAGATAAGATATTGGCAGTAAAATTGGAAAATCCCAATGGAGAACTGCCATTTTGGATCAATTAGTCGCTAAAAAATAAGAAGATATTGCTATATGAAAGTGTGAGTGTGCAGGTGGTAATGAATCTAAGATGCTCTAGAAGGGGGGAGGGGGTTGAATAGAGTATGCCAACTTTTTACAAAACTTGCTAAGACGATAGAATCTTGTGACAATTAGTGAAGTTCAAGGCCTTGAAAACAAGTTCAAGCCCTTGAAATAAAATACAGTTGGAAATAGATCAGTCAAGTCTTTTTCAAGGCCTTGAAAAGAGTTTCAAATCCTTGAAAACAGACAAGTTTGAATGCTGTAAAAACTGAGTAAGTAAAGAAACTGTAAATGGAAGAGACACGTGATTTACAGAGTTCAGTCCACTTGGACCTAATCTCTACCTCAGGGATCTGATCCCTGCAGGATTTTCAACACAATTATTATTAATCAAAAGCTAAGCCCTAGATCTCAAGCACAGAGAGATGCCTTACTTTGTTACAGCTTGTGGTTCTCCCTAACCTATCTAGTACCTGCTCTAGCTAACTGATTAACCAAGAATTCTCTATTGTTAACCTTGAACAATCCTCGAGAATAAAGATAGAAATATTAGAGAAATCATCTACCAATAAAGTACAATACAGAAGAACACTTAGAGTGTAGAAACTGCAGTGAAGTATGCAGTGATCTTCTGTGAAATGGATTGTGAGAATGATGAACTTCTTTGATGCTTCTCAATCCAGAACTTTGTCTCTCTTTTTGCCCGTTGAGTATTGTGTCTTGTTACTTTAGAATTGAGCTTTATTTAAACTTCAAACAGCTCTTCAAATCTTCCCATATTTTCAGCAACAAATCTTCTATTTTGTAGCAACAGACTTTGACTCTTTGACAATCTTCTCCAACGGTTAAGTGATCACAATCTCCAGAGATAATTTCGTGATATTGTATTTGAGTAGGCTGAGAAGCTTTCAAGCCATTCAGATCAAACACAGAATCATCTTATTAATTATTTCCTTCCCTGCAAAAGTCAGTTTAGGAAATAATCTTTGAAAACTAGGAAATAAAATTCCCTGCAAAATCATAGTCAAACAGATGATATTTTATGTTCAAACATGCTAGAATAATTTTTCTTTTCATCATCAAATAACTGTAAATCAAACATATGAAGGAGGGATATGAAATCAGCTTAGAAGAGTTTACAGAAAACTCCCCCTTAGAATGTTCATGTAGGTTAAACAGTTTCAAGGCTTTGAATTCAGTTTCAAGGCCTTGAAAATAGCTATACTATTTTCAAGCATGTGATAACTGCTTCAAGGCTTTGAAAGCTGATTCAAGGCCTTGAAATAGTTAATCTATTTCAAGCCTTGCACAACCTGATCTTACAATATCCCCCTTGATGAAAGACAAAACCAAAGTATGTTTGATCGTTAGTCTCTGCAAAAAATATTGATTAGTTCACAGTTCATAATAACACAGTAATTCCAAAAAGATCCAACTTATTGAATTCGGCAATAAAAAGTTCAGCAGATAATCCCTAAACATAAAAACATACAATCCTAGAATTTTCTCCCCCTTTTTTACTTTCATCAAAAAGATAGAGAAGTTCTTGGATCAAGTGTCTGGAAAATTTTGAAAAGAAAACTTAAAGACTTAAAGAAAAAGAGAGAATGGGGAAGAAAGAGTAGGCAAGATTAAGGGTTTGGGTCTTCATTTCCATCTTGATCTCCCTCTTCTTCATCACTGTCTTCAACATCAGTCTTATCCTGTTATTCCTGTTCATCTTCATCCTCACCAGAAACGGTCACTTCTTCAGTCATGTCCTTTGTAGCAGCCTTTGGAGATTTCTTCTTTTTCTTCAGAGTAATCAGCAGATCATCTGAGTCAGGAATGTTGACTTCATCTCCTTTCTAAGCAGCTTGTTCTACCACTTGCTTTCCCTTATCTTTGACTGGAGCAACCTCTTCCTGGTTGGAATGTTCACTAGGAAGATTCTTGTCAGAGTAACCCTTCATTGTACCTTCTTCATACTCAGGAACATCAAGCAAAGTCATGCTCCTGAAGATTCTTTCCACCATATACTTCACTTGAACCATATCAGTTTCAAGTCCATAAAAAGTTTCTTTGATCTCTTCCAAATCCAACTCCAAACCATCAAGTCTCTGATTGTCTGTAGGCCGAGAAGTCTGACTTGAAGCGAGTCAAGGTATTGGGCTCAAGAAACTTCTTTGCAACCATTTCTTCTACAGTCAAATCTGAGTACAACTTCCAAATCTTTTCTTTAGTCTTCACCACTCCAATGTTCTCAAAGGCCTTCTCATTAAGCATTCCCATGCCAGAAGTGACTTATTCCTCTCCATCAGTTGGAATCTCAAAGTGTTCAAAGAACAATGTGAGCAAATTTGCATAGGACATAGGATGTTTCCTTTTATTGGTATGGCTAAAGAGCATATGCTCAATCACTAACTTTGGAAGATCAATCTCATAGCCATGCATGATCAGATACATGATATGCAACATTCTCTCAGTCACCAACTCTCTAGAGTGCTCTCTGGGAAAGATACACCTTACCAAAATAGTGTGAAGAACTTTGGCATCAACAATTAACACAGAGTGTGTTAATTGATTAGCTGAGGTGGCAGTGTTTGGTAGGTATAACTCTTTTCTGGCTAGTTTCAGTATTTCTGTCTTTGGTGGGTGATTGCTTGTGTCATACCTCTTAGGACACCCTAGCACATTGACAAACTCAGAGTGGTCCGATTCAACATGTATTCCAGCAACTCTAGACAGAATTACCAAGTGTGCTGATCTCTTAACTTGTTTCATGTTCAGATAGAAGAGTCTGGTGAGTCTTGGGCAGGCTAACTCTTTAGGGTTCAACATAAACCACAGAGAACTCTTCTTTAACATAGAGATGCACTTAATATTCATGTGTTCCACCATATGCATATTGATCATACTACAAAAAGCAATAGATCTGAAAGCAAAAGCATCTAACCACTGAAATTTGGAGGTGTTTGAGACAAACTTTCATCAGGGGTTGAGGTCTGTGAGTAGATTTGCAGAGCCTTCTCCATATGATCTTCTAGCTGTTCTTCTGTTACCTTCCCTTTCCCTTTTTAAGCTTGAGTTGCCTTCTTATTTTTCTTCAACTTCTTGGTCCTAGAGATCTCATCTTCAGGTTGCTTCTCTGCAGCAGCTTTCTCTTTCTTCTTCTTCTTCTTCTTCTTTTATGAGGATGGAGTTGAATCCTTCCTGACTTTATTCTTGGGTGGAGGAAGCTCTGCAACTGCCTCTGCACTAGGAGTTCTAGAGCTAGAATCTCCACTTATCTCTTGAACCTCTTCCACTGATGTCTTTCTTTTTTTCTCTGAACTAGGTTTTGATCCTCCAGCCATTTTGTTTCTGTCTGAAGCTCTCCTTGTTCTCATTAGGGTTTGGGAGAAGAATATAGAGAGGTAGGAATGATACGGAGAGAAGAAAAGAGAAGAAGATAAATACTAAAAGTGTTTGAGTTTCAAAAGGAAACTAGAATATCTCTCTGATCTGAAAAGATCTGAAATAATCAGAGAGGATTCAAAATCTTTTAGTCCGTTGGAAAGAAATAATTTAATACTATATTTGGCTAAAAAGAATTTTTGAGAAAGGTAGGGGCTATATTGAGCAAATATCTACAGAGATATCACCCAATACAGAATGATCCATGTTTATTAACTACTAGTATAGCAGACTTATTTTCAAGGCTTTCAAGGTCTTGAAAATGCTGTAACACTGCAACAGATAAAAATCAAAGCTTTGAAATGATTCAAGGCTTTGAAAATCAGTTCAAATATTGAAATCATATACAAATTACCTTTCTTACTTGATGCTCCCTCTAAACCATTGCATCTTTGTTTAAAATTCCCAATTCCAATCTTAAACCTGAGATGCTCTCATCTGCTAATGGTTTAGTGAAGATATCTGCAATTTGCATGTTAGTAGCAACAAATTCAAGAACAATATTACCTTTTTCAGCATGATCTCTGATGAAATGGTGTCTGACATCAATGTGCTTGGTTCTTGAATGTTGAACTGGATTCTTTGTAATTGAAATTGCACTGGTGTTATCACATTTGATGGGTATGCTTCTGAAATCAAATCCAAGGTCTCTTAGCTGTTCAGCAATCCATAATACTTGTGAACAACATGCTCCTGCAGCTATATATTCAGCTTCAGCTGTTGATAGAGAAACTAGATTCTGTTTCTTGGAATGCCAACTGATCAAGGATGATCCAATAAATTGGCAAGTTCCTGAATTTCTTTTCCTATCAACTTCGTAACCTGCAAAGTCAGCATCTAAAAAACCATACAAAGAAAAATTAGAGTGTCTTGGATACCAAAGCCCTAAGTCTTTGGTTCCATTGAGATATCTGAAGATTCTCTTCACAACACTTAAGTGTGATTCCTAGAACACATGCATACACTAAACATGATATATGGTCTGCTTGTTGTGAGATAGAGTAATTATCTAATCATACCTCTATACTCTTTCACATTTACACTCTTACCAGATTCATCCTTGTCAAAGGACAGTGTAGAACTCATAAGAGTCTAGGCTTCCTTACACTGAGTCATGCTATATTTTCTTAACAAGTCTCTTGCGTATTTGCTTTTATGAAGAAAGATGCCCTTCTTCATTTGATGTATTTGAAGTCCTAGGAAGAAGTTCAGCTCTCCCATCATACTCATTTCAAATTCCCTGCTCCTAAGACTTGAGAATTCTCTGCACAAATGATCATTACTAGTTCTAAACAAGATATCATCAACATAAATCTGAAATACAAGCAAGTATTTCTCATGAGTCTTTATGAAAACGGTCTTGTCTACTAATCCTCTTTTGAAATCATTTTCAAGCAAAGACTTTGACAGTCTTTCGTACCAAGCTCTTGGAGCTTGTTTCAAACCATAAAGGGCTTTGTCAAGTTTGTAAACATGATCTGGAAACTTGTCATTTTCAAAACCAGGAGGTTGTGCTACATAAACTTCTTCTTGTAAGTAGCCATTCAAGAAAGCACACTTCACATCCATTTGAAATAGTTTCATGTTCTTGTGAGATGCAAAAGCAAGCAAAATTCTAATTACTTCTAACCTGGAAACTGGAGAAAAAAATTCCTCATAATTAATACCTTCTTCTTGATTGTAACCTTGAGCAACTAACCTTGCTTTGTTTCTGATCACTTTGCCACTTTCATCCAACTTATTTCTGAACACCCATATGGTACCAATGACAGACTGGTTTGTAGGTTGAGGAACCAGGTTCCAAACCTTATTCCTTTCAAACTCATTGAGTTCACTTTGCATAGCAATGATCCAGTATGCTTCTTGTAGTTCTTCCTTCACAGTTTTAGGTTCTACAAGTGAGATAAAAGCATTAAAAGCACATAATTCTTCAACTGTGATTTAGGTTGTGTACCAGTAGTTGGATCAGAAATGATATTATCAACTGGATGAGATGAGAGATATTTCAATCTCATTCTTGGAGACCAGGGTTACGATTCTCCATAGATCTTCTCTGGTCTTGAAGTAGTGGCTTTGTCACTTATATCCTTCTGATAATCGTTTTCAAGGCTTTGAGGCTTATTTTCAAGGCCTTGAGCACCATTTTACAGGTCTTGAAAATGTCTTCTGTTTTCTTCTGAGCCTTTCTTGAATCCCACTGAATTCTCAGTCTCTTCCCGTAATTCATGCTTGTTCAAATTCAAATCTGCAAAACTTTCACTCAAAGAGCCATCATAGCCTTCATCAAAAATAACATGAATGCTCTCTTCAACTAGTTTGGTTCTTTTATTGTAAACTCTATAAGCTTCGCTATTCAGATTGTAACCAAGAAAAATACCTTCATCACTTCTTGCATCAAACTTAAAAAGATTGTATTTTCCATTGTTATGGATAAAACATGTGCATCCAAAGGGTTTGAAGTATGAAATGTTTGGCTTCCTCCCTTTGAATAGTTCATAGGGGGTCTTCTTCAGGATAGGTCTGATCAAGCACATGTTCATTATATAGTTTGCTGTATTCACAGCTTCAGCCCAATAATTTCTTGGCAGCTTGTTTTCAAGAAGCATTGTCCTTGACATATCTTCAAGAGTCCTGTTCTTTCTTTCAACAACACCATTCTGTTGAGGAGTTCTTGGAGAAGAAAATTTGTGAGTAATACCATGTTTATCACAGAACAAATCAAATTCAAATTGATCAAATTCTCTACCATGATCACTTCTAATTGAAGCTACCGGTAGGTTTTTCATAGTTTGAAGTTCTCTGCAAAGCTTTGAAAATTCAAAGAGGGCTTCAGATTTTTCTTTGAGAAACATAACCCAAGTAAATCTAGAAAATCATCTACAACAACTAGCATATACCTTTTACCTTTTGGAGTAGGAGTTCTCATAGGACGACAAAGATCCATATGAAGCAGTTCAATGGGTCTAGTTGTGCTTACAAAATTCTTTGGCTTGAAGGAGCTTCTGGTCTGCTTGCCCTGAGCGCAAGCTTTGCACAATTCACCTGCAACTTTGTTAGTCTGAAAAGTATAAACATTGTTTGATTAAGAGGCTGTGAGAATGCAATCTCCTGATTTCTCATTTTGCACCACACACTTCTCTTTTCCAAAGATAACTTTGTTGCCATTATCACAGACATGAGATACACTAAGCAAGTTAAATTTCAAACCATCAACTAGATATACATCAGAAATAGAATTTTCAGAATTCGTACCAACTATACCAATACCAAGAATATTGCATTTGCCTTTGCCACCAAGAGTAATTGAACCTTCAGATTGCTCTTTCAATTCTGAGAATAAAGATCTCTTTCCACTCATGTGTCTTGAGCAACCACTGTCCATAAACCACTTCTTGTTATTCGATGTTGGTGACAACCTGCAAACACCAATCAGTGCCTTACCCAGCTGTTAGACCAAGTGTTGAATTTGGATTCATATTCAGGATCAACCATTTAGGTGGTCTAACCCCTTTAGGAACCCAAATCTGTTTAACTTGTCCTTTGAGTTGAAATGGAAAAGTGTTCCTCATTATGTGAGGGTCTTTTCTTCTAAAAGGACAAGTCATTTTAACATGACCAATTTTGCGACAGTAAGACATTTAGGAGAAGTTCTGTTTCCAGCTTTCAAAAATCTGGTATTATTCTTTCTTGGAAAGTTTGGATTGAATCCAATACCAACTTTGTGAACAGACTGTGAACTTCCTCCAAGAATCAAGTTCGACTTTTCTTCTGATCCAGCAAGCCTAACTTTGACCAATTTAGATTCTTGAAGTTTCTCAGTAAGAGTAGTCTTTGTTTATCTAATTCACCAACTTGATGTTTTAGATTAACAATGCTGTTACTCATCAAAGAGTTCTCAGTGACTACTTCCTTGACTTGTGTTTTCAAGGCTTTGAAACTGGTTTTCAAGGCCTTGAAATCACTGTCAGTCTTCTTTTGAGAGATTTCAAGATTCTGATTTAGACAAACAAGTTATAAGTTCTCTTTTGCTTGCTCATGAAAGTTTTATTTCAAAAGTATGATCTCTTTCAGATAATCTTCTTCATTTAAAGTCTGACCTCAATGTTCTTCTCAGAACTCTCATCATGCTTGGAGATGAAGCATAGGTTGGCATGTTCTTCTTCATATTCTGATTCACTTGAGCTATTTGAATCACTCCATGAAGCTATCATAGCTTTATTTCTTCTATCATGATCTTTATTTTGAAAGCTCTTGCTTTTCTTATGTGGACAGTCTCTTATCAAATGTGCTGCATCACCACATTCAAAGCAGTTCATAACCTTTGATTTATTTTGTGAAGAAGACTTACCTTTGTACTCCTTGCTACTGGATGGTCTATGTCTTTCTCTGTTGATGTCTTTGTTTCCAATGTTTTTCTTCATTTTGAGAATCCTTGTAAAGGCTTTGGAATCAAAGCAAATGGATCTTCATAATCACCATCCTCAGTTTCAAGGATTTGAGTACTCTCATGCTATTTGGCTTTGAGAGCTAAGTTCTTGACACTTTTTGGGAGCTCTCCATCAGCTTCATTCATAGATATTTCATGTGTCAGAAGCTTCCCTTGTAGGTCATCAAGTTGTAGAGTTGAGAGATTCTGAGCCTCTTCAATAGCTATGGTCTTTGGTTCCCACTTTGCCTTTGGAAGACTTCTTAAAATCTTCCTCACTTTTTCTTCATTGGAAAAATGTTTTCCCAGTGAATCAAGGTTGTTAACAATGTCTGAGATAGATGTTGATCTTGCTTGACTTCGCTGGTTCCTTCAAAATTTACCACAAGCTTATCCCATATTTCTTTAGCAGTAGTGCAGCCTGAAATCCTATTGAATTCATCTGTACTCAAAGCACAATACAAGATGTTAATAGATTTGTAATTCTTAGAGAATTGCTCTAATTCAGAAGAGGAAAGTGAGTCTTCAGATTTGGGAGTTCTAATCCCATCTTTCTCTGTGTAGAAAGTGTGAGGTCCATTTTGAATAATGGTCCAAATGTCTTGATCAATGATGAACATTTTCATCAAAGCTTTCCAGTGAGCAAAATTTTATCCACAAAATAGAGGAGGTCTGTTAGCAGCTCTTCCCTGGGAGAAACCACCATCACCTGCAGTACTCATGATCACCAGATGGTTAAATCTATACAGTGATACAAGCTCTGATAACAATTGAAAGTGTGAGTGTGCAGGTGGTAATGCATCTAAGATGCTCTAGAAGGGGGGAGGGGGTTGAATAGAGTATGCCAACTTTTTACAAAACTTGCTAAGACGATAGAATCTTGTGACATTTAATGAAGTTCAAGGCCTTGAAAACAAGTTTAAGCCCTTGAAATAAAATACAGTTTGAAATAGAACAGTCAAGTCTTTTTCAAGGTCTTGAAAAGAGTTTCAAACCCTTGAAAACAGACAAATTTGAATATTGTAAAAACTGAGTAAGTAAAGAAACTGTAAATGCAAGAGACAAGTGATTTACACAGTTCAGTCCACTTGGACCTAATCTCTACCTCAGGGATCTGATCCCTTGCAGGATTTTCAACACAATTCTTATTAATCAAAAGCTAAGCCCTAGATCTCAAGCACAGAGAGATGTCATACTCTGTTACAGCTTGTGGTTCTCTCTAACCTATCTAGTACCTGCTCTAGCTAACTGATTAACCAAGAATTCTCTATTGTTCACCTTGAACAACCCTCGGGAATAAAGATATAAATATTAAAGAAATGATCTACCAATAAAGTACAATACAGAAGAACACTTAGAGTGTAGAAACTGCAATGAAGTATGCAGTGATCTTCTGTGAAATGAATTGTGAGAATGATGAACTTCTTTGATGCTTGTCAACCCAGAACTTTGTCTCTCTTTTTGCCCGTTGAGTATTGTGTCTTGTTACTTCAGAATTTAGCTCTATTAAAACTTCAAACAGCTCTTTAAATGTTCCCATATTTTCAGCAACAAATCTCCTATTTTGTAGGCAACAGACTTTGACTCTTTGACAATGTTCTCCAACAGTTAAGTGATCACAATCTCCAGAGATAGTTTCGTGATCTTGTATTTGAATAGGTTGAGAAGCTGTCAAGACATTCAGATCAAACACAAAATCATCTTCTCAATTATTTTCTTCCCTGCAAAAGTCAGTTTATGAAATAATCTCTGCAAACTAGGAAATAAATTTCCTGCAAAATCATAGTCAAACAGATGATATTTTATGTTCTAACATGTTAGAATAATTTTTCTTTCATAATCAAATAACAGTAAATCAAACATATGAAGGAGGGATATGAAATCAGCTAAGAAGAGTTTACAGAAAAATCCCCCTGAGAATGTTCATGTAGGTTAAACAGTTTCAAGGCTGTGAATCCAGTTTCAAGTCCTTGAAAATAGCTATAGCCTGTGATAACTAATTCAAGGCTTTGAAAGCTGATTCAAGTCCTTGAAATAGTTAAACTATTTCAAGCCTTGCACAACCTGATCTTACACTATCGAGGCAGAATTCCTGTGTAGGCTTCACCATATAGACGAAATCAATCGCCAGCACCGCCTTGCGACTTCTACTAGCTCAACTACCAAAATTTCTGGGGACAACAACACTTCAACACTTCCATATCTGAAACATGGCAAGTTCTAGAGTTTCAATGGCAAGCAATGTAATATAAAGTATAATACATATGATGTGAGGTTGCTTATTTTTGTTGTGTATATAGTGTGCGTCTATATGCAACCGTAGTTGCATGTTTTTTATGTAATATAACATGCATATGTGCAACTACACTGTTTTGCAAGATATTCGTTCATTTACTTGCTATGAAATCTGTTTTCATTAGACTTCCCACAAACATTACATGAATTTAACAAAAATGAAACATGTATTTGTATCAATTTTAGACAAACATAAACTACTTGCAATAATATTAACTGTAGTATATATATATATATATATAAATACATATTCTCATAAATATTTAATTTTAATATAGTTTACAAAAAACTTATTTTAGTTACTCTATTTCATCTTACTTAACTTTATCTAAATGAGGTCGAGCGAAATTTGAGTACTAGAATAATATACAAATTTATTAAGGTTTGTATATTGTTAAACAAATTTTAGTATACAACATTGTAAATAAGTTCAGAACAATCTACAAGTGTAAATTGTTTGCTAAAAATATTCATCAAACTACAACGATTAAATTACATGTTCAAAAAGCAAATGGAGATATAATAGAAGAAATATATATTTGAATAATTTTCTTATTTATGAATAATATATATATATACATATATATATATATACATATATATACATATATATATATATATAACCATTACATTATGGTACATTTATCAATAATTTCTACTTCCCAGACTAAATAGGGGAGCACAAACGAAAGAAAAGAGGAAAAAAAACAAAAAACACAAAGAAGTAATATGATATATCACAACAACTCACTTTAAAAAAATAAAGTATAAATTTGCCACCATGTTAACAGTAATATTTTAATCAAATGTACACGCCGTCACTACATCCCTGTAAAAGCTTAACCGAAAATCGTTTCCACTTCCATCTTCATGTCCAATCAGCGAAGAAACCCTCGTGCTCTCTCCACTCATACTCCATCTTCTCAGAGAAAGCTCTCAAAGCTTCTACACTATTTCGAGTACTACAACACTGAACTTTGTTCCTCAGTTAGACATTATCAGATGCTCCTCTAAGATCAAAATTAGATACTTTATAGCAACCACCTCCTTCTATCCATGTAAGTGTTCTCCTTTTTCTGTTGAAATCCTATTCGCTAACATCACAATCTTCACATGCTATTTGCACTGGCTCCGCTACTTCAAAATCAAACTATGTACTCATCGCAGTGCATAGTATGAGTCATATATATCTGCAGATCATCGTTGCCTCTTTCCTTGCATAATTTGATTGTGCATAACAACTTGCAACAAGCCTTTACCCTAAAATAAGGATTTCCTAACAACAGTTTTGGGAGACTTTCCCTGCTCGTACCATTGATCTATTTTTGAAATTGCATGTGTATCACCATACATATATTAGGAAGTCAATATTCACATAAAGGCTTTCCTACTGAACACATGTAAGAAATTTCACCAACTAGTCTTCTCGTGGGGCATCTTCAAAAAAACCCAATGTGCATCTATTTATTTTCCACATTCAGTGAACCTGTACAAGACATTAGCTAATGTATTTGTACTTTCTGGGTTAATTTTCTAATGTATGAAGTTATAACTGCGATGATGTAACATCCTAAAATATTTCAACTCACCTAAAAACTACACTCGGTAAATGTTAGATTTCATTTTCCTTCGTATTTCTCATTTGATTGATATACATAATTGAAATAAGTATAGATTTTGATTAAGGCATTATGATATGTTACTTCTGGTTCTGTTTCGCTTAGTAGCTTCTGTTTTGATGACAAGATATTCTGAAATAATCCATGCATAAAGAGATGGTTGACTTGAATATTGTTCGCCGAACAAGCGCATTTTCCTGTTAGAGCACCTACATCTTCGTGATCCGGTATTGTTCCCCTCTCTATCTCTAAATTTTTTCAGCATGTCCAGTTTTCCTTTTTCTTCCAGTGGCCACAAAATTCTGAGTCATTTGCTAAGATTTTCTATGCCAGTAAACCAAAAAAAAATGTTGTATATGTGTCCATGAGTGATATATTGAAACCTTACAAATTTCATGGTGTCTGGACGTTTCATTTTGCATTTAGTAATGAATACAATATGAAATATAATGGAGGTTAAACATTCATTTTTTCACAATGTGTGCCAAAATAATTTTTCAAGTAGTCTGCATAGCTATTTTAACTTTTACTGACTTGTATATTGTAGTGCACCACAATAATACTGAGAAATGTACTTTCTTTTATTGTTGATTCCGATAATTTCATTGAAAATTAAACAACTATAATCATATAAATTCCTTGCCTTCTTTGACACCAATGTGATTTTCCAAAGCTTCAGTAAGCTTCTGCTCATAATAATACGATTTTCATGTTCTTGGTTATCCGTCATTCATTCTTAATTGACTTGCTTAGTTGTTGGATTTCATAACTAAAGCTTACAATTTGACAGGAGGACACAATTTAAATTCATTTATGATAGAAAAAAAATTAGTTTGTAACAAATCAATATGCTGCAAGTGTTAGTTCTTTTTCTCTCTGGACTTTCGCGCTTTAGTATTGAATCAGTCAATGAGATCTGATCAGGGGAGAAAATCCTAAAAAATCGACTGTTATGGCTACTTTGACTTAAAACAGCCTATGTTATATTCATATATGTTACTTACTGTTAAACATATGATTCATCTGTGTTATTTTTTTTTGAGCATATTCAACTGTGTTATTCACTATACTTCTAATGCCTTACTTTTGCACACACGTGAGAAAACACTCAAGTTGGGCAATGCATATCTAGAAACTGATTGCTACACTAATCCAAGGTTAAAATCTTGCGCATAGTGTGAATCACATATAATGTTCACATGTATTATTTTCAGAGTAAATGTTCAAGCTTCGACAATTCGTTTATGTCTACTTAGATATGGTAATATCTTGGAAATATTGTTTTACATATTTTGGCATGTACACTATTATGCTCTTCATGCCTTCATTTTCATATACTGCTTCTATCTATCAATATTCCTCATGCATACAGCATCTGATGTTTTTCATTCCATATGATAAAAGTTCTTTAACAATAAAGACCGTTTTCTTAAATTTAGGTTCACAAATACAACAAAACTCTGTCTACTATGATTTTTCTTATTTTTTTATTCTTATTTTTTTGCGCCCTACTATTGTCCCATATTATGTGCAACTTAATTGTTATAACAACGAAGTAGAAATACCACCTGCCACTGAATCATACCCTCAAAATAACATGGTAAAACGATAATGGTCGTAGATATAAAAAACTTCAAATTATAGAATAATCTTCTAGACAAACAACAATGATCAATAGCTACTCCAGAAGAATCTCGCAAATTCTCTGCAAGAGCATATATCTATATGCATAAGTCAGTTGTTAGATGAAGCTTAGTTTCTAACCATAGGTGTTACTAAAAATTAATAACACACATATTAGCTCCATTACAGTGAGACATTTAGACATGTCAATTTCATTTAATTCGTTTTGATTATCAAGATCTAGGCATGTCAGCATAGGAGAAACTAATATAGAATACAATGCCTTCCTTGATATGTTTGATGTACACATAGCTAAAATGTCATATTCATCATATTTTACCTCACATATTAGATTCTAATTCTAATCTTTCTTGCTGCAGATTCATTCAACATTTTACGCTGCACATCAAACCCACAATGGAACACCAAGACACAAATCCAGCACTTCCTCAGCAAGACAACTAACACAAAGCAACAACACCCAGTGTGCTGCCAAACTCAAAAGATAATCCTCCTGTAGCAGAATATATCATCACAACTACAGAATCAGCACAAATTCAGCCTCAGTCTCCCTCGAGACACCAATACACGATGGCAACCCCGACAATTGATCTTACACCTACAACTACCACAGCTAAAGCGGTAGTAGAAACAATAGTGTCATAATTGAAAGCCAATGACGAGAAATCAATTTATATGCTGAAAGAACAAATCCAGGTGTTACAACAACTAATTGCACTCAATGAACAGGAAGTGGACATGGAAATTATCTTCATTATCAAACTCGAAGAACTGTGTCAAAATATTGCAACGTTGAAGCCACCACCTCACGAACCAGCAACACAAAAAGATACAGAGATGACGATTCTCCATCACCTCCTCCTTCAAAAACTGTGAAGTCGTATAATATTATCTAAACGTTATCTATTAGTATATATAAGTATTGTACATAGGCTCCTTAATGTAATATGAAGTATGGACATATACTAGTGATAAATCCTTCATAAGAGTCATCCTACGTACGTTCTTCATTGTAATTTGTGTGGGTTTCGGTGCAAAGTAATGAATTACGGGCTTATTCGATTAGAAAATGCGTTTTTGGATTTTTTTTTAGCTTAAACGTACAATACGGGTGTTTCTTATTGGTTATGAGTATGATTTGAATGATTTATAACATTTTATCTTCGCAGTAGTGTTCGTGTTGTTTTTTGACAAGAATTACGTATGTGGGAATCAATTGGATATAAGAAACGAGCTTCGGAATAAAAGAAAAGAAAAAAGGATGAAAAGCAACTAAGAAAATTCGAGAGCTTCAGGATGTCTTCATAGGATCACAATTTGTCTTCGTACGAATACAATGCCTTAGCCAAATTTTGAGAAAAGAAAAAAGTCTTCCCAGAATAGCTTGCTGTCTGAGAGTAGGAAGATCTTCCTACGAAGACGAAAATGTCTTGCTACAAAGTACTTCGTACGAAGACATCGTCTGTTCATACGAAGACACGGGGAAGGTCAGCCAAAAATAAGGAAATAATTCCTAAAGCTTTCCTAATTGAACTAGGACTCTTAGGGAATGTACATAAGACATATTAGGTCGTATTTTCAGAGAGGAGACACAGAGAAGAAGGTTTAAGGAGCAACTTGGTGCTAGAGTTCGTCGTGGAAGCGAGGATTCATCCGTTTGATACCTCTACTCTTATCTTTTCATTGTTTTTATAAATGATCACACAAACACTTGTATTTGTGATAATGAATATTCATAGCTAAACTTCATAGATTAAGACCCCAGTTTGGGGTTAGGATTTTCACATTGATTATGCATTTTATGAATTGAGATTCATCTTTTATAAACCTGATTGATTATTTGTTTTTTCTATGAATGTTTTGTTATATTCATCATATCTAATTAATTGGAGACGTCTTGACTAGCTAGAACTTAGTTTGCAATTATTTGGTAACTCGTTAGTTGTTGAACCGAAAAATCACACAATCACCCATTCTTAGTGAAAGCAAGAAGTGGAATCGTTAGAGTAGAATTCATCGTTAATGCATGTTTAGGGAAAGTTAGAACTTGGTAACTCTTTTTAAATCCAACCTAGTCATAGCATGCTCACTTGGTAACTCAGTGAGTTAGTATTGCTCAATTAGCAAAGTGAAATTTGTATGTGCTTCACAAATCATAGAACGTTGTCAATGAGAAGATCCTAGCAATCCCTCAACGAGGTGTCCTGGTTGTTTTCTCTATCTTAAATCTCGATATTTAAATACTTGATTTGTCTTTTAAATTTTCTTAGTTTAAGTAAATCAATTGCTTGCCCACACGAGTTTAATCAATACTAATTAGTTCACAACAAGTCTCTAGGATTCGAAATTATTACTAGAATGATAGTTGTACACTTGCAGTTAATCTTCATCAACTCGCATTTTAGCTACCTCGCAAGGCAGTGAAGCTAAGCGACAAATTGTGCTTCACAGTTTTGTTCTAGATACCTTGTAAACTATACTTTTCGGTATATGTGTGTGTGTGTGTGTCTTGAAAATCACTGCGACAACCCTGAATGGATAATGAGTCGTTTGTATTTCAATCTTCCAATTTGAACAACTGCAAAAAACAAGAGTTTATTTCTTTACTTCCACAGCTTCAGAGTTCTTTCCTTCGATTACTGTTGTTTACGTTGTTCTATCCCATGTTGGTTCATAAGTCCAACTTTAATTGTTGCTTCTCAACTTATGCCCAGTAAATTTTTGCCTCGATAGGAGAATAATATATCTTCTTTAATTATGATAAAATGCAACAATAAATACTAGGCTTAGGAATCTTCAGTGTTATGAAGCGAAAAGTGTAAATTATATATTTTAAATATCGATGATATACATTTTGAAGTCATAATCGAACATTATAATTTATTTTGCTAGCTGACAAGCTAATTTATGCAATTGTGTGTACTAACTTGACAACAGCATCAAAATCAACAGGGTGGAAATGAATATTTCCTGTAACTCGGGGTAATAGTAAAAATTTGATATAAATTACTACTGGATGGAGTAGCCATTAACCATTCAATACTTTTTAAAATTATTACTGGATGGAGTAGCCATTAACCATTCAATAATTTACTACTGGAAATGAATATTTCAGCTGCTTGCCTGCGATTGTCTCTCTCCATTTGTGAACTCCCAAGGTAACATCTGCTAAACACTTTCGTCCATTGCACATTCCCATTAATATTCCTTCTTCTCTTCCTCTGGCAACCAAATTATGTGAATCTCTTACATATCATCTTTTTTTTCTAAAAATTGAATCACCACTTGACTGATTTCCCTCCGATTCAACTTATGCGCAAATTAGCGTGCTAGTCGCAAGTATACAGATCTGGTAGTAGCGGGTGTATTTCAACTCGGATTATTGTTCCCACGAGGACTGTTGCAGGTTTTTCTAGAAATTAATTTTAACTCACAAAGTGTAAAAGGGAGGAGTAGTTTAAGATTTTGATTACCAACTAAGTACTGAATGTAAAAACTGAAACGTAAATATTTTTATGAGAGTTTTCTGAATAATTTGAGCTTCGTAAATCTAGTGTTTAAGGTACTAGATTCCAGGATCCCCTAGGGTCTTTTCATTTTACCATTCTGTTGATTATGAAAACACACACCAGTTACTTATTCGTGCCAAGTACCAGTAGCGCAGTCATTATTCAGTTCCCGCACATTGTCACGATCCTACAGATTTTCGTATCCTGTTAAGCTACCTAAATCTGCAGTTTCGTTCTAAGTATGCTGGGGTTTCTAACATGTCCTAAAGGCACGGGTCAGATTCTCTAACATTTGTTCAAACGCTTAGGCTAGTCCTATCTCCCCTTCTCTTTTGGGTCTATCGGGGTAAGGTGCTAAATTTTGTCTTCTCTTCCCAACCCTAACCAGTCGTTTTCACCTACCGGGTCGAATCTATAACATTTTTGGTTCGCGACTCCGATCATGCATGAACAGTAAAATCAAAGACCGTATGACGAATAAAAACTGCAGACATTAAGATCCTAAGATCATGAATCCATAGTTGAAAACAAAACTAGATACTGAGTATGAAACCCTAGGTTCACTGAGAACCTAGGTAAATTGTTTAGCTACTGAATGACATAATTATATAACAAAGTTCTAAAATAAAGATATATATTGAGATCAAACGAGTGTCTTGGAATCTGAGTTCGTGCTTCCGTGCTCTCTGAGGATGCTAAGACTCCTCCTTGGATGTATTGTGTGTAAAAAAGGAGCTATGGACGTCCCTTTATATAATGTTGAGAAGCTTTCGGAAAAAATGTCTGAATTTATGAAACTGCCACTGACCAAACCCGCCTCAGAAAACTGTGACCAAACCCGCCTTAGATAACTGTGTGGCAGGCAGCTAGCCACGCAGACAGTGAGTCTTTCAGCTCCCCAAGTCTCCCTCTTGCCCCTTGCATGTGTGGCTGTTGTGCTCCATGCAGACAAGGTCCTCTGGCATCTCAAAAGGTCTATCTCTCTCCCCTTCCTATGTTGATGGTGCGTGGCTGGCAGCTAGCCACGCATACATGGGTCTTCCTAGCTTGATTTCCTTCATTTTCTCTGTCTTCTTCCTCTCGATCTGCGTGGCTATTGCGTGGATAGCAGCCAGCCACGCAGACAACATCATGTTTCTTCCATACTTAGCCAAAAATTGGTCCTGAACTCTCTTCTTATGTGGCTACCTGCGTGGCCACTGCCCAGACAGCCACCAAAACTGTCCTAAATCAGCCAAAATCTTGCTCCTGGGTCTCGACCTACATGGCTACTGCGTGGCCACTGCCAGCCATGCAGACAGTGGCAAAAAATTGACGTTTCTGCTCTCTGCCTACGTGATTACTGTGTGGCTACTCCCAGCCACGCACGTAGCAAATGTTTCAACTTTGCAGGGCCATATCTTTCTCATACGGACTGTGTTTTGGCTCCGTGTCCTGTCATTGGAAAGATCTTGAAGTCTAATTTCATTTTCCACCAGTCTCCATCCACAATTTTTTTATAACTCAAGATATCTTAAAGAGTGAAGACTGGTCATTCTAGCTTCTCAAACTTTGCTTCTCTTCACCGCGATTGAGCGTTTCTTTATTTCCGAAGTTCATTTCATGCCTCAAATCAACCGCTAAGCATCCATTCCTGTCAAGAAAAAATGAAAAACCATACCGAGCGATTATATCTGCCAAATAACATCGAATTATGCATGAAATCGCCCGAATTTTGTAATTGAGCTCAAATTCCTCTTTTATAGAATATGCTGGTTTGTTGGCTAAAACATGCTCAGAATGACGATAAATCATTCTAAAACAGTTCAATATTGGCTCACAGATAACTCCTAAATGCGAGTTATCATCAACTCCAAGGTTTAAATTGTGTGCATTCCAGTTAAGATTAAGACTTGTCTCGCCCCATCCGACTACTATCTACTCTGCGTGTGTAGTTGTGACCTATGTCTTGCTTATCATATGGAGGAAGAAAACCCTAAAACATGTAATTCTTCCTCTCCCAAATTACAACCTGCACAATACTCTCACCTAATTTACTGAGTAATGCAAGTATACAGACCCCCTTCACAAATCTGATCTTTGTTGTTATTCAATTGGGGTTGATTACCCATGATGCGGTTGTTGCATTTGATTTGTTTTTTCCTTTAGAGTTGTTGCTTATCTCATATTCTTGGCAGATTTGATTTAAACCAAATGTTCCAAATTTTTCATACTATGCCCCACTTTCACTTGCCAAATTAAAACTCCAAAAATATTATTTGCAAAATCAGATAAATGAATGTTAGTTTGTAATTTCTAAAAGTGTGGATTCCTAAGGAACATTTGAGGAATAAATTTTACATTTCGTCCATGGTATGTCAAACATAACCAGGAATATGTTTTCATGTATTTGATCCTAAATTTTTTTCTCGCATCATTCTAACACTCCACACCATAGCCCGGAATCTGAACTTTGATACCGATGTTCAATGGGAATATCATTATTGCACAATATGAGTACCATGTATCTTGGTTCATATTATATATGAGTCTACTGTTCTTGCTCCATTTGACTGTCCTTGCTTCAAAATCGTTGCCTATTTACCAACTACATGTTTCATCTATAAACAATCTCGTAACTGTGATTTCAACCTCAAGATGCTACTCAAATCTTCTGATGATTTACGATTTGATTTGTTCATGTATATATCATATTGGTAGCTATAATTTTTTCGATGTACATACCATACTCCCATCATAAGTAGCAACTTGAATTTCAACGTGTTTTGTGATTGTTTTGATTGTTTAGAATGTGCTAAGAGATTCTGAACATTGTGAAAAATCTAAAGAATTTAACCCTTTACTGGGTTGTATATCATTTTAACTTTACTATGGCATGAGAAAGGATAAGATAGTTGAACGGCCGATGCTTTTAAAAAAAGTACCTCCTAAAAGGTGCAATTACTCCGTGTCAATTCACTTCATAATTGAGCTACCTTATTCCAAACAAGAAATAAGTTACGTGTTATCCACTCTTTTTGTATCACTATCTCCATATAGGCTCCGCATAACAAATAAAATAACTAAGTAAATTCTCTTACCATGTTTAATTATCTGTTCACTCAACTTTGTTCAATACTAATTGTCCAATACCAAATTAATAATACAATGTGGTATAGCTTTCATTTTGTCTTCATGCTTGTGATTGCAAATGCACTCTTTGCACTATGATTCAAGTATAGAGCGCTTCATTTACAAGATGAACTATATCTTTTGCCATTCATTTGTATTGCATGACTGTGCATCTCCACCAAACAACCACAATGAGATTCTTCAAAATAAATGATCCTATTTGTGTTGGATACTACCTTCCAAACTATATATTAACTGACGCATTAAAATATCTCACACGAAATCTCAGTCAAAAAATCTTGATACATTTCTTCACTTCAACCAAGAATCATACCTTTTTTTCATAACAAGTTATCCCATTATACTCTTCACAGCTGTAACAAGTAAACAAAATTTAAGCTTCATATATTATCAATATTAACTTATAATCTGATTACACCTAGAGGATTTAATTACACGTTCTACACTTAATATTTCAGTCTCGAGCTGACATGATTTATTATAAAACAGAAGTTTCCACAAAAATTTGTGCGCCACCATGGCAGAGATATAAGAAACATTGTCCACATTAGAGTTTCGGCAGAAAAAAAAATAGAATGTGGAAATCACTAAATGAGATAATAATTTGTATTTTGGTAGAAGGGTGGCAGGAATTTGCCAACTACTACTCCATACCTTCTGGATATTTTCTCATTTTCAAGTGTGAAGGATATTTGCACTTCAAATTCAGGATAATGGAGTTAAGTGCCATGGAAATGACATATTGTTGTGATGCTCAAAATGTTGTCATTGTGAAGGTAGAAGAAGATGCTCTGACTAAATTCGGGGCTTTCACAATAATGAACCCATCTTTTAGCGTTCAGATCACTTATTCCCACTTAACTGTGCGTGGTGGTGTGGTAAACATCCATATTTATGCTTTCTCCTTCGTGCCAATTATTTAAAATTAAATTTAACTGCAATTATCTTTTGCAACTATTAGAGAATGTACCTGCCTTGTTCTCAAGGAAAGACATGATGGACAACCCAAATACATTCAGCTTCGCAATGCACAAGGTAATATGAAATGAGATTTTTGGTGCAGCTTCCCTTCCAGCAAGGACTCTGGCAGGCGGCGCATCTGTTGGTATCAGTTTGTCAAACACAGTGAAATCGCAGTGAACGATGATTGTGTGATTGAATTGATTCACCGCACGACACACAAATTCAATGTCACAGTGTTTCGATCTTAGGGAAAATGGTTCCTACTACTACTAATACCTACAATTTAGTCTTACCGTCGATGTATCTCTATTACTGCTGCTATGTAAATTTGTTTATCCAACACTTAAGAAATTTGTGGGACTCATACTGTCGTTTGAAAAATATCGATGGTTTTGGCTAGATTTATAAAACAGGAAGTACTATATTTTCTTTAGATTTTGTCTTTGTCCACTGATATGATAATCTCTGCTAATGCTCATGGGTTAATTTTACTTACAATTCACGAACTCCCATATTATACTATAATGTTTCTTATCTTAGTGTCATAATCAACCATGCTATTCATTAAGTATTGTCAAGAGGGAATTCAACTACTAATTCCCACAAGTGAATCCTTCACCCCTGAATTTGTATACATTTAGACATTAGTTGAAGATGCATTATAATTTATATTTAATTTTTGTACCATATTTACAAACATTTAACCATCAAAGCACTGATCATTTTCAAATTAAAAAACCCCACCGTCGCTGAAGCACTTCCAGAGTTTGCCAACCCAAAAAGTTTTCATCCCTCATCATGTTGTCTTATCGACGAAAAAAGGGTCCAACCTTCATACATTATCTTCTCAAAGAAGACTCCCAACTTCACTACCATAATCCCACTACCACATATGCTTGCTTATCTCTTTCAACCGTTTCCATTAAACAACTCTTCTCAAATTGGTGATTCAATTAACTCAAGTCAGCTCTATATTTTTTATCATGTAAGCATTCTTTCCCTTTACTTTGTCATGAAATATAGACAATCATCTAAGCATATTTTCCTCATACATGTACAAACTATTGTAGCGTAGTTCTTTTAATGGATCTTAATGCTTAGGCATCTCATCCTTCTGTATATATGGATGTTTTATGATGCCTTGCACATCTTTTGCATATTTCACTATAATATTTTTGGTATAAGGGTACGCTTTTAGTTGAAATACAATATTTGATATGCCATCTTATCGTTCTTCTTCTGCCATTAAATAAGAAACAAATGAAGAATTTACAATATATGGGTTTTTTGTTGCAAATAAATTGTTAAAAATGAAATACAATAAAATAAGGCTACATGTTGACTCAACAACTAGTTTAGCCAAATTGAAAGTTATTAATCATCAAATCAAAGAACTACATATCAACAGTTTGACAATCCTGTTGAATAAACCCACTAGAGCATGTTTGTTCAACAAAAAATTGATATTGTCATTTCTAATAGCAGGCTAAATTTCTCTCTCCCTATATGTGTTGTTGAATGTTTGATTGCGTAAATAAAATGGAGTTTTTAATGGTGATCAAAATATGTGTTAATATAACCAACAAAGAATCGACAATAGAAAACCAGTCATATTTCCATTGACATTACTTGCAACTGCTTCAGACACTCACTCATAATTCCAACCTGCAGTATGCATGTACATTATGCTAATACCTCCTGATTCCAGCAATAATTTGTGGTTTCCTATAACAACCATCACTTTTACCAGTGTGTATATACCTAGAATAATATCACTACATTATTGCTTCAGAAAACTAGCACCACGTTACATAATATCATACTTATTTCTCTAATTCCGTGTTTGTAACTAGCACTCGTTCTCAAATCTAACACAAATGTTGAAACTCGCGTAAGCACAAATACGAATGGGCAACACATAAAAGAACTGTCTGTGAGAAAGAAGTCACTAACCACGTTGAATTTGCAAGCTCTTTGACTACCCCTACTGCTAGGAATGAGAACTACTCAAACTTATTTCGAAAAGATCTTGTACGCCAAAAAATATCTGCATGATAAGATCCAAACTTTGGAAGAAACCATTGGCCGCCTAGACCAGCAACTCGAATAACTGAATATGGATAGTAAAACTGAAGCACCATCATGTTTTCAGATGGAAGCAAACTTCATAGGCGAGAGACCATCACGATCAATTTCTTGCGCTAGGAGTAAGTCTCCATAAATTCCATTTTTTATGTAATTTTCGACCCATGTCTACACAAAAGAATGTTTTGCTGCAATCAAATATATTCTTGGCACATCCACGAAGCGTAAATTACAGTATTGTCACACCAATGTTTCACGTTATACATGAAGCTAATTGCACCGTAATTTTTTTCCATAATATCTAGAATCATTTAATTATTCTTAATTGTTCAATGTTCTGAATGCAATGTTTCTATGAAGGGAGCGGTGAAACTAAGTGTTCATGGTTGTGTATATACTACAGGTAACAACGCTGGAATTGGAGGAGCGTTCAGAGATGATAGAGGAGATTGGTAGCTCGGTTTCATTGTAAAAATTGATTGATTCAGTAGCCTGGAAAGTGAATTGTGGGCAATTTATCGCGAAATTGATCTGGCTTTTGATAACAACTAGAAAGAACTTTTTCTGGAGAGTTCCTTTCTTGAATCATTCTACATATTTCAAGGCTTTAGATATGGTCCACGTTCTATGATTATCGAACTCGCTAATGGACACACACTGCTTCACAACATGAGTGGGGCATTCAAACATATTTATGGAAATGAGAACTATGTTGCCAAGAAGCTTGCTAACATGGGAGCAGAACAGATGAATGAAATTAAGTTGTTGTACGATGTTCCAGAAGTTGTTAAAGATATGTTACAAGAAGATAAGATGGCAGCTTGCAGTTTCTTTTAGTATGTATAAAATTGGCAGCAAAATGTTTTTGGCTCTAACGGGTTTGTTGTTAACTTTGTTGTTGAAGTTGGAGCTTAAAATATGACATGTTAAACGTATATTTTTCTAATAAGGTTGTAGTTTTCTAAATGTAAAATTTTTAGCTTCGATTAAAATGTGGTTCCAACAAAACCACTTTCTAACTAAAAACACCTTCAACCAAGGTTCAGCTGGTATTTACAATTGAATCTTTTATCCAAGGCATCAATTATACCATATGTCGATAGAACTTCAAAATAGATTTAACGTCATTCTGTTAATCCTTTTATGAAGGATTATGCAATCCAATTTAGTAAAAAAGGTGTTGTGCTTGAATTCATTCGGCACACACAACAAAACCAGAAAACAAAAAACAAAAATTGTAAAACAACATTTTGATGGTAACAAGTATCACATTTTTTGACCTCTCTGTTTTGCAGGTTGAGCTGGAGCGTGACTGGATCACGGAGTAGTTGCTAAATAGTATATTGTTAGCTTCACAATTGTTTTTTGCTGTTTTATAATGTTTTAGTCGAACTGCGATATTTTACAAAATTTGACATTTTCAACGAGGGTGAATCTTTATAAACAATTCAGTCATGTACCAGTATTTCGGACATTTGTTGACAGTGAATATAGTTAGCCCCTGGTTGTATTATTAACGTCCACAACTTCATAAAGAACCAAAAAGAGAGATACAAACATCATTTTCTAAAATTCAGGGGAACCAACTACCAACAATGGTCATCTAATGTAATAACAATACTACCACAAGGGCAATTTGTCATCGATAACTTCCAGGGAACTCTGAACGTCTAAAAGGTCTTCTCACCTTCACCTTCATTGAGTTATTTGAATGCACCATTGCTTCTAATCCCTTCATGTGCTGTTTTTGTAGTTTGTTTATATGAATCTAGTTTCCATACAATGTATGAAATGTGAATCCATTATGAAAGAATTGTAGGTTTTTTATACGGATTGCACATCGAAAAAACAATAAATTGATTCCGTTCATGACCCTCCATGAATCGAATATCTGGCATCATAGCGATGGTAAGGGATATATAGTTTGGGTACCTTGTTGGTCTGAGTTGATCACTTTACATAGAATAGTGTCCACGTCTCTATGAATATCCACACCTAGGATTGCACTGGAATCCTTCTAAGGTCTTTGTGCTAGCAACAGAAGAAGGAGGAAGAAGAATATCACGCAAACGGGACACAAAAGGGGTCGCACGCCTCACGAGGCTAACGGTGAGGGAAGGGCGGACGGGGGGTTTCAGCCCTCTTGTCTTGCTCTCTCCTTGCTTTGTTCTCTCTCAATTTTGAACACACTTATGAGAATATAAGCTATGAGTTCCCTTATATAGTTAACAACTCCTTATTAACTACATATTAGCCCCAATACTAATCATGTCCATACACGGATTAGTCCAACTTGCAAACTAGTCCTACTAAGTTTTCTTGTGGTTGTGTATTGATCCTTATATTTAATTAGTCCTACTAATTAATCCCAAATTCTAATTTAATCCATAGGGTGTGTGACCCCATATGTTTCTAGTTAGTTGGTAGTAACAATTACTAACATAGAGCGGTGTCTAGCAACACATCTATGCCACATAACTAATAGAAATAGTCAATGATCCGACAAACCTTGTGACCAATGTTAACGTATTGTATTATCCCTTTGTATCCATATCTGGATTGGACACGAGATATAAATGTCACACTCGTATATCCAATCCATAGTTTCTCGATCCTGGGAATAGTCTTATCCATGCAGATAACATCAATATCCCATATTGATGTATCTGATTCATGCCAGACATTCTATAAGCACTGCCCCTCGAGTGGCCATGGATATTTGCTCCTTTATGTGGGAGGGACAAATCCTCTCTACATCACTACCATTTAAGCTTGATTCCTATTATGTCTAATAAACGCCGTTATTGCTACCCAGTCACGGTGTAGTGTTTGATATCATCAAAACATAATATTCCGCATTTAGAGTATCCAGTGACTTCAAGTATAAGGACCAAAATACCGTTGTCACAACGAGAAGCACTTGTGATGCTAACATAATTAATGTAGCCTTCTCGTGGTAGGTCAATCCAGTATGCCATTATCATATAATACATACCCATGTGTTAGAACTGATATCTCCATATCAGTCTACCCACATACTCGTCTATAGTGATCGTCCTATTAATCAATATAAACGACTTGGGATATTTAAAATAAACAACAATTGTAATCTAAGGACTTCATTATATTAAATATCTCAATAAATTATACAATGATTACTCTAGCCAAAAATAATGTTCATACTAAATAAGATTTCCTCTAGGAAATCTATTACAACACGAATTTCATTGTTCAACTTTAACTTCCAATGCACTAACCGAAAAATCTGCAATTTACGTTTCCTCGCTCTTATCCCATGCGTCAACTCTACTTCATTCTCTTCACTTATCTTTTTTTGGTACAATATGATATTTTGTGCCTGTCACTTGATTAGTTACCGTTAAAAACTTCATTAGTATTACCCAATCTTAGATTTGTGAATATTCAATGTTGGAAAAAAAATTCATACACCTATTTTAATTAATTAGTCACTGTTAGAAACTGCATCACTACCAATTTCATTTTATCCCGTACTGCTATAAGAATATAAACAAATAATTCTTGCTTACTACTTTAATAGTTATCGTATCAAAGTTCCGCATTATGAATTACTAGCTCAATTACTATCAACCAATGGAACAACAACTGTTATTTAATTTTTTAAAAGTTCATTCTTTCTAAATCTTCAGTATAATATTCAAACAAAGTAAGACGTTTATCGTACTAATTGCTGCCACAATTTACCTACTAATGTTTCTCTGAATTTGTCTTCATTTCTTACGTACTGCTGATATATATTTCTGTTTCAATACCTTCATTAACACTTTGGTATACCACCAAATTCAAGTTACAGTTTATTAATCCTTGCCAATGTGCCTTCTAATTTCCTATTTTGAAAACAGCGTAATAGTTGTTCTAGAGGATTTATATATTCATAAATTCAAGATTCAAGATTTTCTGAAGGTTAATGCTATCAAATACTTTTGCAGACCACTATATCTTCACCCAATGGAAACGGTGCGAAGCTTCTACAGACTTCATGACCCCATGTCAATAACCAATGATAGGGTGGTAAGACTCTCATCCAATTTTTCTCACAGAGTTCAAATACACATTCAAATTCCAACAATTTTCTACTGGCATTTGCTAATGTGTAATCAAAAAAAATATATGTAGAATTAGCAGTTGGGAAAAATAAGTCCCAAAAAAACATTAAATTTTGTTTATTGGTGATTCTGTATTTTCATGTTAACTTTTAACTAACGAGTACTCCAGGGTTCTTATACAAACCCAAGTAACAGAAAAATAGATGTGAATATTACACAAATGCTAACTTGCATTGGTATGTTTGTCTTTTTCTCAATATTACAAAATTGTCGTGAATGCAGAGGTTGCCACCCAATTCGTTCGTTTCCATGGACATGAGTTACAAGACGTTGCTCGTCTCCAAGTTCCAAATGGCGTTCCGTGGAATATCCAACTCTTACGTTCAGGCAACAACGTGTACTTTGGTAACGTCTGGCAAGAGTTTGCCAACCGGTATAACATAGGGCGGTTGTACTTCATCCTCTTCGAACATGAATGCAATGGAAGCTTCAAATTAGGTATAATGCACTGAGGCTGCACTAAATTTACTACTCCTCTTTTGCTTCCCAAAATGCTGCACATATCTAAGATGACGAAGAAGCTGTCGTAGTTATTTCTTGTAATGAATCAGATGCTCTTGAGAAAGCCAATGCCTTCATAATAGTTAACCCATCATTTATTGTAGAAATCACAAAATCTCACGTGAATCCTCGACGTGGTTTGGTAATGTTCTTCTTTAATCGGTTTCCTTACACATTAATTTTACAAAGAAGTCAAATAATTTCAAATTTTTACAGAAAATACATGTTACATTTATGCGAAAGCATATCGCTGAAGCAAAGAACTACGTTGGAATAGAGGTTGCAACGGGCAATATGAATTGGGAGGTTTGTTGCAGTTTTCTGCCACCAGATAATCCACTGAAGCAACGCATCTGTTGGTACCCTTTCATCGAGCACAGCGGAATGAACATTGGGGATGCTTGTGTCGGCTGTGTTTAAAAAAAAATGCATTTCCCTAGCAAATGTGTGAAAAATCTGGAAATATGTAATGTTTAAACTGCAAAACTCATAAGTGGCTTCTAAACTTCATTACACAATAGCTTGATGCATCATTTTTTTGATAATAGGATTATGTTTTGCTTTACTTATATCACATTTTCGTTATCTATCTCAAAAATGTTAAATAGCAGTCACATACAATGTTCATTACTAAATGGTGCACAATTTTACTATTTGCTAGAATTCGTATCATTCCATAACCATTCTATTACTCATTAACCTCAACTAGCACCACTAACTCCATCATGCCCCTCTTGCATGTATTTAAAGCTGCAACATCTAAAAAAATCCACTATCCCCATCTCCTGAAAGTTAAAAAATTGGCAAAAATATACTATTCAAAGAAGCCAGCCATTAACACATTTGAATCGAGCTATACATACATGCTCTCATCCTTTCTCCTCAAACTGCAAGTCCACTAAATATGGCATCCCCAAATGATTGAGACGGCGATTTAATGAATCAAGTGTCACTTCCAGTAAGTAGAGTGCCAGGGTGGACATTTGTGAAGAGAGTCGAACCAGTGATTTCAAACAATTGGGGCATCGCTTTACCTCTGATTCCTTCTCCAACATCACAGTCACAGCTAGCTATAACTATGATCCATTTGACAGATTAAGCGGGAAGAACCTTCGATCATTGGAAGCCTAACTCTCACAAGAGCAATATAGTTGAACCAACAGACAAATCAACACATTGATGACTCAAGAAGATGCTAAAGTCGAGACCATATGTCTTCAAAATCAGGAGGTGCTTCATGTGGTTCCACAATTGAGAAAATATCTAATGTACATTCGCTTAGTTTCCATCAGCATTGGAAGGCACAAAACAACTTTACATGGAAGGCACAAAGGCGACATTGCTAATTCACTACTCTAAAATAACGGAATCTTCCCAAGGGGGACACATCCATACCATTATGCAAAAAGGGGTTCGTTAGAAGCAGGAGGGAACCAGAAGCAGATTATAGAAAACAAAGAAATCGAAATTGCACTTGCAAGAATGGCTGATAAGGAGACAATATACCGTAACTACCCCATGAAGTTTTATCCTGTGGAATAGCTAGAATGCTGAGACCGCTCTATTCAGAAGCAACTTCAAACATTTAATTTATCTCAATGGATCGTGTATCATAGCAGTTACCGAGACAAACATCTATGGTGAAACTGCTAGGATCTGTACATCACTTGGCTTCGACAGGGGCTTTGTTGCAGATCCAGCATATATTCAGGAGGAATATGGTTATTACGGGATAGTAATGAAGTCGAATGTGATATCATTCCTATTTCGCAACAGGACACTCATATCTCAATTCAGGTATTTTAACTTAAGTGTCGTACTATATTACATCTTTATAATATGTTTGTGATTGCTTTTTCCATTTTATTACTATAGCATGATTCTGTTAACATATTATCGCAATACAGGCATGCATGATGTAGCTTACTAGGACAGCCATCAAAGAACAATGTCCTACATTTTACAATTACAAGAATAGCATGTATTGAGGTAATTCATCTCATGTTGTGCAATTATATATTTTTTTGAGAAAAAGCTTGTCTTTTATTTAGATACGGGCTTTATCATTAGCCCAAACAGAGTATAATCTTTCAGGGCAGCTTATAGCCCAATAGTGCATTACATCAAGGCCCATGCCCAGTTTCGCCAAATTATGGGCTAATAAGTTAGCCTGATTCCTACACCAACAAACCCTAGACTTATAAAATACATTACGCCTTAAAGAGAGGCATTTTAACAAGCTCTCTCACTCGGAGCTTCCAAACGGAGCCTCAACACTAAGACGATGAACCAACGATCTATTGTCACTTTCAATTTCCAGAGAGCAAAATCCTCTACTAACGGCTCCATCCATGGCATAAATGATGGAGTAAGCTTCGGCCAAGAATGAATCAAAGGTGAATCTGATGGGAAAAGCCATCGCCAAAACGAAGTTTCCCTCAGAGTATCGAACAACAACTCCCCCTCCAGATCGATGGTCTTTGAGATAAATGGAGGCATCTACGTTCATCTTTAACTTCCCCGGAGCCGGAGGAGTCCATCTGACAGTTCCCAATTCTTCTTCTGTACCTGCATGCACCGATCTAAAGACCAAGATAAGTATTTCCCGAAAATTCTTCATTTGTAGCATGCGAATTTGATAAAATTTCATGAAAATCTTTATGTTCATCAGAGAATATTCTTTTGTTTCGCTCTAACCAGATACCCCACATCAGATGGCTGATAATTTGGAGATTTTCTTGTGTAGGTCATGAAGATATTTTTGAAATGATGTTTAAAAGGAAGTTCAGAGGGTACAATAGCAAAGTCTAGCAAAGGGGACTGGAAGATTTGTTTGGACCAGGGGCAATCAAAGAACAGGCGGTTTTCAGTCTCTTCCAAATGTTGACAAAGCACACAAGGTGTGGGTAAGTGAATCCCTTTCTTTACCGAGTTAGTCTTAACAACAAGGCAGTGATTGAAAGTCTTCCCCACAAAAATCTTAATTTTACCCGGAGTATTGAGATTCCAGACTTTGTTTGTACTTGAACAAGCAAAATTGAGATTATTTTCTGTGAATAAGATGGAAGAAGCCACATAGTAGGCTGATTTAACTGTGTACCCACCATAAAGTGTAGAAGACCGGATGAAGTTGTCAGTGAGAAGGGGATTACATAAGGGAATATTTAAAATTGCATTAGATTCCTCTTCAGCAAAATTAGAAGTAAATTTTGCTGGAATCCCAGGTATGGTAAGTTTTAATAAGATCAGAAACAGTGGAATTCAAGGGAAGGGTTGGGTAGCTATAGGGTTTGCGGCCCAAACCTATGGGAATCCATATGTGGTGGTAAATAAGGGGGTTACGACCATTACCTATACCCTGTTTGACACCTTGGAAAACAATGTCGCAAGATTCAATAAGAGCTTTCCAAATATAGGAAGAACCAGGATTTGTTTCAATTGAAATGATGTCAGAATGATTAAAATACTTTCCTTTAAGAACTCTAAAAAACAAAGAATCTGGATATTTCAAAATACGCCATTTTTTTGCCTAATATGACAAGATTGAAATCATACATATATCTAAATCCTAGACCCCCCCCATTAGTTCAGAACTGCACAAACTTCCCCAATTTTTCCAATAAATAGAATGTTTGTCAAGGTTGTTTGTCCACCAGAATTTAGCCAAAATGTTCTGAATTTCTTTAGAGAAAGAAATTGGGAGTTTGTAAATAGACATAAGATAAGTAGGGATGGATTGGCTCACAGATTTGATAAGAACTTCCTTATCGGCGGGTGAGAGAAGTTTTTCTTTATAACCCAAAATTTTGTTCCATATTTTGTTCTTTTATACCTTGGAAAGTAACAATTTTGTTTCTACCAAACAAGGGTTGGAAGACCCAAATATTTATCATGATTATTGTTTACAGGAATGTTTAGAATTTGGGTGATATCGTGCTTAATATGGTTAGGAACGCGGGGACCGAAAACGATTGAGGATTTAAATTTGTTAATTAATTTTCCCGAGGCAGCACAATATTGATAGAAGATTGAATTTCGAGTGATAGCATTTGTGGAAGAGGATTTAGCAAAAAAGATGCTATCATCGGCAAATTAAAGATGAGTGACACGGGGGGGGGAACCTTGTCCCGCTTTGACACCTTCTAAAACTCTATCATTAACCGATTGGTGGATAAGACTTGAAAGGCCTTCGGTACAAATAAGAAATAAGTAGGGACTCAAATGATCCCCTTGACGAAGACCCCTAGAAGGGGTAAAACTGTCGCTTTTTAGGCCGTTAATAAGAATGGTAAAAGAGACCGAGGTCACACAAAGCATAATTTTCTCAACAAAGGGAGTAGGAAAGCCCAATTTAGTAAAGATTGGGACCACCACTTCGGGATACCATCCCATAATCGACCCAATGACCTTACCAGCCTTCTCGTTATATCAGTTTGGAGAAAGGTTCCAGATTTGAACCCAGAGATGCGCTTCGTTGTACAAACATTCTCTCATCCGTTTTCATGGAAACCACTGTTCCATCGCAATCATGGAGCCTCTGTAAAACCATGGTTGCCTATCGAGAATTGACTTAAATTGCTCTTCCCTCTCAAAAAAAAAAAATTGGTAGATGTTATTCTCTAGGGGAACCACATGAAAACCTACGGGGTCATCCCAAGCTTTGGACATCACATTTGTTATATTACCGAAATTAACATTTTTGGTAGTAATGATCTTACCAAAAATGCTTTTTCGGCATTCGGCTTGACCATCAACCAAAGCTTCCGCTGGAATGGTGACTCCCCGTCCGAGTTGCAGCGCCCTAACATGATCCAAGGACCTTGAAGGTTTTCAGAAACAATAAGCCCACGCAGGACGTGTGGGTCGACCCAATTCAAATTTCAAACAATTACACGGGATCAATATGTACTGCATTTACTATTTTTTCATTTAAGGGAAGGAGTATTTTCTTTCCAAGGAAAAGAGGGAAACCCTGGGAGGGCATAGGGCTCGTAAACCCTCGAAGGGCAGAGAACTCGTTTCACCGATCAGGATGTCTCTCTCTGAATCGCCGACCAGGACCAGCAACTCTCCCTCTGAATCGCCGACCAGCATGTCTACCAGCACGTAATCTCTCTCTCTCTCTCTCTTTCCGTTTTGTGCTTCTCTGCGAGCTCGGTTTTCTAATATTGACGCTCCATTTCAACGCGCTGTCGACTTGACGGAGCAGAGAATTGAAGATGGGGATTCGCAACCCTAAAAAAGAAGCTATTAAGCGGAAGCAACCTTTGGTTATTTCTCCAGTTGGTGATGAACTTGTTAAAGAATTGCTCAAGGAGGAAAAGACATTAGGGTCTACAATGGAGTATGGTTTGCTCGTCTTACAGGAGGTAAAAAAATCTATTTTCATTGCTGATGGTGCTTCCTAGTAATATTCTATGATTTTTCTTTTCTTTTATTTTTATTTTTTTTAACTGAAATGTTGGATTTGTGACTGGGTTGCAGGCTTGGGAAAAGTTGAGGTTTCGGCGAATAACAAAATACATGGCAGTCCAGTTCTACCGCCGTACCTACTGGCAGAAGCCGCCTGACAATGATGTAAGTACCTAAAACCTTTAGGCGCTTGTTTGATTAAATAATGTTTTCTATTTCGGGAACCGGTCAATTTCAATCTGTTCATGATAACTGGACCGTTGATAGGAATCTCAAGCATATGCAGGTCATTGTCCCAAGTCGGTGAATTACCATAATCTGTGATTGTGTTTTATACTGAGTTCAGTTTGATAATAGCTTTAAGGAAACCTCAAACACAACGGAAAATTTAATTTAGACTAGAACTTGAAGCTGGAAACATAATTGAGAACTCTCTGAAATTTAGTTCTTGTTTACTACTTCATTTGTTAAAATCTACGACATGCCTTTCATGAAAACCACAAGACACGGACCCCATTGAACTTCATGATCTAGGCTTTGATGTCTTGCCTTTACTTAATCTATGTCATTAAGACTTATAATAGATTGGCAATTAGAATAAGTAACAAAAGTACACCCTGCCGTTTACAGGACCATGTTAACTAAAACTCAACTTTAGTCCAGTATTTTAACAAATACCATGAAGGTATCCCACCCAAAGTATGTAATGTAATTTGTCGTTGATTAGAAGTGCTAAGATTAAATAAGTGAGGCTTATATAAAGGACAAATAAGGAACAATAAAAACCCGCCCTGTAGCCTCAAAGGTGTAGAAAAACAGTGGGTCGACGCTACATTCTTATGAATTCGATTTATCATTTTGAATTCATTCCCTGGGGTACTTCTAATGGGTTTCAGTAACGGATAGGTGTATATACAGTAATGAAGATAAGATGGACACACGCAGCCAGACGGGAATACCTTATTCATCAAGGAGCATAACCTGCTCAAGAAATTTTGTGCGAGTACTATTGTTCAGTCTGTGTTCATATTAATTGATTCATATAGAGAGAAAGATCAAGGGACTAAACCTGCTCAGAAAATTGTGCGCGGCCACTATTGCTCAGTCTGTGTTCTTTTTCTTTGTAGAGTAGAGAGAGATGCTTGATGGAGATTTAGTGTTAGAAAAATATCTAGACGAAAAGAGTGTTGTGCTATTGTAGTTTCTGCATGTCTCAAGTAATTGAAACTGTTGATTGATAATAATTTCAATGTATGGCTCATGGAATTGATTGCTTGGATGAGAACTTGCTCTGTGTTTACTTCCCGAACTCACTTATGACTCTTCCCTTTTGGTTTTTGCTCTTTCAATTGCTAATGGTGTGTATTATTTAGTCTCTATGAGATGGTTATATTTCCGTTGGCATGCCTCGTAATAGCTGCAAAGTTGGAAGAGACCCAGTACTTCCATATCGAATTGGACCATTGTTGATGAGGCTCTACCCCCCACCCTTGCTGAGCTCAGTTTGATAATAGCTTTAGAGAAACCTGAAACAAAACGGAGCCTGATGTTTAATTTAGACTAGAACTGGAAGCTGTAGTTGTGCATGACTGAATTCATTGAAGCTGTTGATTGATAGGATTGACAGGATTGTTTAAGTTCGATGTGCTATGTGGAGTTTCAAAAAGTCCGGATCTGGTTGCTGCTCTTTCGGCTGCTAATGATGTTATTTGTTGATCTCTAGGAGAAGGATATCGTCCCGTTGGCATGCCTTCTGATAGCTGCAAAGCTGGAAGAGACCCAGTACCCCCATTTCGAACCGGACATTTTTCATGACGTCTTACAGCCCCTAGCTGGTTCCTTCGATATGGCGAGGATGTACCTTATTGAACTTGATGTGCTAGCAAAACTCAAATGGGAACTTTACTGGGTCACTCCTTTTCACTACCTTGGCTATTTGATTCAAAAACTTGATTGCCCGGATGAGTACCGTGGAATTATGTACGATGCTGCAGACCTAATTGTGGAAACTGCACTAGGTGGAAAAATCTACTTCACTTTTTGAATAAAATCTTGGAATGCTGATGTAGTTTTAACAATGTAATGTGGTTGGTTTCTTTCATTTTGCAGATGATGAGTTCCTGGGTTTTTCACCATCAACTATTGCCGCAGCTTCTGTCAACCTGATGTATCTCGAACTCAAACAGGCTGATGTTCCCAATGGCTTCTTTGGCCTACTGGACGAGGTAGGATATGAAAATATATAGTGTGAGTATGAACAATTATGAATTCACAATCTGAGTATGACTTCTTTTTTTGCTTGTTTTTATGCACTGTAGGAGAGGCCATACGCTACTCAAATGGCATTTTGTTCACTCGCCTCTACCTTTTTCTTGTTTTGTGCACAGGAAAATGTCAAGGCGTGTTTGATGGTCTTGGGGGCATTCCGTGAAAGGAAAAGAGGAAATGACAAGCATGCCCAGGGGAGTCAGAAGAAGGCGAGAAGATCCTGAATGATGTTGAACGCCTTTTCTTAAATTCGTATGATTGATCATCCATCAATGAATTTTATTGTGGCCATGGATGATAAATTTTGTTGTGCTGCTGTTAGAGTTCGTTCCTCACGGAACTTGGTAGTACGCTGCGTATTGTTTTAACACTGTTTACGATCCACTTCTTGTCTTTGATTCGTTCCTCTATTGCATAGTAGTATTATTTTGGGTTTCCATGTGCTTTCTTTTTTTGTGTGTGCGAAGTTTTTACATACCTCTCCATTGAGATTCTAAAGGATTATATTCAGTACCGTCTGGGGAGAGTGAGTATTCAGCTCTACCTGGTGCTCACGTGTTGCTAGAAGCATCACATAGCTACTGCGAATCACCCGACGGGTACTCCCTTCTCGAAATACAACATTGAAACTACGAAGCCCGTCCTTGGTTCAAGTCCTTTTCTTAACAGTAGGCAGCGTCAGGGTTCCCGAGACAGCTTTTATCGTTCAACCGGTAAGACCGTTGGTTCAACCGGTCAAGCTGGGGGTTCACATAATCATATTAAATAATTATTTTATAATATATCATAAATTTGTATTAACAGATTTGGGGTTGATTTGGTAATGCCATGATGGTTTAGAGAGTTCGGTAGGAAGTAAGGTGAGAATCTTATCGTGGAAATCTACTCAAAAATGTTAAAGAGAATGTGATATTTAACAAAATGTCTATTAAACAACAAGATAAAATCGGGTGACAAAAAAAAAACTATAAAAAGTCATAAATAGAAAACCAGTTTTCTATTTGAATTTTACTCGTGAACACATCAATATAACACCCAAAAAAGTCATAAATAGAAACCCAGTTTTCTTTGGGACACTTCCTTGCTACTATGGGGAGGGAGGGGGGTTGGTTAGTTTAGGTCGAACCATGAAAACGCCGAAGCTACCGAAGCCCTACTCCGCGTAGCCAAAGAGAACGGGACGGATGGGTCTTTGAGCATGATTGTGCTACAAAATTTTAATATACAGTATCATTATTATTTAAATCAGGAAATTATATGTGACACGGTCTATTGATGGCAATCAATTTAATCTCTCGAAACGTGACACCAAATTTTGAAAAAGCGACTGGTCATCGAACTGACTAATCATCAATTTGAGGTTCAATCGGTCCGACTGTTGGTTCAACCGGTCAAACCACAGGTTCACATAATATTATTCAATATTTATTTGGCTTAATTACTTAATGCATATCCCAAGTATGCCGAAACTAGCACTTTACAACCCCCTGTTCGAAAACTAGCTGACTGGAACTCCCATTTGCAAAAAATATGTCAATGTGAAGCTGGTAAAAAAATTCCATGCATCACTTAAAGGAATATTCCGTTAGTTGACAAACAAGTCTATTTTGTTAGGGGTAAAACAGTCTACTCCTTAAAAAAATGAACACCACAACAGCCACCCTCAACTCCGCCACTGCCACCATCAATTCCGCCATCCCGTACCCAGATTTGATCATGATTTCTTTAATTTTCTTTACAGAAAAAAAAAAAAAAAAAAAAAAAAAAAAAAAAAAAAAAAAAAAAAGAGTTACATTTTTACTACTCCAAATTACCCAGAATTACCCCAATTTCACACGAGTAATCCACGACTCGTCAAACTTCTTGTAGAAGGAATCAAGATCTTTGGAGAACAAAATACTGTCGAGGCTTTGATGATAATAAGATCTTCTAAGCCAACACGAAAAATACTATCTGCACTTGAAGAGGGACTGAATTGAAGCAATTGTGGACAATGAACTCAAACAGATCGCAGTAGAAGAAAACAAATAAGCTGATTGTTTACCAGCCAATTTATATAAAACCCAATCACCCAATTTATATAACACCCAATTCGCCAAGCTGAAGTTCAGGCAATGCTTCGATTGAGAAGTCTTCTGGTGGATTCGATTTTGCAGGTGTTGGAGCCATTTGGGGAGAACCCAGTTTCAAAATCACTCGGGGATTGAAAATCAGAGAGTTCAAAGCTTGAACTCTGATATGGGTTCTAAGTTCTGACATAAAAGGTCAAAGATTGGACTGATTTGGAGGAATAAATTGTTGACATCAGTTGAAACTAGAGCTTGGGGACAGAGATGGCTGACTATTGGTTGGTGACTGTTGGAGAAGAAGCTAGAAACGGAGAAGAATCGAGGATGGATCAGAAGGAAAGATGAAAACAGACGCCCGAGATGGGAGAGAAAGGGTTGTTCTACTTCCTTATCTTCATCCGAGGATTTTCTTTTTACCTATTTTATTATTTTAAATATGATACTATTTTTAGGCATGGACTCATTTACCCTTCTAACATATTATGTGTTTGGATGAATTTTTTTACCAGTTTCACATTGACATATTTTTTGCAAATGCGGGTTTCAATCAGCTAGTTCTAGAACATGGGGTTGCAATGTGTTAGTTTCGCATACTGGAGGTATGCATTAAGTAATTAAGCCTACTTATTTTATTTCAGTTAATGAATTTGAGTAAAAATTTAACTTTTATGGTCATTTTGGACACTATCGCAGTGAGAAGAGAAACATGGTTCTCAAGAGAAGTGGAACGTTACAGGTTGGGGTTGTGGTCAGTTACGTCACTATCGCAGTGAGTATCCTCGGACGAATACAACAAGTTTTGGTGGGGGATCTTAGCAGGGTAGTGTGAACAATTAGTCATAGTTTTATCCTGCATCATCGTAGCTGTCTATTAGGCCACCAAATTCGCAAGGTTCAGGGGGATCCTAACAAAATATTCATGGTCGAGGAAAAGGGAAATATGGTGGGAAAAGCTAGGGGTTTCAAGGTAGAAAATTTGCACTATATCCAATTGAGGAGCCCTCAAGTGACCACTCAGTGATACGAGGTATATTTTTGTCGCACAATACATGGGTAAATGTCCTGTTTGATTCATGAGCTTCAGATTCCTTCATATCTGCTTCATGTGTTTCACTACTAGACTTATATACGTAAACTCTATATTTTGCTTTGAGAGTGAACTCACCGGTCAAATCGCGGGTTCATATAATAATATTAAATGATTATTTTAAACTATTTTATAAATAGGTAAAAGACATTTTTCACCCCGATATTATGGCTAAAACACAGATACACCCTACACTATGGCTACATACATTTTGGTCCCCTGTCAGTGGAAGGAGGTAACGGTGCACTAATAGAGGGGGAAAAGGACAAAAATACCCCTGCAATTTGACAAAATTGCCCACTACAAAGGCCTTTTCCTTCCCTTCTCCTCATTTTCTAACCCTAGCCAACCTTAATTCTTCCTTTATCTTTTCCTCATCTCTTCCATATTAAGACACAACCCACCTCCACTATCAGAAATCTCCACCACCTCCAACCTTATCTCTTCCCCTCTCTCTCTCTCTCTCTCTCTCTCTCTCTCTCTCTCTCTCTTTCTCTCTCTCTTCCACTTCTCTTCTCTCCCGACACAACCCAGTTCCGGTTTAAGCTCCTATGGTGGCGAGAGTTCAGGCATCGGCCAGTTTAACCGGTGGCTATTTTGACAGAGGAGAGTTGGGCTGTCGTGCGTTTGGGGGTTCGATCGCCTTCTCGGAAGGTTCTGCCTAGATTGTCGCTCCGAACGATCTTGCCGACGATGATGGATGTGCCTTAGACATGGATTGCAGATACGATGGTCCTCCTCAAGGTTGTCAAACCCGCGGGTTTAACGAGTTTACGAGTCTACATGGCCAATCGGATTGACCTGCTTGAAAACCCGGCGACTGACAAACCCGCAACAAACTCGTCGAACCCGTAGACACACGAGTTGACCAGCGGGTTTACCGAGTCAACTCATTGTGAAAATATTGTAGTTTTAGTAAGTTTTTGATCTTTTATTGCACTAAAAATGAGGCAGTCACCCGCCTTCAAACACTGGTGAACCATTAAAATTATCACACAATTAAGAAATAAACTAACGACCAATATGCAATCAACCACACCGATGATTGTGTAAATATTAAACGAACCACACTAATTAAGATTATATGTAAGTTTATTTTTATTTTTTGAAGGACTAATTTAAGAGATAATATGTAGAACTTAACTTAGTAAATATTAACTACACCCTTACTTCATATAAGTTGCTGGATTCAAGGAAGAAATATAAATTAATGAAACCTGGGAGATTCTCGGGTCACGGGTCACGATTCGAGTCTACCCACCCTCTACGGGTTTATGCTGACCCACAGGTTTGAAAACCTTGGTCCTCCTACACTGTACCCTTATCGGGGCCTTGATTTTGGAGCTCTGTTTCCCTCTGTCGCTGACCTTGGTAGAGTTGCATCTAGATCTCGACTTCTCCTTTCAACGAGTGAATAGTAGTCTGGGCTTCTTCCTGTGGCAGAGATGCTTTCTGATTAGGGTTGTGATGCTTTCTAATTTGGGTTGTGAAGTGGTCTATGTTTTGGTAGTGGGCTATCTGAGTGGTCTCGGTTTGACTGTTTTTCTCAGCAATTAACCCTCTTTGGTGCTGTGTTTTTTAATTTTGTTTGGCCTTTCAGATTGGTTTTCTTTGGAAATGGGTATTGTTTGTGCCCAACTTTGATTTTTTTTTTCTGGAAATGGGTACTGTTGTGTTAGACGACGGATGTTTGGGGTCCCTTTGATTTTTGGATGTCTCTTGATTTTCCCCCTCTATTAGGAGATGATGAATTCAATGAATTGAATTCATTTGATGAAAAGTTGTTACTTTCCGGGTGGTGCTTTGTTTTGCAGCCATGGTAGGTGCAATCTTGTTTGCCTGTTTTCATAATTGTTGTTGCATGCTGTTGTTGCTGCTGTGTTCGTGGTGGGAATTCAGTGGTGGTAGAGGTGGTGATGCTGGTGGGGATTCAATGGTGGTGGTGGTGTTGCTGGTGGGGATTTGGTGGTGGTGGAGGTTGTGGTCAATGTTGGAGTAGATGCCCTAGAGGCAATCTTGTTTTTAGTATGAATAATGTTTTGGCTAGAACATTCATTTATTATTTATGAAGATATTTAATATAATGAAGTCATTAAATTACAACTGTTGTTTATCTTAAATATTCGTAGTCAAATATATTGATTAATAGGACATGCACTATGCATGGAGACTAGTATGTGGGTAGATTGATATGGAGATATCAAGCCTAACACATGGACATGCATTAGGAGTAATGGCATACTGGATTGACCCACCACGAGAAGGCTACATATAAATTATGTGAATGTCACAAGTGCTTCTCGTAGTGACAATGGCGTTGTCGTCCTTAGACTTGAAGTTAGTAAATACTCTGGTTGTGAAATATCATGTTTGATATTATCAAACGTTACACTGTAACTGTGTAACTATAAAGATGGTAATCAGACAAGCAAGCTGAGAGAGGGTAGTGCGTAGAGAGAATTTTCCCTCCCACATAATGGGAGAATATACGGAGATTCGAGGGGTAGTGCTTATGAAATACCTTGACAGACTCAGATAAATCAACATGTGATATTGATGTTATCTGTACAAATAAGCCTATTTACAGGATCGAGAAATTATGGATTGGATATACGAGTGAGACACTTATGTCTCGTGTCCAATCCAGATATGCAGACAAAGGGACATATGTTCGAATAGATGCCCAAGAGGCAATCTTCTTTAGTATGAACATTATATTTTGGCTAGAATAATCGTTGTATTATTTATGGAGATATTAAAATAATGAAGTACTTAGATTTCAATTGTTGTTTATCTTAAATATCCCTAGTCGTTTATATTGATTAATAGGACGATCAACTGTAGACTAGTATGTGGGTAGATTGATATGGAGATATTAAGCCTAGCACATGGGTATGCATTAGGGATAATGGCATACTAGATTTACCCACCACGAGAAGGCTACATTAGTTATTTTAACGTCACAAATGCTTCTCGTTGTGACAATGGTATTGTGGTCCTTAGACTTGAAGTCACTAAATAGTCTAGTTGTTGAATATTGTATTTTGATACCGTCAAACACTACACCGTAACTCGGTAGAAATAAAGGCATTTATCGGACATAATAGGAATCAAGCTTAGAGATGGTAGTGATGTAGAGAGGATTTGTCCCTCCCACATATGGGAGAAAATATCCACGACCACTCGAGGAGTAGTGCTTGTAGAATGTCTGGCCAGACTCAGATAAATCAATCTGGGACATTGATGTCATCTGCATGGATAAGACTATTCCCAAGATCGAGAGATTGTGGATTGGATATACGAATTTGACTTGTATGTCTCGTATTCAATGCATATATGGAGATAAATGGATAATACAATGCGGTAAAATTGGTCACAAGGTTTGTCGGATCACTGACTATTTATATTAGTAGGGTGGCGTAGATGTGTCGCTAGACACCGCTCTATGTTAGTGATTCTTACTACCAACTAAGTAGAAACCTATGTGGTCACACACCATATGGATTAAACCGGAATTTGGGATTACTTAGTAGGACTAATTAAATAAAAGGATCAATATGCAATCACAAGCAAACTTAGTAGGACTAATTTGCAAAGTGGACTAACCCGTGAATGGAAAGGATTAGTGTTTGCAAAGTGGACTATCCCTAGATTATTTTCTCATAAGTATATTTCCACAATTGGGAGAGAACAAAGCAACGAGAGAGCAAGACAAGGAGGTTGAGACCCCCCCCCCCCACGTCCGCCCCTCCCTCGCCGTCGGCCTCGCGAGGCGCGGCCCTCTTGGGTGTCCCGTTTGCGTGATCTTCTTCTTCCTCCTTCTACCGTTGCTAGTACAAAAGCGTGAGAAGGATCCCGAGCAATCCTATGTGTGGGTATTCATAGAGACGTGTACGCTATTCTACGTAAAGTGATAAACTCAGACCAACAAGGTACACGATTCTAATATCCCTTACCATTGTTATGATGCTCGATCTGCGATTCACAGAGAGTCTTGAACGGATTCAAATTATTGTTTTTTCGCTGTGTAATTCATATCAAAACCTTACAGTGGTATCAGAGCCACATGTCATAGCGCATAACGTGGTTTATGTGTTACTGTTTTGTCAGTTTTTTCACTATTTTTACACTTTTTAGTGAAAAACTGAAATTGACATAATGATGCAAATTGAATATGATTCAATAGGGAATGAGCTAATTTGAATCGTCGTATAAAATTAGCGAAGCCGTTCACATATGATGTGCCTTTTGGTGATTTGAAATCTAAGGGTTTGGGCACAATTTTAATGGAAAAAATGTGTTTTTCTTCAAAATTGGAAATAGGCAAGCTTGGGAAGGAAGGAAGGAAGGAAAGAAACAACCATAGGGTTTGACGCTAGAGCAGTCCGTCCCCTCCTTGCACGCCAAGCATGACAGGGCCAAGGGCCGGCCCGGCCTAGCTAGCGGCTTGGCCGCATAGGCTAGGGTCGACTTACCCAAGGCCTTTTGGTGGCCCGTTGTGGGTTCCGCCTTAGAGTTTGGTGAGCCCCTTGGACCATATTGATCCTAGAAAATCCCAAAATGAATTAAAATTGACCATGCGCGTTAAAATTGGATTGCAACTGTATTATGAGCTTTTGCATGGTGATTGGATGTGGCCTTATATGTGGATGTTGTTGATGTTTTGTTGTTTGGTTTTATTGTAATCAATGTCATTAATTAAGTTTTACGGTATGCGTGTCATCTTCTCCTTGAGGTCTCTCTATTTAGTATACGTGCTAGCTAGTATTAGATAGTTAGATGATAGTCAAGACATGGAGAAGAAGCTTAAAGAATTGAAGAAACCACAAGAAGACATTATTCCACAAGCTAAGGCGCATGGACTAAAGATGGAGGCACATGGATATGAGCTTGGTGTTTTTAGGGCTTATAGATATTCTCATTGACTTGGGAATATCTTAGTTTTAGGAGGCCACATCCACATTTCGTTTATTTATTATTTTTGGTTATTTAATTTATTGTCTTGTTATTTATTTTTGGTGTATGGATGATGCATGGAAATTGTGACGAGATGATAACTAAAAACCTCGAATATTTTATTTTGGGATTTCACAACCCAAATAAGTAGATCAGTTGGATCAACTAAACAATTAAAAATTAAAGGTAAAATTCCTCAAATTAAATATTGCGTTTTTACCTTCTCGTTACTTAACACTCGTCAAAACTATAATGTATTAAATTCGGGCTAATGAGATTTGATTCTTTATAGGATGACGCGATGACACAAGCAAGTAATGTGAAATTATTGAAGAAAGAGGTTGGACGCAATTAGGCTACTTCGATAGGATTGAAAGCCTAGACGCAAGAAAATTGGGATTATCTATGGGGTAGTTAAATAAGGAGTTATTTGCCCAATTGAAGCAAGAGTTGCATAGGATGCATTTGGAAATTTTTCCTACCAAAATAACTAATTCTTGGGTGACTTGCCTAAGCAAGCTGAAGAGGAAGTGAAATATGGATCTTGCCCACTAGAAGATATATATGATAATTTCCGCATTAATAGAGAAGGTTATTAATCCGAGAAAAATAGTGTGAGCTATGTTTAATAATCTAGCCATTATTAAATGTAGTCATTTGTTCACATACTAAAACTTCTATATTTCTCATTTTATAGAATTCCAATGGCAAACAATTCATCGAATTCATCACAATCCCTACAATCAGTCCTTGAAAAGGACAAGCTTTCAAGAAATAAGTTTTTGGACTGGTACAGAAACTTGAGAATCGGTATCAAGCAAGAAAAGAAACTATACATTCTAGAAGAGCAAGTTCCTGAAGGTACAGGAAATGAGGCCCAGCCGATGTTGAGACAAGCACTGGTAAGTGGTCTGATCCCACTGTCTCGATTACTTCGACTGAGTTATTGGGGTGTTCGACGCGACAGTTCTGTCTAAACTTTCCTGAACCGAGAAGGGGTGTTCACGACCATTCCACCAGGTAAATGATTCCCCTTTAAATCCCAGATCACAAAGATAACAGTCCGCAAGAGCATCAACAAATGCATTAATCTGACCCCAACTGCGGAAATTCCAACCTCGTTTTTCAGAACCCGTTGTAATTGTGTTGAAATCACCAACAACTAACCACGGGTGTGAAGAACCAGGGTTGAGGCGACGAAGAAAATCCCAAGAAAAATGTCGATATATAGCAATAGGATCACCATACAAACCGGTAAAAAAGTAAGGTAACGAATTTGGTTCTGGTGGCCGTACAAAACAATGGATGTGGTATTTAGTAGAAGAATGGATTTGGACGTCCACATCCGCAGTCCAAAGAAAACTTAAACCACCCCCAAGACCAACACGTTATGAGTAATTTGGACGCATTTTGTGGCCATATTTTTGTGGGATCTGATCTAGGTGTATTTCCAAGTTGGTAACTTCCTCAATTTTACGCATTTCATGCCCCATCCGTCGAAGCTTCTCGTATTTCAGAAGCACCCATTCAGAACGATCCTCAAGGAGAGTAACCAAACAGGCACGCATCAATGGCTCGGCAGTTCGCACCTTAACCTTAACGCGAATGCATTTTCTGATGAGAATACCGCGTGTAGGAACCACCACTTCGGGATACCGTCCCATAATCGACCCAATGACCTTACCAGCCTTCTCGTTATATCAGTTTGGAGAAATGTTCCAGATTTGAACCCAGAGATGCGCTTCGTTGTACAAACATTCTCTCATCCGTTTCCATGGAAACCACTGTTCCATCGCAATCATGGAGCCTCTGTAAAACCATGGTTGCCTATCGAGAATTGACTTAAATTGCTCTTCCCTCTCAAAAAAAAAATTGGTAGATGTTATTCTCTAGGGGAACCACATGAAAACCTACGGGGTCATCGCAAGCTTTGGACATCTCATTTGTTATATTACCGAAATTAACATTTTTGGTAGTAATGATCTTACCAAAAATGCTTTTTCAGCATTCGGCTTGACCATCAACCAAAGCTTCCGCTGGAATGGTGACTCCCCGTCCGAGTTGCAGCGCCCTAACATGATCCAAGGACCTTGAAGGTTTTCAGAAACAATAAGCCCACGCAGGACGTGTGGGTCGACCCAATTCAAATTTCAAACAATTACACGGGATCAATATGTACTGCATTTACTATTTTTTCATTTAAGGGAAGGAGTATTTTCTTTCCAAAGGAAAAGAGGGAAACCCTGGGAGGGCATAGGGCTCGTAAACCCTCGAAGGGCAGAGAACTCGTTTCACCGATCAGGATGTCTCTCTCTGAATCGCCGACCAGGACCAGCAACTCTCCCTCTGAATCGCCGACCAGCATGTCTACCAGCACGTAATCTCTCTCTCTCTCTCTTTCCGTTTTGTGCTTCTCTGCGAGCTCGGTTTTCTAATATTGACGCTCCATTTCAACGCGCTGTCGACTTGACGGAGCAGAGAATTGAAGATGGGGATTCGCAACCCTAAAAAAGAAGCTATTAAGCGGAAGCAACCTTTGGTTATTTCTCCAGTTGGTGATGAACTTGTTAAAGAATTGCTCAAGGAGGAAAAGACATTAGGGTCTACAATGGAGTATGGTTTGCTCGTCTTACAGGAGGTAAAAAAATCTATTTTCATTGCTGATGGTGCTTCCTAGTAATATTCTATGATTTTTCTTTTCTTTTATTTTTATTTTTTTTAACTGAAATGTTGGATTTGTGACTGGGTTGCAGGCTTGGGAAAAGTTGAGGTTTCGGCGAATAACAAAATACATGGCAGTCCAGTTCTACCGCCGTACCTACTGGCAGAAGCCGCCTGACAATGATGTAAGTACCTAAAACCTTTAGGCGCTTGTTTGATTAAATAATGTTTTCTATTTCGGGAACCGGTCAATTTCAATCTGTTCATGATAACTGGACCGTTGATAGGAATCTCAAGCATATGCAGGTCATTGTCCCAAGTCGGTGAATTACCATAATCTGTGATTGTGTTTTATACTGAGTTCAGTTTGATAATAGCTTTAAGGAAACCTCAAACACAACGGAAAATTTAATTTAGACTAGAACTTGAAGCTGGAAACATAATTGAGAACTCTCTGAAATTTAGTTCTTGTTTACTACTTCATTTGTTAAAATCTACGACATGCCTTTCATGAAAACCACAAGACACGGACCCCATTGAACTTCATGATCTAGGCTTTGATGTCTTGCCTTTACTTAATCTATGTCATTAAGACTTATAATAGATTGGCAATTAGAATAAGTAACAAAAGTACACCCTGCCGTTTACAGGACCATGTTAACTAAAACTCAACTTTAGTCCAGTATTTTAACAAATACCATGAAGGTATCCCACCCAAAGTATGTAATGTAATTTGTCGTTGATTAGAAGTGCTAAGATTAAATAAGTGAGGCTTATATAAAGGACAAATAAGGAACAATAAAAACCCGCCCTGTAGCCTCAAAGGTGTAGAAAAACAGTGGGTCGACGCTACATTCTTATGAATTCGATTTATCATTTTGAATTCATTCCCTGGGGTACTTCTAATGGGTTTCAGTAACGGATAGGTGTATATACAGTAATGAAGATAAGATGGACACACGCAGCCAGACGGGAATACCTTATTCATCAAGGAGCATAACCTGCTCAAGAAATTTTGTGCGAGTACTATTGTTCAGTCTGTGTTCATATTAATTGATTCATATAGAGAGAAAGATCAAGGGACTAAACCTGCTCAGAAAATTGTGCGCGGCCACTATTGCTCAGTCTGTGTTCTTTTTCTTTGTAGAGTAGAGAGAGATGCTTGATGGAGATTTAGTGTTAGAAAAATATCTAGACGAAAAGAGTGTTGTGCTATTGTAGTTTCTGCATGTCTCAAGTACTTGAAACTGTTGATTGATAATAATTTCAATGTATGGCTCATGGAATTGATTGCTTGGATGAGAACTTGCTCTGTGTTTATTTCCCGAACTCACTTATGACTCTTCCCTTTTGGTTTTTGCTCTTTCAATTGCTAATGGTGTGTATTATTTAGTCTCTATGAGATGGTTATATTTCCTAGGGGTGTACGCGGTTCGGTTTGGTGCGGTTTTTGCTAAAACCATAAACCGAACCGAATATATTGGTTTACCAATTTTGTAACCAAACCAAACCATTTGAAAGGATGAACCGAACCAAACCAAACCGAACGACACCGGGTTGGTTCGGTTCCGTGCGGTCGGTCTGCGTAAAAATTATCGAATGGATATGATGATACTACTTTGTCAACGAATTTCAAGTTTTAAGTGAAAAATAAATTTAATAGACTTAAAAAATTATGCACAACTATCGTTTGAGAGAAAATATGGTTAAACATGAGAGAAATTGAGAAGATTAAGATTAATATAATCATTTTAAATGAATCTATCTATCGTGTTTCTTTTTCTAGATTATTTAATATACTTTATGCTATATACATTGTAGTAAAAGTACGTCAAGCACATATTGGTTCGGTTCGGTTTGGTGCGGTATGATACTTTTACAAACCAAAAACCAAACCAAATAGACCGGTTTGTGAAAAATTGAACCGTAGATAAACCGATTATCCAAAAAAACCATCCAAACCTAAGCATTTCGGTTTGGTTCAGTCGGTTGGACCGGTTTATTCGGTTTTATGTACAGCCCTAATATTTCCTTTGGCATGCCTCGTAATAGCTGCAAAGTTGGAAGAGACCCAGTACTTCCATATCGAATTGGACCATTGTTGATGAGGTTCTACCCCCCACCCTTGCTGAGCTCAGTTTGATAATAGCTTTAGAGAAACCTGAAACAAAACGGAGCCTGATGTTTAATTTAGACTAGAACTGGAAGCTGTAGTTGTGCATGACTGAATTCATTGAAGCTGTTGATTGATAGGATTGACAGGATTGTTTAAATTCGATGTGCTATGTGGAGTTTCAAAAAGTCCGGATCTGGTTGCTGCTCTTTCGGCTGCTAATGATGTTATTTGTTGATCTCTAGGAGAAGGATATCGTCCCGTTGGCATGCCTTCTGATAGCTGCAAAGCTGGAAGAGACCCAGTACCCCCATTTCGAACCGGACATTTTTCATGACGTCTTACAGCCCCTTGCTGGTTCCTTCGATATGGCAAGGATGTACCTTATTGAACTTGATGTGCTGGCAAAACTCAAATGGGAACTTTACTGGGTCACTCCTTTTCACTACCTTGGCTATTTGATTCAAAAACTTGATTGCCCAGATGAGTACCGTGGAATTATGTACGATGCTGCAGACCTAATTGTGGAAACTGCACTAAGTGGAAAAATCTACTTCACTTTTTGAATAAAATCTTGGAATGCTGATGTAGTTTTAACAATGTAATGTGGTTGGTTTCTTTCATTTTGCAGATGATGAGTTCCTGGGTTTTTCACCATCAACTATTGCCGCAGCTTCTGTCAACCTGATGTATCTCGAACTCAAACAGGCTGATGTTCCCAATGGCTTCTTTGGCCTACTGGACGAGGTAGGATATGAAAATAAATAGTATAGTGTGAGTATGAACGGTTGTGAATTCACAATCTGAGTATGACTTCTTTTTTTGCTTGTTTTTATGCACTGTAGGAGAGGCCATACGCTACTCAAATGGCCTTTTGTTCACTCGCCTCTACCTTTTTCTTGTTTTGTGCACAGGCAAATGTCAAGGCGTGTTTGATGGTCTTGGGGGCATTCGGTGAAAGGAAAAGAGGAAATGACAAGCATGCCCAGGGGAGTCAGAAGAAGGCAAGAAGATCCTGAATGAAGTCATGAAGCTTTGTTGAACGCCGTTTCTTAAACTCATATGATTGATTATCCATCAATGAATTTTATTGTGGCCATGGATGATAAATTTTGTTGTGCTGCTGTTAGAGTTCGTTCCGCACGGAACTTGGTAGTACTCTGCGTATTGTTTAAACACTGTTCACTATCCACTTGTCTTTGATTCGTTCCTCTATTGCATAGTAGTATTATTGTGGGTTGCCATGTGTTTTCTTTTTTTGTGTATGCGAAGTTTTCACATACCTCTCCATTGAGACTCTACAGGATTATATTCAGTACCGTTTGGGGAGAGTATTCACCTCTACCTGGTGCTCACCTGGTTGCTAGAAGCATCACATAGCTACTGCGAATCACCCGACGGGTACTCCCTTCTCGAAGTACAACATTGAAACTACGAAGCCCGTCCTTGGTTCAAGTCCTTTTCTTACAAGTATGCAGCGGCAGGGTTCCCTAGACAGCTTTTATCGTTCAACCGGTAGGACCGTTGGCTCAACCGGTCAAGCTGGGGGTTCACTCACAAATTATATTAAATAATTATTTCATAATATATCATAAATTTGTATTAACAGATTTGGGGTTGATTTGGTAATGCCGTGATGGTTTAGAGAGTTCTGTAGGAAGTAAGGTGAGAAAGTTATCGTGGAAATCTACTCAAAAGTGTTAAAGAGAATGTGATATTTAACAAAATGTCTATTAAACAACAAGATAAAATCGGGTGACGAAAAAAGAAAACCTATAAAAAGTCATAAATAGAAAACCAGTTTTCTATTTGAATTTTACTCCTGAACACATCAATATAACTTTGTTTGGGCTTAATAGTATTTTCTTTGGGACACTTCCTTGCTACTGTTGAGGGACGAAATGAAAAATGCATAATTTAGGGAGGTATTTGTAGTTAGTGGAAACTTTGGGGAGGGAGGGGGGTTGGTTAGTTTAGGTCGAAGTGACCCATGAAAACGCCGAAGCTACCGAAGCCCTCGTACTCCGCGTAGCCAAAGAGAACGGGACGGATGGGTCTTTGAGCATGATTGTGCTACAAAATTTTAATATACATTATCATTATTATTTAAATCAGGGAATTATATGTGACACGGTCTATTGATGGCAATCAATTTATCTCTCGGAACATGACATCAAATTTTGAAAAAGAGAATGGTCATCGAACCGACTAATCATCAATTTGAGGTTCAATCGGTCTGATTGTTGGTTCAACCGGTCAAACTGGAGGTTCACATAATATTGGTCCCTTGTGAGAAGAAGGAGGTAACGTGGCACTAATAGAGGGGAAAAAGGACAAAAATACCCCTAAAATTTGACGAAATTGCCTACTACAAAGGCCTTTTCCTTCCCTTCTCTTCCTCATTTCTAACCCTAGCCAACCTTTACTCTTCCTTTATCTTTTCCTCCTCTCTTCCATATTAAGACACAACCCACCTCCACCATCAGAAATCTCCAGCACCTCCAACCTTATCTCTTCCTCTCTCTCTCTCTCTCTCTCTCTCTCTCTCTCTCTCTCTCTCTCTCTCTCTCTCTCTCTCTCTCTCTCTCTCTCTCTCTCTCTCTCTCTCTTCTCTTCTCTCCCGACACAACCCAATTCAGGTTTTAGCTCCTATGGTGGCGAGAGTCCGGGTATCGGTCAGCTTAACCGGTGGATATTTTGACAGAGGAGAGTTGGGCTATCGTGCGTTTGGGGGTTCGATCGCCTTCCCGGAAGGTTCTGTCGAGACTGTTGCTGCGGACGATCTTCCCGACGATGATGGATGTGCCTTAGACGTGGATTGCGGATAAGATGGTCCTCCTACACCGTACCCTTATCGGGGCCTTGATTTTGGAGCTCCGTTTCCCTCTATCGCTGACCTTGGTAGAGTTGCATCTAGATCTCGACTTCTTCTTTCACCGAGTGAATATGAGTCTCGGCTTCTTCCTGTGGCCGAGATGCTTTCTAATTAGGGTTGTGATGCTTTCTAATTTGGGCTGTGAAGTGGTCTATGTTTTGGTAATGGGCTATCTGAGTGGTCTAGGTTTGACTGTTTTTCTCAACAATTAATCCTCTTGGTGCTGTGTTGTTCAATTTTGTTTGGCCTTTCAAATTGGTTTTCTTTGGAAATGGGTATTATTGGTGGCCAACTTTGATTTTTTTCTGGAAATGGGTAATGTTGTGTTAGACGACGGATGTTTGGGGTCCCTTTGATTTTTTGGTGTCTCTTGATTTACCCCCTCTATTAGGCGATGATGAATTCCATGAATTGAATTCATTTGATGAGAAGTTGTTACTTTCCGGGGGTGCTTTGTTTTGCAGCCATGGTAGGTGCAATCTTCTTTTCCTATTTTCATGGTTGGTGTTGCCTGCTGCTGTTGCTGCTGTGTTCGTGGTGGGAATTCAGTGGTGGTGGGGGTGCTGGTGGGGATTCAATGGTAGTGGTGGTGTTGCTGATGGGAATTTGGTGGTGGTGGAGGTTGTGGTCAATGTTGGAGTAGATGACCTAGAGGCAATCTGAATTTTCAGTATGAATAAGGTTTTGGCTAGAACATTCATTTATTATTTATGGAGATATTTAATATAATGAAGTCAATAAATTACAACTGTTGTTTATCTTAGATATCTCTAGTCAAGTTTTTTGATTAATATGGAGATATCAAGTCTAATACATGGGCATACATTAGGAGTAATCGCATACTGGATCGACCCACCACGAGAAGGCTACATATAAGTTATGTGAATGTCACAAGTGCTTCTCGTAGTGACAGTGGTGTTGTCGTCCTTAGACTTGAAGTCACTAGATACTCTAGTTGTGAAATATCATGTTTGATATTATCAAACGTTACACCGTAACAAGGTAATTATAAAGATGGTAATCAGACGTGATAGGAAGCAAGCTGAGAGTGGGTAGTGACGTAGAGAGAATTTTCCCTTCCACATAATGGGAGTAAATACGGAGATTTGAGTGGTAGTGCATATGAAATATCTTGACAAACTCAGATAAATCAATATGTGATATTGATGTTATCTGTACAGATAAACCTATTAACAGGATCGAGAAATTATGGATTGGATATACGAGTGAGACACTTATGTCTCATTTCCAATCCACATATGGAGATAAAGCGACATATGTTGGAATAGATTCCCTAGAGGAAATCTTATTTAGTATGAACATTATATTTTGGCTGGAATAATCGTTGTATTATTTATGGATATATTTAATATAATGAAGTCCTTAGATTTCAATCGTTGTTTATCTTAAATAACCCTAGTCGTTTATATTGATTAATAGGACGATGAACTGTAGACTAGTATCTGGATAGATTGATATGGAGATATCAAGTCCAGCACATGGGTATGCATTAGGGATAATGGCATACTGGATTTACCCACCACGAGAAGGCTACATTAATTATGTTAATGTCACAAGTGCTTCTCGTTGTGACAATGGTATTGTGGTCCTTAGACTTAAAGTCACTAAATACTCTAGTTGTGGAATATTGTGTTTTGATATCGTCAAACACTACACCGTGACTGGGTAGAAATAAAGGCGTTTATCGAACATAATAGGTAGCAAGCTTAGAGATGGTAGTGATGTAGAGAGGATTTTTCCCTCCCACATATGGGAGAAAATATCCACGGCCACTCGAGGGGTAGTGATTGTAGAATGTCTGGCCAGACTCAGATAAATCAACCTGGGATATTGATGTTATCTTCATGGATAATACTATTCCCAGGATCGAGAAACTGTGGATTGGATATACGAGATTGACTTGTATGTCTCGTGTTCAATCCAGATATGAAGACGAAGGGATAATACAATGCGGTAACATTGGTCACAAGATTTTTTGGATAACTGACTATTTATATTAGTTGGGTGGCGTAGTTGTGTTTCTAGACACTGCTATATGTTAGTGATTCTTACTACCAACTCAGTAGAAACCTATGTGGTCACACACCATATGGATTAAACCGGACTTCGGGATTACTTAGTAGGACTATTTAAATAGAAGGATCAATATGCAATAACAAGCAAACTTAGTAGGACTAATTTTTAAAGTGGACTAACCCGTGTGTGGAAATGATTAGTGTTGGGGCGAATATGTTGGTAATAAGGAGTAATTAACTATAAGGGCACTCCTAGCTTATTTTCTCATAAGTGTGCTTCCACAATTGAGAGAGAACAAAGCAACGAGAGAGCAAGACAAGGAGGTTGAGACCCCCCCCCCCCCCCCACGTCCGACCCTCCCTCGCCGTCGGCCTCGTGAGGCGCGACCCTCTTGGGTGTCCTGTTTGCGTGACCTTTTTCTTCGTCCTTCTTCCATTGCTAGTAAAAAAACGTGAGAAGATTTCAGAGCAATCCTAGGTGTGGGCATTCTTAAATACGTGGACGCTATTCTACGTAAAGTGATAAAGTCAGACAATCAAGGTACACGATTCTAATATCCCTTACCATCCTTATGATGCTCGATTGGCGATTCACGAGGGGTCTTGAACAAATCCAAATTATTGTTTTTCCGCTGTGCAATTCGTATCAAAACCCTACAAATGTATCAGAGCCACATGTAATAGCGCATAACGTGTATTATGGGTTACTGTTTTGTCAGTTTTTTCACTATTTTTACACTTCTTAGCAAAAAACTGAAATTGGCATAATGATGCAAACTGAATATGATTCAGAAGGGAATGAGCTAATTCGAATCGTCGTATAAAAATTAGCGAATTCCATTCACATATGATGTGTCTTTTGGTGATCTGAAATCTAGGGTTTGGGCACAATTTTAATGAGGTAAAATGTGTTTTTCTTAAAAATTGGAGATAGGCAAACTTGGTCAGGAAGGAAGGAAGGAAACAACCATAGGGTTTGATCCTAGGGCCGTCCGCCCCCTCCTTGTGCGCCAAGCATGACACGCCCAAGGGCCGCCCCGGCCTAGCTAGCGGCTTGGCCGCATGGGCTAGGGCCGACTTGCCCAAGGCCTCGTGGCGGGTTCGGCTAAAGAGTTTGGTGGGCTCCTTGGACCATTTTAACCCTAGAAAATCCCAAAATCAATTAAAATTGACCATGCGCGTTAAAATTGGATTTTAACTGTATTATGAGCTTTTGCATGGTGATTGGATGTGGCCTTATATGCGGATGTTTATTTTTGTGGTTTGGTTTTATTGTAATCAATGTCATTAATTAAGTTTTACGGCATGCGTGTCGTCTTCTCCTCAACTTGTGAGGTCTATATATTTAGTATAGGTACTAGATAGTATTAGATAGTTAGATGATAGTCAAGACATGGAGAAGAAGTTTAAAGAATTTAAGAAACCACAATAAGGCATTATTCCACATGCTAAGGCGCATGGACTATAGATGGAGGCACATGGAGATTAGCTTGCTGGTTTTAGGGCTTATAGATATTCTCATTGGCTTGGGAATATGTTAGTTTTAGGAGGCCACATCCACATCACGTTTATTTATTATTTGTGGTTATTTAATTTGTTGTTTTGTTATTTATTTTTAGTGTATGGATGATGCATGCAAATTCTGACGAGATAAAAATTAAAAACCCAGAATTTTTTATGTTGGGATTGCCCAACCCAAATAAGTAGATATGTTGGATCAACAAATCAATTAAAATTAAAGGTAAAATTCCTCAAATTAAATATTGTGTTTTTTGCCTTCTTGTTACTTAACACTCGTCAAAACTATAATGTATTAAATTCGGGCTTGCCAAAGCAATGAGATTTGATTCTTTATAGGATGACGCGATGGCACAAGCAAGTAATGTGAAATTATTGAAGTAAGAGGTTGGACGCAACTAGGCTACTTCTGTAGGATTGAAAGCCTAGACGCAAGACAATTGGGATTATCTATGGGATAGATAAATAAGGAGTTGTTTGCCCAATTGAAGCAAGAGTTGCATAGGATGCAATTGGAAATTGTTCCTACCTAAATAACTAATTCTTCGGTGACTTGCCAAAGCAAGGTGAAGAGGAAGTGAAATATGGATCTTGGCCCACTAGAATATATATATGATATTTTCCGCATTAATAAAGAGGGTTATTAATCCGAGAAAAATAGTGTGAGGTATGTTTAATAATGTAGCCATTATTAAATGTAGTCATTTGTTCACAAAATACTAAAACTTGTATATTTCTCATATTGTAGAATTCCAATGGAAAATAATTCATCGAATTCATCACAATCCCTAAAATCAGTCATTGAGAGGACAAGCTTTCAAGAAATAACTTTCTGGACTAGTACAGTAACTTGAGAATCATTCTTAACCAAGAAAGAAATTGTACATTCTAGAAGAGCAAATTCCTGAAGGTCCAGAAAATAATACTGTTGCAGCCATAAAGGCATATCAGAAGATCGTTGCCGATGCTAATGATGTGGCCTGCCTTATGCTTTGCACCATGAGCTCCGAGCTTTAGAAGCAACATGAGGACATGGTTGAGTATGATATGATTATACATTTGAAGTAGCTCTTCCAAGAGCTAACTAGGCATGAGCGTTATGAAGTGTCCAAGGCATTGTTCAAATGTGATATGTCAGAGGGAAACCCGGTATGGCCTCATGTACTACGCATGATTGGGTACTTAGAGAGTCTCATACTTCTGGAATTTCCAGTTGGTCAAGAGCTGACCACAGATCTCATCTTGCAATCGTTGCCTGATAGTTACGGACAGTTCATTATGAACTATAGCAGGAATGAGATATGGTTCCATATTCATGAAAAGCCGGGGTGGCGCCCTTCGCCCAGGGGACGTCGGAAGGAGAACAATGTCAGTAAGCCTCTGCCAGATTTTCTCAATATGTTGAGGACAGCTGAGTAAAGCATCAACAAAGGGAAAGGCAATGCCATAGTGATGGTCAGCAAAGGAAAGAGCAAGCAAGTTGCATCTACCTCCAAAGGAAAGAGCAAAAAAGTTGCGAAATCTAAGGAACCTACTTTAAAGCCTTCTAGGGGTGTGAATAAGGTGGAGTGTCACTACTGCAATCAGCCTAAACACTAGAAAAGGAACTGCCCAAAATATCTGGAAGATAAAAGGCTTGGAATAGTGATTCCACCACCACCAGGTATTTGTTATAGATGTCAATATGTCTTTCTATTCATTTTGGGTATTGAATACTGGATGTGGATCTCACATTTTTCGAAATGTGTAGGATCTAAAGAGAAGCAGAAGATTGGCTAAAGGGGAGATAGACTTGCGCGTGGGCAATGGAGCAAGAGTTGCTGCATTAGCCGTATGCGTTTATGAGTTATCTTTACCTTCTAAACTTATCAAAGAATTAGAATTTTTTTATTGTGTGTCTGGTATGAGAAGAAACATTATTTTTATTTCTTGTTTGGACAAGAAATGTTTTTTCTATTAAAATAAAGGACAAGTGTTGCTTCATTTATTTTGATGGTTTTAATTATTGTAACGCTTTATTGTCTAATGAATTATATAACCTTGATCTAGATAACTCCTTCTATAACATTAATATCAAGAGGAGTAAAACTAATAATTTAAATCCTACTTATTTATGGAACTGTCGTTTAGGCCATATAAACGAGAAAAACATTTCTAGACTCTGTAAGGATGGATTACTAGACTCATTTGATTATAAATCATATGAGACATGTGCGTCTTGTTTATTAGGAAAAAAGACAAAGTCCCCTTTCAATTAGATAGGTGAGGGGACTAATGAGAAATTAGCTATCGTGCATACTGATGTATGTGAGCCATTTGTCACGCCAGTCAGATGTGGTTATCTTTATTTCATTACATTTACTGATGATTTCAGTACATATGGATTTGTATACCTTATGAAGGCCAGATCAAAATTCTTTGAAAAGTTCAAAGAATTCAAGAACAAAGTAGAGAAGCAACTTAGAAAAAGTATTAAGCCTCTACGATTGGATCGTGGAGGAGAATACTTGAGACAAGAGTTTGAGGATTATCTTAGAGAGTGCGGGATCTTGTCCCAACTCACTCAACCCGGAACGACATAGTGGAATGTCATGTCCGAGATAAGGATACAAACTCTGTTGGACATGGTTCGATCTATGATGTGTCAAACTGATCTTCCATTATTATTTTGAGGGCACACTCTTTTATGTGTGAAAGGGGAGTATGCGGGTAGAAATGCAGTACAAATACTCTAGAAGGGGGGGTTGAATCGAGTATGCAAATTTTTTGTAAAAGTTGCAGAGATGAGACTTTCTGTGAAGAGTAATGAAGTTCAAGGCCTTGAAAACATTTTCAAGCCTTTGAAGTGAAATACAGTTTAAGTAAAAATAGACAAGTCTTTTTCAAGGCCTTGAAAAGAGTTTCAAACCCTTGAAAACAGACTATTTTGAATGTTGTGTAAGACAAGTATGAGAAAGAAATGATACATGCAAGAGAAACATGATTTATAGAGTTCATCCACTTGGACCTACGTCTCTACCTCAGGGATCTTCTCCCCGCAGGATTTTCAACACAATTCTTATTAATCAAAAGCTAAGCCCTATATCTCAAGCACATAGATATGCCTTACTCTTTTACAACTTGTGGTTCTCACTAACCTATCTATTACCTGCTCTAGCTAACTGATTAGCTAAGAATTCTCTACTGTTCACTTTGAACAATCTTTGAGAATGAGAGATAGAAGTAGTATAAAAATAATATACGAATTAAGCTCAGAAATAGAAGAACACCAGAAGTGGAACTTCAGAGAGAAATGCAGTGATCTTCTGTAAGATGGATTGTGAGAATGATGTGCTTCTTTGATGCTTGTCAATCCTGAAATTGTGTCTCTGTTTATTCCCGTTGATTATATATATATATATATATATATATGTGTGTGTGTGTGTGTGTGTGTGTGTGTGTGTGTGTTGCTTCAAAATGAGCTCTATTTATACAGCTCAGATGCTCTGCAAATCTTTCCTGATTTTCAGCAACAAACTTCCTGTTTTGTAAGAAATAACTTTGACTCTTTTAACAGCCTTCTCCAACGGATAGTTGATCATAATCTTCAAAGATATTGTGCCGATATTGTCTTTAAACATATGAGAAGCTGTCATGAGTGTCTGATTGATCACAAAATCACATTCGCTTAATGTTCCCTTTCTTGCAAAACCCAGGTTAGGAAACCAATCCTGCAAAATAAGAAATGAAATTTTCCCTGCAAAACTAAGTCAAACAGGTTAATTAGATGAGGTCTGAGTGAATCAAAAGCTTTTGTATTTAATCATCAAGTAATAACAAATCAAATATAGGGGTGAGAGAGTTAGAATAAGATCAGAAGAACTCAGAAAAACTCCCCCTTAGAATGCATACATGTTTGACAGTTTCAAGGCTTTGGACATTGTTTCAAGGCCTTTTCAAGCCTGTGAAACATTTTATTCAAGGCTTTGAAAACTAGTTCAAGGCCTTGAAATAGCTCTGTATTTCAAGCCTGTGAAACTTGTGAACTTACAATCTCCCCCTTGATGAAAGACAAAACCGTAATCTGTTTGATCCTTAGTTTCTGCAAAAAATACTTATTAGGACACAATACAAAAAGTAATAACACATAAGTTCCAAAAAGATCCACAGGTCACTAAAACATAATAACAACCTAAGATTTCTCACCCTTTTTCACTTTCATCAAAAAGAATGACAAAATGTTGGATTAGAGTCTTTGGAAAATTTTGAAAATAAACTTAAGAAAATAGTAGGATAGAAAGAATAGGCAAGAGTTTACGGGGTGTCTTCATCTCCATCATGTTCTACCTCTTCCTCACTATCTTCATCATTAGCCTGTTCTTCTGCAGTCTCTTCATCCACACCAGCAGCCTGATGTTCAGTAGTAACAGCGACTTTTTAGACTTCTTCTTCTTCTTCTTCTTCTTCTTCTTCTTCTTCTTCTTCTTCGTCTTCGTCTTCTTCTTCTTCTTCTTCTTCTTCTTCTTCTCCTTCTTCTTCTTCTTCTTGATATTTATCAGCAGTGTATCTGAATCAGGACTGTCCACTTCTTCTCCCTCTTGAGCAACTTGTTCATCTAACACCTCCTTTCATTTGTCCTTGTCTTGAGCAGCCTCTTTCTGGTTCTAGTGTTCACTGGGCAAGTTCTTGTCAGTACCATCCTTCTTGAGACCTTCTCCAGCTTCAGAGACATCCTCTGGGACATCAAACACAGTCATTCTTCTGAAGAAGGTCTCTACCATGTACTTTACCTACCTGAGATCAGTCTCAAATCCATGATGATTCTCTTTAATTTCACCAAATTCCATCTCTAAACCATCAAGTCTCTGAACAATTGAAGACAAATCGAGAGGCTGTGAGGTTTGGCTTGAAGTTGGAATCAAGGTCTTGGGCTTAAGAAACTTCTTTGCACCCAATTCTTCTTCTGTCAACTCAGAATACAGCTTCCAAGTTTTTGCCTTGGTCTTCACCACTCCAATCTTCTCAAATCCTTTCTCATTAAGCAAACCAGATTCAGAACTGATAGACTCTTCACCAGCAGTTGGAATCTCAAGGTGTTGGAAGAGAAGTGTGAGCAAATTTGCATACGGTAAAGGATGCTTCCCATGCATAACCAGATACATAATGTATATCACCCTCTTAGTGATCAACTCCTTAGAATTTTCCCCTGGAAAAATAAATATCAACAAGATAGTGAATAAAACCTTGGCTTCAACATTTAACACATTGTGTGTTAACTGTTTGGATGAGGTAGGAGTGTTGGGTAGAAAGAATTCTTCTTTAGCTAATTTCAAAGCTTCACTCTTGGGAGGGTAATTGGTTATGTCATACCTCTCAGGACAACCTAAAACAGATGCAAACTCAGCATGATCTAGCTCCATATTGACACCAGCAACTCTGGTCTGAATAACTAGATGAGCAGTGCTCTTAAGTTGCTTCATGTTAAGGTAGAAGAATCTGGTAAGTCTTGGATAGGCTAGCTCAGGAGGGTTCAACATGAACCAAAGAGAGCTTTTCTTTAACATTGTAATGCAATTCAGATTCATTCCAAGCAACATAGGAAGACTGACCAAGCTACAGAAATCAATAGACTTAGAGGCAAAACCATCCAACCACTGACCTTTGGAAGTGTTTGTGACGAACCAAGATTCATCAGGAGCAGAGTTCTTAGAGTAGATCTGCAAGGCTCTTTCCACATTGTCTTATGGTTCTTCCACTGTCACATTTTCTTTTCCTTTTTCAGCTTGAGAGGCCTTCTTGTTTTTCTTCATCTTCTTGGGAATGAAGATCTATGTTTCTAGTTGCTTTTCTGCAGTATTTTTCTCTTTCTTCTTCTTCTTCTTGTCTGAGGATTTCTTCTTCGGTGGAGGAAGTTCTGTAACTGCTTCTGCACTGGGAGTCCTAGAGCTTGAATCCCCACTGATTGTTTGAACTGCTTCCTCGACTTCCTGATGCATCATGTCATGGAATAAATCCATCATCGCGCGTTGATACGTGGCTCCTGCATTTTTCAGACCGAATGGCATAAAAGTGTAGTTGAAGACCCCTACAGATGTGATGAACGTCGTCTTCTTTGCGTCCTCTAGATCCATTTTGATCTAATTATAACCACTAAATCCGTCCATGAAACTGAACATTTCGTGGCCTGCGGTGGAATATATCAGAAGGTCTATGTTTGGTAAAGGGAAGTCGTCCTTCGGGCAGAATTTGTTCAGGTCCCTGAAATCGACACATACGCGAAGGCTCCCATTATTTTTCTAAACAGGGACTATATTTGCGAGTCAGGTCAGATGGTGGTTAGGCTCGATGAATTTGGTATTCAACAACTTGACAATCTCCTCCTTGATTTTAACATTTATGTCGGGCCGAAAGTTCCTCGCACTTTGCTTGATTGGCTTTGACCCTGGAACAATGTCCACCCTATGCATAGTGATGCCTTGATCCAGCTCTGGCATATCTTCATAATTCCATGCGAACACATCCCTGTACTCCTTCAATAATTGAATCAGCTCTTGTTCTTCCCCCTCGCAGAGATCCGCGCTCAAGAAGACTGGTTTTCTCTTTTCCTCGGTGGGACTCAGGAATACTTCCTTTAATTCTTGCTTCTGTGGCCTTGGGCGATCCTCCATGCATTCAGGAGCTTCCTTGATTTCTTCTGATAACAAATCCTTGTCTTTATCCGGAGCTTCCATCAGCTCATAAACTTTTCCAGGGGCACTTTCAATGGGGTAGGTCGAGGGCGACCCTATGCATCTTTGGATGCGATAGCACTTCCTCTCTTCGTGTTGTTCTTCACCGCCATGTTGTAAGATCTTTTCAAGGTATAAACTTTTTTCTCGCTGTAAGCCACTTTGGGGCTTTCTCCCTACCTAGGCCACTTATTCATTGACTCGTGTCGCGTTTTCATTACTCCGGACGTTGATTGAAACTGTATGTTTTCCCCTTGGGTAGTGGGGTCAAGTGATTCGATGATGGGGTGGCTCTGTCTGCGAACCACGCTGCTTCAGGTAAGTTTTCTTCCTCCAGGTCGAAGGGACTTACTGAGGCGAGTATCACAACCACCCTGTCTTTGCAGATAGCTTTCACTACTTGATGAGCCGTAGAAGGCACGACATTGAAGCGATGAATCCACGCTCGCCCGATGATCATATGGTAAGTTGTATCAGCGTCAATGACGTGAAACTTGGCGAATTAGCTAATCTTCCCGATCTAGACTCCTAATCGAACCCAGCCAGCCATCATTCTGGAGTCATTTCCGAAGCCCGCCAACAATGATGGCTTCTTTACGATTTTGATTTGAGGGACTCCTGCTTGTTGCAAGGTTTTGAGTGAAACCAAATTAACCGCAGCTCCACCATCGACAAAGGCCCGCTGGAATTTGACGTGGTTGATGGTGGCCGTCACGTACAATGGTTTCTGATGTTTGGCATTGCTACTTCTGTCCGAGCCATCAAATTTCATGACCAGACCTCTTGATTCCTCACCGTGGTCCTCGGCTACCTTGAGGATTGTTTTTTTTTATCTCATGTCTGCAGTCGTCTGAAAGATTCATTCCGTCAAAGAACTCAGCGATCCTGGCGGAGTTCTTTACCCACTCGGTGCGTGAATCCTTTGTGTCAAAACCGTAGCCCCCATCTTCATGGATCTCCGCAATGTCTAGGGCCTCTATATCCGCGACCTATTAAGGTCCAAGATCGAAATCATGGCTATTTCCTTCCCCTTGGACTTCCTCCGCGCGTGAGACGACAAGAAGTCGCTACGCACTTCTTTGTACGGCTCCTCAACGACTAGCTGCCCCGCCTTGATTTGCCTATTCATCAGCCATCTGAGCTTTTTGCATTCCCTGGTAGGGGGTATGACCTTTCCATGGCATTCGCATCACCTGGGGTCTCGCAGTTGTTCCCCTGTTGGCCTATGTTCTAGGACCGACAATATTTCGTACTTTCGCCATTTTTTGCAAAGACTGATTTCCTCCTCGATCGAACAGGACAAAGGTGGTGCCTCCTGAGGCATAGCCCGCTATTGCTTGCTGGGGGATGATACTACATGGACACTAATATCTCGCATCCATTTGTAGTTGTACTTTCCCACCTTGAAGCTGGGATTCGCCTGTGTACGCTCGTTAGCGTACCTCTTTTTCATCCTTTACACCAGGGGGTTCCACGTTCCTGGTGCTTTCCATCAATCTGGAAAAGGTAGGCATATTTAAGTTAAATAGCATACCTTTGTGTTCGTCGCGCATGCCATGAAGGCATATCTCCACCAGCCGACTTTCCAGGACATCATCCACACACTCCAAGGACTTGGCCCTGAACCTTTTGATGAGGGCGACCCCCTCCTCGTCATGCCTCTGGTACAAGCGTGAGAGGAGAATAGTGGTGACCTTTTCTTCAACTTGGAAAAATTTGGTGTAGAACTTCTTCACCATGTCTTCCCATGTCTTGACAGATTCTGCTTCCAGGGTCCTATACCACTTGTACGCGACAACTCCCAGAGACTTGGGAAACTCACACATCAATAATCTGGTGTCTACTCCGTGTGGTCCCATCAGGTCGACGAATCACATCACGTGCTCGTGTGCATTCCCGCCGACTTCATCAAACTTCTCCCACTTGGGTGCTTTGTATCCCACAGGGTTGGGAATCAAGTAGATGTCCCGCGGAATGGGAGGCGCGCTGTCAACCTTTGGGATGGTAGTACCTGCGAAGCTCTGGTTCGCGATGATGCTGTCTATACGTTGTTCCAGGGCCGCGAAGCCCGGAATGTAGGGCATGGTTGGATCATAGGGAGTTGGTGGCGGGAGTGCATGGCTGCCTAAAGCCCCACTTGCATGATAAGGCACCGCCGGGTATGACGCCGGGTTTCCCATCGTCATCGGGATGCCCGGCGCCTGAGGCCTAAGGCCACCGGAAAAAGAGGATTGGGCGACAGACGTATGCACTATTGAAGTGGTTACCGCCACCGCTAGAGGTAACAGGTCTGTCGATGGTGGTACTGAAACCCCTATAGTGGTGTTTTGAGCAAACCTTCCAAATATTGTCATGATTTGAGCAATCTGGGCAGACTGGGCCTGAATCATCTGGGCTTGACTCTGAATCGTGGCTTGGAGTGCCTCTATAGAGGGTCTACTGCCGGTAGCTGTCTGGGAAGGAACATTGGTGTTGACAATGGTGTTGAGTGGTCCTTCTTCCCTTGAGGTTTCCTCGTTGGAAGGGGACTGGTCACCATCACGAACGTTTCCGTCTGAAGACATTTCTTCTGGTTGGTTTTGAAGGATTAAAGCTCTGAAGATGAGTGTTCTGTAGGGTTTTGATTCATGGATGCGCAACGGAAACAAAATTAACCATGCAAAACCCTCCAAGGATCACAAGTCAAGAGACATAACGATGGTAAAGGAAGAAATCAATAACACACCTTAGGGTTCTCCTTTGATGACTTCAAACGCGAATTGTGTCACGTTCTCTATGGTTGATCCACGCCTAGAGTTGATTCCTAGATCTCCCAAGTCCTTGGTGCTAGCCCGGAAGAGGAAGAGGAAGAAAGATCACGCAAAACGAGACCAAAAAGGGGGCTCTCGGCCTCCTTGTGGCCGACGGGGACGGGCGGCGGGCTAGGGGGGCGTTCGGCTCCTCTAGCTTGTTGCTCTCTCTCCGTTTGTTCTCTCCCACTCTTGTTATGTTCAATTATGAGCATAAGTTGTTGGAAGGAAGGAAGGAAGGGTCCTTTATATTGTCCAACAACTCCTTGCCAACTACCTAAAGGACTTATTCTAGTCCTACTAGAATTCAATTTAGTCCCTTCCTTGCAAATTAGTTCCTACTAAGTTTGCAAGGTTTTGCAAAGTGATTCTTCTAATTAATTAATCCAATTAATTAATTCCCAAATCTAGTTCAATTCTATATAGCGTGTGAACCCATAGGTTCTATCTAGTTGGTAGCAACTATTTGCTAATATGGAGCGGTTTCTAGCAAAACATCCATTCTAGCCAACTAATAGAATAGTCATCTTGACAACCTTTGTACAAGTAATTGTCTCATCCCTTTGTCTCTATATCCGGATTGGACACGAGACATACAAGTCATACTCGTATATCCAATCCACAGTTTCTCATGGGAATAGCCTTATTCGTGCAAATAACATCAATATCCCATATTGATTTATTTGAGTCTGGCCAGACATTCTATAAGCACTATCCCTCGAGTGGCCTAGGATATTTGCTCCCGTTATGTGGGAGGGAAAAATTCTATCTACGTTCACTACGATCTCTAAGTTTGCTTCTTGTTGTATCCAGTACACGCCTTTATAACTACCCAGTTACGGTGTAGCGTTTAACGCTACCAAAATCACAATAATCCACAACTAGAATATCAAGTGACTTCAAGTCTAAGGATGACAATACCATTGTACCGCGAGAAGCGCTTGTGACTCAACATAACGTGTATGTAGCCTTCTCGAAGATGGGTCAATCCAGTGCAACATTACCCCTAATGCACACCTATGTGTTGGATCGTGATATCTCCATATCAATCCAACCCCATACTAGTCTATAGATGATTGTCCCATTTAATCATTATACTGGACTAGGGATATTTAAGATAAACAACATAATTGTAAATCTAAGGACTTCATTATATTAAATATCCAATAAATAATAAATGAATTTCTAGCCACAAATAAATTCATACTAAACTAGATTGCCTCTAGGGCATCTATTCCAACAGTCTCCCACTTGCACTAGAGCCAATCTGGCACATCTCGTATGCCCATACTCCTAGAGTGCCCTTCATGCTTCCACTGCGTGAGCGGCTTTGTAAGCGGGTCTGACAGATTCTCATCTGTAGCAATCTTGCATATCCGAACGTCTCCTCTATCGATAATATCTCGAATCAGATGAAACTTCCTGAGCACGTGCTTGGATTTCTGGTGCGACATGGGTTCCTTCGATTGCGCGATCGCCCCAGTGTTGTCACAGTACAACTCAACTGGATCCGCAATGCTAGGAACCACACCAAGTTCAGAAACAAACTTTCTGATCCAAATAGCTTCCTTTGCTGCGCCATTTGCAGCAATGTACTCAGCGTCTATTGTAGAATCAGCTACCGTCTCTTGCTTGGAACTCTTCCAGCTCACCGCTGCTCCATTCAGGCAAAACACATATCCCGATTGTGATCTAAAGTCATTTCTGTCGGTTTGGAAGCTTGCATCAGTGTAACCCCTTACACGCAACTCTTCCTCACCGCCAAATATCAAGAAAGTATCCTTAGTTCTTCTCAAGTACTTTAGGATATTCTTGACTGCAATCCAGTGACTCTCACCCGGATTAGATTGGTATCTGCTTGTCATACTCAAGGCATATGACACATCTAGTCTAGTACATAACATGACGTACATGATAGATCCTATGGCCGAGGCATAGGGTATTCTACTCATGCGTTCCTTCTCAATCTCATTGGAAGGACAACCACTCTTCGAAAGAGTGATCCCATCTGACATGGGCAAGAATCCCTTCTTGGAATCTTGCATGTTGAACCGTTTCAACACCTTGTCAATATATCTACTTTTGACTTAGGCCTAGCAGTCTCTTAGATCTATCTCTATAGATCTTTATACCGAGTATATAGGCTGCTTCCCCTAAGTCCTTCATTGAGAAACAATTCCCTAGCCAATCTTTAACAGATTGCAGCATGTGAACGTCGTTTCCAATGAGTAGTATGTCATCCACATACAAGACCATAAAAGTACAGAGCTCCCACTAACCTTCTTGTAGACACAAGACTCATCTTCGTTTCTGATGAAGCCAAACTCTCTGACTACTTCATCAAAACGTCGATTCCAACTCCTAGAAGCTTGCTTCAATCCATAAATGGATCGTTGCAGCTTACAGACTTTGTTGGCTTGCTTTGGATCCTCAAAACCCTCCGACTGTATCATATACACGTCCTCGAGGAGATTCCCATAAAGGAATGCTATTCTGACATCCATCTGCCAAATCTCATAGTCATGGTATGGTGCAATTTCAAGTAGGATTCGGATGGATTTGGTCATAGCGACTGGTGAAAAGGTTTCATCATAGTCAATACCATAAATCTGTCTGAATCCTTTAGCCACCAATCGGCCCTTATAGGTAATCACATTACCATCCATGTCAATCTTCTTCTTGAAGACCCACTTGCACCCTATGGACCGCGCCCCTTCGGGTGGTTCCACCAAAGTCCATAATTTGTTGGTGTACATGGATTCCATCTCGGATCTCATAGCTTCTAGCCACTTCTGAGAGTCCGGGCCATTCATGGCCTCCTCATAGGTAGTAGGTTCATCATCTATGAGCATCGTGTCACCGGAATCGGTCACGAGAAGTCCATACCTCTCGGTTTCCTGGCGCACTCTACTAGATCTACGAAGCTCTTGTGTTACCTGAACAGGTTGTTCCACAACTGCTTGTGGTTCCTGCTCATGTTCCATAATCGGTTCAGTGATTTGTGGTTCTTGAACCTCTTCAAGTTCTACATTCCTCCCACTTGCTTCTTTAGAGAGAAACTCTCTTTCTAGAAACATGCCGGTCCGAGCAACAAACACTTTGTTCTCGGTTGGATTGTAGAAATAGTATCCCTTAGTTTCCTTAGGGTACCCCACAAATTTACACTTATCCGACTTTGGCCCTAGCTTGTCTGATTGTAAACGCTTTAGATAGACATCGCAGCCCCAAATCCTCATGAACGTCAGTGTGGGACGCCTCTCACTCCACATCTCATATGGTGTCTTCATGACTGATTTAGATGGAACACGGTTAATGGTGAAAGCTGCACTTAATAGAGCGTAGCCCCAAAATGATAATGGAAGATCGGTTTGACACATCATAGATCGAACCAAATCCAATAGGGTTCGATTCCTCCTCTCGGACATGCCATTCCACTGTGGCGTTCCGGGTGGAGTGAGTTGGGACACGATCCCACACTCTCTAAGATAATCGTCAAATTCTTGGCTTAAGTATTGTCCACCACGATGCGATCGTAGAGCCTTGATACTTTTGCCAAGTTGCTTCTCTACTTCATTCTTGAATTCCTTGAACACTTCAAAGGATTCAGATTTTTCCCTCATGAGGTACACAAATCCATATCTACAGTAATCATCAGTAAATGTAATGAAGTAGACATAACCACCCCTGGCAGGCGTGGCAAATGGCCCACACACATCAGTATGTATGAGCGCCAATTGCTCACTAGTCCTCTCACCTTTCTTATTGAAAGGGGACTTTGTCATTTTTCCCAATAAACAAGCCTCACATGTCTCATATAATTCAAAATCAAATGAGTCTAGTAATCCATCCTTATGGAGTCTAGATACACGTTTCTCATTTATGTGGCCTAAACGACAGTGCCATAAATAAGCTGGATTTAAATCATTTGTTTTAATCCGCTTGGTATTAATGTTGTAGACAGGATTGCTTAGATCAAGGACATAAAGTCCATTAAATAATTGCGCACTAAAATAGTGAATATTATTTAAATAAAAGGAACAACAATTGTTCTTTATTGAAATAATAAAACCATCCTTGTCCAATCAGGAAATAGAAATAATGTTTCTGCTCATAGCAGGCACAAAATAGCAATTATTTAATTCTAAAACTAATCCTGAAAGCAGAGATAGCTCGCACACGCCTATGGCTAACGCAGCAACCTTTGCTCCATTCACAACGCGCAGATCTACCTCTCCTTTAGCCAATCTTCTACTTCTCTTTAGATCCTACATATTTAGAAAAATATGAGATCCACATCCAGTATCTAATACCATGATGTAGAGACAGTTAAATTGACATCTACAACAAAAATACCTGGTGGTGGTGGAATCACTATTCCAAGCCTCTTGTCCTCCAGATATTTTGGGCAGTTCCTCCTCCAGTGTCCAGGCTGACTGCAGTAGTGACACTCACCTTTAGTCACACCTTTGGCAATGCCACCAACAGGCTTAAGGGAAGGTTCCTTGGACTTGGCAACTGACTTGCCTTTGCCCTTGGAGGATGAGGCAAACCTTTTGCCATTCCTTTCTGTACCATCATAATGGCCTTGCCCTTACCCTTGTTGATGCTCTGTTCAGCTGTCCTCAACATATTGAGTAAATCTGGCAGTGGTTTCACGATCTCGTTCATGTTATAGTTCATGATGAACTGTCCATTACTCTCGGGCAACGATTGCAACACGAGATCGATTGCTAACTCTTGGCCGACTGGGAACTCTAGTCGGGCGAGATTCTCCAAGTACCCGATCATACGGAGTACATGGGGTCCCACCGGGTTCCCTTCTGCCATATGACACTTGAACAGTGCCTTAGAGACCTCATACCTCTCTACCCTTGCCTGCTCTTGGAAGAGCTGCTTCAGATGCTCGATCATATCGACAACATTCATGTTTTCGTGTTGCTTCTGAAGCTCAGAAGTAATGGTGTATAGCATAAGGCAGGCCGCATCATTAGCGTCATCAACACGCTTTTGATACGCCTTTAGGGCAGCAGGTGTTTAGTTCTCTGGACCTTCTGGAACATGCTCCTCTATTGCGTACAGTTTCTTCTCTTTCTTGAGAACAATTCTCAAGTTTCTGTACCAATCAAGAAAGTTGGTTCCAGAGAGCTTGTCCTTCTCAAGGACAGATCGTGGGGAATGTTGTGAACTCGATGAGTTGTTTGCCATTTGGAATTCTACAAAAGGAAAATACGCAAGTTTTAGTATTTGTGAATTTTTGACTATATTCAATAATGGCTAGTTTATCAAATATAGCTCCCACTATTTTTCTACGGATTAATAACCCTCAAGATATTAATGCGGAAAATATCCTTATATTTTCTAGTGGGCCAAGATCCATGTTTCATCTCCTTATGAGCTTGCTTTGGCAAGTCACCCATAATTCGACTACTTTAGGTAGGAACAATTCCAATTGCATCCCATATGCAACTCTTGGTTCAATTGGGCAAATAACTCCTTATTTATCCATCCATATGGATAATCCCAATTGATTGCCTCTAGGTTTCTTAATCATATTAATTGCCTAGTTGTGTTCAACCTCTTATTTAAACAATTGCACACGAGGTGTGCCATCGCATTCCATCACTATGAACCAAGTCGCCCTGCTTTGGCACGCACGAACTCGATAAATAATGATGATAATGAGTGTTTAAATAACGAGAAGGCAAGAACACAATATTTGAATTTTGAGGGATTTTTAAATTCAATTTTAATTGTTTTTGTTGATCAATATCAACTAATCTATCCATTTGAGTGTGGGCACAACTCCAAATAATAGATCCGGGTTGTCTAATTATCTTATTATCTTAATTGCATGCATCATCCATACACCAACCACACAATAATAAGACAATAAAGTAAACAACCACAAAACAGAAATTAAACGTGATAGGGATATGGCCTTTTCTAACTAAGATAATTCCATGCCAATGGAATTATATATGAACCCTAAAAGCAAACACATCTCCATGCGTCTTGATCTTTTGGTCCATCCTTCATAGTCATGTGGAATGCTTCCATGCTCCATCTTTAGTGGCTCCTTTGGCTTTTGGGCTTCTTTTCTTCAATCTTGGCTAACAATCTACTTTATCTAGCACTAACTAACTTCTATACTAAATAAAATAAATCTCACAAGTTGAGAAAAAATTGGCAGGCAGGCTATAAAACCCTAATTAATTATTACAATTAATTGATCAGCTCGCAGGCCGTAAAACCAAACCACAAAATTAAACATCCACATCAAACCACATCCTAAGGCCATATCCAATCACCATGCGAATTGCACATAAACAGTTAAAATCCATTTTTAACGCGCTTGGTCAATTTTAATTGATTTTAGGATTTCTAGGGTTAAAACGGTCCATGGGCCCAACAATCAAATTGCCCCGGCCCAAAAAGGTGAACCACAAGGCCCTAGGGCCGGCCCGGCCCATAACCCACACGCCTAGGCCGTGGGCTAGGGCCGCCCGGCTCCTAGGGCGGCCAACCATGGGCGGCAAGCAAGAGGGGCAGTCCCCTAGGGGGCCGAACCTCCTTGAGGGAGTTGTTTCCAAAACAACTCCCTTGCTTGGTGCCCAAGTTTGGTTGTTTCCTTGTTTTGGGAGAACTCCTTCTTCCCCAAGGATGCCCAAACCCTAGATCTAAGATCCTAAAATTTCTCAAACTCACCAATTCATGCATCGAATGCAAAAATTAGATCTTGTTATGATAGATTATTGACAAATTGCATCCCATGCTTGATTCGTCTTGTTTTACGCGATAAACAATCAATTTAAGGTGTAAAACAACTAAAACGTAACACATAAACCACGTTTATGCTCTACAACCTGGCTCTGATACCACTGTAGGGTTTTGATTCATGGATGCGCAACGGAAACAAAATTAACCATGAAAAACCCTCCAAGGATCACAAGTCAAGAGACATAACGATGGTAAAGGAAGAAATCAATAACACACCTTAGGGTTCTCCTTTGATGACTTCAAACGCGAATTGTGTCACGTTCTCTATGGTTGATCCACGCCTAGAGTTGATTCCTAGATCTCCCAAGTCCTTGGTGCTAGCCCGGAAGAGGAAGAGGAAGAAAGATCACGCAAAACGAGACCAAAAAGGGGGCTCTTGGCCTCCTTGTGGCCGACGGGGACGGGCGGCGGGCTAGGGGGGCGTTCGGATCCTCTAGCTTGTTGCTCTCTCTCCTTTTGTTCTCTCCCACTCTTGTTATGTTAAATTATGAGAATAAATTGTTGGAAGGAAGGAAGGAAGGGTCCTTTATATAGTCCAACAACTCCTTGCCAACTACCTAAAGGACTTATTCTAGTCCTACTAGAATTCAATTTAGTCCCTTCCTTGCAAATTAGTCCCTACTAAGTTTGCAAGGTTTTGCAAAGTGATCCTTCTAATTAATTAATCCAATTAATTAATTCCCAAATCTAGTTCATCTCTATATAGCGTGTGACCCCATAGGTTCTATCTAGTTGGTAGCAACTATTTGCTAATTTGGAGCGGTTTCTAGCAAAACATCCATTCTAGCCAACTAATAGAATAGTCATCTTGACAACCTTTGTACAAGTAATTGTCTCATCCCTTTGTCTCTATATCCGGATTGGACACGAGACATACAAGTCACACTCGTATATCCAATCCAAAGTTTCTCGATCCATGGGAATAGCCTTATTCGTGCAAATAACATCAATATCCCATATTGATTTATTTGAGTCTGGCCAGCCATTCTATAAGCACTATCCCTCGAGTGGCCTAGGATATTTGCTCCCGTTATGTGGGAGGGACAAATTCTATCTACGTCCACTACGATCTCTAAGCTTGCTTCTTATTGTATCCAGTACACGCCTTTATAACTACCCAGTTACGGTGTAGCGTTTAACGCAACCAAAATCACAATAATCCACAACTAGAATATCTAGTGACTTCAAGTCTAAGGATGACAATACCATTGTACCGCGAGAAGCGCTTGTGACTCAACATAACGTGTATGTAGCCTTCTCGGAGATGGGTCAATCCAGTGCAACATTACCCCTAATGCACACCTATGTGTTGGATCGTGATATCTCCATATCAATCCAACCCCATACTAGTCTATAGATGATTGTCCCATTTAATCATTATACTGGACTAGGGATATTTAAAATAAACAACATAATTGTAAATCTAAGGACTTCATTATATTAAATATCCAATAAATAATAAATGAATTTCTAGCCACAAATAAATTCATACTAAACTAGATTGCCTCTAGGGCATCTATTCCAACATGTTCACGTCGGGTTCACCAAATTGTGCTCACTTAAATTCCTCGGAGAGATCTAAGTGTGCACCTTAAGTAGAGGATAAGGACACAGAGAGATGTAGGGTGTGTGTAGGGGAGAGGGTAAGCAGTTGCAACTGAGAGAGAGAGACAGCTTAATGGCTACTGTAGGACCAGATGTGGATTCGTCGAACTATCGTGTCGCAACGGAGGGCTAACGATCCTATATATATTGTTGAAGTGACCGTTGTGAGGGGGTTAATTCACCATAAATGGCGGCTTAAAGGTAGCCCCTGTAACGGCACGTTAGACTGTGTATATAAGAACCGTTAGGCACCTGACCGTACATACCGGAGACCGTTATGAGGTCAAGTCGGGTTTATAGGACGTGGCCATTAAGTCTCTCAAAGAAGTTTGCAAAGGGTCACGCGCGAGCTTGTTTTTTGCACACGCGCGACGGGCCTTACCCTAGCCTCCAAACCACTAAGTCCCTACATGTCCTGTGTTGGTACGCGAGGGTCCTGTCTCGTAGCCCCCACGTGGATAAGCATAGGTAGTTATCCGGTGTGTATGGAGCACAGTTGGGTGTGCTGGATAGCTGCCACTTGGCTGTGATCTTTCTGTCTGGAAAGCACTATCTACAGTTGTCTGACCCCTTTAGGAACACAAATCTGTTTGACTTTTCCCTTGAGTTGAAATGGGAATGTGTTCCTCATTATATGAGGGTCTCTTATTCTGAAAGGACAAGTCATTTTAACATGACCAATTTTATTGCAGAAATGACATTTATGAGAAGTTTTGTTTCCAGCTTTCACAAATCTGGTATTGTTCTTTCTTGGAAAATTTGGATTATATCCAATACCAGTGTTGTGAACAGAATTTGAACTTTCTCCAAGAATCAAGTTGACGTTGTGTTCTGAGCCTGCAAGCTTGGCTTTGACTAATTCAGATTCTTGAAGTTTCTCAGTAAGAGTAGTATTTTGTTTATATAATTTATCAACTTGATGTCTCATATTAACAAGGCTATCACTCAGTAGAGTGTTCTCAGTGACTACTTCCTTGACTTGTGCTTTCAAGGCTTTGAAACTGGTTTTCAAGGCCTTGAAATCAATGTCAGTTTTCTTCTGAGAGATTTCAAGATTCTGATTTAGACAAACAAGATGCAAATTCTCTTTTGCTTGCTCATGAACTTTTTCTTTCAAAACTCTAATTTCTTTCAGATAGTCCTCTTGATTTAAAAGCATTGTTTGGAGATAATCTGAGAGGGCTTTTTTTGGTTTTGAAATCAAACAGTTTACCATTACCTCAATGTTCTTTTCATAACTTTCATCATGCTTGGCCATGAAGCATAGGTTGGCATGTTCTTCTTCAGATTTAGAGTCACCTGAGGTATCTGAATCACTCCATGAAGCTATCATAGCTTTCTTTCTTCTGGAAGTTCTTGCTTTTCTTGTGTGGACAGTCTCTAATCAAGTGTCCTGCATCACCACACTCAAAGCAATTCATGACTTTTGATTTATTATTGTGTGAAGAAGACTTACCTTTTTAGTCCTTGCTATTGGATGATATGTGTCTTTCTCTTTTGAAGTCTTTGTTTCCAAAGTTTTTTTTTTTCATCTTAAGGATTTTTGTCCAGGCTTTGGAAATTAAAGCAAATGGATCTTCATCATCATCCACAGTTTCAAGGCTTTGAATTTTCTCATTCTCTTTGGCCTTGAGTGCTAAGTTCTTGACACCTTCTGGTAGCTCTCCATCAGCTTCATTCATGGAAATTTCATGTGTCAGGAGCTTGCCTTGTAGGTCATCAAGTTGGAGTGATGAGAGATCTTGAGCTTCCTCAATGGCAATAGTCTTTGGTTCCCATTTTGCCTTTGGAAGAGTTCTCTGAATCTTCCTCACCTTCTCTTCATTGGAAATATGCTTTCCAAGTTAATCAAGGTTATTGACTATGTTTGTGAACCTTTTGAACATGTCTCTGATTGACTCATCTCCATTCATCTTGAATAAATCATATTGTCTGAGATAGATGTTTATCTTTGTTTGCTTGACTTGACTGGTTCCTTCAAATGTGACCACAAGCTTATCCCAGATCTCCTTGGCAGTCTTACAGCCTGAGATCCTGTTGAATTCATTTGTACTCAAAGCACAATGCAAGATGTTAATATCTTTGAATTTCTTAGAGAATTGTTCTAATTCAGATGAAGAGAAAGAGTTTTTAGATTTGGGAGTTTAAATACCATATTTCTCTCTATAAAAAGTGTGAGGTCCATTCTTAATAATTGTCCATAGCTCTATGTCTTGATCAATGATGAACATTTTCATCAAGACTTTCAAGTGAGAAAAATTATCTCCACAAAATAGAGGAGGCCTGTTAGCAACTCTTCCCTGTGAAAAACCACCATCACCTGCAGTACTCATGATCACCAGATGGTTAAATCTATACAATGATACATGCTCTCATACCAATTGAAAGGAGAGTATGCAGTTACAAATGCAGTATATATACTCTAGAAGAGGGGGGGGGGTTGATAGAGTATGTCAACTTTTTTGTAAAACTTGCATAGATGAGACTTTCTGTGAAGAGTAATGAAGTTCAAAGCCTTGAAAACAGTTTCAAGGCTTTGAAGTGAAATAAAGTTTAAGTAAAAATAGACAAGTTTTTTTCAAGGCCTTGAAAAGAGTTTCAAACCCTTGAAAACAGACTAGTTTGAATGCTGTGTAAGACAAGTATGAGAATGAAATGAAAAATGCAAGAGACACAAGATTTATAGAGTTCAGTCCACTTGGACCTAAGTCTCTACCTCAGGGATCTTCTCCCTACAGGATTTTCAACACAATTATTATTAATCAAAAGATAAGCCCTAGATCTCAAGCACAGAGATATGCCTTACTCTGTTATAGCTTGTTGTTCTCACTAACTTATTTAGTACCTTCTCTAGCTAACTGTTTAACTAAGAATTCTCTGTTGTTCACTTTCAACAATCCTTGAGATTGAGAGATAGAAGAAGTATAAAAATGATATACAAATTCAGCTCAGAAATAGAAGAACACTGGAAGTGGAACTTCAGTGAAGGATACAGTGATCTTCTATACGATGGATTGTGAGAATGTTGTGCTTCTTTGATGCTTGTTAATCCTAAAATTTTTTATCTGTTTTTTCCCGTTGAGTATATATCTTTGTTGCTTCAAAATGAGATCTATTTATACAGCTCAGATGCTCTGTAAATCTTCCCTGATTTTCAGCAACAAACTTCCTGTTTTGTAGGCAACAACTTTGACTCTTTTAACAGCCTTCTCCAACGGATAGTTGATCATAATCTTCAAAGATATAGTGCTGATATTGTCTTTAAACATATTGAGAAGCTGTCTTGAGTGTCTGATTGATCACATAATCAAATTCTCTCAATGTTTCCTTTCCTGCAAAACCAAGGTTAGGAAACCAATCCTGCAAAATAGGAAATGAAATTTTTCCTGCAAAACTAAGTCAAACAGGTTAATTAGATGAGGTCTGAGTGAATCAAACGATTTTGTATTTCTTCATCAAGTAATAACAATTCAAATATAGGGGAGAGAGAGTTAGAATAATATCAGAAGAACACATAAATACTCCCCCTTAGAATATGGATACAGGTCTAACAGTTTCAAGGCTTTGGACATTGTTGTAGATAGTGCTTTCCAAACAGAAAGATCACAGCCACGTGGCAGCTATCCAGCACACCCAACTGTGCTCCATACACACCGGATAACTACCTAAGCTTATCCACGTGGGGCTGCGAGACAGGGCCCTCGCTAGGGATGGCAATATGGTCCGATCCGATCTGAGATCCGAGCGATCCGAGCCGAATGGATCGGATCCGAATCCGATCCAATTGAAAATGGATCGGATTTGGATCTGGAAAGCCAGACCCGAACGGATTTGGATCTGGATTGGATATTAGGGCAGATCCACCGGGTTTCGACCCGATCCGATCCGACGTATATGTGTGCTTTACAATTATACCCCTACTACATCCCTATTTACACTTCCAAGAGGAATAATATAGTAACTCCAACCTACAAAACTATTTCTTTTGTTTTTTAGGCTTCATAACTTACGAACAAACCTTAGTGTATGGAGTAGTGTTTGTTTCTTTATGTTATTTTTTCAATTTTATTGCAAACTCGATTCGGATCGGATCCAAATCCGATCCGACAACATGCTATATGGATTTACGGATCGGATTTGGATCAGCTGAATGAAACCCGATCCGATCTGATCCGAATCCGGTGATGATCCGAACGGATCTGGATCGGATCTGGATCCCATTTCTCCTAGTCGGATCTGGATCGGGTTGAGCCTGATCCGATCCAGATCCGACCCGTTGCCATCCGTAGCCCTCGCATACCAACACGGGACATGTAGGCACTTAGTTGTTTGGAGGCTAGGGTAAGGCCCGTCGCGCGCGTGCGACAAAGAAGCCCGCGCGCGACCCTTTGTAACTGCTTTGAGAGACTTAATGGCCACGTCCTATAAACTCGGCTTGACCTCATAACGGTCTCCGGTATGTACGGTCAGGTGCCTAACGGTTCCTATATACACGGTCCAACGTGCCATTACAGGGGCTACCATTAAGCCGCCATTTATGGTGCATTAACTCCCTCACAACGGTCACTTCCCCACTATATATAGGATCGTTAGCCCTACGTTGCAACACGATAGTTCGACGAATCCACATATGGTTCTACAGTAGCCATTAATCTGTCTCTCTCTCAGTTCCAAGTGCTTACCCTCTCCCTACACACACCCTACATCTCTCTGTGTCCTTATCCTCTACTTGAGGTGCACACTTAGATCTCTCCGAGGGATTTCAGTGAGCACAATTTGGTGAAACCGACGTGAACACTCATCTTCAGAGCTTTAATCCTTCAAAACCAACCAGAAGAAATGTCTTCCGACAGAAACGTTCGTGATGGTGACCGGTCCCCTTCCAACGAGGAAACCTCAAGGGAAGAAGGACCACTCAACACCATTGTCAACACCAATGTTCGTGCCCAGACAGCTACCGGCAGTGGACCCTCTTTAGAGGCGCTCCAAGCCTTGATTCAGATTCAAGCTCAGATGATGCAGGCCCGGTCTTCCCAGATTGCTCAAATCATGACAATCTTGGGAAGGTTTGCTCAAAACACCACTACGGGGGTTTCAGTCCCACCATCGACAGCCCTGTTACCCCTACTGGTGGCGGCAACCACGTCCTTACAAAGATGGTTTCAGACATGGCAAAGCATGTTTATCAGGATAAGAAGACTGTGTCTGCAGTGGAGGAGCCACATTTTGATGCAGCTTTGACTCAAGTTGCTAATGAGGATGTTAGCTATGTGGGGGCACAGGGACAGCGCAACTGGAATCAGGGGAACTACAGGCCAGGTACTAGATATCATCCAGGATTCAAGTATGGAGATCATACTGGAGCTTCATATGCACCCGGGTTTCAGCATAGGCCAGCTGTTCAGGCGCCACCACCACCACCAGCTGCAGGGCAGAACGCTGAGATGACAGATCTCAAGAACATGATGTATCAGATGGGCAAGAATGTGAATACTTTCACGTCTCAGGTGGAGAAACTGACTGCAGATTTTCATATCACCAAGATCTCACTTCGTAACCTGGAAGTGCAGGTAGAACAGATTGCTACTCAGCTCTCCACTAGAGCCCCAGGGTCCTTGCCATCTGACACGGAGAATGTGCGCCAGGTGAACGCCATCACCACTCGTAGCGGGATTGTTCTTGATGATCCCCCATATCCGAGCCACGCCAGAGCTGAAGCTTCGAAAGCTAGGGAGCATGAGGTCTTTGATAAGACCCCTGTCATGATCCCCCAATCAAAGGGCGTGACTCAGCATGTTGATAATGAGGTAACACCACCACCACCCTCTTTATCTAAGAATCTCCCACATCCGCTTAAGACAAGAAAGAAGAAAGATGACTCTGAGGAGTACAAGAGATTCTTATCCATTTTGTCGAAGTTTCATATCAATGTTCCATTGATTGAGGCAGTCAAGATGATGCCTAAATATGAAAAATATATGAAGGATGCAATTTCAGGAAAGTGGGCGGTGCCGGACTTTGAGACAGTGGACTTGACTGAGCAGGTGAGCTCATGTATGATGAATGGTTTGCCTCAAAAATAGAAGGATCCGGGAAGTTTTGTGATAGAAGCTAACTTGGGAGGAGCTTACACGGGGAAGGCCCTATGTGATTTGGGGGCTAGTGTCAACTTAATGCCACTTTCAGTCTTTCAGAAGCTGAGAGTAGAAGCTCGTTCCACATGGATCAACCTTCAGTTTGCTGAAAAGTCTTGCAAGAGAGCTCATGGTGTGGTGGAAGACGTTTTGGTAAAGGTAGAGGATTCTATAATCCCTGCAGATTTTGTGATTCTTGAGATGCCTGTGGGAGATGTTCCGATCATCCTGGGTAGGCCCTTTCTGGCTACCGGTCGTACTCTCATTGATGTTGAGAAGAAAGAATTGATCATGAGGATCAATAATGCATGGGAGACCTTCCGGGTTTCTAAGACGACTCCACAACAGTCTCAAGAGAAGAAACAGATGCCAGTGGCCGTGCAATCAGTGCACAACAGTTCTGAGGTGGTTCGTGATGAGCCACCAATTCCAAAAGAAAAAGTTCATCGTGTTGTGTTGAGAATCCAGCAGAGGAAGCTGGAAGAGATGGCACGGGTTCCAAGCTACCTGTGTAGGGGCTATGAGGTAACTCGGTCGGGTCGTCGAACTTAAATTACAAGCGCTGATTGGGAGGCAACCCAATTTAGGTAGTCGTATTTGTTTTTCGTATTCTGTTTCTAATATTCATACTTGATTTGTGAGGGGTGAGAGAGAGCGGTTTAATATTTTCTATAAGTGTGCCGGAGACAGGTACCAAAGACCCTTCGGATTCCCGTTTTTAATGCATGTGCACAATTTGGCACGAAAAACGAGGAACAACGAGCTTACCAGGACCATTGAACTTGATAAAGAAGCTACTCAAGGTCTAGGAGTAGCCAATTAGTCATGAGGATTACGGTATCAAGTTGAGATATCGGAGTTGCACGCATTGGAATCCGGAGTGGAGAAAGTTGAAGAGCTTTAGGAAGAGAGATTTTTGAACAAGGAGAGCAAATTTGGGAAGAAGCGGAAAATTTCCAGAATTTGGGAAATTTTCAGTCAAAAATGGATTCCTCGTCGAGTGTGGAGTCCAACGGTTCAAGAATCGCGCGAATCGGATACCGGATGAAGAAACTAGAGCAAAAACAAAGTGGGCAAGTATCAGTGATTTCAGCACCCATTTCGGGCTGAAATCAAGCCAATTCGGCCCGAAATAAAAAGGGGGAACTGCTTTGGTTTTGTCCAGTGATTTCGGGCTCCATTTCAGGCCGAAATGGAGGCCAAAATCAACTGATTTCGACACCCATTTCGGACCGAAATGGGGACCGAAATCGGGCGGGCTGCTCATTTTGGGGGGCGGGGTGTTTTTGGTATTTTGGGGGTTGTTTAAAGCCTATTACCGGTCATGAAGGGTCCTAACACCCCAATTTTGAACCAAATCCTCTCTTTTCTTCATCTTCTTCCTCCCAAACCTTCAAGAACACCCATACATCCCTACATCCAATTTCTAAAACTCAACCAAATTGAGAAATTTTTGTGGGGTTTTGCTCCTTGCAAACCCAACAACAACATTAATTCTTGGGTTTTTGAGATATAGGGATTAGTTTGAGCGTGGGGGAAATCATAGAGGAACAACTCCAAGAACACAAAATCTTCCGATTCATCAACTTGGAGGGAGATTCGGCCTTAGCTCAAGAAGAGACTTTTGACGGGGACACCAAGGAGCACAAGGAGGTAGTCTCACTTCACTTTGCTCATGTTTTCGAAAAATTGGTCGACCACTCGGTCCTTTCTTGACCAATTTTTGCAAAACCGGTCCCGTAAGAACGGTACTCCGGGACCATAGGTGCCTAAATGTTTCTCTCGCTTTAATTCCTTGCTTACACACTCTTAGGGCTTAATTTGCTTCGAAATTGATACTTACTCATATTTAGCTTGTGATACTTGCTTAGTTCACTCTAGACCTCATGTGCACTCGTCTTTTATTTTATCTATCATTATGTCTACATCGGGTAGTGCTAAGAGGATACGGGGTATAGTTGTTGATGATCACCCCATCTTAAATCCTGAGGAGGATGTAGTTTTGAGTGAGGAGGAGAATGTGGACGAGGGAGACGGCTCTTGCAACCGTCGTCAGGTGCCTCCATCTCCAATTCGATATGAGTTGAACTTAGTTATGCTTTCACTTCCAAAGATTGGGACGAGAGGTAAGGCTGCAAAGGATGTTGACCTCGATGCTGTCTACAGTACCAAATTCTGCAGCTTCAGGTTTGTTAGTGCGAATGCCCATAAGGCATATTGCACTGACGCATTTCTGAAGAGGGTAGGGACTCCTGAAAAACCCTTCCCGCAAAGCGACAAAATGCCAAAACAGCTTCAGGTTCTCTTCAAGAATGAGAGGCTACATAGGTGGTTTAAAATTTGTAAGAAGTCTAGCTCCGCTCTTGCGAGGGAGATTCTGGTAAATGCTCGTTTCTATGATGAGGGAGAGAGTGAGGATCAGAGGCATGTGTATTGCCGGGGCACCTATATAGTCATCACGCTCGAGGCTATAGCGGTCGCCCTGAAATTCAAACCTCTAAAGAATGAGATTTGCGCCTACCATGAGACCATTAGGAGGTTGGATGTTGTTGAAGTAGTGAGTGCCTTTTGTTTTGAGGGGATGCCTGGATCGGGGAGGAATGAGAAACCCACTTTACCTGAGTGGAACGTTTCTAGGAGACTCGTGCTTCCACGTGCAAGGTGGTTGTGTGAGTTTCTTGAGAACTGGTTTTATGGAGTTTCTCTTAATCCCACGTACTCCTTCCAGCTTTGCACCATGGCTTACTGTTTGTGGATGGGGAAGCGTATCAAAGTCCCGTACTTCATTTATCGATTTCTTATGGAGAGGACTGACCGCTATAACCGTAGATCTCGCGGGCACACTTGTTTGCTCCTAAAGCTAGCACAAGATGCTAAAGCTAATTTAAGTTGTCTAGAGTATGACGATAGCTCTAGGGATAAGAAGAAGAAGGATGCAGCACGTACTTGGGAGAGAATACCCGACCCCCTCAAGAACCAAATACATGTTGAACCCACACAACCTAGCGGATACCAAGCGAGTAGCTCGAGCTCCAACATGGAGCATCAGCTCAACAAGCTCATGCATATGATGGAGTCTCAGAGACTCCAAGCTGATGAGGATAGAGCTAGGGAGAGGAGACATTTTGAGCACATCCGTAGTAGTTTGCGCCAGTTGGGCCGAGGTATGGAGTCACTTAGCTATGATTGTGCTCAGCAGGGTAGGTGGATTCAAGACTTGGCAGTGGCGGCCAATGTCCAGTTGCAGCACCCACATACCTACGATGGATTGTTCCATTACCAGTCTGATGTATACCCAGAGTCGAGTCTCGACGTCCGAGATGAGGACGAAGGGAGGACTCACTCCGACTAGACCCACCGGCCTTACGCTTGAGCAACCGAGTCCTCTTGATTTCACTCTATTTTTCTTTGAGGACAACGAAGCGCTTGAGTGTGGGGGAGTTTTTAGCTATCCGCTAGTTAGCCATTGCATAGCCTTGTTACATGTAGTTTAGTGAGTTTGTTATGCATATAAAGTTAGTCCATAGGTGCATGTGCACGTTTAAATATTTGCATTGTATATAATCATTGCACTTTTATTTATTGAGCCCACCTACCCTATTTTGTTGGTTAATCGAGTTGTCCAGTTACATATAGTGTCTAAAAAAAACAAGAAAAATACTAGAAATTGAAATTTTTTGAGAAAGGGAAATTGAAGAGAGTAAACGTGGAGAGGGCTTAATGATAGTATTCCCTAGGTAGTATGAAAATCTGAAATGAGGTAGACGCGAGAATCCGAAGTAGGAAGACTTATAAGTCCAATGCACTCGAGAACTGTGAGTAGCTGTCTTTCAAACTAGTTATCCTACTAGCGCTACACCACCGTCACTTAGGTAGTCCTCAACCCTCCTCGTAGTGGCACGAGTGATTTTTATGGGGACTTCACGTCCCGTCTCCATCGCCTAGGTCCACTAGTTACCCCAATTTGATCCATTTACCCCTTTTATTCGCAGCCTCTAGCCTAGGAAGCCGTTCCTTGTGACTTTCATCACTAGTTAGAATGGTCCCTTCCTATGCGTCATGATAAAGGGAGTTGAGTTAGGGAGGTTCGTTGAGGGTGAGCTGATATTATACATCTTACGTGGACCTTCTTATATGTCATCTTTTGAGGGGATGTGAGGGTGAGTTAGAGACGGCAGCACACTTCGGTGTGGCTGATAACGCCCAAATAGGGGTTATCTTATAGCCTGAAAAGACGTGTATGTGTGCTGGAAAACCGCGTTTTAGCCAGAATTCAGCCTCGGAAAGTCTCGGTTTTAGGAACGAGACGTTTATTTGCTTTTCGTAAATTCCTGCATGTTTTGTACTTTTATTAGATATGATCACGGGTTTGTTCATGTTGTCTTTACAGGAACAGGTTCGGGAAGTGCATTGGGATGCATGCCGAGACAGAACCGGGTTCACCTCGGGAAACGTGCAGAAAATGCTCGAGACATGATTTGACCGAGACTGGTAAAAATTAGAGTAGAATGGAAAACGGAAAGGCTGTAGGAAAAACGAGCAGTGAAAAACCGACCGAGAAAGCTGAAAACGCCAAAACCGAGAATGACCGAGATGCGCTCGGTTGACAATATCTTGAGCTTGACTTGGAATTTTGAAGTGAAACCAGGGGCAAAAGAACGGAGACGTCAAGTGCTTTCCGAAAACATGTTATAATGCTGAAACGGAGTCCGGCCGAAAAACCGACTCCCGTCAAGTGTGGGTCCCAGACAGGCCAAGCCCGAGTAAGGAGTCTCGATTTCCGGTGTCCGGAATCAGGAGCAACTATTTCATTTTCGTGACGATTTCCGGGACAGTTTTGGCCTAGGGGTATTTTGGTCATTTTGGCACCGGGTCCGGGTTTCCGGAGTCAAGTTCAGATTTTGTCTCCCAAATTCAGTCAGCAGTTTTCCTATGGCCAGAGTCAGGATTTGGCATAATTTGGAGCAGTTTTGACCCAGGGGTATTTTGGTAGTTTTGACAAGTTTCGGGTCGGCCGATGCAGAAAAGAGCAGTTTTCCTTGCTGTCTGCGTATTATACGCAGGATTTTGCGTATTATACGCAGACAGCAAGCCAGAGGGAGGATTTTTGGCCAGTTTCTGACCCTGTCTGCGTATTATACGCAGCATCCTGCGTATTATACGCAGCCAGGGGAAGAAAATACGCAGGAAAATGGAACAATACGCAGCCAGGGAGGAAAATACGCAGAAATCAGCACATGTCAGGCTGCTGTCTGCGTATTATACGCAGAGCCCTGCGTATTTTACGCAGACAGCACAATTTTTAGAGGCGGTTTCGGTCAGTGGCAGTTTCGTAAATAAATGCAAGTTCCAGAAACGTCTTCAACACTATATAAAGACTTGTCCAGACTCGTTTTGGAGGATCAACACACAATAACACACAATAACACATCCACGGAGAAGTCGGAGCATCCCCGGAGAGCACGGAAACGTGAATCCAGATTCAAGACACTCGTTTGCTCTTCTTCTCTCTTTATTCAAAAATTGTGTTATTTACGCTATGAATTTCAGTAGCTAAACTTTTTACCTAGGTTCTCGGTGAACCTAGGGTTTCGTTTTCAGACATTGTTCTGAGTTTTGACTATGAATTCATGATTACGTGATCTTAATATCAGCAGCTTTATCAGTTATTCTGTCTTTGAATTTTACTGTTTATGCATGATCGGAGTAGCTACCCAGAATTGCTACAGACCCGAGCCGGTAGGTGAAAACGTCAGGTTAGGGTTAGGAAGAGAAGACAGAATTTAGCACCTTACCCCGATGGGCCGACTAGCGAAGGGGAGTTAGGACTAGCCTGAAATCGTTTGACCAACTGTTAGAGAATCTGACCCGGGCCATCAGGACAGGTTAGAAACCCTAGCAGCCTTAGAACGAGACTGCATATTTAGGCAGCTTAACAGGAATCCGACAGTCTGCAGGATTGTGACAACGTGCAGGAAAAGAAAAGATACTGCACAATTGGTACGTGGCACGGATAACGAGACTGCTGTGTGTTTTCATGCCAAACAAAGAACGAAAATCTGAAGAACCCTAGGGGATCCCGGGACCTAGTATCTCAAACCCTAGATTTACAACCTTAAGATTATTTAGAAAACTTTCACAAAAATATTTACGTTTCAGTTATTTACGTTCAAACTCTCAAAATATTCCTCCTTTTTACACTATGTTCGTTAAAACTGATTACTAGAAAAACCTGCAAAGTCCCTGTGGGATCGATAATCCGAGTCTAAAATACTCTCTATATTACTTGATTTGTATACTTGCGAATAGTACGCTAAATTGCGCATCGAGTTTTTGGCGCCGTTGCCGGGGACTTTTTAGGGTTTATTTAGTAGTCCGAATTAATTTTCAGAGTTCTTATTTTATTTTATTTTTTATCTCACTGCTCTTGAGATCTCTACTTTTTCAGGATGGGCGACAATACCGAGAGAACGCCAGAACTGCCCGAGACACGTACTCCAGCCGAGATGGCTCGGTACATCGAGGATTTGATTGCAGCAGGATTCGCTGCCCGGAGCAACCAGAGGACATACAACCGGTCTGGGAAGGCGTTGGTAGAGAATTTCGAAGTCCCCACGGGGGGGGGGCATGAGCGAGCTATTGTGGTGCCCGAGATCACCGCAGAACACTTTGACATCAAACCCTCCACCATCCAGACTGTTCAGACCCTCTGCCCGTTCCATGGCAAAGCTGACGAAGATCCAAACGACTTCATCGGGAAGTTCGAGGACTACTGCAACAAAGTCCGGTATAAGGGAGTTGGAGCCGAGGCGCTCATGCTAATACTCTTTCCATACTGCCTGTACGGAGTGGCCAACGACTGGCTCGAATCCCGACCAACCATATCGATCACTACATGGGAAGGATGCGTCACAGATTTTCTTGCCAAATTTTACCCCGCCTCCCGGGTCATTCAATTACAAAGCGAGATTCTGTCATTCAGGCAGAAGAAGGGAGAGACGGTGGTAGACGCATGGGATAGATTGATGAGATTGGTGAAAAAGTGCCCGAACCACGGTTTTGGAGACCCGAAGATCCTGCAGGTATTCTACCATGCCTTAGACAGGGAGAGTGCTGACAGGGTTGACAGAGAAGCCGGAGGAAACTTTCTGTACCATGTGGACAAGGACGGTGCCTATGAGCTGATGAAGCAATTAGCCAAACAGGACACTCGCCTGTTTGACGATCGCAGGATCACGGCCCGAGCCGAGCCAGTGGAAGACGACCGGATAGACAATCTAGCCAAGATCGTTCAAGATTTGGTCAAGAAAGTTTACTCAAATGATGCAGTGGTGGACGGGCCAGATTTGGACACAGCAATTGAGGGGCTCAGAAACGAAGATGCCAATTACGTACAGCAGCAGTGGGACCCGAGCCGGTACCGACCGGGTACGAGAGATCATCCCGGGTTTCGGTACGGAAACCCGAACGCAGCAGTTTATGCACCGGGGTTCCAGCACAGGCCACCAGCCCAGCAGGCTGCACCGACGCAACAGGCTCAGTCGGGCCCATCTGCACAGCAGTACGACGCTCAGATGAAGGAGATCAAGTCCATGTTCCAGACCATGGAGTCCCGGTTCAAGCACATGGACTCCCTGACAGCCGACGTGCAGATGACCAAAACGTCACTGCGCGCTTTGGAAGTACAAGTAGGGCAGTTAGCACAGCAGCTAACTGAAAGACAGCCAGGAAACTTACCCTCGACCACTGTTAATAATCCACGTGCTCAGATCAATGCCATCACCACTCGGAGTGGATTAGCACTACAGGATCCACCGTATCCTAGCCATGCAAGTGCAGAAAAGTCGAAGGAAATCGAACACGAAGTCGTTGGCCAGGATAACAGTTCAGCCGTGGGCCCCCAGCCGAAGGGCTCGGTTGAGCAGGATGCAGTGCAAAATGAAAAGGAAGATGAAACAGTACCTATCTCCAAGGAGGTACCGTACCCTTTGAACACACGGAAGAGGGATGATAGCAAAGACTACGCCAGGTTTCTCAAGATTTTCAAGCAGCTGCAGATCAACATACCCTTTGCTGAGGCTTTGGCGAAGATGCCCACTTACGCCAAATTCCTCAAGGACATTCTGTATGGGAGAAGGCGAATGAGCGATTTTGAGACTATAAACCTGACGGCAGAAGTGAGCAATTGTGTGAAGAATGGGCTACCGAGGAAGAGGAAGGACCCTGGCAGTTTTGTTATCCCGGTGACCCTAGGTAATGCTTACACAGGAAAGGCGCTGTGTGACCTAGGGGCCAGTATCAATCTGATGCCCTTGTCGATTTTCAAAACTTTGAAAATCGGTGAACTCAGGCCCACCAGAATCAAGCTACAGATGGCGGACAGATCCGTGAAGCAGGCTTACGGGGTCATTGAAGATATTCTGGTGAAAGTCGGAGGATTGATTTTTCCGGCAGATTTTGTAATTCTGGACATGGAGGCAGGAGACGTACCGCTCATTCTGGGCAGACCGTTTTTGGCTACCGGAGAAGCCATGATAAACTGCAAGAGCGGAGAACTGACCATGCAGATCAATGAAGACAAGGTGAAGTTCAACGTTTTCAAAAATCTGCAACTGCCGAATTATTATGAGCATGAAGACATCTTTGCAGTGGAGGTAGTCGAAGAAGGCTGGGAAAACGAGGAGATGGATGAGCTATGGGCAGAGATTGACAGAGTGGACAGAGAGAACGAGGAGAGATTTCAGGAAGAGCAGGCCATGCAAGCTGAAAACCGGACCAGTTTACAGCTGGACGGAAAAGACGAGCAGAAATTGGCCCTGGTCCCGTCACTCGAAGAGCCACCGACCCGAGAGCTTAAACCGCTCCCGAGCCATCAAAGTTCAGCACAACCAAAGCAGTTTCAAGAAGGGAAGAAAGCACTTCTATGCGAGGCTCGGAAGCAGCTTGTCACGGGAAAAATGAGATCCCGGGGGTCAGAACCGTTTATCCTCAAAGAGGTACTTTCATGGGATGCGGTTGAATTGGAGAATCTGCATGACAGTACAGCTTGCAGGGTGAGCAAAAATCGGGTCAAGCCATTTTTGGGTCTGGAAGCGGACGTCAAGGAAGGCGGTTTTGACGTCCCTTGAGCAAACATGAGGTAACTGGGTCGGGCCGTCGACCGTAAATTACAAGCGCTGGTTGGGAGGCAACCCAACGTAGTAAGTTAGTTTAAATTATTTCAGTTTTATTTTTAGTTTTGAATTTTGAGAGAGGTAAGATGAGTGGGTATTAACTTTGAATTGAGTATGTGCAGATACAACAGAGCAGAAAACGAGAAGAAAACGGAGCATGAATACGGTAGAGAGAAAAAAAAATCTATGTCTAGGCTGCTGTGTGCGTATTTTACGCACACCGCAGCCCAGTTTGCCAAACTTTTGAAAAAAAAAATTGAAAAATTTATTTTTGCTGCTGTCTGCGTATTTTATGCAGGTTCTGTGTATTATACGCAGCCAGCAGTAAAAATCCTGAAAAAAAAATTGAAAATTTATTTTTACCTGCTGTCTGCGTATTTTACGCAGAAACACGCAGCCAGCAGTGTAATCCTGATTTTTCATGATTTTTCTGAAAAAAAATGAAAAATATTTTTGCTGCTGTCTGCGTATTTACGCAGCTTTCTGCGTATTATACGCAGCCAGCAAGAAAAACTTGATTTTTGAAAAAAAAAAAAATATTTTTGAAAAATTATTTTAGTTGCTGTCTGCGTATTTTACGCAGCTTTCTGCGTATTATACGCAGCCAGCAGTGTAAACTGGATTTTTCTAAAAAAAAAATCAATTTTACCTGCTGTCTGCGTATTTTACGCAGGTCCTGCGTATTATACGCAATCAGCAGGTAAAATTGCAATTTTTGTTATCACTCCAGATGGCCCTGTGTGCGTAAAGTACGCCCAGTATGCGTATTATACGCACAAAACTTCAGTTTTTTTTTCCAAATTCTACATGAAGGGCATTTTTGCAATTTTGGCAAAAGTAGGGTTTTTAAGGCCGACAGGTTGGAGCCATTTTTGGCCTCTTTTTTTTTTTTCTCTCTGCCTCCATACACAGATCCGTGGAGTTTGAAGCGAATTCAGAAAATTTCGTAGAAGGAAAGGCAGATTTCCGAAAACTTGAAGAATCTACCCCGGTGTGTTCTGGCACACTCGACCATCACAGGGACTCGTACGAGTTGGGGATTTTTCAGGAACGGTTTTTCTGCAGAATAGAGCAATCGACCCCGGTGTACGAAAGTATACTCGACCATATGGGAGCACATTGTCACACACAATGGTGCTCGGGGATTTCACATTTGAAGAGCGCATATAGAACCCGGAAGATTGACAACTTTCGTCGAGAAATTTGTCGGCGACCGGTCAACTGTCCTTCACTGCCGGACTCTGCAAAAAAAAAAACTCAGCACCTGTAAGAACTGACTCCGGGTGCACAAGTTCAATTTCTTTCTCTCGCTTTATTTTTCTGCATATGCTACCATGTGCTACCAGTTTCCCATTCGATGAGGTAAGCCAGCTCATCCAATCCAGATTATATGCCTGAAGATTAGTACCATGAGGGCATGGCACCATCCAGTGTGGGGGTGGTGGCGTTGTAACTGCATTACTTTGTATTTTTTTTTAAAAAATATTTGTGAAAAAATTAAAAAAATAGAAATAAAAATAAAAAACTAAAAAAATTAAAAATTTAAAATTTAAAAAATTGAAAATTTTGAGACTGGGCGAAGGATTTAGCTTAAAACTGGAGAGAGCTTAATGATAGAAAATTTCCCGAAGTGGACGAACTTAGGTGAGGAAGAGCTGCGAGAACTGCCTAGGGGAGTTAATAGAGCCAATGCACTCCAGAAAACGCAAGTAGCTGTCTCCCGAGCAATGTATCCGACTAGCTGCCAGACCACCGTCACCAGGTAGTCGTCAACCCGCCATCACGGTCACCACATCATTTGGTGGAGTGATAGGCCATAGGGGACCTCACGTCCTGTCTCGCGCCTTAGGTCCATTAGTGAGCCCCGTTGATCCATTAACCCTTTTCTTGGTAACCGCTTGACCTAGGAAGCCGTTTTTTTGATACTCGCATCATTGTTAGTATTTTTACCTTTCCTACGCGTCATGACACGAGGGAGTTGAGTTGAGGGGGATTTTCTGGGGTAGAGCAGAATTGTCATATTTGATAGTGGATGAGCTTCATTGATATATTTGAGGGTGTGTAAGGGTGAGATAGTGACGGCAGCACACTTCGGTGTGGCGGTGACTCACGACATTACACCGTGAGCACAGGAGGAGAGCCGTAGTGCGTGAACATTTTTCCGCACGACATGGGGAACTTGGGTTGACAGGGTTATTGGAGGACGCGCTGAGCTATTGAGACATCCTTGGAGTGAGGAGGATCGGTTGGAAAAGCGCGATTATTTTAAAGATTGACTACATGGTTTGAAATTAGTGTGGGGGTGGTCGTTTCAGATTTCATTTCAGTATTTTTCTGTCACCCCACGTTTTTGGTTCATCATAGAGTTGGCCTGGTTTATATTATTGTTGTTTACTGTGTTGAATATCAAAAAAAAAAAAAAAAAAAAAAAACAAGAAAAAAAAAACGAGAAGAAGAAAAAAAACGAGAAAAAAAACGGAAAAAAGAGAAAAAAAAAGAGAGTATCAAAGGCAGAAAATTCAGGGAGCTTGATTGATTTTATTTCAAAACGCCAGGCCGACAATTTTTATCACAGTTTCACATTCGTTCACAGTTGTGGCCGCGAGAACGGCAGTTACGCCGGGACTGGGGAAATTGAGTGTCTAGAATCTTAGGTGATTTGGGTCAGTTTCTACATCTTGGTGAGGGAGTGTGAGATTGGGGTATGTGTGAGTGTGCTGTGACGTTTAGGACATCGCTTCTAAATGCCTTATCCTACCGTCCCAAAGCCGGCAGATTTACATTACACCCGGAGTAAAAGCACGGAAGGTGTGCGTTAGGGATACGTTCGGTTTGCGTGCAAAAGCGGAAGTAAGTGGTGTTCGTGCTTGTTCCTAACCTAGGCTGGCCGCGAGTTCTTCCGATCACCGCAGTTTCTGAAATCGAGGGGAATATGAGAACTTGATGATGTTCAGTTTGAGTTGAAGAGATTGCCCAGTCTCACCAAAAAGATACACTGTTTTTATAGTATTAATACTGTTTTTAAATAAGTGCAGTTACACCGCTCTGGATTGACTCGGGAGAGTATGCATTGGTGGTATATAGCTGGAGGTTGCTCGGGACGAGCAAAGTTTAGTGTGGGGGTATTTGATAACGCCCAAATAGGGGTTATCTTATAGCCTGAAAAGACGTGTATGTGTGCTGGAAAACCGCGTTTTAGCCAGAATTCAGCCTCGGAAAGTCTCGGTTTTAGGAACGAGACGTTTATTTGCTTTTCGTAAATTCCTGCATGTTTCGTACTTTTATTAGATATGATCACGGGTTTGTTCATGTTGTCTTTACAGGAACAGGTTCGGGAAGTGCATTGGGATGCATGCCGAGACAGAACCGGGTTCACCTCGGGAAACGTGCAGAAAATGCTCGAGACATGATTTGACCGAGACTGGTAAAAATTAGAGTGGAATGGAAAACGGAAAGGCTGTAGGAAAAACAAGCAGTGAAAAACCGACCGAGAAAGCTGAAAACGCCAAAACCGAGAATGACCGAGATGCGCTCGGTTGACAATATCTTGAGCTTGACTTGGAATTTTGAAGTGAAACCAGGGGCAAAAGAACGGAGACGTCAAGTGCTTTCCGAAAACATGTTATAATGCTGAAACGGAGTCCGGCCGAAAAACCGACTCCCGTCAAGTGTGGGTCCCAGACAGGCCAAGCCCGAGTAAGGAGTCTCGATTTCCGGTGTCCGGAATCAGGAGCAACTATTTCATTTTCGTGACGATTTCCGGGACAGTTTTGGCCTAGGGGTATTTTGGTCATTTTGGCACCGGGTCCGGGTTTCCGGAGTCAAGTTCAGATTTTGTCTCCCAAATTCAGTCAGCAGTTTTCCTATGGCCAGAGTCAGGATTTGGCATAATTTGGAGCAGTTTTGACCCAGGGGTATTTTGGTAATTTTGACAAGTTTCGGGTCGGCCGATGCAGAAAAGAGCAGTTTTCCTTGCTGTCTGCGTATTATACGCAGGATTTTGCGTATTATACGCAGACAGCAAGCCAGAGGGAGGATTTTTGGCCAGTTTCTGACCCTGTCTGCGTATTATACGCAGCATCCTGCGTATTATACGCAGCCAGGGGAAGAAAATACGCAGGAAAATGGAACAATACGCAGCCAGGGAGGAAAATACGCAGAAATCAGCACATGTCAGGCTGCTGTCTGCGTATTATACGCAGAGCCCTGCGTATTTTACGCAGACAGCACAATTTTTAGAGGCGGTTTCGGTCAGCGGCAGTTTCGTAAATAAATGCAAGTTCCAGAAACGTCTTCAACACTATATAAAGACTTGTCCAGACTCGTTTTGGAGGATCAACACACAATAACACACAATAACACATCCACGGAGAAGTCGGAGCATCCCCGGAGAGCACGGAAACGTGAATCCAGATTCAAGACACTCGTTTGCTCTTCTTCTCTCTTTATTCAAAAATTGTGTTATTTACGTTATGAATTTCAGTAGCTAAACTTTTTACCTAGGTTCTCGGTGAACCTAGGGTTTCGTTTTCAGACATTGTTCTGAGTTTTGACTATGAATTCATGATTACGTGATCTTAATATCAGCAGCTTTATCAGTTATTCTGTCTTTGAATTTTACTGTTTATGCATGATCGGAGTAGCTACCCAGAATTGCTACAGACCCGAGCCGGTAGGTGAAAACGTCAGGTTAGGGTTAGGAAGAGAAGACAGAATTTAGCACCTTACCCCGATGGGCCGACTAGCGAAGGGGAGTTAGGACTAGCCTGAAATCGTTTGACCAACTGTTAGAGAATCTGACCCGGGCCATCAGGACAGGTTAGAAACCCTAGCAGCCTTAGAACGAGACTGCATATTTAGGCAGCTTAACAGGAATCCGACAGTCTGCAGGATTGTGACAACGTGCAGGAAAAGAAAAGATACTGCACAATTGGTACGTGGCACGGATAACGAGACTGCTGTGTGTTTTCATGCCAAACAAAGAACGAAAATCTGAAGAACCCTAGGGGATCCCGGGACCTAGTATCTCAAACCCTAGATTTACAACCTTAAGATTATTTAGAAAACTTTCACAAAAATATTTACGTTTCAGTTATTTACGTTCAAACTCTCAAAATATTCCTCCTTTTTACACTATGTTCGTTAAAACTGATTACTAGAAAAACCTGCAAAGTCCCTGTGGGATCGATAATCCGAGTCTAAAATACTCTCTATATTACTTGATTCGTATACTTGCAAATAGTACGCTAAATTGCGCATCAGTGGCAGTGAGTCGTGTCCTTACACCACGATCACAGGTGGAGTGCCGTAGTGCGTGACACTTTTTCCGCACGATATGGGGTGGGGGCTGGTTGATCGTATAGGAGGATGTGCTTGTGCTTCATTTTTATTTTCTATATCTTAGGTGATGAGGAGGATAGGTTGGAAAAAGCACATATATACATTGACTATCGGGTTTTGGATATGCTTTACATCGAGTGTGGGGGTGTCGACACATATTTGATTTCATCATTTGATTCGACACATTTCCCCCCACGTTATCTATATTGATTTGATCTCCGTGGATATTGTATCATCATTGGTGGCTCCATGTGCTTATTGTTGAAATTGAAAAAAAAAAAAAGAAAAAAAAAACAGAAGTTGAAATTGAAATGGAATAGGGAGCCGGAAATTAAACTTCATGAAGACCAAGGAGATTAGCTATGAGTTCAAGATCTCTTCTTCACATTTGTGGCCGCGAGAACGGTGTTACACCAAGATTGAGGGAATGAGGGCCGGAGTAGTTAGTTTGGTGGGGTTCCTTGGATTTTGGTGAGGGAGTGTGAGAATCGGGTTTTGTGAGTCGTATCATGACGTCTAGGACTGCGCTTCTAAATATCCAATCCTACCCGTCCAAAAGCCGTCAACAATATAACCCGTGGATAAATAGCTCGGATGGTAAGTGCTAGGGATATGTTTGATGAGTGTGCGGAAGCAACTTATTTTGTGTTTGTGCCTGTTCTGTCTGACGAAACTGGCCGCAAGTTCCACCGATCACCAAATTTATATAATCTCTTAGGGGATGTGAGAGCCTTATGACATGCCGGTTTGTTCTTTGAGATTGCCCAATCTCTACTAAAAAGAGAAAAAATATATTTTCTTTAAGTCCTTGCATTGTACATACTTGAGTTGCATTGTACATATCGTGTAGTTTGCATAGTCGTGTCTTTGTGTATTGAGTCGTGTTGGCTAGCGGAAAGTTAAGTATGCAAAGTGGTGGGGTATGCATTGGTTTGGTTTTGGGTATGTATGCAATGTCTCAAGTGTGGGGGTTTTGTGCTTCATTGTTGCTCGGGACGAGCAAGAGAGTAAGTGTGGGGGAGTTTGATAGCATTTACCACATGATAATATGTATTTGGAGAGTGTTTTGAGTCCAATGTTAGAGATTATAGGTCGTTTTATCACTTGATGCTACCATGTGCTGTATTGTTAGTCCGGGCATTTTCCATGCATATTTTATTGTTATTTGTCAAATATAATCGCTTGGTATGTTTTTTCATGTTGTTTTGGCAGGGACGGATGCCAATCGATTGATAGGAGGCATGGAACGAACTTCGGAAACAACAGAAGCTCAATTTTCTCTCTTGTGTAATGAATGAAATGGGGGCTATTTATGGGGGAGGGGTCCCATTAAAGAAATGCTATATTTTCCTCTTCACATTACGTGAACAAATCAGCTCACATTTCTCATTTCCCCAACACATTCTCAACTCCCAACACAAGTGGGTCCCACAAACACCAACCTCTCATTGTTTCTCTCTTTCTGTCTTTCCTTCTCTCTCTCTCTCTGCGGAATCTCTCTCTCTCTCCTCATTCCTCTCTTGTTTTGGCCGGACACACCACCCACACTTTTTTTCCTCCTCCTCCTCCTCCTCTCTCTCTCTCTCTCTCTCTCTCTCTCTCTTCTTCGGCCAAACCACACAACAACACCCCAACATCAAGGTGGGGTCCACAATCACAAACTCCCAACTCTTTGTTTTCCTCTTCCTCTCCTTCCTTCTCTCTCTCTCCGCCAAACTTCTTTCTCTCTCTATCATCTTTCTTCTTCCTCCTTGTTTTGGCCAAAAACATCAACACACACTCCATTCTTTTATTCTATTTTTCTCTTTCTTCTATTTCAAATTTATTTTCAAAGTGTAACCACTTGCAGTCAAGAGAAGCCGAATTGGAGGAGCTTGGATGACCAGCTTGCACTATTTTGATCATAGACGGAGTTATACAACTCATTTTGGAGTGATACCAGTTCCATATGAAATTAGACTCAGATATCTTTCAATCGATAGGTCACGGAGCTGAATCCGAGTTCGGACGAAGAACATATGGCCTTTTGAAGTCAGGAGCAGATTTCAGGGGGCTTTTGTGTAGTTACTGAAGACTTCTGCGGGTTATGATTCAAGAACGACCTAGGGACGAGATTATTCATCATTCACGCATCCAGATAGCCACGAAGAAGGAGGAGAGCAAGGAGACTTCATTGGGAACGACCTCAAGCAAGGAGAAGAGCCCGGATCGCGCAAATCTTCACGATTTCTAGCGTTTGATCTTTTTTTCTCTCTACTTAATTGTATGAACTATTCAAGAACCATGTTAAATTGTGTTATGAGTAGCTAAACCCATACCTAGGCATCTATGAAGAGCCTAGGGTTTCTGTTTTGATGACATTTTCCGGATTTTGGATGATCTTTCATGCTAGGATTATGGTTCAATGAAGATTGTTTTGGTTTTCATCATGTTGAGTTCTTTCATTGACAAGTTAGGGCTAAGATGTGTGATGTGGATTATCTATTTCTTCATTCAATCATGAACTAGGCTTAATGATGATATTGGTAGCCTGATTATCTTGTTTATTGTGTTAATTCTTAGTAACGTAGGAGTCATGACCCGAAATTACTACGTAACTAGTGAGTGTGTGAAAACAACTCTACCCTAGTTGGGATGAGTAAACAAGATCATTCTTAATTGACTAAGCTGAGAGGTTGGTTGGATAGGAATGGCTAGATGAGGGTAAATTCAGTAGGACGGAATGAGTTGCTCGTGAATGGTGGTCTGAGAGGACATTATCCCTTGCAACATTGGTGGCCTGCTAGAACACATAGGTAGTATATTTGGCCTAAGAGGGGAAAATCGTTACCTTTTTGTAGAACAACATGAGACCGATAGGTGATTGTCAACGCCATTACCCATCATAAGTTACTAAGAGTCATTGTGTTAGAACATGGAATCCGAAATTGTCAAAACTACCCTAGGTGATCTATAGATTGCCTAGCTTTCTCTCCTCTGATTTACATCAAATCATTTTATTCGCGTTATTTCACTACCATTGCTAGTCACTTGTTTGAGGGTGACAACACTTCAAACTACAACCATTTTTACCGGTTACTTAGGTAAATTGAGTTTAATTGCTAATCTAGAGCATATAGTAAACACCTTCCCTTGGGTTCGATAACTCGGAGTCCAAAATACTCCACTTTATTACTTGACCGTATACTTGCGTAGCAACGCGTAGTAATCGCGCGTCACTGCCGTAGTCAAGAAGAAGTCCTTCAACGCGAGGAGGCAATACGCGGACGACTTCAAGCAGGTATACTTAAGCACATTTTCTTTATTATATTTTTTTTCTTAATAAACAATGCAACGTCTAACATGTCTTCTCTTGATTCGTGCTGCTTGAGACGGTTCGCATCTGGGGATCGCATCATAGGCTTCATTGACTTTTGTCGCCCGAAAAAGATCAAACCTGATGCCCCTATTACTCCAGGGATGCCAATGAACCAAGAAATCCAAATCTTTGTCTCAGAAGCACTTGAGGTCTTTCTCGCACCACTGATCACAAATTCAAAGAAGAAGAGAGTTGCTGATGAGCCTGCATCGTACGCGACTTGTACCTTGGAAAATCAGCCATCAAAACGTCCCAGAAACAACCCTCCAGCTGCGAAGAAAAGCAAAGCTCCTCCTCCAATTGCGAAGAATGTTGCAGCAAAGAAGACGACAAATGTGCGACGAAGTACTGTCGAAGACTTGGTGGAGATCGATTCAGACACCGCAGACGCCACGTTTGTTGCAAGAGGAGGCATTCCAACATATTCCTGTTAGAATTATGATCAATTGTCTCATTTCAAAGATACTCAATTCTCGCTTTCCTTACAGATAGTGATAGCCCAGTTCAAGAGCGAGAAGGCCTGACTGAGGAGGAGACAATCTTAGAGTCGAAAGCCATGGCTGAAGGAAGAGAGAGGAACTTAAAGCTGGGAGAAGATCGCCAAATGCAGGAAGCTCTGCAGAAGAGTCTTGAAGATGAAGAGCAATGCCCGCGCTCAACTGCCGATCATATGCAGCAAGCACAAAAGAACTTCCATGACCTCGTTGGTGATGACGAGGAAGAAGGTACTATTTTCAAATTCGCTTTATCACACCATGAACTTATCTTGCGCGCATTATACCATGGGGTGTCTAGGAGTGATATTCGCAAATGGTTAGTAGATTAATGCGGAGAATCCTCAGGTACATCTACTTACTTAGTGCTGCCATGCTTCATTTTACCTTCTTCCGTTAACGATTATAGTGTTTCACATATGATAACAATATTCCACACCCAATCAGGTCATGCAAAATTGAATTGATGATAACATTTGCACAGATGGACCATATGCAAGTGGAGGTCTTTTCATCGCAGCTCCTTAAGCTTTTGGTAGCATGCTTCATGCTTTTTTTCTTGAATTAAACTGTGATTTTTGTTTACTTGTAGCAGAAGCAGAGCCATTGATAAAGATATCTCGCCGGCTTCGCAGCACTGTTGTGCGCATACCTCAGTATCTCACTGAGGCTAACCAGGAAAGCCAAGAAGTCATGAATTTGGGAGAAAGAGCTGAGGTCGCACCTGAAAGGCCTATCGATGCTGAAATGGCTAATCATGAAAGCAGGCATCTCGAACTCATCATTGATCAGGAGCAAGAGGAAGAGGAGCTTCAACAAGAGCAGGAGCAAAGTGCTGAACATGCCAATCAAGGTCTAGCTCAGCAGGAGAGAATCACTTCTCTTCGAGAAACTGATTCGCGCGCTGCAAGCAAAGCTTACCAGAGAGTTAATTCCCCTGAGGAAAGTACATCTCCAACTGAAACTCAAAGGGAAGCAACCGCTACTCCTGAGGGTCCATCGAGTGCCACACCTGCAACTGCGTTGCCAACTGAGGCTCCTCTTGGAAGAATCGAGCAGGTTGAAATTGATCAAGGAATGGAGATTTCAAATCCCATGTCCCAAAATATGTCAGAAGCTCCAGAGGCTAATCAAGTCAATATCGCTTCCGAGGGTGCAATGCTATCCAATGAGAGAAGAGTCGAACCATGAATCGAACGCCAGCACTGGCGCGCTAGATCAAGAAAGGGCAGATGCTCAATTGCCAAACCCTGAAACTGACACTATTGCGGCTCCTGGAACGCAGCTTAACGTAGCACATGAAAATGTGTCAGAAGTTACAGATTCTGCGCTAAGTTTGGCCGAAGCAGGAAAAGAAAGGAGTGAAGACGCAGTCATGGCTGAGCCTCATCAAGATGCAACTTCGAAGACAAACACTCCAGTAGCTACGACTAAGATTCCAGCAAGAAACACTTCACCTATGACAAATCCAAACACTTCAAGAAGTGATGCATCCTCATAGGGCCCTAGTGAAAACTTGTCGCTTCCTGGTATGGTTGCTAGGGAACCCCGTGATAGGGACGGTTCATCTGGTCTTGATCTGGAAGCGCTCTTTGCTCAACATTCATGGAAAGATTGGTCTACTGCATCTCTTGAGGCTATCGAATCCTGAAGAAGAATATGTCATCCCTGATGAATAGTTCACGTAAGAAGCTCTCGCTGATCAGCGATTAGCTGAGGCTGAAGCTTCTAACAGTGCCCAAGCAGCGCTCCCCATTCCTTCCTTGCGTGAGATAGGGCACTAGTAAACTTTAGACTTACATTGAAAATTTATAATTATAACAAGCCACGTACCCTCGTTTTTCTTTGAAATTTACGCGTGCCTTTCGAAAATGCAGTGATCAAGCAATTGTCTTTGAAGTGTCTCATGAATATAAGCACCAAGACTTTTGCCAGAGCGATGTGTAGGGTTTTGATGCAGTTTACGCAGCGGAATAAAAAATTTAATCCTGCTCAAATCCCTCCAAGTATCATAGGTGAAGCATCATAACATGATGAAGGAAGAAAGGTTACCTCAGCCATACCAGGCTGGGACGATCACATACAAATAATAGCATCTTTTTCTCCACGGTATCCACACTAATAGACCTCAACCTCCAATGGTGCTAGCAATCTGAGAAGAAGGATGAACTTGCACGTGCACGGGTTGGATCACATCCATCAACGCGTCAAATAGAAGGAGAGGGACGGCCAACGCGTGGTCGTGCGCTGTAGAGGGGCGGCCACCATGGTTGTGGCCTTCATGAAGGTGGGGGCTCCCTTGTGGCCGAACCCTAGTTGGAGAGAGAGACTTTTCCCTCTTCCTCTTTTCTCTCTAGTAAACTGTGTTGCGTAGGATTAATTATGAATGAATTCTCATAATAAATCCTATTTATAGCTAGAGAAACTCATCTTTCCCATAAATCCAACAATGTGGGACTAGTTACATTCTAGCCCACAATTGCTCTTTAGTCCAACTAATGAGCAGCGTTTACAATTTAGTCCAATTAACTCATTATTGTTATCCCGACTTGATCTATTATTGTGTGTGACCGTGTAGGTTCCTGATTACATGGCAGTAATAACAATTATGACAAACATTGAGCAGTATCTTGCAATACATCAATACTACCCAAGTAATAGGAATGTCAGTGATCTGACTAACCTCTGTGACCAATGTTGCCACTATGTATAATCCATTTGTCTCATCTATCCGGATTGGACATAAGACATGGAGTGTCACACTTGTATAACCAATCCATTGTTTCTCGATCTGTGAGTAGACTTAGATAAACAAATAACATCAATATCTCATATTGATTTATTTGAGCATGGTCATGCATTTCCCTAAGTCTCACTCATCGAGTGGTCGTGGATATTTACTCCCATTATGTGAGAGGGACAAATCCTCTCTACATCACTACCATCTCTCAGCTTGCTTCATATCATGTCTGATTAAAGCCTTTATAGTTACCCAATTACGGTGTAACGTTTGACGATATCAAAACATGACAATTCACAACTAGAGTATCTAGTGACTTCAAGTCTAAGGATCACAACACAATTGTCAATATGAGAAGCGCTTGTGACATTCACATAACTCTCATGTAGCCTTCTCATGGTGGGTCAATCAGTAAGCTATACTCCTATTTCGTACCTATGTGTTAGACTTGATATCCCCATATCAATATACCCACATACTAGTCTCGATGCAATACAGCTGTCCTATTAACTGTAGTTCTTGACTAGGGATATTTAAGAATATAATATTTATATTATAAGGACTTCATTCATGTTAGCATATCTCCATATCGATAACATAATGAATAGTAAGTCCATTAAATGTCACGACAAATTGATTGCCTCTAGGGCACAATTCCTACAGTCTCCCGCACTAGAGTCAATCTGGTGCATCATATGCCTATTTACCTATTGCGGCCTTCACGCTTACGCTGCGCAAGAGGTAAGAGATACATATGCTGGTACTTTTCATATATTCACATATCCTCTATTGACAATCGAGTGAGATCTAATATTCTGAGTATTTGCATCTAATGCAACAATACACTCAGTCTTCTGTGATAGAATCAGCAACTGAATCTTGTCTGTAACCTTTCCAGCTCACAACCCCTCAACTAAGGCAAAACACAAAACTTGACTATGATCTGAAATCATCCTTGTTGGATTGGAAGTTCGCATCATTGTAACTCCTTACAGTGAACCCTTCCTATCCTCCATGTATCAAGAATTCATCCTTAGTTCATCTCGAGTACACAAGGATTTTCTTAATCAATATCCAATGACTCTCATCTGGATATGACTGGTATCATCAATTCATTCTCAAATGAAATTTCTGGCCCTTGCACATAACATGGCATATCCTATGAATCTTATTCATACGATCCCTCACAATCTAATTGGGAAGACATTTAGTCTTCCAAAGATTAATTCCATGTGACATAGGTAAGAATCCATACTCTTGCATGTTAAACCGTTTCAACACCTTTGTCATTATATGTGCTTGGGCTTAAGTCGAACAACTTACTTAATCTATCTCCATAGATTTTATAGGTTGCTTCGCCTAAGTCATTTCATTGAAAATCGATTCCCTAGCCAATCTTTACCAGATCAGGAGTAAGGACATCATTCCCAATGAACCGTATGTCAACCACATACAAGACCAGAATGCAATTGTGCTCCCACTAACATTCTTGTAAACACAAGCTTCTTCTTTATTCTTGATGGAACCAAACCCTTTTGATTGCATCATTGAATTAAAGATTACAACCCCAAGAAGCTTGATTTAATCTGTAGACAGATTGCTACAAGCAAGATGCGAATGGATTTAAGCATCACAACTAGGAGATTTCGTCATAGTCCACACTATGAACTCACATGAAACCTTTAGCCACCAATCGTCCCTTAAAAGTAATCCTATTACCATCCATGTTAATTTTCCTCAAAACCCACTTGCACCCTATGGGTCATACCCTTTCAGGTGGTTCCAACAAAGCCCATACTTCATTGGTATACATGGATTCCATTTCATATCTCATGGCCTTAAGCCATTATTGAGAGTCTGGCCCACTTGTGGCCTCCTCATAGGTTGTAGGCTCATCTTCATGAGCAATATATCACAGGGTTATGAGAAATTCATATTTCCATAGCTCCTTGACATATCCTACCTAACATGCAAGTCTCTTGTGCTACCTGAGTAGGTTGCTCCACAACGCCTTGTGATCCTGCTTATGTTCCATCAAAAGATTAACGTTCTATTGTGGTTCTTAAACTCCTTCAAGTTCTACTGTCCTCCCACTGTTTCATTTAGAGACAATTCTCCGTTTAGACACATAGCGGTTCAACCAACAAACACTTTGTCCTCGCTTGGATTGTAGAAATAATATTCTTTCGAATATTCCACAAAACACATTTATCCGAATTGGATCCAAGTTTATCTGTAAACACTTTACATAAACTTCAAAATTCCAAATGTTTATGAAATACTAGGACATCTCCCAGTCCATATCATATATGGTGTATTCATAACTAATTTTGATGGAACAACGTTAAGGGAAAAATTTCTATAAGTATAGCATAGCCCCGAAAGTAAATTGGAAGTTCTGTCTGACATATCATAAGTAAAACGTGTCCAAAAAGGTTCGATTTCTCCCCTAAGACACGCCATTCCATAATGGTGTTCTAGGTGGAGTGAGTTTGGATCATATCCAACACTACCTTTAGATGCTTGCCAAACTCTTTACTTAAGAATCCTCATCCACGATCTAATCATAGAGTTTTGATACTCTTGCCATGCCAGTTCTCTACTTCATTCCTGAATTCCTTGAACTTTTTCAAAGGATTCTTCTTTTTTCTTCATAAGATCCAAATCCATATCTACTGAATAAGTAAATATGATGAAGTACCGAAAACCATCTTTAGCACTTGTGCTTAGTGGTTTACATACATGAGTATGTATGAGTCCAAAATATCATATATTTTCTCAATGATCAGGTCTCACATGTCTCATATGATTCATAATCAAATGAGTCCAGAAATCCATCCATATGGAGTCTAGAAATACGTTCTCATTCATGCGGCCTAAACTATAATGCCAAAGTTATATCTTTAATGTTATAGATGAAATTGTCATGATAAAGGATCTACAATCAATTATACAAATTAGCATTACAATAATGCATTTTATTAAAATAAATAGAACAACATTTGTCCATTATTTTAATAAGAAAATCCTTTCTTGTCCAAACAAGAAATTGTGATAATGTTCCTACTCATTGCAATTCTTGCTTCATTGGATATAATCATACTTGTCTAATTCATTGATAATTCCAAAAGGTAGAGATAATTTTCTACGGCTAATTCAGCAACCCTTACTCATTTACCCACGTGTAGGTGTATCTCTTCCTTATCCAATTGTCTTCTTCTTTTGAGATCCCGCACATTTCTATAAATGTGAGATCCTCATCTAGTATCAAATACATATGATGATGAGATAGACAAATTGGTTTATATAACAAAGATACTTTAAATTGGGATTCATAATTCCCTTTTCCTTCCATGTACTTTGGGCAGTCTCTTCCACTACACCACCCTTTGGCTAGCACTTTGTTCAGCGGTTCTCAATCATATTGAGTAAATCGCCTTTGAACAAAACTCTAATTGCATTCAATGCAATTCTTGGTCCAATTGGGAGAATAACTCCTTATTTTTTATCTATCTCATAGATAACTCCCATCTTTTAATCTTTCAATCTTTTTGAAATAGCTTAATTGTGTTTGATCTCTTGCTTCAGGAATCACACATTACTAGCTTGTGTCGCCGTGTCACATCTTGATGAATCAAGTCGCCTTGCTTTGGCAAGCCCGAGCTTTATTACATCTTGATCATGACGAGTGCTAAGAAAGAGAAGGTAAAACGCAAATGGAGCAACACTTCAAACCTTTCATGTTTAGCCAGCTCTTGAAAAAGAGCTTCTTTTAATGTTTGATCATATCATACGCCTCCATGTTCCCATATTGCTTCCAAAGCTCAGAGTTCATGGTAGCTAACATGAGGCAAGTCACATCCAAAGATCCATTCTTTGATGTTCCTTCCATTAGGCTTTAGTGTGTTTTGGTAGTTGGTGGAGGGAAACTTTATGCTCTAGAATATACGGCATTTTCCTTTTATTTGAAAACCATTCTCAGTTTTATACTAGTTTATAAAAAAGATTACAGCCAATTTGTCTTTCTTAAGGACATAGCGATAAATTCGAGTTTGTTTGTTTAATGCTATAGGTATTCAACACGAAAGGATTATGCAAATATTGTGACGTTTGAACTATATTTAACAAGGACTTAAATTATTAAATATAGATCCCACTATTTTTCTCGGATTAATAGCCCTCACAATCAATGCGGAAAATATCATATACTTTCTAGTGGACCAAGATCCACATTTCACCTCTTCTTGAGCCTGCTTTGGCACGTCACCCAAGAATTGGTAATTTAGGTAGGAACACCTTCCAATTGCATCCTTATGCAACTCTTGGTGCAACCGGTCAAATAACTCCTTATTTATCTATCTTATAGATAATCCCAATTGCCATGCCTCTTAGTCATCAATCCAATTGAAACTACTTAGTTACGTTTAACCTCTTATTTTAACAACCACGCATTACTTGCTTGTGTCGCCGCATCACACCATGGTAAATTAAAAATTGCCTTGCTTTGGCAAGCCCAAAATTAACAAACCTTGATCATGAAGGGTGTCAAAATAAGATAAGGCGAAACATAATATTTCCTTTGAGGGATTTTAGTGCCATTACTTAATTGTTTGGTTGATCCCATCAACATGATCTACTTATTTGGATTGGAAAATCCACAATAAAATGTCATCCTTGTTTATTATTACCTTGTTATGTTTTGCATGCATCAACCATACACCAAAAATAAATAACAAGATATAAATAATAAACATCCACAAAATGAGCTTAACGTAGCATGGATACGGCCCCTAAGACTAAGATATTACCAAGCCAATGATAATATATATATATATATATATATATGCCGTAAAGTGACAAGCTCATCTCCATGTGCCTCCACCATAGCCGCGTGTCCTAGGTAAGCAAGTCCTCCGTCGTCTTTGTAGTTTCTTGGTTCTTTGGTATTCTTCTCCATGCTCTTGGCTATCATCCAATTATCTAATTCTAGCTAGCATCTAAATTAAATAAATAAATAAAACCTCACACGTTGAGAAGATGATCAGCTCGCAGGCCGTAAAACCAAATTAACTATTACAGTAATTTGATCAGCTCGCAGGTCGTAAACCAAACCACAAAGTAAACATCTACAACCTAGGCCATATCCATCCACCATGTAACAAAGCACATAATACAGTTAAAATTAATTTCTAACGCGCTTGTTCAATTTTAATTATTTAAATTGGGACACTAGGGATAAAATAGTCAAAATGGTCGCGCTAGACCAACTAGTCGAACCGAGCTGACTCGCCAAACCGGGCCCACCCGGTCGGCTGGCCGAACCAGCAAGGCCGGTTGGCATGGGTCGGCGCTCCAAAGGGAGGGGACGGGTCTCTAGGCCGAACCCCATGTGTGTTAAAAACAAAATTTTCTCCTTCCCAATGTGGGACAAAAATACCTTTTCTCCCTACATTGTGTCCAAACCCTAGCTTTATGTCACCAATTAATTTGTACATCATATGTACATGAAAAACACTAATTTTCACATCCTATGTAAAATTAGCTGATTTCCACATGAATCATATTCATGGCGTATCAAACTACGTATATTAATTTTATTACAGTTTACGGTGAAACTGATAGAAACAGTCAAAATTGATAAAATTAGTATATCAAATATATACCCGAAAATTCATTATTTTCACATCATATGTAAAATAATTGAATCTCCACATGAATCATATTCATGGCGCATCATAATACGCATATCAGTTTTATTACTACCGTCAATCTGACAGAACGGTTTAAAACTAATAAAACAGATAACCACATAAAATCATGTTATGCGCTATCGACATGTGGCTCTGATACCACTATAGGATTTTGATGCAGGTTACGCAGTGGAATAAAAAATTTAATTCTGCTCAAAACCCTCCAAGGATCACAGGTGAAGCATGATAACATGATGAAGGAAGAAAGGTTACCTCAGCCATACCAGGCTGGGACGATCACATACAAATAATAGCATCTTTGTCTCTACGGTATCCACACGAATAGACCTCAACTGGGCTTCTTCTCCAATGGTGCTAGCAATCTGAGAAGAAGGATGAACTTGGACATGCGCGGGCTGGATCACATCCATCAACGCGTCAAAGAGAATGAGAGGGACGGCCAAAGCCTTGGCCGTGCGCTGTAGAGGGGTGGCCACCATGGCTGTGGCCTTCATGAAGGTGGGGGCTCCCTTGTGGCCGAACCCTAGTTGGAGATAGAGACTTTTCTCTCTTCCTCTTTTCTCTCTAGTAAACTGTATTGTGTAGGATTAATTATGAATGAATTCTCATAGCCTATAAATGATATTTATAGCTAGAGAAATTCATCTTTGCCCATAAATAAAACAATGTGGGACTAGTTACATTCTAGCCCACAATTGTCCTTTAGTCCAACTAATGAGCAAAGTTTACACTTCAGTCAAATTAGCTCATTATTGCTATTTAGTACAACTAATTAGCAATAATCCCAACTTTATCTATTATTGTGTGTGACCCTGTGGGTTCCTGATTGCATGGTAGTAATAAAAATTATTACAAACATTGAGCGGTATCTAGCAATACATCAATGCTACCCAAGTAATAGGTATGTCAGTGATCTGACTAACGTCTGTGACCAGTGTTACCGCGTTGTATAATCCATTTGTCTCATCTATCCGGATTGGACACAAGATGTGGAGTTTCACACTTGTATAACCAATTTATAGTTTCTCGATCTGTGAGTAGACTTAGATAAACAAATAACATCAATATCTCATATTGATTTATTTGAGCATGGCCATGCGTTTCCCTACGTATCACTCATCGAGTGGTCGTGGATATTTACTCCCGTTATGTGGGAGGGACAAATCCTCTCTACATCACTACCATCTCTCAGCTTGCTTCATATCATGTCCGATTAAAGCATTTATAGTTACCCAGTTACGGTGTAACGTTTGACAATATCAAAACATGACAATTCACCAACTAGAGTATCTAGTGACTTCAAGTCTAAAGATCACAACACCGTTGTCATTATGAGAAGCGCTTGTGACATTCACCTAACTCCCATGTAGCCTTCTCATGGTGGGTCAATCTAGTACGCTATTACTCCTAATGCGTACCCATGTGTTAGACTTGATATCCCTATATCAATCTACCCACATATTAGTCTCGATGCAATACAGCCGTCCTATTAACTATATTACTCGACTAGGGATATTTAAGAATATAACATTTATATTCTAAGGAATTCATTCATGTTAGCATATCTCCATATCGATAACATAATGAATAGTAAGTCCATTAAATGTCACGACAAATTGATTACCTCTAGGGAAAAATTCCAACACGATGGAGCTGCCTGCTAAGGATAGAAAGGATCTCCTCACAGGGATATCTAAATTTATGGAGAAGATAAGTAAGACCACGCCGGCCACTATTTCCCTTACAAACGCGCAACATTTCTTGACAAGTGTGCAAGGCGTTCAGCATGTGGTACACAACCACCTCAACTTCTATTTTCTCATCCAAAGGTTGAAGAGGATCAACAACTGCATCAAGCTTTGTTTTTGATTTGAAAATTATCACTTAGAGAGCGCCCAACTTCGCACCCAAAGAGAAGCGATTGAGAAGGCTATATCTAAGTATGAGGAAGCAAAAGTGAAGCATGAAGATCATATGAAGCAGCTCGATCAGTGGGCTGGCAACTCTATTCAGCTTGCGGCTCAAGACTCACTTTTCAAGGGTCTGTTTGGGGAAAATGAGTAACCATGTAGTATCTTTGATCTGTAAATTTTGAATTTCTTCCTTTGTTCTGCCACCTTTCTTTGTAGTTCGAACATATTTTGTACTTCGAACTATGTGCTTGAATCTTGCTATATGAAATCGCGAAGTTTTGGCTCTATGAACATTCTCTCTGCCGTGTCTAAACTCATGTATTTGGAATTTGCTATCGTTTAGATAAGCTCTTGATTATGTATTGTTGCTATCCAAAAAGATAGGCTCGATTGTGGATGATTTTCATCTCAACAGACGAATCGAATACTCGCGCATTAGCACTACGAGAGCAGATAAAATATTTAAGTTTTGCCATTATACACAAATGGGCTTAGTAAAGAAAACTGATATCCATATAGACAAGCTTAATTCTCGCGCATTCATGTTGTCTAGAGACAAACTGAGCTTTTATCACTTAGACAGGTAGGCTTGTACGGGACTTCATCACTATCTAAACAGACAGACTTAAGTTCGCTTGTGGCTGCTATCTAGGCAGATACGGTTTAGCTTTGCTGCTATCTAAACATATAGTCTTAAGTTCGCGCATGGCTGCTATCTAGATAGATAGGATTTAGTTTGCATATTGCTGCTATCTAGACAGATAGGCTTAGTTTCGCGTATGGCTGCTATATAGACAGATAGGCTTTGTAAGTTGCTACCTAGTCAGATAGGCTTAAATTCGCATGTGGCTGCTATATAGACATATAGGATTAAGTTTTACGTTGTTGCTATCTAGACAGATAGGCTTGAGTAGAAGAGGATTGCATTTAGTGCTATCTAGACAGATATGCTTAATTTTCATGCGATTGTTATCTAGACAGATAGGCTTAAGTTCGTGAAGCAGTTGACTGTCTGTCTTAACAAGCAACACAATAACAAAGTAAAATAAGAAGTTGATAAAATATCTCTCATATGGGAGAGTCATTATGATTAATCGAATCCTCGTATGGGAGGATGTGAGCGAAATACAATTTAAATGGAAAGTAGAAAGAGAATGCTAAGGATAGTACTTCTTGAGCCATCGCATAATGATCGGATTGGGAGTTGTAGCAGTCCCATGGCAACGTTGGATGGTGCAGTAGCCACTATCAAAGACTTCTTTTACTTCGAAAGGCCTTCCCAATTAGCAGCAAACTTGGGATGAGCTGCTTCACGCATGCAGTGATCAGAAGCTCGTAGAACTAAATCTCCCACAACGAGGTCTCGGTGCGGGACATTCTTGTTGTAAGCTCGATATATTCTCTCCTTGTATTTTGTATTTGCCCCCTTGGCTTGTTCGCGCTTCTCTTCTAGTAGGATAAGGTCGTGATCACGTTCATTCTCATACAGAGCACTGAAGGCTAGCCTTGCAGAATTGACCTTAACCTTGAGGAACCATTGTTTCAGCTCCATAACAAAGTAGAAAAGGAGAAGCCCCAGTAGGAGTCCGTGGTGACGTGCGATAGGCCCATCGCGCCAAATTCAAGGAATCTGACCACTTCTTGTGGTCATCCGCAACCATCTTGCTTAAGATCCTTAGCAGGGTTTTGCTTGTGGCCTCGGCTTGTCCATTTCCCTTCGGATAGTAGGATGTCGAGCATACTTGCCTTAAATTATACTCTATCAGTTTTGAGGCTACTTGGCGATTAACGAAGGGAGTACCATTGTCAGAGAAGATGGTACTGGGAATCCCAAAATGATAGATGATGTTCTCCTGAATGAACTTGACCATTTCCAATGCATTTGCTGTCTTGAGTGGGACTGCTTCAACCCATTTGTTAAATTGTTCTGTCCCGGTCAGGATAAATTGATTTTCGCGCGATGGGGGACGAATGGGACCAATGAAGTCCAGAGACCAAGTTTGAAATGGCCAAGGGGTTCCCAATGCATGAAAATCAACTGCAAGAGAATGGACAAAGTTGCCATTGAACTAGCATAGATGGCATCTTCTGACCTTTGAGCGACAGTCACCCTCCATAGTTGGCCAGAAATAGCCAACAGTCAAAAGCTTCCTGCAAAGTTTCGCGCCTCCTTGATGTTCCACCTGGTGAGACATTTCCATGACTTTTTGTGTTTCTTGGCCGATCAAGAATCTGAGCAAGTTTCCCTCATGTCCCTTTCTCCATATTAGGTTTTCCTTCAGCACGTACCGAGCTGACTTCCTCTTGAGCTTCTCAGCCTCCTTTTTATCGCTTGGTAGGATCTCATCTCGCAGATAGTCAATTATGGGCTTCCGCCAATCGTCTTCATCATCGATCGCAGCCACTTCGAGGGAATCTTTTATCAATGCACACTTATCACAATTGCTTTGCACAATCGCAGCATAATATGACATCTGCGGCCAATGAATTCCATATCTCTGCGCCTTCCGATAGATAGAGACTTCATTTTCTCCACAAGAATTCTGGTGAATTTTCTCTAGCAGGGCTTGTCGTTCTTCTTACGTGACACATAGCATCAAGATTCCTCCAGGCCCCTTATAATAGAGCAAGTTGTCATGTATGCAGAATCCTTTAGTGGAAGCCCAACTCTCTTTGCTTGTTCCTTTGGCCATTGCGCGTATGATGGGCTTCCTCCGGTCCTCAGCTTCGATGAACTCATCTTCGCACAGATCCTTAATCAAGGAAGGGGTTTTTTTACTTCAATCGAGATCCTTGCTGGACATATATCTGAACTGATCTTTGACCCTAAAGCGGCCAAGACGTTTGCATGCCGATTTTCAGATCTGGGGGTGTTCTCATATTTGATGGAATCGAAATTCTGGACTAGTTTCTGCAAGATCGACCTGTAGCTTAGTAAATTAATCTCCTTCATACCATATTCACCTGAGGCTTGCCTCACTATCAGCTCGGAATCTCCCATCACTATCAGATTTTGCACTTCTAAAGACTTGGTCGCGAGGAGGCCAGCAATTAAAGCCTCATATTCAGATTCATTATTTTTTACTACAAATGCGAGCTTGTTTGACATGGATAACTTCTCAATCAGGCCTAGTGAGGACGATTCCAGTTCCTCCTCCCGACCTTGTCGACGATCCATCGAAATGCAGCTTCCAGTACAGTGACTCCATCGCGTAGACTTCTTGCCCCTCGAGATCTCTTCCACCATAGGCTCATAATTCTCATCTGGTAATTGTGCCAACAGATCCGCCACGACATGAGATTTGATGCCTTTTGGGCGCACACATGTTATATCATACAGCGATATAGTCATGTACCATTTTGCCAATCTCCCACAGGGAGCTGAGTGTCCCAACAGATATAGAATGGGATCGCTTTTGGTTATGATAACAACTTTGTGGGAGGCGAAGTAATGCTTTAATTTTCCTATGACAAAGAATAAAGCAAGGAAATGGCTTTCAATTTCTGTGTGTACCTGGACTCGGCAGACTGTACTGCGCGCGAGATGTAGTAGATGGACCTCTTCTGTCCTTCAAATTCTTGAGCTAACAGTGCTCCGATGGACTTCTTTGTTGAAGTAAGGTACAAAAGAGTGGAGATCCTACTTGAGGCGCGATCATGACCCCGCAGAGATGTCAACAACTGCTTCAGCTTCTCGAATGCGACCCGGTGTTCTGCTGTCCAAGCATACATTTCATTCTTCTTTAGTAGATTGCCAAAACAGAATGTCAATCTTGCTATTGCCGGTATGAACCTTCGCAGATAGGAGAGCTTTCCCAAGAACGTCTTCAACGCACTCTAAGTCTGGGGAACTGGCAGGCTAGTAATAACTGAGACCTTTGGGGGATCAAGCTCAATCCCATGTCGATGGATCACACACCCCAAGAACTTCCCTGAGGTCACCCCGAACGCGCACTTCATAGGGTTCATCTTCAGTTGGAATTTTCTGCACCTTTCAAATACCTTCGTCAAATCCTTCAAGTGTTCCACCTTATGCCTTGATTTGATGACCAGATCATCCACGTAGAATTCAACATTTTGATGCATCATATCATGAAAGAGTGACATCATCGCACGTTGATAGGTCGCACCCGCATTCTTCAAGCCAAAGGGAATAATTGTGTAGTGGAACACTCCCACAGGTGCGATGAAAGATGTCTTATTCGCATCTTCAGGGCCATCTTGATCTGATTTTTACCACTGAATCCATCCATGAAGCTGAACATGTGATGGCCCGCAGTAGATTCGATCAGCAGATCTATATTTGGCAACGGGAAATTGTCCTTTGGGCAGAAGTGATTTAAGTCCCTGAAGTCAACAAATACGCAAAGGCTTCCATTCTTCTTTAGAACATGCACAATATTGGCCAACCAGTTGGGATGGTGATTGGGTTGGATGAACTTTGCATTTAGCAATTTCACTATCTCCTATTTTTATCTTGACATTGATCTCTGGGTGAAAGTTTCTTGCGCACTGCTTCACTGGTTCGATCCCGTAATAACATCCAGTCTATGCATAGTAACCTCCTTGTCCAAGCCTTCCATTCCATCATAATCCCATGCGAAAACATCCTTGTATTCTTTTAGCAACTTCAGTAATCCTTGCTCTTACTCGAACTTATGATCTGCGCTCAAGAAGACTGGTCTTTTCTTCTCCTCTGTTGGGCTCAAGAATACTTCCTTCAATTTCTGCTTCTGCGTTTTGGACGATCTTCTATGCATTCGGGAGCTTCTTTCAACTCCTATAGTGGCGCTTTCTCCCTTTCCTCGTTTGGAGATTCTATCAGCTCCAAAATTTGCTCAAGGACATCTTCGATGGGAGGGGACGAAGATTACCCCGCGCACCTTCAGATGCGATAGCACTTCTTCCCATTGGCATAAAATCGTTTTATCTCATTGCCTTCGTCGTTGTGCTTGACCACTCTTTTGAGGGAGTAAACGCTCTTCTTATGGCAAGCTACTTTCGACCTCACTTCCTGTGAATGTTGCTCCTTTTGAGGTTCTCTCATCACTATTACTCCTGCTGGTGACTGCTCTTTGATATCCTCCCACTTGGGCAGAGGAGTGGGTTTGAATGGTGCTGGCACTTCCTCATCTGCAATCTCTGTGAATTATACTGCCTCAGTTAGGTGTGCTTCATTAAGGTTGAATGGGTTTACCGAAGCTGGTATATCCACCACCATGTCTTTCCAGATGGCCTTCATCATTTGGTGGGCTGTGGATGGCACAACATCGAAGCGATGAATCCATGCTCGACCAATGATCACATGGTAGGTGGTATTGGCATCAATGGCATGAAACTTTGCAGAGCACTTGATTTGCCCAATCTGGATCCCTAGGCGGATCCATCCCAACAGTCATCTGTGAGTCGCTCCCAAAGCCCATCAGAGGCGATGGCCGCTTAGTAATTTTTCTCTCCGGGATACCTGCCAACTCAAGAGTGCTGAGTGGTATCACATTCACTGCAGCTCATCCATCGATGAAAGGTCTCTTGAACTCAACCCCATTCACTACTGCCGTCACATACAGTTGTCTTTGGTAGTTAGCATCTGTCTTCTTATCTGCTTGCACGAAAGTCATTTCCAGGCCGGTGGATCGCGCAGCCCTGACAACTTCTCCATTCGAAACCAACAATTCCTCTCCAAAGTCTTCAGCCTCTCTTAGGATCCCCTTTGTCATCTCATGCCGGCACTTGCTTGAGAAGTTCATATCATCGAAGAACTTCTCAAATTTGCGTAAGCCCTTCATTCGTTCAGCTCGAGAGTCTTATTTTTCCAAGGAGTACTCCTCATCTTCGCTGATCTCTGCTATGACTAGGATACCTTCTTCTGAGACCTCCTCATAATCGCAGATGGATATCATTGCTATCTCCTTCCCTTTGGGCTCTTGTTGAGAATGAGAAGGCAACAGATTGTTGCGTACATCTTTTGGCTCATCAATGGCCAGCTGTCCCTCCTTAATTTTCCTGTCTACGAGCCACCTCAATTTCTTGCACTCTTTGGTTGGGTGCATGACTTGTCCATGGCATTCGCATCATTTGGGGTCTCGCAACTGTTCTCCCGTTGGCTTGTGTTCCAATGCAGGAAGGACCCCCATCCTTCCGCCACTGCTTGCATAAGCCTGTGGCCTCTGCGATCGAGCATGGTAGTGGAGGCGGCTCCTTTGGTGGTCCTCGCGATTGTTTTGGAGCAGAAACCGCATTAACATCATGCTCACGTCCTCGCTTGTAGCTAAACCGCCCCATCTTGAAGCCAGAGCTTGCTGGTGCCCGTTCATTCGTGTACCTCTTCTTGTGTCTCTCCACCAGTGGCACGATGTTCCTGGTGCAGTCAATCAACTTTGAAAAAGTAGGCATGTTCCAGGTTGATTAGCATACCTTTATACTCGTCGCGCATACCCTGGAGACAGATCTCCACAAGGCGGCTCTCAGCCACTTCATCAACGCACTCTAGCGACCTGGTCCTGAACTTCTTGATGAATGCGACGCCTTCCTCATCGTGTTTCTGGTACATACACGACAAATGGATCGTCGTGACCTTCTCCTCCACTTGGAAGAATTTGGTGTAGAACTTTTTGACCATGTCTTCCCAGGTCTTGATGGAGCCAGCCTCCAGGGTTCTGTACCATTTGTATGTGACTATTCCCAATGTCTTTGGGAATTCGCGCATGAGCAACCTTGTGTCAATCCCATGCAGGCCCATCAGGTCAACGAACCGCATGACATGCTCCTACGCGTTTCCGCTAACTTCATCAACTTTCTCCCATTTAGGTGCCTTGTACCCAGTAGGATTAGGCATCAAGTATATATCGCACGAGATTGGCGACGCGCTATCCACCTTCGGGATGATGGTATCCGGGAAGCACTGATTCGCAATAAAATTGTCTAGCCTTTGCTCCAGGGCTGTCACATAAGAAGGTGTGCTTCCTCCTGGGGTCGACGACGGGGTCGCAGCAAGTCCAGGGATGTAAGGCATGTTGGGATCATAGGGAGGTGGTGTGTAGCTAGCTTGGACCCTAGTAGCGCATGACGGCAATACAGGGTACGAGGATGGATTCCCAACAGTTGCACGCTCTCGCTGATAGCTAGGCACGAGTGATGGCTCTGACGAAAATCTTGGCTGCTCGGGTGCAGGGCCCTGAGGAAGAAGAGGCTGCAAGCCAGCTGATGGGTTCGATTGAACAGGATTCTGTGGCGCCTGTACAATGGTTTCCCCTTGAATAACTGGAGCCTCTTGAGTAGCATTTTGGGCAAGCACCCCCCCCCCCCAAGATGGCCATAATCTGGGCTATTTGGGCGAATCGGGCTTGCATAGCCTCGGCTTAGCTCTGGATCGTGGCATTCAACATCTCTAGGGAAGGGTTGTTCCCATAAGTGATATGAGCCCGGACATTGGTATTGGTGGTGATATTAAGTGGCTTCTCCTCTCTTAAGACATCGTCCCTTGAGGGAGATTGGTTGCCTTCACGGGGGTTGGTTTCCTGAGACATGGTAGCAAAAATGTGGAAAAGCTTCAAGGTAGTGTTCACATCGGGTTCACCAAATGTGTACAAGGAAATCCTTGGGAGAGATCCAAGTGTACACCTGTAACAGAGAAACGAAACAAGAACAAGATGGAGACACATAAAGTTTGTAGGTTGGCGTAGGGGAAAGAGTGAGAATTTGCTAACTGTTCTTGAGAGAGAGAGACAGTATAACAAATTGGCTAAGAGATTCCAGAAGTTGTCATAGAAGACTAATGTTCCTATATATAGTGGGGAAGTGACCGTTATGAGGGGTTAATGCGCTCATAAATGGCGGCTTAATGTTAGCCTCGTAACGACACGTTTGACCGTATATATAGGGCACGTTACACACTCATCTGCATAAGTAGGGGACCGTTATGAGATCGAACGCATTTATGAGACACGCAGGAATTAAATCTCTCAGACAATTACCAAGGGTCGCGCGCGAGCGTGGTTGTTGCTCTCGCGCGACGTCCCTTTCACTATCCTCCAAGCCACTAAGTCCCTACAAGCTCCCGTGTGGTTAGCATCGCGGGTGACCTTGTCTCACAGCCACCATATGGATAAGCTCAAATGTAAGCATATGCGAATCAGAGGAGATATGATAGAGTGTATATGGGGTACCATCAGATGCGCTAAATGACTGCCACGTGGACGGTGGTTGATCTGCTCAGAATGCACTATCTACAGTAAGAATATAAGGAGCTTGGTCATTATATATCCTTGTCGTATATCCTATAAATAGGACAATTGTACAAATTTTATGATTTCACGAATATAACTATTCTTCCAAATAATCTTATCAGGGAATAGTGCCCGTAATTTCTAGAAAACAAAAATTAGTGTCCGTGCATCGTTGTCTTACGTTCAGTTGACTACTAACGGAACAAACCTCGCTAAATGTTTAGATAACGGAATTATAAATGGCTGGATCAAGTGCCGGTTCTTGGCGTCGCACATCGGTGCAGGAAATCGGTGGTCATATTCTGACCCCCGGTGACACTAGACATGATAGTTTATGTTATTTCTGAAACCAAGGGGGTGGTTTCTTAGTTAGACCGAAAAGCCCGGGTAGCTTCAGCAAAACGTTTCAGCAAAACGCACTTACTAAGAGCATCTCCCACAGTGCACCAAATCCTATATGTGATAGTAAAATTTGGTGTTTTCGGCCTCCCACAAAAAATCACCAAATCACCAAATCACCAAAAAAATTGCGATTTTTCTGTAGGCCTCCCACAGTTGTTGACAAAAAACACCAAATCACCAAATCCTATATTTGGTGTAGTTTTTGTGGAATGGTGAAGTCCTTCTCCCACAACCTGATCTTACAATATCCCCCTTGATGAAAGACAAAACCAAATTCTGTTTGATCGTTAGTCTCTGCAAAAAATACTGATTAGTTCACAGTTCATAATAACACAGTAATTCCAAAAAGATCCAACTTATTGAATTCGGCAATAAAAAGTTCAGCAGATAATCCCTAAACATAAAAACATACAAACCTAGAATTTTCTCCCCCTTTTTTACTTTCATCAAAAAGATAGAGAAGATCTTGGATCAAGTGTCTGGAAAATTTTGAAAAGAAAACTTAAAAACTTAAAGAAAAAGAGAGAATGGGGAAGAAAGAGTAGGCAAGATTAAGGGTTTGGGTCTTCATTTCCATATTGATCTCCCTCTTCCTCATCACTGTCTTCAACATCAGTCTTATCCTGTTATTCCTGTTCATCTTCATCCTCACCAGCAACGGTCACTTCTTCAGTCTTGTCCTTCGCAGCAGCCTTTGGAGATTTCTTCTTTTTCTTCAGAGTAATCAGCAGATCATCTGAGTCAGGAATGTTGACTTCATCTCCTTTCTAAGCAGCTTGTTCTACCACTTGCTTTCCATTATCTTTGACTGGAGCAACCTCTTCCGGGTTGGAATGTTCACTAGGAAGACTCTTGTCAGAGTAACCCTTCATTGTACCTTCTTCATACTCAGGAACATCAAGCAAAGTCATGCTCCTGAAGATTCTTTCCACCATATACTTCACTTGAACCATATCAGTTTCAAGTCCATAAAAAGTTTCTTTGATCTCTTCCAAATCCAACTCCAAACCATCAAGTCTCTGAATGTCTGTAGGCTGAGAAGTCTGACTTGAAGCGAGTCAAGGTATTGGGCTCAAGAAACTTCTTTGCAACCAGTTCTTCTACAGTCAAATTTGAGTACAACTTCCAAATCTTTTCTTTAGTCTTCACCACTCCAATGTTCTCAAAGGCCTTCTCATTAAGCATTCCCATGCCAGAAGTGACTGATTCCTCTCCATCAGTTGGAATCTCAAAGTGTTCAAAGAACAATGTGAGCAAATTTGCATAGGACATAGGATGTTTCCTTTTATTGGTATGGCTAAAGAGCATATGCTCAATCACTAACTTTGGAAGATCAATCTCATAGCCATGCATGATCAGATACATGATATGCAACATTCTCTCAGTCACCAACTCTCTAGAGTGCTCTCTGGGAAAGATACACCTTACCAAAATAGTGTGAAGAACTTTGGCATCAACATTTAACACAGAGTGTGTTAATTGTTTAGCTGAGGTGGCAGTGTTTGGTAGGTATAACTCTTTTCTGGCTAGTTTCAGTATTTCTGTCTTTGGTGGGTGATTGCTTGTGTCATACGTCTTAGGACACCCTAGCACATTGACAAACTCAGAGTGGTCCAATTCAACATGTATTCCAGCAACTCTAGACAGAATTACTAAGTGTGCTGATCTCTTAACTTGTTTCATGTTCAGATAGAAGAGTCTGGTGAGTCTTGGGCAGGCTAACTCTTTAGGGTTCAGCATAAACCACAGAGAACTCTTCTTTAACATAGAGATGCACTTAAGATTCATGTGTTCCACCATATGCATATTGATCATACTACAAAAAGGAATAGATCTGAAAGCAAAAGCATCTAACCACTGAATTTATATAATGTTGAGAAGCTTTCGGAAAAAAATGCCTGAATTTATGAAACTGCCACTGACCAAACCCGCATCAGAAAACTGTGACCAAACCCGCCTTAGATAACTGTGTGGCAGGCAGCTAGCCACGCAGACAGTGAGTCTTTCAGCTCCCCAAGTCTCCCTCTTGCCCCTTGCATGTGTGGCTGTTGTGTTCCATGCAGACAAGGTCCTCTGGCATCTCAAAAGGTCTATCTCTCTCCCCTTCCTATGTTGATGCTGCGTGGCTGGCAGCTAGCCACGCATACATGGGTCTTCCTAGCTTGATTTCCTTCATTTTATCTGTCTTCTTCCATACTTAGCCAAAAATTGGTCCTTAACTCTCTTCTTATGTGGCTATCTGCGTGGCCACTGCCCAGACAGCCACCAAAACTGTCCTAAATCAGCCAAAATCTTGCTCCTGGGTCTCGACCTACATGGCTACTGCGTGGCCACTGCCAGCCATGCAGACAGTGGCAAAAAATTGACGTTTCTGCTCTCTGCCTATGTGACTACTGCGTGGCTACTCCCAGCCACGCACGTAGCAACTGTTTCAACTTTGCAGGGCCATATCTTTCTCATCCGGACTGTGTTTTGGCTTCGTGGCTTGTCATTGGAAAGATCTTGAAGTCTAATTTCATTTTCCACCAGTCTTCCTCCACAATTTTTTTATAACTCAAGATATCTTAAAGAGTGAAGACTGGTCATTCTAGCTTCTCAAACTTTGCTTCTCTTCACCCCGCTTGAGCGTTTCTTTGTTTCCGAAGTTCATTTCATGCCTCAAATCAACCGCTAAGCATCCATTCCTGTCAAGAAAAAATGAACAACCATACCGAGCGATTATATCTGCCAAATAACATCGACTTATGCATGAAATCGCCCGAATTTTGTAATTGAGCTCAAATTCCTCTTTTGTAGAATATGCTGGTTTGTTGGCTAAAACATGCTCAGAATGACGATAAATCATTCTAAAACAGTTCAATATTGGCTCACAGATAACTCCTAAATGCGAGTTATCATCAACTCCAAGGTTTAAATTGTGTGCATTCCAGTTTAGATTAAGACTTGTCTCGCCCCATCCGACTACCCTCTACTCTGCGTGTGTAGTTGTGACCTATGTCTTGCTTATCATATGGAGGAAGAAAACCCTAAAACATTTAATTCTTCCTCTCCCAAATTACAACCTGCACAATACTCTCACCTAATTTACTGAGTAATGCAAGTATACAGACCCCCTTCACAAATCTGATCTTTGTTGTTATTCAATTGGGGTTGATTACCCATGATTCGGTTGTTGCATTTGATTTGTTTTTTCCTTTAGAGTTGTTGCTTATCTCATATTCTTGACAGATTTGATTTAAACCAAATGTTCCAATTTTTTCATACTATGTCCCGCTTTCACTTGCCAAATTAAAACTCCAAAAATATTATTTGCAAATCAGATAAATGAATGTTAGTTTGTACTTTCTAAAAGTATGGCTTCCTAAGGAACATTTGAGGAATAAATTTTACATTTCGTCCATGGTATGGCAAACATAACCAGGAATATGTTTTCATGCATTTGATCCTAAATTTTTTTCTTGCATCATTCTAACACTCCACACCATAGCCCGGAATCTGAACTTTGATACCGATGTTCAATGGGAATATCATTATTGCACAATATGAGTACCATGTATCTTGGTTCATATTATATATGAGTCTACTGTTCTTGCTCCATTTGACTGTCCTTGCTTCAAAATCGTTGCCTATTTACTAACTACATGTTTCATCTATAAACAATCTCTTAATTGTGATTTCAACCTCAAGATGCTACTCAAATCTTCTGATGATTTACGATTTGATTTGTTCATGTATATATCAAATTGGTAGCTATAATTTTTTCGATGTACATACCCTACTCCCATCATAAGTAGCAACTTGAATTTCAACGTGTTTTGTGATTTTTTTGATTGTTTAGAATGTGCTAAGAGATTCTGAACATTATGAAAAATCTAAAAAATTTAACCCTTTACTGGGTTGTATATCATTTTAACTTTACTATGGCCTGAGAAAGGATAAGATAGTTGAACGGCCGATGATTTTAAAAAAAATACCTCCTAAAAGGTGCAATTACTCCGTGTCATTTCACTTCATAATTGAGCTACCTTATTCCAAACAAGAAATAAGTTACGTGTTCTCCACTCTTTTTGTATCACTATCTCCATATAGGCTCCGCATAACAAATAAAATAACTAAGTAAATTCTCTTACCATGTTTAATTATCTGTTCACTCAACTTTGTTCAATACTAATTTTCCAATACCAAATTAATAATACAATTTGGTATAGCTTTCATTTTGTCTTCATGCTTGTGATTGCAAATGCATTCTTTGCACTATGATTCAAGTATAGAGCGCTTCATTTACAAGATGAACTATATCTTTTGCCATTCATTTGTATTGCATGACTGTGCATCTCCACCAAACAACCACAATGAGATTCTTCAAAATAAATGATCCTATTTGTGTTGGAAATCATAGGCTGGTACGACTACATTCCAAACTATATATTAACTGACGCATTAAAATATCTCACACGAAATCTCAGTCAAAAAATCTGAATACATTTCTTCACTTCAACCATGAATCATACCTTTTTTTCATAATAAGTTATCCCATTATACTATTCATAGCTGTAACAAGTAAACAAAATTTAAGCTTCATATATTATCAATATTAACTTATAATATGATTACACCTATATGATTTAATTACACGTTCTACACTTAATATTTCAGTCTCGAGCTGACATAATTTATTATAACACAGAGGTTTCCACAAAAATTTGTGCGCCACCATGGCAGAGATATAAGAAACATTGTCCACATTAGAGTTTCGGCAGAAAAAAAAATAGAATGTGGAAATCACTAAATGAGATAATAATTTGTATTTTGGTAGAAGGGTGGCAGGAATTTGCCAACTACTACTCCATACCTTCTGGATATTTTCTCATTTTCAAGTGTGAAGGAGATTTGCACTTCAAATTCAGGATAATGGAGTTAAGTTCCATGGAAATGACATATCGCTGTGATGCTCAAAATGTTGTCATTGTGAAGGTATAAGAAGATGCTCTGACTAAAGTTGTGGCTTTCACAACAATGAACCCATCTTTTAGCGTTCAGATCACTTATTCCCACTTAACTGTGCGTGGTGGTGTGGTAAACATCCATATTTATGCTTTCACCTTCGTGCCAATTATTTAAAATTAAATTTAACTGCAATTATCTTTTGCAACTATTAGAGAATGTACCTGCCTTGTTCTCAAGGAAAGACATGATGGACAACCCAAAATACATTCAGCTTCGCAATGCACAAGGTAATATGAAATGAGATTTTTGGTGCAGCTTCCCTTCCAGCAAGGACTCTGGCAGGCGGCGCATCTGTTGGTATCAGTTTGTCAAACACAGTGAAATCGCAGTGAACGATGATTGTGTGATTGAATTGATTCACCGCACGACACACAAATTCAATGTCACGGTGTTTCGATCTTAGGGAAAATGGTTCCTACTACTACTAATACCTACAATTTAGTCTTACCGTCGATGTCTCTCTATTACTGCTGCTATGTAAATTTGTTTATCCAACACTTAAGAAATCTGTGGGACTCATACTGTCGTTTGAAAAATATCGATGGTTTTGGCTAGATTTATAAAACAGGAAGTACTATATTTTCTTTAGATTTTGGCTTTGTCCACTGATATGATAATCTCTGCTAATGCTCATGGGTTAATTTTACTTACAATTCACGAACTCCCATAATTATACTATAATGTTTCTTATCTTTTTTGTCAAAATCAACCATGCTATTCATTAAGTATTGTCAAGAGGGAATTCAACTACTAATTCCCACAAGTGAATCCTTCACCCCTGAATTTGTATACATTTAGACATTTGTTGAAGATGCATTATAATTTATATTTAATTTTTGTACCATATTTACAATTATTTAACCATCAAAGCACTGATTATTTTCAAATTAAAAAACCCCACCGTCGCTGAAGCACTTCCCGAGTTTGCCAACCCAAAAAGTTTTCATCCCTCATCATGTTGTCTTATCGACGAAAAAAGGGTCCAACCTTCATACATTATCTTCTCAAATAAGCCTCCCAACTTCACTACCATAATCCCACTACCACATATGCTTGCTTATCTCTTTCAACCGTTTCCATTAAACAACTCTTCTCAAATTGGTGATTCAATTAACTCAAGTCAGCTCTGTATTTTTTATCATGTAAGCATTCTTTCCCTTTACTTTGTCATGAAATATAGACAATCATTTAAGCATATTTTCCTCATACATGTACAAACTATTGTAGCGTAGTTCTTTTAATGGATCTTAATGCTTAGACATCTCATCCTTCTGTGTATATGGATGTTTTATGATGCCTTGCACATCTTTTGCATATTTCACTATAATATTTTTGGTATAAGGGTACGCTTTCAGTTGAAATACAATATTTGATATGTCATCTTATCGTTCTTCTTCTGCCATTAAATAAGAAACAAATGAAGAATTTACAATATATGGGTTTTTTGTTGCAAATAAATTGTTAAAAATTAAATACAATAAAATAAGGCTACATGTTGACTCAACAACTAGTTTAGCCAAATTGAAAGTTTTTAATAATCAAATCAAACAACTACATATCAACAGTTTGACAATCCTATTGAATAAACCCACTAGAGCATGTTTGTTCAACAAAAAATTGATATTGTCATTTCTAATAGCAGGCTAAATTTCTCTCTCCCTATCTGTGTTGTTGAATGTTTGATTGTGTAAATAAAATGGAGTTTTTAATGGTGATCAAAATATGTGTTAATATAACCAACAAAGAATCGACAATAGAAAACCAGTCATCTTTCCATTGACATTACTTGCAACTGCTTCAGACACTCACTCATAATTCCAACCTGCAGTATGCATTTATATTATGCTAATACCTCCTTATTCCAGCAATAATTTGTGGTTTCCTATAACAACCTTCACTTTTACCAGTGTGTATATACCTAGCATAATATCACTACATTATTGCTTCAGAAAACTAGCATCACGTTACATAATATCATACTTATTTCTCTAATTTCGTGTTTGTAACTAGCACTCGTTCTCAAATCTAACACAAATGTTGAAACTCGCGTAAGCACAAATACGAATGGGCAACACATAAAAGAACTGTCAGTGAGAAAGAAGTCACTAAACACGTCGAATTTGCAAGCTCTTTGACTACCCCTACTGCTAGGAATGAGAACTACACAAACTTATTTCGAAAAGATCTTGTACGCCAAAAAAAATTATGCAGGATAAGATCCAAACTTTGGAAGAAACCATTGGCCGCCTAGACCAGCAACTCGAATAACTGAATATGGATAGTAAAACTGAAGCACCATCATGTTTTCAGATGGAAGCAAACTTCATAGGCGAGAGACCTTTACGATCAATTTCTTGAGCTAGGAGTAAGTCTCCATAAGTTCCATTTTTTATGTAATTTTCGACCCATGTCTACACAAAAGAATGTTTTGCTGCAATCAAATATATTTTTGGCACATCCACGAAGCGTAAATTACAGTATTGTCACACCAATGTTTCACGTTATACATGAAGCTAATTGCACCGTAATTTTTTTCCATAATATCTAGAATCATTTAATTATTCTTAATTGTTCAATGTTCTGAATGCAATGTTTCTATGAAGGGAGCGGTGAAACTAAGTGTTCATGGTTGTGTATAAACTACAGGTAACAACGCTGGAATTGGAGGAGCGTTCAGAGATGATAGAGGAGATTGGTAGCTCGGTTTCATTGTAAAAATTGATTGATTCAGTAGCCTAGAAAGTGAATTGTGGGCAATTTATCGCGACATTGATCTGGCTTTCGATAAAAACTAGAAAGAACTTGATCTGGAGAGTTCCTTTCTTGAATCAGTCTACATATTTCAAGGCTTTAGATATGGTCCACGTTCTATGATTATCGAACTCGCTAATGGACACACACTGCTTCACAACATGAGTGGGGCATTCAAACATATTTATGGAAATGAGAACTATGTTGCCAAGAAGCTTGCTAACATGGGAGCAGAACAGATGAATGAAATTAAGTTGTTGTACGATGTTCCAGAAGTTGTTAAAGATATGTTACAAGAAGATCAGATGGCAGCTTGCAGTTTCTTTTAGTATGTATAAAATTGGCAGCAAAATGTTTTTGGCTCTAACGGGTTTGTTGTAAACTTTGTTGTTGAAGTTGGAGCTTAAAATATGACATGTTAAAAGTATACTTTTCTAATAAGGTTGTAGTTTTCTAAATGTAAAATTTTTAGCTTCGATTAAAATGTGGTTCCAACAAAACCACTTTCTAACTAAAAACACCTTCAACCAAGGTTCAGCTGGTATTTACAATTGAATCTTTTATCCAATCAATTATACCATATGTCGATAGACCTTCAAAATAGATTTAACGTCATTCTGTTAATCCTTTTATGAAGGATTATGCAATCCAATTTAGTAAAAATGGTGTTGTGCTTGAATTCATTCGGCACACACAACAAAACCAGAAAACAAAAAACAAAAATTGTAAAACAACATTTTGATGGTAACAAGTATCACATTTTCTGACCTCTCTGTTTTGCAGGTTGAGCTGTAGCGTGACTGGATCACGGAGTAGTTGCTAAATAGTATATTGTTAGCTTCACAATTGTTTTTTGCTGTTTTATAATGTTTTAGTCGAACTGCGATATTTTACAAAAATTGACATTTTCAACGAGTTGGTGAATCTTTCTAAACAATTCAGTCATGTACTAGTATTTCGGACATTTGTTGACAGTGAATATAGTTAGCCCCTGGTTGAATTATTAACGTCCACACTTCATAAAGAACCAAAAAGAGGGATACAAACATCATTTTCTAATATTCAGGGGAACCAACTACCAACAATGGTCATCTAAAGTAATAACAATACTACCACAAGGGCAATTTATCATCGATAACTTCCAGGGAACTCTGAACGTCTAAAAGGTCTTCTCACCTTCACCTTCATTGAGTTATTTGAATGCACCATTGCTTCTAATCCCTTCATTGTGCTGTTTTTGTAGTTTGTTTATATGAATCTAGTTTCCATACAATGTATGAAATGTGAATCCATGATGAAAGAATTGTAGGTTTTTTATACGGATTGCACATCGGAAAAATAATAAATTGATTCCGTTCATGACCCTCCATGAATCGAATATCTGGCATCATAGCGATGGTAAGGGATATATAGTTTGGGTACCTTGTTGGTCTGAATTGATCACTTTACATAGAATAGTGTCCACGTCTCTATGAATATCCACACCTAGGATTGCACTGGAATCCTTCTAAGGTCTTTGTGATAGCAACAGAAGAAGGAGGAAGAAGAATATCACGCAAACGGGACACAAAAGGGGTCGCACGCCTCACGAGGCTAACGGTGAGGGAAGGGCGGACGGGGAGTTTCAGCCCTCTTGTCTTCCTCTCTCCTTGCTTTGTTCTCTCTCAATTTTGAACACACTTATGAGAATATAAGCTATGAGTTCCCTTATATAGTTAATAACTCCTTATTAACTACATATTAGCCGCAATACTAATCATGTCCATACACGGATTAGTCCACCTTGCAAACTAGTCCTATTAAGTTTTCTTGTGGTTGTGTATTGATCCTTATATTTAATTAGTCCTACTAATTAATACCAATTCTAATTTAATCCATAGGGTGTGTGACTCCATATGTTTCTAGTTAGTTGGTAGTAACAATTACTAACATAGAGCGGTGTCTAGCAACACATCTATGCCACATAACTAATAGAAATAGTCAATGATGCGACAAACCTTGTGACCAATGTTAACGTATTGTATTATCCCTTTGTATCCATATCTGGATTGGACACGAGATATAAATGTCACACTCGTATATCCAATCCATAGTTTCTCGATCCTGGGAATAGTCTTATCCATGCAGATAACATCAATATCCCATATTGATTTATCTGATTCATGCCAGACATTCTATAAGCACTGCCCCTCGAGTGGCCATGGATATTTGCTCCTTTATGTGGGAGGGACAAATCCTCTCTACATCACTACCATTTAAGCTTGATTCCTATTATGTCTAATAAACGCCGTTATTGCTACCCAGTCACGGTGTAGTGTTTGATATCATCAAAACATAATATTCGCAACTAGATTATCCAGTGACTTCAAGTATAAGGACCAAAATACCGTTGTCACAACGAGAAGCACTTGTGATGCTAACATAATTAATGTAGCCTTCTCGTGGTAGGTCAATCCAGTATGCCATTATCATATAATACATACCCATGTGTTAGAATTGATATCTCCATATCAGTGTACCCACATACTCGTCTATAGTGATCGTCCTATTAATCAATATAAACGACTTGGGATATTTAAAATAAACAACAATTGTAATCTAAGGACTTCATTATATTAAATATCTCAATAAATTATACAATGATTACTCTAGCCAAAAATAATGTTCATACTAAATAAGATTTCCTCTAGGAAATCTATTACAACGCGAATTTCATTGTTCAAATTTAACTTCCAATGCACTAACCGAAAAATCTGCAATTTACGTTTCCTCGCTCTTATCCCATGCGTCAACTCTACTTCATTCTCTTCACTTATCTTTTTTTGGTACAATATGATATTTTGTGCCTGTCACTTGATTAGTTACCGTTAAAAACTTCATTAGTATTACCCAATCTTAGATTTGTGAATATTCAATGTTGGAAAAAAAATTCATACACCTATTTTAATTAATTAGTTACTGTTAGAAACTGCATCACTACCAATTTCATTTTATCCCGTACTGCTATAAGAATATAAACAAATAATTCTTGCTTACTACTTCAATAGTTATCGTATCAAAGTTCCGCATTATGAATCACTAGCTCAATTACTATCAACCAATGGAACAACAAACTGTTATTTAAATTTTTAAAAGTTCATTCTTTCTAAATCTTCAATATACTATTCAAACAAAGTAAGACGTTTATCGTACTAATTGCTGCCACAATTTACCTACTAATGTTTCTCTGAATTTGTCTTCATTTCTTACGTACTGCTGATATATATTTCTGTTTTAATACCTTCATTAACATTTTGGTATACCACCAAATTCAAGTTACAGTTTATTAATCCTTGACAATGCGCCTTCTAATTTCCTATTTTGAAAACAGCGTAATAGTTGTTCTAGAGGATTAAGATATTCATAAATTCAAGATTCAAGATTTTCTGAAGGTTAATGCTATCAAATACTTTTTCAGACCACTATATCTTTCACCCAATGGAAACGGTGCGAAGCTTCTACAGACTTCATGACCCCATGTCAATAGCCAATGATAGGGTGGTAAGACTCTCATCCAATTTTTCTCACAGAGTTCAAATACACATTCAAATTCCAACAATTTTCTACTGGCATTTGCTAATGTGTCATCAAAAAAATATATGTAGAATTAGCAGTTGGGTTAAATAAGTCTCAAAAAAACATTACATTTTGTTTATTGGTGATTCTGGATTTTCATGTTAAGTTTTAACTAACGAGTATTCCAGGGTTCTTATACAAACCCAAGTAACAGAAAAATAGATGTGAATATTACACAAATGCTGACTTGCATTGGTATGTTTGTCTTTTTCTCAATATTACAAAATTGTCGTGAATGCAGAGGTTGCCACCCAATTCGTTCGTTTCCATGGACATGAGTTACAAGACGTTGCTTGTCTCCAAGTTCCAAATGGCGTTCCGTGGAATATCCAACTCTTACGTTCAGGCAACAACGTGTACTTTGGTAACGTCTGGCAAGAGTTTGCCAACCGGTATAACATAGGGCGGTTGTACTTCATCCTCTTCGAATATGAAGGCAATGGAAGCTTCAAATTAGGTATAATGCACTGAGGCTGCACTAAATTTACTACTCCTCTTTTGCTTCCCAAAATGCTGCACATATCTAAGATGACGAAGAAGCTGTCGTAGTTATTTATTGTGATGAATCAGATGCTCTTGAGAAAGCCAATGCCTTCATAATAGTTAACCCATCATTTACTGTAGAAATCACAAAATCTCACGTGAATCCTCGACGTGGTTTGGTAATGTTCTTCTTTAATCGGTTTTCTTACACATTAATTTTACAAAGAAGTCAATAATTTCAAATTTTTACAGAACATACATGTTACATTTACGCGAAAGCAAATCGATGAAGCAAAGAACTACGTTGAAATAGAGGTTGCAACGGGCAATATGAATTGGGAGGTTTGTTGCAGTTTCCTGCTACCAGATAATCCACTGAAGCAACGCATCTGTTGGTACCCTTTCATCGAGCACAGCGGAATGAACATTGGGGATGCTTGTGTCGGCTGTGTTTAAAAAAATGCATTTCCCTAGCAAATGTGTGAAAAATATGGAAATATGTACTGTTTAAACTGCAAAACTCATAAGTGGCTTCTAATCTTCATTACACAATAGCTTGATGCATCATGTTTTTGATAATAGGATTATGTTTTGCTTTACTTATATCACATTTTCGTTATCTATCTCAAAAATGTTAAATAGCAGTCACATACAATGTTCATTACTAAATGGTGCACAATTTTACTATTTGCTAGAATTCGTATCATTCCATAACCATTCTATTACTCATTAACCTCCACTAGCACCACTAACTCCATCATGCCCCTCTTGCATGTATTTAAAGCTGCAACATCTAAAAAAATTCCACTATCCCCATCTCCTGAAAGTTAAAAAATTGGCAAAAATATACTATTCAAAGAAGCCATCCATTAACACATTTCAATCGAGCTATACATACATGCTCTCATCCTTTCTCCTCAAACTGCAAGTCCACTAAATATGGCATCCCCAAATGATTGAGATGGCGATTTAATGAATCAAGTGTCACTTCCAGTAAGTAGAGTGTCAGGGTGGACATTAGTGAAGAGAGTCGAACCAGTAATTTCAAACAATTGGGGCATCGCTTTGCCTCTAATTCCTTCTCCAACATCACAACTAGCTATAACTATGATCCATTTGACAGATTAAGCGGGAAGAACCTTCGATCATTGGAAGCCTAACTCTCACAAGAGCAATATAGTTGAACCAACAGACAAATCAACACATTGATGACTCAAGAAGATGCTAAAGTCGAGACCAAATGTCTTCAAAATCAGGAGGTGCTTCATGTGGTTCCACAATTGAGAAAATATGTAATGTACATTCACTCAGTTTCCATCAGTAGTGGAAGGCACAAAACAACTTTGCATGGAAGGCACAAAGGCGACATTGCTAATTCACTACTCTAAAATAATGGAATCTTCCCAAGGGGGACACATCCATACCATTATGCAAAAAAGGGGTTCGTTAGAAGCAGGAGGGAACCAGAAGCATATTATAGAAAACAAAGAAATCGAAATTGCACTTGCAAGAATGGCTGATAAGGAGACAATATACCGTAACTACCCCATGAAGTTTTATCCTGTGGAATAGCTAGAATGCTGAGACCGCTCTATTCAGAAGCAACTTTAAACATTTAATTTATCTCAATGGACCGTGTATCATAGCAGTTACCGAGACAAACGTCTATGGTGAAACTGCTAGGATTTGTACATCACTTGGCTTCGACAGGGGCTTTGTTGCAGATCCAGCAAATATTCAGGAGGAATATGGTTATTACGGGATAGTAATGAAGTCGAATGTGATATCATTCATATTTCGCAACAGGACACTCATATCTCAATTCAGGTATTTTAACTTAAGTGTCGTACTATATTACATCTTTATAATATGTTTGTGATTGCTTTTTCCATTTTATTACTATAGCATGATTCTGTTAACATATTATCGCAATACATGCATGCATGATGTAGCTTACTAGGACAGCCATCAAAGAACAATGTCCTACATTTTACAATTACAAGAATAGCATGTATTGAGGTAATTCATCTCATGTTGTGCAATTATATATTTTTTTGAGAAAAAGCTTGTCTTTTATTTAGATACGGGCTTTATCATTAGCCCAAACAGAGTACAATCTTTCAGGGTAGCTTATAGCCCAATAGTGCATTACATCAAGGCCCATGCCCAGTTTCGCCAAATTATGGGCTAATAAGTTAGCCTGATTCCTACACCAACAAACCCTAGACTTATAAAATACATTACGCCTTAAAGAGAGACATTTTAACAAGCTCTCTCTCTCGGAGCTTCCAAACGGAGCCTCAGCACTGAGACGATGAACCAACGATCTATTGTCACTTTCAATTTCCAGAGAGCAAAATCCTCTACTAACGGCTCCATCCATGGCATAAATGATGGAGTAAGCTTCAGCCAAGAATGAATCAAAGGTGAATCTGATGGGAAAAGCCATCGCCAGAACGAAGTTTCCCTCAGAGTATCGAACAACAGCTCCCCCTCCAGATCGATGGTCTTTGAGATAAATGGAGGCATCTACGTTCATATTTTAACTTCCCCGGAGCCGGAGGAGTCCATCTGACAGTTCCCAATTCTTCTTCTGTACCTGCATGCACCGATCTAAAGACCAAGATAAGTATTTCCCAAAAATTCTTCATTCGTAGCATGCGAATTCGATAAAATTTCATGAAAATCTTTATGTTCATCAGAGAATACTCTTTTGTTTCGCTCTAACCAGATACCCCACATCAGATGGCTGATAATTTGGAGATTTTCTTGTGTAGGTCATGAAGATATTTTTGAAACGATGTTTAAAAGGAAGGTAAGAGGGTACAATAGCAAAGTCTAGCAAAGGGGACTGGAAGATTTGTTTGGACCAGGGGCAATCAAAGAACAGGCAGTTTTCAGTCTCTTCCAAATGTTGACAAAGCACACAAGGTGTGGGTAAGTGAATCCCTTTCTTTACCGAGTTAGTCTTAACAACGAGGCAGTGATTGAAAGTCTTCTCCACAAAAATCTTAATTTTACCCGGAATATTGAGATATCAGACTTTGTTTGTACTGGAACAAGCAAAATTGAGATTATTTCTGTGAATAAGATGGAAGAAGCCACATAGTAGGCTGATTTAACTGTGTACCCACCATAAAGTTTAGACGACCAGATGAAGTTGTCAGTGAGAAGGGGATTACATAAGGGAATATTTAAAATTTCATTAGATTCCTCTTCAGCAAAATTAGAAGTAAATTTTGCTGGAATCCCAGGTATGGTAAGTTTTAATAAGATCAGAAACAGTGGAATTCAAGGGAAGGGTTGGGTAGCTATAGGGTTTGCGGCCCAAACCTATGGGAATCCATCTGTGGTGGTAAATAAGGGTGTTACGACCATTACCTATACCCTGTTTGACACCTTGGAAAACAATGTCGCAAGATTCAATAAGAGCTTTCCAAATATAGGAAGAACCAGGATTTGTTTCAATTGAAATGATGTCAGAATGATTAAAATACTTTCCTTTAAGAACTCTAGAAAACAAAGAATCTGGATATTTCAAAATACGCCATTTTTTTTGCCTAATAGGGAAAGATTGAAATCATACATATATCTAAATCCTAGACCCCCCCATTAGTTCAGAACTACACAAACTTCCCCAATTTTTCCAATAAATAGAATGTTTGTCAAGGTTGTTTGTCCACCAGAATTTAGCCAAAATGTTCTGAATTTCTTTAGAGAAAGAAATTGGGAGTTTTTAAATAGACATAAGATAAGTAGGGATGGATTGGCTCACAGATTTGATAAGAACTTCCTTATCGGCGGGTGAGAGAAGTTTGTCTTTATAACCCAAAATTTTGTTCCAGATTTTGTTCTTTTATACCTTGGAAAGTAACAATTTTGTTTCTACCAAACAAGGGTTGGAAGACCCAAATATTTATCATGATTATTGTTTACAGGAATGTTTAGAATTTGGGTGATATCGTGCTTAATATGGTTAGGAACACGGGGACCGAAAACGATTGAGGATTTAAATTTGTTAATTAATTTTCCCGAGGCAGCACAATATTGATAGAAGATTGAATTTCGAGTGATAGCATTTGTGGAAGAGGATTTAGCAAAAAAGATGCTATCATCGGCAAATTAAAGATGAGTGACACGGGGGGGGGGACCTTGTCCCGCTTTGACACCTTCTAAAACTCTATCATTAACCGATTGGTGGATAAGACTTGAAAGGCCTTCGGTACAAATAAGAAATAAGTAGGGACTCAAAGGATCCCCTTGACGAAGACCCCTAGAAGGGGTAAAACTGTCGCTTTTTGGGCCGTTAATAAGAATGGTAAAAGAGACCGAGGTCACGCAAAGCATAATTTTCTCAACAAAGGAAGTAGGAAAGCCCAATTTAGTAAAGATAAGTCTTAGAAAAGACCATTCAATGCGATAGTCCGTGACATTTTAAGGGATTTTGCATTTAGGGATTAAGGCAATGCAAGTGTCATTAATAGCGGAGATGTCACCACCATTATTTAGAAAATCAAGACACATGGAAATGATGTCATTACCAATAATAGGCCAATAAGTATTGTAAAAGATAGCAGGTAAACCGTCAGGTCCAGGGGCTTTAAGTGGTCCTATGGACTGTAAAGCATCTAACATGTTCGGTAGAAGGTTTTAAGAGCTTCTCAGCCATATAAGTAGTAATTTTAATAGGAACAGAATCTATAGTTTGGTAGAGGTTGATATCGGAGGAAGTTAAAATGATCTTTGTAGAAATTCACAAAATAACTTTTAATATCATTAATATTATGAAAAGTAATGTCATTAGCATCATTAATAGAAGAGATAGTATTTTTACGTTTGCGGTCCGAAGCGTGTTTGTGAAAAAACATGGTATTACGGTCACCTCCCTTTAACCAATTTACACGAGATTTTGTTTCCACAAGAGCTCTTCATTAGAAATAATTTTTTGCAATTGAGTTGACACAAGTTTTCTTTGTTTCAGGTTATAAGCATTCGGCTGTTTGGAAGATAAAAAAGAAAACCGTTTCAACAAAGTAGTCTTCTCCCTTTTACTGTTAATGTAATTTTTGTGACCCCATTTGCGAATGTATTTAACAGTAGAATTTTTCTTATGTAAAAAAGACTGTAAATAATTAGCATTAGGATTTAGGTTAGGCCAAACCTGATGGACAATGTCTGTGCACTCCGAGTATCGAGTCCAACCGGCTTGAAAGTGGAAGCGCCGACCAGTTGGATGAAAATGAGGCCCAGCCGATGTTGAGACAAGCACTGGTAAGTGGTCTGATCCCACTGTCTCGATTACTTAGACTGAATTATTCGGGTAAGTTCTGACCCACTTGTTCGACGCGACAGTTCTTTCTAAACTTTCCTGAACCGAGAAGGGGTGTTCACGACCATTCCACCAGGTAAAGAATTCCTCTTTAAATCCCAGATCACAAAGATAACCGTCCGCAAGAGCATCAACAAATGCATTAATCTGACCCCAACTGCGGAAATTCCAACCTCGTTTTTCAGAACCCGTTGTAATTTTGTTGAAATCACCAACAACTAACCACGGGTATGAAGAACCAGGGTAGAGGCGACGAAGAAAATCCCAAGAAAAATGTCGATATCTAGCAATAGGATCACCATACAAACCGGTAAAAAAGTAAGGTAACGAATCTGGTTCGGGTGGCCGTACAAAACAATGGATGTGGTATTTAGTAGAAGAAAGGATTTGGACGTCCACATCCGCAGTCCAAAGAAAACTTAAACCGCCTCCAAGACCAACACGAGGCTCATGCCAACCCTTACAAGACCAACACGAACTGAATATGCTTTTGGGATCGTAAGTTTAGTTTCCATAAGGAATAAGATATTAGGCCGGCGATCCCTCACTAGGGAGTTGAGGGTTTGGAACGCCGAGGCACTCCCCAGACTTCGGACGTTCCAACTGAAGATTAACATGATGGTCGGCAGGGCGGATTTCCACCAGTCTCTTCCTATTGGGTGGAGAGAGAAACGTCTCGATCTCCTTTGTGTTTTTTAACTCCATCCTCTGAATCATCACCAAGACTGCGTTTACCACCAACTGCTGCAATATCTTTAGTCACATTAATTACACTTCCCCTAGAAATGAGTCACAAATCTTCTTCAGTGTATTCATCATCACCGTCATTAACAGATGAATCATTCTTGGCTAAGTTAAGAAGTTCCAAATCTGATTCTTTCTCCATTTGTCGTAACATAAACTGTCCTTCATCTGAATCTGGATCAATTTCTTCGTCACTGTCCTCAGCACTGCTAGCCGTGTATTCGGTATTAGCATCTAGCTGCGGTGTTGTTGTGCGGGGGATATGACACTTCGATGGGATCGCAAACGGACCAAAGGCTGAAGTGGGGTCAGAACTATAACCCAAAACATAATCCAACATGGCTGTTGCAGTCATCCAGTGGCCATATTTTTGTGGGATCTGATCTAGGTGTATTTCCAAGTTGGTAACTTCCTCAATTTTACGAATTTCATGCCCCATCCATCGAAGCTTCTCGTATTTCAGAAGCACCCATTCAGAACGATCCTCAAGGAGATTAACCAAACAGGCACGCATCAATGGCTCGGCAGTTCTCACCTTAACCTTAACGCCAATGCATTTTCCGACGAGAATACCGCGTGTAGGAACCACCACTTCGGGATACCGTCCCATAATTGACCCAATGACCTTACCAGCTGTAGATAGTGCTTTCTGAGCTAGCAGATCTGGGCCACGTGGAAACCATCCAGCACACCATATTGTGCTCCATACACACTGGATCACCAGCCGCGCTGATCCACGTGGGGGCTGCGAGACAGAGCCCTCGCATACCACTGCACGGGACTTGTAGGGACTTAGTGGTTTGGAGGCTAGAGTAAGCCCTGTCGCGTGCGAGCCAAGCCCAAAACCCGGTCAATCCGGTCAAACCCGATCAACCTCGTAACGGTTCCGGTATTCACGCATAACGTGCTGTAACGGTCCCTAAATATAAGGACGAACGTGCCGTTGTGGTTAAGCTAATTAAGCCGCCATTAATGGGCGCATTAACCACACTACAACGGTCACGTTCCCTGCTATATATAGGACGTTAAACTTTCCATACAAAGGAGGACACACTAGCCATACGCGGAAGCTCTGCCAAACCTCTGTCTCTCTCTCAGACATTACTACTGCCTTACTCTCTCCCTACACACAACCCAACTCTTCCTGTGCCATCTCTGATCCTCTAAATACGGTGTACACGGAGGTCTCCCCGTCGGAATCTCTTGTGCACATTTTGGTGAACCCGACATGAAACTTACCAGCAAAAGCAACCATGTCTCAGGAGGATGATGTTAGCAACAGATCGCCTTCCACCGAAACTGCCTCAGGAGAGGAGACCCGCCGTACTCCTGCGACCCCCGGCGAGGCACCAACGCTAGAATCCTTGGACGCCACCGTCCAAGGTCAGGCGAAAGCTCTCAAAGCTCAGTCTGTGCAGCTAGAACGGATCCAGGCCGTTCTGGGCACCCTTGCACCAAATCCTTCACCAGCCACCGCCGTCTCTCAAGGAGGGGGAGTCCCTACCGCTTCGGGATTGGGATTGTCGACCACACCTCCCAACCCTAATCTACAGACTCCACCGGCGACTACGCAGCTGCCTTCAGTTCAGGGGTCAACAGCTCAGATGTTGCCTCTCGCTGCTCATACTCCTCAGCCTCCGGCTTTGGTACCTAATTCGGCATCGCAGTATCCCTTGCCTCCGTCAACGGCGATCTGGGGTAACGCGAGCGGCCAATATGTCCCCAATCCTCCGGCGGCGTATGTGTCGCCTCCGCCTGCGACAACCCCTCCTTCTGCTACCGAGGGAAGCATTCCAGAATGCATGACGTCTCTGCAGAAGCGCATGGACACAATTCTGGCTCACCAATCATTCGCGGATACCATCATCCCGAAGCTAGACAACGATCCACCCATCCCGCGGGAGATCTATCTCATGCCTAACCCGGTGGGGTATAAGGCTCCTAAATGGGACAAGTTCGAGGACGTCAACGGGAACGCTCATGAGCACGTCATGCGTTTCATCGATGTCATGGGACCATACGGAGCTGATCCCAAATTGCTAATGCGAGAGTTCCCAAAATCCTTGGGGAACGTAGCGTACAAGTGGTACCGAACGTTGGAGGCCGGATCCGTGAAGACTTGGGACGACATGGTCCAGAAGTTCTATACCAAGTTCTTCCAGATGGAAGAAAAGGTGACAATGATCCACCTCTCACGGATGTATCAGAAGTGCGAGGAGGACGGGATCACTTTCATCAAGAAATTCAGGGCGAAGTCCTTGGAATGCAAAGATCCAATGCTCGAAAGCCGGCTTGTAGAGATATGCCTGCAGTGCATGCGAGATGAATACAAAGGTATGCTCATCAACTTGCAAACACCTACGTTTTCAAAGCTAATTGAATGCACGAAGAACATCGAGCCTATAGTTGAGAGGCAGAAAAAGAAGAATGCTCCGGAGCGATCTGCGAGCGGTACCACCTACAAAATCGGGAGATTCAGTTACAAGAGGGGACGCGAAGCTGAGGTCAATACAGTTTCACCCCAGAAGCAAGCGAAGGTTGTGAACTTCGACGTACCACCTCTGCCATGTTCGGTGGAGGAGGCAAGCGACCTCTGCACGTAGTGGCGCAAGGACGGTGTCCTACCGCCGCTCGAGAAGATACCCTCCAAGGAGATGGTGAGGGACCCTAAGTGGTGCGAGTACCACGGCAAGGTCATGCACCCCACAGCGGAATGTAAGAAGCTCAGCATTGTGTTCAATCAGAAGATGAAGAACGGCGAGCTGATCGTCAGTGATCACAGGAAGGATGTGCGCAACAATCCACTTCCTGCCCATGCGGAGCAAGACTCAAAAGGCAAAGAGGTCGCCATGATCTCGATTGTGGACTTGGAAGAAGTCGCAGAGGATGGTCTACCCATCATCGCCGAAGTCCATGATGACGAGGACTACAGTGTAGACACAGAGGATGAACGTGCCGATCGGATGAAGGGGTCGCACGGCTTTAGCAGATTCTTCGACGAGATGAACTTCTCTGAGAAGTGCCGGACAGAAATGCCGAAAGCAATCTTGAGGATAGCGGAGGACTATGAGGAGGATCTTGTAGTCTCCAACGGGAAAGTCGTCAGGGCGTCTCGCTCTACAGAAAAGATTATGACCTTTTCGGCCAGCGACAAAAAGACAGATGCGAGCCACCAGAGGCCTCTGTACGTGACGGCCATCATCAACGGTGTCGAGTTCAAACGAGCATTCGTAGACGGAGGAGCAGCGGTCAATGTCGTTTCGCTACACACACTGAAGCTAGCAGGGATCCCCGAGCACAAGATTGTCAGGCGTCCGTCTCCGCTGATGGGATTTGGAAGCGACTCTAGAATGACGATCGGATGGATCCGCCTGGGCGTTCAGATAGGCAAAATCAAGTGCTCAGCGAAGTTCTATGTCATAGATGCGAACACTACGTATCACATGATCATAGGTCGAGCCTGGATTCATCGCTTCGACGCGGTTCCTTCGACAGCTCACCAGGTTATGAAAGCTATCTGGAACGACAGAATAGTCGAGATACCGGCTTCAACAAATCCATTCAACTTGGATGAAGCACATCTCAGCGAGGCGGTATGGTTCACCGAGATGGCGGACGAGCAAACACCGGGACCATTCAATCCCACTCCTTTACCTCTATGGGAAGATATCAAGGACCAGTCACCTGCGGGAGTGATGGTGACGAGGGAAGATGTCAAGGAAAAGCCGCCCACACGCGAAGAGGCGCCGCGAATCGCTTACCAGCGAAAGAGTGTGTACACACTGAAGAGAATTGCAAAGCATGACCCCGAAGGCAAGGAGATAGAGAGCTTCTACGCCAATGGGAAGAAGTGCTATCGCATATGAAGGTGCGCGGGGATGTCCTCACACGGGCATGGGGATATCCCTGGGCAAATCAACCAAATCGAGCAGATTGCAGTAACGGAAAAGCCAATGCAGGGCACTCCGGATGAGAAGCTCAAAGAAGCACCTGAATGCATGGAAGATAGGCCCAGGCCACAAAATCAAGAGCTAAAGGAAGTGTTCCTCAGCCCGAACGAGGAAAAGAAGAGGCCAGTCTTTCTAAGGGCGGACCTCACAAGCGAGGAGGAGCAAGGACTGCTACAGCTCATAACTGAATACAAGGATGTGTTCGCATGGGAGTATGACGAGATGCCAGGTCTGGATACAAGCATCACTATGCACCGTTTAGACATCATCCCAGGGTCTAAACCGGTAAAGCAGAGCACAAGAAGCTTCAGGCCGGAGCTTAACGTGAAGATCAAACAGGAGATTGTCAAACTCCTGGATGCCAAGTTCATAGAGCCGAATCATCATCCCACATGGCTGGCCAATATCGTGCCAGCGGTAAAGAAGAACGGACAGCTTCGCATCTGCGTGGATTTCCGAGATCTCAATCGTTTCTGCCCAAAGGACGATTTTCCACTGCCCAACATCGATTTGCTTATCGATTCAACAGCGGGCCATCGCATATTCAGTTTCATGGACGGCTTCAGCGGGTACAACCAGATCAAGATGGACCCTGAAGACGCGCGGAAAACTGCATTCATCACTCCGGTGGGGGTGTTCAACTACACAGTAATGCCGTTCGGTCTCAAAAACGCGGGTGCAACCTATCAGCGGGCCATGATGGCCCTGTTCCACGACATGATGCACAAGGAAGTGGAATTTTATGTGGACGACGTGGTGGTTAAGTCCAAGCAGGAAGCGGATCACCTCGCGGATTTGCGGAAAGTGTTCAATAGATGTAGACGCTTTCAACTGAAAATGAATCCCATGAAGTGCGCATTCGGGGTAACATCAGGGAAGTTCTTGCGATGCGTGGTTCATCGCCAAGGAATTGAGCCCGACCCTGCGAAAGTATCAGCCATCACTAGCATGACGCTGCCCCATAACCAAAGTGCCTTGAAGACATTTTTGGGAAAGCTATCATATCTGCGGAGATTCATCCCAGCGATTGCCGAAATCACCTGCTGTTTTAGTGCCCTTCTCAAGAAAGATGCCGTATACAGCTGGACTCCGGAGCACGAAGCTGCGTTCGAAAAGCTAAAGGATCTAATGACGTCTTCAAAAATAATGATCGCACCTCAACTGGGATCACCGCTTCTGCTATATCTGACGTCAACAAGGAGGTCCATAGGAGCACTCTTGGCTCAAGAGTACGAGGGTCAAGAGAGGCCTATCTACTATATCTTTCGCATTGTGCAGCCTCCTGAATCAAGGTACACAGACATCGAACGTCATTGCCTTGCCTTGTTCTTCGTGATAGAAAAGCTGAAACACTACTTTGCGTCGCACAAAGTAGTAGTGGTCACCAAAAGCGATCCCATACGATATCTGTTAACTCACACTACTCCTGGAGGAAGATTGGCGAAATGGTACATGACCATCTCTCAATACGATATCACATGCGTGCGACCGCGATCGATCAAGTCGCAGGCGGTAGCGGATCTGTTGGCACAGTTCCCCGACAATAGCCATGAGCCTATAGTCGAAGAAGAGCTCGAGTGGCCCGAGATATATGCAGTTGACGTGCCCTATTGGACGCTCCATTTCGACGGTTCGTCAACAAGGAAGTGCGGAGGCATTGGAATAGTCTTGACCAAGCCGGATGGGGAGGTCATACAGATGTCCGCAAAGCTCGACTTCGCAGTCACCAACAACGAGGCAGAATATGAAGCCCTCATAGCGGGACTGCGCGCAGCGAAGGCTTTAGAAGTAAGAAATCTGACGGTCATGGGAGACTCCAAGTGAATCGTCAAGCAAGCCTCGGGCGAATACGGTTTGAAGGAGATAAACCTTCTGTCCTACCGGACTCTAGTACAGAAGCTGGTGCAACAGTTCTGCGATGTGAGGTACGAGCACAAGCCCCGAGCAGACAACAGGCATGCAGATGCTTTGGCCACCTTGGGATCTAAGGTCAGTATAGACAAATGTCCCGCAAGGATCTCCATCGAAGTGCGAACATCGTCGGCATTGACAGAAGATGCGTGCGACGACGAACACATGGATGACACGGACTGGAGAAAAGCAGTCCTACGAGCTATTGCAGAAGGCACAAGCAGTGAGAGCTGGGCACTCACAAAGGGGTATTGCATACATGACAACACCCTTTACTACAAGGGTCCTGGCGGAATACTCATGCGATGCGTCTCCGAGCAGGAGGGAAAACTGTTGTTAGAAAAGATTCACCAACATGCTTGCGGAGAAAGTGAGGTGTCAATCTATCGGAAGGCTCAGAGATATGGCATTCACTGGCCAGACATGTCAACAGCCGCGGCCCTGATACAAGGGAAGTGCGAGAGTTGCGCACTGATCAAAGATTCTCTACTCATTGCTCTAACCGATGATGGCGCGGATTGGAGGAAGCCACTCTTTGACTTTCTCACTAAGGGCACCTTACCCGAATCGAGAAAAGAAGCGGAGAAGTTAAAAAGGAAAGCATCCCGATATGTGGTGCAGGAGAACTTACTTTGGCGAAGAGGCCATGAGGGCAACTTGCTGCGATGTCTAGACGGCAGGGAAGCACAAGAAGTCATGGACCTTTCTCATCAGGTGGAACACCAAGGAGGTGCGAAATTATGCGTGCAACTCCTCTCAATCGGATATTTCTGGCCCACGATGGAGGCTGATTGTCGCACCAAAGTACGACGCTGCCAGGAGTGTCAATTCAAAGGAAACCTAGTGCACGCTCCTGCTGTGGATCTACATGCATTGGGAACGCCGTGGCCATTTCATACATGGGAAATGGATTTCATTGGTCCCGTCCGACCAACTTCGCATGGGAATCATTTCATTCTCACCGCAACTGAGCTATTTACCGAATGGGTGAAGGCGATACCACTAAAGACGGCAAATGCGCTAGCTGTGGTCAACTTCATCCAAGAAAATATCATATGCAGGTTCGGAATTCCAAACACCATTCTTTCAGATAATGGTACTCCTTTTGTTAATCGCCAGGTGGCTGCGAAGTTAGCAGAGTACAATATCAGGCAAATATGTTCCACCCCTTACTACCCGAAGGGGAACGGGCAAGCCGAAGCGACCAACAAAATGCTGTTGAAGATTTTGAGCAAGATGGTCGCAGATGACCACATGAAATGGGCCGATTCTCTAAGCATAGCTCTGTGGGCTTACCGAACTTCTCCAAGGACGCCCGGGGGCCTCACCATTCCTACTATGCTATGGGCCCGAGGCCGTGGTACCTGCGGAGGTGAGAGTCAATTCGGCGAGATTGGCCTTTCACGCACTATACGACAATCAACGCGATCACGATTTAATCTTGCTGGAGGAAAAGCGAGAACAAGCTAAAAGGACCAACAAGCGGTATCAAGAAAGAATCGCTCGTGCTTACAATAAGACGGTCCAGCGAAGAGATTTCGCAGTTGGAGATTTGGTCCTGCGCGCATCTGACCATTGCATGCGAGAAGCGGCCCACCCAAAGTTCGCAGCCAATTGGGAAGGACCCTTCGAAGTCACAGAAGTCTTTGACAGTGGCCAGTGCAGCATACGAAGGTTGCACGGCACAACCTCAACCCCGAGTTCAGTCAACATGCGCTGGATTAAGAAGTACTATCCCTGACTTCTCTCATTTCATGCGTTTTATTATAACGTTGCTTCATGTCCTGTATGGCTATGATTTACACAATTTCCTCTCCCTTATGAGAGAATTGTAATCTTGTCTCTCCCATATGAGAGCGTTATAATGAAAGGATTCTCCCATATGAGAACTTCATATTTCTAGCTGTTAATTTTGCTTTATTTAGTTTGTTATTACTGTTAGCAATGGGCTATCCGCCACAATAGCAATCTATGCGAAATGCGATCTTAATTGATTATCTAAGCCTATCTGTTACGATAGCAATCTATGCAAATGCGATCTTAACTGATCATCTAAGCCTATCTGTCACGATAGCAGCCCATGCGAAATGCGATCTTAATTGATCATCCAAGCCTATCTGCCGCGATAGCAGCCTATGCGAATGCGATCTTAAGCCTATCTGTCATGATAGCAGCCTATGCAAATGCGATCTTAATCGATCTTCTAAGCCTATCTGCCACGATAGCAGCCTATGCAAATGCGATCTTAACTGATCTTCTAAGCCTATCTGCCGTGATAGCAGCCTATGCGAATGCGATCTTAATTGATCCTCTAAGCCTATCTGTCACGATAGCAGCCTACGAAAAACGATCTTAATTGATCTTCTAAAGCCTATCTGCCACGATAGCAGCATACGCAGATGCGATCTTAATTGATCTTCTAAAGCCTATCTGCCACGATAGCAGCCTACGCGAAAAATGATCTTAATTGATCTTCTAAAGCCTATCTGCCACGATAGCAACATATGCGAACATGATCTTGAAACAATCTTTCAAGCCTATCTGCTGTGATAACAGCGACATACGAATGCGATCTAAAGTTCGTCCTTAAGCCTATCTATTGTGATAGCAACATCATACGAAATGATCTCAAGTGATCTACAAAGGTCTATCTGATATGATAGTACTTACATTTGAATCTGAAAGCAAATCACAAGCCCATCTGCCAAGATGGCACAGCTGCGCAAACACGATCTCGAACGATCTAATAAGACATCTGCAAATTAATGAGGCAGACAGCAAAATGCGAAGTATGTATATAGCATTACATAAGGCGAAATATGCCGATACGCATGCGAAATTGTATTTTGTTGTAACGAGACAGCAGATAATACAAAAGCCATTTATCATTATGAGTCAAAAAGACTTACAACTTATCTGTCTAGATAACAGCTTACAAGCGAAAAAGCTCAAATCTAACTACGCAGCCAACATGGCTTACAATGCATTCGAAAAGTAACTGACAAGCCAGCAGTGACACACCGAGGGAATCATAACTGAGAAAGGATGAACCCAACGGTCCTAACACCGGCTATGCGATACGCAGATCTGCGGCCAAAGATCTGTAGCAAGTAGGATGCTTCTGCGAAGAGATCAACTCGCCATTCGCTACATCCCTAGCAGCAAGATCTGGGTGACGGTACGTCCAAGCCCCAGGATCTGACAAAGACCTCTGTCTGATCAAGATATGTACCGGAGGAACCTCCTGTTCCGGCGTACACAGTCGCCCAAAACAGGGGAAGCAGTCATTCCTCTGGTACTGGGTTCTTTGTCCTGATAGACAAGGGCATTGACGAGCCTCCTGAGTTCAAGAACGAAGAGGCAAGAGATCCTCCTCCAGGGATGCTGGAGGAGAATTCCGCCGTTCATTACGAGTCGGTAGCACGGTCACTACGGCGCTGCACCTCTCTGGGAGGCGGCCGGAAACATGACCTGCAAACATAATACACGAAGAAAGTTTTTCGAACACACATGAGATATCATCTCCATTTTCTTTATGATGGTTATAAAGATCAATGAGCCTCATAAAGCGGATCTTGGAAACTATTTCTATAGCACAAAGCGCAAACTCAGGTCTCATGACTTGGAATTGCCATGAATCAACGAAAAACAAGCGTTGAAGCCAGCAGTCGTAAGGACTCACGGCAAAGCACATTTTTGGGATGAAGAACCCAAATGGCAAAGACAGGGTTTATATAGACCTTGTGGAGACTCTTCAGTTGCCAAGATGAGTCAGCAGAATTCGAAAAGAGGGTAAGGTCAATCACTTACGCCTTGAAAAGCGGTAACGATCAATTACCCTACTAATGGCTACGACGATTCAGTTGCTTATCCTAATAAATGACGGACGGTCATGATTCGGATGGACTTCCCAAGGAAAGCGTGCTTATTTTACGAGAAATTAGCGCGAAAATCAAGCAGAATATCAATTGATGATGTCATAATTAGATATGTACAGAGACATTCCATCAAATCCCGGAAAGGGCAAAACGGGCATGTTCGTTCTTTTGTTAAAAAAAGGGGGGGAGAAACCCTAGCAACATTACATTAATGTTTCTAGTAACATTACATTAATGTTTCTGCTATTTGTTTGCTACTTTTCAAATTCAAAAAGTCAAAGCAAATTCTTGATCAAGGAATCATGAGGGGCGAACTGATGGCTCAGATTCTCTACCTGCTCCACTTCCTGCTTCAATTGCTCGCACTTAAAATTCATCTCATGATAGAGCTTCATAGCCTCTTCAGCCTTTTGCTTCTGCTGCTCCACCTTCAGCTTCTCAGTTGCGAGGTTCTGGTGGCCGAGTTTCAAAGTTACAGCTGCGCGAATCAGGGTAACTCTTTTCATAAGAAATGTGAAACCCAGTCTGCCTTGAACTTTGGCAAGAAGATTTTGGCACATGCCAAAAAGCAATTCGGCACTCTGGACAGAAATGGTCGCAGGCGTGGCCGCAGACAGCTGCTCCAAAATCCAAATGGCTTCGGTAAGAAACAGCCTCCTGTCAAAGGGCCCTATCTCCAGAGATCTCGCAAATGATTGGGGGTAGGTGAGGCGCATCCGAACTAGCCATTCCACATCAGTTTGCTTCAAACCTAAAGCAATGTCAAAGCTAAGTTATGCTATCAAACTCGCAAATGAATAATGCGAGATGCAAACAGCAAATCTCTACTTACCAGTTCCTTCAAGAATCTCACGAAGAGAAGGAATGCGCATTGCTGGAGTAGTCGAAGACTGCCCTCGCTCCATAGCTCTCCTGTCAGCTGCGAGCTCTAACCCCTCATAGTTAGGAGGAAGAGTATAAGCCGCACCAGCTGCGACTGCATTCCCGACCTGCGAGCCCCAAAAGCTCCACGCAGGAAGAGGTGCCACTAACTCAGTCATCGCCGGAAGCGAAGTGACAGCCGAAGTTGCTTGGCGAGGGACACTTTCAGATGCGGAAGCATCAACAGTACTTGTTCTTACTTCCTCAGCGCCAGTACGGACATCTTCTTCCATTAGCACAGCGTCAGCTTCAGCATCATCAGAAAGTTCGATGATGTCCTCAAGAGGCTCTCCTGCATGTTCAGCAGCTGCGACGGGCTTCTCGGTATGGGAACTCGGAATCGGAACATAGGACGCAGAAGGCTGACTTCTTTGCTCCAGCACAGGTTCCTCAGCATTGCCTGCGATATAAAATGCGATAGTATGAGGTAACTCGTATTGTACGTTATTTTACTATCTTTGCTAAAGCTAAGAGCAAGCACCTCCATGCGAAGGTGGGATTGAAGTATCTTCGTCATACACTAAACATGTGGAACCATGCCCTATTAGTGTGTCCTCATTAAGCAGGTCCTTAAAATGAGCGTGACCTGGGACGCGAAGAAACCAGTCATGATTCTGTTTCAAGTTGCTAAGGTCTGGTCCATGCATATCGTTCAAATGATTACCTGAAGGTTCTCCGCACTTGCCTACTAGCCAACGGCGAATGTCAGCTTTTGACACACCATGCTTTAATGCACCCACTACAACATCTCTATAAGTTACTGCGAGATTGAAGATCTCACCTTTATTGCCACCTGCGATTTCTTCAAAATCTACTTGGGCTTGCTCCAGAGCTGCTGCATCCTCTTCTAGAGCCGCATCCTCCTCCTCCGCCTGAGGAGCCACCTCTTCGGGAAGCACATCTTCCTCGTCAGCTGGACGCACTAAGTCGTCAACATGTTGCTCTTCGAGGCTCCGCTGTCTCACACGCTCGAGCTCCTCCTCTTCGCGCTGCCTTCTTCTTCGGCAGCTTCCGCGGCTGTCTTCCTGGACTCGGCAAGAACATCCTCGCTTATGGGATCGTCTGGAATGCCAGAATGGGTATCTCTCTTTTGTATCTTGGCCAAAAGGCCACCGATGGTCTCATCATCATCATCATCTGCGAAGAAACGATTGGTTTAAGAACGAGTTGCAAAAGAATTACGATAATGAGAAGGGAAACGCGATGGAGGTACCTCCTGATTCTTCCTCATGTATCACATTTGTTCTTTCTTCTTCTTCTTCATCACCTTCTCTGGGCTCCTGCCTCTCCTCTTCTTCCTCCTGGTTGAATGGAACAAAGGTCTCAACTGCGAGCTCCTTCCACGCTCTACTGGGCATGAGACCTTTGCCTTTATCCTTGACAGAGAGGGACCTCGCTGGAGGGGAAGTTGGAGCCTTCTAGGGGAAGAAATTGTGATTCCCTTTTGCCTGGGTCTCTTCGCTCTCGGCGCGGCAGTCGCTGGAGGAGACGGATTATCTCTGGGTGGAGACGAGGCCGGAGCATTATCTATCAGCGAGTCAGCAAAAGTATTCATGACTGCGCGAATCCTGGTTTCGACCTCGGGGTCCATCCTCGATGCTAGCAGGAATGACTGTCCTTGTCTTCTGGTGGCAACAATGGTGTTAACCAACGACTTGGAACGATCACCAGATGCGAATCTCCGCACATGACACTACAGCAAACAACATAGAATAAAGGCATCAACATGTGGAAATCAAGAAGCTTAACGCGCGCGGAAAAAGTTGCTTACCTTAGCAAATGTCTCGCTATATCTGATGACATGCGAGTCGCCTTTCTTAACTGCGACGATCTTTTCCTTCAGAATGACGTCAGGGCACAAATGGTTCTCATGATCCAACAATGAGTAGCAACCATATTCAGACTCGCTCAGACTGCAATTGGGGCGAAACGGAAAAGAGTTTCTTTTGATCAAGGGAGCTCTACTCGGCTGGGCGGCCGACTGTGTCTCGATCCTCGTTTGCTGGGCGACCCAGTATGCGAGCCAGTTCTGGGAACAGCCGCCCTCGCGGTTACCCGCAGGCTGCTCAAAGGGAAGATTGTTCATGAAGACTGTCTTGCACTCCTTTGTTAGCAAGCGCTTATAGCAACCTCTGATAATGGACAGGGGCCAGATTGATGGTGCCACTGCATCAAAGCCGAACTGGGGAGAAACTCGGGTGGGGTCAACATCCACGGTAAGCCTCTCATACCTAGGCGCGAGCTCACGAATGTGCTCTGCGAGAGCAGGAAGGGAACCTCGCAGACACCAGCAAAAGAATTCGCTATAGCGCTCATGGAAATGCGATCCCTCTTCGAAGAGGAGCTCTTCTGAGAAGACGACACCCTTAGAAGGGTACAGCTTTGGAAACCATCGCACGTTCTCAATGCGCATGGCATAGGGCCTGGCAGTGAACTCTTGCCGCTTGTCGCATATCAGGCTCCAAACGCACTTGGTATTGTTCGCTCCGAACCACCTCGCAGCCCTGCCACTGTTACGCTCCTCCGTCTCGCCTGGGGGACACCACTTGTTGGGCTTAAGAGCAGTCGGGGCATAGGACGGCCATCGCTCAAAGACCCACATTGTCAAGAAGGAAATGTTGACAAAAGTTAGTATATCGAGGCGGCCACGCGACTCCTTCATAGCCACAACTAGCTGATCCAGTCTATAGCACAGCGTGCCCAAGACCAAGGGTCCGAGTGCAACTCTCTGGCCAAGGGCGAGCTTCACAGCAAGCGGCAGAACGTGATAGAAGACCCCATCATGCGGGTGACCATCGATTAAGTACCTCGACAGCCATGCACAGAGGAAAGCACAAAGGGTCAAGTGATAGCCTTTACCCTCCACATAATTCTTGGCCTCCGGGTCTTGACTCAGAAGCTTCTTAGTGATGCTGCTGTTCGCGTAGTCACGAAAGAAGTACTGCACCCATTTATTCCAGGTGTTCTTCGCAGACGTGTCAACCAACTGCCAATTGGGAAGGGCTTTGGTAGTGGTCCACCGGGTGGAGATTTTCTTTACCTCTGATAGGCACTCCTCCATCCGCGTGTACAAGGCGATCTCCGCATCCGTCCTCAAGGGACTCAAAGGGTCCACTTCACCCATGGGAGACAGATCGTACAGCATGTGCACGTCCTCGAGTGTGGGGGCGGCCTCGAACTCAGCAAAATGAAAAGTGTGAGTCGCAGGCGAGAAGCGGGAAAGAAGGTTTAGAAGCATGGACTGGTCCAGCTTCACGGCAGCACCATTCATAGCACGAACAGCGAAGTATACGCCGGCCTCATTAAGAGTCGCAGCATGATCGGTCAACACATGGTCAATCCACTCATCCAAGTAGTCCAATTTCTGGACAAAAGCTTGGGTGGAAATCGCAGCATAGGGGAAGTACCCATTTTCGATTCCCAATCGAACCACGTCCTCGGAGCCAATCAACTCGAGCAAGGCTGAGTTAACTGGGGGAGTCAGTGTTAGCAATCCCTCATTGGGGACAGAAGCAGGCAATTTCTTCGCCTTAACCCTCGCGTGGTAGAAATTTTTGCCACCCAGGTAGGGGGCTTTTCGCCACAAAGCCTGCGGAAGATCAGGTATTTCTTCGTCCTCTTTGGTGGGTTTGGTTCCTTTTGTCTTGGCCATTCCTGCGGAAGAGCAAGAAAAAAGGGGGGAGAAATATGCCACACTTTAGTTTGAATTTCGAGATTCAAGATCTATGGAAAGAAAGATGAGCAGTTTCTGGTATCAATTTCAGAAATTAGAGGATTGCATTATCAGGGATTTCAAAACCCCATTCAAGATCCTTATCATCGAAGGATTAAGCCAAAAGTGGGTTCAAAGATCAAAGCTTCTTCACAAGTTTTCAACAGATAATATGTCATGGGTTTGCAGATCCAACACAGTTCAAAGCATACACTGGTATTTTAAATCGAAATCAAACAAGGCCAACCTTGTTTTCGCGAAGCCTGCTTGGATACACACAGTTGAAGAAGACGATTTGCAGTTCTGAATTGGTGATTGATTATCTGAATCTGCTCTCGAAGACTTCCGGGTATCATTCACTTTAAGAGAAAGAAGTGATGCTTTGCAACAATGGAGAGTATAAAGTGTTTATCCAAAAACAATGAAGGGTTGCGTCCTTTCAGTAGTCGAATCGCAACCGTCACCGTCGAATCGCGCAATCACAGGACAAGCTGACGTCACGCCTAAAACCCTAAAGGCCAGACGGCACGACTCTAGGGGTTTTAGGTCATAATGGCACGCACGGGGGCTGAATTTGCTCGTGTTTGAATTGGTGCGTGGCGGCGACGCGCATGTTGGTTTCCGCGCATGGAAGTCTATACAGCTATGAGCCTTCACGCGCAGAAAGGGGGCTAATGTAGATAGTGCTTTCTGAGCTAGCAGATCTGGGCCACGTGGCAACCATCCAGCACACCATATTGTGCTCCATACACACTGGATCACCAGCCGCGCTGATCCACGTGGGGGCTGCGAGACAGAGCCCTCGCATACCACTGCACGGGACTTGTAGGGACTTAGTGGTTTGGAGGCTAAAGTAAGCCCTGTCGCGTGCGAGCCAAGCCCGCACGCGACCTTTAGTAACTGCTTTGAGAGATTTATGGCACGAGCTCCATAAACCCGGTCAATCCGGTCAAACCCGGTCAACCTCGTAACGGTTCCGGTATTCGCGCATAACGTGCTGTAACGGTCCCTATATATAAGGACGAACGTGCCGTTGTGGTTAAGCTAATTAAGCCGCCATTAATGGGCGCATTAACCACACTACAACGGTCACGTTCCCTGCTATATATAGGACGTTAACCTTTCCATACAAAGGAGGACACACTAGCCATACGCGGAAGCTCTGTCAAACCTCTGTCTCTCTCTCCATTACTACTGCCTTACTCTCTCCCTACACACAACCCAACTCTTCCTGTGCCATCTCTGATCCTCTACATACGGTGTACACGGAGGTCTCCCCGTCGGAATCTCTTGTGCACACCAGCCTTCTCGTTATATCAGTTTGGAGAAAGGTTCCATATTTGAACCCAGAGATGCGCTTCGTTGTACAAACATTCTCTCATCCGTTTCCATGGAAACCACTGTTCCATCGCAATCATGGAGCCTCTGTAAAACCATGGTTGCCTATCGAGAATTGACTTAAATTGCTCTTCCCTCTCAAAAAAAAAATTGGTAGATGTTATTCTCTAGGGGAACCACATGAAAACCTATGGGGTCATCCCAAAATTTGGACATCACATTTGTTATATTACCGAAATTAACATTTTTGGTAGTAATGATCTTACCAAAAATGCTTTTTCGGCATTCGGCTTGACCATCAACCAAAGCTTCCGCTGGAATGGTGACTCCCCGTCCGAGTTGCAGCGCCCTAACATGATCCAAGGACCTTGAAGGTTTTCAGAAACAATAAGCCCACGCAGGACGTGTGGGTCGACCCAATTCAAATTTCAAACAATTACACGGGATCAATATGTACTGCATTTACTATTTTTTCATTTAAGGGAAGGAGTATTTTCTTTCCAAAGGAAAAGAGGGAAACCCTGGGAGGGCATAGGGCTCGTAAACCCTCGAAGGGCAGAGAACTCGTTTCACCGATCAGGATGTCTCTCTCTGAATCGCCGACCAGGACCAGCAACTCTCCCTCTGAATCGCCGACCAGCATGTCTACCAGCACGTAATCTCTCTCTCTCTCTCTCTCTCTTTCCGTTTTGTGCTTCTCTGCGAGCTCGGTTTTCTAATATTGACGCTCCATTTCAACGCGCTGTCGACTTGACGGAGCAGAGAATTGAAGATGGGGATTCGCAACCCTAAAAAAGAAGCTATTAAGCGGAAGCAACCTTTGGTTATTTCTCCAGTTGGTGATGAACTTGTTAAAGAATTGCTCAAGGAGGAAAAGACATTAGGGTCTACAATGGAGTATGGTTTGCTCGTCTTACAGGAGGTAAAAAAATCTATTTTCATTGCTGATGGTGCTTCCTAGTAATATTCTATGATTTTTCTTTTCTTTTATTTTTATTTTTTTTAACTGAAATGTTGGATTTGTGACTGGGTTGCAGGCTTGGGAAAAGTTGAGGTTTCGGCGAATAACAAAATACATGGCAGTCCAGTTCTACCGCCGTACCTACTGGCAGAAGCCGCCTGACAATGATGTAAGTACCTAAAACCTTTAGGCGCTTGTTTGATTAAATAATGTTTTCTATTTCGGGAACCGGTCAATTTCAATCTGTTCATGATAACTGGACCGTTGATAGGAATCTCAAGCATATGCAGGTCATTGTCCCAAGTCGGTGAATTACCATAATCTGTGATTGTGTTTTATACTGAGTTCAGTTTGATAATAGCTTTAAGGAAACCTCAAACACAACGGAAAATTTAATTTAGACTAGAACTTGAAGCTGGAAACATAATTGAGAACTCTCTGAAATTTAGTTCTTGTTTACTACTTCATTTGTTAAAATCTACGACATGCCTTTCATGAAAACCACAAGACACGGACCCCATTGAACTTCATGATCTAGGCTTTGATGTCTTGCCTTTACTTAATCTATGTCATTAAGACTTATAATAGATTGGCAATTAGAATAAGTAACAAAAGTACACCCTGCCGTTTACAGGACCATGTTAACTAAAACTCAACTTTAGTCCAGTATTTTAACAAATACCATGAAGGTATCCCACCCAAAGTATGTAATGTAATTTGTCGTTGATTAGAAGTGCTAAGATTAAATAAGTGAGGCTTATATAAAGGACAAATAAGGAACAATAAAAACCCGCCCTGTAGCCTCAAAGGTGTAGAAAAACAGTGGGTCGACGCTACATTCTTATGAATTCGATTTATCATTTTGAATTCATTCCCTGGGGTACTTCTAATGGGTTTCAGTAACGGATAGGTGTATATACAGTAATGAAGATAAGATGGACACACGCAGCCAGACGGGAATACCTTATTCATCAAGGAGCATAACCTGCTCAAGAAATTTTGTGCGAGTACTATTGTTCAGTCTGTGTTTATATTAATTGATTCATATAGAGAGAAAGATCAAGGGACTAAACCTGCTCAGAAAATTGTGCGCGGCCACTATTGCTCAGTCTGTGTTCTTTTTCTTTGTAGAGTAGAGATAGATGCTTGATGGAGATTTAGTGTTAGAAAAATATCTAGACGAAAAGAGTGTTGTGCTATTGTAGTTTCTGCATGTCTCAAGTAATTGAAACTGTTGATTGATAATAATTTCAATGTATGGCTCATGGAATTGATTGCTTGAATGAGAACTTGCTGTGTTTACTTCCCGAACTCACTTATGACTCTTCCCTTTTTGTTTTTGCTCTTTCAATTGCTAGTGGTGTGTATTATTTAGTCTCTATGAGATGGTTATATTTCCGTTGGCATGCCTCGTAATAGCTGCAAAGTTGGAAGAGACCCAGTACTTCCATATCGAATTGGACCATTGTTGATGAGGTTCTACCCCCCACCCTTGCTGAGCTCAGTTTGATAATAGCTTTAGAGAAACCTGAAACAAAACGGAGCCTGATGTTTAATTTAGACTAGAACTGGAAGCTGTAGTTGTGCATGACTGAATTCATTGAAGCTGTTGATTGATAGGATTGACAGGATTGTTTAAGTTCGATGTGCTATGTGGAGTTTCAAAAAGTCCGGATCTGGTTGCTGCTCTTTCGGCTGCTAATGATGTTATTTGTTGATCTCTAGGAGAAGGATATCGTCCCGTTGGCATGCCTTCTAATAGCTGCAAAGCTGGAAGAGACCCAGTACCCCCATTTCGAACCGGACATTTTTCATGACGTCTTACAGCCCCTTGCTGGTTCCTTCGATATGGCGAGGATGTACCTTATTGAACTTGATGTGCTGGCAAAACTCAAATGGGAACTTTACTGGGTCACTCCTTTTCACTACCTTGGCTATTTGATTCAAAAACTTGATTGCCCAGATGAGTACCGTGGAATTATGTACGATGCTGCAGACCTAATTGTGGAAACTGCACTAGGTGGAAAAATCTACTTCACTTTTTGAATAAAATCTTGGAATGCTGATGTTGTTTTAACAATTTAATGTGGTTGGTTTCTTTCATTTTGCAGATGATGAGTTCCTGGGTTTTTCACCATCACTTATTGCCGCAGCTTCTGTCAACCTGATGTATCTCGAACTCAAACAGGCTGATGTTCCCAATGGCTTCTTTGGCCTACTGGACGAGGTAGGATATGAAAATAAATAGTATAGTGTGAGTATGAACGGTTGTGAATTCACAATCTGAGTATGACTTCTTTTTTTGCTTGTTTTTATGCACTGTAGGAGAGGCCATACGCTACTCAAATGGCCTTTTGTTCACTCGCCTCTACCTTTTTCTTGTTTTGTGCACAGACAAATGTCAAGGCGTGTTTGATGGTCTTGGGGGCATTCCGTGAAAGGAAAAGAGGAAATGACAAGCATGCCCAGGGGAGTCAGAAGAAGGCGAGAAGATCCTGAATGAAGTCATGAAGCTTTGTTGAACGCCGTTTTTTAAACTCATATGATTGATTATCCATCAATGAATTTTATTGTGGCCATGGATGATAAATTTTGTTGTGCTGCTGTTAGAGTTCGTTCCGCACGGAACTTGGTAGTACTCTGCGTATTGTTTAAACACTGTTTACTATCCACTTGTCTTTGATTCGTTCCTCTATTGCATAGTAGTATTATTGTGGGTTGCCATGTGTTTTCTTTTTTTGTGTATGCGAAGTTTTCACATACCTCTCCATTGAGACTCTACAGGATTATATTCAGTACCGTTTGGGGAGAGTATTCACCTCTACCTGGTGCTCACGTGTTGCTAGAAGCATCACATAGCTACTGCGAATCACCCGACGGGTACTCCCTTCTCGAAATACAACATTGAAACTACGAAGCCCGTCCTTGGTTCAAGTCCTTTTCTTACCAGTATGCAGCGGCGGGGTTCCCTAGACAGCTTTTATCGTTCAACCGGTAGGACCGTTGGCTCAACCGGTCAAGCTGGGGGTTCACTCACATAATTATATTAAATAATTATTTCATAATATATCATAAATTTGTATTAACAGATTTGGGGTTGATTTGGTAATGCCGTGATGGTTTAGAGACCGCTGTAGGAAGTAAGGTGAGAAAGTTATCGTGGAAATCTACTCAAAAGTGTTAAAGAGAATGTGATATTTAACAAAATGTCTATTAAACAACAAGATAAAATCGGGTGACGAAAAAAGAAAACCCATAAAAAGTCATAAATAGAAAACCAGTTTTCTATTTGAATTTTACTCGTGAACACATCAATATAACTTTGTTTGGGCTTAATAGTATTTTCTTTGGGACACTTCCTTGCTACTATTGAGGGACGCAATGAAAAATGCATAATTAAGGGAGGTATTTGTAGTTAGTGGAAACTTGGGGAGGGAGGGGGGTTGGTTAGTTTAGGTCGAAGTGACCCATGAAAACGCCGAAGCTATCGAAGCCCTCGTACTCCGCGTAGCCAAAGAGAACGGGACGGATGGGTCTTTGAGCATGATTGTGCTACAAAATTTTAATATACATTACCATTATTATTTAAATCAGAGAATTATATGTGACACGGTCTATTGATGGCAATCAATTTAATCTCTCGGAACATGACATCAAATTTTGAAAAAGAGAATGGTCATCGAACCGACTAATCATCGATTTGAGGTTCAATCGGTGTGATTGTTGGTTCAACCGGTCAAACTGCAGGTTCACATAATATTGGTCCCTTGTGAGAAGAAGGAGGTAACGGGGCACTAATAGAGGGGAAAAAGGACAAAAATACCCCTAAAATTTGACGAAATTGCCTACTACAAAGGCCTTTTCCTTCCCTTCTCTTCCTCATTTCTAACCCTAGCCAACCTTTACTCTTCCTTTATCTTTTCCTCCTCTCTTCCATATTAAGACACAACCCACCTCCACCATCAGAAATCTCCAGCACCTCCAACCTTATCTCTTCCTCTCTCTCTCTCTCTCTCTCTCTCTCTCTCTCTCTCTCTCTTCCACTTCTCTTCTCTCCCGACACAACCCAGTTCAGGCTTTAGCTCCTATGGTGGCGAGAGTCCGGGCATCGGTCAGCTTAACCGGTGGATATTTTGACAGAGGAGAGTTGGGCTATCGTGCGTTTGGGGCTTCGATCGCCTTCCCGGAAGGTTCTGTCAAGACCGTTGCTCCGGACGATCTTGCCGACGATGATGGATGTGCCTTAGACGTGGATTGCGGATAAGATGGTCCTCCTACACCGTACCCTTATCGGGGCCTTGATTTTGGAGCTCCGTTTCCCTCTGTCGCTGACCTTGGTAGAGTTGCATCTAGATCTCGACTTCTTCTTTCACCGAGTGAATATGAGTCTCGGCTTCTTCCTGTGGCCGAGATGCTTTCTAATTAGGGTTGTGATGCTTTCTAATTTGGGCTGTGAAGTGGTCTATGTTTTGGTAATGGGCTATCTGAGTGGTCTAGGTTTGACTGTTTTTCTCAACAATTAATCCTCTTGGTGCTGTGTTGTTCAATTTTGTTTGGCCTTTCAAATTGGTTTTCTTTGGAAATGGGTATTGTTTGTGACCAACTTTGATTTTTTTTTCTGGAAATGGGTAATGTTGTGTTAGACGACGGATGTTTGGGGTCCCTTTGATTTTTTGGTGTCTCTTGATTTACCCCCTCTATTAGGCGATGATGAATTCCATGAATTGAATTCATTTGATGAGAAGTTGTTACTTTCCGGGGGGTGCATTGTTTTGCAGCCATGGTAGGTGCAATCTTCTTTTCCTATTTTCATGGTTGGTGTTGCCTGCTGCTGTTGCTGCTGTGTTCGTGGTGGGAATTGAGTGGTGGTGGGGGTGCTGGTAGGGATTCAATGGTAGTGGTGGTGTTGCTGATGGGGATTTGGTGGTGGTGGAGGTTGTGGTCAATGTTGGAGTAGATGACCTAGAGGCAATCTGAATTTTCAGTATGAATAATGTTTTGGCTAGAACATTCATTTATTATTTATGGAGATATTTAATATAATAAAGTCAATAAATTACAACTGTTGTTTATCTTAAATATCTCTAGTCAAGTCTTTTGATTAATATGGAGATATCAAGTCTAATACATGGGCATACATTAGGAGTAATCGCATACTGGATCGACCCACCACGAGAAGGCTACATATAAATTATGTGAATGTCACAAGTGCTTCTCGTAGTGACAGTGGTGTTGTCGTCCTTAGACTTGAAGTCACTAGATACTCTAGTTGTGAAATATCATGTTTGATATTATCAAACGTTACACCGTAACAGGGTAATTATAAAGATGGTAATCAGATATGATAGGAAGCAAGCTGAGAGTGGGTAGTGACGTAGAGAGAATTTTCCCTTCCACATAATTGGAGTAAATACGGAGATTTGAGTGGTAGTGCATATGAAATATCTTGACAAACTCAGATAAATCAATATGTGATATTGATGTTATCTGTACAGATAAACCTACTAACAGGATCGAGAAATTATGGATTGGATATACGAGTGAGACACTTATGTCTCATTTCCAATCCACATATGGAGATGAAGCGACATATGTTGGAATAGATTCCCTAGAGGAAATCTTATTTAGTATGAACATTATATTTTGGCTGGAATAATCGTTGTATTTCTATGGAGATATTTAATATAATGAAGTCCTTAGATTTCAATCGTTGTTTATCTTAAATAACCCTAGTCGTTTATATTGATTAATAGGACGATCAACTGTAGACTAGTATCTGGATAGATTGATATGGAGATATCAAGTCTAGAACATGGGTATGCATTAGGGATAATGGCATACTGGATTTACCCACCACGAGAAGGTTACATTAATTATGTTAATGTCACAAGTGCTTCTCGTTGTGACAATGGTATTGTGGTCCTTAGACTTAAAGTCACTAAATACTCTAGTTGTGGAATATAGTGTTTTGATATCGTCAAACACTACACCGTGACTGGGTATAAATAAAGGCGTTTATCGAACATAATAGGTAGCAAGCTTAGAGATGGTAGTGATGTAGAGATGATTTTTCCCTCCCACATATGGGAGAAAATATCCACGGCCACTAGAGGTGTAGTGATTGTAGAATGTCTGGCCAGACTCAGATAAATCAACCTGGGATATTGATGTTATCTTCATGGATAATACTATTCCCAGAATCGAGAAAATGTGGATTGGAATTACGAGATTGACTTGTATGTCTCGTGTTCAATCCAAATATGGAGACGAAGGGATAATACAATGCGGTAACATTGGTCACAAGATTTTTTGGATAACTGACTATTTATATTAGTTGGGTGGCGTAGTTGTGTTTCTAGACACTGCTATATGTTAGTGATTCTTACTACCAACTAAGTAGAAACCTATGTGGTCACACACCATATGGATTAAACCAGACTTCAGGATTACTCAGTAGGACTATTTAAATAGAAGGATCAATATGCAATAACAAGCAAACTTAGTAGGACTAATTTTTAAAGTGGACTAACCCGTGTATAGAAAGGATTAGTGTTGGGGCGAATATGTTGGTAATAAGGAGTAATTAACTATAAGGGCACTCCTAGCTTATTTTCTCATAAGTGTGTTTCCACAATTGAGAGAGAACAAAGCAACGAGAGAGCAAGACAAGGAGGTTGAGACCTCCCCCCCCCCCCCCCCCCCACGTCCGCCCCTCCCTCGCCGTCGGCCTCGTGAGGCGCGACCCTCTTGGGTGTCCTGTTTGCGTGACCTTTTTCTTACTCCTTCTTCCGTTGCTAGTAAAAAAGCGTGAGAAGATTCCGGAGCAATCCTAGGTGTGGGCATTCTTAAATACGTGGACGCTATTCTACGTAAAGTGATAAAGTCAGACAATCAAGGTACACGATTCTAATATCCCTTACCATCGTTATGATGCTCGATTGGCGATTCACGAGGGGTCTTAACCAAATCCAAATTATTGTTTTTCCGCTGTGCAATTCGTATCAAAACCCTACAGTTGTATCATAGCCACATGTAATAGCGCATAACGTGTTTTATGGGTTACTGTTTTGTCAGTTTTTCACTATTTTTACACTTCTTAGCAAAAAAATGAAATTGGCATAATGATGCAAACTGAATATGATTCAGAAGGGAATGAGCTAATTCGAATCGTCGTATAAAAATTATCGAATTCCATTCACATATGATGTGTCTTTTGGTGATCTGAAATCTAGGGTTTGGGCACAATTTTAATGGGGGAAAATGTGTTTTTCTTAGAAATTGGAGATAGGCAAACTTGGTCAGGAAGGAAGGAAGGAAACAACCATAGGGTTTGACCCTAGGGCCGTCCGCCCCCTCCTTGTGCGCCAAGCATGACACGCCCAAGGGCCGCCCCGACCTAGCTAGCGGCTTGGCCGCATGGGCTAGAGCCGACTTGCCCAAGGCCTTGTGGCGGGTTCGGCTAAAGAGTTTGTTGGGCCCCTTGGACCATTTTAACCCTAGAAAATCCCAAAATCAATTAAAATTGACCATGCACGTTAAAATTGGATTTTAACTGTATTATGAGCTTTTGCATGGTGATTGGATGTGGCCTTATATGCGGATGTTTATTTTTGTGGTTTGGTTTTATTGTAATAAATGTCATTAATTAAGTTTTACGGCATGCGTGTCGTCATCTCCTCAACTTGTGAGGTCTTTCTATTTAGTATAGGTACTAGCTAGTATTAGACAGTTAGATGATAGTCAAGACATGGAGAAGAAGTTTAAAGAATTTAAGAAACCACAATAAGGCATTATTCCACATGCTAAGGCGCATGGACTATAGATGGAGGCACATGGAGATTAGCTTGCTGGTTTTAGGGCTTATAGATATTCTCATTGGCTTGGGAATATGTTAGTTTTAGGAGGCCACATCCACATCCCGTTTATTTATTATTTGTGGTTATTTAATTTGTTGTTTTGTTATTTATTTTTTGTGTATGGATGATGCATGCAAATTCTGACGAGATAAAAATTAAAAACCCCGAATTTTTTATGTTGGGATTGCCCAACCCAAATAAGTAGATATGTTGGATCAACAAATCAATTAAAATTAAAGGTAAAATTCCTCAAATTAAATATTGTGTTTTTTGCCTTCTAGTTACTTAACACTCGTCAAAACTATAATGTATTAAATTCGGGCTTGCCAAAGCAATGAGATTTGATTCTTTATAGGATGACGCGATGGCACAAGCAAGTAATGTGAAATTATTGAAGTAAGAGGTTGGACGCAACTAGGCTACTTCTATAGGATTGAAAGCCTAGATGCAAGACAATTGGGATTATCTTTGGGATAGATAAATAAGGAGTTGTTTGCCCAATTGAAGCAAGAGTTGCATAGGATAAAATTAGAAATTTTTCCTACCTAAATAACTAATTCTTGGGTGACTTGCCAAAGCAAGGTGAAGAGGAAGTGAAATATGGATCTTGGCCCCTAGAATATATATATGATATTTTCCGCATTAATAAAGAGGGTTTCTAATCCGAGAAAAATAGTGTGAGGTATTTTTAATAATCTAGCCATTATTAAATGTAGTCATTTGTTCACAAAATACTAAAACTTGTATATTTATCATATTGTAGAATACCAATGGAAAACAATTCATCAAATTCATCACAATCCCTAAAATCAGTCCTTGAGAGGACAAGCTTTCAAGAAATAACTTTCTGGACTAGTACAGAAACTTGAGAATTGTTCTTAACCAAGAAAGAAATTGTACATTCTAGAAGAGCAAGTTCCTGAAGGTCCAGAAAATAATACTGTTGCAGCCATAAAGGCATATCAGAAGATCGTTGACGATGCTAATGATGTGGCCTGCCTTATGCTTTGAACCATGAGCTCCGAGCTTTAGAAGCAACATGAGGACATGGTTGAGTATGATATGATTATACACTTGAAGTAGCTCTTCCAAGAGCTAACTAGGCATGAGCGTTATGAAGTGTCCAAGGCATTGTTCAAATGTGATATGTCAGAGGGAAACCCGGTATGGCCACATGTACTACGCATGATTGGGTACTTAGAGAGTCTCATACTTCTGGAATTTCCAGTTGGTCAAGATCTGGCCACTGATCTCATCTTGAAATCGTTGCCTGATAGTTACGGGCAGTTCATTATGAACTATAGCAGGAATGAGATCTGGTTCCATATTCATGAAAAGCCGGGTGGCGCCCTTCGCCCAGGGGACGTCGGAAGGAGAACAATGTCAGTAAGCCTCTGCCAGATTTTCTCAATATGTTGAGGACAGCTGAGTAAAGCATCAACAAAGGGAAAGGCAATGCCATAGTGATGGTCAGCAAAGGAAAGAGCAAGCGAGTTGCATCTACCTCCAAAGGAAAGAGCAAAAAAGTTGCGAAATCTAAGGAGCCTACTTTAAAGCCTTCTAGGGGTGTGAATAAGGGGGAGTGTCACTACTGCAATCAGCCTAAACACTAGAAAAGGAACTGCCCAAAATATCTGGAAGATAAAAGGCTTGGAATAGTGATTCCACCACCACCAGGTATTTTTGTTATAGATGTCAATATGTCTTTCTATTAATTTTGGGTATTGGATACTGGATGTGGATCTCACATTTTTCGAAATGTACAGGATCTAAAGAGAAGCAGAAGATTGGCTAAAGGGGAGATAGACTTGCGCGTGGGCAATGGAGCAAGAGTTGCTGCATTAGCCGTATGCGTTTATGAGTTATCTTTACCTTCTAAACTTATCATAGAATTAGAAATTTTTTATTGTGTGTCTGGTATGAGAAGAAACATTATTTTCATTTCTTGTTTGGACAAGAAATGTTTTTCTATTAAAATAAAGGACAAGTGTTGCTTCATTTATTTTGATGGTTTGCATTATTGTAACGCTTTATTGTATAATGGATTATATAATCTTGATCTAGATAACTCCTTCTATAACATTAATATCAAGAGGAGTAAAACTAATAATTTAAATCCTACTTATTTATGGAACTGTTGTTTAGGCCATATAAACGAGAAAAACATTTCTAGACTCTATAAGAATGGATTACTAGACTCATTTGATTATAAATCATATGAGACATGTGTGTCTTGTTTATTAGGAAAAAAGACAAAGTCCCCTTTCAATTAGATAGGTGATAGGACTAATGAGAAATTAGCTATCGTGCATACTGATGTATGTGAGCCATTTTTCACGCCAGTCAGAGGTGGTTATCTTTATTTCATTACATTTACTGATGATTTCAGTACATATAGATTTGTATACCTTATGAAGGCCAAATCAAAATTCTTTGAAAAGTTCAAAGAATTCAAGAACGAAGTAGAGAAGCAACTTAGAAAAAGTATTAATCCTCTATGATTGGATCGTGGAGGAGAATACTTAAGACAAGAGTTTGAGGATTATCTTAGAGAGTGCGGGATCTTGTCCCAACTCACTCCACCCGGAACGACATAGTGGAATGTCATGTCCGAGAGAAGGATACAAACTATGTTGGACATGGTTCGATCTATGAAGTGTCAAACTGATCTTCCATTATTATTTTGAGGGCACACTCTTTTATGTGTGAAAGGGGAGTATGCGGGTAGAAATGCAGTACAGATACTCTAGAAGGTGGGGTTGAATCGAGTATGCAAATTTTTTGTAAACGTTGCAGAGATGAGACTTTCTGTGAAGAGTAATGAAGTTCAAGGCCTTGAAAACAGTTTCAAGCCTTTGAAGTGAAATACAGATTAAGTAAAAATAGACAAGTCTTTTTCAAGGCCTTGAAAAGAGTTTCAAACCCTTGAAAACAGACTATTTTGAATGCTGTGTAAGACAAGTATGAGAAAGAAATGATACATGCAAGAGAAACATGATTTATAGAGTTCACCCCACTTGGACCTACGTCTCTACCTCAGGGTCTTCTCCCCGCAGGATTTTCAACAAAATTATTATTAATCAAAAGCTAAGCCCTATATCTCAAGCACATAGATATGCCTTACTCTTTTACAACTTGTGGTTCTCACAAAACTATCTATTACCTGCTCTAGCTAACTGATTAGCTAAGAATTCTCTACTGTTCACTTTGAACAATCCTTGAGAATGAGAGATAGAAGTAGTATAAAAATAATATACGAATTAAGCTCAGAAATAGAAGAACACCAGAAGTGGAACTTCAGAGAGAAATGCAGTGATCTTCTGTAAGATGGATTGTGAGAATGATGTGCTTCTTTGATGCTTGTCAATCCTGAAATTGTGTCTCTTTTTATTCCCGTTGATTATATATATATATATATATATATATATATATGTTGCTTCAAAATGAGCTCTATTTATACAGCTCAGATGCTCTGCAAATCTTTCCTGATTTTCAGCAACAAACTTCCTGTTTTTTAAGAAATAACTTTGACTCTTTTAACAGCCTTCTCCAACAGATAGTTGATCATAATCTTCAAATATATTGTGCCGATCTTGTCTTTAAACATATGAGAAGCTGTCATGAGTGTCTGATTGATCACAGAATCACATTCGCTTAATGTTTCCTTTCTTGCAAAACCCAGGTTAGGAAACCAATCCTGCAAAATAGGAAATGAAATTTTCCCTGCAAAACTAAGTCAAACAGGTTAATTAGATGAGGTCTGAGTGAATCAAAAGATTTTGTATTTAATCATCAAGTAATAACAAATCAAATATAGGGTGAGAGAGTTAGAATAAGATCAGAAGAACTCAGAAAAACTCCCCCTTAGAATGCATATATGTTTGACAGTTTCAAGGCTTTGGACATTCTTTCAAGGCCTTTTCAAGCCTGTGAAAAATTTTATTCAAGGCTTTGAAAACTGGTTCAAGGCCTTGAAATAGCTCTGTATTTCAAGCCTGTGAAACTTGTGAACTTACAATCTCCCCCTTGATGAAAGACAAAACCGTAATCTGTTTGATCCTTAGTTTCTGCAAAAAATACTTATTAGGACACAATACAAAAAGTAATAACACATAAGTTCCAAAAAGATCCACAGGTCACTAAAACATAATAACAACCTAAGATTTCTCCCCCTTTTTCACTTTCATCAAAAAGAATGACAAAAGGTTGGATTAGAGTCTTTGGAAAATTTTGAAAATAAACTTAAGAAAATAGTAGGATAGAAAGAATAGGCAAGAGTTTACGGGGTGTCTTCATCTCCATCATGTTCTACCTCTTCCTCACTATCTTCATCATTAGCCTGTTCTTCTGCAGTCTCTTCATCCACACCAGCAGCCTGATGTTCAGTAGTAACAGCGACTTTTTAGACTTCTTCTTCTTCTTCTTCTTCTTCTTCTTCTTCTTCTTCTTCTTCTTCTTCTTCTTCTTCTTCTTCTTCTTCTCCTTCTTCTTCTTGATATTTATCAGCAGTGCATCTGAATCAGGACTGTCCACTTCTTCTCCCTCTTGAGCAACTTGTTCATCTAACACCTCCTTTCATTTGTCCTTGTCTTGAGCAGCCTCTTTCTGGTTCTAGTGTTCACTGGGCAAGTTCTTGTCAGTACCATCCTTCTTGAGACCTTCTCCAGCTTGAAAGACATCCTCTGGGACATCAAACACAGTCATGCTTCTGAAGAAGGTCTCCACCATGTACTTTACCTACCTGAGATCAGTCTCAAATCCATGATGATTCTCTTTAATTTCACCAAATTCCATCTCTAAACCATCAAGTCTCTGAACAATTGAAGACAAATCGAGAGGCTGTGAGGTTCGGCTTGAAGTAGGAATCAAGGTCTTGGGCTTAAGAAACTTCTTTGCACCCAATTCTTCTTCTGTCAACTCAGAATACAGCTTCCAAGTTTTTGCCTTGGTCTCCACCACTCCAATCTTCTCAAATCCTTTCTCATTAAGCAAACCAGATTCAGAACTGAGGACTCTTCACCAGCAGTTGGAATCTCAAGGTGTGGGAAGAGAAGTGTGAGCAAATTTGCATACGGTAAAGGATGCTTCCCATGCATAACCAGATACATAATGTATATCACCCTCTTAGTGATCAACTCCTTAGAATTTTCCCTTGGAAAAATAAATCTCAACAAGATAGTGAATAAAACCTTGGCTTCAACATTTAACACATTGTGTGTTAACTGTTTGGATGAGGTAGGAGTGTTGGGTAGATAGAATTCTTCTTTAGCTAATTTCAAAGCTTCACTCTTGGGAGGGTAATTGGTTATGTCATACCTCTCAGGAAAGCCTAAAACAGATGCAAACTCAGCATGATCTAGCTCCATATTGACACCAGCAACTCTGGTCTGAATAACTACGCGAGCAGTGTTCTTAAGTTGGTTCATGTTAAGGTAGAAGAATCTGGTAAGTCTTGGATAGGCTAGCTCAGGAGGGTTCAACATGAACCAAAGAGAGCTTTCCTTTAACATTATAATGCAATTCAGATTCCTTCCAAGCAACATAGGAAGACTGACCAAGCTACAAAAATCAATAGACCTAGAGGCAAAACCATCCAACCACTGACCTTTGGAAGGGTTTGTGACGAACCAAGATTCATCAGGAGCAGAGTTCTTAGAGTAGATCTGCAAGGCTCTTTCCACATTGTCTTCTGGTTCTTCCACTGTCACATTTTCTTTTCCTTTTTCAGCTTGAGAAGCCTTCTTGTTTTTCTTCATCTTCTTGGGAATGAAGATCTATGTTTCTAGTTGCTTTTCTGCAGTATTTTTCTCTTTCTTCTTCTTCTTCTTGTCCGGGGATTTCTTCTTCGGTGGAGGAAGTTCTGTAACTGCTTCTGCACTGGGAGTCCTAGAGCTTGAATCCCCAATGATTGTTTGAACTGCTTCCTCGACTTCCTGATGCATCATGTCATGGAATAAATCCATCATCGCGCGTTGATACGTGGCTCCTGCATTTTTCAGACCGAATGGCATAAAAGTGTAGTTGAAGACCCCTACATGTGTGATGAACGTCGTCTTCTTTGCGTCCTCTAGATCCATTTTGATCTGATTATAACCACTAAATCCGTCCATGAAACTAAACATTTCGTGGCCTGCGGTGGAATCTATCAGAAGGTCTATGTTTGGTAAAGGGAAGTCGTCCTTCGGGCAGAATTTGTTCAGGTCCCTGAAATCGACACATACGCGAAGGCTCCCATTATTTTTTAAAACAGGGACTATATTTGCGAGTCAGGTCAGATGGTGGTTAGGCTCGATGAATTTGGTATTCAACAACTTAACAATCTCCTCCTTGATTTAAACATTTATGTCGGGCCGAAAGTTCCTCATACTTTGCTTGATTGGCTTTGACCCTGGAACAATGTCCACCCTATGCATAGTGATGCCTTGATCCAGCCCTGGCATCTCTTCATAATTCCATGCGAACACATCCTTGTACTCCTTCAATAATTGAATTAGCTCTTGTTCTTCCCCCTCGCAGAGATCCGCGCTCAAGAAGACTGGTTTTCTCTTTTCCTCGGTGGGACTCAGGAATACTTCCTTTAATTCTTGCTTATGTGGCCTTGGGCGATCCTCCATGCATTCAGGAGCTTCCTTGATTTCTTTTGATAACAAATCCTTGTATTTATCCGGAGCTTCCATCAGCTCATAAACTTGTCCAGGGGCACTTTCAATGGGGTAGGTCGAGGGCGACCCTGTGCATCTTTGGATGCGATAGCACTTCCTCTCTTCGTGTTGTTCTTCACCGCCATGTTGTAAGATCTTTTCAAGGTATAAACTTTTTTCTCGCTGTAAGCCACTTTGGGGCTTTCTCCCTACCTAGGCCACTTCTTCATTGACTCGTGTCGCGTTGTCATTACTCCGGACGTTGATTGAAACTGTATGTTTTCCCCTTGGGTAGTGGGGTCAAGTGATTCGATGATGGGGTGGCTCTGTCTGCGAACCACGCTGCTTCAGGTAAGTTTTCTTCCTCCAGGTCGAAGGGACTTACTGAGGCGGGTATCACAACCACCCTGTCTTTGCAGATAGCTTTCACTACTTGATGAGCCGTAGAAGGCACGACATTGAAGCGATGAATCCACGCTCGCCCGATGATCATATGGTAAGTTGTGTCAGCGTCAATGACGTGAAACTTGGCGAATTAGCTAATCTGCCCGATCTAGACTCCTAATCGAACCCAGCCAGCCATCATTCTGGAGTCATTTCCGAAGCCCGCCAACAATGATGGCTTCTTTACGATTTTGATTTGAGTGACTCCTGCTTGTTGCAAGGTTTTGAGTGAAACCACATTAACCGCAGCTCCACCATCGACAAAGGCCCGCTGGAATTTGACGTGGTTGATGGTGGCCGTCACGTACAGTGGTTTCTGATGTTTGGCATTGCTACTTCTGTTCGAGCCATCAAATTTCATGACCAGACCTCTTGATTCCTCACCGTGGTCCTCGGCTACCTTGAGGATCGTTTTTGTTATCTCATGTCTGCAGTCGTCTGAAAGATTCATTCCGTCAAAGAACTCAGCGAACCTGGCGGAGTTCTTTACCCACTCGGTGCGTGAATCCTTTGTGTCAAAATCGTAGCCCCCATCTTCATGGATCTCCGCAATGTCTGGGGCCTCTATATCCGCGACATATTCAAGGTCCAAGATCGAAATCATGGCTATTTCCTTCCCCTTGGACTTCCTCCGCGCGTGAGACGACAAGAAGTCGCTACGCACTTCTTTGGACGGCTCCTCAGCGACTAGCTGCCCCTCCTTGATTTGCCTATTCATCAGCCATCTGAGCTTTTTGCATTCCCTGGTAGGGGGTATGACCTTTCCATGGCATTCGCATCACCTGGGGTCTCGCAGTTGTTCCCCTGTTGGCCTATGTTCTAAACCCGGCAATATTCCGTACTTTCGCCATTTTTTGCAAAGACTGATTGCCTCCTCGATCGAACAGGACAAAGGTGGTGCCTCCTGAGGCATAGCCCGCTATTTCTTGTTGGGGGATGATACTACATGGACACTAATATCTCGCATCCATTTGTAGTTGTACTTTCCCACCTTGAAGCAGGGATTCGCCTGTTTACGCTCGTTAGCGTACCTCTTTTTCATCCTTTACACCAGGGGGTTCCACGTTCCTGGTGCTTTCCATCAATCTGGAAAAGGTAGGCATATTTAAGTTAAATAGCATACCTTTGTGTTCGTCGCGCATGCCATGAAGGCATATCTCCACCAGCCGACTTTCCAGGACATCATCCACACACTCCAAGGACTTGGCCCTGAACCTTTTGATGAGGGCGACCCCCTCCTCGTCATGCCTCTGGTACAAGCGTGAGAGGAGAATAGTGGTGACCTTTTCTTCAACTTGGAAGAATTTGGTGTAGAACTTCTTCACCATGTCTTCCCATGTCTTGATAGATTCTGCTTCCAGGGTCCTATACCACTTGTACGCAACAACTCCCAGAGACTTGGGAAACTCACACATCAATAATCTGGTGTCTACTCCGTGTGGTCCCATCAGGTCGACGAATCACATCACGTGCTCGTGTGCGTTCCCGCCGACTTCATCAAACTTCTCCCAGTTGGGTTCTTTGTATCCCACAGGGTTGGGCATCAAGTCGATGTCCCGCGGAATGGGAGGCGCGCTGTCAACCTTTGGGATGGTAGTACCTGCGAAGCTCTGGTTCGCGATGATGTTGTCTATACGTTGTTCCAGGGCCGCGAAGCCCGGAATGTAGGGCATGGTTGGATCATAGGGAGGTGGTGGCGGGAGTTCATGGCTGCCTAAAGCCCCACTTGCATGATAAGGCACCGCCGGGTATGACGCCGGGTTTCCCATCGTCATCGGGACGCCCGGCGCCTGAGGCCTAAGGCCACCGGAAAAAGAGGATTGGGCGACAGACGTATGCACTATTGAAGTGGTTACCGCCACCGGTAGAGGTAACGGGGCTACCGATGGTGGGACTGAAACCCCTATAGTGGTGTTTTGAGCAAACCTTCCAAATATTGTCATGATTTGAGCAATCTGGGCAGACTGGGCCTGAATCATCTGGGCTTGACTCTGAATCGTGGCTTGGAGTGCCTCTATAGAGGGTCCACTGCCGGTAGCTGTCTGGTGTTGACAATGGTGTTGAGTGGTCTTTCTTCCCTTGAGGTTTCCTCGTTGGAAGGGGACTGGTCACCATCACGAACATTTCCGTTTGAAGAAATTTCTTCTGGTTGGTTTTGAAGGATTAAAGCTCTGAAGATGAGTGTTCTGTAGGGTTTTGATTCATGGATGCGCAACGGAAACAAAATTAAACATGAAAAACCCTCCAAGGATCACAAGTCAATAGACATAACGATGGTAAAGGAAGAAATCAATAACACACCTTAGGGTTCTCCTTTGATGACTTCAAACGCGAATTGTGTCACGTTCTCTATGGTTGATCCACGCCTAGAGTTGATTCCTAGATCTCCCAAGTCCTTGGTGCTAGCCCGGAAGAGGAAGAGGAAGAAAGATCACGCAAAACGAGACCAAAAAGGGGCTCTCGGCCTCCTTGTGGCCGACGGGGACGGGCGGCGGGCTAGGGGGCGTTCGGCTCCTCTAGCTTGTTGCTCTCTCTCCTTTTGTTCTCTCCCACTCTTTTTATGTTCAATTATGAGCATAATTTGTTGGAAGGAAGGAAGGAAGGGTCCTTTATATAGTCCAACAACTCCTTGCCAACTACCTAAAGGACTTATTCTAGTCCTACTAGAATTCAATTTAGTCCCTTCCTTGCAAATTAGTCCCTACTAAGTTTGCAAGGTTTTGCAAAGTGATCCTTCTAATTAATTAATCCAATTAATTAATTCCCAAATCTAGTTCAAATCTATATAGCGTGTGACCCCATAGGTTCTATCTAGTTGGTAGAAACTATTTGCTAATATGGAGCGGTTTCTAGCAAAACATCCATTCTAGCCAACTAATAGAATAGTCATCTTGACAACCTTTGTACAAGTAATTGTCTCATCCCGTTGTCTCTATATCCGGATTGGACACGAGACATACAAGTCACACTCGTATATCCAATCCACAGTTTCTCGATCCATGGGAATAGCCTTATTCGTGCAAATAACATCAATATCCCATATTGATTTATTTGAGTCTTGCGAGACATTCTATAAGCACTATCCCTCGAGTGGCCTAGGATATTTGCTCCCGTTATGTGGGAGGGACAAATTCTATCTACGTCCACTACGATCTCTAAGCTTGCTTCTTATTGTATCCAGTACACGCCTTTATAACTACCCAGTTACGGTGTAGCGTTTAACGCTACCAAAATCACAATAATCCACAACTAGAATATCTAGTGACTTCAAGTCTAAGGATGACAATACCATTGTACCGCGAGAAGCGCTTGTGACTCAACATAACGTGTATGTAGCCTTCTCGGAGATGGGTCAATCCAGTGCAACATTACCCCTAATGCACACCTATGTGTTGGATCGTGATATCTCCATATCAATCCAACCCCATACTAGTCTATAGATGATTGTCCCATTTAATCATTATACTGGACTAGGGATATTTAAGGTAAACAACATAATTGTAAATCTAACGACTTCATTATATTAAATATCCAATAAATAATAAATGAATTTCTAGCCACAAATAAATTCATACTAAACTAGATTGCCTCTAGGGCATCTATTCCAACATGTTCACGTCGGGTCCACCAAATTGTGCTCACTGAAATCCCTCGGAGAGATCTAAGTGTGCACCTTAAGTAGAGGATAAGGACACAGAGAGATGTAGGGTGTGTGTAGGGGAGAGGGTTCCCTTCTTCCAGATGACACTTGAACAGTGCCTTAGAGACCTCATACCTCTCTACCCTTGCCTGCTCTTGGAAGAGCTGCTTCAGATGCTCGATCATATCGACAGCATTCATGTTTTCGTGTTGCTTCTGAAGCTCAGAAGTCATGTTGCATAGCATAAGGCAGGCCGCATCATTAGCGTCATCAACACGCTTTTGATACGCCTTTAGGGCAGCAGGTGTTTGGTTCTCTGGACCTTCTGGAACATGCTCCTCTATCGCGTACAGTTTCTTCTCTTGCTTGAGAACAATTCTCAAGTTTCTGTACCAATCAAGAAATTTGGTTCCAGAGAGCTTGTCCTTCTCAAGGACAGATCGTGGGAAATGTTGTGAACTCGATGAATTGTTTGCCATTTGGAATTCTACAAAAGGAAAATACGCAAGTTTTAGTATTTGTGAATTTTTGACTATATTCAATAATGGCTAGTTTATCAAATATAGCTCCCACTATTTTTCTACGGATTAATAACCCTCAAGATATTAATGCAGAAAATATCCTTATATTTTCTAGTGGGCCAAGATCCATGTTTCCTCTCCTTATGAGCTTGCTTTGGCAAGTCACCCATAATTCGACTACTTTAGGTAGGAACAATTCCAATTGCATCCCATATGCAACTCTTGGTTCAATTGGGCAAATAACTCCTTATTTATCCATCCATATGGATAATCCCAATTGATTGCTTCTAGGTTTCTTAATCATATTAATTGCCTAGTTGTGTTCAACCTCTTATTTAAACAATTGCACACGAGGTGTGCCATCGCATTCTATCATTATGAACCAAGTCGCCCTGCTTTGGCACGCACGAACTCGATAAATAATGATGATAATGAGTTTTTAAATAACGAGAAGGCAAGAACACAATATTGGAATTTTGAGGGATTTTTAAATTTAATTTTAATTATTTTTGTTGATCAATATCAACTAATCTATCTATTTGAGTTTGGGCACAACTCCAAATAATAGACCCGGGTTGTCTAATTATCTTATTATCCTAATTGCATGCATCATCCATACACCAACCACACAATAATAAGACAATAAAGTAAACAACCACAAAATAGAAATTAAACGTGATGTGGATATGGCATTTTCTAACTAAGATAATTCCAAGCCAATTGAATTATATATGAACCCTAAAAGCAAACACATCTCCATGCGTCTTGATATTTTGGTCCATCCTTCATAGTCATGTGGAAAGCTTCCATGCTCCATATTTAGTGGCTCCTTTGGCTTTTGGGCTTCTTTTCTTCAATCTTGGCTAACAATCTACTTTATCTAGCACTAGCTAACTTCTATACTAAATAAATTGATCTTTTGGCTAACAATCCATGCTCCATCTTTAGTGGCTCCCACTAACCTTCTTGTAGACACAAGACTCATCTTCGTTTCTGATGAAGCCAAACTCTTTGACTACTTCATCAAAACGTCGATTCCAACTCCTAGAAGCTTGCTTCAATCCATAAATGGATCGTTGCAGCTTACAGACTTTGTTGGCTTGCTTTGGATCCTCAAAACCCTCCGGCTGTATCATATACACGTCCTCGAGGAGATTCTCATAAAGGAATGCTATTTTGACATCCATCTGCCAAATCTCATAGTCATGGTATGGTGCAATTGCAATTAGGATTCGGATGGATTTGGTCATAGCGACTGGTGAAAAGGTTTCATCATAGTCAATACCATGAATCTGTCTGAATCCTTTAGCCACCAATCGGCCCTTATAGGTAATCACATTACCATCCATGTCGATATTCTTCTTGAAGACCCACTTGCACCCTATGGGCCGCGCCCCTTCGGGTGGTTCCACCAAAGTCCATACTTTGTTGGTGTACATGGATTCCATCTCGGATCTCATAGCTTCTAGCCACTTCTGAGAGTCTGGGCCATTCATGGCCTCCTCATAGGTAGTAGGCTCATCATCTATGAGCATCGTGTCACCGGAATCGGTCACAAGAAGTCCATACCTCTCGGGTTACTGGCGCACTCTACTAGATCTACGAAGATCTTGTGTTACCTGAACAGGTTGTTCCACAACTGCTTGTGGTTCCTGTTTATGTTCCATAATCGGTTCAGTGATTTGTGGTTCTTGAACCTCTTCAAATTCTACATTCCTCCCACTTGCTTCTTTAGAGACAAACACTCTTTCTAGAAACACGCCGGTCCGAGCAACAAACACTTTGTTCTCGGTTGGATTGTAGAAATAGTATCCCTTAGTTTCTTTAGGGTACCCCACAAATTTAAACTTATCCGACTTTAGCCCTAGCTTGTCTGATTGTAAACGCTTTACATAGACATCGCAGCCCCAAATCCTCATGAACGTCAGTGTGGGACGCCTCCCACTCCACATCTCATATGGTGTCTTCATGACTGATTTAGATGGAACACGGTTAATGGTGAAATCTGCACTTAATAGAGCGTAGCCCCAAAATGATAATGGAAGATCAGTTTGACACATCATAGATCGAACCATATCCAATAGGGTTCGATTCCTCCTCTCGGACACGCCATTCCACTGTGGCGTTCCGGGTGGAGTGAGTTAGGACACGATCCCATACTCTCTAAGATAATCGTCAAATTCTTGGCTTAAGTGTTGTCCTCCACGATGCGATCGTAGAGCCTTGATACTTTTGCCAAGTTGCTTCTCTACTTCATTCTTGAATATCTTGAACACTTCAAAGGATTCGGATTTTGCCCTCATGTGGTACACAAATCCATATCTACTGTAATCATTAGTAAATGTAATGAAGTAGACATAACCACCCCTGGCAGGCGTGGCAAATGGCCCACACACATCAGTATGTATGAGCGCCAATTGCTCACTAGTCCTCTCACCTTTCTTATTGAAAGGGGACTTTGTCATTTTTCCCAATAAAAAAGCCTCACATGTCTCATATGATTCAAAATCAAATGAGTCTAGTAATCCATCCTTATGGAGTCTAGATACACGTTTCCCATTTATGTGGCCTAAACGACAGTGCCATAAATAAGCTGGATTTAAATCATTTATTTTAATCCGCTTGGTATTAATGTTGTAGACGGGATTGCTTAGATCAAGGACATAAAGTCCATTAAATAATTGCGCACTAAAATAGTGAATATTATTTAAATAACAGGAACAACAATTGTTCTTTATTGAAATAATAAAACCATCCTTGTCCAAACAGGAAATAGAAATAATGTTTCTGCTCATAGCAGGCACAAAATAACAATTATTTAATTCTAAAACTAATCCTGAAAGCAGAGATAGCTCGCACACGCCTATGGCTAACGCAGCAACCTTTGCTCCATTCCCAACGCGCAGATCTACCTCTCCTTTAGCCAATCTTCTACTTCTCTTTAGATCCTGCATATTTCGACAAATATGAGATCCACATCCAGTATCTAATACCCATGATGTAGAGACAGTTAAATTGACATCTACAACAAAAATACCTTGTGGTGGTGGAATCACTATTCCAAGCCTCTTGTCCTCCAGATATTTTGGGCAGTTCCTCCTCCAGTGTCCAGGCTGACTGCAGTAGTGACACTCACCTTTAGTCACACCTTTGGAAATGCCACCAACAGGCTTAAGGGCAGGTTCCTTGGACTTGGCAACTGACTTGCCTTTGCCCTTGGAGGATGAGGCAAACCTTTTGCCCTTTCCTTTCTGTACCATCATAATGGCCTTGCCCTTACCCTTGTTGATGCTCTGTTCAGCTGTCCTCAACATATTGAGTAAATCTGGCAGTGGTTTCACGATCTCGTTCATGTTATAGTTCATGATGAACTGTCCATAACTCTCAGGCAACGATTGCAACACGAGATCGGTTTCCAACTCTTGGCCGACCGGGAACCCTAGTCGGGCGAGATTCTTCAAGTACCCGATCATACGAAGTACATGGGGTCCCACCGGGTTCCCTTCTTCCAGATGACACTTGAACAGTGCCTTAGAGAACTCATACCTCTCTACCCTTGCCTGCTCTTGGAAGAGCTGCTTCAGATGCTCGATCATATCGACAGCATTCATGTTTTCGTGTTGCATCTGAAGCTCAGAAGTCATGGTGCATAGCATAAGGCAGGCCGCATCATTAGCGTCATCAACACGCTTTTGATACGCCTTTAGGGCAGCAGGTTTATGGTTCTCTAGACCTTCTGGAACATGCTCCTCTATTGCGTACAGTTTCTTCTCTTGCTTGAGAACAATTCTCAAGTTTCTGTACCAATCAAGAAAGTTGGTTCCAGAGAGCTTTTCCTTCTCAAGGACAGATCGTGGGGAATGTTGTGAACTCGATGAGTTGTTTGCCATTTAGAATTCTACAAAAGGAAAATACGCAAGTTTTAGTATTTGTGAATTTTTGACTATATTCAATAATGGCTAGTTTATCAAATATAGCTCCCACTATTTTTCTACGGATTAATAACCCTCAATATATTAATGCGGAAAATATCCTTATATATTCTAGTGGGCCAAGATCCATGTTTCATCTCCTTATGAGCTTGCTTTGGCAAGTCACCCATAATTCGACTACTTTAGGTAGGAACAATTCCAATTGCATCCCATATGCAACTCTTGGTTCAATTGGACAAATAACTCCTTATTTATTCATCCATATGGATAATCCCAATTGATTGCCTCTAGGTTTCTTAATCATATTAATTGCCTAGTTGTGTTCAACCTCTTATTTAAACAATTGCACACGAGGTGTGCCATCGCATTCCATCATTATGAACCAAGTCGCCCTGCTTTGGCACGCACGAACTCGATAAATAATGATGATAATGAGTGTTTAAATAACGAGAAGGCAAGAACACAATATTTGAATTTTGAGGGATTTTTAAATTCAATTTAAATTGTTTTTGTTGATCAATATCAGCTAATCTATCTATTTGAGTTTGGGCACAACTCCAAATAATAGAGCCGGGTTGTCTAATTATCTTATTATCCTAATTGCATGCATCATCCATACACCAACCACACAATAATAAGACAATAAAGTAAACAACCACAAAACAGAAATTAAACGTGATGTGGATATGGCATTTTCTAACTAAGATAATTCCAAGCCAATGGAATTATATATGAACCCTAAAAGCAAACACATCTCCATGCATCTTGATCTTTTGGTCCATCCTTCATAGTCATGTGGAATGCTTCCATGCTCCATCTTTAGTGGCTCCTTTGGCTTTTGGGCTTCTTCTCTTTAATCTTGGCTAACAATCTACTTTATCTAGCACTAGCTAACTTCTATACTAAATAAAATAAATCTCACAAGTTGAGAAAAAATTGGCAGGCAGACTATAAAATCCTAGTTAATTATTACAATTAATTGATCAGCTCGCAGGCCGTAAAACCAAACCACAAAATTAAACATCCACATCAAACCACATCCTAAGGCCATATCCAATAACCATGCGAATTGCACATAAACAGTTAAAATCCAATTTTAACGCGCTTGGTCAATTTTAATTGATTTTAGGATTTATAGGGTTAAAACGGTCCATGGGCCCAACAATCAAATTGCCCGGGCCCAAAAAGGTAAACCACAAGGCCCTAGGGCCGGCCCGGCCCATAACCCACACGCCTAGGCCGTGGGATAGGGCCGCCCGGCCCCTAGGGTGGCCAACCATGGGCGGCAAGCAAGAGGGGCGGTCCCCTAGGGGGCCGAACCTCCTTGAGGGAGTTGTTTCCAAAACAACTCCCTTGCTTGGTGCCCAAGTTTGGTTGTTTCCTTGTTTTGGGAGAACTCCTTCTTCCCCAAGGATTCCCAAACCCTAGATCTAAGATCCTAAAATTTCTCAAACTCACCAATTCATGCATCCAATGCAAAAATTAGATCTTGTTATGATAGATTATTGACAAATTGCATCCCATGCTTGATTCGTCTTCTTTTACGCGATAAACAATTAATTTAAGGTGTAAAACAACTAAAACGTAACACATAAACCACGTTTATGCTCTACGACCTGGCTCTGATACCACTGTAGGGTTTTGATTCATGGATGCGCAACGGAAACAAAATTAACCATGAAAAACCCTCCAAGGATAACAAGTCAAGAGACATAACGATGGTAAAGGAAGAAATCAATAACATACCTTAGTGTTCTCCTTTGATGACTTCAAACGCGAATTGTGTCACGTTCTCTATGGTTGATCCACGCCTAGAGTTGATTCCTAGATCTCCCAAGTCCTTGGTGCTAGCCCGGAAGAGGAAGAGGAAGAAAGATCACGCAAAACGAGACCAAAAAGGGGGCTCTCGGCCTCCTTGTGGCCGACGGGGACGGGCGGCGGGCTAGGGGGCGTTCGGCTCCTCTAGCTTGTTGCTCTCTCTCCTTTTGTTCTCTCCCACTCTTTTTATGTTCAATTATGAGCATAATTTGTTGGAAGGAAGGAAGGAAGGGTCCTTTATATAGTCCAACAACTCCTTGCCAACTACCTAAAGGACTTATTCTAGTCCTACTAGAATTCAATTTAGTCCCTTCCTTGCAAATTAGTCCCTACTAAGTTTGCAAGGTTTTGCAAAGTGATCCTTCTAATTAATTAATCCAATTAATTAATTCCCAAATCTAGTTCAAATATATATAGCGTGTGACCCCATAGGTTCTATCTAGTTGGTAGAAACTATTTGCTAATATGGAGCGGTTTCTAGCAAAACATCCATTCTAGCCAACTAATAGAATAGTCATCTTGACAACCTTTGTACAAGTAATTGTCTCATCCCGTTGTCTCTATATCCGGATTGGACACGAGACATACAAGTCACACTCGTATATCCAATCCACAGTTTCTCGATCCATGGGAATAGCCTTATTCGTGCAAATAACATCAATATCCCATATTGATTTATTTGAGTCTTGCGAGACATTCTATAAGCACTATCCCTCGAGTGTCCTAGGATATTTGCTCCCGTTATGTGGGAGGGACAAATTCTATCTACGTCCACTACGATCTCTAAGCTTGCTTCTTATTGTATCCAGTACACGCCTTTATAACTACCCAGTTACGGTGTAGCGTTTAACGCTACCAAAATCACAATAATCCACAACTAGAATATCTAGTGACTTCAAGTCTAAGGATGACAATACCATTGTACCGCGAGAAGCGCTTGTGACTCAACATAACGTGTATGTAGCCTTCTCGGAGATGGGTCAATCCAGTGCAACATTACCCCTAATGCACACCTATGTGTTGGATCGTGATATCTCCATATCAATCCAACCCCATACTAGTCTATAGATGATTGTCCCATTTAATCATTATACTGGACTAGGGATATTTAAGATAAACAACATAATTGTAAATCTAAGGACTTCATTATATTAAATATCCAATAAATAATAAATGAATTTCTAGCCACAAATAAATTCATACTAAACTAGATTGCCTCTAGGGCATCTATTCCAACATGTTCACGTCGGGTTCACCAAATTGTGCTCACTGAAATCCCTCGGAGAGATCTTAGTGTGCACCTTAAGTAGAGGATAAGGACACAGAGAGATGTAGGGTGTGTGTAGGGGAGAGGGTTCCCTTCTTCCAGATGACACTTGAACAGTGCCTTAGAGACCTCATACCTCTCTACCCTTGCCTGCTCTTGGAAGAGCTGATTCAGATGCTCGATCATATCGACAGCATTCATGTTTTCGTGTTGCTTCTGAAGCTCAGAATTCATGTTGCATAGCATAAGGCAGGCCGCATCATTAGCGTCATCAACACGCTTTTGATACGCCTTTAGGGCAGCAGGTGTTTGGTTCTCTGGACCTTCTGGAACATGCTCCTCTATTGCGTACAGTTTCTTCTCTTGCTTGAGAACAATTCTCAAGTTTCTGTACCAATCAAGAAATTTGGTTCCAGAGAGCTTGTCCTTCTCAAGGACAGATCGTGGGAAATGTTGTGAACTCGATGAGTTGTTTGCCATTTGGAATTCTACAAAAGGAAAATACGCAAGTTTTAGTATTTGTGAATTTTTGACTATATTCAATAATGGCTAGTTTATCAAATATAGCTCCCACTATTTTTCTACGGATTAATAACCCTCAAGATATTAATGCAGAAAATATCCTTATATTTTCTAGTGGGCCAAGATCCATGTTTCATCTCCTTATGAGCTTGCTTTGGCAAGTCACCCATAATTCGACTACTTTAGGTAGGAACAATTCCAATTGCATCCCATATGCAACTCTTGGTTCAATTGGGCAAATAACTCCTTATTTATCCATCCATATGGATAATCCCAATTGATTGCCTCTAGATTTCTTAATCATATTAATTGCCTAGTTCTGTTCAACCTCTTATTTAAACAATTGCACACGAGGTGTGCCATCGCATTCCATCATTATGAACCAAGTCGCCCTGCTTTGGCACGCACGAACTCGATAAATAATGATGATAATGAGTTTTTAAATAACGAGAAGGTAAGAACACAATATTTGAATTTTGAGGGATTTTTAAATTCAATTTTAATTGTTTTTGTTGATCAATATCAACTAATCTATCTATTTGAGTTTGGGCACAACTCCAAATAATAGACCCGGGTTGTCTAATTATCTTATTATCCTAATTGCATGCATCATCCATACACCAACCACACAATAATAAGACAATAAAGTAAACAACCACAAAACAGAAATTAAACGTGATGTGGATATGGCATTTTCTAACTAAGATAATTCCAAGCCAATGGAATTATATATGAACCCTAAAAGAAAACACATCTCCATGCGTCTTGATATTTTGGTCCATCCTTCATAGTCATGTGGAAAGCTTCCATGCTCCATCTTTAGTGGCTCCTTTGGCTTTTGGGCTTCTTTTCTTCAATCTTGGCTAACAATCTACTTTATCTAGCACTAGCTAACTTCTATACTAAATAAATTGATCTTTTGGCTAACAATCCATGCTCCATCTTTAGTGGCTCCCACTAACCTTCTTGTAGACACAAGACTCATCTTCGTTTCTGATGAAGCCAAACTCTTTGACTACTTCATCAAAACGTCGATTCCAACTCCTAAAAGCTTGCTTCAATCCATAAATGGATCATTGCAGCTTACAGACTTTGTTGGCTTGCTTTGGATCCTCAAAACCCTCCGGATGTATCATATACACGTCCTCGAGGAGATTCCCATAAAGGAATGCTGTTTTGACATCCATCTGCCAAATCTCATAGTCGTAGTATGCTGCAATTGCAAGTAGGATTCGGATGGATTTGGTCATAGCGACTGGTGAAAAGGTTTCATCATAGTCAATACCATGAATCTGTCTGAATCCTTTAGCCACCAATCGGCCCTTATAGGTAAACACATTACCATCCATGTCGATCTTCTTCTTGAAGACCCACTTGCACCCTATGGGCCGCGCCCCTTCGGGTTCCACCAAAGTCCATACTTTGTTGGTGTACATGGATTCCATCTCGGATCTCATAGCTTCTAGCCATTTCTGAGAGTCTGGGCCATTCATGGCCTCCTCATAGGTAGTAGGCTCATCATCTATGAGCATCGTGTCACCGGAATCGGTCACGAGAAGTCCATACCTCTCGGGTTAGTGGCGCACTCTACTAGATCCACGAAGCTCTTGTGTTACCTGAACAGGTTGTTCCACAACTGCTTGTGGTTCCTGTTCATGTTCCATAATCGGTTCAGTGATTTGTGGTTCTTGAACCTCTTCAAATTCTACATTCCTCCCACTTGCTTCTTTAGAGACAAACACTCTTTCTAGAAACACGCCGGTCCGAGCAACAAACACTTTGTTCTCGGTTGGATTGTAGAAATAGTATCCCTTAGTTTCCTTAGGGTACCCCACAAATTTACACTTATCCGACTTTGGCCCTAGCTTGTCTGATTGTAAACGCTTTACATAGACATCGCAGCCCCAAATCCTCATGAACGTCAGTGTGGGATGCCTCCCACTCCAAATCTCATATGGTGTCTTCATGACTGATTTAGATGGAACACGGTTAATGGTGAAATCTGCACTTAATAGAACGTAGCCCCAAAATGATAATGGAAGATCGGTTTGACACATCATAGATCGAACCATATCCAATAGGGTTCGATTCCTCCTCTCGGACACGCCATTCCACTGTGGCGTTCCGGGTGGAGTGAGTTAGGACACGATCCCATACTCTCTAAGATAATCGTCAAATTCTTGGCTTAAGTGTTGTCCTCCACGATGCGATCGTAGAGCCTTGATACTTTTGCCAAGTTGCTTCTCTACTTCATTCTTGAATATCTTGAACACTTCAAAGGATTCGGATTTTGCCCTCATGAGGTACACAAATCCATATCTACTGTAATCATTAGTAAATGTAATGAAGTAGACATAACCACCCCTGGCAGGCGTGGCAAATGGCCCACACACATCAGTATGTATGAGCGCCAATTGCTCACTAGTCCTCTCACCTTTCTTATTGAAAGGGGACTTCGTCATTTTTCCCAATAAAAAAGCCTCACATGTCTCATATGAATCAAAATCAAATGAGTCTAGTTATCCATTCTTATGGAGTCTAGATACACGTTTCCCATTTATGTGGTCTAAACGACAGTGCCATAAATAAGCTGGATTTAAATCATTTATTTTAATCCGCTTGGTATTAATGTTGTAGACGGGATTGCTTAGATCAAGGACATAAAGTCCATTAAATAATTGCGCACTAAAATAGTGAATATTATTTAAATAACAGGAACAACAATTGTTCTTTATTGAAATAATAAAACCATCCTTGTCCAAACAGGAAATAGAAATAATGTTTCTGCTCATAGCAGGCACAAAATAACAATTATTTAATTCTAAAACTAATCCTGAAAGCAGAGATAGCTCGCACACGCCTATGGCTAACGCAGCAACCTTTGCTCCATTCCCAACGCGCAGATCTACCTCTCCTTTAGCCAATCTTCTACTTCTCTTTAGATCCTGCATATTTCGACAAATATGAGATCCACATCCAGTATCTAATACCCATGATGTAGAGACAGTTAAATTGACATCTACAACAAAAATACCTTGTGGTGGTGGAATCACTATTCCAAGCCTCTTGTCCTCCAGATATTTTGGGCAGTTCCTCCTCCAGTGTCCAGGCTGACTGCAGTAGTGACACTCACCTTTAGTCACACCTTTGGAAATGCCACCAACAGGATTAAGGGCAGGTTCCTTGGACTTGGCAACTGACTTGCCTTTGCCCTTGGAGGATGAGGCAAACCTTTTGCCCTTTCCTTTCTGTACCATCATAATGGCCTTGCCCTTACCCTTGTTGATGCTCTGTTCAGCTGTCCTCAACATATTGAGTAAATCTGGCAGTGGTTTCACGATCTCGTTCATGTTATAGTTCATGATGAACTGTCCATAAATCTCAGGCAACGATTGCAACACGAGATCGGTTTCCAACTCTTGGCCGACCGGGAACCCTAGTCGGGCGAGATTCTTCAAGTACCCGATCATACGAAGTACATGGGGTCCCACCGGGTTCCCTTCTTCCAGATGACACTTGAACAGTGCCTTAGAGAACTCATACCTCTCTACCCTTGCCTGCTCTTGGAAGAGCTGCTTCAGATGCTCGATCATATCGACAGCATTCATGTTTTCGTGTTGCTTCTGAAGCTCAGAAGTCATGGTGCATAGCATAAGGCAGGCCGCATCATTAGCGTCATCAACACGCTTTTGATACGCCTTTAGGGCAGCAGGTGTTTGGTTCTCTAGACCTTCTGGAACATGCTCCTCTATTGCGTACAGTTTCTTCTCTTGCTTGAGAACAATTCTCAAGTTTCTGTACCAATCAAGAAAGTTGGTTCCAGAGAGCTTGTCCTTCTCAAGGACAGATCATGGGGAATGTTGTGAACTCGATGAGTTGTTTGCCATTTGGAATTCTACAAAAGGAAAATACGCAAGTTTTAGTATTTGTGAATTTTTGACTATATTCAATAATGGCTAGTTTATCAAATATAGCTCCCACTATTTTTCTACGGATTAATAACCCTCAATATATTAATGCGGAAAATATCCTTATATTTTCTAGTGGGCCAAGATCCATGTTTCATCTCCTTATGAGCTTGCTTTGGCAAGTCACCCATAATTCGACTACTTTAGGTAGGAACAATTCCAATTGCATCCCATATGCAACTCTTGGTTCAATTGGGCAAATAACTCCTTATTTATCCATCCATATGGATAATACCAATTGATTGCCTCTAGGTTTCTTAATCATATTAATTGCCTAGTTGTGTTCAACCTCTTATTTAAACAATTGCACACGAGGTGTGCCATCGCATTCCATCATTATGAACCAAGTCGCCCTGCTTTGGCACGCACGAACTCGATAAATAATGATGATAATGAGTGTTTAAATACCGAGAATGCAAGAACACAATATTTGAATTTTGAGGGATTTTTAAATTCAATTTAAATTGTTTTTGTTGATCAATATCAGCTAGTCTATCTATTTGAGTTTGAGCACAACTCCAAATAATATAGCCGGGTTGTCTAATTATCTTATTATCCTAATTGCATGCATCATCCATACACCAACCACACAATAATAAGACAATAAAGTAAACAACCACAAAACAGAAATTAAACGTGATGTGGATATGGCATTTTCTAACTAAGATAATTCCAAGCCAATGGAATTATATATGAACCCTAAAAGCAAACACATCTCCATGCATCTTGATCTTTTGGTCCATCCTTCATAGTCATGTGGAATGCTTCCATGCTCCATCTTTAGTGGCTCCTTTGGCTTTTGGGCTTCTTCTCTTTAATCTTGGCTAACAATCTACTTTATCTAGCACTAGCTAACTTCTATACTAAATAAAATAAATCTCACAAGTTGAGAAAAAATTGGCAGGCAGACTATAAAATCCTAATTAATTATTACAATTAATTGATCAGCTCGCAGGCCGTAAAACCAAACCACAAAATTGAACATCCACATCAAACCACATCCTAAGGCCATATCCAATCACCATGCGAATTGCACATAAACAGTTAAAATCCAATTTTAACGCGCTTGGTCAATTTTAATTGATTTTAGGATTTCTAGGGTTAAAACGGTCCATGGGCCCAACAATCAAATTGCCCAGGCCCAAAAAGGTGAACCAAAAGGCCCTAGGGCCGGCCCGGTCCATAACCCACACGCCTAGGCCGTGGGCTAGGGCCGCCCGGCCCCTAGGGCGGCCAACCATGGGCGGCAAGCAAGAGAGGCGGTCCCCTAGGGGGCCGAACCTCCTTGAGGGAGTTGTTTCCAAAACAACTCCCTTGCTTGGTGCCCAAGTTTGGTTGTTTCCTTGTTTTGGGAGAACTCCTTCTTCCCCAAGGATGCCCAAACCCTAGATCTAAGATCCTAAAATTTCTCAAACTCGCCAATTCATGCATCCAATGCAAAAATTAGATCTTGTTATGATAGATTATTGACAAATTGCATCCCATGCTTGATTCGTCTTCTTTTACGCGATAAACAATTAATTTAAGGTGTAAAACAACTAAAACGTAACACATAAACCACGTTTATGCTCTACAACCTGGCTCTGATACCACTGTAGGGTTTTGATTCATGGATGCGCAACGGAAACAAAATTAACCATGAAAAACCCTCCAAGGATAACAAGTCAAGAGACATAACGATGGTAAAGGAAGAAATCAATAACACACCTTAGGGTTCTCCTTTGATGACTTCAAACGCGAATTGTGTCACGTTCTCTATGGTTGATCCACGCCTAGAGTTGATTCCTAGATCTCCCAAGTCCTTGGTGCTAGCCCGGAAGAGGAAGAGGAAGAAAGATCACGCAAAACGAGACCAAAAAGGGGGCTCTCGGCCTCCTTGTGGCCGACGGGGACGGGCGGCGGGCTAGGGGGGCGTTCGGCTCCTCTAGCTTGTTGCTCTCTCTCCTTTTGTTCTCTCCCACTCTTGTTATGTTCAATTATGAGCATAATTTGTTGGAAGGAAGGAAGGAAGGGTCCTTTATATAGTCCAACAACTCCTTGCCAACTACCTAAAGGACTTATTCTAGTCCTACTAGAATTCAATTTAGTCCCTTCCTTGCAAATTAGTCCCTACTAAGTTTGCAAGATTTTGCAAAGTGATCCTTCTAATTAATTAATCCAATTAATTAATTCCCAAATCTATTTCAACTCTATATAGCGTGTGACCCCATAGGTTCTATCTAGTTTGTAGCAACTATTTGCTAATATGGAGCGGTTTCTAGCAAAACATCTATTCTAGCCAACTAATAGAATAGTCATCTTGACAACCTTTGTACAAGTAATTGTCTCATCCCTTTGTATCTATATCCGGATTGGACACGAGACATACAAGTCACACTCCTATATCCAATCCACAGTTTCTCGATCCATGGGAATTTCCTTATTCGTGCAAATAACATCAATATCCCATATTGATTTATTTGAGTCTGGCCAGACATTCTATAAGCACTATCCCTCGAGTGGCCTAGGATATTTGCTCCCGTTATGTGGGAGGTACAAATTCTATCTACGTCCACTACGATCTCTAAGCTTGCTTCTTATTGTATCCAGTACACGCCTTTATAACTACCTAGTTACGGTGTAGCGTTTAACGCTACCAAAATCACAATAATCCACAACTAGAATATCTAGTGACTTCAAGTCTAAGGATGACAATACCATTTTACCGCGAGAAGCGCTTGTGACTCAACATAACGTGTATGTAGCCTTCTCGGAGATGGGTCAATCCAGTGCAACATTACCCCTAATGCACACCTATGTGTTGGATCGTGATATCTCCATATCAATCCAACCCCATACTAGTCTATTGATGATTGTCCCATTTAATCATTATACTGGACTAGGGATATTTAAGATAAACAACATAATTGTAAATCTAAGGACTTCATTATATTAAATATCCAATAAATAATAAATGAATTTCTAGCCACAAATAAATTCATACTAAACTAGATTGCCTCTAGGGCATCTATTCCAACATGTTCACGTCGGGTTCACCAAATTGTGCTCACTGAAATCCCTCGGAGAGATCTAAGTGTGCACCTTAAGTAGAGGATAAGGACACAGAGAGATGTAGGGTGTGTGTAGGGGAGAGGGTAAGCAGTTGCTACTAAGAGAGAGAGACAGCTTAATGGCTACTGTAGGACCAGATGTGGATTCGTCGAACTATCGTGTCGCAACGGAGGGCTAACGATCCTATATATATACTGGGGAAGTGACCGTTGTGAGGGGGTTAATTCACCATAAATGGCGGCTTAATGGTAGCCCCTGTAACGGCACGTTAGACTGTGTATATAGGAATCGTTAGGCACCTGACCGTACATACCGGAGACCGTTATGAGGTCAAGTCGGGTTTATAGGACGTGGCCATTAATTCTCTCAAAGAAGTTTGCAAAGGGTCACGCGCGTGCTTGATTTTCGCACACGCGCGACGGGCCTTACCCTAGCCTCCAAACCACTTAGTCCCTACATGTCCTGTGTTGGTACGCGAGGGTCCTGTCTCGCAGCCCCCACGTGGATAAGCATAGGTAGTTATTCGGTGTGTATGGAGCACAGCTGGGTGTGCTGGATAGCTGCCATGTGGCTGTGATCTTTCTGTCTGGAAAGCACTATCTACAGTGGTCTGACCCCTTTAGGAACCCAAATCTGTTTGACCTTCCCTTGAGTTGAAATGGGAATGTGTTCCTCATTATATGAGGGTCTCTTCTTCTGAAAGGACAATTCATATTAACATGACAAATTTTATTGCAGAAATGACATTTAGGAGAAGTTTTGTTTCCAGCTTTCACAAATATGGTATTTTTCTTTCTTGGAAAATTTGGATTATATCCAATACCAGTGTTGTGAACAGAATTTGAACTTTCTCCAAGAATCAAGTCCACGTTGTGTTCTGAGCCTGCAAGCTAGGCTTTGACTAATTCAGATTCTTGAAGTTTCTCAGTAAGAGTAGTATTTTGTTTATATAATTTATCAATTTGATGTCTCATATTAACAAGGCTATCACTCAGTAGAGAGTTCTCAGTGACTACTTCCTTGACTTGTGCTTTCAAGGCTTTGAAACTGGTTTTCAAGGCCTTGAAATCAATGTCAGTTTTCTTCTGAGATATTTCAAGATTCTGATTTAGACAAACAAGATGCAAATTCTCTTTTGCATGCTCATGAAATTTTTCTTTCAAAACTCTAATTTCTTTCAGATAGTCCTCTTGATTTAAAAGCATTGTTTCAAGATAATCTAAGAGGGCTTTTTTTGGTTTTGAAATCAAACAGTTTACCATTACCTCAATGTTGTTTTCATAACTTTCATCATGCTTGGCCATGAAGCATAGGTTGGCATGTTCTTCTTCAGATTCAGAGTCACCTGAGGTATCTGAATCACTCCATGAAGCTATCATAGCTTTCTTTCTTCTGTCATGATCTTTCTTCTGGAAGTTCTTGCTTTTCTTGTGTGGACAGTCTCTAATCAAGTGTCCTGCATCACCACACTCAAAGCAATTCATGACTTTTGGTTTATTATTTTGTGAAGAAGACTTACCATTGTAGTCCTTGCTATTGGATGATATGTGTCTTTTTCTTTTGAATTCTTTGTTTCCAAAGTTTTTTTTCATCTTAAGGATTTTGGTCAAGGCTTTGGAAATTAAAGCAAATGGATCTTCATCATCATCCACAGCTTCAAGGCTTTGAATTTCCTCATTCTCTTTGGCCTTGAGTGCTAAGTTCTTGACACCTTCTGGTAGCTCTCCATCAGCTTCATTCATGGAAATTTCATGTGTCAGAAGCTTCCCTTGTAGGTCATCAAGTTGGAGTGATGAGAGATCTTGAGCTTCCTCAATAGCAATAGTCTTTGGTTCCCATTTTGCCTTTGGAAGAGTTCTCTGAATCTTCCTCACCTTCTCTTCATTGGAAATATGCTTTCCAAGTGAATCAAGGTTATTGACTATGTTTGTGAACCTTTTGAACATGTCTCTGATTGACTCATCTCCATTCATCTTGAATAAATCATATTGTCTGAGATAGATGTTTATCTTTGTTTGCTTGACTTGACTGGTTCCTTCAAATGTGACCACAAGCTTATCCCAGATCTCCTTGGCAGTCTTACAGCCTGAGATCCTGTTGAATTCATTTGTACTCAAAGCACAATGCAAGATGTTAATATCTTTGAATTTCTTAGAGAATTGTTCTAATTCAGATGAAGAGAAAGAGTTTTTAGATTTGGGAGTTTTAATCCCATCTTTCTCTCTATAAAAAGTGCGAGGTCCATTCTTAATAATGGTCCATAGCTCTATGTCTTGATCAATGATGAACATTTTCATCAAGGCTTTCAAGTGAGAAATATTATCTCCACAAAATAGAGGAGGCCTGTTAGCAACTCTTCCCTGTGAAAAACCACCATTACCTGCAGTACTCATGATCACCAGATGGTTAAATCTATACAATGATACATGCTCTCATACCAATTGAAAGGAGAGTATGCAGTTACAAATGCAGTATATATATTCTAGAAGGGGGGGGGGTTGAATAGAGTATGCCAACTTTTTGTAAAACTTGCATAGATGAGACTTTCTGTGAAGAGTAATCAAGTTCAAAGCCGAAAACAGTTTCAAGGCTTTGAAGTGAAATAAAGTTTAAGTAAAAATAGACAAGTTTTTTTCAAGGCCTTGAAAAAAGTTTCAAACCCTTGAAAACAGACTAGTTTGAATGCTGTGTAAGACAAGTATGAGAATGAAATGAAAAATGCAAGAGACACGAGATTTATAGAGTTCAGTCCACTTGGACCTAAGTCTCTACCTCAGGGATCTTCTCCCTACAGGATTTTCAACACAATTATTATTAATCAAAAGATAAGCCCTAGATCTCAAGCACAGAGATATGCCTTACTCTATTATAGCTTGTTGTTCTCACTAACTTATTTAGTACCTTCTCTAGCTAACTGTTTAACAAGAATTCTCTGTTGTTCACTTTCAACAATCCTTGAGATTGATAGATAGAAGAAGTATAAAAATGATATACAAATTCAGCTCAGAAATAGAAGAACACTGGAAGTGGAACTTCAGTGAAGGATACGGTGATCTTCTATACGATGGATTGTGAGAATGTTGTGCTTCTTTGATGCTTGTTAATCCTAAAAAATTTTATCTAATTTTTCCCGTTGAGTATATATCTTTGTTGCTTCAAAATGAGCTCTATTTATACAGCTCAGATGCTCTGCAAATCTTCCATGATTTTCAGCAACAAACTTCCTGTTTTGTAGGCAACAACTTTGACTCTTTTAACAGCCTTCTCCAACGGATAGTTGATCATAATCTTCAAAGATATAGTGTCGATATTGTCTTTAAACATATTGAGAAGCTGTCACGAGTGTCTGATTGATCACATAATCAAATTCTCTCAATGTTTCCTTTCCTGCAAAACCAAGGTTAGGAAACCAATCCTGCAAAATAGGAAATGAAATTTTTCCTGCAAAACTAAGTCAAACAGGTTAATTAGATGAGGTCTGAGTGAATCAAAGGATTTTGTATTTCTTCACCAAGTAATAACAAATCAAATATAGGGGTGAGAGAGTTAGAATAAGATCAGAAGAACACATAAATACTCCCCCTTAGAATATGGATACAGGTCTAACAGTTTCAAGGCTTTGGACATTGTTGTAGATAGTGCTTTCTAGACAGAATGATCACAGCCACGTGGCAGCTATCCAGCACACCCAACTGTGCTCCATACACACCGGATAACTACCTAAGCTTATCCACGCGGGGGCTGCGAGATAGGGCCCTCGCATACCAACACGGGACATGTAGGGACTTAGTTGTTTGGAGGCTAGGGTAAGGCCCGTGCGCGACCCTTTGTAACTACTTTGAGAGACTTAATGGCCACGTCCTATAAACTCGGCTTGACCTCATAACGATCTCCGGTATGTACGGTCAGGTGCCTAACGGTTCCTATATACACGGTCCAACATGCCATTAAAGGGGCTACCATTAAGCCGCCATTTATGGTGCATTAACTCCCTCACAACGGTCACTTCCCCACTATATATAGGATCGTTAGCCCTACGTTGCGACACGATAGTTCGACGAATCCACATATGGTTCTACAGTAGCCATTAATCTGTCTCTCTCTCAGTTCCAAGTGCTTACCCTCTCCCTACACACACCCTACATCTCTCTGTGTCCTTATCCTCTACTTGAGGTGCACACTTAGATCTCTCCGAAGGATTTCAGTGAGCAAAATTTGGTGAACCCGACGTGAACACTCATCTTAAGAGCTTTAATCCTTCAAAACCAACCAGAAGAAATGTCTTCCGACGGAAACGTTCGTGATGGTGACCGGTCCCCTTCCAACGAGGAAACCTCAAGGGAAGAAGGACCACTCAACACCATTGTCAACACCAGTGTTCGTGCCCAGACAGCTACCGGCAGTGGACCCTTTTTAGAGGCGCTCCAAGCCTTGATTCAGATTCAAGCCCAGATGATGCAGGCCCGGTCTTCCCAGATTGCTCAAATCATGACAATCTTGGGAAGGTTTGCTCAAAACACCACTACGGGGGTTTCAGTCCCACACTCGACAGCCCTGTTACCCCTACTGGTGGCGGCAACCACGTCCTTACAAAGATGGTTTCAGACATGGCAAAGCATGTTTATCAGGATAAGAAGACTGTGTCTGCAGTGGAGGAGCCAGATTTTGATGCAGCTTTAACTCAAGCTGCTAATGAGGATGTTAGCTATGTGGGGGCACTGGGACAGCGCAACTGGAATCAAGGGAACTACAGCCAAGGACTAGAGATCATCCACGATTCAAGTATGGAGATCAGACTGGAGCTTCATATGCACCCGGGTTTCAGCATAGGCCAGCTGTTCAGGCGCCACCACCACCACCAGCTGCAGGGCAGACCGCTGAGATGACAGATCTCAAGAACATGATGTATCAGATGGGCAAGAATGTGAATACTTTCACGTCTCAGGTGGAGAAACTGACTGCAGATTTTCATATCACCAAGATCTCACTTCGTAACCTGGAAGTGCAGGTAGGACAGATTGCTACTCAGCTCTCCACTAGAGCCCCAGGGTCCTTGCCATCTGACACGGAGAATGTCCGCCAGGTGAACGCCATCACCACTCGTAGCGGGATTGTTCTTGATGATCCCCCATATCCGAGCCACGCCAGAGCTGAAGCTTCGCAATCTAGGGAGCATGAGGTCTTTGATAAGACCCCTGTCATGATCCCCCAATCAAAGGGCGTGACTCAGCATGTTGATGATGAGGTAACACCACCACCAACCTCTTTATCTAAGAATCTCCCACATCCGCTTAAGACAAGAAAGAAGAAAGTTGACTCTGAGGAGTACAAGAGATTCTTATCCATTTTCTCAAAGTTTCATATCAATGTTCCATTGATTGAGGCAGTCAAGATGATGCCTAAATATGACAAATATATGAAGGATGCAATTTCAGGAAAGTGGGCGGTGCCGGACTTTGAGACAGTGGACTTGACTGAGCAGGTGAGCTCATGTGTGATGAATGGTTTGCCTCAAAACTAGAAGGATCCGGGAAGTTTTGTGATAGAAGCTAACTTGGGAGGAGCTTACACGGGGAAGGCCCTATGTGATTTGGGGGCTAGTGTCAACTTAATGCCACTTTCAGTCTTTCAGAAGCTGAGAGTAGAAGCTCGTTCCACATGGATCAACCTTCAGTTTGCTGAAAAGTCTTACAAGAGAGCTCATGGTTTGGTGGAAGACGTGTTGATAAAGGTAGAGGATTCTATTATCCCTGCAGATTTTGTGATTCTTGAGATGCCTGTGGGAGATGTTCCGATCATCCTGGGTAGGCCGTTTCTGGCTACCGGTCGGACTCTCATTGATGTTGAGAAGAAATAATTGATCATGAGAATCAATAATGCGTGGGAGACCTTCCGGGTTTCTAAGACGACTCCACAGCAGTCTTAAGAGAAGACACAGATGCCAGTGGCCGTGCAATCAGTGCACAACAGTTATGAGGTGGTTCGTGATGAGCCACCAATTCCAAAAGACAAAGTTCATCGTGTTGTGTTGAGAATCCAGCAGAGGAAGCTGGAAGAGATGGCACGGGTGCCAAGCTACCTGTGTAGGGGCTATGAGGTAACTCGGTTGGGCCGTCGAACTTAAATTACAAGCGCTGATTGGGAGGCAACCCAATTTAGGTAGTCGTATTTGTATTTCGTATTTTGTTTCTAATATTCATACTTGATTTGTGAGGGGTGAGAGAGAGCGGTTTAATAATTTCTATAAGTGTGCAGGACACAGGTACCAAAGACCCTTCGGATTCCCGTTTTTTATGCATGTGCACAATTTGGCATGAAAAACGAGGAACAACGAGCTTACCAGGACCATTGAACTTGATAAAGAAGCTACTAAATGTCGAGGAGTAGCCAATTAGTCATGAGGATTATGGTAGCAAGTTGAGATATCGGAGTTGCACGCATTGGAATCCAGAGTGGAGAAAGTTGAAGAGCTTTAGGAAGAGAGATTTTTGAACAAGGAGAGAAAATTTGGGAAGAAGCGGAAAATTTCCCAAATTTGGGAAATTTTCAGTCAAAAATGGATTCCTCGTCGAGTGTGGAGTCCAACGGTTCAAGAATCGCGCGAATCGGATACCGGATGAAGAAACTAGAGCAAAAACAAAGTGGGAAAGTATCAGTGATTTCGGCACCCATTTCGGGCTGAAATCAAGCCAATTCGGCCCGAAATAAAAAGGGGGAACTACGTTGGTTTTTACCAGTGATTTCGAGCTCCATTTCAGGCCGAAATGGAGGCCAAAATCAACTGATTTCGGCACCCATTTCGGACCGAAATGGGGATCGAAATCGGGGGGGGGGGGGGGTGTTTTTGGTATTTTGGGGGTTGTTTAAAGCCTATTACCGGTCATGAAGGGTCCTAACACCCCAATTTTGAACCAAATCCTCTCTTTTCTTCATCTTCTTCCTCCCAAACCTTCAAGAACACCCATACATCCCTACATCCAATTTCCAAAACTCAACCAAACTGAGAAATTTTTGTGGGGTTTTGCTCCTTGCAAACCCAACAACAACATTAATTCTTGGGTTTTTGAGATATAGGGATTAGTTTGAGCGTGGGGGAAATCACAGAGGAAGAACTCCAAGAACACAAAATCTTCTGATTCATCAACTTGGAGGGAGATTCGGCCTTAACTCAAGAAGAGACTTTTGACGGGGACACCAAGGAGCACAAGGAGGTAGTCTCACTTCACTTTGCTCAAATTTTCGAAAAATTGGTCGACCACTCGGTCCTTTCTTGACCAATTTTTGCGAAACCGGTCCCGTAAGAACGGTACTCCGGGACCGTAGGTACCTAAATCTTTCTCTCGCTTTAATTCCTTGCTTACGCACTCTTAGGGCTTAATTTGCTTCGAAATTGATACTTACTCATATTTGGCTTGTGATACTTGCTTAGCTCACTCTAGACCTCATGTGCACTCGTCTTTTATTTTATCTATCATTATGTCTACATCGGGTAGTGCTAAGAGGATACGGGGTATAGTTGTTGATGATCACCCCATCTTCAATCCTGAGGAGGATGTAGTTTTGAGTGAGGAGGAGAATGTGGACGAGGGAGACGGCTCTTGCAACCGTCGTCAGGTGCCTCCGTCTCCAATTCGATATGAGTTGAACTTAGTTATGCTTTCACTTCCAAAGATTGGGACGAGAGGTAAGGCTGCAAAGGATGTTGACCTCGATGCTATCTGCAGTACCAAATTCTGCAGCTTCAGGTTTGTTAGTGCGAATGCCCATAAGGCATATTGCACTGACGCATTTCTGAAGTGGGTAGGGACTCCTGAAAAACCCTTCCCGCAAAGCGACAAAATGCCAAAACAGCTTCAGGATCTCTTCAAGAATGAGAGGCTACATAGGTGGTTTAAAATTTGTAAGAAGTCTAGCTCCGCTCTTGCGAGGGATATTCTGGTAAATGCTCGTTTCTATGATGAGGGAGAGAGTGAGGATCAGAGGCATGTGTATTGCCGGGGCACCTATATAGTCATCACGCTCGAGGCTATAGCGGTCGCCCTGAAATTCAAACCTCTAAAGAATGAGATGTGCGCCTACCATGAGACCATTAGGAGGTTGGATGTTGTTGAAGTAGTGAGTGCCTTTTGTTTTGAGGGGATGCCTGGATCGGGGAGGAATGAGAAACCCACTTTACCTGAGTGGAACGTTTCTAGGAGACTCGTGCTTCCACGTGCAAGGTGGTTGTGTGAGTTTCTTGAGAACTGGGTTTATGAAGTTTCTCCTAATCCCACGTACTCCTTCCAGATTTGCACCATGGCTTACTGTTTGTGTATGGGGAAGCGTATCAAAGTCCCGTACTTCATTTATCGATTTCTTATGGAGAGGACTGACCGCTATAACCGTAGATCTCGCGGGCACACTTGTTTGCTCCTAAAGCTAGCACAAGATGCTAAAGCTAATTTAAGTTGTCTAGAGTATGACGATAGCTCTAGGGATAAGAAGAAGAAGGATGCAGCACGTACTTGGGAGAGAATACCCGACCCCCTCAAGAACCAAATACATGTTGAACCCACACAACCTAGCGGATACCAAGCGAGTAGCTCGAGCTCCAACATGGAGCATCAGCTCAACACGCTCATGCATATGATGGAGTCTCAGAGACTCCAAGCTGATGAGGATAGAGATAGGGAGAGGAGACATTTTGAGCACATCCGTAGTAGTCTGCGCCAGTTAGGCCGAGGTATGGAGTCACTTAGCTATGATTGTGCTCAGCAGGGTAGGTGGATTCAAGACTTGGCTGTGGCGGCCAATGTCCAGTTGCACCACCCACATACCTACGATGGATTGTTCCATTACCAGTCTGATGTATACCCAGTGTCGAGTCTCGACGTCCGAGATGAGGACGAAGGGAGGACTCACTCCGACTAGACCCACCGGCCTTACGCTTGAGCAACCGAGTCCTCTTGATTTCACTCTATTTTTCTTTGAGGACAACGAAGCGCTTGAGTGTGGGGGAGTTTTTAGCTATCCGCTAGTTAGCCATTGCATAGCCTTGTTACATGTAGTTTAGTGAGTTTTTTATGCATATAGAGTTAGTCCATAGGATTGCATGTGCACGTTTAAATATTTGCATTGTATATAATCATTGCACTTTTATTTATTGAGCCCACCTACCCTATTTTGTTGGTTAATCGAGTTGTCCAGTTACATATAGTGTCTAAAAAAAACAAGAAAAATACTAGAAATTGAAAATTTTTGAGAAAGGGCAATTGAAGAGAGTAAACGTGGAGAGGGCTTAATGATAGTATTCCCTAGGTATTATGAAAATCTGAAATGAGGTAGACGCGAGAATCCGGAGTAGGAAGACTTATAAGGCCAATGCACTCGAGAACTGTGAGTAGCTGTCTTTCAAACTAGTTATCCTACTAGCGCTACACCACCGTCACTTAGGTAGTCCTCAACCCTCCTCGTAGTGGCACGAGTGATTTTTATGGGGACCTCACGTCCCGTCTCCATCGCCTAGGTCCACTAGTTACCCCAATTTGATCCATTTACCCCTTTTATTCGCAGCCTCTAGCCTAGGAAGCCGTTCCTTGTGACTTTCATCACTAGTTAGAATGGTCCCTTCCTATGCGTCATGATAAAGGGAGTTGAGTTAGGGAGGTTCGTTGAGGGTGAGCTGATATTATACATCTTACGTGGATCTTCTTATATGTCATCTTTTGAGGGGATGTGAGGGTGAGTTAGAGACGGCAGCACACTTCGGTGTGGCAGTGAGTCGTGTCCTTACACCACGATCACAGGTGGAGTGCCGTAGTGCGTGACACTTTTTCCGCACGATATGGGGTGGGGGCTGGTTGATCGTATAGGAGGATGTGCTTGTTCTTCATTTTTATTTTCTATATCTTAGGTGATGAGGAGGATAGGTTGGAAAAAGCACATATATACATTGACTATCGGGTTTTGGATATGCTTTACATCGAGTGTGGGGGTGTCGACACATATTTGATTTCATCATTTGATTTGACACATTTCCCCCCACGTTATCTATATTGATTTGATCTCCGTGGATATTGTATCATCATTGGTGGCTCCATGTGCTTATTGTTGAAATTGAAAAAAAAAGAAAAAAAAACATAAGTTGAAATTGAAATGGAATAGGGAGCCGGAAATTAAACTTCATGAAGACCAAGGAGATTAGCTATGAGTTCAAGATCGCTTCTTCACATTTGTGGCCGCGAGAACGGTGTTACACCAAGATTGAGGGAATGAGGTCCGGAGTAGTTAGTTTGGTGGGGGTTCCTTGGAGTTTGGTGAGGGAGTGTGAGAATCGGGTTTTGTGAGTCGTATCATGACGTCTAGGACTGCGCTTCTAAATATCCAATCCTACCCGTCCAAAAGCCGTCAACATTTTAACCCGTGGATAAATAGCTCGGATGGTAAGTGCTAGGGATATGTTTGATGAGTGTGCGGAAGCAACTTATTTTGTGTTTGTGCCTGTTCTGTCTGACGAAACTGGCCGCAAGTTCCACCGATCACCAAATTTATATAATCTCTTAGGGGATGTGAGAGCCTTATGACATGCCGGTTTGTTCTTTGAGATTGCCCAATCTCTACTAAAAAGAGAAAAAATATATTTTCTTTAAGTCCTTGCATGGTACATACTTGAGTTGCATTTGTACATATCGTGTAGTTTGCATAGTCGTGTCTTTGTGTATTGAGTCGTGTTGGCTAGCGGAAAGTTAAGTATGCAAAGTGGTGGGGTATGCATTGGTTTGGTTTTGGGTATGTATGCAATGTCTCAAGTGTGGGGGTTTTGTGCTTCATTGTTGCTCGGGACGAGCAAGAGAGTAAGTGTGGGGGAGTTTGATAGCATTTACCACATGATAATATGTATTTGGAGAGTGTTTTGAGTCCAATGTTAGAGATTATAGGTCGTTTTATCACTTGATGCTACCCATGTGCTGTATTGTTAGTCCGGGCATTTTCCATGCATATTTTATTGTTATTTGTCAAATATAATCGCTTGGTATGTTTTTTCATGTTGTTTTGGCAGGGACGGATGCCAATCGATTGATAGGAGGCATGGAACGAACTTCGGAAACAACAGAAGCTCAATTTTCTCTCTTGTGTAATGAATGAAATGGGGGCTATTTATGGGGGAGGGGTCCCATTAAAGAAATGCTATATTTTCCTCTTCACATTACGTGAACAAATCAGCTCACATTTCTCATTTCCCCAACACATTCTCAACTCCCAACACAAGTGGGTCCCACAAACACCAACCTCTCATTTTTTCTCTCTTTCTCTCTTTCCTTCTCTCTCTCTCTCTCTGCGGAATCTCTCTCTCTCTCCTCATTCCTCTCTTGTTTTGGCCGGACACACCACCCACACTTTTTTTTCCTCCTCCTCCTCTCTCTCTCTCTCTCTCTCTCTCTCTCTCTCTCTCTCTCTCTCTCTCTCTCTCTCTCTGCTTCGGCCAAACCACACAACAACACCCCAACATCAAGGTGGGGTCCACAATCACAAACTCCCAACTCTTTTTTTTCCTCTTCCTCTCCTTCCTTCTCTCTCTCTCCGCCAAACTTCTTTCTCTCTCTCTCATCTTTCTTCTTCCTCCTTGTTTTGGCCAAAAACATCAACACACACTCCATTATTTTATTCTATTTTTCTCTTTCTTCTATTTCAAATTTATTTTCAAAGTGTAACCACTCGCAGTCAAGAGAAGCCGAATTGGAGGAGCTTGGATGACCAGCTTGCACTATTTTGATCATAGACGGAGTTCTACAACTCATTTTGAAGTGATACCAGTTCCATATGAAATTAGACTCATATATCTTTCAATTGATAGGTCACGGAGCTGAATCCGAGTTTGGACGAAGAACATATGGCCTTTTGAAGTCAGGAGCAGATTTCAGGGGGCCTTTGTGTAGTTACTGAAGACTTCTGCGGGTTATGATTCAAGAACGACCTAGGGACGAGATTATTCATCATTCACGCATCCAGATAGCCCCGAAGAAGGAGGAGAGCAAGGAGACTTCATTGGGAACGACCTCAAGCAAGGAGTAGAGCCCGGATCGCGCAAATCTTCACGATTTCTAGCGTTTGATCTATTTTTCTCTCTACTTAATTGTATGAACTATTCAAGAACCATGTTAACTTGTGTTATGAGTAGCTAAAATCATACCTAGGCATCTATGGAGAGCCTAGGGTTTCTGTTTTGATGACATTTTCCGGATTTTGGATGATCTTTCATGCTAGGATTATGGTTCAATGAAGATTGTTTTGGTTTTCATCATGTTGAGTTCTTTCATTGACAAGTTAGGGCTAAGATGTGTGATGTGGATTATCTATTTCTTCATTCAATCATGAACTAGGCTTAATGATGATATTGGTAGCCTGATTATCTTGTTTATTGTGTTAATTCTTAGTAACGTAGGAGTCATGACCCGAAATTACTACGTAACTAGTGAGTGTGTGAAAACAACTCTACCCTAGTTGGGATGAGTAAACAAGATCATTCTTAATTGACTAAGCTGAGAGGTTGGTTGGATAGGAATGGCTAGATGAGGGTAAATTCAGTAGGACGGAATGAGTTGCTCGTGAATGGTGGTCTGAGAGGACATTATCCCTTGCAACATTGGTGGCCTGCTAGAACACATAGGTAGTATATTTGGCCTGAGAGGGGAAAATCGTTACCTTTTTGTAGAACGACATGAGACCGATAGGTGATTGTCAACGCCATTACCCATCATAAGTTACTAAGAGTCATTGTGTTAGAACATGGAATCAGAAATTGTCAAAACTACCCTAGGTGATCTATAGATTGCCTAGCTTTCTCCTCTGATTTACATCAAATCATTTTATTCGCGTTATTTCACTACCATTGCTAGTCACTTGTTTGAGGGTGACAACACTTCAAACTACAACCATTTTTACCGGTTACTTAGGTAAATTGAGTTTAATTGCTAATCTAGAGCATATAGTAAACACCTTCCCTTGGGTTCGATAACTCGGAGTCCAAAATACTCCACTTTATTACTTGACCGTATACTTGCGTAGCAACGCGTAGTAATCGCGTGTCACTGCCGTAGTCAAGAAGAAGTCCTTCAACGCGAGGAGGCAATACGCGGACGACTTCAAGCAGGTATACTTAAGCATATTTTCTTTATTATATTTTTTTTCTTAATAAACAATGCAACGTCTAACATGTCTTCTCATGATTCGTGCTGCTTGAGACGGTTCGCATCTGGGGATCGCATCATAGGCTTCATTGACTTTTGTCGCCCGAAAAAGATCAAACCTGATGCCCCTATTACTCCTGGGATGCCAATGAACCAAGAAATCCAAATCTTTGTCTCAGAAGCACTTGAGGTCTTTCTCGCACCACTGATCACAACTTCAAAGAAGAAGAGAGTTGCTGATGAGCCTGCATCGTACGCGACTGGTACCTTGGAAAATCAGCCATCAAAACATCCCAGAAACAACCCTCCAGCTGCGAAGAAAAGCAAAGCTCCTCCTCCAATTGCGAAGAATGTTGCAGCAAAGAAGACGAAAAATGTGCGACGAAGTACTGTCGAAGACTTGGTGGAGATCGATTCAGACACCGCAGACGCCACGTTTGTTGAAAGAGGAGGCATTCCAACATATTCCTGTTAGAATTATGATCAATTGTCTCATTTCAAAGATACTCAATTCTCGCTTTCTTTACAGATAGTGATAGCCCAGTTCAAGAGCGAGAAGGCCTGACTCACGAGGAGACAATCTTGGAGTCGAAAGCCATGGCTGAAGGAAGAGAGAGGAACTTAAAGCTGGGAGAAGATCGCCAAATGTAGGAAGCTCTGCAGAAGAGTCTTGAAGATGAAGAGCAATGCCCGCGCTCAACTGCCGATCAGATGCAGCAAGCACAAAAGAACTTCCATGACCTCGTTGGTGATGACGAGGAAGAAGGTACTATTTTCAAATTCGCTTTATCACACCATGAACTTATCTTGCGCGCATTATACCATGGGGTGTCTAGGAGTGATATTCGCAAATGGTTAGTAGATTAATGCAGAGAATCCTCAGGTACATCTACTTACTTAGTGCTGCCATGCTTCATTTTACCTTCTTCCGTTAACGATTATAGTGTTTCACATATGATAACAATATTCCACACCCAATTAGGTCATGCAAAATTGAATTGATGATAACATTTGCGCAGATGGACCATATGCAAGTGGAGGTCTTTTCATCGCAGCTCCTTAAGCTTTTGGTAGCATGCTTCATGCTTTTTTTATTGAATTAAACTGTGATTTTTGTTTACTTGTAGCAGAATCAGAGCCATTGATAAAGATATCTCGCCGGCTTCGCAGCACTGTTGTGCGCATACCTCAGTCTCTCACTGAGGCTAACCAGGAAAGCCAAGAAGTCATGAATTTGGGAGAAAGAGCTGAGGTCGCACCTCAAAGGCCTATCGATGCTGAAATGGCTAATCATGAAATCAGGCATCTCGAACTCATCATTGATCAGGAGCAAGAGGAAGAGGAGCTTCAACAAGAGCAGGAGCAAAGTGCTGAACATGCCAATCAAGGTCTAGCTCATCAGGAGAGAATCACTTCTCTTCGAGAAACTGATTCGCGCGCTGCAAGCAAATCTTACCAGAGAGTTAATGCCCCTGAGAAAAGTACATCTCCAACTGAAACTCAAAGGGAAGCAACCGCTACTCCTGAGGGTCCATCGAGTGCCACACCTGCAACTGCGTTGCCAACTGAGGCTCCTCTTGGAAGAATCGAGCAGGTTGAAATTGATCAAGGAATGGTGATTTCAAATCCCATGTCCCAAAATATGTCAGAAGCTCCAGAGGCTAATCAAGTCAATATCGCTTCCGAGGGTGCAATGCTATCCAATGAGAGAAGAGTCGAACCATGAATCGAACGCCAGCACTGGCGCGCTAGATCAAGAAAGGGCAGATGCTCAATTGCCAAACCCTGAAACTGACACTATTTCGGCTCCTGGAACGCAGCTTAACGTAGCACATGAAAATGTGTCATAATTTACAGATTATGCGCTAAGTTTGGCCGAAGCAGGAAAATAAAGGAGTGAAGACGCAGTCATGGCTGAGCCTCATCAAGATGCAACTTCGAAGACAAACACTCTAGTAGCTACGACTAAGATTCCAGCAAGAATCACTTCACCTATGACAAATCCAAACACTTCAAGAAGTGATGCATCCTCATAGGGCCCTAGTGAAAACTTGTCGCTTCCTGGTATGGTTGCTAGGGAACCCCGTGATAGGGACGGTTCATCTGGTCTTGATGTGGAAGCGCTCTTTGCTCAAAATTCATGGAAAGATTGGTCTACTGCATCTCTTGAGGCTATCGAATCCTGAAGAAGAATATGTCATCCCTGATGAATAGTTCACGTAAGAAGCTCTCGCTGATCAGCGATTAGCTAAGGCTGAAGCTTCTAACAGTGCCCAAGCAGTGCTCCCCATTCCTTCCTTGCGCGAGATAGTTGAGGGCACTGGTAAACTTTAGACTTACATTGAAAATTTATAATTATAACAAGCCACGTACCCTCGTTTTTCTTTGAAATTTACGCGTGCCTTTCGAAAATGCAGTGATCAAGCAATCGTCTTTGAAGTGGCTCATGAATATAAGCACCAAGACTTTTGCCAGAGCGATGTGTAGGGTTTTGATGCAGTTTACGCAGCGGAATAAAAAATTTAATCCTGCTCAAATCCCTCCAAGTATCATAGGTGAAGCATCATAACATGATGAAGGAAGAAAGGTTACCTCAGCCATACCAGGCTGGGACGATCACATACAAATAATAGCATCTTTTTCTCCACGGTATCCACACTAATAGACCTCAACCTCCAATGGTGCTAGCAATCTGAGAAGAAGGATGAACTTGCACGTGCACGGGTTGGATCACATCCATCAACGCGTCAAATAGAAGGAGAGGGACGGCCAACGCCTTGGTCGTGCGCTGTAGAGGGGCGGCCACCATGGTTGTGGCCTTCATGAAGGTGGGGGCTCCCTTGTGGCCGAACCCTAGTTGGAGAGAGACTTTTCCCTCTTCCTCTTTTCTCTCTAGTAAACTGTGTTGCGTAGGATTAATTATGAATGAATTCTCATAATAAATCCTATTTATAGCTAGAGAAACTCATCTTTCCCATAAATCCAACAATGTGGGACTAGTTACATTCTAGCCCACAATTGCTCTTTAGTCCAACTAATGAGCACCGTTTACAATTTAGTCCAATTAAATCATTATTGTTATCCCGACTTGATCTATTATTGTGTGTGACCGTGTAGGTTCCTGATTACATGGCAGTAATAACAATTATGACAAACATTGAGCAGTATCTTGCAATACATCAATACTACCCAAGTAATAGGAATGTCAGTGATCTGACTAACCTCTGTGACCAATGTTGCCACTATGTATAATCCATTTGTCTCATCTATCCGGATTGGACATAAGACATGGAGTTTCACACTTGTATAACCAATCCATTTTTTCTCGATCTGTGAGTAGACTTAGATAAACAAATAACATCAATATCTCATATTGATTTATTTGAGCATGGTCATGCATTTCCCTAAGTCTCACTCATCGAGTGGTCGTGGATATTTACTCCCGTTATGTGAGAGGGACAAATCCTCTCTACATCACTACCATCTCTCAGCTTGCTTCATATCATGTCTGATTAAAGCCTTTATAGTTACCCAGTTACGGTGTAACGTTTGACGATATCAAAACATGACAATTCACAACTAGAGTATCTAGTGACTTCAAGTCTAAGGATCACAACACAATTGTCACTATGAGAAGCGCTTGTGACATTCACATAACTCTCATGTAGCCTTCTCATGGTGGGTCAATCAGTAAGCTATACTCCTATTTCGTACCTATGTGTTAGACTTGATATCCCCATATCAATATACCCACATACTAGTCTCGATGCAATACAGCTGTCCAATTAACTGTAGTACTTGACTAGGGATATTTAAGAATATAATATTTATATTATAAGGACTTCATTCATGTTAGCATATCTCCATATCGATAACATAATGAATAGTAAGTCCATTAAATGTCACGACAAATTGATTGCCTCTAGGGAACAATTCCAACAGTCTCCCACACTAGAGTCAATCTGGTGCATCATATGCCTATTTACCTATTGCGGCCTTCACGCTTACACTGCGCAAGAGGTAAGAGATACATATGCTGGTACTTTTCATATATTCACATATCCTCTATTGACAATCGAATGGGATCTAATATTCTGAGTATTTGCATCTAATGCAACAATACACTCAGTCTTCTGTGATAGAATCGGCAACTGAATCTTTTCTGTAACCTTTCCAGCTCACAACCCCTCAACTAAGGCAAAACACAAAACTTGACTATGATCTGAAATCATCCTTGTTGGATTGGAAGTTCGCATCATTGTAACTCCTTACATTGAACCCTTCCTATCCTCCATGTATCAAGAATTCATCCTTAGTTCATCTCGAGTACACAAGGATTTTCTTAATCAATATCCAATGAAGCTCATCTGGATATGACTGGTATCATCAATTCATTCTCAAATGACATTTCTGGCCCGTGCACATAACATGGCATATCCTATGAATCTTATTCATACGATCCCTCACAATCTAATTGGACATTTAGTCTTCCAAAGATTAATTCCATGTGACATAGGTAAGAATCCATACTCTTGCATGTTAAACCGTTTCAACACCTTTGTCATTATATGTGCTTGGGCTTAAGTCGAACAACTTACTTAATCTATCTCCATAGATTTTATAGGTTGCTTCGCCTAAGTCATTTCATTGAAAATCGATTCCCTAGCCAATCTTTACCAGATCAGGAGTAAGGACATCATTCCCAATGAACCGTATGTCAACCACATACAAGACCAGAATGCAATTGTGCTCCCACTAACATTCTTTTAAACACAAGCTTCTTCTTTATTCTTGATGGAACCAAACCCTTTTGATTGCATCATTGAATTAAAGATTACAACCCCAAGAAGCTTGATTTAATCTGTAGACAGATTGCTACAAGCAAGATGTGAATGGATTTAAGCATCACAACTAGGAAAAGATTTCGTCATAGTCCACACTATGAACTCACATGAAACCTTTAGCCACCAATCGTCCCTTAAAAGTAATCCTATTACCATCCATGTTAATTTTCCTCAAAACCCACTTGCACCCTGTGGGTCATACCCTTTCAGGTGGTTCCAACAAAGCCCATACTTCATTGGTATACATGGATTCCATTTCATATCTCATGGCCTTAAGCCATTCTTGAGAGTCTGGCTTACTCGTGGCCTCCTCATAGGTTGTAGGCTCATCTTCATGAGCAATATATCACAGGGTTATGAGAAATTCATATTTCCATAGCTCCTTGACATATCCTACCTAACATGCAAGTCTCTTGTGCTACCTGAGTAGGTTGCTCCACAACGCCTTGTGATCCTGCTTATGTTCCATCAAAAGATTAATGTTCTATTGTGGTTCTTAAACTCCTTCAAGTTCTACTGTCCTCCCACTGTTTCATTTAGAGACAATTCTCCTTTTAGACACATAGCGGTTCAACCAACAAACACTTTGTCCTCGCTTGGATTGTAGAAATAATATTCTTTCGAATATTCCACAAAACACATTTATCCGAATTGGATCCAAGTTTATCTGTAAACACTTTACATAAACTTCACAATTCCAAATGTTTATGAAATACTAGGACCTCTCCCAGTCCATATCATATATGGTGTATTCATAACTAATTTTGATGGAACAACGTTAAGGGCAAAATTTCTATAAGTATAGCATAGCCCCGAAAGTAAATTGGAAGTTCTGTCTGACATATCATAACTAAAACGTGTCCAACAAGGTTCGATTTCTCCCCTAAGACACGCCATTCCATAATGGTGTTCTAGGTGGAGTGAGTTTGGATCATATCCAACACTACCTTTAGATGCTTGCCAAACTCTTTACTTAAGAATCCTCATCCACGATCTAATCATAGAGTCTTGATACTCTTGCCATGCCAGTTCTCTACTTCATTCCTGAATTCCTTGAACTTTTTCAAAGGATTCTTCTTTTTTCTTCATAAGATCCAAATCCATATCTACTGAATAAGTAAATATGATGAAGTACCGAAAACCATCTTTAGCACTTGTGCTTAGTGGTTTACATACATCAGTATGTATGAGTCCAAAACATCATATATTTTCTCAATGAACAGGTCTCACATGTCTCATATGATTCACAATCAAATGAGTCCAGAAATCCATCCATATGGAGTCTAGAAATACGTTCTCATTCATGCGGCCTAAACTATAATGCCAAAGTTATATCTTTAATGTTATAGATGAAATTATCATGATAAAGGATCTACAATCCATTATACAAATTAGCATTACAATAATGCATTTTATTTAAAATAAATAGAACAACATTTGTCCATTATTTTAATAAGAAAATCCTTTCTTGTCCAAACAAGAAATTGTGATAATGTTCCTACTCATTGCAATTCTTGCTTCATTGGATATAATCATACTTGTCTAATTCATTGATAATTCCAAAAGGTAGAGATAATTTTCTACGGCTAATTCAGCAACCCTTACTTCATTTACCCACGTGTAGGTGTATCTCTTCCTTATCAAATTGTCTTCTTCTTTTGAGATCCCGCACATTTCTATAAATGTGAGATCCTCATCTAGTATCAAATACATATGATGATGAGATAGACAAATTGGTTTATATAACAAAGATACCTTAAATTGGGATCCATAATTCCCTTTTCCTTCCATGTACTTTGGGCAGTCTCTTCCACTACACCACCCTTTGGATAGCACTTTGTTCAGCGGTTCTCAATCATATTGAGTAAATCGCCTTTGAACAAAACTCTAATTGCATTCAATGCAATTCTTGGTCCAATTGGGAGAATAACTCCTTATTTTTTATCTATCTCATAGATAACTCCCATCTTTTAAGCTTTCAATCTTTTTGAAATAGCTTAATTGTGTTTGATCTCTTGCTTCAGGAATCACACATTACTAGCTTGTGTCGCCGTGTCACATCTTGATGAATCAAGTCGCCTTGCTTTGGCAAGCCCGAGCTTTATTACATCTTGATCATGACGAGTGCTAAGAAAGAGAAGGTAAAACGCAAATGGAGCAACACTTCAAACCTTTCATGTTTAGCCAGCTCTTGAAAAAGAGCTTCTTTTAATGTTTGATCATATCATACGCCTCCATGTTCCCATATTGCTTCCAAAGCTCAGAGTTCATGGTAGCTAACATGAGGCAAGTCACATCCAAAGATCCATTCTTTGATGTTCCTTCCATTAGGCTTTAGTGTGTTTTGGTAGTTGGTGGAGGGAAACTTTATGCTCTAGAATATACGGCATTTTCCTTTTATTTGAGAACCATTCTCAGTTTTATACTAGTTTATAAAAAAGATTACAGCCAATTTGTCCTTCTTAAGGACATAGCGATAAATTCGAGTTTGTTGGTTTAATGCTATAGGTATTCAACACGAAAGGATTATGCAAATATTGTGACGTTTGAACTATATTTAACAAGGACTTAAATTATTAAATATAGATCCCACTATTTTTCTTGGATTAATAGCCCTCACAATCAATGCGGAAAATATCATATACTTTCTAGTGGACCAAGATCCATATTTCACCTCTTCTTGAGCCTGCTTGGCACGTCACCCAAGAATTGGTAATTTAAGTAGGAACACCTTCCAATTGCATTCTTATGCAACTCTTGGTGCAACCGGTCAAATAACTCCTTATTTATCTATCTTATAGATAATCCCAATTGCCATGCCTCTAAGTCATCAATCCAATTGAAACTACTTAGTTACGTTTAACCTCTTATTTTAACAACCACGCATTACTTGCTTGTGTCGCTGCATCACACCATGGTAAATTAAAAATTGCCTTGCTTTGGCAAGCCCAAAATTAACAAACCTTGATCATGAAGGGTGTCAAAATAAGATAAGGCGAAACATAATATTTCCTTTGAGGGATTTTAGTGCCATCACTTAATTGTTTGGTTGATCCCATCAACATGATCTACTTATTTGGATTGGAAAATCCACAATAAAATGCCATCCTTGTTTATTATTACCTTGTTATGTTTTGCATGCATCAACCATACACCAAAAATAAATAACAAGACATAAATAATAAACATCCACAAAATGAACTTAACGTAGCATGGATACGGCCCCTAAGACTAAGATATTCCCAAGCCAATGATAATATATATATATATATATATATATATATATATATATATATATATATATATATATATATATATATATATATATATGCCCTAAAGTGACAAGCTCATCTCCATGTTCCTCCACCATAGCCGCGTGTCCTAGGTAAGCAAGTCCTCCGTCGTCTTTGTAGTTTCTTGGTTCTTTGGTATTCTTCTCCATGCTCTTGGCTATCATCCAATTATCTAATTCTATCTAGCATCTAAATTAAATAAATAAATAAAACCTCACACGTTGAGAAGATGATCATCTCGCAGGCCGTAAAACCAAATTAACTATTACAGTAATTTGATCAGCTCGCAGGTCGTAAACCAAACCACAAAGTAAACATCTACAACCAAGGCCATATCCATCCACCATGTAACAAAGCACATAATACAGTTAAAATCAATTTTTAACGCGCTTGTTCAATTTTAATTATTTAAATTGGGACACTAGGGATAAAATAGTCAAAATGGTCGCGCTAGACCAACTAGTCGAACCGAGCTGACTCGCCAAACCGGGCCCACCCGGTCGGCTGGCCGAACCAGCAAGGCCGGTTGGCATGGGTCGGCGCTCCAAAGGGAGGGGACGGGTCTCTAGGCCGAACCCCATGTGTGTTAAAAACAAAATTTTCTCCTTCCCAATGTGGGACAAAAATACCTTTTCTCCCTACATTGTGTCCAAACCCTAGCTTTATGTCACCAATTAATTTGTACATCATATGTACATGAAAAACACTAATTTTCACATCCTATGTAAAATTAGCTGATTTCCACATGAATCATATTCATGGCGTATCAAACTACGTATATTAATTTTATTACAGTTTACGGTGAAACTGATAGAAACAGTCAAAATTGATAAAATTAGTATATCAAATATATACCCGAAATTCATTATTTTCACATCATATGTAAAATAATTGAATCTCCACATGAATCATATTCATGGCGCATCATAATACGCATATCAGTTTTATTACTACCGTCAATCTGACAGAACGGTTTAAAACTAATAAAACAGATAACCACATAAAATCATGTTATGCGCTGTCGACATGTGGCTCTGATACCACTGTAGGATTTTGATGCAGGTTACGCAGTGGAATAAAAAATTTAATTCTGCTCAAAACCCTCCAAGGATCACAGGTGAAGCATGATAACATGATGAAGGAAGAAAGGTTACCTCAGCCATACCAGGCTGGGACGATCACATACAAATAATAGCATCTTTGTCTCTACGGTATCCACACGAATAGACCTCAACTGGGCTTCTTCTCCAATGGTGCTAGCAATCTGAGAAGAAGGATGAACTTGGACATGCGCGGGCTGGATCACATCCATCAACGCGTCAAAGAGAATGAGAGGGACGGCCAAAACCTTGGCCGTGCGCTGTAGAGGGGTGGCCACCATGGATGTGGCCTTCATGAAGGTGGGGGCTCCCTTGTGGCCGAACCCTAGTTGGAGATAGAGACTTTTCTCTCTTCCTCTTTTCTCTCTAGTAAACTGTATTGTGTAGGATTAATTATGAATGAATTCTCATAGCCTATAAATGATATTTATAGCTAGAGAAATTCATCTTTGCCCATAAATCAAACAATGTGGGACTAGTTACATTCTAGTTCACAATTGTCCTTTAGTCCAACTAATGAGCAAAGTTTACACTTCAGTCAAATTAGCTCATTATTGCTATTTAGTACAACTAATTAGCAATAATCCCAACTTTATCTATTATTGTGTGTGACCCTGTGGGTTCCTGATTGCATGGTAGTAATAAAAATTATTACAAACATTGAGCGGTATCTAGCAATACATCAATGCTACCCAAGTAATAGGTATGTCAGTGATCTGACTAACGTCTGTGACCAGTGTTACCGCGTTGTATAATCCATTTGTCTCATCTATCCGGATTGGACACAAGATGTGGAGTTTCACACTTGTATAACCAATTTATAGTTTCTCGATCTGTGAGTAGACTTAGATAAACAAATAACATCAATATCTCATATTGATTTATTTGAGCATGGCCATGCGTTTCCCTAAGTATCACTCATCGAGTGGTCGTGGATATTTACTCCCGTTATGTGAGAGGGACAAATCCTCTCTACATCACTACCATCTCTCAGCTTGCTTCATATCATGTCCGATTAAAGCATTTATAGTTACCCAGTTACGGTGTAACGTTTGACGATATCAAAACATGACAATTCACCAACTAGAGTATCTAGTGACTTCAAGTCTAAAGATCACAACACCGTTGTCATTATGAGAAGCGCTTGTGACATTCACCTAACTCCCATGTAGCCTTCTCATGGTGGGTCAATCTAGTACGCTATTACTCCTAATGCGTACCCATGTGTTAGACTTGATATCCCTGTATCAATCTACCCACATATTAGTCTCGATGCAATACAGCCGTCCTATTAACTATAGTACTCGACTAGGGATATTTAAGAATATAACATTTATATTCTAAGGAATTCATTCATGTTAGCATATCTCCATATCGATAACATAATGAATAGTAAGTCCATTAAATGTCACGACAAATTGATTACCTCTAGGGAAAAATTCCAACACGATGGAGCTGCCTGCTAAGGATAGAAAGGATCTCCTCACAGAGATATCTAAATTTATGGAGAAGATAAGTAAGACCACGCCGGCCACTATTTCCCTTACAAACGCGCAACATTTCTTGACAAGTGTGCAAGGCGTTCAGCATGTGGTACACAACCACCTCAACTTCTATTTTCTCATCCAAAGGTTGAAGAGGATCAACAACTGCATCAAGCTTTGTTTTTTATTTGAAAATTATCACTTAGAGAGCGCCCAACTTCGCACCCAAAGAGAAGCGATTGAGAAGGCTATATCTAAGTATGAGGAAGCAAAAGTGAAGCATGAAGATCATATGAAGCAGCTCGATCAGTGGGCAGGCAACTCTATTCAGCTTGCGGCTCAAGACTCACTTTTCAAGGGTCTGTTTGGGGAAAATGAGTAACCATGTAGTATCTTTGATCTGTAAATTTTGAATTTCTTCCTTTGTTCTGCCACCTTTCTTTGTAGTTCGAACATATTTTGTACTTCGAACTATGTGCTTGAATCTTGCTATATGAAATCGCGAAGTTTTGGCTCAATGAACATTCTCTCTGCCGTGTCTAAACTCATGTATTTGGAATTTGCTATCGTTTAGATAAGCTCTTGATTATGTATTGTTGCTATCCAAAAAGATAGGCTCGATTGTGGATGATTTTCATCTCAACAGACGAATCGAATACTCGCGCATTAGCACTACGAGAGCAGATAGGATATTTAAGTTTTGCCATTATACACAAATGGGCTTAGTAAAGAAAACTGCTATCCATATAGACAAGCTTAATTCTCGCGCATTCATGTTGTCTAGAGACAAACTGAGCTTTTATCACTTAGACAGGTAGGCTTGTACGGGACTTCATCACTATCTAAACAGACAGACTTAAGTTCGCTTGTGGCTGCTATCTAGGCAGATACGGTTTAGCTTTGCTGCTATCTAAACATATAGTCTTAAGTTCGCGCATGGCTGCTATCTACATAGATAAGATTTAGTTTGCATATTGCTTCTATCTAGACAGATAGGCTTAGTTTCGCGTATGGCTGCTATATAGACAGATAGGCTTTGTAAGTTGCTACCTAGTCAGATAGGCTTAAATTCGCATGTGGCTGCTATATAGACATATAGGATTAAGTTTTACGTTGTTGCTATCTAGACAGATAGGCTTGAGTAGAAGAGGATTGCATTTAGTGCTATCTAGACAGATATGCTTAATTTTCATGCGATTGTTATCTAGACAGATAGGCTTAAATTCGTGAAGCAGTTGACTGTCTGTCTTAACAAGCAACACAATAACAAAGTAAAATAAGCAGTTGATAAAATATCTCTCATATGGGAGAGTCATTATGATTAATCGAATCCTCGTATGGGAGGATGTGAGCGAAATACAATTTAAATGGAAAGTAGAAAGAGAATGCTAAGGATAGTACTTCTTGAGCCATTGCATAATGATCGGATTGGGAGTTGTAGCAGTCCCATGGCAACGTTGGATGGTGCATTAGCCACTATCAAAGACTTCTTTTACTTCGAAAGGCCTTCCCAATTAGCAGCAAACTTGGGATGAGCTGCTTCACGCATGCAGTGATCAGAAGCTCGTAGAACTAAATCTCCCACAACGAGGTCTCGGTGCTGGACAGTCTTGTTGTAAGCTCGATATATTCTCTCCTTGTATTTTGTATTTGCCCCCTTGGCTTGTTCGCGCTTCTCTTCTAGTAGGATAAGGTCGTGATCACGTTCATTCTCATACAGAGCACTGAAGGCTAGCCTTGCAGAATTGACCTTAACCTCGAGGAACCATTGTTTCAGCTCCATAACAAAGTAGAAAAGGAGAAGCCCCAGTAGGAGTCCGTGGTGACGTGCGATAGGCCCATCGCGCCAAATTCAAGGAATCTGACCACTTCTTGTGGTCATCCGCAACCATCTTGCTTAGATCCTTAGCAGGGTTCTGCTTGTGGCCTCGGCTTGTCCATTTCCCTTCGGATAGTAGGATGTCGAGCATACTTGCCTTAAATTATACTCTATCAGTCTTGAGGCTACTTGGCGATTAACGAAGGGAGTACCATTGTCAGAGAAGATGGTACTGGGAATCCCAAAATGATAGATGATGTTCTCCTGAATGAACTTGACCATTTCCAATGCATTTGCTGTCTTGAGTGGGACTGCTTCAACCCATTTGTTAAATTGTTCTGTCCCGGTCAGGATAAATTGATTTTCGCGCGATGGGGGACGAATGGGACCAATGAAGTCCAGAGACCAAGTTTGAAATGGCCAAGGGGTTTCCAATGCTTGAAAATCAACTGCAAGAGCATGTACTAAGTTGCCATCGAACTAGCATAGCTGGCATCTTCTGACCTTTGAGCGACAGTCACCCTCCATAGTTGGCCAGAAATAGCCAACAGTCAAAAGCTTCCTGCAAATTTTCACGCCTCCTTGATGTTCCACCTGGTGAGACATTTCCATGACTTTTTGTGTTTCTTGGCCGATCAAGAATCTGAGCAAGTTTCCCTCATGTCCCTTTCTCCATATTAGGTTTTCCTTCAGCACGTACCGAGCTGACTTCCTCTTGAGCTTCTCAGCCTCCTTTTTATCGCTTGGTAGGATCTCATCTCGCAGATAGTCAATTATGGGCTTCCGCCAATCGTCTTCATCATCGATCGCAGCCACTTCCAGGGAATCTTTTATCAATGCACACTTATCACAATTGCTTTGCACAATCGCAGCATAATATGACATCTGCGGCCAATGAATTCCATATCTCTGCGCCTTCCGATAGATAGAGACTTCATTTTCTCCGCAAGAATTCTGGTGAATTTTCTCTAGCAGGGCTTGTCCTTCTTCTTACGTGACACATCGCATCAAGATTCCTCCAGGCCCCTTATAATAGAGCAAGTTGTCATGTATGCATAATCCCTTAGTGGAAGCCCAACTCTCTTTGCTTGTTCCTTTGGCCATTGCGCGTATGATGGGCTTCCTCCGGTCCTCAGCTTCGATGAACTCATCTTCGCACAGATCCTTAATTAAGGAAGGGGTTTTTTTTACTTCAATCGAGATCCTTGCTGGACATATATTTGAACTGATCTTTGACCCTAAAGCGGCCAAGACGTTTGCATGCCGATTTTCAGATCTGGGGGTGTTCTCATATTTGATGGAATCGAAATTCTGGACTAGTTTCTGCAAGATCGACCTGTAGCTTAATAAATTAATCTCCTTCATACCATATTCACATGAGGCTTGCCTCACTATCAGCTCGGAATCTCCCATCACTATCAGATTTTGCACTTCTAAAGACTTGGTCGCGAGGAGGCCAGCAATTAAAGCCTCATATTCAGCTTCATTATTTTTTACTACAAATGCGAGCTTGTTTGACATGGATAACTTCTCAATCAGGCCTAGTGAGGACGATTCCTGTTCCTCCTCCCGACCTTGTCGACGATCCATCGAAATGCAGCTTCCAGTACAGTGACTCCATCGCGTAGACTTCTTGCCCCTCGAGATCTTCTTCCACCATAGGCTCATAATTCTCATCTGGTAATTGTGCCAATAGATCCGCCACGACATGAGATTTGATGCCTTTTGGGCGCACACATGTTATATCATACAGGGATATAGTCATGTACCATTTTGCCAATCTCCCACAGGGAGCAGAGTGTCCCAACAGATATAGAATGGGATCGCTTTTGGTTATGATCACAACTTTTTGGGAGGCGAAGTAATGCTTTAATTTTCCTATGACAAAGAATAAAGCAAGGAAATGGCTTTCAATTTCTGTGTGTACCTGGACTCGGCAGACTGTACTGCGCGCGAGATGTAGTAGATGGACCTCTTCTGTCCTTCAAATTCTTGAGCTAACAGTGCTCCGATGGACTTCTTTGTTGAAGTAAGGTACAAAAGAGTGGAGATCCTACTTGAGGCGCGATCATGACCCCGCAGAGATGTCAACAACTGCTTCAGCTTCTCGAATGCGACCCGGTGTTCTGCTGTCCAAGCATACATTTCATTCTTCTTTAGTAGATTGCCAAAACAGAATGTCAATCTTGCTATTGCCGGTATGAACCTTCTCAGATAGGAGAGCTTTCCCAAGAAAGTCTTCAACGCACTCTAAGTCTGGGGAACTGGCAGGCTAGTAATAACTGAGACCTTTGGGGGATCAAGCTCAATCCCATGTCGATGGATCACACACCCCAAGAACTTCCCTGAGGTCACCCCGAACGCGCACTTCATAGGGTCTTCAGTTGGAATTTTATGCACCTTTCAAATACCTTCGTCAAATCCTTCAAGTGTTCCACCTTATGCCTTGATTTGATGACCAGATCATCCACGTAGAATTCAACATTTTGATGAATCATATCATGAAAGAGTGACATAATCGCACGTTGATAGGTCGCACCCGCATTCTTCAAGCCAAAGGGCGTAATTGTGTAGTGGAACACTCCCACAGGTGCGATGAAAGATGTCTTATTCGCATCTTCAGGGCCATCTTGATCTGATTTTTACCACTGAATCCATCCATGAAGCTGAACATGTGATGGCCCGAAGTAGATTTGATCAGCAGATCTATATTTGGCAACGGGAAATCGTCCTTTGGGCAGAAATATTTAAGTCCCTGAAGTCAACAAATACGCAAAGGCTTCCATTCTTCTTTAGAACATGCACAATATTGGCCAACCAGGTGGGATGGTGATTGGGTTCGATGAACTTTGCATTTAGCAATTTCACTATCTCCTATTTTTATCTTGACATTGATCTCTGGGTGAAAGTTTCTTGCGCACTGCTTCACTGGTTCGATCCCGTAATAACATCCAATCTATGCATAGCAACCTCCTTGTCCAAGCCTTCCATTCCATCATAATCCCATGCGAAAACATCCTTGTATTCTTTTAGCAACTTCAGTAATCCTTGCTCTTACTCGAACTTATGATCTGCGCTCAAGAAGACTGGTCTTTTCTTCTCCTCTGTTGGGCTCAAGAATACTTCCTTCAATTTCTGCTTCTGCGTTTTGGACGATCTTCTATGCATTCGGGAGCTTCTTTCAACTCCTATAGTGGCGCTTTCTCCCTTTCCTCGTTTGGAGATTCTATCAGCTCCAAAATTTGCTCAAGAACATCTTCGATGGGATGGGACGAAGATTACCCCGCGCACATTCAGATGCGATAGCACTTCTTCCCATTGGCATATAATCGTTTTATCTCATTGCCTTCGTCGTTGTTCTTGACCACTCTTTTGAGGGTGTAAACGCTCTTCTTATGGCAAGCTACTTTCGACCTCACTTCCTGTGAATGTTGCTCCTTTTGAGGTTCTCTCATCACTATTACTCCTGCTGGTGACTGCTCTTTGATATCCTCCCACTTGGGCAGAGGAGTGGGTTTGAATGGTGCTGGCACTTCCTCATCTGCAATCTCTGTGAACCATACTGCCTCAGTTAGGTGTGCTTCATTAAGGTTGAATGGGTTTACCGAAGCTGGTATATCTACCACCCTGTCTTTCCAGATGGCCTTCATCATTTGGTGGGTTGTGGATGGCACAACATCGAAGCGATGAATCCATGCTCGACCAATGATCACATGGTAGGTGGTATTGGCATCAATGGCATGAAACTTTGCAGAGCACTTGATTGCCCAATCTGGATCCCTAGGCGGATCCATCCCAACAGTCATATGTGAGCCGCTCCCAAAGCCCATCAGAGGCGATGGCCGCTTAGTAATTTTTCTCTCCGCGATACCTGCCAACTCAAGAGTGCTGAGTGGTATCACATTCACTGCAGCTCATCCATCGACGAAAGGTCTCTTGAACTCAACCCCATTGACTACTGCCGTCACATACAGTTGTCTTTTGTAGTTAGCATCTGTCTTCTTATCTGCTTGCACGAAAGTCATTTCCAGGCCGGTGGATCGCGCAGCCCTGACAACTTCTCCATTCGAAACCAACAATTCCTCTCCAAAGTCTTCAGCCTCTCTTAGGATCCCCTTTGTCATCTCATGCCGGCACTTGCTTGAGAAGTTCATATCATCGAAGAACTTCTCAAATTTGCGTAAGCCCTTCATTCGTTCAGCTCGAGAGTCTTATTTGTCCAAGGAGTACTCCTCATCTTCGCTGATCTCTGCTATGACTGGGATACCTTCTTCTGCGACCTCCTCATAATCGCATATGGATATCATTGCTATCTCCTTCCCTTTGGGCTCTTGTTGAGAATGAGAAGGCAACAGATTGTTGCGTACATCTTTTGGCTCATCAATGGCCAGCTGTCCCTCCTTAATTTTCCTGTCTACGAGCCACCTCAATTTCCTGCACTCTTTGGTTGGGTGCATGACTTGTCCATGGCATTCGCACCATTTGGGGTCTCACAACTGTTCTCCCGTTGGCTTGTGTTCCAATGCAGGAAGGACCCCCATCCTTCCGCCACTGCTTGCATAAGCCTGTGGCCTCTGCGATCGAGCATGGTAGTGGAGGCGGCTCCTTTGGTGGTCCTCGCGGTTGTTTTGGAGCAGAAACCGCATTAACATCATGCTCACGTCCTCGCTTGTAGCTAAACCGCCCCATCTTGAAGCCAGAGCTTGCTGGTGCCCGTTCATTCGTGTACCTCTTCTTGTGTCTCTCCACCAGTGGCACGATGTTCCTGGTGCAGTCAATCAACTTTGAAAAAGTAGGCATGTTCCAGGTTGATTAGCATACCTTTATACTCGTCGCGCATACCCTGGAGACAGATCTCCACAAGGCGGCTCTCAGCCACTTCATCAACGCACTCCAGCGACCTGGTCCTGAACTTCTTGATGAATGCGACGCCTTCCTCATCGTGTTTCTGGTACATACACGACAAATGGATCGTCGTGACCTTCTCCTCCACTTGGAAGAATTTGGTGTAGAACTTTTTGACCATGTCTTCCCAGGTCTTGATGGAGCCAGCCTCCAGGGTTCTGTACCATTTGTATGTGACTATTCCCAATGTCTTTGGGAATTCGCGCATGAGCAACCTTGTGTCAATCCCATGCAGGCCCATCAGGTCAACAAAACGCATGACATGCTCCTACGCGTTTCCGCTAACTTCATCAAATTTCTCCCATTTAGGTGCCTTGTACCCAGTAGGAGTAGGCATCAAGTATATATCGCACGAGATTGGCGACGCGCTATCCACCTTCGGGATGATGGTATCCGCGAAGCACTGATTCGCAATCAAATTGTCTAGCCTTTGCTCCAGGGCTGTCACATAAGAAGGTGTGCTTCCTCCTGGGGTCGACGACGGGGTCGCAGCAAGTCCAGGGATGTAAGGCATGTTGGGATCATAGGGAGGTGGTGTGTAGCTAGCTTGGACCCTAGTAGCGCATGACGGCAATACAGGGTACGAGGATGGATTCCCAACAGTTGCACGCTCTCGCTGATAGCTAGGCACGAGTGATGGCTCTGACGAAAATCTTGGCTGCTCGGGTGCAGGGCCCTGAGGAAGAGGAGGCTGCAAGCCAGCTGATGGGTTCGATTGAACAGGATTCTGTGGCGCCTGTACAATGGTTTCCCCTTGAATAACTGGAGCCTCTTGAGTAGCATTTTGGGCAAGCCCCCCCCCCAAGATGGCAATAATCTGGGCTATTTGGGCGAATCGGGCTTGCATAGCCTCGGCTTGGCTCTGGATCGTGGCATTCAACATCTCTAGGGAAGGGTTGTTCCCATAAGTGATATGAGCCCGGACATTGGTATTGGTGGTGATATTAAGTGGCTTCTCCTCTCTTAAGACATCGTCCCTTGAGGGAGATTGGTTGCCTTCACGGGGGTTGGTTTCCTGAGACATGGTAGCAAAAATCTGGAAAAGCTTCAAGGTAGTGTTCACATCGGGTTCACCAATTGTGTACAAGGAAATCCTTGGGAGAGATCCAAGTGTACACCTGTAACAGAGAAACGAAACAAGAACAAGAATGGAGACACATAAAGTTTGTAGGTTGGCGTAGGGGAAAGAGTGAGAACTTGCTAACTGTTCTTGAGAGAGAGAGACAGTATAACAAATTGGCTAAGAGATTCCAGAAGTTGTCATAGAAGACTAATGTTCCTATATATAGTGGGGAAGTGACCGTTATGAGGGGTTAATGCGCTCATAAATGGCGGCTTAATGTTAGCCTCGTAACGACACGTTTGACCGTATATATAGGGCACGTTACACGCTCATTTGCATAAGTAGGGGACCGTTATGAGATCGACCGCATTTATGAGACACGCAGGAATTAAATCTCTCAGACAATTACTAAGGGTCGCGCGCGAGTGTGGTTGTTGCTCTCGCGCGACGTCCCTTTCACTATCCTCCAAGCCACTAAGTCCCTACAAGCTCCCGTGTGGTTAGCATCGCGGGTGACCTTGTCTCACAGCCACCATATGGATAAGCTCAAATGTAAGCATATGCGAATCAGAGGAGATATGATAGAGTGTATATGGGGTACCATCAGATGCGCTAAATGACTGCCACGTGGACGGTGGTTGATCTGCTCAGAATGCACTATCTACAGTAAGAATATAAGGAGCTTGGTCATTATATATCCTTGTCGTATAACCTATAAATAGGAAAATTGTACAAATTTTCTGATTTCACGAATATAACTATTCTTCCAAATAATCTTATCAGGGAATAGTGCCCGTAATTTCTAGAAAACAAAAATTAGTGTCCGTGCATCGTTGTCTTACGTTCAGTTGACTACTAACGGAACAAACCTCGCTAAATGTTTAGATAACGGAATTATAAATGGCTGGATCAAGTGCCGGTTCTTGGCGCCGCACATCGGTGCAGGAAGTCGGTGGTCATATTCTGACCCCCGGTGACACTAGACATGATAGTTTCTGTTATTTCTGAAACCATGGGGGTGGTTTCTTAGTTAGACCGAAAAGCCTGGGTAGCTTCAGCAAAACGTTTCAGCAAAACGCACTTACTAAGAGCATCTCCCACAGTGCACCAAATCCTATATGTGATAGTAAAATTTGGTGTTTTCGGCCTCCCACAAAAAATCACCAAATCACCAAAAAAATTGTGATTTTTCTGTAGGCCTCCCACAGTTGTTGACAAAAAAACACCAAATCACCAAATCCTATATTTGGTGTAGTTTTTGTGGAATGGTGAAGTGCTTCTCCCACAACCTGATCTTACAATATCCCCCTTGATGAAAGACAAAACCAAATTATGTTTGATCGTTAGTCTCTGCAAAAAATACTGATTAGTTCACAGTTCATAATAACACAGTAATTCCAAAAAGATCCAACTTATTGAATTCGGCAATAAAAAGTTCAGCAGATAATCCCTAAACATAAAAACATACAAACCTAGAATTTTCTCCCCCTTTTTTACTTTCATCAAAAAGATAGAGAAGATCTTGGATCAAGTGTCTGGAAAATTTTGAAAAGAAAACTTAAAAACTTAAAGAAAAAGAGAGAATGGGGAAGAAAGAGTAGGCAAGATTAAGGGTTTGGTTCTTCATTTCCATCTTGATCTCCCTCTTCCTCATCACTGTCTTCAACATCAGTCTTATCCTGTTATTCCTGTTCATCTTCATCCTCACCAGCAACGGTCACTTCTTCAGTCTTGTCCTTCGCAGCAGCCTTTCGAGATTTCTTCTTTTTCTTCAGAGTAATCAGCAGATCATCTGAGTCAGGAATGTTGACTTCATCTCCTTTCTAAGCAGCTTGTTCTACCACTTGCTTTCCATTATCTTTGACTGGAGCAACCTCTTCCGTGTTGGAGTGATCACTAGGAAGACTCTTGTCAGAGTAACCCTTCATTGTACCTTCTTCATACTCAGGAACATCAAGCAAAGTCATGCTCCTGAAGATTCTTTCCACCATATACTTCACTTGAACCATATCAGTTTCAAGTCCATAAAAAGTTTATTTGATCTCTTCCAAATCCAACTCCAAACCATCAAGTCTCTGAATGTCTGTAGGCTGAGAAGTCTGACTTGAAGCGAGTCAAGGTATTGGGCTCAAGAAACTTCTTTGCAACCAGTTCTTCTACAGTCAAATCTGAGTACAACTTCCAAATCTTTTCTTTAGTCTTCACCACTCCAATGTTCTCAAAGGCCTTCTCATTAAGCATTCCCATGCCAGAAGTGACTGATTACTCTCCATCAGTTGGAATCTCAAAGTGTTCAAAGAACAATGTGAGCAAATTTGCATAGGACATAGGATGTTTCCTTTTATTGGTATGGCTAAAGAGCATATGCTCAATCACTAACTTTGGAAGATCAATCTCATAGCCATGCATGATCAGATACATGATATGCAACATTCTCCCACTCACCAACTCTCTAGAGTGCTCTCAGGGAAAGATACACCTTACCAAAATAGTGTGAAGAACTTTGGCATCAACATTTAACACAGAGTGTGTTAATTGTTTAGCTGAGGTGGCAGTGTTTGGTAGGTATAACTCTTTTCTGGCTAGTTTCAGTATTTCTGTCTTTGGTGGGTGATTGCTTGTGTTATACCTCTTAGGACACCCTAGCACATTGACAAACTCAGAGTGGTCCAATTCAACATGTATTCCAGCAACTCTAGACATAATTACTAAGTGTGCTGATCTCTTAACTTGTTTCATGTTCAGATAGAAGAGTCTGGTGAGTCTTGGGCAGGCTAACTCTTTAGGGTTCAGCATAAACCACAGAGAACTCTTCTTTAACATAGAGATGCACTTAAGATTCATGTGTTCCACCATATGCATATTGATCATACTACAAAAAGGAATAGATCTGAAAGCAAAAGCATCTAACCACTGAATTTATATAATGTTGAGAAGCTTTCGGAAAAAATGCCTGAATTTATGAAACTGCCACTGACCAAACCCGCATCAGAAAACTGTGACCAAACCCGCCTTAGATAACTGTGTGGCAGGCAGCTAGCCACGCAGACAGTGAGTCTTTCAGCTCCCCAAGTCTCCCTCTTGCCCCTTGCATGTGTGGCTGTTGTGTTCCATGCAGACAAGGTCCTCTGGCATCTCAAAAGGTCTATCTCTCTCCCCTTCCTATGTTGATGTTGCGTGGCTGGCAGCTAGCCACGCATACATGGGTCTTCCTAGCTTGATTTCCTTCATTTTCTCTGTCTTCTTCCTCTCGATCTGCGTGGCTACTGCGTGGCTGGCAGCCATCCACGCAGACAGCATCATGTTTCTTCCATACTTAGCCAAAAATTGGTCCTTAACTCTCTTCTTATGTGGCTATATGCGTGGCCACTGCCCAGACAGCCACCAAAACTGTCCTAAATCAGCCAAAATCTTGCTCCTGGGTCTCGACCTACATGGCTACTGCGTGGCCACTGCCAGCCATGCAGACAGTGGCAAAAAATTGACGTTTCTGCTCTCTGCCTACGTGACTACTGCGTGGCTACTCCCAGCCACGCACGTAGCAACTGTTTCAACTTGGCAGGGCCATATATTTCTCATCCGGACTGTGTTTTGGCTCCGTGGACTGTCATTGGAAAGATCTTGAAGTCTAATTTCATTTTCCACCAGTCTTCCTCCACAATTTTTTTATAACTCAAGATATCTTAAAGAGTGAAGACTGGTCATTCTAGCTTCTCAAACTTTGCTTCTCTTCACCCCGCTTGAGCGTTTCTTTGTTTCCGAAGTTCATTTCATGCCTCAAATCAACCGCTAAGCATCCATTCCTGTCAAGAAAAAATGAACAACCATACCGAGCGATTATATCTGCCAAATAACATCGACTTATGCATGAAATCGCCCGAATTTTGTAATTGAGCTCAAATTCCTCTTTTGTAGAATATGCGGGTTTGTTGGCTAAAACATGCTCAGAATGACGATAAATCATTCTAAAACAGTTCAATATTGGCTCACAAATAACTCCTAAATGCGAGTTATCATCAACTCCAAGGTTTAAATTGTGTGCATTCCAGTTTAGATTAAGACTTGTCTCGCCCCATCCGACTACTATCTACTCTGCGTGTGTAGTTGTGACCTATGTCTTGCTTATCATATGGAGGAAGAAACCCTAAAACATTTAATTCTTCCTCTCCCAAATTACAACATGCACAATACTCTCACCTAATTTACTGAGTAATGCAAGTATACAGACCCCCTTCACAAATCTGATATTTGTTGTTATTCAATTGGGGTTGATTACCCATGATTCGGTTGTTGCATTTGATTTGTTTTTTCCTTTAGAGTTGTTGCTTATCTCATATTCTTGACAGATTTGATTTAAACCAAATGTTCCAAATTTTTCATACTATGTCCCACTTTCACTTGCCAAATTAAAACTCCAAAAATATTATTTGCAAATCAGATAAATGAATGTTAGTTTGTACTTTCTAAAAGTATGGCTTCCTAAGGAACATTTGAGGAATAAATTTTACATTTTGTCCATGGTATGGAAAACATAACCAGGAATATGTTTTCATGCATTTGATCCTAAATTTTTTTCTCGCATCATTCTAACACTCCACACCATAGCCCGGAATCTGAACTTTGATACCCATGTTCAATGGGAATATCATTATTGCACAATATGAGTACCATGTATCTTGGTTCATATTATATATGAGTCTACTGTTCTTGCTCCATTTGACTGTCCTTGCTTCAAAATCGTTGCCTATTTACTAACTACATGTTTCATCTATAAACAATCTCTTAACTGTGATTTCAACCTCAAGATGCTACTCAAATCTTCTGATGATTTACGATTTGATTTGTTCATGTATATATCATATTGGTAGCTATAATTTTTTCGATGTACATACCATACTCCCATCATAAGTAGAAACTTGAATTTCAACGTGTTTTGTGATTGTTTTGATTGTTTAGAATGTGCTAAGAGATTCTGAACATTATGAAAAATCTAAAGAATTTAACCCTTTACTGGGTTGTACATTTTAACTTTACTATGGCCTGAGAAAGGATAAGATAGTTGAACGGCCGATGATTTTAAAAAAAATACCTCCTAAAAGGTGCAATTACTCCGTGTCATTTCACTTCATAATTGAGCTACCTTATTCCAAACAAGAAATAAGTTACGTGTTATCCACTCTTTTTGTATCACTATCTCCATATAGGCTCCGCATAACAAATAAAATAACTAAGTAAATTCTCTTACCATGTTTAATTATCTGTTCACTCAACTTTGTTCAATACTAATTGTCAAATACCAAATTAATAATACAATTTGGTATAGCTTTCATTTTGTCTTCATGCTTGTGATTGCAAATGCACTCTTTGCACTATGATTCAAGTATAGAGCGCTTCATTTACAAGATGAACTATATCTTTTGCCATTCATTTGTATTGCATGACTGTGCATCTCCACCAAACAACCACAATGAGATTCTTCAAAATAAATGATCCTATTTGTGTTGGAAATCATAGGCTGGTACGACTACCTTCCAAACTATATATTAACTGACGCATTAAAATATCTCACACGAAATCTCAGTCAAAAAATCTGAATACATTTCTTCACTTCAACCAAGAATCATACCTTTTTTTCATAATAAGTTATCCCATTATACTATCCATAGCTGTAACAAGTAAACAAAATTTAAGCTTCATATATTATCAATATTAACTTATAATATGATTACACCTAGAGGATTTAATTACACGTTCTACACTTAATATTTCAGTCTCGAGCTGACATAATTTATTATAACACAGAGGTTTCCACAAAAATTTGTGCGCCACCATGGCAGAGATATAAGAAACATTGTCCACATTAGAGTTTCGGCAGAAAAAAAAATAGAATGTGGAAATCACTAAATGAGATAATAATTTGTATTTTGGTAGAAGGGTGGCAGGAATTTGCCAACTACTACTCCGTACCTTCTGGATATTTTCTCATTTCCAAGTGTGAAGGAGATTTGCACTTCAAATTCAGGATACTGGAGTTAAGTGCCATGGAAATAACATATCGCTGTGATGCTCAAAATGTTGTCATTGTGAAGGTATAAGAAGATGCTCTGACTAAAGTCGTGGCTTTCACAACAATGAACCCATCTTTTAGCGCTCAGATCACTTATTCTCACTTAACTGTGCGTGGTGGTGTGGTAAACATCCATATTTATGCTTTCACCTTTGTGCCAATTATTTAAAATTAAATTTAACTGCAATTATCTTTTGCAACTATTAGAGAATGTACCTGCCTTGTTCTCAAGGAAAGACATGATGGACAACCCAAAATACATTCAGCTTTGCAATGCACAAGGTAATATGAAATGAGATTTTTGGTGCAGCTTCCCTTCCAGCAAGGACTCTGGCAGGCGGCGCATCTGTTGGTATCAGTTTGTCAAACACAGTGAAATCGCAGTGAACGATGATTGTGTGATTGAATTGATTCACCGCACGACACACAAATTCAATGTCACGGTGTTTCGATCTTAGGGAAAATGGTTCCTACTACTACTAATACCTACAATTTAGTCTTACCGTCGATGTCTCTCTATTACTGCTGCTATGTAAATTTGTTTATCCAACACTTAAGAAATCTGTGGGACTCATACTGTCGTTTGAAAAATATCGATGGTTTTGGCTAGATTTATAAAACAGGAAGTACTATATTTTCTTTAGATTTTGGCTTTGTCCACTGATATGATAATCTCTGCTAATGCTCATGGGTTAATTTTACTTACAATTCACGAACTCCCATAATTATACTATAATGTTTCTTATCTTAGTGTCAAAATCAACCATGCCATTCATTAAGTATTGTCAAGAGGGAATTCAACTACTAATTCCCACAAGTGAATCCTTCACCCCTGAATTTGTATACATTTAGACATTAGTTGAAGATGCATTATAATTTATATTTAATTTTTGTACCATATTTACAAACATTTAACCATCAAAGCACTGATTATTTTCAAATTAAAAAACCCCACCGTCGCTGAAGCACTTCCCGAGTTTGCCAACCCAAAAAGTTTTCATCCCTCATCATGTTGTCTTATCGACGAAAAAAGGGTCCAACCTTCATACATTATCTTCTCAAATAAGCCTCCCAACTTCACTACCATAATCCCACTACCACATATGCTTGCTTATCTCTTTCAACCGTTTTCATTAAACAACTCTTCTCAAATTGGTGATTCAATTAACTCAAGTCAGCTCTGTATTTTTTATCATGTAAGCATTCTTTCCCTTTACTTTGTCATGAAATATAGACAATCATCTAAGCATATTTTCCTCATACATGTACAAACTGTTGTAGCGTAGTTCTTTTAATGGATCTTAATGCTTAGATATCTCATCATTCTGTGTATATGGATGTTTTATGATGCCTTGCACATCTTTTGCATATTTCACTATAATATTTTTGGTATAAGGGTACGCTTTCAGTTGAAATACAATATTTGATATGCCATCTTATCGTTCTTCTTCTGCCATTAAATAAGAAACAAATGAAGAATTTACAATATATGGGTTTTTTGCTACAAATAAATTGTTAAAAATGAAATACAATAAAATAAGGCTACATGTTGACTCAACAACTAGTTTAGCCAAATTGAAAGTTTTTAATAATCAAATCAAACAACTACATATCAACAGTTTGACAATCCTATTGAATAAACCCACTAGAGCATGTTTGTTCAACAAAAAATTGATATTGTCATTTCTAATAGCAGGCTAAATTTCTCTCTCCCTATCTGTGTTGTTGAATGTTTGATTGTGTAAATAAAATGGAGTTTTTAATGGTGATCAAAATATGTGTTAATATAACCAACAAAGAATCGACAATAGAAAACCAGTCATCTTTCCATTGACATTACTTGCAACTGCTTCAGACACTCACTCATAATTCCAACCTGCAGTATGCATTTATATTATGCTAATACCTCCTGATTCCAGCAATAATTTGTGGTTTCCTATAACAACCATCACTTTTACCAGTGTGTATATACCTAGCATAATATCACTACATTATTGCTTCAGAAAACTAGCATCACGTTACATAATATCATACTTATTTCTCTAATTTCGTGTTTGTAACTAGCACTCGTTCTCAAATCTAACACAAATGTTGAAACTCGCGTAAGCACAAATACGAATGGGCAACACATAAAAGAACTGTTTGTGAGAAAGAAGTCACTAAACACGTCGAATTTGCAAGCTCTTTGAGTACCCCTACTGCTAGGAATGAGAACTACACAAACTTATTTCGAAAAAGATCTTGTACGCCAAAAAAAATCTGCATGATAAGATCCAAACTTTGGAAGAAACCATTGGCCGCCTAGACCAGCAACTCGAATAACTGAATATGGATAGTAAAACTGAAGCACCATCATGTTTTCAGATGGAAGCAAACTTCATAGGCGAGAGACCTTCACGATCAATTTCTTGCGCTAGGAGTAAGTCTCCATAAGTTCCATTTTTTATGTAATTTTCGACCCATGTCTACACAAAAGAATGTTTTGCTGCAATCAAATATATTTTTGGCACATCCACAAAGCGTAAATTACAGTATTGTCACACCAATGTTTCACGTTATACATGAAGCTAATTGCACCGTAATTTTTTTCCATAATATCTAGAATCATTTAATTATTCTTAATTGTTCAATGTCCTGAATGCAATGTTTCTATGAAGGGAGCGGTGAAACTAAGTGTTCATGGTTGTGTATATACTACAGGTAACAACGCTGGAATTGGAGGAGCGTTCAGAGATGATAGAGGAGATTGGTAGCTCGGTTTCATTGTAAAAATTGATTGATTCAGTAGCCTGGAAAGTGAATTGTGGGCAATTTATCGCGACATTGATCTGGATTTCGATAACAACTAGAAAGAAATTGATCTGGAGAGTTCCTTTCTTGAATCAGTCTACATATTTCAAGGCTTTAGATATGGTCCACGTTCTATGATTATCGAACTCGCTAATGGACACACACTGCTTCACAACATGAGTGGGGCATTCAAACATATTTATGGAAATGAGAACTATGTTGCCAAGAAGCTTGCTAACATGGGAGCAGAACAGATGAATGAAATTAAGTTGTTGTACGATGTTCCAGAAGTTGTTAAAGATATGTTACAAGAAGATAAGATGGCAGCTTGCAGTTTCTTTTAGTATGTATAAAATTGGCAGCAAAATGTTTTTGGCTCTAACGGGTTTGTTGTAAACTTTGTTGTTGAAGTTGGAGCTTAAAATATGACATGTTAAAAGTATACTTTTCTAATAAGGTTGTAGTTTTCTAAATGTAAAATTTTTAGCTTCGATTAAAATGTGGTTCCAACAAAACCACTTTCTAACTAAAAACACCTTCAACCAAGGTTCAGCTGGTATTTACAATTGAATCTTTTATCCAAGGCATCAATTATACCATATGTCGATAGACCTTCAAAATAGATTTAACGTCATTCTGTTAATCCTTTTATGAAGGATTATGCAATCCAATTAGTAAAAATGGTGTTGTGCTTGAATTCATTCGGCACACACAACAAAACCAGAAAACAAAAAACAAAAATTGTAAAACAACATTTTGATGGTAACAAGTATCACATTTTCTGACCTCTCTGTTTTGCAGGTTGAGCTGTAGCGTGACTGGATCACGGAGTAGTTGCTAAATAGTATATTGTTAGCTTCACAATTGTTTTTTGCTGTTTTATAATGTTTTAGTCGAACTGCGATATTTTACAAAAATTGACATTTTCAACGAGTTGGTGAATCTTTCTAAACAATTCAGTCATGTACTAGTATTTCGGACATTTGTTGACAGTGAATATAGTTAGCCCCTGGTTGAATTATTAACGTCCACACTTCATAAAGAACCAAAAAGAGGGATACAAACATCATTTTCTAAAATTCAGGGGAACCAACTACCAACAATGGTCATCTAATGTAATAACAATACTACCACAAGGGAAATTTGTCATCGATAACTTCCAGGGAACTCTGAACGTCTAAAAGGTCTTCACCTTCACCTTCATTGAGTTATTTGAATGCACCATTGCTTCTAATCCCTTCATTGTGCTGTTTTTGTAGTTTGTTTATATGAATCTAGTTTCCATACAATGTATGAAATGTGAATCCATGATGAAAGAATTGTAGGTTTTTTATACGGATTGCACATCGGAAAAATAATAAATTGATTCCGTTCATGACCCTCCATGAATCGAATATCTGGCATCATAGCGATGGTAAGGGATATATAGTTTGGGTACCTTGTTGGTCTGAATTGATCACTTTACATAGAATAGTGTCCACGTCTCTATGAATATCCACACCTAAGATTGCACTGGAATCCTTCTAAGGTCTTTGTGCTAGCAACAGAAGAAGGAGGAAGAAGAATATCACGCAAACGGGACACAAAAGGGGTCGCACGCCTCACGAGGCTAACGGTGAGGGAAGGGCGGACGGGGAGTTTCATCCCTCTTGTCTTGCTCTCTCCTTGCTTTGTTCTCTCTCAATTTTGAACACACTTATGAGAATATAAGCTATGAGTTCCCTTATATAGTTAATAACTCCTTATTAACTACATATTAGCCCCAATACTAATCATGTCCATACACGGATTAGTCCACCTTGCAAACTAGTCCTACTAAGTTTTCTTGTGGTTGTGTATTGATCCTTATATTTAATTAGTCCTACTATTTAATACCAATTCTAATTTAATCCATAGGGTGTGTGACCCCATATGTTTCTAGCTAGTTGGTAGTAACAATTACTAACATGGAGCGGCGTCTAGCAACACATCTATGCCACATAACTAATAGAAATAGTCAATGATCCGACAAACCTTGTGACCAATGTTAACGTATTGTATTATCCCTTTGTATCCATATCTGGATTGGACACGAGATATAAATGTCACACTCGTATATCCAATCCATAGTTTCTCGATCCTGGGAATAGTCTTATCCATGCAGATAACATCAATATCCCATATTGATTTATCTGATTCATGCCAGACATTCTATAAGCACTGCCCCTCGAGTGGCCATGGATATTTGCTCCTTTATGTGGGAGGGAAAAATCCTCTCTACATCACTACCATTTAAGCTTGATTCTTATTATGTCTAATAAACGCCGTTATTGCTACCCAGTCACGGTGTAGTGTTTGATATCATCAAAACATAATATTCGCAACTAGAGTATCCAGTGACTTCAAGTATAAGGACCAAAATACCGTTGTCACAACGAGAAGCACTTGTGATGCTAACATAATTAATGTAGCCTTCTCGTGGTAGGTCAATCCAGTATGCCATTATCATATAATACATACCCATGTGTTAGAATTGATATCTCCATATCAGTCTACCCACATACTCGTCTATAGTGATTGTCCTATTAATCAATATAAACGACTTGGGATATTTAAAATAAACAACAATTGTAATCTAAGGACTTCATTATATTAAATATCTCAATAAATTATACAATGATTACTCTAGCCAAAAATAATGTTCATACTAAATAAGATTTCCTCTAGGAAATCTATTACAACACGAATTTCATTGTTCAAATTTAACTTCCAATGCACTAACCGAAAAATCTGCAATTTACGTTTCCTCGCTCTTATCCCATGCGTCAACTCTACTTCATTCTCTTCACTTATCGTTTTTTGGTACAATATGATATTTTGTGCCTGTCACTTGATTAGTTACCGTTAAAAACTTCATTAGTATTACCCAATCTTAGATTTGTGAATATTCAATGTTGGAAAAAAAAATTCATACACCTATTCTAATTAATTAGTTACTGTTAGAAACTGCATCACTACCAATTTCATTTTATCCCGTACTGCTATAAGAAAATAAACAAATAATTCTTGCTTACTACTTCAATAGTTATCGTATCAAAGTTCCGCATTATGAATCACTAGCTCAATTACTATCAACCAATGGAACAACAAACTGTTATTTAATTTTTTAAAAGTTCATTCTTTCTAAATCTTCAATATACTATTCAAACAAAGTAAGACGTTTATCGTACTAATTGCTGCCACAATTTACCTACTAATGTTTCTCTGAATTTTTCTTCATTTCTTACGTACTGCTGATATATATTTCTGTTTTAATACCTTCATTAACATTTTGGTATACCACCAAATTCAAATTACAGTTTATTAATCCTTGACAATGCGCCTTCTAATTTCCTATTTTGAAAACAGCGTAATAGTTGTTCTAGAGGATTTAGATATTCATAAATTCAAGATTCAAGATTTTCTGAAGGTTAATGCTATCAAATACTTTTTCAGACCACTATATCTTTCACCCAATGGAAACGGTGCGAAGTTTCTACAGACTTCATGACCCCATGTCAATAGCCAATGATAGGGTGGTAAGACTCTCATCCAATTTTTCTCACAGAGTTCAAATACACATTCAAATTCCAACAATTTTCTACTGGCATTTGCTAATGTGTCATCAAAAAAATATATGTAGAATTAGCAGTTGGGTTAAATAAGTCCCAAAAAAAACATTAAATTTTGTTTATTGGTGATTCTGGATATTCATGTTAAGTTTTAACTAACGAGTATTCCAGGGTTCTTATACAAACCCAAGTAACAGAAAAATAGATGTGAATATTACACAAATGCTGACTTGCATTGGTATGTTTGTCTTTTCCTCAATATTACAAAATTGTCGTGAATGCAGAGGTTGCCACCCAATTCGTTCGTTTCCATGGACATGAGTTACAAGACGTTGCTCGTCTCCAAGTTCCAAATGGCGTTCCGTGGAATATCCAACTCTTACGTTCAGGCAACAACGTGTACTTTGGTAACGTCTGGCAAGAGTTTGCCAACCGGTATAACATAGGGCGGTTGTACTTCATCCTCTTCGAACATGAAGGCAATGGAAGCTTCAAATTAGGTATAATGCACTGAGGCTGCACTAAATTTACTACTCCTCTTTTGCTTCCCAAAATGCTGCACATATCTAAGATGACGAAGAAGCTGTCGTAGTTATTTATTGTGATAAATCAGATGCTCTTGAGAAAGCCAATGCATTCATAATAGTTAACCCATCATTTACTGTAGAAATCACAAAATCTCACGTGAATCTTCGACATGGTTTGGTAATGTTCTTCTTTAATCGGTTTTCTTACACATTAATTTTACAAAGAAGTCAATAATTTCAAATTTTTACAGAACATACATGTTACATTTACGCGAAAGCAAATCGCTGAAACAAAGAACTACGTTGAAATAGAGGTTGCAACGGGCAATATGAATTGGGAGGTTTGTTGCAGTTTCCTGCTACCAGATAATCCACTGAAGCAACGCATCTTTTGGTACCCTTTCATCGAGCACAGCGGAATGAACATTGGGGATGCTTGTGTCGGCTGTGTTTAAAAAAATGCATTTCCCTAGCAAATGTGTGAAAAATCTGGAAATATATATTGTTTAAACTGCAAAACTCATAAGTGGCTTCTAAACTTCATTACACAATAGCTTGATGCATCATGTTTTTGATAATAGGATTATGTTTTGCTTTACTTATATCACATTTTCGTTATCTATCTCAAAAATGTTAAATAGCAGTCACATACAATGTTCATTACTAAATGGTGCACAATTTTACTATTTGCTAGAATTCGTATCATTCCATAACCATTCTATTACTCATTAACCTCCACTAGCACCACTAACTCCATCATGCCCCTCTTGCATGTATTTAAAGCTGCAACATCTAAAAAACTTCCACTATCCCCATCTCCTGAAAGTTAAAAAATTGGCAAAAATATACTATTCAAAGAAGCCAGCCATTAACACATTTCAATCGAGCTATACATACATGCTCTCATCCTTTCTCCTCAAACTGCAAGTCCACTAAATATGGCATCCCCAAATGATTGAGATGGCGATTTAATGAATCAAGTGTCACTTCCAGTAAGTAGAGTGTCAGGGTGGACATTTGTGAAGAGAGTCGAACCAGTGATTTCAAACAATTGGGGCATCGCTTTGCCTCTAATTCCTTCTCCAACATCACAACTAGCTATAACTATGATCCATTTGACAGATTAAGCGGGAAGAACCTTCGATCATTGGAAGCCTAACTCTCACAAGAGCAATATAGTTGAACCAACAGACAAATCAACACATTGATGACTCAAGAAGATGCTAAAGTCGAGACCATATGTCTTCAAAATCAGGAGGTGCTTCATGTGGTTCCACAATTGAGAAAATATGTAATGTACATTCACTCAGTTTCCATCAGCAGTGGAAGGCACAAAACAACTTTACATGGAAGGCACAAAGGCGACATTGCTAATTCACTACTCTAAAATAATGGAATCTTCCCAAGGGGGACACATCCATACCATTATGCAAAAAAGGGGTTCGTTAGAAGCAGGAGGGAACCAGAAGCATATTATAGAAAACAAAGAAATCGAAATTGCACTTGCAAGAATGGCTGATAAGGAGACAATATACCGTAACTACCCCATGAAGTTTTATCCTGTGGAATAGCTAGAATGCTGAGACCGCTCTATTCAGAAGCAACTTCAAACATTTAATTTATCTCAATGGACCGTGTATCATAGCAGTTACCGAGACAAACATCTATGGTGAAACTGCTAGGATTTGTACATCACTTGGCTTCGACAGGGGCTTTGTTGCAGATCCAGCAAATATTCAGGAGGAATATGGTTATTACGGGATAGTAATGAAGTCGAATGTGATATCATTCCTATTTCGCAACAGGACACTCATATCTCAATTCGGGTATTTTAACTTAAGTGTCGTACTATATTACATCTTTATAATATGTTTGTGATTGCTTTTTCCATTTTATTACTATAGCATGATTCTGTTAACATATTATCGCAATACAGGCATCCATGATGTAGCTTACTAGGACAGCCATCAAAGAACAATGTCCTACATTTTACAATTACAAGAATAGCTTGTATTGAGGTAATTCATCTCATGTTGTGCAATTATATATTTTTTTGAGAAAAAGCTTGTCTTTTATTTAGATACGGGCTTTATCATTAGCCCAAACAGAGTACAATCTTTCAGGGTAGCTTATAGCCCAATAGTGCATTACATCAAGGCCCATGCCCAGTTTCGCCAAATTATGGGCTAATAAGTTAGCCTGATTCCTACACCAACAAACCCTAGACTTATAAAATACATTACGCCTTACAGAGAGACATTTTAACAAGCTCTCTCTCTCGGAGCTTCCAAACGGAGCCTCAGCACTGAGACGATGAACCAACGATCTATTGTCACTTTCAATTTCCAGAGAGCAAAATCCTCTACTAACGGCTCCATCCATGGCATAAATGATGGAGTAAGCTTCGGCCAAGAATGAATCAAAGGTGAATCTGATGGGAAAAGCCATCGCCAGAACGAAGTTTCCCTCAGAGTATCGAACAACAGCTCCCCCTCCAGATCGATGGTCTTTGAGATAAATGGAGGCATCTACGTTCATATTTTAACTTCCCCGGAGCCGGAGGAGTCCATCTAACAGTTCCCAATTCTTCTTCTGTACCTGCATGCACCGATCTAAAGACCAAGATAAGTATTTCCCAAAAATTCTTCATTCGTAGCATGCGAATTCGATAAAATTTCATGAAAATCTTTATGTTCATCAGAGAATACTCTTTTGTTTCGCTCTAACCAGATACCCCACATCAGATGGCTGATAATTTGGAGATTTTCTTGTGTAGGTCATGAAGATATTTTTGAAACGATGTTTAAAAGGAAGGTAAGAGGGTACAATAGCAAAGTCTAGCAAAGGGGACTGGAAGATTTGTTTGGACCAGGGGCAATCAAAGAACAGGCAGTTTTCAGTCTCTTCCAAATGTTGACAAAGCACACAAGGTGTGGGTAAGTGAATCCCTTTCTTTACCGAGTTAGTCTTAACAACAAGGCAGTGATTGAAAGTCTTCTCCACAAAAATCTTAATTTTACCCGGAATATTGAGATATCAGACTTTGTTTGTACTGGAACAAGCAAAATTGAGATTATTTCTATGAATAAGATGGAAGAAGCCACATAGTAGGCTGATTTAACTGTGTACCCACCATAAAGTGTAGAAGACCAGATGAAGTTGTCAGTGAGAAGGGGATTACATAAGGGAATATTTAAAATTTCATTAGATTCCTTTTCAGCAAAATTAGAAGTAAATTTTGCTGGAATCCCAGGTATGGTAAGTTTTAATAAGATCAGAAACAGTGGAATTCAAGGGAAGGGTTGGGTAGCTATAGGGTTTGCGGCCCAAACCTATGGGAATCCATCTGTGGTGGTAAATAAGGGTGTTACGACCATTACCTATACCCTGTTTGACACCTTGGAAAACAATGTCGCAAGATTCAATAAGAGCTTTCCAAATATAGGAAGAACCAGGATTTGTTTCAATTGAAATGATGTCAGAATGATTAAAATACTTTCCTTTAAGAACTCTAGAAAACAAAGAATCTGGATATTTCAAAATACGCCATTTTGTTTTGCCTAATAGGGCAAGATTGAAGACATACATATATCTAAATCCTAGACCCCCCCCCCCATTAGTTCAGAACTACACAAACTTCCCCAATTTTTCCAATAAATAGAATGTTTGTCAAGGTTGTTTGTCCACCAGAACTTAGCCAAAATGTTCTGAATTTCTTTAGAGAAAGAAATTGGGAGTTTTTAAATAGACATAAGATAAGTAGGGATGGATTGGCTCACAGATTTGATAAGAACTTCCTTATCGGCGGGTGAGAGAAGTTTGTCTTTATAACCCAAAATTTTGTTCCAGATTTTGTTCTTTTATACCTTGGAAAGTAACAATTTTGTTTCTACCAAACAAGGGTTGGAAGACCCAAATATTTATCATGATTATTGTTTACAGGAATGTTTAGAATTTGGGTGATATCGTGCTTAATATGGTTAGGAACACGGGGACCGAAAACGATTGAGGATTTAAATTTGTTAATTAATTTTCCCGAGGCAGCACAATATTGATAGAAGATTGAATTTCGAGTGATAGCATTTGTGGAAGAGGATTTAGCAAAAAAGATGCTATCATCGGCAAATTAAAGATGAGTGACACGGGGGGGGGACCTTGTCCCGCTTTGACACCTTCTAAAACTCTATCATTAACCGATTGGTGGATAAGACTTGAAAGGTCTTCGGTACAAATAAGAAATAAGTAGGGACTCAAAGGATCCCCTTGACGAAGACCCCTAGAAGGGGTAAAACTGTCGCTTTTTGGGCCGTTAATAAGAATGGTAAAAGAGACCGAGGTCACGCAAAGCATAATTTTCTCAACAAAGGAAGTAGGAAAGCCCAATTTAGTAAAGATAAGTCTTAAAAAAGACCATTCAATGCGATAGTCCGTGACATTTTTAGGGATTTTGCATTTAGGGATTAAGGCAATGCAAGTGTCATTAATAGCGGAGATGTCACCACCATTATTTAGAAAATCGAGACACATGGAAATGATGTCATTACCAATAATAGGCCAATAAGTATTGTAAAAGATAGCAGGTAAACCGTCAGGTCCAGGGGCTTTAAGTGGTCCTATGGACTGTAAAGCATCTAACATGTTCGGTAGAAGGTTTTTTAAGAGCTTCTCAGCCATATAAGTAGTAATTTTAATAGGAACAGAATCTATAGTTTGGTAGAGGTTGATATCGGAGGAAGTTAAAATGATCTTTGTAGAAATTCACAAAACAACTTTTAATATCATTAATATTATGAAAAGTAATGTCATTAGCATCATTAATAGAAGAGATAGTATTTCCTCAAAAAAAAAAAGAAGAGATAGTATTTTTACGTTTGCGGTCCGAAGCGTGTTTGTGAAAAAACATGGTATTACGGTCACCTCCCTTCAACCAATTTACACGAGATTTTGTTTCCACAAGCGCTCTTCATTAGAAATAAGTTTTTGCAATTGAGTTGACACAAGTTTTCTTTGTTTCAGGTTATAAGCATCCGGCTGTTTGGAAGATAAAAAAGAAAGCCGTTTCAACAAAGTAGTCTTCTCCCTTTTACTGTTAATGTAATTTTTGTGACCCCATTTGCGAATGTATTTAACAGTAGAATTTTTCTTATGTAAAAAAGACTGTAAATAATTAGCATTAGGATTTAGGTTAGGCCAAACCTGATGGACAATGTATGTGCACTCCGAGTATCGAGTTCAACCGGCTTGAAAGTGAAAGCGCCGACCAGTTGGATGAAAATGAGGCCCAGCCGATGTTGAGACAAGCACTGGTAAGTGGTCTGATCCCACTGTCTCGATTACTTAGACTGAATTATTCGGGTAAGTTCTGACCCACTTGTTCGACGCGACAGTTCTTTCTAAACTCTCCTGAACCGAGAAGGGGTGTTCACGACCATTCCACCAAGTAAAGAATTCCTCTTTAAATCCCAGATCACAAAGATAACCGTCCGCAAGAGCATCAACAAATGCATTAATCTGACCCCAACTGCGGAAATTCCAACCTCGTTTTTCAGAACCCGTTGTAATTTTGTTGAAATCACCAACAACTAACCACGGGTATGAAGAACCATGGTAGAGGCGACGAAGAAAATCCCAAGAAAAATGTCGATATCTAGCAATAGGATCACCATACAAACCGGTAAAAAAGTAAGGTAACGAATCTGTTGGAATAGATGCCCTAGAGGCAATCTAGTTTAGTATGAATTTGTATTTGGCTAGAAAAATTCATTTATTATTTATTGGATATTTAATATAATGAAGTCCTTAGATTTACAATCGTGTTGTTTATCTTAAAATATCCCTAGTCAAGTATAATGATTAAATGGGACAATCATTTATAGACTAGTATGGGGTTGGATTGATATGGAGATATCACGATCCAACACATAGGTGTGCATTACGGAATGTTGCACTGGATTGACCCATCACCGAGAAGGCTACATACAAGTTATGTTAAGTCACAAGTGCTTCTCGGGTACAATGGTATTGTCATCCTTAGACTTGAAGTCACTAGATATTCTAGTTGTGGATCATTGTGATCTTGGTAGCGTTAAACGCTACACCGTGACTGGGTAGTTATAAAGGTGTGTACTGGATACAATGAGAAGCAAGCTTAGAGATCGTAGTGGATGTAGAGAGGATTTGCCCCTCCCACATAACGGGAGCAAATATCCTAGGCCACTCGAAGGATAGTGCTTATAGAATGTCTGGCCAGACTCAAATAAATCAATATATAGGATATTGATGTTATTTGCACGAATAAGGCTATTCCATGGATCGAGAAACTAGGGATTGGATATACGAGTGTGACTTGTATGTCTCGTGTCCAATCCGGATATGGAGGCAAAGGGATGAGACAATTACTTGTACAAGGTTGTCTAGATGACTATTCTATTAGTTGGCTAGAATGGATGTTTTGCTAGAAACCGCTCCATATTAGCAAAGAGTTGCTACCAACTAGATAGAACCTATGGGGTCACACGCTATATAGAGTTGTACTAGATTTGGGAATTAATTAATTGGATTAATTAATTAGAAGGATCACTTTGCAAAACCTTGCAAACTTAGTAGGGACTAATTTGCAAGGAAGGGACTAAATTGAATTCTAGTAGGACTAGAATAAGTCCTTTAGGTAGTTAACAAGGAGTTGTTGGACTATATAAAGGACCCTCCTTCCTTCCTTCCTCATAACTTATGCTCTAAAGAGAACATAACAAGAGTGGGAGAGAACAAAGGAGAGAGAGAGCAAGCAACAAGGAGCGACGCCGCCCCTTGCCGCCGCCCCTCACCCCGTCGGCCAAAAGGAAGGGCCGAGCCCCTTCTTTTGTCTCGTTTTGCGTGATTCCTTCACCCTCCTCTCATTCCGGGCTAGCACCAAGGAGATTGGAGATCTAGGATCAACTCTAGGCGTGGATCAACTATAGAGAACGTGACACTATTCGCGTTTGAAGTTATCAAGGAGAACCCAAAGGTGTGTTTATGATTTCTTACCTTCACTATCGTTATGCATCTAGACTTGTGATCCTTGGAGGGTTTTGCATGGTTATTTGTTTGATTATGCTTCCGTTTGCGCGATCCATGAATCAAAACCCTACAGTGGTATCAGAGCCACAGGTCATAGAGCATAAATGTAGTTTATGTGTTACATTCTTGTTGTTTTACACCTTAATTTGTTGATTATCGCGTAAAACAAGACAAATCAAGCATGGGATGCAATTTGTCAATAATTAAATCATAACAAGACCCAATTTTGCATTGGATGCATGAATTGGTGAGTTTGAGAAATTTTAGGATCTTAGATCTAGGGTTTGGGCATCCTTGGGGAAGAAGGAGTTCTCCCAAAACAAGGAAACAACCAAACTTGGGCTCCAAGCAAGGAGGTTGTTTTGGAAACAACCTCCATAAGGAGGTTCGGCCCCCTAGAGGACCGCCCCCCCTTGCTTGCCGCCCAAGATTGGCGCCCTAAGGGGCCGGGCGGCCCTAACCCGCGGGCCTAGCTTGCGGGTTTTGGGCCGGGCCGGCCCTAGGGCCTTATGGTTCACTTTGTTTGGGCCCGGGCAATTGGATTGTTGGGCCCATGGACCGTTTTAACCCTAGAAATCCTAAAATCAATTAAAATTGACCAAGCGCGTTAAAATTGGATTTTAACTGTTTATGTGCAAATCGCATGGTGATTGGATATGGCCTTAGGATGTGGTTTGATGTGGATGTTTAATTTTGTGGTTTGGTTTTACGGCCTGCGAGCTGATCAATTAATTGTAATAATTAATTAGGGTTTTATGGCCTGCGTGCCATTTTTTTCTCAACTTGTGAGATTTATTTTATTTAGTATAGATATTAGCTAGTGCTAGATAAAGTAGATTGTTAGCCAAGATTGAAGAAAAGAAGCCCAAAGCCAAAGAAGCCACAAAAGATGGAGCATGGAGCATGGAGCATTCCACATGACTATGAAGGATGGACCAAAAGATCAAGACGCATGGAGATGTGTTTGCTTAGGGTTCATAGATAATTCCATTGGCTTGGAATTATCTTAGTCTAGAAAAGGCCATATCCACATCACGTTTAATTTCTGTTTTGTGGTTGTTTATTTATTGTCTTATTATTTGTGTGGTTGGTGTATGGATGATGCATGCAATTAGGATAATAAGATAATTAGACAACCCGGATCTATTATTTGGAGTTGTGCCCAAACTCAAATAGATAGATTAGTTGATATTGATCAACAAAATAATTAAAATTGGAAATCCCTCAAATTTTAAATATTGTGTTCTTGCCTTCTCGTTATTTAAACACTCATTATCATCATTATTTATCAAGTTCGTGCGTGCCAAAGCATGGCGACTTGGTTCATAATGATGGAATGCGATGGCACGTAACAATGTGCAATTGTTTAGATAAGAGGTTGAGCACAACTAGGCTATTAATTTGATTAAGAAACCTAGAGGCAATCAATTGGGATTATCCATATGGATGGATAAATAAGGAGTTATTTGCCCGATTGAACCAAGAGTTGCATATGGGATGCAATTGGAAATTGTTCCTACCTAGAAGTAGTCGAATTATGGGTGACTTGCCAAAGCAAGCTCATAAGGAGATGAAAAGATGGATCTTGGCCCACTAGAAAATATAAGGATATTTTCCGCATTAATATCTTGAGGGTTATTAATCCGTAGAAAAATAGTGGGAGCTATATTTAATAAACTAGCCATTATTAAATATAGTCAAAAATTCACAAATACTAAAACTTGCGTATTTTCCTTTTGTAGAATTCCAAATGGCAAACAACTCATCGAGTTCACAACATTCCCTACGATCTGTCCTTGAGAAGGACAAGCTCTCTGGAACCAACTTTCTTGATTGGTACAGAAACTTGAGAATTGTTCTCAAGCAAGAGAAGAAACTGTACGCAATAGAGGAGCATGTTCCAGAAGGTCCAGAGAACCAGACACCTGCTGCCTTAAAGGCGTATCAAAAGCGTGTTGATGACGCTAATGAAGCGGCCTGCCTAATGCTTTGCACCATGACCTCTGAGCTTCAGAAGCAACATGAGAACATGAATGTTGTCGATATGATCGAACATCTAAAGCAGCTCTTACAAGAGCAGGCGAGGGTAGAGAGGTATGAGGTCTCAAAGGCACTGTTCAAATGTCATCTGGCAGAAGGGAACCCGGTTGGACCCCATGTACTCCGAATGATCGGGTACTTGGAGAATCTCGCCCGGCTTGGGTTCCCGGTCGGCCAAGAGTTGGCAACCGATCTTGTGTTGCAATCGTTGCCTGAGAGTTATGGACAGTTCATTATGAACTATAACATGAACGAGATCGTTAAACCACTGCCAGATTTGCTCAACATGTTGAGGACGGCTGAACAGAGCATCAACAAGGGTAAGGGCAAGGCCATTATGATGGTGCATAAAGGAAAGGGCAAAAAGTTTGCCTCTTCCTCCAAGGGCAAAGGCAAGTCAGTTGCCAAGTCCAAGGAACAAGCCCTTAAGCCTGTTGGTGGCATTGCCAAGGTCGTGACTAAGGGTGAGTGTCACTACTGCAGTCAACCTGGACACTGGAGGAGGAACTGCCCAAAATATCTGGAGGACAAGAGGCTTGGAATAGTGATTCCACCACCACCAGGTATTTTTGTTGTAGATGTCAATTTAACTGTCTCTACATCATGGGTATTAGATACTGGATGTGGATCTCATATTTGTCGAAATATGCAGGATCTAAAGAGAAGTAAAAGATTGGCTAAAGGGGAGGTAGATCTACGCGTTGGGAATGGAGCAAAGGTTGCTGCGTTGGCCATAGGCGTGTGCGAGCTATCTCTGCCTTCAGGATTAGTTTTAGAATTAAATAATTGCTATTTTGTGTCTGCTATGAGCAGAAACATTATTTCTATTTCTTGTTTGGACAAGGAAGGTTTTATTATTTCAATAAAGAACAATTGTTGTTCCTTTTATTTGAATAATATTCACTATTTTAGTGCGCAATTATTTAATGGACTTTATGTCCTTGATCTAAGCAATCCTGTCTACAACATTAATACCAAGCGGATTAAAATAAATGATTTAAATCCTGCTTATTTATGGCATTGTCGTTTAGGCCACATAAATGAGAAACGTGACTCCATAAGGATGGATTGCTAGACTCATTTGATTTTGAATCATATGAGACATGTGAGGCTTGTTTATTGGGAAAAATGACAAAGTCCCCTTTCAATAAGAAAGGTGAGAGGACTAGTGAGCAATTGGCGCTCATACATACCGATGTGTGTGGGCCATTTGCCACGCCTGCCAGGGGTGGTTATGTCTACTTCATTACATTTACTGATGATTACAGTAGATATGGATTTGTGTACCTTATGAGGGCAAAATCCGAATCCTTTGAAGTGTTCAAAGAATTCAAGAATGAAGTAGAGAAGCAACTTGGCAAAAGTATCAAGGCTCTACGATCGGATCGTGGGGGAGAATACTTGAGCCAAGAGTTTGACGACTATCTTAGAGAGTGTGGGATCGTGTCCCAACTCACTCCACCCGGAACGCCACAATGGAATGGCGTGTCCGAGAGGAGGAATCGAACCCTATTGGATATGGTTCGGTCTATGATGTGTCAAACCGATCTTCCATTATCATTTTGGGGCTACGCTCTATTAAGTGCAGCTTTCACCATTAACCGTGTTCCATCTAAATCAGTCATGAAGACACCATATGAGATGTGGAGTGGGAGGCGTCCCACACTGTCGTTCATGAGGATTTGGGGCTGCGATGTCTATGTAAAGCGTTTACAATCAGACAAGCTAGGGCCTAAATCGGATAAGTGTAAATTTGCGGGGTACCCTAAGGTAACTAAGGGATACTACTTCTACAATCCAACCGAGAACAAAGTGTTTGTTGCTCGGACCGGCGTGTTTCTAGAAAGAGAATTTGTCTCTAAAGAAGCAAGTGGGAGGAATGTAGAACTTGAAGAAGTTCAAGAACCACAAATCACTGAACCGATTATGGAACATGAACAGGAATCAAAAGCAGTTGTGGATCCACCTGTTCAGGTAACACAAGAGCTTCGTAGATCTAGTACAGTGCGCCAGGAACCCGAGAGGTACGGACTTCTCGTAACTGATTCCGGTGACACGATGCTCATAGATGATGAGCCTACTACCTATGAGAAGGCCATGAATGGCCCAGACTCGCAGAAGTGGCTTGAAGCCATGAGATCCGAGATGGAATCCATGTATACCAACAAAGTATGGACTTTGGTGGAACCACCTGATGGGGCGCGGCCCATAGGGTGCAAGTGGGTCTTCAAGAAGAAGATCGACATGGATGGTAATGTAATTACCTATAAGGGCCGATTGGTGGCTAAAGGATTCAGACAGATTCATGGTATTGACTATGATGAAACCTTTTCACCAGTCGCTATGACCAAATCCATCCGAATCCTACTTGCAATTGCAGCATACTACGACTATGAGATTTGGCAGATGGATGTCAAAACAGCATTCCTTTATGGGAATCTCCTCGAGGACGTGTATGTGATACAGCCGGAGGGTTTTGAGGATCCAAAGCAAGCCAACAAAGTCTGTAAGCTGCAACGATCCATTTATGGATTAAAGCAAGCTTCTAGGAGTTGGAATCGACGTTTTGATGAAGTGGTCAAAGAGTTTGGCTTCATCAGAAACGAAGATGAGTCTTGTGTCTACAAGAAGGTTAGTGGGAGCTCTGTAGCTTTTCTGGTCTTGTATGTAGATGACATACTACTCATTGGAAACGACATTCCCATGCTGCAATCTGTGAAAGATTGGCTAGGAAAGTGTTTCTCAATGAAGGACTTAGGGGAAGCAGCCTATATACTCGGTATAAAGATCTATAGAGATAGATCTAAGAGGTTGCTAGGCCTAAGTCAAAGTACATATATTGACAAGGTGTTGAAACGGTTCAACATGCAAGATTCCAAGAAGGGATTCTTGCCCATGTCACATGGAATCACTCTTTCGAAGAGTGGTTGTCCTTCCAATGAGATTGAGAAGGAACGCATGAGTAGGATTCCCTATGCCTCGGCCATAGGGTCTATCATGTACGCCATGTTATGTACTAGACCAGATGTGTCATATGCCTTGAGTATGACAAGCAGATACCAATCCAATCCGGGTGAGAGTCACTGGATTGCTGTCAAGAACATCCTAAAGTACTTGAGAAGAACTAAGGATGCTTTCTTGATGTTTGGCGGTGAGGAAGAGTTGCGTGTAAGGGGTTACACTGATGCAAGCTTCCAAACCGATAGAGATGACTTTAGATCACAGTCGGGATATGTGTTTTGCCTGAATGGAGCAGCGGTGAGCTGGAAGAGTTCCAAGCAAGAGACGGTGGCTGATTCTACAACAGAGGCTGAGTACATTGCTGCAAATGGCGCAGCAAAGGAGGCTGTTTGGATCAGAAAGTTTGTTTCTGAACTTGGTGTGGTCCCTAGCATTGCGGATCCAGTGGAGTTGTTTAGTGACAACATTGGGGCGATCGCGCAATCACAGGAACCCAGATCGCACCAGAAGTCCAAGATTGAAGACATACATATATCTAAATCCTAGACCCCCCCCCCCCCCCATTAGTTCAGAACTACACAAACTTCCCCAATTTTTCCAATAAATAGAATGTTTGTCAAGGTTGTTTGTCCACCAGAATTTAGCCAAAATGTTCTGAATTTCTTTAGAGAAAGAAATTGGGAGTTTTTAAATAGACATAAGATAAGTAGGGATGGATTGGCTCACAGATTTGCTAATGATGTTATTTGTTGATCTCTAGGAGAAGGATATCGTCCCGTTGGCATGCCTTCTAATAGCTGCAAAGCTGGAAGAGACCCAGTACCCCCATTTCGAACCGGACATTTTTCATGACGTCTTACAGCCCCTTGCTGGTTCCTTCGATATGGCGAGGATGTACCTTATTGAACTTGATGTGCTGGCAAAACTCAAATGGGAACTTTACTGGGTCACTCCTTTTCACTACCTTGGCTATTTGATTCAAAAACTTGATTGCCCAGATGAGTACCGTGGAATTATGTACGATGCTGCAGACCTAATTGTGGAAACTGCACTAGGTGGAAAAATCTACTTCACTTTTTGAATAAAATCTTGGAATGCTGATGTTGTTTTAACAATTTAATGTGGTTGGTTTCTTTCATTTTGCAGATGATGAGTTCCTGGGTTTTTCACCATCACTTATTGCCGCAGCTTCTGTCAACCTGATGTATCTCGAACTCAAACAGGCTGATGTTCCCAATGGCTTCTTTGGCCTACTGGACGAGGTAGGATATGAAAATAAATAGTATAGTGTGAGTATGAACGGTTGTGAATTCACAATCTGAGTATGACTTCTTTTTTTGCTTGTTTTTATGCACTGTAGGAGAGGCCATACGCTACTCAAATGGCCTTTTGTTCACTCGCCTCTACCTTTTTCTTGTTTTGTGCACAGACAAATGTCAAGGCGTGTTTGATGGTCTTGGGGGCATTCCGTGAAAGGAAAAGAGGAAATGACAAGCATGCCCAGGGGAGTCAGAAGAAGGCGAGAAGATCCTGAATGAAGTCATGAAGCTTTGTTGAACGCCGTTTTTTAAACTCATATGATTGATTATCCATCAATGAATTTTATTGTGGCCATGGATGATAAATTTTGTTGTGCTGCTGTTAGAGTTCGTTCCGCACGGAACTTGGTAGTACTCTGCGTATTGTTTAAACACTGTTTACTATCCACTTGTCTTTGATTCGTTCCTCTATTGCATAGTAGTATTATTGTGGGTTGCCATGTGTTTTCTTTTTTTGTGTATGCGAAGTTTTCACATACCTCTCCATTGAGACTCTACAGGATTATATTCAGTACCGTTTGGGGAGAGTATTCACCTCTACCTGGTGCTCACGTGTTGCTAGAAGCATCACATAGCTACTGCGAATCACCCGACGGGTACTCCCTTCTCGAAATACAACATTGAAACTACGAAGCCCGTCCTTGGTTCAAGTCCTTTTCTTACCAGTATGCAGCGGCGGGGTTCCCTAGACAGCTTTTATCGTTCAACCGGTAGGACCGTTGGCTCAACCGGTCAAGCTGGGGGTTCACTCACATAATTATATTAAATAATTATTTCATAATATATCATAAATTTGTATTAACAGATTTGGGGTTGATTTGGTAATGCCGTGATGGTTTAGAGAGTTCTGTAGGAAGTAAGGTGAGAAAGTTATCGTGGAAATCTACTCAAAAGTGTTAAAGAGAATGTGATATTTAACAAAATGTCTATTAAACAACAAGATAAAATCGGGTGACGAAAAAAGAAAACCCATAAAAAGTCATAAATAGAAAACCAGTTTTCTATTTGAATTTTACTCGTGAACACATCAATATAACTTTGTTTGGGCTTAATAGTATTTTCTTTGGGACACTTCCTTGCTACTATTGAGGGACGCAATGAAAAATGCATAATTAAGGGAGGTATTTGTAGTTAGTGGAAACTTGGGGAGGGAGGGGGGTTGGTTAGTTTAGGTCGAAGTGACCCATGAAAACGCCGAAGCTACCGAAGCCCTCGTACTCCGCGTAGCCAAAGAGAACGGGACGGATGGGTCTTTGAGCATGATTGTGATACAAAATTTTAATATACATTACCATTATTATTTAAATCAGGGAATTATATGTGACACGGTCTATTGATGGCAATCAATTTAATCTCTCGGAACATGACATCAAATTTTGAAAAAGAGAATGGTCATCGAACCGACTAATCATCAATTTGAGGTTCAATCGGTCTGATTGTTGGTTCAACCGGTCAAACTGCAGGTTCACATAATATTGGTCCCTTGTGAGAAGAAGGAGGTAACGGGGCACTAATAGAGGGGAAAAAGGACAAAAATACCCCTAAAATTTGACGAAATTGCCTACTACAAAGGCCTTTTCCTTCCCTTCTCTTCCTCATTTCTAACCCTAGCCAACCTTTACTCTTCCTTTATCTTTTCCTCCTCTCTTCCATATTAAGACACAACCCACCTCCACCATCAGAAATCTCCAGCACCTCCAACCTTATCTCTTCCTCTCTCTCTCTCTCTCTCTCTCTCTCTCTCTCTCTCTCTCTCTCTCTCTCTCTCTCTCTCTCTCTCTCTCTCTCTTCCACTTCTCTTCTCTCCCGACACAACCCAGTTCAGGTTTTAGCTCCTATGGTGGCGAGAGTCCGGGCATCGGTCAGCTTAACCGGTGGATATTTTGACAGAGGAGAGTTGGGCTATCGTGCGTTTGGGGCTTCGATCGCCTTCCCGGAAGGTTCTGTCGAGACTGTTGCTCCGGACGATCTTGCCGACGATGATGGATGTGCCTTAGACGTGGATTGCGGATAAGATGGTCCTCCTACACCGTACCCTTATCGGGGCCTTGATTTTGGAGCTCAGTTTCCCTCTGTCGCTGACCTTGGTAGAGTTGCATCTAGATCTCGACTTCTTCTTTCACCGAGTGAATATGAGTCTCGGCTTCTTCCTGTGGCCGAGATGCTTTCTAATTAGGGTTGTGATGCTTTCTAATTTGGGCTGTGAAGTGGTCTATGTTTTGGTAATGGGCTATCTGAGTGGTCTAGGTTTGACTGTTTTTCTCAACAATTAATCCTCTTGGTGCTGTGTTGTTCAATTTTGTTTGGCCTTTCAAATTGGTTTTCTTTGGAAATGGGTATTGTTTGTGCCCAACTTTGATTTTTTTTCTGGAAATGGGTAATGTTGTGTTAGACGACGGATGTTTGGGGTCCCTTTGATTTTTTGGTGTCTCTTGATTTACCCCCTCTATTAGGCGATGATGAATTCCATGAATTGAATTCATTTGATGAGAAGTTGTTACTTTCCGGGGGGTGCTTTGTTTTGCAGCCATGGTAGGTGCAATCTTCTTTTCCTATTTTCATGGTTGGTGTTGCCTGCTGCTGTTGCTGCTGTGTTCGTGGTGGAAATCCAGTGGTGGTGGGGGTGCTGGTGGGGATTCAATGGTAGTGGTGGTGTTGCTGATGGGGATTTGGTGGTGGTGGAGGTTGTGGTCAATGTTGGAGTAGATGACCTAGAGGCAATCTGAATTTTCAGTATGAATAATGTTTTGGCTAGAACATTCATTTATTATTTATGGAGATATTTAATATAATGAAGTCAATAAATTACAACTGTTGTTTATCTTAAATATCTCTAGTCAAGTCTTTTGATTAATATGGAGATATCAAGTCTAATACATGGGCATACATTAGGAGTAATCGCATACTGGATCGACCCACCACGAGAAGGCTACATATAAATTATGTGAATGTCACAAGTGCTTCTCGTAGTGACAGTGGTGTTGTCTTCCTTAGACTTGAAGTCACTAGATACTCTAGTTGTGAAATATCATGTTTGATATTATCAAACGTTACACCGTAACAGGGTAATTATAAAGATGGTAATCAGATATGATAGGAAGCAAGCTGAGAGTGGGTAGTGACGTAGAGAGAATTTTCCCTTCCACATAATGGGAGTAAATACGGAGATTTGAGTGGTAGTGCATATGAAATATCTTGACAAACTCAGATAAATCAATATGTGATATTGATGTTATCTGTACAGATAAACCTACTAACAGGATCGAGAAATTATGGATTGGATATACGAGTGAGACACTTATGTCTCATTTCCAATCCACATATGGAGATAAAGCGACATATGTTGGAATAGATTCCCTAGAGGAAATCTTATTTAGTATGAACATTATATTTTGGCTGGAATAATCGTTGTATTTCTATGGAGATATTTAATATAATGAAGTCCTTAGATTTCAATCGTTGTTTATCTTAAATAACCCTAGTCGTTTATATTGATTAATAGGACGATGAACTGTAGACTAGTATCTGGATAGATTGATATGGAGATATCAAGTCTAGAACATGGGTATGCATTAGGGATAATGGCATACTGGATTTACCCACCACGAGAAGGCTACATTAATTATGTTAATGTCACAAGTGCTTCTCGTTGTGACAATGGTATTGTGGTCCTTAGACTTAAAGTCACTAAATACTCTAGTTGTGGAATATTGTGTTTTGATATCGTCAAACACTACACCGTGACTGGGTATGAATAAAGGCGTTTATCGAACATAATAGGTAGCAAGCTTAGAGACGGTAGTGATGTAGAGAGGATTTTTCCCTCCCACATATGGGAGAAAATATCCACGGCCACTAGAGGGGTAGTGATTGTAGAATGTCTGGCCAGACTCAGATAAATCAACCTGGGATATTGATGTTATCTTCATGGATAATACTATTCCCAGAATCGAGAAAATGTGGATTGGATATACGAGATTGACTTGTATGTCTCGTGTTCAATCCAGATATGGAGACGAAGGGATAATACAATGCGGTAACATTGGTCACAAGATTTTTTGGATAACTGACTATTTATATTAGTTGGGTGGCGTAGTTGTGTTTCTAGACACTGCTATATGTTAGTGATTCTTACTACCAACTAAGTAGAAACCTATGTGGTCACACACCATATGGATTAAACCGGACTTCAGGATTACTCAGTAGGACTATTTAAATAGAAGGATCAATATGCAATAACAAGCAAACTTAGTAGGACTAATTTTTAAAGTGGACTAACCCGTGTATAGAAAGGATTAGTGTTGGGGCGAATATGTTGGTAATAAGGAGTAATTAACTATAAGGGCACTCCTAGCTTATTTTCTCATAAGTGTGTTTCCACAATTGAGAAAGAACAAAGCAACGAGAGAGCAAGACAAGGAGGTTGAGACCTCCCCCCCCCCCCCCACGTCCGCCCCTCCCTCGCCGTCGGCCTCGTGAGGCGCGACCCTCTTGGGTGTCCTGTTTGCGTGACCTTTTTCTTACTCCTTCTTCCGTTGCTAGTAAAAAAGCGTGACAAGATTCTGGAGCAATCCTAGGTGTGGGCATTCTTAAATACGTGGACGCTATTCTACGTAAAGTGATAAAGTCAGACAATCAAGGTACACGATTCTAATATCCCTTACCATCGTTATGATGCTCGATTGGCGATTCACGAGGGGTCTTAAACAAATCCAAATTATTGTTTTTCCGCTGTGCAATTCGTATCAAAACCCTACAGTTGTATCATAGCCACATGTAATAGCGCATAACGTGTTTTATGGGTTACTGTTTTGTCAGTTTTTTCACTATTTTTACACTTCTTAGCAAAAAAATGAAATTGGCATAATGATGCAAACTGAATATGATTCAGAAGGGAATGAGCTAATTCGAATCGTCGTATAAAAATTAGCGAATTCCATTCACATATGATGTGTCTTTTGGTGATCTGAAATCTAGGGTTTGGGCACAATTTTAATGGGGGAAAATGTGTTTTTCTTAGAAATTGGAGATAGGCAAACTTGGTCAGGAAGGAATGAAGGAAACAACCACAGGGTTTGACCCTAGGGCCGTCCGCCCCCTCCTTGTGCGCCAAGCATGACACGCCCAAGGGCCGCCCCGGCCTAGCTAGCAGCTTGGCCGCATGGGCTAGAGCCGACTTGCCCAAGGCCTTGTGGCGGGTTCGGCTAAAGAGTTTGTTGGGCCCCTTGGACCATTTTAACCCTAGAAAATCCCAAAATCAATTAAAATTGACCATGCACGTTAAAATTGGATTTTAACTGTATTATGAGCTTTTGCATGGTGATTGGATGTGGCCTTATATGCGGATGTTTATTTTTGTGGTTTGGTTTTATTGTAATCAATGTCATTAATTAAGTTTTACGGCATGCGTGTCGTCATCTCCTCAACTTGTGAGGTCTATCTATTTAGTATAGGTACTAGCTAGTATTAGACAGTTAGATGATAGTCAAGACATGGAGAAGAAGTTTAAAGAATTTAAGAAACCACAATAAGGCATTATTCCACATGCTAAGGCGCATGGACTATAGATGGAGGCACATGGAGATTAGCTTGCTGGTTTTAGGGCTTATAGATATTCTCATTGGCTTGGGAATATGTTAGTTTTAGGAGGCCACATCCACATCACGTTTATTTATTATTTGTGGTTATTTAATTTGTTGTTTTGTTATTTATTTTTTGTGTATGGATGATGCATGCAAATTCTGACGAGATAAAAATTAAAAACCCCGAATTTTTTATGTTGGGATTGCCCAACCCAAATAAGTAGATATGTTGGATCAACAAATCAATTAAAATTAAAGGTAAAATTCCTCAAATTAAATATTGTGTTTTTTGCCTTCTAGTTACTTAACACTCGTCAAAACTATAATGTATTAAATTCGGGCTTGCCAAAGCAATGAGATTTGATTCTTTATAGGATGACGCGATGGCACAAGCAAGTAATGTGAAAATATTGAAGTAAGAGGTTGGACGCAACTAGGCTACTTCTATAGGATTGAAAGCCTAGACGCAAGACAATTGAGATTATCTTTGGGATAGATAAATAAGGAGTTGTTTGCCCAATTGAAGCAAGAGTTGCATAGGATGAAATTGGAAATTGTTCCTACCTAAATAACTAATTCTTGGGTGACTTGCCAAAGCAAGGTGAAGAGGAAGTGAAATATGGATCTTGGCCCACTAGAATATATATATGATATTTTCCGCATTAATAAAGAGGGTTTCTAATCTGAGAAAAATAGTGTGAGGTATGTTTAATAATCTAGCCATTATTAAATGTAGTCATTTGTTCACAAAATACTAAAACTTGTATATTTCTCATATTGTAGAATTCCAATGGAAAACAATTCATCAAATTCATCACAATCCCTAAAATCAGTCCTTGAGAGGACAAGCTTTCAAGAAATAACTTTCTGGACTAGTACAGAAACTTGAGAATTGTTCTTAACCAAGAAAGAAACTGTACATTCTAGAAGAGCAAGTTCCTGAAGGTCCAGAAAATAATACTGTTGCAGCCATAAAGGCATATCAGAAGATCGTTGACGATGCTAATGATGTGGCCTGACTTATGCTTTGAACCATGAGCTCCGAGCTTTAGAAGCAACATGAGGACATGGTTGAGTATGATATGATTATACACTTGAAGTAGCTCTTCCAAGAGCTAACTAGGCATGAGCGTTATGAAGTGTCCAAGGCATTGTTCAAATGTGATATGTCAGAGGGAAACCCGGTATGGCCTCATGTACTACGCATGATTGGGTACTTAGAGAGTCTCATACTTCTAGAATTTCCAGTTGGTCAAGATCTGGCCACTGATCTCATCTTGCAATCATTGCCTGATAGTTACGGGCAGTTCATTATGAACTATAGCAGGAATGAGATCTGGTTCCATATTCATGAAAAGCCGGGTGGCGCCCTTCGCCCAGGGGACGTCGGAAGGAGAACAATGTCAGTAAGCCTCTGCCAGATTTTCTCAATATGTTGAGGACAGCTGAGTAAAGCATCAACAAATGGAAAGGCAATGCCATAGTGATGGTCAGCAAAGGAAAGAGCAAGCGAGTTGCATCTACCTACAAAGGAAAGAGCAAAAAAGTTGCGAAATCTAAGGAGCCTACTTTAAAGCCTTCTAGGGGTGTGAATAAGGGGGAGTGTCACTACTGCAATCAGCCTAAACACTAGAAAAGGAACTGCCCAAAATATCTGGAAGATAAAAGGCTTGGAATAGTGATTCCACCACCACCAGGTATTTTTGTTATAGATGTCAATATGTCTTTCTATTAATTTTGGGTATTGGATACTGGATGTGGATCTCACATTTTTCGAAATGTGCAGGATCTAAAGAGAAGCAGAAGATTGGCTAAAGGGGAGATAGACTTGCGCGTGGGCAATGGAGCAAGAGTTGCTGCATTAGCCGTATGCGTTTATGAGTTATCTTTACCTTCTAAACTTATCATAGAATTAGAAAATTTTTATTGTGTGTCTGGTATGAGAAGAAACATTATTTTTATTTCTTGTTTGGACAAGAAATGTTTTTCTATTAAAATAAAGGACAAGTGTTGCTTCATTTATTTTGATGGTTTGCATTATTGTAACGCTTTATTGTATAATGGATTATATAACCTTGATCTAGATAACTCCTTCTATAACATTAATATCAAGAGGAGTAAAACTAATAATTTAAATCCTACTTATTTATGGAACTGTTGTTTAGGCCATATAAACGAGAAAAACATTTCTAGACTCTATAAGAATGGATTACTAGACTCATTTTATTATAAATCATATGAGACATGTGCGTCTTGTTTATTAGGAAAAAAGACAAAGTCCCCTTTCAATTAGATAGGTGAGAGGACTAATGAGAAATTAGCTATCGTGCATACTGATGTATGTGAGCCATTTTTCACGCCAGTCATAGGTGGTATTCTTTATTTCATTACATTTACTGATGATTTCAGTACATATGGATTTGTATACCTTATGAAGGCCAAATCAAAATTCTTTGAAAAGTTCAAAGAATTCAAGAAAGAAGTAGAGAAGCAACTTAGAAAAAGTATTAATCCTCTATGATTGGATCGTGGAGGAGAATACTTAAGACAAGAGTTTGAGGATTATCTTAGAGAGTGCGGGATCTTGTCCCAACTCACTCCACCCGGAACGACATAGTGGAATGTCATGTCCGAGAGAAGGATACAAACTCTGTTGGACATGGTTCGATCTATGATGTGTCAAACTGATCTTCCATTATTATTTTGAGGGCACACTCTTTTATGTGTGAAAGGGGAGTATGCGGGTAGAAATGCAGTACAGATACTCTAGAAGGGGGGGTTGAATCGAGTATGCAATTTTTTTGTAAAAGTTGCAGAGATGAGACTTTCTGTGAAGAGTAATGAAGTTCAAGGCCTTGAAAACAGTTTCAAGCCTTTGAAGTAAAATACAGATTAAGTAAAAATAGACAAGTCTTTTTCAAGGCCTTGAAAAGAGTTTCAAACCCTTGAAAACAGACTATTTTGAATGCTGTGTAAGACAAGTATGAGAAAGAAATGATACATGCAAGAGAAACATGATTTATAGAGTTCAGCCCACTTGGAACTACGTCTCTACCTCAGGGATCTTCTCCCCGCAGGATTTTCAACACAATTCTTATTAATCAAAAGCTAAGCCCTATATCTCAAGCACATAGATATGCCTTACTCTTTTACAACTTGTGGTTCTCACTAACCTATCTATTACCTGCTCTAGCTAACTGATTAGCTAAGAATTCTCTACTGTTCACTTTGAACAATCCTTGAGAATGAGAGATAGAAGTAGTATAAAAATAATATACGAATTAAGCTCAGAAATAGAAGAACACCAGAAGTGGAACTTCAGAGAGAAATGCAGTGATCTTCTGTAAGATGGATTATGAGAATGATGTGCTTCTTTGATGCTTGTCAATCCCGAAATTGTGTCTCTGTTTGTTCCCGTTGATTTTATATATATATATATATATATATATATATATATATATATGTTGCTTCAAAATGAGCTCTATTTATACAGCTCAGATGCTCTGCAAATCTTTCCTGATTTTCAGCAACAAACTTCCTGTTTTTTAAGAAATAACTTTGACTCTTTTAGCAGCCTTCTCCAACAGATAGTTGATCATAATCTTCAAAGATATTGTGCCGATCTTGTCTTTAAACATATGAGAAGCTGTCATGAGTGTCTGATTGATCACAGAATCACATTCGCTTAATGTTTCCTTTCTTGCAAAACCCAGGTTAGGAAACCAATCCTGCAAAATAGGAAATGAAATTTTCCCTGCAAAACTAAGTCAAACAGGTTAATTAGATGAGGTCTGAGTGAATCAAAAGCTTTTGTATTTAATCATCAAGTAATAACAAATCAAATATAGGGTGAGAGAGTTAGAATAAGATCAGAAGAACTCAGAAAAACTCCCCCTTAGAATGCATACATGTTTGACAGTTTCAAGGCTTTGGACATTGTTTCAAGGCCTTTTCAAGCCTATGAAACATTTTATTCAAGGCTTTGAAAACTGGTTCAAGGCCTTGAAATAGCTCTGTATTTCAAGCCTGTGAAACTTGTGAACTTACAATCTCCCCCTTGATGAAAGACAAAACCGTAATCTGTTTGATCCTTAGTTTCTGCAAAAAATACTTATTAGGACACAATACAAAAAGTAATAACACATAAGTTCCAAAAAGATCCACAGGTCACTAAAACATAATAACAACCTAAGATTTCTCCCCCTTTTTCACTTTCATCAAAAAGAATGACAAAAGGTTGGATTAGAGTCTTTGGAAAATTTTGAAAATAAACTTAAGAAAATAGTAGGATAGAAAGAATAGGAAAGAGTTTACGGGGTGTCTTCATCTCCATCATGTTCTACCTCTTCCTCACTATCTTCATCATTAGCCTGTTCTTCTGCAGTCTCTTCATCCACACCAGCAGCCTGATGTTCAGTAGTAACAGCGACTTTTTAGACTTCTTCTTCTTCTTCTTCTTCTTCTCCTTCTTCTTCTTGATATTTATCAGCAGTGCATCTGAATCAGGACTGTCCACTTCTTCTCCCTCTTGAGCAACTTGTTCATCTAACACCTCCTTTCATTTGTCCTTGTCTTGAGCAGCCTCTTTCCGGTTCTAGTGTTCACTGGGCAAGTTCTTGTCAGTACCATCCTTCTTGAGACCTTCTCCAGCTTGAAAGACATCCTCTGGGACATCAAACACAGTCATGCTTCTGAAGAAGGTCTCCACCATGTACTTTACCTACCTGAGATCAGTCTCAAATCCATGATGATTCTCTTTAATTTCACCAAATTCCTTCTCTAAACCATCAAGTCTCTGAACAATTGAAGACAAATCGAGAGGCTGTGAGGTTTGGCTTGAAGTAGGAATCAAGGTCTTGGGCTTAAGAAACTTCTTTGCACCCAATTCTTCTTCTGTCAACTCAGAATACAGCTTCCAAGTTTTTGCCTTGGTCTCCACCACTCCAATCTTCTCAAATCCTTTCTCATTAAGCAAACCAGATTCAGAACTGATAGACTCTTCACCAGCAGTTGGAATCTCAAGGTGTTGGAAGAGAAGTGTGAGCAAATTTGCATACGGTAAAGGATGCTTCCCATGCATAACCAGATACATAATGTATATCACCCTCTTAGTGATCAACTCCTTAGAATTTTCCCTTGGAAAAATAAATCTCAACAAGATAGTGAATAAAACCTTGGCTTCAACATTTAACACATTGTGTGTTAGCTGTTTGGATGAGGTAGGAGTGTTGGGTAGATAGAATTCTTCTTTGGCTAATTTCAAAGCTTCACTCTTGGGAGGGTAATTGGTTATGTCATACCTCTCAGGACAGCCTAAAACAGATGCAAACTCAGCATGATCTAGCTCCATATTGACACCAGCAACTCTGGTCTGAATAACTAGATGAGCAGTGTTCTTAAGTTGCTTCATGTTAAGGTAGAAGAATCTGGTAAGTCTTGGATAGGCTAGCTCAGGAGGGTTCAACATGAACCAAAGAGAGCTTTTCTTTAACATTTTAATGCAATTCAGATTCATTCCAAGCAACATAGGAAGACTGACCAAGCTACAAAAATCAATAGACCTAGAGGCAAAACCATCCAACCACTGACCTTTGGAAGGGTTTGTGACGAACCAAGATTCATCAGGAGCAGAGTTCTTAGAGTAGATCTGCAAGGCTCTTTCCACATTGTCTTCTGGTTCTTCCACTGTCACATTTTCTTTTCCTTTTTCAGCTTGAGAGGCCTTCTTGTTTTTCTTCATCTTCTTGGGACTGAAGATCTATGTTTCTAGTTGCTTTTCTGCAGTATTTTTCTCTTTCTTCTTCTTCTTCTTGTCCGGGGATTTCTTCTTCGGTTGAGGAAGTTCTGTAACTGCTTCTGCACTGGGAGTCCTAGAGCTTGAACCCCCACTGATTGTTTGAACTGCTTCCTCGACTTCCTGATGCATCATGTCATGGAATAAATCCATCATCGCGCGTTGATACGTTGCTCCTGCATTTTTCAGACCGAATGGCATAAAAGTGTAGTTGAAGACCCCTACAGGTGTGATGAACGTCGTCTTCTTTGCGTCCTCTAGATCCATTTTGATCTGATTATAACCACTAAATCCGTCCATGAAACTGTACATTTCGTGGCCTGCGGTGGAATCTATCAGAAGGTCTATGTTTGGTAAAGGGAAGTCGTCCTTCGGGAAGAATTTGTTCAGGTCCCTGAAATCGACACATACGCGAAGGCTCCCATTATTTTTCAAAACAGGGACTATATTTGAGAGTCAGGTCAGATGGTGGTTAGGCTCGATGAATTTGGTATTCAACAACTTGACAATCTCCTCCTTGATTTAAAATTTATGTCGGGCCGAAAGTTCCTCATACTTTGCTTGATTGGCTTTGACCCTGGAACAATGTCCACCCTATGCATAGTGATGCCTTGATCCAGCCCTGGCATCTCTTCATAATTCCATGCGAACACATCCTTGTACTCCTTCAATAATTGAATCAGCTCTTGTTCTTCCCCCTCGCAGAGATCCGCGCTCAAGAAGACTGGTTTTCTCTTTTCCTCGGTGGGACTCAGGAATACTTCCTTTAATTCTTGCTTCTGTGGCCTTGGGCGATCCTCCATGCATTCAGGAGCTTCCTTGATTTCTTTTGATAACAAATCCTTGTATTTATCCGGAGCTTCCATCAGCTCATAAACTTGTCCAGGGGCACTTTCAATGGGGTAGGTCGAGGGCAACCCTGTGCATCTTTGGATGCGATAGCACTTCCTCTCTTCGTGCTGTTCTTCACCGCCATGTTGTAAGATCTTTTCAAGGTATAAACTTTTTTCTCGCTGTAAGCCACTTTGGGGCTTTCTCCCTACCTAGGCCACTTCTTCATTGACTCGTGTCGCGTTGTCATTACTCCGGACGTTGATTGAAACTGTATGTTTTCCCCTTGGGTAGTGGGGTCAAGTGATTCGATGATGGGGTGGCTCTGTCTGCGAACCACGCTGCTTCAGGTAAGTTTTCTTCCTCCAGGTCGAATGGACTTACTGAGGCGGGTATCACAACCACCCTGTCTTTGCAGATAGCTTTCACTACTTGATGAGCCGTAGAAGGCACGACATTGAAGCGATGAATCCACGCTCGCCCGAGGATCATATGGTAAGTTGTGTCAGCGTCAATGACGTGAAACTTGGCGAATTAGCTAATCTTCCCGATCTAGACTCCTAATCGAACCCAGCCAGCCATCATTCTGGAGTCATTTCCGAAGCCCGCCAACAATGATGGCTTCTTTACGATTTTGATTTGAGTGACTCCTGCTTGTTGAAAGGTTTTGAGTGAAACCACATTAACCGCAGCTCCACCATCGACAAAGGCCCGCTGGAATTTGACGTGGTTGATGGTGGCCATCACGTACAGTGGTTTCTGATGTTTGGCATTGCTAATTCTGTTCGAGCCATCAAATTTCATGACCAGACCTCTTGATTCCTCACCGTGGTCCTCGGCTACCTTGAGGATCGTTTTTGTTATCTCATGTCTGCAGTCGTCTGAAAGATTCATTCCGTCAAAGAACTCAGCGAACCTGGCGGAGTTCTTTACCCACTCGGTGCGTGAATCCTTTGTGTAAAACCCTAGCCCCCATCTTCATGGATATCCGCAATGTCTGGGGCCTCTATATCCGCGGCATATTCAAGGTCCAAGATCGAAATCATGGCTATTTCCTTCCCCTTGGACTTCCTCCGCGCGTGAGACGACAAGAAGTCGCGACGCACTTCTTTGGACGGCTCCTCAGCGACTAGCTGCCCCTCCTTGATTTGCCTATTCATCAGCCATCTGAGCTTTTTGCATTCCCTGGTAGGGGGTATGACCTTTCCATGGCATTCGCATCACCTGGGGTCTCGCAGTTGTTCCCCTGTTGGCCTATGTTCTAGGACCGGCAATATTCCGTACTTTCGCCATTTTTTGCAAAGACTGATTGCCTCCTCGATCGAACAGGACAAAGGTGGTGCCTCCTGAGGCATAGCCCGCTATTGCTTGCTGGGGGATGATACTACATGGACACTAATCTCTCGCATCCATTTGTAGTTGTACTTTCCCACCTTGAAGCAGGGATTCGCCTGTGTACGCTCGTTAGCGTACCTCTTTTTCATCCTTTACACCAGGGGGTTCCACGTTCCTGGTGCTTTCCATCAATCTGGAAAAGGTAGGCATATTTAAGTTAAATAGCATACCTTTGTGTTCGTCGCGCATGCCATGAAGGCATATCTCCACCAGCCGAATTTCCAGGACATCATCCACACACTCCAAGGACTTGGCCCTGAACCTTTTGATGAGGGCGACCCCCTCCTCGTCATGCCTCTGGTACAAGCGTGAGAGGAGAATAGTGGTGACCTTTTCTTCAACTTGGAAGAATTTGGTGTAGAACTTCTTCACCATGTCTTCCCATGTCTTGACAGATTCAGCTTCCAGGGTCCTATACCACTTGTACGCGACAACTCCCAGAGACTTGGGAAACTCACACATCAATAATCTGGTGTCTACTTCGTGTGGTCCCATCAGGTCGACGAATCACATCACGTGCTCGTGTGCGTTCCCGCCGACTTCATCAAACTTCTCCCACTTGGGTTCTTTGTATCCCACAGGGTTGGGCATCAAGTCGATGTCCCGCGGAATGGGAGGCGCGCTGTCAACCTTGGGATGGTAGTACCTGCGAAGCTCTGGTTCGCGATGATGCTGTCTATACGTTGTTCCAGGGCCGCGAAGCCCGGAATGTAGGGCATGGTTGGATCATAGGGAGGTGGTGGCGGGAGTGCATGGCTGCCTAAAGCCCCACTTTCATGATAAGGCACCGCCGGGTATGACGCCGGGTTTCCCATCGTCATCGGGACGCCCGGCGCCTGAGGCCTAAGGCCACCGGAAAAAGAGGATTGGGCGACAGACGTATGCACTATTGAAGTGGTTACCGCCACCGGTAGATGTAACGGGGCTGTCGATGGTGGGACTGAAACCCCTATAGTGGTGTTTTGAGCAAACCTTCCAAATATTGTCATGATTTGAGCAATCTGGGCAGACTGGGCCTGAATCATATGGGCTTGACTCTGAATCGTGGCTTGGAGTGCCTCTATAGAGGGTCCACTGCCGGTAGCTGTCTGGGCACGAACATTGGTGTTGACAATGGTGTTGAGTGGTCCTTCTTCCCTTGAGGTTTCCTCGTTGGAAGGGGACTGGTCACCATCACGAACGTTTCCGTCTGAAGAAATTTCTTCTGGTTGGTTTTGAAGGATTAAAGCTCTGAAGATGAGTGTTCTGTAGGGTTTTGATTCATGGATGCGCAACGGAAACAAAATTAACCATGAAAAACCCTCCAAGGATCACAAGTCAATAGACATAACGATGGTAAAGGAAGAAATCAATAACACACCTTAGGGTTCTCCTTTGATGACTTCAAACGCGAATTGTGTCACGTTCTCTATGGTTGATCCACGCCTAGAGTTGATTCCTAGATCTCCCAAGTCCTTGGTGCTAGCCCGGAGGAGGAAGAGGAAGAAAGATCACGCAAAACAAGACCAAAAAGGGGGCTCTCGGCCTCCTTGTGGCCGACAGGGACGGGCGTCGGGCTAGGGGGGCGTTCGGCTCCTCTAGCTTGTTGCTCTCTCTCCTTTTGTTCTCTCCCACTCTTGTTATGTTCAATTATGAGCATAATTTGTTGGAAGGAAGGAAGGAAGGGTCCTTTATATAGTCCAACAACTCCTTGCCAACTACCTAAAGGACTTATTCTAGTCCTACTAGAATTCATTTTAGTCCCTTCCTTGCAAATTAGTCCCTACTAAGTTTGCAAGGTTTTGCAAAGTGATCCTTCTAATTAATTAATCCAATTAATTAATTCCCAAATCTAGTTCAACTCTATATAGCGTGTGACCCCATAGGTTCTATCTAGTTGGTAGAAACTATTTGCTAATATGGAGCGGTTTCTAGCAAAACATCCATTCTAGCCAACTAATAAAATAGTCATCTTGACAACCTTTGTACAAGTAATTGTCTCATCCCTTTGTCTCTATATCCGGATTGGACACGAGACATACAAGTCACACTCGTATATCCAATCCACAGTTTCTCGATCCATGGGAATCGCCTTATTCGTGCAAATAACATCAATATCCCATATTGATTTATTTAAGTCTTGCGAGACATTCTATAAGCACTATCCCTCGAGTGGCCTAGGATATTTGCTCCCGTTATGTGGGAGGGACAAATTCTATCTACGTCCACTGCGATCTCTAAGCTTGCTTCTTATTGTATCCAGTACACGCCTTTATAACTACCCAGTTACGGTGTAGCGTTTAACGCTACCAAAATCACAATAATCCACAACTAGAATATCTAGTGACTTCAAGTCTAACGATGACAATACCATTGTACCGCGAGAAGCGCTTGTGACTCAACATAACGTGTATGTAGCCTTCTCGGAGATGGGTCAATCCAGTGCAACATTACCCCTAATGCACACCTATGTGTTGGATCGTGATATCTCCATATCAATCCAACCCCATACTAGTCCATAGATGATTGTCCCATTTAATCATTATACTGGACTAGGGATATTTAAGATAAACAACATAATTGTAAATCTAAGGACTTCATTATATTAAATATCCAATAAATAATAAATGAATTTCTAGCCACAAATAAATTCATACTAAACTAGATTGCCTCTAGGGCATCTATTCCAACATGTTCACGTCGGGTTCACCAAATTGTGCTCACTGAAATCCCTCGGAGAGATCTAAGTGTGCACCTTAAGTAGAGGATAAGGACACAGAGAGATGTAGGGTGTGTGTAGGGGAGAGGGTAAGCAGTTGCAACTGAGAGAGAGAGACAGCTTAATGGCTACTGTAGGACCAGATGTGGATTCGTCGAACTATCGTGTCGCAACGGAGGGCTAACGATCCTATATATATTGGGGAAGTGACCGTTGTGAGGGGGTTAATTCACCATAAATGGCGGCTTAATGGTAGCCCCTGTAACGGCACGTTAGACTGTGTATATAGGAACCGTTAGGCACCTGACCGTACATACCGGAGACCGTTATGAGGTCAAGTCGGGTTTATAGGACGTGGCCATTAAGTCTCTCAAAGAAGTTTGCAAAGGGTCACGCGCGAGCTTGATTTTCGCACACGCGCGACGGGCCTTACCCTAGCCTCCAAACCACTTAGTCCCTACATGTCCTGTGTTGGTACGCGAGGGTCCTGTCTCGCAGCCCCCACGTGGATAAGCATAGGTAGTTATCCGGTGTGTATGGAGCACAGTTGGGTGTGCTGGATAGCTGCCATGTGGCTGTGATCTTTCTGTCTGGAAAGCACTATCTACAGTGGTCTGACCCCTTTAGGAACCCAAATCTGTTTGACTTGTCCCTTGAGTTGAAATGGGAATGTGTTCCTCATTATATGAGGGTCTCTTCTTCTGAAAGGACAAGTCATATTAACATGACCAATTTTATTGCAGAAATGACATTTAGGAGAAGTTTTGTTTCCAGCTTTCACAAATCTGGTATTTTTCTTTCTTGGAAAATTTGGATTATATCCAATACCAGTGTTGTGAACAGAATATGAACTTTCTCCAAGAATCAAGTTCACGTTGTGTTCTGAGCCTGCAAGCTTGGCTTTGACTAATTCAGATTCTTGAAGTTTCTCAGTAAGAGTAGTATTTTGTTTATATAATTTATTAATTTGATGTCTCATATTAACAAGGCTATCACTCAGTAGAGAGTTCTCAGTGACTACTTCCTTGACTTGTGCTTTCAAGGCTTTGAAACTGGTTTTCAAGGCCTTGAAATCAATGTCAGTTTTCTTCTGAGATATTTCAAGATTCTGATTTAGACAAACAAGATGCAAATTCTCTTTTGCTTGCTCATGAAATTTTTCTTTCAAAACTCTAATTTCTTTCAGATAGTCCTCTTGATTTAAAAGCATTGTTTCGAGATAATCTAAGAGGGCTTTTTTTGGTTTTGAAATCAAACAGTTTACCATTACCTCAATGTTGTTTTCATAACTTTCATCGTGCTTGGCCATGAAGCATAGGTTGGCATGTTCTTATTCAGATTCAGAGTCACCTGAGGTATCTGAATCACTCCGTGAAGCTATCATAGCTTTCTTTCTTCTGTCATGATCTTTCTTCTGGAAGTTCTTGCTTTTCTTGTGTGGACAGTCTCGAATCAAGTGTCCTGCATCACCACACTCAAAGCAATTCATGACTTTTGATTTATTATTTTGTGAAGAAGACTTACCTTTGTAGTCCTTGCTATTGGATGATATGTGTCTTTCTCTTTTGAATTCTTTGTTTCCAAAGTTTTTTTTCATCTTAAGGATTTTGGTCAAGGCTTTGGAAATTAAAGCAAATGGATTTTCATCATCATCCACAGTTTCAAGGCTTTGAATTTTCTCATTCTCTTTGGCCTTGAGTGCTAAGTTCTTGACACCTTCTGGTAGCTCTCCATCAGCTTCATTCATCGAAATTTCATGTGTCAGAAGCTTCCCTTGTAGGTCATCAAGTTGGAGTGATGAGAGATCTTGAGCTTCCTCAATAGCAATAGTCTTTGGTTCCCATTTTGCCTTTGGAAGAGTTCTCGGCCTCCTTGTGGCCGACGGGGACGGGCGGCGGGCTAGGGGGCATTCGGCTCCTCTAGCTTGTTGCTCTCTCTCCTTTTGTTCTCTCCCACTCTTGTTATGTTCAATTATGAGCATAATTTGTTGGAAGGAAGGAAGGAAGGGTCCTTTATATAGTCCAACAACTCCTTGCCAACTACCTAAAGGACTTATTCTAGTCCTACTAGAATTCAATTTAGTCCCTTCCTTGCAAATTAGTCCCTACTAAGTTTGCAAGGTTTTGCAAAGTGATCCTTCTAATTAATTAATCCAATTAATTAATTCCCAAATCTAGTTCAACTCTATATAGCGTGTGACCCCATAGGTTCTATCTAGTTGGTAGAAACTATTTGCTAATATGGAGCGGTTTCTAGCAAAACATCCATTCTAGCCAACTAATAGAATAGTCATCTTGACAACCTTTGTACAAGTAATTGTCTCATCCCTTTGTCTCTATATCCGGATTGGACACGAGACATACAAGTCACACTCGTATATCCAATCCACAGTTTCTCGATCCATGGGAATAGCCTTATTCGTGCAAATAACATCAATATCCCATATTGATTTATTTGAGTCTTGCGAGACATTCTATAAGCACTATCCCTCGAGTGGCCTGGGATATTTGCTCCCGTTATGTGGGAGGGACAAATTCTATCTACGTCCACTACGATCTCTAAGCTTGCTTCTTATTGTATCCAGTACACGCCTTTATAACTACCCAGTTACGGTGTAGCGTTTAACGCTACCAAAATCACAATAATCCACAACTAGAATATCTAGTGACTTCAAGTCTAAGGATGACAATACCATTGTACCGCGAGAAGCGCTTGTGACTCAACATAACGTGTATGTAGCCTTCTCGGAGATGGGTCAATCCAGTGCAACATTACCCCTAATGCACACCTATGTGTTGGATCGTGATATCTCCATATCAATCCAACCCCATACTAGTCTATAGATGATTGTCCCATTTAATCATTATACTGGACTAGGGATATTTAAGATAAACAACATAATTGTAAATCTAAGGACTTCATTATATTAAATATCCAATAAATAATAAATGAATTTCTAGCCACAAATAAATTCATACGAAACTAGATTGCCTCTAGGGCATCTATTCCAACATGTTCACGTTGGGTTCACCAAATTGTGCTCACTGAAATCCCTCGGAGAGATCTAAGTGTGCACCTTAAGTAGAGGATAAGGACACAGAGAGATGTATGGGAGAGGGTTCCCTTCTTCCAGATGACACTTGAACAGTGCCTTAGAGACCTCATACCTCTCTACCCTTGCCTGCTCTTGGAAGAGCTGCTTCAGATGCTCGATCATATCGACAGCATTCATGTTTTCGTGTTGCTTCTGAAGCTCAGAAGTCATGGTGCATAGCATAAGGCAGGCCGCATCATTAGCGTCATCAACACGCTTTTGATACGCCTTTAGGGCAGCAGGTGTTTGGTTCTCTGGACTTTCTGGAATATGCTCCTCTATTGCTACAGTTTCTTCTCTTGCTTGAGAACAATTCTCAAGTTTCTGTACCAATCAAGAAATTTGGTTCCAGAGAGCTTGTCCTTCTCAAGGACAGATCGTGGGAAATGTTGTGAACTCGATGAGTTGTTTGCCATTTGGAATTCTACAAAAGGAAAATACGCAAGTTTTAGTATTTGTGAATTTTTGACTATATTCAATAATGGATAGTTTATCAAATATAGCTCCCACTATTTTTCTACGGATTAATAACCCTCAAGATATTAATGCAGAAAATATCCTTATATTTTCTAGTGGGCCAAGATCCATGTTTCATCTCCTTATGAGCTTGCTTTGGCAAGTCACCCATAATTCGACTACTTTAGGTAGGAACAATTCCAATTGCATCCCATATACAACTCTTGGTTCAATTGGGCAAATAACTCCTTATTTATCCATCCATATGGATAATCCGAAATGATTGCCTCTAGGTTTCTTAATCATATTAATTGCCTAGTTGTGTTCAACCTCTTATTTAAACAATTGCACACGAGGTGTGCCATCGCATTCCATCATTATGAACCAAGTCGCCCTGCTTTGGCACGCACGAACTCGATAAATAATGATGATAATGAGTGTTTAAATAACGAGAAGGCAAGAACACAATATTTGAATTTTGAGGGATTTTTAAATTCAATTTTAATTGTTTTTGTTGATCAATATCAACTAATCTATCTATTTGAGTTTGGGCACAACTCCAAATAATAGACCCGGGTTGTCTAATTATCTTATTATCCTAATTTCATGCATCATCCATACACCAACCACACAATAATAAGACAATAAAGTAAACAACCACAAAACAGAAATTAAACGTGATGTGGATATGGCATTTTCTAACTAAGATAATTCCAAGCCAATGGAATTATATATGAACCCTAAAAGCAAAGACATCTCCATGCGTCTTGATATTTTGGTCCATCCTTCATAGTCATGTGGAAAGCTTCCATGCTCCATCTTTAGTGGCTCCTTTGGCTTTTGGGCTTCTTTTCTTCAATCTTGGCTAACAATCTAATTTATCTAGCACTAGCTAACTTCTATACTAAATAAATTGATCTTTTGGCTAACAATCCATGCTCCATCTTTAGTGGCTCCCACTAACCTTCTTGTAGACACAAGACTCATCTTCGTTTCTGATGAAGCCAAACTCTTTGAATACTTCATCAAAACGTCGATTCCAAGTCCTAGAAGCTTGCTTCAATCCATAAATGGATCGTTGCATCTTACAGACTTTGTTGGCTTGCTTTGGATCCTTTAAACCCTCCGGCTGTATCATATACACGTCCTCGAGGAGATTCCCATAAAGGAATGCTCTTTTGACATCCATCTGCCAAATCTCATAGTCATGGTATGGTGCAATTGCAATTAGGATTCGGATGGATTTGGTCATAGCGACTGGTGAAAAGGTTTCATCATAGTCAATACCATGAATCTGTCTGAATCCTTTAGCCACCAATCGGCCCTTATAAGTAATCACATTACCATCCATGTCGATCTTCTTCTTGAAGACCCACTTGCACCCTATGGGCCGCGCCCCTTCGGGTGGTTCCCCCAAAGTCCATACTTTATTGGTGTACATGGATTCCATCTCGGATCTCATAGCTTCTAGCCACTTCTGAGAGTCTGGGCCATTCATGGCATCCTCATAGGTAGTAGGCTCATCATCTATGAGCATCGTGTCACCGGAATCGGTCACGAGAAGTCCATACCTCTCGGGTTACTGGCGCACTCTACTAGATCTACGAAGCTCTTGTGTTACCTGAGCAGGTTGTTCCACAACTGCTTGTGGTTCCTGTTCATGTTCCATAATCGGTTCAGTGATTTGTGGTTCTTGAACCTCTTCAAGTTCTACATTCCTCCCACTTGCTTCTTTAGAGACAAACACTCTTTCTAGAAACACGCCGGTCCGAACAACAAACACTTTGTTCTCGGTTGGATTGTAGAAATAGTATCCCTTAGTTTCCTTAGGGTACCCCACAAATTTACACTTATCCGACTTTGGCCCTAGCTTGTCTGATTGTAAACGCTTTACATAGACATCGCAGCCCCAAATCCTCATGAACGTCAGTGTGGGACGCCTCCCACTCCACATCTCATATGGTGTCTTCATGACTGATTTAGATGGAACACGGTTAATGGTGAAATCTGCACTTAATAGAGCGTAGCCCCAAAATGATAATGGAAGATCGGTTTGACACATCATAGATCGAACCATATCCAATAGGGTTCGATTCCTCCTCTCGGACACGCCATTCCACTGTGGCGTTCCGGGTGGAGTGAGTTAGGACACGATCCCATACTCTCTAAGATAATCGTCAAATTCTTGGCTTAAGTGTTGTCCTCCACGATGCGATCTTAGAGCCTTGATACTTTTGCCAAGTTGCTTCTCTACTTCATTTTCTTGAATTCCTTGAACACTTCAAAGGATTCGGATTTTGCCCTCATGAGGTACACAAATCCATATCTACTGTAATCATTAGTAAATGTAATGAAGTAGACATAACCACCCCTGGCAGGCGTGGCAAATGGCCCACACACATCAGTATGTATGAGCGCCAATTGCTCACTAGTCCTCTCACCTTTCTTATTGAAAGGGGACTTTGTCCTTTTTCCCAATAAACAAGCCTCACATGTCTCATATGATTCAAAATCAAATGAGTCTGGTAATCCATCCTTATGGAGTCTAGATACACGTTTCCCATTTATGTGGCCTAAACGACAGTGCCATAAATAAGCTGGATTTAAATCATTTATTTTAATCGGCTTGGTATTAATGTTGTAGACAGGATTGCTTAGATCAAGGACATAAAGTCCATTAAATAATTGCGCACTAAAATAGTGAATATTATTTAAATAACAGGAACAACAATTGTTCTTTATTGAAATAATAAAACCATCCTTGTCCAAACAGGAAATAGAAATAATGTTTCTGCTCATAGCAGGCACAAAATAACAATTATTTAATTCTAAAACTAATCCTGAAAGCAGAGATAGCTCGCACACGCCTATGGCTAACGCAGCAACCTTTTCTCCATTCCCAACGCGCAGATCTACCTCTCCTTTAGCCAATCTTCTACTTCTCTTTAGATCCTGCATATTTCGACAAATATGAGATCCACATCCAGTATCTAATACCCATGATGTAGAGACAGTTAAATTGACATCTACAACAAAAATACCTGGTGGTGGTGGAATCACTATTCCAAGCCTCTTGTCCTCCAGATATTTTGGGCAGTTCCTCCTCCAGTGTCCAGGCTGACTGCAGTAGTGACACTCACCTTTATTCACACCTTTGTAAATGCCACCAACAGGCTTAAGGGCAGGTTCCTTGGACTTGGCAACTGACTTGCCTTTGCCCTTGGAGGATGAGGCAAACCTTTTGCACTTTCCTTTCTGTACCATCATAATGGCCTTGCCCTTACCCTTGTTGATGCTCTGTTCAGCTGTCCTCAACATATTGAGTAAATCTGGCAGTGGTTTCACGATCTCGTTCATGTTATAGTTCATGATGAACTGTCCATAACTCTCAGGCAACGATTGCAACACGAGATCGGTTGCCAACTCTTGGCCGACCAGGAACCCTAGTCGGGCGAGATTCTTCAAGTACCCGATCATACGAAGTACATGGGGTCCCACCGGGTTCCCTTCTTCCAGATGACACTTGAACAGTGCCTTAGAGACCTCATACCTGTCTACCCTTGCCTGCTCTTGGAAGAGCTGCTTCAGATGCTCGATCATATCGACAGCATCCATGTTTTCGTGTTGCTTCTGAAGCTCAGAAGTCATGGTGCATAGCATAAGGCAGGCCGCATCATTAGCGTCATCAACACGCTTTTGATACGCCTTTAGGGCAGCAGGTGTTTGGTTCTCTAGACCTTCTGGAACATGCTCCTCTATTGCGTACAGTTTCTTCTCTTGCTTGAGAACAATTCTCAAGTTTCTGTACCAATCAAGAAAGTTGGTTCCAGAGAGCTTGTCCTTCTCAAGGACAGATCGTGGGGAATGTTGTGAACTCGATGAGTTGTTTGCCATTTGGAATTCTACAAAAGGAAAATACGCAAGTTTTAGTATTTGTGAATTTTTGACTATATTCAATAATGGCTAGTTTATCAAATATAGCTCCCACTATTTTTCTACGGATTAATAACCCTCAAGATATTAATGCAGAAAATATCCTTATATTTTCTAGTGGGCCAAGATCCATGTTTCATCTCTTATGAGCTTGCTTTGGCAAGTCACCCATAATTCGACTACTTTAGGTAGGAACAATTCCAATTGCATCCCATATGCAACTCTTGGTTCAATTGGGCAAATAACTCCTTATTTATCCATCCATAAGGATAATCCCAATTGATTGCCTCTAGGTGTCTTAATCATATTAATTGCCTAGTTGTGTTCAACCTCTTATTTAAACAATTGCACACGAGGTGTGCCATCGCATTCCATCATTATGAACCAAGTCGCCCTGCTTTGGCACGCACGAACTCGATAAATAATGATGATAATGAGTGTTTAAATAACAAGAAGGCAAGAACACAATATTTGAATTTTGAGGGATTTTTAAATTCAATTTTAATTGTTTTTGTTGATCAATATCAGCTAATCTATCTATTTGAGTTTGGGCACAACTCCAAATAATAGAGCCGGGTTGTCTAATTATCTTATTATCCTAATTGCATGCATCATCCATACACCAACCACACAATAATAAGACAATAAATTAAACAACCACAAAACAGAAATTAAACGTGATGTGGATATGGCATTTTCTAACTAAGATAATTCCAAGCCAATGGAATTATATATGAACCCTAAAAGCAAACACATCTCCATGCATCTTGATCTTTTGGTCCATCCTTCATAGTCATGTGGAATGCTTCCATGCTCCATCTTTAGTGGCTCCTTTGGCTTTTGGGCTTCTTCTCTTTAATCTTGGCTAACAATCTACTTTATCTAGCACTAGCTAACTTCTATACTAAATAAAATAAATCTCACAAGTTGAGAAAAAATTGGCAGGCAGACTATAAAATCCTAATTAATTATTACAATTAATTGATCAGCTCGCAGGCCGTAAAACCAAACCACAAAATTAAACATCCACATCAAACCACATCCTAAGGCCATATCCAATCACCATGCGAATTGCACATAAACAGTTAAAATCCAATTTTAACGCGCTTGGTCAATTTTAATTGATTTTAGGATTTCTAGGGTTAAAATGGTCCATGGGCCCAACAATCAAATTGCCCGGGCCCAAAAAGGTGAACCACAAGGCCCTAGGGCCGGCCCGGCCCATAACCCACACGCCTAGGCCGTGGACTAGGGCCGCCCGGCCCCTAGGGCAGCCAACCATGGGCGGCAAGCAAGAGGGGCGGTCCCCTAGGGGGCCGAACCTCCTTGAGGGAGTTGTTTCCAAAACAACTCCCTTGCTTGGTGCCCAAGTTTGGTTGTTTCCTTGTTTTGGGAGAACTCCTTCTTCCCCAAGGAGGCCCAAACCCTAGATCTAAGATCCTAAAATTTCTCAAACACACCAATTCATGCATCCAATGCAAAAATTAGATCTTGTTATGATAGATTATTGACAAATTGCATCCCATGCTTGATTCGTCTTCTTTTACGCGATAAACAATCAATTTAAGGTGTAAAACAACTGAAACGTAACACATAAACCACGTTTATGCTCTACAACCTGGCTCTGATACCACTGTAGGTTTTTGATTCATGGATGCGCAACGGAAACAAAATTAACCATGAAAAACCCTCCAAGGATCACAAGTCAAGAGACATAACGATGGTAAAGGAAGAAATCAATAACACACCTTAGGGTTCTCCTTTGATGACTTCAAACGCGAATTGTGTCACGTTCTCTATGGTTGATCCACGCCTAGAGTTGATTCCTAGATCTACCAAGTCCTTGGTGCTAGCCCGGAAGAGGAAGAGGAAGAAAGATCACGCAAAACGAGACCAAAAAGGGGGCTCTCGGCCTCCTTGTGGCCGACGGGGACGGGCGGCGGGCTAGGGGGGCGTTCGGCTCCTCTAACTTGTTGCTATCTCTCCTTTTGTTCTCTCCCACTCTTGTTATGTTCAATTATGAGCATAATTTGTTGGAAGGAAGGAAGGAAGGGTCCTTTATATAGTCCAACAACTCCTTGCCAACTACCTAAAGGACTTATTCTAGTCCTACTAGAATTCAATTTAGTCCCTTCCTTGCAAATTAGTCCCTACTAAGTTTGCAAGGTTTTGCAAAGTGATCCTTCTAATTAATTAATCCAATTAATTAATTTCCAAATCTAGTTCAACTCTATATAGCGTGTGACCCCATAGGTTCTATCTAGTTTGTCTCATCCCTTTGTATCTATATCCGGATTGGACACGAGACATACAAGTCACACTCGTATATCCAATCCACAGTTTCTCGATCCATGGGAATTTCCTTATTCGTGCAAATAACATCAATATCCCATATTGATTTATTTGAGTCTGGCCAGACATTCTATAAGCACTATCCCTCGAGTGGCCTAGGATATTTGCTCCCGTTATGTGGGAGGGACAAATTCTATCTACGTCCACTACGATCTCTAAGCTTGCTTCTTATTGTATCCAGTACACGCCTTTATAACTACCCAGTTACGGTGTAGCGTTTAACGCTACCAAAATCACAATAATCCACAACTAGAATATCTAGTGACTTCAAGTCTAAGGATGACAATACCATTGTACCGCGAGAAGCGCTTGTGACTCAACATAACGTGTATGTAGCCTTCTCGGAGATGGGTCAATCCAGTGCAATATTACCCCTAATGCACACCTATGTGTTGGATCGTGATATATCCATATCAATCCAACCCCATACTAGTCTATTGATGATTGTCCCATTTAATCATTATACTGGACTAGGGATATTTAAGATAAACAACATAATTGTAAATCTAAGGACTTCATTATATTAAATATCCAATAAATAATAAATGAATTTCTAGCCACAAATAAATTCATACTAAACTAGATTGCCTCTAGGGCATCTATTCCAACATGTTCACGTCGGGTTCACCAAATTGTGCTCACTGAAATCCCTCGGAGAGATCTAAGTGTGCACCTTAAGTAGAGGATAAGGACACAGAGAGATGTAGGGTGTGTGTAGGGGAGAGGGTAAGCAGTTGCAACTGAGAGAGAGAGACAGCTTAATGGCTACTGTAGGACCAGATGTGGATTCGTCGAACTATCGTGTCGCAACGGAGGGCTAACGATCCTATATATATTGGGGAAGTGACCGTTGTGAGGGGGTTAATTCACCATAAATGGCGGCTTAATGGTAGCCCCTGTAACGGCACGTTAGACTGTGTATATAGGAACCGTTAGGCACCTGACCGTACATACCGGAGACCGTTATGAGGTCAAGTCGGGTTTATAGGACGTGGCCATTAAGTCTCTCAAAGAAGTTTGCAAAGGGTCACGCGCGAGCTTGATTTTCGCACACGCGCGACGGGCCTTACCCTAGCCTCCAAACCACTTAGTCCCTACATGTCCTGTGTTGGTACGCGAGGGTCCTGTCTTGCAGCCCCCACGTGGATAAGCATAGGTAGTTATCCGGTGTGTATGGAGCACAGCTGGGTGTGCTGGATAGCTGCCATGTGGCTGTGATCTTTCTGTCTGGAAAGCACTATCTACAGTGGTCTGACCCCTTTAGGAACCCAAATCTGTTTGACTTGTCCCTTGAGTTGAAATGGGAATGTATTCCTCATTATATGAGGGTCTCTTCTTCTGAAAGGACAAGTCATATTAACATGACAAATTTTATTGCAGAAATGACATTTAGGAGAAGTTTTGTTTCCAGCTTTCACAAATCTGGTATTTTTCTTTCTTGGAAAATTTGGATTATATCCAATACCAGTGTTGTGAACAGAATTTGAACTTTCTCCAAGAATCAAGTTCACGTTGTGTTCTGAGCCTGCAAGCTTGGCTTTGACTAATTCAGATTCTTGAAGTTTCTCAGTAAGAGTAGTATTTTGTTTATATAATTTATCAATTTGATGTCTCATATTAACAAGGCTATCACTCAGTAGAGAGTTCTCAGTGACTACTTCCTTGACTTGTGCTTTCAAGGCTTTGAAACTGGTTTTCAAGGCCTTGAAATCAATGTCAGTTTTCTTCTGAGATATTTCAAGATTCTGATTTAGACAAACAAGATGCAAATTCTCTTTTGCTTGCTCATGAAATTTTTCTTTCAAAACTCTAATTTCTTTCAGATAGTCCTCTTGATTTAAAAGCATTGTTTCGAGATAATCTAAGAGGACTTTTTTTGGTTTTGAAATCAAACAGTTTACCATTACCTCAATGTTGTTTTCATAACTTTCATCATGCTTGGCCATGAAGCATAGGTTGGCATGTTCTTCTTCAGATTCAGAGTCACCTGAGGTATCTGAATCACTCCATGAAGCTATCATAGCTTTCTTTCTTCTGTCATGATCTTTCTTCTGGAAGTTCTTGCTTTTCTTGTGTGGACAGTCTCTAATCAAGTGTCCTGCATCACCACACTCAAAGCAATTCATGACTTTTGATTTATTATTTTGTGAAGAAGACTTACCTTTGTAGTCCTTGCTATTGGATGATATGTGTCTTTCTCTTTTGAATTCTTTGTTTCCAAAGTTTTTTTTTCATCTTAAGGATTTTGGTCAAGGCTTTGGAAATTAAAGCAAATGGATCTTCATCATCATCCACAGTTTCAAGGCTTTGAATTTTCTCATTCTCTTTGGCCTTGAGTGCTAAGTTCTTGACACCTTCTGGTAGCTCTCCATCAGCTTCATTCATGGAAATTTCATGTGTCAGAAGCTTCCCTTGTAGGTCATCAAGTTGGAGTGATGAGAGATCTTGAGCTTTCTCAATAGCAATAGTCTTTGGTTCCCATTTTTCCTTTGGAAGAGTTCTCTGAATCTTCCTCACCTTCTCTTCATTGGAAATATGCTTTCCAAGTGAATCAAGGTTATTGACTATGTTTGTGAACCTTTTGAACATGTCTCTGATTGACTCATCTCCATTCATCTTGAATAAATCATATTGTCTGAGATAGATGTTTATCTTTGTTTGCTTGACTTGACTGGTTCCTTCAAATGTGACCACAAGCTTATCCCATATCTCCTTGGCAGTCTTACAGCCTGAGATCCTGTTGAATTCATTTGTACTCAAAGCACAATGCAAGATGTTAATATCTTTGAATTTCTTAGAGAATTGTTCTAATTCAGATGAAGAGAAAGAGTTTTTAGATTTGGGAGTTTTAATCCCATCTTTCTCTCTATAAAAAGTGTGAGGTCCATTCTTAATAATGGTCCATAGCTCTATGTCTTGATCAATGATGAACATTTTCATCAAGGCTTTCAAGTGAGAAATATTATCTCCACAAAATAGAGGAGGCCTGTTAGAAACTCTTCCCTGTGAAAAACCACCATTACCTGCAGTACTCATGATCACCAGATGGTTAAATCTATACAATGATACATGCTCTCATACCAATTGAAAGGAGAGTATGCAGTTACAAATGCAGTATATATACTCTAGAAGGGGGGGGTTGAATAGAGTATGCCAACTATTTGTAAAACTTGCATAGATGAGACTTTCTGTGAAGAGTAATGAAGTTCAAAGCCTTGAAAACAGTTTCAAGGCTTTGAAGTGAAATAAAGTTTAAGTAAAAATAGACAAGTTTTTTTCAAGGCCTTGAAAAGAGTTTCAAACCCTTGAAAATAGACTAGTTTGAATGCTGTGTAAGACAAGTATGAGAATGAAATGAAAAATGCAAGAGACACAAGATTTATAGAGTTCAGTCCACTTGGACCTAAGTCTCTACCTCAGGGATCTTCTCCCTACAGGATTTTCAACACAATTATTATTAATCAAAAGATAAGCCCTAGATCTCAAGCACAGAGATATGCCTTACTCTGTTATAGCTTGTTGTTCTCACTAACTTATTTAGTACCTTCTCTAGCTAACTGTTTAACTAAGAATTCTCTGTTGTTCACTTTCAACAATCCTTGAGATTGACAGATAGAAGAAGTATAAAAATGATATACAAATTCAGCTCAGAAATAGAAGAACACTGGAAGTGGAACTTCAGTGAAGGATACGGTGATCTTCTATACGATGGATTGTGAGAATGTTGTGCTTCTTTGATGCTTGTTAATCCTAAAAATTTTTATCTGTTTTTTCCCGTTGAGTATATATCTTTGTTGCTTCAAAATGAGCTCTATTTATACAGCTCAGATGCTCTGCAAATCTTCCATGATTTTCAGCAACAAACTTCCTGTTTTGTAGGCAACAACTTTGACTCTTTTAACAGCCTTCTCCAACGGATAGTTGATCATAATCTTCAAAGATATAGTGTCGATATTGTCTTTAAACATATTGAGAAGCTGTCACGAGTGTCTGATTGATCACATAATCAAATTCTCTCAATGTTTCCTTTCCTGCAAAACCAAGGTTAGGAAACCAATCCTGCAAAATAGGAAATGAAATTTTTCCTGCAAAACTAAGTCAAACAGGTTAATTAGATGAGGTCTGAGTGAATCAAAGGATTTTGTATTTCTTCACCAAGTAATAACAAATCAAATATAGGGGTGAGAGAGTTAGAATAAGATCAGAAGAACACATAAATACTCCCCCTTAGAATATGGATACAGGTCTAACAGTTTCAAGGCTTTGGACATTGTTATAGATAGTGCTTTCTAGACAGAATGATCACAGCCACGTGGCAGCTATCCAGCACACCCAACTGTGCTCCATACACACCGGATAACTACCTAAGCTTATCCACGCGGGGGCTGCGAGACAGGGCCCTCGCATACCAACACGGGACATGTAGGGACTTAGTTGTTTGGAGGCTAGGGTAAGGCCCGCCCACGACCCTTTGTAACTGCTTTGAGAGACTTAATGGCCACGTCCTATAAACTCGGCTTGACCTCATAATGATCTCCGGTATGTACGGTCAGGTGCCTAACGGTTCCTATATACACGGTCCAACATGCCATTAAAGGGGCTACCATTAAGCCGCCATTTATGGTGCATTAACTCCCTCACAACGGTCACTTCCCCACTATATATAGGATCGTTAGCCCTACGTTGCGACACGATAGTTCGACGAATCCACATATGGTTCTACAGTAGCCATTAATCTGTCTCTCTCTCAGTTCCAAGTGCTTATCCTCTCCCTACACACACCCTACATCTCTCTGTGTCCTTATCCTCTACTTGAGGTGCACACTTAGATCTCTCCGAGGGATTTCAGTGAGCACAATTTGGTGAACCCAACGTGAACACTCATCTTAAGAGCTTTAATCCTTCAAAACCAACCAGAAGAAATGTCTTCCGACGGAAACGTTCGTGATGGTGACCGGTCCCCTTCCAACGAGGAAACCTCAAGGGAAGAAGGACCACTCAACACCATTGTCAACACCAGTGTTCGTGCCCAGACAGCTACCGGCAGTGGACCCTCTTTAGAGGCGCTCCAATCCTTGATTCAGATTCAAGCCCAGATGATGCAGGCCCGGTCTTCCCAGATTGCTCAAATCATGACAATCTTGGGAAGGTTTGCTCAAAACACCACTACGGGGGGTTTCAGTCCCACCATCGACAACCCTGTTACCCCTACTGGTGGCAGCAACCACGTCCTTACAAAGATGGTTTGAGACATGGCAAAGCATGTTTATCAGGATAAGAAGACTGTGTCTGCAGTGGAGGAGCCAGATTTTGATGCAGCTTTAACTCAAGCTGCTAATGAGGATGTTAGCTATGTGGGGGCACAGGGACAGCGCAACTGGAATCAAGGGAACTACAGGCCAGGGACTAGAGATCATCCAGGATTCAAGTATGGAGATCAGACTGGAGCTTCATATGCACCCGGGTTTCAGCATAGGCCAGCTGTTCAGGCGCCACCACCACCACCAGCTGCAGGGCAGAACGCTGAGATGACAGATCTCAAGAACATGATGTATCAGATGGGCAAGAATGTGAATACTTTCACGTCTCAGGTGGAGAAACTGACTGCAGATTTTCATATCACCAAGATCTCACTTCGTAACCTGGAAGTGCAGGTAGGACAGATTGCTACTCAGCTCTCCACTAGAGCCCCAGGGTCCTTGCCATCTGACACGGAGAATGTGCGCCAGGTGAACGCCATCACCACTCGTAGTGGGATTGTTCTTGATGATCCCCCATATCCGAGCCACACCAAAGCTGAAGCTTCGAAAGCTAGGGAGCATGAGGTCTTTGATAAGACCCCTGTCATGATCCCCCAATCAAAGGGCGTGACTCGGCATGTTGATGATGAGGTAACACCACCACCACCCTCTTTATCTAAGAATCTCCCACATCCGCTTAAGACAAGAAAGAAGAAAGTTGACTCTGAGGAGTATAAGAGATTCTTATCCATTTTCTCGAAGTTTCATATCAATGTTCCATTGATTGAGGCAGTCAAGATGATGCCTAAATATGACAAATATATGAAGGATGCAATTTCAGGAAAGTGGGCGGTGCCGGAATTTGAGACAGTGGACTTGACTGAGCAGGTGAGCTCATGTGTGATGAATGGTTTGCCTCAAAAATAGAAGGATCCAGGAAGTTTCGTGATAGAAGCTAACTTGGGAGGAGCTTACACGGGGAAGGCCCTATGTGATTTGGGGGCTAGTGTCAACTTAATGCCACTTTCAGTCTTTCAGAAGCTGAGAGTAGAAGCTCGTTCCACATGGATCAACCTTCAGTTTGCTGAAAAGTCTTGCAAGAGAGCTCATGGTGTGGTGAAAGACGTGTTGATAAAGGTAGAGGATTCTATTATCCCTGCAGATTTTGTGATTCTTGAGATGCCTGTGGGAGATGTTCCGATCATCCTGGGTAGGCCCTTTCTGGCTACCGGTCCGACTCTCATTGATGTTGAGAAGAAATAATTGATCATGAGGATCAATAATGCGTGGGAGACCTTCCGGGTTTCTAAGACGACTCCACAGCAGTCTTAAGAGAAGACACAGATGCCAGTGGCCGTGCAATCAGTGCACAACAGTTCTGAGGTGGTTCGTGATGAGCCACCAATTCCAAAAGACAAATTTCATCGTGTTGTGTTGAGAATCCAGCAGAGGAAGCTGGAAGAGATGGCACGGGTGCCAAGCTACCTGTGTAGGGGCTATGAGGTAACTCGGTCGGGCCGTCGAACTTAAATTACAAGCGCTGATTGGGAGGCAACCCAATTTAGGTAGTCGTATTTGTATTTCGTATTTTGTTTCTAATATTCATACTTGATTTGTGAGGGGTGAGAGAGAGCGGTTTAATATTTTCTATAAGTGTGCAGGACACAGGTACCAAAGACCCTTCGGATTCCCGTTTTTAATGCATGTGCACAATTTGGCATGAAAAACGAGGAACAACGAGCTTACCAGGACCATTGAACTTGATAAAGAAGCTACTCAAGGTCGAGGAGTAGCCAATTAGTCATGAGGATTACGGTAGCAAGTTGAGATATCGGAGTTGCACGCATTGGAATCCAGAGTGGAGAAAGTTGAAGAGCTTTAGGAAGAGAGATTTTTGAACAAGGAGAGCAAATTTGGGAAGAAGCGGAAAATTTCCCAGTCAAAAATGGATTCCTCGTCGAGTGTGGAGTCCAACGGTTCAAGAATCGCGCGAATCGGATACCGGATGAAGAAACTAGAGCAAAAACAAAGTGGGAAAGTATCAGTGATTTCGGCACCCATTTCGGGCTGAAATCAAGCCCATCGGCCCGAAATAAAAAGGGGGAACTGCTTTGGTTTTGTCCAGTGATTTCGGGCTCCATTTCAGGCCGAAATGGAGGCCAAAATCAACTGATTTCGGCACCCATTTCGGACCGAAATGGGGACCGAAATCGGGCGGGCTGCTCATTTTGGGGGGGGGGGGGTGTTTTTGGTATTTTGGGGGTTGTTTAAAGCCTATTACCGGTCATGAAGGGTCCTAACACCCCAATTTTGAACCAAATCCTCTCTTTTCTTCATCTTCTTCCTCCCAAACCTTCAAGAACACCCATACATCCCTACATCCAATTTCCAAAACTCAACCAAACTGAGAAATTTTTGTGGGGTTTTGCTCCTTGCAAACCCAACAACAACATTAATTCTTGGGTTTTTGAGATATAGGGATTAGTTTGAGCGTGGGGGAAATCACAGAGGAAGAACTCCAAGAACACAAAATCTTCCGATTCATCAACGTGGAGGGAGATTCGGCCTTAACTCAAGAAGAGACTTTTGACGGGGACACCAAGGAGCACAAGGAGGTAGTCTCACTTCACTTTGCTCAAATTTTCGAAAAATTGGTCGACCACTCGGTCCTTTCTTGACCAATTTTTACGAAACCGGTCCCGTAAAAACGGTACTCCGGGACCGTAGGTACCTAAATCTTTCTCTCGCTTTAATTCCTTGCTTACGCACTCTTAGGGATTAATTTGCTTCGAAATTGATACTTACTCATATTTGGCTTGTGATACTTGCTTAGTTCACTCTAGACCTCACGTGCACTCGTCTTTCATTTTATCTATCATTATGTCTACATCGGGTAGTGCTAAGAGGATACGGGGTATAGTTGTTGATGATCACCCCATCTTCAATCCTGAGGAGGATGTAGTTTTGAGTGAGGAGGAGAATGTGGACGAGGGAGACGGCTCTGGCAACCGTCGTCAGGTGCCTCCGTCTCCAATTCGATATGAGTTGAACTTAGTTATGCTTTCACTTCCAAAGATTGGGACGAGAGGTAAGGCTGCAAAGGATGTTGACCTCGATGCTATCTGCAGTACCAAATTCTGCAGCTTCAGGTTTGTTAGTGCGAATGCCCATAAGGCATATTGCACTGACGCATTCCTGAAGAGGGTAGGGACTCCTGAAAAACCCTTCCCGCAAAGCGACAAAATGCCAAAACAGCTTCAGGATCTCTTCAAGAATGAGAGGCTAGATAGGTGGTTTAAAATTTGTAAGAAGTCTAGCTCCGCTCTTGCGAGGGATATTCTGGCAAATGCTCGTTTCTATGATGAGGGAGAGAGTGAGGATCAGAGGCATGTGTATTTCCGTGGCACCTATATAGTCATCACGCCCGAGGCTATAGCGGTCGCCCTGAAATTCAAACCTCTAAAGAATGAGATTTGCGCCTACCATGAGACCATTAGGAGGTTGGATGTTGTTGAAGTAGTGAGTGCCTTTTTTTTTTTGAGGGGGGTGCCTGGATCGGGGAGGAATGAGAAACCCACTTTACCTGAGTGGAACGTTTCTAGGAGACTCGTGCTTCCACGTGCAAAGTGGTTGTGTGAGTTTCTTGAGAACTGGGTTTATGGAGTTTCTCCTAATCCCACGTACTCCTTCCAGCTTTACACCATGGCTTACTGTTTGTGGATGGGGAAGCCTATCAAAGTTCCGTACTTCATTTATCGATTTCTTTTGGAGAGGACTGACCGCTATAACCGTAGATCTCGCGGGCACACTTGTTTGCTCCTAAAGCTAGCACAAGATGCTAAAGCTAATTTAAGTTGTCTAGAGTATGACGATAGCTCTAGGGATAAGAAGAAGAAGAATGCAGCACGTACTTGGGAGAGAATACCCGACCCCCTCAAGAACCAAATACATGTTGAACCCACACAACCTAGCGGATACCAAGCGAGTAGCTCGAGCTCCAACATGGAGCGTCAGCTCAACACGCTCATGCATATGATGGAGTCTCAGAGAATCCAAGCTGATGAGGATAGAGCTAGGGAGAGGAGACATTTTGAGCACATCTGTAGTAGTCTGCGCCAGTTGGGCCGAGGTATGGAGTCACTTAGCTATGATTGTGCTCAGCAGGGTAGGTGGATTCAAGACTTGGCTGTGGCGGCCAATGTCCAGTTGCAACACCCACATACCTACGATGGATTGTTCCATTACCAGTTTGATGTATACCCAGAGTCGAGTCTCGACGTCCGAGATGAGGACGAAGGGAGGACTCACTCCGACTAGACCCACCGGCCTTACGCTTGAGCAACCGAGTCCTCTTGATTTCACTCTATTTTTCTTTTAGGACAACGAAGCGCTTGAGTGTGGGGGAGTTTTTAGCTATCCGCTAGTTAGCCATTGCATAGCCTTGTTACATGTAGTTTAGTGAGTTTGTTATGCATATAGAGTTAGTTCATAGGATTGCATGTGCACGTCTAAATATTTGCATTGTATATAATCATTGCACTTTTATTTATTGAGCCCACCTACCCTATTTTGTGGGTTAATCGAGTTGTCCAGTTACATATAGTGTCTAAAAAAACAAGAAAAATACTAGAAATTGAATTTTTTTGAGATAGGGCAATTGAAGAGAGTAAACTTGGAGAGGTCTTAATGATAGTATTCCCTAGGTAGTATGAAAATCTGAGGTGAGGTAGACGCGAGAATCCGGAGTAGGAAGACTTATAAGGCCAATGCACTCGAGAACTGTGAGTAGCTGTCTTTCAAACTAGTTATCCTACTAGCGCTACACCACCGTCACTTAGGTAGTCCTCAACCCTCCTCGTAGTGGCACGAGTTACTTTTATGGGGACCTCACGTCCCGTCTCCATCGCCTAGGTCCACTAGTTACCCCAATTTGATCCATTTACCCCTTTTATTCGCAGCCTCTAGCCTAGGAAGTCGTTCCTTGTGACTTTCATCACTAGTTAGAATGGTCCCTTCCTATGCGTCATGATAAAGGGAGTTAAGTTAGGGAGGTTCGTTGAGGGTGAGCTGATATTATACATCTAACGTGGATCTTCTTATATGTCATCTTTTGAGGGGATGTGAGGGTGAGTTAGAGATGGCAACACACTTCGGTGTGGCAGTGAGTCGTGTCCTTACACCACGATCACAGGTGGAGTGCCGTAGTGCGTGACACTTTATCCGCACGATATGGGGTGGGGGCTGGTTGATCGTATAGGAGGATGTGCTTGTGCTTCATTTGTATTTTCTATATCTTAGGTGATGAGGAGGATAGGTTGGAAAAAGCACATATATACATTGACTATCGGGTTTTGGATATGCTTTACATCGAGTGTGGGGGTGTCGACACATATTTGATTTCATCATTTGATTTGACACATTTCGCCCCCACGTTATCTATATTGATTTGATCTCCGTGGATATTGTATCATCATTGGTGGCTCCATGTGCTTATTGTTGAAATTGAAAAAAACAAGAAAAAAGAAAAACAGAAGTTGAAATTGAATTGGAATAGGGAGCCGGAAATTAAACTTCATGAAGACCAAGGAGATTAGCTATGAGTTCAAGATCGCTTCTTCACATTTGTGGCCGCGAGAACGGTGTTACACCAAGATTGAGGGAATGAGGGCCGGAGTAGTTAGTTTGGTGGGGTTCCTTGGATTTTGGTGAGGGAGTGTGAGAATCGGGTTCTGTGAGTCGTATCATGACGTCTAGGACTGCGCTTCTAAATATCCAATCCTACCCGTCCAAAAGCCGTCAACATTTTAACCCGTGGATAAATAGCTCGGATGGTAAGTGCTAGGGATATGTTTGATGAGTGTGCGGAAGCAACTTATTTTGTGTTTGTGCCTGTTCTGTCTGACGAAACTGGCCGCAAGTTCTACCGATCACCAAATTTATATAATCTCTTAGGGGATGTGAGAGACTATGACATGCCGGTTTGTTCTTTGAGATTGCCCAATCTCTACTAAAAAGAGAAAAAATATATTTTCTTTAAGTCCTTGCATTGTACATACTTGAGTTGCATTGTACATATCGTGTAGTTTGCATAGTCGTGTCTTTGTGTATTGAGTCGTGTTGGCTAGCGGAAAGTTAAGTATGCAAAGTGGTGGGGTATGCATTGGTTTGGTTTTGGGTATGTATGCAATGTCTCAAGTGTGGGGGTTTTGTGCTTCATTGTTGCTCGGGACGAGCAAGAGAGTAAGTGTGGGGGAGTTTGATAGCATTTACCACATGATAATATGTATTTGGAGAGTGTTTTGAGTCCAATGTTAGAGATTATAGGTCGTTTTATCACTTGATGCTACCATGTGTTGTATTGTTAGTCCGGGCATTTTCCATTCATATTTTATTGTTATTTGTCAAATATAATCGCTTGGTATGTTTTTTCATGTTGTTTTGGCAGGGACGGATGCTAATCGATTGATAGGAGGCATGGAACGAACTTCGGAAACAACGGCAGCTCAATTTTCTCTCTTGTGTAATGAATGAAATGGGGGCTATTTATTAGGGAGGGGTCCCATTAAAGAAATGCTATATTTTTCCTCTTCACATTACGTGAACAAATCAGCTCACATTTATCATTTCCCCAACACATTCTCAACTCGCAACACAAGTGGGTCCCACAAACACCAACCTCTCATTGTTTCTCTCTTTCTCTCTTTCCTTCTCTCTCTCTCTCTCTGCGGAATCTCTCTCTCTCTCTCTCGTCTCCTTCCTCTCTTCCTCTCTAGTTTTGGCGGGACACACCAACCACACTTTTTTTTCCTCTCTCTCTCTCTCTCTCTCTCTCTCTCTCTCTCTTTGCTTCGGCCAAACCACACAACAACACCCCAACATCAAGGTGGGGCCCACAATCATAAACTCCCAACTCTTTTTTTTCCTCTTCCTCTCCTTCCTTCTCTCTCTCTCCGCCAAACTTCTTTCTCTCTCTCTCTCATCTTTCATCTTCCTCATTGTTTTGGCCAAAAACATCAACACACACTCCATTTTTTTATTTTATTTTTCTCTTTCTTCTATTTCAAATTTATTTTCAAAGTGTAACCACTCGGAGTCAAGAGAAGCCTAATTGGAGGAGCTTGGATGACCAGCTTGCACTATTTTGATCATAGACGGAGTTCTACAACTCATTTTGGAGTGATACCAGTTCCAGATGAAATTAGACTCAGATATCTTTCAATCGATACGTCACGGAGCTGAATCCGAGTTCGGACGAAGAAGATATCGCCTTTTGAAGTCAGGAGCAGATTTCAGGGGGCTTTTGTGTAGTTACTGAAGACTTCTGCGGGTTATGATTCAAGAACGACCTAGGGACGAGATTATTCATCATTCACGCATCCAGATAGCCACGAAGAAGGAGGAGAGCAACGAGACTTCATTGGGAACGACCTCAAGCAAGGAGAAGAGCCCGGATCGCGCAAATCTTCACGATTTCTAGCGTTTGATCTATTTTTCTCTCTACTTTCTTGTATGAACTATTCAAGAACCATGTTAACTTGTGTTATGAGTAGCTAAACCCATACCTAGGCATCTATGGAGAGCCTAGGGTTTATGTTTTGATGACATTTTCCGGATTTTGGATGATCTTTCATGCTAGGATTATGGTTCAATGAAGATTGTTTTGGTTTTCATCATGTTGAGTTCTTTCATTGACAAGTTAGGGCTAAGATGTGTGATGTGGATTATCTATTTCTTCATTCAATCATGAACTAGGCTTAATGATGATATTGGTAGCCTGATTATCTTGTTTATTGTGTTAATTCTTAGTAACGTAGGAGTCATGACCCGAAATTACTACGTAACTAGTGAGTGTGTGAAAACAACTCTACCCTAGTTGGGATGAGTAAACAAGATCATTCTTAATTGACTAAGCTGAGAGGTTGGTTGGATAGGAATGGCTAGATGAGGGTAAATTCAGTAGGACGGAATGAGTTGCTCGTGAATGGTGGTCTGAGAGGACATTATCCCTTGCAACATTGGTGGCCTGCTAGAACACATAGGTAGTATACTTGGCCTGAGAGGGGCAAATCGTTACCTTTGTGTAGAACGACATGAGACCGATAGGTGATTGTCAACGCCATTACCCAGCATAGGTTACTAAGAGTCATTGTGTTAGAACATGGAACCGGAATTGTCAAAACTACCCTAGGTGATCTATAGATTGCCTAGATTTCTCTCCTCTGATTTACATCAAATCATTTTATTCGCGTTATTTCACTACCATTGCTAGTCACTTGTTTGAGGGTGACAACACTTCAAACTACAACCATTTTTACCGGTTACTTAGGTAAATTGAGTTTAATTGCTAATCTAGAGAATATAGTAAACACCTTCCCTTGGGTTCGATAACTCGGAGTCCAAAATACTCCACTTTATTACTTGACTGTATACTTGCGTAGCAACGCGTAGTAATCGTGCGTCACTGCCGTAGTCAAGAAGAAGTCCTTCAACGCGAGGAGGCAATACGCGGACGACTTCAAGCAGGTATACTTAAGCACATTTTCTTTATTATATTTTTTTCTTAATAAACAATGCAACGTCTAACATGTCTTCTCATGATTCGTGCTGCTTGAGACGGTTCGCATCTGGGGATCGCATCATAGGCTTCATTGACTTTTGTCGCGCTAAAAATATCAAACCTGATGCCCCTATTACTCCAGGGATGCCAATGAACCAAGAAATCCAAATCTTTGTCTCAGAAGCACTTGAGGTCTTTCTCGCACCACTGATCACAACTTCAAAGAAGAAGAGAGTTGCTGATGAGCCTGCATCGTACGCGACTGGTACCTTGGAAAATCAGCCATCAAAACGTCCCAGAAACAACCCTCCAGCTGCGAAGAAAAGCAAAGCTCCTCCTCCAATTGCGAAGAATGTTGCAGCAAAGAAGACGACAAATGTGCGACGAAGTACTGTCGAAGACTTGGTGGAGATCGATTCAGACACCGCAGACACCACGTTTGTTGCAAGAGGAGGCATTCCAACATATTCCTCTTAGAATTATGATCAATTGTCTCATTTCAAAGATACTCAATTCTCGCTTTCTTTACAGATAGTGATAGCCCATTTCAAGAGCGAGAAGGCCTGACTGAGGAGGAGACAATCTTGGAGTCGAAAGCCATGGCTGAAGGAAGAGAGAGGAACTTAAAGCTGGGAGAAGATCGCCAAATGCAGGAAGCTCTGCAGAAGAGTCTTGAAGATGAAGAGCAATGCTCGCGCTCAACTGCCGATCAGATGCAGCAAGCACAAAAGAACTTCCATGACCTCGTTGGTGATGACGAGGAAGAAGGTACTATTTTCACATTCGCTTTATCACACCATGAACTTATCTTGCGCGCATTATACCATGGGGTGTCTAGGAGTGATATTCGCAAATGGTTAGTAGATTAATGCGGAGAATCCTCAGGTACATCTACTTACTTAGTGTTGCCATGCTTCATTTTACCTTCTTCCGTTAACGATGATAGTGTTTCACATATGATAACAATATTCCACACCCAATCAGGTCATGCAAAATTGAATTGATGATAACATTTGCGCAGATGGCCCATATGCAAGTGGAGGTCTTTTCATCGCAGCTCCTTAAGCTTTTGGTAGCATGCTTCATGCTTTTTTTCTTGAATTAAACTGTGATTTTTGTTTCCTTGTAGCAGAAGCAGAGCCATTGATAAAGATATCTCGCCGGCTTCGCAGCACTGTTGTGCGCATACCTCAGTCTCTCACTGAGGCTAACCAGGAAAGCCAAGAAGTCATGACTTTGGGAGAAAGAGCTGAGGTCGCACCTCAAAGGCCAATCGATGCTGAAATGGCTAATCATGAAAGCAGGCATCTCGAACTCATCATTGATCAGGAGCAAGAGGAAGAGGAGCTTCAACAAGAGCAGGAGCAAAGTGCTGAACATGCCAATAAAGGTCTAGCTCAGCAGGAGAGAATCACTTCTCTTCGAGAAACTGATTCGCGCGCTGCAAGCAAAGCTTCCCAGAGAGTTAATGCCCCTGATAAAAGTACATCTCCAACTGAAACTCAAAGGGAAGCAACTGCTACTCCTGAGGGTCCATCGAGTTCCACACCTGCAACTGCGTTGCCAACTGAGGCTCCTCTTGGAAGAATCGAGCAGGTTGAAATAGATCAAGGAATGGTGATTTCAAATCCCATGTCCCAAAATATGTCAGAAGCTCCAGAGGCTAATCAAGTCAATATCGCTTCCGAGGGTGCAATGCTATCCAATGAGAGAAGAGTCGAACCATGAATCGAATGCCAGCACTGGCGCGCTAGATCAAGAAAGGGCAGATGCTCAATTGCCAAACCCTGAAACTGACACTATTGCGGCTCCTGGAACGCAGCTTAACGTAGCACATGAAAATGTGTCAGAAGTTACAGATTATGCGCTAAGTTTGGCCGAAGCAGGAAAAGAAAGGAGTGAAGACGCAGTCATGGCTGAGCCTCATCAAGATGCAACTTCGAAGACAAACACTCCAGTAGCTGCGACTAAGATTCCAACAAGAATCACTTCACCTATGACAAATCCAAACACTTCAAGAAGTGATGCATCCTCATAGGGCCCTAGTGAAAACTTGTCGCTTCCTGGTATGGTTGCTAGGGAACCCCGTGATAGGGACGGTTCATCTGGTCTTGATCTGGAAGCGCTCTTTGCTCAAAATTCATGGAAAGATTGGTCTACTGCATCTCTTGAGGCTATCGAATCCTGAAGAAGAATATGTCATCCCGGATGAATAGTTCACGTAAGAAGCTCTCGCTGATCAGCGATTAGCTGAGGCTGAAGCTTCTAACAGTGCCCAAGCAGCGCTCCCCATTCCTTTCTTGCGCGAGATAGTTGAGGGCACTGGTAAACTTTACACTTTCATTGAAAATGTATAATTATAACAAGCCACGTACCCTCGTTTTTCTTTGAAATTTACGCGTGCCTTTCGAAAATGCAGTGATCAAGCAATCTCCTTTGAAGTGGCTCATGAATATAAGCACCAAGACTTTTGCTAGAGCGATGTGTAGGGTTTTGATGCAGTTTACGCAGCGGAATAAAATATTTAATCCTGCTCAATTCCCTCCAAGGATCACAGGTGAAGCATGATAACATGATGAAGGAAGAAAGGTTACCTCAGCCATACCAGGCTGGGACGATCACATACAAAGAATAGCATCTTTTTCTCCACGGTATCCACACTAATAGACCTCAACCTCCAATGGTGCTAGCAATCTGAGAAGAAGGATGAACTTGGACGTGCACGGGCTGGATCACATCCATCAACGCGTCAAATAGAAGGAGAGGGACGGCCAACGCCTTGGTCGTGCGCTGTAGAGGGGCGGCCACCATGGTTGTGGCCTTCATGAAGGAGGGGGCTCCCTTGTGGCCGAACCCTAGTTGGAGAGAGAGACTTTTCTCTCTTCCTCTTTTCTCTCTAGTAAACTGTGTTGCGTAGGATTAATTATGAATGAATTCTCATAATAAATCCTATTTATAGCTAGATAAACTCATCTTTCCCATAAATCCAACAATGTGGGACTAGTTACATTCTAGCCCACAATTGCTCTTTAGTCCAACTAATGAGCACCGTTTACAATTTAGTCCAATTAACTCATTATTGCTATCCCGACTTGATCTATTATTGTGTGTGACCGTGTAGGTTCCTAATTACATGGCAATAATAACAATTATTACAAACATTGAGCAGTATCTTGCAATACATCAATACTACCCAAGTAATAGGAATGTCAGTGATCTGACTAACCTCTGTGACCAATGTTGCCACTATGTATAATCCATTTGTCTCATCTATCCGGATTGGACATAAGACATGGAGTGTCACACTTGTATAACCAATCCATTGTTTCTCGATCTGTGAGTAGACTTAGATAAACAAATAACATCAATATCTCATATTGATTTATTTGAGCATGGTCATGCATTTCCCTAAGTCTCACTCATCGAGTGGTCGTGGATATTTACTCCCCTTATGTGAGAGGGACAAATCCTCTCTACATCACTACCATCTCTCAGCTTGCTTCATATCATGTCTGATTAAAGCCTTTATAGTTACCCAGTCACGGTGTAACGTTTGACGATATCAAAACATGACAATTCACAACTAGAGTATCTAGTGACTTCAAGTCTAAGGATCACAACACAATTGTCACTATGAGAAGCGCTTGTGACATTCACATAACTCTCATGTAGCCTTCTTATGGTGGGTCAATCAGTAAGCTATAATCCTATTGTGTACCTATGTGTTAGACTTGATATCCCCATATCAATATACCCACATACTAGTCTCGATCCAATACAGCTGTCCTATTAACTGTAGTACTTGATTAGGGATATTTAAGAATATAATATTTATATTCTAAGGACTTCATTCATGTTGGCATATCTCCATATCGATAACATAATGAATAGTAAGTCCATTAAATGTTACGACAAATTGATTGCCTCTAGGGCACAATTCCAACAGTCTCCCACTTGCACTAGAGTCAATCTAGTGCATCATATGCCTATTTACCTATTGCGGCCTTCACGCTTACGCTGCGCAAGAGGTAAGAGATACATATGCTGGTACTTTGCATATATTCACATATCCTCTATTGACAATCGAATGAGATCTAATATTTTGAGTATTTGCATCTAATGCAACAATACACTCAGTCTTCTGTGATAGAATCGGCAACTGAATCTTGCCTGTAACCTTTCCAGCTCACAACCCCTCAACTAAGGAAAAACACAAAACTTGACTATGATCTGAAATCATCCTTGTTGGATTGGAAGTTCGCATCATTGTAACTCCTTACAGTGAACCCTTCCTATCCTCCATGTATCAAGAATTCATCCTTAGTTCATCTCGAGTACACAAGGATTTTCTTAATCAATATCCAATGACTCTCATCTGGATATGACTGGTATCATCAATTCATTCTCAAATGACATTTCTGGTCCTTGCACATAACATGGCATATCCTATGAATCTTATTCATACGATCCCTCACAATCTAATTGAGAAGACATTTAGTCTTCCAAAGATTAATCCCATGTGACATAGGTAAGAATCCATACTCTTGCATGTTAAACCGTTTCAACACCTTTGTCATTATATGTGCTTGGGCTTAAGTCGAACAACTTACTTAATCTGTCTCCATAGATTTTATAGGTTGCTTCGCCTAAGTCATTTCATTGAAAATCGATTCCCTAGCCAATCTTTACCAGATCAGGAGTAAGGACATCATTCCCAATGAACCGTATGTCAACCACATACAAGACCAGAAATGCAATTGTGCTCCCACTAACATTCTTGTAAACACAAGCTTCTTCTTTATTCTTGATGGAACCAAACCCTTTTGATTGCATCATTGAATTAAAGATTACAACCCCAAGAAGCTTGATTTAATCTGTAGACAGATTGCTACAAGCAAGATGCGAATGGATTTAAGCATCACAACTAGGAAAAGATTTCGTCATAGTCCACACTATGAACTCACATGAAACCTTTAGCCACCAATCGTCCCTTAAAAGTAATCCTATTACCATCCATGTTAATTTTTCCTCAAAACCCAGTTGCACCCTATGGGTCATACCCTTTCAGGTGGTTCCAACAAAGCCCATACTTCATTGGTATACATGGATTCCATTTCATATCTCATGGCCTTAAGCCATTCTTGAGAGTCTGGCCCACTCGTGGCCTCCTCATAGGTTGTAGGCTCATCTTCATGAGCAATATATCACAGGGTTATGAGAAATTCGTATTTCCATAGCTCCTTGACATATCCTACCTAACCTTCAAGTCTCTTGTGCTACCTGAGTAGGTTGCTCCACAATGCCTTGTGATCCTGCTTATGTTCCATCAAAAGATTAATGTTCTATTGTGGTTCTTAAACTCCTTCAAGTTCTACTGTCCTCCCACTGTTTCATTTAGAGACAATTCTCCTTTTAGACACATAGCGGTTCAACCAACAAACACTTTGTCCTCGCTTGGATTGTAGAAATAATATTCTTTCGAATATTCCACAAAAAACATTTATCCGAATCGGATCCAAGTTTATCTGTAAACGCTTTACATAAACTTCACAATTCCAAATGTTTATGAAATACTAGGACATCTCCCAGTCCATATCATATATGGTGTATTCATAACTAATTTTGATGGAACAACGTTAAGGGCAAAATTTCTATAAGTATAGCATAGCCCCGAAAGTAAATTGGAAGTTCTCTCTGACATATCATAACTAAACCGTGTCCAACAAGGTTCGATTTCTCCCCTAAGACACGCCATTCCATAATGGTGTTCTAGGTGGAGTGAGTTTGGATCATATCCAACACTCCCTTTAGATGCTTGTCAAACTCTTTACTTAAGCATCCTCATCCACGATCTAATCATAGAGTCTTGATACTCTTGCCATGCCAGTTCTCTACTTCATTTCCTTGAACTTTTTCAAAGGATTCTTATTTTTTCTTCATAAGATCCAAATCCATATCTACTGAATAAGTAAATATGATGAAGTACCGAAAACCATCTTTAGCACTTGTGCTTAGTGGTTTACATACATCAGTATGTATGAGTCCAAAATATCATATATTTTCTCAATGAACAGGTCTCACATGTCTCATATGATTCATAATCAAATGAGTCCAGAAATCCATCCATATGGAGTCTAGAAATACGTTCTCATTCATGCGGCCTAAACTATAATGCAAAAGTTATATCTTTAATGTTATAGATGAAATTATCATGATAAAGTATCTACAATCCATTATACAAATTAGCATTACAATAATGCATTTTATTAAAATAAATAGAACAACATTTGTCCATTATTTTAATACGAAAATCCTTTCTTGTCCAAACAAGAAATTGTGATAATGTTCCTACTCATTGCAATTCTTGCTTCATTGGATATAATCATACTTGTCTAATTCATTGATAATTCCAAAAGGTAGAGATAATTTTCTACGACTAATTCAGCAACCCTTACTTCATTTACCCACGTGTAGGTGTATCTCTTCCTTATCCAATTGTCTTCTTCTTTTGAGATCCCGCACATTTCTATAAATGTGAGATCCTCATCTAGTATCAAATACATATGATGGTGAGATAGACAAATTGGTTTATATAACAAAGATAACTTAAATTTGGATTCATAATTCCCTTTTCCTTCCATGTACTTTGGGCAGTCTCTTCCACTACACCACCCTTTTGGCTAGCACTTTGTTCAGCGGTTCTCAATCATATTGAGTAAATCGCCTTTGAACAAAACTCTAATTGCATTCAATGCAATTCTTGGTCCAATTGGGAGAATAACTCCTTATTCTTTATCTATCTCATAGATAACTCCCATCTTTTAAGCTTTCAATCTTATTGAAATAGCTTAGTTGTGTTTGATCTCTTGCTTCAGGAATCACACATTACTAGCTTGTGTCGCCGCGTCACATCTTGATGAATCAAGTCGCCTTGCTTTGGCAAGCCCGAGCTTTATTACATCTTGATCATGACGAGTGCTAAGAAAGAGAAGGTAAAACGCAAATGGAGCAACAATTCAAACCTTTCATGTTTAGCCAGCTCTTGAAAAAGAGCTTCTTTTAATGTTTGATCATATCATACGCCTCCATGTTCTCATATTGCTTCCAAAGCTCAGAGTTCATGGTAGCTAACATGAGGCAAGTCACATCCAAAGATCCATTCTTTGATGTTCCTTCCATTAGGCTTTAGTGTGCTTTGGTAGTTGGTGGAGGGAAACTTTATGCTCTAGAATATACGGCATTTTCCTTTTATTTGAGAACCATTCTCAATTTTATACTAGTTTATAAAAAAGATTACGGCCAATTTGTCCTTCTTAAGGACATAGCGATAAATTCGAGTTTGTTGGTTTAATGCTATCGGTATTCAACACGAAAGGATTATGCAAATATTGTGACGTTTGAACTATATTTAACAAGGACTTAAATTATTAAATATAGATCCCACTATTTTTCTCGGATTAATAGCCCTCACAATCAATGCGGAAAATATCATATACTTTCTAGTGGACCAAGATCCATATTTCACCTCTTCTTGAGTTTGCTTTGGCACGTCACCCAAGAATTGGTAATTTAAGTAGGAACACCTTCCAATTGCATCCTTATGCAACTCTTGGTGCAACCGGTCAAATAACTCCTTATTTATCTATCTTATAGATAATCCCAATTGCCATGCCTCTAGTCATCAATCCAATTGAAACTACTTAGTTACGTTTAACCTCTTATTTTAACAACCACGCATTACTTGCTTGTGTCGCCGCATCACACCATGGTAAATTAAAAATTTCCTTGCGTTGGCAAGCCCAAAATTAACAAACCTTGATGAAGGGTGTCAAAATAAGATAAGGCGAAACGTAATATTTCCTTTGAGGGATTTTAGTGTCATTACTTAATTGTTTGGTTGATCCCATCAACATGATCTACTTATTTGGATTGGGCAATCCAATAAAATGCCATCCTTGTTTATTATTACCTTGTTACGTTTTGCATGCATCAACCATACACCAAAAATAAATAACAAGACATAAATAATAAACATCCACAAAATGAACTTAAAGTAGCATGGATACGGCCCCTAAGACTATGATATAACCAAGCCAATGATAATATATATATATATATATGCCCTAAAGTGACAAGCTCATCTCCATGTGCCTCCACCATAGCCGCGTGTCCTAGGTAAGCAAGTCCTCCGTCGTCTTTGTAGCTTCTTGGTTCTTTAGTCATCTTCTCCATGGTCTTGGCTATCATCCAATTATCTAATTCTAGCTAGCATCTAAATTAAATAAATAAATAAAACCTCACACGTTGAGAAGATCATCAGCTCGCAGGTCGTAAAACCAAATTAACTATTACATTAATTTGATCAGCTCGCAGGTCGTAAACCAAACCACAAAGTAAACATCTACAACCTAGGCCATATCCATCCACCATGTAACAAAGCACATAATACAGTTAAAATCAATTTTTAACGCGCTTGTTCAATTTCAATTATTTAAATTGGGACACTAGGGATAAATTAGTCAAAATGGTCGCGCTAGACCAACTAGTCGAACCGAGCTAACTCGCCAAACCGGGCCCACCCGGTCGGCTGGCCGAACCAGCAAGGCCGGTTGGCATGGGTCGGCGCTCCAAAGGGAGGGGACAGGTCTCTAGGCCGAACCCCATGTGTGTTAAAAACAAAATTTTCTCCTTCCCTTCATGGCCAAACCCCAATGTGGGACAAAAACACATTTTCTTCCTACATTGTGTCCAAACCCTAGCTTTATGTCACCAATTAATTTGTACATCATATGTACATGAAAAACACTAATTTTCACATCCTATGTAAAATTAGCTGATTTCCTCATGAATCATATTCATGGCGTATCAAACTACGTATATTAATTTTATTACAGTTTATGGTGAAACTGATAGAAACAGTCAAAATTGATAAAATTAGTATATCAAATATATACCCGAAAATTCATTATTTTCACATCATATGTAAAATAATTGAATCTCCACATGAATCATATTCATGGCGCATCATAATACGCATATCAGTTTTATTACTGTTTACCGTCAATCTGACAGAACGGTTTAAAACTAATAAAACAGATAACCACATAAAATCATGTTATGCGCTATCGACATGTGGCTCTGATACCACTGTAGGATTTTGATGCAGGTTACGCAGTGGAATAAAAAATTTAATTATGCTCAAAACCCTCCAAGGATCACAGGTGAAGCATAATAACATGATGAAGGAAGAAAGGTTACCTCAGCCATACCAGGCTGGGACGATCACATACAAATAATAGCATCTTTGTCTCTACGGTATAGTGCTATCTAGACAGATATGCTTAATTTTCATGCGATTGTTATCAAGACAGATAGGCTTAAATTCGTGAAGCAGTTGACTGTCTGTCTTAACAAGCAACAAAATAACAAAGTAAAATAAGCAGTTGATAAAAGATCTCTCATATGGGAGAGTCATTATCATTAATCGAATCCTCGTATGGGAGGATGTGAGCGAAATACAATTTAAATGGAAAGTAGAAAGAGAATGCTAAGGATAGTACTTCTTGAGCCATCGCATAATGATCGGATTGGGAGTTGTAGCAGTCCCATGGCAACGTTGGATGGTGCAGTAGCCACTATCAAAGACTTCTTTTACTTCGAAAGGCCTTCCCAATTAGCAGCAAACTTGGGATGAGCTGCTTCGCGCATGCAGTTATCAGAAGCTCGTAGAACTAAATCTCCCTCAACGAGGTCTCGGTGCTGGACAGTCTTGTTGTAGGCTCGATATATTCTCTCCTTGTATTTTGTATTTGCCCCCTTGGCTTGTTTGCGCTTCTCTTCTAGTAGGATAAGGTCGTGATCACGTTCATTCTCATACAGAGCACTGAAGGCTAGCCTTGCAGAATTGACCTTAACCTCGAGGAACCACTGCTTCAGCTCCATAACAAAGTAGAAAAGGAGAAGCCCCAGTAGGAGTCCGTGGTGACGTGCGATAGGCCCATCGCGCCAAATTCAAGGAATCTGACCACTTCTTGTGGTCATCCGCAACCATCTTGCTTAAGATCCTTAGCAGGGTTTTGTTTGTGGCCTCGGCTTGTCCATTTCCCTTCGTATAGTAGGATGTCGAGCATACTTGCCTTAAATTATACTCTATCAGTTTTGAGGCTACTTGGCGATTAACGAAGGGAGTACCATTGTCAGAGAAGATGGTACTGGGAATCCCAAAATGATAGATGATGTTCTCCTGAATGAAATTGACCATTTCCAATGCATTTGCTGTCTTGAGTGGGACTGCTTCAACCCATTTGTTAAATTGTTCTGTCCCGGTCAGGATAAATTGATTTTCGCGCGATGAGGGACGAATGGGACCAATGAAGTCCAGAGACCAAGTTTAAAATGGCCAAGGGGTTCCCAATGCATGAAAATCAACTGCAAGAGCATGGACTAAGTTGCCATTGAACTGGCATAGTTGGCATCTTCTGACCTTTGAGCGACAGTCACCCTCCATGGTTGGCCAGAAATAGCCAACAGTCAAAAGCTTCCTGCAAAGTTTCGCGCCTCCTTGATGTTCCACCTGGTGAGACATTTCCATGACTTTTTGTGTTTCTTGGCCGATCAAGAATCTGAGCAAGTTTCCCTCATGTCCCTTTCTCCATATTAGGTTTTCCTTCATCACGTACCGAGCTGACTTCCTCTTGAGCTTCTCAGCCTCCTTTTTATCGCTTGGTAGGATCTCATCTCGCAGATAGTCAATTATGGGCTTCCGCCAATCATCTTCATCATCGATCGTAGCCACTTCCAGGGAATCTTTCATCAATGCACACTTATCACAATTGCTTTGCACAATCGCAGCATAATATGACATCTGCGGCCAATGAATTCCATATCTCTGCGCCTTCCGATAGATAGAGACTTCATTTTCTCCGCAATAATTCTGGTGAATTTTCTCTAGCAGGGCTTGTCCTTCTTCTTACGTGACACATCGCATCAAGATTCCTCCAGGCCCCTTATAATAGAGCAAGTTGTCATGTATGCAGAATCCCTTAGTGGAAGCCCAACTCTCTTTGCTTGTTCCTTTGGCCATTGCGCGTATGATGGGCTTCCTCCGGTCCTCAGCTTCGATGAACTCATCTTCGCACAGATCCTTAATCAAGGAAGGGGTTGTTTGACTTCAATCGAGATCCTTGCTGGACATATATCTGAACTGATCTTTGACCGTAAAGCGGCCAAGACGTTTGCATGCCGATTTTCAGATCTGGGGGTGTTCTCATATTTGATGGAATCGAAATTCTGGACTAGTTTCTGCAAGATCGACCTGTAGCTTAGTAAATTAATCTCATTCATACCATATTCACCTGAGGCTTGCCTCACTATCAGCTCGGAATCTCCCATCACTATCAGATTTTGCACTTCTAAAGACTTGGTTGCGAGGAGGCCATTAATTAAAGCCTCATATTCAGCTTCATTATTTTTTACTACAAATGCGAGCTTGTTTGACATATGGATAACTTCTCAATCAGGCCTAGTCAGGACGATTCCAGTTCCTCCTCTCGACCTTGTCGACGATCCATCGAAATGCAGCTTCCAGTACAGTGACTCCATCGCGTAGACTTCCTGCCCCTCGAGATCTTCTTCCACCATAGGTTCATAATTCTCATCTGGTAACTGTGCCAACAGATCCGCCACGACATGAGATTTGATGCCTTTTGGGCGCACACATGTTATATCATACAGGGATATAGTCATGTACCATTTTGCCAATCTCCCACAGGGAGCAGAGTGTCCCAACAGATATAGAATGGGATCGCTTTTGGTTATTATCACAACTTTGTGGGAGGCAAAGTATTGCTTTAATTTTCCTATGACAAAGAATAAATCAAGGAAATGGCGTTAAATTTCTGTGTGTACCTGGACTCGGCAGACTGTACCGCGCGCGAGATGTAGTAGATGGACCTCTTCTGTCCTTCAAATTCTTGAGCTAACAGTGCTCCGATGGACTTCTTTGTTGAAGTAAGGTACAAAAGAGTGGAGATCCTACTTGAGGCGCGATCATGACCCCGGAGAGATGTCAACAACTGCTTCAGCTTCTCGAATGCGACCCGGTGTTCTGCTGTCCAATCATACATTTCATTCTTCTTAAGTAGATTGCCAAAACAGAATGTCAATCTTGCTATTGCCGGTATGAACCTTCGCAGATAGGAGAGCTTTCCCAAGAACGTCTTCAACGCACTCTAAGTCTAGGGCACTGGCAGGCTAGTAATAACTGAGACCTTTGGGGGATCAAGCTCAATCCCATGTCATGGATCACACACCCCAAGAACTTCCCTGAGGTAACCCCGAACGCGCACTTCATAGGGTTCATCTTCAGTTGGAATTTTCTGCACCTTTCAAATACCTTCTTCAAATCCTTCAAGTGTTCCACCTTATGCCTTGATTTGATGACCAGATCATCCACGTAGAATTCAACATCTTGATGCATCATATCATGAAAGAGTGACATCATCGCACGTTGATAGGTCGCACCCGCATTCTTCAAGCCAAAGGGCATAATTGTGTAGTGGAACACTCCCACATGTGTGATGAAAGATGTCTTATTCGCATCTTTAGGGCCATCTTGATCTGATTGTTACCACTGAATCCATCCATGAAGCTGAACATGTGATGGACCGTAGTAGATTCGATCAGCAGATCTATATTTGGCAACGGGAAATCGTCCTTTGGGCAGAAGTGATTTAAGTCCCTGAAGTCAACAAATACGCAAAGGCTTCCATTCTTCTTTAGAACATGCACAATATTGGCCAACCAGGTGGGATGGAGATTGGGTTCGATGAACTTTGCATTTAGCAATTTCACTATCTCCTATTTTTATCTTGACATTGATCTATGGGTGAAAGTTTCTTGCGCACTGCTTCACTGGTTCGATCCCGTAATAACATCCAGTCTATGCATAGTAACCTCCTTGTCCAAGCCTTCCATTCCATCATAATCCCATGCAAAAACATCCTTGTATTCTTTTAGCAACTTCAGTAATCCTTGCTCTTACTCGAACTTAAGATATGCGCTCAAGAAGACTGGTATTTTCTTCTCCTCTGTTGGGCTCAAGAATACTTCCTTCAATTTCTGCTTCTGGGTTTTGGACGATCTTCTATGCATTCGGGAGCTTCTTTCAACTCCTGTAGTGGCGCTTTCTCCCTTTCCTCGTTTGGAGCTTCTATCAGCTCCAAAATTTGCTCAGGGACATCTTCGATGGGAGGGGACGAAGATTACCCCGCGCACCTTCAGATGCGATAGCACTTCTTCCCATTGGCATATAATCGTTTTATCTCATTGGCTTCGTCGTTGTGCTTGACCACTCTTTTGAGGGTGTAAACACTCTTCTTCTGGTAAGCTACTTTCGACCTCACTTCCTGTGAATGTTGCTCCTTTTGAGGTTCTCTCATCACTATTACTCCTGCTGGTGACTGCTCTTTGATATCCTCCCACTTGGGCAGAGGAGTGGGTTTGAATGGTGCTGGCACTTCCTCATTTTCAATCTCTGTGAACCATACTGCCTCAGTTAGGTGTGCTTCATTAAGGTTGAATGGATTTACCGAAGCTGGTATATCCAGCACCCTGTCTTTCCAGATGGCCTTCATCATTTGGTGGGCTGTGGATGGCACAACATCGAAGCGATGAATCCATGCTCGACCAATGATCACATGGTAGGTGGTATTGGCATCAATGGCATGAAACTTTGCAGAGCACTTGATTTGCCCAATCTGGATCCCTAGGCGGATCCATCCCAACAGTCATCTGTGAGTCGCTCCCAAAGCCCATCAGAGGCGATGGCCGCTTAGTAATTTTTCTCTCCGGGATACCTGCCAACTCAAGAGTGCTGAGTGGTATCACATTCACTGCAACTCATCCATCGACGAAAGGTCTCTTGAACTCAACCCCATTGACTACTGCCGTCACATACAGTTGTCTTTGGTGGTTAGCATCTGTCTTCTTATCTGCTTGCGCGAAAGTCATTTCCAGGACGGTGGATCGCGCAGCCCTGACAACTTCTCCATTCGAAACCAACAATTCCTCTCCAAAGTCTTCAGCCTCTCTTAGGATCCCCTTTGTCATCTCTTGCCGGCACTTGCTTGAGAAGTTCATATCATCGAATAACTTCTCAAATTTGCGTAAGCCCTTCATTCGTTCAGCTCGAGAGTCTTATTTGTCCAAGGAGTACTCCTCATCTTCGCTGATCTCTGCTATGACTGGGATGTAGGGTTTTGATTCATGGATCGCGCAAACGGAAGCATAATCAAACAAACAACCATGCAAAACCCTCCAAGGATCACAAGTCTAGATGCATAACGATAGTGAAGGTAAGAAATCATAAACACACCTTTGGGTTCTCCTTGATGACTTCAAACGCGAATAGTGTCACGTTCTCTATAGTTGATCCACGCCTAGAGTTGATCCTAGATCTCCAATCTCCTTGGTGCTAGCCCGGAATGAGAGGAGGGTGAAGGAATCACGCAAAACGAGGCACAAAGAGGGGTTCGGCCCTCTTGTGGCGTCGGGGACGAGGGGGCGGCGGCAAGGGGGCGGCGTCCTCCTTGTTGCTTGCTCTCTCTCTCCTTTGTTCTCTCCCACTCTTGTTATGTTCTCTTTAGAGCATAAGTTATTAGGAAGGAAGGAAGGAGGGTCCTTTATATAGTCCAACAACTCCTTGTTAACTACCTAAAGGACTTATTCTAGTCCTACTAGAATTCAATTTAGTCCCTTCCTTGCAAATTAGTCCCTACTAAGTTTGCAAGGGTTTGCAAAGTGATCCTTCTAATTAATTAATCCAATTAATTAATTCCCAAATCTAGTAGAACTCTATATAGCGTGTGACCCCATAGGTTCTATCTAGTTGGTAGCAACTCTTTGCTAATATGGAGCGGTTTCTAGCAAAACATCCATTCTAGCCAACTAATAGAATAGTCATCTAGACAACCTTGTACAAGTAATTGTCTCATCCCTTTGCCTCCATATCCGGATTGGACACGAGACATACAAGTCACACTCGTATATCCAATCCCTAGTTTCTCGATCCATGGAATAGCCTTATTCGTGCAAATAACATCAATATCCCATATATTGATTTATTTGAGTCTGGCCAGACATTCTATAAGCACTATCCTTCGAGTGGCCTTGGATATTTGCTCCCGTTATGTGGGAGGGGCAAATCCTCTCTACGTCCACTACGATCTCTAAGCTTGCTTCTCATTGTATCCAGTACACGCCTTTATAACTACCCAGTTACGGTGTAGCGTTTAACGCTACCAAGATCACAATGATCCACAACTAGAATATCTAGTGACTTCAAGTCTAAGGATGACAATACCATTGTACCCGAGAAGCACTCGTGACTCAACATAACATGTATGTAGCCTTCTCGGTGATGGGTCAATCCAGTGCAACATTCCGTAATGCACACCTATGTGTTGGATCGTGATATCTCCATATCAATCCAACCCCATACTAGTCTATAGATGATTGTCCCATTTAATCATTATACTTGACTAGGGATATTTAAGATAAACAACACGTTTGTAAATCTAAGGACTTCATTATATTAAATATCCAATAAATAATAAATGAATTTTCTAGCCAATTACAAATTCATACTAAACTAGATTGCCTCTAGGGCATCTATTCCAACATGGGATACCTTCTTCTGCGACCTCCTCATAATCGCAGATGGATATCATTGTTATCTCCTTCCCTTTGGGCTCTTGTTGAGAATGAGAAGGAAACAGATTGTTGCGTACATCTTTTGGCTCATCAATGGCCAGCTGTCCCTCCTTAATTTTCCTGTCTACGAGCCACCTCAATTTCCTGCACTCTTTGGTTGGGTGCATGACTTGTCCATGGAATTCGCACCATTTGGGGTCTCGCAACTGTTCTCCCGTTGGCTTGTGTTCCAATGCAAGAAGGACCCCCATCCTTCTGCCACTGCTTGCATAAGCCTGTGGCCTCTGCGATCGAGCATGGTAGTGGATGCGGCTCCTTTGGTGGTCCTCGCGGTTATTTTGGAGTAGAAACCGCATTAACATCATGCTCACGTCCTCTCTTGTAGCTAAACTGCCCCATCTTGAAGCCAGAGCTTGCTGGTGCCCGTTCATTCGTGTACCTCTTCTTGTGTCTCTCCACCAGTGGCACGATGTTCCTGGTGAAGTCAATCAACTTTGAAAAAGTAGGCATGTTCCAGGTTGATTAGCATACCTTTATACTCGTCGCGCATACCCTGGAGACAGATCTCCACAAGGCGGCTCTCAGCCACTTCATCAACGCACTCCAGCGACCTGGTCCTGAACTTCTTGATGAATGCGACGCCTTCCTCATCGTGTTTCTGGTACATACACGACAAATGGATCGTCGTGACCTTCTCCTCCACTTGGAAGAATTTGGTGTAGAACTTTTTGACCATGTCTTCCCAGGTCTTGATGGAGCCAGCCTCCAGGGTTCTATACCATTTGTATGTGACTATTCCCAATGACTTTGGGAATTCGCGCATGAGCAACTTTGTGTCAATCCCATGCGGGCCCATCAGGTCAACGAACCGCATGACATGCTCCTACGCGTTTCCTCTAACTTCATCAAATTTCTCCCATTTAGGTGCCTTGTACCCAGTAGGATTAGGCATCAAGTATATATCGCACGAGATTGGCGACACGCTATCGACCTTCGGGATGATGGTATCCGCGAAGCACTGATTCGCAACAAAATTGTCTAGCCTTTGCTCCAGGGCTGTCACATAAGAAGGTGCGCTTCCTCCTGGGGTCGACGACGGGGTCGCAGCAAGTCCAGGGATGTAAGGCATGTTGGGATCATAGGGAGGTGGTGTGTAGCTAGCTGGGACCCTAGTAGCGCATGACGGCAATACAGGGTACGAGGATGGATTCCCAGCAGTTGCACGCTCTCGCTGATAGCTAGGCACGAGTGATGGCTCTGACGAAAATATTGGCTGCTCGGGTGCAGGGCCCTGAGGAAGAGGAGGCTGCAAGCCAGCTGATGGGTTCGATTGAACAGGATTCTGTGGCGCTTGTACAATGGTTGCCCCTTGAATAACTGGAGCCCCTTGAGTAGCATTTTGGGCAAGCCCCCCCCCCCCCAAGATGGCCATAATTTGGGCTATTTGGGCGAATCGGGATTGCATAGCCTTGGCTTGGCTCTGGATCGTGGCATTCAACATCTCTAGGGAAGGGTTGTTCCCATAAGTGATATGAGCCTGAACATTGGTATTGGTGGTGATATTAAGTGGCTTCTCCTATCTTAAGACGTCGTCCCTTGAGGGAGATTGGTTGCCTTCACGGGGGTTGGTTTCCTGAGACATGGTAGCAAAAATCTGGAAAAGCTTCAAGGTAGTGTTCACATCGGGTTCACCAAATGTGTACAAGGAAATCCTTGGGAGAGATCCAAGTGTACACCTGTAACAGAGAAACGAAACAAGAACAAGAATGGAGACACATAAAGTTTGTAGGTTGGCGTAGGGGAAAGAGTGAGAACTTGCTAACTGTTCTTGAGAGAGAGAGACAGTATAACAAATTGGCTAAGAGATTCCAGAAGTTGTCATAGAAGACTAATGTTCCTATATATAGTGGGGAAGTGACCGTTATGATGGGTTAATGCGCTCATAATTGGCGGCTTAATGTTAGTCTCGTAACGACACGTTTGACCGTATATATAGGGCACGTTACACACTCATCTGCATAAGTAGGGGACCGTTATGAGATCGACCGCATTTATGAGACACGCAGGAATTAAATCTCTCAGACAATTACCAAGGGTCGCGCGCGAGCGTGGTTGTTGCTCTCGCTCGACGTCCCTTTCACTATCCTCCAAGCCACTAAGTCCCTACAAGCTCCCGTGTGGTTAGCATCGCGGGTGACCTTGTCTCACAGCCACCATATGGATAAGCTCAAATGTAAGCATATGCAAATCAGAGGAGATATGATGGAGTGTATATGGGGTACCATCAGATGCGCTAAATGACTGCCACGTAGACGGTGGTTGATCAACTCAGAATTCACTATCTACAGTAAGAATATAAGGAGCTTGGTCCTTGTCGTACATCCTATAAATAGGACAATTGTACAAATTTTCTAATTTCACGAATATAACTATTCTTCCAAATAATCTTATCAGGGAATAGTGCCCGTAATTTCTAGAAAATAAAAATTAGTGTCCGTACATCGTTGTCTTACGTTCAGTTGACTACTAACGGAACAAACCTCGCTAAATGTTTAGATAATGAAATTATAAATGGCTGGATCAAGAGCCGGTTCTTGGCGCCGCACATCGGTGCATGAAATCGGTGGTCATATTCTGACCCCCAGTGACACTAGACATGATAGTTTCTGTTATTTCTGAAACCATGGGGGTGGTTTCTTAGTTAGACCGAAAAGCCTGGGTAGCTTCAGCAAAACGTTTCAGCAAAACGCACTTACTAAGAGCATCTCCCACAGTGCACCAAATCCTATATTTGATAGTAAAATTTGGTGTTTTCGGCCTCCCACAAAAAATCACCAAATCACCAAAGTTTTTGTAGGCCTCCCACAGTTGTTGACAAAAAAACACCAAATCACCAAATCATATATTTGGTGTAGTTTTTGTGGAATGGTGAATTGCTTCTCCCACAGTACCCTCAAATTCTATCCTATATCACCAAATCCTATTTTTACCATCAAATTTGATGGCAAAAATAGGATTTGGTGTAATCTACACCAAATTTTTAATAACTGTTTAGGGCATGTTTTCACATTACTTTCATGGTAATAATATGCTCTAATGTAATAGTGTAGCATTTCGTCCTTACAGTATATACGCCATCCGTTTTTCTTCTCCCGCTTTGTGTAATATGCTTTTGAAGTGGGAACAAATTCAGAGAAATTCAGAGAAAGACATACCTGCTCTATTAAGTGTGTGCAGACAATTGACTAGTGTTAAAAAAAATATTTTTAACGACTAATATAATTAATCTTAGTGATAAAAACTAATATTGTTTTGGTAATAAATTTTTTTTTTTTTTTTTAGTTATGAAATTCATGATTTGGTAGTAAATTTGATGATTTGTTGTGGGAGGCTAAAAATACCATTCTCTAAATTTGATGAAATGGTAAAATGACTATTTAATGTAAAATTTGTTGAAAACTGTGGAAGACCAAAATTGTTATTTTTCCACCAAAAAAGGTGAAATGGTATTTTTGAGGGTTAACTGTAGGGATGGCAACGGATCGGATTTGGATCGGATCTGTGCATAATCCGATCCGATCCGAAAATAATACGCTCTGATCCGAATCCGATCCCAATCCGATCGGATCCGGATCGGATCCGGATCGGATCATATAACAGATCATCCTAAAAGATCCGAATCCGATCCATAAAGAAAACGGATCATGCATCGGAAGAACGGATCACGAATCGGATCGGGTCAGATTATATATAACTATATAATTATATATAAAATACATAATATATATTCGTATCAGATCATATTATTGGATATTTATATTATATATTTGTATATATATATCGGATCGGGTCAGATCGGATCAGATTATCAGTTACTTATATATACCGGATCGGGTCGGATCGGATCATCGGATATTTACATGTATGATCCGAATCCGATCCGAGATCCGAACGGATCGCATATTTGTGATCCAAATCCGATCCAAAAGCAAATGGATCGGATTCGGACCGCTCCATTAGAGTCGGATCACCCCGGATCTCGGATCGGATCGGACCGCATTGCCATCCCTAGTTAACTGTGGGAGGTCAAACCATTTTTTTCCACTATTTAAAAAAAAAACAATTTTTTTCCACCAAATAGAAGATCCAAATAGAAGATTTGGTTATTTCAAAAAAAAAAATAGAAGATTTGGTGTAAAATTTGATATTAATTGTGGGAGATGCTCTAATTGCACTAATACAACTTCTCAGCGGTCGATTGACCGGATGCGACTCGCTGCTGCTACCATCTCTTGCCCCGACACGCTAATTTTAAATTCCGCGCCACCGGCAGTCCCCGCCGGCCGTCCCCGTCGCGGTGCTGCGCTACTCCTCCAGTGTAGTCCGGTGAAAACTTCGCCTCCAGTTGATCATTCTGAAAAATGTGTTTTCTCAATTGAAATTATCCGTTTGGTTTCGTAGTAATCCTCTTGTGGTAGAGTTCAAAATCTCCTGTTTTCAGGTTCGAGTATGCATGCGATTCAGTAATTTTCGGGTTGAGTTCTCGTAGTTTTCATCGATTTCTAGTCACTTACATTCCGTTGGTTCATTGTTGCGAGGGTTGTGGTTAATTGGTTGTTCAGCTTGTTCTAGGGTTCTTTTCTGGTTTCTAGTATTCTAGCCTTTTATTTCTGTAGCAAATAAACACACACAGGACATATATTTCATTGTTTTTCTATAAATTTAATTACTCGCTCAATGCATGTGATTTGGAGTTGTAATGTTATAGCTAATTATTTATTGTTTTTGCTGTGAAGCCTTGAAGAGGCATTGAGGTGAAGCATCGTTGGCATGGGCGATTCTTCAAGGTACGAGATGTTCCTTATTTCTATATGACATTGATGTTTAAAAGTGGCTGGTGAAGATGTAGAGGCTCAATGTAACTTTTACAAGGTTCAACGCAGATGCATACATGCCTACCAAGATAGATGTTGCTCTTATCACAATGTTTCATGTATGCAAGCAATTTGAGTGATTACTAGTCTCAGCAGTTTGTTGAAGGTTTAACATTCTATTCCCAAGTTGTTAACTTACTAGTCTGGACTTCCACCTTTTTCTTTATTTTTAGAATTGTGTGGTTGGGTGGTTTACTGCCGACTGGTTCTCCATAGTGCATCCATCCACTTGTAAAGTTTGCAAGGAGATATCATGCTATCAGAGTACGATACTCTTGTATCTCTCTGTTCCTTATGCTACTCCTGGAATTATTGAATACACATGAATAGTCTAGATGTTGATATATCGGGAAACATATGTTAAATTTGTATTATTGTATAGTCCTCTAACAATTTTTCACATACGGTACATTTCACTTGTGACCACATTCTTTAAGAGTAATGAAAGGATATTTCAGGGAGGATGCCCGAAATACACTACGAGTGCTTGTTGCCACAGACTGCCACCTGGGCTATATGGAGAAGGATGAAATACGCCGACATGATTCATTTCAGGCATTCGAGGAGATATGCTCAATAGCAGAGGAAAAGAAGGTAAAGAGTTCCTTCTGTATTTCCTCTCGTTGTTTTTCCAATCGTCATAAATGAATATATTTTCCTTAGTTACAGTTACCCGTTGTCATACTTTCCATCGTATATTTACCGTTTCGAGAGTAGCTTGACCATGCCTGTATACATCAGACTTTGACTGTTCCTATCCCCCACTCCCGACCACCCAAGCCATTAAATGGGCTCCAAAGGTGTCCCTCCTTTCATTGGAAATTGCTACCAACACTATCCTTGCCTATTACCTTCAACAAGCTTCTAATAGTTGTCTTACGGCATATTGTTTGTCTCTATAGGTTGTCAGTGTAAACTATTGGAAGATTGGATAAAAATCAGAGTGATTTCCTTTCAGGGGAGGTCACATATGAGGACCTCAAGAATCATTTGGTGGATTGGGGTATAATGTATAAGCCGGTGTGTGAACCAATACTGGACTCTGGCTAGGTATTCATTATGTCTTGTTAGTTTGACCAAGCTATCTAGGAATTTGTTTTCTGGCAGTTTAGGTATGACGAGGAGAGTATTTTTTGTCAGATCAAGGGTGTTATGTCTGAGTAAATCTTCTAAGAGAAGGGATGTTCTGTTCTAACTGTAAAAATTGAACGAGTCCGAACAATTAAAAGATGGACTTTAATGGTGCATACACTTTAGCATCATGTTCCTGATCTCACAATAGCTTATCGTGGAGTTCGATGACTATTCATGCTTTATACATTGAATGGGTACAACAGACTGACAAAAATCTGTGTGCAGGTCGATTTCTTGCTCCTTGGTGGCGACCTTTTCCATGAGAATAAGCCGTCAAGATCAACCTTGGTGAAGGCTATTGAGATTATACGTCGTCATTGTTTCAATGATCAAGCAGTGCAGTTCCAAGTTGTTAGCGACCAGACTATGAACTTCGCAAACACGTAAGGACTTATTCCTCGATAAATTAGTCCTCTCTTTTCGCTGGCTGAAAGTAATACTGGAATGTGCACTGATAATCAGTCTACACATCATGTGGTTGTTGTAAATTGTAATAATTTATAAGCAATGGTGTGCAAGAACTTCGTCGGTAGAGTTCCCGAATTCAGCATTCTTATTAAGAGCATACACCATTTCTCTATTAACCAAAGTTGTCCAAATCATGAGACTTTTAGGAGGTAAGTTCTACCCTTCAGTATCACAAATCATACTTGTAGCCACGAATTCAAAATAGATTCATTCTTACATGTCACGATGCTGTTTGAAGGCATTCAACTTTTGAATCTGTACTAGTGTTTAACTAGGTTCATATGACGACTTCATGGTACGATCGATGCACTTGTTCTTCGTCAAGAGACGTGAGTCCCCTTCAATGTAATCATAGTAAACGTAATGTCCTTTATTAGAGAAAACTCAAGTTTTCCAGTAAGAAAAGAAGTATGTTGGCTTTTCTTTATCCAATCATCAACGTATAATGGCAATAAAATTTGAATCAGAGCTCAAAACCACGTTACCATGTAGGATAAAGAAATCATGGGTTCATATCGACACACTCATTGGCCACAGCATTTAATAAAGCAGATTAGGAAAGAAAAGATAATATCATTAAACCCATGGAATCAGAGCTCAAACCGACTTTTGCAACAATCTACTGAAACGTTAAGGTTAGACCCCTTAGAGTTATGTGTTTCATGTGTTTGTCATATATTATAACCTCTTCGCAGCCCTTTTGGATATGCTCTCGTAACCTTTTTGTCAAGGCGAGGGAGCCTTTTGTAGGGAGATTAAGCACCCGAGAGAGGAGCACCATAGTATGATTCGGGACACCCACTTACCCAAAAGGTCAACCTTATGAGTTAGGGCCCAAATCATACTATATTAACCATGGACATCATGTCCACCATCCCGATATGGGCCAAACCGCTCACATATGATACCCAACAATCTGCCCCTTCATGTGTGAGCCCTTCAACATGCTCCCCCTCGCCGGGAAGCATTAGTCGAATTTCTTGGAATAACCTTTGTGAGATTGCACTGGACCACCATCCTGCCAGACCACCTTTTGGAGCAACACAGGAATTTGACCGTCCTCAAGAACACCTGATCCACCATTCATGGAGACTCGTCCGTGAGAACACTGCACATCTCACCATTCGGTTCACCACGGCAACACACGAACTATCGACTCGGATACCACTTGTAGGGAGATTAAGCACCGCGAGAGAGGAGCACCATAGTATGATTCGGAACGCCCACTTACCCAAAATGTCAACCTTATGAGTTAGGGCCCAAATCATACTATATTAACCATGGACATCATGTCCAACATCCCGATATGGGAAAAACCGCTCACATATGATACCCAACACTTTTCTCTTATTATGAGTGTTATTTATAGTGTTCACCATATTTTGTCTCTGTTGGTCATTAGTGTAAACTGTTGGAATATTGAAGAAAAATCAGAGTGGTTTCCTCTATGATGCTTGGCAGAGTTGACGTTAGACTATGAATGTAGTTTGTGGAAAGGGATTAAGGTGGGCCAAACATAATCTGTTTCCGATGCTATTATGTTCATGCAACATAGAGGTGGTCTGGTTGAATGTCATTTGATAATCAGTTGTTGTTCTTTTCTAGCATCAATTGGCATATGTTTCTAGGGAGTCTTGAGCTCAGATTGAGGGAGAGAAAGTATTTCCTGGGGAAGGTGATTGTAGTTTGGGATGTTGCCTTGTGCCACAAGGTTAATTATTGGAAGGAAGAGGATTAATTTTCTTTGTTGGCTATTCTCTGTTATAGGTAAAGTAATCTGGGGTGATACTGTTCTTGAGGTCTATCTTCTCCAGATGGTAGTTTTCCATTTATTAGATTATCTGTAGTTATGTGGGCTTCATCCTACCTTGGTTCCTTTTTGTTTGTCTAGTCTGTTCATGCCCAAATGGTTTTCTTTCTTGGTAACCAGCCCTCTTATTTGCCGGCAACAGAAATTGGTTGATTTGTATTGTATGTGTCAAACTGATATGGAATTGCTTGACCATTTTCTATTTCATGGCTTTTCTATATCGTCGTTTTGGAGCCTTATTTTTCTGAGTTGGGAGTTAATTGGGTTGCACATATACTGTCTCCAGAGTTTTGACTGGCTGGGCTGTTATACTGATTGCTTAGATGTGCTGGAGGTTTTTAAAGGCTCACTCCTTTTGTCTTGGTGTGGATTATTTTGAGATTGAAATGTCTATTTTCAATGTCGAGCAATTTGCAGCTTACATTCGCAACGTTTTTCAATTACTTATGGAGTAGAGTTTGTGGGTGGTTACTGTGGTTTGTGGTGTTCATCACAGTAAATCATTTGGATATCCTACTACTATATATTTCTAGAGGAGAAGGCATATTCTGTTTGATTTCCTTTTTCGTCTCCATTGTAACTGCTGCAGCTCATTCACATTTACCTTCTTTTGTTAAATATTTTATCTACTTACAAAAATCACTCTACACATCACCCTCGCATCTTCAAAATTCCTTCAAAATATGCTCTTCTTCAATTCTAGTCGAATCAGTTGGCATATTTGTATGGGTATGAAAACAAATGGAGTGGGTTGTGCTGTGTTGGGTACGGATTTTGGTGGTTGTTGTAGTTATGGCGGTTGATGGTTGTTATGAATATTTAGTTGCCCTTGTAATCGAAATCAATTGTGATTGAATTTTGATTCTAAGAATAGGTTTCTCACCAAGCATTAGGGACAAAATTTTTGTCATGATTGAAAATCGGTTGCTTTTTTTGATTAACAGGATGGAGCTAATGGAGATTATCTGTTTGAAGGGGTTATGCGAAGTTGAAAGTTGGCAATGGTGGTGTCAATGGTGGGGTTGAGATGGAGAAGAGTGAAAAACCTCAAAAGCTAGTATTCATTTTAACAAGAACAGCGATGAGGCACTGGCACTGAAGTGTAATGTACCCTTAGAATTTATTAGAAGCCATTTAAAGTAAGGGCTTAATCTTCTAAAGGGATGCATCAGTGTAAATAAGAAATCCAGATTTTCAAAATTATGAAAAAACAATGTGTCAGACCTATGTTACCAGAAACGTGGTACGCTGCGGCACGTGGGACGGGAACGGGAACGGGAAACGCGCTAGGTGCCGGTACGCGGTACGCTAGGGGTAGGCTTCTCCGGAACATTGTCCAGGACGAAATACAGTTACAAGGAACGAGGAACACTATTTGGGAACAATTTTCCCTACAGTTACCTTAAAAGTCCAACAATATCAATTTAAATAGTTTCATACTTCCATTCTCAAATCCAATTATCATGATAACATCACTTTCTGCAAATAAGTACCACTGAAAACTAGTAATATAAACATGTCAATTATGTACTCACTCTAAGAAACGTTCGGGTCGATTCTTTCTGCGTTTCGGGTCGAAAACGTACCGCGTATCGGTACGTGCGACTCGGAACGAGAAACACGGCTACTTTTACGTTTCTGGTAACATAATGTCAGACATCAACGTTCATAATTTTCTTGCTTTAAATTTTAAGGCCATCTTTAGGATTTGGGTTTATGAGAGGAGGGTTTGAAGTAATAAATCTATTTTCTAAGCTGCATAAATGGCCACACGGTCTTTTTTCTTCCCTCAAATCACACCTTTTGGTTTAGTCCAGTAACTTTGACGAAGCCAATGTGGTTCTTCTGGCATTGTATTCACAGCAATAAAATAATGACGACTATTTTCATTTTATAACAGATTTGGGCACGTGAATTACGAGGATCCTCACTTCAATGTTGGCTTGCCAGTTTTTAGCATTCATGGAAATCATGATGATCCTGCGGGAGTGGTATGTGAATCATGCTGTTTGATGCTTTATTCTTTGTTTTAAATTATCTTGATTAAAGTACCATTACCCATGTTTCTTCTGCGTTATGACTAGTTGCATTGTATACATTGAATTTCATTCTTGCCATCTTTAAGAGTCTGGAAGAATTTGTACGAGTAGCTCATTATGGATTTGGGTTCTCAGATGGAAATCCTGATGTTTATAGTATCCTTCTCTTCTGTTTTGATATTGACAACCATAATTTTTCTTGCTTTTGAAAAAATAGAGGAAAGACAAGTGCCTGAGAGGGGACATCCACCGAACACTTGAAATGAAAACAAAACGAAGAGTCATCGAAGCAGAACTAGCAGAAAGTCAAATCAAATACCTGATTTCTTCTTGTGGTCTGTTTGGATGGCAGTGGATCTGAGGCTATATTGGGTTTGGTGGGATTTGGAGCCAAATCCAGTATTGGATTCATTTTAAGGGCATTGGATTTGATTTGCACAAACCCAGCCCCTTGAATGTGAAGAATTGTAAATTTGCAATTGACACCTCAACCCATAAAATTCAAAATTCTACTCGCGGAGGAGTGCGATTAATTGACGAAACTGAGATATGGAGGTAACTCAACTTTAAAGGTTGAAACCCGAGACACCATAACGCTGCCTCAAAGAAACCACCGAATATCACTCGGCGTCCAGGTGATTCACGTGAGTAAGTCATGAAGCCAAGTCTTTGCAAGAAGTTGAGTCGTCTTCACTGGGCTTCCACCTCTTAGTCAACAACTTTGAAGTCCAAATAAATTTATTATTTACTTAACTAGTAACGAAACAAAAGATTTGAATTCAGTATTTCAAAATGTAAGCTCCAAGAGTTTACCCAAACACATTTGGATTCTTCAAGTATTTCAGATTTTAGAATTTGAAATATTTGGATTTAAAAATTTGAATCTAGGTTGCCAAACGCAGTCTTGATGAAATTCAAATATTGTTTGTCTAGGTCAAACAGATCTTCTTTCCTATGAACCTTCTATTCTCAGTTGATTAAAGTGAGTCGTAGCTTTCTAAATTTCTTCTCATACATATATTCTTACCCTTAGAGCTGTTCCGAACATCAGTCTCTTAAACTCCACTAAGGTTATAACGCTAACCTACTAAAATCAAGAGGCTGCTCTCCTCCTCCTTTGCAGTGCCAAATAACTTTCTTGTACCCGTAATGTCGTCTCACAACACCTTTCTTACTCTTTTGTCAGAAAACTCTACCAAGTTCTTTGTAGGTAACCTACAGGAAGGTAGGGCAGCCTGTCCCAGATCTTATAAATCAAACGACTTCACTCACCTGATTCACCGAAAGCCCAAAATTCACAGTTAACACTGAAGGCAATTACAGCAGGAAGCACTTATTAGGGCAATAATTAAAAGAGTCAAGCCAATCACAAGCTAATATTCTGTGATCATGATGAGAAAATCCTTCCTGTACAAGTCCCCATGGAAGAATGTGTTTTTTACTACCACACGGGCCTTTTATATAAGCATGAAACCTCCAAAGCAGGAGCTATATTTGCGTGTGCCACTCCTGACACACATACATGGGGTAACACACCAAAAATGTGTTGGACTTATCAACTGGAGTGTCAAAATCTTCTGTACTTTTTGTTGTTGGGCACAAGGGGAATACACTGACACACTCTTTCTTTGCATAACTTTTAGAACCATCAGTCTATAAAGGGGTGAAATAATTTTTTTAAAATTTCCCCAGAAAGCACACAAGTGTGAATTTATGACTTACATAAGTCAGCCTACACTAGAAACTAATAAAGATAGGCTACCTAAGGTATCTAATCCGAGTATGATATGTTTGACGTCAATGAGACCTGTTTGTTTATTTGAGGTCGTTCATGAAATAGTGCAATTTTGAGTTATCTTGTTGGCATTCTGCATTTAATAAGTAATAATAAACAAACTATTTTGCATGCTGTTGCTGTATCCGTTTTCCCATTATCTAATTTCAAGTAGGAAAACAGTACCAATATACCCAAGATATGCCAGCGAATATCTCACCTGTAGCAGCTTTTAAAAACGTTTTAACTATAAAACTGTTTTAAATCCAGCTGATGAGCGAATCAATGCCAGGTTAAAAGTGCCTGAGACTCCCCCTCATTGGCTAACAGAATACCAACAGCAGTATTGTAGCTGAGAATGATTAAACAAGCATGTTCCTGGGAAGTTCCATGGTGCAGCACAGTATTGAACCTGCGATTTGATGATGCCACAGGTGCAAAGATACACCTAGGAAAGGAGGTTTAATCCAAGAACCAGATAATAGGGCAGTGAGACGTAGTATATTGAAGTAGAAAATACAGAAACTCTGGTTTTCTTTGGTTATAAGCAAGAGCACTCTAGGTTTTATTCCTTAAAAAGTTCAAATACAAAATAAACTGCCTCAGGACAGTACAATAGTCCTATTTATAGGGAAACTACTAGTTGTTGCCCTAAACTTAACCAAAGAAAAATATAACCTTACCTCTAGGCCTAAGCATAGTTGTCAGAATCTTATGATTCACGATCCGTATCCTACGATTCGACTCAATTCACCCATGAAACGATCCGAAGCCCTTGGTGAATCTTTAATGGTCAAAAAACTATTTGAATCCCGATTCAAGAGTATGAATCTTACGATTCAGTGCGATTCAAACCGATTCATACGATTCACCTTCGATTCATCTGAAGGTCTAATTGAGTTACAGCATAAGTCTAAGGAATTATACTTCCTACATTAATTCCTACATCTATGTCTGTTTTGCAACATACATTTGTTTTAAATTCTTAGTGCATTTTGCTCGAGTCGAAGGCAATATTTTCCTATTATTTTTCTTGTATCATTGGCATCTTGTAGTTCCTTGCTCTACATGCCTATCTATATCTTGATTATTCTTCAACTTTTAGATGTGCAAAACTCCTAATCACTTTCAATAATTTGAGCTTTCCTTGTGTAAAACTATGAACATTTGTTCATCAATGTTATAGTTTATAATTATTTTATTATATCTACATTCTACATACAATTGTTGCAAGATGAATCTTTATGATTCACGATTCGATTCACGATTCAGTGAAGGTGAAATTCGATTCACAATATGAATCCCGATTCGACAACTATGGGCGTAAGTAAGAGTAACTGATAGAATTACAATATGCTGCAGGTTAAAGCAACAGGGTCCTAGTACTTTCTAGCATAATTAATCAATTCTCCTGCCCTACCTAACAAGATTTTCATGCTATTACAATTTTGGGGAGCCTGTGATTAATAATGAACCACAAACATGTGGGTTGGATTGCTCTGTAGAGAAAATTTGTCCTCGAACTTTTGGCGTGACAAACGATTCCTTTCACTTCTGAATTTTGTTGCCTCGGGAAATTGGCATTCCTCGACTCATTTGTCACACCCTTTAACAACTCAGTTTGAGGTCTTTTCCCTACTTACATCTTTAAGAATTTCAGTAGTTAGAAATGAGCTTGAAAAATTGAGTACCTATCTTTCTTGGACAGTTAGTACATTTCAGATTCTAACAGGAAAGGATCCATATAGTCGGTTAAGAATTTCAATGGATACTCTATGGAAGTCTTAATACTGTTACATGTAGGAAATCCAAATTCCTTAAGGAAATGGAATTCTTGGTCTACACCAAGCAAAATTTTGGAGAAATCATCTGTGACACTACCAGGACATTGAGGGTTCTTGGTGGCAGATATTTCTTCTGAATCCTCCAAGGCTTCATCATCATTTTTGTATTCGTCGTAGATAGGAAGCGTTTCTCAATCCACTTGGTTGTTGACAGTAGATGAATCTGCATCATTGAAGAAATTCAATTCCTTCTCGAGCTCTGTTTGTAGCTGCACAGAAACATGATCAGTAAAATCATGTTTTTGCGACTCATATGGGAGCAGAGGCTGTTGGTTGCTCTGCACTCTCTTCCCCAAACAATCATCCCTAGTTTCTTCACTATTGAGGTCAAGTTTACAGACTGAACTTTCCTCAAGTTCATTCATGTCCTTGGTGGCATAATCGATGCCATGGAAATGATTTGTTTCGAAGTTTTCACTGAGTTTCCGGTATGTCTACAGGTTCGCTGTTGCTTTTGGGAACCTCCCAATGGCCTTTAGCACTTCCTTGTCGCTGGAGTGTTTGAACATATCGCGACAATTCTTCAATCTTGCTTTGCATCTCAGCCAACTCTTCATTCTGTTCATGATTTCATTTTTTTTTATCAACATCGAACAGGTGCAACCATGTCCTCAAATTGGAACTCATGCTCTGCTACCACTTAATGCAGCACAGGAGTGAACCTGCGATTTAACGGTGCAAAGATACATCTTGGAAAGGACGTTTAATCCAAGAACCAGATAATAGGGCAGTGAGACATAGGATATTGAAGTGGGATAAATCTGTCTTTTTTTTTGTTACAAATCAAGAGAACTTTAGGTTCGATTCCTTAAAAGGTTTACAAAATCAACTACCTCAGAGTTAGTATTTATTTATAGGGAAACTCCTAGCTGTTGCCCTAACTAAACAAAAGGCAATTAGAACGTAACCTCTAGGCTAAGTAAATTCAGGCCTATGTGCGACAGTGCGAGTAACTGGTTGAACAACAAAAAGCTGCAGGTTTAAAGCTGCATGTTAACGCTCCAGGGCCCCTAGTACTTTCTATTGGAATTAAATAATGCTACTGCCTTATCTAACAAGGCTTTCATGCTACTAGATTTTTTGGGATCCACTGATTAATAGATAGGAACCCGTAAACCACAAATCTGTAGGTTGGATCATACTGCGTCACCCCACCTCTGAATCTATGCGAGGAGACATTATAGCCCAAAATGTGAATGGCTGCTATTATCACGAGGATGTCAAGATCAGTGAGCCCATCTCCCTCTGTGACAAGGAATATGTATTATAGGCAACTGGATTGTCTGAACAGACCTCATGAATGCAAAGTATACAAGGAGGATGTAATATAGGGGCCAAATCTACAGTCTTGCGCATGAGAAGAGAGGTCTATCCTCGATGTCATGTATACGTATGCCATCTTTCCGAAAGTTCATGTAAGCAAGAGAACTTTATTCTCTATAGTGGAAAACTTGGCAAAAGCAAAACAAGTGCACCCGATGCAAAAGCATGTTGGATCTTTTGTCATAGATTTAAGAATCTGGGGTTCTCTAGATTATTCTCTTCTTCTGGGGGTTATGATGTTATATGACGAAACTAGAACGAATAAGCTTTTAGAAAGGCAGCTAGCTTGCAGAGGTTTTGGGGTTTGTTTGGTTTAAGAAAATGTGAAGAGCTGAAGCTCTATTCCAGCTGGGTTTGAAGTATTGGAGGCTTGGGCTTTGAGGATTCAACCCATGGCGCCTACCGATCTCTCTTCGCTGCAGGAGTGTGCTAGAGATTAGCAAAAAGCTACTATCCCATCTTGCTGATTCTATTCGCTGCAGGAGTGCGCGAGAATCTAGCATGAAGCTATCTTCCTCTTCCTGTTGTTTATGTTTCTGTTTAAGTTCTGTTTTAGTTTTCTTCTCAAATCTGGAGAATAGTATGTACTTCAGATTTTTGAGCTTTAGTTTTATTTTTAGTCTAGACCTATCCCGGGGCTGTTTGCATCAGCACCCATAGAATCTGATTATCAACTTGATAGGCACCATCACTGCATGCAGTCACTTGCATTCAGGAAAATAAAATCATGTGCATTGGGGTTCACTATGAAGTATGATCCTGATGGACCAATTGTAGTTAGTGTTGATATAATCACGATGTTGATATTATGTGGTTCATATTGGCATGCTGATTTTATTTATCCGACTTTTGAAGCAGAAAACATAAAATTTCTTGGGTCAAAAATTTGTATTTCCGTGTTAATTTGTCCTGGTTCAAGTATTACAGACATCTTCTTAAACATTCAAGATTTGTAATGCTTTGGCGCATGATGTAGTGTTCTTGGAATACAAGATATTTTCTTGGTCTTGACACTTAATAATGTTCTCAGCAATTGCTTCCAAGATTGTTTACCTCTCATTTCTTTGATTTTTACAGTCTGAAGCTGTCTTTTATTTATTTTATTTTGTAATATATAGACAGTGATGTGCATGCAAGATGTACGGTAATAAGAAAACTACCTGATTTGTTTTACACTTATTTTGGTCAGTATTCCTTATTGATAGAACTGCCATTGTGATTGTTTTGTTGTGACAGGACAACCTGTCTGCAGTTGATATCCTTTCTGCATGCAATTTTGTGAATTATTTTGGTAAAATGGCTCTTGGAGGATCTGGGGTTGGCCAGATCACCATCAACCCGATTCTCATCAGGAAGGTCTGTCAGTAAACCTCATTAACCCAGACATTGGTTGCGTACCTGGTTGAGTAACCTTTACATTATTATATGCAAAAATCGTGGCAGGGCTCAACATCTGTAGCTTTGTATGGCCTTGGGAACATTAGAGATGAACGCCTGAATAGAATGTTCCAGGTATCCATCCTAAATTATACTTTTCGGAAGCTTATTACTGGCTTTAGCAGTACTGACCGGTCACTTGTTTTCATCATGACACCTTAGACACCACATGCTGTACAATGGATGCGTCCCGAACCCCAAGAAGGCTGCCAATTATCAGACTGGTTCAACATTCTAGTGCTTCATCAAAACAGGTTATATTACCACTTAGAAGTGCTATTGCATCAAGTACTGATATATAAGTTCTTTTCTCCAAAATCAACTACACCTGGAACTGCAGGTTCACTTGTAATGTCAAACTTCTTAGTTGAGCATGGCATCACAAGTACAATGTTATGTGTTTTGCAGAGTGAAAACAAATCCTAAAAATGCTATAAATGAACACTTCTTGCCACGTTTCTTGGACTTCATCGTGTGGGGCCACGAACATGAATGCCTTGTTGACCCTCAGGTGCCTGTTACTCACATTGCTTCTACTCTAGCTCATTTCACATGTCGTATCTTATTGAATCTGTGTTATGATCTTACCAGGAAGTTCCGGGCATGGGTTTCCATGTTACTCAACCAGGTTCTTCAGTTGCAACGTCGCTAATTGACGGGGAATCAAAGCCAAAGCACGTACTTCTTTTAGAGATTAAGGTGTCTTTTAAATCGTTCTGGAAACTCTTATCCTCTGTTGTAGCTGGCAGTATCTTCATATTATTTTATTTCATGTCTTTGTCTTTAGTTTGTTGACCTGCCTACTTTACACTTGTTATGTTTAACTCATACAGGGTAATCAATATCGGCCAACTAAGATACCTTTGAACTCAGTGAGGCCTTTCGAGTATACTGAGGTTAGTTCAAATTATTTTTTTTGCTCATATTTGGGTAACTCATCTTTAAACTATTTTTACTGTCATATTACAGGTCGTATTAAAGGATGAGTCTGACATTGATCCTAATGATCAAAACTCTGTTCTCGAACATTTGGACAAAGTGGTAACTATTGCCGCATCCTTTCTTCATCTACGCATTATCAAGAATTGCCATGACTTTAGTAATTTTTTTATACTTCAGCTGCTTCTGATTACATGTTCTGCTGGCATTGCACTACTCTCTGTCATGATTGTATGTATTCGTACGTGAATTTGTAGGTCCAGAATTTGATTGAGAAGTCTAGTCAAAGAGCTACTAACATGCCGGAGCTGATGCTTCCATTGGTCCGAGTGAAGGTAACTTAATGACATTTTACTACGTCATAAAGGTGTTAGTATTGTTTTATTTGCTTGATCTCTCTTGTTTCTCAGCTTAGTTATTCTTTGAATCTTCTCATCTTCCATTCTATCTTGGTTGATAGGTGGATTACTCTGGATTTATGACAATAAACCCACAAAGGTTTGGGCAAAAATATGTGGGAAAGGTACTTCTGTGTAATTTTATTGAGGATTATAAGCAACTAAGTTTCTGTCTGTTGTGTTTTTGTCCGTCTAATTCTTTTAATGACAAATGGAATCTTTTAGGTTGCTAATCCCCAGGACATCCTGATATTCTCAAAAGCTTCAAGGAAAGGTCGCAATGAAGGTATCTTTAAGGCTATCTTGGGTTCTTAGTATTCTGATCTGTCTTTGTGGCGGCGGTGTCTTTTGATTCGTCTTTTGTGTTGTGAAGCTTTTGCTTTCTTTTGCTGTAGTATATTTTTCTTCCACGATTAGGTTTGTGATTTTCGATGTGTTTAGTACCCAAATGAATGAACGTGGACCATGAATTGCCATGAATTCAGAAATAAGATTAGATTTAGAGTTATGGAGTGATAAAATCCAAGGATAGTAGGACAGAGACTATATGTAATGTAAGTTTAGAATGGAAGATAGTAACAATTGATCGACGAGAGGTGCCTAAAAAGGATCATTCTAGATATGTTGGTCAATTATACACAGTGATGGGAGTATGGGTGTGAATATTACTCACAGGATAAGAAAAGTTGATGAACTTGAAGCAATTCAGGAAAACGAAAGTGGAGGAAATTGATCCATGTAGAACTGGAGGAAAAAGCTTGTTGAGTTGAGTCTTGATTTTGAAATGAAACTGAGTTGATTAGTAACTTCCTCTTGAAAGGCCACGTCATATATTATATTTGGTTATTACTTGAGTGCATTGACCATACTAATACTATATCCTTTTTAAGGAAAAGTTACAGTAAACCTACATAAATATGCACGTAGTAGTTACACAAAACATTGGACACTTTCTGTTTATGACTAAAACCTATCTACAATTTAGTTATCGGTACAAATAGCCACAACTGACCAATGACATCACTAATACCTTGCGGAACCAGGGGCAAATCTCTTTGCCAACCCACCCACCCAACCGCCACCACCACCCACCTCCTCCCTCCCTCCCTCTCTGTTCTCCCTCTCTCAAAATTTCTCTCTCTCACCCCCTGAAATCTGTTAGATTGAAACCCTAAAAACATCCACACAACTAAAATTATACTAACAGTTTACCAGTACAATACGAGAAACTGAACCTTTTGCATCAAAATTGGGATTAAGCGAAGAGGGATATTGGGTTTGAATCGGGGATGGGTTTGTGGTTCTGAGGTGGTGGAGGCGGTGTTGAGAGAGAGAGAGGGGGGGGGGGTCTGAGTTTCAATTTGGGTAGTGTAACTTGGAGTCGATCGGATTTTGGGTAAGGTCGAATGACGTTCTGTTTAGTTCTCGACTTATGTTCTCAATTGAGAGACGTCAGAGAGAATTAGGTTGTTGAGGCGATTGTGTGGAACGGTTGTGGTGGAGTGGATCGGTGGATTTTACGGAGGTTTGGTAGAGAGAGAGAGAGAGAGGGGCAATTTCCAAAACCCTAGGCTTAGCTGGAGAGAGAGGTTTTTGCCGGAATTAAATGAGGTTTGGGAGCAGGTGTTAAGTTCTGGTGGAGGCAGTAGTGGTTGGTCATGCTTGGCCTTCACCGGAATCACTGGAGGTGTTGGTGGTTGTCAGATATGTGGTGGTCGGGAAGAAAGGGAGAGAGAGGTATAAGGGAGAGACCATTTTGCTCCTGATTCCATTAGGTAATAGTAATGCCGTTAGTCAGTTACGGCTATTTGTACCAAAACTGAACTGCAGGTGGGTTTAACTTGTAAATTGAAAGCATTCGAGGTTTTCTGTAAGTAATTGCATAGTGCATGGAGGTTTAAGGTCATTTGTCCTTTTTTTTAGTAGTAAAAGTTTATTTTTAGTTACTTTGAAAAAGTTCTGCCTTTGTTACAAAGTAAAATGAATAACCTGAACAACTGGTATCACCCCATCAGAACAAGGCTTACACCATGCCATCTGACCAACAGAAAACATGGTTTCCTGCAAATATTCCAAATCATGCGCGAACTGTCGGATCAAGCACTCAATAAGGAGGAGGTCTGGCGGAGGCAATAGTGGTTGGTCATGCTTGGTCTTCACCGGAATCACTGGAGGTGTTGGTGGTTGTCAGATACGTGGTGGTCGGGAAGAAAGGGAGAGAGAGGTATAAGGAGGAGACCATTTTGCTCCTGATACCATTAGGTAATAGTAATGCCGTTAGTCAATTACGGCTATTTGTATCAAAACTAAACTGCAGGTGGGTTTAACTTGTAAATTGAAAGCGTTCAAGGTTTTCTGCAACTAATTGCATAGTGCATGCAGGTTTAAGGTCATTTGTCCTTTTTAGTAGTAAAAGATTATTTTTTAGTTACATCGAAAAAGTTCTGTCTTTGTTACAAAGTAAAATGAATAACCTGAACAACTGGTATCACCCCATCAGAACAAGGCTTACACCATGCCATCTGACAAACAGAAAACATGGTTTCCTGCAAATATTCCAAATCATGCGCGAATTGTCGGATCAAGCACTCAATAAGGAGGAGGTGTTAAGTTCTGGCGGAGGCAATAGTGGTTCGTCATGCTTGGTCTTCACCGGAATCACTGGAGGTGTTGGTGGTTGTCAGATATGTGGTGGTCGGGAAGAAAGGGAGAGAGAGGTATAAGGGGGAGACCATTTTGCTCCTGATACCATTAGGTAATAGTAATGCCGTTAGTCAATTACGGCTATTTGTATCAAAACTAAACTGCAGGTAGGTTTAACTTGTAAATTGAAAGCGTTCAAGGTTTTCTGTAATTAATTGCGTAGTGCATGCAGGTTTAATGTCATTTGTCCTTTTTTTAGTAGTAAAAGATTATTTTTTTAGTTACATCGAAAAAGTTCTGTCTTTGTTACAAAGTAAAATGAATAACCTGAACAACTGGTATCACCCCATCAGAACAAAGCTTACACCATGCCATCTGACAAACAGAAAACAAGGTTTCCTGCAAATATTCCAAATCACGCCGAACTGTCGGATCAAGCACTCAATAATATCCCTTTGATGAGATGAAACGATAAGTTCATATCCTTTTCTCCAAAGTATGTTACCCGTCAAGTCTCATTGAGCATGCAAAGACAGTACAAATAGACCAGGCGTTACCCGAGTTACATCATTAAGGTTCAAAATCAAATCTAAAGAGGTAGTAGCAAATTTCTTACATTTATGTAGTCTCGTTCCTTTGTAGAAATGCCAATTAAGAATTGAGTGCCATGAAGGGAATTCAGTGAATTTTGTTTTGTTTTGTTTTGTAAGCATAGTAACCTCTATTAATTTCCTCTCCCATCCCCATGCCAACAGTTGATTACTCTTGGTTGAGGTTGCGCTGAAACTATTAAAAAAATATTAAAGATGAAAAATGGGCGATTCATTTTTGTGTGTAACTTACAGGTTTTAAGAAGACAAAACTAAATGCATAAAACTACGACACATAAAACGTGGGATCGCAGTGGATTGTCATGTTGAAATTCCATTTTTGCTGTAAGCAACAAATATAGAAGGGAAATCACAGTGGATTGCAAACACTGGTGGGATTGTTTTGTTTTGTTTTCCCTTTTTCTATTTCTTTTTTCCTTTAAATTTATCGATTATTTTTATTTTTACTGTTATATTTGTTTGTTTTTCCATCTTTGTGGACTCGTTTCTAAATTGTCAACCACACGAGGATAGTGGCAAATGCTCCATTAGTTGATTGTTATATCGTTGAAATCCTGCAAGTCTCAAACTTCCCTGAACTTTTCTTTGCTGAGGCAATTCCATCACAGAATACAATACCTTAAAACAACTATGTCCTTACCAACCTCAGAGCCCATAAAATAATAAGAGGCAGCCCCTAAATTTTGTTCTGCATTGTTGTCATAGAGGGGCGTCGAAGTATTTTCCTTGTTTTACATCCGACAAATATGCAAGCATTGTTGAAAAACTCAAAATTATAAATGCTATCCCTTACATCCTTAGCTGTAAAGTCCATGAGTAGCTTATGCTTGCCACTGCAAAATTCAACTTTGTCCTAGATCTGCGATGACATCCGGTTTGTTGTGGCATGGATGCAGTGGGAAAGTGGATATAGAGTCCGACATGCTATATAACACACGCGAGTACGGGCGTGACTGCCGTTCCACCACTAATTTGCACAGCGGATATTACTAAAAACTTATAGCCAAAGACCGTCTAGCTACTCAGCAGAGATAATTAACAACGTAATAAGATCTAATCTATCTCAGCTAGCACATATTGCGCAAAAATCCTCAACAATGCTAGACATTAACTGGAAAGTAAAACAATATAGTAGAACCAAACATTTAAAGTAAATAGACGCGACACTCCAGATTTTTACCGTGGGGAAATCTTTTGCTGGCTAATCTCCACCGAGAAGCCCAGTAATGATAAAACCCCACCTGCTAGCACCAACTAGTGCTAGACTAATATATTGCCATAAACCGTCCAGTACAGATAAATTCGAGCTATGTTACTCACCATTATATCTTACCTACCTAAACTTGTGCAAGAATTGTGTACCACATCACATACTGGTGATCCAAGACCGCTTGAATTCAGTTGGCGACTAACAGACACAACCCAGCACGCAGCGGTCACCCTAGCAGGACAGACTCGAACTGGAGCGGAAAAGAGTACTCCAAACGCAGTGGTCACACTAGCAGTACGAACTCGAACTAGTATGGAAGAAAGACAAGATCCGGGTTTATGAAACAAGATAAAAGCTGGTGTAGTAGGTGTAGGGTACTCTAGAACAATGCTTAGGATCCTAGACCTACAGGTACATGGTAAAGACTCTATTACAAGATCTAAGAGGTTACTCAACAATGTCCCTTATTCGAGAGGACACAACGAGCAGAAGCACAAGGTCAATAACAATTCAGGACGACCACAAAAGGGTTTGGTTTCGCAGATGTGAATAACTTGACACACTTGGATTGATAAGAAGAACACGCTTAGTGACTCAAACTTCTACTAGTATGGGTTTGAAGATCTAAGAGGTTCAACTGACTGAGAGAACAATCTTAGTGTTCACGATCTGCCAGACTCCTATAAGAAGTGGACGTCTTAAAAACAGATCTGACGTAAAATCAGAATCTAAAGAATAAGATTTGAAGATTAAGAGAGCTTCTCCAGCTGTTCTAGGCTCAGGTAGACAAAATGATAGAAGTTCTAGATCTGAAGAGAGAGAGAGAGAGAGAGGGATCTAGAAGTGACTCAACAATAAAGTATATATTGTACCAGGCTCTAGAATATGAATCAGAAACTCTTTATGATCTACAAGAGATAAACAACCGCAGATCTACATGTGTAGACGCTTAATTAGAACACATGAAGGGATCGGAATCACCTGATCGAAACCCTAGGCTCACGGTACAGAAACCGAGGCAACAAGGCCTTTGGCTTTCTCTCTGACCGAGCACACAGTGAGTGACGACATCATCTCTCTCTCTCTCTCATGTGTATAGTTAAGTAGTCGCACGACTTGATTTTCTCTTGACCCTAGACCTATATTGATAGAAAACATTACTTGATGTCGAAGTAACAATTCAAGAGAAAATCTAATTATGAATCTCGACTTTTAGAAATCACATTAAAGTCAAACTTTAATTAAAGAATTTATTAAAATCAATTAATAGAGTTTTACTTTTAATAGAAGAACTATTTCCAAAAGTAATAGATTCATACTTAATATCAATTATTATAGTTAAAGTCATTCTATAGAAGTGCTCAACGTTTGGCCTCCTCACTATTAATTAAGAAAACTCTTAATTATATTCTCTCTACTTATAAAAGTTATTCCAAAAATAAGATCGAAGAGAGACTTTGATTTATAATAAAGAATAATTTATCATAATATATAGTAAATAGAGAAAATAAGATTTAAAGTCAAAAATCATATTACTATATAAAAGAATCGATTTATATTAAAATACTTTCAATTTACTTTAATTAGAAAACTAATTAAAAGTCATAGAAATTTAATAGGAAAATACTTCTTCACAAAAAATTGATTAACATCAGTAATTATAATTATACTAGAAGAAGTATTTTATTCCTAATTAAACTCTCACACACATGGAAGAATCAAGTTTAGAAAACTTAGGAAATCTAGATGAGTAATTCTATATTGACTGAAGTTCCAAAACATGCAATAGAGGAAGCCAAAGAGTGAGGAGGCCAAACTCTAGCTGTCGCACACATGGCCGAATGCACCTAGGGCTGCGTGCCAGGCCGTGGGCTTGCTAGGGAGGCTTGGCCCAACTCTTTAGGGCTTATCTCTTTGCCGTTTTGACATGATGTGAGATATTTGACCCCGTACTTGACAAACAGTCAGAAACAATCATATCTACACTTCTGGTTTCATAGTGTGTTTAGTCGATATGATATCGATCAGCTTCTTTCAAGTTTGAACTGCCTCATTCTGGCTGAGTTAAGTTTGAAGAAATAATCAAGTTGTCAGAAGGGCTCAACGTTTTCTGTGGACTGCGGTCTTTCTAATTGGTTTCCCATGTGAATTGTACCGGTGGATCAAGTAGTCTATGATGCCTATGACATTTCACCTCAATCTTTCCCTATCCCATCATTGTCATTTCTTTATCTACTTCTCTATCTCGCATATTGGATCCCCCAATTTTTTTTCTCTGTTTTTGAGGTTGATTTTGCTTTGCATGAATATGTAATTTGGTATCTGGTTTCAAAATGTAGCTAAATTTGATGATTCGGAGCGGCTTCGACCAGAGGAGTTGAATCAACAAAATATAGAGGCTCTGGTTGCTGAAAACAATCTGGTACTTGATCATGTTTTATTCTAATTTTATGGTTTAGTAAGTTTAGTATTAGGTTCTTCCATGAACCTAATCAGTGAGTTCTCGTTCTAAATATAAAACCATCAGATCCGCAAGACTTGCAATCCCGTTTATTTTTGTTGTTTCATTTCATAGTTTAGAATTTGGAGATCGACGTATACTTTGCTTTTGCTATGGGCACTTTTGACAGTTAACTGATTTTACAGAAAATGGAGATCCTTCCAGTCAATGATCTGGATGTTGCATTACATAATTTTGTGAACAAGGACGACAAATTGGCCTTCTATTCTTGCTTGCAGTACAATCTGGAAGAAACACGTGTAAGGATACAAAATTTGTGAAATTCCTTTCACTGACATTAACTCATCGACAAAATGTGCTTGTATAATTGGTATCTTTTAATTTCACATCTTCATGGGCATTTGCTGACCAGATGACTTCTATAAATGACAGAATAAAATTGCCCGGGATGCAGACACTACAAAAATCGAGGAGGAAGATCTGATCCTTAAAGTCGGAGAGTGTTTAGAGGCAAGAAAATGAAACATTTACTTGTGTTGTTCTTGAATAGTAATTATTAGTACTGCAAATACACAAAATAAGAATAGGAAACTTGTCTTGTTCTTGAATAGTAATTATTAGTCCTGCAAATACACAAAATAAGAATAGGCAGTCAATGTCCGTGAGCGAGGGATTAACTTTGACCTAGTCCTCGACATGCAGTTCTTAATTTCTTACCCCGCCTAGTGGTGTATCTTGTAGGTTTATTTCTATAGTCACACCTTAATCTTTTCGAGCAATAGCTGGAAGCAGTTTTTACTAAAATACCCTTGCAAGGAATTTATATTATTTGGACATAACATGTTCAGCTGCATACCTCAGCCACTGCTGTTTCAAAAATAAATTTTGTATTACCCCTCGATTGATATACAGTCATGTCAACACTTGGGTAAAATGTACACATGGAAAAATGAGATGGCAAATTTTGATTATCTCAGGACACGGGAAGAGATTGCTTTTCATTTTCTTTTTTGTTAAATTAATTTATGGTTGCTTTACTAACAGGGATACAGATACGAAATAAGACTAATGAGCATCAATACACATGTTCTATAAGCTTAACCTCAGCTTCGTAATGAAAATTTGGACATCTCACGGTGTCTATTTGACCATGTTATAGGTGCTATGGGCGTTTGTTGAATATTAGACAATGTTGGTGTCTGAAACTTCATAGAGTGTCTGTTCTTCTTGGAAAAAAAAAAACTCGTATAGAGCAGGAAAGTAATCGAGATTTAGGGGTAATTTACACAAACTACCTGTGTTTTGGGGTAAGGCATTGGCTTCCCCCGTATCTAGGCAATCATCAGGACCCCCTCTACCTAACGGCAACAAGGAGATTCATCATTTATCATATTGGCCACTTATACCTCCTCTATTTTCCAACTCCACATGCACTCTCTCTCCTTTTGGATATACCACTGTTTGCAGCCACCAAACCAACAACAGGACTACCACCATTCTATCATCATTATATACCGCCTTTCTCATCACCAGCACAGTAACGTCACCACCAGCAGCATTTCTCTCTTCCATCACCATCGAGTTCCTCTTCGTCGTCCTCCAGCAGCCAAATCCACCCATCATCTCCTCTAGTCATTGTCGTCTCTCTCTCTCTCTAGATCGGTAGTCAACAAACTGAACCTACCAATCTCATCCAGACCACTGTTGGGTGTTTATAATAAGACTTCGCCGACGACCAGGACCAGCAAATTTGCCGGATTCGTGAAGACTCTATAATCCAGAAATTGTGAAAGCTCCGTCAAGAAGAACAAGAATTGACGTCTTATTTTACCGAGTGCAATGAAATCACAATCCCCGAATTCGACGAAATTGATGATGATAGATTGCTGCTTCCTCAAGCCTCCGAAAGCTCAGAATTGCAGGTAAAACACACTTTGAATCTCGAAGTGAAAGTTGAGAACTTTGTTCTGTGATTTCCACACTTTCATTCCTGAAACTTAGCAAATATTATTTTTACTCCGTGATTGGTAGAATGATGGACTGATACGAGGGTTTCGATTGATGAATCTTGGACTATTAAACGCTGGATGAAAGATTTAGGCTCTCATAAGGTTTTTAGCTTCAAGAGAACAAAAGCTACAGATGGATGTTTGAGCCAATAATCTCACGAAACTATCGAACTGATTTTCTGAACGCGCTACCAAAATCGCTTCAGCCCGAACCTAGATTTACCACCATTCTATTACCCTTTAAGCCAAACTCATTAACCGCACAATCGTTCAGATTTGGGGTGTTGCTGAAAATGGGGAATTGGAAACACAATTAGGTTGTTGGTTTGGTTAGGTGTCTTGATGGTGGTGGGTTCAGGAGGTGACGCTGCTGGTCGACTTCGGCAAGAATACACTCTGTTCTTCAATCAGGATTCGATCGAATAAAAATCAAGAAAATTCTGGAATAGGAAACTGAAGACTTAAGAAAGTGGGATGGGGCAGATGCAAGGGCTTGTGCTGCGGTGTAGAGAGAGAGAGAGAGAGAGAGAGAGAGAGAGAGAGAGAGCAAATTACCATTTTTTAACTAACAGGATGTTAGTCAATGAGTGTTGACTGCTAACATTGGAACTGTACATTTTTTTGGAGACATGCTATCAATGCATCCCACTACAAGTTTTGATATACTATTTCCACAACTATTCTTAATTTTTCTTTCTCCAAGACTAGGTACAATGAATATTGATTGGTAGTGTTGGAAGTTCATTATATATTTAAAATTAAGAACGCAACTGGACAAACAATTTGGTACATCCAAAGAAGGAAAAGTGGAATAACTTTGCAGGACAGAGAGAGTATACACACACACACTAGAAAATTGCCCGTGTCCAAGGGCACAAACGAAATAACAAATTCAAAACCAATCTTCAAGGGGAACCCGTGTTTCAATGCAATACAGAAATTGAACGTAGAATATAAATGAAAAAAAATGTTTGTCTCCCCTGGTGTGCAGTAGTCAGTAAGCTAAAATTTTACTGTATTAAATGTGATCCACAACTTCCCGGAAACATATGCACTTTCAAATGATTGGTTTTCAAAACTTGCCTTAATAATTCCTCCCCACATTTTTTTTTCAAAAACTTTCCTTAATAGAATGAATTCAATGGTTGAGATCAAAACTATCTTACGGTTGAAAAGCCATTTCAGACTCTCGAAAACCTCATATATATATATATATATATATATGTATAACTTTATTTTGAAATATCATGTTTGGGACTTCTGTCAGAGAATTATGTTTGTGGGTTTCTCAAAGACTATCCTCTTTTGTGGTGGCTATGCAACAATATTTTAATAGATGCTTCTCCAGGAAGATTCAACTAGCTTCTCTTGTAAGATTGAGTACTTTAAAAGGAAGCTAGCTGCACTGGGAGGGGATTTTGCCTTGTTTAGTTAATGGTCAGAGCAAAATCTTTACTCTAGCTAAATTTAACTATTGGAGGCTTGGGTTTTGAGGGTTCAACCCGTGTTATCTATCGATCTCTTCGCTGTATGAGTGCATGACAGACTAGCTCAAAGCCACTAGCTTTGTTGCTGTTTCTGTTCCCGGTTACAGTGCGTGAGAAACTAGCAGAAGCTATGCTCTCTTGTTCCTGTTGATGTTTTGTCTGTCATTGTGTTTTTTTTTTTTTCCTTCTGGAGAATAGTATGAACTTCAGATTCTTTACTTTTTACTTTCTTTTCATGTCCAGTCTTACAATTAAGAGCATAATATATTCCTATCCTGGGGCTTCTTGCATACTTTCACTTCTTCAGTTGCCATTTCAGAACGTTAAACAGATTGTTCTATTTGAATCTCGGTACCTACAGACAATTTTCAGACTAATTCTCTGCTTTTTGTTAAATACTTTATTATATGATGTTCCACAGCCTTATGCCATTGTGTTACTATTGTGGTTTTACCTCACTTTTAAATACGTTAGGACATCTGGTGGGCCAACTACAAATAGTCTAAATTTGTTGGATCTTTTGTGAAATATATTAATGCCTACTTTTTTTTTTTTTTATATATATATATATATATATAAAGGCTGTATCCAACAAATGTATCTTTTCTTTTTTATTCTCAGGAGCGAGTGAAAGAAAGGTCAGGGCGTTCAAAGGAAACCTCCTTGTTAACACCTGGTGCACAGTCCACAGAGGTAAAATTCCACCCTCTAAGCTCGTGCTGCTGATTATGCATGCAAACTTCTAACACTAAATTCTGTTACCCTTCAAGCAACCTCTCTTGCTGCTTATTTTGCATGCAAACTTCTTCCACTAAATTCTGTTACCCTTCAAGCAACCTCCTCTATTTGTTGAAAATCTTTATTTTCCTTGTAGCAAACTGGAAATAGAAGTACCGGAGGGGTTCAGAGTGCTGTCTCCTTTAGTGATGATGAGGATTTACCCACATCCTCGGCTTCAAAGTCTGCCACGAGAGGCAGGAAAAGTTCAGCAGCAGTTTTCAGGTCTTCTCATGATGCTCCGGAAACTGGTAAGACAACTTCAAGAGGGAGAGGCAGGGGAAGGGGAAGAGGAAGGGGCGCTAGTAACTTAAAGCAGACTACTCTTGATGCATCTATTGGTTTGCGGAGTTCTCAGAGGTAACTTTGTTTTAACCAAATCAGCTCTTTATTGTTCTTTGAAATGGCCAGAGTCTTGGTCATTGCGGTTGTTAACTCTGACATGGAAATATAAGCCATCATCTACTGACTGGAACCCTTGTTTCTTCTTCACCGTACTACAAAGTGTGTTCATGTTATATTTAGGCTCGAACATTTATGGATACCTATGTGGCTATGTATCTTGCGCAACTCCAAACTTGTCAGCATAACTCGTAATTTATGGACACCTTATATATACGGAATATTCATTCTTATTAACTTATTTGCTTACAATAACTGTTTTAAGATGATCCAATGCATTTAGAACCTATAGTATTGGGAAGTAAGGATATGAAAGTCAATGTGTGTGGATCATGGAGGTTAGGCAACACAGTAAGGATAGCCAATTCTAGTGAACTTTTTATTTTATTTTATTTCTATTTTCCAGATGAAGTAAAAGTTTCAGTAATAGACACCCTGAGGGGGTGGTTGATTATGAATTTGAGCGGGTTTTACAGAGGCCATCGCCCTAACAAGTGACAACCAAAAGAAAACAGAAAAGCAAGCTAAAGCTAAATCAATCTTGAATGCTGAAGAATAATTGTATGTATTTCTGATGCAAATAGCTAGGAGATAACTATATATTAATAAAACTAAAGCTCAAAATCTGAAGTACACACTATTTATCCAGATTTGAGAAGAAAACTAAACAGAAACACGAACAACAGGAATTGGAAGATAGTTTAATGCTAGTTTCTCGCGCACTCCTGCAGCGGATAGAAACAGCAAGATAGGATAGTGGCTTTTGCTAGTCTCTCGCGCACCCCTGCATCGAAGAGATATGGATAGGCGCCACGGGTTGAATCCTCAAAACCCTAGCTGGACAAGAGTTTTTCTGTGCACATTTTCTTCAACCAAGCATATCTTTCTTCTTCTGCAACTTGGTTGCCTTTTAAAAGGTTTGAATCTTCTTGGAGAAGGTTCTACCTTTTAAACAAGCAAGTAGAAGAGCTGAAACTTCCAAGAGAAGTTTTTGCCAAAATATTGGTACAAGATAACCTCCTGAAATTACTTATGTGACAGAATAGCCATTGGAAAAGTCAACAAAGGCTGCTCTACTAGCCAAGCTTCTGGTTAAGTGAGGGAAGAAAGCCCAAAGACCCCTCAAAGCTAAATACACATGCTACTGCATCCCTAAAACGATCAATCAGTTCATTAGAGTACTGCCCTACAGGTAGTGACTAACTTTTTGTTATCATCATGAACAGATTCCAGTACCAATCACAACAACGTGGTCTTGCTTAGGAAAATTTCAAAATTCCTTTCCTTCAGCAGATGACACTACGTGGTAGCCAAAAATAGTTCGAAGAAAAACAGCAAAGGAGTTGTGAGAGCATGTTGATATCCCTAATGGGCTCATCAACACAAATCAAACAGCTCCTATGTATCCCTGATTTGCCAATTATCTTTTCCCGACTTGATTAACATATTGGCAATTCAAGGACAAACAATTCAATGTATCTCCATCCTGCTCCTCAGAAAGGTTTCACTGATTCTCATAGTTGAAGATAACCTATCTGGTTGGCAAATCTATTCCAAAAAGCAGACATAGAAACCGAGCACAGTTTAGAACTCCTTACACAAAGCCAACTATAAAAACCAATGAACTTGCTCCCTCCAGACCTCGCAGATTTGCTGAAGGCACTCAGGTAATCATACCTGGTGTTAGGTCTTATAGTCTCCAGTATTGATAATTATTTCCTCCAGCGTTTTAGCCTGGGTTAAACATATTTGTTGGAGGCCATTAACGGAAGTCAAGTCGAAGGTGGAGACATGTCTCCTCGTAGATGCAAAGAGTGGATGCTCAGCAGCACACATGCCATGGTCATTATTTAAAGATAAATGCGAGAGCTGTAGCTCGGGACACTTGAGATGAAATAAAAATCCTTGCTATGGAGTAATTCCAGATGGCATGGTTGACCTTGTATAAAAATGTATGGAATGGGAATTTCAATTGTCAGAATTATGTCTTAGTCACTTAGTACTGGCATGTGATACAATCCTTTAAAGAGTTGTGCACTGGCTGCATAGATAGATGCTCAGCAGCTCATAAACTGAAACCGTCATCAGTAAAAACTAAGTGAGAAACAGATGAAAGAAAATCACTTCGTCGAGCATTTTCCACATACACCTGGCAATGCCTCATTTGTCTAAAAACAGAAGATTGAATCAACCAAAAGCTAATGACTTAAATCCACTAAAACATTCAATATACAAAATCATCTTACATAAGTTTCGCGTGAATACATTCATGGGATAGCTGTTTGCACGGAAGGTGTGGTTGCTCTAACATGTATAATAGGCGAGGAATGCTCCAAAATTTCAGTTTAAAATTGAATGTAGCATGTACTTGAAAAGCATCCAATTGAAGAGGGATCATAACTCTTTGTGTAGATTAGACAAACACATTAGTTCCTTATCAAAAAAAAAAAAAAAAAAAAAAGACAAACACATTAGTGGGTTTGTTAGTTGCTGTAACAAATATTGACTAGTGCCATTGACCAACCCGCAGTATCTATCTTGCCATTTCAAAGTCGTTGTACTAGCAATAAGCAGTTAGACATCTTCACAAGGTATCTTAGTTCCAGTATCCGGAAGACCTAGTTATACGTAACTTGAACTTGTATGTGGCACTTCAAAGCTTTTACATAAAGAATCCGCATCTTCAATATAAGTTGATTGTCAGGAAATAGTGAACCCAATGCCTGCTGAGTGCTTCTTGCTCATTAAGTTTGATTTTCCATAAGACCTCAAGGAAGCACAGGAGAATTTCTTGAACTTACAAATCTCTCTATTACAGTTTCTTCATTAGTTGTGTGATATGGTTTCATTAACCGGAAAGATGATGATTTCCATCAGAGGAGATAATGATATACTATGTGTACTTTCCTTTCAGAAAATATTTGAAGGAATAAATTATGCATTAGTACAATACTTTGCTGACTAAGTACTTAAATATCAGATCTGCATCTGTCGCCGCCACAGCATCAGTACGAAGTATTGCTACTGATGAGGATAATGTCGATTCTGATTCCAGTGAGGATCCAGGATATAAAGCAGTAAATGAGATTGAAGACGATTCGGTATGAATGTTTTCTTTCTATGTTTCCTGTTTTCGCTTAATGTTCTCAGAATTATGTGCTTCATGCATCGGGTTATCTATGGATGTCTTTATAAATTATATGAACAACTTCAACACTAAATCTGATCAAGGTTTTACCGTCCAGAAATATGCTGTGCCTGGTTTGATCTTCTACTTCAAGAATTTCATGCCTTTATTCATATAAAGTAGAAACTATACTTTAATCACTTGCATGTTGTAAAGAGAAGTACTCCCACCCCAAATGTTTGTCTTGTTGACTCTTTTCACTTATTTTAAGGTGGTTGTTTCACTTGTAAGACGATACAAGAACCTCAATATTTTTTCATCATTTTGTAGTATTGAGATTTAAGATTACACCACGACATTATGAAAAGATTGGGAAGCTCTTGTATCGTTTTACCATAGTTGTCGAATCGGGATTCATATTGTGAATCGAATTTCACCTTCACTGAATCGTGAATCGAATCGAATCGTGAATCGTAAAGATTCATCTTGCAACAATTGTATGTAGATATAATAAAATAATTATAAACTATAACATTGATGAACAAATGTTCATAGTTTTGCACAAGGAAAGCTCAAATTATTGAAAGTGATTAGCAGTTTTGCACATCTAAAAGTTGAAGAATAATCAAGATATAGATAGGCATGTAGAGCAAGGAACTACAAGATGCCAATGATAAAAGAAAAATAATAGGAAAATATTGCCTTCGACTCGAGCAAAATGCACTAAGAATTTAACAAATGTATGTTGCAAAACAGACATAAATGTAGGAATTAATGTAGGAAGTATAATTCCTTAGACTTATGCTGTAACTCAATTAGACCTTCAGATGAATCGAAGGTAAATCGTATGAATCGGTTTGAATCGCACGAATCGTAAGATTCAGACTCTTGAATCGGGATTCAAATAGTTTTTTGACCATTAAAGATTCACCAAGGGGTTCGGATCGTTTCATGGGTGAATTGAGTGGAATCGTAGGATACGGATCGTGAATCATAAGATTCTGACAACTATGCGTTTTACAAGTGAAATTGTCACCTTAAAAACTTGAAAAAAGTCATCATGACAAGTATTTTGGGACGGAGGGAGTAAAATCTAACATTTTAGTTGTTGGATCAATGAAGGTGGATTCTTTATGTGGTCAATACCCGCTCCCTTTTTTTTTCTCGTGTTACAGTTCTGAATCTATGTTGGTTTTTCCCACTTACAAGGACGATAATGACGATATTCAAAACAAAGGACGTAAAAGAGCAGCTCCGAAGGGAAGAGGTAGAGGTTTGGCATCGTCTTCTAAGCGTGGTAAGAAAGCCGATAACTCGTCATCTTCAATCCATAAATTGCTTGCGAGTAAAGATGACGAAGATGATGATGAAGACGATGAAAGGAGAGTGAAAAAGTTCCAACCAAGAGTATGTGTTCTTCCTCGTCTTCTCTGTCAAATGTATCGTCGTTTAATTTATCTTTCCTTCCAGATTAGTAGAGTTTGGTTTGGCTAGACAACCATTCTGCTATTTTCATATATTATTGAAGTATTCAGCTACAGGTTCCCATATTCTGGATAATGTTAGAGTGCTATATCTGTTTTAATGTGGTTAAATGTTGTATATTGTTGTTAAGATCAAATATCTATTATTGGGATAGCAAGAGAAGACCAAACTGTGTGATTCAAAATGCTACCTAAGGAAAGAATATTACATTATTGTAATAAAAAAAACTAGATACTCATCAAAAATAGGCTCAAGAATCTGCAGTATACTTTTCTCCAGATTTGAGAGGGAACAAAAAGAGTAACAGAAAGTAAGAGAAGATGACAATGGCCTTATGTTACTTTGTCGCGTACTCCTGCAGTTAAGAGAGATCAGTAAGCGCCACATGTTAAATCCTCAAAACCCAAGCCTTTAATACTTCACACACTGGCTGGAATAGTTGTTAATCTGCACAAAACCCGAGAAGCATAATTCTATGACCAAAGGACCCAGTGTAACCCAATAGGATGTTTTCAAAATAGAAGGAAACATACACATAGTATGCATTTGCATAGTTGTCATTTGTTTTGTGCAATGATGGACTAAATTGAAGCAATTGTCCTACTCTAGTAGTTCGCCACTTCCCCTTGATATTTTCCAGCCTCCTTTTCCTCTTATTTTGGGTATATTTTTTTTGGTTCTTTCCACTAGGAACAACTGCAATTGCCTCGTCCTAACATCTCTGACTGTCAGACCTCCATTTTCAGAACTAATTCAAGTAACCCACAATATTTGATACACAGTTTCAAGTACTTAGATGTGTTAAACTCCAGTTTTAAGTCAGTGTTTCAATAGTTTTTGCTTGTTTCAAGAGTTTTCTGTATTTTCCTCCTCTAAAGAAGCATTGAATGAACTTATTTAATCTTATCAGACCAAAGAAACCCTTTTTGCCTTTAAGTCCTAAGAAACACATGCAATGAAGATGCTACCAATAACATTAGGCAGACATCTTATACTGGAGAGAGATCTCAGGAAGCCTTTCCTTTCAGGCAGTCCCACACAAGAAGTAACCCTGTTTCAGAAAGGTAGCCAGCTCTGGATCTGACCCATTTTACAATATCTGAAAAAGACCAGGTTCCTTTGACATTATAACGGGTGATGCTCACTCTCAGGCTGTATACCATACCGTGTTGCGTCTTGGATTGTTTCCGGGTCCTGGACTGGTTTGATTTTTCTAGTCTATGAGCTTTTTTAGCTAGTCAAAAACTGGTGACCAAAAGGTTCTGAAAAATGTTGCAAGTGTTTGGTCTAAAAAGTAGGTGTAGGAAAAGTTGATGTTGTGATAGTTTTGTTATTTAGGCTCCGTTTGGTTGACAGTAAAATGTTTTACAAAGGAAAATATTCTACGCGTAAAATATTTTTTGTGAAAAAGCTTTCTCTACACTGATTTTCTCGTGTTTGGTTGACACTTGGAAAATGTTTTGCTTGGGCATTAGATTTTATAACGAAAGATTAACTTAGTTAACAAGTAAATTAGTTGGTTCAGTGACAATGTGTTTGAGTTGTTGAGTTTGAGGTTGCGGGTTGAAGTCACAAAATATGTAATTTTTTCATATTAAATTGTAACGGTCAAGTGGTGGAGCTGGTGGGGAGCTGTGGCAGTTTGTGGTTGTGGAGCAGCATGAGAGGTAATAGTGGAGCAGTGGCTGGTGGCAAGAGAGGTGGTGCTGGAGAAGTGACACTGGTGGTTGTGGTGGCAGTGGGCAGTGACAATGGATGGCCACGGAAGTGAGGGTTGTGGTGTTGGTGGTGGTGACAGTTGGCAGTGGCAGTAGTGGTGGGCGGCGGTGGTGGTGGTGCTTGGTCGTTGAGGTGTTAATACGTGTTGTTGTCACGCTCCTTAACTCTCTGGAAAATGGCTTACAGATTTTAGGTCCACAAGTCATGTTACATCATTTGAGCGAAAACATTTTACCCTGTCAAATGTTTTACGAGACAAATTGCGAACCAAACACCAAAATGAGGGAAAATATTTGACCACCAATAAAACGGAGCCTTATTGTTAATTACCTACGTGCCCTTTACGTGGTTATAATATTGTTGGGTGAACATTATTGTCCCTGACCGATATTAGTTTACCAAAATATCCTTTGAACCTAAAACTTCGGATAGTCCGAACTCAGTTCATAGTCAAGCTAAGGTGTTCCCACAATAATTTTACTCGTTCTTAAACTAAAATCAAGAATCTAAACTAAGACAATATGGGATCTTGTACAAAATAGATTTCTTTTTCTTACATTTGCACGGTTCCCTTAATCTGCATATTATGGTCTATTTTTTTGAAATTGACTGTTGTATGATGATGTTATCCTCTTGAGTGAGCCTTTAGCATTATGGATGAAATATTCAGGCTTCAAAGGCGGTGCGATGTAGGGGAGAAGAAAACACATTCATAATGTTTATCGAAGTCAGAATAAGGTCCTCAAGTGTATTGCATAATCTATGCAAACCATTGATAGTGCTTGAAATTTGTATCAGCATGGTTTCGTCATTGTGTAGTTAAATGAGTATATGAATCAGTGATTAAGTCAAAATAATAAGTCATAGTTTTTGGAACGTGCTTTCTCTTGTGACTGTGTTTTGTTGTACTACTTATTGTTTAGTAGCATCCATATAGATAATGGCAAATGTTTGATAGTTCCTGGTGGTTAATCCTTTGTTTGTAGGTAACAAGGAATTATGGTGCTCTAAGAAGATGACAACGTTGGGTTGGACATGTTCGTCTTGAAACAATAACAGCCTCCATTAAAATTTTGCATGAATGTATAGGCTTATTATTTCGTGTACTCGTGAATGTCAAATAGTTAGAAGAGAAGACAAATACTTTTTCAGTGCTCTTGTTTCTTTTTTTTTTTTTTTTTTTTTTTGATTGAGAATTCTCTTGTTTCTTTTATAGTCTGAATATTTCTTTCTTGACAAGCATCTATACTAAAATTGTTGAGATTGTTCTGTTAACCTTGTTTTCAAAAACTTCAAATCCTAGATGATAAACAGGAGGCTGTCTTCCTATTGTGCAGTGCAGTTATTCATCCTGCCCTTCTTTTTTGTTGATGAATACACCTTGCTTTGTTTAATATTTCCTTAGATTGTCGCAGTATCAGCGGGAATCACACCGTTGTGCGTCTATATTTTAGTTGCTTTCCACCCAACTTGCTTTTCCTTTTTCTTGAACAGACTTGTATAGTTCAGGATTGCATCTGGGTGGTGAGCTCGAAGCTCGCCAAATACCAAGGTGTTCTGGTCGGATCCAGCATTCGACTCTGTTGGTCTCTCTTGATCTAGTGGTCTCTTGAACTAGGTTAGACTGTCAAATAGTTCTCTCCTTGAATGTTCAAATTCTTAGTTTTAGTGGGTCTGTTGCATTTAGGGCATCTCCAAACCACATAAGGGGAAGAGGAATGCTGGGTGGTAGGGGAAAGTGAAGGATAAGGGGTCGTGATCGAAAAGGGGAAGGGGGAAACCCTGTAAGTCATCCCTCATGCAAATGTTTTTAAGTGCAAATGGTTTTTAATTAGGGTTAAGAAATTTAATCATTGTTTATTTTGACGTAAAAATTTAATCATTGTTGATTGCATTGTTAATAAAATTTAAATATTTCATAAAATACTTTTTTTTTTAAATAACATCTACTAAAATACTGAATTTAATATATGTAATACTATAAGTTAATTTTGACATTCCAAAGATTCTTTTGTGTAAATTTTAATAAACACCAATATTCAGACTATTATTTCTTTATTTCTATTTTATATCACTATTTTAATTATCTACAAATTATGTAAGTAAACATAATAAGTTTTATTGGATGAAATAAGTATCTCGGTTGGAGACGATTATATGGTATAGGTGACAGTAAACGAGAAAATAAGTTCGTTCTTGAGGTGGAGGTGAAGGTGTAAGTGAAAGTAAAAGTGAAGGAGAGCTTAAGGAATTGTGCTATTAGACAAATTTATTTTAGTGTAACAAAGGGTCCATCTGTTTGCCAGTAAGTTTTACATCCTACTATCAGGTTCTTATGTTTGATTTAAGAGGTAAAATATATATTCTTTTTGAGAATAGAGGTAAACTATTTTACTCCTTTATCAAATAAATATATAAATTTACATGTAATTTGGTCAGTGGTTATATATCATGCATAATTTTTTAGGTTGAGTGTCACATTTTTTTTAGATTTTTTAATTTTTGAAATATCTGGTGGTGGTGAAGTTGTCATCAGCTGGTGGCGGCTGGTAGCAATGATATAGAGGTTGGCTGCATTGATGGCAGCGAGCAATTGTGGTTGTGGTGGTGGTGACTGGCTGCAGTAGTGGTGGTCAACGGTGGAACCAGGAAATCAAATCAACCGGGGCAAAATTCGGATGTGCCGGAAATTTTCAATTTCAGCTGAGACATTAATGTATTTTCTTAAAGTTCTTAGTGTAAAATAGCTATAATAAAAAGGGTGTTAGTTTCAAAAAGTCAGGGTGGCAATTGCCACCCTAACCCTCATGTACATCCGCCCCTAGTGGTGGCAGCAATGGGTGAGAGTGGTGGTGGAGAAGTTAGGGTGAGTTTGGGAATGCTTCTGCTGCCAGCACAGCTGCTTTCCGACAGCAGAAGCAGTTTTAGTGTGTTTGGTAAAAACAAAATTTCTGCTTTTCTGGACAGTTTCTGCTGTCCCGCAGCAGTTTTCAGGAAGCAAGGGGGGAGATGCTTTTCCAGAAAGTGCTTTTGTTTAATTTATCTACAACCGATTTTGACCTTACAATTTTTTAAAATAACAATAGTTATCTTTCCGGAAATGACACGTGTCATATATTTTTGCCATTTTACCTTCTCACAGCAACTTCACAGTTGATTTTACCAAACACAAAATTACTATATCAATATTTCACAGCAGCTTCTACGTAATATTTACCAAACAACATTTTATCAAAAATTCACAGCAGCTTTCTACAGTGTTTTCACACAGCAGCTTTCTACCACCGCCACAGCATTCCCAAACTAGCCCTTAGTATGGTTCAATTAACTCGGTTCTTCACTTCTTTTTAAATGTACATATAAATTAAAATATATTAAATCATGTGTTCGGAGGACCCAACATGTCGTAATTCAAAAATATCCTCGGCCCAATCGGACCAAAAACCTGCCAGATTGTATGGGTGTCCTTGAGCAAAGCCCATCTTACCTATTTCAAAATATCCTCGGTCCGACGTGTTGGTACTCCACGCTTTCGAAAATGACTTCCAAACGACAAAACGGATTTATAACTTCGTAAGTCAATTTACATATTTTGAATGATAATATTTCAATAAGGTAAAAGATTTACATAATATTTACTAAAACAAACAAATACTACTTAGTAAAAGATTATTTTAACTTAATCTCTTTTTCACATGATGAATCATTGTCAGTTATTCTCACTGAGAAGTAGCAAGAAGTCTCCTTGAGAAGTCTCCTTGAGATGTTCCCCATAGGAGTGTGGATCTTCATGATCCGTGTGTGTTTTGGCGTTTCGATCCCCCGACTTTGGAGTTTCCTTTTCGGCCGGATCATCTTTGAAGGACGGCGATTCTCTGTTGATTGTGTTCATGGACGTTTTGATTTTGTGAGATCCATTGAGGAATATTTATTCGAAGTTTCCGTCACTGTGTTACTCATTCCCAACATGGCCTCTTCGTCCTCTTTCCCGCAGTTGGCCTATGATGACGAAGATCTTAACATCGAGATTGGCGACTTTCTTTGTCAAAAAGCTGAAGAAGCGTACGCGGCGACGCTTGTAGGAAAGTTTCTTTCGGACGACCCAATTAAAGAGAGGCCTATGAGGGAGGTGTTGAAAAGAGTTTGGAAGATGAATCGCTCTTCGGAGGCGATAACTAAGGAGGGACATAATCTGTTCCTTTTTAAGTTCGATTCTTTGACCTTCATGGAACGGGTCCTTCAAGGGGGTCCTTGGTCGTTTGATGATATCGTTCTAGTCTTTCAGAAATGGGATCCTTCCATTCCCCCGAAGGATTATGTTTTCACTAAGATATCAGTTTGGGTCCATATTCATGGACTTCCTACTCACTACCGTAATGAAGACGTCAGTCGTTTTGTAGGCCAACATCTGGGGAAAGTGATCACTGCCGAAGCTTTCGTTGATGAATATGGTGAGAAAATTCTCCGTTCCAGGGTTCGAATTCCGATTTCAAGGCCGTTACGAATCTCGGAAAATGTGTCTCTTAGGGGAGAAAAATGTGGGGTTCGTTTCACTTACGAAAGAATCCCTGCCATCTGCTTTCGTTGTGGTGTTTTTACCCATCAGCTAAATAATTGTCCGAACCAAGAAGTTGAGGATGTTGGTGGCCGTAGGGGTTTCCGGTTCGGTTCTTGGCTTCTTATGCCTGGGGGCTTTAATCGAAGGCCGGCGGGGAACACAGATCGTAATGGCTTGTCGCCATCAAAAACCAACCGCTCAGATTCTCGACAACCATTGCGATCCAGGGCTCGTTCGTTGCCGGAACCTGGGTTCGTTGCCGGAGTTGCTGCTCATGCGGAGTTGGAAGACGTTCTGGTTGCTGCGTCAAAGGGTAACGGTCGGTCTAGTCCGTTACTCGAGGATGTTGATGAGTCCGTGGACCGTGGCAAGATGGTCGCCGGGAATCCAGGGGAAGTTAATGCCCAAGTAAAAGCGAGGATGAATCCTTTATTTGTAACGGAAATTAATGGGGTTGATGCCCCTATTAATGAGGAAGTTACGTTGAACGAGGTGCAATCATTGGAAGGTGGAGGAAAAGTCGGGGATGTTTCTGGTAAACGTATTGATGGGGGAATCATTAGAGATAATGATGGAGAAGTTATTACTTTTGAGTACGTTGCTGATTCCGAGAACCAGGGGTCGACCCAGTAACCCAAAACGAACCCACCATCGGAGCTGGGTAATAAGCTGTCGGATCTGAAGCTTGATGGGTCGGGTCTTGCTTCAGAAGTGGTTAATGCAAATCAACTTTCGCCAATCGTGTTTTCGGCTACTGAAAAGCCTTTGCCTTCTTCGAGGCAACATAAGAAGAAGCAGACTCCTCTCAAAGGTTTGTCTATCAAAGAGCCTGTTTCCAAAGGACGTAATCTTGCAGATCTTCGTGCTCAGATTCGTAAAGGTAAGTCTAAGATTGAGGAGGTTACTCTCAAGGAAGATGCAATGTCGAAAAGGAAGACTTCCGATAATTTTCTAGAGTTTGATTTTATAGTTGAGAAGCAGGGAGATGCGAAGAAGTCAAGGACTGCTTCTCCTCAATTGGAGCAGTTTCTTGATGACGGGGTTGACCATTTTGTGAATGATGAGGGTGTTCAAAGTGCCAACGACAAGACTGAGCTATCGGCGGTGAGTGCGGAGCACCACGCCGGATGCAATGATCGTCATCGGTTGGAACGTACGAGGGTTGGGTAACCCTTGTGCGTTTCGTGCTCTCCGCGATCTCGTTACGAGAGAGCGTCCTAGTTTTATGTTCTTGATGGAGACTAAGTTAAATGTTACTGAGATGGATTGTGTTCGAAGGAAGTGTGAGTTTCATAAGGGTTTTCATGTTAGCTGTCAAGGTAGGGGTCGTCGTGGTGGTTTGTCGCTCATGTGGGACAATACTATGTCAGTGTCTGTTTTGTCTTCTTCAATCTTCCACATTGATTGTTTAATAAAACTAGATTCTTCTGGTTCGTGGTGGCACTTCACCGGTCTTTACGGTGATCCTGTTAGTTCACAACGGTGTCACACATGGTCTTTAATCGATAAGCTGCGTCGTTGGGATATTACTCAATGGTGTATTATTGGCGATTTCAACGCCGTGCTCTCGGGTGAAGATAAGGAGGGAGGAAGTGCTTTGTCTTTTCAACAACTTGAACCTTTTATTGAGACCCTTCATCGGAATGATTTGCGTGATATTGGTTTTGCCGGCCCTCGATTTACGTGGACCAATAACCAAAGTGACAATGATGCAATTCGAGAAAGGCTAGATCGTGTGGTTGCTTCACCCGAATGGTGTGAGTTGTTTGTGGGTGCACGGGTAAACCACCTAGTATCATCCATGTCCGATCATGCTCCTATTCAACTCATCTTGGACCCAAATGCTGTTCAAAATTTTTGTCATTCACGCCACCGGTTCATGTTTGGGGCTGCATGGCTTGAGAATAATGATCTTGAAAGGGAAGTTCGAGCTTCGTGGGGTCAGGGTCATCGCGACTTAGCTTCGAAGCTTGCGACTACTGCTAGATGGCTGCAGTTATGGAAGTCCCGTACCTTTGGGAATGTTCCCAAAAGGCTTCGGTCAATTCGGACTAGGCTTCAATCTTTGGCTTGGCGACGTCAGACTCGTGAGGTGCTTGATAAAATGCGTCAGTTGCGGGCTGAATATAATGATTTGTTAAAAGCGGAGGAGGCTCTATGGCATCAACGTTCCCGGATTTCTTGGCTCAAGATGGGGGACATAAATACACGGTTCTTCCATAAGAAGGCTTCTTTGCGACGAGTTAGAAACGCAATTGTGGGTATTGAGGATGACTCGGGTATGTGGAAGGATGATGATGAAGAAGTGACTCGGGTTCTAACACATTATTTCTCCGATCTGTTTGCTACCCGAAGTCCTTCTCATGAGGAGATTGATAAGATTGTGGGTGATGTTCCGGCTCTTCTGACAGAGGAGCAATAGACGTTCCTTGCACGCCCGTTCTCACCGCAAGAGGTCTTCGATGCTCTCCAAATGATGGGCCCGTATAAGGCACCAGGTATTGACGGTTTCCCTCCCATATTCTTTCAGAAATTCTGGCCATCTACTGGACATGAGATCACGGAAACTTGCTTGGGCATTCTTAATAATGGTGATGACGTTCTTCCGTTTAATCATACTCTTCTTGTGTTGATCCCTAAAATCCGTCAGCCTCGTCGGCCGGCAGATTTTAGACCAATCAGCCTATGTATGGTTATTTACAAAATTGTTTCGAAGGCAATTGCTAATCGGCTGAAGTATGTCATGGACATTATTATTTCGCCAAATTAGAGTGCCTTTTTGCCAAGCCGACTTATTTCGGATAACTTCGTGATTGCTTATGAGCTGCTTCACACCATGGATACGCGGATAAAGGGTAAAAAAGGAATGATGGCATTCAAAGCGGACATGAGCAAAGCTTACGATAGGGTGGAATGGAATTATCTTTGTGCAATCATGCAGAAAATGGGTTTTTAGTCAGAATTGGATCTCTCTTATCATGAATTGCGTCTCCACGGTCCGCTATTCTTTTGTTCGCAATGGGGAGGTGGTTGGTAATGTTATTCCACAACGCGGGCTACGACAAGGGTGTCCTCTATCCCCTTACCTATTTCTATTATGTACTGAAGGTTTATCTCATTCTTTGTTTGATGCTAGCAGGAATGGTCATGTCACTCCCATGCGTGCCTCTAGAAGAGGGCCCCCGATTTCTCATCTGTTGTTTGCTGATGATAGTATTTTCTTCACGCGAGCTGATTCAGAAGAAGTACAATCGCTTCTTAGCATTTTACAGGATTACGAGAAGGCGTCAGGTCAGCAAATTAATCTTCAGAAATCGTCGGCTATGTTCTCATCCAATGTTCCAATTGCACAACGGGAGTTGCTTTGTGGTATGGCAGGTGTTCAATTAGTTTGTATGTTTGATAAGTATTTGGGTTTACCTTCCAAGATAGGAAGATCGAGGTCTCAACCATTCTCAGGCATTCTTGAAAGAATCAGTAAGAGACTCAATGGCTATTCGGAGAAGTTCCTCTCGACGGCAGGAAAAGAGGTTCTCATTAAAGATGTTATACAAGCCATTCCTAGTTATTCAATGTCTTGCTTTCTGCTGCCTTTGTCTCTTTGTGAGAAGATTGAACAACTGATCCGTGATTTCTGGTGGAATAGAAAATATGGTAAGGGAATTTGTTGGATTGCTTGGGACCATATGAAGAAACCTAAAGTTGCAGGTGGTTTAGGCTTCCGTGACTTTCATGCTTTCAATCTTTCTCTCTTGGCTAAACAAGGTTGGCGGCTACTAACAAAGCCTGATTCCCTAATGGCTAAGGTTCTGAAGGCGAAGTATTTCCCCACGTCGGATTTTCTGCATGCTCAGTCTGGCACGAATCCGTCTCAGGTTTGGCGTGGTATTTTTGCTGGGAAAACTATTTTGGATAGAGGTTTTTATCAAATTGTTGGGGATGGGACATCGATTAATCTGTTTGAGGGACGATGGATTCCGCGTCCGTTCGGGTTCAAGGTTTGCTCTCCCAATTCCTATAATGTTAATCTACGAGTTTGTGATCTTATTGACAGGGATACTCGACAGTGGAGGACGGATCACCTTGATACCTTCCTAAATCCAGCCGATATCTATTGGGTAAAGCAAATTGTTTTACCGGTTACGGATCAGACTGATTCTTGGTCTTGGTTTTTTGATAAAAAAGGGTGCTATTCCGTAAAATCTGGCTATCATGTGGCTATGGATCTTCTTCAGCCGACAGTTGCGGGGGGAAGTTCGAATGGTGGAACAAAGTTTCTCACCAAACGTTGGTCGACGAGGCTTCATAATCGAGCAATTTTTACCACTTGGCGTGTGTTTCATGAAGCTCTCCCAACTACGCATAATCTGTCCAAGCGGGGGGGGGGGGGGGGTGCACGTTCCTGTGTTGTGCTCATGGTGTAACAAGTCTGACGAAACGGAAGCCCATATCTTCCTTCGGTGTAAAAATACTGATTTGGTTTGGGATCGGGTCCTGGGGGATCGTGTATGTCACAAGAAACACTCATCGATTCAGGAATGGATTTTTGAATCCATGAATGAGTTGTCGGCGGAGGAAAGAGTACGGCTAGTGGCTACAGTGTGGGTGGTATGACGGCATCGGAATTTACGTATTTTCGAAAATAAACACGCCACTATCGATGAAGTGGTGCATCAAATATGCATGACCATAGATGAATTTAATCGCGCCACACTTCCGGAAATCGATCATAGTCAGGGGGGTAATGGGTTCACCGAAAGTTTACCGTCGTCGACGATCACTTGGCAGCCACCACAGGAAGGTTGGGTGAAGTTAAATTGTGACGGAGCGTGGAATCAAATCAACGAACAAGCTGCTATTGGTGTAGTTCTTCGGGATTCAATGGGTCGTACGGTCGCTTCGATGGCAGGGAGGATTCCTTGGGTCTCTTCTCCACGACTTGCAGAAGCTATGGCTCTCCGAGAGGGTCTTCTTCTCGCAGCTAGGTTGGGGATCTCGAAGCTGCAGATGGAGGTGGATCTCCAAATCATTCCCGCCTACCTATCGCTTTCGACGAAGGAAATCTTGGACCGTTCTCTGTTCGGATTGATCATGGAGGATTGCCGTCTCTTCTGCTCTTGGTTCTCTGACGTTATAGTAGTGTGGAGGCCGCGAAACTCAAATAGGCTAGCTCACTGTTTCGCTCAAAATGGACTTTTATTAACTGATTTTAGGGTTTAGATGGGTGTGACCCCTCCATGGGCAAATGACTGTAGCTTAAATGATTTGGTTCATTCGAACCATGGTTAATGAAAGTCTCATCTTTTCCTCAAAAAAAAAGATTATTTTACATGAAGCAAATACTAAAATATATTTTATAGGAGCCTGCAGCTTCTTGGTATCATCAATGGAAACAAAGACTTTGTTCACTAGGAGTTTGTGATGCACATTGCTGGGTATCATCAATGGAACAAAGACTTTGTTCACTAGTCTGAGTTTGTTGAGTAGTAACTGACAGACACGAATGGTTGAGTAAGGAATCAACATTCAAACAGTGGCGAATAAACTTTTAAATAATGTAAAGAAGCATACTGCTGCATACACCTAGTATGTAACAATAGTTTCGCTCTTAATCTGATTCATGAAGAACTCAAAATACCTGCACACACCTAGTTTGTAACAATAGCTTTGAGCTAGTCTTTCGCTCTTGCAACGAAGAGTAGATTGGTAGGCATTCACTCCCGTGGGTGAACTATGAAACCCAAGCATCAAAGGCTGGCTGGAGTTGACGATGAGTCGCGAGTCTTCGCTCTGCACATTGCCATATTTTGCGGGGGAATTTGCTCGGAATATATTCACAAGGAACAGCATGAAGAGCTCCTTTGCACAGCCTTCCTTTTAAAGGAGCTGAGAAGCTTCTCTTAGAAGAATTCTGCTTGATTGAGAAACCCTCAACTATAATTATATTACAGTATGACCTCTGTAAGAACCAAGTTGATGGTTGGGTCTAAATGCCTCCAAGATACAAGATGCAGCATATTAAATCCCACCAATTACAAGTACAGGTACTACTAACTCGTCAGTTGTTCATTCTTTCTTAGCAGAGTGACAGTCATTTCGTTTTGATCAACTGTATTCAACATCAGCCAAGTCTCAAGAGGAGACGAGTATGTTGCTGCCGCAGAGATTCAACTTGGGCACACATTCCAGATACACACGTTTAACTTCTGTAGCACCACAATTTTTTGAAATTCAAGCAAACAAATTGGAATCAATTCTTCTTATTTTTTTTTGATAAAACGTGCAGAATTTCATTAAAAACGGAGCGAGCCGCGGAAACAAAAGTTATACAACATCCCAGGAGGCATATAGATACTAGAAACTATGTACAACAACCCCATGCAAAAGGTGCGCAACATATGTACAATACAGAGCCAAAAAACCCTTAGCTAGATTGGGAAACGCATCGTAGAGCTGCTCTAGCTAGGGAGTGCGCGCAAGAAACATCCGATCTGGGAACCTTCTGGAGTTGACAAAAATCTAGCTTAGCTGCCTCCTGGTAGATTAGTGCAGCAACGGGCTCGTCTCCATAAGCAAAGCTCTCACGTCTCTGTAATTGAACAAGAGCAGTGAGACAGTCTGTTAGAATGGTAATATGCGTAAATTTTAAATGAACAGCTACTGAAACAGCGAAGTATATAGCAAGTAGTTCGGTTTGCAAAGGAGAAGTAGTTCTCCTTCGGAACTTGAAGGAATGTGAGACTCCCTGGTCGGTACAAAGATAGATGCCCATGCCGGCAAGGGGTGCCTGTTGCTTCCAAGCTCCGTCCACTTGGATTGTGCAGCTTCTTTGTGATGCCGTTGGGAGCTGTTGTTGCTGTAGAATCAAAGAGCTCGCTGGGGTGTCTGTTGTAGGATATGGGTGCGCCGTGCCGGGCGTTCTTGTGTGGGCAAGAAGTAATTCTTGGTAGTGTTGGCGTTGCAAAGCATGCGCCATTCCGCTATCCCATGGTGTGGAGTTGAAGATGATGGCATTCCTTGTCTTCCAAGTTGCCCATAAGAAGGCCGTGAGGTGCCATAGTTGTTGGGGTTGGCGCTCATATAGCATTAGCGACTCTTTTAGCCACGAAGAAGCGGGCAAGTTTCCGATGCAGCGGAAAACATCAGGGTAGGATTGGGGGCTTGTTGCCAGGCCTGCCTGACCATGGGACATTCGAGAAACAAATGGTACACTGTTTCTGGATGTGAGCAGCAAATGGGACATAGGGTGTCGAAGTTTGGGTTACGCGCTGCACGATTGGTGTTGGTGGGAAGAGTATTGTGCAGGATTTTACAGAGAAAGATGGTGAGCTTGGGGAGTAGTGGAAGGCCCCACAATTTACCCCAAATAGGGTCACGATCAACACGTGTTGTAGCTGTGAAGTATCCTGCCGGGTAATAGGTTGGCAAGGATGCGGTTTGTAAGAAGTTGTAGCCGGAACGGACCGTATAGGTTCCTGTTCTGGTGTATGGCCATATCAGCCGATCTGGCTGTCCCGGGGGAAATAATTGAATTGAGGAGATCAGATTTACCAAAAAAGGGGGGATGAGCGTGCTGAGTTTTTGGATGTCCCATGTTTGATTGGAGTTAGAAGATAGTAGAAAATCGGAAACCTTGTAGTTGGAAAGGGAAGAATCGTGCAGGAGTATCGAGAGAGTGACAGTGAGATCTGGGATCCAACGATCGGAGCCAAATTTGACCTCTTGACCATTTCCAATTTGCCATATGAAGCCCTGTTGCAAGAGTGTGGCTGCTGAAGCAACGCTTTTCCATGCCCATGAAGAGTGTTGGGTGTGTGTGAGATTGAAGGGCTGATTCGCATGGGTGCGACCATATTTGGGAAGCAGCACTTGCGATATGAGGGTTGATGGTCGGGTGTATAACTGCCAACTTTTAGCGGCTAGCAAAGCCAGGTTGAGCCATAGAGGGTTTCTTAGCCCGAGGCCTCCATCAGACTCAACTTCCAAATAACAGATTGGGGGATGGAGAAGGGTGAGTGGCGATGAGTGTGGTTATTGAGGAATTTGGATATGGAGCGAGCGATGGCTTGGTGAGTGGACTGGGGAAGTTGTACGGAAGACGCAATGTATGATTGATAGGAAGAGAGGACAGTGTTTGCAAGGATAAGACGACCTGCTTGGTTAAGGAATTTGGATTGCCAAGATGCCAGTTCGTTATGGATCTTGTCTAAGACAAAAGAGCAGGCTTGCCTTTTGTTCTTATCCTTTCCTAGGAGGAGGCCCAGGTAGGTTGTTTGGAGTGAAGCCGGCTGGATACGAAGGCGTGAGCTATAGAAAAGGCTTAAATCCTGTGGGACAGAGGGGCTGAAGTGCAGGGTGGATTTGGCTAGATTAATTTGTTGGCCAGAGACGAGGCCGAATTCATCTAAGGTAGAGTTTAAAGCATCGCATGAGTCGAGGTTCGGTCGGAAGAAGAGTAGGCAATCGTCTGCGAAGAAGAGATGGGAAAGAGAGGGGCTCGATCGACAGAGTTTGATACCTGGAACAGTGTTGGTGGAGTCCAGGTGTTGGAGTTGTGAGAAGAGGGCTTCTAGATAGATGATGAAGAGGTATGGAGAGAGAGGGTCTCCTTGGCGGAGTCCTGCTTCGGGTTGGAAATAGTTACTCTCTACTCCATTGACTAAACAGGAGTATGAGGCCGTAGTAACGCATTCCTTTATAAGGGTAATCCAGAATGGCGGGAAACCCAAGTGGGATAGACACTTAAATAGGAAGTGCCAGTTTACCCGATCAAAAGCTTTGCTCATGTCGAGCTTTAAAGCGGCTAAATGAGTTCCCGAGTATTGGTTTCTGATTTTGGCGAAGAGTTCATTTGCGAGGAGGGTGTTATCAGAAATGGATCTTCCAGGGACGAAGGTGGACTGCTGCGGGGAAATGATGTCAGGGATGATGAGTTTAAGTCGATTGACAAGCACCTTTGATATGATTTTATAGGTAGTATTGCATAGGATGATTGGCCGGAAGTCCGCGGTGGATTGGGGGTCTGGTACTTTGGGGATAAGGGTAATGAAGGTACGGTTCCATTCTTTGAGAAGGTTTCCGGAATTGAGGAAGGATAGGACAGCTTGAGTTACCTGCGGTCCCACTATATCCCAAGATGCTTGGAAGAAGCATGGGGGGTAGCCATCAGGTCCTGGGGTTTTGTATGGCCCTAGGTCGAAGAGAGCTTTCCGAACTTCCTCTGCGGTGAAGGGAAAATTTAGAATGGAAATGTGACGATCGGAGAGGCGGGTTGTAAAGGAGTTCCAGCCTTTCCAGGAGTGTATAGAGGAGGATTGGTTGGATGGCGAGCTTCCGTTGAACAGGGATTTGAAGTGGTTTACGAAGAGTGTAGTAATCTCTTCAGGCTGAGAAATAGTTTGCCCTGTTGGAACGGAGTGAGGTGATGCGGGTTCGGCATTTGCGAAGTCGGAAGACATTTTGGAAATATTTGGTATTGCGATCCCCTTCCTTCAACCACCGTATTTTAGCTCGTTGGGCCCAATATTGTTCTTCCTGCAGTAGGAGATCTTCTAGCTCGCGACGGCAGCTGAGCTCCTCCTCGAAAGTGGAGTTGGTGCTGGCGGAGATGTTCTGGAGCTTGATGTGGGCCTGTTTGATCTGGCGGCTGAGATGGCCAATCCCATTTTTGTGCCATTGTCTGAGTTGTCCGCGAAGCATCTTGAGGTGACACATTACTTGGAAGGATGGAGAACCAGACACTGGAACATTCCAGCAATGTCTGATTATATCCTTGCATTCCGGGTGACGAAGCCAGTAAGCCTCAAAACGGAATTGAGTTCGTTTTGGAGGCTGGGGCCCACGAATAAAGGTGATGGTGGCTCCATGATCCGATGCGACAATTGGAAGGTTAAGCAGGTAGGATTGTGGGAATAAGGAAGCCCATTCGGGGTTGATGAACCCACGATCTAGTCTCTCATAAGTGGTGTGAGGATCCGGTCTGTTATTACACCAAGTGAAATGACAGCCACGGTGTTCAAGCTCTAGAGGTGAGTAAGAAAGCGTTTGAAGCAGGCAGCCCCAGGGGTGGAGTTTCTATGGATGCCCCATTTGTCCTGACGACCCAAAACTTGGTTAAAATCTCCTAGGCAAAGGAGCTGTCCCCTTATGGCCATTAGTTTGGTTTGGATGGTTTTCCAAACTAGAGGTCTCTCTGTGAGGAACGGGGAGCCATAAACGCAAGCAATGTGGAAGGAGCCGACAGTAGAGGCATAGAAACCGAGAATGATGTGTGGGTCTTTGTAAATAGTGGTGAAAGAGACTGATGGTTTCCAAGCTACTAGTAGGCCCCCTTTTGTGCCCATAGCGTCAATACCGCCAACTGAACTATAGCCCCATTTCGAAGTGAATGAAGCTGCCTGGGAGACAGGTGCTTTTGTTTCACAGAGAAACAAGAGGTGTGGCTTATATTCGAGGGCGTATCTGTGTGATGTGTCAATTGTCAAGGGCCGCCCCATCCCTCGACAATTCAAAGCAAGAAGCGTCATGGCGATTGCCGTGGCTAATGAGGGCCAGCCACGGGAAACCCACAGTGGTATCGGAGGAGTAGTTTAGAATGTAATAGCACTGAACGTTTATATGAAGGCGGGGGCCAAGAAACAGAGTCATGAACAGAAAAGAAAGCAGAGAATGTTAGAATACAACACTTACTAGGGATTGCCTCCGTTAGGGGAAAAGTTGCTGCTTTCCTCTTCCTTGATGGGTTCTGCGAGGCCGCAGAAGATCTTTGTCTTTTGGGGGGCTTCTCCGGTAGGCTGTCTTCTCCCCGTTTACGTTTTAGGAGGGAAGTTGGCCATGGAAGCGGGGACGAAGGGGGGGAGTTAACAGTGCTGTCAGTGTCACTGTGAAATTCCGGCCCCGGAGAGAATCCTTCTGTGCGAAGGAGCCTTCATCACCACCAACACCCCCTGCCATTCTCCCTAGTCTCTCCCTCTCTGTCTCTCTCTCCCTCTGTTTCTGCCTCTCTTCTCTGTCCAGAAACAGAGACCCAGCAGCAGCAGCGGCGGCAAACTCCGAATCCGCCACCACCACCACCACCACTGCCGACGGGAACCACCCCCGAACAACCCCCTGCTCTTCTCCCTCTTACTTCCTACCTCTCTCTGCTCTGTCTCATCCTCATCCCTGTTCGAAAACAGAGACAAAGGCAGCAGCAATCGACACCCAAAACAGAGCACGCCGCCACCACCGTCGGCCATTAAAACCGGCGAAAGCTTCGGGTGAACTCCACCCGAACCAAACAGAGCCACCCACCCCTATCTCTGCATCTCTCTGGCCTCTAAGAGGTCCGAACAGGCCATTAGGATCATCGACCGGAGCTGGGGAAGCCCCAATCGCCGGCGTCGAGCTCCACTTTCCGGCGAGTTTTTCGACAACCCGACCCGCTTCGTTTTTCAACCGATTCTCGCGATTCTTGGAGTGGGTAAGATCTAAATCACCTCCTGAGTTGTTTTATGCAATCAAAACCATGTTTTTGTAGCACGAATTCATATTTTTCATTTCCCTTTTCTTTAAAGACAATGTAAACTTTATTGATATAACGTACAATTACATCAATACATTTCGGTCTATATGAAAACTAAGACTTATTTTTGCTTTAACCCCAGACAAACATTCTTAAGTTTAGCCCTTATTTCATTTTAGCCCACACACTTCAAGTTAGCCCTTATTTCATTCTTAACCCTCACAATAGCTTCAAATTAGTCCTTATTTCATTCATACCCCCAGATGTTTAGCTTATTTTCTTAAGGTGACTTTATTCATGTCATTTTATGTACTTTCAACAACAATTAAGTAATCGGTATTACTTCTAAAAAAATAACCGGCATCCATTTTTTTCAAAGAATCGGGCATCATTTCTTTGTGAGGATTACATTATATAGGTGGGTTCGAACCCGAGACCTCATGCAGGGATTTCAAAACCTCATGCAGGGATTTCAAACGCTCTACCGCTAGCACCCATTTGCAACGGGCATCCATTTTAAGTTAACTATATCTACATTCAGGCCGATATCAATTTTAGCTCTCAGTGCACTAATTTTTTTGATTCGCCCCTGCTTTCAATGTCTCACCTCACAGGTTTCTGCATTCAGTTGGTTAAATCTCACAGGTTTCTGCATTCAGTTAGTTAAGATTGTCTTCATATTTATTTATTTATTTATTTATTTGAAATAAACTCCATTAAATCAGGCACTAACGCCAATTAAGTCATCAGCAAGTACAATTTCGGCCCAATCGGGTTCTACCCAATTCCAAACTGTGTTTTGTGGTGCAAAATACCCTGCTTGGCAAAATAGTGAGCACATTTGTTTCTTCCTCTAACTGCCCAACCCATATGGTGAATAGTTTCATCACCGAGCAAGCTTATGCACTCATCAACTACATCCAATGCTTCGGAAATGTCAGCAGCCTGCTCATCTCGTCCTCGTCGCACATCGTTCAAGCCAAGCTTAACAAGATTCGGATAATCACTCTCAGAAGCGAGCGATTTTAACCCCAGGCGGAGAGCGAGTCTGATACCTTCTCGAACCCCAAAAGCTTCCACTAACTTTTCCAAACTTCCAAAGGGAAGCTCGCAAACTTTCCCGGCGACGAACAACCCATACTCATCTCTAATAACCACTCCTGCCGTGCTTTGTTTACGTCGAGTGTCCCAGGTAGCATCCGAATTGACCTTCCACCATCCCGTTGAGGGTGGCTGCCAATGTACCTCAACCGAAGCCACCCCAACCACCGCCTGTTTCGTGGCTGTGCTTGATCCCATTACCGGCATGGACTGCAACAAACTGTCCAGCACCTCCTTATTCGTCATCCTCTGATTTTGAAAACTTGCTTATTCCTCCCCCACCACAACGCCCACACTCCACCCGTCAATAGTTTTCGTTCCTCCACAAGAAGGCTATCAAAGCAATCTTTGAACCAAACGTCGAAATTACCGGCGATTGTTTTGCAAAAACTATCTCCGAAACATAAATCCCAAAACTTTTTGGCTTTTTTACATCTCATAAAGAGATGGGATTCCGTTTCTGGTTCTCGATTGCAAAGAGGACACCTCTCGTCAATCTCTACTCCTTTGTGACTAAGATTCCTCCTAACCGAAAGACTATAATTAATAGTTCTCCACGCAGGGAACAAGAGTTTTTCGGGACCACTTGCGCCCAATATTTTTTCCACCACGAAGGAAGGTAGCTACCGTCCACCTCCACTCGGCTGCTCCATGTTCTCTCGTTGATGATCTGAAACCCCAATTTCACGGAGTAGTGTCCATCGTCTTCAAAATGCCATATCAAGGGATCGGGCCTGTCCTCCTCAGGGATTATAAATCCCACAATCTTATCAACATCCTCCTTCCAAAACAGCCGGTTCAACTTGTCGACATCCCAAGTGCGATGTGTAGTCCATAAGTCCGCCACTTTCAGTTCTTGTAGTTCGAGAGAAGAGACCGGCGTCATTGGTTTGAAACTAGATGCACCATGTATCCAAGGGTCTGAGAAAGCTCGGATATTTTGGCCATTACCAATCACCCATCTAGCACCCTTCATCACTACCTTTTTTTCCATCTAAAATAATTCTCCAAACAAAGGAACTTCTATTATCCGCTTTAGCCTGCAAAATGCCCGTTGAATCGTAGTATTTCTTCCTCAACACCCTAGCGATCAAAGAGGATCGCCGATATAGAAGCCGCCAAAATTGTTTTCCAAGCATTGCTATGTTGAAGTTTCGGAAATCCCTCAACCCGAGCCCTCCCACATCTTTTGAACACTTGAGCTTCTCCTTAGACATCCAATGAATAGAACTATTACCTTCTTTGGAACCCCACCAGAAATTTTCGATTGCTCTATCTAGCTTATCGCAAAGACCCTGAGGAAGAAGAAGACAACTCATCTCATACACCGAAACCACTTGAGCCACCTCCTTGATGAGAATCTCTTTGCCTGCATAAGAAAGTTTCTTCTCCATCCAGTCATCCACACTTTGAGCTTGTTTTCCACCCTTTCCCATATATGACTAAAATTTAGCATCATCTTCCTGCCAATAGAAGTTGGTAGGCCCAAATAACGTTCGTGAAGATCTTCCAACTTCTTTCCACACAAATGGCTAAGAGCTAGTTGACGATCTTTGGAAAGATTATTAGAGAAAACAACCGGAGACATTTCGTGATTAATCTTTTGCCCTGTAGCCTTCTCAAAGTCCTGCAATAGAGTTGTTTGAACTACAATTTCATCTTCATCTGCCTTTGAGAACAACATACTATCGTCTGCAAAAAATAAGTGGGAGATTGCTGGCCCATTACGCGAAGCCGTAACACCCGTTAACCGTCCACAACTCATATAATGAGAGAGAGCACGAGAAAGCACTTATCCACATAACAAATATAAGTAAGGTGATAAGGGACAACCTAACAAATATAAGTAAGGTGATAAGGGACAACCTTGACGAAGGACTCGCTCTAGCCTAATGAAACCCACCGCTCGCCCCTTAAAATTGATCGAGAACGTTGCTGTCGAGACACAATCCATCACGAGATTGATCCATCTGGATCCGAACCCCATTTTGTGGAGAACATGGCCTAAGAAATTCCATTCCACTCGGTCATACGCCTTACTAATGTCAATCTTCAACGCCATATAGCCCTCTTTGCCTTTTTTCCGCGTTTTGATCGAATGAAGCAATTCGAAATCCAAAACCACATTATTAGTAATCAGGCGGCCCGACACAAAGGCACGTTGATTTTCAGTAATCAATCGTGGGAGAACCTGTTTGAATCTGTTTCCATTGTCTTCGTAACCAATTTATACATTATAGTACACAAACTGATTGGTCTAAAATCAGTCGGTTTGCAAACTTGTTTCACTTTGGGGATAAGTGTGATTAGTTTATGATTAAATTTCTCCACACTACTCACATCATAAGAATACTAAGAACACATTCACATACCTCATCACCAATAACCTCCCAATACTTCTGGCTGAACAGTGCAGGGAACCCATCGATCCCTGGGGACTTAGTAGGACCCATCTGCTCAAGACTAGCCTCAATTTCACCTCGAGTATAAACCAAATCCATCATGATCCGATCATCATCAGAGATGGCGGTGGTAACATGTTGCAGCAGTTGTGCCATCTCCCCTTCTTTAGGTAAGTTCGTGGAGAAAATATTCTTGAAGTAGTCTTCAAGAGCCTGGACGATATCACCGTCAGACGTTTTCCAACTACCGTCCGTTGCTTCAATCCCTCTAATAGCATTCTTTGCCCGTCTTCCTGAAGCTTTCTGATGAAAGAACTTTATGTTTCGGTCCCCTTTTTCAAGCCACATAACTCTCGAACGCTGCGCCCAATAACTCTCTTCTTGCAAAAGAGGGTCATTAATGTTTCGCCGAACCCCTTGAATTCTCCTAATAACCTGTATTGATTGTCTTCTAGAGGCCAAAAATGCCAACAACTTCTTAGCCTTTACAATACGATTATGAAAGTTGCTCAAGGTTTGCTTACCCCAGATCTTCAACTCCTCACCCAGCCGCTCCAACTTCTGCTCGACACCAGCCCCTTCCTGCTCGTACTCCCAAACACGAAGAATCTGATCCACACACCTATCATGTTCAGACCATATCCCTGATAGCACCTTTTTAGGGGCTATATATTAATTCTATTTTCCACAATATCATGAGATATTTGAGCTTAATTGTAAGATAATATGTTGCGTTTTAGCACTTGAGGCTTCATATGCACTATAATGTTAGTCCGGGAGTTTCTATGCATATTTAGATGTTATTTGTCAAATATAATCGCTTGGTATGTTTTTTCATGTTGTCTTGGCAGGAAATGATGCTAATCAGTTGATAGGAGGCATGGAACGAACTTCGGAAACAATGGGAGCTCAAGTGGAACAAAGAGAAGCAAAGTTGGAAGAGCTAGGATGACCAACCTTCACTATTTTCAATGCTCAGGAAAATATAAAATGCATTTGAGAGTGATACCGGTGCCAAATGAAAGTATACTCAAAGAGCTTTCCAACGATAGGTCACAGAGCTTAATCGGAGTCCGGGTGAGAGAGTAATGGCCCGCGCAAGATCAGCTTACAATTTTTGCCGGGAATTACAAATTGGAGGGGCTGAAATGCAATTTTAGCCAAAGTACATTAAAAACTCGTCCCCAACTGGTAAAAACGGGAGAGAAGACCTAGAGGGAAATCATAGACACACGGGACACCATTGGAGAGCATCTTGGAGCTTGGGGATTGCACGGATTCGTCGGAGCTTTGCCTATTTCACCGTTTGATCACTTCTTCTCTTCTCTTTATCATTCTGTGGAGAAACTTTGTATCTTTTTATTTCCATGAGCAGCTAGATTCTTTTCTAGGCTCTATGGAGAGCCTAGGGTTATGTTATACTTTGCTTTTCCAGATTATTGATATTGATACATGTTTTGGATCATTGATTATGATGAATATTCAACTCTTTTGGTGTATTGTTGAACTAGGGTTATTGACACACCCGAATTATGAGATGAATGACCATTAGAGAATGGTTTTGCTTCACGATTATGTTATCTTACTTAATGGTTAATTTAGTTTAGTTATTGTTCATGTTCTTTGCTTAATCCTTAGCAACAATGAAGTAGTTGTGTTAATGACTTAGAATTGCATGTTTTAGTATGTTAATGAACTCTTCATAACTTGCTAATATGTGTAATTTAGTTATTTTATCTCTCTTTCTAGAATTATGCTTGTTTTCGTAGTTTTGGTTGTTTTCTCTCATTTTGTAGGTGAAATTGTGATTTGGAACGCAAGAGACTAGCCTAGGAGGGCCAAACAATGAATTAAATAAACTTGGAGCGCTTGATTGGAAGCTTTTTGAAGATTTGGGGGTCCAAGTGAGAAGAAAAGCGAAGGAAGAAGGACAAAGTTACATCAACAGGGCCTATTTGAAGATAATCTAACGGGATTGGGGTTATAGTGGAGCTTTTTAAAAGATTTAAGGGCTGCAGTGTAGTGTTCTTAACGGATCTGGGGTCTAATTATAGTATTCTAAAAGTTTTACGAAGAGCCGGGGGTATTTTAAAAAGTATCCGCAAACAAAGGGGGGTCTTTTTGCAATATTCTCTAAACAGCTCATCACGCCAGACCCTTTCTTTCTCTCTCCCCGATGGTTTTATCACAGAATGAACCAGAGCAGCCACGGACGTTCGACCGAAGCTTCGACGAAGCCCAATAAACGCCTCAAATCGCGACGGAATCAAACCGAATTGGGTGCAAAATGCTCCTCAGCCCACACTCTCTCTACAAATACCCTCAATTTGGCCCAAAAGGAAAGAACCAAGAAAGCCCTAATTCAACCTAGGGTTCATGAAGGTCTGAAAATCAACAAAAGAGGAGGTTTGGGACGAATTAGACGGTTTAGATGAGTTCTTAGAGGCCAAGAAACCTATAAGAAGCGTCTATATAAACTGAGAACGAAGAATTGAAGGCTCTATTTGACCCATTTTCGGCTCACAGTGCTCTGTTCCATTTTCTGCTTTCTCCTCTCTCTCTCTCTCTCTCTCTCTCTCTCTCTCTCTCTTTGATTTCGCCCATATTTGGGTCGTTCTTGAGCTAGAACGTTGAAAGAGGAAGAGAGGGAGAGAGGAGCATCGTTCTGTACCCAATTTCTAGGCTGTTTTGTAGCGATTTTGGAATTGTTCTGCTGCTGCTCTGTTTCTACTCCCGCTACTGTAGCAGCTATTTGGTTGCTAGTTTTAATTCATTTTGGGTAGTTTTGATACAAGTTGGGTTGTTTTGCTCTTCACTTTGAACTATAGCTTGTGTATTGGGGTTGAATTTGAGAAGAACTTGTGTATTCTTGAGTTTTGAGGTTGAAATATATGGAAATCTATTTGAATATGTTGGTGAAATCTCTTCTTCAACTCAATAACATGCTTAGCTAGTTTATTTGTTGGGTTACCTGATGAAGTTGGATGGCTTGTTGTTAAGTTTTCAATTTTTCTTCAAATTGTCACAAGTTGGGATGTTGAGTTCATTGAATTCGTGTGTCGAAAGACAAATCCGAATTGTGGCTTAATCTTGTATGTGGACTCAATTAGATGAGTACATGTCCTTGATGCTTGACATAACTCGATTTTGGGTTTCACTATTGAATTCATGAGCTAGACAATTCATCTTTGCTTTAGAATCCACGTTTCTTCAATTGAAAAATATTTTGTTGTTGAAATTCACTTGCAAGTTCTCTAGCAAAGTCAATTGACCCAACTTCAATCTCTTGAATCGTAGTGTTAGTAGTCGTTTAGTTTATTTCTTAGTTTCAAACACAACTTGCTCCATCACTTAGGTGGTGGATTTGATAGCTTGGCTAGCTCTAAAGCCTATGGGAAATTTCCTTTATCGCTTTAGTTAGTCGTTTTATACTCTTTATTCTACTTTAGCAATTCACTCTCTAACCCTCCTCTCCTTGTGGATTCCACTCCGGACTTACCGGATAATATTACTTGAGACGATATCCTATACTTGGGATTAATTTGGCGAACAAGCTACCCGGAATTTCTAGTACTTAGGTGGAGTGCTCGACGGAGACTTGGCTTAGGGTGATAGAGAATATGAACACAATCCGTAATCAATGAGACTGAAAGGTAATTTGAATAGGATTGGCCATTTAGGTAGACGGAGGTGGACCGAGAGGACCCAAAGTAGACCGAGACATAACATGCATGAGATCGACAGAAGATTGCAGTAACTAGTAACCTGGCATAACTGAATTAGGATTAGCGTGTTTCAATACAGTGTCCAGAATTGTCTAACAGCCCTAGGTGATCCATAGATCGCCTAGTCTTTCTCCATAATTGATTAAATGGTGTTTAATTATAAATCCAAAAACATTGTCTTTTCATTATTTTAATACAGCCACTTGTTTGGGGGTGGCAAACTCTTAAACCATCAAACATTACTCTTGGTTACTTCACTCTTAACTAATATTATAACTAAATAATCTCGTGATTGTCCTCGTGGGATCGATAACTCGGGGTTGAAATACTACCCTATATTAGTTGAACTGTGCACTTGCGGTAACACGTAAGAAAGCGTGTCAAGCTTTTGGCGCCGTTGCCGGGGACAGCGGTAGATTGTTTAGTTAGAAATTAGTTTGGAGTTTTTATTTTATTTTTAATTTAGTTACTATCTGTTTACCTCACGGGTGTGCTAGTGTTGTCTTCTCAGGTAGGTATGGCGGAAGCCCAAGGGCAGATTAGCCTCACGATGGAGCAGCTACAAGTTATGGTGGCTGCAGCCGTAGAGAAAGCACTAGCGGCAACATCTAGACCGCAGCGGACCTCAATGCCGTACAACCGTTCTGGAAAAGCAATAATCCAGGCATTTGAGGCGAATCTTAAAGGAAGGGAGCCAGCAATTGTGGTGCCACAAATTCAGGCCGAGAGCTTCTTCCTAAAGCTAAGTGCCATCCAATTTTCTCTGGAACAGTGCACCTTTGCTGGTACATATGAGGAAGGCCCACATGAATTTAATGGGAGATTTCAGAGCCATTGTGGGCTAATTCACTATAGTGGGGGCACTTCTGAATCAATTAAGCTGATGCTCTTCCCTCATTGTCTCAAGGGAGCTACTGTGGATTGGCTAGATTCGTTGCCATCCAACTAAATCAAGACGTGTGAAGAGTGTGCCTCCTTGTTCATGGGTTCATTTTTTCCCATCTCACGCATGATTCAGCTCCAGAACGAGATATGGTCATTCAAGCAGAAGCAGCATGAATCTATGGTCAAAGCATGGGAGCGTCTCAACTGCTTGCTACGCAAATGCCCCAACCATGGAATTTCCAAAGCCCATATCATCCAAATCTTTTATGATGCACTTGGAAATCTTGACAAAGACAATATTGACAGAGAAGCTGGGGGTAATTTCTTGTTCAAATGCGATGAGGAGGGTGCATATGAGCTTATGAGACGTGTGGTGGAGTACGAGGAGAGTTTGGATTATGAGTCCCACCAGCAAGAACTGAGGAAGCAAAATACAATTGATTATGGAACAATTCAGGTGAATGCGGTGGAGGCAGTGCATGAAGCAGTTGTTTCAGAGTTGCAGCAGCAACAACAAGATTTAGCTTCAGAGTTGGCTGAGCTGAGACGAGTGATGAAAGTGATGGGTCAGCACGTGATGTTCATGATTGCAGAGAGCACTACTTTTGCAGTTGCACTCCGGGAAGCTCTAGCAGATGTTAAGGATCTTAAGCAGCAACTCGAATACAGAACACTAGAACACAATGTGGTTGCATCTGGGGAACATGTTCAGGCCATCACCACTCGCAGTGGTACAACAATCAAAGACCCTCCATACCCCAGTCATGCCAGAGCTGTAGAGTCAAAGGATAAGGAGCATGAGATTTTCGAATCTATGAAGACCCCTGTCATGGTCGCCCAATCAAAGGGCATGACTCAGCAGGACGAGGAGGATTCTACTGAGGTATTAATTTTATCTCCTCCCTCTACTTCAGATATTCCATACACATTACGTAGTAGGAAGAAGATGATGATTCTGAGGAATACATGCGCTTTCTGAAAGTCTTTTCTAAATTGCATATTAATATTCCCTTGATTGAGGCACTTCAAAAGATGCCTAAGTATTCTCGGTTTATTAAGGATGCAGTCCTTGGTAAGAAAGCAGTGGATCAATTTCAAGGAGTGAACTTAAATGAGCATGTTAGTTCATAAGTTTTGCCTGGGCTACCTAAGAAGAGGAAGGAACCAGGTAGCTTTGTCATTGAAGCTACATTGGGTGATTCCTACACTGGGAGAGCTCTCTGCAATTTGGGAGAAAGCGTGAATTTGATGCCTCTGTCGGTATTCAAAAAGTTAAGTGTGGGGGAACCTCAGAAAACCTGGATCACTCTTCATTTTGCGGACACATCATCCAAGAGAGCCTGTGGGATGATACAGGATGTACTTGTGAGAGTTGGAAGCCTGATCATGCCAGCTGACTTTGTCATATTGAACATGCCAGTTGGTGATGTGCCTATAATTCTAGGTATGCCGGTTTTAGCAACTGGGCGTACTCTCATTGGTGTGGAGAATGGAGAGCTGATTATGAGGGTACAAGATGACATGGAGACTTTTCGGGTCTTCGAACCGACACCTCAGTACTCGTGGGAGCATAAGCCACGGGTTCCATTTGCTGTACAAGTGAAGCGAAAACTTCCTGGTTTATCGCAAGGGGATCCACCTGACTACTGGGAAAGGAACAAGCCATCAGCTGTGCAAGCACATGAAGCAGTACTTCAAATTCAGCATAGGAAAGCTAAGCTAGAAGCGGCACAATGTGCCAGACGACCCTCGTGAGGTGGAAAAGGTAACTGGGTCGGGCCGTCGACCTTAAATTACAAGCGCTTCTTGGTAGGCAACCCAATGTAGAGTAGGAATTTCATTCTTTTGTTTAGTTTATGTACTTCGAATCCTCCATATTTAATAGTGAGAGATGAGAGAGAGAGTTTTGATATTTGAATTGAGTGTGCAGGATACAAGTACTGAAGACCCTTTGAATTCCCCTTCTTGATGCATGTGCACTACATTGAACGCAATACGAGGCACAAAGAGCAATTTGATAATAGGAGCTTGAAAAAGAGGCTACTCAATATTGAGGATTAGATATGCATTAATTTAGTATATTGGCAGCTAGTTGTGGCCCGAATTTGCATGCATCGGAATCCGAAGAGGGATGAAAGAAAACACAAGTTTAAAGGGGCACGATTCTTGCGCTAGAGAGCAATTTTGAAGATGAGATGAAAAATTCCCCAGACTTTGGGAATTATTCAGTCAACAATGGATTCTAAATTCAATGACAAGTCTGTGAGCGTGAGAATCAAAAGAATCGGACACCGGATGAAGAAACTAGAGCAAAAATAAAAACCGGTAAGTCCCAGTCCATTTTGGCACGAAATGATTTCTATTTTGGCCCGAATGCTGCATATTTTGGCCCGAATTGAAAAGGGTCTCCTGTTTTGGATTTTCTCAACCATTTCGGCCCGAAATGCTATCCATTTAGACCCGAAATGGTCCGCTACACTTGATTTTCTTCTTCTCTCTTCTTTGCACTTTGGGATCGTTTACTTAGGGGTTCTCCTTAGTATCATTGAGGACAATGATTATCTCAAGTGTGTGGGGGGGGGGGGGAGGGGGGGTTACACATATCTTTACTTGCCTTACATTGCATAACCATGTTACATATAGATTAGTGAGTCGGTTTTGCATATAGAGTTAGTCTCTAGGATTGCATGTGCACGTTTCTATATTGCGTTGTATATATTATTTGTGCACGTTTAATTATTGAACCATATTTATAGAAATAAACACTTAATCGAGTGTGTTGTTTAGCAAATCTTTTTGAGTATTGAGTCTTGTTTAATCATTTTGTCAACCAATGGATTATCATTTGAGAATTTTGGAGAAATATGTATTATTATAATATATTCTGGGCTTATTTAATAGTATTTTTTTGGAAAATAAAATAATGTTGTAGTGTGCTAAAATGAGTTAGCTTTTGAGAATTGGGTTGTTAGGACTAAACTGACATTCTAGGTGGTATTAACATGAGGTGCTAGGACCGTGACCGAGAGCCCTTGCATGGCATGTCGAGTAGTACAATTGATCGTTATGTAGAATTGTGATTGATTAGAATATCGATAACTTGTAGGCGAAGAGTTCTCTGACGAGGGATACATCGAGTATTACTAGAGACAATTTGCGGTATTAGTTCTTCATTTGAGGTGGGTAAACATGCCAGGCCTAGTGTACCTATTGCCCTTCGTGTCAAATGATATTTTCCTACTTGTCTCAAAATGAATTTGTGTGTTATGTGCTATTTGAATATTGATTTCCACTTGGGAAATATTGTATTGAAAACATCACAAGAATCTAATAATTGATGATAACGTAAAGTGGAAGAGTTTTGCGGGGTTGTTACATGTTTACTTTTGGCTTGGTCGTGTTGACTACGGTCACTCGTCCAATTAATTTTACTTAATCCGGTTGCAATGCCCCGAATGGCTCCTTGTACTCACTCTTCTGGCCGCAAGAGTCTTAAGAGGATGTCGGCACTTAAGGTCCTGGATGCTTGCGAGATGGTTGGTTCTTTCCCCGTATCAACAAATTAACAATGTGGTTTTGGACTTGATGGTTATCAATGAAAAATGAAAGAATATTTGAATTTGGAATTCCCTAATTTAGACAATGAATATGACTTTGGGAAAATACAACAAAATTGGAATCTCTCTTGTTTTCTTATAAGTGTTAAGCTTTTGCTTCCGCTGTGTTTAAGTTAAAATACTACGTGACAAGTTGCTTACTATTTTACAAATTGCCCCATCATCATTTTACATGCTTGGGTGTTTGTTTGCCAGTATTTATTGCTGATGTTGGAAACTGTGGTGTTCGCTTTCTATTTTCTTGACCACATGTTCAGATGATGGGAGCTTGGCTTAGTGGTGAACGCGAATCACATCTAGACTTCTGAAACTTCCAGTTTAATAAATAGACTATCTTTTAGTTTCACGATTTCATTAGATTTGTTAAGTGTCGTGTTTGAGGCACATCAATTTAAATCGTAATAAGTATTACTTTAAGAATCTATGGTTGTGATCCTTGGATCCTTTTTTAAATGTCCTTGTATCCGGGTTTCATCTCGGATACGGAGTAACACCCTCCCGAGCTTCTGACTTGGCCAAATTTGAGGTGTTACAGGTGGTATCATAGCCGACCCTGGTCCCGCTAGGGCTGTGTGGCGGTGTGCCGCCATCCAAGGGGGAACGTGACTGAGCAGTCTCGACGAGGACGTCGAGTATATAAGGTGGGGGGATTGTAATATCATGTCCCACATTGAGATACTGTGGATGAGAGGTGTGCTATATAGTACACCATGTGGATTACTACTAGTGCCTTCAAGGCTTAAGCATTTTTATCCGGTGGTACGGGTAAAGAAGTTGATGGGATCGTAATCCACGGGTGTTATTATTATTAATAATTATTTATTTTTGTATTTATTTATTTATTTATTTATTTATTTATTTATTTATTTTAATGTGTTTAATTAGTTAAATATGATCGGGCTTTCTTGTATGGCCCGTAAGAGTCTAAGGTTAGGTTTAAGAGTTTATTTTAACAAGTTGTCGTTCTTCAGTTATTTTTATCGAATGAATTGATTATTGAAAAGAAATCTTTATTCGGTCAACACTAGTTATTAGAATAGCGTCGTAGGCTACAAGCTACTGGTCAGTTATTGTAGATTTTCACAAAATCATTAACCCCCGTACCTTTACAGTATCAATTGGTGCTTTTCATTGAATTCACGATTCATCTGGTGATACAATGACGAACAAAGCAAGAATTTCTGCAACTCTTGGCGAACGGTTGCTTGCTGCAATCGAACACCTAGAGACCCGAATCGGTGTTCTTGTGAACAAAGTCGACGTGTTCGAAGCCCGGTTTGTCGCCCTCGAAGCACAGCTGCCGTCGCCAGATAGGCCAGAGCAATACCACCAAGAACAGCCGTTGCCGCCGCTGGAAGTCACCCAACAGCAGCAACCTGTTCTCTCAGACCAGCCATAGCAGGAGGTTACCCCAAACCCGTACGCAATAGCGGACCATTCCGCCACCGATCTGCTTCAGCGGCCAAAGAAGGAGATTACCCACAATCCACAACTACTCCTGCAACCGGACGCCATGGCCGCCACACCACCGGACCTGAAGCTCCTCACACCAGTCTTGACGGCTCAACAACAACAAACGGCTTCAATTCGGTTCGTGAACCAGCCATCGGTCAACCCAACTGCCGATCCGTGCTAGCCCAAACCGCCGTAACCAGTCCGGGCAGATTCCGATTGCCTCCGTCACCGCAATCGAACTCCTATACCCATTCGGCACCATCTCTACGCATTCACCAACATTGTTCCAACCTTCTCTGCAACAATCGCCTGCTACCGTCGATTACTCCGACAACCAACCCCATCAGCCATGCCCAACAGCAACTTAATTCGTGGTTACTTCCCAAGATGCGGCTAGGGAAACCAACCCCAGTGGGCTTCCTTCATTTGGGCTAAATACTACAATTGGGCCTAATTCAGCATCTAGGCTTTATTATGCAAGTGGACCTATTTCTGATTTTAGCTACCCATAAGTAACTACTAAGCCCTATAATGTTGGTTCACCAGCTAATATTGGTCAGCCCATAGCATTTGATGGTCCATATAATGTCCATCCACTAGGTCATCAACGTCACCGTCCTCCATCGTATATGCCTCCACCGACTACTACTGAGACCGCTTATCATATGAAGAAGATTTGTATTATGCTCCAACGCACTATGAAACCCATGAACGTAGGCACTGCCGTACTTTGCGTTTCGATGAAGATAACCGCAGGCCTCATTCTATGCTCCGCTTTGAGGACAAGGCGATTTTAAACGGGAGGGGAGTTGATACGGGAAGATACACGTATCCGCACACGACAATGCCATACCGTTACCAGCTGAAGTATAACGACTATTATTATTATTATTATTATTGTTGTTGTTGTTGTATTTTTAACGCATCTGTTCGTATTTCTGTGATATTGTTCTGCAGAATAAAACCAAAGGCAAGATTTAAGAAAGTGCCTTAAACTATGCTGAAGACCAAACTAGAGCTGAATAGTTACCAAAGCTGCAAAGGCAAAAGCTGGTGGAAATGCACAAGCGAACATCATAACCATGCCAAACTGCAATGCCAATTCTAGAAAGTCTGCAGTTTTGAGCGAAGGATTGCGGATTTCAAAAACATTTAGAGAACACAAACCATTGAAACATCCAAAAACAATGTCCATGGATCATCTGACAGACATGTAAAGAGAATGTATGCAGTTGCACAATGAAGGGTAAAAGCTGTAACTGGTGTCGGAAGGAATATATCGGGCTAGATAATTCTAGTTTAGTGTAGTATGATAGCCATGCTCCACCATTTTGTGGTGGCATCAAATCACTGAATACATTTTTTTCCTTTTCGTGATTACAGTCAGTAATAGCGAATCAAACCCGTATATAACCCACCTCTCCTTGCGGATTCAAATCCGTGCCTACCGAATATTACTTAAGAGATTTCATTCACTCGTAAATCGTGTTAAACAAACAGCAGAAGGAATAGCATATACATGAATGGACCCAAACCCCTTCGCTCAGAAATTTGAAAAACGAGACTAGAACTCCAAATCATCGGGAAACCATGAATTTTTTTAAATGTCTTCACTACGTTCCTTCATTGCGGTCTTCGCGGGTGAGAAATCAGCATTCTCTTTGTGACATTCCATCCCAGATGCACTTTTTGAGAATTTGAGGTTTGGTTCATCACAATGTCAGTTTCTATTCGAATTTGATGTCTATGTCCACTGATGATCGGTAAGCTGTAATCACTACCCAAAGGGGAAAATGACAAGGGCGAGGCTGTTGCATCATCAAAAGAAATTGTGATATGCTTCCCAACTCGTTCCCCATTTGAACTGGTTTATGCATGATTTTTTGCCTTGGCATATTGATGTAGTAGCCCTAATACGGGGCATCAATCAACTGATCACCACGCACTTTAGATCATTATGGACAACTGCAACATCTTAAATCAAGGTTCACCAGTACATATAACATAGAAAGATCCATCCCCCCCCCCCCCCCCCCCCCCCCCCAAAGTGGAATGCAACATTATTGCCTGATCATGTATCATGTAGCCAAACTCATGTAAAAACTCTATTAAGGATATCAGCACTTATTAAACTGGCTTGCAGTAATTCTATGTCGTAGTTTTTTTTATGAGCACATTTTACATAAAGATACACCAATCAAAGAATTAAGTAAATTTTGGGCTGTCCGAGAACTATTTATAATCATTTACAACTTGAAATGCTTGGCATAGGAATTAATCATCTTTTTTGGAGCTAGTGCTTCATCCTAATTGGTTAACTTACAAACTGATATCCGCCAACCAAAGACGATACCAGAGACAGTAACTAAATCTGTTGATGCTGTGTTCCTCTCATGATACCTTCCTCTGAACTGCAGTTTCTGATAGTGACGTCCATATGTACAAACTGCGCACTTCTGGCATGCTTGTATGATCTAGAAGGGAAATGGAAAATCGAACCTGGACTTGCAGCAATCCTCATCATGGAGCACATCCTTTTGTTAATCAAATTTGTCTTCTCCCGTATTGTTCCAGAGGTGATCTTTCTGTTTAACTTCCATGTCTTGCAACTGCTACCCGTATCTTCATTTCATTAGTAGTAAATTACACCAAGTACCACTTCTATGCCATCTATCATATGTTTTCGTGACAATCCATCAGTGTGAGGAACAGAAAAATAATTTGTAGGTGTCCATAACGTGTCAGTCCCATAGAGAATTATATTTCTCAATGTACCACAAACACCAACTTTACCTCTTCTCCTCGTACCATTGTTATTCGCACCCAACCTTCTCCACATACCATGTTATCAGTGCTTTGCACTACTCAGCTTCTGGTCTGTCGACCCAAGTACTTTTTTTAGAGCACATGAAATTTCTGCACACACGTTACGGGCACACCATGTCATCTACATGGTGTTTCTGATGTTTTCTAGCACCAAAGTAGGCAGTCACTTCTAGAGCATGCAAAGTTTTCTTCAGAAAGTATAGTGTTTTTTTTAAGTTTTAGCTGTTTTGGTGTCTTACATTTCCTAGGTGAGAAGGATACAGAAATGATTATTGATGGTTGACCCTTGACAGAGTATGGAGAGTGTCTCAACATTCTCAATGTTGACTAGGTATACGTCTTTGGGAAGATGTATTCCTAGTCGCACTTTTAGACTACATGAAGTTTTCTTCAGAAAGGAGAGTTCCTTTTAAGTTTTAGCTGTTCTTGGTGTCTTTAACATTTTCCTTGGTGAGAGGATATAGGAATGACTGTCGATGGTTGACCAGAGTATAGAGTGTGTCTCAACAGCCTTGTATTGACTAGGTGTATGTCTTTGGAAAGATTAAGGCTAAGAAATTTGTGTTTTCTATGTTTCCAGGAACCTGCTTGGGTTGTAGCCCTTCGGATGAAGAACGTGAGCCAAGCACAGGACATGTGCTCCAAGCGGCTTTTGAGGAGTATCTCCGACGGCGAGAAGCTATCTCTATCTCCAAAATCCAGAAAGATGGACTAGTGACCTGCAATCTGATCAGCAGTCAGAGTATCTATTAGCTTGTTTTCTTCATTCCAACTGATCGGTGATGTAGTTGTATATCCTAGACTTACTTCTGCCGAGGCTTATGTTTTGTGTGTAAATTAGAGAGTACTGGTATAGTAGATGTTTCATCCCAATAAGCTCCGTTGGCATTACGAAAAAGATAAAGGCGCTTTCTGTTGTATATCAGTTTCTGCAGGCTGCAGTCGAATTGTTACCCAGTGTTTACAGTTTTGTAACTTGAGGACTCAGCTTCTGGTTCTGTTTCTGTCGCAATTAGGGAAAATTAAAGTCCCTTAAGTATCACCTATTGCAGTTTTGAGTAATTGTGGCAGGAAACTGTGTGCGTTTTTAGCTTTTCCCCCAGTGAGGGAGTCTCATCTGATTTGCACCGGCAATGCTGCCAAACAAGTATAATATGTTGCAACTATTTATACATGTAGTTAATTGAGAAGCTGGTTTCATGACGCGGCCTCTGCAACAGAATTCTTGATATGACGCCAATTACACAGACCATTAGTGCTGTGAAAGTTCACCATGACAGAAAACTCAGTTCATCGAGAAGGATTGCACTCTTCCAGTCTTTCGTGGTTTGTGATTTGAATATAGGTCAGTGGCGGAGCTAGGATTTAAGGACAGCCGGTGCAAACTTCAATGTAGAGTCAATAACAGAGGCACTATTGCAAGGGTTTGTAACCATTCAGCATTTCTGCAATTAAAGAAAGGTCGTCATTGTAAAAATACTTAAAATATGGTTTTTAGTGGAGTTCCTTATAACTTGGGAGGCAAGTGTCATCTTTGGCCCTTGAATACCTCTGTCCTGCTGCCGGTTGTCTACCTGCTCAGCAATGGGAGGAGCTTCCGAAGCATTTTTCAGATCTAAGAGAGCTCCGGGACCTCCCAAAGTGATCGCTAACTTGACAAGCGTAAGCAACCACAGCTTCTGCCCGTCTCCTTATCTCTGTCTTCACCTTGCTCGAGTCCAAGCGTCTGAGCAACTTTATTCCTGGCTCTACAGAAATTTCCATGAACGACGAGAAGCATTGGTCGAAACCTTGGCGCTTCTTGGTGGGTTCGTCTTTGGCAATCTCGCAAGTGCTCGTGGAAGCATCTCCTTTCGAGGAAGCGCTCGCTGTGGCGTCTAACATTTGCTTAGATGGATGTTGTGTTTTTATTGTTTTAAGCAGATTGTTATCTTTCAATTTATAGGAGCAGACATGGTTGATATACAATTGAGTACCAAACAAGTAAAGGGTGTTACGTGGAAGGGTTGCCTGATACCAGAATTTTGAATAGTCAAACTCCACGGTCTCCAAACCGATGCATCTAACTTGTTCAAGTAACGCGTGCTTTCCTCATTTTTATATTAGACTTGTCCATGTTTTCGTCCATGGTGCGGTTTATGCAATGAACGAATCCAAGGTCAATTGAACACGAAGAAGGCATACACGGATCAAGTCAAATCTTACATTGTGTTATGTATACAGCTATCAAGTTAAAACCCTTCACATTCATGTTGAAGCCTATCTTATTTGACGTAATAAGTTATCAATCGGGTGGCATTTTCTTCTTCTATTAAATGTTCCATTGATAATTAGAGAATTTGTGAGGGCATGATGTTGACTTTGGTATGACCTTTTAGACTTTTAAATCGATTTTTTAGTTATTGTGCAAAACGTTAGTAGCAAAAACCTGATGAAAAAATATTTATATGAGTGAGTTTGTCATGACTTTGTTGAATTTTAAATTGACTTGTTAGTTCTTGTGCAAAAAGTCCGTGACTAAAAACTGATGAGAAAATATACTTTTATATGTGTTTGGTGAAAATAGTCGATGATGTTAAAAGGTTAATGGTATGAAATTTTTGTTTTTTTAGGGGATTTGACAATTTTGTGTTATTTTTTAGCAAAGAGATAAGAATTAGCATAGATGCCAGAAAAAATAAAATGAAGTACATACTAAGTTTTAGGGCCAAAACCTTCAAACCAGCCCAAAACCAACTACAAAAAATCAGATGAGAATATAAGATGTCCAAATTAGCAAAGTCTTTGAAGAAGGAAGAAACATAAAAATAAAGTAAGATTGGAAAAGGGGTAATTCTAACACAGCAACATCTAATCCGTGGCCTTTCGAGATGGTGATGAGATAGATGGGTGTGGCCTTCTGAGATGGTGATGAGATAGATGGGTTGCTCTGTCAGCTCCAGAGGGGTGCTCGTCATCGAAACTATGTGCCGTCATCTAAACTATGTGCTGAGACAAAACTTCATAGTTAAAATGTACATCAATACGATACAAATGTTATAGAAGAAGGAGATGCAAAGCTTCATGATTGTATCCCACTGGTGTTGAGGATTTGCTGTGGAGATGAAGACAATTTGCTACTTGATGAGAAGTCCCATAGGGGTAAACGAGTAATTATTGCTTGCTCCAAGAGAAAATATGACGTGGTACTCTAATCAATACATCACAGGACACGTCAGAAACATGTAGGAATCCACTTTCTTTTGTCTGCCACTCATTCTCTTTCTTCTTGACGTGTCATGTGCTGTATTGATTAGAGCACCACGTGTATTTGCTCTTAGAGCAAACAAAAATTTCTCGGGGTAAACACCTGAACCTGCAAGCTATTTTTTTTTCATTACTAGAAGAATCAGAGCATTCTGAACATTCATTTTGATGGTTGAGAGATTGCTTGAAAAATGAGAGGTCTCATTCCTGAAAACATTGTTATTCATAGTGTGCCGTACTGTCCATATTGTAGTTGAAAGCCATGTAAGCCAAAATGATTAAGAGTGATTCAAGATTCAAACCGTAGAATGAGGTCACCAAGGGTAGATGGCATCAGTATTCCTATTGCTCTCCATGCTGACATGCAGAGGAAGGACAACGGAAGAAGAGATGCATGGTAGTTTCTGTTTTATAATCAGAAACTACGTGTAATTATGAAGCTTTTCAAAGGTTGAAATGAAGTTTGTGGGGATGGACGATAGTAAAATTTATACTTTGAGGAAGTTGTAATTCTTAAAAAAAAAATTCAAGTAAAGGAAGTCCATGAAGGGTCAAGAAAAGAAACACGTGTAGTAATCATATGCTTCTCACACTCAAACATGGTCCATTAATTATGGGCTTGGACCCAACACCTATCTCTCTCTCGGATCAAGTTGCATCTTCTTGTGTCTTGGCCAAAAACTTCCTTCTTCCAAGAAAACCTTAGCCTTCATAGAAGCCTTCGACGTTGCTTCATAATTTGTGCCTGTTTGGAAGAGCGGTTTGTAAACAAGATTGTCACGACCCGTACATTTTTTTCGCTTTAAGTTGATTACGAATTTATCAGAGTAAACGCTTGCTTTTCGGCCGCGACGCAAATACGAACCTTTTGCCTTTTGAATAAAAAATAGCGGAAGCTTAGAAATAGACAACTCTTTTCAATTTGAATGAAAAACGTCATTTTCCTATTTAATTGAGCAATATCGTTTACAATTATCCAATAAAAGAATCTTGACAACTATTACAATTAATTTGCAAACGCTATAAATCTAGCCCGTCTATAGTCTCGAATCGACCCGTTCCGGTACCTGTAGATATTTTAGGGTGAGCAAAAAGCCCAGTAGGTACCGCCTAACCACTGGCGTAGAAATATAAAAATCATTTAAACTGTAACATCGCGAATCACATAATTATCATGCTTTAGACATCATGCGAATAACAAACAATAACTTAACAATCAACATATAAGCATATAATCATGTATAGACCGTAATTACAGTAGACGTGAAAACTATATTTCCCCTACCTTTATATCAGTTTCATGATAACAGCATTGAAATGATACGAGTAGCTCCAAATCTTTTATCTCGGAATATTCTCAATATCTCTCTATCTCACTTATCGGTAGTTGAATCGAATATAGAATGAGAAATAACTATACCACTGGACCCTATTTATAGAATTCAGCGACCAATCAGATCGCGACGAGCCACAAGGACACGTGGCACTCATGCAATGAAAGTTGTGTCACACGACGACACGTGTCGCCTGTGTGTCACACATGGATAAGGATGGCCTCAGAGCATGACACATAACCCCCTTACGTGTCGCGCATGCAGGGACAGTCGCAGATATTGTGACACATGTCCCTCTGCGTGTCACACATTCATTCGGCTAAATCTAAATGCTTATCCTCAACCACCGCGTCAAATAAACATGTAATTTAGTCACGCCAAGCATTTAACAAGCCACATATCGCGAGATGCATAAACAATACTTAATTATCACTTAAACTAGTGATTAGCACTAATTAACACTTAAACTAGTAATTAGCACTAATTAACACTTAAACTAGTGATTAACATTAATTAACACTTAGACTAGTGATTAGCACTAATCATTCCCTAATTATTTTTATCTTTAATTTAGAAATAGAATAAGAAATTACGACTTTCGGTGTATTTCTGGTCGAGCTTAACATTTATAGTTTAGCAGTTATGAATACATCTATCAGAAAGCTAAATTCTTAAACATGAAATAAAGTGAAGTATAAATAAGCTTAAGAAATGCGGTCATTACATTCTTCCCTCCTTAATAAAATTTCGTCCTCGAAATTTGAATTTTAATTATCGTGGGTTTCTATTTCAAAAATCATTCTTATCATGACATAAACAATCTCATCACTTTTGCATAGCCATGCAGCGTGCCTACACAACTCCCCTTGCGCCCCGGCATACCTCGCTTGGATCAAGTTAGCCAAGACCGAGTCCCGTGCGTAGGTGACGAGCGATGCAGGTACCACACTCTACCCCAAAACGTATCCGGCATACCTCGCTTGGATCAAGTTAGCCAAGACCGAGTCCCGGGCGCAAATGTCGGGTAAGGTGGATTTAACACACCGGGCTGGCACCGCTCTGATACCACTTGTCACGACCCGTACCTTTTTTTCCCTTTAAGTTGATTAAGAATTTATCAGAGTAAACGCTTGCTTTTCGGCCGCGACGGAAATACAAACTATTTTTGCTTTTAGATAAAATATAGCGGAAGCTTTAGAAAAAAACAACTCTTTTCAATTTCGAACAAAAACGTTATTTTCCTATTCAATTGAGCAATATCGTTTACAATTATCGAATAAAAGAATCTTGACACAGATTACAATTAATTCGAAAACGCTATAAGTCTAGCCCGTCTAAAGTCTTCGATCAATCCGGTACGGTACCTGTAGATATTTTAGGGTGAGCAAAAAGCCCAGTAGGTACCGCCTAACCACTGGCGTAGAAATATAATAATCAATTAAACTGTAACATCGTGAATCACATAATTATCATGCTTTAGACATCATGCGAATAACAAACAATAACTTAACAATCAACATATAAGCATATAATCATGTATAGACCGTAATTACAGTAGACGTGAAAACTATATTTCCCCTACCTCAATATCAGCTTCATGATAACTGCTTTGAAATGATATGAGTAGCTCCAAATCTTTTATCTCGGAATATCTCTAGTGCATACCTATCTCTCTCTCACTTATCACTAGTTGAATTGAATCTGGAATGAGAAATAACTATAGCACTGAACCCTATTTATAGAATTCAACGACCAATCAGATCGCGACGAGTCACAGGGACACGTGTCTCACATGCAATGAAAGTTGTGCCACACGACGACACGTGTCGCCTGTGTGTCACACATGGATAAGGATGGCCTCAGAGCATGACACATACCCCCCTACGTGTCGCGCATGCAGGGAAAGTCGCAGATGTTGTGACACGTGTCCTTCTACGTGTCACATATTTATTTGGCCAAATCTAAATGCTTATCCTCAACCACCGCGTCAAATAAACATGTAATGTAGTCACGTCAAGCATATAACAAGCCACATATCACGAGATGCATAAACAATACTTAATTAACACTTAAACTAGTGATTAGCACTAATTAACACTTAAACTAGTGATTGACACTAATTAACACTTAAACTAGTGATTAGCACTAATTAACACTTAAACTAGTGATTAGCACTAATCATTCCCTAATTATTTTTATCTTTAATTTAGAAATAGAACAAGAAATTACGACTTTCGGCGTCTTTCTGGACGAGCTTAACATTTATAGTTTGAATGTTATGAGTTCATTTATGAAATGACTAAATACTTAAACATGAAATCAACTTAAGTAATATAAATTTAAGAAACACGGTCATTACAAAGATTGTTTAAAAACAATGTTTTTTTTCTTTTCCAAAAACACGTTGGGAGAGGAGAAAACTAGGGATGGCAATTGGGCGGGTTTGAGGGCAATTTCGGCAAACCCGACCCGACCCGGAGAAGAAACCGGAAAACCCGAAACCCCGTTTGCCCGAAATCTCTGTGCCCGAACCCAGCCCATACCCGAAAATCTCTTACCCATTCTTGCCCGCACCCAAACCCAACCCTGAACCCGGTCTTTCACAACAAAGCAGCCACAAAGATCTTCGATCAAAACAAAACAACTACTGACTGAAATGTCTTGTGATGGACTAAATCAAACCCATAACACACATATCAAGCAAATTGTATCAGATCAAACCCAAAAAAAGAAAATTTACACAAACCCACCAAAGCAGGACATACCAACTTGATCCAGAAAGTAAAAAACTCTAACCCAGATTCAACCCACGTTTAACCCTAGCCACGCCACCCGATTCCGTCTCTAGACCGGAGGTCGCGGTGGTAGAGTACTGAGGCAACGAGAAATCAGACCTTTCCCGGAACCTAGTTAAGCCACCACAACGATGAGAGAGAGAGAGAGAGAGTTAAAGAAGTAGATCGATGGTGCCTTTCAAGATTGCGCAATGATGCGGTGTCATGAAAGGAAGATCAAGTTTGGTGAATTCAAAGTTTCTGTGTTTACCAAATGAACAGTAACTTTATTGTTCATTTGGTATTTGTCAATTCGTTTCAGTAACCGTTGGATGAGAATAAGGGGATATAATCTCATCCGTCAGATCTAGTTGAACGTCGGGTTTAAACCCCTAAGTGGAGCGTCGTCATTTCGATTAAAAGAAGACTCCTCGCTCCTTATTGGCCCATGAAACACTCCAACTGCAAGTGCACAGTTGTCGGTTTAGTGATAATATTCCAGAAATCCGGGTTCTCGAACCCAAGAGACTTCGTGTAAATTAACTACTAAATTTGTTCTTCGTGTGGGCAAAGCGCGTTGAGTTGTTGTTTCTAATTCTACTAATAATTAAAATAACGAGTATCTCAAATAATTCGAAGAATTAATTCAAGATTAACAAGCACGAGTTGATTTGGTTGTTTCTCAAAGTTGATCAAGATCAGGATATCTCTACGGATCACTAGGTATTTCACACTACGTTGGATTTATGTTCTACTAACACGATGAATTTTTGTTCTAGTTAAACGAGCAATTTTATATTGAATATGTCTCAACCAATAACTATGCTTAAACTCTCATAACTGATTCCTCTAGCCTACTCAAGTTTAAGCACGCATTACGATATTACTTCTACTCTTTGTTCTTAGCTAACTAGCAAGATTCCTCAACCCCAGATACGGCTAGTGTGTATTTCAAGTTTCCGGGCAACGAACGTAGATTCATCTATCATTCACAACCTAAAACAATCCTATTAATACGTCTACTAATAGAAAAGATTGATGAAAGGCGTAATATACACATAACTAGACAAAACTTCATCAATTAAGCAAGAATGCATGAAAGAAAATCCATAAATCACAATACGTAGTGATCAAACCCTAGTTTCCCACGAGATATCCCGAAATAAGTGTTCAGCTACTCATAAACATGATCAATGCACAATTTTTCATGATCAAAATAGCAAAACTAGAGAAGAAATGAAGATTAGAAGCCAAACGGATGATCCAAGCTCTCCAACCTAGCTCCAAGCTCTCCAAGCACGTCTCCCAATGTGTTCTCTGATGCCAATCATGTTCCCCAAGGTTTCCTAAGTCTTCCGTGGCTCTCCAACCTCAAAACTATGCCAAAATAGCAAAATAACCCCAAAAATCCGATCCTGCTAGTAGAGGTAATCGTACGATTACCTTGATGTAATCGTACGATTACTTGCTGCTTTTACTTCCTGCGTTTACTTCCTGCGTTTACTTGCTGAATGAAATTTGGCTAAGGGGTAATCGTACGATTACCTCCATGTAATCGTACGATTACTTCTGGGCAACCACCATCAAAACTCCATCTTCTTGCTCTTTTTCCCGACGTCTTCACTTCCCAAGCATTCCTTTGAGCCTCCAACTTTTCCGAAGTTCACTTTTGCTCCAATGTCACGTCCTGAGCTCCCGGTTCCTGAAAACCACAACACGAGAAACATACCGGAAGATCAAACGTGATAAAATATAGTCAAAATTACCGCAAAAAGTGCCCGGACTCATCATTTACATGCAAAGACTCAACATAATCCAATTTTAGCAAGAAATGGTCCAAAATCCATTAAAATGCATCGGAATGCACGCAAAACGGTAAGGAAACATATACGAATATAACTCCAAATATGGAGTTATCAGCCCACGTCAGCTGATTTGGGTCATCCTCCGCTGTGGTGGCTGCTGAGTGGATTAGTTTGTTACTTATTTTCTTTTATAATGTAATGACCCCAGCAGTTAGATTAATTACAATATCAGTAGTAATATATATATATGGATGTAATTCATTTCCAAGTTCATTATGAATATCAGATATTAAATCCAATCTCTTCTCTGTCAAATTCTTCTCCGATTCTTCATACTCTTCTCTAAATTCTTCAATCTAGGTCAGGAATCAACCAATTCCTGACATGCGGCGGCGAAGGTTCTCTCTGAGGAACGAGAGAAGAGAATTTTGAGAATGAAAAATTAGAACGGTGGAAAGACCCATTTGTATTTGGAACTGGGTACTTCGGGTACCAGTCGGGTACATCGGGTACACCATACCCGTGAGGGTTTTTCACATACCCGTGCCCGAACCCGCCCGAACCGCATTAACCCATGCCCGATTCTTTACCCGTTCGGGTATGGGTCGGGCCTTACCCGATTTTAATACCCGAACTGCCATCCCTATGGACAACCACCTTAGTGACTGGTAGTGCACCGAAATTTTGACAAGAGTTCAATGTAATATAGCTCGCGAGGTCTTCGCCAGTTTTTCCCTTAAAAAATGAAGAACAGAGATCATAATCCAGGAACTACACATCTTATTAGCTCTTACAGTTATGAGAAAAGCAGATGATATATTACTACAAGATAAACTAGCATTGAAAGCAGGTTCTGGCAGGCATTCAGGGACAGAATTTGAGCAACTCTAATGGTATCTCTGAAGACATGCTGGATCCTGAAGATTTTTAAGCTATAACTCCACTGGAACATTGATAGAAGGAGAGCTGAGTAGCATCGGCATGCCATTTCTTCTTTTCTAAATTCCCCAACACAGAAAAATAAATGTTGTTTCACAGTAGTTAGTTGTCTAAGAGTTGCACACTAGAAGATCACTTATCAAACAGCCAAGTCAAGGACGATTTACGCTGCTTAGTAGTACTACATAACTAAAGGAAAACAGTGGCTACTGTCAGCATGTCAAGTCCGGCTCATTAAAGCTTGGTTAAAGTCACGATTTCTAGTGTTCGTTAATTCCAAGCATTCCACAGCTCATGGAGGTCCAAAGCAACCATCAATATCCTCCAAGAGCTTGGCGTTGTCAGTGAAATAAGTCCTCAAACACCTATCATCTTCGGCATCAACAGTTGCACCTTCGAGCTCGTATTTAAGATGCTTTAAAGAATGCCTCCAACATGTCTGAAAAAGATTGATACAATCACAACATTCATCCTCAATACAGGCAAACTTGTCATGGGTGAACTGAAACATAAAAGTCAATAACAAATTAGCATAAGCCGTAAATAAATCAATCAAAAATTATAAAAGAACATAGAATATAAGAATTATGACATTTTCCATCCCTCAAAAACAAATAAAAAAAAATATATGTCGATGTATATTATTCAGTTTATGAACAATGGCATCATACAAATCTGCGTCTACTAGCTGTGGTTGTATCAGAACGAACGATAAAAAATGTCAGGAAAAAGTGTCGATGAAAAATTACATAAACCATGACAAACCTTAGCGGAAAGTTTAACCGGATCTGAAGGTCGCTCCAAGTAATCACCGTCCATGATTAAAAGTGTTCTCAAACAAGGGGAGAACCAGAGCAAATTATCCATAACTTCCGCCATAACAGCCCTCACAGGTTTGCCAAATAAACCTTTCTATCACCAATTGTTTGATATTAGGTAGTGGTGCTGCTACGTTTACCCTCTTTTCCATGGGAAATATTACTTTCTGGGGAAACAAAAAATTTGTTTAAATAGGAAGTATTTTATTTCTGCAAGAATTTTTGAAGCATAAGAAAATGAAAACATACCTTCAAAGAAAACAAACTCAGCTTCATAGTTTCTGAATAATCAAATTTACAAAGAAATTGTACCAGTTTATTAAAGGTATCTTTGTAACTAGTACTCCCACGGAGATCTTCAATGACGAGATCAACTTCTGGTATAACTAAACTCCTGCTCAGTGTAAGCTGCGACAAATAACCCCTATAGTAGAATCACTTTAGATTGGGAGCATCGATTTTGGCCTCACAAAATCCACGATGAAAACCAAATAACTCAAACAAGGCCAGACTCTTCAAAGAGCGACTCAAAATCTCAATATCTTCTAAGTGGATTCGCACCAAACTTAAAACTTCAAGGACCAGAAGGTTTGAAACAAGATCTGCCAAGTATGTAGGAGTGATCGCATGACCAAGTAACCGTAAATTCTTTAGATTGTGTGTGCACGTGATTGTAAAGTTGATCTTATGGGGAAAGTTATCCCCCCAGTACTTCAACTTCTCTAGATTAGGAGCTTCCACCAGAATCTGGTCAACCTCCGTACACATACAATCTAAATTCAAAACTTTTAGTTTAAATAACCTTGAGACTTCTAAACTTCTCAACTCGTAACAACCCGAGAGTTCCAAGTACTCCAAACCGCGACAGGCACTAATAAAATTTCTCATGACCTCGTCATCTACATATAAGTTTTCCATATGCAGCTTTCGCAATGAAACCAACTTAATATTAGCTCGTGGGATCTTACAACGGAACAAGGTTAGCGAGGTCACAGTTGCGGAAGACAACAATATAGGAGGCAAATCATAAATCCGTCCGTTATCATCATTAAACAGAAGCAATTTCTCAATTTTGCAGTACTTGACCAACGACTCGATCCATCGGTTAAGATAACGAATAAATTCAGTATCCAGTCCAGTCACACCAAGCTGAAATTTATTTATTGTTAAACCTTGCTTTTTGCGGCTTTTTACGGTTCGGTCTACGAAAGTAAACCATGTCTTCCTCCTCCTCATCATCTTGTCAAAAGAGGCTTTCTTTTCCTTGTTATAATGTTTCTCATCACCATTCAAGTAGTGCATGCTATGGAAAAGATATCGACCGAGATCTAAATATGGGAGGGTAGTCCATACCTGGTTTAGTCTCTTCGACGAGGCTCTAAATTGCATGCAGTCTTTTGCTCCTAGAAAAGACAAGATGTGATGCAGAATAGGCTCTGGCAGCTCTGAAAGTCTGTCAAACGTTTCATTGTTTCTATCCCTTTTGAACCTCTTCTTTCCTCGCGCCATAGTGGAGATAAAAATCTTTTGTTATTATGGTGTTGAGATTTTACAGATGTAAAATAAATTGCTGAAACCACGGAACCCCAATTAGGGTTTCATAAGAGAGGGACGAGAGGAAGATGAAAGGAACGACATAAGATATAAAATATGGGCCAGTGAAAATTCCAATAAAAATCCTTATTGCTTTCTTTTTTCAGCTTATTGAGGTTATTTATTCGCAGATAAATTATTTTTAATTTTTAATTTTTGACATGGAAACCAAACAAGATAGAGCCTCATCTAGTAGTACACCCATATTGTCGAGTACTACTACAACTCTATCTCTATCCATTGAAAAGTCTCGAGCCATGAGTTCTCCACCTGTGCTTCTCGTGCACAAGCCACCTGATTTAACTGCATTTTTTTGTTGATCAAAATGAGAGATTTTAAAGAAAACAACTAACACCCATTACAACAAGAAGCTACATGATCAACTAGTGATCTAAAATTGGGAGTTAGCCACCAGCTGCTATTAGGATTTAATAAGCCACTATTTTTAGCAACCCAATCAGCAACATTTAAATTTCTAGCTATCCACCTGATCTTTTTTTTTTTTTTTTTGAGAAATTATCCACCTGATCTTGAGATTGAGTTGCTGCTTGTAATCTTTGATATCTTCAACAATAACTTTGTTGCTCCAGGGGCAGTTGGTATCACTCAAAACGCATTGAGTTAGGAGCTTGCAATCAGATAAGATGGTACATTGAGGGATTTCTCTTGCAGGCCAGGAATCACAAGCTTTTCTCATACTGATAGCTTCATCCATAAAAAGAGAATCAGCCATTATGGAAGATCATCCACCCTCCATCACACTCCAGCCATCCTTAAAGGCAACCCAAGCCACATAAGCTCTCTTTGACATTTTATCCCAGGTAGCATCACAAAATATTACTGGAAATTGAATTTGGAAAGGCTGTTGAGTGGGGGGGGGGGGGAGCCTAGCAGTGTTGGAATTTGCATTATTTTTGGAGGAAAAATAGGAGAGTTGGGATTTTATGATTGCAATAGTTTGAATAGGATTGGGGTTGTATGGTTGAAGAGGTTGGCATTTATGTGAATCCAAATATACCAACATTTCAAAGTAGTTTGAGAAATAAAAAGTTCCAGAGTTGAGGAGGTGGGGTTCGAGCTCAGCAAACTTCGATCTCATCGAAGCAGTGTTTCATCCATTGGATAACAATCTAAATTTAATCGATTTTTTGGTAAGAAGAAGAAATAGAAACCGAAAGAAGAAATAAACTGAAATTAAAAGAAGAAATATTCCAAATACTTACAGAGTTTTGTGAACTGCTATTAATGTCAGAGACTCTCCAAAAAAATATCACGTGAGAGACAATCTTGAGCATGGACTTGACGTCAAAAATCATGTGAGAGACAATCTTGAGCATGGACTCGACGTCTTAAAGGCTTATTTTCCACCACGGTACTTGTTATAACCTGCGAGTCTTCGAGCAAGAACAATGAACAAAAACAAAAACGAGACAGTAGTTAACGTGATTCGCTAACAAATTACAACATATCCGCTAGCTACCTCCACTTCCAGAACTTGAACTTTTATTAAGAGAGAAACCGATTACTACGTACACCAGTGCTGGCCCAACCCTAAAGCAGCTGGTGCTGCTGCTTTAGGCCCACTGACTTTCAAGGCCCCCAACCCAAAGTCATATCTTAGAAAGGCAGATTTGTACTTTGGCAACATTAAAGCCATGAATAACCTGTGTGTTTTCTTCTTTCCTACTCCCTCTCTGAAAGGTTAAAAGTCCACACCTTTTATGCATTTACAACTATTAAATCCGACTATTGCTCATTGTTAATTTTTACTAATTTTCCCACTTATTCTAAAGTAATTCAAATAGTTACTTATGATGTTCAACATTTTGTTCGTTAATGTTTTTTTTATGGATATCTTCAATCAATTAATAATTATTGTTGAAAATATGCATCTACTTTGTATTGGAGAAACATATTGAAAATACCATTAACAGTGATCTTCTACTGTAACTAAAATTAAAAGTTATTTTTCTACCATTGAAATTTTTGAACGTATGCTGGTCTTATTTAAATGCTATCGTAAATAAATAAATAAAAATGTACATGATTTAGAAAATTGGAATGTATAAAATTATTATAAAATATAATTAATGATATATCATATCTCTCTATCATATAATATTTTTTTAACTGAGGGCCTCATTTCCTCTGTCCGCTTTAGGCCCCGAGAGATCCAGGGCCGGCCCGTACACTACACCAAATCTCAAATAGTTCGAAGAATTAATTCAAGATTAACAAGCACGAGTTGATTTGGTTGTTTCTCAAAGTTGATCAAGATCAGGATATCTCTACGGATCACTAGGTATTTCACACTACGTTGGATTTATGTTCTACTAACACGATGAATTTTTGTTCTAGTTAAACGAGCAATTTTATATTGAATATGTCTCAACCAATAACTATGCTTAAACTCTCATAACTGATTCCTCTAGCCTACTCAAGTTTAAGCACGCATTACGATATTACTTCTACTCTTTGTTCTTAGCTAACTAGAAAGATTCCTCAACCCTAGATACGGCTAGTGTGTATTTCAAGTTTCCGGGCAACGAACGTAGATTCATCTATCATTCACAACCTAACACAATCCTATTAATACGTCTACTAATAGAAAAGATAGATGAAAGGCGTAAAATACACATAACTAGACAAAACTTCATCAATTAAGCAAGAATGCATGAAAGAAAATCCATAAATCACAATACGTAGTGTTCAAACCCTAGTTTCGTACGAGATATCCCGAAATAAGTGTTCAGCTACTCATAAACATGATCAATACACAATTTTTCATGATCAAAATAGCAAAAACTAGAGAAGAAATGAAGATTAGAAGCCAAACGGATGATCCAAGCTCTCCAAGCACGTCTCCCAATGTGTTCTCTGATGCCAATCACGTTCCCCAAGGTTTCCTAAGTCTTCCGTGGCTCTCCAATCTCAAAACTATGCCAAAATAGCAAAATAACCCCAAAAATCCGATCCTGGCGGCAGAGGTAATCGTACGATTACCTTGATGTAATCGTACGATTACTTGCTGCTTTTACTTCCTACGTTTACTTCCTGCGTTTACTTGCTGAATGAGATTTTGGCTAAGGGGTAATCATACGATTACCTCCATGTAATCGTACGATTACTTCTGGGCAACCACCATCAAAAATCCATCTTCTTGCTCTTTTTCCCGTCGTCTTCAATTCCCAAGCATTCCTTTGAGCCTCCAACTTTTCCGAAGTTCACTTTTGCTCCAATGTCACGTCCCGAGCTCCCGGTTCCTGAAAACCACAACACGAGAAACATACCGGAAGATCAAACGTGATAAAATATAGTCAAAATTACCGCAAAAAGTGCCCGGACTCATCATTTACATGGAAAGACTCAACATACTCCAATTTTAGCAAGAAATGGTCCAAAATCCATTAAAATGCATCAGAATGCACACAAAACGGTAAGGAAACATATACGAATATAACTCCAAATACGGAGTTATCAGCCCACGTTAGCTGATTCGGGTCATCCTCCATTGTGGTGGCTGCAGAGTGGATTAGTTTGTTACTTATTTCCTTTTATAATGTAATGACCCCAGCAGTTAGATTAATTACAATGGCAGTAGTGATATATATATGGATGTAATTCATTTCCAAGTTCATTATGAATATCATATATTAAATCCAATCTCTTCTCTGTCAAATTCTTCTCCGATTCTTCATACTCTTCTCTAAATTCTTCAATCTAGGTCAGGAATCAACCAATTCCTGACATGCGGCGGCGAAGGTTCTCTCTGAGGAACGAGAGAAGAGAATTTTGAGAATGAAAAATTAGAACGGTGGAAAGACCCATTTGTATTTGGAACTGGGTACTTCGGGTACCAGTCGGGTACATCGGGTACACCATACCCGTGCCCGAACCCGCCCGAACCGCATTAACCCATGCCCGATTCTTTACCCGTTCGGGTATGGGTCGGGCCTTACCCGATTTTAATACCCGAACTGCCATCCCTATGGACAACCACCTTAGTGACTGGTAGTGCACCGAAATTTTGAAAAGAGTTCAATGTAATATAGCTCGCGAGGTCTTCGCCAGTTTTTCCCTTAAAAAATGAAGAACAGAGATCATAATCCAGGAACTACACATCTTATTAGCTCTTACAGTTATGAGAAAAGCAGATGATATATTACTACAAGATAAACTAGCATTGAAAGCAGGTTCTGGCAGGCATTCAGGGACAGAATTTGAGCAACTCTAATGGTATCTCTGAAGACATGCTGGATCCTGAAGATTTTTAAGCTATAACTCCACTGGAACATTGATAGAAGGAGAGCTGAGTAGCATCGACATGCCATTTCTTCTTTTCTAAATTCCCCAACACAGAAAAATAAATGTAGTTTCACAGTAGTTAGTTTTCTGAGAGTTGCACACTAGAAGATCACTTATCAAACAGCCACGTCAAGGACGATTTACGCTGCTTAGTAGTACTACATAACTAAAGGAAAACAGTGGCTACTGTCAGCTTGTCAAGTCCGGCTCATTAAAGCTTGGTTAAAGTCACGATTTCTAGTGTTCGTTAATTCCAAGCATTCCACAGTTCATGGAGGTCCAAAGCAACCATCAATATCCTCCAAGAGCTTGGCGTTGTCAGTGAAATAATTCCTCAAACACCTATCATCTTCGGCATCAACAGTTGCACCTTCGAGCTCGTATTTAAGATGTTTTAAAGAATGCCTCAAACATGTCTGAAAAAGATTGATACAATCACAACATTCATCCTCAATACAGGCAAACTTGTCATGGGTGAACTGAAACATAAAAGTCAATAACAAATTAGCATAAGCCATAAATAAATCAATCAAAAAATTATAAAAGAACATAGAATATAAGAATTATGACATTTTCCATCCCTCAAAAACAAATAAAAAAATATATGTCGATGTATATTATTAAGTTTATGAACAATGGCATCATACAAATCTGCGTCTACTAGCTGTGGTTGTATCAGAACGAACGATAAAAAATGTCAGGAAAAAGTGTCGATGAAAAATTACATAAACCATGACAAACCTTAGCGGAAAGTTTAACCGGATCTGAAGGTCGCTCCAAGTAATCACCGTCCATGATTAAAAGTGTTCTCAAACCAGGGGAGAACCAGAGCAAATTATCCATAACTTCCGCCATAACAGCCCTCACAGGTTTGCCAAATAAACCTTTCTATCACCAATTGTTTGATATTAGGTAGTGGTGCTGCTACGTTTACCCTCTTTTCCATGGGAAATATTACTTTCTGGGGAAACAAAAAATTTGTTTAAATAGGAAGTATTTTATTTCTGCAAGAATTTTTGAAGCATAAGAAAATGAAAACATACCTTCAAAGAAAACAAACTCAGCTTCATAGTTTCTGAATAGTCAAATTTACAAAGAAATTGTACCAGTTTATTAAAGGTATCTTTGTAACTAGTACTCCCACGGAGATCTTCAATGACGAGATCAACTTCTGGTATAACTAAACTCCTGCTCAGTGTAAGCTGCGACAAATAACCCCTATAATAGAATCGCTTTAGATTGGGAGCATCGATTTTGGCCTCACAAAATCCACGATGAAAACCAAATAACTCAAACAAGGCCAGACTCTTCAAAGAGCGACTCAAAATCTCAATATCTTCTAAGTGGATTCGCACCAAACTTAAAACTTCAAGGACCAGAAGGTTTGAAACAAGATCTGCCAAGTATGTAGGAGTGATCGCATGACCAAGTAACCGTAAATTCTTTAGATTGTGTGTGCACGTGATTGTAAAGTTGATCTTATGGGGAAAGTTATCCCCCCAGTACTTCAAATTCTCTAGATTAGGAGCTTCCACCAGAATCTGGTCAACCTCCGTACACATACAATCTAAATTCAAAACTTTTAGTTTAAATAACCTTGAGACTTCTAAACTTCTCAACTCGTAACAACCCGAGAGTTCCAAGTACTCCAAACCGCGACAGGCACTAATAAAATTTCTCATGACCTCGTCATCTACATATAAGTTTTCCATATGCAGCTTTCGCAATGAAACCAACTTAATATTAGCTCGTGGGATCTTACAACGGAACAAGGTTAGCGAGGTCACAGTTGCGGAAGACAACAATATAGGAGGCAAATCATAAATCCGTCCGTTATCATCATTAAACAGAAGCAATTTCTCAATTTTGCAGTACTTGACCAACGACTCGATCCATCGGTTAAGATAACGAATAAATTCAGTATCCAGTCCAGTCACACCAAGCTGAAATTTATTTATTGTTAAACCTTGCTTTTTGCGGCTTTTTACGGTTCGGTCTACGAAAGTAAACCATGTCTTCCTCCTCCTCATCATCTTGTCAAAAGAGGCTTTCTTTTCCTTGTTATAATGTTTCTCATCACCATTCAAGTAGTGCATGCTATGGAAAAGATATCGACCGAGATCTAAATATGGGAGGGTAGTCCATACCTGGTTTAGTCTCTTCGACGAGGCTCTAAATTGCATGCAGTCTTTTGCTCCAAGAAAAGACAAGATGTGATGCAGAATAGGCTCTGGCAGCTCTGAAAGTCTGTCAAACGTTTCATTGTTTCTAACCCTTTTGAACCTCTTCTTTCCTCGCGCCATAGTGGAGATAAAAATCTTTTGTTATTATGGTGTTGAGATTTTACAGATGTAAAATAAATTGCTGAAACCACCGAACCCCAATTAGGGTTTCATAAGAGAGGGACGAGAGGAAGATGAAAGGAACGACATAATATATAAAATATGGGCCAGTGAAAATTCAAATAAAAATCCTTATTGCTTTCTTTTTTTTCAACTTATTGATGTTATTTATTCGCAAATAAATTATTTTTTATTTTTAATTTTTTGACATGGAAACCAAACAAGATAGAGCCTCATCTAGTAGTACACCCATATTGTCGAGTACTACTACAACTCTATCTCTATTCATTGAAAAGTCTCGAGCCATGTGTTCTCCACCTGTGCTTCTCGTGCACAAGCCACCTGATTTAACTGCATTTTTTTTGTTGATCAAAATGAGAGATTTTAAAGAAAACAACTAACACCCATTACAACAAGAAGCTACATGATCAACTAGTGATCTAAAATTGGGAGTTAGCCACCAGCTGCTATTAGGATTTAATAAGCCACTATTTTTGCAACCCAATCAGCAACATTTAAACTTCTAGCTATCCACCTGATCTTTTTTTTTTTTTTTGAGAAATTATCCACCTGATCTTGAGATTGAGTTGCTGCTTGTAATCTTTGATATCTTCAACAATAACTTTGTTGCTCTAGGGGCAGTTGGTATCACTCAAAACGCATTGAGTAAGGAGCTTGCAATCAGATAAGATGGTACATTGAGGGAGTTCTCTTGCAGGCCAGGAATCACAAGCTTTTCTCATACTGATAGCTTCATCCATAAAAAGAGAATCAGCTATTATGGAAGATCATCCACCCTCCATCACACTCCAGCCATCCTTAAAGGCAACCCAAGCCACATAAGCTCTCTTTGACATTTTATCCCAGGTAGCATCACAAAATATTACTGGAAATTGAATTTGGAAAGGCTGTTGAGTGGGGGGGAGCCTAGCAGTGTTGGAATTTGCATTATTTTTGGAGGAAAAATAGGAGAGTTGGGATTTTATGATTGCAATAGTTTGAATAGGATTGGGGTTGTATGGTTGAAGAGGTTGGCATTTCTGTGAATCCAAATATACCAACATGTCAAAGTAATTTGAGAAATAAAAAGTTCCAGAGTTGAGGAGGTGGGGTTCGAACTCAGCAAACTTCGATATCATTGAAGCAGTGTTTCATCCATTGGATAATAATCTAAATTTAATCGATTTTTTGGTAAGAAGAATAAATAGAAACCGAAAGAAGAAATAAACTGAAATTAAAAGAAGAAATATTCTAAATACTTACAGAGTTTTGTGAACTGCTATTAATGTCAGAGACTCTCCAAAAAAATATCACGTGAGAGACAATCTTGAGCATGGACTTGACGTCAAAAATCATGTGAGAGACAATCTTGAGCATGGACTCGACGTCTTAAAGGCTTATTTTCCACCACGGTACTTGTTATAACCTGCGAGTCTTCGAGCAAGAACAATGAACGAAAACAAAAACGAGACAGTAGTTAACGTGATTCGCTAACAAATTACAACATATCCACTAGCTACCTCCACTTCCAGAACTTGAACTTTTATTAAGAGAGAAACCGATTACTACGTACACCAGTGCCGGCCCAACCCTAAAGTAGCTGGTGCTGCTGCTTTAGGCCCACTGACTTTCAAGGCCCCCAACCCAAAGTCATATCTTAGAAAGGCAGATTTGTACTTTGGCAACATTAAAGCCATGAATAACCTGTGTGGTTTCTTCTTTCCTACTCCCTCTCTGAAAGGTTAAAAGTCCACACCTTTTATGCATTTACAACTATTAAATCCGACTATTGCTCATTGTTAATTTTTACTAATTTTCCCACTTATTCTAAAGTAATTCAAATAGTTACTTATGATGTTCAACATTTTGTTCGTTAATGTTTTTTTTATGGATATCTTCAATCAAATTAATAATTATTGTTGAAAATATGCATCTACTTTGTATTGGAGAAACATATTGAAAATACCATTAACAGTGATCTTCTACTGTAACTAAAATTAAAAGTTATTTTTCTACCATTGAAATTTTTGAACGTATGCTGGTCTTATTTAAATGCTATCGTAAATAAATAAATAAAAATGTACATGATTTAGAAAATTGGAATGTATAAAATTATATATATAATATAATTAATGATATATCATATCTCTCTATCATATAATATTTTTTTAACTGAGGGCCTCATTTCCTCTGTCCGCTTTAGGCCCCGAGAGATCCAGGGCCGGCCCTGACGTACACTACACCAAATCTGTTGGGGATAAAACTTGGTTTAGTCTAATAGCTAAAAAGGCCCAAGCTTAAGTTTGTGCAGAAGAAAGGTAAAACCTTTCTAAAGCCGGTTAAGAATGTTTCTACTACCACAGTAAGAGTGGCCTAAGAGCATCTCCAATGGAACTAGCTATAATTTATTTATAATTTAATCAAAATTGTAGTTTTTTAGTTTAGCTCTCCAGAAACTTCAGTGTGTGCTCCAATGCTATTATGTAAATGTTGAATTTGGATCCTCTCCAGTCCAATCTTCCTACAGTCCCTGCAGCCTATTATTGACCGTCGGATCAAGAACTGAGATTGCGACACCTGGCACAAAATTTTCTCTACTAACTGGACTGACGAAGGAGAGTCACGGCCGTTAGAGGAGAGAGGAGAGAACTGTTTCTTCCTTCCGCAAAATGGTGGCTTGGCTTCTGTTATCCGTAAATCAATTGAGGAATCAAACTGATAGTTAGTGAATTACTGGTATTTGAAGAATTACAATCAATCAAGAGTAATCCACATCAGAGAACACTTGTTATTCATAGATCAGAACAAACAGCAATGATGAAGAATCAATGGAGTTCTAAAAAAAATGAACTCCAAAACATGATTAGTTCCCGGCGTCCAGCAACTGACGATCTGATGATCTATGAGAAGTATCGTTCAAAATTTAGATAAAATCAATGATTCACTGTTTGTGTTCTCTATCAAACAAAATCTACAATTCGACGGAGCTCCGAGCATGAAATATTCTGTTGAACATAACTCAGAGCACCAATTATGAATCGATGCTGTGATCGATGTTACCGTCGTAAACTAAAAAGGTCGAAGATGTTGATAGAGCTGGAGATGGGTTTCAGGCATGGAGGGTTTCTCTCTCCCCTATTAACGTTTGTGATTCTCCGTCGTTAGTTTTGTTAGTAGGCAAATCTCTGTGCCAGGTGTCGCAATCCCAGTTCTTGGTCCGACGGTCAATAATAGGCTGCAGGGACTGTAGGAAGATTGGACTGGAGAGGATCCAAATCCGTAAATGTTAGCTAAATTCATTTCAAATTGAAACTACTTTTTGAACAAACTATAACGGCTATATTTTTTAAGAGATGAAATCATCATATACATCTCACAAATAGTAACAACCAAATCTGTTTTGTTAAGATTACAACAACTACATTATTTGAATACATACACTATAAATGAAGGGATCAATGATTGTATGTTTTGTGCAAATCCTTCTCAAAATGTCTCGTATTGGTTTAATTTCTTCTCTTTTGTGTGATTCCGATTCTGACGGCGAGTTGGAAAATTTGGCCATAACAATTTTTCTGAAAAATCGGAGTGAAAAGAAGAAGAAACATGGTGGCTCCGTTTCAGGTCGAAGGTACGTGTGGAGAGAATAAAAATATTAAAGTTTAGAACCCTAATAATATGTAATCCACAAATAGAACCACTCTGACAGGAGAAACATGGTCATAGAGGACCTCGCAAACTACTCTAAGATATAGACGAGATTAGCATCAAGATCTTATATAACATGTATGCACCAAGCTAATTTCCTAGAGGATAATCAAATGCAAAGGGGATGATAACCTTTCATGTATGCTGCGTTTACTTCATGCGTTTACTTGCTGAATGAGATTTTGGCTAAGGGGTAATCGTACGATTACCTCCATGTAATCGTACGATTACTTCTGGGCAACCACCACCAAAACTCCATCTTCTTGCTCTTTTTTCCCGTCGTCTTCACTCCCCGAGCATTCCTTTGAGCCTCAAACTTTTCCGAAGTTCACTTTTGCTCCAATGTCACGTCCCGAGCTCCCGGTTCCTGAAAACCACAACACGAAACATACCGGAAGATCAAACGTGATAAAATATAGTCAAAATTACTGCAAAAAGTGCCCGAACTCATCATTAACATGCAAAGACTCAACATACTCCAAGTTTAGCAAGAAATGGTCCGAAATCCATTAAAATGCATAGGAATGCACGCAAAACGATAAGGAAACATATACGAATATAACTCCAAATATGGAGTTATCAGCCCACGTCAGCTGATTCGGGTCATCCTCCGCTGAGGTGGCTGCTGAGTGGATTAGTTTGTTACTTATTTCCTTTTATAATGTAATGACCCCATCAGTTAATTACAATAGCAGTAGTAATATATATATGGATGTAATTCATTTCCAAGTTCATTATGAATATCAGATATTAAATCCAATCTCTTCTCTGTCAAATTCTTCTCCGATTCTTCATACTCTTCTTTAAATTCTTCAATCTAGGTCAGGAATCAACCAATTCCTGGAATGCGGCGGCGAAGGTTCTCTCTGAGGAACGAGAGAAGATAATTTTGAGAATGAAAAATTAGAACGGTGGAAAGACCCATTTTTATTTGGAACTGGGTACTTCGGGTACCAGTCGGGTACATCGGGTACACCATACCCGTGAGAGTTTTTCACATACCGGTGCCCGAACCCGCCCGAACCGCATTAACACATGCCCGATTCTTTACCCGTTCGGGTATGGGTCGGGCCTTACCCGATTTTAATACCCGAACTGCCATCCCTATGGACAACCACCTTAGTGACTGGTAGTGCACCGAAATTTTGACAAGAGTTCAATGTAATATAGCTCGCGAGGTCTTCGCCAGTTTTTCCCTTCAAAAAGGAAGAACAGTAATCATAATCCAGGAACTACACATCTTATTAGCTCTTACAGTTATGAGAAAAGCAGATGATATATTACTACAAGATAAACTAGCATTGAAAGCAGGTTCTGGCAGGCTTTAAGGGACAGAATTTGAGCAACTCTAATGATATCTCTGAAGACATGCTGGATCCTGAAGATTTTTAAGCTATAACTCCACTAGAACATTGATAGAAGGAGAGATGAGTAGTATCGGCATGCCATTTCTTCTTTTCTAGATTCCCCAACGCAGAAAAATAAATGTTGTTTCACAGTAGTTAGTTGTCTGAGAGTTGCACACTAGAAGATCACTTATCAAACAGCCAAGTCAAGGACGATTTACGCTGCTTAGTAGTACTACATAACTACATAAGCATAAAGAGTAATGGAAAATTTTGCGTACAAAGAACACATTATCTTGAGGACTAAAGGAAAACAGTGGCTACTGTCAGCTTGTCAAGTCCGGCTCATTAAAGCTTGGTTAAAGTCACGATTTCTAGTGTTAGTTAATTCCAAGCATTCCACAGTTCATGGAGGTTTAAAGGAACCATCAATATCCTCCAAGAGCTTGGCGTTGTCAGTGAAATAAGTCCTCAAACACCTATCATCTTCGGCATCAACAGTTGCACCTTCGAGCTCGTATTTAAGATGCTTTAAAGAATGCCTCCAACATGTCTGAAAAAGATTGATACAATCAAAACATCCATACTCAATACAGGCAAACTTGTCATGGGTGAATTGAAACATAAAAGTCAATAAAAAATTAGCATAAGCCATAAATAAATCAATCAAAAAATTATAAAAGAACATAGAATATAAGAATTATGACATTTTCCATCCCTAAAAAACAAATAAAAAAATATATGTCGATGTATATTATTAAGTTTATGAACAATGGCATCATACAAATCTGCGTCTACTAGTTGTGGTTGTATCAGAACGAACGATAAAAAATGTCAGGAAAAAGTGTCGATGAAAAATTACATAAACCATGACAAACCTTAGCGGAAAGTTTAACCGGATCTGAATGTCGCTCCAAGTAATCACCGTCCATGATTAAAAGTGTTCTCAAACCAGGGGAGAACCAGAGCAAATTATCTATAACTTCCGCCATAACAGCCCTCACAGGTTTGCCAAATAAACCTTCTATCATCAACTGTTTGATATTAGGTAGTCGTGCTGCTACGTTTACCCTCTTTTCCATGGGAAATATTACTTTCTGGGGAAACAAAAAAGTTGTTTAAATAGGAAGTATTTTATTTCTGCAAGAATTTTTGAAGCATAAGAAAATGAAAACATACCTTCAAAGAAAACAAACTCAGCTTCATAGTTTCTGAATAATCAAATTTACAAAGAAATTGTACCAGTTTATTAAAGGTATCTTTGTAACTAGTACTCCCACGGAGATCTTCAATGACGAGATCAACTTCTGGTATAACTAAATTTCCGCTCAGTGTAAGCTGCGACAAATAACCCCTATAATAGAATCGCTTTATATTGGGAGCATCAATTTTGGCCTCACAAAATCCACGATGAAAACCAAATAACTCAAACAAGGCCAGACTCTTCAAAGAGCGACTCGAAATCTCAATATCTTCTAAGTGGAGTCGCCCCAAACGTAAAACTTCAAGGACCAGAAGGTTTGAAACAAGATCTGCCAAGTATCTAGGAGTGATCGCATGACCAAGTAACTGTAAATTCTTTAGATTGCATGTGCACGTGATTGTAAATTTGATCTTATGGGGAGAGTCATCCCCCCAGTACTTCAACTTCTCTAGATTAGGAGCTTCCACCAGAATCTGGTCAACCTCCGTACACATACAATCTAAATTCAAAACTTTTAGTTTACATAACCTTGAGACTTCTAAACTTCTCAACTCGTAACAACCCGAGAGTTCCAAGTACTCCAAACCGCGACAGGCACTAATAAAATTTCTCATGACCTCGTCATCTACATATAAGTTTTCCATATGCAGCTTTCGCAATGAAACCAACTTAATATTAGCTCGTGGGATCTTACAACGGAACAAGGTTAGCGAGGTCACAGTTGCGGAAGACAACAATATAGGAGGCAAATCATAAATCCGTCCGTTATCATCATTAAACAGAAGCAATTTCTCAATTTTGCAGTACTTGACCAACGACTCGATCCATCGGTTAAGATAACGAATAAATTCAGTATCCAGTCCAGTCACACCAAGCTGAAATTTATTTATTGTTAAACCTTGCTTTTTGCGGCTTTTTACGGTTCGGTCTACGAAAGTAAACCATGTCTTCCTCCTCCTCATCATCTTGTCAAAAGAGGCTTTCTTTTCCTTGTTATAATGTTTCTCATCACCATTCAAGTAGTGCATGCTATGGAAAAGATATCGACCGAGATCTAAATATGGGAGGGTAGTCCATACCTGGTTTAGTCTCTTCGACGAGGCTCTAAATTGCATGCAGTCTTTTGCTCCTAGAAAAGACAAGATGTGATGCAGAATAGGCTCTGGCAGCTCTGAAAGTCTGTCAAACGTTTCATTGTTTCTATCCCTTTTGAACCTCTTCTTTCCTCGCGCCATAGTGGAGATAAAAATCTTTTGTTATTATGGTGTTGAGATTTTACAGATGTAAAATAAATTGCTGAAACCACGGAACCCCAATTAGGGTTTCATAAGAGAGGGACGAGAGGAAGATGAAAGGAACGACATAATATATAAAATATGGGCCAGTGAAAATTCAAATAAAAATCCCTATTGCTTTCTTTTTTTTCAACTTATTAATGTTATTTATTCGCAGATAAATTATTTTTTATTTTTAATTTTTTGACATGGAAACCAAACAAGATAGAGCCTCATCTAGTAGTACACCCATATTGTCGAGTACTACTACAACTCTATCTCTATTCATTGAAAAGTCTCGAGCCATGTGTTCTCCACCTGTGCTTCTCGTGCACAAGCCACCTGATTTAACTGCATTTTTTTTGTTGATCAAAATGAGAGATTTTAAAGAAAACAACTAACACCCATTACAACAAGAAGCTACATGATCAACTAGTGATCTCAAATTGGGAGTTAGCCACCAGCTGCTATTAGGATTTAATAAGCCACTATTTTTGCAACCCAATCAGCAACATTTAAACTTCTAGCTATCCACCTGATCTTTTTTTTTTTTTTTTTTTTTGAGAAATTATCCACCTGATCTTGAGATTGAGTTGCTGCTTGTAATCTTTGATATCTTCAACAATAACTTTGTTGCTCCAGGGGCAGTTGGTATCACTCAAAACGCATTGAGTTAGGAGCTTGCAATCAGATAAGATGGTACATTGAGGGAGTTCTCTTGCAGGCCAGGAATCACAAGCTTTTCTCATACTGATAGCTTCATCCATAAAAAGAGAATCAGCCATTATGGAAGATCATCCACCCTCCATCACACTCCAGCCATCCTTAAAGGCAACCCAAGCCACATAAGCTCTCTTTGACATTTTATCCCAGGTAGCATCACAAAATATTACTGGAAATTGAATTTGGAAAGGCTGTTGAGTGGGGGGGAGCCTAGCAGTGTTGGAATTTGCATTATTTTTGGAGGAAAAATAGGAGAGTTGGGATTTTATGATTGCAATAGTTTGAATAGGATTGGGGTTGTATGGTTGAAGAGGTTGGCATTTCTGTGAATCCAAATATACCAACATGTCAAAGTAATTTGAGAAATAAAAAGTTCCAGAGTTGAGGAGGTGGGGTTCGAACTCAGCAAACTTCGATCTCATCGAAGCAGTGTTTCATCCATTGGATAACAATCTAAATTTAATCGATTTTTTGGTAAGAAGAAGAAATAGAAACCGAAAGAAGAAATAAACTGAAATTAAAAGAAGAAATATTCCAAATACTTACAGAGTTTTGTGAACTGCTATTAATGTCAGAGACTCTCCAAAAAAATATCACGTGAGAGACAATCTTGAGCATGGACTTGACGTCAAAAATCATGTGAGAGACAATCTTGAGCATGGACTCGACGTCTTAAAGGCTTATTTGCCACCACGGTACTTGTTATAACCTGGGAGTCTTCGAGCAAGAACAATGAACGAAAACAAAAACGAGACAGTAGTTAACGTGATTCGCTAACAAATTACAACATATCCGCTAGCTACCTCCACTTCCAGAACTTGAACTTTTATTAAGAGAGAAACCGATTACTACGTACACCAGTGCCGGCACAACCCTAAAGCAGCTGGTGCTGCTGCTTTAAGCCCAGTGACTTTCAAGGCCCCCAACCCAAAGTCATATCTTAGAAAGGCAGATTTGTACTTTGGCAACATTAAAGCCATGAATAACCTGTGTGTTTTCTTCTTTCCTACTCCCTCTCTGAAAGGTTTAAACTCCACACCTTTTATGCATTTACAACTATTAAATCCGACTATTGCTCATTGTTAATTTTTACTAATTTTCCCACTTATTCTAAAGTAATTCAAATAGTTACTTATGATGTTCAACATTTTGTTCGTTAATGTTTTTTTTATGGATATCTTCAATCAAATTAATAATTATTGTTGAAAATATGCAACTACTTTGTATTGGAGAAACATATTGAAAATACAATTAACAGTGATCTTCTACTGTAACTAAAATTAAAAGTTATTTTTCTACCATTGAAATTTTTGAACGTATGCTGGTCTTATTTAAATGCTATCGTAAATAAACAAATAAAAATGTACATGATTTATAAAATTGGAATGTATAAAATTATATATAAAATATAATTAATGATATATCATATCTCTCTATCATATAATATTTTCTTAACTGAGGGCCTCATTTTCTCTGTCCGCTTTAGGCCCCGAGAGATCCAGGGTCGGCCCTGACGTACACTACACCAAATCTGTTGGAGATAAAACTTGGTTTAGTCTAATAGCTAAAAAGGCCCAAGCTTAAGTTTGTGCAGAAGGAAGGTAAAACCTTTCTAAAGCCGGTTAAGAATGTTTCTACAACCACAGTAAGAGTGGCCTAAGAGCATCTCCAATGGAACAAGCTATAATTTATTTATAATTTAATCAAAATTGTAGTTTTTCATTTGAGCTCTCAGAAATTTCAGTGTGTGCTCCAATGCTATTATGTAAATGTTAGCTAAATTCATTTCAAATTGAAACTACTTTTTGAACAAACTATAACGGCTATATTTTTTAAGAGATGAAATCATCATATACATCTCACAAATAGTAACAACCAAATCTGTTTTATTAAGATTACAACAACTACATTATTTGAATACATACACTACAAATGAAGGGATCAATGATTGTATGTTTTGTGCAAATCCTTCTCAAAATGTCTCGTATTGGTTTAATTTCTTCTCTTTTGTGTGATTCCGATTCTGACGGTGAGTTGGAAAATTTGGCCATAACAATTTTTTTGAAAAATCGGAGTGAAAAGAAGAAGAAACATGGTGGCTCCGTTTCAGGTCGAAGGTACGTGTGGAGAAAATAAAAAATTAAAGTTTAGAACCCTAATAATATGTAACCCACAAACAGAACCACCCTGACAGGAGAAACATGGTCATAGAGGACCTCGCAAACTACTCTAAGATATAGACCAGATTAGCATCAAGATCTTATATAACATGTATGCACCAAGCTAATTTCCTAGAGGATAATCAAATGCAAAGGGGATGATAACCTTTCAAGCAGACTCTTTGAGGCCGTTTCATCTTTATTGGTTAATGATGAGATTCCAGTGACCAAATGTCTCAAAACAGGTATGTTTTGTATAACTCATTCTAAGCTTAAACAGAAGGTCCATGACTGCAGCAATTGAGGATACATGAAAAATGATCGCCTCAAATCATGCGAAAGATTGACAGAATTATTGGCAAAAGAATAAACAGAACTGGATGCCAAAACAAAGGTTTAATCCTGAACCTGGTTATTGACTTCTTTTTCATGATTTTGGCCATGTCCAGTACTCATTACTTGCAAATAATGTCTTCTCCCTTGGGATGCCTCCTTCCAAAAGATGGCCGATAATACTCAATCCTGAAAACAGATTAGACCCGTTATCAATTGCCATGCATACAACTTTTAAGAAAACAAAAATTCAAGAAAGGTTCTTTCTACTTCTATCTGCAACTTTAAACTATATATTTTTTCTAGAATCAATGAAACTAAGCATCCTTCATTCTTTTTTTTCCTTTCATTTTCCATTCACAGCAACATTCATGGTTCCACAAGCCACATGCAAACACACTTGATCAAAAACTCAATTAATCAAACAAGGAGAAAAAAAACAACTTTGACATTCAAGCCAGAAGTTCACCAAAACAGTCAATTCAATCAGCTATCGCCTATCCAGATACAAAATACTACTCACTACTACTAAGTTTTGCCAATCCTACAAAGAAATACCCCGTTTTGTGACTACGGGTATTTTGTGATATTATTATAAGTGTTGGTAAGTTAATTTAATTATAGAGAGTTAATTCTAATGCTTTGAGAGTTTGGGGGAACTTTGTGACTTTAATCAAAGGTTTTAGTGTCTTTTACTTGAGCTTGGGGGAGGTGTTTGTCTTTTGGCAAAACTAAGGGGAAATAAGTGTCTTTTGACCTAACTTTTCTTCCTACATAAAAGTTTCCTAATTCGAGAGGGTTTCTTACTTATGAAGTTGACTTTATTTCCAACTCTCATAAAACCCTCATTCTCCCTATTTTTCTCTAACTCTCTCACGTCTCCCTCACTCTACCCGTCCCTCTCTCTCTCTCTCGTCTCTCTTGTGACCGACGGCAGCCACCCACACCGCCGCCGCCGCTCCCTCTCTTTTCCGGCAAGGTATTATCTCTCTCTCTCTCTCTCTCTCTCTCTCTCTTTTCTTTTCTTTCTTTCTCTTTTTCTTTCTCTCTTTCTTTCTCTCTATCTCCGTCCGTCTCTCTCTCCGTCCGCCTCCATGGGCGGCGGGTTTGAGTTGTTTTGTTTCTTCTTTTCTTTTCTCTTGTTGATCTCTTGATCTTGTGATCACTTGTTCATGATTCATGTATGTTGCATGTAATCTATAAATTTCAGTTTGTTATGGTTAGGATCATTGTTCATGGATTCGTAGGATTGATTATCAAGTTTTAGGGTTTACCATGTTCTTGGGTGTTGGGAAGAAACCCTAGTTTGGAAGAGAAGTTTGATTAAACGATTTGGGTGTTTGAATGATCATAATAGGTGGATAACAATCTGATTTGAATGTGGGAATCATGTTATATTAGGTTTAGTATGATTATAGGATGAATTAGATGCTTGGGGGAAAAGTTTCATGAAGATTGACAATTCCTGTATTGATATTTTGAATGAAGTTGGAAACTTGAAACTAGTGTAACTTTTGATTCAGGAATCGAAATTAAGATCCGTTTGAGGCTAAACTTATTATTTCGAACGTTTTGAATCCAATGGAACTGTTTTTAGACCATGATCTGTTTGGGAAACTTAGTTAATAGATTTGATGGAGTTATGGTAGATTATGTATGCTTTAGGTTAGGGGATTTTGAAGCAAAGCTTTGGGTCTTATTATGGAGCATGAATTGAATGAGATGTTGGGTAAGTGTTAGAACCCTAAACCATTGACTATCATATGCATGTAATTAGTATAGCAAGTATATTGCTAGAGTATTGGTTTGATTAGCATATTGTTATGTGTAGGTAACGAGTTCGTCGACGACGAGTACATAGAGTACGTTGATTGATTGCTATAGTTGGAATTTGCTTTGAGGTAAGTAAATATGCCAAGCCTAGTGTGCTTATCTCTTTCGTGTCAAAACGAATTCTTGTATTTCTTTACGTCTCAAAATGTGTTTATGTGACGTGACATGCAATATGTGATTTCTACTTGATAAATGTTTTTCTTGGAAATATCACCATGTTAATGATAATGCATTAATACGTAAAGTGGAATAGTTGTGCGGGGACATTTATTATTATTGTGGTATGGTTACCATTGGCATTGGACGGTTTGATCTCGGTCTTCCGTTTCAATTTATTTTTATTTAATCCGGTTGCAAGTCCCCGGATAGCTCCCTGTACTCACTCCTCTGGACGTTAGATTCTTTGGGGGTGTCGACACTTAAGGTCTTGGATGCTTGCGAGATGGTTTGGTTTCCCCCGTCACAACGAATTAATAATGGATTTTTAGTTTTTGTTAACGGAAAGAAGTTAACAATGGATTTTGGTTTTTCCTAATGATTATGGAAATGGATTTGGAAATATTGTGGAATTGGAAACTCTTATGTTTTAATACAAGAGTCAACTTTATTACCGCTGTGTTTGCGAAAAACTCTTACTTATAAATGAGTCATTGATTTATAACTATCCATCATCGTTTTACATGTTTGGATGTTTATTTACCAGTATTTCATGCTGATTTTGTATTGTGGTGTTTCTTTTTGATTTCGCACCAGAGGTTTAGAAGATGGTTATCTGGCGTAGAAGGGTACGCGCATCACATGGAACAATAGTAGTAGTATTACATTTGGATTTCAATTCTTTAGTAGTTTAAACACTTTAGTTGTTATGCCGGTTTGTGGCTAGGATGTTGATTTTTAATAATGCAACGTTTTAATGACATTTAATTATTATATGTGGATGTTTTGTGCTTGCGAACCATGTTATAAAATCTCCTTGTATCCGGGCTCCTCTCGGGTACGGAGTGACATCCCCGGGTCTCCGGCTTGGGCCATTTGGGGGTGTTACAGGTGGTATCAGAGCCGGCATTCCAAAAAGGAATTTGAAACTTGTTAGGGCAACTAAAATGAATATAGGAGAATAACTTAAAATTTGACGAGCCGTGGGAATTTGGGTAGTATGGATAGGATTATTATGTGTAAGTGTTTAGAAAATAGGATAGAAAGCAAGTACTTCCACCCACCCATCCCTAACTAAGAGCCTTAGTCTATCCAAGATACTAAGGGATCGAATTTCTGAAGTGTTCCAATTGGATTCTAAGTTTAAGCCTACTTTTAAGAGACTTTGTTGGGAAATTTTCTTCAAGAGTCTCGTGGCTATCAATTTGGAGTCTTGGAAATGATTATTAGTTGCAAAGAGTAGCTATTTCGGAGTACGGTATATGCCTTTTAAATTAGAGATTTATTAAGTTGTTTCCTCTTGTAGATGGCTAGAACTAAGCATACAGCAAGGAAGCGTGTGTTGCCAGTTGAGAAGCACCCTGTTGTGACACGTTGGGTTGAAGGTGAAGATTTTCCAGATTTTCGTGACCGCGTGGTTCAATATTGTGAAGATAGATTCCAAGACTTAGATTTTCCTCGGTATAGAAATCCAGCTTTTCAGGCTTACTGTATGGTGAATGCGTTACCTATGAAACCCATGTTTGGAGAAATTATTACAAATTATAGCAACATCATGGGCAGGATGAACCGTCTGAATGATAGGGGTTATCGTTGCCAAGGTGAATGGACGGTAAGTGCAGATTTTATATGCAAGTTGTTGATGGAGACTTATCTTAAGTGGCAAAGTTATACAGTTATTGAGATAGAGTCCAGTGATGAAGAAGACGTGATCTACATAAGCTCTAGTGATGAAAAAGAGGTGATTATTATAGACTCTAGTGACGATGAGGAAGTCGAAGAAGATCCAATGGAAGATGTCGATGAATACCCCGAAATTGAAGAAGATCCCATGGAGTATGAAGAAAGTGAAGAAGACCCGAGTGAAGATGAAGAGCACGTGTATGATCCCAATGAAGAGAAAGATATGGATGAAAGCGATGAGGATGATGATTAAGCTTGTTAGAGTTCTTTATATTTCCTAGACTAGATGCTTTTAAGTTTTATTTATTAGTTTGAATAAGGCCATGGAGCCAAGCAACATTTGAAGTTTTAGAACGATTCTTGAATAGTCACTTTTGGGCTAGAGTTAAGTTTTTAGCGTTTTGCTTTGGGATGAATAATGTTTACGTTTTGAGGACCCGATTTGGGGAGTTTAATAAATTTAGCTTTCTGAATTTTGGAGTATGATTTGATGGATTAGGGTTGTGTTATGCTTTGATATTATTGGTTAAGTGCCTAGAAAGTGTTCATGGAGTTAGAACGCAAAAACTTTAATCTTCGGTGTTGTTGAATCTGCGCAGCAGTGAGTTTTTGTTGTAGCAGACGTATTTAATTGTGGAGTTATTTTTCCCTGAATTTTTCCCAGAAACTAGACATACTCAGGTGTCTTCAATAAAAATTTCAGCTCTATATGAGTTCTGAAGAATTAGATACGAATTTTCAAAGTTGACGGTTCAGTAGGAGAATTGCAAAGTGACTAGCTGAAGTATTTTTGATTTTTACCTATCTTCCAGATCTTTTTTTGACCTCAAATTTTATGAAAACGTTTAGACACGTTTGGCTAACTCTGGAAGAAAGCCTAGCTCATTTTGAGAATTTTAAAGTCAGGTTAAGGCTTTTCAAAGTCAAAGTTTCTGTTCTGGTGGACTGTGACAGCAGCTATAGTATTTCCTGTGTATATTGAGTTCTACAATTGATTTTGAGTTGATTCTTCTTGATTATGAAAGTAGACTCAAATAGGGTGTTCCACACCAAAATTTACAATTTTTGCTCTATCGATTGATCCTTTTTCTAATTTTGGAAGTAGATGAAAAGATGAGACGCGATCAGCCTATGTGGAAATACATGAGTAATTGATGTAAATGATTATCAATGTGTGACATTTCTTGTTTAATTGTGCACTACATGTCATATATGCATGATTGTTTGTACTTCTTGATACTTTATAAGTAATACAATAGGCTATAGTGTAGGGATTATGACTGATAGACCACATCAATACTACACCAGGAGAAATAGTCAAGTCCCTATGGCAATCAACAACAACAACAACAGCATGGACCAATTCTTTGCCCAATTGGCTCAGATGGCTCAGAATATGAACAATGGAGAACATAATGCAACTAATTGCGCGAAAAAAATGGCTGACACGAAATTTTAAATCATTGCCTGTAAAGTTGTCTGCAATGAGGATCCTGTTGAGCTCGAAAATTGGATCGATGAGATGGATAAGGTCCTCGAGCTAGTTGAGTGCCCTGAAGACCGCAAGGTCGTTTCCGCGGCATTCTACTTGAAGAACGAAGCTAATACATGGTGGAGAAGCGCACGTCATAACTTTTTGGCTCAACCCAATTTCAATTGGGAAGCTCTACAAACTGCATTACGCACTCTCTTTTATCCGGACCATGTCCAGGATCAAAAGTACTTAGACTTTGTGAGTCTGACACAAGGAAACGGTTCCGTGACCGAGTACTTCAAGAAATTCATGGAATTATCCCGATTCGCAGGTCAGCTGATGCCTGATGAAGCGACTAAAGTCAGGAAGTTCATGTCTGGTCTCGAACTTCATCTGCAGAAAGACTTGATGTGCAGGACGTACGATACTCTCCAGGAAGCTTATGATAGAGCTGCAACCGTTTGGCGTATTCAAGAGGCACAAGATGAGAAGCGTGGGAAACGCAAGGTCGAGAACGCTGTGGGCTATGGAAACAATCAGAGTAGGACTATCCAAGGTAGTCAGGACAAAAGGTTTAAGCCTAACCACGGAGGAGGTAACCAAGGACAGTATCGTGGTAACAAGCAGAATAATGGAGATGAGCAACCTCGCCGTTATATCTGCAAGAAGTGTCAACAAAACCATCCAGGAAAGGACTGCCAAGGAAACCTTGTAAACTGCCACAACTGCGGCAGGAAAGGTCATCGTGCTTTTGAGTGCCGATTGAAACCAAATGGAAACCAGCAAGGGAACTAAGGAGGCAATTACCAAGGAAACCGACAGTTCAACAACAATCAGGGCGGAAACCGGAACTATGGAAACTACAACAACCAGAATAATGGAGGCAACAATTATGGTAGGCAGCAAGTGAACAACCAAGGCAATGGAAGGAACAATGGAGCTCAGAACGGGAATAGGAACAACAACGCTCCAACGAACGCCAACAACAATGGGACCGGAACGGCAGGAACTACCACACAGAACGGGAATGTTGCAAGGATCGCTGTCATGAGCAGGACTGAAGCGGAAGCAGCAAATGGAGTAGTCACTGGTACATTTCTTGTTCATGATCAACCAGCTTTTACTCTATTTGATTCCGGAGCATCGTATTCATTTATTTCATCATCATTTGTGGAAAAATTGAGTCTCAATAAGCCGTCTAGAATATCCATCCCCGTAGCTACCCCAACCGGTCATGTAACAGTATGTGACGCCATTTTTGAAGGAGTAGAAGTTAAGATTTCTTCTAGTACCCTACCAGCAAACCTGATACGGTTTGATCTTGGAGGAATAGATGTTATCTTGGGAATGCATTGGCTAGGTAAATATCGAGCAGTAATAGACTGTCACGATCAGAAGATAAGGATTAAAGGTCCAAAAGGAGAAAAAGTTTCTTACCGTGGTATCACAAAGGAACCATGTATTCGACTAGTGTCAGCTTTGACCATAGTCAACCAAGTGAAGAAGGGTAATATTGCTTATTTATGTTATGTTCAAGACATGTCTAAGAAGGAGAATGTGCTAGAAGAGATACCAATAGTTAGAGATTTTCCCGATGTGTTCCCGGACGAAATTCCAGGAATGCCACCTAGAAGGGAGATCGAATTCACTATGGACTTAGCACCTGGAACAGCTCCAATTTCAAAAGCACCGTACAGAATGGCGCTAGTAGAGTTGAAAGAACTAAAAGATCAGTTGCAAGAGCTACTTCAAAAGGGTTACATAAGGCCGAGTGTTTCCCCTTGGGGAGCACCGGTATTGTTTGTGAAGAAGAAAGACAGAAGCTTGAGGTTGTGCATTGACTATAGGGAGTTGAATAGCGCAACAATCAAGAACAAATACCCTTTACCCCGAATTGACGACTTGTTTGATCAGTTACAAGGGGCGAGTGTTTTCTCAAAGATAGACTTGAGATCATGGTATCACCAGCTTCGAGTAGCCGAGAAGGACATACCGAAGACAGCCTTTAGAACGAGGTATGGACACTACGAGTTTACAGTTATGCCTTTTGGTCTAACCAATGCTCCTGCAGTATTTATGGATCTAATGAATCGTGTAATCGTTTCGTGGTCGTCTTTATTGATGACATCCTTGTTTATTCAAAGAGCGAGGAAGAACATGAAGAACATCTCAAGGAAGTGCTAGAAACTTTGAGACATGAGAAGTTATATGCTAAACTCTCGAAGTGTGAGTTTTGGCTAAAACACGTTCCACTTTTGGGTCACATAATTTCCAAGGAAGGAATATCCGTGGATCCAGGAAAGATTTCAGCAGTGAAAGATTGGCCTACTCCGAAGAATGTGTCTGAAGTAAGAAGTTTTCTCGGATTAGCAGGATATTACAGGCGTTTCGTGAAGGATTTCTCGAAGATCGCTAGACCGCTTACTACACTAAAAAGAAGACGGTACGGTATAAGTGGGGCGAAGATTGTGAAGAAGCATTCCAGACATTGAAGGAAAAGTTGACGTCAGCACCTGTGTTGGCTTTACCCAATGATTCTGGCGAGTTTGACGTTTACAGTGATGCATCGAAGAAGGGTTTAGGATGCGTGCTTATGCAAGAAAGGAAAGTTATTGCCTATGCTTCAAGACAACTGAAAACTCATGAAGAGAACTATGCTACGCATGATTTAGAACTTGCAGCAATAGTATTCGCATTAAAGATATGGAGACATCATTTGTATGGATCTGTGTGTAGATTGTATACGGATCATAGCAGTCTAAAGTACATCTTCACGCAGAAAGAGCTAAACAACAGGCAAAGACGTTGGTTAGAAGTTATAAAGGATTACGATTTGCGTATCCAATACCATGAAGGGAAGGCAAACGTAGTAGCTGATGCGTTAAGCCGAAAATCGAGCCATACTTTGGATACCATGCTAGTTTTGCCAGATCGGCTATGCCGAGAGTTCCGAAAACTTGGAATTGAAGTAGTGAAACAAGGCGGAGTAAATAATATCCTTGGGAATATGACAGTTGTGCCAGATGTCTTAGAAGAAATAAGGAGTAACTAGCCAGGAGATGTGAAGCTGGAAAGGATAAAGAAGAAGATTGCAGAAGGCCAAGAAAAGGATTTCAAGATCCATGAAGATGGAAGTATTCGTTACAAGGGAAGATGGTGTGTACTGCATAAGTGTATGGAGACTAAGGAGAAGTTGATGCGAGAAGCGCACAACACACCCTATTCAGTACATCCAGGAGGTGACAAACTCTATAAGGACATGAAAAAGATGTTTTGGTGGCCTAACATGAAGAAAGAAGTAGCAGAATTTGTGGCAAAATGTCTAACTTGTCAAAAGGTGAAGTTTGAACATAAGAGAATGGGAGGCTTAGTTCAACCATTAGACGTCCCAGTTTGGAAGTGGGATTCTATTTCGATGGATTTCGTAACTGCTTTACCGACATCAAAGAATGGACTGAATCAGATTTGGGTCGTAGTTGACAGATTGACCAAGACAGCAAGGTTCATTCCGATGAAAGACACTTGGAATATGGAACAAAGAGTTGATGTGTATATGAAGAACATTGTGAGATATCATGGAGTACCAAGCTCTATAGTTTCCGACAGAGATCCCAATTTTCTTTCTCACTTTTGGAAAGCACTCCAGGAGGCATTGGGAACTCAGCTGAAGTTTAGCACGGCATTTCACCCGGCTACAGATGGACAAACCGAAAGAACAATTCAAACGTTGGAAGATATGCTAAGATCGTGTGTTATGGATTTTCAAGGTTCATGGGTTGATAGATTACCTTTGATAGAATTCTCCTACAATAACAGTTATCACGCCAGTATTGGAATGGCACCACATGAGGCGTTGTATGGAAGGAAGTGTAGAACACCATTGTGTTGGAACGACATAAGTGAGACGATAGTAATTGGTCCACAACTTATCGAAGAGATGACAGATCAAGTGAGACTTATACAGCAACGAATGAAGGCAGCCCAGGATAGACAGAAATCCTACGCGGATCAGAAAAGAAGACCATTGGAATTTCAAGTTGGAGAAAAAGCATTTCTTAAAGTTTCGCCGACTAAAGGAGTCATGAGGTTCAATCAGAAAGGAAAGTTGAGCCCGAAATTCATTGGACCATATGATGTTATAGAAAAGATTGGAGAAGTGGCTTATCGATTGGATTTACCATCGAATTTGGGTCGTGTTCACAACGTATTTCACGTGTCGCAGCCGAAGAAGTATATGCCTGATGCATCTCATGTATTAGATCCCGAACCAGTAGAACTGGACCCGTCTTTGAGTTATGAAGAACATCCTGTCAAGATCTTAGACACCAAGACAAGAAACACCTGTAACAAGAGTGTCAAGATTGTAAAAGTCTTATGGACAAACCACCTCACTGAAGAGGCAACTTGGGAAGCAGAAGATGATATGAGGAAGAAGTACCCTCACCTGTTTGAAGAGGTACCTTGAGTTACGAGGATGTCACTCCTCTAAGGGGGAGAGGATGTAATCCTTCGTTTTTCTTTAATACAGTACTACTTATAGTATATTGCATATCATTCATGACCTTAGGTTGCATTTCGTAGTTGTACCATTGAGGGAAGGTGCATACAGGGCCGGCCCTGGATCTCTCGGGGCCTAAAGCGGACAGAGGAAATGAGGCCCTCAGTTAAAAAAATATTATATGATAGAGAGATATGATATATCATTAATTATATTTTATATATAATTTTATACATTCCAATTTTCTAAATCATGTACATTTTTATTTGTTTATTTACGATAGCATTTAAATAAGACCAGCATACGTTCAAGAATTTCAATGGTAGAAAAATAACTTTTAATTTTAGTTACAGTAAAAGATCACTGTTAATGGTATTTTTAATATGTTTCTCCAATACAAAGTAGGTGCATATTTTCAGCAATAATTATTAATTTTATTGAAGATATCCATAAAAAAAACATTAACGAACAAAATGTTGAACATCATAAGTAACTATTTGAATTACTTTAGAATAAGTGGGAAAATTAGTAAAAATTAACAATGAGCAATAGTCGGATTTATTGTAAATGCATAAAAGGTGTGGAGTTTAAACCTTTCAGAGAGGGAGTAGGAAAGAAGAAAACACACAGGTTATTCATGACTTTAATGTTGCCAAAGTACAAATCTGCCTTTCTAAGATATGACTTTGGGTTGGGGGCCTTGAAAGTCAGTGGACCTAAAGCAGCAGCACAAGCTGCTTAAGGGTTGGGCCGGCACTGGGTGCATACCTTATTGAGGTTAAGAGTTTAGTTTACACTTCAAGGACGATTTTTCATGAAGGAGGGAGGTTTTGTGCTTAAACTTCGAGGACGAAGTTCTCTTTAAGGAGGGAAGGATGAAATACCCCGTTTTGTGACTACGGGTATTTTGTGATATTATTATAAGTGTTGGGAAATTAATTTAATTATAGAGAGTTAATTCTAATGCTTTGAGAGTTTGGGGGGAACTTTGTGACTTTAATCAAAGGTTTTAGTGTCTTTTACTTGAGCTTGGGGGAGGTGTTTGTCTTTTGGCAAAACTAAGGGGAAATAAGTGTCTTTTGACCTAACTTTTCTTCCTAAATAAAAGTTTCCTAATTCGAGAGGGTTTCTTACTTATGAAGTTGACTTTATTTCCAACTCTCATAAAACCCTCATTCTCCCTATTTTTCTCTAACTCTCTCACGTCTCCCTCACTCTACCCGTCCCTCTCTCTCTCTCTCTCGTCTCTCTTGTGACCGACGGCAGCCACCCACACCGCCGCCGCCGCTCCCTCTCTTTTCCGGCAAGGTATTATCTCTCTCTCTCTCTCTCTCTCTCTCTCTCTCTTTTATCTTTTATTTCTTTCTCTTTTTCTTTCTCTCTTTCTTTCTATCTATCTCCGTCCGTCTCTCTCTCCGTCCGCCTCCATGGGCGGCGGGTTTGAGTTGTTTTGTTTCTTCTTTTCTTTTCTCTTGTTGATCTCTTGATCTTGTGATCACTTGTTCATGATTCATGTATGTTGCATGTAATCTCTAAATTTCAGTTTGTTATGGTTAGGATCATTGTTCATGGATTCGTAAGATTGATTATCAAGTTTTAGGGTTTATCATGTTCTTGGGTGTTGGGAAGAAACCCTAATTTGGAAGAGAAGTTTGATTAAACGACTTGGTTGTTTGAATGATCATAATAGGTGGATAACAATCTGATTTGAATGTGGGAATCATGTTATATTAGGTTTAGTATGATTATAGGATGAACTAGATGCTTGGGGGAAAAGTTTCATGAAGATTGACAATTCCCGTATTGATATTTTGAATGAAGTTGGAAACTTGAAACTAGTGTAACTTTTGATTCAGGAATCGAAATTAAGATCCGTTTGAGGCTAAACTTATTATTTCAAACGTTTTGAATCCAATGGAACTGTTTTTAGACCATGATCTGTTTGGGAAACTGAGGTAATAGATTTGGTGGAGTTATGGTAGATTATATATGCTTTAGGTTTGGGGATTTTGAAGCAAAGCTTTGGGTCTTATTATGGAGCATGAATTGAATGAGATGTTGGGTAAGTGTTACAACCCTAAACCATTGACTATCATATGCATGTAATTAGTATAGTAAGTATATTGCTAGAGTATTGGTTTGATTAACATATTGTTATGTGTAGGTAACGAGTTCGTCGACGACGAGTACGTAGAGTACGTTGATTGATTGCTATAGTTGGAATTTGTTTTGAGGTAAGTAAATATGCCAAGCCTAGTGTGCTTATCTCTTTCGTGTCAAAACGAATTCTTGTATTTCTTTACGTCTCAAAATGTGTTTATGTGACGTGACATGCAATATGTGATTTCTACTTGATAAATGTTTTTCTTGGAAATATCACCATGTTAATGATAATGCATTAATACGTAAAGTGGAATAGTTGTGCGGGGACATTTATTATTATTGTGGTATGGTTACCATTGGCATTGGACGGTTTGATCTCGGTCTTCCGTTTCAATTTATTTTTATTTAATCCGGTTGCAAGTCCCCGGATAGCTCCCTGTACTCACTCCTCTGGACGCTAGATTCTTTGGGGGGTGTCGACACTTAAGGTCTTGGATGCTTGCGAGATGGTTTGGTTTCCCGCGTCACAACGAATTAATAATGGATTTTTGGTTTTTGTTAACGGAAAGAAGTTAACAATGGATTTTGGTTTTTCCTAATGATTATGGAAATGGATTTGGAAATATTGCGGAATTGGAAACTCTTATTTTTTAATACAAGAGTCAACTTTATTACCGTTGTGTTTGTGAAAAACTCTTACTTATAAATGAGTCATTGATTTATAACTATCCATCATCGTTTTACATGTTTGGATGTTTATTTACCAGTATTTCATGCTGATTTTGTACTGTGGTGTTTCTTTTTGATTCCGCACCACAGGTTTAGAAGATGGTTATCTGGCGTAGAAGGGGACGCGCATCACATGGAACAATAGTAGTAGTATTACATTTGGATTTGAATTCTGTAGTAGTTTAAACACTTTAGTTGTTATGCCGGTTTGTGGCTAGGATGTTGATTTTTAATAATGCAACGTTTTAATGACATTTAATTATTATATGTGGATGTTTTGTGCTTGCGAACCATGTTATAAAATCTCCTTGTATCCGGGCTCCTCTCGGGTACGGAGTGACATCCCCGGGTCTCCGGCTTGGGCCATTTGGGGGTGTTACATACAAACTGGCACAGCAAGTAAACCCAATTACGTGACGGGATTGAAAACCCATAAAAATCAAATCTTGAATCCATTGATTTAGATCAATAGCTTTTAATACTATAATGCTACCCATAGATGGGTGATATTGCAGGAACATCTATCACAGCATGGTGATCGTCCATGTCGACACAGAAAAAAATTCAGAAACATCTTCCTTAATCATGTGTCCATAGCCGACTATCAGAGAGAGAGAGGGGGGGAGAGAGATTGAGATCGCACCTGATAGAAGGAGCGGATGCCTACTGTGAAACAGAGGCAAAGTTCAACCTAAATAACCTGCAACTCCTGAATTAGTTCTAAAAATCCGGAGTCGTTGGAGCCACCGAAAATCAGGGGATTTCAAAGTTTAGCGACGCAGATAACTATCATTTTTTTAAAAGATTGGATAACTATCCCATTGGAGTCTTATTTTTGTACAACTTCTTTATATTTTGAAAAAAAAAAAATTAATTTAAAGAACCCATTGGAGATGCTCTAAGGAGTTTAATTGGAGTGCAACGGTCGCACCACATGATGGGTTATGGATTCTCAAAAGAAAAATGATGTGAAGATATGGGTTATGTACAACATTAAAAACAAAGAACATAAAGAGAAAAAGGACTAAAAGCAATATGGCAAGTGATCATGATACAGATGATGAGATGATCCAATATGTTATATTAGTATAGATAGATGATTTTGTTACTAAATATCTATACTAATATATAAAGCCAACACTCATTGTGGTGAAATCAATTTTTGAAGCCTGTCATACTTTCATATTGTTAAAAATACCCCTCAAATTTAACAAAACGACAGCGGTTACTGAAGGTCAAAATTGTAACTACTCGGTGCCCCACTGCATGTAACTTCTCCACTTCCTCTAACTTCTCTTCCACAATCTCTCACACATGTAGTTCTATATTTCGTGGGTAGGAGGTGGCCTGGATGTGTCATCACAAGAGAAGGAACCTCCTCAATTTTTGAAATTGATGAGGTAATTTGTATCTCTATGTAGTAATTTTTTTCTTATTTCCTGGCAATATATGTTTTTTGTTTATCGTTTTCTTTGTTCCAAAATTGTTTCTTGAGCGATTTGTTAAAGGTGTGTGATTCAACAGGATGACTACATTCAACTATGGTTCAAGAATTGAAGTTTTGTGTGTATGTAAATACAAGGCCACGTTAAGAAATTTACGTATGTTGGGTGGCTCTGCATTTTTTAACTCACCCAATTGTACAGAGGAGGCGGAATCTGCAAGCCAGGGAAGGCGACCACGAGAGGGAAGTGTCTTTGTTTTAATGGCTTTTTATGATTTCAATCAATGAAGCATCTGTTTTCATATTAAATGATTGATTGAGTTTTCATTTAAATTGTTGATGCAAGAACAAGAGGACCGTTCTTCCTCTCTTAGAGCATCTCCAATGGTGTTAGGTATTTGTTATGCAAATTATAACTAAATTCGGTCTTTTTTGCATGTTATGAAATGATAATTTTGTGTTTGTTCTCCAGCGGTAGTTAGGCAAAATTTGAAAACTCATGTAATTTTTATCTAATTTTTCTTATAAAATACGTTTGAAACCATTTTAGATGAGAGAGAAATTTTAGGGAATAGTTATCATCATTTAAAAAGATGAGATAATGGTTGAGAAATTATAGGGATAGTGGGTTGAAAATTACAAACACCTAAAAAGTAGGAACAAAACAAAGATGCCGAGTGAAAACTCTTCGCCAAGTTTGGCGATAAGGACGCAGATTTTGTATTTTGCATAAGTGGATGCCTAATCCATTGGAGTTGTAATTCTAACTAATTCAACCGAAGTCCCCCGCAACGGCACCAAAAACTTGACACGATCTCTGCAAGTGTACAGTTATCGCTCTAGTAAAATGTCGAAGATACGGTTGTCGAATCCCAGAGGACTTGTTGTGAATCAATTAGGATGATTAACTTCTTGTGGGCAAACACTTTCAGTTTTCTAATTACTAAGAAAAATAAATAAAAATACAATTATTTATAAAGAGAGTAAAGTGATGAGACAAATATCAGAATTTTCTCTAGGTTCACTAAGTTTCCACCGTTAACGAATTACGTTCTGAAACAAAGATGATGATTTAATTTTCCAAACAAGCAATAATTCTAACCGAGTTACCAAGCTAAATTTCTATTCCTAGGTCAAATTACAACCGAGTTACCAAGTTCTAATTATCCCTAAAACATATAATGACGATCATCTAATTCTACTCAACGTTCACAGTCGGTGGTTGTTTTCTCTAACCTATGACTACGTGCTTAATTCAATTATCCGTGTAATTCGTTGTTTTCACTAACCAATTACCTATGATCTTCGTAGTGCAACGTCTCACAATAGCAAGATAGATTAAGAGCATGAATTAAACATAGCAAACAAGAACATCAACAATTAAGTTTAAGCAAAACGCGAATCAAATTCATATTCCGCAAAAACGACTTCAAACTCTAGCTACCATGGAGAAATCCCGATAATGAAATTAGCTACTTAGATTCATGAGTAACAAGATGAAGTTTATGTTGTTCATGATAAAAAACAATGAAAAATATAGAGAAGAGAGATCAAACGATGGAATCCTCGCTCTCGCGACGAACTCCAAGCTCCAAGCCTTCCTCCAATGTGTTCTTCTTTATCTCCAGCAGCCTACTCTGCCTATAGGTCCTAAAAATCGTCATGAATAGGGCTGGGCACGACTTTTTGTTGGATTGAATACTAAAAGCCATGCTTTTTGTATTGGATTATATGAATTTGATATTTATGAGAATGGTTTTGGGCAATGTTTTTGCATTATATTATTATTGTGCATAGTTGTCTATTGTTCTGCATAGTAGAAGATCTAGTGTGTAGAGTATAGCTTACACACAGAAGATCGTATCTTCGGTTCTTGTGGAGTGAAAGTTGTGAGTTCACAATCTAGATGGAATTAGACAAACCATCGGAACGATTGTAGCACATTGTTTTAGTAGGTCTGTCTTGGCTACAGGAAACAGTATGGTTCATACTATAGTTTCAACTCAATGTGCTAGTATACTTTGTGTATATTGAACAGGACCAAGTTGAGATCATTGTCTTTGTACTGACATAATAAGACAAGCTATGTCTCATGGTTATTATGATTACTTATGCTCTTAATCCTTAGATAGTCAATGTGCACATGTATTTAGTAGTTATTGCTTTGACAAGTCAAGTGAGTGAGATTCCTATGGAATCAATAACCTCGATGAGTTGGGTGATACTATTGAGTCCATGGTGTAAATTGATATATCGAAGGAATCCATGTCCCGGTTATGGGATTGATGATATCCCCTTGATGAAGCTTATAAGTTTTGATTATGTCAAACCCTGCAGGTAGATTACTTGGTAATCTGGACATATCAAATAAGTTAAGTGGTAAGGATCAAGGAAATGGGAAGAGGTCGATTAAATGAATTAGTCAGTAATTAATTTAATCGACGGATATCTGTAATCTTAACATGGGGAGATAATAAGTATTTAATAACAGGAGCTCGAAATATTAGTTTTGAGAATATGGACAGGAGTGCAATAACAGTTATTTAGTGGTACTAACTGTTATTAACTTTATTTGGACTAGGTTCGGGTGGAACCAGAAGTCCTAATAAAGTTAGGAGCCTGATTCGTATTTTCTCCTCCAGGTCCCTCCCGTAGCCTATATAAGTGTCCTTAGTCTTCAGAATTCGGATGCTTAAGATACACACCGAAATCTAGGGTTTCGCGAGTGAGAGCAATTCGTCTGGAGGCCAAGAAGGATTCTGGAAGCAGCAAGCCCACACTTGCATCCAGGAGGAACTTCAGGAATACGGGAGAAGATCCGGAGTGTTCAGACCTACATCAGATAGCTTGGACGCAGGTATGAACCCTAATTCCGCCTAGTAGGGTTTCTAGCGTTCATGTTGAAACAAGTTTTAATCGGTATAGCAGACATGCAATCGAACTGGTCCAGGGATTCGCCTCCCTTCAATTGGTATCAGAGCCCCGTTCGACTCTGCATATCTGCTATACATCCATGTTGTCCAATAATCGAACCGGCTATGCATGTTAGAGTAGGAAGATTGCGATGTCTAACTCTGTTTTGCAGATCGAATCGTGTCCTGCTATTGTGGTCATACTGTTTGATGTATGTGGTTTGATTTGGTTTTGATTCCCACGCTGTTTTTCGTGGATGAAAAATATTTGTAACCTTTTGTAATAGTAAACCCTAGGTTCTCTTATTCCAGTATTAGATGAACGTGTGAGCTCCTTGGTGGCATTGAAAATCTGTAGCAGTCTCTGGTACTCTGTTACAGACTGATTTGCGGAATCCATTGAGACTAGGGTTACTGTAATATTAGTGGAGACAGATGGGTCTTGCTGACCCGACTAAAGAAGCTCCGACCATAATAGCAGGGCTGTGTGTGGTTGAATGCTTAATACATGTTTGATTGTATCTATGTGTATGATTAATCTGAATGCTTGCATTTTAATCATGGACAACATGGATAAATAATTTAATTTGTATTAAATTGTTCAAACAACTAAGTGGGAGAGGGAGTCTAGTGCTGCTAGATCTCGCGGTCTCCATCATTGATTTATAAGTGATGTAGTTGGTTGTGTGTGTTAGCCTTGGAGTTAACCTTCGTATCGAACATAACCACTACAGTATCACTGGTATAAATTTCTATGAGGATACTTCTAACAATTACTATTTATGTGTCATCTCTCCATCTGAGAGGCATGTAATGGGGTAAGGGGTTTAGAAGTAAAATGATGGTATACACTCAGATGTAAGTTATAGTATCCTCCCCATCGGAGTCACTGCTATGGCTTGCAGGACCAAAGGTACCATGTCTAAATATAGAATGAATGGTAGACGTCCACCCATCGTGGCATACTATTTTCATGTGTGTTAGACTATTGGTGGTTTACATTTCCCTTATATGTTTTATTTACATGATTCTCAGGTTCAAAAATGTCGAACTCATTCAACCCACTATCTATTCTCTTGAATCAAAACAAACTCAATGGATCAAACTATATTGATTGGAAGAGGAATTTGAATATTGTGCTAACTGCTGAGGATTACAAATTTGTGCTTCTTGAGGAATGTCCTGCAGAACCTCTAGAAGGGGCTTCTGAGGAAGAAGCCAAGCCTTATAAGAGGTGGCAGAAAGCCGATCAGATGGCTAAATGCTACATATTAGGCTCCATGTCTAATGTGTTGCAGCATCAGCATGAGAACATGGGCTCTGCCCTTGAGATCATGGAGAACCTCAAAGAGATGTTTGGGGATCAGGATCGTGCTGCCAGGCAGGTTGCTATGAAAAACCTCATGAACACAAAAATGGTTGAAGGGTCCTCTGTAAGGGATCATGTTCTGAAGATGATAAGTCTTCTAGGTGAACTAGAGATCCTTGGAGCTGTAATCGATGAGGAAACTCAGGTCGATATAGTGCTCATGACGCTGTCTGATTCATTTAACAGTTTTCGGCTAAATTATAATATGAACAAAAAGACTTATTCTTTAGCCGAATTGTTAAAGGAGCTTCAAGCAGCTGAGGGACTCCTTCAGAAACCGGTTAATGTAATGGTGGCTGAAAAGTCTTCTGCTTCTAACCCTAGGGCTAAGAAGAAGAAGAAAGTTGCACAAGCAGTAGTTCCGAAGGTTGCTCCGGCACCTCAAGGAATAGCTCGTGGGCCACAGCCAGCACTTGCTCCTCAGGGGACATTGGGAAAGCCGAAAGGCAAGTGTTTCCTCTGTAACCAGAGAGGGCATTGGAAGAAGCAATGTCCAAAGTTCCTGACTCGTCCAATCCAGAACAACTCAGGTATATCTCTTTCACTAATAGTTGAATCATGTTTAGCGGTTCGATCTACTAGAACCTGGTGTGTAGATTCGGGAGCCACTGACCATGTCTGCAATTCATTGCAGGGGTTCCAGGAAACCAGACAGCTTAATGATGGCGAGATTTATCTACACTTGGGCAACACGAATAAAGTAGCTGCAGTTGCAATAGGAATTTGTTTCTTACATTTTGGGAATGATAGGATTTTAGTTTTGAAAGATTGCCTTTATGTACCTTCCATTAGAAGGAATTTGATTTCAGTTTCTAAGTTGGTTAAGAATGAATATTGAGTTTATTTTAATGACTCTGTGGTTATTAAGAAAAATAAACGTTTTATTTGTTCTGGTACATTGGTGGATGGTCTTTACATTATAAATCCTGAGACTCCCATAGCGCAGCTATATGAACTGAATAACTCGGATAGCTTACCTAAAAAGAGGAAGGAACCTTGCGAGATAAACCAAACATATCTTTGGCATTTACGACTTGGTCATATCAATATAAACAGAATACAAAGGCTGGTTCAGAATGGACCATTAGGTTCATTAAAAGTTGAGGCACTACCAGCATGTGAGTCATGTTTAGAAGGTAAGATGACCAAGAGGCCATTTTTGGCAAAGGGTAATAGGGCCAAAGAACTGTTGGAGCTTATCCATTCAGATTTTTGTGGACCAATGAATGTCCAAGCGAGGGGAGGTTTTGAGTATTTCATTACTTTTATTGATGATTACTCAAGATATGGATATGTTTATTTGATGCGGCATAAGTCTGAGGCCTTTGACAAATTTAAAATTTTTAAGGCAGAATCAGAGAAGCGTCTAGGAAAATATATCAAGTCATTTCGATCTGATCGAGGTGGGGAGTACCTCTTGGGACAATTCAGGGATTACTTGGAGGAACAAGGGATTCAATCCCAGTTGTCTGCTCCAGGTACGCCCCAACAGAATGGTGTGGCAGAGCGAAGGAATAGGACTCTTTTAGAAATGGTGAGATCCATGATGAGTTATTCAGATTTACCAATTTCTTTTTGGGGGCATGCTTTAGAGACAGCTGCATATATTCTGAACTTGGTTCCGTCTAAGTCAGTACCAACTACACCCACAGAATTTTGGACTGGGCGCAAGCCTAGTCTACGACATGTTCGGATTTGGGGTAGTCCAGCACATGTGCTGAAGGGGAACGCAAGTAAGTTGGAATCAAGGACAGAAGTATGTGTCTTTGTAGGATACCCGAAAGGAACAAAGGGTGGTTTATTTTATAGTCCGAAAGATCAGAAAGTCATTGTTAGCACCAATGCGAGATTCTTAGAGGAAGACTATATTATGGATCACAAGCCTAAAAGTAAAATTGTTCTGGAAGAAATGCGAGGAAATCAAGTAGTCCAAGGTCTTGATATACCAACTGTACAAGAAGAAATACCACAAGAAAATGATATCGACATTCAACTACCTTTGGGTGGTTGGAGAAATGTAGATACTCGTGATACACAACAAAATAGTGTTGACATCCCACCGCAAGAGGGCAGTGGGGGAAATGACAATACTAGTGATCCACAAGATAGTAGTGACATTCCGCCGCAACCGAGCAGTGGGGAAAATGTTACTACTAGTGAACCACAAGTACAACCTCGTCGTAGTGGGAGGGTTTCTCGTAAACCAGACAGATACATGTATTTGGGAGAGTCTTTTGACAAGGTCCCTGATGAACATGATACTGATCCCGGTAACTATAATGAAGCTGTTGGAAGTACGGATGCGGAAAAGTGGAAAAAGGCTATGATTTCTGAGATGGAGTCTATGTACTCCAATCAGGTCTGGGATCTTGTAGATCCAACAGATGGGGTAAAACCCATCGGTTGTAAGTGGATTTACAAGAAAAAGAGAGGGGTAGACGGGAAGGTTGAAACCTTCAAAGCAAGGCTTGTTGCGAAAGGTTTTACTCAGAAAGAAGGGATCGACTATGAGGAAACTTTTTCGCCAGTAGCCATGATTAAGTCTATCAGGATTCTCTTGTCCATTGCGGCTCATTTCGATTACGAAATTTGGCAAATGGATGTCAAGACAGCTTTCCTTAATGGAAGTCTTGATGAGTGCATTTATAGGATGCAACCAGAAGGATTCGTAGCTAAGGGCCAGGAGCACAAGTTGTGCAAGCTTAAGAGGTCTATTTATGGACTTAAGCAGGCATCTAGATCATGGAACATCCATTTTGATCAGGCAATCAAATCTTTTGGTTTTGATCAATGTCCGGATGAGCCGTGTGTGTACAAGAAGTGTAAAGAAAATGTTGTGGTATTCTTGATACTTTACGTTGATGATATATTGCTCATTGGAAACAATGTGGGTGTATTATCTAGTGTGCGGGTATGGTTATCAAGTCAATTTGATATGAAGGACTTGGGAGAAGCAGCATACGTTCTAGGGATCAAGCTTATGCGAGATCGGAAAAATAGGATGTTGGGCTTGTCACAAGCCAATTATATTGATACTGTTCTTGCAAGGTTTAGCATGCAGGATTCCAAGAAAGGGTTGATCCCTTTCAGAAATGGAATCAGTCTATCTAAGGATCAGTGTCCTAAAACACCTGATGAGATAGAAAGTATGAAAGCAGTTCCTTATGCTTCTGCAGTAGGAAGCCTCATGTATGCGATGTTATGTACTAGACCAAATATTTGCTTTGCTGTTGGCATGGTTAGTAGATATCAGTATAACCCTGGCAGAGAACATTGGACTTCGGTAAAACATATATTGAAGTACCTGAAAAGGACTCGAGACTATATGTTGGTTTACCATGAAAATAGTCTTGTACCCGTCGGGTAAACAGACTCAGATTTTCAGTCAGATAGGGATTCCAGGAAGTCTACCTCTGGATATGTTTTCACATTAGGAGGTGGAGCCATTAGTTGGAGGAGCATCAAGCAATCTTGTATTGCTGATTCCACCATGGAAGCTGAATATGTGGCTGCTTCTGAAGCTGCTAAGGAAGCTGTTTGGCTCAAAAACTTTCTAATGGATCTTGGAGTGGTACCGAGTGCACAACCGGCTATGACGCTTTATTGCGATAATAGCGGCGCGGTTGCAAACTCAAGGGAACCAAGAGCTCACAAGAAAGGAAAACACATAGAGCGTAAGTATCATTTGATTAGAGAAATCGTGCACAGAGGTGATGTGGCAGTGATGAAGATTGCATCAGCGGATAACCTGGCAGACCCATTTACGAAGTGTTTGACAGCTAAGGCTTTTGATGGTCACGTAGAGGGAATGGGTTTGAGGTGTGTTGCTGCATGGCTTTGAGTCTTAGTGGGAGATTGTTGGATTGAATACTAAAAGCCATGCTTTTTGTATTGGATTATATGAATTTGATATTTATGAGAATGGTTTTGGGCAATGTTTTTGCATTATATTATTATTGTGCATAGTTGTCTATTGTTCTGCATAGTAGAAGATCTAGTGTGTAGAGTATAGCTTACACACAGAAGATCGTATCTTCGGTTCTTGTGGAGTGAAAGTTGTGAGTTCACAATCTAGATGGAATTAGACAAACCATCGGAACGATTGTAGCACATTGTTTTAGTAGGTCTGTCTTGGCTACAGGAAACAGTATGGTTCATACTATAGTTTCAACTCAATGTGCTAGTATACTTTGTGTATATTGAACAGGACCAAGTTGAGATCATTGTCTTTGTACTGACATAATAAGACAAGCTATGTCTCATGGTTATTATGATTACTTATGCTCTTAATCCTTAGATAGTCAATGTGCACATGTATTTAGTAGTTATTGCTTTGACAAGTCAAGTGAGTGAGATTCCTATGGAATCAATAACCTCGATGAGTTGGGTGATACTATTGAGTCCATGGTGTAAATTGATATATCGAAGGAATCCATGTCCCGGTTATGGGATTGATGATATCCCCTTGATGAAGCTTATAAGTTTTGATTATGTCAAACCCTGCAGGTAGATTACTTGGTAATCTGGACATATCAAATAAGTTAAGTGGTAAGGATCAAGGAAATGGGAAGAGGTCGATTAAATGAATTAGTCAGTAATTAATTTAATCGACGGATATCTGTAATCTTAACATGGGGAGATAATAAGTATTTAATAACAGGAGCTCGAAATATTAGTTTTGAGAATATGGACAGGAGTGCAATAACAGTTATTTAGTGGTACTAACTGTTATTAACTTTATTTGGACTAGGTTCGGGTGGAACCAGAAGTCCTAATAAAGTTAGGAGCCTGATTCGTATTTTCTCCTCCAGGTCCCTCCCGTAGCCTATATAAGTGTCCTTAGTCTTCAAAATTCGGATGCTTAAGATACACACCGAAATCTAGGGTTTCGCGAGTGAGAGCAATTCGTCTGGAGGCCAAGAAGGATTCTGGAAGCAGCAAGCCCACACTTGCATCCAGGAGGAACTTCAGGAATACGGGAGAAGATCCGGAGTGTTCAGACCTACATCAGATAGCTTGGACGCAGGTATGAACCCTAATTCCGCCTAGTAGGGTTTCTAGCGTTCACGTTGAAACAAGTTTTAATCGGTATAGCAGACATGCAATCGAACTGGTCCAAGGATTCGCCTCCCTTCACTTTTAATGTATTTTGGCCGAATTTGCAATTCAACCCCTCTAGTTTGCAATTATCGGACAGATTTCATAAGCTAATCTTGCGGTGGCCTTTTCTCCCTCATGCGGACTCTGTTTTGGTCCTATATTATATCGTTGGAAAGCCATGGATGTGTACTTTATAGAGGCGTAGGCCTTGCTCCAAAATTTTATATGTAACTCCAGTTACAGCCCGAATACTGAAGACTGGTCCAGTGAACTTTTCCAGCTCTTCTTCGTTTTTGCCTCATCTTCGGCGTTCCATATCTTTCTCGTCCGGCCTTTGATTGAGCTCCATGACCTACCGTTGGAAAGCTAATTGAGTCTAATTTCATTTGGAACCGGTCTCACTATAGCAGGTTCTGTAGAACTCAAGATATCATCAAAATAGTGAAGGTTGGTCACTTTTGCTCCTCTAACTTTGCTTCTCCTCATTTTTCTTGGCCATTCCCGAGCTTTTCTCATCTTCCGAAGTTTGTTTCATGCATCCTCGCAATCGTTTAGTATCATTTCCTATCATGACAACATGAACAAGCATACCAAGCGATTATATTGGACAAATAACATCTAAAAATGCATAGAAACGCCCGGACTAGCAATAAACCACAACAAGCTCATTCTTCACAAGAATTGGCCGAAATTCCATCCCTTTTCACCGAAACGCACACAAATAGCAATGTATTACATACGAAATATGACTCCAACTAAGGAGTTATCAATGACATTCTCAAAACTCCATCGGGATGTCATCCCTCGCCACTTCCGCCGACATCCGGTTAATTAACGAAGGGACGACTCTGCAGGACGATTAAGATTTAGTGGTCAAGAAGCCGCGGCGAAGTCTAGTGCTGTAAGGGTATCTGGAGATGGAGCTGAAGGAGAAGAAGGGCCAGCGGCCGCCATCGCTGCCTCAACCTCCGGTGAATATGGGGTCTCCACTCTCTATTCCTCTGATTTTAGAACAAAGTATCCGAACGAATTCGACATGGATAAACATGTAAACTCAATCTTTTTTCTAGATTAACTATTTTTTTCTCTGAAAATTGAGTTCAATTTTGATTAAGTTGATTTGGGTGAGGGTTTGGTGGTATGTGGTTGTTGCTGGTAGTGGTGGTTTCTATCACTAGGTTTGATTAGAAATTGAAGTAAGAAAAATAACAAGATTGGGAGGAAGAGGAAGCTTTTATCCATGTAGAAATTCAAATCTTTAATAGTCATCTTCGTCAATCTTCATAGTCATCTTCATCTTCATCAGAGAAAAGAAAGAGAAAGGAGAGGATGCAAAGCTAAAAATGGAGGGAGTACACGAGAAATGACTAAGCGAGGACTATATATGTGAGGGTATTTGGTCATTTTGCACCATTTTGAACAGAATGGTACGCCTCCCGCAGAAAAACTAAACCACAGGGGGTTATTTTGCAACATTTGAAAGTCTAAGTGGGTGTTTTGCACAAAACCCTAACCACAAAGGGTTGATGAAAGACCCTTAAACCCCACAACAAAACCCTTAAACCCCGCAACATTCAAGAGGACGGGAACATTTGTCTCTACAGAGGAAAGCCATCATTTCCTTCTGCCACGCCCCATATCTGCAACATAATCTTCTCCTGCAACGATTCCATCACCCTCTTCCCCCTTGCCAATTGATAGAGATGATGATGATGCATCGAGTCTCGTGCCTCAGTCGTCGTCGTATGATTATCTTCCCTCCCAGAACCAGAACCAAACAACAAAAAGTCCCACCGTTTCTCCAAATTTGTAACGCTCATGGACCACACGTGTCCTCCTGCATGTACGCCCCCTCCTTCACTATTTCTCAAAATCTCTCTCCCTCTCTCTCTCTCTCTCGCGTCATCTCTCTCTCCCCAACACCCCCAATTGGAATTTGCGTTTACCCTTTTCGTTTTCGGCTGAGAAACCAAGAGATTGGGATCGAACGAAGCTTTATCTCGGCTATGGAGCGACACCCATATCGTCAATTGGGTGGATTGAGCTGAAATCGAGAGACCCAGATCGTCATTTTCGAGGAATTCGACACCCAAATCGTCAATCGGAGGTTTTGTTGGTTTTAGGTTTGTGGGTATGGAGGTGAATGTGCATGCAAGAGAAGGGCAATCTGCTTTCGAGATTGCAGTGGTGGTTCCGAAGAGGGTGGCCAAGGAAGGAGGAGATGATGGTGGTGGGGAATATGATTGTGTGGAGTTTTTGGTTCATGAGCTTACCAAAGCTGGGTTGATAGTTGAGAGAGTTTTTGGCTTGCAGGCTGACTTCCTCAAGGTTTTAATTGTTTTTATTCATCTCTTTCTGTTTACAATGTGTTGGCATGCTTTTATTCAATTTGAGGTTTTCATTCATTGACCTAGTAGTATTACTGAAATGATGTTTTGAATGTGTTGTTAGTCAATTCATGCTTTGAAATTGTGCATTATGCATAGATACTTTCTATTTTATGGGGGATTTGAGAAGACTAAATTGATCAAACCGGATTCAATTGGTATTATACCAATTGGCTCAAAATTGCTCTTTGTTAAAATAAAATCGAGATTGGTGGTCGTCCCTGAACAGTTGGCGATCATATAGCTACAGGGTGTTGTTCATTATGCTACCCGGAGCACCAAATTGCTATTCTTAGTCTTAGGTTCTTTTTCTTTTTGAAAAATTGTTTTGTCATCAATCGGGTTTGAACCAGTGATCTCATGCAGGGGCTTCCAACGCTCTACTACTTGAGCTACCACCCTAACTGCTAGTCTTAGGTTCTTTTGCTCAAATATAGAGGCTCTAGCTTGTTCACGATGCATGAGCAAAAGTTAGTAATAAACTTACTTTACTGGCAGCCTTGGGGTATTCTTTGGCTGTTGTTGATTAACACTGTTGCAGGATGATATACGCGAACCAGAGTATTCAGTTAAGTTTTTCTCTTATTACCTAAAGAAGAATGCCAATTTTATAAATAGTTGATGGCCGACGTATATGGAATGAATCTATATGCCTAAGTCAACAGTAATGAAGTTTTCATGACTCTATATGCCTAAGTCAAGTGTTTATCTGTTCGCGAACTAGTGCTTGTCCCCATGTTAGTGGACCACATATGCAACTAAAGTAAGTGGTCCGAGTCTTGAAAGTTGATGTTTAACCACCAAAATTAGACATAAGTTTATATTGTAATTTGATTCAGTTTGGTCTCATGTTCACCTAACCTTTGTGATCTTCTTTTTCAGTTGGCAGCACCTTTGGAAACTCTTGGGAGAGCTGCAGCTAAATTGCAATTAAGGAAACTAACTCATATTTTTAATAACATGATAGCTCCTCTCTCTTGCTGATACACCAGTTTGTTGAGTACATTGTTTGTTGCTCCAGAAAAAACATGGGATCTTATGCTATTTGTCATGTTGTATTTAATATTTACTAGTTTCACCCCGCGCGCGTTGCGCGCGGTGTGGCTTTGACTCGGCCTTCGTACCAATTGCGGTGCAATTCGAGAGTAAATGTGGACTGTTAGTTACATGAAGAATATGAAAGAATAGGAGTTTATTACATGTTAGACATGATTAGTTACATGAAGAATATGAAAGAATAAGAGTTGATCGTTGTAGCGCTGAGGACTACGGCTGCTTTGCTGACATTAAGGTAGCTATAAATTTGGTCCACTTGTGTAGGCCGCTTATCCATCCATGCTTCATCTTTCTCCGATGCTTTCCTGGTTCAACTGGCAGCCACAATATGTTGTTAGTTTACCATTCAATGTATTTGCCATACCCTATTTCTGAAAAGTAAACCATAAAACATGACAAGGTGCCTTAAAAGCGCATTCAGAGGAGTTTTTGAAAGACATAAAAGGATTACTTCTGGACAAAGATGGTGTCCATTCACCGGATCTAGTTGATATAAACTGAATCCTCCACTAATATACCGATGCAAATAGAGCTGAAGACACATGTTAAGGTTGTATTTCATACAATGAAGTTCATTGCAAAACTCAGAATCATGTGTCATATAGATTGGTTGGCGTAGTCCCGTCTCTATGATCATGCACTCACGATGATCAAAATGATCCATTGTAAATGAAATGCTGATTTCGTTTCGGAAAGACAATCTAAATTCATACCTTCCTACGACGGCCATGTAATTTTCCTCCCTCTCTTTCCTCCAATTAGCTCGCCTACCGAAAACGTCGAAACTTGTAGAAAGAAGAAGTCAAGGGAGAACTTCAATAGAGCAGTAGTTTACAATTGGACTTCAATAGAACTTAGAATGCTACATTTAAACAAAATGAGAGAAGAAAAAATAAGAATCTGTACTTTCAAATTATCTTCCAACAGACTACTTTTGTGACTTTGAGGCCGTATCAGAGTTCGAGAAACACTCTGGGTTCTCCACATATCAGAAAATTTTATGTGTTTCCTATGAAAACTTCATCTGACAAACAAAAAGGTGTTCGAAATTTGTCTACAATATTCACCTTGTTCTAGATTAACCCGCATGGAACAAAAGATATGGGGGCGGATAGGAAAAACAAGCATTTCCTAGAGACTACTTTGGCTTTGACATTTTCATCCTTCTCAACTGCCAACACCATCTATACTGCAAAGAGGAAATGTCTGCATAATGTCAAGTTTTGGTGCCAAACTGGCAACGGTGGTTGAAGATTGCATTGTTCTTAAACGAATATTGTTACTTTCTTGCTTCGGTAAGAATATGCAATGGTGACACAAAAAAGTCCTATTGCAGCCCTTCTTTCACCAAACACCCGCAATCTTAGATTAAGACATGACATATATGTTAGTTGTTCACACCTTCTGATAACATTTTTCAGAACAGGAGAACCACAATGACAAACGCTGTGCCAAAAGCAACCATCAAAAGGTCATCAATTATAGGAAGGAAAACAGCTAAAACATTAAAAACAGTGTTTGGCTAGAGCCTAGAGGGGTCAGAGGAACAACGTAGCAATTCCTTCTTAGAAGAAAAGTTGTGAAGCTATATAGCCGAATGGCTCAATGTGATTTAGCTTCTTACCCCACATCCATGTCATCGAATTTTGGCAATCAGCCATACAAGTATTAGCTATCCTCCACAACGAAAGAATGTAGTATCAGAATTTTCAGAAAAGGTACTTCCATTCATATGAACTAACCTAACCGGCTGAAAGAAAAAGAAAGGAAAATAACCCGATTAGGAAGCGATCCCAAAGTGAGAATCATGACCATTGAGCCAGAAATTATGTACATACCTAAGGTTAACAGCTGAAAACATATTGTCCAATTATTTTACCCTAGTAGAAGTCAACATGTTATAATTCCATTTTTACGCTGGTAAATGCATACTGGGCTATCATCTTACAGGTGGCAATCCAGTTTTAACTCTTAGGGGACAGTAATTAGTGCTGAAGGATGCAGGAAAAAATATTACATGTATGTCCATAATGATGATGAGGGTTCAACTCAACAAATTAGTTGGTGTAAAAAACACTCAGACAGTTTACGGGTAATAATAGACACACTAACTCTCGTATTAGGGACCTTGGAAACTACATCTAAAGTGAAAATTATCTTGACATTCTGGAACTTTTGAAGTCGGGGCCGTATTTTTCACTCCTCTACGAAACATGTAAATGACTTTTAGAAAGAAGAAACGCGAAAACTCATTTCAAATCGTAGCATAGGAATAAAAATTTAGAAAGTGAAGGTGCACTACCTTACACAAACTACTCGTGATTCCATCACCAAACCGGGCTCAGTAATAGCAGCCTGGAATTAAAAAAAGAGAAGAACCTCTTTGTGATGATTGCCTATTTGAGGGACTCATTCGGTACTTTCAAAAATAAGAGAACTACACAGTTGAGTTTTTAAATATGCCATGTACTGAAAGGCGTAGATATTAACTCGGGTATAGCAATTTCAAATGATAAGAGTGTCAGTTTGGATACCAAGTTTAGTTTTAATTAGTCAGATAGAGTTGCTGTTAATACATAAATTCAAGAAAACTCCCTCAGACTTGGTCTCTTTTTGTTATTAAATATTGTCTAGAAGTACCAACTAAACCAAATCAAAACACAATCTGAGGAAAAGCCAAAAAAGGCCACATGAGCATTAGTAGAGTTTCAGTAATTAATTGTAATGGGATAGAGCTGCAGCCGAACTGCTGTAAATAAAGGAATTTCACGTGTCAAAACAAACTTTTTTCCTACTGAGACCTACAGAGATCCAAGGATTCCAATATCGGGGCATAGCGTAAAAAATCAGGCGTTTCGAAAGGGGTATCGGTAGGCACCGAAGCCGGCTCACCCAATGCGGTACGTGTGAACTGGATTCACGTACATAACGTCCAATACGGACCATTGCGCTTGGATAATGGGTAATATGTCAGATAAGTTGAGAATGACTGAAGATCACCAATACAAATAGCTAAAATACTTTAAGATTCAATCAGATAAGGAGAGAATGGATAACATACATTTTCTACTGTACTCCAAAGAGCCTAAAAGAGAGGGGAAATGTGGTAAATTGATTTAATTCATTCAGAAACTGAGTTTAGTTTATTTACTGCTATTTTTAGTTGTTTACTTAAAGATTCTGTGAAGAAGTAGCTAGTTTCTAAAGAGAGAAAGAACATCCTATACATGTATATCAGCTCGTGCCGTTAGGCATGGTGAGCCTGACTCTAGCATCTGACACCCCTAAAACAACAATTTCTATGTATGCTATTTCATTTTTCTATCATTTACCCAAATAAATGTCCTTACTGAATAGGAGTTCGATTTAATTAATGAATTCCTTGTTTGATATACAATTATTACTAACTCTATCCTATTCCTAGCCCCACACCAACCCGAATATGCAAGATTCAGTAATCACATAGTAATTCCTTTGAAGAAGTAAGGAAGATTACAGAGTGTTTCTGGATTTCATATATATAATTTCCTCTTCACAGAAAGCACCGGGATAATACAATTCAACCAAGGCATTTGTTGAAGCTAAAATATAGTGGAATCATTTTGCACCAGCATGAAATATAATAATCGTAGTTAGCTATCTCATGTACCTTTATCAAGTTCCCAGACTATTGTCCTCTTAATAGGTGGACTTTCAGAATCTTCGTAGTAAGTTCTGTACTTCTCCATAGCTGACCTTATCATGTTGGGAACAATATCTTCTTCAAGATTATGTTCTACATTTAACTGAACTTGTACACCTGTCCCGTCATGCTCCGCCTGAAAATAAAGAAGAAATAGAAAGTATGAAATAAGATCACTTCTTCTTAAGCCATGCCAGGAGAAAGTAGTTAAAGAAATCTCTAAAAAAAAAAAAAAAAAAAAAAAAAAAAAAAAAAAAAAAAAAAAAAAAAAAAAACATGAACGATGCAATATGTTCTGGGGTTTTCTTTATGTGGAACGCACAAAGCAAGCACTGACTTGGTAATTTATCAAAAATTTGGTAATTTATCAAAAATTTGCACTGTCACTATCTCAGCCAGTTATAGGAACTCAGGCTGTCGTAGCATGGAACAAGGGCCACTGGTGTATCCGTTGGCTTAGTAGGTTTAGAACTACTTACAGATGTATGTAACATCTTCATTGATTCGTCTTTTCCACTTCCATCTTGCTTAGTCATTTAGGAAGGTGGAAAGAAAAGGCAAAAAAAAAGAAGGAAATCCCACTTATGATGTAAGTCACTGAACAAATTTTCACGAAAAAAGATTGCCTATAAACGTCACTAAAAAATTTAGAGTATGCGAAATCAGCCAAGCTTAATTATTTACTTACATTTAGCCTTCCTTTACCATAGGCTGCACATTGATATTTTACTTTTTAGTGGAGATATTAGCCTTAAACCCTCAGCTGTCAAAATATTTTTTCACTGAGGACTACTCATTCAATCCAGTTCACGTCTAGTCTCATTCTCTTCTGCAGTCTACCAAGTTATCTATACTTCTACAGTACAAAGCAAAAGATATTAAGCATGTCCGGTACCAGGTAGAACCAAAATCGTGGAAGAAGTTTGGAATTTTGCAATCAAGACTGCTGATAAAGCATACCTGAGGAGCCCTTGTGATGTTCACTTTTGGTCCTAGCCAGGTCTTGCAAGATCAAATAGCCAAACACCTGCAATAACAAATAACAATGTATCATTCAGTTTATGTATGTACCTGCAGAGAGTGAAGACCCCTCACGGAATGAGCAAGAACACGTGAAGGGTTGCCGAAAAATCTGAAATTGGTATCATGAACTGATGAATATTCCATTAACTTTGACGGTTCTTGCGGATATAGCAATACAGAAAAGGAATGCAACATAACTGAGCCGTACCTCCTGAGCCCTCCTCTCCTCCTCCTTTCGCCTCATATCAAATGAACAAACAACAATGCTTGGTTATCCTGTCCACAAAAAGGAAAACAATAATCCATGGGAGGTATCTCGAAAGCAAACCCCAAAACCGTGATTCAAACAAAGAAAAACCACCATACATTAACCTTCTTCAATGACCAGCTGTTCGCACAAAGCCCGAAATTGCACCCAGTGGGAAGTCGCAACACCCTCATCAGCCTCCTCAACAGGCACTGACTCTGGCGTCTTCTGGGCTTCAACAATACATTAACCTTCTCTGCGTCTTTTCTCTCTTCTCTGCTTCAATAAACTAACACAGTAGCTGTAACTGCAAAAAAAAGGCTTTAAATATCCACAATAATTTATCGCCTATTCACATAGGCACAAACGATATTAGACATGTATAATATGAAGTTTGCCATGAGTTCGCTAAGTTACATACAGTGTATAACAATGAAAATATTCCAGGCAAAGATTCAGTGAGTACACGTAACAGTAATCTCCACCGAACCAATACACCATAGCAAACAATATGAAACAAAGACGTGGAAAGGCAAAGGGAAAAGTGACTTAAGAATCAACCGTTATAAACCCATTCAGAATTACTGTTCGATGTGGGTAGAAGACTAACCTAACAGAGAGTTTCATTGTTAGCCAATGTATAATGTTCATCTGGATAACCAAGATGGGATTCTAACTCAGATCAAGTTTGTGGACGTATTTGGGGAAAACCCAATAGATACAGAATAACAACTCATATGACAAATGCAAAGTGAAACTATTTACTATAATTATCCAACGCTGTCACATTTGTCTAGAATCCAGATCACTGTATTAAAATGAGAACCTATGTAAAGTAGTTATCCAACACTATCATATTTGACAAGAATCCAGACCACTAAATTGAAGGTGCAACCATTTTTAGCTTTTATTTTTGGCTGATCGACCTACAACTTCATTAAGTTTTTTGGTAACATGTAATCTTGACAAGTGGAATCTTGGTTTTCGTAATATTTAATTTGTTCATTGAGAACGACACTTCTTTTATTCCAAAATGTTTATTTAACCAAGACAGAATTCTTTATTCAATGCATTTCAATGACATTGAACTAAGATCTAACTTTTGGTTCAATGAATTGAATTTAGTGATGCTCCCAGAATCAATTGCAAAGAAAATCAAAATAGACAAAGATGGGAAAAAAATTGAAAGCAATGCAGTAATCCATCAGTCAACGAAATGCATTTGTTTATACGACTGGCAGAAGAAAAAGGATTATGCACTTCACTAAGACTTCATTAATATGAAACCTAAATTGAAATAGTGAGAGAATACTCTAGACATATCAGAAAAGACTATAAATTCTTTAAGTTTCAGGTGTGTGTTAGTGAACAGATCAAAAAAATATAATGGGTGTAGTAACGTGTCAACTGAAAGCAAGCATATAGAAAAGAAAGAAACAAGATCTCTTCAGTTCTAGCTTTGGAAAGATTAGCATTTAAAAAAATTTGCAAATTTAGGGGTAAATATCTTACCAAGAGAAAGCTAGATCACACTATCAAGTCCCTACATCAGCAATACCAATTACAACCATGCGTCATTGCAGAATTGTACTTATTTCACCTCCACCAAGTGCCAAGCCATTATAAACTTTGCACTGTTGTGGTCACTTGCAACAGCTTCAACTTCTTTTCAGTACTTCCCTTCGGCTCGTAGCCATCCTGCAACAAGGAGAATGACCAGTCAGAGAAGTTGACGTGCTTAACTTCTTCAGAGTAACCATAATTTACATAGCAGTGTAACATATTCAGGCTATATGTAGGAGTTCATAAACTGGAAGATGAATGATAGCTTGAGAGGTTTATAACCATAATCTACATAGCGGGGTAAAAGAGAAAAAAATAGTCCTTTTAGGCAAATGGATTTACAAACATGAGTAGGCGTCCTCAGTTAACCCAACATCAAAAGTTCACTACATAAGATCTAACAGTACATTGAGGGTTATCATAATATGGATAATTAGTAATCATACATTACGAATCAAACAGTAATATCGTTACCCAACTTATAGTAACATTAGTGATTACAATGTTACTCAAGACTTTTAAATATAATAGTGAGCTAACATTGCACAAATTCAAACGCGGTAACAGGGGGTAAGCCACAACAGTAAAGATTCCCATAGATTCTCTGGCCTTTTTACTTGGTGCATTGTCCATTCTTTGGCACTGACTTGGTGGAATTGCCACGAAAAGTAAGCTCTACAGCAAGAGCAACGCTCTATTGGAGCGCAATTATTTATGCATCATGAAGATAAAATGACACCCATTACTGTCTGAATCTACTCGAGAAAAACAAATCCATTAAACAGAGAAGAATAAGTGTCAAAATTTAAAGCATCTAGGCCATTGTTATGATTTCTATTCAGTTCAGAATTATCAGAGCTTCCACTGGAATCTATGAGGCGTTAAAGGATGGGGACAAGAGTGTCTATGGAGTTAAAGGAGTGCTAAATTCTCTTAGGAGTATCAATGAGATCATAGGGCCAAACTCATCGGCGTCGGTGTTGGGTGATTCTACTCTCTTGTATCTGCAGATATGTGTGCTTCAAGGCTGGGTGCAATTGCAATTTGGTTCTATTTGGTTGCTTGTTGAGGTTGAATTTGAATTTTGTGCTTTGCTAAACATGCGATTATATGGCTTCCTATGTCATATATCAATCCAATCTAGTGTTATTGGATTCTCCAGTGGTATTAGCAAGAATACATTAGCTCGAACTTTAAAACTAACAGAGAGGCATCTAAAGAGTACCCAAGCAAAATAGGCGAGTAACAAAAAGGGGAGAAAAACACACAGGCAATCTAAAATTGGAAAACTCAGAGCCATACCTGAGCGTAACACACCCAACAAACAGACCGGAACAGGAACACACCAAGACCTGCAACACAGTAGCACATCACAGCTGCAGCACATGGCAGAAACAGAGAGTCAAAGCCACAGAATAATTCGAGCAACTAAAGGGTAACAATTTTTTCATCCCTAGTAAGATATAGTTTCCCAGGCTTCAAAACAGTTAACCTACTACAACCCTAAAATATGCCAAGCACCACAGTGAACAGTTTGAGAAAATAGCTTTGCATTACAAAGTATAAACTCAGCTGCGAAATAAACTCAGCTGCTCTTTTTTCGCGCGAGTATCATTTTATCAACCACTCAAGAAGAAGTCTGTTTCGTGTTTTTACTTTCTGTCAATCAATTGGAGACTCATGTTGGCAGTACATTTTCCCGAAGCTCTCTCTGACCCTGCTACAACATTTATGTTTCATCAATTCACGTTTTCTAAAGCAGTGTAAAGAGCCTACACCTTATAGTACTGAACCATTTCAAACAATTTCTAGGATTCTTATCAGTGGTAGTTATACCTATACATGTCAACATTCTCGTCTGCTGCCTACTTCTCCAGTTACCAACATCCTCCACTCAAGATTTACCACAGAGCCATAGCCATTCTGCCAAAATATGTACATGACTCTAGATGGATGCCCAATTCAGATGTTGAAATTTGTTGGATCACTTATAATAGAGATCTTCTAATTGTATATTAACTTCAGGATCTCAATTTGCCTATACGATTTGGATGAACACTGATGATGTAGCTGTTCTTATGGCTATTCGCATGTTCTCTACAATATATATATATATATATATATATATAGTTTGTGTAATTGTGTATATATCATTATATTTCCCAGTAATTATCTGAAATTGACAGCAGCATAGTCAGCAACTCCAATGGAGTGACATTGGCAAACATAGCGATCGGGCATACACATAAAACTCGGGACTGAATAATTCATCGACATAATATGATATCCTCTAAATTTGCATGGAAACAGAAGCAAGTATATGATATTTGAAAATACTATTAAGCATAGTAAGCCAATTTACTTGCCACATATAGCAGAAAATAAGTTTAGTGCAACCAGCTAGTCCATGCATCTATTATCCAAACTAAATCTTACTCTTAATACCATGATGTACGCTACGACTACGATAAGATAAATACGTAACATACAACCTAGATGCTATGAAGCTACTCTGTATGTGTCTGAGTGAATATGTCTCTTCTCTGTCAGGTGAAAATTGAGAAAGAAAATGGTATGAATCAGTAAAGCAATAAATTGTATCACCTAAAAAACGAACTTACAGTTGAATAGGAAAAGAATGGAAACTGTTATGTGCAGCTCATTACATAAAGAGTGTGTTTCAGATGTTCAATTAACTATTTCTTATCAATCTTTACTAAGCATTTCAATCATCAGCCTTTTATGTGCATTAACTTAGGTTCATCGACTACATGAGGTTTAGATAGATTCTACAACTCTTCTGTGAGTCCCGAACGAATCGAGATATGAAATTGCTTACTCTACTGCGAAATTAAGTAAAATTAACTAAACAATTCAATTAAACCAGTTCGCGTAAAGGATATAGTACAGAGGCTGGGAGACAGCAACCATTGACAGTCTGCAGCAATATGACAAATATGTTAACACCATACATGTTTCAAGTGAATTCGATTTCTACTGAATCCTAAAAATGGATCGAAAAGAATTTGGGTGAAGCTGAACTGAAAATTTAAAACCGTTCGATATGAGCTAAAAATGTAGATTTCCAATTTGATCCTTTTGATAAAAATTTAAATAGAATTTGTCAGTTGCTCGAACTTGTATTTTAATATCTTTTATTAAAATTGATCCTTTGATTAACTCTGTTTTTTTTAAGCAAAATTTTAAGCTGAAAATCTGCAAATTAAAATGATTTCAGTGCAATTATAGAATCTCCCCAATTAGGTAACAAAAAAACATTGAACTCAACTGAAACACCAATACAGATCAGTTATGCAAGGCATGTTGGAATGTTACGTAACCCAGAAACTGCAGTCCATTCAATCCGGCTGAATATCGGTACCGTCTCCAAAATAGAAACAAAGGAATAAATGACGAGCACAACAGCATAGCGGTAATTGCAGCGGCAGAGCTAAACATGTATATACATAGCCTAGAAATGTGTAACTACCTAATCAAGAACGCAATTAATGTGAAAGAACTGATAATAGATAACTAACAATCCATCACCAATGCAGAAATTCTCACAAAAAAGTGAAGTCACAACACAGTACAACACTGCAGTATAGGAGTGACCCCCACATACGTACCTCCTTCCTATTTACCTATGGGCTGATAATCATGGACAACCTACAAATTTTAATGCTAATTGTCACTGTCGTGTCTTGGGATGTGTTTTTTCATTTTCCATTTTCCAATTGAGTACCAAAACCATGATATCCTCATTGTAGTACTGTCAACCCAACCTATTCAAATCAATAGTATGAAGCTTAACCTATATCCAATCTTACTGAATCCTGCAGAATATTGCTAAATCCCAGTATTATTAGATACTGCCGTCATTGAATCAGCTTAATCTGAAAGAACATAAGTGATAGCCCATTGACGACCTTTACCTCTTCTATTATCCTAAGAGAAGACTACGAAGTTTTGGGAATCCAGAAGCTAAATAAAACATAACTAAACCGTCCAAAGGAAGAGAAGGAATATGTCTTGTGAAACCGCTTTTTAAGGGGAAGTATCAACAATGGTCGAATCCAAGGGTATCATAAGATACCAGCGTAATCAAATCAGATTGTTAGTTTAAGAGAACGCAAGTCAAGCTAGTCAATAAGCAATCGCAAGGCGGTTGTTGCTCCGTCAGAGAGAAGCAAAAATAAGGGCTAGGCGTGAAGAATGGCGGCGAGAGAAGACAACGGAGCACTGTGTCAAGAACCCGAAGCATCTATAATAGTTTCAGATATAGCGGATCTAATTTTTAATGATGGCAATTACATCAATATGAGGATTTGACGTGAACATAAAGTGTCAGAAGCTAATAAAACATGTGACAGAGACCCAACCAAACAGAACCGTCCTTCCCTACTACATCTCATATTCTGGAAAACCTCTTCAATCGGAATACTCTCCTGTAAATCAGATTCATACCCAGAATTAGAGAAATTAGACTCCAACCCCAAATTCATTTCCAACAGGAACGATGAAAGGTAAATTGGGATGACAGAATTGGGGAAGCGGCGGAGGTCCATTGGTAGTGCTTATGATACCAAAAGGGTGTGTGGGGCCGTAGGCCACAAGACGGAGGCCGAAACACTCAATATGCACACTGATGTTGTGTTCATGGGTTAACTGAGCTCGAGAACAATAGAACTAATACGACGAAATAGAAGTGATTGAATAAAATAAACTACATTATACTTGCTAAATTCATTGCTGACTTCCAATTCGACGTTAGTCTGATGCAGAGAAGCCCCCCAAAAATAGTATTACAATCAATCAAATAAAAGTGCCATCAGATCGTAAAAATAGAACAATTAAATCAACAAAAATGCTCTTGAACGCTCAGAAATCAGAGTATAGCATGAAAGCAACATCAGATTCAACCAAATGAGACAGTACAGAGATCTCGATCGGAAAAACAGAACCGAACAAATCAGATTCAGTAACCTAGGAAATCAAAACGAAAATGTCTAGGTTTTGCATACTTGAAATGATAATAGTGCACATTCTTTTTCTATAAAACTATATATGCATAATGAACGTGATAGTTCAGAAAGGATTTCTGAGATCACTTACCAACAACGCATAACTTGTGTAAAGTGGATAGGCAGACTAAGCCGGAGCACCTTCGCAAGTACCTGAAAATAAAAAAGTGAAATTATATGAGTTGCACTTTCAATTGAAAATCATCAATAAAGAAAAATGAGAGGTTAAACAATTTAAAGCCATAAATAAAAGCATCAAATATTAGTTAAAAAAAAAAAAAAAATTGTTCTTTAATAACCAGTATTCTCTTCTTTTCATGAATCATTAGGACTTCTATATTATAGACGAGTTCCCCAAATATGTGCAGAAAAATCCAAGAAAAGCATAGAAATCACAAAAAAATGATTCAAGTTGTGTGAAGAAGGAGGATTGTTTGAGTGTCTGCAGATAAAAAACTACAAGCTACAAGTTCCATCTACAAACCCGAACCAGTTAGCCCTCTATATACACTTCATAGTTGTGTCTGCTACCCTACTGGACTGGATGCTGGGTGATAAAGGTGAAATTGTTCAGCTTCAGAAGGCGAAATTGTTGTTAGAGACGGAGATTGAGGAAGGGTTTGACGAACCATGTTTGCGCAACGACTCGCCTCGATTTGGGAACAGCGATTCAGTTCCGGTCATTGCAAGGCAAGACGCGGTGGGGAGAGAATCAGAAGCACCGCCACAGGTGCGAACCCTAACGGCCGCTACATGCACCGCCTCTTCCTCGGAGCTCTCAGACTCTCACTCTTTCTTCTTTCTTTCTCTGCCTCTAAAGCACAACAAAAGCTTCTCTTCGAAGTCGACGAAGGGCAATCCCACACAAGAGGCGGTGAAGAGCACACCGATGCCACTCACTGTCTCACTCTCCGTCATTGCAAAGCAAACCAAGGGCAGTAGAGTAATTGAACAATGGCCATTTCATTACAATCCAGCAGGCACGCACACACTCGTACACGGTGGAAGAAATGCATATGTGGCGCCGACGTGGAAGTGCGGATGCTCTCTTTTATAAGATAGGTAGAAGGATTTCAGGAATGGTTCTTCCCTTTGAGCGGGATGAGGCTGAAGCTTTTGTCAGAGAACCTGATGGTTCACTGTTCAATTGGTGTGAGCGCTATAAGTGCTTCCACCACGTCATTTACGGAATCGTAAGTTCTTTTACATGGAAAAAAGTCTTCATCGATATCTTATATCATCTTCATCTGTTTAGTCTTCATACCTTTGCTATCTATAAATCAGAATACCTATAAAAATTAGCTATTCAGAAAACGAAATATCACTTTTTATGTGCGAGCCAACAGACTGCAGTGCCTAAGGCATACCCGCCTGATCTAGGTGAACTTGCAGCCAAGGGCGGATGTACACTATGGGTACTGGGGGATATAGCCCCCACTCAACTTTCTCAACTTTCGAAAATTGAAAATTTACCCTCAATTTTATTAATGGTTTCAGTTTAGCCCTATAAAAATTACACAGTCCCCACTCAACTTTACAAAATCTAAGTTTTATTTATATTTTGTTTAAAGTTTTCATTTTAGCCCACACTACATCAAATTTCTGGATCCGCCCTTGCTTGCAGCAGTTCCATTTTTCTGCTGCCATCCAGATTCTTCTTCTTCTGCTAATTAATTATTTCTTTTCCTGGTAAAGTCTGCAAAAGTGATGATATAATGATTATTATCCGTTGAGGTCAGTTAATGCAGTCACAGAGCTATGGTATATTTTGCCTCTCAAGACTAAAGTACTTTTACATTAACAGGTGAACAATGGAAAACCCGATGTAACCTTAAGATATGATTGCAAAGAGCTGCACTGGAAACCGGGAGAATCTCTTCTCCGGAAGTTGGAGCAGGAGGGTATTGTCAAAGAGGTTTTCCCATTGCATGGTACGTTAGCTTTTGTGCACATGAAGGGAACTCGTAAGTTGAGGCCACTCAAACTAAGATAAGTGTTGTTTTTCGTAGATGATAATAAGAGGAAGAAGCTTCTGAGAAGTTGGGCATTGAATATATGGGACTTTACAAATCAGCCTGTTGATGAGATCCATACCTACTTTGGAACGAAAGTAAGCAGGGCTAGTAAGCAGAACAAATTGATATCTACGTTTGCTACTTGAGTTCAAATATCATTAAGCTGCGTTACTTGTGTTGTAGATCGCAACCTATTTTGCTTTCCTTGGAATGTATACACGATGAATCTTATTCCCAACTATACTAGGGCTTCTCTTGCAGTTTGTTGATTTTGGGTAAGCTACTTACACTAGGGTATGTTTACATCAATGCTTGAAGAAATGTGAGATACTCTAGATTTTAACACATTCCTTTATTGTGCCGTGTATCTTCAGATCATTGCAGTTATTAGCGCTTCCTGCTTTCTTCATTTGCGTAGTGTCACAGGCTGTATTGTTTCTTCAGTTCTGAAACGCAAAAACTCAGCCATCCTAGCCAGGTAACTAGATCTAATGTCCAAGTTGTTTCTACTTTTTTGCTCTATTCTTGGGATGTTTTACCTGCTGTTGAAGGAAAAAAAAAGAAAAAAAAAATTACTCCACCTCGGTGTCTTCTCTCCTCTAACTTGTTATACTTGAATAAAATGAGGTGATATCAAGGTCATTATGTGTTTTGTATTACGGTATTACCTAGTCCGTGCGATTTCTCGTCTCTCTGTTTGGATTATGATTATGAAAATGATTTAGTCATCACAATCACATCAAGGTTTGATGTTTTCATTCTCATAACAGTCTTGATAAGTCCCTATTTCTTTCGTCGTATTTGCACTTTTACCAACCAACTTCTTTTAGAACATTTCTTAACGAGTTGTAGCATGAGGTTCACTCCAACTTCAATAGCTGAGACCAGATGGTTCGCCATATCCACTTATGATCGATAATAGAAAAAAAGAAAAGGAAGAAATAGTGACGACCACTGGTAGTAGCTGTATCATATAATTTGTGTTCTTTTGTCTCTGAATAATCTTATGTTATTTTCTCAGGATGTGCTGTTTTGTTTTGTTGTTTTTGTTTCCTTAGCGTGTTCTTATGTTGTGGGTGTTTTAGGTGGCACGTCAGCTATTCGGCTGAAGTAGTCCCTGGAAATAAAACTTTGGAAATAGAAAATACTCCTGCAGGACTTGTACGAAAGTGGGGCCATGATGCAAAGAAGGATAAGGAGTTATTTCAAAGGGAGGAATTGTTTGGACGCATGTTGAGATTTAGGAATGACTCGATTGTCATCTTGAGCATCATATGCCTTCAGCTACCGTTTGAACTGGCATATGCTCATCTCTACGAAGCCATGAGTTCAGATGTTATGAAGTAAGGATTTTTTACATCCCAACGCATGCATATATTTAAGGGTAAGTGACAATTTGTCCCTTATGTTTTGGCTCAATAGCAATGTGTGCCCTCGTAGTTTGAGTACTAATCACAATATGTACTCTTGGTTGTGCTTAACTAGTGTACAAAAACTACCCCTACACAAACAGAACCAGACGGAAAATGGAATTCCATCCATTAATATTGTGAACTTCCAATGTGCTGAAATAGTTGGTTAGTTATTAATAGTTTAGGCTTATTTACGTTACTAAGAGATTAGGGAGAGCATTCACTGTTTGGGGGTTTTATTTATATTAGGTGGGGGGGGGGGGCTTAGGGTAATTAGTAGGAGTTCAATTACTATTTATGTGTTGCTTTGGGTTCAGTTTTATTTTATCTATCGAATTGAATGAGAATTTCGTTTATTTAGTAGGAAATCTTAGTTTGGAGATTGTCTGCTTCTCAAATCGCATAATCGGAGATCGTAGCCTCTCGATCGCGCTACTATATCGATAGCTTCAGCTATCATAGAGCAAGAAACATAGGATATGGTGGTGGACGGTAGACAGTGGTGAAAGCATGCAGATTAGGCTGAGGCCTCTTCCGATCCCCGCTTCGTAAAGAAGGCTGTATGCTCGTATCACTCTAGCAGACCACCATCACCACTACCGCCACCAGCAACAAACCAAGAACACCACCACCACCACTGCCGCGGCATCCACCGCCTGATAGATATGAAACCTGAATTCAGGTCGAATAAACCCAGATTCTGGTCATTAAGAAACACAAACAACATCACCTAACCACCATCTACATCACGTAGTTACCACACGAACACCATATCGATACGGACACCATATCGATATTCGACCTGTGGCATAGGCATGGCCAGGACCGACATTTAGCAGCAGCATCACCACCTACCAATGCAGCAGCATCAACAACAACGACATCTCAAGTATTCCTCTCTCTTTAACAAATGATCTACGTTATTCCAACTCTTCTAAATTGCCGACGTACCCGTGTCGGTACGATCCGACACTGGTGTCGCTATGGGATGTGTGGCGGGTGTGGTTGAATCTCACCGGACAGGTTGACTAAAGAGAGATGTCGTTCCGACAAAGACTTGGTCGCCATCTATCGCTGTTTAATACACTAAACAACTTATAGCCCGTGTAGTTTAGCTATATTACAGTTAATACACTAAAATGTGCTTAAACAAGTTGCATTTCTTGATATTCTGCATTCTCATGTATATCATTTCAAAAATATATTTAGAAACAACTATTTTTCTACCACATCCTCGCACCCGTGCCCAAAAATTGAATACCTTTTAGCCGAGTCCACGTATCCTATTTTTAAGCAAGTTAGAAAATCCGATCTCCGGATCCATATCATATCCGATGCCTGCACAGAGTCCGTGTAACATAGCAAATGATCTTCAACTTAAACCAGCTAATTTGATAAATCAATTTAAACAAGAGCAGAAAACCCCAATTCAAAAACATGTCACTATGCCCAGATCCTATGCTTATACAGGAATCAATCTATGGATTATTGGATTTTGAAATTGTGATGATTAACGAGGATCTGCAGAAGAGAAGAACCCAATCTGGGTGTTTCCTTAAAAGAGCAAAAACCATGAATGCAAACACAAAAAACCACTAACAGCAGACCCAAACGAGAACAACCCACTCATGGTACAGTCTCAACCAAAGAATAGCCGACACAAAATTCGACTTCTACGGATCTGGGTGCTATGACAACCACCATCTGAGCCACCCGGCACTTGGAACGGGACGCACACCACTAGCACAACCAGACGAGAACTGAATTCGTCGGCGACAGCCACCACCTCTAATGAAGGACGGCTCTTCTTCATCTTCTTCTTACAGATTAACACAAACGAGCTGACGAGCATATGAATCCTCAAATTGAAGGTGACGGGTATATGAAATTTACGCCATAGTCAAAACCTATAATCGATTACTTACACTTCAACACCCATAAGCAAAGTCCATGTCCAAACCCATTGAGGAAGGAGGGTCCAACCTTTGATTTTTTGTTGTGGTTGAATTGGAGGGAGGTGGATACGGAGATGGAGGGAGGCTGCAACGAAGATTGGTCTGAGAGGAAGAACATGATAAAATAGATTGGTTTCTCAATTCTTGTTGTAATTTTCAGATAACGGGGATAAAATGGTAATTACACAGTCCTGTTAGGAAAATTGGCAGCAAGGGTGAATGGTCGAGGGTAACATTGTTATTGAGCCAAAACATTGGGGTATGAATTGTCATTTGCCTTTTATTTAAAGTTTAAACCCCATTTAATCATGGTTGTTTTCACTTTTTACTTTTTGTGTGTGCCTGTTTTATATGAGAAGCTTAAGCTAACATGTTCGATACACAGGTCTTATCTTGACAATAATTTATGCCATTCAGATGGACATTAATCAAATAATGTTTTATGGATTTATTGGTGTAGTTGGAAAGAAGAGTACTGTAATGAGTCACTGGCATAACCAGAATAGATGATATTACTACTGTTGCAGTGAGAACTCTTTTCTAGATGTAGTACTGATTAATGAGGCATTTTTTTCTCTGTTGTTCCACATCATGAGCAATGTATATTGAACTTTAGAACAGCATATATGGTAGTAACCATAGTTAGTAAAATACGGTACGGAAATAAAACGCGGTACGGTACGTACGGGTACTATACGATTTTTTATTAAAAGTACGTTAGTAAAAATTCGGGTTAAAAATACGAGATATGAATAATTCGAGTTTTTAAAACGTGCGTGTATAATTCATAGACTAATTATTAATTCGGGATTAAAAATACGGGCATGTTTCTTAGTATTCTAACACATATAGTAAGTTTTTCTCCAAAAAAAACACATACAGTAAGTTTGTTATGTCTCGTACTGCTATCCTTTCATCATTTCTTTTATATATGTTTTCTTTATTTGTAAAATACTTACTCGGTAAATTTTCATTATGTTAATAACTCTCTTTATTGACTCATTGAATTTTACTTATTTAGTTATATTCTTTATAAAAAGTACCGCACTTGCACTAATTTCAAGTATGAATTATTCTTAAATAGTACCATTATGTTTACTAACACGCAGAACCCAAGATACAATAGATATGGGTGTGTGTTGTGTGTGTGCGCACGCGTGTGCGTATATGTGTACAAAATAATATGTATAGTTATTAATAAGTAACTTGATATTTGTGGATTTTAGTAATAATAATATTTAGTGTACGAAACTACTTTATAATATATTGAATCATAACCAATTACGAAGAGATATAATATTTTTAATGATACATTATGTGATGTAATTGTGAATGGGAGAAGTTTTATTCGGATGTTTTATACGTTAAGACGTTAAATACGAGTACTAAACGTTTTTAACCAAAAATTCGAGTATTTTTAATTAGGTCCGACTTCAGTACGGAATACGGAAGTATTTTTCAATTATACGTACGTACGGGTATTAAACGGAATAATTCGGAGTATTTACTAACTATGGTAGTAACTTTAGAACAACGCATTACCTAGGATAATCATTATTAGGATCATACCCTCATATCTTAATTTCTCATCAATAACTCATTCCCAAATTTTTACTCTATGATACTAACTTTAGAACAACATATCTGTTGCAAATCTGAGTATGCCCTTGTTCATACAATGTCGAACCATTATATCTTTCCTGCTGTTCCTTAAGACTTCATAACTTGTTACCACGATAGTCAATCAAAACGCGATGCAAGGCTTTCCAAACTTCAAAAGAAATCCCAAAAAGGAATGGATCTTCCCGTGTTTATCTTCTTTTACCATCCTCGCCTTTGTCTGGAATTGCATGTACTCGCACCGAATGAGTTTTACATATATTATCCTTTCACTTTACACTCTTGATCCCATTGAATCTCAGCGTCCATCACTAAAGTTGACAAATATTTCCGAAAAAGGCACATCTAATTGCCCGTGTATTATGTTACAAAACCTACTCAAAGGTGCAGGATTGTCGGCACTAGACTTGAAAGGTATATTATCAGGGAGATGACAGGAGTTCTGGGTAGAAACTAGTACCCATCAGATGCATTCAGACATCTGAAGAAACTTGTCATACGGAAACAAGTAGGATAAGGTTAATTTAAGTTTGGGGGTGGAGAGGAGGAAGACCAAGAAGAATAAGACCAGTCTTTCTTACTGCAATTTAAATAATTGAAGCCTAACTGACTGGACACTGTGAAAGAAATGAATAAGGGGATAGGCCATGTACTGTCGCAAACTTTATGGAAACAAGCTCGTCGATTGTGTTGAGTACTTGAGTTGTATCGTCTTTGGCTGAAGGTGTGAAGGTGGCATATGAATCAAGTGCTTATTTGATCTTATTTATATTGAAGTAATTGTGAACAGTATCGTCACTTATCTTATGGAATTGATACATGTCTTTTTGTTCAGGTTTGGGTTGACAGCATGTTATCTGTTTGCTATTCAGTACTTTAATAGACTTGGGGGTACGGTATCAGTCAATCTCATTAAACACGAGAACAATCATAACACAGAATGTAGAGCTGATAGCTTGATTTACAAGGTAAAGATAGAGAAATGACAGATTGCATTTCTTTTTCTTGAGCTTTATCACTTTTCGTTTTCTCGCGCTTTAATCAGAGGTAACTCCGTTCATCCTTTCAGGTATTTGGACTCTACTTTATGCAGTCTTACATCGGAATTTTCTACCACGTGCTACTTCACCGCAATTTTTCCACTCTTCGCAAAGTTCTGATTCAGTGTCTTATTGTTTATGAGGTGATTAAATGTCATCTATTATGCATTATGTCTTCAGGTTTATCTTTAAAGGCTATTTCTGTACTGCGGTGCTAATGTTTTTTCTAGTAGGTGCTGGATAATCTTATGGAAAATTCTATACCCTATCTAAAATACAGCTACAAGAAACATAGAGCTCGGTTCGTCTCATTATTTCATCTGAATAACCCGTGGATTATTGCCCCTTTTTGTTTGTGTCTCGGACCACAAATTATTTATGTTAGTAATTTTTCTATGTAGGAAGAAAAACAAGCGCGAGAAGGAATCACCAACTGATAAGGCGCAGTTCATGTCCAGGGTAGAGAAAGAGTACCTAAAGCCCACTTATACAGCTAGTGTGGGCGAGGAACTTGAAGATGGGCTCTTTGATGGTAACTTGCGGATCTTTGTTTTAGCAGTATGTTTTTACTTTTTAGTGTCAAACCGGAACATATGCAAATGTAGGAGCTTGAAGTATCTCATTATTTCTGACGATTCAAGACTATCCTTTTCAATTTTTCTCTCCAAATAGTATTGAGTGTTATAATTGTATGGAAAGTAGTTGCTTGGTGTTAGGTTGTTAATCCAACAAGCATACTCCTTTGTTTTTAGGAGTGGGATGGGTTAAGATATGTCCTGGTGCCTTCCTTTCGACCAATAGCTTCTTATGAGAGACTAAAATAGCTTCTTATTAGTAGCATTTATTTCTGAAAATTTTTAAATCTGGACCCCATTCAGGAGAACATTTGTATTTGTCAAGGCAGTCAGCTGTATAAGATGATTCTAGATGCGGACACCTCAAATTCAAACCTCTGTTGATGAGATTCTTGGCTTTATTGAATAGGTTGCTAGTGGGAGATTGCTGGCATTTAGCAGTTTACCTTGCTGGATGGGCCCATTTGGTGGGCCCAACTTGGAGGGCTTTTTTAAGCCTTCCTTGTCTGCAAAGAAAAGGATCTCTTGCCTAGAAATATGGGCCCTTTTAGCTTGATGTAGTTCGATAAGTGATTCTTAGTCTAGTCTATTGTTTATCTTGGCTAAGTCTGAGCCGGGCCGTGAAATTTATCTACTTCTGCAACCATTATGTTTAGTCAAGATGGTGAGAACCATCAACTATCTTAAACTAGCCTTCCTCTAATGCGCAACATTGACTTTGAACTTGCACGTGTTTCCAATTTGATCTAAATCTATTCCCCTCCTGACTTGAATTTAAATATCTTACATTTGATACTGGACTATAGATACCTGACCAGATCTGTATTTGAAACTAATAAATTGCAGATTTTAACTATATCATTTTAATATTGGGTGGATACTTTTTATGCTTATGAACCAGTCGTGCTACGGTTGAGGTATTTGACCCAAGCAAATAGGGCTAATTAATCTTGACACGATATAGATTCGAGGATGAATATGGCGTATGATTGAAGAACCTAATCGTATGGAAGGAGATGGCTAGCTATATTTGAAGAGTAGCAACCAGCGCTTTCGGGGAGTCTAAAGGAAGTGGACCGCCATCTAAGGAAACGTGGTGGTTGAATGATGAGGTCCAAAAAGCCGTTTAAACAAAAGAGTGTTGCAAAGCTTTCTTTACTTATAGGAATAATGAGAACTTAGGGAGTTATAAAGTCACTAAAATTGAACTGAAAAAGCAGTGAGAGGCTAAGACAAGAGCATACGATGGTATTTATGGAACACTAAATTCGAAGGATGGGGATATATACATTCATATATTTATACATAATTACAAAAACTACAGAGGGGAATGCGAAGGAGTTGAGTTATGTCAAGTCTATTAAGGATGGGGACGATAGAATCATAGCTTAAGATGATGGAGTTAAGGAAAGATGGAGAAGTTATTTTGAGATCTAGAGAATGTTGGTGGCTCTGGTGTGTACTCAACTACAGATTCATTTGTAATATTAGGGCATTTGAGGTCAAAGATGCTTTGAAGGAATCAAAAGTGGGGAAACTTGTCGGACCTTCCGGGATTCCTATTGAAGTGTGGAAGTCACTAGGTGACAGAGGGGTAGTAGGGTTGACTAGTTTGTTTAATAAAATGTTGAAGTCCAAGAAAATACTGGAAGAGTGGAGGAAGACTACTTTGTTGCCTTTGTTCATAAGCTGAAGGAAGCTAAGAGAAGGGGGTGTAAGTCTCTTGTACATAAGAACAAGGAAGATATTCAGTGCTGCTCTAATTATTGAGGTATCGAATTTATGAGTCACAGAACGGAGCTTTTGGAGTGTATTATTGAGAAAAGATTAAGATGTGAGTCAACAGTTGCCCAAAATCAATTTTGTGGTCGACTATGGAGGCTATATCCTTTGTAGAAAAATAAGAAAGACCTTCTATTAGTATTCATAGACTTAGGAAAGGCACAAGGCATAAATAGAGTGCCTAGAGACCTAATGTGAAGAGTCTTGGAGAAAAAGAGTTTACATATTCAATGTACTGAGGTGATTTAGGATATGTACAAGGGAGTGGGTACTAGTGTGAGGATAGTGGGAGCTGAAGGAAGAGAATTCCCATAACAACAGGTTTAAACCAAGAACCGGTGGCAAGTCCACGCTGTTGACTTTGGTAAAGGATGATGTTACAGGAGTATCGAAGATGATACATGCGGTGCGTGTTACTTGTTGACAATATAGTTTCGATTCATGAAAAAAGGAGTGGGCTTAACAGTATGTTTGAATTATATAGGTATAATTTATGGAGGGCTAACTTAGAATCTAGAGGATTTAGGATTAGTCAGACCAAGAGAGAATATATATGGAGTGTAACTTTAGTGACCATTCGATTGGTAGGAGAGGAGAAAATAACTATAAGTAGGCAAGAGGTGCCAATGAAGGATACTTTTAAATATCTTGGTTATGATTTTATGAAGTGGTGGAGAGATAGATGATGGTGTTACCCATTGGATAAAGACAGGGTGGACAAAGTTGACAAGATGCCATGAAGTGGAAGAGTGCATCTGGACTGTTGTGTGACCGTAGGATCTCGGATAGGGGTAACTTCTATAGAACCGCCGTAAAACCTGCGATTGAGGAAAGACATAATAAAGAAATGGATGTAAAAGAAATGAGAATGCAAGGTGGATGAAAGGTGTAAGTAGGAAGATAGGTTATAAGATGACACTGTTAGAAACTATCTAGATGCTGGAAAATAAAATGGCAGAATCGTTTGAGGTGGTTTGGTCCTGTGTATCGTAGGCCATTGGATGCACCGGTTAGGAGGTGCTATATGGTTCTGATTGATGGCGGTGGAAGATGGAGAGGGAGACCAAAACGAAGCCGAGTATAAGTAATGAGACACAACTTAGTCAAATAGAACCTAAGGGAGGCAATGAGTTTGGAAGAAGCTTGATCCATGAAGAGGCCCTTGTTAAACTGGGAGAAGGCCTGCTGTTGATATTATTTGTATGGAACACTCAACAAATGTGAGAGAAACTTCCCTTCCTAAATAAGTATCTCAAATTGATCTCATCATCTGCGACTGCAACCGCGCTGCAGTCCTTCTTTCTGTTCTATTGTACTATTATAGAATAACAAAGTACATTCACGCCTTGCTATTCATCTCGTGATATAATTAATTCTTGAAATGAAAAATGCGAAGATTCATAACTCAAAGATACTGAAATCAGTTAAAAAATATTGCGCAATGGCCTTTGTGAGCATTGTTTTTCTTCTGATTTGTTTATTAATTAATTCTTAAAATGAAATATGCAAAGACTCATTTTCAGAGATACTGAAAATCAGTTAAAAATCTCCCGCAATGGTCTATTTGTATTTATAGTGTATAATTACTGAGGGAGATAGCGAATACCTGGCATATGAGTTGTCCAGAAGAGGGGTTTTCTGAGGCTTCAACTAACCTTTCTTTTTTCATGGTTTTTCATTAACAGTAGTCTCTCACTCTCTTCTTGACTTTGATTTTGAGCAAACTGGGAAAAACACTAGTACATCTGTTTTGCATTTTTGACGTGTTGATAATTTGTTCCTGAACACGGCTACTCAGATGGTCAGACTTGTGAAAGGGTACCAGGTTACCAGCAGTCCTGCACTAGAAAAATTAGATTTAGTTACTGTCTCTGGTATCGTCTTTGGTTGGCGGATATCAGTTTGTAAGTTAACCAATTAGGATGAAGCACTAGCTCCAAAAAAGATGATTAATTCCTATGCCAAGCATTTCAAGTTGTAAATGATTATAAATAGTTCTCGGACAGCCCAAAATTTACTTAATTCTTTGATTGGTGTATCTTTATGTAAAATGTGCTCATAAAAAAAACTACGACATAGAATTACTGCAAGCCAGTTTAATAAGTGCTGATATCCTGACGCCGGGTTAAACAACCAAGCGAGGGTTCACAGCGGAATCAACAATGAAAAGGCAAAGAAACTAGGGCACAAAGCTCTCTAGAATTCAGAAATAATCAAATATCAAAAGTCTGACTGAAATTTACCCACAAGCCGGGTATAAATAGCTAAAAAAACATAATTTTGCCAAAAATAGCAAAATCTCAAAAACAATCCTAAATTAAAGTCCTAAACAAAATAAAGACTCAGCAAAAAGATTCACCCAAATTGGGTTTTATTTGACCTCCTAATTATTGAATAAATATTACCAAAAATGAAAAAACGCTAATTTGGACCACTAAATGACCGAATTTGACCAAATCAGGGTGGTGCCCGTGATTTATCACGGGTTCTGTTTAGAACGTTGTTTCCACTCAAAATTATGTATGATTTTGCGCGATTCCGACATCCTTCAATTCTGCCTGATTCTGCGTTTTGACCGAAACTGCTTTTCAGAAGCTGTCGGATATTCCTTCTAAATTCTTCCTGCATCAGTCACCCTCTCTTCAAAAGAACTCGTCCTCGAGTTCAATCTAGGCACGTGAATGAAAGTCTCCACCAAGAACGGATCACAATAGTAAGATGGAAACTTGAATTGAAACGCCGACTCCTCTAATCTAATTTTCATATCCTCATCTTCCTCTTCAATAATATATTTTTCCGGGAAAATTAATTGAGAAGAACCTGAAATTACCTCGTATAGAATTGGATTATGTGAAGTCTGCTCGCAATCATCTATAATCAAATCTTCTTCTTCTTCTCCATAATCATCATAGATTGGTGGTTTATTCCAGTCCACATAACTATGGATTGAATTTGAAATACGTTTATAAAAAATAGCTTCACCATAAACATGTTCAACAACCAACATACCGGAATAATCTGGCACATCAGTCTTCAAACTCGCTCCTCCATAACGCTCGTTCCAACCACCGGAATCACCGTCGTAGCGGATCTCGAACGCGGGCTGCGAGTCTTGATCAAAGGCATTGCAATCCTCGAATTCCCGTGCCGCTAAGTGTCGAGTTAAATTTGCAACCTGCCGCTGCAAATACCGCACCGCAAGGCCATGGGTTAGGTTTGCAATTTGCCTTTGCAAATCTTGTATCATCATAACGTCTTGGACGTTACGCCTCCGTTGGGGGGCTTCCTCAGCCGGAACCTGCCCGCAGCCGCCAGGACGTCCACGCACCATCGTTGATGATGATCTTCCTCCCAAGTCGAACTTGCTCTGATACCAAACTGACGCCGGGTTAAACAACCAAGCGAGGGTTCACAGCGGAATCAACAATGAAAAGGCAAAGAAACTAGGGCACAAAGCTCTCTAGAATTCAGAAATAATCAAATATCAAAAGTCTGACTGAAATTTACCCACAAGCCGGGTATAAATAGCTAAAAAAACATAATTTTGCCAAAAATAGCAAAATCTCAAAAACAATCCTAAATTAAAGTCCTAAACAAAATAAAGACTCAGCAAAAAGATTCACCCAAATTGGGTTTTATTTGACCTCCTAATTATTGAATAAATATTACCAAAAATGAAAAAACGCTAATTTGGACCACTAAATGACCGAATTTGACCAAATCAGGGTGGTGCCCGTGATTTATCACGGGTTCTGTTTAGAACGTTGTTTCCACTCAAAATTATGTATGATTTTGCGCGATTCCGACATCCTTCAATTCTGCGTGATTCTGCGTTTTGACCGAAACTGCTTTTCAGAAGCTGTCGGATATTCCTTCTAAATTCTTCCTGCATCATATCCTTAATAGAGTTTTTACATGAGTTTGGCTACATGATACATGATCAGGCAATAATGTTGCATTCCACTTTGGGGGGGGGGGGGGGGGGGGGGGATGGATCTTTCTATGTTATATGTACTGGTGAACCTTGATTTAAGATGTTGCAGTTGTCCATAATGATCTAAAGTGCGTGGTGATCAGTTGATTGATGCCCCGTATTAGGGCTACTACATCAATATGCCAAGGCAAAAAATCATGCATAAACCAGTTCAAATGGGGAACGAGTTGGGAAGCATATCACAATTTCTTTTGATGATGCAACAGCCTCGCCCTTGTCATTTTCCCCTTTGGGTAGTGATTACAGCTTACCGATCATCAGTGGACATAGACATCAAATTCGAATAGAAACTGACATTGTGATGAACCAAACCTCAAATTCTCAAAAAGTGCATCTGGGATGGAATGTCACAAAGAGAATGCTGATTTCTCACCCGCGAAGACCGCAATGAAGGAACGTAGTGAAGACATTTAAAAAATTTCATGGTTTCCCGATGATTTGGAGTTCTAGTCTCGTTTTTCAAATTTCTGAGCGAAGGGGTTTGGGTCCATTCATGTATATGCTATTCCTTCTGCTGTTTGTTTAACACGATTTACGAGTGAATGAAATCTCTTAAGTAATATTCGGTAGGCACGGATTTGAATCCGCAAGGAGAGGTGGGTTATATACGGGTTTGATTCGCTATTACTGACTGTAATCACGAAAAGGAAAAAAATGTATTCAGTGATTTGATGCCACCACAAAATGGTGGAGCATGGCTATCATACTACACTAAACTAGAATTATCTAGCCCGATATATTCCTTCCGACACCAGTTACAGCTTTTACCCTTCATTGTGCAACTGCATACATTCTCTTTACATGTCTGTCAGATGATCCATGGACATTGTTTTTGGATGTTTCAATGGTTTGTGTTCTCTAAATGTTTTTGAAATCCGCAATCCTTCGCTCAAAACTGCAGACTTTCTAGAATTGGCATTGCAGTTTGGCATGGTTATGATGTTCGCTTGTGCATTTCCACCAGCTTTTGCCTTTGCAGCTTTGGTAACTATTCAGCTCTTGTTTGGTCTTCAGCATAGTTTAAGGCACTTTCTTAAATCTTGCCTTTGGTTTTATTCTGCAGAACAATATCACAGAAATACGAACAGATGCGTTAAAAATGCTTGCCATGCTTAGAAGGCCCATCCCTCGTGCTTCTGCAACTATTGGAGCATGGATGAATATATTTCAGGTATATTCTTTTTTTCTCTGCCGAGTAGAACCCTCTCTAGTTGGAACACAGTTAAGGCCAGATGACTTAGTTGCTAGTTTGACTACTTTTTATTACCGAACCACCGGGGGCTATTATCTCATGAAATGACTCATGAAGTGAAATCTTGAAATCCATTTCAGACTGGTGTGATATCTCTTCTGTTCATGTTTGGTGCATATCATAGCATATCTTTGATAATATCGTGATACCTTCTTGTGCAGTGTGTATCGGCAAATCAATTTGTTATCTTGGATTTATACCAAAGTTTTGGCAAACCAGTTGATTCAAACGAAAAGGAATCTAAGCACTTTACGGCTCCCTTTTTCATTAACTTCTGTGAATGATCAGCTTTGATTTTTATATATAGTAAACACTGAAAACAGACAGATATAAAACCTGAAAGCTGAATAATGGATGAGGGTCATAGTTTTCTTGGCGTTTGCTGGGTTTGCCTCTGACAGTAACTTGTGTGAAAATGGAATATCAGCGTTAATTACAATTATAGTAAACCCGGAAAATAGATATCTACTTTCTTGAAAAAAAAAAAAAGAAAATGGATATATGCTAAAACAAATTCCTTTTGATGAGGACCGTAGCCTCTTCTGTGCTTTTACTAGTTCTTCTTCTGAGTTCTGACAGAAAGAAGATGTTAAATCTGCTTCAATGAACTATGCACTATATGTTTGGCTGTCGTTTTACATGTCTGGAGTCTGGATTTGGTGGGACTATTTAGTATCGAACAGAATAATTGTATTGATTAATCATACTGAATGATTGTATCTGTTTATGTAGAATACTAGAGAAGCTAGGTATGAACTAATTGCTACTTAGACCCTATAGTTCCTATATTTAGTGCTGAATCAACACTGGCATATTCTCCACTTTTGTTTAATTTGTTTATTCCTGATAAATGAAGGATCCCAAACACACCTTAAGGTCTGCAGCAATTGTTTTGTTACTTTCTATTGAATCATTGATAGTATGCCTTTTCGGATCTATACCGATTTTTGGAGAATTTTACTTCTCATTTCTCTACCTGGTTTGACAATTGCCATTTAAATAGCACTTATAGGCTTGCATAAGCTTGGGCCATTTATATAGTGTGTGGTCTTTGGGTTCAAAATCTGGGCTCTAGGCTCCCTAGTTTGTGTTTCTGATGAGAAGGCTGTACATATTTTGAATTCTCTCATACAAATGACCTCCATGTATTAAAGAAGACTTAAATTCACATAGTACAGTTTATGTATGTATTTCTGAAAAGTAAACTATGAAATATGTAATTGGCAAAAGATCATTTTATTTTAGTTTGAGGTAGATATTTCGACATTGAAGTTAAACTCCAAACACACATCACAGATGAACAAATTAATCGACTTGTGAGATAGTTATTGATTTTGTTCATCTTCCTCATCATACCTCCGTCATTTCCAATCATCAAACGCATTTCCCACCTACTCCTTTGAGGCTCTTCTCAGTGACCACAGATTAACCCGTCTAGGGAACTAAGAGGATGCCCAATATGTCCTTGTGGCTAATAAATCGCCAGAGCACAACCAAAATAGACGAGTGACAAAGAAGACCTATGTCTGGAGTTTTCTAATTATGGAGACTCTAACCAGGAAACTCCTTGGAAATTACTTGCAGCAAGGCAAGGAGAGTGACACTAAGCTATAGCTATGGAGGTACCGCTGATGGATGCATTTCAAGTATCTTGAGGGTAGATTTGGGAGTTTGTGAACTTAAGAATTAAACCACAAGTTCTGCAGATAAGAACGAAGATGCCACAAAACCTGTTTATAAGGTTCACTTTTATATGTTGTTAACATGTAATCTCGGGTAGTTAGTTCCAGGAGATTTTGTAAGATTGATTTTAAGCTTAATTAAAATGTTGTTTTCATGTGTTGATGCTGTGTTCCTCTCATGATACCTTCCTCTGAACTGCAGTTTCTGATAGTGACGTCCATATGTACAAACTGCGCACTTCTGGCATGCTTGTATGATCTAGAAGGGAAATGGAAAATCGAACCTGGACTTCCAGCAATCCTCATCATGGAGCACATCCTTTTGTTAATCAAATTTGTCTTCTCCCGTATTGTTCCAGAGGTGATCTTTCTGTTTAACTTCCATGTCTTGCAACTGCTACCTGTATCTTCATTTCATTAGTAGTAAATTACACCAAGTACCACTTCTATGCCATCTATCATATGTTTTCGTGACAATCCATCAGTGTGAGGAACAGAAAAATAATTTGTAGGTGTCCATAACGTGTCATTCCCATAGAGAATTATATTGCTCAATGTACCACAAACACCAACTTTACCTCTTCTCGTACCATTTTTATTCGCACCCAACCTTCTCCACATACCATGTTATCAGTGCTTTGCACTACTCAGCTTCTGGTCTGTCGACCCAAGTACTTTTTTTAGAGCACATGAAATTTCTGCACACACGTTACGGGCACACCATGTCATCTACATGGTGTTTCTGATGTTTTCTAGCACCAAAGTAGGCAGTCACTTCTAGAGCATGCAAAGTTTTCTTCAGAAAGTATAGTGTTTTTTTTAGGTTTTAGCTGTTTTGGTGTCTTACATTTCCTAGGTGAGAAGGATACAGAAATGATTATTGATGGTTGACCCTTGACAGAGTATGGAGAGTGTCTCAACATTCTCAATGTTGACTAGGTATACGTCTTTGGGAAGATGTATTCCTAGTCGCACTTTTAGACTACATGAAGTTTTCTTCAGAAAGGAGAGTTCCTTTTAAGTTTTAGCTGTTCTTGGTGTCTTTAACATTTTCCTTGGTGAGAGGATATAGGAATGACTGTCGATGGTTGACCAGAGTATAGAGTGTGTCTCAACAGCATTGTATTGACTAGGTGTATGTCTTTGGAAAGATCAAGGCTAAGAAATTTGTGTTTTCTATGTTTCCAGGAACCTGCTTGGGTTGTAGCCCTTCGGATGAAGAACGTGAGCCAAGCACAGGACATGTGCTCCAAGCGGCTTTTGAGGAGTATCTCCGACGGCGAGAAGCTATCTCTATCTCCAAAATCCAGAAAGATGGACTAGTGACCTGCAATCTGATCAGCAGTCAGAGTATCTATTAGCTTGTTTTCTTCATTCCAACTGATCGGTGATGTAGTTGTATATCCTAGACTTACTTCTGCCGAGGCTTATGTTTTGTGTGTAAATTAGAGAGTACTGGTATAGTAGATGTTTCATCCCAATAAGCTCCGTTGGCATTACGAAAAAGATAAAGGCGCTTTCTGTTGTATATCAGTTTCTGCATGCTGCAGTCGAATTGTTACCCAGTGTTTACAGTTTTGTAACTTGAGGACTCAGCTTCTGGTTCTGTTTCTGTCGCAATTAGGGAAAATTAAAGTCCCTTAAGTATCACCTATTGCAGTTTTGAGTATTTGTGGCAGGAAACTGTGTTCGTTTTTAGCTTTTCCCCCAGTGAGGGAGTCTCATCTGATTTGCACCGGCAATGCTGCCAAACAAGTATAATATGTTGCAACTATTTATACATGTAGTTAATTGAGAAGCTGGTTTCATGACGCGGCCTCTGCAACAGAATTCTTGATATGACGCCAATTACACAGACCATCAGTGCTGTGAAAGTTCACCATGACAGAAAACTCAGTTCATCGAGAAGGATTGCACTCTTCCAGTCTTTCGTGGTTTGTGATTTGAATATAGGTCAGTGGCGGAGCTAGGATTTAAGGACAGCCGGTGCAAACTTCAATGTAGAGTCAATAACAGAGGCACTATTGCAGGGGTTTGTAACCATTCAGCATTTCTGCAATTAAAGAAAGGTCGTCATTGTAAAAATACTTAAAATATGGTTTTTAGTGGAGTTCCTTATAACTTGGGAGGCAAGTGTCATCTTTGGCCCTTGAATACCTCTGTCCTGCTGCCGGTTGTCTACCTGCTCAGCAATGGGAGGAGCTTCCGAAGCACTTTTCAGATCTAAGAGAGCTCCGGGACCTCCCAAAGTGATCGCTAACTTGACAAGCGTAAGCAACCACAGCTTCTGCCCATCTCCTTATCTCTGTCTTCACCTTGCTCGAGTCCAAGCGTCTGAGCAACTTTATTCCTGGCTCTACAGAAATTTCCATGAACGACGAGAAGCATTGGTCGAAACCTTGGCGCTTCTTGGTGGGTTCGTCTTTGGCAATCTCGCAAGTGCTCGTGGAAGCATCTCCTTTCGAGGAAGCGCTCGCTGTGGCGTCTAACATTTGCTTAGATGGATGTTGTGTTTTTATTGTTTTAAGCAGATTGTTATCTTTCAATTTATAGGAGCAGACATGGTTGATATACAATAGAGTACCAAACAAGTAAAGGGTGTTACGTGGAAGGGTTGCCTGATACCAGAATTTTGAATAGTCAAACTCCACGGTCTCCAAACCGATGCATCTAACTTGTTCAAGTAACGCGTGCTTTCCTCATTTTTATATTAGACTTGTCCATGTTTTCGTCCATGGTGCGGTTTATGCAATGAACGAATCCAAGGTCAATTGAACACGAAAAAGGCATACGCGGATCAAGTCAAATCTTACATTGTGTTATGTATACAGCTATCAAGTTAAAACCCTTCACATTCATGTTGAAGCCTATCTTATTTGACGTAATAAGTTAGCAATCGGGTGGCATTTTCTTCTTCTATTAAATGTTCCATTGATAATTAGAGAATTTGTGAGGGCATGATGTTGACTTTGGTATGACCTTTTAGACTTTTAAATCGATTTTTTAGTTATTGTGCAAAAAGTTAGTAGCAAAAACCTGATGAAAAAATATTTATATGAGTGAGTTTGTCATGACTTTGTTGAATTTTAAATTGACTTGTTAGTTCTTGTGCAAAAAGTCCGTGACTAAAAACTGATGAGAAAATATATTTTTATATGTGTTTGGTGAAAATAGTCGATGATGTTAAAAGGTTAATGGTATGAAATTTTTGTTTTTTAGGGGATTTGACAATTTTGTGTTATTTTTTAGCAAAGAGATAAGAATTAGCATAGATGCCAGAAAAAATAAAATGAAGTACATACTAAGTTTTAGGGCCAAAACCTTCAAACCAGCCCAAAACCAACTACAAAAAATCAGATGAGAATATAAGATGTCCAAATTAGCAAAGTCTTTGAAGAAGGAAGAAACATAAAAATAAAGTAAGATTGGAAAAGGGGTAATTCTAACACAGCAACATCTAATCCGTGGCCTTTCGAGATGGTGATGAGATAGATGGGTGTGGCCTTCTGAGATGGTGATGAGATAGATGGGTTGCTCTGTCAGCTCCAGAGGGGTACTCGTCATCGAAACTATGTGCCGTCATCTAAACTATGTGCTGAGACAAAACTTCGTAGTTAAAATGTACATCAATACGATACAAATGTTATAGAAGAAGGAGATGCTAAGCTTCATGATTGTATCCCACTGGTGTTGAGGATTTGCTGTGGAGATGAAGACAATTTGCTACTTGATGAGAAGTCCCATAGGGGTAAACGAGTAATTATTGCTTGCTCCAAGAGAAAATATGACGTGGTACTCTAATCAATACATCACAGGACACGTCAGAAACATGTAGGAATCCACTTTCTTTAGTCTGCCACTCATTCTCTTTCTTCTTGACGTGTCATGTGATGTATTGATTATAGCACCACGTGTATTTGCTCTTAGAGCAAACAAAAATTTCTCGGGGTAAACACCTGAACCTGCAAGCTATTTTTTTTTTCATTACTAGAAGAATCAGAGCATTCTGAACATTCATTTTGATGGTTGAGAGATTGCTTGGAAAATGAGAGGTCTCATTCCTGAAAACATTGTTATTCATAGTGTGCCGTACTGTCCATATTGTAGTTGAAAGCCATGTAAGCCAAAATGATTAAGAGTGATTCAAGATTCAAACCGTAGAATGAGGTCACCAAGGGTAGATGGCATCAGTATTCCTATTGCTCTCCATGCTGACATGCAGAGGAAGGACAACGGAAGAAGAGATGCATGGTAGTTTCTGTTTTATAATCAGAAACTACGTGTAATTATGAAGCTTTTCAAAGGTTGAAATGAAGTTTGTGGGGATGGACGATAGTAAAATTTATACTTTGAGGAAGTTGTAATTCTTAAAAAAAAAATCAAGTAAAGGAAGTCCATGAAGGGTCAAGAAAAGAAACACGTGTAGTAATCATATGCTTCTCACACTCACACATGGTCCATTAATTATGGGCTTGGACCCAACACATATATCTCTCTCGGATCAAGTTGCATCTTCTTGTGTCTTGGCCAAAAACTTCCTTCTTCCAAGAAAACCTTAGCCTTCATAGAAGCCTTCGACGTTGCTTCATAATTTGTGCCTGTTTGGAAGAGCGGTTTGTAAACAAGATTGTTTAAAAACAATGTTTTTTTTCTTTTCCAAAAACACGTTGGGAGAGGAGAAAACTAGGGATGGCAATTGGGCGGGTTTGAGGGCAATTTCGGCAAACACGACCCGACCCAGAGAAGAAACCGGAAAACCCGAAACCCCGTTTGCCCGAAATCTCTGTGCCCGAACCCAGCCCATACCCGAAAATCTCTTACCCATTCTTGCCCGCACCAAACCCAACCCTGAACCCGGTCTTTCACAACAAAGCAGCCACAAAGATCTTCGATCAAAACAAAACAACTACTGACTGAAATGTCTTGTGATGGACTAAATCAAACCCATAACACACATATCAAGCAAATTGTATCAGATCAAACCCAAAAAAAGAAAATTTACACAAACCCACCAAAGCAGGACATACCAACTTGATCCAGAAAGTAAAAAACTCTAACCCAGATTCAACCCACGTTTAACCCTAGCCACGCCACCCGATTCCGTCTCTAGACCGGAGGTCGCGGTGGTAGAGTACTGAGGCAACGAGAAATCAGACCTTTCCCGGAACCTAATTAAGCCACCACAACGATGAGAGAGAGAGAGAGAGAGATTTAAAGAAGTAGATCGATGGTGCCTTTCAAGATTGCGCAATGATGCGGTGTCATGAAAGGAAGATCAAGTTTGGTGAATTCAAAGTTTCTGTGTTTACCAAATTAACAGTAACTTTATTGTTCATTTGGTATTTGTCAATTCGTTTCAGTAACCGTTGGATGAGAATAAGGGGATATAATCTCATCCGTCAGATCTAGTTGAACGTTGGGTTTAAACCCCTAAGTGGAGCGTCGTCATTTCGATTAAAAGAAGACTCCTCGCTCCTTATTGGCCCATGACACGCTCCAACTGCAAGTGCACAGTTGTCGGTGTAGTGATAATATTCCGGAAATCCGGGTTCTCGAACCCAAGAGACTTCGTGTAAATTAACTACTAAATTTGTTCTTCGTGTGGGCAAAGCGCGTTGAGTTGTTGTTTCTAATTTTACTAATAATTAAAATAACGAGTATCTCAAATAATTCGAAGAATTAATTCAAGATTAACAAGCACGAGTTGATTTGGTTGTTTCTCAAAGTTGATCAAGATCAGGATATCTCTACGGATCACTAGGTATTTCACACTACGTTGGATTTATGTTCTACTAACACGATGAATTTTTGTTCTAGTTAAACGAGCAATTTTATATTGAATATGTCTCAACCAATAACTATGCTTAAACTCTCATAACTGATTCCTCTAGCCTACTCAAGTTTAAGCACGCATTACGATATTACTTCTACTCTTTGTTCTTAGCTAACTAGCAAGATTCCTCAACCCCAGATACGGCTAGTGTGTATTTCAAGTTTCCGGGCAACGAACGTAGATTCATCTATCATTCACAGCCTAACACAATCCTATTAATACGTCTACTAATAGAAAAGATTGATGAAAGGCGTAATATACACATAACTAGACAAAACTTCGTCAATTAAGCAAGAATGCATGAAAGAAAATCCATAAATCACAATACGTAGTGATCAAACCCTAGTTTCCTACGAGATATCCCGAAATAAGTGTTCAGCTACTCATAAACATGATCAATGCACAATTTTTCATGATCAAAATAGCAAAACTAGAGAAGAAATGAAGATTAGAAGCCAAACGGATGATCCAAGCTCTCCAACCTAGCTCCAAGCTCTCCAAGCACGTCTCCCAATGTGTTCTCTGATGCCAATCACGTTCCCCAAGGTTTCCTATGTCTTCCGTGGCTCTCCAACCTCAAAACTATGCCAAAATAGCAAAATAACCCCAAAAATCCGATCCTGCTAGTAGAGGTAATCGTACGATTACCTTGATGTAATCGTACGATTACTTGCTGCTTTTACTTCCTGCGTTTACTTCCTGCGTTTACTTGCTGAATGAGATTTTGGCTAAGGGGTAATCGTACGATTACCTCCATGTAATCGTACGATTACTTCTGGGCAACCACCATCAAAACTCCATCTTCTTGCTCTTTTTCCCGTCGTCTTCACTTCCCAAGCATTCCTTTGAGCCTCCAACTTTTCCGAAGTTCACTTTTGCTCCAATGTCACGTCCTGAGCTCCCGGTTCCTGAAAACCACAACACGAGAAACATACCGGAAGATCAAACGTGATAAAATATAGTCAAAATTACCGCAAAAAGTGCCCGGACTCATCATTTACATGCAAAGACTCAACATAATCCAATTTTAGCAAGAAATGGTCCAAAATCCATTAAAATGCATCGGAATGCACGCAAAACTGTAAGGAAACATATAAGAATATAACTCCAAATATGAAGTTATCAGCCCACGTCAGCTGATTCGGGTCATCCTCCGCTGTGGTGGCTGCTGAGTGGATTAGTTTGTTACTTATTTCCTTTTATAATGTAATGACCCCAGCAGTTAGATTAATTACAATAGCAGTAGTAATATATATATGGATGTAATTCATTTCCAAGTTCATTATGAATATCAGATATTAAATCCAATCTCTTCTCTGTCAAATTCTTCTCCGATTCTTCATACTCTTCTCTAAATTCTTCAATCTAGGTCAGGAATCAACCAATTCTTGACATGCGGCGGCGAAGGTTCTCTCTGAGGAACGAGAGAAGAGAATTTTGAGAATGAAAAATTAGAACGGTGGAAAAACCCATTTGTATTTGGAACTGGGTACTTCGGGTACCAGTCGGGTACATCGGGTACACCATACCCGTGAGGGTTTTTCACATACCCGTGCCCGAACCCGCCCGAACTGCATTAACCCATGCCCGATTCTTTACCCGTTCGGGTATGGGTCGGGCCTTACCCGATTTTAATACCCGAACTGCCATCCCTATGGACAACCACCTTAGTGACTGGTAGTGCACCGAAATTTTGACAAGAGTTCAATGTAATATAGCTCGCGAGGTCTTCACCAGTTTTTCCCTTAAAAAATGAAGAACAGAGATCATAATCCAGGAACTACACATCTTATTAGCTCTTACAGTTATGAGAAAAGCAGATGATATATTACTACAAGATAAACTAGCATTGAAAGCAGGTTCTGGCAGGCATTCAGGGACAGAATTTGAGCAACTCTAATGGTATCTCTGAAGACATGCTGGATCCTGAAGATTTTTAAGCTATAACTCCACTGGAACATTGATAGAAGGAGAGCTGAGTAGCATCGGCATGCCATTTCTTCTTTTCTAAATTCCCCAACACAGAAAAATAAATGTTGTTTCACAGTAGTTAGTTGTGTGAGAGTTGCACACTAGAAGATCACTTATCAAACAGCCAAGTCAAGGACGATTTACGCTGCTTAGTAGTACTACATAACTAAAGGAAAACAGTGGCTACTGTCAGCTTGTCAAGTCCGGCTCATTAAAGCTTGGTTAAAGTCACGATTTCTAGTGTTCGTTAATTCCAAGCATTCCACAGTTCATGGAGGTCCAAAGCAACCATCAATATCCTCCAAGAGCTTGGCGTTGTCAGTGAAATAAGTCCTCAAACACCTATCATCTTCGGCATCAACAGTTGCACCTTCGAGCTCGTATTTAAGATGCTTTAAAGAATGCCTCCAACATGTCTGAAAAAGATTGATACAATCACAACATTCATCCTCAATACAGGCAAACTTGTCATGGGTGAACTGAAACATAAAAGTCAATAACAAATTAGCATAAGCAGTAAATAAATCAATCAAAAATTATAAAAGAACATAGAATATAAGAATTATGACATTTTCCATCCCTCAAAAACAAATAAAAAAAATATATGTCGATGTATATTATTCAGTTTATGAACAATGGCATCATACAAATCTGCGTCTACTAGCTGTGGTTGTATCAGAACGAACGATAAAAAATGTCAGGAAAAAGTGTCGATGAAAAATTACATAAACCATGACAAACCTTAGCGGAAAGTTTAACCGGATCTGAAGGTCGCTCCAAGTAATCACCTTCCATGATTAAAAGTGTTCTCAAACCAGGGGAGAACCAGAGCAAATTATCCATAACTTCCGCCATAACAGCCCTCACAGGTTTGCCAAATAAACCTTTCTATCAGCAACTGTTTGATATTAGGTAGTGGTGCTGCTACGTTTACCCTCTTTTCCATGGGAAATATTACTTTCTGGGGAAACAAAAAAGTTGTTTAAATAGGAAGTATTTTATTTCTGCAAGAATTTTTGAAGCATAAGAAAATGAAAACATACCTTCAAAGAAAACAAACTCAGCTTCATAGTTTCTGAATAATCAAATTTACAAAGAAATTGTACCAGTTTATTAAAGGTATCTTTGTAACTAGTACTCCCACGGAGATCTTCAATGACGAGATCAACTTCTGGTATAACTAAACTCCTGCTCAGTGTAAGCTGCGACAAATAACCCCTATAATAGAATCGCTTTAGATTGGGAGCATCAATTTTGGCCTCACAAAATCCACGATGAAAACCAAATAACTCAAACAAGGCCAGACTCTTCAAAGAGCGACTCAAAATCTCAATATTTTCTAAGTGGAGTCGCCCCAAACTTAAAACTTCAAGGACCAGAAGGTTTGAAACAAGATCTGCCAAGTATGTAGGAGTGATCGCATGACCAAGTAACCGTAAATTCTTTAGATTGCGTGTGCACGTGATTGTAAAGTTGATCTTATGGGGAAAGTCATCCCCCCAGTACTTCAACTTCTCTAGATTAGGAGCTTCCGCCAGAATCTGGTCAACCTTCGTACACATACAATCTAAATTCAAAACTTTTAGTTTAAACTTCTCAACTCGTAACAACCTGAGAGGTCCAAGTACTCCAAACCGCGACAGGCACTAATAAAATTTCTCATGACCTCGTCATCTACATATAAGTTTTCCATATGCAGCTTTCGCAATGAAACCAACTTAATATTAGCTCGTGGGATCTTACAACGGAACAAGGTTAGCGAGGTCACAGTTGCGGAAGACAACAATATAGGAGGCAAATCATAAATCCGTTCGTTATCATCATTAAACAGAAGCAATTTCTCAATTTTGCAGTACTTGACCAACGACTCGATCCATCGGTTAAGATAACGAATAAATTCAGTATCCAGTCCAGTCACACCAAGCTGAAATTTATTTATTGTTAAACCTTGCTTTTTGCGGCTTTTTACGGTTCGTTCTACGAAAGTAAACCATGTCTTCCTCCTCCTCATCATCTCTTCAAAAGAGGCTTTCTTTTCCTTGTTATAATGTCTCTCATCACCATTCAAGTAGTGCATGCTATGGAAAAGATATCGACCGATATCTAAATATGGGAGGGTAGTCCATACCTGGTTTAGTCTCTTCGACGAGGCTCTAAATTGCATGCAGTCTTTTGCTCCTAGAAAAGACAAGATGTGATGCAGAATAGGCTCTGGCAGCTCTGAAAGTCTGTCAAACGTTTCATTTGTTTCTATCCCTTTTGAACCTCTTCTTTCCTCGCGCCATAGTGGAGATAAAAATCTTTTGTTATTATGGTGTTGAGATTTTACAGATGTAAAATAAATTGCTGAAACCACCGAACCCCAATTAGGGTTTCATAAGAGAGGGACGAGAGGAAGATGAAAGGAACGACATAAGATATAAAATATGGGCCAGTGAAAATTCCAATAAAAATCCTTATTGCTTTCTTTTTTTCAACTTATTGAGGTTATTTATTCGCAGATAAATTATTTTTTATTTTTAATTTTTTGACATGGAAACCAAACAAGATAGAGCCTCATCTAGTAGTACACCCATATTGTCGAGTACTACTACAACTCTATCTCTATCCATTGAAAAGTCTCGAGCCATGTGTTCTCCACCTGTGCTTCTCGTGCACAAGCCACCTGATTTAACTGCATTTTTTTTTTGTTGATCAAAATGAGATATTTTAAAGAAAACAACTAACACCCATTACAACAAGAAGCTACATGATCAACTGGTGATCTAAAATTGGGAATTAGCCACCAGCTGCTATTAGGATTTAATAAGCCACTATTTTTAGCAACCCAATCAGCAACATTTAAACTTCTAGCTATCCACCTGATCTTTTTTTTTTTTTTTGAGAAATTATCCACCTGATCTTGAGATTGAGTTGCTGCTTGTAATCTTTGATATCTTCAACAATAACTTTGTTGCTCCAGGGGCAGTTGGTATCACTCAAAACGCATTGAGTTATGAGCTTGCAATCAGATAAGATGGTACATTGAGGGAGTTCTCTTGCAGGCCAGGAATCACAAGCTTTTCTCATACTGATAGCTTCATCCATAAAAAGAGAATCAGCCATTATGGAAGATCATCCACCCTCCATCACACTCCAGCCATCCTTAAAGGCAACCCAAGCAACATAAGCTCTCTTTGACATTTTATCCCAGGTAGCATCACAAAATATTACTGGAAATTGAATTTGGAAAGGCTGTTGAGTGGGGGGGGGGAGCCTAGCAGTGTTGGAATTTGCATTATTTTTGGAGGAAAAATAGGAGAGTTGGGATTTTATGATTGCAATAGTTTGAATAGGATTGGGGTTGTATGGTTGAAGAGGTTGGCATTTCTGTGAATCCAAATATACCAACATGTCAAAGTAGTTTGAGAAATAAAAAGTTCCAGAGTTGAGGAGGTGGGGTTCGAACTCAGCAAACTTCGATCTCATCGAAGCAGTGTTTCATCCATTGGATAACAATCTAAATTTAATCGATTTTTTGGTAAGAAGAAGAAATAGAAACCGAAAGAAGAAATAAACTGAAATTAAAAGAAGAAATATTCCAAATACTTACAGAGTTTTGTGAACTGCTATTAATGTCAGAGACTCCAAAAAAATATCACGTGAGAGACAATCTTGAGCATGGACTTGACGTCAAAAATCATGTGAGAGACAATCTTGAGCATGGACTCGACGTCTTAAAGGCTTATTTTCCACCACGGTACTTGTTATAACCTGGGAGTCTTCGAGCAAGAACAATGAACGAAAACAAAAACGAGACAGTAGTTAACGTGATTCGCTAACAAATTACAACATATCCGCTAGCTACCTCCACTTCCAGAACTTGAACTTTTATTAAGAGAGAAACCTATTACTACGTACACCAGTGCCGGCCCAACCCTAAAGCAGCTGGTGCTGCTGCTTTAGGCCCACTGACTTTCAAGGCCCCCAACCCAAAGTCATATCTTAGAAAGGCAGATTTGTACTTTGGCAACATTAAAGCCATGAATAACCTGTGTGTTTTCTTCTTTCCTACTCCCTCTCTGAAAGGTTAAAAGTCCACACCTTTTATGCATTTACAACTATTAAATCCGACTATTGCTCATTGTTAATTTTTACTAATTTTCCCACTTATTCTAAAGTAATTCAAATAGTTACTTATGATGTTCAACATTTTGTTCGTTAATGTTTTTTTTATGGATATCTTCAATCAAATTAATAATTATTGTTGAAAATATGCATCTACTTTGTATTGGAGAAACATATTGAAAATACCATTAACAGTGATCTTCTACTGTAACTAAAATTAAAAGTTATTTTTCTACCATTGAAATTTTTGAACGTATGCTGGTCTTATTTAAATGCTATCGTAAATAAACAAATAAAAATGTACATGATTTAGAAAATTGGAATGTATAAAATTATTATAAAATATAATTAATGATATATCATATCTCTCTATCATATAATATTTTTTTAACTGAGGGCCTCATTTCCTCTGTCCGCTTTAGGCCCCGAGAGATCCAGGGCCGGCCCTGACGTACACTACACCAAATCTCAAATAATTCGAAGAATTAATTCAAGATTAACAAGCACGAGTTGATTTGGTTGTTTCTCAAAGTTGATCAAGATCAGGATATCTCTACGGATCACTAGGTATTTCACACTACGTTGGATTTATGTTCTACTAACACGATGAATTTTTGTTCTAGTTAAACGAGCAATTTTATATTGAATATGTCTCAACCAATAACTGTGCTTAAACTCTCATAACTGATTCCTCTAGCCTACTCAAGTTTAAGCACGCATTACGATATTACTTCTACTCTTTGTTCTTAGCTAACTAGCAAGATTCCTCAACCCTAGATACGGCTAGTGTGTATTTCAAGTTTCCTGGCAACGAACGTAGATTCATCTATCATTCACAACCTAACACAATCCTAATAATACGTCTACTAATAGAAAAGATAGATGAAAGGCGTAAAATACACATAACTAGACAAAACTTCATCAATTAAGCAAGAATTCATGAAAGAAAATCCATAAATCACAATACGTAGTGTTCAAACCCTAGTTTCCTACGAGATATCCCGAATAAGTGTTCAGCTACTCATAAACATGATCAATACACAATTTTTCATGATCAAAATAGCAAAAACTAGAGAAGAAATGAAGATTAGAAGCCAAACGGATGATCCAAGCTCTCCAACCTAGATCCAAGCTCTCCAAGCACGTCTCCCAATGTGTTCTCTGATGCCAATCACTTTCCCCAAGGTTTCCTAAGTCTTCCGTGGCTCTCCAATCTCAAAACTATGCCAAAATAGCAAAATAACCCCAAAAATCCGATCCTGGCAGCAGAGGTCGTACGATTTCTTGCTGCTTTTACTTCCTGCGTTTACTTCCGGCGTTTACTTGCTGAATGAGATTTTGGCTAAGGGGTAATCATACGATTACCTCCATGTAATCGTACGATTACTTCTGGGCAACCACCATCAAAAATCCATCTTCTTGCTCTTTTTCCAGTCGTCTTCAATTCCCAAGCATTCCTTTGAGCCTCCAACTTTTCCGAAGTTCACTTTTGCTCCAATGTCACGTCCCGAGCTCCCGGTTCCTGAAAACCACAACACGAGAAACATACCGGAAGATCAAACGTGATAAAATATAGTCAAAATTATCGCAAAAAGTGCCCGGACTCATCATTTACATGCAAAGACTCAACATACTCCAATTTTAGCAAGAAATGGTCCAAAATCCATTAAAATGCATCAGAATGCACACAAAACGGTAAGGAAACATATACGAATATAACTCCAAATATGGAGTTATCAGCCCACGTTAGCTGATTCGGGTCATCCTCCGCTGTGGTGGCTGCTGAGTGGATTAGTTTGTTACTTATTTCCTTCTATAATGTAATGACCCCAGCAGTTAGATTAATTACAATAGCAGTAGTGATATATATATGGATGTAATTCATTTCCAAGTTCATTATGAATATCATATATTAAATCCAATCTCTTCTCTGTCAAATTCTTCTCCGATTATTCATACTCTTCTCTAAATTCTTCAATCTAGGTCAGGAATCAACCAATTCCTGACATGCGGCGGCGAAGGTTCTCTCTGAGGAACGAGAGAAGAGAATTTTGAGAATGAAAAATTAGAACGGTGGAAAGACCCATTTGTATTTGGAACTAGGTACTTCGGGTACCAGTCGGGTACATCGGGTACACCATACCCGTGAGGGTTTTTCACATACCCGTGCCCGAACCCGCCCGAACCGCATTAACCCATGCCCGATTCTTTACCCGTTCGGGTATGGTTCGGGCCTTACCCGATTTTAATACCCTAACTGCCTCCCTATGGATAACCACCTTAGTGACTGGTAGTGCACCGAAATTTTGAAAAGAGTTCAATGTAATATAGCTCGCGAGGTCTTCGCCAGTTTTTCCCTTAAAAAATGAAGAACAGAGATCATAATCCAGGAACTACACATCTTATTAGCTCTTACAGTTATGAGAAAAGCATATGATATATTACTACAAGATAAACTAGCATTGAAAGCAGGTTCTGGCAGGAATTCAGGGACAGAATTTGAGCAACTCTAATGGTATCTCTGAAGACATGCTGGATCCTGAAGATTTTTAAGCTATAACTCCACTGGAACATTGACAGAAGGAGAGCTGAGTAGCATCGACATGCCATTTCTTCTTTTCTAAATTCCCCAACACAGAAAAATAAATGTTGTTTCACAGTAGTTAGTTTTCTGAGAGTTGCACACTAGAAGATCACTTATCAAACAGCCAAGTCAAGGACGATTTACGCTGCTTAGTAGTACTACATAACTAAAGGAAAACAGTGGCTACTGTCAGCTTGTCAAGTCCGGCTCATTAAATCTTGGTTAAAGTCACGATTTCTAGTGTTCGTTAATTCCAAGCATTCCACAGTTCATGGAGGTCCAAAGCAACCATCAATATCCTCCAAGAGCTTGGCATTGTCAGTGAAATAATTCCTCAAACACCTATCATCTTCGGCATCAACAGTTGCACCTTCGAGCTCGTATTTAAGATGCTTTAAAGAATGCCTCCAACATGTCTGAAAAAGATTGATACAATCACAACATTCATCCTCAATACAGGCAAACTTGTCATGGGTGAACTGAAACATAAAAGTCAATAACAAATTAGCATAAGCCGTAAATAAATCAATCAAAAATTATAAAAGAACATAGAATATAAGAATTATGACATTTTCCATCCCTCAAAAACAAATAAAAAAAATATATGTCGATGTATATTATTCAGTTTATGAACAATGGCATCATACAAATCTGCGTCTACTAGCTGTGGTTGTATCAGAACGAACGATAAAAAATGTCAGGAAAAAGTGTCGATGAAAAATTACATAAACCATGACAAACCTTAGCGGAAAGTTTAACCGGACCTGAAGGTCGCTCCAAGTAATCACCGTCCATGATTAAAAGTGTTCTCAAACCAGGGGAGAACCAGAGCAAATTATCCATAACTTCCGCCATAACAGCCCTCACAGGTTTGCCAAATAAACCTTTATATCACCAATTGTTTGATATTAGGTAGTGGTGCTGCTACGTTTACCCTCTTTTCCATGGGAAATATTACTTTCTGGGGAAACAAAAAATTTGTTTAAATAGGAAGTATTTTATTTCTGCAAGAATTTTTGAAGCATAAGAAAATGAAAACATACCTTCAAAGAAAACAAACTCAGCTTCATAGTTTCTGAATAATCAAATTTACAAAGAAATTGTACCAGTTTATTAAAGGTATCTTTGTAACTAGTACTCCCACGGAGATCTTCAATGACGAGATCAACTTCTGGTATAACTAAACTCCTGCTCAGTGTAAGCTGCGACAAATAACCCCTATAATAGAATCGCTTTAGATTGGGAGCATCAATTTTGGCCTCACAAAATCCACGATGAAAACCAAATAACTCAAACAAGGCCAGACTCTTCAAAGAGCGACTCAAAATCTCAATATCTTCTAAGTGGAGTCGCCCCAAACTTAAAACTTCAAGGACCAGAAGGTTTGAAACAAGATCTGCCAAGTATGTAGGAGTGATCGCATGACCAAGTAACCGTAAATTCTTTAGATTGCGTGTGCACGTGATTGTAAAGTTGATCTTATGGGGAAAGTCATCCCCCCAGTACTTCAACTTCTCTAGATTAGGAGCTTCCACCAGAATCTGGTCAACCTCCGTACACATACAATCTAAATTCAAAACTTTTAGTTTAAATAACCTTGAGACTTCTAAACTTCTCAACTCGTAACAACCCGAGAGTTCCAAGTACTCCAAACCGCGACAGGCACTAATAAAATTTCTCATGACCTCGTCATCTACATATAAGTCCATATGCAGCTTTCGCAATGAAACCAACTTAATATTAGCTCGTGGGATCTTACAACGGAACAAGGTTAGCGAGGTCACAGTTGCGGAAGACAACAATATAGGAGGCAAATCATAAATCCGTCCGTTATCATCATTAAACAGAAGCAATTTCTCAATTTTGCAGTACTTGACCAACGACTCGATCCATCGGTTAAGATAACAAATAAATTCAGTATCCAGTCCAGTCACACCAAGCTGAAATTTATTTATTGTTAAACCTTGCTTTTTGCGGCTTTTTACGGTTCGGTCTACGAAAGTAAACCATGTCTTCCTCCTCCTCATCATCTTGTCAAAAGAGGCTTTCTTTTCCTTGTTATAATGTTTCTCATCACCATTCAAGTAGTTCATGCTATGGAAAAGATATCGACCGAGATCTAAATATGGGAGGGTAGTCCATACCTGGTTTAGTCTCTTCGACGAGGCTCTAAATTGCATGCAGTCTTTTGCTCCTAGAAAAGACAAGATGTGATGCAGAATAGGCTCTGGCAGCTCTGAAAGTCTGTCAAACGTTTCATTGTTTCTATCCCTTTTGAACCTCTTCTTTCCTCGCGCCATAGTGGAGATAAAAATATTTTGTTATTATGGTGTTGAGATTTTACAGATGTAAAATAAATTGCTGAAACCACCGAACCCCAATTAGGGTTTCATAAGAGAGGGACGAGAGGAAGATGAAAGGAACGACATAAGATATAAAATATGGGCCAGTGAAAATTCCAATAAAAATCCTTATTGCTTTCTTTTTTCAACTTATTGAGGTTATTTATTCGCAGATAAATTATTTTTTATTTTTAATTTTTTGACATGGAAACCAAACAAGATAGAGCCTCATCTAGTAGTACACTCATATTGTCGAGTACTACTACAACTCTATCTCTATTCATTGAAAAGTCTCGAGCCATGTGTTCTCCACCTGTGCTTCTCGTGCACAAGCCACCTGATTTAACTGCATTTTTTTTTTGTTGATCAAAATGAGAGATTTTAAAGAAAACAAATAACACCCATTACAACAAGAAGCTACATGATCAACTAGTGATCTAAAATTGGGAGTTAGCCACCAGCTGCTATTAGGATTTAATAAGCCACTATTTTTAGCAACCCAATCAGCAACATTTAAACTTCTAGCTATCCACCTGATCTTTATTTTTTTTTTTTTTGAGAAATTATCCACCTGATCTTGAGATTGAGTTGCTGCTTGTAATCTTTGATATCTTCAACAATAACTTTGCTACTCCAAAGGCAGTTGGTATCACTCAAAACGCATTGAGTTAGGAGCTTGCAATCAGATAAGATGGTACATTGAGGGAGTTCTCTTGCAGGCCAGGAATCACAAGCTTTTCTCATACTGATAGCTTCAGCAATAAAAGGAGAATCGGCCATTATGGAAGACCATCCACCCTCCATCACACTCCAGCCATCCTTAAAGGCAACCCAAGCCACATAAGCTCTCTTTGACATTTTATCCCAGGTAGCATCACAAAATATTACTGGAAATTGAATTTGGAAAGGCTGTTGAGTGGGGGGGAGCCTAGCAGTGTTGGAATTTGCATTATTTTTGGAGGAAAAATAGGATAGTTGGGATTTTATGATTGCAATAGTTTGAATAGGATTGGGGGTTGTAGTATGGTTGAAGAGGTTGGCATTTCTGTGAATCCAAATATACCAACATGTCAAAGTAATTTGAGAAATAAAAAGTTCCAGAGTTGAGGAGGTGGGGTTCGAACTCAGCAAACTTCGATCTCATCGAAGCAGTGTTTCATCCATTGGATAACAATCTAACTTTAATCGATTTTTTGGTAAGAAGAAGAAATAGAAACCGAAAGAAGAAATAAACTGAAATTAAAAGAAGAAATATTCCAAATACTTACAGAGTTTTGTGAACTGCTATTAATGTCAGAGACTCTCCAAAAAAATATCACGTGAGAGACAATCTTGAGCATGGACTTGACGTCAAAAATCATGTGAGAGACAATCTTGAGCATGGACTCGACGTCTTAAAGGCTTATTTGCCACCACGATACTTGTTATAACCTGGGAGTCTTCGAGCAAGAACAATGAACGAAAACAAAAACGAGACAGTAGTTAACGTTATTCGCTAACAAATTACAACATATCCGCTAGCTACCTCCACTTCCAGAACTTGAACTTTTATTAAGAGAGAAACCGATTACTACGTACACCAGTGCCGGCACAACCCTAAAGCAGCTGGTGCTGCTGCTTTACGCCCACTGACTTTCAAGGCCCCCAACCCAAAGTCATATCTTAGAAAGGCAGATTTGTACTTTGGCAACATTAAAGCCATGAATAACCTGTGTGTTTTCTTCTTTCCTACTCCCTCTCTGAAAGGTTTAAACTCCACACCTTTTATGCATTTACAACTATTAAATCCGACTATTGCTCATTGTTAATTTTTACTAATTTTCCCACTTATTCTAAAGTAATTCAAATAGTTACTTATGATGTTCAACATTTTGTTCGTTAATGTTTTTTTTTATGGATATCTTCAATCAAATTAATAATTATTGTTGAAAATATGCAACTACTTTGTATTGGAGAAACATATTGAAAATACAATTAACAGTGATCTTCTACTGTAACTAAAATTAAAAGTTATTTTTCTACCATTGAAATTTTTGAACGTATGCTGGTCTTATTTAAATGCTATCGTAAATAAACAAATAAAAATGTACATGATTTATAAAATTGGAATGTATAAAATTATATATAAAATATAATTAATGATATATCATATCTCTCTATCATATAATATTTTCTTAACTGAGGGCCTCATTTCCTCTGTCTGCTTTAGGCCCCGAGAGATCCAGGGCCGGCCCTGACGTACACTACACCAAATCTGTTGGAGATAAAACTTGGTTTAGTCTAATAGCTAAAAAGGCCCAAGCTTAAGTTTGTGCAGAAGGAAGGTAAAACCTTTCTAAAGCCGGTTAAGAATGTTTCTACAACCACAGTAAGAGTGGCCTAAGAGCATCTCCAATGGAACAAGCTATAATTTATTTATAATTTAATCAAAATTGTAGTTTTTCATTTGAGCTCTCCAGAAATTTCAGTGTGTGCTCCAATGCTATTATGTAAATGTTAGCTAAATTCATTTCAAATTGAAACTACTTTTTGAACAAACTATAACGGCTATATTTTTTAAGAGATGAAATCATCATATACATCTCACAAATAGTAACAACCAAATCTGTTTTATTAAGATTACAACAACTACATTATTTGAATACATACACTATAAATGAAGGGATCAATGATTGTATGTTTTGTGCAAATCCTTCTCAAAATGTCTCGTATTGGTTTAATTTCTTCTCTTTTGTGTGATTCCGATTCTGACGGCGAGTTGGAAAATTTGGCCATAACATTTTTTTTGAAAAATCGGAGTGAAAAGAAGAAGAAACATGGTGGCTCCGTTTCAGGTCGAAGGTACGTGTGGAGAAAATAAAAAATTAAAGTTTAGAACCCTAATAATATGTAACCCACAAACAGAACCACCCTGACAGGAGAAACATGGTCATAGAGGACCTCGCAAACTACTCTAAGATATAGACGAGATTAGCATCAAGATCTTATATAACATGTATGCACCAAGCTAATTTCCTAGAGGATAATCAAATGCAAAGGGGAAGATAACCTTTCAAGCAGACTCTTTGAGGCCGTTTCATCTTTATTGGTTAATGATGAGATTCCAGTGACCAAATGTCTCAAAACAGGTATGTTTTGTATAACTCATTCTAAGCTTAAACAGAAGGTCCATGACTGCAGCAATTGAGGATACATGAAAAATGATCGCCTCAAATCATGCGAAAGATTGACAGAATTATTGGCAAAAGAATAAACAGAACTGGATGCCAAAACAAAGGTTTAATCCTGAACCTGGTTATTGACTTCTTTTTCATGATTTTGGCCATGTCCAGTACTCATTACTTGCAAATAATGTCTTCTCCCTTGGGATGCCTCCTTCCAAAAGATGGCCGATAATACTCAATCCTGAAAACAGATTAGACCCGTTATCAATTGCCATGCATACAACTTTTAAGAAAACAAAAATTCAAGAAAGTTTCTTTCTACTTCTATCTGCAACTTTAACCTATATATTTTTTCTAGAATCAATGAAACTAAGCATCCTTCATTCTTTTTTTTCCTTTCATTTTCCATTCACAGCAACATTCATGGTTCCACAAGCCACATGCAAACACACTTGATCAAAAACTCAATTAATCAAACAAGGAGAAAAAAAACAACTTTGACATTCAAGCCAGAAGTTCACCAAAACAGTCAATTCAATCAGCTATCGCCTATCCAGATACAAAATACTACTCACTACTACTAAGTTTTGCCAATCCTACAATGAAATACCCCGTTTTGTGACTACAGGTATTTTGTGATATTATTATAAGTGTTGGTAAGTTAATTTAATTATAGAGAGTTAATTCTAATGCTTTGAGAGTTTGGGGGAACTTTGTGACTTTAATCAAAGGTTTTAGTGTCTTTTACTTGAGCTTGGGGGAGGTGTTTGTCTTTTGGCAAAACTAAGGGGAAATAAGTGTCTTTTGACCTAACTTTTCTTCCTACATAAAAGTTTCCTAATTCGAGAGGGTTTCTTACTTATGAAGTTGACTTTATTTCCAACTCTCATAAAACCCTCATTCTCCCTATTTTTCTCTAACTCTCTCACGTCTCCCTCACTCTACCCGTCCCTCTCTCTCTCTCTCGTCTCTCTTGTGACCGACGGCAGCCACCCACACCGCCGCCGCCGCTCCCTCTCTTTTCCGGCAAGGTATTATCTCTCTCTCTCTCTCTCTCTCTCTCTCTCTCTCTCTCTTTTCTTTTCTTTCTTTCTCTTTTTCTTTCTCTCTTTCTTTCTCTCTATCTCCGTCCGTCTCTCTCTCCGTCCGCCTCCATGGGCGGCGGGTTTGAGTGGTTTTGTTGCTTCTTTTCTTTTCTCTTGTTGATCTCTTGATCTTGTGATCACTTGTTCATGATTCATGTATGTTGCATGTAATCTCTAAATTTCAGTTTGTTATGGTTAGGATCATTGTTCATGGATTCGTAGGATTGATTATCAAGTTTTAGGGTTTACCATGTTCTTGGGTGTTGGGAAGAAACCCTAGTTTGGAAGAGAAGTTTGATTAAACGATTTGGGTGTTTGAATGATCATAATAGGTGGATAACAATCTGATTTGAATGTGGGAATCATGTTATATTAGGTTTAGTATGATTATAGGATGAATTAGATGCTTGGGGGAAAAGTTTCATGAAGATTGACAATTCCTGTATTGATATTTTGAATGAAGTTGGAAACTTGAAACTAGTGTAACTTTTGATTCAGGAATCGAAATTAAGATCCGTTTGAGGCTAAACTTATTATTTCGAACGTTTTGAATCCAATGGAACTGTTTTTAGACCATGATCTGTTTGGTAAACTTAGGTAATAGATTTGATGGAGTTATGGTAGATTATGTATGCTTTAGGTTAGGGGATTTTGAAGCAAATCTTTGGGTCTTATTTTGGAGCATGAATTGAATGAGATGTTGGGTAAGTGTTAGAACCCTAAACCATTGACTATCATATGCATGTAATTAGTATAGCAAGTATATTGCTAGAGTATTGGTTTGATTAGCATATTGTTATGTGTAGGTAACGAGTTCGTCGACGACGAGTACGTAGAGTACGTTGATTGATTGCTATAGTTGGAATTTGCTTTGAGGTAAGTAAATATGCCAAGCCTAGTGTGCTTATCTCTTTCGTGTCAAAACGAATTCTTGTATTTCTTTACGTCTCAAAATGTGTTTATGTGACGTGACATGCAATATGTGATTTCTACTTGATAAATGTTTTTCTTGAAAATATCACCATGTTAATGATAATGCATTAATACGTAAAGTGGAATAGTTGTGCGGGGACATTTATTATTATTGTGGTATGGTTACCATTGGCATTGGACGGTTTGATCTCGGTCTTCCGTTTCAATTTATTTTTATTTAATCCGGTTGCAAGTCCCCGGATAGCTCCCTGTACTCACTCCTCTGGACGTTAGATTCTTTGGGGGTGTCGACACTTAAGGTCTTGGATGCTTGCGAGATGGTTTGGTTTCTCCCGTCACAACGAATTAATAATGGATTTTTGGTTTTTGTTAACGGAAAGAAGTTAACAATGGATTTTGGTTTTTCCTAATGATTATGGAAATGGATTTGGAAATGTGGAATTGGAAACTCTTATGTTTTAATACAAGAGTCAACTTTATTACCGCTGTGTTTGCGAAAAACTCTTACTTATAAATGAGTCATTGATTTATAACTATCCATCATCGTTTTACATGTTTGGATGTTTATTTACCAGTATTTCATGCTGATTTTGTATTGTGGTGTTTCTTTTTGATTCCGCACCAGAGGTTTAGAAGATGGTTATCTGGCGTAGAAGGGTACGCGCATCACATGGAACAATAGTAGTAGTATTACATTTGGATTTGAATTCTTTAGTAGTTTAAACACTTTAGTTGTTATGCCGGTTTGTGGCTAGGATGTTGATTTTTAATAATGCAACGTTTTAATGACATTTAATTATTATATGTGGATGTTTTGTGCTTGCGAACCATGTTATAAAATCTCCTTGTATCCGGGCTCCTCTCGGGTACGGAGTGACATCCCCGGGTCTCTGGCTTGGGCCATTTGGGGGTGTTACAGGTGGTATCAGAGCCGGCATTCCAAAAAGGAATTTGAAACTTGTTAGGGCAACTAAAATGAATATAGGAGAATAACTTAAAATTTGACGAGCCGTGGGAATTTGGGTAGTATGGATAGGATTATTATGTGTAAGTGTTTAGAAAATAGGATAGAAAGCAAGTACTTCCACCCACCCATCCCTAACTAAGAGCCTTAGTCTATCCAAGATACTAAGGGATCGAATTTCTGAAGTGTTCCAATTGGATTCTAAGTTTAAGCCTACTTTTAAGAGACTTTGTTGGGAAATTTCTTCAAGAGTCTCGTGGCTATCAATTTGGAGTCTTGGAAATGATTATTAGTTGCAAAGAGTAGCTATTTCGGAGTACGGTCTATGCCTTTTAAATTAGAGATTTATTAAGTTGTTTCCTCTTGTAGATGGCTAGAACTAAGCATACAGCAAGGAAGCGTGTGTTGCCAGTTGAGAAGCACCCTGTTGTGACACGTTGGGTTGAAGGTGAAGATTTTCCAGATTTTCTTGACCGCGTGGTTCAATATTGTGAAGATAGATTCCAAGCCTTAGATTTTCCTCGGTATAGAAATCCAGCTTTTCAGGCTTACTGTATGGTGAATGCGTTACCTATGAAACCCATGTTTGGAGAAATTATTACAAATTATAGCAACATCATGGGCAGGATGAACCGTCTGAATGATAGGGGTTATCGTTGCCAAGGTGAATGGACGGTAAGTGCAGATTTTATATGCAAGTTGTTGATGGAGACTTATCTTAAGTGGCAAAGTTATACAGTTATTGAGATAGAGTCCAGTGATGAAGAAGACGTGATCTACATAAGCTCTAGTGATGAAAAAGTGGTGATTATTATAGACTCTAGTGACGATAAGGAAGTCGAAGATGATCCAATGAAAGATGTCGATGAATACCCCGAAATTGAAGAAGATCCCATGGAGTATGAAGAAAGTGAAGAAGACCCGAGTGAAGATGAAGAGCACGTGTATGATCCCAATGAAGAGAAAGATATGGATGAAAGCGATGAGGATGATGATTAAGCTTGTTAGAGTTCTTTATATTTCCTAGACTAGATGCTTTTAAGTTTTATTTATTAGTTTGAATAAGGCTATGGAGCCAAGCAACATTTGAAGTTTTAGAACGATTCTTGAATAGTCACTTTTGGGCTAGAGTTAAATTTTTAGCGTTTTGCTTTGGGATGAATAATGTTTACGTTTTGAGGACCCGATTTGGGGAGTTTAATAAATTTAGCTTTCTGAATTTTGGAGTATGATTTGATGGATTAGGGTTGTGTTATGCTTTGATATTATTGGCTAAGTGCCTAGAAAGTGTTCATGGAGTTAGAACGCAAAAACTTTAATCTTCGGTGTTGTTGAATCTGCGCAGCAGTGAGTTTTTGTTGTAGCAGACGTATTTAATTGTGGAGTTATTTTTCCCTGAATTTTTCCCAGAAACTAGACATACTCAGGTGTCTTCAATAAAAATTTCAGCCCTATATGAGTTCTCAAGAATTAGATACGAATTTTCAAAGTTGACGGTTCAGTAGGAGAATTGCAAAGTGACTAGCTGAAGTATTTTTGATTTTTACCTATCTTCCAGATCTTTTTTTGACCTCAAATTTTATGAAAACGTTTAGACACCTTTGGCTAACTCTGGAAGAAAGCCTAGCTCATTTTGAGAATTTTAAAGTCAGGTTAAGGCTTTTCAAAGTCAAAGTTTCTGTTCTGGTGGACTGTGACAGCAGCTATAGTATTTCCTGTGTATATTGAGTTCTACAATTGATTTTGAGTTGATTCTTCTTGATTATGAAAGTAGACTCAAATAGGGTGTTCCACACCAAAATTTACAATTTTTTCTCTATCGACTGATCCTTTTTCTAATTTTGGAAGTAGATGAAAAGATGAGACGCGATCAGCCTATGTGGAAACACATGAGTAATTGATGTAAATGATTATCAATGTGTGACATTTCTTGTTTAATTGTGCACTACATGTCATATATGCATGATTGTTTGTACTTCTTGATACTTTATAAGTAATATAATAGGCTATAGTGTAGGGATTATGACTGATAGACCACATCAATACTACACCAGGAGAAATAGTCAAGTCCCTATGGCAACCAACAACAACAACAACAACAACAGCATGGACCAATTCTTTGCCCAATTGGCTCAGATGGCTCAGAATATGAACAATGGAGAACATAATGCAACTAATTGCGCGAAAAAAATGGCTGACACGAAATTTTAAATCATTGCCTGTAAAGTTGTCTGCAATGAGGATCCTGTTGAGCTCGAAAATTGGATCGATGAGATGGATAAGGTCCTCGAGCTAGTTGAGTGCCCTGAAGACCGCAAGGTCGTTTCCGCGGCATTCTACTTGAAGAACGAAGCTAATACATGGTGGAGAAGCGCACGTCATAACTTTTTGGCTCAACCCAATTTCAATTGGGAAGCTCTACGAACTGCATTACGCACTCTCTTTTATCCGGACCATGTCCAGGATCAAAAGTACTTAGACTTCGTGAGTCTGACACAAGGAAACGGTTCCGTGACCGAGTACTTCAAGAAATTCATGGAATTATCCCGATTCGCAGGTCAGCTGATGCCTGATGAAGCGACTAAAGTCAGGAAGTTCATGTCTGGTCTCGAACTTCATCTGCAGAAAGACTTGATGTGCAGGACGTACGATACTCTCCAGGAAGCTTATGATAGAGCTGCAACCGTTTGGCGTATTCAAGAGGCACAAGATGAGAAGCGTGGGAAACGCAAGGTCGAGAACGCTGTGGGCTATGGAAACAATCAGAGTAGGACTATCCAAGGTAGTCAGGACAAAAGGTTTAAGCCTAACCACGGAGGAGGTAACCAAGGACAGTATCGTGGTAACAAGCAGAATAATGGAGATGAGCAACCTCGCCGTTATATCTGCAAGAAGTGTCAACAAAACCATCAAGGAAAGGACTGCCAAGGAAACCTTGTAAACTGCCACAACTGCGGCAGGAAAGGTCATCGTGCTTTTGAGTGCCGATTGAAACCAAATGGAAACCAGCAAGGGAACTAAGGAGGCAATTACCAAGGAAACCGACAGTTCAACAACAATCAGGGCGGAAACGGGAACTATGGAAACTACAACAACCACAATAATGGAGGCAACAATTATGGTAGGCAGCAAGTGAACAACCAAGGCAATGGAAGGAACAATGGAGCTCAGAACGGGAATAGGAACAACAACGCTCCAACGAACGCCAACAACAATGGGACTGGAACGGCAGGAACTACCACACAGAACGGGAATGTTGCAAGGATCGCTGTCATGAGCAGGACTGAAGCGAAAGCAGCAAATGGAGTAGTCACTGGTACATTTCTTGTTCATGATCAACCAGCTTTTACTCTATTTGATTCCGGAGCATCGTATTCATTTATTTCATCATCATTTGTGGAAAAATTGAGTCTCAATAAGCCGTCTAGAATATCCATCCCCGTAGCTACCCCAACCGGTCATGTAACAGTATGTGACGCCATTTTTGAAGGAGTAGAAGTTAAGATTTCGGCTAGTACCCTACCAGCAAACCTGATACGGTTTGATCTTGGAGGAATAGATGTTATCTTGGGAATGCATTGGCTGGGTAAATATCGAGCAGTAATAGACTGTCATGATCAGAAGATAAGGATTAAAGGTCCAAAAGGAGAAAAAGTTTCTTACCGTGGTATCACAAAGGAACCATGTATTCGACTAGTGTCAGCTTTGACCATAGTCAACCAAGTGAAGAAGGGTAATAGTGCTTATTTATGTTATGCTCAAGACATGTCTAAGAAGAAGAATGTGCTAGAAGAGATACCAATAGTTAGAGATTTTCCTGATGTGTTCCCGGACGAAATTCCAGGAATGCCACCTAGAAGGGAGATCGAATTCACTATGGACTTAGCACCTGGAACAGCTCCAATTTCAAAAGCACCGTACAGAATGGCGCTAGTAGAGTTGAAAGAACTAAAAGATCAGTTGCAAGAGCTACTTCAAAAGGGTTACATAAGGCCGAGTGTTTCCCCTTGGGGAGCACCGGTATTGTTTGTGAAGAAGAAAGACAGAAGCTTGAGGTTGTGCATTGACTATAGGGAGTTGAATAGCGCAACAATCAAGAACAAATACCCTTTACCCCGAATTGACGACTTGTTTGATCAGTTACAAGGGGCGAGCGTTTTCTCAAAGATAGACTTGAGATCATGGTATCACCAGCTTCGAGTAGCCGAGAAGGACATACCGAAGACAGCCTTTAGAACGAGGTATGGACACTACGAGTTTACAGTTATGCCTTTTGGTCTAACCAATGCTCCTGCAGTATTTATGGATCTAATGAATCGTGTAATGAGGACGTTTCTAGATCGTTTCGTGGTCGTCTTTATTGATGACATCCTTGTTTATTCAAAGAGCGAGGAAGAACATGAAGAACATCTCAAGGAAGTGCTAGAAACTTTGAGACATGAGAAGTTATATGCTAAACTCTCGAAGTGTGAGTTTTGGCTAAAACACGTTCCATTTTTGGGTCACATAATTTCCAAGGAAGGAATATCCGTGGATCCAGGAAAGATTTCAGCAATGAAAGATTGGCCTACTCCGAAGAATGTGTTTGAAGTAAGAAGTTTTCTCGGATTAGCAGGATATTACAGGCGTTTCGTGAAGGATTTCTCGAAGATCGCTAGACCGCTTACTACACTAAAAAGAAGACGGTACGGTATAAGTGGGGCGAAGATTGTGAAGAAGCATTCCAGACATTGAAGGAAAAGTTGACGTCAGCACCTGTGTTGGCTTTACCCAATGATTCTGGCGAGTTTGACGTTTACAGTGATGCATCGAAGAAGGGTTTAGGATGCGTGCTTATGCAAGAAAGGAAAGTTATTGCCTATGCTTCAAGACAACTGAAAACTCATGAAGAGAACTATGCTACGCATGATTTAGAACTTGCAGCAATAGTATTCGCATTAAAGATATGGAGACATCATTTGTATGGATCTGTGTGTAGATTGTATACGGATCATAGCAGTCTAAAGTACATCTTCACGCAGAAAGAGCTAAACAACAGGCAAAGACGTTGGTTAGAAGTTATAAAGGATTATGATTTGCGTATCCAATACCATGAAGGGAAGGCAAACGTAGTAGCTGATGCGTTAAGCCGAAAATCGAGCCATACTTTGGATACCATGCTAGTTTTGCCAGATCGGCTATGACGAGAGTTCCGAAAACTTGGAATTGAAGTAGTGAAACAAGGCGGAGTAAATAATATCCTTGGGAATATGACAGTTGTGCCAGATGTCTTAGAAGAAATAAGGAGTAACCAGCCAGGAGATGTGAAGCTGGAAAAGATAAAGAAGAAGATTGCAGAAGGCCAAGAAAAGGATTTCAAGATCCATGAAGATGGAAGTATTCGTTACAAGGGAAGATGGTGTGTACTGCATAAGTGTATGGAGACTAAGGAGAAGTTGATGCGAGAACAACACACCCTATTCAGTACATCCAGGAGGTGACAAACTCTATAAGGACATGAAAAAGATGTTTTGGTGGCCTAACATGAAGAAAGAAGTAGCAGAATTTGTGGCAAAATGTCTAACTTGTCAAAAGGTGAAGTTTGAACATAAGAGAATGGGAGGCTTAGTTCAACCATTAGACGTCCCAGTTTGGAAGTGGGATTCTATTTCGATGGATTTCGTAACTGCGTTACCGACATCAAAGAATGGACTGAATCAGATTTGGGTCGTAGTTGACAGATTGACCAAGACAGCAAGGTTCATTCCGATGAAAGACACTTGGAATATGGAACAAAGAGCTGATGCGTATATGAAGAACATTGTGAGATATCATGGAGTACCAAGCTCTATAGTTTCCGACAGAGATCCCAATTTTCTTTCTCACTTTTGGAAAGCACTCCAGGAGGCATTGGGAACTCAGCTGAAGTTTAGCACGGCATTTCACCCGGCTACAGATGGACAAACCGAAAGAACAATTCAAACGTTGGAAGATATGCTAAGATCGTGTGTTATGGATTTTCAAGGTTCATGGGTTGATAGATTACCTTTGATAGAATTCTCCTACAATAACAGTTATCACGCCAGTATTGGAATGGCACCACATGAGGCGTTGTATGGAAGGAAGTGTAGAACACCATTGTGTTGGAACGACATAAGTGAGACGATAGTAATTGGTCCACAACTTATCGAAGAGATGACAGATCAAGTGAGACTTATACAGCAACGAATGAAGGCAGCCCAGGATAGACAGAAATCCTACGCGGATCAGAAAAGAAGACCCTTGGAATTTCAAGTTGGAGAAAAAGCATTTCTTAAAGTTTCGCCGACTAAAGGAGTCATGAGGTTCAATCAGAAAGGAAAGTTGAGCCCGAAATTCATTGGACCATATGATGTTATAGAAAAGATTGGAGAAGTGGCTTATCGATTGGATTTACCATCGAATTTGGGTCGTGTTCACAACGTATTTCACGTATCGCAGCTGAAGAAGTATATGCCTGATGCATCTCATGTATTAGATCCCGAACCAGTAGAACTGGACCCGTCTTTGAGTTATGAAGAACATCCTGTCAAGATCTTAGACACCAAGACAAGAAACACCTGTAACAAGAGTGTCAAGATTGTAAAAGTCTTATGGACAAACCACCTCACTGAAGAGGCAACTTGGGAAGCAGAAGATGATATGAGGAAGAAGTACCCTCACCTGTTTGAAGAGGTACCTTGAGTTACGAGGATGTCACTCCTCTAAGGGGGAGAGGATGTAATCCTTCGTTTTTCTTTAATACAGTACTACTTATAGTATATTGCATATCATTCATGACCTTAGGTTGCATTTTGTAGTTGTACCATTGAGGGAAGGTGCACACAGGGCCGGCCCTGGATCTCTCGGGGCCTAAAGCGGACAGCGGAAATGAGGCCCTCAGTTAAAAAAATATTATATGATAGAGAGATATGATATATCATTAATTATATTTTATATATAATTTTATACATTCCAATTTTCTAAATCATGTACATTTTTATTTGTTTATTTACGATAGCATTTAAATAAGACCAGCATACGTTCAAGAATTTCAATGGTAGAAAAATAACTTTTAATTTTAGTTACAGTAGAAGATCACTGTTAATGGTATTTTCAATATGTTTCTCCAATACAAAGTAGGTGCATATTTTCAGCAATAATTATTAATTTGATTGAAGATATCCATAAAAAAAAACATTAACGAACAAAATGTTGAACATCATAAGTAACTATTTGAATTACTTTAGAATAAGTGGTAAAATTAGTAAAAATTAACAATGAGCAATAGTCGGATTTATTGTAAATGCATAAAAGGTGTGGAGTTTAAACCTTTCAGAGAGGGAGTAGGAAAGAAGAAAACACACAGGTTATTCATGACTTTAATGTTGCCAAAGTACAAATCTGCCTTTCTAAGATATGACTTTGGGTTGGGGGCCTTGAAAGTCAGTGGGCCTAAAGCAGCAGCACAAGCTGCTTTAGGGTTGGGCCGGCACTGGGTGCATACCTTATTGAGGTTAAGAGTTTAGTTTACACTTCAACGACGATTTTTCATGAAGGAGGGAGGTTTTGTGCTTAAACTTCGAGGACGAAGTTCTCTTTAAGGAGGAAAGGATGAAATACCCCGTTTTGTGACTACGGGTATTTTGTGATATTATTATAAGTGTTGGGAAATTAATTTAATTATAGAGAGTTAATTCTAATGCTTTGAGAGTTTGGGGGGAACTTTGTGACTTTAATCAAAGGTTTTAGTGTCTTTTACTTGAGCTTGGGGGAGGTGTTTGTCTTTTGGCAAAACTAAGGGGAAATAAGTGTCTTTTGACCTAACTTTTCTTCCTAAATAAAAGTTTCCTAATTCGAGAGGGTTTCTTACTTATGAAGTTGACTTTATTTCCAACTCTCATAAAACCCTCATTCTCCCTATTTTTCTCTAACTCTCTCACGTCTCCCTCACTCTACCCGTCCCTCTCTCTCTCTCTCGTCTCTCTTGTGACCGACGGCAGCCACCCACACCGCCGCCACCGCTCCCTCTCTTTTCCGGCAAGGTATTATCTCTCTCTCTCTCTCTCTCTCTCTCTCTCTCTCTTTTCTCTTTTATTTCTTTCTCTTTTTCTTTCTCTCTTTCTTTCTCTCTATCTCCGTCCGTCTCTCTCTCCGTCCGCCTCCATGGGCGGCGAGTTTGAGTTGTTTTGTTTCTTCTTTTATTTTCTCTTGTTGATCTCTTGATCTTGTGATCACTTGTTCATGATTCATGTATGTTGCATGTAATCTCTAAATTTCAGTTTGTTATGGTTAGGATCATTGTTCATGGATTCGTAAGATTGATTATCAAGTTTTAGGGTTTATCATGTTCTTGGGTGTTGGGAAGAAACCCTAGTTTGGAAGAGAAGTTTGATTAAACGACTTGGGTGTTTGAATGATCATAATAGGTGGATAACAATCTGATTTGAATGTGGGAATCATGTTATATTAGGTTTAGTATGAATATAGGATGAACTAGATGCTTGGGGGAAAAGTTTCATGAAGATTGACAATTCCCGTATTGATATTTTGAATGAAGTTGGAAACTTGAAACTAGTGTAACTTTTGATTCAGGAATCGAAATTAAGATCCGTTTGAGGCTAAACTTATTATTTCAAACGTTTTGAATCCAATGGAACTGTTTTTAGACCATGATCTGTTTGGGAAACTGAGGTAATAGATTTGGTGGAGTTATGGTAGATTATGTATGCTTTAGGTTTGGGGATTTTGAAGCAAAGCTTTGGGTCTTATTATGGAGCATGAATTGAATGAGATGTTGGGTAAGTGTTATAACCCTAAACCATTGACTATCATATGCATGTAATTAGTATAGCAAGTATATTGCTAGAGTATTGGTTTGATTAGCATATTGTTATGTGTAGGTAACGAGTTCGTCGACGACGAGTACGTAGAGTACGTTGATTGATTGCTATAGTTGGAATTTGTTTTGAGGTAAGTAAATATGCCAAGCCTAGTGTGCTTATCTCTTTCGTGTCAAAACGAATTCTTGTATTTCTTTACATCTCAAAATGTGTTTATGTGACGTGACATGCAATATGTGATTTCTACTTGATAAATGTTTTTCTTGGAAATATCACCATGTTAATGATAATGCATTAATACGTAAAATGGAATAGTTGTGCGGGGACATTTGTTATTATTGTGGTATGGTTACCATTGGCATTGGACGGTTTGATCTCGGTCTTCCGTTTCAATTTATTTTTATTTAATCCGGTTGCAAGTCCCCGGATAGCTCCCTGTACTCACTCCTCTGGACGCTAGGTTCTTTGGGGGGTGTCGACACTTAAGGTCTTGGATGCTTGCGAGATGGTTTGGTTTCCCCCGTCACAACGAATTAATAATGGATTTTTGGTTTTTGTTAACGGAAAGAAGTTAACAATGGATTTTGGTTTTTCCTAATGATTATGGAAATGGATTTGGAAATATTGCGGAATTGGGAACTCTTATTTTTTAATACAAGAGTCAACTTTATTACCGCTGTGTTTGCGAAAAACTCTTACTTATAAATGAGTCATTGATTTATAACTATCCATCATCGTTTTACATGTTTGGATGTTTATTTACCAGTATTTCATGCTGATTTTGTACTGTGGTGTTTCTTTTTGATTCCGCACCACAGGTTTAGAAGATGGTTATCTGGCGTAGAAGGGGACGCGCATCACATGGAACAATAGTAGTAGTATTACATTTGGATTTGAATTCTGTAGTAGTTTAAACACTTTAGTTGTTATGCCGATTTGTGGCTAGGATGTTGATTTTTAATAATGCAACGTTTTAATGACATTTAATTATTATATGTGGATGTTTTGTGCTTGCGAACCATGTTATAAAATCTCCTTGTATCCGGGCTCCTCTCGGGTACGGAGTGACATCCCCGGGTCTCCGGCTTGGGCCATTTGGGGGTGTTACATACAAACTGGCACAGCAAGTAAACCCAATTACGTGACGGGATTGAAAACCCATAAAAATCAAATCTTGAATCCATTGATTTAGATCAATAGCTTTTAATACTATAACCCTACCCATAGATGGGTGATATTGCAGGAACATCAATCACAGCATGGTGATCGTCCATGTCGACACAGAAAAAAATTCAGAAACATCTTCCTTAATCATGTGTCCATAGCCGACTATCAGAGAGAGAGAGGGGGGGGAGAGAGATTGAGATCGCACCTGATAGAAGGAGCGGATGCCTACTGTGAAACAGAGGCAAAGTTCAACCTAAATAACCTGCAACTCCTGAATTAGTTCTAAAAATCCGGAGTCGTTGGAGCCACCGAAAATCAGGGGATTTCAAAGTTTACCGAGGCAGATAACTATCATTTTTTTAAAAGATTGGATAACTATCCCATTGGAGTCTTATTTTTGTACAACTTCTTTATATTTTGAAAAAAAAAAGTTAATTTAAAGAACTCATTGGAGATGCTCTAAGGAGTTTAATTGGAGTGCAACGGTCGCACCACATGATGGGTTATGGATTCTCAAAAGAAAAATGATGTGAAGACATGGGTTATGTGCAACATTAAAAACAAAGAACATAAAGAGAAAAAGGACTAAAAGCAATATGGCAAGTGATCATGATACAGATGATGAGATGATCCAATATGTTATATTAGTATAGATAGATGATTTTGTTACTAAATATCTATACTAATATATAAAGCCAACACTCATTGTGGTGAAATCAATTTTTGAAGCCTGTCATACTTTCATATTGTCAAAAATACCCCTCAAATTTAACAAAACGACAGCGGTTACTGAAGGTCAAAATTGTAACTACTCGGTGCCCCACTGCATGTAACTTCTCCACTTCCTCTAACTTCTCTTCCACAATCTCTCACACATGTAGTTCTCTATTTCGTGGGTAGGAGGTGGCCTGGATGTGTCATCACAAGAGAAGGAACCTCCTCAATTTTTGAAATTGATGAGGTAATTTGTATCTCTATGTAGTAATTTTTTTCTTATTTCCTGGAAATATATGTTTTTTGTTTATCGTTTTCTTTGTTCCAAAATTGTTTCTTGAGCGATTTGTTAAAGGTGTGTGATTCAACAGGATGACTACATTCAACTATGGTTCAAGAATTGAAGTTTTGTGTGTATGTAAATACAAGGCCACGTTAAGAAATTTACGTATGTTGGGTGACTCTGCATTTTTTAACTCACCCAATTGTACAGAGGAGGCGGAATCTGCAAGCCAGGGAAGGCGACCACGAGAGGGAAGTGTCTTTGTTTTAATGGCTTTTTATGATTTCAATCAATGAAGCATCTGTTTTCATATTAAATGATTGATTGAGTTTTCATTTAAATTGTTGATGCAAGAACAAGAGGACCGTTCTTCCTCTCTTAGAGCATCTCCAATGGTGTTAGGTATTTGTTATGCAAATTATAACTAAATTCAGTCTTTTTGCATGTTATGAAATGATAATTTTGTGTTTGTTCTCCAGCGGTAGTTAGGCAAAAGTTGAAAACCCATGCAATTTTTATCTAATTTTTCTTATAAAATACGTTTGAAACCATTTTAGATGAGAGAGAAATTTTAGGGAATAGTTATCATCATTTAAAAAGATGAGATAATGGTTGAGAAATTATAGGGATAGTGGGTTGAAAATTACAAACACCTAAAAAGTAGGAACAAAACAAAGATGCCGAGTGAAAAATCTTCGCCAAGTTTGGCGATAAGGATGCAGATTTTGTATTTTGCATAAGTGGATGCCTAATCCATTGGAGTTGTAATTCTAACTAATTCAACCGAAGTCCCCCGCAACGGCGCCAAAAACTTGACACGATCTCTGCAAGTGTACAGTTATCACTCTAGTAAAATGTGGAAGATACGGTTTGTCGAATCCCAGAGGACTTGTTGTGAATCAATTAGGATGATTAACTTCTTGTGGGCAAACACTTTCAGTTTTCTAATAACTAAGAAAAATAAATAAAAATACAATTATTTATAAAGAGAGTAAAGTGATGAGACAAATATCAGAATTTTCTCTAGGTTCACTAAGTTTCCACCGTTAACGAATTACGTTCTGAAACAAAGATGATGATTTAATTTTCCAAACAAGCAATAATTCTAACCGAGTTACCAATCTAAATTTCTATTCCTAGGTCAAATTACAACCGAGTTACCAAGTTCTAATTATCCCTAAAACATATAATGACGATCATCTAATTCTACTCAACGTTCACAGTCGGTGGTTGTTTTCTCTAACCTATGACTACGTGCTTAATTCAATTATCCGTGTAATTCGTTGTTTTCACTAACCAATTACCTATGATCTTCGTAGTGCAACGTCTCACAATAGCAAGATAGATTAAGAGCATGAATTAAACATAGCAAACAAGAACATCAACAATTAAGTTTAAGCAAAACGCGAATCAAATTCATATTCCGCAAAAACGACTTCAAACTCTAGCTACCATGGAGAAATCCCGATAATGAAATTAGCTACTTAGATTCATGAGTAACAAGATGAAGTTTATGTTGTTCATGATAAAAAACAATGAAAAAGATAGAGAAGAGAGATCAAACGATGGAATCCTCGCTCTCACGACGAACTCCAAGCTCCAAGCCTTCCTCCAATGTGTTCTTCTTTATCTCCAGCAGCCTACTCTGCCTATAGGTCCTAAAAATCGTCATGAATAGGGCTGGGCGCGACTTTTAATGTATTTTGGCCGAATTTGCAATTCAGCCCCTCTAGTTTGCAATTATCGGACAGATTTCATAAGCTAATCTTGCGGTGGCCTTTTCTCCCTCATGTGGACTCTGTTTTGGTCCTATATTATATCGTTGGACAGCCATGGATGTGTATTTTCTAGAGGCGTAGGCCTTGCTCCAAAATTTTATATGTAACTCCAGCTACAGCCCGAATACTGAAGACTGGTCCAGTGAACTTTTCCAGCTCTTCTTCGTTTTTGCGTCATCTTCGGCGTTCCATATCTTTCTCGTCCGGACTTTGATTGAGCTCCGTGACCTACCGTTGGAAAGCTAATTGAGTCTAATTTCATTTGGAACCGGTCTCACTATAGCAGGTTCTGTAGAACTCAAGATATCATCAATATAGTGAAGGTTGGTCACTTTTGCTCCTCTAACTTTGCTTCTCCTCATTTTTCTTGGCCATTCCCGAGCTTTTCTCATCTTCCGAAGTTTGTTTCATGCATCCTCGCAATCGTTTAGTATCATTTCCTATCATGACAACATGAACAAGCATACCAAGCGATTATATTGGACAAATAACATCTAAAAATGCATAGAAACGCCCGGACTAGCAATAAACCACAACAAGCTCATTCTTCACAAGAATTGGCCGAAATTCCATCACTTTTCACCGAAACGCACACAAATAGCAATGTATTACATACGAAATATGACTCCAACTAAGGAGTTATCAATGACATTCTCAAAACTCCATCGGGATGTCATCCCTCGCCACTTCCGCCGACATCCGGTTAATTAACGAAGGGACGACTCTGCAGGACGATTAAGATTTAGTGGTCAAGAAGCCGCGGCGAAGTCTAGTGCTGTAAGGGTTTCTGGAGATGGAGCTGAAGGAGAAGAAGGGCCAGCGGCCGCCATCGCTGCCTCAACCTCCGGTGAATATGGGGTCTCCACTCTCTATTCCTCTGATTTTAGAACAAAGTATCCGAACGAATTCGACATGGATAAACATGTAAACTCAATCTTTTTTCTAGATTAACTATTTTTTTCTCTGAAAATTGAGTTCAATTTTGATTAAGTTGATTTGGGTGAGGGTTTGGTGGTATGTGGTTGTTGCTGGTAGTGGTGGTTTCTATCACTAGGTTTGATTAGAAATTGAAGTAAGAAAAATAACAAGATTGGGAGGAAGAGGAAGCTTTTATCCATGTAGAAATTCAAATCTTTAATAGTCATCTTCGTCAATCTTCATAGTCATCTTCATCTTCATCAGAGAAAAGAAAGAGAAAGGAGAGGATGCAAAGCTAAAAATGGAGGGAGTACACGAGAAATGACTAAGCGAGGACTATATATGTGAGGGTATTTGGTCATTTTGCACCATTTTGAACAGAATGTTACGCCTCCCGCAGAAAAACTAAACCACAGGGGGTTATTTTGCAACATTTGAAAGTCTAAGTGGGTGTTTTGCACAAAACCCTAACCACAAAGGGTTGATGAAAGACCCTTAAACCCCACAACAAAACCCTTAAACCCCGCAACATTCAAGAGGACGGGAACATTTGTCTCTACAGAGGAAAGCCATCATTTCCTTCTGCCACGCCCCATATCTGCAACATAATCTTCTCCTGCAACGATTCCATCACCCTCTTCCCCCTTGCCAATTGATAGAGATGATGATGATGCATCGAGTCTCGTGCCTCAGTCGTCGTCGTATGATTATCTTCCCTCACAGAACCAGAACCAAACAACAAAAAGTCCCACCGTTTCTCCAAATTTGTAACGCTCATGGACCACACGTGTCCTCCTGCATGTACGCCCCCTCCTTCACTATTTCTCAAAATCTCTCTCCCTCTCTCTCTCTCTCTCGCGTCATCTCTCTCTCCCCAACACCCCCAATTGGAATTTGCGTTTACCCTTTTCGTTTTCGGCTGAGAAACCAAGAGATTGGGATCGAACGAAGCTTTATCTCGGCTATGGAGCGACACCCATATCGTCAATTGGGTGGATTGAGCTGAAATCGAGAGACCCAGATCGTCATTTTCGAGGAATTCGACACCCAAATCGTCAATCGGAGGTTTTGTTGGTTTTAGGTTTGTGGGTATGGAGGTGAATGTGCATGCAAGAGAAGGGCAATCTGCTTTTGAGATTGCAGTGGTGGTTCCGAAGAGGGTGGCCAAGGAAGGAGGAGATGATGGTGGTGGGGAATATGATTGTGTGGAGTTTTTGGTTCATGAGCTTACCAAAGCTGGGTTGATAGTTGAGAGAGTTTTTGGCTTGCAGGCTGACTTCCTCAAGGTTTTAATTGTTTTTATTCATCTCTTTCTGTTTACAATGTGTTGGCATGCTTTTATTCAATTTGAGGTTTTCATTCATTGACCTAGTAGTATTACTGAAATGATGTTTTGAATGTGTTGTTAGTCAATTCATGCTTTGAAATTGTGCATTATGCATAGATACTTTCTATTTTATGGGGGATTTGAGAAGACTAAATTGATCAAACCGGATTCAATTGGTATTATACCAATTGGCTCAAAATTGCTCTTTGTTAAAATAAAATCGAGATTGGTGGTCGTCCCTGAACAGTTGGCGATCATATAGCTACAGGGTGTTGTTCATTATGCTACCCGGAGCACCAAATTGCTATTCTTAGTCTTAGGTTCTTTTTCTTTTTGAAAAATTGTTTTGTCATCAATCGGGTTTGAACCAGTGATCTCATGCAGGGGCTTCCAACTCTCTACCACTTGAGCTACCACCCTAACTGCTAGTCTTAGGTTCTTTTGCTCAAATATAGAGGCTCTAGCTTGTTCACGATGCATGAGCAAAAGTTAGTAATAAACTTACTTTACTGGCAGCCTTGGGGTATTCTTTGGCTGTTGTTGATTAACACTGTTGCAGGATGATATACGCGAACCAGAGTATTCAGTTAAGTTTTTCTCTTATTACCTAAAGAAGAATGCCAATTTTATAAATAGTTGATGGCCGACGTATATGGAATGAATCTATATGCCTAAGTCAACAGTAATGAAGTTTTCATGACTCTATATGCCTAAGTCAAGTGTTTATCTGTTCGCGAACTAGTGCTTGTCCCCATGTTAGTGGACCACATATGCAACTAAAGTAAGTGGTCCGAGTCTTGAAAGTTGATGTTTAACCACCAAAATTAGACATAAGTTTATATTATAATTTGATTCAGTTTGGTCTCATGTTCACCTAACCTTTGTGATCTTCTTTTTCAGTTGGCAGCACCTTTGGAAACTCTTGGGAGAGCTGCAGCTAAATTGCAATTAAGGAAACTAACTCATATTTTTAATAACATGATAGCTCCTCTCTCTTGCTGATACACCAGTTTGTTGAGTACATTGTTTGTTGCTCCAGAAAAAACATGGGATCTTATGCTATTTGTCATGTTGTATTTAATATTTATTTCAGGAATGGTTCTTCCCTTTGAGTGGGATGAGGCTGAAGCTTTTGTCAGAGAACCTGATGGTTCACTGTTCAATTGGTGTGAGCGCTATAAGTGCTTCCACCACATCATTTACGGAATCGTAAGTTCTTTTACATGGAAAAAAGTCTTCATCGATATCTTATATCATCTTCATCTGTTTAGTCTTCATACCTTTGCTATCTATAAATCAGAATACCTATAAAAATTAGCTATATCAGAAAACGAAATATCACTTTTTATGTGCGAGCCAACAGACTGCAGTGCCTAAGGCATACCCGCCTGATCTAGGTGAACTTGCAGCCAAGGGCGGATGTACACTATGGGTACTGGGGGATATAGCCCCCACTCAACTTTCTCAACTTTCGAAAATTGAAAATTTACCCTCAATTTTATTAATGGTTTCAGTTTAGCCCTATAAAAATTACACAGTCCCCACTCAACTTTACAAAATCTAAGTTTTATTTATATTTTGTTTAAAATTTTCATTTTAGCCCACACTACATCAAATTTCTGGATCCGCCCTTGCTTGCAGCAGTTCCATTTTTCTGCTGCCATCCAGATTCTTCTTCTTCTGCTAATTAATTATTTCTTTTCCTGGTAAAGTCTGCAAAAGTGATGATATAATGATTATTATCCGTTGAGGTCAGTTAATGCAGTCACAGAGCTATGGTATATTTTGCCTCTCAAGACTAAAGTACTTTTACATTAACAGGTGAACAATGGAAAACCCGATGTAACCTTAAGATATGATTGCAAAGAGCTGCACTGGAAACCGGGAGAATCTCTTCTCCGGAAGTTGGAGCAGGAGGGTATTGTCAAAGAGGTTTTCCCATTGCATGGTACGTTAGCTTTTGTGCACATGAAGGGAACTCGTAAGTTGAGGCCACTCAAACTAAGATAAGTGTTGTTTTTCGTAGATGATAATAAGAGGAAGAAGCTTCTGAGAAGTTGGGCATTGAATATATGGGACTTTACAAATCAGCCTGTTGATGAGATCCATACCTACTTTGGAACGAAAGTAAGCAGGGCTAGTAAGCAGAACAAATTGATATCTACGTTTGCTACTTGAGTTCAAATATCATTAAGCTGCGTTACTTGTGTTGTAGATCGCAACCTATTTTGCTTTCCTTGAATCTTATTCCCAACTATACTAGGGCTTCTCTTGCAGTTTGTTGATTTTGGGTAAGCTACTTACACTAGGGTATGTTTACGTCAATGCTTGAAGAAATGTGAGATACTCTAGATTTTAACACATTCCTTTATTGTGCCGTGTATCTTCAGATCATTGCAGTTATTAGCGCTTCCTGCTTTCTTCATTTGCGTAGTGTCACGGGCTGTATTGTTTCTTCAGTTCTGAAACGCAAAAACTCAGCCATCCTAGCCAGGTAACTAGATCTAATGTCCAAGTTGTTTCTACTTTTTTGCTCTATTCTTGGGATGTTTTACCTGCTGTTGAAGGAAAAAAAAGAAAAAAAAAAAATTACTCCACCTCGGTGTCTTCTCTCCTCTAACTTGTTATACTTGAATAAAATGAGGTGATATCAAGGTCATTATGTGTTTTGTATTACGGTATTACCTAGTCCGTGCGATTTCTCGTCTCTCTGTTTGGATTATGATTATGAAAATGATTTAGTCATCACAATCACATCAAGGTTTGATGTTTTCATTCTCATAACAGTCTTGATAAGTCCCTATTTCTTTCGTCGTATTTGCACTTTTACCAACCAACTTCTTTTAGAACATTTCTTAACGAGTTGTAGCATGAGGTTCACTCCAACTTCAATAGCTGAGACCAGATGGTTCGCCATATCCACTTATGATCGATAATAGAAAAAAAGAAAAGGAAGAAATAGTGACGACCACTGGTAGTAGCTGTATCATATAATTTGTGTTCTTTTGTCTCTGAATAATCTTATGTTATTTTCTCAGGATGTGCTGTTTTGTTTTGTTGTTTTTGTTTCCTTAGCGTGTTCTTATGTTGTGGGTGTTTTAGGTGGCACGTCAGCTATTCGGCTGAAGTAGTCCCTGGAAATAAAACTTTGGAAATAGAAAATACTCCTGCAGGACTTGTACGAAAGTGGGGCCATGATGCAAAGAAGGATAAGGAGTTATTTCAAAGGGAGGAATGGTTTGGACGCATGTTGAGATTTAGGAATGACTCGATTGTCATCTTGAGCATCATATGCCTTCAGCTACCGTTTGAACTGGCATATGCTCATCTCTACGAAGCCATGAGTTCAGATGTTATGAAGTAAGGATTTTTTACATCCAAACGCATGCATATATTTAAGGGTAAGTGACAATTTGTCCCTTATGTTTTGGCTCAATAGCAATGTGTGCCCTCGTAGTTTGACTAATCACAATATGTACTCTTGGTTGTGCTTAACTAGTGTACAAAAACTACCCCTACACAAACAGAACCAGACGGAAAATGGAATTCCATCCATTAATATTGTGAACTTCCAATGTGCTGAAATAGTTGGTTAGTTATTAATAGTTTAGGCTTATTTACGTTACTAAGAGATTAGGGAGAGCATTCACTGTTTGGGGGTTTTATTTATATTAGGTGGGGGGGGGGGGCTTAGGGTAATTAGTAGGAGTTCAATTACTATTTATGTGTTGCTTTGGGTTCAGTTTTATTTTATCTATCGAATTGAATGAGAATTTCGTTTATTTAGTAGAAAATCTTAGTTTGGAGATTGTCTGCTTCTCAAATCGCATAATCGGAGATCGTAGCCTCTCGATCGCTACTATATCGATAGCTTCAGCTATCATAGAGCAAGAAACATAGGATATGGTGGTGGACGGTAGACAGTGGTGAAAGCATGCAGATTAGGCTGAGGCCTCTTCCGATCCCCGCGTCGTAAAGAAGGCTGTATGCTCGTATCACTCTAGCAGACCACCATCACCACTACCGCCACCAGCAACAAACCAAGAACACCACCACCACCACTGCCGCGGCATCCACCGCCTGATAGATATGAAACCTGAATTCAGGTCGAATAAACCCAGATTCTGGTCATTAAGAAACACAAACAACATCACCTAACCACCATCTACATCACGTAGTTACCACACGAACACCATATCGATACGAACACCATATCGATATTCGACCTGTGGCATAGGCATGGCCAGGACCGACATTTAGCAGCAGCATCACCACCTACCAATGCAGCAGCATCAACAACAACGACATCTCAAGTATTCCTCTCTCTTTAACAAATGATCTACGTTATTCCAACTCTTCTAAATTGCCGACGTACCCGTGTCGGTACGATCCGACACTGGTGTCGCTATGGGATGTGTGGCGGGTGTGGTTGAATCTCACCGGACACGTTGACTAAAGAGAGATGTCGTTCCGACAAAGACTTGGTCGCCATCTATCGCTGTTTAATACACTAAACAACTTATAGCCCGTGTAGTTTAGCTATATTACAGTTAATACACTAAAATGTGCTTAAACAAGTTGCATTTCTTGATATTCTGCATTCTCATGTATGGCATTTCAAAAATATATTTAGAAACAACTATTTTTCTACCACATCCTCGCACCCGTGCCCAAAAGTTGAATACCTTTTAGCCGAGTCCACGTATCCTATTTTTAAACAAGTTAGAAAATCCGATCTCCGGATCCATATCATATCCGATGCCTGCACCCGAGTCCGTGTAACATAGCAAATGATCTTCAACTTAAACCAGCTAATTTGATAGATCAATTTAAACAAGAGCAGAAAACCCCAATTCAAAAACATGTCACTATGCCCAGATCCTATGCTTATACAGGAATCAATCTATGGATTATTGGATTTTGAAATTGTGATGATTAACGAGGATCTGCAGAAGAGAAGAACCCAATCTGGGTGTTTCCTTAAAAGAGCAAAAACCATGAATGCAAACACAAAAAACCACTAACAGCAGACCCAAACGAGAACAACCCACTCATGGTACAGTCTCAACCAAAGAATAGCCGACACAAAATTCGACTTCTACGGATCTGGGTGCTATGACAACCACCATCTGAGCCACCCGGCACTTGGAACGGGACGCACACCACTAGCACAACCAGACGAGAACTGAATTCGTCGGCGACAGCCACCACCTCTAATGAAGGACGGCTCTTCTTCATCTTCTTCTTACAGATTAACACAAACGAGCTGACGAGCATATGAATCCTCAAATTGAAGGTGACGGGTATATGAAATTTACGCCATAGTCAAAACCTATAATCGATTACTTACACTTCAACACCCATAAGCAAAGTCCATGTCCAAACCCATTGAGGAAGGAGGGTCCAACCTTTGATTTGTTGTTGTGGTTGAATTGGAGGGAGGTGGATACGGAGATGGAGGGAGGCTGCAACGAAGATTGGTCTGAGAGGAAGAACATGATAAAATAGATTGGTTTCTCAATTCTTGTTGTAATTTTCAGATAACGGGGATAAAATGGTAATTACACAGTCCTGTTAGGAAAATTGGCAGCAAGGGTGACTATTAGTATTTGTCAATGCTCGAGGGTAACATTGTTATTGAGCCAAAACATTGGGGTATGAATTGTCATTTGCCTTTTATTTAAAGTTTAAACCCCATTTAATCATGGTTGTTTTCACTTTTTACTTTTTGTGTGTGCCTGTTTTATATGAGAAGCTTAAGCTAACATGTTCGATACACAGGTCTTATCTTGACAATAATTTATGCCATTCAGATGGACATTAATCAAATAATGTTTTATGGATTTATTGGTGTAGTTGGAAAGAAGAGTACTGTAATGAGTCACTGGCATAACCAGAATAGATGATATTACTACTGTTGCAGTGAGAACTCTTTTCTAGATGTAGTACTGATTAATGAGGCATTTTTTTCTCTGTTGTTCCACATCATGAGCAATGTATATTGAACTTTAGAACAGCATATATGGTAGTAACTTTAGAACAACGCATTACCTAGAATAATCATTATTAGGATCATACCCTCATATCTTAATTTCTCATCAATAACTCATTCCCAAATTTTTACTCTATGATACTAACTTTAGAACAACATATCTGTTGCAAATCTGAGTATGCCCTTGTTCATACAATGTCGAACCATTATATCTTTCCTGCTGTTCCTTAAGACTTCATAACTTGTTACCACGATAGTCAATCAAAACGCGATGCAAGGCTTTCCAAACTTCAAAAGAAATCCCAAAAAGGAATGGATCTTCCCGTGTTTATCTTCTTTTACCATCCTCGCCTTTGTCTGGAATTGCATGTACTCGCACCGAATGAGTTTTACATATATTATCCTTTCACTTTACACTCTTGATCCCATTGAATCTCAGCGTCCATCACTAAAGTTGACAAATATTTCCGAAAAAGGCACATCTAATTGCCCGTGTATTATGTTACAAAACCTACTCAAAGGTGCAGGATTGTCGGCACTAGACTTGAAAGGTATATTATCAGGGAGATGACAGGAGTTCTGGGTAGAAACTAGTACCCATCAGATGCATTCAGACATCTGAAGAAACTTGTCATACGGAAACAAGTAGGATAAGGTTAATTTAAGTTTGGGGGTGGAGAGGAGGAAGACCAAGAAGAATAAGACCAGTCTTTCTTACTGCAATTTAAATAATTGAAGCCTAACTGACTGGACACTGTGAAAGAAATGAATAAGGGGATAGGCCATGTACTGTCGCAAACTTTATGGAAACAAGCTCGTCGATTGTGTTGAGTACTTGAGTTGTATCGTCTTTGGCTGAAGGTGTGAAGGTGGCATATGAATCAAGTGCTTATTTGATCTTATTTATATTGAAGTAATTGTGAACAGTATCTTCACTTATCTTATGGAATTGATACATGTCTTTTTGTTCAGGTTTGGGTTGACAGCATGTTATCTGTTTGCTATTCAGTACTTTAATAGACTTGGGGGTACGGTATCAGTCAATCTCATTAAACACGGGAACAATCATAACACAGAATGTAGAGCTGATAGCTTGATTTACAAGGTAAAGATAGAGAAATGACAGATTGCATTTCTTTTTCTTGAGCTTTATCACTTTTCGTTTTCTCGCGCTTTAATCAGAGGTAACTCCGTTCATCCTTTCAGGTATTTGGACTCTACTTTATGCAGTCTTACATCGGAATTTTCTACCACGTGCTACTTCACCGCAATTTTTCCACTCTTCGCAAAGTTCTGATTCAGTGTCTTATTGTTTCTGAGGTGATTAAATGTCATCTATTATGCATTATGTCTTCAGGTTTATCTTTAAAGGCTATTTCTGTACTGCGGTGCTAATGTTTTTTCTAGTAGGTGCTGGATAATCTTATGGAAAATTCTATACCCTATCTAAAATACAGCTACAAGAAACATAGAGCTCGGTTCGTCTCATTATTTCATCTGAATAACCCGTGGATTATTGCCCCTTTTTGTTTGTGTCTCGGACCACAAATTATTTATGTTAGTAATTTTTCTATGTAGGAAGAAAAACAAGCGCGAGAAGGAATCACCAACTGATAAGGCGCAGTTCATGTCCAGGATAGAGAAAGAGTACCTACAGCCCACTTATACAGCTAGTGTGGGCGAGGAACTTGAAGATGGGCTCTTTGATGGTAACTTTCGGATCTTTGTTTTAGCAGTATGTTTTTACTTTTTAGTGTCAAACCGGAACATATGCAAATGTAGGAGCTTGAAGTATCTCATTATTTCTGACGATTCAAGACTATCCTTTTCAATTTTTCTCTCCAAATAGTATTGAGTGTTATAATTGTATGGAAAGTAGTTGCTTGGTGTTAGGTTGTTAATCCAACAAGCATACTCCTTTGTTTTTAGGAGTGGGATGGGTTAAGATATGTCCTGGTGCCTTCCTTTCGACCAATAGCTTCTTATGAGAGACTAAAATAGCTTCTTATTAGTAGCATTTATTTCTGAAAATTTTTAAATCTGGACCCCAGTCAGGAGAACATTTGTATTTGTCAAGGCAGTCAGCTGTATAAGATGATTCTAGATGCGGACACCTCAAATTCAAACCTCTGTTGATGAGATTCTTGGCTTTATTGAATAGGTTGCTAGTGGGAGATTGCTGGCATTTAGCAGTTTACCTTGCTGGATGGGCCCATTTGGTGGGCCCAACTTGGAGGGCTTTTTTAAGCCTTCCTTGTCTGCAAAGAAAAGGATCTCTTGCCTAGAAATATGGACCCTTTTAGCTTGATGTAGTTCGATAAGTGATTCTTAGTCTAGTCTATTGTTTATCTTGGCTAAGTCTGAGCCGGGCCGTGAAATTTATCTACTTCTGCAACCATTATGTTTATTAGTCAAGATGGTGAGAACCATCAACTATCTTAAACTAGCCTTCCTCTAATGCGCAACATTGACTTTGAACTTGCACGTGTTTCCAATTTGATCTAAATCTATTCCCCTCCTGACTTGAATTTAAATATCTTACATTTGATACTGGACTATAGATACCTGACCAGATCTGTATTTGAAACTAATAAATTGCAGATTTTAACTATATCATTTTAATATTGGGTGGATACTTTTTATGCTTATGAACCAGTCGTGCTACGGTTGAGGTATTTGACCCAAGCAAATAGGGCTAATTAATCTTGACACGATATAGATTCGAGGATGAATATGGCGTATGATTGAAGAACCTAATCGTATGGAAGGAGATGGCTAGCTATATTTGAAGAGTAGCAACCAGCGCTTTCGGGGAGTCTAAAGGAAGTGGACCGCCATCTAAGGAAACGTGGTGGTTGAATGATGAGGTCCAAAAAGCCGTTTAAACAAAAGAGTGTTGCAAAGCTTTCTTTACTTATAGGAATAATGAGAACTTAGGGAGTTATAAAGTCACTAAAATTGAACTGAAAAAGCAGTGAGAGGCTAAGACAAGAGCATACGATGGTATTTATGGAACACTAAATTCGAAGGATGGGGATATATACATTCATATATTTATACATAATTACAAAAACTACAGAGGGGAATGCGAAGGAGTTGAGTTATGTCAAGTCTATTAAGGATGGGGACGATAGAATCATAGCTTAAGATGATGGAGTTAAGGAAAGATGGAGAAGTTATTTTGAGATCTAGAGAATGTTGGTGGCTCTGGTGTGTACTCAACTACAGATTCATTTGTAATATTAGGGCATTTGAGGTCAAAGATGCTTTGAAGGAATCAAAAGTGGGGAAACTTGTCGGACCTTCCGGGATTCCTATTGAAGTGTGGAAGTCACTAGGTGACAGAGGGGTAGTAGGGTTGACTAGTTTGTTTAATAAAATGTTGAAGTCCAAGAAAATACTGGAAGAGTGGAGGAAGACTACTTTGTTGCCTTTGTTCATAAGCTGAAGGAAGCTAAGAGAAGGGGGTGTAAGTCTCTTGTACATAAGAACAAGGAAGATATTCAGTGCTGCTCTAATTATTGAGGTATCGAATTTATGAGTCACAGAACGGAGCTTTTGGAGTGTATTATTGAGAAAAGATTAAGATGTGAGTCAACAGTTGCCCAAAATCAATTTTGTGGTCGACTATGGAGGCTATATCCTTTGTAGAAAAATAAGAAAGACCTTCTATTAGTATTCATAGACTTAGGAAAGGCACAAGGCATAAATAGAGTGCCTAGAGACCTAATGTGAAGAGTCTTGGAGAAAAAGAGTTTACATATTCAATGTACTGAGGTGATTTAGGATATGTACAAGGGAGTGGGTACTAGGAGCTGAAGGAAGAGAATTCCCATAACAACAGGTTTAAACCAAGAACCGGTGGCAAGTCCACGCTGTTGACTTTGGTAAAGGATGATGTTACAGGAGTATCGAAGATGATGCATGCGGTGCGTGTTACTTGTTGACAATATAGTTTCGATTCATGAAAAAAGGAGTGGGCTTAACAGTATGTTTGAATTATATAGGTATAATTTATGGAGGGCTAACTTAGAATCTAGAGGATTTAGGATTAGTCAGACCAAGAGAGAATATATATGGAGTGTAACTTTAGTGACCATTCGATTGGTAGGAGAGGAGAAAATAACTATAAGTAGGCAAGAGGTGCCAATGAAGGATACTTTTAAATATCTTGGTTATGATTTTATGAAGTGGTGGAGAGATAGATGATGGTGTTACCCATTGGATAAAGACAGGGTGGACAAAGTTGACAAGATGCCATGAAGTGGAAGAGTGCATCTGGACTGTTGTGTGACCGTAGGATCTCGGATAGGGGTAACTTCTATAGAACCGCCGTAAAACCTGCGATTGAGGAAAGACATAATAAAGAAATGGATGTAAAAGAAATGAGAATGCAAGGTGGATGAAAGGTGTAAGTAGGAAGATAGGTTATAAGATGACACTGTTAGAAACTATCTAGATGCTGGAAAATAAAATGGCAGAATCGTTTGAGGTGGTTTGGTCCTGTGTATCGTAGGCCATTGGATGCACCGGTTAGGAGGTGCTATATGGTTCTGATTGATGGCGGTGGAAGATGGAGAGGGAGACCAAAACGAAGCCGAGTATAAGTAATGAGACACAACTTAGTCAAATAGAACCTAAGGGAGGCAATGAGTTTGGAAGAAGCTTGATCCATGAAGAGGCCCTTGTTAAACTGGGAGAAGGCCTGCTGTTGATATTATTTGTATGGAACACTCAACAAATGTGAGAGAAACTTCCCTTCCTAAATAAGTATCTCAAATTGATCTCATCATCTGCGACTGCAACCGCGCTGCAGTCCTTCTTTCTGTTCTATTGTACTATCTTTATAGAATAACAAAGTACATTCACGCCTTGCTATTCATCTCGTGATATAATTAATTCTTGAAATGAAAAATGCGAAGATTCATAACTCAAAGATACTGAAATCAGTTAAAAATATTGCGCAATGGCCTTTGTGAGCATTGTTTTTCTTCTGATTTGTTTATTAATTAATTCTTAAAATGAAATATGCAAAGACTCATTTTCAGAGATACTGAAAATCAGTTAAAAATCTCCCGCAATGGTCTATTTGTATTTATAGTGTATAATTACTGAGGGAGATAGCGAATACCTGGCATATGAGTTGTCCAGAAGAGGGGTTTTCTGAGGCTTCAACTAACCTTTCTTTTTTCATGGTTTTTCATTAACAGTAGTCTCTCACTCTCTTCTTGACTTTGATTTTGAGCAAACTGGGAAAAACACTAGTACATCTGTTTTGCATTTTTGACGTGTTAATAATTTGTTCCTGAACACGGCTACTCAGATGGTCAGACTTGTGAAAGGGTACCAGGTTACCAGCAGTCCTGCACTAGAAAAATTAGATTTAGTTACTGTCTCTGGTATCGTCTTTGGTTGGCGGATATCAGTTTGTAAGTTAACCAATTAGGATGAAGCACTAGCTCCAAAAAAGATGATTAATTCCTATGCCAAGCATTTCAAGTTGTAAATGATTATAAATAGTTCTCGGACAGCCCAAAATTTACTTAATTCTTTGATTGGTGTATCTTTATGTAAAATGTGCTCATAAAAAAAACTACGACATAGAATTACTGCAAGCCAGTTTAATAAGTGCTGATATCCTTAATAGAGTTTTTACATGAGTTTGGCTACATGATACATGATCAGGCAATAATGTTGCATTCCACTTTGGGGGGGGGGGGGATGGATCTTTCTATGTTATATGTACTGGTGAACCTTGATTTAAGATGTTGCAGTTGTCCATAATGATCTAAAGTGCGTGGTGATCAGTTGATTGATGCCCCGTATTAGGGCTACTACATCAATATGCCAAGGCAAAAAATCATGCATAAACCAGTTCAAATGGGGAACGAGTTGGGAAGCATATCACAATTTCTTTTGATGATGCAACAGCCTCGCCCTTGTCATTTTCCCCTTTGGGTGGTGATTACAGCTTACCGATCATCAGTGGACATAGACATCAAATTCGAATAGAAACTGACATTGTGATGAACCAAACCTCAAATTCTCAAAAAGTGCATCTGGGATGGAATGTCACAAAGAGAATGCTGATTTCTCACCCGCGAAGACCGCAATGAAGGAACGTAGTGAAGACATTTAAAAAATTTCATGGTTTCCCGATGATTTGGAGTTCTAGTCTCGTTTTTCAAATTTCTGAGCGAAGGGGTTTGGGTCCATTCATGTATATGCTATTCCTTCTGCTGTTTGTTTAACACGATTTACGAGTGAATGAAATCTCTTAAGTAATATTCGGTAGGCACGGATTTGAATCCGCAAGGAGAGGTGGGTTATATACGGGTTTGATTCGCTATTACTGACTGTAATCACGAAAAGGAAAAAAATGTATTCAGTGATTTGATGCCACCACAAAATGGTGGAGCATGGCTATCATACTACACTAAACTAGAATTATCTAGCCCGATATATTCCTTCCGACACCAGTTACAGCTTTTACCCTTCATTGTGCAACTGCATACATTCTCTTTACATGTCTGTCAGATGATCCATGGACATTGTTTTTGGATGTTTCAATGGTTTGTGTTCTCTAAATGTTTTTGAAATCCGCAATCCTTCGCTCAAAACTGCAGACTTTCTAGAATTGGCATTGCAGTTTGGGTTATGATGTTCGCTTGTGCATTTCCACCAGCTTTTGCCTTTGCAGCTTTGGTAACTATTCAGCTCTTGTTTGGTCTTCAGCATAGTTTAAGGCACTTTCTTAAATCTTGCCTTTGGTTTTATTCTGCAGAACAATATCACAGAAATACGAACAGATGCGTTAAAAATGCTTGCCATGCTTAGAAGGCCCATCCCTCGTGCTTCTGCAACTATTGGAGCATGGATGAATATATTTCAGGTATATTCTTTTTTTCTCTGCCGAGTAGAACCCTCTCTAGTTGGAACACAGTTAAGGCCAGATGACTTAGTTGCTAGTTTGACTACTTTTTATTACCGAACCACCGGGGGCTATTATCTCATGAAATGACTCATGAAGTGAAATCTTGAAATCCATTTCAGACTGGTGTGATTGCTCTTCTGTTCATGTTTGGTGCATATCATAGCATATCTTTGATAATATCGTGATACCTTCTTGTGCAGTGTGTATCGGCAAATCAATTTGTTATCTTGGATTTATACCAAAGTTTTGGCAAACCAGTTGATTCAAACGAAAAGGAATCTAAGCACTTTACGGCTCCCTTTTTCATTAACTTCTGTGAATGATCAGCTTTGATTTTTATATATAGTAAACACTGAAAACAGACAGATATAAAACCTGAAAGCTGAATAATGGATGAGGGTCATAGTTTTCTTGGCCTTTGCTGGGTTTGCCTCTGACAGTAACTTGTGTGAAAATGGAATATCAGCGTTAATTACAATTATAGTAAACCCGGAAAATAGATATCTACTTTCTTGAAAAAAAAAAGAAAATGGATATATGCTAAAACAAATTCCTTTTGATGAGGACCGTAGCCTCTTCTGTGCTTTTACTAGTTCTTCTTCTGAGTTCTGACAGAAAGAAGATGTTAAATCTGCTTCAATGAACTATGCACTATATGTTTGGCTGTCGTTTTACATGTCTGGAGTCTGGATTTGGTGGGACTATTTAGTATCGAACAGAATAATTGTATTGATTAATCATACTGAATGATTGTATCTGTTTATGTAGAATACTAGAGAAGCTAGGTATGAACTAATTGCTACTTAGACCCTATAGTTCCTATATTTAGTGCTGAATCAACACTGGCATATTCTCCACTTTTGTTTAATTTGTTTATTCCTGATAAATGAAGGATCCCAAACACACCTTAAGGTCTGCAGCAATTGTTTTGTTACTTTCTATTGAATCATTGATAGTATGCCTTTTCGGATCTATACCGATTTTTGGAGAATTTTACTTCTCATTTCTCTACCTGGTTTGACAATTGCCATTTAAATAGCACTTATAGGCTTGCATAAGCTTGGGCCATTTATATAGTGTGTGGTCTTTGGGTTCAAAATCTGGGCTCTAGGCTCCCTAGTTTGTGTTTCTGATGAGAAGGCTGTACATATTTTGAATTCTCTCATACAAATGACCTCCATGTATTAAAGAAGTCTTAAATTCACATAGTACAGTTTATGTATGTATTTCTGAAAAGTAAACTATGAAATATGTAATTGGCAAAAGATCATTTTATTTTAGTTTGAGGTAGATATTTCGACATTGAAGTTAAACTCCAATCACACATCACAGATGAACAAATTAATCGACTTGTGAGATAGTTATTGATTTTGTTCATCTTCCTCATCATACCTCCGTCATTTCCAATCATCAAACGCATTTCCCACCTACTCCTTTGAGGCTCTTCTCAGTGACCACAGATTAACCCGTCTAGGGAACTAAGAGGATGCCCAATATGTCCTTGTGGCTAATAAATCGCCAGAGCACAACCAAAATAGACGAGTGACAAAGAAGACCTATGTCTGGAGTTTTCTAATTATGGAGACTCTAACCAGGAAACTCCTTGGAAATTACTTGCAGCAAGGCAAGGAGAGTGACACTAAGCTATAGCTATGGAGGTACCGCTGATGGATGCATTTCAAGTATCTTGAGGGTAGATTTGGGAGTTTGTGAACTTAAGAATTAAACCACAAGTTCTGCAGATAAGAACGAAGATGCCACAAAACCTGTTTATAAGGTTCACTTTTATATGTTGTTAACATGTAATCTCGGGTAGTTAGTTCCAGGAGATTTTGTAAGATTGATTTTAAGCTTAATTAAAATGTTGTTTTCATGTGTTGATGCTGTGTTCCTCTCATGATACCTTCCTCTGAACTGCAGTTTCTGATAGTGACGTCCATATGTACAAACTGCGCACTTCTGGCATGCTTGTATGATCTAGAAGGGAAATGGAAAATCGAACCTGGACTTGCAGCAATCCTCATCATGGAGCACATCCTTTTGTTAATCAAATTTGTCTTCTCCCGTATTGTTCCAGAGGTGATCTTTCTGTTTAACTTCCATGTCTTGCAACTGCTACCTGTATCTTCATTTCATTAGTAGTAAATTACACCAAGTACCACTTCTATGCCATCTATCATATGTTTTCGTGACAATCCATCAGTGTGAGGAACAGAAAAATAATTTGTAGGTGTCCATAACGTGTCAGTCCCATAGAGAATTATATTTCTCAATGTACCACAAACACCAACTTTACCTCTTCTCCTCGTACCATTGTTATTCGCACCCAACCTTCTCCACATACCATGTTATCAGTGCTTTGCACTACTCAGCTTCTGGTCTGTCGACCCAAGTACTTTTTTTAGAGCACATGAAATTTCTGCACACACGTTACGGGCACACCATGTCATCTACATGGTGTTTCTGATGTTTTCTAGCACCAAAGTAGGCAGTCACTTCTAGAGCATGCAAAGTTTTCTTCAGAAAGTATAGTGTTTTTTTTAAGTTTTAGCTGTTTTGGTGTCTTACATTTCCTAGGTGAGAAGGATACAGAAATGATTATTGATGGTTGACCCTTGACAGAGTATGGAGAGTGTCTCAACATTCTCAATGTTGACTAGGTATACGTCTTTGGGAAGATGTATTCCTAGTCGCACTTTTAGACTACATGAAGTTTTCTTCAGAAAGGAGAGTTCCTTTTAAGTTTTAGCTGTTCTTGGTGTCTTTAACATTTTCCTTGGTGAGAGGATATAGGAATGACTGTCGATGGTTGACCAGAGTATAGAGTGTGTCTCAACAGCCTTGTATTGACTAGGTGTATGTCTTTGGAAAGATTAAGGCTAAGAAATTTGTGTTTTCTATGTTTCCAGGAACCTGCTTGGGTTGTAGCCCTTCGGATGAAGAACGTGAGCCAAGCACAGGACATGTGCTCCAAGCGGCTTTTGAGGAGTATCTCCGACGGCGAGAAGCTATCTCTATCTCCAAAATCCAGAAAGATGGACTAGTCACCTGCAACAGCAGTCAGAGTATCTATTAGCTTGTTTTCTTCATTCCAACTGATCGGTGATGTAGTTGTATATCCTAGACTTACTTCTGCCGAGGCTTATGTTTTGTGTGTAAATTAGAGAGTACTGGTATAGTAGATGTTTCATCCCAATAAGCTCCGTTGGCATTACGAAAAAGATAAAGGCGCTTTCTGTTGTATATCAGTTTCTGCAGGCTGCAGTCGAATTGTTACCCAGTGTTTACAGTTTTGTAACTTGAGGACTCAGCTTCTGGTTCTGTTTCTGTCGCAATTAGGGAAAATTAAAGTCCCTTAAGTATCACCTATTGCAGTTTTGAGTAATTGTGGCAGGAAACTGTGTTCGTTTTTAGCTTTTCCCCCAGTGAGGGAGTCTCATCTGATTTGCACCGGCAATGCTGCCAAACAAGTATAATATGTTGCAACTATTTACACATGTAGTTAATTGAGAAGCTGGTTTCATGACGCGGCCTCTGCAACAGAATTCTTGATGTGACGCCAATTACACAGACCATCAGTGCTGTGAAAGTTCACCATGACAGAAAACTCAGTTCATCGAGAAGGATTGCACTCTTCCAGTCTTTCGTGGTTTGTGATTTGAATATAGGTCAGTGGCGGAGCTAGGATTTAAGGACAGCCGGTGCAAACTTCAATGTAGAGTCAATAACAGAGGCACTATTGCAAGGGTTTGTAACCATTCAGCATTTCTGCAATTAAAGAAAGGTCGTCATTGTAAAAATACTTAAAATATGGTTTTTAGTGGAGTTCCTTATAACTTGGGAGGCAAGTGTCATCTTTGGCCCTTGAATACCTCTGTCCTGCTGCCGGTTGTCTACCTGCTCAGCAATGGGAGGAGCTTCCGAAGCATTTTTCAGATCTAAGAGAGCTCCGGGACCTCCCAAAGTGATCGCTAACTTGACAAGCGTAAGCAACCATAGCTTCTGCCCGTCTCCTTATCTCTGTCTTCACCTTGCTCGAGTCCAAGCGTCTGAGCAACTTTATTCCTGGCTCTACAGAAATTTCCATGAACGACGAGAAGCATTGGTCGAAACCTTGGCGCTTCTTGGTGGGTTCGTCTTTGGCAATCTCGCAAGTGCTCGTGGAAGCATCTCCTTTCGAGGAAGCGCTCGCTGTGGCGTCTAACATTTGCTTAGATGGATGTTGTGTTTTTATTGTTTTAAGCAGATTGTTATCTTTCAATTTATAGGAGCAGACATGTTTGATATACAATAGAGTACCAAACAAGTAAAGGGTGTTACGTGGAAGGGTTGCCTGATACCAGAATTTTGAATAGTCAAACTCCACGGTCTCCAAACCGATGCATCTAACTTGTTCAAGTAACGCGTGCTTTCCTCATTTTTATATTAGACTTGTCCATGTTTTCGTCCATGGTGCGGTTTATGCAATGAACGAATCCAAGGTCAATTGAACACGAAGAAGGCATACACGGATCAAGTCAAATCTTACATTGTGTTATGTATACAGCTATCAAGTTAAAACCCTTCACATTCATGTTGAAGCCTATCTTATTTGACGTAATAAGTTAGCAATCGGGTGGCATTTTCTTCTTCTATTAAATGTTCCATTGATAATTAGAGAATTTGTGAGGGCATGATGTTGACTTTGGTATGACCTTTTAGACTTTTAAATCGATTTTTTAGTTATTGTGCAAAACGTTAGTAGCAAAAACCTGATGAAAAAATATTTATATGAGTGAGTTTGTCATGACTTTGTTGAATTTTAAATTGACTTGTTAGTTCTTGTGCAAAAAGTCCGTGACTAAAAACTGATGAGAAAATATACTTTTATATGTGTTTGGTGAAAATAGTCGATGATGTTAAAAGGTTAATGGTATGAAATTTTTGTTTTTTTAGGGGATTTGACAATTTTGTGTTATTTTTTAGCAAAGAGATAAGAATTTGCATAGATGCCAGAAAAAATAAAATGAAGTACATACTAAGTTTTAGGGCCAAAACCTTCAAACCAGCCCAAAACCAACTACAAAAAATCAGATGAGAATATAAGATGTCCAAATTAGCAAAGTCTTTGAAGAAGGAAGAAACATAAAAATAAAGTAAGATTGGAAAAGGGGTAATTCTAACACAGCAACATCTAATCCGTGGTCTTTCGAGATGGTGATGAGATAGATGGGTGTGGCCTTCTGAGATGGTGATGAGATAGATGGGTTGCTCTGTCAGCTCCAGAGGGGTGCTCGTCATCGAAACTATGTGCCGTCATCTAAACTATGTGCTGAGACAAAACTTCATAGTTAAAATGTACATCAATACGATACAAATGTTATAGAAGAAGGAGATGCAAAGCTTCATGATTGTATCCCACTGGTGTTGAGGATTTGCTGTGGAGATGAAGACAATTTGCTACTTGATGAGAAGTCCCATAGGGGTAAACGAGTAATTATTGCTTGCTCCAAGAGAAAATATGACGTGGTACTCTAATCAATACATCACAGGACACGTCAGAAACATGTAGGAATCCACTTTCTTTTGTCTGCCACTCATTCTCTTTCTTCTTGACGTGTCATGTGCTGTATTGATTAGAGCACCACGTGTATTTGCTCTTAGAGCAAACAAAAATTTCTCGGGGTAAACACCTGAACCTGCAAGCTATTTTTTTTTCATTACTAGAAGAATCAGAGCATTCTGAACATTCATTTTGATGGTTGAGAGATTGCTTGAAAAATGAGAGGTCTCATTCCTGAAAACATTGTTATTCATAGTGTGCCGTACTGTCCATATTTTAGTTGAAAGCCATGTAAGCCAAAATGATTAAGAGTGATTCAAGATTCAAACCGTAGAATGAGGTCACCAAGGGTAGATGGCATCAGTATTCCTATTGCTCTCCATGCTGACATGCAGAGGAAGGACAACGGAAGAAGAAATGCATGGTAGTTTCTGTTTTATAATCAGAAACTACGTGTAATTATGAAGCTTTTCAAAGGTTGAAATGAAGTTTGTGGGGATGGACGATAGTAAAATTTATACTTTGAGGAAGTTGTAATTCTTAAAAAAAAAAAAATCAAGTAAAGGAAGTCCATGAAGGGTCAAGAAAAGAAACACGTGTAGTAATCATATGCTTCTCACACTCAAACATGGTCCATTAATTATGGGCTTGGACCCAACACCTATCTCTCTCTCGGATCAAGTTGCATCTTCTTGTGTCTTGGCCAAAAACTTCCTTCTTCCAAAAAAACCTTAGCCTTCATAGAAGCCTTCGACGTTGCTTCATAATTTGTGCCTGTTTGGAAGAGCGGTTTGTAAACAAGATTGTTTAAAAACAATGTTTTTTTTCTTTTCCAAAAACACGTTGGGAGAGGAGAAAACTAGGGATGGCAATTGGGCGGGTTTGAGGGCAATTTCGGCAAACCCGACCCGACCCGGAGAAGAAACCGGAAAACCCGAAACCCCGTTTGCCCGAAATCTCTGTGCCCGAACCCAGCCCATACCCGAAAATCTCTTACCCATTCTTGCCCGCACCCAAACCCAACCCTGAACCCGGTCTTTCACAACAAAGCAGCCACAAAGATCTTCGATCAAAACAAAACAACTACTGACTGAAATGTCTTGTGATGGACTAAATCAAACCCATAACACACATATCAAGCAAATTGTATCAGATCAAACCCAAAAAAAGAAAATTTACACAAACCCACCAAAGCAGGACATACCAACTTGATCCAGAAAGTAAAAAACTCTAACCCAGATTCAACCCACGTTTAACCCTAGCCACGCCACCCGATTCCGTCTCTAGACCGGAGTTCGCGGTGGTAGAGTACTGAGGCAACGAGAAATCAGACCTTTCCCGGAACCTAGTTAAGCCACCACAACGATGAGAGAGAGAGAGAGAGAGAGAGAGAGAGTTAAAGAAGTAGATCGATGGTGCCTTTCAAGATTGCGCAATGATGCGGTGTCATGAAAGGAAGATCAAGTTTGGTGAATTCAAAGTTTCTGTGTTTACCAAATGAACAGTAACTTTATTGTTCATTTGGTATTTGTCAATTCGTTTCAGTAACCGTTGGATGAGAATAAGGGGATATAATCTCATCCGTCAGATCTAGTTGAACGTTGGGTTTAAACCCCTAAGTGGAGCGTCGTCATTTCGATTAAAAGAAGACTCCTCGCTCCTTATTGGCCCATGACACGCTCCAACTGCAAGTGCACAGTTGTCGGTGTAGTGATAATATTCCAGAAATCCGGGTTCTCGAACCCAAGAGACTTCGTGTAAATTAACTACTAAATTTGTTCTTCGTGTGGGCAAAGCGCGTTGAGTTGTTGTTTCTAATTCTACTAATAATTAAAATAACGAGTATCTCAAATAATTCGAAGAATTAATTCAAGATTAACAAGCACGAGTTGATTTGGTTGTTTCTCAAAGTTGATCAAGATCAGGATATCTCTACGGATCACTAGGTATTTCACACTACGTTGGATTTATGTTCTACTAACACGATGAATTTTTGTTCTAGTTAAACGAGCAATTTTATATTGAATATGTCTCAACCAATAACTATGCTTAAACTCTCATAACTGATTCCTCTAGCCTACTCAAGTTTAAGCACGCATTACGATATTACTTCTACTCTTTGTTCTTAGCTAACTAGCAAGATTCCTCAACCCCAGATAGGGCTAGTGTGTATTTCAAGTTTCCGGGCAACGAATGTGATTCATCTATCATTCACAACCTAACACAATCCTATTAATACGTCTACTAATAGAAAAGATTGATGAAAGGCGTAATATACACATAACTAGACAAAACTTCATCAATTAAGCAAGAATGCATGAAAGAAAATCCATAAATCACAATACGTAGTGATCAAACCCTAGTTTCCCACGAGATATCCCGAAATAAGTGTTCAGATACTCATAAACATGATCAATGCACAATTTTTCATGATCAAAATAGCAAAACTAGAGAAGAAATGAAGATTAGAAGCCAAACGGATGATCCAAGCTCTCTAACCTAGCTCCAAGCTCTCCAAGCACGTCTCCCACTGTGTTCTCTGATGCCAATCACGTTCCCCAAGGTTTCCTAAGTCTTCCGTGGCTCTCCAACCTCAAAACTATGCCAAAATAGCAAAATAACCCCAAAAATCCGATCCTGCTAGTAAAGGTAATCGTACGATTACCTTGATGTAATCGTACGATTACTTGCTGCTTTTACTTCCTGCGTTTACTTCCTGCGTTTACTTGCTGAATGAAATTTGGCTAAGGGGTAATCGTACGATTACCTCCATGTAATCGTACGATTACTTCTGGGCAACCACCATCAAAACTCCATCTTCTTGCTCTTTTTCCCGACGTCTTCACTTCCCAAGCATTCCTTTCAGCCTCCAACTTTTCCGAAGTTCACTTTTGCTCCAATGTCACGTCCTGAGCTCCCGGTTCCTGAAAACCACAACACGAGAAACATACCGGAAGATCAAACGTGATAAAATATAGTCAAAATTACCGCAAAAAGTGCCCGGACTCATCATTTACATGCAAAGACTCAACATAATCCAATTTTAGCAAGAAATGGTCCAAAATCCATTAAAATGCATCGGAATGCACGCAAAACGGTAAGGAAACATATACGAATATAACTCCAAATATGGAGTTATCAGCCCACGTCAGCTGATTCGGGTCATCCTCCGCTGTGGTGGCTGCTGAGTGGATTAGTTTGTTACTTATTTCCTTTTATAATGTAATGACCCCAGCAGTTAGATTAATTACAATATCAGTAGTAATATATATATATGGATGTAATTCATTTCCAAGTTCATTATGAATATCAGATATTAAATCCAATCTCTTCTCTGTCAAATTCTTCTCTGATCCTTCATACTCTTCTCTAAATTCTTCAATCTAGGTCAGGAATCAACCAATTCCTGACATGCGGCGGCGAAGGTTCTCTCTGAGGAACGAGAGAAGAGAATTTTGAGAATGAAAAATTAGAACGGTGGAAAGACCCATTTGTATTTGGAACTGGGTACTTCGGGTACCAGTCGGGTACATCGGGTACACCATACCCGTGAGGGTTTTTCACATACCCGTGCCCGAACCCGCCCGAACCGCATTAACCCATGCCCGATTCTTTACCCGTTCGGGTATGGGTCGGGCCTTACCCGATTTTAATACCCGAACTGCCATCCCTATGGACAACCACCTTAGTGACTGGTAGTGCACCGAAATTTTGACAAGAGTTCAATGTAATATAGCTCGCGAGGTCTTCGCCAGTTTTTCCCTTAAAAAATGAAGAACAGAGATCATAATCCAGGAACTACACATCTTATTAGCTCTTACAGTTATGAGAAAAGCAGATGATATATTACTACAAGATAAACTAGCATTGAAAGCAGGTTCTGGCAGGCATTCAGGGACAGAATTTGAGCAACTCTAATGGTATCTCTGAAGACATGCTGGATCCTGAAGATTTTTAAGCTATAACTCCACTGGAACATTGATAGAAGGAGAGCTGAGTAGCATCGGCATGCCATTTCTTCTTTTCTAAATTCCCCAACACAGAAAAATAAATGTTGTTTCACAGTAGTTAGTTGTCTAAGAGTTGCACACTAGAAGATCACTTATCAAACAGCCAAGTCAAGGACGATTTACGCTGCTTAGTAGTACTACATAACTAAAGGAAAACAGTGGCTACTGTCAGCTTGTCAAGTCCGGCTCATTAAAGCTTGGTTAAAGTCACGATTTCTAGTGTTCGTTAATTCCAAGCATTCCACAGCTCATGGAGGTCCAAAGCAACCATCAATATCCTCCAAGAGCTTGGCGTTGTCAGTGAAATAAGTCCTCAAACACCTATCATCTTCGGCATCAACAGTTGCACCTTCGAGCTCGTATTTAAGATGCTTTAAAGAATGCCTCCAACATGTCTGAAAAAGATTGATACAATCACAACATTCATCCTCAATACAGGCAAACTTGTCATGGGTGAACTGAAACATAAAAGTCAATAACAAATTAGCATAAGCCGTAAATAAATCAATCAAAAATTATAAAAGAACATAGAATATAAGAATTATGACATTTTCCATCCCTCAAAAACAAATAAAAAAAATATATGTCGATGTATATTATTCAGTTTATGAACAATGGCATCATACAAATCTGCGTCTACTAGCTGTGGTTGTATCAGAACGAACGATAAAAAATGTCAGGAAAAAGTGTCGATGAAAAATTACATAAACCATGACAAACCTTAGCGGAAAGTTTAACCGGATCTGAAGGTCGCTCCAAGTAATCACCTTCCATGATTAAAAGTGTTCTCAAACCAGGGGAGAACCAGAGCAAATTATCCATAACTTCCGCCATAACAGCCCTCACAGGTTTGCCAAATAAACCTTTCTATCACCAATTGTTTGATATTAGGTAGTGGTGCTGCTACGTTTACCCTCTTTTCCATGGGAAATATTACTTTCTGGGGAAACAAAAAATTTGTTTAAATAGGAAGTATTTTATTTCTGCAAGAATTTTTGAAGCATAAGAAAATGAAAACATACCTTCAAAGAAAACAAACTCAGCTTCATAGTTTCTGAATAATCAAATTTACAAAGAAATTGTACCAGTTTATTAAAGGTATCTTTGTAACTAGTACTCCCACGGAGATCTTCAATGACGAGATCAACTTCTGGTATAACTAAACTCCTGCTCAGTGTAAGCTGCGACAAATAACCCCTATAATAGAATCGCTTTAGATTGGGAGCATCGATTTTGGCCTCACAAAATCCACGATGAAAACCAAATAACTCAAACAAGGCCAGACTCTTCAAAGAGCGACTCAAAATCTCAATATCTTCTAAGTGGAGTCGCCCCAAACTTAAAACTTCAAGGACCAGAAGGTTTGAAACAAGATCTGCCAAGTATGTAGGAGTGATCGCATGACCAAGTAACCGTAAATTCTTTAGATTGTGTGTGCACGTGATTGTAAAGTTGATCTTATGGGGAAAGTTATCCCCCCAGTACTTCAACTTCTCTAGATTAGGAGCTTCCACCAGAATCTGGTCAACCTCCGTACACATACAATCTAAATTCAATACTTTTAGTTTAAATAACCTTGAGACTTCTAAACTTCTCAACTCGTAACAACCCGAGAGTTCCAAGTACTCCAAACCGCGACAGGCACTAATAAAATTTCTCATGACCTCGTCATCTACATATAAGTTTTCCATATGCAGCTTTCGCAATGAAACCAACTTAATATTAGCTCGTGGGATCTTACAACGGAACAAGGTTAGCGAGGTCACAGTTGCGGAAGACAACAATATAGGAGGCAAATCATAAATCCGTCCGTTATCATCATTAAACAGAAGCAATTTCTCAATTTTGCAGTACTTGACCAACGACTCGATCCATCGGTTAAGATAACGAATAAATTCAGTATCCAGTCCAGTCACACCAAGCTGAAATTTATTTATTGTTAAACCTTGCTTTTTGCGGCTTTTTACGGTTCGGTCTACGAAAGTAAACCATGTCTTCCTCCTCCTCATCATCTTGTCAAAAGAGGCTTTCTTTTCCTTGTTATAATGTTTCTCATCACCATTCAAGTAGTGCATGCTATGGAAAAGATATCGACCGAGATCTAAATATGGGAGGGTAGTCCATACCTGGTTTAGTCTCTTCGACGAGGCTCTAAATTGCATGCAGTCTTTTGCTCCTAGAAAAGACAAGATGTGATGCAGAATAGGCTCTGGCAGCTCTGAAAGTCTGTCAAACGTTTCATTGTTTCTATCCCTTTTGAACCTCTTCTTTCCTCGCGCCATAGTGGAGATAAAAATCTTTTGTTATTATGGTGTTGAGATTTTACAGATGTAAAATAAATTGCTGAAACCACCGAACCCCAATTAGGGTTTCATAAGAGAGGGACGAGAGGAAGATGAAAGGAACGACATAAGATATAAAATATGGGCCAGTGAAAATTCCAATAAAAATCCTTATTGCTTTCTTTTTTTCAACTTATTGAGGTTATTTATTCGCAGATAAATTATTTTTTATTTTTAATTTTTGACATGGAAACCAAACAAGATAGAGCCTCATCTAGTAGTACACCCATATTGTCGAGTACTACTACAACTCTATCTCTATCCATTGAAAAGTCTCGAGCCATGTGTTCTCCACCTGTGCTTCTCGTGCACAAGCCACCTGATTTAACTGCATTTTTTTTGTTGATCAAAATGAGAGATTTTAAAGAAAACAACTAACACCCATTACAACAAGAAGCTACATGATCAACTAGTGATCTAAAATTGGGAGTTAGCCACCAGCTGCTATTAGGATTTAATAAGCCACTATTTTTAGCAACCCAATCAGCAACATTTAAATTTCTAGCTATCCACCTGATCTTTTTTTTTTTTTGAGAAATTATCCACCTGATCTTGAGATTGAGTTGCTGCTTGTAATCTTTGATATCTTCAACAATAACTTTGTTGCTCCAGGGGCAGTTGGTATCACTCAAAACGCATTGAGTTAGGAGCTTGCAATCAGATAAGATGGTACATTGAGGGAGTTCTCTTGCAGGCCAGGAATCACAAGCTTTTCTCATACTGATAGCTTCATCCATAAAAAGAGAATCAGCCATTATGGAAGATCATCCACCCTCCATCACACTCCAGCCATCCTTAAAGGCAACCCAAGCCACATAAGCTCTCTTTGACATTTTATCCCAGGTAGCATCACAAAATATTACTGGAAATTGAATTTGGAAAGGCTGTTGAGTGGGGGGGGGAGCCTAGCAGTGTTGGAATTTGCATTATTTTTGGAGGAAAAATAGGAGAGTTGGGATTTTATGATTGCAATAGTTTGAATAGGATTGGGGTTGTATGGTTGAAGAGGTTGGCATTTATGTGAATCCAAATATACCAACATGTCAAAGTAGTTTGAGAAATAAAAAGTTCCAGAGTTGAGGAGGTGGGGTTCGAACTCAGCAAACTTCGATCTCATCGAAGCAGTGTTTCATCCATTGGATAACAATCTAAATTTAATCGATTTTTTGGTAAGAAGAAGAAATAGAAACCGAAAGAAGAAATAAACTGAAATTAAAAGAAGAAATATTCCAAATACTTACAGAGTTTTGTGAACTGCTATTAATGTCAGAGACTCTCCAAAAAAATATCACGTGAGAGACAATCTTGAGCATGGACTTGACGTCAAAAATCATGTGAGAGACAATCTTGAGCATGGACTCGACGTCTTAAAGGCTTATTTTCCACCACGGTACTTGTTATAACCTGCGAGTCTTCGAGCAAGAACAATGAACGAAAACAAAAACGAGACAGTAGTTAACGTGATTCGCTAACAAATTACAACATATCCGCTAGCTACCTCCACTTCCAGAACTTGAACTTTTATTAAGAGAGAAACCGATTACTACGTACACCAGTGCCGGCCCAACCCTAAAGCAGCTGGTGCTGCTGCTTTAGGCCCACTGACTTTCAAGGCCCCCAACCCAAAGTCATATCTTAGAAAGGCAGATTTGTACTTTGGCAACATTAAAGCCATGAATAACCTGTGTGGTTTCTTCTTTCCTACTCCCTCTCTGAAAGGTTAAAAGTCCACACCTTTTATGCATTTACAACTATTAAATCCGACTATTGCTCATTGTTAATTTTTACTAATTTTCCCACTTATTCTAAAGTAATTCAAATAGTTACTTATGATGTTCAACATTTTGTTCGTTAATGTTTTTTTATGGATATCTTCAATCAAATTAATAATTATTGTTGAAAATATGCATCTACTTTGTATTGGAGAAACATATTGAAAATACCATTAACAGTGATCTTCTACTGTAACTAAAATTAAAAGTTATTTTTCTACCATTGAAATTTTTGAACGTATGCTGGTCTTATTTAAATGCTATCGTAAATAAACAAATAAAAATGTACATGATTTAGAAAATTGGAATGTATAAAATTATTATAAAATATAATTAATGATATATCATATCTCTCTATCATATAATATTTTTTTTAACTGAGGGCCTCATTTCCTCTGTCCGCTTTAGGCCCCGAGAGATCCAGGGCCGGCCCTGACGTACACTACACCAAATCTCAAATAATTCGAAGAATTAATTCAAGATTAACAAGCACGAGTTGATTTGGTTGTTTCTCAAAGTTGATCAAGATCAGGATATCTCTACGGATCACTAGGTATTTCACACTACGTTGGATTTATGTTCTACTAACACGATGAATTTTTGTTCTAGTTAAACGAGCAATTTTATATTGAATATGTCTCAACCAATAACTATGCTTAAACTCTCATAACTGATTCCTCTAGCCTACTCAAGTTTAAGCACGCATTACGATATTACTTCTACTCTTTGTTCTTAGCTAACTAGAAAGATTCCTCAACCCTAGATACGGCTAGTGTGTATTTCAAGTTTCCGGGCAACGAACGTAGATTCATCTATCATTCACAACCTAACACAATCCTATTAATACGTCTACTAATAGAAAAGATAGATGAAAGGCGTAAAATACACATAACTAGACAAAACTTCATCAATTAAGCAAGAATGCATGAAAGAAAATCCATAAATCACAATACGTAGTGTTCAAACCCTAGTTTCGTACGAGATATCCCGAAATAAGTGTTCAGCTACTCATAAACATGATCAATACACAATTTTTCATGATCAAAATATTAAAAACTAGAGAAGAAATGAAGATTAGAAGCCAAACGGATGATCCAAGCTCTCCAACCTAGCTCCAAGCTCTCCAAGCACGTCTCCCAATGTGTTCTATGATGCCAATCACGTTCCCCAAGGTTTCCTAAGTCTTCCGTGGCTCTCCAATCTCAAAACTATGCCAAAATAACAAAATAACCCCAAAAATCCGATCCTGGCAGCAGAGGTAATCGTATGATTACCTTGATGTAATCGTACGATTACTTGCTGCTTTTACTTCCTACGTTTACTTCCTGCGTTTACTTGCTGAATGAAATTTTGGCTAAGGGGTAATCATACGATTACCTCCATGTAATCGTACGATTACTTCTGGGCAACCACCATCAAAAATCCATCTTCTTGCTCTTTTTCCCGTCGTCTTCAATTCCCAAGCATTCCTTTGAGCCTCCAACTTTTCCGAAGTTCACTTTTGCTCCAATGTCACGTCCCGAGCTCCCGGTTCCTGAAAACCACAACACGAGAAACATACCGGAAGATCAAACGTGATAAAATATAGTCAAAATTACCGCAAAAAGTGCCCGGACTCATCATTTACATGCAAAGACTCAACATACTCCAATTTTAGCAAGAAATGGTCCAAAATCCATTAAAATGCATCAGAATGCACACAAAACGGTAAGGAAACATATACGAATATAACTCCAAATACGGAGTTATCAGCCCACGTTAGCTGATTCGGGTCATCCTCCGCTGTGGTGGCTGCTGAGTGGATTAGTTTGTTACTTATTTCCTTTTATAATGTAATGACCCCAGCAGTTAGATTAATTACAATAGCAGTAGTGATATATATATGGATGTAATTCATTTCCAAGTTCATTATGAATATCATATATTAAATCCAATCTCTTCTCTGTCAAATTCTTCTCCGATTCTTCATACTCTTCTCTAAATTCTTCAATCTAGGTCAGGAATCAACCAATTCCTGACATGCGGCGGCGAAGGTTCTCTCTGAGGAACGAGAGAAGAGAATTTTGAGAATGAAAAATTAGAACGGTGGAAAGACCCATTTGTATTTGGAACTGGGTACTTCGGGTACCAGTCGGGTACATCGGGTACACCATACCCGTGCCCGAACCCGCCCGAACCGCATTAACCCATGCCCGATTCTTTACCCGTTCGGGTATGGGTCGGGCCTTACCCGATTTTTATACCCGAACTGCCTCCCTATGGACAACCACCTTAGTGACTGGTAGTGCACCAAAATTTTGAAAAGAGTTCAATGTAATATAGCTCGCGAGGTCTTCGCCAGTTTTTCCCTTAAAAAATGAAGAACAGAGATCATAATCCAGGAACTACACATCTTATTAGCTCTTACAGTTATGAGAAAAGCTGATGATATATTACTACAAGATAAACTGGCATTGAAAGCAGGTTCTGGCAGGAATTCAGGGACAGAATTTGAGCAACTCTAATGGTATCTCTGAAGACATGCTGGATCCTGAAGATTTTTAAGCTATAACTCCACTGGAACATTGATAGAAGGAGAGCTGAGTAGCATCGGCATGCCATTTCTTCTTTTCTAAATTCCCCAACATAGAAAAATAAATGTAGTTTCACAGTAGTTAGTTTTCTGAGAGTTGCACACTAGAAGATCACTTATCAAACAGCCAAGTCAAGGACGATTTACGCTGCTTAGTAGTACTACATAACTAAAGGAAAACAGTGGCTACTGTCAGCTTGTCAAGTCCCGCTCATTAAAGCTTGGTTAAAGTCCCGATTTCTAGTGTTCGTTAATTCCAAGCATTCCACAGTTCATGGAGGTCCAAAGCAACCATCAATATCCTCCAAGAGCTTGGCGTTGTCAGTGAAATAATTCCTCAAACACCTATCATCTTCGGCATCAACAGTTGCACCTTCGAGCTCGTATTTAAGATGCTTTAAAGAATGCCTCAAACATGTCTGAAAAAGATTGATACAATCACAACATTCATCCTCAATACAGGCAAACTTGTCATGGGTGAACTGAAACATAAAAGTCAATAACAAATTAGCATAAGCCATAAATAAATCAATCAAAAAATTATAAAAGAACATAGAATATAAGAATTATGACATTTTCCATCCCTCAAAAACAAATAAATAAATATATGTCGATGTATATTATTAAGTTTATGAACAATGGCATCATACAAATCTGCGTCTACTAGCTGTGGTTGTATCAGAACGAACGATAAAAAATGTCAGGAAAAAGTGTCGATGAAAAATTACATAAACCATGACAAACCTTAGCGGAAAGTTTAACCGGATCTGAAGGTCGCTCCAAGTAATCACCGTCCATGATTAAAAGTGTTCTCAAACCAGGGGAGAACCAGAGCAAATTATCCATAACTTCCGCCATAACAGCCCTCACAGGTTTGCCAAATAAACCTTTCTATCACCAATTGTTTGATATTAGGTAGTGGTGCTGCTACGTTTACCCTCTTTTCCATGGGAAATATTACTTTCTGGGGAAACAAAAAATTTGTTTAAATAGGAAGTATTTTATTTCTGCAAGAATTTTTGAAGCATAAGAAAATGAAAACATACCTTCAAAGAAAACAAACTCAGCTTCATAGTTTCTGAATAATCAAATTTACAAAGAAATTGTACCAGTTTATTAAAGGTATCTTTGTAACTAGTACTCCCACGGAGATCTTCAATGACGAGATCAACTTCTGGTATAACTAAACTCCTGCTCAGTGTAAGCTGCGACAAATAACCCCTATAATAGAATCGCTTTAGATTGGGAGCATCGATTTTGGCCTCACAAAATCCACGATGAAAACCAAATAACTCAAACAAGGCCAGACTCTTCAAAGAGCGACTCAAAATCTCAATATCTTCTAAGTGGAGTCGCCCCAAACTTAAAACTTCAAGGACCAGAAGGTTTGAAACAAGATCTGCCAAGTATGTAGGAGTGATCGCATGACCAAGTAACCGTAAATTCTTTAGATTGTGTGTGCACGTGATTGTAAAGTTGATCTTATGGGGAAAGTTATCCCCCCAGTACTTCAACTTCTCTAGATTAGGAGCTTCCACCAGAATCTGGTCAACCTCCGTACACATACAATCTAAATTCAATACTTTTAGTTTAAATAACCTTGAGACTTCTAAACTTCTCAACTCGTAACAACCCGAGAGTTCCAAGTACTCCAAACCGCGACAGGCACTAATAAAATTTCTCATGACCTCGTCATCTACATATAAGTTTTCCATATGCAGCTTTCGCAATGAAACCAACTTAATATTAGCTCGTGGGATCTTACAACGGAACAAGGTTAGCGAGGTCACAGTTGCGGAAGACAACAATATAGGAGGCAAATCATAAATCCGTCCGTTATCATCATTAAACAGAAGCAATTTCTCAATTTTGCAGTACTTGACCAACGACTCGATCCATCGGTTAAGATAACGAATAAATTCAGTATCCAGTCCAGTCACACCAAGCTGAAATTTATTTATTGTTAAACCTTGCTTTTTGCGGCTTTTTACGGTTCGGTCTACGAAAGTAAACCATGTCTTCCTCCTCCTCATCATCTTGTCAAAAGAGGCTTTCTTTTCCTTGTTATAATGTTTCTCATCACCATTCAAGTAGTGCATGCTATGGAAAAGATATCGACCGAGATCTAAATATGGGAGGGTAGTCCATACCTGGTTTAGTCTCTTCGACGAGGCTCTAAATTGCATGCAGTCTTTTGCTCCTAGAAAAGACAAGATGTGATGCAGAATAGGCTCTGGCAGCTCTGAAAGTCTGTCAAACGTTTCATTGTTTCTATCCCTTTTGAACCTCTTCTTTCCTCGCGCCATAGTGGAGATAAAAATCTTTTGTTATTATGGTGTTGAGATTGTACAGATGTAAAATAAATTGCTGAAACCACCGAACCCCAATTAGGGTTTCATAAGAGAGGGACGAGAGGAAGATGAAAGGAACGACATAAGATATAAAATATGGGCCAGTGAAAATTCCAATAAAAATCCTTATTGCTTTCTTTTTTTCAACTTATTGATGTTATTTATTCGCAGATAAATTATTTTTTATTTTTAATTTTTTGACATGGAAACCAAACAAGATAGAGCCTCATCTAGTAGTACACCCATATTGTCGAGTACTACTACAACTCTATCTCTATTCATTGAAAAGTCTCGAGCCATGTGTTCTCCACCTGTGCTTCTCGTGCACAAGCCACCTGATTTAACTGCATTTTTTTGTTGATCAAAATGAGAGATTTTAAAGAAAACAACTAACACCCATTACAACAAGAAGCTACATGATCAACTAGTGATCTAAAATTGGGAGTTAGCCACCATCTGCTATTAGGATTTAATAAGCCACTATTTTTGCAACCCAATCAGCAACATTTAAACTTCTAGCTATCCACCTGATCTTTTTTTTTTTTTTTTTTTTTTTGAGAAATTATCCACCTGATCTTGAGATTGAGTTGCTGCTTGTAATCTTTGATATCTTCAACAATAACTTTGTTGCTCCAGGGGCAGTTGGTATCACTCAAAACGCATTGAGTTAGGAGCTTGCAATCAGATAAGATGGTACATTGAGGGAGTTCTCTTGCAGGCCAGGAATCACAAGCTTTTCTCATACTGATAGCTTCATCCATAAAAAGAGAATCAGCCATTATGGAAGATCATCCACCCTCCATCACACTCCAGCCATCCTTAAAGGCAACCCAAGCCACATAAGCTCTCTTTGACATTTTATCCCAGGTAGCATCACAAAATATTACTGGAAATTGAATTTGGAAAGGCTGTTGAGTGGGGGGGAGCCTAGCAGTGTTGGAATTTGCATTATTTTTGGAGGAAAAATAGGAGAGTTGGGATTTTATGATTGCAATAGTTTGAATAGGATTGGGGTTGTATGGTTGAAGAGGTTGGCATTTCTGTGAATCCAAATATACCAACATGTCAAAGTAATTTGAGAAATAAAAAGTTCCAGAGTTGAGGAGGTGGGGTTCGAACTCAGCAAACTTCGATATCATTGAAGCAGTGTTTCATCCATTGGATAACAATCTAAATTTAATCGATTTTTTGGTAAGAAGAAGAAATAGAAACCGAAAGAAGAAATAAACTGAAATTAAAAGAAGAAATATTCCAAATACTTACAGAGTTTTGTGAACTGCTATTAATGTCAGAGACTCTCCAAAAAAATATCACGTGAGAGACAATATTGAGCATGGAATTGACGTCAAAAATCATGTGAGAGACAATCTTGAGCATGGACTCGACGTCTTAAAGGCTTATTTTCCACCACGGTACTTGTTATAACCAGCGAGTCTTCGAGCAAGAACAATGAACGAAAAAAAAAACGAGACAGTAGTTAACGTGATTCGCTAACAAATTACAACATATCCGCTAGCTACCTCCACTTCCAGAACTTGAACTTTTATTAAGAGAGAAACCGATTACTACGTACACCAGTGCCGGCCCAACCCTAAAGCAGCTGGTGCTGCTGCTTTAGGCCCACTGACTTTCAAGGCCCCCAACCCAAAGTCATATCTTAGAAAGGCAGATTTGTACTTTGGCAACATTAAAGCCATGAATAACCTGTGTGGTTTCTTCTTTCCTACTCCCTCTCTGAAAGGTTAAAAGTCCACACCTTTTATGCATTTACAACTATTAAATCCGACTATTGCTCATTGTTAATTTTTACTAATTTTCCCACTTATTCTAAAGTAATTCAAATAGTTACTTATGATGTTCAACATTTTGTTCGTTAATGTTTTTTTTATGGATATCTTCAATCAAATTAATAATTATTGTTGAAAATATGCATCTACTTTGTATTGGAGAAACATATTGAAAATACCATTAACAGTGATCTTCTACTGTAACTAAAATTAAAAGTTATTTTTCTACCATTGAAATTTTTGAACGTATGCTGGTCTTATTTAAATGCTATCGTAAATAAACAAATAAAAATGTACATGATTTAGAAAATTGGAATGTATAAAATTATATATATAATATAATTAATGATATATCATATCTCTCTATCATATAATATTTTTTTAACTGAGGGCCTCATTTCCTCTGTCCGCTTTAGGCCCCGAGAGATCCAGGGCCGGCCCTGACGTACACTACACCAAATCTGTTGGGGATAAAACTTGGTTTAGTCTAATAGCTAAAAAGGCCCAAGCTTAAGTTTGTGCAGAAGAAAGGTAAAACCTTTCTAAAGCCGGTTAAGAATGTTTCTACTACCACAGTAAGAGTGGCCTAAGAGCATCTCCAATGGAACTAGCTATAATTTATTTATAATTTAATCAAAATTGTAGTTTTTTAGTTTAGCTCTCCAGAAATTTCAGTGTGTGCTCCAATGCTATTATGTAAATGTTGGATTTGGATCCTCTCCAGTCCAATCTTCCTACAGTCCCTGCAGCCTATTATTGACCGTCGGATCAAGAACTGAGATTGCGACACCTGGCACAAAATTTTCTCTACTAACTGGACTGACGAAGGAGAGTCACGGCCGTTAGAGGAGAGAGGAGAGAACTGTTTCTTCCTTCCGCAAAATGGTGGCTTGGCTTCTGTTATCCGTAAATCAATTGAGGAATCAAACTGATAGTTAGTGAATTACTGGTATTTGAAGAATCACAATCAATCAAGAGTAATCCACATCAGAGAACACTTGTTATTCATAGATCAGAACAAACAGCAATGATGAAGAATCAATGGAGTTCTAAAAAAAATGAACTCCAAAACATGATTAGTTCCCGGCGTCCAGCAACTGACGATCTGATGATCTATGAGAAGTATCGTTCAAAATTTAGATAAAATCAATGATTCACTGTTTGTGTTCTCTATCAAACAAAATCTACAATTCGACGGAGCTCCGAGCATGAAATATTCTGTTGAACATAACTCAGAGCACCAATTATGAATCGATGCTGTGATCGATGTTACCGTCGTAAACTAAAAAGGTCGAAGATGTTGATAGAGCTGGAGATGGGTTTCAGGCATGGAGGGTTTCTCTCTCCCCTATTAACGTCTGTGATTCTCCGTCGTTAGTTTTGTTAGTAGGCAAATCTCTGTGCCAGGTGTCGCAATCCCAGTTCTTGATCCGACGGTCAATAATAGGCTGCAGGGACTGTAGGAAGATTGGACTGGAGAGGATCCAAATCCGTAAATGTTAGCTAAATTCATTTCAAATTGAAACTACTTTTTGAACAAACTATAACGGCTATATTTTTTAAGAGATGAAATCATCATATACATCTCACAAATAGTAACAACCAAATCAGTTTTGTTAAGATTACAACAACTACATTATTTGAATACATACACTATAAATGAAGGGATCAATGATTGTATGTTTTGTGCAAATCCTTCTCAAAATGTCTCGTATTGGTTTAATTTCTTCTCTTTTGTGTGATTCCGATTCTGACGGCGAGTTGGAAAATTTGGCCATAACAATTTTTTTGAAAAATCGGAGTGAAAAGAAGAAGAAACATGGTGGCTCCGTTTCAGGTCGAAGGTACGTGTGGAGAGAATAAAAATATTAAAGTTTAGAACCCTAATAATATGTAATCCACAAACAGAACCACTCTGACAGGAGAAACATGGTGATAGAGGACCTCGCAAACTACTCTAAGATATAGACGAGATTAGCATCAAGATCTTATATAACATGTATGCACCAAGCTAATTTCCTAGAGGATAATCAAATGCAAAGGGGATGATAACCTTTCATGTATGCTGCGTTTACTTCATGCGTTTACTTCCTGCGTTTACTTGCTGAATGAGATTTTGGCTAAGGGGTAATCGTACGATTACCTCCATGTAATCGTACGATTACTTCTGGGCAACCACCACCAAAACTCCATCTTCTTGCTCTTTTTTCCCGTCGTCTTCACTCCCCGAGCATTCCTTTGAGCCTCAAACTTTTCCGAAGTTCACTTTTGCTCCAATGTCACGTCCCGAGCTCCCGGTTCCTGAAAATCACAACACGAAACATACCGGAAGATCAAACGTGATAAAATATAGTCAAAATTACCGCAAAAAGTGCCCGAACTCATCATTTACATGCAAAGACTCAACATACTCCAAGTTTAGCAAGAAATGGTCCGAAATCCATTAAAATGCATAGGAATGCACGCAAAACGATAAGGAAACATATACGAATCTAACTCCAAATATGGAGTTATCAGCCCACGTCAGCTGATTCGGGTCATCCTCCGCTGAGGTGGCTGCTGAGTGGATTAGTTTGTTACTTATTTCCTTTTATAATGTAATGACCCCATCAGTTAATTACAATAGCAGTAGTAATATATATGGATGTAATTCATTTCCAAGTTCATTATGAATATCAGATATTTAATCCAATCTCTTCTCTGTCAAATTCTTCTCCGATTCTTCATACTCTTCTTTAAATTCTTCAATCTAGGTCAGGAATCAACCAATTCCTGACATGCGGCGGCGAAGGTTCTCTCTGAGGAACGAGAGAAGATAATTTTGAGAATGAAAAATTAGAACGGTGGAAAGACCCATTTTTATTAGGAACTGGGTACTTCGGGTACCAGTCGGGTACATCGGGTACACCATACCCGTGAGAGTTTTTCACATACCGGTGCCCGAACCCGCCCGAACCGCATTAACACATGCCCGATTCTTTACCCGTTCGGGTATGGGTCGGGCCTTACCCGATTTTAATACCCGAACTGCCATCCCTATGGACAACCACCTTAGTGACTGGTAGTGCACCAAAATTTTGACAAGAGTTCAATGTAATATAGCTCGCGAGGTCTTCGCCAGTTTTTCCCTTAAAAAAGGAAGAACAGTGATCATAATCCAGGAACTACACATCTTATTAGCTCTTACAGTTATGAGAAAAGCAGATGATATATTACTACAAGATAAACTAGCATTGAAAGCAGGTTCTGGCAGGCTTTAAGGGACAGAATTTGAGCAACTCTAATGGTATCTCTGAAGACATGCTGGATCCTGAAGAATTTTAAGCTATAACTCCACTAGAACATTGATAGAAGGAGAGATGAGTAGTATCGGCATGCCATTTCTTCTTTTCTAGATTCCCCAACGTAGAAAAATAAATGTTGTTTCACAGTAGTTAGTTGTCTGAGAGTTGCACACTAGAAGATCACTTATCAAACAGCCAAGTCAAGGACGATTTACGCTGCTTAGTAGTACTACATAACTACATAAGCATAAAGAGTAATGGAAAATTTTGCGTACAAAGAACACATTATCTTGAGGACTAAAGGAAAACAGTGGCTACTGTCAGCTTGTCAAGTCCGGCTCATTAAAGCTTGGTTAAAGTCACGATTTCTAGTGTTCGTTAATTCCAAGCATTCCACAGTTCATGGAGGTCCAAAGGAACCATCAATATCCTCCAAGAGCTTGGCGTTGTCAGTGAAATAAGTCCTCAAACACCTATCATCTTCGGCATCAACAGTTGCACCTTCGAGCTCGTATTTAAGATGCTTTAAAGAATGCCTCCAACATGTCTGAAAAAGATTGATACAATCACAACATCCATCCTCAATACAGGCAAACTTGTCATGGTTGAATTGAAACATAAAAGTCAATAAAAAATTAGCATAAGCCATAAATAAATCAATCAAAAAATTATAAAAGAACATAGAATATAAGAATTATGACATTTTCCATCCCTCAAAAACAAATAAATAAATATATGTCGATGTATATTATTAAGTTTATGAACAATGGCATCATACAAATCTGCGTCTACTAGCTGTGGTTGTATCAGAACGAACGATAAAAAATGTCAGGAAAAAGTGTCGATGAAAAATTACATAAACCATGACAAACCTTAGCGGAAAGTTTAACCGGATCTGAAGGTCGCTCCAAGTAATCACCGTCCATGATTAAAAGTGTTCTCAAACCAGGGGAGAACCAGAGCAAATTATTTATAACTTCCGCCATAACAGCCCTCACAGGTTTGCCAAATAAACCTTCTATCACCAACTGTTTGATATTAGGTAGTCGTGCTGCTACGTTTACCCTCTTTTCCATGGGAAATATTACTTTATGGGGAAACAAAAAAGTTGTTTAAATAGGAAGTATTTTATTTCTGCAAGAATTTTTGAAGCATAAGAAAATGAAAACATACCTTCAAAGAAAACAAACTCAGCTTCATAGTTTCTGAATAATCAAATTTACAAAGAAATTGTACCAGTTTATTAAAGGTATCTTTGTAACTAGTACTCCCACGGAGATCTTCAATGACGAGATCAACTTCTGGTATAACTAAATTTCCGCTCAGTGTAAGCTGCGACAAATAACCCCTATAATAGAATCGCTTTATATTGGGAGCATCAATTTTGGCCTCACAAAATCCACGATGAAAACCAAATAACTCAAACAAGGCCAGACTCTTCAAAGAGCGACTCGAAATCTCAATATCTTCTAAGTGGAGTCGCCCCAAACGTAAAACTTCAAGGACCAGAAGGTTTGAAACAAGATCTGCCAAGTATCTAGGAGTGATCGCATGACCAAGTAACTGTAAATTCTTTAGATTGCATGTGCACGTGATTGTAAAGTTGATCTTATGGGGAGAGTCATCCCCCCAGTACTTCAACTTCTCTAGATTAGGAGCTTCCACCAGAATCTGGTCAACCTCCGTACACATACAATCTAAATTCAAAACTTTTAGTTTACATAACCTTGAGACTTCTAAACTTCTCAACTCGTAACAACCCGAGAGTTCCAAGTACTCCAAACCGCGACAGGCACTAATAAAATTTCTCATGACCTCGTCATCTACATATAAGTTTTCCATATGCAGCTTTCGCAATGAAACCAACTTAATATTAGCTCGTGGGATCTTACAACGGAACAAGGTTAGCGAGGTCACAGTTGCGGAAGACAACAATATAGGAGGCAAATCATAAATCCGTCCGTTATCATCATTAAACAGAAGCAATTTCTCAATTTTGTAGTACTTGACCAACGACTCGATCCATCGGTTAAGATAACGAATAAATTCAGTATCCAGTCCAGTCACACCAAGCTGAAATTTCTTTATTGTTCAACCTTGTTTTTTGCGGCTTTTTACGGTTCGGTCTACGAAAGTAAACCATGTCTTCCTCCTCCTCATCATCTTGTCAAAAGAGGCTTTCTTTTCCTTGTTATAATGTTTCTCATCACCATTCAAGTAGTGCATGCTATGGAAAAGATATCAATCGAGATCTAAGTATGGGAGGGTAGTCCATACCTGGTTTAGTCTCTTCGACGAGGCTCTAAATTGCATGCAGTCTTTTGCTCCTAGAAAAGAGAAGATGTGATGTAGAATAGGCTCTGGCAGCTCTGAAAGTCTGTCAAACGTTTCATTGTTTCTATCCATTTTGAACCTCTTCTTTCCTCGCGCCATAGTGGAGATAAAAATCTTTTGTTATTATGGTGTTGAGATTTTACAGATGTAAAATAAATTGCTGAAACCACCGAACCCCAATTAGGGTTTCATAAGAGAGGGACGAGAGGAAGATGAAAGGAACGACATAAGATATAAAATATGGGCCAGTGAAAATTCCAATAAAAATCCTTATTGCTTTCTTTTTTTTTCAACTTATTGAGGTTATTTACTCGCAGATAAATTATTTTTTATTTTTAATTTTTTTACATGGAAACCAAACAAGACAGAGCCTCATCTAGTAGTACGCCCATATTGTCGAGTACTACTACAACTCTATCTCTATCCATTGAAAAGTCTCGAGCCATGTGTTCTCCACCTGTGCTTCTCGTGCACAAGCCACCCGATTTAACTGCATTTTTTTGTTGTTGATCAAAATGAGAGATTTTAAAGAAAACAACTAACACCCATTACAACAAGAAGCTACATGATCAACTAGTGATCTAAAATTGGGAGTTAGCCACCAGCTGCTATTAGGATTTAATAAGCCACTATTTTTAGCAACCCAATCAGCAACATTTAAACTTCTAGCTATCCACCTGATCTTTTTTTTTTTTTTTTTTGAGAAATTATCCACCTGATCTTGAGATTGAGTTGCTGCTTGTAATCTTTGATATCTTCAACAATAACTTTGCTACTCCAGAGGCAGTTGGTATCACTCAAAACGCATTGAGTTAGGAGCTTGCAATCAGATAAGATGGTACATTGAGGGAGTTCTCTTGCAGGCCAGGAATCACAAGCTTTTCTCATACTGATAGCTTCATCCATAAAAAGAGAATCAGCCATTATGGAAGATCATCCACCCTCCATCACACTCCAGCCATCCTTAAAGGCAACCCAAGCCACATAAGCTCTCTTTGACATTTTATCCCAGGTAGCATCACAAAATATTACTGGAAATTGAATTTGGAAAGGCTGTTGAGTGGGGGGGAGCCTAGCAGTGTTGGAATTTGCATTATTTTTGGAGGAAAAATAGGAGAGTTGGGATTTTATGATTGCAATAGTTTGAATAGGATTGGGGGTTGTATGGTTGAAGAGGTTGGCATTTCTGTGAATCGAAATATACCAACATGTCAAAGTAATTTGAGAAATAAAAAGTTCCAGAGTTGAGGAGGTGGGGTTCGAACTCAGCAAACTTCGATCTCATCGAAGCAGTGTTTCATCCATTGGGTAACAATCTAAATTTAATCAATTTTTTGGTAAGAAGAAGAAATAGAAACCGAAAGAAGAAATAAACTGAAATTAAAAGAAGAAATATTCCAAATACTTACAGAGTTTTGTGAACTGCTATTAATGTCAGAGACTCTCCAAAAAAATATCACGTGAGAGACAATCTTGAGCATGGACTTGACGTCAAAAATCATGTGAGAGACAATCTTGAGCATGGACTCGACGTCTTAAAGGCTTATTTGCCACCACGATACTTGTTATAACCTGGGAGTCTTCGAGCAAGAACAATGAACGAAAACAAAAACGAGACAGTAGTTAACGTGATTCGCTAACAAATTACAACATATCCGCTAGCTACCTCCACTTCCAGAACTTGAACTTTTATTAAGAGAGAAACCGATTACTACGTACACCAGTGCCGGCACAACCCTAAAGCAGCTGGTGCTGCTGCTTTAAGCCCAGTGACTTTCAAGGCCCCCAACCCAAAGTCATATCTTAGAAAGGCAGATTTGTACTTTGGCAACATTAAAGCCATGAATAACCTGTGTGTTTTCTTCTTTCCTACTCCCTCTCTGAAAGGTTTAAACTCCACACCTTTTATGCATTTACAACTATTAAATCCGACTATTGCTCATTGTTAATTTTTACTAATTTTCCCACTTATTCTAAAGTAATTCAAATAGTTACTTATGATGTTCAACATTTTGTTCGTTAATGTTTTTTTTTTATGGATATCTTCAATCAAATTAATAATTATTGTTGAAAATATGCAACTACTTTGTATTGGAGAAACATATTGAAAATACAATTAACAGCGATCTTCTACTGTAACTAAAATTAAAAGTTATTTTTCTACCATTGAAATTTTTGAACGTATGCTGGTCTTATTTAAATGCTATCGTAAATAAACAAATAAAAATGTACATGATTTATAAAATTGGAATGTATAAAATTATATATAAAATATAATTAATGATATATCATATCTCTCTATCATATAATATTTTCTTAACTGAGGGCCTCATTTCCTCTGTCCGCTTTAGGCCCCGAGAGATCCAGGGCCGGCCCTGACGTACACTACACCAAATCTGTTGGAGATAAAACTTGGTTTAGTCTAATAGCTAAAAAGGCCCAAGCTTAAGTTTGTGCAGAAGGAAGGTAAAACCTTTCTAAAGCCGGTTAAGAATGTTTCTACAACCACAGTAAGAGTGGCCTAAGAGCATCTCCAATGGAACAAACTATAATTTATTTATAATTTAATCAAAATTGTAGTTTTTCATTTGAGCTCTCAGAAATTTCAGTGTGTGCTCCAATGCTATTATGTAAATGTTAGCTAAATTCATTTCAAATTGAAACTACTTTTTGAACAAACTATAACGGCTATATTTTTTAAGAGATGAAATCATCATATACATCTCACAAATAGTAACAACCAAATCTGTTTTATTAAGATTACAACGACTACATTATTTGAATACATACACTATAAATGAAGGGATCAATGATTGTATGTTTTGTGCAAATCCTTCTCAAAATGTCTCGTATTGGTTTAATTTCTTCTCTTCTGTGTGATTCCGATTCTGACGGCGAGTTGGAAAATTTGGCCATAACAATTTTTTTGAAAAATCGGAGTGAAAAGAAGAAGAAACATGGTGGCTCCGTTTCAGGTCGAAGGTACGTGTGGAGAAAATAAAAAATTAAAGTTTAGAACCCTAATAATATGTAACCCACAAACAGAACCACCCTGACAGGAGAAACATGGTCATAGAGGACCTCGCAAACTACTCTAAGATATAGACCAGATTAGCATCAAGATCTTATATAACATGTATGCACCAAGCTAATTTCCTAGAGGATAATCAAATGCAAAGGGGATGATAACCTTTCAAGCAGACTCTTTGAGGCCGTATCATCTTTATTGGTTAATGATGAGATTCCAGTGACCAAATGTCTCAAAACAGGTATGTTTTGTGTAACTCATTCTAAGCTTAAACAGAAGGTCCATGACTGCAGCAATTGAGGATACATGAAAAATGATCGCCTCAAATCATGCGAAAGATTGACAGAATTATTGGCAAAAGAATAAACAGAACTGGATGTCAAAACAAAGGTTTAATCCTGAACCTGGTTATTGACTTCTTTTTCATGATTTTGGCCATGTCCAGTACTCATTACTTGCAAATAATGTCTTCTCCCTTGGGATGCCTCCTTCCAAAAGATGGCCGATAATACGCAATCCTGAAAACAGATTAGACCCGTTATCAATTGCCATGCATACAACTTTAAAGAAAACAAAAATTCAAGAAAGGTTCTTTCTACTTCTATCTGCAACTTTAAACTATATATTTTTTCTAGAATCAATGAAACTAAGCATCCTTCATTCTTTTTTTTCCTTTCATTTTCCATTCACAGCAACATTCATGGTTCCACAAGCCACATGCAAACACACTTGATCAAAAACTCAATTAATCAAACAAGGAGAAAAAAAACAACTTTGACATTCAAGCCAGAAGTTCACCAAAACAGTCAATTCAATCAGCTATCGCCTATCCAGATACAAAATACTACTCACTACTACTAAGTTTTGCCAATCCTACAATGAAATACCCCGTTTTGTGACTACGGGTATTTTGTGATATTATTATATGTGTTGGTAAGTTAATTTAATTATAGAGAGTTAATTCTAATGCTTTGAGAGTATGGGGGAACTTTGTGACTTTAATCAAAGGTTTTAGTGTCTTTTACTTGAGCTTGGGGGAGGTGTTTGTCTTTTGGCAAAACTAAGGGGAAATAAGTGTCTTTTGACCTAACTTTTCTTCCTACATAAAAGTTTCCTAATTCGAGAGGGTTTCTTACTTATGAAGTTGACTTTATTTCCAACTCTCATAAAACCCTCATTCTCCCTATTTTTCTCTAACTCTCTCACGTCTCCCTCACTCTACCCGTCCCTCTCTCTCTCTCTCGTCTCTCTTGTGACCGACGGCAGCCACCCACACCGCCGCCGCCGCTCCCTCTCTTTTCCGGCAAGGTATTATCTCTCTCTCTCTCTCTCTCTTTTCTTTTCTTTCTTTCTCTTTTTCTTTCTCTCTTTCTTTCTCTCTATCTCCGTCCGTCTCTCTCTCCGTCCGCCTCCATGGGCGGCGGGTTTGAGTTGTTTTGTTTCTTCTTTTCTTTTCTCTTGTTGATCTCTTGATCTTGTGATCACTTGTTCATGATTCATGTATGTTGCATGTAATCTCTAAATTTCAGTTTGTTATGGTTAGGATCATTGTTCATGGATTCGTAGGATTGATTATCAAGTTTTAGGGTTTACCATGTTCTTGGGTGTTGGGAAGAAACCCTAGTTTGGAAGAGAAGTTTGATTAAACGATTTGGGTGTTTGAATGATCATAATAGGTGGATAACAATCTGATTTGAATGTGGGAATCATGTTATATTAGGTTTAGTATGATTATAGGATGAATTAGATGCTTGGGGGAAAAGTTTCATGAAGATTGACAATTCCTGTATTGATATTTTGAATGAAGTTGGAAACTTGAAACTAGTGTAACTTTTGATTCAGGAATCGAAATTAAGATCCGTTTGAGGCTAAACTTATTATTTCGAACGTTTTGAATCCAATGGAACTGTTTTTAGACCATGATCTGTTTGGGAAACTTAGGTAATAGATTTGATGGAGTTATGGTAGATTATGTATGCTTTAGGTTAGGGGATTTTGAAGAAAATCTTTGGGTCTTATTTTGGAGCATGAATTGAATGAGATGTTGGGTAAGTGTTAGAACCCTAAACTATTGACTATCATATGCATGTAATTAGTATAGCAAGTATATTGCTAGAGTATTGGTTTGATTAGCATATTGTTATGTGTAGGTAACGAGTTCGTCGACGACGAGTACATAGAGTACGTTGATTGATTGCTATAGTTGGAATTTGCTTTGAGGTAAGTAAATATGCCAAGCCTAGTGTGCTTATCTCTTTCGTGTCAAAACGAATTCTTGTATTTCTTTACGTCTCAAAATGTGTTTATGTGACGTGACATGCAATATGTGATTTCTACTTGATAAATGTTTTTCTTGGAAATATCACCATGTTAATGATAATGCATTAATACGTAAAGTGGAATAGTTGTGCGGGGACATTTATTATTATTGTGGTATGGTTACCATTGGCATTGGACGGTTTGATCTCGGTCTTCCGTTTCAATTTATTTTTATTTAATCCGGTTGCAAGTCCCCGGATAGCTCCCTGTACTCACTCCTCTGGACGTTAGATTCTTTGGGGGTGTCGACACTTAAGGTCTTGGATGCTTGCGAGATGGTTTGGTTTCCCCCGTCACAACGAATTAATAATGGATTTTTGGTTTTTGTTAACGGAAAGAAGTTAACAATGGATTTTGGTTTTTCCTAATGATTATGGAAATGGATTTGGAAATATTGTGGAATTGGAAACTCTTATGTTTTAATACAAGAGTCAACTTTATTACCGCTGTGTTTGCGAAAAACTCTTACTTATAAATGAGTCATTGATTTATAACTATCCATCATCGTTTTACATGTTTGGATGTTTATTTACCAGTATTTCATGCTGATTTTGTATTGTGGTGTTTCTTTTTGATTCCGCACCAGAGGTTTAGAAGATGGTTATCTGGCGTAGAAGGGTACGCGCATCACATGGAACAATAGTAGTAGTATTACATTTGGATTTCAATTCTTTAGTAGTTTTAACACTTTAGTTGTTATGCCGGTTTGTGGCTAGGATGTTGATTTTTAATAATGCAACGTTTTAATGACATTTAATTATTATATGTGGATGTTTTGTGCTTGCGAACCATGTTATAAAATCTCCTTGTATCCGGGCACCTCTCGGGTACGGAATGACATCCCCGGGTCTCCGGCTTGGGCCATTTGTGGGTGTTACAGGTGGTATCAGAGCCGGCATTCCAAAAAGGAATTTGAAACTTGTTAGGGCAACTAAAATGAATATAGGAGAATAACTTAAAATTTGACGAGCCGTGGGAATTTGGGTAGTATGGATAGGATTATTATGTGTAAGTGTTTAGAAAATAGGATAGAAAGCAAGTACTTCCACCCACCCATCCCTAACTAAGAGCCTTAGTCTATCCAAGATACTAAGGGATCGAATTTCTGAAGTGTTCCAATCGGATTCTAAGTTTAAGCCTACTTTTAAGAGACTTTGTTGGGAAATTTCTTCAAGAGTCTCGTGGCTATCAATTTGGAGTCTTGGAAATGATTATTAGTTGCAAAGAGTAGCTATTTCGGAGTACGGTCTATGCCTTTTAAATTAGAGATTTATTAAGTTGTTTCCTCTTGTAGATGGCTAGAACTAAGCATACAGCAAGGAAGCGTGTGTTGCCAGTTGAGAAGCACCCTGTTGTGACACGTTGGGTTGAAGGTGAAGATTTTCCAGATTTTCATGACCGCGTGGTTCAATATTGTGAAGATAGATTCCAAGCCTTAGATTTTCCTCGGTATAGAAATCCAGCTTTTCAGGCTTACTGTATGGTGAATGCGTTACCTATGAAACCCATGTTTGGAGAAATTATTACAAATTATAGCAACATCATGGGCAGGATGAACCGTCTGAATGATAGGGGTTATCGTTGCCAAGGTGAATGGACGGTAAGTGCAGATTTTATATGCAAGTTGTTGATGGAGACTTATCTTAAGTGGCAAAGTTATACAGTTATTAAGATAGAGTCCAGTGATGAAGAAGACGTGATCTACATAAGCTCTAGTGATGAAAAAGAGGTGATTATTATAGACTCTAGTGACGATGAGGAAGTCGAAGAAGATCCAATGGAAGATGTCGATGAATACCCCGAAATTGAAGAAGATCCCATGGAGTATGAAGAAAGTGAAGAAGACCCGAGTGAAGATGAAGAGCACGTGTATGATCCCAATGAAGAGAAAGATATGGATGAAAGCGATGAGGATGATGATTAAGCTTGTTAGAGTTCTTTATATTTCCTAGACTAGATGCTTTTAAGTTTTATTTATTAGTTTGAATAAGGCTATGGAGCCAAGCAACATTTGAAGTTTTAGAACGATTCTTGAATAGTCACTTTTGGGCTAGAGTTAAATTTTTAGCGTTTTGCTTTGGGATGAATAATGTTTACGTTTTGAGGACCCGATTTGGGGAGTTTAATAAATTTAGCTTTCTGAATTTTGGAGTATGATTTGATGGATTAGGGTTGTGTTATGCTTTGATATTATTGGTTAAGTGCCTAGAAAGTGTTCATGGAGTTAGAACGCAAAAACTTTAATCTTCGGTGTTGTTGAATCTGCGCAGCAGTGAGTTTTTGTTGTAGCAGACGTATTTAATTGTGGAGTTATTTTTCCCTGAATTTTTCCCAGAAACTAGACATACTCAGGTGTCTTCAATAAAAATTTCAGCCCTATATGAGTTCTGAAGAATTAGATACGAACTTTCAAAGTTGACGGTTCAGTAGGAGAATTGCAAAGTGACTAGCTGAAGTATTTTTGATTTTTACCTGTCTTCCAGATCTTTTTTTGACCTCAAATTTTATGAAAACGTTTAGACACGTTTGGCTAACTCTGGAAGAAAGCCTAGCTCATTTTGAGAATTTTAAAGTCAGGTTAAGGCTTTTCAAAGTCAAAGTTTCTGTTCTGGTGGACTGTGACAGCAGCTATAGTATTTCCTGTGTATATTGAGTTCTACAATTGATTTTGAGTTGATTCTTCTTGATTATGAAAGTAGACTCAAATAGGGTGTTCCACACCAAAATTTACAATTTTTGCTCTATCGATTGATCCTTTTTCTAATTTTGGAAGTAGATGAAAAGATGAGACGCGATCAGCCTATGTGGAAATACATGAGTAATTGATGTAAATGATTATCAATGTGTGACATTTCTTGTTTAATTGTGCACTACATGTCATATATGCATGATTGTTTGTACTTCTTGATACTTTATAAGTAATACAATAGGCTATAGTGTAGGGATTATGACTGATAGACCACATCAATACTACACCAGGAGAAATAGTCAAGTCCCTATGGCAATCAACAACAACAACAACAGCATGGACCAATTCTTTGCCCAATTGGCTCAGAGGGCTCAGAATATGAACAATGGAGAACATAATGCAACTGATTGCGCGAAAAAAATGGCTGACACGAAATTTTAAATCATTGCCTGTAAAGTTGTCTGCAATGAGGATCCTGTTGAGCTCGAAAATTGGATCGATGAGATGGATAAGGTCCTCGAGCTAGTTCAGTGCCCTGAAGACCGCAAGGTCGTTTCCGCGGCATTCTACTTGAAGAACGAAGCTAACACATGGTGGAGAAGCGCACGTCATAACTTTTTGGCTCAACCCAATTTCAATTGGGAAGCTCTACAAACTGCATTACGCACTCTCTTTTATCCGGACCATGTCCAGGATCAAAAGTACTTAGACTTCGTGAGTCTGACACAAGGAAACGGTTCCGTGACCGAGTACTTCAAGAAATTCATGGAATTATCCCGATTCGCAGGTCAGCTGATGCCTGATGAAGCGACTAAAGTCAGGAAGTTCATGTCTGGTCTCGAACTTCATCTGCAGAAAGACTTGATGTGCAGGACGTACGATACTCTCCAGGAAGCTTATGATAGAGCTGCAACCGTTTGGCGTATTCAAGAGGCACAAGATGAGAAGCGTGGGAAACGCAAGGTCGAGAACGCTGTGGGCTATGGAAACAATCAGAGTAGGACTATCCAAGGTAGTCAGGACAAAAGGTTTAAGCCTAACCACGGAGGAGGTAACCAAGGACAGTATCGTGGTAACAAGCAGAATAATGGAGATGAGCAACCTCGCCGTTATATCTGCAAGAAGTGTCAACAAAACCATCCAGGAAAGGACTGCCAAGGAAACCTTGTAAACTGCCACAACTGCGGCAGGAAAGGTCATCGTGCTTTTGAGTGCCGATTGAAACCAAATGGAAACCAGCAAGGGAACTAAGGAGGCAATTACCAAGGAAACCGACAGTTCAACAACAATCAGGGCGGAAACCGGAACTATGGAAACTACAACAACCAGAATAATGGAGGCAACAATTATGGTAGGCAGCAAGTGAACAACCAAGGCAATGGAAGGAACAATGGAGCTCAGAACGGGAATAGGAACAACAACGCTCCAACGAACGCCAACAACAATGGGACTGGAACGGCAGGAACTACCACACAGAACGGGAATGTTGCAAGGATCGCTGTCATGAGCAGGACTGAAGCGAAAGCAGCAAATGGAGTAGTCACTGGTACATTTCTTGTTCATGATCAACCAGCTTTTACTCTATTTGATTCCGGAGCATCGTATTCATTTATTTCATCATCATTTGTGGAAAAATTGAGTCTCAATAAGCCGTCTAGAATATCCATCCCCGTAGCTACCCCAACCGGTCATGTAACAGTATGTGACGCCATTTTTGAAGGAGTAGAAGTTAAGATTTCGGCTAGTACCCTACCAGCAAACCTGATACGGTTTGATCTTGGAGGAATAGATGTTATCTTGGGAATGCATTGGCTGGGTAAATATCGAGCAGTAATAGACTGTCATGATCAGAAGATAAGGATTAAAGGTCCAAAAGGAGAAAAAGTTTCTTACCGTGGTATCACAAAGGAACCATGTATTCGACTAGTGTCAGCTTTGACCATAGTCAACCAAGTGAAGAAGGGTAATAGTGCTTATTTATGTTATGTTCAAGACATGTCTAAGAAGGAGAATGTGCTAGAAGAGATACCAATAGTTAGAGATTTTCCCGATGTGTTCCCGGACGAAATTCCAGGAATGCCACCTAGAAGGGAGATCGAATTCACTATGGACTTAGCACCTGGAACAGCTCCAATTTCAAAAGCACCGTACAGAATGGCGCTAGTAGAGTTGAAAGAACTAAAAGATCAGTTGCAAGAGCTACTTCAAAAGGGTTACATAAGGCCGAGTGTTTCCCCTTGGGGAGCACCGGTATTGTTTGTGAAGAAGAAAGACAGAAGCTTGAGGTTGTGCATTGACTATAGGGAGTTGAATAGCGCAACAATCAAGAACAAATACCCTTTACCCTGAATTGACGACTTGTTTGATCAGTTACAAGGGGCGAGCGTTTTCTCAAAGATAGACTTGAGATCATGGTATCACCAGCTTCGAGTAGCCGAGAAGGACATACCGAAGACAGCCTTTAGAACGAGGTATGGACACTACGAGTTTACAGTTATGCCTTTTGGTCTAACCAATGCTCCTGCAGTATTTATGGATCTAATGAATCGTGTAATGAGGACGTTTCTAGATCGTTTCGTGGTCGTCTTTATTGATGACATCCTTGTTTATTCAAAGAGCGAGGAAGAACATGAAGAACATCTCAAGGAAGTGCTAGAAACTTTGAGACATGAGAAGTTATATGCTAAACTCTCGAAGTGTGAGTTTTGGCTAAAACATGTTCCATTTTTGGGTCACATAATTTCCAAGGAAGGAATATCCGTGGATCCAGGAAAGATTTCAGCAGTGAAAGATTGGCCTACTCCGAAGAATGTGTCTGAAGTAAGAAGTTTTCTCGGATTAGCAGGATATTACAGGCGTTTCGTGAAGGATTTCTCGAAGATCGCTAGACCGCTTACTACACTAAAAAGAAGACGGTACGGTATAAGTGGGGCGAAGATTGTGAAGAAGCATTCCAGACATTGAAGGAAAAGTTGACGTCAGCACCTGTGTTGGCTTTACCCAATGATTCTGGCGAGTTTGACGTTTACAGTGATGCATCGAAGAAGGGTTTAGGATGCGTGCTTATGCAAGAAAGGAAAGTTATTGCCTATGCTTCAAGACAACTGAAAACTCATGAAGAGAACTATGCTACGCATGATTTAGAACTTGCAGCAATAGTATTCGCATTAAAGATATGGAGACATCATTTGTATGGATCTGTGTGTAGATTGTATACGGATCATAGCAGTCTAAAGTACATCTTCACGCAGAAAGAGCTAAACAACAGGCAAAGACGTTGGTTAGAAGTTATAAAGGATTACGATTTGCGTATCCAATACCATGAAGGGAAGGCAAACGTAGTAGCTGATGCGTTAAGCCGAAAATCGAGCCATACTTTGGATACCATGCTAGTTTTGCCAGATCGGCTATGCCGAGAGTTCCGAAAACTTGGAATTGAAGTAGTGAAACAAGGCGGAGTAAATAATATCCTTGGGAATATGACAGTTGTGCCAGATGTCTTAGAAGAAATAAGGAGCAACCAGCCAGGAGATGTGAAGCTGGAAAGGATAAAGAAGAAGATTGCAGAAGGCCAAGAAAAAGATTTCAAGATCCATGAAGATGGAAGTATTCGTTACAAGGGAAGATGGTGTGTACTGCATAAGTGTATGGAGACTAAGGAGAAGTTGATGCGAGAACAACACACCCTATTCAGTACATCCAGGAGGTGACAAACTCTATAAGGACATGAAAAAGATGTTTTGGTGGCCTAACATGAAGAAAGAAGTAGCAGAATTTGTGGCAAAATGTCTAACTTGTCAAAAGGTGAAGTTTGAACATAAGAGAATGGGAGGCTTAGTTCAACCATTAGACGTCCCAGTTTGGAAGTGGGATTCTATTTCGATGGATTTCGTAACTGCTTTACCGACATCAAAGAATGGACTGAATCAGATTTGGGTCGTAGTTGACAGATTGACCAAGACAGCAAGGTTCATTCCGATGAAAGACACTTGGAATATGGAACAAAGAGTTGATGCGTATATGAAGAACATTGTGAGATATCATGGAGTACCAAGCTCTATAGTTTCCGACAGAGATCCCAATTTTCTTTCTCACTTTTGGAAAGCACTCCAGGAGGCATTGGGAACTCAGCTGAAGTTTAGCACGGCATTTCACCCGGCTACAGATGGACAAACCGAAAGAACAATTCAAACGTTGGAAGATATGCTAAGATCGTGTGTTATGGATTTTCAAGGTTCATGGGTTGATAGATTACCTTTGATAGAATTCTCCTACAATAACAGTTATCACGCCAGTATTGGAATGGCACCACATGAGGCGTTGTATGGAAGGAAGTGTAGAACACCATTGTGTTGGAACGACATAAGTGAGACGATAGTAATTGGTCCACAACTTATCGAAGAGATGACAGATCAAGTGAGACTTATACAGCAACGAATGAAGGCAGCCCAGGATAGACAGAAATCCTACGCGGATCAGAAAAGAAGACCATTGGAATTTCAAGTTGGAGAAAAAGCATTTCTTAAAGTTTCGCCGACTAAAGGAGTCATGAGGTTCAATCAGAAAGGAAAGTTGAGCCCGAAATTCATTGGACCATATGATGTTATAGAAAAGATTGGAGAAGTGGCTTATCGATTGGATTTACCATCGAATTTGGGTCGTGTTCACAACGTATTTCACGTGTCGTAGCCGAAGAAGTATATGCCTGATGCATCTCATGTATTAGATCCCGAACCAGTAGAACTGGACCCGTCTTTGAGTTATGAAGAACATCCTGTCAAGATCTTAGACACCAAGACAAGAAACACCTGTAACAAGAGTGTCAAGATTGTAAAAGTCTTATGGACAAACCACCTCACTGAAGAGGCAACTTGGGAAGCAGAAGATGATATGAGGAAGAAGTACCCTCACCTGTTTGAAGAGGTACCTTGAGTTACGAGGATGTCACTCCTCTAAGGGGGAGAGGATGTAATCCTTCGTTTTTCTTTAATACAGTACTACTTATAGTATATTGCATATCATTCATGACCTTAGGTTGCATTTCGTAGTTGTACCATTGAGGGAAGGTGCATACAGGGCCGGCCCTGGATCTCTCGGGGCCTAAAGCGGACAGAGGAAATGAGGCCCTCAGTTAAAAAAATATTATATGATAGAGAGATATGATATATCATTAATTATATTTTATATATAATTTTATACATTCCAATTTTCTAAATCATGTACATTTTTATTTGTTTATTTTTCTATAGCTTTTTTTATATTTTTTTTTTTTTTTTTTTTTTATTTTTTTTTTTTTTTTTTTTTTTTTATTCTTTTTCTATTATTCTTTTTTTTTATGTTTTTGTATATATATTTATCTTTTATATTTATGTTATAGGTTATTATAGATCACTGTTATATGGTATTTTTTCTATATGGTTTAATATGTTTCTCCAATACAAAGTAGGTGCATATTTTCAGCAATAATTATTAATTTGATTGAAGATATCCATAAAAAAAAACATTAACGAACAAAATGTTGAACATCATAAGTAACTATTTGAATTACTTTAGAATAAGTGGGAAAATTAGTAAAAATTAACAATGAGCAATAGTCGGATTTATTGTAAATGCATAAAAGGTGTGGAGTTTAAACCTTTCAGAGAGGGAGTAGGAAAGAAGAAAACACACAGGTTATTCATGACTTTAATGTTGCCAAAGTACAAATCTGCCTTTCTAGGATATGACTTTGGGTTGGGGCCTTGAAAGTCAGTGGGCCTAAAGCAGCAGCACAAGCTGCTTTAGGGTTGGGCCGGCACTGGGTGCATACCTTATTGAGGTTAAGAGTTTAGTTTACACTTCAAGGACGATTTTTCATGAAGGAGGGAGGTTTTGTGCTTAAACTTCGAGGACGAAGTTCTCTTTAAGGAGGGAATGATGAAATACCCCGTTTTGTGACTACGGGTATTTTGTGATATTATTATAAGTGTTGGGAAATTAATTTAATTATAGAGAGTTAATTCTAATGCTTTGAGAGTTTGGGGGGAACTTTGTGACTTTAATCAAAGGTTTTAGTGTCTTTTACTTGAGCTTGGGGGAGGTGTTTGTCTTTTGGCAAAACTAAGGGGAAATAAGTGTCTTTTGACCTAACTTTTCTTCCTAAATAAAAGTTTCCTAATTCGAGAGGGTTTCTTACTTATGAAGTTGACTTTATTTCCAACTCTCATAAAACCCTCATTCTCCCTATTTTTCTCTAACTCTCTCACGTCTCCCTCACTCTACCCGTCCCTCTCTCTCTCTCTCGTCTCTCTTGTGACCGACGGCAGCCACCCACACCGCCGCTGCCGCTCCCTCTCTTTTCCGGCAAGGTATTATCTCTCTCTCTCTCTCTCTCTCTCTCTCTCTCTCTCTCTCTCTCTCTCTTTTCTCTTTTATTTCTTTCTCTTTTTCTTTCTCTCTTTCTTTCTCTCTATCTCCGTCCGTGTCTCTCTTCGTCCGTCCCATGGGCGGCGGGTTTGAGTTGTTTTGTTTCTTCTTTTCTTTTCTCTTGTTGATCTCTTGATCTTGTGATCACTTGTTCATGATTCATGTATGTTGCATGTAATCTCTAAATTTCAGTTTGTTATGGTTAGGATCATTGTTCATGGATTCGTAAGATTGATTATCAAGTTTTAGGGTTTATCATGTTCTTGGGTGTTGGGAAGAAACCCTAATTTGGAAGAGAAGTTTGATTAAACGACTTGGGTGTTTGAATGATCATAATAGGTGGATAACAATCTGATTTGAATGTGGGAATCATGTTATATTAGGTTTAGTATGATTATAGGATGAACTAGATGCTTGGGGGAAAAGTTTCATGAAGATTGACAATTCCCGTATTGATATTTTGAATGAAGTTGGAAACTTGAAACTAGTGTAACTTTTGATTCAGGAATCGAAATTAAGATCCGTTTGAGGCTAAACTTATTATTTCAAACGTTTTGAATCCAATGGAACTGTTTTTAGACCATGATCTGTTTGGGAAATTGAGGTAATAGATTTGGTGGAGTTATGGTAGATTATATATGCTTTAGGTTTGGGGATTTTGAAGCAAAGCTTTGGGTCTTATTATGGAGCATGAATTGAATGAGATGTTGGGTAAGTGTTACAACCCTAAACCATTGACTATCATATGCATGTAATTAGTATAGTAAGTATATTGCTAGAGTATTTGTTTGATTAGCATATTGTTATGTGTAGGTAACGAGTTCGTCGACGACAAGTACGTAGAGTAGTTGATTGATTGCTATAGTTGGAATTTGTTTTGAGGTAAGTAAATATGCCAAGCCTAGTGTGCTTATCTCTTTCGTGTCAAAACGAATTCTTGTATTTCTTTACGTCTCAAAATGTGTTTATGTGACGTGACATGCAATATGTGATTTCTACTTGATAAATGTTTTTATTGGAAATATCACCATGTTAATGATAATGCATTAATACGTAAAGTGGAATAGTTGTGCGGGGACATTTATTATTATTGTGGTATGGTTACCATTGGCATTGGACGGTTTGATCTCGGTCTTCCGTTTCAATTTATTTTTATTTAATCCGGTTGCAAGTCCCCGGATAGCTCCCTGTACTCACTCCTCTGGACGCTAGATTCTTTGGGGGGTGTCGACACTTAAGGTCTTGGATGCTTGCGAGATGGTTTGGTTTCCCGCGTCACAACGAATTAATAATGGATTTTTGGTTTTTGTTAACGGAAAGAAGTTAACAATGGATTTTGGTTTTTCCTAATGATTATGGAAATGGATTTGGAAATATTGCGGAATTGGGAACTCTTATTTTTTAATACAAGAGTCAACTTTATTACCGCTGTGTTTGTGAAAAACTCTTACTTATAAATGAGTCATTGATTTATAACTATCCATCATCGTTTTACATGTTTGGATGTTTATTTACCAGTATTTCATGCTGATTTTGTACTGTGGTGTTTCTTTTTGATTCCGCACCACAGGTTTAGAAGATGGTTATCTAGCGTAGAAGGGGACGCGCATCACATGGAACAATAGTAGTAGTATTACATTTGGATTTGAATTCTGTAGTAGCTTAAACACTTTAGTTGTTATGCCGGTTTGTGGCTAGGATGTTGATTTTTAATAATGCAACGTTTTAATGACATTTAATTATTATATGTGGATGTTTTGTGCTTGCGAACCATGTTATAAAATCTCATTGTATCCGGGCTCCTCTCGGGTACGGAGTGACATCCCCGGGTCTCCGGCTTGGGCCATTTGGGGGTGTTACATACAAACTGGCACAGCAAGTAAACCCAATTACGTGACGGGATTGAAAACCCATAAAAATCAAATCTTGAATCCATTGATTTAGATCAATAGCTTTTAATACTATAATGCTACCCATAGATGGGTGATATTGCAGGAACATCTATCACAGCATGGTGATCGTCCATGTCGACACAGAAAAAAATTCAGAAACATCTTCCTTAATCATGTGTCCATAGCCGACTATCAGAGAGAGAGAGGGGGGGGAGAGAGATTGAGATCGCACCTGATAGAAGGAGCGGATGCCTACTGTGAAACAGAGGCAAAGTTCAACCTAAATAACCTGCAACTCCTGAATTAGTTCTAAAAATCCGGAGTCGTTGGAGCCACCGAAAATCAGGGGATTTCAAAGTTTAGCGACGCAGATAACTATCATTTTTTTAAAAGATTGGATAACTATCCCATTGGAGTCTTATTTTTGTACAACTTCTTTATATTTTGAAAAAAAAAAGTTAATTTAAAGAACCCATTGGAGATGCTCTAAGGAGTTTAATTGGAGAGCAACGGTCGCACCACATGATGGGTTATGGATTCTCAAAAGAAAAATGATGTGAAGATATGGGTTATGTACAACATTAAAAACAAAGAACATAAAGAGAAATAGGACTAAAAGCAATATGGCAAGTGATCATGATACAGATGATGAGATGATCCAATATGTTATATTAGTAAAGATTGATGATTTTGTTACTAAATATCTATACTAATATATAAAGCCAACACTCATTGTGGTGAAATCAATTTTTGAAGCCTGTTATACTTTCATATTGTTAAAAATACCCCTCAAATTTAACAAAACGACAGCGGTTACTGAAGGTCAAAATTGTAACTACTCGGTGCCCCACTGCATGTAACTTCTCCACTTCCTCTAACTTCTCTTCCACAATCTCTCACACATGTAGTTCTCTATTTCGTGGGTAGGAGGTGGCCTGGATGTGTCATCACAAGAGAAGGAACCTCCTCAATTTTTGAAATTGATGAGGTAATTTGTATCTCTATGTAGTAATTTTTTTCTTATTTCCTGGCAATATATGTTTTTTGTTTATCGTTTTCTTTGTTCCAAAATTGTTTCTTGAGCGATTTGTTAAAGGTGTGTGATTCAACAGGATGACTACATTCAACTATGGTTCAAGAATTGAAGTTTTGTGTGTATGTAAATACAAGGCCACGTTAAGAAAATTACGTATGTTGGGTGGCTCTGCATTTTTTAACTCACCCAATTGTACAGAGGAGGCGGAATCTGCAAGCCAGGGAAGGCGACCACGAGAGGGAAGTGTCTTTGTTTTAATGGCTTTTTATGATTTCAATCAATGAAGCATCTGTTTTCATATTAAATGATTGATTGAGTTTTCATTTAAATTGTTGATGCAAGAACAAGAGGACCGTTCTTCCTCTCTTAGAGCATCTCCAATGGTGTTAGGTATTTGTTATGCAAATTATAACTAAATTCGGTCTTTTTTGCATGTTATGAAATGATAATTTTGTGTTTGTTCTCCAGCGGTAGTTAGGCAAAAGTTGAAAACCCATGTAATTTTTATCTAATTTTTCTTATAAAATACGTTTGAAACCATTTTAGATGAGAGAGAAATTTTAGGGAATAGTTATCATCATTTAAAAAGATGAGATAATGGTTGAGAAATTATAGGGATAGTGGGTTGAAAATTACAAACACCTAAAAAGTAGGAACAAAACAAAGATGCCGAGTGAAAACTCTTCGCCAAGTTTGGCGATAAGGACGCAGATTTTGTATTTTGCATAAGTGGATGCCTAATCCATTGGAGTTGTAATTCTAACTAATTCAACCGAAGTCCCCCGCAACGGCGCCAAAAACTTGACACGATCTCTGCAAGTGTACAGTTATCGCTCTAGTAAAATGTCGAAGATACGGTTGTCGAATCCCAGAGGACTTGTTGTGAATCAATTAGGATGATTAACTTCTTGTGGGCAAACACTTTCAGTTTTCTAATAACTAAGAAAAATAAATAAAAATACAATTATTTATAAAGAGAGTAAAGTGATGAGACAAATATCAGAATTTTCTCTAGGTTCACTAAGTTTCCACCGTTAACGAATTACGTTCTGAAACAAAGATGATGATTTATTTTCCAAACAAGCAATAATTCTAACCGAGTTACCAAGCTAAATTTCTATTCCTAGGTCAAATTACAACCGAGTTACCAAGTTCTAATTATCCCTAAAACATATAATGACGATCATCTAATTCTACTCAACGTTCACAGTCGGTGGTTGTTTTCTCTAACCTATGACTACGTGCTTAATTCAATTATCCGTGTAATTCGTTGTTTTCACTAACCAATTACCTATGATCTTCGTAGTGCAACGTCTCACAATAGCAAGATAGATTAAGAGCATGAATTAAACATAGCAAACAAGAACATCAACAATTAAGTTTAAGCAAAACGCGAATCAAATTCATATTCCGCAAAAACGACTTCAAACTCTAGCTACCATGGAGAAATCCCGATAATGAAATTAGCTACTTAGATTCATGAGTAACAAGATGAAGTTTATGTTGTTCATGATAAAAAACAATGAAAAATATAGAGAAGAGAGATCAAACGATGGAATCCTCGCTCTCGCGACGAACTCCAAGCTCCAAGCCTTCCTCCAATGTGTTCTTCTTTATCTCTAGCAGCCTACTCTGCCTATAGGTCCTAAAAATCGTCATGAATAGGGTTGGGCACGACTTTTTATTGGATTGAATACTAAAAGCCATGCTTTTTGTATTGGATTATATGAATTTGATATTTATGAGAATGGTTTTGGGCAATGTTTTTGCATTATATTATTATTGTGCATAGTTGTCTATTGTTCTGCATAGTAGAAGATCTAGTGTGTAGAGTATAGCTTACACACAGAAGATCGTATCTTCGGTTCTTGTGGAGTGAAAGTTGTGAGTTCACAATCTAGATGGAATTAGACAAACCATCGGAACGATTGTAGCACATTGTTTTAGTAGGTCTGTCTTGGCTACAGGAAACAGTATGGTTCATACTATAGTTTCAACTCAATGTGCTAGTATACTTTGTGTATATTGAACAGGACCAAGTTGAGATCATTGTCTTTGTACTGACATAATAAGACAAGCTATGTCTCATGGTTATTATGATTACTTATGCTCTTAATCCTTAGATAGTCAATGTGCACATGTATTTAGTAGTTATTGCTTTGACAAGTCAAGTGAGTGAGATTCCTATGGAATCAATAACCTCGATGAGTTGGGTGATACTATTGAGTCCATGGTGTAAATTGATATATCGAAGGAATCCATGTCCCGGTTATGGGATTGATGATATCCCCTTGATGAAGCTTATAAGTTTTGATTATGTCAAACCCTGCAGGTAGATTACTTGGTAATCTGGACATATCAAATAAGTTAAGTGGTAAGGATCAAGGAAATGGGAAGAGGTCGATTAAATGAATTAGTCAGTAATTAATTTAATCGACGGATATCTGTAATCTTAACATGGGGAGATAATAAGTATTTAATAACAGGAGCTCGAAATATTAGTTTTGAGAATATGGACAGGAGTGCAATAACAGTTATTTAGTGGTACTAACTGTTATTAACTTTATTTGGACTAGGTTCGGGTGGAACCAGAAGTCCTAATAAAGTTAGGAGCCTGATTCGTATTTTCTCCTCCAGGTCCCTCCCGTAGCCTATATAAGTGTCCTTAGTCTTCAGAATTCGGATGCTTAAGATACACACCGAAATCTAGGGTTTCGCGAGTGAGAGCAATTCGTCTGGAGGCTAAGAAGGATTCTGGAAGCAGCAAGCCCACACTTGCATCCAGGAGGAACTTCAGGAATACGGGAGAAGATCCGGAGTGTTCAGACCTACATCAGATAGCTTGGACGCAGGTATGAACCCTAATTCCGCCTAGTAGGGTTTCTAGCGTTCATGTTGAAACAAGTTTTAATCGGTATAGCAGACATGAAATCGAACTGGTCCAGGGATTCGCCTCCCTTCAATTGGTATCAGAGCCCCGTTCGACTCTGCATATCTGCTATACATCCATGTTGTCCAATAATCGAACCGGCTATGCATGTTAGAGTAGGAAGATTGCGATGTCTAACTCTGTTTTGCAAATCGAATCGTGTCCTGCTATTGTGGTCATACTGTTTGATGTATGTGGTTTGATTTGGTTTGATTCCCACGCTGTTTTTCGTGGATGAAAAATATTTGTAACCTTTTGTAATAGTAAACCCTAGGTTCTCTTATTCCAGTATTAGATGAACGTGTGAGCTCCTTGGTGGCATTGAAATCTGTAGCAGTCTCTGGTACTCTGTTACAGACTGATTTGCGGAATCCATTGAGACTAGGGTTACTGTAATATTAGTGGAGACAGATGGGTCTTGCTGACCCGACTAAAGAAGCTCCGACCATAATAGCAGGGCTGTGTGTGGTTGAATGCTTAATACATGTTTGATTGTATCTATGTGTATGATTAATCTGAATGCTTGCATTTTAATCATGGACAACATGGATAAATAATTTAATTTGTATTAAATTGTTCAAACAACTAAGTGGGAGAGGGAGTCTAGTGCTTCTAGATCTCGCGGTCTCCATCATTGATTTATAAGTGATGTAGTTGGTTGTGTGTGTTAGCCTTGGAGTTAACCTTCGTATCGAACATAACCACTACAGTATCACTGGTATAAATTTCTATGAGGATACTTCTAACAATTACTATTTATGTGTCATCTCTCCATCTGAGAGGCATGTAATGGGGTAAGGGGTTTAGAAGTAAAATGATGGTATACACTTAGATGTAAGTTATAGTATCCTCCCCATCGGAGTCACTGCTATGGCTTGCAGGACCAAAGGTACCATGTCTAACTATAGAATGAATGGTAGACGTCCACCCATCGTGGCATACTATTTTCATGTGTCTTAGACTATTGGTGGTTTACATTTCCCTTATATGTTTTATTTACATGATTCTCAGGTTCAAAAATGTCGAACTCATTCAACCCACTATCTATTCTCTTGAATCAAAACAAACTCAATGGATCAAACTATATTGATTGGAAGAGGAATTTGAATATTGTGCTAACTGCTGAGGATTACAAATTTGTGCTTCTTGAGGAATGTCCTGCAGAACCTCTAGAAGGGGCTTCTGAGGAAGAAGCCAAGCCTTATAAGAGGTGGCAGAAAGCCGATCAGATGGCTAAATGCTACATATTAGGCTCCATGTCTAATGTGTTGCAGCATCAGCATGAGAACATGGGCTCTGCCCTTGAGATCATGGAGAACCTCAAAGAGATGTTTGGGGATCAGGATCGTGCTGGCAGGCAGGTTGCAATGAAAAACCTCATGAACACAAAAATGGTTGAAGGGTCCTCTGTAAGGGATCATGTTCTGAAGATGATAAGTCTTCTAGGTGAACTAGAGATCCTTGGAGCTGTAATCGATGAGGAAACTCAGGTTGATATAGTGCTCATGACGCTGTCTGATTCATTTAACAGTTTTCGGCTAAATTATAATATGAACAAAAAGACTTATTCTTTAGCCGAATTGTTAAAGGAGCTTCAAGCAGCTGAGGGACTCCTTCAGAAACCGGTTAATGTAATGGTGGCTGAAAAGTCTTCTGCTTCTAACCCTAGGGCTAAGAAGAAGAAGAAAGTTGCACAAGCAGTAGTTCCGAAGGTTGCTCCGGCACCTCAAGGAATAGCTCGTGGGCCACAGCCAGCACTTGCTCCTCAGGGGACATTGGGAAAGCCGAAAGGCAAGTGTTTCCTCTGTAACCAGAGAGGGCATTGGAAGAAGCAATGTCCAAAGTTCCTGACTCGTCCAATCCAGAACAACTCAGGTATATCTCTTTCACTAATAGTTGAATCATGTTTAGCGGTTCGATCTACTAGAACCTGGTGTGTAGATTCGGGAGCCACTGACCATGTCTGCAATTCATTGCAGGGGTTCCAGGAAACCAGACAGCTTAGTGATGGCGAGATTTATCTACACTTGGGCAACACGAATAAAGTAGCTGCAGTTGCAATAGGAATTTGTTTCTTACATTTTGGGAATGATAGGATTTTAGTTTTGAAAGATTGCCTTTATGTACCTTCCATTAGAAGGAATTTGATTTCAGTTTCTAAGTTGGTTAAGAATGAATATTGAGTTTATTTTAATGACTCTGTGGTTATTAAGAAAAATAAACGTTTTATTTGTTCTGGTACATTGGTGGATGGTCTTTACATTATAAATCCTGAGACTCCCATAGCGCAGCTATATGAATTGAATAACTCGCATAGCTTACCTAAAAAGAGGAAGGAACCTTGCGAGATAAACCAAACATATCTTTGGCATTTACGACTTGGTCATATCAATATAAACAGAATACAAAGGCTGGTTCAGAATGGACCATTAGGTTCATTAAAAGTTGAGGCACTACCAGCATGTGAGTCATGTTTAGAAGGTAAGATGACCAAGAGGCCATTTTTGGCAAAGGGTAATAGGGCCAAAGAACTGTTGGAGCTTATCCATTCAGATGTTTGTGGAACAATGAATGTCCAAGCGAGGGGAGGTTTTGAGTATTTCATTACTTTTATTGATGATTACTCAAGATATGGATATGTTTATTTGATGCGGCATAAGTCTGAGGCCTTTGACAAATTTAAAATTTTTAAGGCAGAATCAGAGAAGCGTCTAGGAAAATATATCAAGTCATTTCGATCTGATCGAGGTGGGGAGTACCTCTTGGGACAATTCAGGGATTACTTGGAGGAACAAGGGATTCAATCCCAGTTGTCTGCTCCAGGTACGCCCCAACAGAATGGTGTGGCAGAGCGAAGGAATATGACTCTTTTAGAAATGGTGAGATCCATGATGAGTTATTCAGATTTACCAATTTCTTTTTGGGGGCATGCTTTAGAGACAGCTGCATATATTCTGAACTTGGTTCCGTCTAAGTCAGTACCAACTACACCCACAGAATTTTGGACTGGGCGCAAGCCTAGTCTACGACATGTTTGGATTTGGGGTAGTCCAGCACATGTGCTGAAGGGGAACGCAAGTAAGTTGGAATCAAGGACAGAAGTATGTGTCTTTGTAGGATACCCGAAAGGAACAAAGGGTGGTTTATTTTATAGTCCGAAAGATCAGAAAGTCATTGTTAGCACCAATGCGAGATTCTTAGAGGAAGACTATATTATGGATCACAAGCCTAAAAGTAAAATTGTTCTGGAAGAAATGCGAGGAAATCAAGTAGTCCAAGGTCTTGATATACCAACTGTACAAGAAGAAATACCACAAGAAAATGATATCGACATTCAACTACCTTTGGGTGGTTGGAGAAATGTAGATACTCGTGATACACAACAAAATAGTGTTGACATCCCACCGCAAGAGGGCAGTGGGGGAAATGACAATACTAGTGATCCACAAGATAGTAGTGACATTCCGCCGCAACCGAGCAGTGGGGAAAATGTTACTACTAGTGAACCACAAGTACAGCCTCGTCGTAGTGGGAGGGTTTCTCGTAAACCAGACAGATACATGTACTTGGGAGAGTATTTTGACAAGGTCCCTGATGAACATGATACTGATCCCGGTAACTATAATGAAGCTGTTGGAAGTACGGATGCGGAAAAGTGGAAAAAGGCTATGATTTCTGAGATGGAGTCTATGTACTCCAATCAGGTCTGGGATCTTGTAGATCCAACAGATGGGGTAAAACCCATCGGTTGTAAGTGGATTTACAAGAAAAAGAGAGGGGTAGACGGGAAGGTTGAAACCTTCAAAGCAAGGCTTGTTGCGAAATGTTTTACTCAGAAATAAGGGATCGACTATGAGGAAACTTTTTCGCCAGTAGCCATGATTAAGTCTATCAGGATTCTCTTGTCCATTGCGGCTCATTTCGATTACGAAATTTGGCAAATGGATGTCAAGACAGCTTTCCTTAATGGAAGTCTTGATGAGTGCATTTATAGGATGCAACCAGAAGGATTCGTAGCTAAGGGCCAGGAGCACAAGTTGTGCAAGCTTAAGAGGTCTATTTATGGACTTAAGCAGGCATCTAGATCATGGAACATCCGTTTTGATCAGGCAATCAAATCTTTTGGTTTTGATCAATGTCCGGATGAGCCGTGTGTGTACAAGAAGTGTAAAGAAAATGTTGTGGTATTCTTGATACTTTACGTTGATGATATATTGCTCATTGGAAACAATGTGGGTGTATTATCTAGTGTGCGGGTATGGTTATCAAGTCAATTTGATATGAAGGACTTGGGAGAAGCAGCATACGTTCTAGGGATCAAGCTTATGCGAGATCGGAAAAATAGGATGTTGGGCTTGTCACAAGCCAATTATATTGATACTGTTCTTGCAAGGTTTAGCATGCAGGATTCCAAGAAAGGGTTGATCCCTTTCAGACATGGAATCAGTCTATCTAAGGATCAGTGTCCTAAAACACCTGATGAGATAGAAAGTATGAAAGCAGTTCCTTATGCTTCTGCAGTAGGAAGCCTCATGTATGCGATGTTATGTACTAGACCAGATATTTGCTTTGCTGTTGGCATGGTTAGTAGATATCAGTCTAACCCTGGCAGAGAACATTGGACTTCGGTAAAACATATATTGAAGTACCTGAAAAGGACTCGAGACTATATGTTGGTTTACCATGAAAATAGTCTTGTACCCATCGGGTACACAGACTCAGATTTTCAGTCAGATAGGGATTCCAGGAAGTCTACCTCTGGATATGTTTTCACATTAGGAGGTGGAGCCATTAGTTGGAGGAGCATCAAGCAATCTTGTATTGCTGATTCCCCCATGGAAGCTGAATATGTGGCTGCTTCTGAAGCTGCTAAGGAAGCTATTTGGCTCAGAAACTTTCTAATGGATCTTGGAGTGGTACCGAGTGCACAACCGGCTATGACGCTTTATTGCGATAATAGCGGCGCGGTTGCAAACTCAAGGGAACCAAGAGCTCACAAGAAAGGAAAACACATAGAGCGTAAGTATCATTTGATTAGAGAAATCGTGCACAGAGGTGATGTGGCAGTGATGAAGATTGCATCAGCGGATAACCTGGCAGACCCATTTACGAAGTGTTTGACAGCTAAGGCTTTTGATGGTCACGTAGAGGGAATGGGTTTGAGGTGTGTTGCTGCATGGCTTTGAGTCTTAGTGGGAGATTGTTGGATTGAATACTAAAAGCCATGCTTTTTGTATTGGATTATATGAATTTGATATTTATGAGAATGGTTTTGGGCAATGTTTTTGCATTATATTATTATTGTGCATAGTTGTCTATTGTTCTGCATAGTAGAAGATCTAGTGTGTAGAGTATAGCTTACACACAGAAGATCGTATATTCGGTTCTTGTGGAGTGAAAGTTGTGAGTTCACAATCTAGATGGAATTAGACAAACCATCGGAACGATTGTAGCACATTGTTTTAGTAGGTCTGTCTTGGCTACAGGAAACAGTATGGTTCATACTATAGTTTCAACTCAATGTGCTAGTATACTTTGTGTATATTGAACAGGACCAAGTTGAGATCATTGTCTTTGTACTGACATAATAAGACAAGCTATGTCTCATGGTTATTATGATTACTTATGCTCTTAATCCTTAGATAGTCAATGTGCACATGTATTTAGTAGTTATTGCTTTGACAAGTCAAGTGAGTGAGATTCCTATGGAATCAATAACCTCGATGAGTTGGGTGATACTATTGAGTCCATGGTGTAAATTGATATATCGAAGGAATCCATGTCCCGGTTATGGGATTGATGATATCCCCTTGATGAAGCTTATAAGTTTTGATTATGTCAAACCCTGCAGGTAGATTACTTGGTAATCTGGACATATCAAATAAGTTAAGTGGTAAGGATCAAGGAAATGGGAAGAGGTCGATTAAATGAATTAGTCAGTAATTAATTTAATCGACGGATATCTGTAATCTTAACATGGGGAGATAATAAGTATTTAATAACAGGAGCTCGAAATATTAGTTTTGAGAATATGGACAGGAGTGCAATAACAGTTATTTAGTGGTACTAACTGTTATTAACTTTATTTGGACTAGGTTCGGGTGGAACCAGAAGTCCTAATAAAGTTAGGAGCCTGATTCGTATTTTCTCCTCCAGGTCCCTCCCGTAGCCTATATAAGTGTCCTTAGTCTTCAAAATTCGGATGCTTAAGATACACACCGAAATCTAGGGTTTCGCGAGTGAGAGCAATTCGTCTGGAGGACAAGAAGGATTCTGGAAGCATCAAGCCCACACTTGCATCCAGGAGGAACTTCAGGAATACGGGAGAAGATCCGGAGTGTTCAGACCTACATCAGATAGCTTGGACGCAGGTATGAACCCTAATTCCGCCTAGTAGGGTTTCTAGCGTTCATGTTGAAACAAGTTTTAATCGGTATAGCAGACATGCAATCGAACTGGTCCAAGGATTCGCCTCCCTTCACTTTTAATGTATTTTGGCCGAATTTGCAATTCAGCCCCTCTAGTTTGCAATTATCGGACAAATTTCATAAGCTAATCTTGCGGTGGCCTTTTCTCCCTCACCCGGACTCTGTTTTGGTCATATATTATATCGTTGGAAAGCCATGGATGTGTACTTTCTAGAGGCGTTGGCCTTGCTCCAAAATTTTAACTCCAGATACAGCCCGAATACGGAAGACTGGTCCAGTGAACTTTTCCAGCTCTTCTTCGTTTTTGCGTCATCTTCGGCGTTCCATATCTTTCTCGTCCGGCCTTTGATTGAGCTCTGTGACCTGCCGTTGGAAAGCTAATTGAGTCTACTTTCATTTGGAACCGGTCTCACTATAGCAGGTTCTGTAGAACTCAAGATATCATCAAAATAGTGAAGGTTGGTCACTTTTGCTCCTCTAACTTTGCTTCTCCTCATTTTTCTTGGCCATTCCCGAGCTTTTCTCATCTTCCGAAGTTTGTTTCATGCATCCTCGCAATCGTTTAGTATCATTTCCTATCATGACAACATGAACAAGCATACCAAGCGATTATATTGGACAAATAACATCTAAAAATGCATAGAAACGCCCGGACTAGCAATAAACCACAACAAGCTCATTCTTCACAAGAATTGGCCGAAATTCCATCACTTTTCACCGAAACGCACACAAATAGCAATGTATTACATACGAAATATGACTCCAACTAAGGAGTTATCAATGACATTCTCAAAACTCCATCGGGATGTCATCCCTCGCCACTTCCGCCGACATCCGGTTAATTAACGAAGGGACGACTCTGCAGGACGATTAAGATTTAGTGGTCAAGAAGCCGCGGCGAAGTCTAGTGCTGTAAGGATTTCTGGAGATGGAGCTGAAGGAGAAGAAGGGCCAGCGGCCGCCATCGCTGCCTCAACCTCCGGTGAATATGGGGTCTCCACTCTCTATTCCTCTGATTTTAGAACAAAGTATCCGAACGAATTCGACATGGATAAACATGTAAACTCAATCTTTTTTCTAGATTAACTATTTTTTTCTCTGAAAATTGAGTTCAATTTTGATTAAGTTGATTTGGGTGAGGGTTTGGTGGTATGTGGTTGTTGCTGGTAGTGGTGGTTTCTATCACTAGGTTTGATTAGAAATTGAAGTAAGAAAAATAACAAGATTGGGAGGAAGAGGAAGCTTTTATCCATGTAGAAATTCAAATCTTTAATAGTCATCTTCGTCAATCTTCATAGTCATCTTCATCTTCATCAGAGAAAAGAAAGAGAAAGGAGAGGATGCAAAGCTAAAAATGGAGGGAGTACACGAGAAATGACTAAGCGAGGACTATATATGTGAGGGTATTTGGTCATTTTGCACCATTTTGAACAGAATGTTACGCCTCCCGCAGAAAAACTAAACCACAGGGGGTTATTTTGCAACATTTGAAAGTCTAAGTGGGTGTTTTGCACAAAACCCTAACCACAAAGGGTTGATGAAAGACCCTTAAACCCCACAACAAAACCCTTAAACCCCGCAACATTCAAGAGGACGGGAACATTTGTCTCTACAGAGGAAAGCCATCATTTCCTTCTGCCACGCCCCATATCTGCAACATAATCTTCTCCTGCAACGATTCCATCACCCTCTTCGCCTTGCCAATTGATAGAGATGATGATGATGCATCGAGTCTCGTGCCTCAGTCGTCGTCGTATGATTATCTTCCCTCACAGAACCAGAACCAAACAACAAAAAGTCCCACCGTTTCTCCAAATTTGTAACGCTCATGGACCACACGTGTCCTCCTGCATGTACGCCCCCTCCTTCACTATTTCTCAAAATCTCTCTCCCTCTCTCTCTCTCTCTCGCGTCATCTCTCTCTCCCCAACACCCCCAATTGGAATTTGCGTTTACCCTTTTCGTTTTCGGCTGAGAAACCAAGAGATTGGGATCGAACGAAGCTTTATCTCGGCTATGGAGCGACACCCATATCGTCAATTGGGTGGATTGAGCTGAAATCGAGAGACCCAGATCGTCATTTTCGAGGAATTCGACACCCAAATCGTCAATCGGAGGTTTTGTTGGTTTTAGGTTTGTGGGTATGGAGGTGAATGTGCATGCAAGAGAAGGGCAATCTGCTTTTGAGATTGCAGTGGTGGTTCCGAAGAGGGTGGCCAAGGAAGGAGGAGATGATGGTGGTGGGGAATATGATTGTGTGGAGTTTTTGGTTCATGAGCTTACCAAAGCTGGGTTGATAGTTGAGAGAGTTTTTGGCTTGCAGGCTGACTTCCTCAAGGTTTTAATTGTTTTTATTCATCTCTTTCTGTTTACAATGTGTTGGCATGCTTTTATTCAATTTGAGGTTTTCATTCATTGACCTAGTAGTATTACTGAAATGATGTTTTGAATGTGTTGTTAGTCAATTCATGCTTTGAAATTGTGCATTATGCATAGATACTTTCTATTTTATGGGGGATTTGAGAAGACTAAATTGATCAAACCGGATTCAATTGGTATTATACCAATTGGCTCAAAATTGCTCTTTGTTAAAATAAAATCGAGATTGGTGGTCGTCCCTGAACAGTTGGCGATCATATAGCTACAGGGTGTTGTTCATTATGCTACCCGGAGCACCAAATTGCTATTCTTAGTCTTAGGTTCTTTTTCTTTTTGAAAAATTGTTTTGTCATCAATCGGGTTTGAACCAGTGATCTCATGCAGGGGCTTCCAACGCTCTACCACTTGAGCTACCACCCTAACTGCTAGTCTTAGGTTCTTTTGCTCAAATATAGAGGCTCTAGCTTGTTCACGATGCATGAGCAAAAGTTAGTAATAAACTTACTTTACTGGCAGCCTTGGGGTATTCTTTGGCTGTTGTTGATTAACACTGTTGCAGGATGATATACGCGAACCAGAGTATTCAGTTAAGTTTTTCTCTTATTACCTAAAGAAGAATGCCAATTTTATAAATAGTTGATGGCCGACGTATATGGAATGAATCTATATGCCTAAGTCAACAGTAATGAAGTTTTCATGACTCTATATGCCTAAGTCAAGTGTTTATCTGTTCGCGAACTAGTGCTTGTCCCCATGTTAGTGGACCACATATGCAACTAAAGTAAGTGGTCCGAGTCTTGAAAGTTGATGTTTAACCACCAAAATTAGACATAAGTTTATATTATAATTTGATTCAGTTTGGTCTCATGTTCACCTAACCTTTGTGATCTTCTTTTTCAGTTGGCAGCACCTTTGGAAACTCTTGGGAGAGCTGCAGCTAAATTGCAATTAAGGAAACTAACTCATATTTTTAATAACATGATAGCTCCTCTCTCTTGCTGATACACCAGTTTGTTGAGTACATTGTTTGTTGCTCCAGAAAAAACATGGGATCTTATGCTATTTGTCATGTTGTATTTAATATTTATTTCAGGAATGGTTCTTCCCTTTGAGTGGGATGAGGCTGAAGCTTTTGTCAGAGAACCTGATGGTTCACTGTTCAATTGGTGTGAGCGCTATAAGTGCTTCCACCACATCATTTACGGAATCGTAAGTTCTTTTACATGGAAAAAAGTCTTCATCGATATCTTATATCATCTTCATCTGTTTAGTCTTCATACCTTTGCTATCTATAAATCAGAATACCTATAAAAATTAGCTATATCAGAAAACGAAATATCACTTTTTATGTGCGAGCCAACAGACTGCAGTGCCTAAGGCATACCCGCCTGATCTAGGTGAACTTGCAGCCAAGGGCGGATGTACACTATGGGTACTGGGGGATATAGCCCCCACTCAACTTTCTCAACTTTCGAAAATTGAAAATTTACCCTCAATTTTATTAATGGTTTCAGTTTAGCCCTATAAAAATTACACAGTCCCCACTCAACTTTACAAAATCTAAGTTTTATTTATATTTTGTTTAAAATTTTCATTTTAGCCCACACTACATCAAATTTCTGGATCCGCCCTTGCTTGCAGCAGTTCCATTTTTCTGCTGCCATCCAGATTCTTCTTCTTCTGCTAATTAATTATTTCTTTTCCTGGTAAAGTCTGCAAAAGTGATGATATAATGATTATTATCCGTTGAGGTCAGTTAATGCAGTCACAGAGCTATGGTATATTTTGCCTCTCAAGACTAAAGTACTTTTACATTAACAGGTGAACAATGGAAAACCCGATGTAACCTTAAGATATGATTGCAAAGAGCTGCACTGGAAACCGGGAGAATCTCTTCTCCGGAAGTTGGAGCAGGAGGGTATTGTCAAAGAGGTTTTCCCATTGCATGGTACGTTAGCTTTTGTGCACATGAAGGGAACTCGTAAGTTGAGGCCACTCAAACTAAGATAAGTGTTGTTTTTCGTAGATGATAATAAGAGGAAGAAGCTTCTGAGAAGTTGGGCATTGAATATATGGGACTTTACAAATCAGCCTGTTGATGAGATCCATACCTACTTTGGAACGAAAGTAAGCAGGGCTAGTAAGCAGAACAAATTGATATCTACGTTTGCTACTTGAGTTCAAATATCATTAAGCTGCGTTACTTGTGTTGTAGATCGCAACCTATTTTGCTTTCCTTGGAATGTATACACGATGAATCTTATTCCCAACTATACTAGGGCTTCTCTTGCAGTTTGTTGATTTTGGGTAAGCTACTTACACTAGGGTATGTTTACATCAATGCTTGAAGAAATGTGAGATACTCTAGATTTTAACACATTCCTTTATTGTGCCGTGTATCTTCAGATCATTGCAGTTATTAGCGCTTCCTGCTTTCTTCATTTGCGTAGTGTCACGGGCTGTATTGTTTCTTCAGTTCTGAAACGCAAAAACTCAGCCATCCTAGCCAGGTAACTAGATCTAATGTCCAAGTTGTTTCTACTTTTTTGCTCTATTCTTGGGATGTTTTACCTGCTGTTGAAGGAAAAAAAAGAAAAAAAAAAAATTACTCCACCTCGGTGTCTTCTCTCCTCTAACTTGTTATACTTGAATAAAATGAGGTGATATCAAGGTCATTATGTGTTTTGTATTACGGTATTACCTAGTCCGTGCGATTTCTCGTCTCTCTGTTTGGATTATGATTATGAAAATAATTTAGTCATCACAATCACATCAAGGTTTGATGTTTTCATTCTCATAACAGTCTTGATAAGTCCCTATTTCTTTCGTCGTATTTGCACTTTTACCAACCAACTTCTTTTAGAACATTTCTTAACGAGTTGTAGCATGAGGTTCACTCCAACTTCAATAGCTGAGACCAGATGGTTCGCCATATCCACTTATGATCGATAATAGAAAAAAAGAAAAGGAAGAAATAGTGACGACCACTGGTAGTAGCTGTATCATATAATTTGTGTTCTTTTGTCTCTGAATAATCTTATGTTATTTTCTCAGGATGTGCTGTTTTGTTTTGTTGTTTTTGTTTCCTTAGCGTGTTCTTATGTTGTGGGTGTTTTAGGTGGCACGTCAGCTATTCGGCTGAAGTAGTCCCTGGAAATAAAACTTTGGAAATAGAAAATACTCCTGCAGGACTTGTACGAAAGTGGGGCCATGATGCAAAGAAGGATAAGGAGTTATTTCAAAGGGAGGAATGGTTTGGACGCATGTTGAGATTTAGGAATGACTCGATTGTCATCTTGAGCATCATATGCCTTCAGCTACCGTTTGAACTGGCATATGCTCATCTCTACGAAGCCATGAGTTCAGATGTTATGAAGTAAGGATTTTTTACATCCAAACGCATGCATATATTTAAGGGTAAGTGACAATTTGTCCCTTATGTTTTGGCTCAATAGCAATGTGTGCCCTCGTAGTTTGACTAATCACAATATGTACTCTTGGTTGTGCTTAACTAGTGTACAAAAACTACCCCTACACAAACAGAACCAGACGGAAAATGGAATTCCATCCATTAATATTGTGAACTTCCAATGTGCTGAAATAGTTGGTTAGTTATTAATAGTTTAGGCTTATTTACGTTACTAAGAGATTAGGGAGAGCATTCACTGTTTGGGGGTTTTATTTATATTAGGTGGGGGGGGGGGGCTTAGGGTAATTAGTAGGAGTTCAATTACTATTTATGTGTTGCTTTGGGTTCAGTTTTATTTTATCTGTCGAATTGAATGAGAATTTCGTTTATTTAGTAGAAAATCTTAGTTTGGAGATTGTCTGCTTCTCAAATCGCATAATCGGAGATCGTAGCCTCTCGATCGCTACTATATCGATAGCTTCAGCTATCATAGAGCAAGAAACATAGGATATGGTGGTGGACGGTAGACAGTGGTGAAAGCATGCAGATTAGGCTGAGGCCTCTTCCGATCCCCGCGTCGTAAAGAAGGCTGTATGCTCGTATCACTCTAGCAGACCACCATCACCACTACCGCCACCAGCAACAAACCAAGAACACCACCACCACCACTGCCGCGGCATCCACCGCCTGATAGATATGAAACCTGAATTCAGGTCGAATAAACCCAGATTCTGGTCATTAAGAAACACAAACAACATCACCTAACCACCATCTACATCACGTAGTTACCACACGAACATCATATCGATACGAACACCATATCGATATTCGACCTGTGGCATAGGCATGGCCAGGACCGACATTTAGCAGCAGCATCACCACCTACCAATGCAGCAGCATCAACAACAACGACATCTCAAGTATTCCTCTCTCTTTAACAAATGATCTACGTTATTCCAACTCTTCTAAATTGCCGACGTACCCGTGTCGGTACGATCCGACACTGGTGTCGCTATGGGATGTGTGGCGGGTGTGGTTGAATCTCACCGGACAGGTTGACTAAAGAGAGATGTCGTTCCGACAAAGACTTGGTCGCCATCTATCGCTGTTTAATACACTAAACAACTTATAGCCCGTGTAGTTTAGCTATATTACAGTTAATACACTAAAATGTGCTTAAACAAGTTGCATTTCTTGATATTCTGCATTCTCATGTATGTCATTTCAAAAATATATTTAGAAACAACTATTTTTCTACCACATCCTCGCACCCGTGCCCAAAAATTGAATACCTTTTAGCCGAGTCCACGTATCCTATTTTTAAGCAAGTTAGAAAATCCGATCTCCGGATCCATATCATATCCGATGCCTGCACAGAGTTCGTGTAACATAGCAAATGATCTTCAACTTAAACCAGCTAATTTGATAAATCAATTTAAACAAGAGCAGAAAACCCCAATTCAAAAACATGTCACTATGCCCAGATCCTATGCTTATACAGGAATCAATCTATGGATTATTGGATTTTGAAATTGTGATGATTAACGAGGATCTGCAGAAGAGAAGAACCCAATCTGGGTGTTTCCTTAAAAGAGCAAAAACCATGAATGCAAACACAAAAAACCACTAACAGCAGACCCAAACGAGAACCCACTCATGGTACAGTCTCAACCAAAGAATAGCCGACACAAAATTCGACTTCTACGGATCTGGGTGCTATGACAACCACCATCTGAGCCACCCGGCACTTGGAACTGGACGCACACCACTAGCACAACCAGACGAGAACTGAATTCGTCGGCGACAGCCACCACCTCTAATGAAGGACGGCTCTTCTTCATCTTCTTCTTACAGATTAACACAAACGAGCTGACGAGCATATGAATCCTCAAATTGAAGGTGACGGGTATATGAAATTTACGCCATAGTCAAAACCTATAATCGATTACTTACACTTCAACACCCATAAGCAAAGTCCATGTCCAAACCCATTGAGGAAGGAGGGTCCAACCTTTGATTTTTTGTTGTGGTTGAATTGGAGGGAGGTGGATACGGAGATGGAGGGAGGCTGCAACGAAGATTGGTCTGAGAGGAAGAACATGATAAAATAGATTGGTTTCTCAATTCTTGTTGTAATTTTCAGATAACGGGGATAAAATGGTAATTACACAGTCCTGTTAGGAAAATTGGCAGCAAGGGTGACTATTATTATTTGTCAATGCTCGAGGGTAACATTGTTATTGAGCCAAAACATTGGGGTATGAATTGTCATTTGCCTTTTATTTAAAGTTTAAACCCCATTTAATCATGGTTGTTTTCACTTTTTACTTTTTGTGTGTACCTGTTTTATATGAGAAGCTTAAGCTAACATGTTCGATACACAGGTCTTATCTTGACAATAATTTATGCCATTCAGATGGACATTAATCAAATAATGTTTTATGGATTTATTGGTGTAGTTGGAAAGAAGAGTACTGTAATGAGTCACTGGCATAACCAAAATAGATGATATTACTATTGTTTCAGTGAGAACTCTTTTCTAGATGTAGTACTGATTAATGAGGCATTTTTTTCTCTGTTGTTCCACATCATGAGCAATGTATATTGAACTTTAGAACAGCATATATGGTAGTAACTTTAGAACAACGCATTACCTAGAATAATCATTATTAGGATCATACCCTCATATCTTAATTTCTCATCAATAACTCATTCCCAAATTTTTACTCTATGATACTAACTTTAGAACAACATATCTGTTGCAAATCTGAGTATGCCCTTGTTCATACAATGTCGAACCATTATATCTTTCCTGCTGTTCCTTAAGACTTCATAACTTGTTACCACGATAGTCAATCAAAACGCGATGCAAGGCTTTCCAAACTTCAAAAGAAATCCCAAAAAGGAATGGATCTTCCCGTGTTTATCTTCTTTTACCATCCTCGCCTTTGTCTGGAATTGCATGTACTCGCACCGAATGAGTTTTACATATTAGCATTCATAAGTTCAGTTTCATGTACATGGTATTATCCTTTCACTTTACACTCTTGATCCCATTGAATCTCAGCGTCCATCACTAAAGTTGACAAATATTTCCGAAAAAGGCACATCTAATTGCCCGTGTATTATGTTACAAAACCTACTCAAAGGTGCAGGATTGTCGGCACTAGACTTGAAAGGTATATTATCAGGGAGATGACAGAAGTTCTGGGTAGAAACTAGTACCCATCAGATGCATTCAGACATCTGAAGAAACTTTTTATACGGAAACAAGTAGGATAAGGTTAATTTAAGTTTGGGGGTGGAGAGGAGGAAGACCAAGAAGAATAAGTCCAGTCTTTCTTACTGCAATTTAAATAATTGAAGCCTAACTGACTGGACACTGTGAAAGAAATGAATAAGGGGATAGGCCATGTACTGTCGCAAACTTTATGGAAACAAGCTCGTCGATTGTGTTGAGTACTTGAGTTGTATCGTCTTTGGCTGAAGGTGTGAAGGTGGCATATGAATCAAGTGCTTATTTGATCTTATTTATGTTGAAGTAATTGTGAACAGTATCTTCACTTATCTTATGGAATTGATACATGTCTTTTTGTTCAGGTTTGGGTTGACAGCATGTTAACTGTTTGCTATTCAGTACTTTAATAGACTTGGGGGTGCGGTATCAGTCAATCTCATTAAACACGAGAACAATCATAACACAGAATGTAGAGCTGATAGCTTGATTTACAAGGTAAAGATAGAGAAATGACAGATTGCATTTCTTTTTCTTGAGCTTTATCACTTTTCGTTTTCTCGCGGTTTAATCAGAGGTAACTCCGTTCATCCTTTCAGGTATTTGGACTCTACTTTATGCAGTCTTACATCGGAATTTTCTACCACGTGCTACTTCACCGCAATTTTTCCACTCTTCGCAAAGTTCTGATTCAGCGTCTTACTGTTTCTGAGGTGATTAAATGTCATCTATTATGCATTATGTCTTCAGGTTTATCTTTAAAGGCTATTTCTGTACTGCGGTGCTAATGTTTTTTCTAGTAGGTGCTGGATAATCTTATGGAAAATTCTCTACCCTATCTAAAATACAGCTACAAGAAACATAGAGCTCGGTTCGTCTCATTATTTCATCTGAATAACCCGTGGATTATTGCCCCTTTTTTTTGTGTCTCGGACCACAAATTATTTATGTTAGTAATTTTTCTATGTAGGAAGAAAAACAAGCGCGAGAAGGAATCACCAACTGATAAGGCGCAGTTCATGTCCAGGGTAGAGAAAGAGTACCTAAAGCCCACTTATACAGCTAGTGTGGGCGAGGAACTTGAAGATGGGCTCTTTGATGGTAACTTGCGGATCTTTGTTTTAGCAGTATGTTTTTACTTTTTAGTGTCAAACCGGAACATATGCACATGTAGGAGCTTGAAGTATCTCATTATTTCTGACGATTCAAGACTATCCTTTTCAATTTTTCTCTCCAAATAGTATTGAGTGTTATAATTGTATGGAAAGTAGTTGCTTGGTGTTAGGTTGTTAATCCAACAAGCATACTCCTTTGTTTTTAGGAGTGGGATGGGTTAAGATATGTCCTGGTGCCTTCCTTTCGACCAATAGCTTCTTATGAGAGACTAAAATAGCTTCTTATTAGTAGCATTTATTTCTGAAAATTTTTAAATCTGGACCCCAGTCAGGAGAACATTTGTATTTGTCAAGGCAGTCAGCAGTATAAGATGATTCTAGATGCGGACACCTCAAATTCAAACCTCTGTTGATGAGATTCTTGGCTTTATTGAATAGGTTGCCAGTGGGAGATTGCTGGCATTTAGCAGTTTACCCTGCTGGATGGGCCCATTTGGTGGGCCCAACTTGGAGGGCTTTTTTAAGCCTTCCTTGTCTGCAAAGAAAAGGATCTCTTGCCTAGAAATATGGACCCTTTTAGCTTGATGTAGTTCGATAAGTGATTCTTAGTCTAGTCTATTGTTTATCTTGGCTAAGTCTGAGCCGGGCCGTGAAATTTATCTACTTCTGCAACCATTATGTTTATTAGTCAAGATGGTGAGAACCATCAACTATCTTAAACTAGCCTTCCTCTAATGAGCAACATTGACTTTGAACTTGCACGTGTTTCCAATTTGATCTAAATCTATTCCCCTCCTGACTTGAAATTAAATATCTTACATTTGATACTGGACTATAGATACCTGACCAGATCTGTATTTGAAACTAATAAATTGCAGATTTTAACTATATCATTTTAATATTGGGTGGATACTTTTTATGCTTATGAACCAGTCGTGCTACGGTTGAGGTATTTGACCCAAGCAAATAGGGCTAATTAATCTTGACACGATATAGATTCGAGGATGAATATGGCGTATGATTGAAGAACCTAATCGTATGGAAGGAGATGGCTAGCTATATTTGAAGAGTAGCAACCAGCACTTTCGGGCAGTCTAAAGGAAGTGGACCGCCATCTAAGGAAACGTGGTGGTGGAATGATGAGGTCCAAAAAGCCGTTTAAACAAAAGAGTGTTGCAAAGCTTTCTTTACTTGTAGGAATAATGAGAACTTAGGGAGTTATAAAGTCACTAAAATTGAACTGAAAAAACAGTGAGAGGCTAAGACAAGAGCATACGATGGTATTTATGGAACACTAAATTCGAAGGATGGGGATATATACATACATATATTTATACATAATTACAAAAACTACAGAGGGGAATGCGAAGGAGTTGAGTTATGTCAAGTCTATTAAGGATGGGGACGATAGAATCATAGCTTAAGATGATGGAGTTAAGGAAAGATGGAGAAGTTATTTTGAGATCTAGAGAATGTTGGTGGCTCTGGTGTGTACTCAACTACAGATTCATTTGTAATATTAGGGCAATTGAGGTCAAAGATGCTTTGAAGGAATCAAAAGTGGGGAAACTTGTCGGACCTTCCGGGATTCCTATTGAAGTGTGGAAGTCACTAGGTGACAGAGGGGTAGTAGGGTTGACTAGTTTGTTTAATAAAATGTTGAAGTCCAAGAAAATACTGGAAGAGTGGAGGAAGACTACTTTGTTGCCTTTGTTCATAAGCTGAAGGAAGCTAAGAGAAGGGGGTGTAAGTCTCTTGTACATTAGAACAAGGAAGATATTCAGTGCTGCTCTAATTATTGAGGTATCGAATTTATGAGTCACAGAACGGAGCTTTTGGAGTGTATTATTGAGAAAAGATTAAGATGTGAGTCAACAGTTGCCCAAAATCAATTTCGTGGTCGACTATGGAGGCTATATCCTTTGTAGAAAAATAAGAAAGACCTTCTATTAGTATTCATAGACTTAGGAAAGGCACAAGGCATAAATAGAGTGCCTAGAGAGCTAATGTGAAAAGTCTTGGAGAAAAAGAGTTTACATATTCAATGTACTGAGGTGATTTAGGATATGTACAAGGGAGTGGGTACTAGTGTGAGGATAGTGGGAGCTGAAGGAAGAGAATTCCCATAACAACAGGTTTAAACCAAGAACCAGTGGCAAGTCCACGCTGTTGACTTTGGTAAAGGATGATGTTACAGGAGTATCGAAGATGATACATGCGGTGCGTGTTACTTGTTGACAATATAGTTTCGATTCATGAAAAAAGGAGTGGGCTTAACTGTATGTTTGAATTATATAGGTATAATTTATGGAGGGCTAACTTAGAATCTAGAGGATTTAGGATTAGTCAGACCAAGAGAGAATATATATGGAGTGTAACTTTAGTGACCATTCGATTGGTAGGAGAGGAGAAAATAACTATAAGTAGGCAAGAGGTGCCAATGAAGGATACTTTTAAATATCTTGGTTATGATTTTATGAAGTGGTGGAGAGATAGATGATGGTGTTACCCATTGGATAAAGACAGGGTGGACAAAGTTGACAAGATGCCATGAAGTGGAAGAGTGCATCTGGACTGTTGTGTGACCGTAGGATCTCGGATAGGGGTAACTTCTATAGAACCGCCGTAAAACCTGCGATCGAGGAAAGACATAATAAAGAAATGGATGTAAAAGAAATGAGAATGCAAGGTGGATGAAAGGTGTAAGTAGGAAGATAGGTTATAAGATGACACTGTTAGAAACTATCTAGATGCTGGAAAATAAAATGGCAGAATCGTTTGAGGTGGTTTGGTCCTGTGTATCGTAGGCCATTGGATGCACCGGTTAGGAGGTGCTATATGGTTCTGATTGATGGCGGTGGAAGATGGTGAGGGAGACCAAAACGAAGCCGAGTATAAGTAATGAGACACAACTTAGTCAAATAGAACCTAAGGGAGGCAATGAGTTTGGAAGAAGCTTGATCCATGAAGAGGCCCTTGTTAAACTGGGAGAAGGCCTGCTGTTGATATTATTGTATGGAACACTCAACAAATGTGAGAGAAACTTCCCTTCCTGAATAAGTATCTCAAATTGATCTCATCATCTGCGACTGCAACCGCGCTGCAGTCCTTCTTTCTGTTCTATTTTACTCTCTTTATAGAGTAACAAAGTACATTCACGCCTTGCTATTCATCTCGTGATATAATTAATTCTTGAAATGAAAAATGCGAAGATTCATAACTCAAAGATACTGAAATCAGTTAAAAATATTGCGCAATGGCCTTTGTGAGCATTGTTTTTCTTCTGATTTGTTTATTAATTAATTCTTAAAATGAAATATGCAAAGACTCATTTTCAGAGATACTGAAAATCAGTTAAAAATCTCCCGCAATGGTCTATTTGTATTTATAGTGTATAATTACTGAGGGAGATAGCGAATACCTGGCATATGAGTTGTCCAGAAGAGGGGTTTTCTGAGGCTTCAACTAACCTTTCTTTTTTCATGGTTTTTCATTAACAGTAGTCTCTCACTCTCTTCTTGACTTTGATTTTGAGCAAACTGGGAAAAACACTAGTACATCTGTTTTGCATTTTTGACGTGTTAATAATTTGTTCCTGAACACGGCTACTCAGATGGTCAGACTTGTGAAAGGGTACCAGGTTACCAGCAGTCCTGCACTAGAAAAATTAGATTTAGTTACTGTCTCTGGTATCGTCTTTGGTTGGCGGATATCAGTTTGTAAGTTAACCAATTAGGATGAAGCACTAGCTCCAAAAAAGATGATTAATTCCTATGCCAAGCATTTCAAGTTGTAAATGATTATAAATAGTTCTCGGACAGCCCAAAATTTACTTAATTCTTTGATTGGTGTATCTTTATGTAAAATGTGCTCATAAAAAAAACTACGACATAGAATTACTGCAAGCCAGTTTAATAAGTGCTGATATCCTTAGTAGAGTTTTTACATGAGTTTGGCTACATGATACATGATCAGGCAATAATGTTGCATTCCACTTTGGGGGGGGGGGGGGGAATGGATCTTTCTATGTTATATGTACTGGTGAACCTTGATTTAAGATGTTGCAGTTGTCCATAATGATCTAAAGTGCGTGGTGATCAGTTGATTGATGCCCCGTATTAGGGCTACTACATCAATATGCCAAGGCAAAAAATCATGCATAAACCAGTTCAAATGGGGAACGAGTTGGGAAGCATATCACAATTTCTTTTGATGATGCAACAGCCTCGCCCTTGTCATTTTCCCCTTTGGGTGGTGATTACAGCTTACCGATCATCAGTGGACATAGACATCAAATTCGAATAGAAACTGACATTGTGATGAACCAAACCTCAAATTCTCAAAAAGTGCATCTGGGATGGAATGTCACAAAGAGAATGCTGATTTCTCACCCGCGAAGACCGCAATGAAGGAACGTAGTGAAGACATTTAAAAAATTTCATGGTTTCCCGATGATTTGGAGTTCTAGTCTCGTTTTTCAAATTTCTGAGCGAAGGGGTTTGGGTCCATTCATGTATATGCTATTCCTTCTGCTGTTTGTTTAACACGATTTACGAGTGAATGAAATCTCTTAAGTAATATTCGGTAGGCACGGATTTGAATCCGCAAGGAGAGGTGGGTTATATACGGGTTTGATTCGCTATTACTGACTGTAATCACGAAAAGGAAAAAAATGTATTCAGTGATTTGATGCCACCACAAAATGGTGGAGCATGGCTATCATACTACACTAAACTAGAATTATCTAGCCCGATATATTCCTTCCGACACCAGTTACAGCTTTTACCCTTCATTGTGCAACTGCATACATTCTCTTTACATGTCTGTCAGATGATCCATGGACATTGTTTTTGGATGTTTCAATGGTTTGTGTTCTCTAAATGTTTTTGAAATCCGCAATCCTTCGCTCAAAACTGCAGACTTTCTAGAATTGGCATTGCAGTTTGGCATGGTTATGATGTTCGCTTGTGCATTTCCACCAGCTTTTGCCTTTGCAGCTTTGGTAACTATTCAGCTCTTGTTTGGTCTTCAGCATAGTTTAAGGCACTTTCTTAAATCTTGCCTTTGGTTTTATTCTGCAGAACAATATCACAGAAATACGAACAGATGCGTTAAAAATGCTTGCTATGCTTAGAAGGCCCATCCCTCGTGCTTCTGCAACTATTGGAGCATGGATGAATATATTTCAGGTATATTCTTTTTTTTCTCTGCCGAGTAGAACCCTCTCTAGTTGGAACACAGTTAAGGCTAGATGACTTAGTTGCTAGTTTGACTACTTTTTATTACCGAACCGCCGGGGGCTATTATCTCATGAAATGACTCATGTAGTGAAATCTTGAAATCCATTTCAGACTGGTGTGATTGCTCTTCTGTTCATGTTTGGTGCATATCATAGCATATCTTTGATAATATCGTGATACCTTCTTGTGCAGTGTGTATCGGCAAATCAATTTGTTATCTTGGATTTATACCAAAGTTTTGGCAAACCAGTTGATTCAAACGAAAAGGAATCTAAGCACTTTACGGCTCCCTTTTTCATTAACTTCTGTGAATGATCAGCTTTGATTTTTATATATAGTAAACACTGAAAACAGATAGATATAAAACCTGAAAGCTGAATAATGGATGAGGGTCATAGTTTTCTTGGCCTTTGCTGGGTTTGCCTCTGACAGTAACTTGTGTGAAAATGGAATATCAGCGTTAATTACAATTATAGTAAACCCGGAAAATAGATATCTACTTTCTGAAAAAAAGAAAAAAAAGAAAATGGATATATGCTAAAACAAATTCCTTTTGTAGCCTCTTCTGCGCTTTTACTAGTTCTTCTTCTGAGTTCTGACAGAAAGAAGATGTTGAATCTGCTTCAATGAACTATGCACTATATGTTTGGCTGTCGTTTTACATGTCTGGAGTCTGGATTTGGTGGGACTATTTAGTATCGAACAGAATAATTGTATTGATTAATCATACTGAATGATTGTATCTGTTTATGTAGAATACTAGAGAAGCTAGGTATGAACTAATTGCTACTTAGACCCTATAGTTCCTATATTTAGTGCTGAATCAACACTGGCATATTCTCCACTTTTGTTTAATTTGTTTATTCCTGATAAATGAAGGATCCCAAACACACCTTAAGGTCTGCAGCAATTGTTTTGTTACTTTCTATTGATCCATTGATAGTATGCCTTTTCGGATCTATACCGATTTTTGGAGAATTTTACTTCTCATTTCTCTACCTGGTTTGACAATTGCCATTTAAATAGCACTTTTTGGCTTGCATAAGCTTGGGCCATTTATATAGTGTGTGGTCTTTGGGTTCAAAATCTGGGCTCTAGGCTCCCTTGTTTGTGTTTCTGATGAGAAGGCTGTACATATTTTGAATTCTCTCATACAAATGACCTCCATGTATTAAAGAAGACTTAAATTCACATAGTACAGTTTATGTATGTATTTCTGAAAAGTAAACTATGAAATATGTAATTGGCAAAAGATCATTTTATTTTAGTTTGAGGTAGATATTTCGACATTGAAGTTAAACTCCAATCACACATCACAGATGAACAAATTAATCGACTTGTGAGATAGTTATTGATTTTGTTCATCTTCCTCATCATACCTCCGTCATTTCCGATCATCAAACGCATTTCCCACCTACTCCTTTGAGGCTCTTCTCAGTGACCACAGATTAACCCGTCTAGGGAACTAAGAGGATGCCCAATATGTCCTTGTGGCTAATAAATCGCCAGAGCACAACCAAAATAGACGAGTGACAAAGAAGACCTATGTCTGGAGTTTTCTAATTATGGAGACTCTAACCAGGAAACTCCTTGGAAATTACTTGCAGCAAGGCAAGGAGAGTGACACTAAGCTATAGCTATGTAGGTACCGCTGATGGATGCATTTCATCAAGTATCTTGAGGGTAGATTTGGGAGTTTGTGAACTTAAGAATTAAACCACAAGTTCTGCAGATAAGAACGAAGATGCCACAAAACCTGTTTATAAGGTTCACTTTTATATGTTGTTAACATGTAATCTCGGGTAGTTAGTTCCAGGAGATTTTGTAAGATTGATTTTAAGCTTAATTAAAATGTTGTTTTCATGTGTTGATGCTGTGTTCCTCTCATGATACCTTCCTCTGAACTGCAGTTTCTGATAGTGACGTCCATATGTACAAACTGCGCACTTCTGGCATGCTTGTATGATCAAGAAGGGAAATGGAAAATCGAACCTGGACTTGCAGCAATCCTCATCATGGAGCACATCCTTTTGTTAATCAAATTTGTCTTCTCCCGTATTGTTCCAGAGGTGATCTTTCTGTTTAACTTCCATGTCTTGCAACTGCTACCTGTATCTTCATTTCATTAGTAGTAAATTACACCAAGTACCACTTCTATGCCATCTATCATATGTTTTCGTGACAATCCATCAGTGTGAGGAACAGAAAAATAATTTGTACCAGTCTGTCCCTACTCTTTCTTCCCATGGCGGCTCGGCGCGGGGATTAAGGGTAGGGACGAAAAGACTATTATACCCCTGACCTTTCAAAGAAATGACAATAAGTACCAGCCACCATGAACACCACCCACCAACCACCACTCCGCCACAAATACCACCACCCTGCCGCCACAAATACAAGAACACAACCGCAAATTCAACCGATTATGTTAAAAAAACACAGATCTACACTAAGAAATTACACATCGTAGAAAAAAATAGTGTTAGGAGAAGAAGATGGAGGATCTCTGCCTTCTTCGTACTCTGCATCCCTCTATTTTCCTCTACCAAACACTCCATTGATGCAGAAAATCAGATAACAATTGGGTCGCCGCCGCAGACCCAGAAACCCACCTTGGACTGACCAGATCTGAACTCTATGAACAAACAGAGAGAGAGAGAGGAGCAGAAGGCGTCACTCCGACTTCTGCGAAAAAGAAGAAGAAGGATCAGAGGAAGAAGAGACAAACAGATCGAAAGATAGAGATAGGGAGTAGATCTGGACGGACCTGGGTCGCCGCCGCCGCCGCCAGGGTCGTGGCTCTTCCGCTGCCACAAGGCCGAAACTAGCACCATCGCCGACTGACGAAACCAACGAAGCCACCCCGATTGAGAAACGACCAGAGCGACGGAGAGAGGGGAGCAGATCAGAACCACCAACGAAGACACCACCATCCCTCCGCCGCCTCGCCGGTCAATCCCCTCTCGTTCCCCTTTTCTCTCTCTCTACTGTTGTGTGTTGGGTGTTTGTGTGGTGTGGGTGATTGGTCTTAGATGAGAGGATAAGGCTGAGTGGGTTGGGTTGGGAAGTGGAAAAATATGTGGGTATTATTTGTGAGGGTATTATGGTCTTTTTCACTGTTTAAGGTTACTAGAAAAGAAAATGGGAAGAAAGAGGAGGGACGTCCTAAAATGGAAATTGGGAAGAAAGAGCAGGGACGGAGTGGTAGGTGTCCATAACGTGTCAGTCCCATAGAGAATTATATTGCTCAATGTACCACAAACACCAACTTTACCTCTTCTCCTCGTACCATTGTTATTCGCACCCAACCTTCTCCACATACCATGTTATCAGTGCTTTGCACTACCCAGCTTCTGGTCTGTCGACCCAAGTACTTTTTTTAGAGCACATGAAATTTCTGCACACACGTTACGGGCACACCATGTCATCTACATGGTGTTTCTGATGTTTTCTAGCACCAAAGTAGGCAGTCACTTCTAGAGCATGCAAAGTTTTCTTCAGAAAGTATAGTGTTTTTTTTAGGTTTTAGCTGTTTTGGTGTCTTACATTTCCTAGGTGAGAAGGATACAGAAATGATTATTGATGGTTGACCCTTGACAGAGTATGGAGAGTGTCTCAACATTCTCAATGTTGACTAGGTATACGTCTTTGGGAAGATGTATTCCTAGTCGCACTTTTAGACTACATGAAGTTTTCTTCAGAAAGGAGAGTTCCTTTTAAGTTTTAGCTGTTCTTGGTGTCTTTAACATTTTCCTTGGTGAGAGGATATAGGAATGACTGTCGATGGTTGACCAGAGTATAGAGTGTGTCTCAACAGCCTTGTATTGACTAGGTGTATGTCTTTGGAAAGATTAAGGCTAAGAAATTTGTGTTTTCTATGTTTCCAGGAACCTGCTTGGGTTGTAGCCCATCGGATGAAGAACGTGAGCCAAACACAGGACATGTGCTCCAAGCGGGCTTTTGAGGAGTATCTCCGACGGCGAGAAGCTATCTCTATCTCCAAAATCCAGAAAGATGGACTAGTGACCTGCAATCTGATCAGCAGTATATCTATTAGCTTGTTTTCTTCATTCCAACTGATCGGTGATGTAGTTGTATATCCTAGACTTACTTCTGCCGAGGCTTATGTTTTGTGTGTAAATTAGGGAGTACTGGTATAGTAGATGTTTCATCCCAATAAGTTTCTGCAGGCTGCAGTGGAACTGTTACCCAGTGTTTACAGTTTTGTAACTTGAGGACTCAGCTTCTGGTTCTGTTTCTGTCGCAATTAGGGAAAATTAAAGTCCCTTAGTGCATGTTTGGTATCCGCGATTTTAATCCAATTGGATTAAAATCGGTCTGTTTTCAACAATCTTGTTTGTTATGCATGCAGATTTTAATCTGATAATCTGCAGATTAAAATAATCTCAGTGTAGTTGTAGAATTTCCAAAATTGGGGATTATGCATATTAAAATCTCTAAAATAATAATTTTGATATTTTTTTTACATTTGCATAATCACAGTTCAGTTATAAACATGTGTGTTCAATTGCTTGACTTTAGAGCTCTTTAAATTTTGTCAAAGGGATCAAGTTAGTGATCTATAATTTCAGCTCATACCAAACAGATTGTGATTATTAGTTAAGTTAGATTTTCTTTTCAGATTACTTTCAGTTGATTATTGAGATTTTCAGCTGTTACCAAACAGGCTCTTAAAAGAGTAAGTATAACCTATTGCAGTTTTGAGTAATTGTGGCAGGAAACTGTGTTCGTTTTTAGCTTTTCCCCCAGTCAGGGTGTCTCATCTGATTTGCACGGGCAATGCTGCCAAACAAGTATAATATGTTGCAACTATTTATACATGTAGTTAATTGAGAAGCTGGTTTCATGACGCGGCCTCTGCAACAGAATTCTTGATATGACGCCGATTACACAGACCATCAGTGCTGTGAAAGTTCACCATGACAGAAAACTCAGTTCATCGAGAAGGATTGCACTCTTCCAGTCTTTCGTGGTTTGTGATTTGAATATAGGTCAGTGGCGGAGCTAGGATATAAGGACAGCCGGTGCAAACTTCAATGTAGAGTTAATAACAGAGGCACTATTGCAAGGGTTTGGAACCATTCAGCATTTCTGCAATTAAAGAAAGGTCATCATTGTAAAAATACTTAAAATATGGTTTTTAGTGGAGTTCCTTATAACTTGGGAGGCAAGTGTCATCTCTGGCCCTCGAATACCTCTGTCCTGCTGCCGGTTGTCTACCTGCTCAGCGATGGGAGGAGCTTCCGAAGCATTTTTCAGATCTAAGAGAGCTCCGGGACCTCCCAAAGTGATCGCTAACTTGACAGGCGTAAGCAACCACAGCTTCTGCCCATCTCCTTATCTCTGTCTTCACCTTGCTCGAGTCTAAGCGTCTGAGCGACTTTATTCCTGGCTCTACAGAAATTTTCATGAACGACGAGAAGCATTGGTCGAAACCTTGGCGCTTCTTGGTGGGTTCGTCTTTGGCAATCTCGCAAGTGCTCGTGGAAGCATCTCCTTTCGAGGAAGCGCTCGCTGTGGCGTCTAACATTTGCTTAGATGGATGTTGTGTTTTTATTGTTTTAAGCAGATTGTTATCTTTCAATTTATAGGAGCAGACATGGTTGATATACGATAGAGTACCAAACAAGTAAAGGGTGTTACGTGGAAGGGTTGCCTGATACCAGAATTTTGAATAGTCCAACCCCACGGTCTCCAAACCGATGCATCTAACTTGTTCAAGTAACGCGTGCTTTCCTCATTTTTATATTAGACTTGTCCATGTTTTCATCCATGGTGCGGTTTATGCAATGAACGAATCCAAGGTCAATTGAACACGAAGAAGGCATACGCGGATCAAGTCAAATCTTACATTGTGTTATGTATACAGCTATCAAGTTAAAACCCTTCACATTCATGTTGAAGCCTAACTTATTTGACGTAATAAGTTAGCAATCGGGTGGCATTTTCTTCTTCTATTAAATGTTCCATTGATAATTAGAGAATTTGTGAGGGCATGATGTTGACTTTGGTATGACCTTTTAGACTTTTAAATCGATTTTTTAGTTATTGTGCAAAACGTTAGTAGCAAAAACCTGATGAAAAAAGATTTGTAAGTTTATCATGACTTTGTTGAATTTTAAATTGACTTGTTAGTTCTTGTGCAAAAAGTCCGTGACTAAAAACTGATGAGAAAATATACTTTTATATGTGTTTGGTGAAAATAGTCGATGATGTTAAAAGGTTAATGGTATGAAATTTTTGTTTTTTTAGGGAATTTGACAATTTTGTGTTATTTTTTAGCAAAGAGATAAGAATTAGCATAGATGCCAGAAAAAATAAAATGAAGTACATACTAAGTTTTAGGGCCAAAACCTTCAAACCAGCCCAAAACCAACTACAAAAAATCAGATGAGAATATAAGATGTCCAAATTAGCAAAGTCTTTGAAGAAGGAAGAAACATAAAAATAAAGTAAGATTGGAAAAGGGGTAATTCTAACACAGCAACATCTAATCCGTGGCCTTCCGAGATGGTGATGAGATAGATGGGTGTGGCCTTCTGAGATGGTGATGAGATAGATGGGTTGCTCTGTCAGCTCCAGAGGGGTGCTCGTCATCGAAACTATGTGCCGTCATCTAAACTATGTGCTGAGACAAAACTTCATAGTTAAAATGTACATCAATACGATACAAATATTATAGAAGAAGGAGATGCAAAGCTTCGTGATTGTATCCCACTGGTGTTGAGGATTTGCTGTGGAGATGAAGACAATTTGCTACTTGATGAGAAGTCCCATAGGGGTAAACGAGTAATTATTGCTTGCTCCAAGAGCAAATATGACGTGGTACTCTAACCAATACATCACAGGACACGTCAGAAACATGTAGGAACCCACTTTCTTTTGTCTACCACTCATTCTCTTTCTTCCTGACGTGTCATGTGCTGTATTGATTAGAGCACCACGTGTATTTGCTCTTAGAGCAAACAAAAATTTCTCGGGGTAAACACCTGAACCTGCAAGCTATTTTTTTTCATTACTAGAAGAATCAGAGCATTCTCAACATTCATTTTGATGGTTGAGAGATTGCTTGGAAAATGAGAGGTCTCATTCCTGAAAACATTGTTATTCATAGTGTGCCTTACTGTCCATATTGTAGTTGAAAGCCATGTAAGCCAAAATGATTAAGAGTGATTCAAGATTCAAACCGTAGAATGAGGTCACCAAGGGTAGATGACATCAGTATTCCTATTGCTCTCCATGCTGACATGCAGAGGAAGTACAACGGGAGAAGAGATGCATGGTAGTTTCTGTTTTAGAATCAGAAACTACGTGTAATTATGAAGCTTTTCAAAGGTTGAAATGAAGTTTGTGGGGATGGACGATAGTAAAATTTATACTTTGAGGAAGTTGTAATTCTTAAAAAGTTTTTCAAGTAAAGGAAGTCCATGAAGGGTCAAGAAAAGAAACACGTGTAGTAATCATATGCCTCTCACACTCACACATGGTCCATTAATTATGGGCTTGGACCCAACACCTATCTCTCTCTCGGATCAAGTTGCATCTTCTTGTGTCTTGGCCAAACACTTCCTTCTTCCAAGAAAACCTTAGCCTTCATAGAAGCCTTCGACGTTGCTTCATAATTTGTGCCTGTTTGGAAGAGCGGTTTGTAAACAAGATTGTTTAAAAATAATGTTTTTTTCTTTTCCAAAAACACGTTGGGAGAGGAGAAAACTAGGGATGGCAATTGGGCGGGTTTGAGGGCAATTTCGGCAAACCCAACCCGACCCGGAGAAGAACCCGGAAAACCCGAAACCCCGTTTTCCCGAAATCTCTGTGCCCGAACCCGGCCCATACCCGAAAATCTCTTACCCATTCTTGCCCGCACCCAAACTTAACCCTGAACCCGGTCTTTCACAACAAAGCAGCCACAAAGATCTTCGATCAAAACAAAAAAACTACTGACTGAAATGTCTTGTGATGGACTAAATCAAACCCATAACACACATATCAAGCAAATCGTATCAGATCAAACCCAAAAAAAGACAATTTACACAAACCCACCAAAGCAGGACATACCAACTTGATCCAGAAAGTAAAAAACTCTAACCCAGATTCAACCCACGTTTAACCCTAGCCACGCCACCCGATTCCGTCGCTAGACCGGAGGTCGCGGTGGTAGAGTACTGAGGCGACGAGAAATCAGATCTTTCTCGGAACCTAATTAAGCCACCACAACGATGAGAGAGAGAGAGAGAGAGAGAGTTAAAGAAGTAGATCGGTGGTGCCTTTCAAGATTGCACAATGATGCGGTGTCATGAAAGGAAGATCAAGTTTGGTGAATTCAAAGTTTCTGTGTTTACCAAATGAACAGTAACTTTACTGTTTATTTGGTATTTGTCAATTCGTTTCAGTAACCGTTGGATGAGAATAAGGGGATATAATCTCATCCGTCAGATCTAGTTGAACGTTGGGTTTAAACCCCTAAGTGGAGCGTCGTCGTTTCGATTAAAAGAAGACTCCTCGCTCCTTATTGGCCCATGACACGCTCCAACTGCAAGTGCACAGTTGTCGGTGTAGTGATAATATTCCGGAAATCCGGGTTATCGAACCCAAGAGACTTCGTGTAAATTAACTACTAAATTTGTTCTTCGTGTGGGCAAAGCGCGTTGAGTTGTTGTTTCTAATTCTACTAATAATTAAAATAACGAGTATCTCAAATAATTCGAAGAATTAATTCAAGATTAACAAGCACGAGTTGATTTGGTTGTTTCTCAAAGTTGATCAAGATCAGGATATCTCTACGGAACAGTAGGTATTTCACACTACGTTGGATTTATGTTCTACTAACACGATGAATTTTTGTTCTGGTTAAACGAGCTATTTTATATTGAAGATGTCTCAACCAATAACTATGCTTAAAACTCTCATAACTGATTCCTCTAGCCTACTCAAGTTTAAGCACGCATTACGATTTTACTTCTACTCTTTGTTCTTAGCTAACTAGCAAGATTCCTCAACCCTAGATACGGCTAGTGTGTATTTCAAGTTTTCGGGAAACGAACGTAGATTCCTCTATCATTCACAACCTAACACAATCCCATTAATACATCTACTAATAGAAAAGATAGATGAAAGGTGTAAAATACACATAACTAGACAAAACTTCATCAATTAAGCAAGAATGCATGAAATAAAATCCATAAATCACAATACGTAGTGATCAAACCCTAGTTTCCTACGAGATATCCCGAAATAAGTGTTTAGCTACTCATAAACATGATCAATACACAATTTTTCATGATCAAAATAGCAAAACTAGAGAAGAAACGAAGATTAGAAGCCAAACAAATGATCCAAGCTCTCCAACCTAGCTCCAAGCTCTCCAAGCACGTCTCCCAATGTGTTCTCTGATGCCAATCACGTTCCCCAAGGTTTCCTAAGTCTTCCGTGGCTCTCCAACCTCAAAACTATGCCAAAATAGCAAAATAACCCCAAAAATCCGATCCTGGCAGCATAGGTAATCGTACGATTACCTTGATGTAATCGTACAATTACTTGCTGCGTTTACTTCCTGCGTTTACTTCCTGCGTTTACTTGCTGAATGAGATTTTGGCTAAGGGGTAATCGTACGATTACCTCCATGTAATCGTACGATTACTTCTGGGCAACCACCATCAAAACTCCATCTTCTTGCTCTTTTTCCCGTCGTCTTCACTTCCCGAGCATTCCTTTGAGCCTCCAACTTTTCCGAAGTTCACTTTTGCTCCAATGTCGCGTCCTGAGCTCCCGGTTCCTGAAAACCACAACACGAGAAACATACCGGAAGATCAAACGTGATAAAATATAGTCAAAATTACCGCAAAAAGTGCCCGGACTCATCATTTACATGCAAAGACTCAACATGCTCCAATTTTAGCAAGAAATGGTCCAAAATCCATTAAGATGCATCGGAATGCACGCAAAACGGTAAGGAAACATATACGAATATAACTCCAAATATGGAGTTATCAGCCCACGTCAGCTGTCGGGTCATCCTCCACTGAGGTGGCTGCTGAGTGGATTAGTTTGTTACTTATTTCCTTTTATAATGTAATGACCCCAGCAGTTAGATTAATTACAATAGCAGTAGTAATATATATATATGGATGTAATTCATTTCCAAGTTCATTATGAATATCAGATATTAAATCCAATCTCTTCTCTGTCAAATTCTTCTCTGATTCTTCATACTCTTCTCTAAATTCTTCAATCTAGGTCAGGAATCAACCAACTCCTGACATGCGGCGGCGAAGGTTTTCTCTGAGGAACGAGAGAAGATAATTTTGAGAATGAAAAATTAGAACGGTGGAAAGACCCATTTGTATTTGGAACTGGGTACTTCGGGTACCAGTCGGGTACATCGGGTACACCATATCCGTGAGGGTTTTACACATACCCGTGCCCGAACCGCATTAACACATGCCCGATTCTTTACCCGTTCGGGTATGGGTCGGGCCTTAACCGATTTTAATACCCGAACTGCCATCCCTATGGACAACCACCTTAGTGACTGGTAGTGCACCGAAATTTTGACAAGAGTTCAACGTAATATAGCTCGCGAGGTCTTCGCCAGTTTTTCCCGTAAAAAATGAAGAACAAAGATCATAATCCAGGAACTACACATCTTATTAGATCTTACAGTTATGAGAAAAGCAGATGATATATTACTACAAGATAAACTAGCATTGAAAGCAGGTTCTGGCAGGCTTTCAGGGACAGAATTTGAGCAACTCTAATGGTATCTCTGAAGACATGCTGGATCCTGAAGATTTTTAAGCTATAACTCCACTGGAACATTGATAGAAGGAGAGCTGAGTAGTATCGGCATGCCATTTCTTCTTTTCTAAATTCCCCAACACAGAAAAATAAATGTTGTTTCACAGTAGTTAGTTGTCTGAGAGTTGTACACTAGAAGATCACTTATCAAACAGCCAAGTCAAGGACGATTTACGCTGCTTAGTAGTACTACATAACTACATAAGCATAAAGAGTAATGGAAAAATTTTCGTACAAAGAACACATATTATCTTGAGGACTAAAGGAAAACAGTGGCTACTGTCAGCTTGTCAAGTCCGGCTCATTAAAGCTTGGTTAAAGTCACGATTTCTAGTGTTCGTTAATTCCAAGCATTCCACGGTTCATGGAGGTCCAAAGGAACCATCAATATCCTCCAAGAGCTTGGCGTTGTCAGTGAAATAAGTCCTCAAACACCTATCATCTTCGGCATCAACAGTTGCACCTTCGAGCTCGTATTTAAGATGATTTAAAGAATGCCTCCAACATGTCTGGAAAAGATTGATACAATCACAACATTCATCCTCAATACAGGCAAACTTGTCATGGGTGAACTGAAACATAAAAGTCAATAACAAATTAGCATAAGCCATAAATAAATCAATCAAAAAATTATAAAAGAACATAGAATATAAGAATTATGACATTTTCCATCCCTCAAAAACAAATAAAAAAAATATATGTCGATGTATATTATTCAGTTTATGAACAATGGCATCATACAAATCTGCGTCTACTAGTTGTGGTTGTATCAGAACGAACGATAAAAAATGTCAGGAAAAAGTGTCGATGAAAACTTACATAAACCATGACAAACCTTAGCGGAAAGTTTAACCGGATCTGAAGGTCGCTCCAAGTAATCACCGTCCATGATTAAAAGTGTTCTCAAACCAGGGGAGAACCAGAGAAAATTATCTATAACTTCCGCCATAACAACCCTCACAGGTTTGCCAAATAAACCTTCTATCACCAACTGTTTGATATTAGGTAGTGGTGCTGCTACGTTTACCCTCTTTTCCATGGGAAATATTACTTTCTGGGAAAACAAAAAAGTTGTTTAAATAGGAAGTATTTTATTTCTGCAAGAATTTTTGAAGCATAAGAAAATGAAAACATACCTTCAAAGAAAACAAACTCAGCTTCATAGTTTCTGAATAATCAAATTTACACAGAAACTGTACCAGTTTATTAAAGGTATCTTTGTAACTAGTACTCCCACGGAGATCTTCAATGACGAGATCAACTTCTGGTTTAACTAAACTTCCGCTCAGTGTAAGCTGCGAAAAATAACCCCTATAATAGAATCGCTTTAGATTGGGAGCATCAATTTTGGCCTCACAAAATCCACGATGAAAACCAAATAACTCAAACAAGGCCATACTCTTCAAAGAGCGACTCGAAATCTCAATATCTTCTAAGTGGAGTCGCCCCAAAATTAAAACTTCAAGGACCAGAAGGTTTGAAACAAGATCTGTCAAGTATCTAGGAGTGATCGCATGACCAAGTAACTGTAAATTCTTTAGATTGTGTGTGCACGTGATTGTAAAGTTGCTCTTATGGGGAAAGTCATCCCCCCAGTACTTCAACTTCTCTAGATTAGGAGCTTCCACCAGAATCTGGTCAACCTCCGTACACATACAATCTAAATTCAAATCTTTTAGTTTACATAACCTTGAGACTTCTAAACTTCTCAACTCGTAACAACCCGAGAGTTCCAAGTACTCCAAACCGCGGCTGGCACTAATAAAATTTCTCATGACCTTGTCATCTACATATAAGTTTTCCATATGCAGCTTTCGCAATGAAACCAACTTAATATTAGCTCGTGGGATCTTACAACGGAACAAGGTTAGCGAGGTCACAGTTGCGGAAGACAACAATATAGGAGGCAAATCATAAATCCGTCCGTCATCATCATTAAACAGAAGCAATTTCTCAATTTTGCAGTACTTGACCAACGACTCGATCCATCGGTTAAGATAACGAATAATTTCAGTATCCAGTCCAGTCACACCAAGCTGAAATTTCTTTATTGTTAAACCTTGCTTTTTGCGGCTTTTTACGGTTCGGTCTACGAAAGTAAACCATGTCTTCCTCCTCCTCGTCATCTTGTCAAAAGAGGCTTTCTTTTCCTTGTTATAATGTTTCTCATCACCATTCAAGTAGTGCATGCTATGGAAAAGATATTGACCGAGATCTAAATATGGGAGGGTAGTCCATACCTGGTTTAGTCTCTTCGACGAGGCTCTAAATTGCATGCAGTCTTTTGCTCCTAGAAAAGAGAAGATGTGATGCAGAATAGGCTCTGGCAGCACTGAAAGTCAGTCAAACTTTTCATTGTTTCTATCCCTTTTGAACCTCTTCTTTCCTCGCGCCATAGTGGAGATAAAAATCTTTTGTTATTATGGTGTTGATATTTCACAGATGTAAAATAAATTGCTGAAACCACCGAACCCCAATTAGGGTTTCATAAGAGAGGGACGAGAGGAAGATGAAAGGAACGACATAAGATATAAAATATGGGACAGTGAAAATTCCAATAAAAATCCTTATTGCTTTCTTTTTTGCAACTTATTGAGGTTATTTACTCGCAGATAAATTATTTTTAATTTTTAATTTTTTGACATGGAAACCAAACAAGACAGAGCCTCATCTAGTAGTACACCCATATTGTCGAGTACTACTACAACTCAATCTCTATCCATTGAAAAGTCTCGAGCCATGTATTCTCAACCTGTGCTTCTCGTGCACAAGCCACCTCATTTAACTGCATTTTTTTTTTGTTGATCAAAATGAGAGATTTTATAGAAAACAACTAACACCCATTACAACAAGAAGCTACATGATCAACTAGTGATCTAAAATTGGGAGTTAGCCACCATCTGCTATTAGGATTTAATAAGCCACTATTTTTAGCAACCCAATCAGCAACATTTAAACTTCTAGCTATCCACCTGATCTTTTTTTTTTTTTTTTTGAGAAATTATCCACCTGATCTTGAGATTGAGTTGCTGCTTGTAATCTTTGATATCTTCAACAATAACTTTGCTGCTCCAGGGGCAGTTGGTATCACTCAAAACGCATTGAGTTAGGAGTTTGCAATCAGATAAGATGGTACATTGAGGGAGTTCTCTTGCAGGCCAGGAATCACAAGCTTTTCTCATGCTGATAGCTTCAGCCATAAAAGAAGAATCAACCATTATGGAAGACCATCCACCATCCATCACACTCCAGCCATCCTTAAAGGCAACCCAAGCCACATAAGTTCTCTTTGACATTTTATCCCAGGTAGCATCACAAAATATTACTGGAAATTGAATTTGGAAAGGCTGTTGAGTGGGGGGGGGGGAGCCTAGCAGTGTTGGAATTTGCATTATTTTTGGAGGAAAAATAGGAGAGTTGGGATTTTATGATTGCAATAGTTTGAATAGGATTGGGGGTTGTATGGTTGAAGAGGTTGGCATTTCTGTGAATCCAAATATACCAACATGTCAAAGTAATTTGAGAAATAAAAAGTTCCAGAGTTGAGTAGGTGGGGTTCGAACTCACCAAACTTCGATCTCATCGAAGCAGTGTTTCATCCATTGGATAACAATCGAAATTTAATCGATTTTTTGGTAAGAAGAAGAAATAGAAACCGAAAGAAGAAATAAACTGAAATTAAAAGAAGAAATATTCCTAATACTTACAGAGTTTTGTGAACTGCTATTAATGTCAGAGACTCTACAAAAAAATATCACGTGAGAGACAATCTTGAGCATGGACTTGACGTCAAAAATCATGTGAGAGACAATCTTGAGCATGGACTCGACGTCTTAAAGGCTTATTTGCCACCACGGTGCTTGTTATAACATGGGAGTCTTCGAGCAAGAACAATGAACGAAAACAAGAACGAGACAGTAGTTAACGTGGTTCGCTAACAAATTACAACATATCCGCTAGCTACCTCCACTTCCAGAACTTGAACTTTTATTAAGAGAGAAACCGATTACTACGTACACCAGTGCCGGCCCAACCCTAAAGCAGCTGGTGCTGCTGCTATAGGCCCACTGACTTTCAAGGCCCCCAACCCAAAGTCATATCTTAGAAAGGCAGATTTGTACTTTGGCAACATTAAAGCCATGAATAACTTGTGTGTTTTCTTCTTTCCTACTCCCTCTCTGAATGGTTTAAACTCCACACCTTTTATGCATTTACAACTATTAAATCCGACTATTGCTCATTGTTAATTTTTACTAATTTTCCCACTTATTCTAAAGTAATTCAAATAGTTACTTATGATGTTCAACATTTTGTTCTTTAATGTTTTTTCTTATGGATATCTTCAATCAAATTAATAATAATTGCTGAAAATATGCACCTACTTTGTATTGGAGAAACATATTGAAAATACCATTAACAGTGATCTTCTACTGTAACTAAAATTAAAAGTTATTTTTCTACCATTGAAATTTTTGAACGTATGCTGGTCTTATTTAAATGCTATCGTAAATAAACAAATAAAAATGTACATGATTTAGAAAATTGGAATGTATAAAATTATATATAAAATATAATCAATGATATATCATATCTCTCTATCATATAATATATTTTTAACTGAGGGCGTCATTTCCTCTGTCCGCTTTAGGCCCCGAGAGATCCAGGGCCGGCCCTGACGTACACTACAGCGGATCTGTTGGAGATAAAACTTGGTTTAGTCTAATAGCTAAAAAGGCCCAAGCTTAAGTTTGTGCAGAAGAAAGGTAAAACCTTTCTGAAGCCGGTTAAGAATGTTTCTACTACCACAGTAAGAGTGGCCTAAGAGCATCTCCAATGGAACTAGCTATAATTTATTTATAATTTAATCAAAATTGTAGTTTTTCATTTTAGCCCTCCAGAAATTTCTGTGTGTGCTCCAATGCTATTATGTAAATGTTAGCTAAATTCATTTCAAATTGAAACTACTTTTGAACAAACTATAACGGCTATATTTTTTAAGAGATGAAATCATCATATACATCTCACAAATAGTAACAACCAAATCTGTTTTGTTAAGATTACAACAACTACATTATTTGAATACATACACTATAAATGAAGGGATCAATGATTGTATGTTTTGTGCAAATCCTTCTCAAAATGTCTCGTATTGGTTTAATTTCTTCTCTTTTGTGTGATTCCGATTCTGACGGCGAGTTGGAAAGTTTGGCCATAACAATTTTTTTGAAAAATCAGAGTGAAAAGAAGAAGAAACATGGTGGCTCCGTTTCAGGTCGAAGGTACATGTGGAGAGAATAAAAAATTAAAGTTTAGAACCCTAATAATATGTTACCCACAAACAGAACCACTCTGACAGGAGAAACATGGTCATAGAGGACCTCGCAAACTACTCTTAGATATAGACCAAATTAGCATCAAGATCTTATATAACATGTATGCACCAAGCTAATTTCCTATAGGATAATCAAACACAAAGGGGATGATAACCTTTCATGTATGCTGCGTTTACTTCCTGCGTTTACTTGCTGAATGAGATTTTGGCTAAGGGGTAATCGTACGATTACCTCCATGTAATCGTACGATTACTTCTGGGCAACCACCATCAAAACTCAATCTTCTTGCTCTTTTTCCCGTCGTCTTCACTTCCCGAGCATTCCTTTGAGCCTCCAACTTTTCCGAAGTTCACTTTTGCTCCAATGTCACGTCCCGAGCTCCCGGTTCCTGAAAACCACAACACGAGAAACATACTGGAAGATCAAACGTGATAAATTATAGTCAAATTTACCGCAAAAAGTGCCCGGACTCATCATTTACATGCAAAGACTCAACATGCTCTAAGTTTAGCAAGAAATGGTCCAAAATCCATTAAAATGCATCGGAACGAACGCAAAACGGTAAGGAAACATATACGAATATAACTCCAAATATGGAGTTATCAGCCCACGTCAGCTGATTCGGGTCATCCTCCGCTGAGGTGGCTGCTGAATGGATTAGTTTGTTACTTATTTCCTTTTATTATGTAATGACCCCAGCAGTTAGATTAATTACAATAGAAGTAGTAATATATATATATGGATGTAATTCATTTCCAAGTTCATTATGAATATCAGATATTAAATCCAGTCTCTTCTCTGTCAAATTCTTCTCCGATTCTTCATACTCTTCTCTAAATTCTTCAATCTAGGTCAGGAATCAACCAATTCCTGACATGCGGCGGCGAAGGTTCTCTCTGAGGAACGAGAGAAGAGAATTTTGAGAATGAAAAATTATAACGGTGGAAAGACCCATTTGTATTTGGAACTGGGTACTTCGGGTACCAGTCGGGTACATCGGGTACACCATACCCGTGAGGGTTTATCACATACCCGTGCCCGAACCCGCCCGGACCGCATTAACACATGCCCGATTCTTTACCCGTTCGGGTATGGGTCGGGCCTTAACCGATTTTAATACCCCAACTGCCATCCCTATGGACAACCACCTTAGTGACTGGTAGTGCACCGAAATTTTGACAAGAGTTCTACGTAATATAGCTCGCGAGGTCTTCTCCAGTTTTTCCCGTAAAAAATGAAGAACAGAGATCATAATCCAGGAACTACACATCTTATTAGCTCTTACAGTTATGAGAAAAGCAGATGATATATTACTACAAGATAAACTAGCATTGAAAGCAGGTTCTGGCAGGCTTTCAGGGACATAATTTGAGCAACTCTAATGGTATGAAGACATGCTGGATCCTGAAGATTTTTAAGCTATAACTCCACTGGAACATTGATAGAAGGAGAGCTGAGTAGTATCGGCATGCCATTTCTTCTTTTCTAAATTCCCCAACACAGAAAAATAAATGTTGTTTCACAGTAGTTAGTTTTCTGAGAGTTGCACACTAGAAGATCACTTATCAAACAGCCAAGTCAAGGACGATTTACGCTGCTTAGTAGTACTACATAACTACATAAGCATAAAGAGTAATCGAAAATTTTGCGTACAAAGAACACATATTATCTTGAGGACTAAAGGAAAACAGTGGCTACTGTCAGCTTGTCAAGTCTGGCTCATTAAAGCTTGGTTAAAGTCACGATTTCTAGTGTTCGTTAATTCCAAGCATTCCACGGTTCATGGAGGTCCAAAGGAACCATCAATATCCTCCAAGAGCTTGGCGTTGTCAGTGAAATAAGTCCTCAAACACCTATCATCTTCGGCATCAACAGTTGCACCTTCGAGCTCGTATTTAAGATGATTTAAAGAATGCCTCCAACATGTCTGAAAAAGATTGATACAATCACAACATTCATCCTCAATACAGGCAAACTTGTCATGGGTGAACTGAAACATAAAAGTCAATAACAAATTAGCATAAGCCATAAATAAATCAATCAAAAAATTATAAAAGAACATAGAATATAAGAATTATGACATTTTCCATCCCTCAAAAATAAATAAAAAAAATATATGTCGATGTATATTATTAGGTTTATGAACAATGGCATCATACAAATCAGCGTCTACTAGTTGTGGTTGTATCAGAACGAACGATAAAAAATGTCAGGAAAAAGTGTCGATGAAAAATTACATACACCATGACAAACCTTAGCGGAAAGTTTAACCAGATCTGAAGGTCGCTCCAAGTAATCACCGTCCATGATTAAAAGTGTTCTCAAACCAGGGGAGAACCAGAGCAAATTATCTATAACTTCCGCCATAACAGCCCTCACAGGTTTGCCAAATAAACCTTCTATCACCAACTGTTTGATATTAGGTAGTGGTGCTGCTACGTTTACCCTCTTTTCCATGGGAAATATTACTTTCTGGGGAAACAAAAAAGTTGTTTAAATAGGAAGTATTTTATTTCTACAAGAATTTTTGAAGCATAAGAAAATGAAAACATACCTTCAAAGAAAACAAACTCAGCTTCATAGTTTCTGAATAATCAAATTTACACAGAAAATGTACCAGTTTATTAAATGTATCTTTGTAACTAGTACTCCCACGGAGATCTTCAATGACGAGATCAACTTCTGGTATAACTAAACTTCCGCTCAGTGTAAGCTGCGACAAATAACCCCTATAATAGAATCGCTTTAGATTGGGAGCATCAATTTTGGCCTCACAAACTCCACGATGAAAACCAAATAACTCAAACAAGGCAAGACTCTTCAAAGAGCGACTCAAAATCTCAATATCTTCTAAGTGGAGTCGCCCCAAAATTAAAACTTCAAGGACCAGAAGGTTTGAAACAAGATCTGTCAAGTATCTAGGAGTGATCGCATGACCAAGTAACTGTAAATTCTTTAGATTGCGTGTGCACGTGATTGTAAAGTTGATCTTATGGGGAAAGTCATCCCCCCAGTACTTCAACTTCTCTAGATTAGGAGCTTCGACCAGAATCTGGTCAACCTCCGTACACATACAATCTAAATTCAAATCTTTTAGTTTACATAACCTTGAGACTTCTAAACTTCTCAACTCGTAACAACCCCAGAGTTCCAAGTACTCCAAACCGCGGCAGGCACTAATAAAATTTCTCATGACCTCGTCATCTACATATAAGTTTTCCATATGCAGCTTTCGCAATGAAACCAACTTAATATTAGCTCGTGGGATCTTACAACGGAACAAGGTTAGCGAGGTCACAGTTGCGGAAGACAACAATATAGGAGGCAAATCATAAATTCGTCCGTTATCATCATTAAATAGAAGCAATTTCTCAATATTGCAGTACTTGACCAACGACTCGATCCATCGGTTAAGATAACGAATAAATTCAGTATCCAGTCAGTTCACACCAAGCTGAAATTTCTTTATTGTTAAACCTTGCTTTTTGCGGCTTTTTACGGTTCGGTCTACGAAAGTAAACCATGTCTTCCTCCTCCTCATCATCTTGTCAAAAGAGGCTTTCTTTTCCTTGTTATAATGTTTCTCATCACCATTCAAGTAGTGCATGCTATGGAAAAGATATTGACCGGGATCTAAATATGGGAGGGTAGTCCATACCTGGTTTAGTCTCTTCGACGAGGCTCTAAATTGCATGCAGTCTTTTGCTCCTAGAAAAGAGAAGATGTGATGCAGAATAGGCTCTGGCAGCTCTGAAAGTCAGTCAAACGTTTCATTGTTTCTATCCCTTTTGAACCTCTTCTTTCCTCGCGCCATAGTGGAGATAACAAATTATGGTGTTGAGATTTTACAGATGTAAAATAAATTGCTGAAACCACCGAACCCCAATTAGGGTTTCATAAGAGAGGGACGAGAGGAAGATGAAAGGAACGACATAAGATATAAAATATGGGCCAGTGAAAATTCCAATAAAAATCCTTATTGCTTTCTTTTTTGCAACTTATTGAGGTTATTTACTCGCAGATAAATAATTTTTTATTTTTTATTTTTTGACATGGAAACCAAACAAGACAGAGCCTCATCTAGTAGTACACCCATATTGTCGAGTACTACTACAACTCTATCTCTATCCATTGAAAAGTCTCGAGCCATGTGTTCTCCACCTGTGCTTCTCGTGCACAAGCCACCTGATTTAACTGCATTTTTTTGTTGATCAAAATGAGAAATTTTATAGAAAACAACTAACAGCCATTACAACAAGAAGCTACATGATCAACTAGTGATCTAAAATTGGGAGTTAGCCACCAGCTGCTATTAGGATTTAATAAGCCACTATTTTTAGCAACCCAATCAGCAACATTTAAACTTCTAGCTATCCACCTGATCTTTTTTTTTTTTTGAGAAATTATCCACCTGATCTTGAGATTGAGTTGCTGCTTGTAATCTTTGATATCTTCAACAATAACTTTGCTGCTCCAGGGGCAGTTGGTATCACTCAAAACGCATTGAGTTAGGAGCTTGCAATCAGATAAGATGGTACATTGAGGGAGTTCTCTTGCAGGCCAGGAATCACAAGCTTTTCTCATACTGATAGCTTCAGCCATAAAAGGAGAATCAGCCATTATGGAAGACCATCCACCCTCCATCACACTCCAGCCATCCTTAAAGGCAACCCAAGCCACATAAGCTCTCTTTGACATTTTATCCCAGGTAGCATCACAAAATATTACTGGAAATTGAATTTGGAAAGGCTGTTGAGTGGGGGGGAGCCTAGTAGTGTTGGAATTTGCATTATTTTTGGAGGAAAAATAGGAGAGTTGGGATTTTATTATTGCAATAGTTTGAATAGGATTGGGGGTTGTATGGTTGAAGAGGTTGGCATTTCTGTGAATCCAAATATACCAACATATCAAAGTAATTTGAGAAATAAAATGTTCCAGAGTTGAGGAGGTGGGGTTCGAACTCAGCAAACTTCGGTCTCATCGAAGCAGTGTTTCATCCATTGGATAACAATCTAAATTTAATCAATTTTTTGGTAAGAAGAAGAAATAGAAACCGAAAGAACAAATAAACTGAAATTAAAAGAAGAAATATTCCAAATACTTACAGAGTTTTGTGAACTGCTATTAATGTCAGAGACTCTCCAAAAAAAATATCACGTGAGAGACAATCTTGAGCATGGACTTGACGTCAAAAATCATGTGAGAGACAATCTTGAGCATGGACTCGACGTCTTAAAGGCTTATTTACCACCACGGTACTTGTTATAACCTGGGAGTCTTCGAGCAAGAACAATGAACGAAAACAAGAACGAGACAGTAGTTAACGTGATTCGCTAACAAATTACAACATATCCGCTAGCTACCTCCACTTCCAGAACTTGAACTTTTATTAAGAGAGAAACCGATTACTACGTACACCAGTGCCGGCCCAACCCTAAAGCAGCTGGTGCTGCTGCTTTAGGCCCACTGACTTTCAAGGCCCCCAACCCAAAGTCATATCTTAGAAAGGCAGATTTGTACTTTGGCAACATTAAAGCCATGAATAACTTGTGTGTTTTCTTCTTTCCTACTCCCTCTCTGAAAGGTTTAAACTCCACACCTTTTATGCATTTACAACTATTAAATCCGACTATTGCTCATTGTTAATTTTTACTAATTTTCCCACTTATTCTAAAGTAATTCAAATAGTTACTTATGATGTTCAACATTTTGTTCGTTAATGTTTTTTTTTTATGGATATCTTCAATCAAATTAATAATTCTTGCTGAAAATATGCACCTACTTTGTATTGGAGAAACATATTGAAAATACCATTAACAGTGATCTTCTACTGTAACTAAAATTAAAAGTTATTTTTCTACCATTGAAATTTTTGAACGTATGCTGGTCTTATTTAAATGCTATCGTAAATAAACAAATAAAAATGTACATGATTTAGAAAATTGGAATGTATAAAATTATATATAAAATATAATTAATGATATATCATATCTCTCTATCATATAATATATTTTTAACTGAGGGCGTCATTTCCTCTGTCCGCTTTAGGCCCCGAGAGATCCAGGGCCGACCCTGACGTACACTACACCGGATCTGTTGGAGATAAAACTTGGTTTAGTCTAATAGCTAAAAAGGCCCAAGCTTAAGTTTGTGCAGAAGAAAGGTAAAACCTTTCTGAAGCCGGTTAAGAATGTTTCTACTACCACAGTAAGAGTGGCCTAAGAGCATCTCCAATGGAACTAGCTATAATTTATTTATAATTTAATCAAAATTTTAGTTTTTCATTTTAGCCCTCCAGAAAATTCAGTGTGTGCTCCAATGCTATTATGTAAATGTTAGCTAAATTCATTTCAAATTGAAACTACTTTTGAACAAACTATAACGGCTATATTTTTTAAGAGATGAAATCATCATATACATCTCACAAATAGTAACAACCAAATCTGTTTTGTTAAGATTACAACAACTACATTATTTGAATACATACACTATAAATGAAGGGATCAATGATTGTATGTTTTGTGCAAATCCTTCTCAAAATGTCTCGTATTGGTTTAATTTCTTCTCTTTTGTGTGATTCCGATTCTGACGCGAGTTGGAAAGTTTGGCCATAACAATTTTTTTGAAAAATCAGAGTGAAAAGAAGAAGAAACATGGTGGCTCTGTTTCAGGTCGAAGGTACATGTGGAGAGAATAAAAAATTAATGTTTAGAACCCTAATAATATGTAACCCACAAACAGAACCACTCTGACAGGAGAAACATGGTCATATAGGACGTCGCAAACTACTTTTAGATATAGACCAAATTAGCATCAAGATCTTATATAACATGTATGCACCAAGCTAATTTCCTAGAGGATAATCAAACGCAAAGGGGATGATAACCTTTCATGTATGCTGCGTTTACTTCCTGCGTTTACTTGCTGAATGAGATTTTGGCTAAGGGGTAATCGTACGATTACCTCCATGTAATCGTACGATTACTTCTGGGCAACCACCATCAAAACTCCATCTTCTTGCTCTTTTTCCCGTCGTCTTCACTTCCCGAGCATTCCTTTGAGCCTCCAACTTTTCCGAAGTTCACTTTTGCTCCAATGTCACGTCCCGAGCTCCCGGTTCCTGAAAACCACAACACGAGAAACATACCAGAAGATCAAACGTGATAAATTATAGTCAAAATTACCGCAAAAAGTGCCCGGACTCATCATTTACATGCAAAGACTCAACATGCTCTAATTTTAGCAAGAAATGGTCCAAAATCCATTAAAATGCATCGGAATGCACGCAAAACGGTAAGGAAACATATACGAATATAACTCCAAATATGGAGTTATCAGCCCACGTCAGCTGATTCGGGTCATCCTCCGCTGAGGTGGCTGCTGAATGGATTAGTTTGTTACTTATTTCCTTTTATTATGTAATGACCCCAGCAGTTAGATTAATTACAATAGCAGTAGTAATATATATATGGATGTAATTCATTTCCAAGTTCATTATGAATATCATATATTAAATCCAGTCTCTTCTCTGTCAAATTCTTCTCCGATTCTTCATACTCTTCTCTAAATTCTTCAATCTAGGTCAGGAATCAACCAATTCCTGACATGCGGCGGCGAAGGTTCTCTCTGAGGAACGAGAGAAGAGAATTTTGAGAATGAAAAATTAGAACGGTGGAAAGACCCATTTGTATTTGGAACTGGGTACTTCGGGTACCAGTCGGGTACATCGGGTACACCATACCCGTGAGGGTTTATCACATACCCGTGCCTGAACCCGCCCGAACCGCATTAGCACATGCCCGATTCTTTACCCGTTCGGGTATGGGTCGGGCCTTAACCGATTTTAATACCCGAACTGCCATCCCTATGGAAATCCACCTTAGTGACTGGTAGTGCACCGGAATTTTGACAAGAGTTCAACGTAATATAGCTCGCGAGGTCTTCGCCAGTTTTTCCCGTAAAAAATGAAGAACAAAGATCATAATCCAGGAACTACACATCTTATTAGCTCTTACAGTTATGAGAAAAGAAGATGATATATTACTACAAGATAAACTAGCATTGAAAGCAGGTTCTGGCAGGCTTTCAGGGACATAATTTGAGCAACTCTAATGGTATCTCTGAAGAAATGCTGGATCCTGAAGATTTTTAAGCTATAACTCCACTGGAACATTGATAGAAGGAGAGCTGAGTAGTATCGGCATGCCATTTCTTCTTTTCTAAATTCCCCAACACAGAAAAATAAATGTTGTTTCACAGTAGTTAGTTGTCTGAGAGTTGCACACTAGAAGATCACTTATCAAACAGCCAAGTCAAGGACGATTTACGCTGCTTAGTAGTACTACATAACTACATAAGCATAAAGAGTAATCGAAAATTTTGCGTACAAAGAACACATATTATCTTGAGGACTAAAGGAAAACAGTGGCTACTGTCAGCTTGTCAAATCCGGCTCATTAAAGCTTGGTTAAAGTCACGATTTCTAGTGTTCGTTAATTCCAAGCATTCCACGGTTCATGGAGATCCAAAGGAACCATCAATATCCTCCAAGAGCTTGGCAATGTCAGTGAAATAAGTCCTCAAACACCTATCATCTTCGGCATCAACAGTTGCACCTTCGAGCTCGTATTTAAGATGATTTAAAGAATTCCTCCAACATGTCTGAAAAAGATTGATACAATCACAACATTCATCCTCAATACAGGCAAACTTGTTATGGGTGAACTGAAACATAAAAGTCAATAACAAATTAGCATAAGCCATAAATAAATCAATCAAAAAATTATAAAAGAACATAGAATATAAGAATTATGACATTTTCCATCCCTCAAAAACAAATAAAAAAAAATATATGTCGATGTATATTATTCAGTTTATGAACAATGGCATCATACAAATCTGCGTCTACTAGTTGTGGTTGTATCAGAACGAACGATAAAAATGTCAGGAAAAAGTGTCGATGAAAACTTACATAAACCATGACAAACCTTAGCGGAAAGTTTAACCGGATCTGAAGGTCGCTCCAAGTAATCACCGTCCATGATTAAAAGTGTTCTCAAACCAGGGGAGAACCAGAGAAAATTATCTATAACTTCCGCCATAACAACCCTCACAGGTTTTCCAAATAAACCTTCTATCACCAACTGTTTGATATTAGGTAGTGGTGCTGCTACGTTTACCCTCTTTTCCATGGGAAATATTACTTTCTGGGGAAACAAAAAAGTTGTTTAAATAGGAAGTATTTTATTTCTGCAAGAATTTTTGAAGCATAAGAAAATGAAAACATACCTTCAAAGAAAACAAACTCAGCTTCATAGTTTCTGAATAATCAAATTTACACAGAAACTGTACCAGTTTATTAAAGGTATCTTTGTAACTAGTACTCCCAAGGAGATCTTCAATGACGAGATCAACTTCTGGTTTAACTAAACTTCCGCTCAGTGTAAGCTGCGACAAATAACCCCTATAATAGAATCGCTTTAGATTGGGAGCATCAATTTTGGCCTCACAAAATCCACGATGAAAACCAAATAACTCAAACAAGGCCAGACTCTTCAAAGAGCGACTCGAAATCTCAATATCTTCTAAGTGGAGTCGCCCCAAAATTAACACTTCAAGGACCAGAAGGTTTGAAACAAGATCTGTCAAGTATCTAGGAGTGATCGCATGACCAAGTAACTGTAAATTCTTTAGATTGTGTGTGCACGTGATTGTAAAGTTGATCTTATGGGGAAAGTCATCCCCCCAGTACTTAAACTTCTCTAGATTAGGAGCTTCCACCAGAATCTGGTCAGCCTCCGTACACATACAATCTAAATTCAAATCTTTTAGTTTACATAACCTTGAGACTTCTAAACTTCTCAACTCGTAACAACCCGAGAGTTCCAAGTACTCCAAACCGCGGCTGGCAATAATAAAATTTCTCATGACCTCGTCATCTACATATAAGTTTTCCATATGCAGCTTTCGCAATGAAACCAACTTAATATTAGCTCGTGGGATCTTACAACGGAACAAGGTTAGCGAGGTCACAGTTGCGGAAGACAACAATATAGGAGGCAAATCATAAATCCGTCCGTCATCATCATTAAACAGAAGCAATTTCTCAATTTTGCAGTACTTGACCAACGACTCGATCCATCGGTTAAGATAACGAATAAATTCAGTATCCAGTCCAGTCACACCAAGCTGAAATTTCGTTATTGTTAAACCTTGCTTTTTGCGGCTTTTTACGGTTCGGTCTACGAAAGTAAACCATGTCTTCCTCCTCCTCGTCATCTTGTCAAAGAGGCTTTCTTTTCCTTGTTATAATGTTTCTCATCACCATTCAAGTAGTGCATGCTATGGAAAAGATATTGACCGAGATCTAAATATGGGAGGGTAGTCCATACCTGGTTTAGTCTCTTCGACGAGGCTCTAAATTGCATGCAGTCATTTGCTCCTAGAAAAGAGAAGATGTGATGCAGAATAGGCTCTGGCAGCTCTGAAAGTCAGTCAAACGTTTCATTGTTTCTATCCCTTTTGAACCTCTTCTTTCCTCGCGCCATAGTGGAGATAAAAATCTTTTGTTATTATGGTGTTAAGATTTTACAGATGTAAAATAAATTGCTGAAACCACCGAACCCCAATTAGGGTTTCATAAGAGAGGGACGGGAGGAAGATGAAAGGAACGACATAAGATATAAAATATGGGCCAGTGAAAATTCCAATAAAAATCCTTATTGCTTTCTTTTTTGCAACTTATTGAGGTTATTTACTCGCAGATAAATTATTTTTTATTTTTAATTTTTTGACATGGAAACCAAACAAGACATTGCCTCATCTAGTAGTACATCCATATTTTCGATTACTACTACAACTCTATCTCTATCCATTGAAAAGTCTCGAGCCATGTGTTCTCCACCTGTGCTTCTCGTGCACAAGCCACCTGATTTAACTGCATTTTTTTTGTTGATCAAAATGAGAGATTTTATAGAAAACAACTAACACCCATTACAACAAGAAGCTACATGATCAACTAGTGATCTAAAATTGGGAGTTAGCCACCAGCTGCTATTAGGATTTAATAAGCCACTATTTTTAGCAACCCAATCAGCAACATTTACACTTCTAGCTATCCACCTGATCTTTTTTTTTCTTTTTTTTTTTTTTTTGAGAAATTATCCACCTGATCTTGAGATTGAGTTGCTGCTTGTAATCTTTGATATCTTCAACAATAACTTTGCTGCTCCAGGGGCAGTTGGTATCACTCAAAACGCATTGAGTTAGGAGCTTGCAATCAGATAAGATGGTAAATTGAGGGAGTTCTCTTGCAGGCCAGGAATCACAAGCTTTTCTCATACTGATAGCTTCAGCCATAAAAGGAGAATCAGCCATTATGGAAGACCATCCACCCTCCATCACACTCCAGCCATCCTTAAAGGCAACCCAAGCCACATAAGCTCTCTTTGACATTTTATCCCAGGTAGCATCACAAAATATTACTGGAAATTGATTTGGAAAGGCTGTTGAGTGAGGGGGAGCCTAGCAGTGTTGGAATTTGCATTATTTTTGGAGGAAAAATAGGAGAGTTGGGATTTTATGATTGCAATAGTTTGAATAGGATTGGGGGTTGTATGGTTGAAGAGGTTGGCATTTCTGTGAATCCAAATATACCAAATACTTACAGAGTTTTGTGAACTGCTATTAATCGATTTTTTGGTAAGAAGAAGAAATAGAAACTGAAAGAACAATAAACTGAAATTAAAAGAAGAAATATTCCAAATACTTACAGAGTTTTGTGAACTGCTATTAATGTCAGAGACTCTCCAAAAAAATATCACGTGAGAGACAATCTTGAGCATGGACTTGACGTCAAAAATCATGTGACAGACAATCTTGAGCATGGACTCGACGTCTTAAAGGCTTATTTACCACCACGGTACTTGTTATAACCTGGGAGTCTTCGAGCAAGAACAATGAACGAAAACAAGAACGAGACAGTAGTTAACGTGATTCGCTAACAAATTACAACATATCCGCTAGCTACCTCCACTTCCAGAACTTGAACTTTTATTAAGAGAGAAACCGATTACTACGTACACCAGTGCCGGCCCAACCCTAAAGCAGCTGGTGCTGCTGCTTTAGGCCCACTGACTTTCAAGGCCCCCAACCCAAAGTCATATCTTAGAAAGGCAGATTTGTACTTTGGCAACATTAAAGCCATGAATAACTTGTGTGTTTTCTTCTTTCCTACTCCCTCTCTGAAAGGTTTAAACTCCACACCTTTTATGCATTTACAACTATTAAATCCGACTATTGCTAATTGTTAATTTTTACTAATTTTCCCACTTACTCTAAAGTAATTCAAATAGTTACTTATGATGTTCAACATTTTGTTCTTTAATGTTTTTTCTTATGGATATCTTCAATCAAATTAATAATTATTGCTGAAAATATGCACCTACTTTGTATTGGAGAAACATATTGAAAATACCATTAACAGTGATCTTCTACTGTAACTAAAATTAAAAGTTATTTTTCTACCATTGAAATTTTTGAACGTATGCTGGTCTTATTTAAATGCTATCGTAAATAAACAAATAAAAATGTACATGATTTAGAAAATTGGAATGTATAAAATTATATATAAAATATAATTAATGATATATCATATCTCTCTATCATATAATATTTTTTTAACTAAGGGCCTCATTTCCTCTGTTCGCTTTAGGCCCCGAGAGATCCAGGGCCGGCCCTGACGTACACTATACCAAATCTGTTGGAGATAAAACTCGGTTTAGTCTAATAGCTAAAAAGGCTCAAGCTTAAGTTTGTGCAGAAGAAAGGTAAAACCTTTCTAAAGCCGGTTAAGAATGTTTCTACTACCACAGTAAGAGTGGCCTAAGAGCATCTCCAATGGAACTAGCTATAATTTATTTATAATTTAATCAAAATTGTAGTTTTTCATTTTAGCCTCCAGAAATTTCAGTGTGTGCTCCAATGCTATTATGTAAATGTTAGCTAAATTCATTTCAAATTGAAACTACTTTTTGAACAAACTATAACGACTATATTTTTTTAAGAGATGAAATCATCATATACATCTCACAAATAGTAACAACCAAATCTGTTTTGTTAAGATTACAACAACTACATTATTTGAATACATACACTATAAATGAAGGGATCAATGATTGTATGTTTTGTGCAAATCCTTCTCAAAATGTCTCGTATTGGTTTAATTTCTTCTCTTTTGTGTGATTCCGATTCTGACGGCGAGTTAGAAAATTTGGCCATAACAATTTTTTGAAAAATCGGAGTGAAAAGAAGAAGAAACATGGTGGCTCCGTTTCAGGTCGAAGGTACATGTGGAGAGAATAAAAAATTAAAGTTTAGAACCCTAATAATATGTAACCCACAAACAGAAACACTCTGACAGGAGAAACATGGTCATAGAGGACCTCGCAAACTACTCTAAGATATAGACCAGATTAGCATCAAGATCTTATATAACATGTATGCACCAAGCTAATTTCGTAGAGGATAATCAAATGCAAAGGGGATGATAACCTTTCAAGCAGACTCTTTGAGGATGTTTCATCTTTATTGGTTAATGATGAGATTCTAGTGACCAAATGTTTCAAAACAGGTATGTTTTTTATAAGTCATTCTAAGCTTAAACAGAAGGTCCATGACTGCAGCAATTGAGGATACATGAAAAATGATCGCCTCAAATCATGCCAAAGATTGACAGAATTATTGGCAAAATAATAAACAGAACTGGATGCCAAAACAAAGGTTTAATCCTGAACCTGGTTATTGACTTCTTTTTCATGATTTTGGCCATGTCCAGTACTCATTACTTGCAAATAATGTCTTCTCCCTTTGGGATGCCTCCTTCCAAAAGATGGCCGATAATACTCAATCCTGAAAACAGATTAGACCCGTTATCAATTGCCATGCATACAACTGTTAAGAAAACAAAAATCCAAGAAAGATTCTTTCTACTTCTATCTGCAACTTTAAACTATATACTTTTTCTAGAATCAATGAAACTAAGCATCCTTCATTCTTTTTTTTCCTTTCATTTTCCATTCACAGTAACATTCATGGTTTCCATAAGCCACATGCAAACACACTTGATCAAAAACTCAATTAATCAAACAAGGATAAAAAAAAACTACTTTGACATTCAAGCCAGAAGTTCACCAAAACAGTCAATTCAATCAGCTATCGCCTATCCAGATACAAAATACTACTCACTACTACTAAGTTTTGCCAATCCTACAAACTGGCACAGCAAGTAAACCCAATTACGTGACGGGATTGAAAACCCATAAAAATTAAATCTTGAATCCATTGATTTAGATCAATAGCTTTTAATACTATAACGCTGCCCATAGATGGGTGATATTGCAGGAACATCAATCACAGCATGGTGATCGTCCATGTCGACACAGAAAAAAATTCAGAAACATCTTCCTTAATCATGTGTCCATAGCCGACTATCAGAGAGAGAGAGGGGGGGAGAGAGATTGAGATCGCACCTGATAGAAGGAGCGGATGCCTACTGTGAAACAGAGGCAAAGTTCAACCTAAATAACCTGCGACTCCTGAATTAGTTCTAAAAATCCGGAGTCGTTGGAGCCACCGAAAATCAGGGGATTTCAAAGTCTAGCGAGGCAGATAACTATCGATTTTTTTTAAACATTGGATAACTATCCCATTGAAGTCTTATTTTTGTACAACTTCTTTATATGTTGAAGAAAAAGTTAATTTAAAGAACCCATTGGAGATGCTCTAAGGAGTTTAATTGGAGTGCAACGGTCGCACCACATGATGGGTTAGGGATTCTCAAAAGAAAAATGATGTGAAGATATGGGTTATGTACAACATTAAAAACAAAGAACATAAAGAGAAAAAGGACTAAAAGCAATATGGCAAGTGATTATGATACAGATGATGAGATTATCCAATATGTTATATTAGTATAGATAGATGATTTTGTTACTAAATATCTATACTAATATATAAAGCCAACACTCATTGTGGTGAAATCAATTTTTGAAGCCTGTCATACTTTCATATTGTCAAAAATACCCCTCAAATTTAACAAAATGACAGCGGTTACTGAAGGTCAAAATTGTAACTACTCGGTGCCCCACTGCATGTAACTTCTCCACTTCCTCTAACTTCTCTTCCACAATCTCTCACACATGTAGTTCTCTATTTCGTGGGTAGGAGGTGACCTGGATGTGTCATCACAAGAGAAGGAACCTCCTCAATTTTTGAAATTGATGAGGTAATTTGTATCTCTATGTAGTAATTTTTTTCTTATTTCCTGACAATATATGTTTTTTGTTTATCGTTTTCTTTGTTTCAAAATTGTTTCTTGAGCGATTTGTTAAAGGTGTGCGATTCAACAGGATGACTACATTCAACTATGGTTCAAGAATTGAAGTTTTGTGTGTATGTAAATACAAGGCCACGTTAAGAAATTTACGTATGTTGGGTGGCTCTGCATTTTTTAACTCACCCAATTGTACAGAGGAGGCGGAATCTGCAAGCCAGGGAAGGCGACCACGAGAGGGAAGTGTCTTTGTTTTAATGGCTTTTTATGATTTCAATCAATGAAGCATATGTTTTCATATTAAATGATTGATTGAGTTTTCATTTAAATTGTTGATGCAAGAACAAGAGGACCGTTCTTCCTCTCTTAGAGCATCTCCAATGGTGTTAGGTATTTGTTATGCAAATTATAACTAAAGTCGGTCTTTTTGCATGTTATGAAATGATAATTTTGTGTTTGTTCTCCAGCGGTAGTTAGGCAAAAGTTGAAAACCCATATAATTTTTCTCTAATTTTTCTTATAAAATACGTTTGAAACCATTTTAGATGAGAGAGAAATTTTAGGGAATAGTTATCATCATTTAAAAAGATGAGATAATGGTTGAGAAATTATAGGGATAGTGGGTTGAAAATTACAAACACCTAAAAAGTAGGAACAAAACAAAGATGCCGAGTGAAAAATCTTCGCCAAGTTTGGCAATAAGGATGCATATTTTGTATTTTGCATAAGTGGATGCCTAATCCATTGGAATTGTAATTCTAACTAATTCAACCGAAGTCCCCCACAACGGCGCCAAAAACTTGACACGATCTCTGCAAGTGTACAGTTATCGCTCTAGTAAAATGTGGAAGATACGGTTGTCGAATCCCAGAGGACTTGTTGTGAATCAATTAGGATGATTAAATTCTTGTGGGCAAACACTTTCAGTTTTCTAATAACTAAGAAAAATAAATAAAAACACAATTATTTATAAAGAGAGTAAAGTGATGAGACATATATCAGAATTTTCTCTAGGTTCACTAAGTTTCCACCGTTAACGAATTACGTTCTGAAACGAAGATGATGATTTAATTTGCCAAACGAGCAATAATTCTAACCGAGTTACCAAGCTAAATTTCTATTCCTAGGTCAAATTACAACCGAGTTACCAAGTTCTAATTATCCCTAAAACATATAATGACGATCATCTAATTCTACTCAACATTCACAGTCGGTGGTTGTTTTCTCTAACCTATGATTACGTGCTTAATTCAATTATCCGGGTAATTCGTTGTTTTCACTAACCAATTACCTATGATATTCGTAGTGCAACGTCTCACAATAGCAAGATAGATTAAGAGCATGAATTAAACATAGCAAACAAGAACATCAACAATTAAGTTTAAGCAAAACTTGAATCAAATTCATATCCCGCAAAAACGACTTCAAACTCTAGCTACCATGGAGAAATACCGATAATGAACTTAGCTACTTAGATTCATGAGTAACAAGATGAAGTTTATGTTGTTCATGATAAAAAAACAATGAAAAAGAGAGAAGAGAGATCAAACGATGGAATCCTCGCTCTCACGACGAACTCCAAGCTCCAAGCCTTCCTCCAATGTGTTCTTCTTTATCTCCAGCAGCCTACTCTGCCTTTAGGTCCTAAAAATCGTCATGTATAGGGATGGGCACGACTTTTAATGTATTTTGGCCGAATTTGCAATTCAGCCCCTCTAGTTTGCAATTATCGGACAGATTTCATAAGCTAATCTTGCGGTGGCCTTTTCTCCCTCACCCGGACTCTGTTTTGGTCATATATTATATCGTTGGAAAGCCATGGATGTGTACTTTCTAGAGGCGTTGGCCTTGCTCCAAAATTTTAACTCCAGATACAGCCCGAATACGGAAGACTGGTCCAGTGAACTTTTCCAGCTCTTCTTCGTTTTTGCGTCATCTTCGGCGTTCCATATCTTTCTCTTCCGGCCTTTGATTGAGCTCTGTGACCTGCCGTTGGAAAGCTAATTGAGTCTACTTTCATTTGGAACCGGTCTCACTATAGCAGGTTCTGTAGAACTCAAGATATCATCAAAATAGTGAAGGTTGGTCACTTTTGCTCCTCTAACTTTGCTTCTCCTCATTTTTCTTGGCCATTCCCGAGCTTTTCTCATCTTCCGAAGTTTGTTTCATGCATCCTCGCAATCGTTTAGTATCATTTCCTATCATGACAACATGAACAAGCATACCAAGCGATTATATTGGACAAATAACATCTAAAAATGCATAGAAACGCCCGGACTAGCAATAAACCACAACAAGCTCATTCTTCACAAGAATTGGCCGAAATTCCATCACTTTTCACCGAAACGCACACAAATAGCAATGTATTACATACGAAATATGACTCCAACTAAGGAGTTATCAATGACATTCTCAAAACTCCATCGGGATGTCATCCCTCGCCACTTCCGCCGACATCCGGTTAATTAACGAAGGGACGACTCTGCAGGACGATTAAGATTTAGTGGTCAAGAAGCCGCGGCGAAGTCTAGTGCTGTAAGGGTTTCTGGAGATGGAGCTGAAGGAGAAGAAGGGCCAGCGGCCGCCATCGCTGCCTCAACCTCCGGTGAATATGGGGTCTCCACTCTCTATTCCTCTGATTTTAGAACAAAGTATCCGAACGAATTCGACATGGATAAACATGTAAACTCAATCTTTTTTCTAGATTAACTATTTTTTTCTCTGAAAATTGAGTTCAATTTTGATTAAGTTGATTTGGGTGAGGGTTTGGTGGTATGTGGTTGTTGCTGGTAGTGGTGGTTTCTATCACTAGGTTTGATTAGAAATTGAAGTAAGAAAAATAACAAGATTGGGAGGAAGAGGAAGCTTTTATCCATGTAGAAATTCAAATCTTTAATAGTCATCTTCGTCAATCTTCATAGTCATCTTCATCTTCATCAGAGAAAAGAAAGAGAAAGGAGAGGATGCAAAGCTAAAAATGGAGGGAGTACACGAGAAATGACTAAGCGAGGACTATATATGTGAGGGTATTTGGTCATTTTGCACCATTTTGAACAGAATGTTACGCCTCCCGCAGAAAAACTAAACCACAGGGGGTTATTTTGCAACATTTGAAAGTCTAAGTGGGTGTTTTGCACAAAACCCTAACCACAAAGGGTTGATGAAAGACCCTTAAACCCCACAACAAAACCCTTAAACCCCGCAACATTCAAGAGGACGGGAACATTTGTCTCTACAGAGGAAAGCCATCATTTCCTTCTGCCACGCCCCATATCTGCAACATAATCTTCTCCTGCAACGATTCCATCACCCTCTTCGCCTTGCCAATTGATAGAGATGATGATGATGCATCGAGTCTCGTGCCTCAGTCGTCGTCGTATGATTATCTTCCCTCACAGAACCAGAACCAAACAACAAAAAGTCCCACCGTTTCTCCAAATTTGTAACGCTCATGGACCACACGTGTCCTCCTGCATGTACGCCCCCTCCTTCACTATTTCTCAAAATCTCTCTCCCTCTCTCTCTCTCTCTCGCGTCATCTCTCTCTCCCCAACACCCCCAATTGGAATTTGCGTTTACCCTTTTCGTTTTCGGCTGAGAAACCAAGAGATTGGGATCGAACGAAGCTTTATCTCGGCTATGGAGCGACACCCATATCGTCAATTGGGTGGATTGAGCTGAAATCGAGAGACCCAGATCGTCATTTTCGAGGAATTCGACACCCAAATCGTCAATCGGAGGTTTTGTTGGTTTTAGGTTTGTGGGTATGGAGGTGAATGTGCATGCAAGAGAAGGGCAATCTGCTTTTGAGATTGCAGTGGTGGTTCCGAAGAGGGTGGCCAAGGAAGGAGGAGATGATGGTGGTGGGGAATATGATTGTGTGGAGTTTTTGGTTCATGAGCTTACCAAAGCTGGGTTGATAGTTGAGAGAGTTTTTGGCTTGCAGGCTGACTTCCTCAAGGTTTTAATTGTTTTTATTCATCTCTTTCTGTTTACAATGTGTTGGCATGCTTTTATTCAATTTGAGGTTTTCATTCATTGACCTAGTAGTATTACTGAAATGATGTTTTGAATGTGTTGTTAGTCAATTCATGCTTTGAAATTGTGCATTATGCATAGATACTTTCTATTTTATGGGGGATTTGAGAAGACTAAATTGATCAAACCGGATTCAATTGGTATTATACCAATTGGCTCAAAATTGCTCTTTGTTAAAATAAAATCGAGATTGGTGGTCGTCCCTGAACAGTTGGCGATCATATAGCTACAGGGTGTTGTTCATTATGCTACCCGGAGCACCAAATTGCTATTCTTAGTCTTAGGTTCTTTTTCTTTTTGAAAAATTGTTTTGTCATCAATCGGGTTTGAACCAGTGATCTCATGCAGGGGCTTCCAACGCTCTACCACTTGAGCTACCACCCTAACTGCTAGTCTTAGGTTCTTTTGCTCAAATATAGAGGCTCTAGCTTGTTCACGATGCATGAGCAAAAGTTAGTAATAAACTTACTTTACTGGCAGCCTTGGGGTATTCTTTGGCTGTTGTTGATTAACACTGTTGCAGGATGATATACGCGAACCAGAGTATTCAGTTAAGTTTTTCTCTTATTACCTAAAGAAGAATGCCAATTTTATAAATAGTTGATGGCCGACGTATATGGAATGAATCTATATGCCTAAGTCAACAGTAATGAAGTTTTCATGACTCTATATGCCTAAGTCAAGTGTTTATCTGTTCGCGAACTAGTGCTTGTCCCCATGTTAGTGGACCACATATGCAACTAAAGTAAGTGGTCCGAGTCTTGAAAGGTGATGTTTAACCACCAAAATTAGACATAAGTTTATATTGTAATTTGATTCAGTTTGGTCTCATGTTCACCTAACCTTTGTGATCTTCTTTTTCAGTTGGCAGCACCTTTGGAAACTCTTGGGAGAGCTGCAGCTAAATTGCAATTAAGGAAACTAACTCATATTTTTAATAACATGATAGCTCCTCTCTCTTGCTGATACACCAGTTTGTTGAGTACATTGTTTGTTGCTCCAGAAAAAACATGGGATCTTATGCTATTTGTCATGTTGTATTTGGTATTTATTTCAGGAATGGTTCTTCCCTTTGAGTGGGATGAGGCTGAAGCTTTTGTCAGAGAACCTGATGGTTCACTGTTCAATTGGTGTGAGCGCTATAAGTGCTTCCACCACATCATTTACGGAATCGTAAGTTCTTTTACATGGAAAAAAGTCTTCATCGATATCTTATATCATCTTCATCTGTTTAGTCTTCATACCTTTGCTATCTATAAATCAGAATACCTATAAAAATTAGCTATATCAGAAAACGAAATATCACTTTTTATGTGCGAGCCAACAGACTGCAGTGCCTAAGGCATACCCGCCTGATCTAGGTGAACTTGCAGCCAAGGGCGGATGTACACTATGGGTACTGGGGGATATAGCCCCCACTCAACTTTCTCAACTTTCGAAAATTGAAAATTCACCCTCATTTTTATTAATGGTTTCAGTTTAGCCCTATAAAAATTACACAGTCCCCACTCAACTTTACAAAATCTAAGTTTTATTTATATTTTTTTTAAAATTTTCATTTTAGCCCACACTACGGCAAATTTCTGGATCCGCCCTTGCTTGCAGCAGTTCCATTTTTCTGCTGCCATCCAGATTCTTCTTCTTCTTCTGCTAATTAATTATTTCTTTTCCTGGTACTTAAAGTCTGCAAAAGTGATGATATAATGATTATTATCCGTTGAGGTCAGTTAATGCAGTCACAGAGCTATGGTATATTTTGCCTCTCAAGACTAAAGTACTTTTACATTAACAGGTGAACAATGGAAAACCCGATGTAACCTTAAGATATGATTGCAAAGAGATGCACTGGAAACCGGGAGAATCTCTTCTCCGGAAGTTGGAGCAGGAGGGTATTGTCAAAGAGGTTTTCCCATTGCATGGTACGTTAGCTTTTGTGCACATGAAGGGAACTCGTAAGTTGAGGCCACTCGAACTAAGATAAGTGTTGTTTTTCGTAGATGATAATAAGAGGAAGAAGCTTCTGAGAAGTTGGGCATTGAATATATGGGACTTTACAAATCAGCCTGTTGATGAGATCCATACCTACTTTGGAACGAAAGTAAGCAGGGCTAGTAAGCAGAACAAATTGATATCTACGTTTGCTACTTGAGTTCAAATATCATTAAGCTGCGTTACTTGTGTTGTAGATCGCAACCTATTTTGCTTTCCTTGGAATGTATACACGATGAATCTTATTCCCAACTATACTAGGGCTTCTCTTGCAGTTTGTTGATTTTGGGTACGCTACTTACACTAGGGTATGTTTACATCAATGCTTGAAGAAATGTGAGATACTCTAGATTTTAACACATTCCTTTATTGTGCCGTGTATCTTCAGATCATTGCAGTTACTAGCGCTTCCTGCTTTCTTCATTTGCGTAGTGTCACGGGCTGTATTGTTTCTTCAGTTCTGGAAACGCAAAAACTCAGCCATCCTAGCCAGGTAACTAGATCTAATGTCCAAGTTGTTTCTACTTTTTTGCTCTATTCTTGGGATGTTTTACCTGCTGTTGAAGGAAAAAAAAGAAAAAAAAAAATTACTCCACCTCGGTGTCTTCTCTCCTCTAACTGGTTATACTTGAATAAAATGAGGTGATATCAAGGTCATTATGTGTTTTGTATTACGGTATTACCTAGTCCGTGCGATTTCTCGTCTCTCTGTTTGGATTATGATTATGAAAATGATTTAGTCATCACAATCACATCAAGGTTTGATGTTTTCATTCTCATAACAGTCTTGATAAGTCCCTATTTCTTTCGTCGTATTTGCACTTTTACCAACCAACTTCTTTTAGAACATTTCTTAACAAGTTGTAGCATGAGGTTCACTCCAACTTCAATAGCTGAGACCAGATGGTTCGCCATATCCACTTATGATCGATAATAGAAAAAAAGAAAAGGAAGAAATAGTGACGACCACTGGTAGTAGCTGTATGATATAATTTGTGTTCTTTTGTCTCTGAATAATCTTATGTTATTTTCTCAGGATGTGCTGTTTTGTTTTGTTGTTTTTGTTTCCTTAGCGTGTTCTTATGTTGTGGGTGTTTTAGGTGGCACGTCAGCTATTCGGCTGAAGTAGTCCCTGGAAATAAAACTTTGGAAATAGAAAATACTCCTGCAGAACTTGTACGAAAGTGGGGCCATGATGCAAAGAAGGACAAGGAGTTATTTCAAAGGGAGGAATGGTTTGGACGCATGTTGAGATTTAGGAATGACTCGATTGTCATCTTGAGCATCATATGCCTTCAGCTACCGTTTGAACTGGCATATATGCTCATCTCTACGAAGCCATGAGTTCAGATGTTATGAAGTAAGGATTTTTTACATCCCAACGCATGCATATATTTAAGGTTAAATGACTATTTGTCCCTTATGTTTTGGCTCAATAGCAATGTGTGCCCTCGTAGTTTGACTAATCACAATATGTACTCTTGGTTGTGCCTAACTAGTGTACAAAAACTACCCCTACACAAACAGAACCAGACGGAAAATGGAATTCCATCCATTAATATCGTGAACTTCCAATGTGCTGAAATAGTTGGTTAGTTATTAATAGTTTAGGCTTATTTACGTTATTAAGAGATTAGGGAGAGCATTCACTGTTTGGGGGTTTTATTTATATTAGTTACTTAGTTGGGGGGGGGGGGGGGTTAGGGTAATTAGTAGGAGTTCAATTACTATTTATGTGTTGCTTTGGGTTCAGTTTTATTTTATCTATCGAATTGAATGAGAATTTCGTTTATTTAGTAGAAAATCTTAGTTTGGAGATTGTCTGCTTCTCAAATCGCATAATCGGAGATCGTAGCCTCTCGATCGCTACTATATCGATAGCTTCAGCTATCATAGAGCAAGAAACATAGGATATGGTGGTGGACGGTAGACAGTGGTGAAAGCATGCAGATTAGGCTGCGGCCTCTTCCGATCCCCGCGTCGTAAAGAAGGCTGTATGCTCGTATCACTCTAGCAGACCACCATCACCACTACCGCCACCAGCAACAAACCAAGAACACCACCACCACCACTGCCGCGGCATCCACCGCCTGATAGATATGAAACCTGAATTCAGGTCGAATAAACCCAGATTCTGGTCATTAAGAAACACAAACAACATCACCTAACCACCATCTACATCACGTAGTTACCACAAGAACACCATATCGATACGAACACCATATCGATATTCGATCTGTGGCATAGGCATGGCCAGGACCGACATTTAGCAGCAGCATCACCACCTACCAATGCAGCAGCATCAACAACAACGACATCTCAAGTATTCCTCTCTCTTTAACAAATGATCTACGTTATTCCAACTCTTCTAAATTGCCGACGTACCCGTGTCGGTACGATCCGACACTGGTGTCGCTATGGGATGTGTGGCGGGTGTGGTTGAATCTCACCGGACACGTTGACTAAAGAGAGATGTCGTTCCGACAAAGACTTGGTCGCCATCTATCGCTGTTTAATACACTAAACAACTTATAGCCCGTGTAGTTTAGCTATATTACAGTTAATACACTAAAATGTGCTTAAACAAGTTGCATTTCTTGATATTCTGCATTCTCATGTATGGCATTTCAAAAATATATTTAGAAACAACTATTTTTCTACCGCATCCTCGCACCCGTGCCCAAAAGTTGAATACCTTTTAGCCGAGTCCACGTATCCTATTTTTAAGCAAGTTAGAAAATCCGATCTCCGGATCCATACCATATCCGATGCCTGCACCGAGTCCGTGTAACATAGCAAATGATCTTCAACTTAAACCAGCTAATTTGATAAATCAATTTAAACAAGAGCAGAAAACCCCAATTCAAAAACATGTCACTATACCCAGATCCTATGCTTATACAGGAATCAATCTATGGATTATTGGATTTTGAAATTGTGATGATTAACGAGGATCTGCAGAAGAGAAGAACCCAATCTGGGTGTTTCCTTAAAAGAGCAAAAACCATGAATGCAAACACAAAAAACCACTAACAGCAGACCCAAACGAGAACAACCCACTCATGGTACAGTCTCAACCAAAGAATAGCCGACACAAAATTCGACTTCTACGGATCTGGGTGCTATGACAACCACCATCTGAGCCACCCGGCACTTGGAACTGGACGCACACCACTAGCACAACCAGACGAGAACTGAATTCGTCGGCGACAGCCACCACCTCTAATGAAGGACGGCTCTTCTTCATCTTCTTCTTACAGAATAACACAAACGAGCTGACGAGCATATGAATCCTCAAATTGAAGGTGACGGGTATATGAAATTTACGCCATAGTCAAAACCTATAATCGATTACTTACACTTCAACACCCATAAGCAAAGTCCATGTCCAAACCCATTGAGGAAGGAGGGTCCAACCTTTGATTTGTTGTTGTGGACTTGTGGTTGAATTGGAGGGAGGTGGATACGGAGATGGAGGGAGGCTGCAACGAAGATTGGTCTGAGAGGAAGAACATGATAAAATAGATTGGTTTCTCAATTCTTGTTGTAATTTTCAGATAACGGGGATAAAATGGTAATTACACAGTCCTGTTAGGAAAATTGGCAGCAAGGGTGACTATTATTATTTGTCAATGCTCGAGGGTAACATTGTTATTGAGCCAAAACATTGGGGTATGAATTGTCATTTGCCTTTTATTTAAAGTTTAAACCCCATTTAATCATGGTTGTTTTCACTTTTTACTTTTTGTGTGTGCCTGTTTTATATGAGAAGCTTAAGCTAACATGTTCGATACACAGGTCTTATCTTGACAATAATTTATGCCATTCAGATGGACATTAATCAAATAATGTTTTATGGATTTATTGGTGTAGTTGGAAAGAAGAGTACTGTAATGAGTCACTGGCATAACCAGAATAGATGATATTACTATTGTTTCAGTGAGAACTCTTTTCTAGATGTAGTACTGATTAATGAGGCATTTTTTTCTCTGTTGTTCCACATCATGAGCGATGTATATTGAACTTTAGAACAGCATATCTGGTAGTAACTTTAGAACAACGCATTACCTAGAATAATCATTATTAGGATCATACCCTCATATCTTAATTTCTCATCAATAACTCATTCCCAAATTTTTACTCTATGATACTAACTTTAGAACAACATATCTGTTGCAAATCTGAGTATGCCCTTGTTCATACAATGTCGAACCATTATATCTTTCCTGCTGTTCCTTAAGACTTCATAACTTGTTACCACGATAGTCAATCAAAACGCGATGCAAGGCTTTCCAAACTTCAAAAGAAATCCCAAAAAGGAATGGATCTTCCCGTGTTTATCTTCTTTTACCATCCTCGCCTTTGTCTGGAATTGCATGTACTCGCACCGAATGAGTTTTACATATTAGCATTCATAAGTTCAGTTTCATGTACATGGTATTATCCTTTCACTTTACACTCTTGATCCCATTGAATCTCAGCGTCCATCACTAAAGTTGACAAATATTTCCGAAAAAGGCACATCTAATTGCCCGTGTATTATGTTACAAAACCTACTCAAAGGTGCAGGATTGTCGGCACTAGACTTGAAAGGTATATTATCAGGGAGATGACGGGAGTTCTGGGTAGAAACTAGTACCCATCAGATGCATTCAGACATCTGAAGAAACTTGTCATACGGAAACAAGTAGGATAAGGTTAATTTAAGTTTGGGGGTGGAGAGGAGGAAGACCAAGAAGAATAAGACCAGTCTTTCTTACTGCAATTTAAATAATTGAAGCCTAACTGACTGGACACTGTGAAAGAAATGAATAAGGGGATAGGCCATGTACTGTCGCAAACTTTATGGAAACAAGCTCGTCGATTGTGTTGAGTACTTGAGTTGAATCGTCTTTGGCTGAAGGTGTGAAGGTGGCATATGAATCAAGTGCTTATTTGATCTTATTTATGTTGAAGTAATTGTGAACAGTATCTTCACTTATCTTATGGAATTGATACATGTCTTTTTGTTCAGGTTTGGGTTGACAGCATGTCATCTGTTTGCTATTCAGTACTTTAATAGACTTGGGGGTACGGTATCAGTCAATCTCATTAAACACGAGAACAATCATAACACAGAATGTAGAGCTGATAGCTTGATTTACAAGGTAAAGATAGAGAAATGACAGATTGCATTTCTTTTTCTTGAGCTTTATCACTTTTCGTTTTCTCGCGCTTTAATCAGAGGTAACTCCGTTCATCCTTTCAGGTATTTGGACTCTACTTTATGCAGTCTTACATCGGAATTTTCTACCACGTGCTACTTCACCGCAATTTTTCCACTCTTCGCAAAGTTCTGATTCAGCGTCTTATTGTTTCTGAGGTGATTAAATGTCATCTATTATGCATTATGTCTTCAGGTTTATCTTTAAAGGCTATTTCTGTACTGCGGTGCTAATGTTTTTTCTAGTAGGTGCTGGATAATCTTATGGAAAATTCTCTACCCTATCTAAAATACAGCTACAAGAAACATAGAGCTCGGTTCGTTTCATTATTTCATCTGAATAACCCGTGGATTATTGCCCCTTTTTTTTGTGTCTCGGACCACAAATTATTTATGTTAGTAATTTTTCTATGTAGGAAGAAAAACAAGCGCGAGAAGGTATCACCAACTGATAAGGCGCAGTTCATGTCCAGGGTAGAGAAAGAGTACCTAAAGCCCACTTATACAGCTAGTGTGGGCGAGGAACTTGAAGATGGGCTCTTTGATGGTAACTTGTGGATCTTTGTTTTAGCAGTATGTTTTTACTTTTTAGTGTCAAACCGGAACATATGCAAATGTAGGAGCTTGAAGTATCTCATTATTTCTGACGATTCAAGACTATCCTTTTCAATTTTTCTCTCCAAATAGTATTGAGTGTTATAATTGTATGGAAAGTAGTTGCTCTGGTATCGTCTTTGGTTGGCGGATATCAGTTTGTAAGTTAACCAATTAGGATGAAGCACTAGCTCCAAAAAAGATGATTAATTCCTATGCCAAGCATTTCAAGTTGTCAATGATTATAAATAGTTCTCGGACAGCCCAAAATTTACTTAATTCTTTGATTGGTGTATCTTTATGTAAAATGTGCTCATAAAAAAAAACTACGACATAGAATTACTGCAAGCCAGTTTAATAAGTGCTGATATCCTTAGTAGAGTTTTTACATGAGTTTGGCTACATGATCAGGCAATAATGTTGCATTCCACTTTGGGGGGGGGGGGGGGGGGGGGATGGATCTTTCTATGTTATATGTACTGGTGAATCTTTCTATGTTATATGTACTGGTGAACCTTGATTTAAGATGTTGCAGTTGTCCATAATGATCTAAGTGCGTGGTGATCAGTTGATTGATGCCCCGTATTAGGGCTACTACATCAATATGCCAAGGCAAAAAATCATGCATAAACCAGTTCAAATGGGGAACGAGTTTGGAAGCATATCACAATTTCTTTTGATGATGCAACAGCCTCGCCCTTGTCATTTTCCCCTTTGGGTAGTGATTACAGCTTACCGATCATCAGTGGACATAGACATCAAATTCGAATAGAAACTGACATTGTGATGAACCAAACCTCAAATTCTCAAAAAGTGCATCTGGGATGGAATGTCACAAAGAGAATGCTGATTTCTCACCCGCGAAGACCGCAATGAAGGAACGTAATGAAGACATTTAAAAAATTTCATGGTTTCCCGATGATTTGGAGTTCTAGTCTCGTTTTTCAAATTTCTGAGCGAAGGGGTTTGGGTCCATTCATGTATATGCTATTCCTTCTGCTGTTTGTTTAACACGATTTACGAGTGAATGAAATCTCTTAAGTAATATTCGGTAGGCAGGGATTTGAATCCGCAAGGAGAGGTGGGTTATATACGGGTTTGATTCGCTATTACTGTAATCACGAAAAGGAAACAAATGTATTCAGTGATTTGATGCCACCACAAAATGGTGGAGCATGGCTATCATACTACACTAAACTAGAATTATCTAGCCCGATATATTCCTTCCGACACCAGTTACAGCTTTTACCCTTCATTGTGCAACTGCATACATTCTCTTTACATGTCTGTCAGATGATCCATGGACATTGTTTTTGGATGTTTCAATGGTTTGTGTTCTCTAAATGTTTTTGAAATCCGCAATCCTTCGCTCAAAACTGCAGACTTTCTAGAATTGGCATTGCAGTTTGGCATGGTTATGATGTTCGCTTGTGCATTTCCACCAGCTTTTGCCTTTGCAGCTTTGGTAACTATTCAGCTCTTGTTTGGTCTTCAGCATAGTTTAAGGCACTTTCTTAAATCTTGCCTTTGGTTTTATTCTGCAGAACAATATCACAGAAATACGAACAGAAGGCCCATCCCTCGTGCTTCTGCAACTATTGGAGCATGGATGAATATATTTCAGGTATATTCTTTTTTTCTCTGCCGAGTAGAACCCTCTCTAGTTGGAACACAGTTAAGGCCAGATGACTTAGTTGCTAGTTTGACTACTTTTTATTACCGAACCACCGGGGGCTATTATCTCATGAAATGACTCATGTAGTGAAATCTTGAAATCCATTTCAGACTGGTGTGATTGCTCTTCTGTTCATGTTTGGTGCATATCATAGCATATCTTTGATAATATCGTGATACCTTCTTGTGCAGTGTGTATCGGCAAATCAATTTGTTATCTTGGATTTATACCAAAGTTTTGGCAAACCAGTTGATTCAAACGAAAAGGAATCTAAGCACTTTACGTCTCCCTTTTTCATTAACTTCTGTGAATGATCAGCTTTGATTTTTATATATAGTAAACACTGAAAACAGATAGATATAAAACCTGAAAGCTGAATAATGGATGAGGGTCATAGTTTTCTTGGCCTTTGCTGGGTTTGCCTCTGACAGTAACTTGTGTGAAAATGGAATATCAGCGTTAATTACAATTATAGTAAACTCGGAAAATAGATATCTACTTTCTGAAAAAAAAAAAAGAAAATGAATATATGCTAAAACAAATTCCTTTTGATGAGGACCGTAGCCTCTTCTGCGCTTTTACTAGTTCTTCTTCTGAGTTCTGACAGAAAGAAGATGTTAAATCTGCTTCAATGAACTATGCACTATATGTTTGGCTGTCGTTTTACATGTCTGGAGTCTGGATTTGGTGGGACTATTTAGTATCGAACAGAATAATTGTATTGATTAATCATACTGAATGATTGTATCTGTTTATGTAGAATACTAGAGAAGCTAGGTATGAACTAATTGCTACTTAGACCCTATAGTTCCTATATTTAGTGCTGAATCAACACTGGCATATTCTCCACTTTTGTTTAATTTGTTTATTCCTGATAAATGAAGGATCCCAAACACACCTTAAGGTCTGCAGCAATTGTTTTGTTACTTTCTATTGATCCATTGATAGTATGCCTTTTCGGATCTATACCGATTTTTGGAGAATTTTACTTCTCATTTCTCTACCTGGTTTGACAATTGCCATTTAAATAGCACTTTTTGGCTTGCATAAGCTTGGGCCATTTATATAGTGTGTGGTCTTTGGGTTCAAAATCTGGGCTCTAGGCTCCCTTGTTTGTGTTTCTGATGAGAAGGCTGTACATATTTTGAATTCTCTCATACAAATGACCTCCATGTATTAAAGAAGACTTAAATTCACATAGTACAGTTTATGTATGTATTTCTGAAAAGTAAACTATGAAATATGTAATTGGCAAAAGATCATTTTATTTTAGTTTGAGGTAGATATTTCGACATTGAAGTTAAACTCCAATCACACATCACAGATGAACAAATTAATCGACTTGTGAGATAGTTATTGATTTTGTTCATCTTCCTCATCATACCTCCGTCATTTCCAATCATCAAACGCATTTCCCACCTACTCCTTTGAGGCTCTTCTCAGTGACCACAGATTAACCCGTCTAGGGAACTAAGAGGATGCCCAATATGTCCTTGTGGCTAATAAATCGCCAGAGCACAACCAAAATAGACGAGTGACAAAGAAGACCTATGTCTGGAGTTTTCTAATTATGGAGACTCTAACCAGGAAACTCCTTGGAAATTACTTGCAGCAAGGCAAGGAGAGTGACACTAAGCTATAGCTATGTAGGTACCGCTGATGGATGCATTTCAAGTATCTTGAGGGTAGATTTGGGATTTTGTGAACTTAAGAATTAAACCACAAGTTCTGCAGATAAGAACGAAGATGCCACAAAACCTGTTCATAAGGTTCACTTTTATATGTTGTTAACATGTAATCTCGGGTAGTTAGTTCCAGGAGATTTTGTAAGATTGATTTTAAGCTTAATTAAAATGTTGTTTTCATGTGTTGATGCTGTGTTCCTCTCATGATACCTTCCTCTGAACTGCAGTTTCTGATAGTGACGTCCATATGTACAAACTGCGCACTTCTGGCATGCTTGTATGATCAAGAAGGGAAATGGAAAATCGAACCTGGACTTGCAGCAATCCTCATCATGGAGCACATCCTTTTGTTAATCAAATTTGTCTTCTCCCGTATTGCCAGAGGTGATCTTTCTGTTTAACTTCCATGTCTTGCAACTGCTACCTGTATCTTCATTTCATTAGTAGTAAATTACACCAAGTACCACTTCTATGCCATCTATCATATGTTTTCGTGACAATCCATCAGTGTGAGGAACAGAAAAATAATTTGTAGGTGTCCATAACGTGTCAGTCCCATAGAGAATTTTATTGCTCAATGTACCACAAACACCAACTTTACCTCTTCTCCTCGTACCATTGTTATTCGCACCCAACCTTCTCCACATACCATGTTATCAGTGCTTTGCACTACTCAGCTTCTGGTCTGTCGACCCAAGTACTTTTTTTAGAGCACATGAAATTTCTGCACACACGTTACGGGCACACCATGTCATCTACATGGTGTTTCTGATGTTTTCTACAGTCACTTCTAGAGCATGCAAAGTTTTCTTCAGAAAGTATAGTGTTTTTTTTAGGTTTTAGCTGTTTTGGTGTCTTACATTTCCTAGGTGAGAAGGATACAGAAATGATTATTGATGGTTGACCCTTGACAGAGTATGGAGAGTGTCTCAACATTCTCAATGTTGACTAGGTGTACGTCTTTGGGAAGATGTATTCCTAGTCGCACTTTTAGACTACATGAAGTTTTCTTCAGAAAGGAGAGTTCCTTTTAAGTTTTAGCTGTTCTTGGTGTCTTTAACATTTTCCTTGGTGAGAGGATATAGGAATGACTGTCGATGGTTGACCAGAGTATAGAGTGTGTCTCAACAGCCTTGTATTGACTAGGTGTATGTCTTCGGAAAGATTAAGGCTAAGAAACTTGTGTTTTCTATGTTTCCAGGAACCTGCTTGGGTTGTAGCCCATTGGATGAAGAACGTGAGCCAAGCACAGGACATGTGCTCCAAGCGGCTTTTGAGGAGTATCTCCGACGGCGAGAAGCTATCTCTATCTCCAAAATCCAGAAAGACGGACTAGTGACCTGCAATCTGATCAGCAGTCAGAGTATCTATTAGCTTGTTTTCTTCATTCCAACTGATCGGTGATGTAGTTGTATATCCTAGACTTACTTCAACCGAGGCTTATGTTTTGTGTGTAAATTAGAGAGTACTGGTATAGTAGATGTTTCATCCCAGTAAGCGCCGTTGGCATTACGAAAAAGATACAGGCGCTTTCTGTTGTATATCAGTTTCTGCAGGCTGCAGTCGAATTGTTACCCAGTGTTTACAGTTTTGTAACTTGAGGACTCAGCTTCTGGTTCTGTTTCTGTCGCAATTAGGGAAAATTAAAGTCCCTTAGTGCATGTTTGGTATCCGCGATTTTAATCCAATTGGCCTGTTTTCAACAATCTTGTTTGTTATGCATGCAGAATTTAATCTGATAATCTGCAGATTAAAATAATCTCAGTGTAATTGCAGAATTTCCAAAATTGGGGATTATGCAGATTAAAATCTATAAAAAAATAATTTTGATATTTTTTTTACATTTGCATAATCACAGTTCAGTTATAAACATGTGTGTTCAATTTCTTGACTTTAGAGCTCTTTAAATTTTGTCAAATGGATCAAGTTAGTGATCTATAATTTCAGCTCATACCAAACAGATTGTGATTATCAGTTAAGTTAGATTTTCTTTTCAGATTATTTTCAGCTGATTATTGAGATTTTCAGCTGCTACCAAACAGGCTCTTAAAAGAGCAAGTATCACCTATTGCAGTTTTGAGTAATTGTGGCAGGAAACTGTGTTCGTTTTTAGCATCTGATTTGCACCGGCAATGCTGCCAAACAAGTATAATATGTTGCAACTATTTATACATGTAGTTAATTGAGAAGCTGGTTTCATGACGCAGCCTCTGCAACAGAATTCTTGATATGACGCCGATTACACAGACCATCAGTGCTGTGAAAGTTCACCATGACAGAAAACTCAGTTCATCGAGAAGGATTGCACTCTTCCAATCTTTCATGGTTTGTGATTTGAATATAGGTCAGTGGCGGAGCTAGGATTTAAGGAAAGCCGGTGCAAACTTCAATGTAGAGTCAATAACAGAGGCACTATTGCAAGGGTTTGGAACCATTCAGCATTTCTGCAATTAAAGAAAGGTCATCATTGTAAAAATACTTAAAATATGGTTTTTAGTGGAGTTCCTTATAACTTGGGAGGCAAGTGTCATCTCTGGCCCTTGAATACCTCTGTCCTGCTGCCGGTTGTCTACCTGCTCAGCGATGGGAGGAGCTTCTGAAGCATTTTTCAGATCTAAGAGAGCTCCGGACCTCCCAAAGTGATCGCTAACTTGACAGGCGTAAGCAACCACAGCTTCTGCCCATCTCCTTATCTCTGTCTTCACCTTGCTCGAGTCCAAGCGTCTGAGCGACTTTATTCCTGGCTCTACAGAAATTTCCATGAACGACGAGAAGCATTGGTCAAAACCTTGGCGCTTCTTGGTGGGTTCGTCTTTGGCAATCTCGCAAGTGCTCGTGGAAGCATCTCCTTTCGAGGAAGCGCTCGCTGTGGCGTCTAACATTTGCTTAGATGGATGTTGTGTTTTTATTGTTTTAAGCAGATTGTTATCTTTCAATTTATAGGAGCAGACATGGTTGATATACGATAGAGTACCAAATTAGTAAAGGGTGTTACGTGGAAGGGTTGCCTGATACCAGAATTTTGAATAGTCCAACCCCACGGTCTCCAAACCGATGCATCTAACTTGTTCAAGTAACGCGTGCTTTCCTCATTTTTATATTAGACTTGTCCATGTTTTCGTCCATGGTGCGGTTTATGCAATGAACGAATCCAAGGTCAATTGAACACGAAGAAGGCATACGCGGATGATGACAAGTCAAATCTTACATTGTGTTATGTATACAGCTATCAAGTTAAAACCCTTCACATTCATGTTGAAGCCTAACTTATTTGACGTAATAAGTTAGCAATCGGGTGGCATTTTCTTCTTCTATTAAATGTTCCATTGATAATTAGAGAATTTGTGAGGGCATGATGTTGACTTTGGTATGACCTTATAGACTTTTAAATCGATTTTTTAGTTATTGTGCAAAACGTTAGTAGCAAAAACCTGATGAAAAAAGATTTATATGAGTGAGTTTGTCATGACTTTGTTGAATTTTAAATTGACTTGTTAGTTCTTGTGCAAAAAGTCCGTGACTAAAAACTGATGAGGAAATATACTTTTATATGTGTTTGGTGAAAATAGTCGATGATGTTAAAAGGTTAATGGTATGAATTTTTTGTTTTTCTAGGGGATTTGACAATTTTGTGTTATTTTTTAGCAAAGAGATAAGAATTAGCATAGATGCCAGAAAAAAAAAATGAAGTACATACTAAGTTTTAGGGCCAAAACCTTCAAACCAGCCCAAAACCAACTACAAAAAATCAGATGAGAATATAAGATGTCCAAATTAGCAAAGTCTTTGAAGAAGGAAGAAACATAAAAATAAAGTAAGATTGGAAAAGGGGTAATTCTAACACAGCAACATCTAATCCGTGGCCTTCCGAGATGGTGATGAGATAGATGGGTGTGGCCTTCTGAGATGGTGATGAGATAGATGGGTTGCTCTGTCAGCTCCAGAGGGGTGCTCGTCATCGAAACTATGTGCCGTCATCTAAACTATGTGCTGAGACAAAACTTCATAGTTAAAATGTACATCAATACGATACAAATGTTATAGAAGAAGGAGATGCAAAGCTTCATGATTGTATCCCACTGGTGTTGAGGATTTGCTGTGGAGATGAAGACAATTTGCTACTTGATGAGAAGTCCCATAGGGGTAAACGAGTAATTATTGCTTGCTCCAAGAGAAAATATGACGTGGTACTCTAATCAATACATCACAGGACACGTCGGAAACATGTAGGAATCCACTTTCTTTTGTCTGCCACTCATTCTCTTTCTTCTTGACGTGTCATGTGCTGTATTGATTAGAGCACCACGTGTATTTGCTCTTAGAGCAAACAAAAATTTCTCGGGGTAAACACCTGAACCTGCAAGCTAATTTTTTTTTCATTACTAGAAGAATCAGAGCATTCTGAACATTCATTTTGATGGTTGAGAGATTGCTTGAAAAATGAGAGGTCTCATTCCTGAAAACATTGTTATTCATAGTGTGCCGTACTGTCCATATTGTAGTTGAAAGCCATGTAAGCCAAAATGATTAAGAGTGATTCAAGATTAAAACCGTAGAATGAGGTCACCAAGGGTAGATGGCATCAGTATTCCTATTGCTCACCATGCTGACATGCAGAGGAAGGACAACGGAAGAAGAGATGCATGGTAGTTTTTGTTTTAGAATCAGAAACTACGTGTAATTATGAAGCTTTTCAAAGGTTGAAATGAAGTTTGAGCGGATGGACGATAGTAAAATTTATACTTTGAGGAAGTTGTAATTCTTAAAAAGTTTTTCAAGTAAAGGAAGTCCATGAAGGGTCAAGAAAAGAAACACGTGTAGTAATCATATGCTTCTCACACTCACACATGGTCCATTAATTATGGGCTTGGACCCAACACCTATCTCTCTCTCGGATCAAGTTGCATCTTCTTGTGTCTTGGCCAAAAACTTCCTTCTTCCAAGAAAACCTTAGCCTTCATAGAAGCCTTCGACGTTGCTTCATAATTTGAGCCTGTTTGGAAGAGCGGTTTGTAAACAAGATTGTTTAAAAACAAAGTTTTTTTTTTCTTTTCCAAAAACACGTTGGGAGAGGAGAAAACTAGGGATGGCAATTGGGCGGGTTTGAGGGCAATTTCGGCAAACCCAACCCGACCCGGAGAAGAACCCGGAAAACCCGAAACCCCGTTTTGCCCGAAATCTCTGTGCCCGAACCCGGCCCATACCCGAAAATCTCTTACCCATTCTTGCCCGCACCCAAACCCAACCCTGAACCCGGTCTTTCACAACAAAGCAGCCACAAATATCTTCGATCAAAACAAAACAACTACTGACTGAAATGTCTTGTGATGGACTAAATCAAACCCATAACACACATATCAAGCAAATCGTATCAGATCAAACCCAAAAAAGACAATTTACACAAACCCACCAAAGCAGGACATACCAACTTGATCCAGAAAGTAAAAAACTCTAACCCAGATTCAACCCACGTTTAACCCTAGCCACGCCATCGCTAGACCGGAGATCGCGGTGGTAGAGTACTGAGGCGACGAGAAATCAGAACTTTCCCGGAACCTAATTAAGCCACCACAACGATGAGAGAGAGAGAGAGAGAGAGAGAGTTAAAGAAGTAGATCGATGGTGCCTTTCAAGATTGCGCAATGATGCGGTGTCATGAAAGGAAGATCAAGTTTGGTGAATTCAAAGTTTCTGTGTTTACCAAATGAACAGTAACTTTACTGTTCATTTGGTATTTGTCAATTCGTTTCAGTAACCGTTGGATGAGAATAAGGGGATATAATCTCATCCGTCAGATCAAGTTGAACGTTGGGTTTAAACCCCTAAGTGGAGCGTCGTCGTTTCGATTAAAAGAAGACTCCTCGCTCCTTATTGGCCCATGACACGCTCCAACTGCAAGTGCACAGTTGTCGGTGTAGTGATAATATTCCGGAAATCCGGGTTGTCGAACCCAAGAGACTTCGTGTAAATTAACTACTAAATTTGTTCTTCGTGTGGGCAAAGCGCGTTGAGTTGTTGTTTCTAATTCTACTAATAATTAAAATAACGAGTATCTCAAATAATTCGAAGAATTAATTCAATATTAACAAGCACGAGTTGATTTGGTTGTTTCTCAAATTTGATCAAGATCAGGATATCTCTACGGATCACTAGGTATTTCACACTACGTTGGATTTATGTTCTACTAACACGATGAATTTCTGTTCTAGTTAAACGATCAATTTTATATTGTAAGATTTCTTAACCAATAACTATGCTTAAACTCTCATAACTGATTCCTCTAGCCTACTCAAGTTTAAGCACGCATTACGATATTACTTCTACTCTTTGTTCTTAGCTAACTAGCAAGATTCCTCAACCCTAGATACGGCTAGTGTGTATTTCAAGTTTCCGGGCAACGAACGTAGATTCCTCTATCATTCACAACCTAACACAATCCTATTAATACGTCTACTAATAGAAAAGATATATGAAAGGTGTAAAATACACATAACTAGACAAAACTTCATCAATTAAGCAAGAATGCATGAAAGAAAATCCATAAATCACAATACGTATTGATCAAACCCTAGTTTCCTACGAGATATCCCGAAATAAGTGTTTAGCTACTCATAAACATGATCAATACACAATGTTTCATGATCAAAATAGCAAAACTAGAGAAGAAACGAAGATTAGAAGCCAAACGGATGATCCAAGCTCTCCAACCTAGCTCCAAGCTCTCCAAGCACGTCTCCCAATGTGTTCTCTGATGCCAATCACGTTCCCCAAGGTTTCCTAAGTCTTCCGTGGCTCTCCAACCTCAAAACTATGCCAAAATAGCAAAATAACCCCAAAAATCCGATCCTGGCAGCAGAGGTAATCGTACGATTACCTTGATGTAATCGTACGATTACCTTGATGTAATCGTACGATTACTTGCTGCGTTTACTTCCTGCGTTTACTTCCTGCGTTTACTTGCTGAATGAGATTTTGGCTAAGGGGTAATCATACGATTACATGGACAACCACCATCAAAACTCCATCTTCTTGCTCTTTTTCCCGTCGTCTTCACTTCCCGAGCATTCCTTTGAGCCTCCAACTTTTCTGAAGTTCGCTTTTGCTCCAATGTCACGTCCCGAGCTCCCGGTTCCTGAAAACCACAACACGAGAAACATACCGGAAGATCAAACGTGATAAAATATAGTCAAAATTACCGCAAAAAGTGCCCGGACTCATCATTTACATGCAAAGACTCAACATGCTCCAATTTTAGCAAGAAATGGTCCAAAATCCATCAAAATGCATCGGAATGCACGCAAAACGGTAATGAAACATATACGAATATAACTCCAAATATGGAGTTGTCAACTATCCCCACACTTACCCGTTGCGCGTCCCGAGCAACAATCCAAATCACAAGCTATCAAAAATCATCCGAACCTTCCTCCTCTCATCTCACCTCTCGAGTCAACTATTCCAACCAAGACCATTGCATACTTTTCAACTTACCAATTGCATACTAACCTCAATTAGCCGACTCAATACACATAACGACTCAATACAAGACTCAACGATGCAACAATATGATGCAATGCAATTATATGACTCGATCTTAACTAAACACATATATACACAACATATCTTTTTAGGCGAGATCGGGCAATCTCAATTAGCTTAAACCGGTTCTCATGGAGTGATAACGAATCTAGGAACGAGGTTTGAATTGCAACTAAACTCGACAACATGAATTTCCCTTAGTTAGTATAGAAAGCCTAGCTTTACTAAGTGTAAGAATAACCTACCTCTTCGCGTGTGCCGATAAATAAGAGGCTACGCTAGGCTAAGCCACATTCAAGGTCCGAGCTCCTAATCCGCTAACGGGATTAAAAATGATGAGGCTTTAGGGACAAATCGGATAATAATCAAGCACGAGTCCTAAAACGTCACATTCTCACAATTACCACATCTCACACACCCTCACAACAATGATAGAAACCAACCCCGAAACTCACCATCTCCGGCCCTCGATCCCCTCACACCCCGGTACAATTACGATCTCCGTGGATATTGTCATGAAAGATGTACAAAACAACACCTCCTGTTCGTGAACTAGTTGCTTCTCCACTCGATCTTCCAAAATGCTTCCCATTCTTCCATTATTCAATTTCTCTTTTTTTTTCCTCTCTTTTTTTTTCTTTGTTTTTTTTTTGATTTGTTGATTTTTTTTATTTATCTCTCAAATTTCTGCACAACTTCTTCAATATCCATCTCGAGTGGTCTTCCAAGTGTCAAGCCAAAATAAGATAATGAGGGGAGAAAATAACCAAATCAACACATATGAATCACAAATAAATTTCTCTCCCCCTAAATCGATAAAATCCTCGGTATACCAAACGAAGCCGCTAACACAATAAAGCACGTGTGGGGATGAAGTCGTCGCAAGCTAAATATCGATGTCCGAAGTCAAAAGTCGACATCCCCACACTAGAATATACCCATGTCCCCTCTCAAGTAGCCAATCAAATATTTGTCACGTGCCTAGTCCAACCAAACCTCCTACACCAAGATGAGTAAGATCCGGTATCTAGCACGATCCACCTATCAAAGTCCCCCAACCCAGGTTTTTGTGTGTATTAGATGCCACACACTCACGGCTCTCCTCAACTGTGTCCATGTTGTAATGCCATGAAACACCGCCACACCGAAGTGCGCAAGCCTACTCTCACTCACCCTCGCATTCCCCTCGATAATCATAAATGAAGTACATGCGATACGTAAGACTCACACAAGTATATCATGAAGTACTCCCTCACCGAACCCCCTCAACTACAAACACCCTCGTGACGCACTAAAGCGGTGATTCTAACCACTCGATGATGAAAGCGAAGAATCGTCACCCTAAGTCCAGAGGTTATCAAAGAATTCAAGGTTCAAAACAGGGTTTACTAGTGGTCCTACAAGGTAAGTTCTATAAGCAGTGAGTGCTCTAATACACACCTCGCACAGCTGTTCTGTGTGCCACTACGAGGCGGGTTGGCGACTACGTAAGACGTACACATGAATGTTCGGCTTGTTTAGCTCACACCTAGCTCAACTCTTATAAGAAAAAAAGGCACACACTTTAGATTTGAAAATCATTGAAGTGTATTAAAATAGGCAGGTATTCCCGTAAAGAAAGTCTCTCTATACATACTAAGGGGAACTCAAATTGTCATTCTCGGTCACAAGTCATACCCTATGCCTAAAGTTCTCACACTCCTAGATTTTCCAAATTCAAGCTTCTTTTGATTGCCCTTTCTCAATTTTAATTTTTTTTTTATTTTTTTTATATATAATATTTCCTACTCTATATGCATGGGCCGACTCGAAAGAAGACTCGAAACTGACTCAATTTGGGTAGGTGGAATCAATTCAATAAAACATGCACTAATATGTAAACATCCACTACTCACAATACGACACACATAATATATATAAACACGACATGGACTCCACATACTGACTCACAATACGACACAAACAACCTAAATGTAACTGGTGAATGCAGACACGGACTTGGCTAATAAAGGCTGAGAAACCCCCCCCCCCCCACACTTGAACGCGTCGTTGTCCTCAACGAATGCATAGGTCAAGCGAAAAGACTTAGCATTCAAAATGCAGGGGGTGGTAAGTCTACTCGGACGAATCCTCGTCGTCCTGGTTCTGGTCTCCGGAATAGGCATCCGAATGATACTCGTAGGCTCCCGGGTAAGTCTCTTGGCCACTAGGCCACTGGTCTCTCGGGAATCCGACATGAGTGGCCAATGCCTCTAGCCACTGGTCCTGACGGTGCTGATGCAGACTCACCTGACGTATGCCTTGTCCTAAGTTACGCATGCTACTGCGATGATGCTCAAACTGCCTAGCACTCATGCCAGCAACATGGTCACGGGCCCGACCCTGGGATGTGAGGGTCATGGTCCTGGTCAACCTCAACTCGGCCATTAAGTCTGCTAAGCTCACACTCGGCTGGCCAGGGTCAAGGACAGGTGGAGGTACAGGCTGAGGTGGAACTGGAGGAGTAGGAGCTGGAGGAGCAGGAGCTGGAGGAGCAGGAGCTGCTCGCGAAGAAGAGGCTCTTTTCTTAGCCTTTCCTTTAGGAGGTCTAGAACTGGTCCCTGCCTCCATCACAACTACATCTTTTAACGGGTCCGGGATTTTGTCAAACATTCTCGGACCCTTGGGTATGAGGTCTCTCTCATCCTTAGGCACGCTGGCCCCGCAATTCTTAGCTAAGTGCATGAGTAAGAAACTATGGCCCGCAGACTTCCTATTTTTCGGTTCAAACCTTTCGTGCAAATACAGGAAGATCCCCCTAGGAATGTCTATCCGATTCCCTCTGGATAGACAAAGAGCCATGAGACACACCTCAAAGTCAACATAATTTGGGGTCGAAACTCCCAACACCCACGACTCCAAGATCTCAATGAGCCACCTTGGTTTAGGCAGCAAGTATCCGACTGGGATCTTCCAATGTTTGATATCGGTTTTAGACCTATCCCAGTCGGCTCCTGGCACTCCCGCAATACAAAAAGCCAACACCTCATTAATGAGCGTTTGCTGGTCTTTATGCAGATAAATCTTAAATTGACAGGGCTCTGTCAACGGGGGCCACTGAAGTGCTGCGGCGATGCGCTCAGAAGACAAAACTAGCCAGTGCCGACGACAATAAATCACACGAGGGTCATTGAGCCTAGATGTCTCACCCTCATCGATGTGGTTCGCATTCGCATAAAATTTCACGAGTCAGTGCAGAACAGGCTTTCTCTTTCACTAACCTCATCCACCCCGCAAAGTTCTCGGTCTTCGCGACCTTTTGTAGGTCCCCAGGCACTCCCTCAAGTGGAAAGACTCTCTCGGCCTGGACACCTCTATTAATCCTAGGGTTCCCTGTGTAAAAACCCTGGGCATTCGCCGAAATAAACCTATAGTCGCAAAAGACCCCGCCCCTATCGATTTCCAGCTTTTTGTCATCCGGCTTATCACCACGACCCTTTCTAACTGGGGGAAACTGGGATGGAACGGGTGTATGAAACACCCTAAGGTCAGGGGATAACGGGATGACCAATTGGGCACCCGGGTTACCCCCATCAGAATCAGACTCACTCTCAGGTTCTGCCACCCCACTCGCCCCGGGTAATGTATAATCGGGGTCCTCATCACGACTTGTTCTAGCATGTTTGCTCATTTTGACCCAATGTAAGTATAACAAGTAAAGAAATTAACGTGACAAAATTCAATGAAGTGCACAGTGACAAGAAGTGTAACAGAAAGTAAGCACGTAAGCAAGTAAGCACGCAATCCTAAGGACTCTAAGCAATCGCCCCCAAGCACGCTACTAAGCGCAACAAAAATTAAAATGGGCTTTTACTCAATCGTGCCTAAGACTCGAGTATTGAAATTGCTAGTTTTAGAGTGTACCTACGTGCCCGGAGCAAGTCTTACGGGCACAAAATTTCAGAATTTCGACAAACCGGGCTGTTTCGGGTCGCCGAAAATTTTCCTCCAACTTTTGCAATTGACTGGTGCTTCTTGCGATGCCCTCGTCAAACTTTCCTTCTTCGCCAACTCTTGAATCCCAGCCAAACAATCCCAATTTCGCCAAAATCTTCAAGAACCCTAGGTGGGTGTTCTTGCTCAAAATCGTCAACCACGCAGCCCAATTGAAGAGCTTCGACCACAATATTGAAAAATCCCTCAAAAATTCAATATTGTGTTCTTGCCTTCTCGTTATTTAAACACTCATTATCATCATTATTTATCAAGTTCGTGCGTGCCAAAGCATGGCGACTTGGTTCATAATGATGGAATGCGATGGCACGTAACAATGTGCAATTGTTTAAATAAGAGGTTGAGCACAACTAGGCTATTAATTTGATTAAGAAACCTAGAGGCAATCAATTGGGATTATCCATATGGATGGATAAATAAGGAGTTATTTGCCCGATTGAACCAAGAGTTGCATATGGGATGCAATTGGAATTGTTCCTACCTAAGAAGTAGTCGAATTATGGGTGACTTGCCAAAGCAAGCTCATAAGGAGATGAAAAAGATGGATCTTGGCCCACTAGAAAATATAGTGATATTTTCCGCATTAATATCTTGAGGGTTATTAATCCGTAGAAAAATAGTGGGAGCTATATTTAATAAACTAGCCATTATTAAATATAGTCAAAAATTCACAAATACTAAAACTTGCGTATTTTCCTTTTGTAGAATTCCAAATGGCAAACAACTCATCGAGTTCACAACATTCCCTATGATCTGTCCTTGAGAAGGACAAGCTCTCTGGAACCAACTTTCTTGATTGGTACAGAAACTTGAGAATTGTTCTCAAGCAAGAGAAGAAACTGTACGCAATAGAGGAGCAAGTTCCAGAAGGTCCAGAGAATCAGACACCTGCTGCCTTAAAGGCGTATCAAAAGCGTGTTGATGACGCTAATGATGCGGCCTGCCTAATGCTTTGCACCATGACCTCTGAGCTTCAGAAGCAACATGAGAACATGAATGATGTCGATATGATCGAACATCTAAAGCAGCTCTTCCAAGAGCAGGCGAGGGTAGAGAGGTATGAGGTCTCAAAGGCACTGTTCAAATGTCATCTGGCAGAAGGGAACCCGGTGGGACCCCATGTACTCCGAACGATCGGGTACTTGGAGAATCTCGCCCGGCTTGGGTTCCCGGTCGGCCAAGAGTTGGCAACCGATCTCGTGTTGCAATCGTTGCCTGAGAGTTATGGACAGTTCATTATGAACTATAACTTGAACGAGATCGTTAAACCACTGCCAGATTTGCTCAACATGTTGAGGACGGCTGAACAGAGCATCAACAAGGGTAAGGGCAAAGGCCATTATGATGGTGCATAAAGGAAAGGGCAAAAAAGTTTGCCTCTTCCTCCAAGGGCAAAGGCAAGTCAGTTGCCAAGTCCAAGGAACAAGCCCTTAAGCCTGTTGGTGGCATTGCCAAGGTCGTGACTAAGGGTGAGTGTCACTACTGCAGTCAACCTGGACACTGGAGGAGGAACTGCCCAAAATATCTGGAGGACAAGAGGCTTGGAATAGTGATTCCACCACCACCAGGTATTTTTGTTGTAGATGTCAATTTAACTGTCTCTACATCATGGGTATTAGATACTGGATGTGGATCTCATATTTGTCGAAATATGCAGGATCTAAAGAGAAGTAAAAGATTGGCTAAAGGGGAGGTAGATCTGCGCGTTGGGAATGGAGCAAAGGTTGCTGCGTTGGCCATAGGCGTGTGCGAGCTATCTCTGCCTTCAGGATTAGTTTTAGAATTAAATAATTGCTATTTTGTGCCTGCTATGAGCAGAAACATTATTTCTATTTCTTGTTTGAACAAGGAAGGTTTTATTATTTCAATAAAGAACAATTGTTGTTCCTTTTATTTGAATAATATTCACTATTTTAGTGCGCAATTATTTAATGGACTTTATGTCCTTGATCTAAGCAATCCTGTCTACAACATTAATACCAAGTGGATTAAAATAAATGATTTAAATCCTGCTTATTTATGGCATTGTCGTTTAGGCCACATAAATGAGAAACGTGTATCTAGACTCCATAAGGATGGATTGCTAGACTCATTTGATTTTGAATCATATGAGACATGTGAGGCTTGTTTATTGGGAAAAATGACAAAGTCCCCTTTCAATAAGAAAGGTGAAAGGACTAGTGAGCAATTGGCGCTCATACATACCGATGTGTGTGGGCCATTTGCCACGCCTGCCAGGGGTGGTTATGTCTACTTCATTACATTTACTGATGATTACAGTAGATATGGATTTGTGTACCTTATGAGGGCAAAATCCGAATCCTTTGAAGTGTTCAAAGAATTCAAGAATGAAGTAGAGAAGCAACTTGGCAAAAGTATAAAGGCTCTACGATCGGATCGTGGAGGAGAATACTTGAGCCAAGAGTTTGACGACTATCTTAGAGAGTGTGGGATCGTGTCCCAACTCACTCCACCCAGGAACGCCACAATGGAATGGCGTGTCCGAGAGGAGGAATCGAACCCTATTGGATATGGTTCGGTCTATGATGTGTCAAACCGATCTTCCATTATCATTTTGGGGCTACGCTCTATTAAGTGCAGCTTTCACCATTAACCGTGTTCCATCTAAATCAGTCATGAAGACACCATATGAGATGTGGAGTGGGAGGCGTCCCACACTGTCGTTCATGAGTATTTGGGGCTGCGATGTCTATGTAAAACGTTTACAATCAGACAAGCTAGGGCCTAAATCGGATAAGTGTAAATTTGTGGGGTACCCTAAGGAAACTAAGGGATACTACTACAATCCAACCGAGAACAAAGTGTTTGTTGCTCGGACCGGCGTGTTTCTAGAAAGAGAATTTGTCTCTAAAGAAGCAAGTGGGAGGAATGTAGAACTTGAAGAAGTTCAAGAACCACAAATCACTGAACCGAGTATGGAACATGAACAGGAATCACAAGCAGTTGTGGAGCCACCTGTTCAAGTAACACAAGAGCTTCGTAGATCTAGTAGAGTGCGCCAGGAACCCGAGAGGTACGGACTTCTCGTAACTTATTCCGGTGACACGATGCTCATAGATGATGAGCCTACTACCTATGAGGAGGCCATGAATGGCCCAGACTCGCATAAGTGGCTTGAAGCCATGAGATCCGAGATGGAATCCATGTATACCAACAAAGTATGGACTTTGGTGGAACCACCTGATGGGGCGCGGCCCATAGGGTGCAAGTGGGTCTTCAAGAAGAAGATCGACATGGATGGTAATGTGATTACCTATAAGGGCCGATTGGTGGCTAAAGGATTCAGACAGATTCATGGTATTGACTATGATGAAACCTTTTCACCAGTCGCTATGACCAAATCCATCCGAATCCTACTTGCAATTGCAGCATACTACGACTATGAGATTTGGCACATGGATGTCAAAACAGCATTCCTTTATGGGAATCTCCTCGAGGACGTGTATATGATACAGCCGGAGGGTTTTGAGGATCCAAAGCAAGCCAACAAAGTCTGTAAGCTGCAACGATCCATTTATGGATTGAAGCAAGCTTCTAGGAGTTGGAATCGACGTTTTGATGAAGTGGTCAAAGAGTTTGGCTTCATCAGAAACGAAGATGAGTCTTGTGTCTACAAGAAGGTTAGTGGGAGCTCTATAGCTTTTCTGGTCTTGTATGTGGATGACATACTACTCATTGGAAACGACATTCCCATGCTGCAATCTGTGAAAGATTGGCTAAGAAAGTGTTTCTCAATGAAGGACTTAGGGGAAGCAGCCTATATACTCGGTATAAAAATCTATAGAGATAGATCCAAGAGGTTGCTAGGCCTAAGTCAAAGTACATATATTGACAAGGTGTTGAAACGGTTCAACATGCAAGATTCCAAGAAGGGATTCTTGCCCATGTCACATGGAATCACTCTTTCGAAGAGTGGTTGTCCTTCCAATGAGATTGAGAAGGAACGCATGAGTAGGATACCCTATGCCTCGGCCATAGGATCTATCATGTACGCCATGTTATGTACTAGACCAGATGTGTCATATGCCTTGAGTATGACAAGCAGATACCAATCCAATCCGGGTGAGAGTCACTGGATTGCCGTCAAGAACATCCTAAAGTACTTGAGAAGAACTAAGGATGCTTTCTTGATGTTTGGCGGTGAGGAAGAGTTGCGTGTAAAGGGTTACACTGATGCAAGCTTCCAAACCGATAGAGATGACTTTAGATCACAATCGGGATATGTGTTTTGCCTGAATGGAGCAGCGGTGAGCTGGAAGAGTTCCAAGCAAGAGACGGTGGCTGATTCTACAACAGAGGCTGAGTACATTGCTGCAAATGGCACAGCAAAGGAGGCTGTTTGGATCAGAAAGTTTGTTTCTGAACTTGGTGTGGTCCCTAGCATTGCGGATCCAGTGGAGTTGTTCTGTGACAACACTGGGGCGATCGCGCAATCAAAGGAACCCAGATCGCACCAGAAGTCCAAGCATGTGCTCAGGAAGTTTCATCTGATTCGAGATATTATCGATAGAGGAGACGTTCGGATATGCAAGATTCCTACAGATGATAATCTGTCAGACCCGCTTACGAAGCCTCTCACGCAGTGGAAGCATGAAGGGCACACTAGGAGTATGGGCATACGAGATGCGCCAGATTGGCTCTAGTGCAAGTGGGAGACTGTTGGAATAGATGCCCTAGAGGCAATCTAGTTTAGTATGAATTTGTATTTGGCTAGAAAATTCATTTATTTATTGGATATTTAATATAATGAAGTCCTTAGATTTACAATCGTGTTGTTTATCTTAAATATCCCTAGTCAAGTATAATGATTAAATGGGACAATCATTTATAGACTAGTATGGGGTTGGATTGATATGGAGATATCACGATCCAACACATAGGTGTGCATTACGGAATGTTGCACTGGATTGACCCATCGCCGAGAAGGCTACATACATGTTATGTTGAGTCACAAGTGCTTCTCGGGTACAATGGTATTGTCATCCTTAGACTTGAAGTCACTAGATATTCTAGTTGTGGATCATTGTGATCTTGGTAGCGTTAAACGCTACACCGTAACTGGGTAGTTATAAAGGCGTGTACTGGATACAATGAGAAGCAAGCTTAGAGCTCGTAGTGGACGTAGAGAGGATTTGCCCCTCCCACATAACGGGAGCAAATATCCTAGGCCACTCGAAGGATAGTGCTTATAGAATGTCTGGCCAGACTCAAATAAATCAATATATGGGATATTGATGTTATTTGCACGAATAAGGCTATTCCATGGATCGAGAAACTAGGGATTGGATATACGAGTGTGACTTGTATGTCTCGTGTCCAATCCGGATATGGAGGCAAAGGGATGAGATAATTACTTGTACAAGGTTGTCTAGATGACTATTCTATTAGTTGGCTAGAATGGATGTTTTGCTAGAAATCGCACCATATTAGCAAATAGTTGCTACCAACTAGATAGAACCTATGGGGTCACACGCTATATAGAGTTGTACTAGATTTGGGAATTAATTAATTGGATTAATTAATTAGAAGGATCACTTTGCAAACCCTTGCAAACTTAGTAGGGACTAATTTGCAAGGAAGGGACTAAATTGAATTCTAGTAGGACTAGAATAAGTCTTTTAGGTAGTTAACAAGGAGTTTTTGGACTATATAAAGGACCCTCCTTCCTTCCTTCCTCATAACTTATGCTCTAAAGAGAACATAACAAGAGTGGGAGAGAACAAAGGAGAGAGAGAGCAAGCAACAAGGAGGCCGACGCCCCCTTGCCGCCGCCCCTCACCCCGTCGGCCAAAAGAAGGGCCGAGCCCCTTCCCTTTTGTCTCGTTTTGCGTGATTCCTTCACCCTCCTCTCATTCCGGGCTAGCACCAAGGAGATTGGAGATCTAGGACCAACTCTAGGCGTGGATCAACTATAGAGAACGTGACACTATTCGCGTTTGAAGTCATCAAGGAGAACCCAAAGGTGTGTTTATGATTTCTTACCTTCACTATCGTTATGCATCTAGACTTGTGATCCTTGGAGGGTTTTGCATGGCTATTGTTTGATTATGCTTCCGTTGCGCGATCCATGAATCAAAACCCTACAAAAAGCAGATGATATATTACTACAAGATAAACTAGCATTGAAAGCAGGTTCTGGCAGGCTTTCAGGGACAGAATTTGAGCAACTCTAAATGGTATCTCTGAAGACATGCTGGATCCTGAAGATTTTTAAGCTATAACTCTACTGGAACGTTGATAGAAGGAGAGCTGAGTAGTATCGGCATGCCATTTCTTCTTTTCTAAACTCCCCAACACAGAAAAATAAATGTTGTTTCACAGTAGTTAGTTGTCTGAGAGTTGCACACTAGAAGATCACTTATCAAACAGCCAAGTCAAGGACGATTTACGCTGCTTAGTAGTACTACATAACTACATAAGCATAAAGAGTAATGGAAAATTTTGCGTACAAAGAACACATATTATCTTGAGGACTAAAGGAAAACAGTGGCTACTGTCAGCTTGTCAAGTCCGGCTCATTAAAGCTTGGTTAAAGTCACGATTTCTAGTGTTCGTTAATTCCAAGCATTCCACGGTTCATGGAGGTCCAAAGGAACCATCAATATCCTCCAAGAGCTTGGCGTTGTCAGTGAAATAAGTCCTCAAACACCTATCATCTTCGGCATCAACAGTTTCACCTTCGAGCTCGTATTTAAGATGCTTTAAAGAATGCCTCTAACATGTCTGAAAAAGATTGATACAACCACAACATTCATCCTCAATACAGGCAAACTTGGCATGGGTGAACTGAAACATAAAGGTCAATAACAAATTAGCATAAGCCATAAATAAATCAATCAAAAAATTATAAAAGAACATAGAATATAAGAATTATGACATTTTCCATCCCTCAAAAACAAATAAAAAAACATATGTCGATGTATATTATTCAGTTTATGAATAATGGCATCATACAAATCTGCGTCTACTAGCTGTGGTTGTATCAGAACGAACGATAAAAAATGTCAGGAAAAAGTGTCGATGAAAAATTACATAAACCATGACAAACCTTAGCGGAAAGTTTAACCGGATCTGAAGGTCGCTCCAAGTAATCACCGTCCATGATTAAAAGTGTTCTCAAACCAAGGGAGAACCAGAGCAAATTATCTATAACTTCCGCCATAAGCAGCCCTCACAGGTTTGCCAAATAAACCTTCTATCACCAACTGTTTGATATTAGGTAGTGGTGCTGCTACGTTTACCCTCTTTTCCATGGGAAATATTACTTTCTGGGGAAACAAAAAAGTTGTTTAAATAGGAAGTATTTTATTTCTGCAAGAATTTTTGAAGCATAAGAAAATGAAAACATACCTTCAAAGAAAACAATCAGCTTCATAGTTTCTGAATAATCAAATTTACAAAGAAATAGTACCCATTTATTAAAGGTATCTTTGTAACTAGTACTCCCACGGAGATCTTCAATGACGAGATCAACTTCTGGTATAACTAAACTTCCGCTCAGTGTAAGCTGCGACAAATAACCCCTATAATAGAATCGCTTTAGATTGGGAGCATCAATTTTGGCCTCACAAAATCCACGATGAAAACCAAATAACTCAAACAAGGCCAGACTCTTCAAAGAGCGACTCGAAATCTCAATATCTTCTAAGTGGAGTCGCCCCAAACTTAAAACTTCAAGGACCAGAAGGTTTGAAACAAGATCTGCCAAGTATCTAAGAGTGATCGCATGACCAAGTAACTGTAAATTCTTTATATTGCGTGTGCACGTGATTGTAAAGTTGATCTTATGGGGAAAGTCACCCCCCAGTACTTCAACTTCTCTAGATTAGGAGCTTCCACCAGAATCTGGTCAACCTCCGTACACATACAATCTAAATTCAAAACTTTTAGTTTACATAACCTTGAGACTTCTAATCTTCTCAACTCGTAACAACCCGAGAGTTCCAAGTACTCCAAACCGCGGCAGGCACTAATAAAATTTCTCATGACCTCGTCATCTACATATAAGTTTTCCATATGCAGCTTTCTCAATGAAACCAACTTAATATTAGCTCGTGGGATCTTACAACGGAACAAGGTTAGCGAGGTCACAGTTGCGGAAGACAACAATATAGGAGGCAAATCATAAATCCGTCTGTTATCATCATTAAACAGAAGCAATTTCTCAATTTTGCAGTACTTGACCAACGACTCGATCCATCGGTTAAGATAACGAATAAATTCAGTATCCAGTCCAGTCACACCAAGCTGAAATTTCTTTATTGTTAAACCTTGCTTTTTGCGGCTTTTTACGGTTCGGTCTACGAAAGTAAACCATGTCTTCCTCCTCCTCATCATCTTGTCAAAAGAGGCTTTCTTTTCCTTGTTATAATATTTCTCATCACCATTCAAGTAGTGCATGCTATGGAAAAGATATCGACCGAGATCTAAATATGGGAGGGTAGTCCATACCTGGTTTAGTCTCTTTGACGAGGCTCTAAATTGCATGCAGTCTTTTGCTCCTAGAAAAGAGAAGATGTGATGCAGAATAGGCTCTGGCAGCTCTGAAAGTCTGTCAAACGTTTCATTGTTTCTATCCCTTTTGAACCTCTTCTTTCCTCGCGCCATAGTGGAGATAAAAATCTTTTGTTATTATGGTGTTGAGATTTTACAGATGTAAATAAATTGCTGAAACCACCGAACCCCAATTAGGGTTTCATAAGAGAGGGACGAGAGGAAGATGAAAGGAACGACATAAGATATAAAATATGGGCCAGTGAAAATTCCAATAAAAATCCTTATTGCTTTCTTTTTTTGCAACTTATTGAGGTTATTTACTCGCAGATAAATTATTTTTTATTTTTAATTTTTTGACATGGAAACCAAACAAGACAGAGCCTCATCTAGTAGTACACCCATATTTTCGAGTACTACTACAACTCTATCTCTATTCATTGAAAAGTCTCGAGCCATGTGTTCTCCACCTGTGCTTCTCGTGCACAAGCCACCTGATTTAACTGCATTTTTTTTGTTGTTGATCAAAATGAGAGATTTCATAGAAAACAACTAACACCCATTACAACAAGAAGCTACATGATCAACTAGTGATATAAAATTGGGAGTTAGCCACCAGCTGCTATTAGGATTTAATAAGCCACTATTTTTAGCAACCCAATCAGCAACATTTAAACTTCTAGCTATCCACCCGATCCTTTTTTTTTTGAGAAATTATCCACCTGATCTTGAGATTGAGTTGCTGCTTGTAATCTTTGATATCTTCAACAATAACTTTGCTGCTCCAGGGGCAGTTGGTATCACTCAAAACGCATTGAGTTAGGAGCTTGCAATCAGATAAGATGGTACATTGAGGGAGTTCTCTTGCAGGCCAGGAATCACAAGCTTTTATCATACTGATAGCTTCAGCCATAAAAGGAGAATCAGCCATTATGGAAGATCATCCACCCTCCATCACACTCCAACCATCCTTAAAGGCAACCCAAGCCACATAAGCTCTCTTTGACATTTTATCCCAGGTAGCATCACAAAATATTACTGGAAATTGAATTTGGAAAGGTTGTTGAGGGGGGGGGGAGCCTAGCAGTGTTGGAATTTGCATTATTTTTGGAGGAAAAATAGGAGAGTTGGGATTTTATGATTGCAATAGTTTGAATAGGATTGAGGGTTGTATGGTTGAAGAGGTTGGCATTTCTGTGAATCCAAATATACCAACATGTCAAAGTAATTTGAGAAATAAAAAGTTCCAGAGTTGAGGAGGTGGGGTTCGAACTCAGCAAACTTCGATCTCATCGAAGCAGTGTTTCATCCATTGGATGAAAATCTAAATTTAATCGATTTTTTGGTAAGAAGAAATAGAAACCGAAAGAAGAAATAAACTGAAATTAAAAGAAGAAATATTCCAAATACTTACAGAGTTTTGTGAACTGCTATTAATGTCAGAGACTCTCCAAAAAAATATAACGTGAGAGACAATCTTGAGCATGGACTTGACGTCAAAAATCATGTGAGAGACAATCTTGAGCATGGACTCGACGTCTTAAAGGCTTATTTGCCACCACGGTACTTGTTATAACCTGGGAGTCTTAGAGCAAGAACATTGAACGAAAACAAAAAAGAGACAGTAGTTAACGTGATTCGCTAACAAATTACAACATATCCGCTAGCTACCTCCACTTCCAGAACTTGAACTTTTATTAAGAGAGAAACTGATTACTACGTACACCAGTGCCGGCCCAACCCTAAAGCAGCTGGTGCTGCTGCTTTAGGCCCACTGACTTTCAAGGCCCCCAACCCAAAGTCATATCTTAGAAAGGCAGATTTGTACTTTGGCAATATTAAAGCCATGAATAACTTGTGTGTTTTTTTCTTTCCTACTCCCTCTCTGAAAGGTTTAAACTCCACATCTTTTATGCATTTACAACTATTAAATCCGACTATTGCTCATTGTTAATTTTTACTAATTTTCCCACTTATTCTAAAGTAATTCAAATAGTTACTTATGATGTTCAACATTTTGTTCGTTAATGTTTTTTTATGGATATACTCAATCAAATTAATAATTATTGTTGAAAATATGCACCTACTTTGTATTGGAGAAACATATTGAAAATACCATTAACGGTGATCTTCTACTGTAAATAAAATTAAAAGTTATTTTTCTACCATTGAAATTTTTGAACGTATGCTGGTCTTATTTAAATGCTATCGTAAATAAACAAATAAAAATGTACATGATTTAGAAAATTGGAATGTATAAAATTATATATAAAATATAATTAATGATATATCATATCTCTCTATCATATAATATTTTTTTAACTGAGGGCCTCATTTCCTCTGTCCGCTTTAGGCCCCGAGAGATCCACGGCCGGCCCTGACGTACACTACACCAAATATGTTGGAGATAAAACTTGGTTTAGTCTAATAGCTAAAAAGGCCAAAGCTTAAGTTTGTGCAGAAGAAAGGTAAAACCTTTCTAAAGCCGGTTAAGAATGTTTCTACCACAGTAAGAGTGGCCTAAGAGCATCTCCAATGGAACTAGCTATAATTTATTTATAATTTAATCAAAATTGTAGTTTTTCATTTTAGCTCTCCAGAAATTTCAGTGTGTGCTCCAATGCTATTATGTAAATGTTAGCTAAATTCATTTCAAATTGAAACTACTTTTTGAACAAAATATAACGGCTATATTGTTTAAGAGATGAAATCATCATATACATCTCACAAATAGTAACAACCAAATATGTTTTGTTAAGATTACAACAACTACATTATTTGAATACATACACTATAAATGAAGGGATCAATGATTGTATGTTTTGTGCAAATCCTTCTCAAAATGTCTCGTATTGGTTTAATTTCTTCTCTTTTGTGTGATTCCGATTCTGACGGCGAGTTGGAAAATTTGGCCATAACAATTTTTTTGAAAAATCGGAGTGAAAAGAAGAAGAAAAATGGTGGCTCCGTTTCAGGTCGAAGGTACATGTGGAGAGAATAAAAATTAAACTTTAGAACCCTAATAATATGTAACCCACAAACAGAACCACTATGACAGGAGAAACATGGTCATAGAGGACCTCGCAAACTACTCTAAGAAATAGACCAGATTAGCATCAAAATCTTATATAACATGTATGCACCAAGCTAATTTCGTAGAAGATAATCAAATGCAAAGGGGATGATATCCTTTCAAGCAGACTCTTTGAGGCTGTTTCATCTTTATTGGTTAATGATGAGATTCCAGTGACCAAATGTCTCAAAACAGGTATGTTTTGTATAAGTCATTCTAAGCTTATACAGAAGGTCCATGACTGCAACCATTGAGGATACATGAAAAATGATCGCCTCAAATCATGCGAAAGATTGACAGAATTATTGGCAAAAGAATAAACAGAACTGGATGCCAAAACAAAGGTTTAATCCTGAACCTGGTTATTGACTTCTTTTTCATGATTTTGGCCATGTCCAGTACTCATTACTTGCAAATAATGTCTTCTCCCTTGGGATGCCTCCTTCCAAAAGATGGCCGATAATACTCAATCCTGAAAACAGATTAGACCCGTTATCAATTGCCATGCATACAACTGTTAAGAAAACAAAAATCCAAGAAAGGTTCTTTCTACTTCTATCTGCAACTTTAAACTATATATTTTTTCTAGAATCAATGAAACTAAGCATCCTTCATCCTTTTTTTCCTTTCATTTTCCATTCACAGCAACATTCATGGTTCCACAAGCCACATGCAAACACACTTGATCAAAAACTCAATTAATCAAACAAAGAGAAAAAAAAAACTACTTTGACATTCAAGCCAGAAGTTCACCAAAACAGTCAATTCAATCAGCTATCGCCTATCAAGATACAAAATACTACTCACTACTACTAAGTTTTGCCAATCCTACAAAATGGCACAGCAAGTAAACCCAATTACGTGACGGGATTGAAAACCCATAAAAATCAAATCTTGAATCCATTGATTTAGATCAATAGCTTTTAATACTATAACGCTACCCATAGATGGGTGATATTGCAAGAACATCAATCACAGCATGGTGATCGTCCATGTCGACACAGAAAAAAATTCAGAAACATCTTCCTTAATCATGTGTCCATAGCCGACTATCAGAGAGAGAGAGGGGGAGAGAGATTGAGATCGCACCTGATAGAAGGAGCAGATGCCTACTGTGAAACAGAGGCAAAGTTCAACCTAAATAACCTGCGACTCCTGAATTAGTTCTAAAAATCCGGAGTCGTTGGAGACACCGAAAATAAGGGGATTTCAAAGTCTAGCGAGGCAGATAACTATCGAATTTTTTAAAAGATTGGATAACTATCCCATTGGAGTCTTATTTTTGTACAACTTCTTTATATTTTGAAAAAAAAGTTAATTTAAAGAACCCATTGGAGATGCTCTAAGGAGTTTAATTGGAGTGCAACGGTCGCACCACATGATGGGTTATGGATTCTCAAAAGAAAAATGATGTGAAGATATGGGTTATGTACAACATTAAAAACAAAGAACATAAAGAGAAAAAGGACTAAAAGCAATATGGCAAGTGATCATGATACAGATGATGAGATGATCCAATATGTTATATTAGTATAGATAGATGATTTTGTTACTAAATATCTATACTAATATATAAAGCCAACACTCATTGTGGTGAAATCAATTTTTGAAGCCTGTCATGCTTTCATATTGTCAAAAATACCCCTCAAATTTAACAAAACGACAGCGGTTACTGAAGGTCAAAATTGTAACTACTCGGTGCCCCACTGCATGTAACTTCTCCACTTCCTCTAACTTCTCTTCCACAATCTCTCACACATGTAGTTCTCTATTTCGTGGGTAGGAGGTGGCCTGGATGTGTCATCACAAGAGAAGGAACCTCCTCAATTTTTGAAATTGATGAGGTAATTTGTATCTCTATGTAGTAATTTTTTTCTTATTTCCTAGCAATATATGTTTTTTTTATCGTTTTCTTTGTTTCAAAATTGTTTCTTGAGCGATTTGTTAAAGGTGTGTGATTCAACAGGATGACTACATTCAACTATGGTTCAAGAATTGAAGTTTTGTGTGTATGTAAATACAATGCCACGTTAAGAAATTTACGTATGTTGGGTGGCTCTGCATTTTTTAACTCACCCAATTATACAGAGGAGGCGGAATCTGCAAGCCAGGGAAGGCGACCACGAGAGGGAAGTGTCTTTGTTTTAATGGCTTTTTATGATTTCAATCAATGAAGCATCTGTTTTCATATTAAATGATTGATTTAATTTTCAATTAAAGTGTTGATGCAAGAACAAGAGGACCGTTCTTCCTCTCTTAGAGCATCTCCAATGGTGTTAGGTATTTGTTATGCAAATTATAACTAAAGTCGGTCTTTTTGCATGTTATGAAATGATAATTTTGTGTTTGTTATCCAGCGGTAGTTAGGCAAAAGTTGAAAACCCATATAATTTTTCTCTAATTTTTCTTATAAAATACGTTTGAAACCATTTTAGATGAGAGAGAAATTTTAGGGAATAGTTAACATCATTTAAAAAGATGAGATAATGGTTGAGAAATTATAGGGATAGTGGGTTGAAAATTACAAACACCTAAAAAGTAGGAACAAAACAAAGATGACGAGTGAAAAATCTTCGCCAAGTTTGGCGATAAGGATGCAAATTTTTTATTTTGCATAAGTGGATGCTTAATCCATTGGAGTTGTAATTCTAACTAATTCAACTGAAGTCCCCCGCAACGGCGCCAAAAACTTGACACGATCTCTTCAAGTGTACAGTTATCGCTCTAGTAAAATGTGGAAGATACGGTTGTCGAATCCCAGAGGACTTGTTGTGAATCAATTAGGATGATTAACTTCTTGTGGGAAAACACTTTCAGTTTTCTAATAACTAAGAAAAATAAATAAAAACGCAATTATTTATAAAGAGAGTAAAGTGATGAGACAAATATCAGAATTTTCTCTAGGTTCACTAAGTTTCCACCGTTAACGAATTACGTTCTGAAACAAAGATGATGATTTAATTTTCCAAACGAGCAATAATTCTAACCGAGTTACCAAGCTAAATTTCTATTCCTAGGTCAAATTACAACCGAGTTACCAAGTTCTAATTATCCCTAAACCATATAATGACGATCATCTAATTCTTCTCAACGTTCACAGCCGGTGGTTGTTTTCTCTAACCTATGACTACGTGCTTAATTTAATTATTCGGGTAATTCGTTGTTTTTACTAACCAATTACCTACGATCTTTGTAGTGCAACGTCTCACAATAGCAAGATAGATTAAGAGCATGAATTAAACATAGCAAACAAGAACATCAACAATTAAGTTTAAGCAAAACGTGAATCAAATTCATATTCCGCAAAAACGACTTCAAACTCTAGCTACCATGGAGAAATCCTGATAATGAACTTAGCTACTTAGATTCATGAGTAACAAGATGAAGTTTATGTTGTTCATGATAAAAAAACAATGAAAGAGATAGAGAAGAGAGATCAAACGATGGAATCCTCGCTCTCACGACGAACTCCAAGCTCCAAGCCTTCCTCCAATGTGTTCTTCTTTATCTCCAGCAGCCTACTCTGCCTTAAGGTCCTAAAAATCGTCATGTATAGGGCTGGGCACGACTTTTAATGTATTTTGGTCGAATTTGCAATTCAGCCCCTCTAGTTTGCAATTATCGGACAGATTTCATAAGCTAATCTTGCGGTGGCCTTTTCTCCCTCATCCGGACTCTGTTTTGGTCCTATATTATACTGTTCGAAAGCCATGGATGTGTACTTTCTAGAGGCGTAGGCCTTGCTCCAAAATTTTATATGTAACTCCAGATACAGCCAGAATACTGAAGACTGGTCCAGTGAACTTTTCCAGCTCTTCTTCGTTTTTGCGTCATCTTCGGCGTTCCATATCTTTCTTGTCTGGCCTTTGATTGAGCTCCGTGACCTACCGTTGGAAAGATAATTGAGTCTACTTTCATTTGGAACCGGTCTCACTATAGCAGGTTCTGTAGAACTCAAGATATCATCAAAATAGTGAATGTTGGTCACTTTTGCTCCTCTAACTTTGCTTATCCTCATTTTTCTTGGCCATTCCCGAGCTTTTCTCATCTTCCGAAGTTTGTTTCATGCATACTCGCAATCGTTTAGTATCCCTTCCTATCATGACAACATGAAAAATCATACCAAGCGATTATATTTGACAAATAACATCTAAAAATGCATAGAAACGCCCGGACTAGCAATAAACCACAACAAGCTCATTCTTCACAAGAATTGGCCGAAATTCCATCACTTTTCACCGAAAACGCACACAAATAGCAATGTATTACATACGAAATATGACTCCAACTAAGGAGTTATCAATGACATTCTCAAAACTCTATCGGAATGTCATCCCTCGCCACTTCCGCCGACATCCGGTTAATCAACGAAGGGACGACTCTGCAGGGCGATTAAGATTTAGTGGTCAAGAAGCCGCAACGAAGGCTAGTGCTGTAAGGGTTTCTGGAGATGGAGCTGAAGGAGAAGAAGGGCCAGCGGCCGCCATCGCTGCCTCAACCTCCGGTGAATATGGGGTCTCCACTCTCTATTCCTCTGATTTTATAACAAAGTATCCGAACGAATTCGACATGGATAAACATGTAAAATCAATCTTTTTTCTAGATTAACTATTTTTTCTCTGAAAATTGAGTTCAGATTTGATTAAGTTGATTTGGGTTAGGGTTTGGTGGTATGTGGTTGTTGCTGGTAGTGGTGGTTTCTATCACTAGGTTTGATTAGAAATTGAAGTAAGAAAAATAACAAGATTGGGAGGAAGAGGAAGCTTTTATCCATGTAGAAATTCAAATCTTTAATAGTCAACTTCGTCAATCTTCATAGTCATCTTCGTCTTCATCAGAGAAAAGAAAGAGAAAGGAGAGGATTCAAAGCTAAAAATGGAGGGAGTACACGAGAAATGACTAAGCGAGGACTATATATGTGAGGGTATTTGGTCATTTTGCACCATTTTGAACAGAATGTTACGCCTCCCGCACAAAAACTAAACCACAGGGGGTTATTTTGCAACATTTTAAAGTCTAAGTGGGTATTTTGCACAAAACCCTAACCTTTTCTTTTTGATAAATTTGCACAAAACCCTAACCACAAAGGGTTGATGAAAGACCCTTAAACCCCACAACAAAACCCTTAAACCCCGCAACATTCAAGAGGACGGGAACATTTGTCTCTACAGAGGAAAGCCATCATTTCCTTCTGCCACGCCCCATATCTGCAGCATAATCTTCTCCTGCAACGATTCCATCACCCTCTTCCCCCTTGCCAATTGATAGAGATGATGATGATGCATCGAGTCTCGTGCCTCAGTCGTCGTCGTATGATTACCTTCCTTCACAGAACCAGAACCAAACAACAAAAAATCCCACCGTTTCTCCAAATTTGTAACGTTCATGGACCACACGTGTCCTCCTGCATTTACGCCCCCTCCTTCACTATTTCTCAAAATCTCTCTCCCTCTCTCTCTCTCGCGTCTTCTCTCTCTCCCCAACACCCCCAATTGGAATTTGCATTTACCCTTTTCGTTTTCGTCTGAGAAACCAAGAGATTGGGATCGAACGAGGCTTTATCTCGGCTATGGAGCGACACCCATAATGTAACGATTCGGGGTTTCCAATCGAAAAACTCAAGAAAACAAGAGTGAACTGAAAAGGGGGAAGAGCAGGGAATTGAAAGCAACGAAGCTAAAATTGATTGAAATTGGAGTGAAATCGATACAAGAACCCTAACTACGAAATTGAAGAACAACTACTGAAAATGAAATGAAAAGATAAAAAACTTCATATTCATCCATGCCTATTTTACTAGCTTCTCTGGGTTCTTATGCAAAACCAGAGTACCCTACAAGAAACATACAAAAAGACATACTTGTCCTCCCAATTCCAGTCATCATTGCATTTCTATCCAATCACTAATTGAAATTACCGTAATGCCCTCTTAATTCTCAGAAATTACTTTAAGATCCTGAGGATCATGACAATCCCGCCTCCTTAAAATCACCCATGTCCTCATGGGTGTCTGTTTTATTACAATCCTACTGTAGCTAACTTGAAGAGGCAAGAGGAGGTCAAGTGAAGAGTTGCAGCCTTTTATAAACTTCAACTGATCGAGCTTCAAAAATGCAACGTACCTCCAGGGTCTGGACCTCTAAACCAGCTCAAGAGCTTTGAGAACAAGCCAATGCAGTAGCCTCGGACTCCAAAAATCTCAGCAGAAAGTTTCAGAAAATCGATCCACCCAATTATCATGCTTCTGGAAATGGCATACTGTTGAATCGCTAACAAACTTTTAGCATCCAATTCATTGAAGATCATAAATCCATCGGGTTGCTTACCTGCTTGTCGAGGCCATGATGCAACAAAATTTGTAGTAGTTTCCTTGATTGTTTAGTGTAGAGTTATGGAATGTTTGCAGGAGAATTCAGAAAAATAGTGAAGTCACTTGATTGTAGGATCAGCAAGGTGTAAGGTTCCCACACTATCTTCAACTCAATGCCTTCCTTCCATGATTTCTTCACTAGGTAAGTGAATGACGCAGCCTTGCTCGGTGCTTGTGTAATTATCAAGTAAACCACTGACTGATGATAAGAATAGCCATACTTGTAGTACTTCGCAAACCTTGTTAACTGTAGCAAACAATCTTCCCGAATTCCCTTGTATGCTCGTAATATTTTGAGATGAAACCCATCAATTATCAAAGTAGAAGGATCAATGCCAGATATCATTACCTCCACTTGCTCTGAACCTGGATTAAAAGTGTCGGAATTTGGCCACCCCACCGAAGGGTAACAACTCAGATATAGTAAACTCAACTTCACAGCAACTAGTCCTTCTGCCCCTTGTAACCTGTTAGGGATCACAATAACTACAAAAATAACCCTGGGGGTTAGGTTCAGAAACAATGTGCTCGTCTTTTTCATATGAGAAACAATTGCATAATCTCCTTGTATAACCTGCACTAAGTCATCCAGTTTCCTCAAAAAAATCCTTATTCCCGGTGAGGATTTTGAGGTAGGAAATGATAAAGTACTCTGCTTCTTTGGCCACAAACATTCCAGTTTGTATGTTCTTGAAAATCGATCCATGAACAAGAAAATCAAGTGCATGACTAATTTTGAGCTCAGAGATGCTTCTTAGCTTAAAAATAATCCAGATGCTCATTTTGGACACACCCACCGCCTGTAGCTCAGCTCCCGAAATAGGAGATGTAAAACATAGTAGGTGGAGCTGAAACACCCACCGCATGTAGTGCATCTCATTTATATTTCTTCTCCAAGCACTGTATTTGAAAGCGGAGTCAAGTAAGCTCCAGAAATGCCAAGTTCTAACAGTTAATTTCCCTTCTTGCATCCATCCGAGAATAAAAAACATAACCCCTTCCCCAATTTGAGCAAGCATACCAACCAACTTCATACATAATGGTGTAAGCAAGCAACGATAAGTACCAAACAGATGGAAATAGTCATCTTTAATGGCCCAGGTCAGTCCCAACGTACCCAATAGCTTCCTTGTAGTCATTTTGGGCGAGGACGTCCACATTGTTGCCTTCCCACAATTGTTTGATACCCGTCTAGTACGCTTCCCACTACATAATCCAAGCCAACAGTATGACCACGGTGCAATCTTAAATCACACAAGTTCTCTAGTAGCCTGAAAAATTGTAAAGGAGTAGCATACTTATATGTGGCATAAGATGAATTCAATGTTAACTTGTAGCACTCTTGGTCTTCTAGGACGGGATTTGTGCAACATTTCTCCATACTATAATCCAATTTAGTGCCACCAGGGTTCGGTCCTCTAACCCACACCTCAGTAGCTTGTAGTAAGCCTTCACGTGCATATGTAGATACTTGGAGCTCTTCTAAGTCCCCATTAGCAGCTGACTCTTCACACTGGAATTCAACATGTGTAAGGAAGTGCACAGGAGGTGGAATTTTCTTGAAAGAAGTGTTGCTCGTCAGTTTAGCATTTTTCCCATTCATCTCCCTAGTCAAGGCTTTCAAATCATCCCTTCCCTCAATCATATTGTCGAGTTCTTGGATTTTAAATTGTAATTCTTCGACAATCAATTTGTTGTCAGGAACAATGTCAGCCCACTCCTGATCATTGAACTCTTTATAATTCCAGTGACCATCCAACTTGTTAGTATCAGGACCTCCATTAGATACCAAGGAATTTGAACTAGAATCAATCTTGATCACGACTGAACCATCTTCCCCTCTACTTGTAAACTCATAGTCAGTACCAAGTTTCACTTTAGCACACCCTTCTTGGAAATGATGACCATTTGTGATTCATTGTCTTGTATGGCAATCCCAGGGATATTTTTTGTATTGATAACAACTAGTGCAGTGGCAGCTTCATTTCTACCTTCAATTTCCTTTACCTTAGTATCGAGCTCTTGGTCCTCTTGTGATTCTTTTACATTTAAATAGTTGTCAAGAGCCAAATCAATCTTCTCTATAACTGCATCATCAGCTACTTCATTATTACTAACAGCCTTCCCAACATTCGGTCCTCTATTTGCAGCAATTAAATCCACAATCGAGTGAGGTATGATCTCACCCAGATAATCTTGGTCCTTCATGTAATCAATCTCAGTTGGGCAATCCGTCGAGCACATAGAAGGCTCCAAAATAATGTCATCACTTACCACATTTTTCTCCCACTTACCCTCCATGTTGTCAGCAACATGATCGCCATTTGCAACAAATAATTCACTCATAAAAAGAGTGTCAATCCCATAGGAACCATCTTCTGGCTCGCTACTGTAATCAACCATTGTATTGACAATCAGTGGGGCATAAAAATCAGCAGAATCTGTATCATTATCTACTTCCTCGCCAAGTTAATCAATGAAACTACAGTCCTCTTCACCCATATACTCAGACCCCATACTCATGTTTCCCTCGGCATTCACTGGATTGGTCTTGCAGACTTCATCAATAACGAGTTCACCTGGGAATTTCATCAAATAGTTGGTAGGATTCACCTTTAGAGCTGCACTAACAACAGAATTTGTGGTAGCCCTTTCCACAATAGCGGCCACCCTTGTTGCTGAGAATTCAGAAGGCGAAAATTCAGGTTGATTAATCAAATATTCAGAACCACAAGCAGAATAATACTCACTATGATTACTCAAAAAACCAGAGCTATAGTCAGGATAGACGGAGTGGTGTTCCGCAATTCCATCACTGACCATCGATCTTTCAGCTGGTACTACAGATTGAGTTTGTAAGGGCATTTGCTGAGTGGAAAACTGAACGTCTAAATTATTATACCCATAATATAGACTATAACCATTGCAAGAATTTCTGGCCGCAATTGCACAATCAGGTGTCTGATATTGAATTAGTGCTTGAAAAGGATTCTCAGATAAAACATGGATACCTGTGATAGCTCCATAAACACAGAATATCTTGTTCATGTAATCAGCCGTGAAAGTCCAGGTTTGGTTGTGTACCGTGACGTGAAGGACTGAAGGAAGCTCCGGCGTCGGTTTAAAGTACGTCGTAGGTTTTTGTGGGTATTGCGTCAGATGAGGGTTTTGCTGATACTGCGTCTCACATGTGCGATAATCCATTTGTGGGTTATGTTGAAACGCCATCGAACAATTCGTATACCCCATCGACGATGTCTGTGGAGAGGGTACATAGTAGATCGGCCACGCTGTATAAGAGCTATGCCCTTACTGGTTCTGCAACCACTGACTTCGAAGCATCATCGACGATACACAGGCACGACAATCTTCGGCTCTGATACCACTGTAACGATTGGGGGTTTCCAATCGAAAAACTCAAGAACACAAGAGTGAACTGAAAAGGGGGAAGAGCAGGGAATCGAAAGCAACGAAGCTAAAATTGATTGAAATTGGAGTGAAATCGATACAAGAACCCAAACTACGAAATTGAAGAACAACTACTGAAAATGAAATGAAAACATAAAAAACTTCATATTCATCCATGCCTATTTTACTAGCTTCTCTGGGTTCTTATGCAAAACTAGAGTACCCTACAAGAAACATACAAAAAGACATCCTTGTCCTCCCAATTCCAGTCATCATTGCATTTCTATCCAATCACTAATTGAAATTACCGTAATGACCTCTTAATTCTCAGAAATTACTTTAAGATCCTGAAGGAGAAGAAGGGCCAGCGGCCGCCATCGCTGCCTCAACCTCCGGTGAATATGGGGTCTCCACTCTCTATTCCTCTGATTTTAGAACAAAGTATCCGAACGAATTCGACATGGATAAACATGTAAACTCAATCTTTTTTCTAGATTAACTATTTTTTTCTCTGAAAATTGAGTTCAATTTTGATTAAGTTGATTTGGGTGAGGGTTTGGTGGTATGTGGTTGTTGCTGGTAGTGGTGGTTTCTATCACTAGGTTTGATTAGAAATTGAAGTAAGAAAAATAACAAGATTGGGAGGAAGAGGAAGCTTTTATCCATGTAGAAATTCAAATCTTTAATAGTCATCTTCGTCAATCTTCATAGTCATCTTCATCTTCATCAGAGAAAAGAAAGAGAAAGGAGAGGATGCAAAGCTAAAAATGGAGGGAGTACACGAGAAATGACTAAGCGAGGACTATATATGTGAGGGTATTTGGTCATTTTGCACCATTTTGAACAGAATGTTACGCCTCCCGCAGAAAAACTAAACCACAGGGGGTTATTTTGCAACATTTGAAAGTCTAAGTGGGTGTTTTGCACAAAACCCTAACCACAAAGGGTTGATGAAAGACCCTTAAACCCCACAACAAAACCCTTAAACCCCGCAACATTCAAGAGGACGGGAACATTTGTCTCTACAGAGGAAAGCCATCATTTCCTTCTGCCACGCCCCATATCTGCAACATAATCTTCTCCTGCAACGATTCCATCACCCTCTTCCCCCTTGCCAATTGATAGAGATGATGATGATGCATCGAGTCTCGTGCCTCAGTCGTCGTCGTATGATTATCTTCCCTCACAGAACCAGAACCAAACAACAAAAAGTCCCACCGTTTCTCCAAATTTGTAACGCTCATGGACCACACGTGTCCTCCTGCATGTACGCCCCCTCCTTCACTATTTCTCAAAATCTCTCTCCCTCTCTCTCTCTCTCTCGCGTCATCTCTCTCTCCCCAACACCCCCAATTGGAATTTGCGTTTACCCTTTTCGTTTTCGGCTGAGAAACCAAGAGATTGGGATCGAACGAAGCTTTATCTCGGCTATGGAGCGACACCCATATCGTCAATTGGGTGGATTGAGCTGAAATCGAGAGACCCAGATCGTCATTTTCGAGGAATTCGACACCCAAATCGTCAATCGGAGGTTTTGTTGGTTTTAGGTTTGTGGGTATGGAGGTGAATGTGCATGCAAGAGAAGGGCAATCTGCTTTTGAGATTGCAGTGGTGGTTCCGAAGAGGGTGGCCAAGGAAGGAGGAGATGATGGTGGTGGGGAATATGATTGTGTGGAGTTTTTGGTTCATGAGCTTACCAAAGCTGGGTTGATAGTTGAGAGAGTTTTTGGCTTGCAGGCTGACTTCCTCAAGGTTTTAATTGTTTTTATTCATCTCTTTCTGTTTACAATGTGTTGGCATGCTTTTATTCAATTTGAGGTTTTCATTCATTGACCTAGTAGTATTACTGAAATGATGTTTTGAATGTGTTGTTAGTCAATTCATGCTTTGAAATTGTGCATTATGCATAGATACTTTCTATTTTATGGGGGATTTGAGAAGACTAAATTGATCAAACCGGATTCAATTGGTATTATACCAATTGGCTCAAAATTGCTCTTTGTTAAAATAAAATCGAGATTGGTGGTCGTCCCTGAACAGTTGGCGATCATATAGCTACAGGGTGTTGTTCATTATGCTACCCGGAGCACCAAATTGCTATTCTTAGTCTTAGGTTCTTTTTCTTTTTGAAAAATTGTTTTGTCATCAATCGGGTTTGAACCAGTGATCTCATGCAGGGGCTTCCAACTCTCTACCACTTGAGCTACCACCCTAACTGCTAGTCTTAGGTTCTTTTGCTCAAATATAGAGGCTCTAGCTTGTTCACGATGCATGAGCAAAAGTTAGTAATAAACTTACTTTACTGGCAGCCTTGGGGTATTCTTTGGCTGTTGTTGATTAACACTGTTGCAGGATGATATACGCGAACCAGAGTATTCAGTTAAGTTTTTCTCTTATTACCTAAAGAAGAATGCCAATTTTATAAATAGTTGATGGCCGACGTATATGGAATGAATCTATATGCCTAAGTCAACAGTAATGAAGTTTTCATGACTCTATATGCCTAAGTCAAGTGTTTATCTGTTCGCGAACTAGTGCTTGTCCCCATGTTAGTGGACCACATATGCAACTAAAGTAAGTGGTCCGAGTCTTGAAAGTTGATGTTTAACCACCAAAATTAGACATAAGTTTATATTATAATTTGATTCAGTTTGGTCTCATGTTCACCTAACCTTTGTGATCTTCTTTTTCAGTTGGCAGCACCTTTGGAAACTCTTGGGAGAGCTGCAGCTAAATTGCAATTAAGGAAACTAACTCATATTTTTAATAACATGATAGCTCCTCTCTCTTGCTGATACACCAGTTTGTTGAGTACATTGTTTGTTGCTCCAGAAAAAACATGGGATCTTATGCTATTTGTCATGTTGTATTTGGTATTTATTTCAGGAATGGTTCTTCCCTTTGAGTGGGATGAGGCTGAAGCTTTTGTCAGAGAACCTGATGGTTCACTGTTCAATTGGTGTGAGCGCTATAAGTGCTTCCACCACATCATTTACGGAATCGTAAGTTCTTTGACATGGAAAAAAGTCTTCATCGATATCTTATATCATCTTCATCTGTTTAGTCTTCATACCTTTGCTATCTATAAATCAGAATACCTATAAAAATTAGCTATATCAGAAAACGAAATATCACTTTTTATGTGCGAGCCAACAGACTGCAGTGCCTAAGGCATACCCGCCTGATCTAGGTGAACTTGCAGCCAAGGGCGGATGTACACTATGGGTACTGGGGGATATAGCCCCCACTCAACTTTCTCAACTTTCGAAAATTGAAAATTCACCCTCATTTTTATTAATGGTTTCAGTTTAGCCCTATAAAAATTACACAGTCCCCACTCAACTTTACAAAATCTAAGTTTTATTTATATTTTGTTTAAAATTTTCATTTTAGCCCACACTACGGCAAATTTCTGGATCCGCCCTTGCTTGCAGCAGTTCCATTTTTCTGCTGCCATCCAGATTCTTCTTCTTCTTCTGCTAATTAATTATTTCTTTTCCTGGTACTTAAAGTCTGCAAAAGTGATGATATAATGATTATTATCCGTTGAGGTCAGTTAATGCAGTCACAGAGCTATGGTATATTTTGCCTCTCAAGACTAAAGTACTTTTACATTAACAGGTGAACAATGGAAAACCCGATGTAACCTTAAGATATGATTGCAAAGAGATGCACTGGAAACCGGGAGAATCTCTTCTCCGGAAGTTGGAGCAGGAGGGTATTGTCAAAGAGGTTTTCCCATTGCATGGTACGTTAGCTTTTGTGCACATGAAGGGAACTCGTAAGTTGAGGCCACTCGAACTAAGATAAGTGTTGTTTTTCGTAGATGATAATAAGAGGAAGAAGCTTCTGAGAAGTTGGGCATTGAATATATGGGACTTTACAAATCAGCCTGTTGATGAGATCCATACCTACTTTGGAACGAAAGTAAGCAGGGCTAGTAAGCAGAACAAATTGATATCTACGTTTGCTACTTGAGTTCAAATATCATTAAGCTGCGTTACTTGTGTTGTAGATTGCAACCTATTTTGCTTTCCTTGGAATGTATACACGATGAATCTTATTCCCAACTATACTAGGGCTTATCTTGCAGTTTGTTGATTTTGGGTACGCTACTTACACTAGGGTATGTTTACATCAATGCTTGAAGAAATGTGAGATACTCTAGATTTTAACACATTCCTTTATTGTGCCGTGTATCTTCAGATCATTGCAGTTACTAGCGCTTCCTGCTTTCTTCATTTGCGTAGTGTCACGGGCTGTATTGTTTCTTCAGTTCTGGAAACGCAAAAACTCAGCCATCCTAGCCAGGTAACTAGATCTAATGTCCAAGTTGTTTCTACTTTTTTGCTCTATTCTTGGGATGTTTTACCTGCTGTTGAAGGAAAAAAAAGAAAAAAAAAAAAATTACTCCACCTCGGTGTCTTCTCTCCTCTAACTGGTTATACTTGAATAAAATGAGGTGATATCAAGGTCATTATGTGTTTTGTATTACGGTATTACCTAGTCCGTGCGATTTCTCGTCTCTCTGTTTGGATTATGATTATGAAAATGATTTAGTCATCACAATCACATCAAGGTTTGATGTTTTCATTCTCATAACAGTCTTGATAAGTCCCTATTTCTTTCGTCGTATTTGCACTTTTACCAACCAACTTCTTTTAGAACATTTCTTAACGAGTTGTAGCATGAGGTTCACTCCAACTTCAATAGCTGAGACCAGATGGTTCGCCATATCCACTTATGATCGATAATAGAAAAAAAGAAAAGGAAGAAATAGTGACGACCACTGGTAGTAGCTGTATCATATAATTTGTGTTCTTTTGTCTCTGAATAATCTTATGTTATTTTCTCAGGATGTGCTGTTTTGTTTTGTTGTTTTTGTTTCCTTAGCGTGTTCTTATGTTGTGGGTGTTTTAGGTGGCACGTCAGCTATTCGGCTGAAGTAGTCCCTGGAAATAAAACTTTGGAAATAGAAAATACTCCTGCAGGACTTGTACGAAAGTGGGGCCATGATGCAAAGAAGGATAAGGAGTTATTTCAAAGGGAGGAATGGTTTGGACGCATGTTGAGATTTAGGAATAACTCGATTGTCATCTTGAGCATCATATGCCTTCAGCTACGGTTTGAACTGGCATATGCTCATCTCTACGAAGCCATGAGTTCAGATGTTATGAAGTAAGGATTTTTTACATCCCAAGGCATGCATATATTTAAGGTTAAATGACAATTTGTCCCTTATGTTTTGGCTCAATAGCAATGTGTGCCCTCGTAGTTTGACTAATCACAATATGTACTCTTGGTTGTGCCTACCTAGTGTACAAAAACTACCCCTACACAAACAGAACCAGACGGAAAATGGAATTCCATCCATTAATATCGTGAACTTCCAATGTGCTGAAATAGTTGGTTCGTTATTAATAGTTTAGGCTTATTTACGTTATTAAGAGATTAGGGAGAGCATTCACTGTTTTGGGGTTTTATTTATATTAGTTAATTAGTTGGGGGGGGGCTTAGGGTAATTAGTAGGAGTTCAATTACTATTTATGTGTTGCTTTGGGTTCAGTTTTATTTTATCTATCGAATTGAATGAGAATTTCGTTTATTTAGTAGAAAATCTTAGTTTGGAGATTGTCTGCTTCTCAAATCGCATAATCGGAGATCGTAGCCTCTTGATCGCTACTATATCGATAGCTTCAGCTATCATAGAGCAAGAAACATAGGATATGGTGGTGGACGGTAGACAGTGGTGAAAGCATGCAGATTAGGCTGCGGCCTCTTCCGATCCCTGCGTCGTAAAGAAGGCTGTATGCTCGTATCACTCTAGCAGACCACCATCACCACTACCGCCACCAGCAACAAACCAAGAACACCACCACCACTACTGCCGCGGCATCCACCGCCTGATAGATATGAAACCTGAATTCAGGTCGAATAAACCCAGATTCTGGTCATTAAGAAACACAAACAACATCACCTAACCACCATCTACATCACGTAGTTACCACACGAACACCATATCGATACGAACACCATATCGATATTCGACCTGTGGCATAGGCATGGCCAGGACCGACATTTAGCAGCAGCATCACCACCTACCAATGCAGCAGCATCAACAACAACGACATCTCAAGTATTCCTCTCTCTTTAACAAATGATCTACGTTATTCCAACTCTTCTAAATTGCCGACGTACCCGTGTCGGTACGATCCGACACTGGTGTCGCTATGGGATGTGTGGCGGGTGTGGTTGAATCTCACCGGACACGTTGACTAAAGAGAGATGTCGTTCCGACAAAGACTTGGTCGCCATCTATCGCTGTTTAATACACTAAACAACTTATAGCCCGTGTAGTTTAGCTATATTACAGTTAATACACTAAAATGTGCTTAAACAAGTTGCATTTCTTGATATTCTGCATTCTCATGTATGGCATTTCAAAAATATATTTAGAAACAACTATTTATCTACCACATCCTCGCACCCGTACCTTTTAGCCGAGTCCACGTATCCTATTTTTAAGCAAGTTAGAAAATCCGATCTCCGGATCCATATCATATCCGATGCCTGCACCGAGTCCGTGTAACATAGCAAATGATCTTCAACTTAAACCAGCTAATTTGATAAATCAATTTAAACAGAGCAGAAAACCCCAATTCAAAAACATGTCACTATGCCCAGATCCTATGCTTATACAGGAATCAATCTATGGATTATTGGATTTTGAAATTGTGATGATTAACGAGGATCTGCAGAAGAGAAGAACCCAATCTGGGTGTTTCCTTAAAAGAGCAAAAACCATGAATGTAAACACAAAAAACCACTAACAGCAGACCCAAACGAGAACAACCCACTCATGGTACAGTCTCAACCAAAGAATAGCCGACACAAAATTCGACTTCTACGGATCTGGGTGCTATGACAACCACCATCTGAGCCACCCGGCACTTGGAACTGGACGCACACCACTAGCACAACCAGACGAGAACTGAATTCGTCGGCGACAGCCACCACCTCTAATGAAGGACGGCTCTTCTTCATCTTCTTCTTACAGATTAACACAAACGAGCTGACGAGCATATGAATCCTCAAATTGAAGGTGACGGGTATATGAAATTTACGCCATAGTCAAAACCTATAATCGATTACTTACACTTCAACACCCATAAGCAAAGTCCATGTCCAAACCCATTGAGGAAGGAGGGTCCAACCTTTGATTTGTTGTTGTGGTTGAATTGGAGGGAGGTGGATACGGAGATGGAGGGAGGCTGCAACGAAGATTGGTCTGAGAGGAAGAACATGATAAAATAGATTGGTTTCTCAATTCTTGTTGTAATTTTCAGATAACGGGGATAAAATGGTAATTACACAGTCCTGTTAGGAAAATTGGCAGCAAGGGTGACTATTATTATTTGTCAATGCTCGAGGGTAACATTGTTATTGAGCCAAAACATTGGGGTATGAATTGTCATTTGCCTTTTATTTAAAGTTTAAACCCCATTTAATCATGGTTGTTTTCACTTTTTACTTTTTGTGTGTGCCTGTTTTATATGAGAAGCTTAAGCTAACATGTTCGATACACAGGTCTTATCTTGACAATAATTTATGCCATTCAGATGGACATTAATCAAATAATGTTTTATGGATTTATTGGTGTAGTTGGAAAGAAGAGTACTGTAATGAGTCACTGGCATAACCAGAATAGATGATATTACTATTGTTGCAGTGAGAACTCTTTTCTAGATGTAGTACTGATTAATGAGGCATTTTTTTCTTTGTTGTTCCACATCATGAGCGATGTATATTGAACTTTAGAACAGCATATCTGGTAGTAACTTTAGAACAACGCATTACCTAGAATAATCATTATTAGGATCATACCCTCATATCTTAATTTCTCATCAATAACTCATTCCCAAATTTTTACTCTATGATACTAACTTTAGAACAACATATCTGTTGCAAATCTGAGTATGCCCTTGTTCATACAATGTCAAACCATTATATCTTTCCTGCTGTTCCTTAAGACTTCATAACTTGTTACCACGATAGTCAATCAAAACGCGATGCAAGGCTTTCCAAACTTCAAAAGAAATCCCAAAAAGGAATGGATCTTCCCGTGTTTATCTTCTTTTACCATCCTCGCCTTTGTCTGGAATTGCATGTACTCGCACCGAATGAGTTTTACATATTAGCATTCATAAGTTCAGTTTCATGTACATGGTATTATCCTTTCACTTTACACTCTTGATCCCATTGAATCTCAGCGTCCATCACTAAAGTTGACAAATATTTCCGAAAAAGGCACATCTAATTGCCCGTGTATTATGTTACAAAACCTACTCAAAGGTGCAGGATTGTCGGCACTAGACTTGAAAGGTATATTATCAGGGAGATGACGGGAGTTCTGGGTAGAAACTAGTACCCATCAGATGCATTCAGACATCTGAAGAAACTTGTCATACGGAAACAAGTAGGATAAGGTTAATTTAAGTTTGGGGGTGGAGAGGAGGAAGACCAAGAAGAATAAGACCAGTCTTTCTTACTGCAATTTAAATAATTGAAGCCTAACTGACTGGACACTGTGAAAGAAATGAATAAGGGGATAGGCCATGTACTGTCGCAAACTTTATGGAAACAAGCTCGTCGATTGTGTTGAGTACTTGAGTTGAATCGTCTTTGGCTGAAGGTGTGAAGGTGGCATATGAATCAAGTGCTTATTTGATCTTATTTATGTTGAAGTAATTGTGAACAGTATCTTCACTTATCTTATGGAATTGATACATGTCTTTTTGTTCAGGTTTGGGTTGACAGCATGTCATCTGTTTGCTATTCAGTACTTTAATAGACTTGGGGGTACGGTATCAGTCAATCTCATTAAACACGAGAACAATCATAACACAGAATGTAGAGCTGATAGCTTGATTTACAAGGTAAAGATAGAGAAATGACAGATTGCATTTCTTTTTCTTGAGCTTTATCACTTTTCGTTTTCTCGCGCTTTAATCAGAGGTAACTCCGTTCATCCTTTCAGGTATTTGGACTCTACTTTATGCAGTCTTACATCGGAATTTTCTACCACGTGCTACTTCACCGCAATTTTTCCACTCTTCGCAAAGTTCTGATTCAGCGTCTTATTGTTTCTGAGGTGATTAAATGTCATCTATTATGCATTATGTCTTCAGGTTTATCTTTAAAGGCTATTTCTGTACTGCGGTGCTAATGTTTTTTCTAGTAGGTGCTGGATAATCTTATGGAAAATTCTCTACCCTATCTAAAATACAGCTACAAGAAACATAGAGCTCGGTTCGTCTCATTATTTCATCTGAATAACCCGTGGATTATTGCCCCTTTTTTTTGTGTCTCGGACCACAAATTATTTATGTTAGTAATTTTTCTATGTAGGAAGAAAAACAAGCGCGAGAAGGAATCACCAACTGATAAGGCGCAGTTCATGTCCAGGGTAGAGAAAGAGTACCTAAAGCCCACTTATACAGCTAGTGTGGGCGAGGAACTTGAAGATGGGCTCTTTGATGGTAACTTGCGGATCTTTGTTTTAGCAGTATGTTTTTACTTTTTAGTGTCAAACCGGAACATATGCAAATGTAGGAGCTTGAAGTATCTCATTATTTCTGACGATTCAAGACTATCCTTTTCAATTTTTCTCTCCAAATAGTATTGAGTGTTATAATTGTATGGAAAGTAGTTGCTTGGTGTTAGGTTGTTAATCCAACAAGCATACTCCTTTGTTTTTAGGAGTGGGATGGGTTAAGATATGTCCTGGTGCCTTCCTTTCGACCAATAGCTTCTTATGAGAGACTAAAATAGCTTCTTATTAGTAGCATTTATTTCTGAAATTTTTTAAATCTGGACCCCAGTCAGGAGAACATTTGTATTTGTCAAGGCAGTCAGCAGTATAAGATGATTCTAGATGCGGACACCTCAAATTCAAACCTCTGTTGATGAGATTCTTGGCTTTATTGAATAGGTTGCCAGTGGGAGATTGCTGGCATTTAGCAGTTTACCCTGCTGGATGGGCCCATTTGGTGGGCCCAACTTGGAGGGCTTTTTTAAGCCTTCCTTGTCTGCAAAGAAAAGGATCTCTTGCCTAGAAATATGGACCCTTTTAGCTTGATGTAGTTCGATAAGTGATTCTTAGTCTAGTCTATTGTTTATCTTGGCTAAGTCTGAGCCGGGCCGTGAAATTTATCTACTTCTGCAACCATTATGTTTATTAGTCAAGATGGTGAGAACCATCAACTATCTTAAACTAGCCTTCCTCTAATGAGCAACATTGACTTTGAACTTGAACGTGTTTCCAATTTGATCTAAATCTATTCCCCTCCTGACTTGAATTTAAATATCTTACATTTGATACTGGACTATAGATACCTGACCAGATCTGTATTTGAAACTAATAAATTGCAGATTTTAACTATATCATTTTAATATTGGGTGGATACTTTTTATGCTTATGAACCAGTCGTGCTACGGTTGAGGTATTTGACCCAAGCAAATAGGGCTAATTAATCTTGACACGATATAGATTCGAGGATGAATATGGCGTATGATTGAAGAACCTAATCGTATGGAAGGAGATGGCTAGCTATATTTGAAGAGTAGCAACCAGCACTTTCGGGGAGTCTAAAGGAAGTGGACCGCCATCTAAGGAAACGTGGTGGTGGAATGATGAGGTCCAAAAAGCCGTTTAAACAAAAGAGTGTTGCAAAGCTTTCTTTACTTGTAGGAATAATGAGAACTTAGGGAGTTATAAAGTCACTAAAATTGAACTGAAATAGCAGTGAGGCTAAGACAAGAGCATACGATGGTATTTATGGAACACTAAATTCGAAGGATGGGGATATTTACATACATATATTTATACATAATTACAAAAACTACAGAGGGGAATGCGAAGGAGTTGAGTTATGTCAAGTCTATTAAGGATGGGGACGATAGAATCATAGCTTAAGATGATGGAGTTAAGGAAAGATGGAGAAGTTATTTTGAGATCTAGAGAATGTTGGTGGCTCTGGTGTGTACTCAACTACAGATTCATTTGTAATATTAGGGCAATTGAGGTCAAAGATGCTTTGAAGGAATCAAAAGTGGGGAAACTTGTCGGACCTTCCGGGATTCCTATTGAAGTGTGGAAGTCACTAGGTGACAGAGGGGTAGTAGGGTTGACTAGTTTGTTTAATAAAATGTTGAAGTCCAAGAAAATACTGGAAGAGTGGAGGAAGACTACTTTGTTGCCTTTGTTCATAAGCTGAAGGAAGCTAAGAGAAGGGGGTGTAAGTCTCTTGTACATAAGAACAAGGAAGATATTCAGTGCTGCTCCAATTATTGAGGTATCGAATTTATGAGTCACAGAACGGAGCTTTTGGAGTGTATTATTGAGAAAAGATTAAGATGTGAGTCAACAGTTGCCCAAAATCAATTTCGTGGTCGACTATGGAGGCTATATCCTTTGTAGAAAAATAAGGAAGACCTTCTATTAGTATTCATAGACTTAGGAAAGGCACAAGGCATAAATAGAGTGCCTAGAGAGCTAATGTGAAAAGTCTTGGAGAAAAAGAGTTTACATATTCAATGTACTGAGGTGATTTAGGATATGTACAAGGGAGTGGGTACTAGTGTGAGGATAGTGGGAGCTGAAGGAAGAGAATTCCCATAACAACAGGTTTAAACCAAGAACCGGTGGCAAGTCCACGCTGTTGACTTTGGTAAAGGATGATGTTACAGGAGTATCGAAGATGATACATGCGGTGCGTGTTACTTGTTGACAATATAGTTTCGATTCATGAAAAAAGGAGTGGGCTTAACGGTATGTTTGAATTATATAGGTATAATTTATGGAGGGCTAACTTAGAATCTAGAGGATTTAGGATTAGTCAGACCAAGAGAGAATATATATGGAGTGTAACTTTAGTGACCATTCGATTGGTAGGAGAGGAGAAAATAACTATAAGTAGGCAAGAGGTGCCAATGAAGGATACTTTTAAATATCTTGGTTATGATTTTATGAAGTGGTGGAGAGATAGATGATGGTGTTACCCATTGGATAAAGACAGGGTGGACAAAGTTGACAAGATGCCATGAAGTGGAAGAGTGCATCTGGACTGTTGTGTGACCGTAGGATCTCGGATAGGGGTAACTTCTATAGAACCGCCGTAAAACCTGCGATCGAGGAAAGACATAATAAAGAAATGGATGTAAAAGAAATGAGAATGCAAGGTGGATGAAAGGTGTAAGTAGGAAGATAGGTTATAAGATGACACTGTTAGAAACTATCTAGATGCTGGAAAATAAAATGGCAGAATCGTTTGAGGTGGTTTGGTCCTGTGTATCGTAGGCCATTGGATGCACCGGTTAGGAGGTGCTATATGGTTCTGATTGATGGCGGTGGAAAGATGGAGAGGGAGACCAAAACGAAGCCGAGTATAAGTAATGAGACACAACTTAGTCAAATAGAACCTAAGGGAGGCAATGAGTTTGGAAGAAGCTTGATCCATGAAGAGGCCCTTGTTAAACTGGGAGAAGGCCTGCTGTTGATATTATTGTATGGAACACTCAACAAATGTGAGAGAAACTTCCCTTCCTGAATAAGTATCTCAAATTGATCTCATCATCTGCGACTGCAACCGCGCTGCAGTCCTTCTTTCTGTTCTATTGTACTATCTTTATAGAGTAACAAAGTACGTTCACGCCTTGCTATTCATCTCGTGATATAATTAATTCTTGAAATGAAAAATGCGAGGATTCATAACTCAAAGATACTGAAATCAGTTAAAAATATTGCGCAATGGCCTTTGTGAGCATTGTTTTTCTTCTGATTTGTTTATTAATTAATTCTTGAAATGAAATATGCAAAGACTCATTTTCAGAGATACTGAAAATCAGTTAAAAATCTCCCGCAATGGTCTATTTGTATTTATAGTGTATAATTGCTGAGGGAGATAGCGAATACCTGGCATATGAGTTGTCCAGAAGAGGGGTTTTCTGAGGCTTCAACTAACCTTTCTTTTTTCATGGTTTTTCATTAACAGTAGTCTCTCACTCTCTTCTTGACTTTGATTTTGAGCAAACTGGGAAAAACACTAGTACATCTGTTTTGCATTTTTGACGTGTTGCTGTTGTTAAGACAAATCAATAATTTGTTCCTGAACACGGCTACTCAGATGGTCAGACTTGTGAAAGGGTACCAGGTTACCAGCAGTCCTGCACTAGAAAAATTAGATTTAGTTACTGTCTCTGGTATCGTCGTTGGTTGGCGGATATCAGTTTGTAAGTTAACCAATTAGGATGAAGCACTAGCTCCAAAAAAGATGATTAATTCCTATGCCAAGCATTTCAAGTTGTCAATGATTATAAATAGTTCTCGGACAGCCCAAAATTTACTTAATTCTTTGATTGGTGTATCTTTATGTAAAATGTGCTCATAAAAAAAAACTACGACATTGAATTACTGCAAGCCAGTTTAATAAGTGCTGATATCCTTAGTAGAGTTTTTACATGAGTTTGGCTACATGATACATGATCAGGCAATAATGTTGCATTCCACTTTGGGGGGGGGGGGGGGGGATGGATCTTTCTATGTTATATGTACTGGTGAACCTTGATTTAAGATGTTGCAGTTGTCCATAATGATCTAAGTGCGTGGTGATCAGTTGATTGATGCCCCGTATTAGGGCTACTACATCAATATGCCAAGGCAAAAAAAACATGCATAAACCAGTTCAAATGGGGAACGAGTTGGGAAGCATATCACAATTTCTTTTGATGATGCAACAGCCTCGCCCTTGTCATTTTCCCCTTTGGGTAGTGATTACAGCTTACCGATCATCAGTGGACATAGACATCAAATTCGAATAGAAACTGACATTGTGATGAACCAAACCTCAAATTCTCAAAAAGTGCATCTGGGATGGAATGTCACAAAGAGAATGCTGATTTCTCACCCGCGAAGACCGCAATGAAGGAACGTAATGAAGACATTTAAAAAATTTCATGGTTTCCCGATGATTTGGAGTTCTAGTCTCGTTTTTCAAATTTCTGAGCGAAGGGGTTTGGGTCCATTCATGTATATGCTATTCCTTCTGCTGTTTGTTTAACACGATTTACGAGTGAATGAAATCTCTCAAGTAATATTCGGTAGGCACGGATTTGAATCCGCAAGGAGAGGTGGGTTATATACGGGTTTGATTCGCTATTACTGTAATCACGAAAAGGAAAAAAATGTATTCAGTGATTTGATGCCACCACAAAATGGTGGAGCATGGCTATCATACTACACTAAACTAGAATTATCTAGCCCGATATATTCCTTCCGACACCAGTTACAGCTTTTACCCTTCATTGTGCAACTGCATACATTCTCTTTACATGTCTGTCAGATGATCCATGGACATTGTTTTTGGATGTTTCAATGGTTTGTGTTCTCTAAATGTTTTTGAAATCCGCAATCCTTCGCTCAAAACTGCAGACTTTCTAGAATTGGCATTGCAGTTTGGGTTATGATGTTCGCTTGTGCATTTCCACCAGCTTTTGCCTTTGCAGCTTTGGTAACTATTCAGCTCTTGTTTGGTCTTCAGCATAGTTTAAGGCACTTTCTTAAATCTTGCCTTTGGTTTTATTCTGCAGAACAATATCACAGAAATACGAACAGATGCGTTAAAAATGCTTGCCATGCTTAGAAGGCCCATCCCTCGTGCTTCTGCAACTATTGGAGCATGGATGAATATATTTCAGGTATATTCTTTTTTTCTCTGCCGAGTAGAACCCTCTCTAGTTGGAACACAGTTAAGGCTAGATGACTTAGTTGCTAGTTTGACTACTTTTTATTACCGAACCACCGGGGGCTATTATCTCATGAAATGACTCATGTAGTGAAATCTTGAAATCCATTTCAGACTGGTGTGATTGCTCTTCTGTTCATGTTTGGTGCATATCATAGCATATCTTTGATAATATCGTGATACCTTCTTGTGCAGTGTGTATCGGCAAATCAATTTGTTATCTTGGATTTATACCAAAGTTTTGGCAAACCAGTTGATTCAAACGAAAAGGAATCTAAGCACTTTACGGCTCCCTTTTTCATTAACTTCTGTGAATGATCAGCTTTGATTTTTATATATAGTAAACACTGAAAACAGATAGATATAAAACCTGAAAGCTGAATAATGGATGAGGGTCATAGTTTTCTTGGCCTTTGCTGGGTTTGCCTCTGACAGTAACTTGTGTGAAAATGGAATATCAGCGTTAATTACAATTATAGTAAACCCGGAAAATAGATATCTACTTTCTGAAAAAAAAAAAAGAAAATGGATATATGCTAAAACAAATTCCTTTTGATGAGGACCGTAGCCTCTTCTGCGCTTTTACTAGTTCTTCTTCTGAGTTCTGACAGAAAGATGTTAAATCTGCTTCAAGGCAAGGAGAGTGACACTAAGCTATAGCTATGTAGGTACCGCTGATGGATGCATTTCAAGTATCTTGAGGGTAGATTTGGGAGTTTGTGAACTTAAGAATTAAACCACAAGTTCTGCAGATAAGAACGAAGATGCCACAAAACCTGTTTATAAGGTTCACTTTTACATGTTGTTAACATGTAATCTCGGGTAGTTAGTTCCAGGAGATTTTGTAAGATTGATTTTAAGCTTAATTAAAATGTTGTTTTCATGTGTTGATGCTGTGTTCCTCTCATGATACCTTCCTCTGAACTGCAGTTTCTGATAGTGACGTCCATATGTACAAACTGCGCACTTCTGGCATGCTTGTATGATCAAGAAGGGAAATGGAAAATCGAACCTGGACTTGCAGCAATCCTCATCATGGAGCACATCCTTTTGTTAATCAAATTTGTCTTCTCCCGTATTGTTCCAGAGGTGATCTTTCTGTTTAACTTCCATGTCTTGCAACTGCTACCTGTATCTTCATTTCATTAGTAGTAAATTACACCAAGTACCACTTCTATGCCATCTATCATATGTTTTCGTGACAATCCATCAGTGTGAGGAACAGAAAAATAATTTGTAGGTGTCCATAACGTGTCAGTCCCATAGAGAATTTTATTGCTCAATGTACCACAAACACCAACTTTACCTCTTCTCCTCGTACCATTGTTATTCGCACCCAACCTTCTCCACATACCATGTTATCAGTGCTTTGCACTACTCAGCTTCTGGTCTGTCGACCCAAGTACTTTTTTTAGAGCACATGAAATTTCTGCACACACGTTACGGGCACACCATGTCATCTACATGGTGTTTCTGATGTTTTCTAGCACCAAAGTAGGCAGTCACTTCAAGAGCATGCAAAGTTTTCTTCAGAAAGTATAGTGTTTTTTTTAGGTTTTAGCTGTTTTGGTGTCTTACATTTCCTAGGTGAGAAGGATACAGAAATGATTATTGATTTTGACCCTTGACAGAGTATGGAGAGTGTCTCAACATTCTCAATGTTGACTAGGTATACGTCTTTGGGAAGATGTATTCCTAGTCGCACTTTTAGACGACATGAAGTTTTCTTCAGAAAGGAGAGTTCCTTTTAAGTTTTAGCTGTTCTTGGTGTCTTTAACATTTTCCTTGGTGAGAGGATATAGGAATGACTGTCGATGGTTGACCAGAGTATAGAGTGTGTCTCAACAGCCTTGTATTGACTAGGTGTATGTCTTTGGAAAGATTAAGGCTAAGAAATTTGTGTTTTCTATGTTTCCAGGAACCTGCTTGGGTTGTAGCCCATCGGATGAAGAACGTGAGCCAAGCACAGGACATGTGCTCCAAGCGGCTTTTGAGGAGTATCTCCGACGGCGAGAAGCTATCTCTATCTCCAAAATCCAGAAAGATGGACTAGTGCCCTGCAATCTGATCAGCAGTCAGAGTATCTATTAGCTTGTTTTCTTCATTCCAACTGATCAGTGATGTAGTTGTATATCCTAGACTTACTTCTGCCGAGGCTTATGTTTTGTGTGTAAATTAGAGAGTACTGGTATAGTAGATGTTTCATCCCAATAAGCGCCGTTGGCATTACGAAAAAGATAAAGGCGCTTTCTGTTGTATATCAGTTTCTGCAGGCTGCAGTCGAATTGTTACCCAGTGTTTACAGTTTTGTAACTTGAGGACTCAGCTTCTGGTTCTGTTTCTGTCGCAAATAGGGAAAATTAAAGTCCCTTAGTGCATGTTTGGTATCCGCAATTTTAATCCAATTGGATTAAAATCGGCCTGTTTTCAACAATCTTGTTTGTTATGCATGCAGATTTTAATCTGATAATCTGCAGATTAAAATAATCTCAGTGTAATTGCAGAATTTCCAAAATTGGGGATTATGCAGATTAAAATCTCTAAAAAAATAATTTTGATATTTTTTTTACATTTGCATAATCACAGTTCAGTTATAAACATGTGTGTTCAATTGCTTGACTTTAGAGCTCTTTAAATTTTGTCAAATGGATCAAGTTAGTGATCTATAATTTTAGCTCATACCAAACAGATTGTGATTATCAGTTAAGTTAGATTTTCTTTTCAGATTATTTTCAGTTGATTATTGAGATTTTCAGCTGCTACCAAACAGGCTCTTAAAAGAGCAAGTATCACCTATTGCAGTTTTGAGTAATTGTGGCAGGAAACTGTGTTCGTTTTTAGCTTTTCCCCCAGTGAGGGAGTCTCATCTGATTTGCACCGGCAATGCTGCCAAACAAGTATAATATGTTGCAACTATTTATACATGTAGTTAATTGAGAAGCTGGTTTCATGACGCGGCCTCTGCAACAGAATTCTTTATATGACGCCGATTACACAGACCATCAGTGCTGTGAAAGTTCACCATGACAGAAATAAATCAATCAAAAAATTATAAAAGAACATAGAATATAAGAATTATGACATTTTCCATCCCTCAAAAACAAATAAAAAAAATATATGTCGATGTATATTATTCAGTTTATGAACAATGGCATCATACAAATCTGCGTCTACTAGCTGTGGTTGTATCAGAACGAACGATAAAAAATGTCAGGAAAAAGTGTCGATGAAAAATTACATAAACCATGACAAACCTTAGCGGAAAGTTTAACCGGATCTGAAGGTCGCTCCAAGTAATTACCGTCCATGATTAAAAGTGTTCTCAAACCAGGGGAGAATCAGAGCAAATTATCTATAACTTCCGCCATAACAGCCCTCACAGGTTTGCCAAATAAACCTTCTATCACCAACTGTTTGATATTAGGTAGTAGTGATGCTACGTTTACCCTCTTTTCCATGGGAAATATTACTTTATGGGGAAACAAAAAAGTTGTTTAAATAAGAAGTATTTTATTTCTGCAAGAATTTTTTTTTTTGCGGATCAAATAGAACTTCATTAATATAAACTGAAATACAAAGCTTGCCAAACCGATGGCTAAATAGATACCTACCTTAACGTCACTACTTAAACACCAAGACTAGAATCTGAACGGCCTCAAACCCTCAAAGCAGGCCTCACCAAAACAAGCTGACTACCATGGACTCACCAAATACAAACCATTGTTCCAAAAGCTTAACAGAATACCCACAAAAGCTAATCAAAATATTAACACCAATTAACAAGTTCCAAACTGATAATAAACTGATAGAAAAGAACCAAACCACCACCATAAAATGTTGACACAGCAGAAGACAATGCCAGGGAACCTCCTAAGCGTCGATGAAGGGGATTACAGCAGACATCAACTCATTATCTGGAAGAGGAGGGAGATCACCACCAGCATCTTCATTGCAAGCTCTAGCATCAGCAACCACAGCATTCCCACCAATATCTTGAAGCATAAGAAAATGAAAACATACCTTCAAAGAAAACAAACTCAGCTTCATAGTTTCTGAATAATCAAATTTACAAAGAAATTGTACCAGTTTATTAAAGGTATCTTTGTAACTAGTACTCCCACGGAGATCTTCAATGACGAGATCAACTTCTGGTATAACTAAACTTCCGCTCAGTGTAAGCTGCGACAAATAACCCCTATAATAGAATCGCTTTAGATTGGGAGCATCAATTTTGGCCTCACAAAATCCACGATGAAAACCAAATAACTCAAACAAGGCCAGACTCTTCAAAGAGCGACTCGAAATCTCAATATCTTCTAAGTGGAGTCGCCCCAAACTTAAAACTTCAAGGACCAGAAGGTTTGAAACAAGATCTGCCAAGTATCTAGGAGTGATCGCATGACCAAGTAACTGTAAATTCTTTAGATTGCGTGTGCACGTGATTGTAAATTTGATCTTATGGGGAAAGTCATCCCCCCAGTACTTCAACTTCTCTAGATTAGGAGCTTCCACCAGAATCTGGTCAACCTCCGTACACATAAAATCTAAATTCAAAACTTTTAGTTTACATACCCTTGAGACTTCTAAACTTCTCAACTCGTAACAACCCGAGAGGTCCAAGTACTCCAAACCGCGGCAGGCACTAATAAAATTTCTCATGACCTCGTCATCTACATATAAGTTTTCCATATGAAGCTTTCGCAATGAAACCAACTTAATATTAGCTCGTGGGATCTTACAACGAAACAAGTTTAGCGAGGTCACAGTTGCGGAAGACAACAATATAGGAGGCAAATCATAAATCCGTCCGTTATCATCATTAAACAGAAGCAATTTCTCAATTTTGCAGTACTTGACCAACGACTCGATCCATCGGTTAAGATAATGAATAAATTCAGTATCCAGTCCAGTCACACCAAGCTGAAATTTCTTTATTGTTAAACCTTGCTTTTTGCGGCTTTTTACGGTTCGGTCTACGAAAGTAAACCATGTCTTCCTCCTCCTCATCATCTTGTCAAAAGAGGCTTTCTTTTCCTTGTTATAATGTTTCTCATCACCATTCAAGTAGTGCATGCTATGGAAAAGGACCGAGATCTAAATATGGGAGGGTAGTCCATACCTGGTTTAGTCTCTTCGACGAGGCTCTAAATTGCATGCAGTATTTTACTCCTAGAAAAGAGAAGATGTGATGCAGAATAGGCTCTGGCAGCTCTGAAAGTCTGTCAAACGTTTCATTGTTTCTATCCCTTTTGAACCTCTTCTTTCCTCGCGCCATAGTGGAGATAAAAATCTTTTGTTATTATGGTGTTGAGATTTTACAGATGTAAAATAAATTGCTGAAACCACCGAACCCCAATTAGGGTTTCATAAGAGAGGGACGAGAGGAAGATGAAAGGAACGACATAAGATATAAATATGGGCCAGTGAAAATTCCAATAAAAATCCTTATTGCTTTCTTTTTTTGCAACTTATTGAGGTTATTTACTCGCAGATAAATTATTTTTTATTTTTAATTTTTTGACATGGAAACCAAACAAGACAGAGCCTCATCTAGTAGTACACCCATATTGTCGAGTACTACTACAACTCTATCTCTATCCATTGAAAAGTCTCGAGCCATGTGTTCTCCACCTGTGCTTCTCGTGCACAAGCCACCTGATTTAACTGCATTTTTTTGTTGTTGATCAAAATGAGAGATTTTATAGAAAACAACTAACACCCATTACAACAAGAAGCTACATGATCAACTAGTGATCTAAAATTGGGAGTTAGCCACCAGCTGCTATTAGGATTTAATAAGCCACTATTTTTAGCAACCCAATCAGCAACATTTAAACTTCTAGCTATCCACCTGATTTTTTTTTTTTTTTTTTTTTTTTTTTTTTTTTTTTTTTTTTTTTTTTGAGAAATTATCCACCTGATCTTGAGATTGAGTTGCTGCTTGTAATCTCTGATATCTTCAACAATAACTTTGCTGCTCCAGGGGCAGTTGGTATCACTCAAAACGCATTGAGTTAGGAGCTTACAATCAGATAAGATGGTACATTGAGGGAGTTCTCTTGCAGGCCAGGAATCACAAGCTTTTCTCATACTGATAGCTTCAGCCATAAAAGGAGAATCAGCCATTATGGAAGACCATCCACCCTCCATCACACTCCAGCCATCCTTAAAGGCAACCCAAGCCACATAAGCTCTCTTTGACATTTTATCCCAGGTAGCATCACAAAATATTACTGGAAATTGAATTTGGAAAGGCTGTTGAGTGGGGGGGGGGGAGCCTAGCAGTGTTGGAATTTGCATTATTTTTGGAGGAAAAATAGGAGAGTTGGGATTTTATGATTGCAATAGTTTGAATAGGATTGGGGGTTGTATGGTTGAAGAGGCTGGCATTTCTGTGAATCCAAATATACCAACATGTCAAAGTAATTTGAGAAATAAAAAGTTCCAGAGTTGAGGAGGTGGGGTTCGAACTCAGCAAACTTTGATCTCATCGAAGCAGTGTTTCATCCATTGGATAACAATCTAAATTTAATCGATTTTTTGGTATGAAGAAGAAATAGAAACCGAAAGAAGAAATAAACTGAAATTAAAAGAAGAAATATTCCAAATACTTACAGAGTTTTGTGAACTGCTATTAATGTCAGAGACTCTCCAAAAAAATATCACGTGAGAGACAATCTTGAGCATGGACTTGACGTCAAAAATCATGTGAGAGACAATCTTGAGCATGGACTCGACGTCTTAAAGGCTTATTTGCCACCACGGTACTTGTTATAACCTGGGAGTCTTCGAGCAAGAACAATGAACGAAAACAAAAACGAGACAGTAGTTAACGTGATTCGCTAACAAATTACAACATATCCGCTGGCTACCTCCACTTCCAGAACTTGAACTTTTATTAAGAGAGAAACCGATTACTACGTACACCAGTGCCGGCCCAACCCTAAAGCAGCTGGTGCTGCTGCTTTTGGCCCACTGACTTTCAAGGCCCCCAACCCAAAGTCATATCTTAGAAAGGAAAATTTGTACTTTGGCAACATTAAAGCCATGAATAACCTGTGTGTTTTCTTCTTTCCTACTCCCTCTCTGAAAGGTTTAAACTCCACACCTTTTATGCATTTACAACTATTAAATCCGACTATTGCTCATTGTTAATTTTTACTAATTTTCCGACTTATTCTAAAGTAATTCAAATAGTTACTTATGATGTTCAACGTTTTGTTCGTTAATGTTTTTTTTATGGATATCTTCAATCAAATTAATAATTATTGTTGAAAATATGCACCTACTTTGTATTGGAGAAACATATTGAAAATACCATTAACAGTGATCTTCTACTGTAACTAAAATTAAGAGTTATTTTTCTACCATTGAAATTTTTGAACGTATGCTGGTCTTATTTAAATGCCATCGTAAATAAACAAATAAAAATGTACATGATTTAGAAAATTGAAATGTATATTATATATAAAATATAATTAATGATATATCATATCTCTCTATCATATAATATTTTTTTAACTGAGGGCCTCATTTCCTCTGTCCGCTTTAGGCCCAGAGAGATCCAGGGCCGGCCCTGATGTACACTACACCAAATCTGTTGGAGATAAAACTTGGTTTAGTCTAATAGCTAAAAAGGCCCAAGCTTAAGTTTGTGCAGAAGAAAGGTAAAACCTTTCTAAAGCCGGTTAAGAATGTTTCTACTACCACAGTAAGAGTGGCCTAAGAGCATCTCCAATGGAACTAGTTATAATTTATTTATAATTTAATCATAATTGTAGTTTTTCATTTTAGCTCTCCAGAAATTTCAGTGTGTGCTCCAATGCTATTATGTAAATGTTAGCTAAATTCATTTCAAATTGAAACTACTTTTTGAACAAACTATAACGGCTATATTTTTTAAGAGATGAAATCATCATATACATCTTACAAATAGTAACAACCAAATCTATTTTGTTAAGACTACAACAACTACATTATTTGAATACATACACTATAAATGAAGGGATCAATGATTGTATGTTTTGTGCAAATCCTTCTCAAAATGTCTCGTATTGGTTTAATTTCTTCTCTTTTGTGTGATTCCGATTCTGACGACGAGTTGGAAAATTTGTCCATAACAATTTTTTTGAAAAATCGGAGTGAAAAGAAGAAGAAACATGGTGGCTCCGTTTCAGGTCGAAGGTACATGTGGAGAGAATAAAAAATTAAAGTTTAGAACCCTAATAATATGTAACCCACAAACAGAACCACTCTGACAGGAGAAACATAGTCATAGAGGACCTCGCAAACTACTCTTAGATATAGACCAGATTAGCATCAAGATCTTATATAACATGTATGCACCAAGCTAATTTCCTAGAGGATAATCAAATGCAAAGGGGATGATAACCTTTCAAGCAGACTCTTTGAGGTTGTGTCATCTTTATTGGTTAATGATGAGATTCCAGTGACCAAATGTCTCAAAACAGGTATGTTTTGTATAATTCATTCTAAGCTTAAACAGAAGGTCCATGACTGCAGCAATTGAGGATAAATGAAAAATGATCGCCTCAAATTATGCGAAAGATTGACAGAATTATTGGCAAAAGAAAAAACAAAACTGGATGCCAAAACAAAGGTTTAATCCTGAACCTGGTTATTGACTTCTTTTTCATGATTTTGGCCATGTCCAGTACTCATTACTTGCAAATAAAGTCTTCTCCCTTGGGATGCCTCCTTCCAAAAGATGGCCGATAATACTCAATCCTGAAAACAGATTAGACCCGTTATCAATTGCCATGCATACTACTGTTAAGAAAACAAAAATTCAAGAAAGGTTCTTTCTACTTCTATCTGCAACTTTAAACTATATATTTTTTCTAGAATCAATGAAACTAAGCATCCTCCATTCTTTTTTTCCTTTCATTTAGATCAATAGCTTTTAATACTATAACGCTACCCATAGATGGGTGATATTGCAGGAACATCAATCACAGCATGGTGATCGTCCATGTCGACACAGAAAAAAATTCAGAAACATCTTCCTTAATCATGTGTCCATAGCCGACTATCAGAGAGAGAGAGAGGGGGAGAGAGATTGAGATCGCACCTGATTGAAGGAGCGGATGCCTACTGTGAAACAGGCAAAGTTCAACCTAAATAACCTGCGACTCCTGAATTAGTTCTAAAAATCCGGAGTCGTTGGAGCCACCGAAAATTAGGGGATTTCAAATTCTAGCGAGGCAGATAACTATCGATTTTTTTAAAAGATTGGATAACTATCCCATTGGAGTCTTATTTTTGTACAACTTCTTTATATTTTGAAAAAAAAGTTAATTTAAAGAACCCATTGGAGATGCTCTAAGGAGTTTAATTGGAGTGCAACGGTCGCACCACATGATGGGTTATGGATTCTCAAATGAAAAATGATGTGAAGATATGGGTTATGTACAACATTAAAAACAAAGAACATAAAGAGAAAAAGGACTAAAAGCAATATGGCAAGTGATCATGATACAGGTGATGAGATGATCCAATATGTTATATTAGTATAGATAGATAATTTTGTTACTACATATCTATACTAATATATAAAGCCAACACTCATTGTGGTGAAATCAATTTTTGAAGCATGTCATACTTTCATATTGTCAAAAATACCCCTCAAATTTAACAAAACGACAGCGGTTACTGAAGGTCAAAATTGTAACTACTCGGTGCCCCACTGCATGTAACTTCTCCACTTCCTCTAACTTCTCTTCCACAATCTCTCACACATGTAGTTCTCTATTTCGTGGGTAGGAGGTGGCCTGGATGTGTCATCACAAGAGAAGGAATCTCCTCAATTTTTGAAATTGATGAGGTAATTTGTATCTCTATGTAGTAATTTTTTTTCTTATTTCCTGGCAATATATGTTTTTTGTTTATCGTTTTCTTTGTTTCAAAATTGTTTCTTGAGCGATTTGTTAAATGTGTGTGATTCAACAGGATGACTACATTCAACTATGGTTCAAGAATTGAAGTTTTGTGTGTATGTAAATACAAGACGACGTTAAGAAATTTACGTATGTTGGGTGGCTCTACATTTTTTAACTCACCCAATTGTACAGAGGAGGCGGAATCTGCAAGCCAGGGAAGGCGACCACGAGAGGGAAGTGTCTTTGTTTTAATGGCTTTTTATGATTTCAATCAATGAAGCATCTGTTTTTATATTAAATGATTGATTGAGTTTTCATTTAAATTGTTGATGCAAGAACAAGATGACCGTTCTTCCTCTCTTAGAGCATCTCCAATGGTGTTAGGTATTTGTTATGCAAATTATAACTAAAGTCGGTCTTTTTGCATGTTATGAAATGATAATTTTGTGTTTGTTCTCCAGCGGTAGTTAGACAAAAGTTGAAAACCCATATAATTTTTCTCTAATTTTTCTTATAAAGTACGTTTGAAACCATTTTAGATGAGAGAGAAATTTTAGGGAATAGTTATCATCATTTAAAAAGATGAGATAATGGTTAAGAAATTATAGGGATAGTGAGTTGAAAATTACAAACACCTAAAAAGTAGGAACAAAACAAAGATGCCGAGTGAAAAGTCTTCGCCAAGTTTGGCGATAAGGATGCATATTTTGTATTTTGCATAAGTGGATGCCTAATCCATTGGAGTTGTAATTTTAAACAACTTCTTTATTTTTTTGCTAACAAATCAATTTTGCATAATGCATTGGAGATGCTATTATAAACCCAATAATCAAGACAATTACACCCTCATTGCACCATAAATCGATTTCTCACAGGTGGTTTACGAATCATCCTTCAATTGAACTTTAATGGTTAGTTTTCTCTCATGTGTAAACTATCTACTGTTTATTTCAGGGTCCAATTTTAGTTTTCGGGTTCAGTTGATTGTTCTTATAATTAGCTCCCAATGGATGTGTTGCTTAAGGATCTCGAACGTCGACAACTCGATTTGTAGCAATCAAAGTTATCCAGAAAAATAATTTTCTTTGTTGTAGATTTCGACAATTTCATTTTTTATACTTTGATACACTTCAGGGCAAAGGGATTCGAATCTCTCGACATCGAAGAACTTGATATTTACTATAGTAGGGTTTAACACGAAGAATTTACTAATGTAGGATTTAAATGCTATTATGTGTGTTTTTGGTGGTCTTTGTTTCCTTATGCATAAGAATTATTTGAGGTTGAGAAACGAGCACCGATTTGTGTAAATGAATATTATTTTATTTTTTACTTTTAGCTTTTGAGGTTGCGCATACGAGCAGAATAGCAAAGCAAGTAATTAGTAGCATTTTGCTAGTTAGCATTGAGCGAGCGTTCGTAAGTGATATGTGTGACCGACCATGGGTTAAAGAAGATCACAGCTCTCTTAACCAAGGTTGAATTCCCCTCAAAACGTGGAGCCCACAGAAGAAATCCTCTATTTAAAGCCCGCCATCACACTTTCTTCTCCTCACACACAACCAACCGCGTATCAACTTCCAACCTTTCTCTATTCTCAGCCTCTGTCCGAAAATGGCTTCCGAGTACTTGTCTGTCCTCCTCCCTCACAGTGACTACTACTCAATCCTCAACGTCGAGCTCTTCCTTAGCATATCTCTCTTCGCCGCCGTCTTCGGCTTCTGGCTCTCTCCGGGAGGCCTCGCATGGGCCCTCTCGAAACCTCAAACCAAGTCCGCTATTCCCGGACCTTCCGGTCTCCCTTTTCTCGGCCTCGTCCTCGCCTTCACTGGCTCGTTGACTCACCGAGTCCTTGCCAAACTCGCCGAGTCAACCAAAGCGCTTAAACTCAAGGCCTTCTCGGTTGGTTTCACTAAATTTGTCATCTCCAGCCATCCCGACACGGCTAAGGAGATTCTCGGAAGCTCTACTTCCGCTGATCGCCCTGTGAAAGAGTCAGCCTACGAGCTGCTCTTTCACAGGGCGATGGGATTCGCCCCCTACAGGGACTACTGGCGGAACCTGGGGAGGATTTCCGCCACCCATTTGTTTAGTCCCCGTAGGATCCCGTGTTTCGGGGAGTTTCGGAGCGCTGTTGGGGCCAAAATGGTGGGTGAGATCAACTCTTTGATGGCAGAAATGGTGTGGTGGAAGTTAAGAGAGTGTTTCATTTTGGTTCTTTAAACAATGTGACGATGAGTGTGTTTGGGAGGTCTTTTGAGTTTAGTGATGGTGATGGGGCTGAGCTTGAGGGTTTAGTGAGTGAAGGGTATGAGTTATTTGGGGTATTCAACTGGAGTGATCATTTCCCTCTTTTGGGATGATTGGATATGCAAGGTGTGAGGAAGAGGTGCAGAGAACTTGTTTCTAGGGTTAATGTCTTTGTTGGAAAGATCATTGATGAGCACAGAGCTAAGAGAGTTGAGGGAAGAAATTGCGATTTGGGTATCTGAAGATATGAATGCATCATTAACAAAAAAGTAGATATGATGGTATTCTTTCTTTTTTTGGGTATCTGAAGATTTGTAGAATCTCTATTTAATTTTGCTTCTTTATTTCTCCAACTCTTTTTTGGGTCTGCATGCACTCCATGTTTGGCCATGAGGTGTACATTTTTGCCAGCTACTACTGTATCTCTGTTGCATGTTGACCAAAAATTTCACATAGTGACATCACTGATATTTACTGGTGTACAGAGTCTTAAAGTCTGTTTGGTATCAGCTGAAAATCTCAATAATGGGTGTGTTTGGATGAGCTTAAATTAGAAGAAATTAAATCAGCTTTTTAGAATGAGTGGTTGAGGTGAGGAGAGAGACATGAATGAGTGGTTGAGGTGAGGAGAGAGGCAAAAAGCTGATTTAATTTCTGCAAATTTAAGCTCATCCAAACATGGCCAATCAACTGAATATAATCTGAAAAGAAAATTCAACTTAACAGAGAATCACAATTTGTTTGGTATGAGCTGAAATTATAGATTACTAGCTTGATCCATTTAAAAAAAATTTAAAAAGCTTCAAATTCAAGTGATTGAATACACCTATTTATAAATGAACTGCGATCATGCTAATGTAAAAAATATATCAAAATTAATATTTTAGAGATTTTCAGCTGCATAATCTCTAGTTTTGGAGATTTTACAATTACAAACAGATTATTTTAATCTGCAGATTATCAGATTAAAATCTACAGACATAACAAACGGAATTGTTAAAAATATGTCGATTTTAATTCAATTAGATTAAAATCTTGATTACCAAACATGCACTTATTCGGAAACTTGATTTTTTTTCAGAAGAGAAACTTAATTTTTTCATAAAAGAATTTGTTATGTCACAAAAAAATAATCAACATCTTTGTTTTCTGAAATAGTCTAAATCCATAGTAAAAAAAGCAACAAATCAAACTTGCTTTTATTGAAAACTAACACGTTGTTGGTTCTGCATGTTAATCTGTTAGTACTTAGTTGTCCTTAGAACCCTAGAGTTTTATATATGCCAAAATAGGTCACACGTAAGTTTGGTTGAGTCTATTTTCTTGTATTGGAAATGATTTTCAGGGGAACAGATACGGTAGCAATTCTCTTGGAATGGATCATTGCAAGAATGGTTCTTCACCCAGAAATCCAAGCCAAAGCTCAGTCCCAGATCGACGCAGTCGTGGGATTGAACCGTTCCGTATTCCAAATCTTCCCTATCTCGAAGCCATTGTGAAAGAAACTCTAAGGATGCACTCTCCCGGTCCCCTACTTTCATGGGCTCGTCTCGCGATCCACGTCGTCCTTATCGACGAGCACTTGATCCCGGCCGGTACAACTGCTATGGTGAACATGTGGGCTATAACTCATGATGAAAAGATTTGGTCCAACCCCAATGAGTACAACCCAGAGAGGTTCATGGACGATGATGTCCCAATCATGGGGTCTGACCTGAGGCTTGCTCCATTCGGGTCCGGTAGGAGGGTCTGTCCTGGCAAAGCCGTGGGTCTAGCCACTGTGCAGCTGTGGTTAGCCCAGTTGCTCCAGAGTTTCAAGTGGGTGGCTGCTGATGATGGTGGTGTGGACTTGTCTGAGGTTCTCAAGCTCTCCATGGAAATGAAGACTCCACACTGGTTTGCAAAGTCGTTGCTCGCGTCTCTTGAACGGTATTGTATGGTTCGGGTCTTGTCGGGTCTAGTCTGGTCTAGTGTGTCATAAAAATTTAGTCCCGTCCATGATTTTGGAATCTTAATATGGAGAGATTAAATGGGTTATTATAAATAAGTTAAGAATGGTTTATTGGGTTTTAGCTAGGTACGTATATATTAGTACGAGAAAAGGTTGGAAATATTATGTAGCTGTGTGTTGGGAATTGTTTTGGTTTTTGGTGTTATCCAATGTACACAGCTTTTATTGGAAATGGAAGTAGTAGTTGTTGGTAGTAAAATTGTATTAATATCTTCTATTGACTACTTATACTAGCTCATGCTTCGTCCGTCTTCATACTGTGATTTTTTAGGACACTTTGAGCCGGTAATTTTGTTAGCAAATTGACGCTAAAATTTGCCAATCGTTTACGACAACTAAAGAAATTACTGGATTCCAGCATCTTTGATCCGAAGAATAGTGCACTATGAAGAATCCTCTTAAAGAATTGAAAAACTACTACCTCCATTACCTTTTATCAATACTTTTCTCTGACTTTTCATAATGTTGTTGTCGGTCTTCTAAAATCATAACATAGTTGTAATAGCTGAGATGGGTAATGTCCCAATTAAGTAAAGCATGACATCAAATTAACTCTGATCTGCTTGGAGAGCCAGTTACTTGTGGTCCAAATCCTAGTTTATTAAATCACTTTGTATGTCTTAGCAAAAAAAATCACTTTTTGTATGGTTTTAGATAGGGATCCTAGACTCCTGCATGGTGAAACCTTTTCGAAATAATCAAATTGTCATTTTCACTTTATTTATAACTACCAATCATGGACCGATCCATTGGTTATAATCATCTCTGTTAATAAACAATAAAAACCTATTTCAAAAAAAAAAAAAAACAATAAAAAACCTATTTTAAAAAAATCAATAAAAACCTTTGTTATGCTTGTGTGCCTTTCATCTTTATTTATTCTTGCATGCTGTCTTCATGTAAAACTCACATAATCACATTGCACATAGCACTTTTTGATCAATATTATAAATTAGCATTGGGTTGATTTTAGAATGTCTTTATAGTCTCCAGATTAAATGGATCTCAGTTAGTAGTACTAGGTCAGTTCATTTGGATTGTCTTACTTTGACTTTTTAACTCGTAACTGAGTCACTTTGACTCGGTAATTTAGGTAACAAAACGATATAATTTTTTGATAATTTTTTCTAGTGCTGTAGAGGAAAGTTAACTATACGAGACCATGCAAAGATTACAAAATTCTTATATTATTTTGCTGATCAAATTATTGGGTCAAAGTGACTGTGAATCCTACTACCTATATAAAAGAAGTTACAGCCAGTTTACGTGGCAGTGGTGGTCCAATCATGTGCTGCCAATTCGGACAAAATGCCAGCGAAATGCTGATGTAATAGTGACGTGTAGAAAAGGTCGGTTATGCCCTTGCTGACATGGAACAGGTAAGCTGTGGTTGAAGGGCGTTGTGGTCATTTTGGATCTTCTTTGCCTGGTTTGATATCACAAGGCTTCTGAGAGAAGCCAGCTTCAACCAGAAGCTTCGTTCTTCTCTCTCATCTCTTTCTGTTCTCACTTCCACAGCACCGCGTCTCTTTCTCTCTCTCTCGCTCTTCGCTTGGAAATTTTGCCCGTCGCTTCCGAGAGAAGCAAGTGCAGCAAGTGCTTTTGCAGTCGATGGAGGCGGTGGCTTCGCTGTGTTTTCCTCTGCTTGGTTAGGGTTTCTGGGAAGAAGCTGTTCTTGGGGTTGAAACCCTATTTTCTGATGAATCTATTTGATGTTGTGGATTATTTGGCTGCCGATTCGTTCGAATTGGTTGTGTACTCGTCCGATTCAAAGGAGGCGCTTCGATTTCCCGAATCGGCGATGGCGAGGGAGAGGGCTCCGCAGAGATTGGCGGTGACGACGGACAGGGTTTCGAGTAGAAGGTTCTCCCTTTCCGCGTACGATTTCTCTGTGTCGGTGCTTCGATGGGTGCTTCTGCTCTCTATTCCTCTGCATGACTGGTGAAGTATGTTATGGGTGACAATCCTCTGATGGCTCTTCTTAGGTAAGTTTGTAGCTTCTTAGGTAAAATCAAATTCAGTGCTGTGATTTCTCCCGCCAACATATTCTTCATCCTGCGATGTTATTTTTCTTTCGTTTGATTTACAATTTGTGTCTTTGTGAGATGGAAACTGCTACTATTTTTGTGACTTGTTTGAACTAGGGTTTATGTCTAGATAGTGGGGGTTTTATGTTGAAATTGAAATCCATACCGATTTTTCTGGGCTGAAATGGTGTGTTGATGTTTGTGCGACTTTGTTGTCTGCAGAGAATTTCAAGACTGTGATTTGTGCTTGCGGAGTGGTTTTTGGTCTGTTTATTACAGTTTAGCTTAATTGTTTTTCTTGCTGGTCCAGGAGAATGATTATTATGTTATACGAGTTTACAACTAGGCCTGGGGATATATGCATCATTTAAGCTGAAAGATTTCAGCATTAGACGAATTGGATTGTTTGGTGGCGATAATTGTCTGAACTCGGACCTATCTGATGAATTTGTTATGTCTGAGTATGCATTTCATTTCTGAATTTGAGTACTAAATGTGAAGAAAAATCAAAGTATTTTTCAACTTCGAACTATTTCAGTATTTCTTATCTTTTTCGTTTCCCAATTTCGAATTGTTGGAGTTATACTTGTTACTATTAGTTTTATTTGTTAGTACATTTATGAATGCCGTCATTTAAACTTCTCCTTAACAAATATGATATTGATCATTCAAGTTACAAGAAAATTAGCTTGAGGTGATGGTTGGTATTCCTAATGACAAGTTGGCAACTCTTGCTGGAAGCTTGAAGGCAACTGAGAAATGGGTTAATAACAACATCTCTAGCCATGTCCACAACAATGTTAATGTCAGGTTGGCGTTAGCAGTTTCTGGTCTATCGTCGATTCAGAATTGGCAACCTCACAATTCGATTCAGCAGATTCTCGTGAAACTTCCGATAATTCAACTCTACACACTTTGTTCTCAGTTCCAGTTTCAAATTTACCCAAGAAAGTCGATTTCAGCCTCGCCACCGCCAATCTCTGCGAAGCCCTCTCCCTCGGCCCTTGCCACCGCCCATCTCAGGTGTGAATATCTACTACGCATCTCCTCTGATAATAGTTCTAATTCCTTTTCAGGGTTGGTTTACGTTTGAACTTCCATTATTAACTGACATTTCATTTGTGTTTCTTTAGCCTGGAAATCATCAAGAAGATGGCGAGTGAAGTGTTGGCTGGTAGAATTATCGGCAGTTATACTGGATATGACAGTTATTGGAAGGGATGGTAAGCTTGTTATCTTTTCTTTGTTTTGTTAATTCAGAAGACAAGACCAATTTGCTAAAGGGTCATACAATCCTAAAGCCTGTCATCAAAATGAGTGTCTTGTTCGCATCATCAGTATGCAATCCACATAAAGGTTTCCACCCCCTCTCAATTCTCTACATACTTCAAAGATACATAAATCTGTGTGTGTATGTATGCATGTACCAAAAGTTGGCTTCATATCCTGCAGGCGAATTGGTCTTTGGAAAATGTATGTATGTGTATGCATCCATTTGGATAAATTGCACTTTGCACCCCTTGTGGTTTGGGTTTAAACATACTATGCGAGAGAGGCTGTGAAGATGAATTTTCTCGAGCAGATGATTCAGGCATGAAGATCGGATCTGCTTTGTTGGCGGGGCAACTCAGAGGTTTTTGAACCACTGTAACTTCAGCCACGGCTGATTCGTTCTCCGCCGGTCACTGTAAACAGATCTGAGCCTTTCCCTAACCTTCCGCCATTGATTTTTGGAGATCAGTTTTGTTCTGTTTAGTTTTACGCCTTTCCACAAATATTGGCGCTTTATTTCTGAACCTTCAAGCGTATGTGTTTTATTTGTTTTTCGTTGGCATAACGCTGATTTGAAATTTGACACCTTGTGGTTTGTTTCTGGATAACTGCTACTCGTCAAATGTTCATCTGATTTTCGCCAAAGGGAGTCTGAAATTGTATTTTCAAATCACGGTGTTCTGGACACAAGATATTGACATAGCACCGTATGAGTTATTAACTATATAAGGGCGGAATTGGTTAGAGTGTCTATTTTCTCACTTAAAGCAAATTCTATAGCCATTTTAATGGATTTGTCGTCCAATAAAATTTGGTAAACTGATTTACCATGTAATTTAGGATGGTGTATAGTTACTCAATCATCTCAATGTTCCGGGGTGACAGCAAGCAGAGACAGAGGAACAGATCGGGCCGCGGGAAAATGGTCAGCTTCGTGTGGGTTCTAGCAGTTTATCAAGTCTGGAGTTTCTGCATGTCGCAATTATCGAATTCAATTGAGTTCAAATCTCTTATTGATGCATGCTTGAGCTATTAACTTCTTTGTTGTAGTTCCAATTTTCTCGAATCTGTCTCTCAATCGATCTTGTGATTGATTATTGGTGTTTCTCTGATACCTAATTGAAATGGGGATTGTGACGTGATATAAGCCCTTAATGTATGTGGGAATGTTTGATTTTCATTCTCTTACCACCATGAGCAAGAAGATATTGGTAATTTGATGCTTGATAATCCCACCATGTGAAATACAATATCGAATTTGGTATCTATGGTTTGTCGTGAATTATTGTTAATGATGACATGAATAGGTAAGGTATTGTCTCGTGGAATTCTTCCCTGCAAAGGAGGCTCTTCACTCCTACTTAAACCGCCTGTCTTTGTTTATGGTTTTTTAATTTATTTTCTTTTTCCCTATTTCATGCATAAAAGATCAGGGTGATAAGAAATATTCCATCACTAATTATGTTAAGTAATTTTTATGTGATGGTGGATTGAATTAAGACGAATAGATCATTGAAGACTATTTCTATGTAGCAAGTTCGTATTTTATTTAGTTCTTAGATTTATTCCGATCTAATTCCATATACATGCTCAAACGCTTATCTTATCAAATTCACCTTACGTTTACAGAGATGTGAAGACTATAAAGAAACCTTTCACTCCCCCGTGCGAGGTACATGTCCAAGTGACTCATTTCATGCCTCGAAGATCGCGTTGTTCAAGTCTTTAGACGGATGGGCTAAAAATAACCTGTTGTTGCACTTATAGCCCGTTGAGAGATGTTGGCAGCCAAGTGATTTCTAACCGGAACCTGCCTCGGAAGGATTTGATGCGCAAATGAAATCCCTGATGAATATCGTGGTAATGGTTGGAGACCTGATCACAGAGGAAGCTTTACTTACTTATCACTCTATGCTTAATAGGTTAGATGGAGTTCGAGATGAGACAAGTGCGAGCCAGACCCCTTGGGCTATTTGGACAAGGGCATGGTCTGCTGCAGAGAATAGGCACACCGATCTTCTGAAGAAGTACCTATACCTCTCCTGCCGGGTTGACATGAGGCAAGTCGAGAAAACAATTCAGTACTTGATTGGCTCGGGAATGGTGAGTGCTTCAAGTTGACAATGAATTCCACTATAGTCTAAATCTTGCTCTCCTTCATAGAGGGCTCTGCTTATATATTTTTGTTTTGTAACCTTCAAATGACTTTTAAATTTAGTTAATTGTTTATGGATTTCCTTGGCCCAGCATTACATATCCGTGAAGGGAAGGGAAGTGAGAAATTTGTAAGGAAATAGCAGCATATTCTGTTTTCTTTAAGCTTAGTGTGTCTACATTCCCACCATGAGTAAAGAAACTAAATCTATATCTGTATCTTATTTCTTGTTTTTATTCTAACTTATGTTCTTTGATGCATTCATCATAGGATCCTCTGTCTGAGAGCAATCCATATATGGATTTTAGCTACACTTCATTTCAAGAGAGGGCGACGTTCATATCTCATGGCAATACCGCTAGGCATGCTAAGGAGCATTGGGACATGAAACTGGCACAGATATGCAGAATAATTGCAGCATATGAGAAGCGCCAAGAAACTGCATACATCAAGATCGTTGAGAAACTCTTCGAGGCAGACCTATATGGAACGGTGTTGGCTCTTGCCGACATGATGAAGAAGAAGATACCGATGCAAGCCCACTTGATGTATGACGATGAGGATGACAACCTGTTCGACCACTTCTCCGCCGTAGCCCAGCGGCTTGGAGTCTACACCGCCAGGGAATACGAAGCCGTTACTGTGCCTCCTGGAGTGAAGTCGCGGTTGTTGCTGCTTCACCGTCGTCAACACTCTCCTTAATCCTGGAGTGCCTTGCCCTGAGTGAAGGACTGAGCCACTAGAGGAGAAATCAGACACGGAGGTCCTGTTCGTGATTCCTGCTTCTATGACGAATCTTCAGGTTTCAGCGCATGCAAGGACACTACTGTGAGGAGGTAAAACAATTTGGTTTTGTAGGACGAACAACCTGACAGGTGAGTGTTTATTTTGACTGTGTAGCTGATAATTGATGAGCGTCTTTTTTGCATCTTCTAACTTTTCCATTACTTCATTTTTGTGTATAAACCACTGCATTTGAGATATATGATGTTTTTCCTGGAGTTATCAGATACAACATCAACATTTTGCATTCTTATATATTTCAACTGCAAGCATGCATACATGCAAATGAGAGTAGAGATTGCATTATCAATGTAAAATTTGTAAAAAAATAAACACAAGTGTGAAGTAGGAATTTTATTGTGGATGTTCCACGAAGCACCGAGTTCTATAAGTCGATGTAGGCATATGATTGTGAAATTCTTCAGAAGTGTGATTTATACATAGTAAATGCATTTTATTGTTCTGGAATTGGATAGCGAGGATACCTCTTACATAGATCCACATATAGCAATAACTGTGCCAACTTTTGGATTATGGGGCTGACTAACTAACTGGGGAATCCTTTACGATTGCCTGTTTTTGTTTTACATGGTTTTGGGCCTTTCTTGTGCTTGCTGGGTGATTTTCTCAGTGAACTGTCAATTTTCGTGCATGCCTGAGACACATATGCTATTTTTTTTTTGTCATGTAAAGTGAATCATATCGCACAGCAAGCCATTTTATCACATATAATGATACTGAAAGTGATGGTTTGAATCAGATACGATGTCTCACTCATGAAGAGATGGAGAGTTATCACCGGCTTTACTTACAAAGATTAAAGGAATTTGGAGCTTCAGGAGAATTCCCAGATGATTGGGGTCTTGAGGTAAAAATTTGCTTTATCCTCTTTCAGTGTTCTTCAATATCGTTATTTTTTACGTTGGCGGCAAAGCTCGAAAGCGCCGAGATAAGAGTCAAATCGTTGGAGTACTATTTTGTTGGTTGGTTTCCTGAACAAAATGGACCTGATTATCCATTTGCAATCTACGCACACATCACATAACTCTTGGTACATTTTCTGATTGTTGGTTCAAATCTGTGGTAATAGACGATTGTCAGTAAGGAAGAGTTAATACAAGTAATTTTGGTAGATATATTTAGGTTGATATATGATTTAAATTGCTTCTTGGTAGAATTTGGTATACGAATTTGCTGACTGGAGCTGTTCATCAAATAATTGAGACCACCACAGAGTGTTGATTTTAGTTAATTGTGACTTGTATGGTTATCTAATAGATGAATCATGACTACTTTGTGTTTCATCTAAACTGTTGTCTTTCCTCGTTGGATTTGTTGTTTCGGATTATTCGAATTGTTTTTCTTTGAAACACAATAGGATAGATTGGGTTTTCTGGTTCAAGTTCATTTGTGCCCAATTCTTTTGTCTATACTTTTTGCGTCAGATTGTGACCACTTTCTCCTAGCAAGTAACAGATGCCTGCAATTCAAAAAAGCTTACGACATGACTTGAATTACTCTCCCACTGGCTTATCATATAGCTTCACTGCATATAATTGCTTTTTTGTATATTTAGTAGAAATCTTATATGTTATTTATGACATTCTTCAGGAGATTTGACCAAGGCTTTGAATGCGTCGACTAAATCTTCGTGTTCCCAGAACAGTATACAAGTACTCCGAGCAGCAGTCAACATGTCTATCCATTGAAGTTGCTGCATGTTTAAACTCCTTACAAAGGTAAGTTGCTGCATGTTTAAACTCCTTACAAAGGTTTAAAAGCCCATGTAAAAAATCATGTATTAGCTGAGCCATTACTATGGCCGTGATTTTCGGTTGTTTTTTACCATATCCATGTAAAGTAATATCTGTGAGTTGTATTGTCCATAGATGTGGTTTGGTTGGTATTAAAGAGACGTAGCAAAATTGGAAGTCACTGATTGACAGATATCCTATACGCAACGGGCTTGAAACGTTGCCGATATACAATTGCCGATATACAAAGGCACAACGCGCGCATTCGGTGTCTCCTCTGTGTATCAATATATTACGAGTTGTAAACTAAATTCCTGTGTCACATCTATGTTTGATTTCGAAGAACTATATACAAGGAATCAAAGCAGTATATACTAAAGATTTTACAAGCAAAGATATCACGAGACAGGAAATAACCATTGCCACCTATCCATTTGATAAACTAGCTATGAGAGATGGGAATGAGAAGATAAGAGATGACTAATTGTTTATGTCCTATTGATTGAGCTGTTAACAGTTAAAATTTTTGAACTTCAAGTTAAGTTCTGGTGAGGTGAACCGCTGTAGTTGGAAGTGGACTTCCACGCAGCAGATAATGAGGGCAATTTTTTGATTGAATATAAATATAAGACGAAGCCCGTAGACCCTTATTTGGATTTGAACCTATGACTTACCGTGCCTCACCATGGGCCAACTTTACCACTGAGTTCAAAAGGGCCTACTTTATTCAACTCCCAGACAAATCGGTGTTTTTAGAATAGATCTATGGTGTATTCGCTGAGCTATGGTGTATTCTCTGTCACTACAGAAAAAAAGGAACTGCACGAAAACCATTTCAAGAGATTACTGTCGTACATACCCTTGTATATTACCTGTTCCATGAGAAACCTGTTCACGCCTAAACATGTCTGTTAGCTTCATTTGAGAAAAAAACAGTCTAGAGCACTCATATTTCATAACTAAGGTGTGGACGGTGTTCATAATCTGCTCATATGACTTGCATTTTGTGGACCAGTGTTACTATCCGGATATGAGTGTTTAGGACATAGGACTGCGTAGAATTACGTAATGACCAAATTTGAATTGCATTCCTGAGGTTCCCTCTTGAGGGAATCCACCAGAAGCTTAGTGTCTTTGAGGACTGATGCAAAGTTACAGTGAGCGCTCCTTTTCTTTTCTGATACTCAATTTGCTTTATTGCGGGGGTATCTATTTCAGTGTGCCAAGGTCAAAGACTACGATATTGTTTTACATTACAGAGGAATACATACATGCTTCTTTATAGGACACTAACGACTAAACATGGTCTATGGGTATGTTTTGTCCATAACAATATATATCTCCTTATTAATAGAGTTTTCTAAATAATATATTATTAATGAAATAACAATAAACGATGTACTCGCAAGTCATAGGGGTTGAATCCTGGTAGTTGCCTTAAAGAGATAACATGCAGACAGACCGGTGCAGGTACGTTTAGGGTTTCAGAGTCAGTTTCCAACATAACTCATGAGGTTGAGCTATATGTTTTTTGCTATTGTGTATTCTACTTTGGGGATGATTCTTTTCAGATATCATAGATGCATAATTTAGGGTTGAACTGCATATGTACCAGAGGTAATCCATCTTCAGTTTAGCGGACTAAAACATAGATGAATAAGCAACCAAGTAATTGAGCATTTGATTTGTATCATGTGACGAAAGTGGTTTCAGAATGATCTTATTTCCGTATCGTGAATTGATCACCAGACAATCATGTTTTGTCTGTTTTCCCTTACCTCTTCGTTAGTTTTCCCCACTTTTGTTTAACTGCTGACTGGATAATTTCTTGTGGATTCAAAGACAGTAGAAGCAGAACGGATCTCAGTCGATCATGTTTCCCATCTCAAACCTTCTGATGGAGGGTCTGCTGCAACTCAATGTGAGTCCTGCTGACCTGTTCCGAATACTCATCCAAGTTACTTTTGCTTTTCAGCTGAACGCATTTCTCCATATTTATAGGGTTTTGCGGTTCCGATTTATCTTGCCATTTCATCGTTTTTAATATATTATCTCTGATCTGAATTTTTTAGGATTTGGGAGTTCAGACTGGAAATTTCCTTTTTGGGAATTTGAAAGGATTCGATTTGGTCGGCGAAGATTCTGAATTTCGTCCAGTGGATTTCAACAATGGTGAGAGAAATCGATGGTTTATAGTTCGTTTTTGTTGAGATGCTGACGAGGAGTTAGCATGGACTTGGAAAATGGGTTTCAGACGACTATTTTGTTGTAGTGCATTCGGCCCTATGTGCTTTGCTTCAACAATAGCTGGTTGTGAGTCAATACAAGGTTGGAAAAACTATGGTTGGAGAAGCACCTCTGCGCATAATTGAGCCCAAACTCGGTAGGGGCATTGCTTCCTACTTCTTCTACTTCTACTTATGCTTCTTACATACATGTGATCTCTTACTTCAATTCCTGTCTTCACAAAAATGCATTTTTGAAAGTGGGACCACTCGCAGTCACAATGCGACTGGTAAGCACGACCTTCAATTTACTTGGGCGTGGCCATTATAACCTTATGTGGTTTCCTTTTTATTTACAGCATCTGCTTCATCGATCAACAAGTATCACGCTTTTGCACTGAAAAATCTCACAATATTGACCAATCGCTTTAATTTTCTCTCCAATCTTTGATGCTATGTCTTTCTCTGTCACTATCTGTGTTTAATTCCTTGCTTTGTGCACATTATCAAATAATGTTAGTGTCAATTCCATCAGACTTTAATATGAGGTCCGTGTAATCAAACTCCGTCAAATGCCTGAAAAAGAACATGCGATTTGTTTTAGTACTTTGTTTTATGGTGTTGTAACGGTTGTGTTGTTGTGGCCGCTTCTTGGTAAGATGCGTTACTTTCAATGGGAACATTATGGAATAAGGACAAGATTATTTCAGGGTGCGATTCTTATTCTTGGATACGTATATCACTCTGCAGTAAGAGTTTTGTTGTACAGTTAATGTGATTGAAAATTCATGGGTGTGATGATAGCTTACATTTTCTGTTTTGTGATATGACAGTGAGTTCCAGGACATATTTGGTATTGATCACTTCATCTCATCCTTGAAAGATATTGTTCACATATTTAGAGAGCTGCCTCCCAGACTAAAAAAGGAATGGAACTAGGGACGAGCTGTTACATGGCAACGGTTAGGCTCAATCTACACGAAAACGTTGCGCGGCAGAGGTACAGTTTATGCCAATGCTTTTTTTACCTAACGTTGACTCAGAAGCTAATTATCTAACAAGGTCGTATAAAATTATTTTCAGATAAAAACATGTACAAATCTCAAGTAGATCACAATCCAAAACATGTTTGGAATGCGCTAAAAACATGTACAAATCTGCAAAATTGGAGATTAAATAAGTTGCAGATTCCGCTCAAAACAAATCTTAATCAACAGTTACTTTCGCGACTCAATGTTTAGTTTAGTTTTGGCTTTCCATTTACACACCTGGGTCTTTTGCATTCTATGTATAGGAGCTTGATGGGGCAGCTTCTCCATCCATGCATGCGTTGACCAGCTTCTCCAACAAACAAGAATGATTAGGTTGGTTGTTGGCCTTAACTTCATCATTCAAATGCCAAGGACATGTCTAAATACTCTGCTATATGTACCATTGCAGTTTTGAATTGAGCAACGTTTTTACAGTAGGATTGAGATGGACCAGTTATATACGCAATGTACTCTAACTCCCAATGTATGTGACTGCCTTCCTCTAGCGGTGAAGTATATATAGTAGCTAATTTCGTTTGGAATTATGTGATGTGCTGTAGCAGTTGCGCGCGGAGTAAAAACTAGAACATACATTGCTAGGGAAAACAAAATTGAATCAAGTGCTGTAACTGGTAGGCATTCTTGGCTGATGCAAAATAACCACCGCTCCGCGCGCAGCCTCTCTCTTATAAATGTAGCTGGGAATGATATCGTACAAGGAAACAAGAAGCTAATTTTGGGTATGTGAAAGATCATAATCTCATTTTTATTTTATGTTTGCTCTTTACTTTTTCCCACACATTTAGCCTTCACACACGTGCATTTCCCTATCTCAGCTTTCCTATGGCAGTTGATGATAACAACATCTTAAACTGGGCAAACAAGAAAGTGAAGAGCTCGGGAAGAACATCTCAAGCAGATAGCTTCAAAGTAACAGATATATTATAAATAGTTTAGCCAATTCAAGGTCAGAGTTGCATCTTTGTGAGATGATTGATGTGTTAAATTTTGCAGGACAAAAGCCTATGAAACGGGAAATTCTTCCTGGAACTTCTTACTGCTTTAGAGCCAAGGGTTGTTAACAGGGAGGTTGTTAGAGAGGGTGAAACTGGTACGCCATTCTCAGATCTTGTGGTTTATTTTGACATATTTAGCACTTCAGTTGGATACTTTAAAACATTAGATGTTAGCTTTATTCGATTCTTAAGAAACATCACATCACATAAAAGTAGGGAGAGATCACTATGTCTAACCTGTTTACTTAATCCATTGTCTGAACAGGATATATCTGATCTCATTTTCTGCTGATTTAATTACAGATGAGGTTAAGAAGCTGAATGAAAATTATATCATCAGTGCTGCTCGCAAACTTGGATGCTCTATTTTCTTGCTTCCAGAGGACATAGTATATGTAATAATAAGACTGACATAACTCTTGAGTATAACCCTTTCTTATTATACCCAGAATCGTGCTGTACATGGGAAATAGGAGAAAAAAGGAAAGGAAAATAGAGTCATAGATTTTTTTTAATGTTTGGAAATAGAAGAAAATAAAAGGAAAAGAAAGTGAAAAAAAATTTATATGGGGAAATGGGTAATCAGTTTTCTACCCAAATCAGGCGGAAAAATTGTTTCAAAATTTTACGGTTCTTTACATCGAGCATCGAACTGTCACCCTTCTTCAATTTTAGGACTTTGGTGGCAGGTTTAATTGGATTGTGTTGATTTAGAGAATGGTCTCAATTTACCATTTGATGGTGGTGGCGTCGTGGTGGTAGTTGCGTTGGTGTTGATGGCAATGGTGGTGTATAGATTTGCCAGAGATGGTACCTGTTAAGACTTATCTATCATTTCACATATTATTTGGTTAATACTTATAATATTACATACTATATGGTATTATTTTGCATATTAAAGTGTAACCATTTTGATTTCTTTCATTTATCTTGTAAGTTTTTCAAACTAAGGAAAGTAAAATGGATGTTCCCAGATTTTCTTTCATTTTCGTTTCCCTTTCCTTTCCTTCCCATTCTCCAAGTTTCAAAAAAGGCCTAAATATCTGCTGGTTTTTACGACAAAGGCCCTCTTGGTTGGCATCCCCGTGCTGTAACCTTGGAGGTCATTTTGTATTTGGAGTAACCAGATGTCATGGATAGTTTTCACAATATCACTGGCCATACTTTTGTAAATGATAATTATTCAGGAAATCAAACAATGCATCACTAACAAGGGGTTCTTCACTTCCTTTTATATATATTTTGTAATGACATAGGAAATAAAAGATACATTGCTTGGCATGCATGGGTGTTCATTCTAAGAGTTGCAGTCAGCTCTTTGTTTGATGTTCAATCTAAGATGCATTGCCCGGCATGCCTGGCATGCAAGGGTTAAAGAGGAATGCATCTTAGTGTTCATGGACATCGATATCATGTAGTCTATAGGGATAATTGAAATGCGAACTAATACAAGGTTTTGAAATATTCCAGGCATTAGATTACTGCCATTCACAACGCATGGCAGTCAAGTGTTTGATCACCATGAATTGTCTTCTGGGGTAGAGCCATGGTAGCTGGTGGGGATATTCTGTGAAGCCTTAATGTCCACTGTCCTTTTTTATACTGGCACGGTAATTTGCGTTGTGGCCTTTGTCCTATAACCAGAACTCTGTCTTCCTCTTCTGTCTCCTTCTGTTCAGTAAAGTGATTCTCTTAGAAGTACATAAAGCTTCCCTATCAAGCTAGCATGTGACAGGGATATTTCAGAAAGTATTTGTGGGCTTGGTTCAATTGTGACCGGGTTAGCCACATGCTGAGAGGCTGTGACGATAAATTTCTATAGCTTGCAATTCAGCCTACGATTACGATCCGAATCTTGGCGGGGTAACCACAGCGAGGGTCACCCTTCGCTGTTGTTGCAGCCATGTTGGTGCCATCGTAGCTTGATCGCATCCATGATCTGAGCCTCTACAAATAACAGCATAATGAATGCTGGCGCCATGTCAGCGGTCATGGCCACTCTGTCGATGCGTGGGTCTGCCAGCCAGCCTTACCCTCCCAGCTGTCTCTCTCTCCGCTTTGGGTTTGAACAAAGTGTTGTTGATTCCGCCTCAAAAATGATAACTAACATGTTTCCTGACGGTGGCCCCTTGAAAATTTTAATCTTATATGGGTGAACCTCTATATATTATGCATATTGTATGCGTATTATGTTTACCCTCAAGGTTCTGGAGGTGCCAAATTGTGAATTACGACTTTTTACACCTCAAAGTTTACATAATAAATCGTGAAGTTTGCCCTTGCAACATAGTGTACGGAGCAACTGGTAGACTGAAAGCATTACATCTCCGATTGTAATGGTGTTTTTTAACTTTGGTTAATCTAATGCCCATTTTGATTCATAACTGCAGACAATGTATTAGAATTATCAGAAACTTAATCTTATGGAGAGCCCAGACATTGTGACTGCAGGTCGACTTTATAGATCCAACATTCACGGAACTGCTAAATTCCGAGCAACCCATCAGCTTTAAAGGTATGAAACTTCATCTTCCATGAAGGGGATTGTGATTTGTAATTGCTTATACAGGAATCAACAAGACGGATTTGGATTTGGATTGCAGTTTGTGCATTGTGTACTGAAACTGTAATAGTTGATTCAACTACTAACAATAATTTTAGGCTAGAATTCTTACGAGCAATATCCTGTGAAGGACGAGGGTTAAAACCATAACATTTGCCAGGCTTTCAGCACGGGTCAATTCAATGTCCTAAAAAAGATGGTCATAATTTAAGATAGAGAAAAATGGAATGTCATTAGGCTGCCAAAGGAGCTAGAGTGTCTGGTGCTTCAAGGATGATTGGTATTGATTTGAATCCAAGCATATTTTTGCAGGGTGAGTTTGATACTTCATTAACTAACCATTGCTAAAGCAATTGAGCACTGCCCCTTGTCTGATTTGGCTTTTTAACTCTGACACAGTACAGAAATTTGGTGTGATAGAGTTTGTTTACCCCAAAGACCACAACAAACCAATTCAAGAGGTGCTGAATAGGCACTTTTCAACATCGGATATAGCCGTGCTTTTAAGGCGTGATTGATTAGAGACGGTTCTAATGTTACGTTCTATTTCGCAATATGAATTGCTCGATGAAATGATTGTTTTTGCTACGATCAATACACTGAAGCGAAGATTCTGACTGAGTTTATTAAATCGGATGGTTACAGGATGGAAGTCACACAAAGGTCACCCATGGCGGTAACCCGTATCTTGGCGTAATGAAGGCACACGCTACAAGAACAATGAAGTATGTTCACTCTTGTGTAATTATCTTCTTATTTTAAAACATTGAAGTATTCAATTTGTGCTTCTTAAGCAGGTGTTCTTAGATGTGGTGGAGAGTGTTTTACATTTGTCAATGGAAATGGTCAAATAATCAGGCCTGATGTGTGTTAAAGATGCGGACAAAGTCGAGGCACTCAAATCTCCTTCTGTCTTTCCCCTTTTTCTTTATGCTTTTGCAGCTTCAGGTACTTATTGTTCTTTATACTATTAAGAACTTGAGTTGACCAAACTGTATCAGTGATTGGCATATCTTTTCTGCATTTTCGTGTTCCGGATCTTATATAATTATGTTAAATTTTGGCAGGAATTAGTCCTTTCCTGTTTTTGCTTAGGTCAGTTGTAAGTTCATATCACAACACGTTCTTAATATGTTGCCGATACATAGTAGCTTCACTTGGGGGTTCTTTTCCCTTTCTTTCAGTTGGGTCACTTCACATACAACATGGAGGAGGAAGAAGAAGAAGAAAGAGGGTTGAGGAGGCTGAGAATAGGGTTTAGGGTTCTGCGACCACGGCAGGGAGGTCACCCACGCCCAGCGCCAGCCCGATCTGAAGAAGTCGCCCACGAGGTTTCCCTCATAATTCTATCTCCGTCTTTTCAAATTTCATGATCCAAATTGAAGTTGTTTTTCTCTCTCTGAATATCAATTTTTGGAAAACCATATGTGTAGTTACCATTATATTGTATGTATGCCTGAATCATATCATTGTGGGTTTGTGAATTGATGGGTTTTGATTGTAGTGAGTGAATTTATTTCCATGTCAACTCAATTAATAATTTACCAAAAATAAATAAACCCACGTTTCAATTGTAATGTTGGAAGTTCAAATGAAGCAGATGTAATGTAATGAGAAAATCATATTAGTGTTTGAGACTATATGTAATTTTCAAGATAAGACTATGAGTTAACTAGGTAAGACTAAGTTTACACGACTCTTATGAAAAGGGAAGAAAGTGGAAATTATAGAGAATTAGGGAACGGCGAGTCGAAGAGGGAAGTAGGAGACGCGTGGCGGGCTTGATAAACGCTCGGTTTCCTTGGTCTTTGGAAGTCAGAGGGAAGTTGCTGCCTGTAATTGTGTAGAGTTTGATTATAGGCAAGACTGTCTTAAACTGATTCAGATTAGGGTTAAAAGTTGCACTTTTAAAAGGATGTGGTGGATGTTGTCCTGGAAGGCTGGATAAGTTTATACGAGTACCGTTAAAAGTGGCTAGGTGGATATTATAAAGAATTAGGGAACAGAGAGTCAAAGAAGAAAGTAGGAAGACACATGGCTATATGGATGCTTTGGTTCCTTGGTCTTTGGAGGCCAGAGGTAGAATGCTGGTTTTGGCAATCTATAACTTCTGTTTACTTGTACTAATGATCTAATCATAGCTTGTGGAGAATATGCTCCCTGTGAAAACTGATATTCATAGTTTGTGGAGATCCATTTAAGTTACTGTGAAGGTGTTGCATAGCTTCTTCTCCTTATAAAGATATCCTCATATTTGCTCTAATATTCTGTTATTCGCTTCATAATGTGCTGCACAGTTACTGTTGCCGTTACTGTGTATAGATAGCTCTTTTGTTATTTTCTGGTTCCAGTCTTTGGATAATATGTACAGGAATTTCCATTTCTGGTGATTGTTATTCTTATCTGAATTTATCAAAATTGAGAGTTCAATAGCTTAGCATTCCACAATGTAGGTAATGTAGATTTTAGGTTACTCTAACTCTCTTCATTTCATTTGCAGCGGAACTCCCACCATTGCTCCCTTCTTTCAGTGGTATATTGTGTGGGTGTATTGAGTGTTTGACAGGCTAACGGCCAATTCATTGCGTTTAGGTGGCATGATTCAGGCATTTATGATGTAATACGAAGACTGGAGGGCCTGATGGTTCGATTGGTAATAAGAAGGAGCTACTTCATGGAGCCAGCAGTGGTCCTTGGGATACATTACTCTCATAAGGTACATAATGTATACCTTCATGTTCAGAATGATTTGATACTTGTGCTAGGTGGAAGACTTGATGTGCAGGACTTGATTTCATTCTCCCACTGGCTCCTTTATACTTGGTTGAAATCTTATGTGGTTTATTGATGTCGTCAGGTATTGTGACTAAGGCTATCAAGAGAACGACTGCATGTCCGTCTTGAAACAATAGCATAAAAGAACTCCGAATACCAACAACTTGTGTGCACTTTGAAGCTGCAGCACGAGTGGAACTCCTACATAATAGTCATGGGACTTTGTCTACACAGTGTACTGAGCTTCAACGCCAATGCTCAACGCAGCCACCACCATAGCCAGTCCAATCCCAGCCGCTGCGTTTTCTTTCCCGACTTCTGTAGATACTAGCATTACTAGATACTAGATATTTTTGATATTGAGGTTGTATTTTTACTCTTCAATTCATTGCATGTACATTCATCGAGTCTCTGTTAGTTAATCTGTCTTCACGACTATCTTGCTCCGCCTTTCAACTACGCACATCATGGCAAGGCCACACCGCGCGCAACGCGCGCGGGGTGAAACCTAGTAGTGACAAAAAGTGAAGTAGGGAAGACTTTTTAATCACAATCATTATTTTGGCAGTAGGGAAAGTAGGGATGAAAACGGTTCGGTTCGGTTCAGTTTTGGCACCCATCCGAACCGAACCGTATGTAACGGTTTGGGCAAAACTCAAACATAATCCGGACCGTTCATGGCTCCAAATCGAACCGAACCGAACTGTTAATGACCGGTTTGGTTCGGTTTCAAACCGCGTTTTTTAAAAATATATTATTTCATTTAAAATTTCTTAACAGTTCATTCAAAAATCAAATGATTGCTAAATTTTCTATGTCAAGCAATTAAAAAATAAAGTAGAAAACATTACATCATTTCCAGAACCATTTAATGGGTTCGGTCCAGTTTTGAGGTACATGTTGTATGTGATACATATGTAGAAGTTATCAAGTTTGGTAGTTGTATAGCCTAATATGCTACATAAACGGTTCGGTTCGATTTTTACGGTTTTGTGGTATCTCAAACTTAAACCGAACCGTATTATACAGTTTGGAATTTTTACAAACATAGACCGAACCGTAATAGCTTCCAAACCGAATCGAACCAAACCGCCCGGTTCAGATCGAATTGCGGTTTTTCCGGTTTGAACTTGCATCCTAAGGGAAAGATTTGAGAGTTGGGGCATATGACCAAAATTTTGAATTGTTCACACAAATTTAAAAATCTATAACATAGAGTTCTATTAAAAAAATTAACTGCAATATAATTCAAGGTTCAGAACCTCCAAAAAGATTAAAATTAAAAGCTCTTGTAATTTTCTCTTCAATTTTTTTATATTAGTTTGGTAGTGCTCTGAGGGCATGGGTTGTCTTCTAATCTATGTAACAAATTAGAATGGTGTGATTATCAAGATTGTGAGATGTCTTTTGGGCAATAATATTGTTTTGATTGTCATCATTAAAGGCATTTCATTATGGAGTTTTTTTAGAAAATGTTGGAATGAAAAAACTATAGAGAAGTTTTGAAACTATTTACAAACTAAATATATTTGTGACTATTAGGTTTAAAATTTTAACCTTCCATTGATATCACACAAGAACGAAAACTTCAAAAATTCTTTTATGTCACAAAATACTTTAGAAATGTAAATATCTGAAATATCTTTTTGTCATGCACGTTCACTACGCTATTGTGTACGAGAGAATCCTGCAGAGAGAATTCAATATACACCAAGAGTAGGGGATAGAAAGAACACAGGAAGAGTAAGGTTGTGTGTAGGGCGAGAGTAAGACAATAGCACTGTATGAGAGAGAGACAGGATTTTTGGTAGAGCTTCCGCGTATCTCAGGTGATTCGCCATTTTATGGAAGGGTTAACGATCCTATATAGAACGGAGAATGTGACCGTTGTAGTGTGGTTAATGCGCCCATTAATGGCGGCTTAATTAGCTTAACCACAACGGCACGTTCGTCCGCGTATATAGGGACCGTTACTGCACGTTCGTCCGCGTATACCAGAACCGTTATGAGGTTGACCGGGTTTATGGAGCTTGTGCCATAAATCTCTCAAATCAGTTACTAGGGGTCGCGCACGGGCTTGGTTATCGCTCGCGCGCGACAGGACTTACTCGAGCCTCCAAACCACTAAGTCCCTACAAGTCCCGTGTGGTGGTACGCGAGGGCCATGTCTCGCACCCCCCACGTGGATCAGCGCGGCTGGTGATCCAGTGTGTGTGGAGCACAGCTAGGTGTGCTGGATGGTCGCCACGTGGCTAAGATCTGCCTGTCTAGAAAGCACTATCTACATTAGCCCCCTTTCTGCGCGTGAAGACGCATAGCCGGATAGGCTTCAATGCGCTGGAACCAATGTACGCGTCGCCGCCACGCACCAATTCAAATACACGCAAATTCAGCCCCCGTGCGTGTCATTATGACCTAAAATCCATAGAGTCGTGCCGTCTGGTCTTTTAGGGTTTTAGGCATGACGTCAGCTTGTCCTGTGATTGCGCGATTAGACGGTGACGGTTGCGATTCGACTACTGAAAGGACGCAACCTCTCATTGTTTTTGGATAAATACTCTGTGCTCTCCATTGTTGCAAAGCATCACTTCTTTCTCTTAAAGTGAATGATACCCGGAAGCCTTCAAGAGCAGATTCAAGTGATCAATCAATTCTTTCTTGTCAATCGTCTCCTTCAACTGGCTTCATCTAAGCAAGATTTACCAAAACAAGGTTGGCTTTGCTCAATTCCATTTAATGTACTGAAATATGCTTTGAACTGTACTGGATCTGCAAAACCCATGGCTATTTGAAACATATCATTTGTTGAGAACTGCAAAAAGATCTTGTTCTTAACCCCAGAACTGATCTAATCACGGATTGTGATGATTTTTGAATGTTGGACTTCTGAAATTCCAGGCAATATAAACGCAATTCTGAACTTCCAAACCCAGAATTGACCCTGGACTGTTCATCTTCTTTTGACAAAACATAGTTACTTCAAACTGAAATTCGAACTGATTCTGAAATTCGAACTGAAAGTGTGTGTATTTCTGAATTCGAACTGATTCTGAAATTCGAACCGAAAGTGTGTGTATTTCTCCCCCTTTTTTCTTGCTCTTCCACAGGAATGGCAAAGACAAAAGGAACCAAACCCGTTAAAGAGGTCGAAGAAATACCTGATCTTCCCCAAACCTTATGGCGGAAAGCCCCCTATTTAGGCGGAAAATATTTTTATCACGCTAGGGTTAAGGTGAAGAACCTGCCGACTCCTGTTCCCTCTGGAGAGTTGCAAACATTGACCCCACCTGTTAACGCAGCCATGCTAGAATTGGTCGATTCCAAGGATGTGGTTCGATTAGGGGTTGAAAATGGGGTTTTCCCCCATACTGCAATTTCTACCCAGGCATTTGTTCAGAAATTGGACTTTATGGATGAGTGGATTGACCACGTATTGACCCACCATGCCATCGCATTGAACAATGCTGGCATCTATTTCGCAGTTCGTGCTATGAAAGGTGCTGCCGTGAAGTTGGACCAGTCCATGCCTCTAAACCTTCTTTCCCGCTATTCGCCTACGACTCACACCTTCCACTTTGCTGAATTCGAGGCTGCTCCCACTCTGGAGGATGCGCACATGTTGTATGATCTTTCTCCCATTGGCGAGGTGGATCCTCTGAGTCCTTTAAGGACTGATGCAGAACTTGCTCTGTACAAGCAAATGGAGGAATGCTTGTCGGAGGTGAAGAAAATTTCCACACGTTGGACACCTGCGAAACTCCTTCCTGACTAGCAGCTGGTTGATACATCTGCGAAGAACACCTGGGGCAAGTGGGTGCAGTACTTCATCCGCGACTATGCGAGTAGCAGTATCACCAAGAAACTCCTAAGCCAGAACCCAAAGGCGAAGAATTATGTGAATGGGAAAGGTTATCATCTGACCTTGTGTGGTTTTCTCTGCGCCTGGTTATCAAGGTACCTAATTGATGGTCACCCTCATGATAGGGTTTTCTACCATGTCCTCCCTCTTGCTGTGAAACTGACCCTTGGTCAGAGAGTCGCACTTGGGCCGCTAGTCTTGGGCACTCTGTATCATAGATTAGACCAATTGGTGGTGGAGGCCAAGGACTCTCGCGGTCGCCTGGATGTGTTGACTTATGTTAACATCGCATTCCTGACCATGTGGGTTTTTGAGCGATGGCCCTCCTATGCTCCTGTTCCTTCTAGGCCCAGCAAATGGTGTGTCCCAGGTGCGGAGGATGAACTTTCCAGTGGACGAGCTGCTCGATGGTTTGGAACTAGGGATGGCAATGCGGTCCGCTCCGATCCGAGATCCGGGGTGATCCGACCCTAATGGAGCGGTCTGAATCCGATCCATTTGCCTTTGGATCGAATTTGGATCACAAGTATGCGATCCGTTTGGATTTCGGATCGGATTCGGATCATATCTGTAAATATCCGATGATCCGATCCGATTCGACCCGATATGATATATACATAAAATATCCGATAATCCGACCCGATCCGAACTATATATAATATATCTCTAATTATATAATACAATTATAAAACTATAATATAATCATATATTATATATAATTATATAATAATATATAATTCGACCCAATCCGATCCGTGATCCGTTCTTGTGATCCGTGATCCGTTTTCCTTATGGATCGGATTCGGACTTTTTGGGTGATCCGTTATATGATCTGATCCGAATCCGATCCGGACCCAAACGGATTCGGATCAGATTCGGATCAGGAGGTATCATTTTCGGATCGGATCGGATTATTGACAGATCCGATCCAAATCCGATCCGTTGCCATCCCTATTTGGAACCCATTTTCCTAAGTGCACCAGGAGCGTGATATGCGATGACCGAAGCAAGTTTACGGCTAGGCCTTATGCCACGCGCATTGAAAATGTGCGATGGTTCCCAAAGTTGTATCCTGCCAGACCTGTTGCTTTCTCGGAAGAACTTCTTTTCGAGGGTCATGAGCGCTTCCATGAGCGCTATTGCGAATTCTTCTGCTGGTGTCTAAGGGGCTCTCTTCCTGCTCTTGCAGAGTATGTTCGCGAGCTTACACCCATGTACGAGAGGATCACAGTAGATGTCGATCCCACTCGCGTTTCTCCCCAGTTCGGCTATGATGCGGTGGCGCCATAAGTCTGGCCCAGATCCATTGTAAGAGGTTGCTACAAGCGGCTACTGTCTTGCGAGTGCCAAACGATTCTGAGGAGCAACCTTCCCTTTGATCAACCTTCAGGTGGCCGCGCAGGTCGCTACTCCAAGAATTGGGTTGCTTACTGGACTATCCAACATGCCAGATTTGAGACACAGTCGACCCCTCAACCTAGCAGAGCTCCTGTGATCAAGAGAAATTCCTTCCCCTTCCGTCCTAACTGCAGTTTGGATGACTCCCAGTATGGCTGCTACTCATTGCTGGACCATGAGAACCACTTGTGCCCCTCCACCATCCTTGAAGAGAAGATGGCCGCAGTTAGGGATGGTGCTTCGCATGTCATCAAGTACAGCGAAGATTTTGCCAGGGTAAATAATTTCCTCTTCGCGTGTTAAGTTTCTTTCCTTTGATATGACGAAACTTATGCTCCATTTTCTGTTTTAGTGCTATCTGAGGAGGTTTGCATCTGGCGATCGTTCCAAGTCGCTGATCAACACCGTTGTTGCTGCGAGAAGGCGGGGTGAGCCAATTCTGCTAGCAATGGGAATGGATCCCACAGTCGAGGCCCGAATTCGGGAGGTAATGGATGCATTCGCTGACTCGCTGATAGACAACACTCCAGCTTTGTCTCCTCCCAGGAACGCTCCATCTCCTCCAGCAGTTGCCGCTCCAAGGGCAAAGAGACCAAGGCAGAAGGGAATCACAATATCTTCCCCTAGGAGTGCTCCAGCTTCCTCCCCTGCGAAGTCCCTTACTTCTAGGGACAAAGGCAAAGGTCGCATGCCAAGCAAGGTGCGAAAAGAGCTCGCAGTCGAGAATTTTGTTCCGTTTGGTCAGGAGGAAGAGGAGGATGAGAGGAGAGAGGTGAGAGAAAGAGATGATGATGAAGAAGAAGAGAGAGTCGAAGACGAAAGAGAAGAAGAAAGAGGTGAGATACAGGAGGAAGATTCGGAAGGTATCTGAAATACCGTAAATTGCTAATAGGGGGTGATTGTGCATTTTCTTAAAATTGTTTATTACAAAATTGAGGCTAAAACTTATATTACTAGAAACTACGGGGGAGTGGTTGTCTTTTACGTGAACTAAAATATAATAATGTATTATACAATATATTTATACGTGTATTTATACCCGTACGAGTACAATATACGTTAGGTAATGTATACAATACCTATACAATACAAAATTTTCTTTCTTTACTCTCTCTCTCTTCCCTCTTCTCCTATTTCTACTGCCTCCATCCCCCTCTTCCTCCTCCATCACCCGGCACCAGCACCACCACCCCCAACGCCATCTCCCTCTCTGCTCTCACCCTCACCACACCATCACCTCCCCCCCCTCCATCTCACTGTCTCTGTTTTGCCGAGAGACACAACCCACACCATCACCAACCACCGCCGCTGCCTCCGGCGACTCACCAACCTCCACCAATACCAACGCCATCACCACCCCTCTGCCTATCTCTCTCTGCCTTACCTCCCCTCTGTCGAGCACCACCAGAAGAAGGCAGCAGCAGCAGCTGGAAGCCACGACCAGCCACCACCGCTGCCACCTCCGGCGAAGACCCCGACGGAAAACACCCCCCTTTGCCCCGATCTCTTCTCTCTCTCTCACCATCTCTCTCTCTCTCTCACCATCTCCCTCTCTCTCTGACTCTCCCTGTTCCCCGAAACCAGAAACAGAGGAAGGAGAAGAAGCCGCGGCGGCCTGAGCCACCGCCGAAGCCGACCCGAAGGCCAGACCCGACGGGAACCCGGCGCCACCCCTCTGCGCCTCCCTCTCGGCCTCTTCCGGCGACTTAACCACCCTCCTAAGGGTCCGACCACGCTCAGAGAACACCAATACCGGCCACCCAGCCGCCGTGAATCCATTAATTCCGGCGAGTTCTTCGCCGAACTTCGGCGATCGATTTCTTTCCCATTCGGTAATCGATTTCAATAATTTTTGGCTCAAATCCGTATGATTTAACTTGAATTAGAGTTTTGCATTAACTAAATCGAATGGGTATCAATGTATGCTGAGATTCATGATTTGGTCATAGAAGGGTGAAGAAGATGATGTTTTGGTATTTTCAGAAAGTTTGGGGGGTGGTTTATGTTATTAATAGAAACTGTTTATATAATGAAAGGGGGAGTTAGTTGTAGATTGGGCTTCTTGTTTTATTTAATCAATAAATCATTAAAACTATTTTCTGAAAATAATAATCATGATAATAAATATATTTTTTCAAAGATTAATAACTTTTGTAAATATTTACTTGATAAGTAGTGTCGATAATTTTAAGCTATACCTCTTTATAAATAGCTATGGTAGTTAGTTTTAAATTCCTAAAATTACACAATTACTCTAAAAAGCTGAAATAAGAATAGTTTTATAAATGGGCTATAACAAATAATAGTATGCCATCCTAAAAACAAAATTAGTTATTTAGTGTTCGGCTTATTTAAATGAAGCAAATAAATAAATAAATAATAAATAAATAAATAAATAACTATATCATTAATCACATGTTAGTAATTCTTTGCAATAGAAATATACGAGTTTCATGACTTGATAAATAATTGAATATTTTATAATAAAACAAAATGTATTTTAGAATGGTAATTAAACTTGTTTCCTATTAAAATGTGATAGTTATGATAACTACTATCTCTTATTGTTCCATATTTAAATAAATGTCAATCGTTATAATAAGTGCCTAGAAATTCTCCCACAAAATAGTTGTCACAATAAACTTTTAATTAGCTTGAAGCTCTTTTATTGTCCTCATAAAAATATTCCATGAATGACTATGACTTATAAATAATAGACTTGTTATTAATAAGTAAATTCTATAAATTATATTAGCGTACAATCTGTTGGGGGGATTAATAATGGGCACACTTTCACATTGCATATAGAGCAAGGTTGCATTTGTCGTATGAATAAACTATATGTATTAATTAGGATTAATTGCGTATTTGTAGACACCCAATTCGTAGGCGACGAGTTTATCGAGTACGAGTACTAGGACTTCTCTTGACGCGCGTGCACCACTCTACTTGTCTCGGTAAGTTCATATGTACAACACCTTAACTGTCAAAATGTGAATTTGGCGTGCGTTGCTTTCAAATTACTGTCTTGCTATACCTCTTGACTTTGAAATATTTTGATCACATGTTGAGGTTAATTATTCTGAGAACTCTTTGAACATCCCGTTTGGAAAATATGCGATTACGATACGATCTTTGAATCAAATGACACGGTTCTATAATGACGGTTGAATAATGCACTATAATATAAATGGGGCGATGTACAGAGGATGTGCGTGGAGGCTAAGGCCGGGGGCGCTTTCATGCGAACCTCCTCGGGTGATAATCCTACGAGATTACATACCCGGCCCCCGTGTTTGATCGTCATACACCGAGGTGATACGGTCACGGGGTTATATAAGGCGTGAAAACTATGGAGTACTACTTATGCCTGTGTGGGTCACTACGGTATAGGGGTGTCGACACTTAAGGTCTCATAGTTATGGATTGAGCGGGGTAGCGTTGGGTTACCCACAACGCTCGGGGTGAACCGGGATTTGTGATATCCCACGATGTACCCCTGTTGTGATATTATTGCATCGTGACCTCTCTGTGGACATTCGTTACCCGCTGGTCTCTTATACGTCCAGCTAAACTAATGATTAAAAATGTGGAACCAGTTATTGATACAGCTCTTGTGGGTTTACTCCAGTTTTACATGTTGATTTCATAATCGTGTAGCCAAAACTCGTTTTACATGTTGTAGTATGATTCTTACTCAGTTTTTACTGACTTAAAATTTTCCTGCGGTCGGCTTTTGCTATTTCAAAACCCGCAGGTTACCAGGAGGGGGACGCTCACGACTACTGATGGACTCATGCTATGAACACCTAGTGTTTCACTTAGTATCTCTATTTCGCTAAATAATGTACTTTAATCTTTTCAGACTCTGTCATTATGCTACCTTTTAATTTGTAATAAATTATGTTGTGGATTATCGATGACTGTACTAACTGTGAACCGGCGATCCTCCTCCGTTCCCAATGGGGTTTACCTCCTCGGGCGGAGGCACCTTTCCAAATGTACGGTTCGGCCGGCCGTATGATTTGGGGGTGTTTCAGTTGGTATCAGAGCCGACGGTTCTAAGTTAGTGCGATCATTCGATTTCCACTAAATAAGATTTTCAAATTTAAAATGGACATAGGACAACTAAAATCGGTAATAAAATTGAACAAGCCGGGGGTTGTTGGGTAGCTTATTCCTGATTAACTTCATAACTGCTGGATATGATGATTTCAGTTGACTAGCAAAGTTGATTGCTATGATGTGCTTAATTGCGACATTCTTGGACATGTGTGATATGATCGCCTGTTTATGTGATGAATCGATAGTAGTGCACGTGGACTTTAGAACCTTTATAGGGCCTTATTCTTTCGAATGGCCTCATACTCGAGTGTTACATGCGTGTGAATGAAATAGAAATTATATTGAGTAAGATTATATTCGTAAGGTACCATGCGATTTGCCGACCCTCATCGCTACTATACCAGGAGACGCAAGACTCAACAATCCGAAATGAGCCAAGGAAACCAACCACCTCGAGCAGAACCAGCCCCAGAGTATGACCCGATCCGGTTCCAGAACATGGAACAGGCAACACTGACTTTGACTCAGATTCTGCAAAATACCCAAGGCGGGGGAAATGACATAATGAGAAGGATCGCGGAGCTCCGGCCCGACTTCTTTTATGGGACCGAGGATCCGACAATCCTGGAGAACTGGATTCGCGACTTTGGAAAGACGCTAATCTCGGCACGCTGCCCAGAGGACCAGCGAGTGGAAGTAGCCGTGTACTACTTCAAGAAGGAGGCTGACAACTGGTGGTCTGCCAAGGGAAGAGAGCTTCTCGCCCAACCGGGATTTGGCTGGGAACAGTTAAAGACAGCACTGCGTGAGCGATTTTACCCCGACCATGTCAAGACTCGAAAGCTTAAGGAGTTCTTGAATCTGACACAAGGGACTGATAGCATCTCTGAATACTATGAGAGATTCATGGAACTCATGCGGTTTGGAGGAGAAATCGTCCCGACAGAAGCAAGGGCAGTCAAGAGGTTTGTGGAAGGCCTAAACTTCCAAATCAAGAGGACCTTGGGTGTGACTCGTTTCGAGACACTCCATGAAGCTTACGGAGCAGCACAGGACGTGCAGCGGATGTTCGATGAGAACTTTGAGGAGAGTAGGAAAAGAAAAGCTGAAGCACCTCAGAACCGCGGCAATGGAAACAACAGTGGAGACAAGAGGAACCGGCCCAACCCAACCCATCAGTTTGGCAATCGAAACATTGGAGGGCAGGGCCCGGCACGAATCTACCACTGCAGACGATGCGGAAACAACCACCCAGGAGTAGACTGTTGGGGAGAGAAGGTGACTTGCCTCAATTGTGGAAAGAAGGGTCATCGAAGGTTCGAATGTTTGTCAAGGCCTATGGGGTACAACCAGGGAGGGAACTTCAACAACCGTGGCAACCATAATGGAGGAGGAAATGGTGGAAATGGGGGATATCGTCAAGGCCTCAACCAGGGAAGAAATAACAACTACGGAGGTAACCAGTATGGAGGGAATCAACAGAACTACCAGCAGGGTGGAGGTTACAACAGTGGTGGCTCTAACCGAGGAAACAACTGGCAAGGCGGGAATGTCTACAACAAACGACCCCAGGGGAGCAATGTCGCATCGGCTTCAACAGCACCAGCAGCCACAAGCCGTAACCCAACTGGAACCATCAATGTCATGAACCAGACCCAAGCAGAGCAAGCTAACGTGGTGACTGGTACATTCCTTATCCATTCTACCCCTGCCTTTGTCTTATTTGATTCAGGAGCCACATTTTCATTCATATCATTCGCATTCATTAAGAAACTAGATTTACCTGCTCCCACACCCATATCTGTTGCAATATCTGCCCCCAATGGAGAAGTTGTAACTTGTAACACCTTGTATCCCAAAGTCAAACTAGAAATCCTAGGCACAGAACTACCTGCGAACCTGATCCTTTATGACCTGGGTAACTTAGATGTCATCTTGGGTATGGACTGGCTGGGCAAGTACAAAGCAACCATAGAATGTGCCACTCAAAAGGTCAGGTTTCGTGGACCTAAGGGTGAGCGTCTATCCTATAGAGGCATAACCAGCGGACCCACGATCCAAATTGTGTCAGCCTTATCCATCGTATCAGAAATAAAGAAAGGGCATCAGGCGTACCTTTGTACGGTCCACAATCAAGACAAGGAAGGGGAGAAGCTTGAAGATATCCCAGTGGTGAGCGAGTTTCCAGATGTGTTTCCAGAAGAACTACCAGGAATGCCACCAAAGAGGGCAGTGGATTTCACGATCGACTTAATGCCAGGGACGGGGCCGATTTCCAAGGCGCCGTACAGAATGGCACCAGCAGAGTTGAAGGAATTGAAGGAGCAACTGAAGGAGCTGTTAGACAAGGGATTCATCCGGCCCAGTGTCTCACCGTGGGGAGCACCAGTCTTGTTTGTAAAGAAGAAGGACGGAAGTCTGAGGCTTTGCCTAGACTACTGTGAATTGAACAATGTGACTGTCAAGAATAAGTACCCACTCCCCAGGATCGACGACTTGTTTGATCAACTTCAAGGAGCCGATACGTTTTCAAAGATTGACTTAAGGTCAGGATACCACCAGCTCAGGATAGCAGAGAAGGATATTCCAAAGACGGCGTTCCGAACTCGCTATGGTCATTACGAGTTCACCGTGATGCCATTCGGTCTGACTAATGCACCATCGGCGTTCATGGAATTGATGAACCGCGTTCTACAGAAGTACCTGGACAAGTTTGTCGTAGTGTTTATCGACGACATTCTGGTCTACTCCAAAGGGAAAGAAGGGCACGAGCAACACTTAAGGGAGGTACTGGAAACGCTAAGGGAAGAGAAGTTATATGGAAAGCTGTCAAAGTGCGAGTTTTGGCTTGACAAAGTGCCTTTCCTGGGGCATATCATATCCAAGGAGGGAGTGTCAGTGGACCCAGGAAAAGTAGCCGCAGTAAGAGATTGGCCAACACCAAAGAACGTCACCGAGATAAGGAGCTTCTTGGGATTGGCAGGATATTATCGGAGGTTTGTGAAAGATTTCTCAAAGATCGCGAGGCCAATGACTAACCTGATGAAGAAGACGACCAAGTACGTGTGGGATAGCAAGTGTGAAGAGGCGTTCCAAACACTCAAGGATAGATTGACGTCAGCACCTGTGTTGACCTTGCCTACTGAAGGAGGAGAATTTGAAGTTTACAGCGACGCGTCTAAGCATGGCCTAGGATGTGTTTTGATGCAGAATGGAAAGGTGATTGCTTATGCGTCTAGGCAATTGAAGCCGTACGAGGAGAACTACCCCACTCATGACCTGGAGTTAGCAGCTATCGTGTTCGCATTGAAGATATGGAGGCATTACCTGTACGGTACGACTTGCAAGATCTTCACGGATCATAAGAGCTTGAAGTACATTTTCACGCAAAAGGAGTTGAACATGCGACAAAGAAGGTGGTTAGAGTTGGTAAAGGATTATGATCTGCAAATCCAATACCATGAAGGGAAGGCCAATGTTGTGGCGGATGCTTTGAGTCGAAAGACGGATCACACAGTAAACGCTTTATGGGATCTTCCGCATAAGCTTTATGAAGATTTTCGACGATTGGAGATCGAAGTATGCGCAAGGGGAAGCCCAGATAACATGCTATGCAACTTGACGATCGTGCCAGATATATTCAAGGAGATAAAAGAAGGACAAAAGGAGGATGCTTTCCTTCAACAGATTAAGGAAAAGATCAAGAACGGCGAGGCACACGATTTCAAGGTTGACGAAGACGGTAGCTTGAAATTCAAGGGAAGATGGTGTGTACCTATGAAATGCGCGGAAGTAAAGGAAAAGATCATGAAAGAAGCTCATCATTCGCCCTATTCAGTACACCCAGGAGGAGACAAGCTGTATAAGGACCTGAAGAAGAACTTTTGGTGGAAGGGCATGAAGAAAGAAGTAGCGGATTTCGTGTCTCGATGCCTTACGTGTCAAAAAGTCAAGATTGAACACAAGAGGCCAGGAGGGATGCTACAACCGTTAGATGTGCCAGTATGGAAATGGGATTCCATCTCGATGGACTTTGTGACAGGATTGCCAGTCTCGACTAATGGGATGAATCAGATTTGGGTGATAGTAGATCGCCTAACGAAGACGGCAAGGTTCATTCCCATAAAAGACACGTGGGATATGGAAAAGAGAGCGGATGCGTACATCAAGAATGTGGTGCGATTACATGGAGTGCCGAGTTCAATCGTTTCAGACAGAGATCCAAATTTCTTGTCGCACTTTTGGAAGGGGTTGCAGAAGGCTATGGGTACAGAACTCAGATTTAGCACAGCTTTTCACCCAGCTACAGATGGACAAACTGAAAGGACAATTCAGACGCTGGAGGACATGTTGAGAGCTTGTATCTTGGACTTTGGAGGATCATGGGTAGACAAACTACCGCTAATAGAGTTCTCTTACAACAACAGCTATCACGCCAGTATAGGAATGGCTCCCTACGAAGCACTTTATGGGAGGAAGTGCAGAACACCGCTTTGTTGGAGCGACATCAGCGAGACCATCATTCTAGGACCACAAATGATCGAGGAGTCGACAAACCAGATTCGAATAATCCAGCAAAGGATGAAGGCAGCACAGGATCGACAAAAGTCTTACGCGGACTTAAAGAGAAGGCCATTGGAGTTCAAGGTAGGAGACAAAGTATTCCTGAAAGTTTCCCCAACCAAAGGTGTCATGCGATTCAATCAGAAGGGAAAGCTAAGTCCCAAGTTCATCGGACCATATGAAATATTGGAACGTATAGGAAAGGTTGCCTATCGTCTGAATCTTCCCAACAGCCTTGGCCGAGTTCACGATGTTTTCCATGTCTCTCAACTCAAGCCTTACATTCATGACTCGAGTCACATCCTCGACCCTGAACCAGTGGAACTTGACCCGTCTCTTTCTTACGAGGAGCAGCCCATCAAAATTCTCGATCGGAAAACAAGGACTACCCGCAACAGGTCAACTACACTGGTCAAAGTTCTCTGGTCCAACCACTCACATGAGGGAGCTACGTGGGAAGCAGAAGCTGACATGATGAAACGTTACCCCCACCTATTTGACTAGAAACAAAAATAGAGAACCGAGTATGTAACCCTACGATTTTGTGCCCTTACGTTGTGCTAAACACCTGATCGTATTACATAATATGTTATGACATCCCATGTGCTTTCCATGACATTATTTGCAGATTTCATGACATGCCTATATGTGCACCCTGTTACACACGAACCCTCGAATCCGATAGATGATTCTTAGTGATAGTGTATAGTTGTAGCTTCGAGGACGAAGCTTTCTTTTAAGGGGGATATGATGAAATACCGTAAATTGCTAATAGGGGGTGATTGTGCATTTTCTTAAAATTGTTTATTACAAAATTGAGGCTAAAACTTATATTACTAGAAACTACGGGGGAGTGGTTGTCTTTTACGTGAACTAAAATATAATAATGTATTATACAATATATTTATACGTGTATTTATACCCGTACGAGTACAATATACGTTAGGTAATGTATACAATACCTATACAATACAAAATTTTCTTTCTTTACTCTCTCTCTCTTCCCTCTTCTCCTATTTCTACTGCCTCCATCCCCCTCTTCCTCCTCCATCACCCGGCACCAGCACCACCACCCCCAACGCCATCTCCCTCTCTGCTCTCACCCTCACCACACCATCACCTCCCCCCCCTCCATCTCACTGTCTCTGTTTTGCCGAGAGACACAACCCACACCATCACCAACCACCGCCGCTGCCTCCGGCGACTCACCAACCTCCACCAATACCAACGCCATCACCACCCCTCTGCCTATCTCTCTCTGCCTTACCTCCCCTCTGTCGAGCACCACCAGAAGAAGGCAGCAGCAGCAGCTGGAAGCCACGACCAGCCACCACCGCTGCCACCTCCGGCGAAGACCCCGACGGAAAACACCCCCCTTTGCCCCGATCTCTTCTCTCTCTCTCACCATCTCTCTCTCTCTCTCACCATCTCCCTCTCTCTCTGACTCTCCCTGTTCCCCGAAACCAGAAACAGAGGAAGGAGAAGAAGCCGCGGCGGCCTGAGCCACCGCCGAAGCCGACCCGAAGGCCAGACCCGACGGGAACCCGGCGCCACCCCTCTGCGCCTCCCTCTCGGCCTCTTCCGGCGACTTAACCACCCTCCTAAGGGTCCGACCACGCTCAGAGAACACCAATACCGGCCACCCAGCCGCCGTGAATCCATTAATTCCGGCGAGTTCTTCGCCGAACTTCGGCGATCGATTTCTTTCCCATTCGGTAATCGATTTCAATAATTTTTGGCTCAAATCCGTATGATTTAACTTGAATTAGAGTTTTGCATTAACTAAATCGAATGGGTATCAATGTATGCTGAGATTCATGATTTGGTCATAGAAGGGTGAAGAAGATGATGTTTTGGTATTTTCAGAAAGTTTGGGGGGTGGTTTATGTTATTAATAGAAACTGTTTATATAATGAAAGGGGGAGTTAGTTGTAGATTGGGCTTCTTGTTTTATTTAATCAATAAATCATTAAAACTATTTTCTGAAAATAATAATCATGATAATAAATATATTTTTTCAAAGATTAATAACTTTTGTAAATATTTACTTGATAAGTAGTGTCGATAATTTTAAGCTATACCTCTTTATAAATAGCTATGGTAGTTAGTTTTAAATTCCTAAAATTACACAATTACTCTAAAAAGCTGAAATAAGAATAGTTTTATAAATGGGCTATAACAAATAATAGTATGCCATCCTAAAAACAAAATTAGTTATTTAGTGTTCGGCTTATTTAAATGAAGCAAATAAATAAATAAATAATAAATAAATAAATAAATAACTATATCATTAATCACATGTTAGTAATTCTTTGCAATAGAAATATACGAGTTTCATGACTTGATAAATAATTGAATATTTTATAATAAAACAAAATGTATTTTAGAATGGTAATTAAACTTGTTTCCTATTAAAATGTGATAGTTATGATAACTACTATCTCTTATTGTTCCATATTTAAATAAATGTCAATCGTTATAATAAGTGCCTAGAAATTCTCCCACAAAATAGTTGTCACAATAAACTTTTAATTAGCTTGAAGCTCTTTTATTGTCCTCATAAAAATATTCCATGAATGACTATGACTTATAAATAATAGACTTGTTATTAATAAGTAAATTCTATAAATTATATTAGCGTACAATCTGTTGGGGGGATTAATAATGGGCACACTTTCACATTGCATATAGAGCAAGGTTGCATTTGTCGTATGAATAAACTATATGTATTAATTAGGATTAATTGCGTATTTGTAGACACCCAATTCGTAGGCGACGAGTTTATCGAGTACGAGTACTAGGACTTCTCTTGACGCGCGTGCACCACTCTACTTGTCTCGGTAAGTTCATATGTACAACACCTTAACTGTCAAAATGTGAATTTGGCGTGCGTTGCTTTCAAATTACTGTCTTGCTATACCTCTTGACTTTGAAATATTTTGATCACATGTTGAGGTTAATTATTCTGAGAACTCTTTGAACATCCCGTTTGGAAAATATGCGATTACGATACGATCTTTGAATCAAATGACACGGTTCTATAATGACGGTTGAATAATGCACTATAATATAAATGGGGCGATGTACAGAGGATGTGCGTGGAGGCTAAGGCCGGGGGCGCTTTCATGCGAACCTCCTCGGGTGATAATCCTACGAGATTACATACCCGGCCCCCGTGTTTGATCGTCATACACCGAGGTGATACGGTCACGGGGTTATATAAGGCGTGAAAACTATGGAGTACTACTTATGCCTGTGTGGGTCACTACGGTATAGGGGTGTCGACACTTAAGGTCTCATAGTTATGGATTGAGCGGGGTAGCGTTGGGTTACCCACAACGCTCGGGGTGAACCGGGATTTGTGATATCCCACGATGTACCCCTGTTGTGATATTATTGCATCGTGACCTCTCTGTGGACATTCGTTACCCGCTGGTCTCTTATACGTCCAGCTAAACTAATGATTAAAAATGTGGAACCAGTTATTGATACAGCTCTTGTGGGTTTACTCCAGTTTTACATGTTGATTTCATAATCGTGTAGCCAAAACTCGTTTTACATGTTGTAGTATGATTCTTACTCAGTTTTTACTGACTTAAAATTTTCCTGCGGTCGGCTTTTGCTATTTCAAAACCCGCAGGTTACCAGGAGGGGGACGCTCACGACTACTGATGGACTCATGCTATGAACACCTAGTGTTTCACTTAGTATCTCTATTTCGCTAAATAATGTACTTTAATCTTTTCAGACTCTGTCATTATGCTACCTTTTAATTTGTAATAAATTATGTTGTGGATTATCGATGACTGTACTAACTGTGAACCGGCGATCCTCCTCCGTTCCCAATGGGGTTTACCTCCTCGGGCGGAGGCACCTTTCCAAATGTACGGTTCGGCCGGCCGTATGATTTGGGGGTGTTTCAGTATCTCGAACGAACTTATCTTCTCATTACTTTAGCTCTCGCACTCTTTATTGAATGGTTTTTTCTTTCGCAGATGATGATGCATAAACCATCAGCGGCCTTCTGGCCAAGAAGCATAAAAGGGGTTCTCACTCCGGCGTTTCCTGCGAAGCCATAGACGAGGAAATCCTTGCCGAGTCTAGAAGAACAGCTGCGGAGGCTGCTGAAAGAAGAAGGAAGCAAGAAGAAGATGAGATCGATCTCATAAAGCAGAGGAGTCTGGAAGAGCAACACGTTGACGACTTGGTACAGCAAGCCGATGAGGAAGATGCGGCTCAAGCCGATGAGGAAGATGCGGCTCAAGCCGATGAGGAAGATGCGGCTGTTCTGGAGCAAGCTCAAGCGGACTTTGAGGAAATCGCAGGCGGCAATCAAGGTGAGATCTTTAATCTTGCGGTAACTTACCAAGAAGTGATTCTCGGTGCATTAAAGCATGGCTTATCGAAAGCCGATATTCGCCGATGGCTAGTAAGCAAGTGTGGTGAACCCTCAGGTAATCATTCAAGCAGTGTTTGTAAACTAGGCTTAGTGACCTAAGCATCGTCATAACTGGTTTCTTCGCACCCCAGGTCACGCCCACCTTAAGGATGTGCTTAATGAAGATACCCCAGTAGGATACGGTGTCGCGTCTTTAGCATATGATGAAGATGCTGCAATCCCACCTACGCGTGGAGGTGCTCGCTCTTGGTTTATCAAAATAACAAAACATTGTGTGATACAAGTTACCTCATATTTTCCTATCTTGTATCGCAGGAAATGCTGAGGAGGCCATGTCGGAACAGAGAAGTCAACCCCCTGAGTCTTATGTTCCAGAGCGAAGCTCCCATGTCGAGAAGCCTGTTTCAGCTGGTGATTATGCAGGAGAGCCCCTGGAGGATGTCATTGAAATTTCTGATGACATCGAAGCTGCTAATGGAGGAAGATGCTGATGTCGCAGCTGAGGAAATGGAGACGGATGCTGCCAGGGCTGCGGTTCATGAGAATGAGCAGGTCGTGGAAGGCATAACATCACATGAAAATATGAATGTTCCAAGGAGTGCTCCTGAGCCTCACGAGCCCCTCGCACCGGAAGGAGTTCCTGGTCGAGCCGCAGCTACCACTGTTGCCATTCCTCCAACGGAGATAGAGCTTCCAGAGGTTCCCCAAGCATGGAGTTTTTGGAGCTCGCAAGTGGGAGATGCAATCGCACCTGTTGCGGCCTATACCCTTCCTGCCAACTATGAGGAACTACAGCTCGCAGCTAATAGACGAGCAATGGAGCGAGGACAGACTTCAGCTGTTCCAGCAATGCGCATTCCCTCTTTGCGCGAGATCCTTGAAGGAACCGGTATGTTACCATTTTTCGCATTTCACATTCTCAGTTACAAGTTTCGTGCTCTAAACTTGAACCAACATTGTTAGGATTGAAGCAAGCTGATTTGGACTGGCTAGTTCGGATGCGTCTCTCCTATCCTCGGTCGTTTGCGAGGTCTCTAGAGATACAACCTTTTAACAGAAGACTGTTCTTGACCGAAGCCATCTGGATTTTGGAGCAGCTGCCTGCGGCCACCCCTTCGACCATTTCTCCTCAGAGTGCGCAGCTGCTTTTCAGCATGTGCCAAGGCCTTCAAGCCAAAGTTCAAGGCAAGCTGGGCTTCAGGTATCTTGTCAACAGAGTCATCCAGATTCGCGCAGCTGTGAATTTGAAGTGCGGCTTCGATAATCTCGCAGCTGAGGGGCGAAAGGTAGAGGAGCAAAGGTAGAAAGCTGAAGAAGCTGTCAAACTCTTCCATGAGATGAGCGCCAAGTACGAGCAGCTGAAGCGAGAAGTGGACCAAGTGAGAGATACATCACTCTTTTTTTCTCCTGATGACCCCCTGATCAAAGATTTATTTTGAAAAAAAAATAGCAAGTATTTGTTTTGAAACAAAAAATTATTGTAATGTTGCTAGGGTTTCTACCCCTTTTTTTATTCAAGACTTGAATGCCCGTTTTGCCCTTCCCAGGATTTGCTCGAATATTTTATGCGTATCAATTATGACGTCACCTGGTGACATACCCGCCTTGATTTTTGCGCTAACTGCTTATCAGATAAGCACGCTTTCCTTGGGAAGTCCATCCGTATTATGACCTTCCGTCATTAATTAGGGCACGCCACCGAATCGTCGTAGCCTTTAGTAGAGTAATTAAATGTTACCTCTTTTAAGACGCAAGTAATTCTTACCCCTTTTCCAAGCTTTGCTGAATCAGCTGGGGAACCAAAGGGTCTCTGTAGGGTCTATATAAACCCTGCCTCTTGCTGCTTGGGTTCTTCATCCCAAAATGTGGCTTGCCATGAGTCCTTACGACTGCTGGCTTCAACGCTTGTGTTTTGTTGATTTATGGCAATTTCAATTTGTGAAACCTGAGTTTGTGTTTTGTGCCATAGAAATAGCTTCCAAGATCTTCTTTACGAGGCTTATTGATCTTTATAACCATCGTAAAGAAGATGCACATAATACCTCATGCTTGCTCGAAGATTTTTCTTCGTCTATTATGTTTGCAGGTCGTACTTCCGGCTGCCTTCCGGCGAGGTGCAGTGCTGTACTGACCTTCTTACCAACTCGTAATGAACGGGGTGTTTCTCCTCTAGCTTTCCCGGAGGAGAATTATTTGCCTCTACGTTCTTGAACTAGGGGTGGCGAGCCATTGTGCTCGTCTCCGTGGACAAGGAGCTTCCTGCCCCAGGAGTTGCTGCCTGCCTGTTCTTCACCGCCGCATACGCATGAACAGGTGGTTCATCGAGCATATCTCTTGGGCAGAAGACCAGACAGAGGCCTTGTGCAGATCCGGGATCCTGAAGATGACATCGCGTAGCATTTGTAGGCCGTTCGTTTTATAGTAAGATTTACCTTACCATTAACTTTCACTTGTAAGCTGCTATCTAGACAGATAGATCGTAAGTCATTTTGACTCTTAATGAAATACAGTTTGAGTATTTGCTGTTCTTCGTTTGATAGAACAGTTTGTAATATCGCATGCGAGTTGGCTATAAAACAAGTTATGTTTCTTTCGCCTTTTGCATTTGGATATTTGCCTGCATAATTCTGCGTTTTACACAGGGTGTTGCTGCTTTAGCTGACCATCGAATATATAGGTTCGCAGACCAGTTAAGATCATTCATTAGAGCTGCAATCTTAGGAAGATGAGCTTTTAGATCATTTAAGATCGCATTCGAATACTGCTGCTAACTCAGCATATAGGCTTTTAAGATCACTTTAGATCGCAGTTGCATAGTATTGCTATCTCAGCTGGTAGGCTTTAAGATCACTTTAGATCGCATTTGCATAGTGCTGCTATCTCGGCAGATAGGCTTTAAGATCACTTAATCGCATTTGCATGGTGCTGCTATCTCGGCAGATAGGCTTTAAGATCACTTAAGATCGCATTTGCATAGTGCTGCTATCTCGGCAGATAGGCTTTAAAATCACTTAAGATCATATTTAAATATTGCTGCTATCTCGACAGATAGGCTTGGGATCAATAAAGATCGTTTTTGACTAGCGCTGCTATCTCGGCAGATAGGCTTTCGTTGTTAAGAAACAGAGAAGTAAATAAAGCGATAAAAGACATCCAAAGTCATAAAATTCTTCCCATTTGGGAGAAGTCTTTTATTATAAGCACCCTCATATGGGAGAGGCAAAATTACAAGTCCCTCGTATGGGAGAGGCCAGATTACAAATCCCTCATATGGGGGGAACGACGCATGAGTCTATCACAATACTAAGCGTAAGTAGACATTGTAACTTGATGCATGTAAGGAGGGGAGTTAAGGATAATACTTCTTAATCCAGCGCATGTTAACTGAGCTTGGGGTTGTGGCCATCCCATGTAGCCTCTGTATGTTGCAGTAGCCACTGTCAAAGACTTCTTTGACTTCAAATGGTCCTTCCCAGTTGGCTGCGAACTTTGGATGAGCCGCCTCCCGCATGCAATGATCTGAAGCGCGTAGGACCAGGTCTCCAACCGCGAAATCTCGATGTTGGACTGTTTTGTTGTATGCGCGAGCGATCCTCTCCTTGTACCGCTTATTAGTCCTCTTTGCTTGCTCTCTCTTTTCTTCCAATAAGATCAATTAATGATCGCGTTGATTCTCATATAGTGCGTAAAAGGCTAACCTTGCAGAGTTGATTTTCACCTCCGCTGGTACAACAGCTTCGGCTCCATAGCATAAAAGGAATGGGGAGACTCCCGCGGGAGTCCTCGGAGAAGTTCGATACGCCCACAATGCTATGTTTAAGGAATTAGCCCACTTCTTGTGATCATCTGCAACCATCTTGCTCGGAATCCTCAGCAATGTCTTGTTGGTCGCTTCTTCTTGACCATTCCCTTTTGGATAATAAGGAGTAGAGCAGACCTGCCTTATATTGTACTCCGCTAGCTTTGCGGCCACCTGACGATTTACAAAAGGGGTACCATTATCCGAGAGAATCGTGTTAGGAATCCCGAACCTGTATATAATGTTCTCCTGGATGAAATGGACCACAGCAAGCGCATTTGTTGTCTTCAGCGGCATTGCCTCTACCCACTTAGTGAACAGCTCTATCGCGGTGAGGATAAACTGGTTCCCATGCGAGGCTGGTCGGATAGGGCCAACAAAATCCAGAGCCCAAGTGTCGAATGGCCATGGTGTCCCCAACGCACGTAGATCTACAGCAGGGGCGTGTACAAGGTTGCCTTTGAATTGACACTCCTGGCATCTCCTTACTTTGGTTCGGCAATCTGCCTCCATGGTGGGCCAGAAGTAGCCAACTGTGAGAAGCTGTCTGCATAGTTTCGCACCTCCTTGGTGTTCCACTTGGTGAGAGAGATCCATCACCTCTTTCGCTTCCTTACTGTCTAGGCATCGAAGCAGATTACCCTCGTGACCCCTTCGCCAGAGTATGTTTTCTTGCACCATGTACCGGGCTTCTTTCCTTTTCAGTTTCTTGGCTTCTTCTCTCGATTTAGGCTCGATTCCCTGTGTGAGAAAATCGAAGAGTGGCTTTCTCCAATCCGTGTCGTCATCGACCAGAGCAATTGTTAAAGAGTCTTTGATCAATGCGCAAATCTCGCAGTTCCCTTGAATTAACGCCGCAGCCGTTGACATGTCCGGCCAGTGAATCCCATACCTTTGGGCTTTCCGGTAGACTGACACCTCACTTTCCCCGCAAGTATGCTGGTGAATCTTTTCCAACAGTGCTTGTCCCTCCTGCTGCGAGACGCATCGCATGAGTATTCCCCCTGGGCCTTTGTAGTAGAGAGTGTTGTCGTGTATGCAGTACCCCTTAGTGGATGCCCAATTTTCTTTACTCGTTCCCTCTACGATGGCGTGTAACATTGGCTTCCTCCAGTCTGCATCGTCCATGCATTCATCCTCGCATGCGTCCTCTGTTAACGCCGATGAAACTCGCACCTCAATCGAGATTTTCGCGGGGCACTTATCCGCACTTACCTTAGATCCCAGAGTGGCCAAGGCATCATCATGCCGATTATCTCTCTACGTGTATGCTCGTACCTGACATCGCAGAATTGTTGCACCAGCTTTTGTACCAAAGTCCGGTAGGGCAACATATTTACTTCTTTTAATCCATACTCGCCTGAAGCTTGTTTGACGATTAGCTTGGAATCCCCCATAACCGTCAAATTGCTTACTTCCAGTGCCCTGGCTGCGCGGAGACCTGCAATGAGAGCTTCATACTCCGCTTCATTGTTGGTGACTGCGAAATCGAGTTTTGTGGACATTTGTATGACCTTTCAATCAGGTTTGGTCAGGACTATTCCAATTCCTCCACCTTTCCTTGTTGACGATCCATCGAAATGAAGCGTCCAGTAAGGCAACTCAACCGCATAGATCTCGGGTCCCTCTAGTTCTTCCTTGATCATGGGCTCGTGGCTGTTGTCAGGGAACTGTGCTAGTAAATCCGCCACCTCTTGCGATTTGATTGCCTGCGGTCGAACGCACGTGATGTCGTATTGGGAGATGGCCATATACCATTTTTCCAGTCTTCCGCCAGGAGAAGTGTGAGTCAAGAGGTACCGTATGGGGTCACTCTTTGTAACGACTATCACTTTGTGCGAGGCGAAATAGTGCTTCAACTTTTCTATTACAAAGAATAGAGCAAGGCAATGACTCTCAATATCTGTGTACCTTGATTCGTCTGGTTGCACTATGCGAGAAATATAGTAAATCGGCCTTTCTTGCCCTTCATATTCCTGAGCCAAAAGTGCCCCTACAGACCTCTTTGTTGATGTTAGGTACAACAAAAGCGGCGATCCGAGCTGTGGTGCGATCATTACCCTTTGTGACGTCAGCAATTACTTTAACCTCCCGAACACGGCCTCATGTTCCGTGGTCCAATTGTACACAACATTCTTCTTAAGGAGATCGCTGAAGCAGAAGGTTATTTCTGCGATCGCAGGGATGAACCTTCGCAGGTAAGATAACTTCCCCAAGAATGTTTTCACAGTACTTTGATTGTGCGGCGCTGTCATGCTAGTGATGGCTGATACTTTTGCGGGATTAGGCTCGATGCCCTGGCGATGTATCACACATCCCAAGAACTTTCCCGACGTTACTCCGAATGCGCACTTCATGGGGTTCATATTTAGCTGGAAACTTCTGCATCTCTCAAATACTTTCCGCAGATCCCCCAAGTGGTCTGCTTCTTCCTTGGACTTGACAACCAAGTCATCAACATAAAATTCCACTTCTTTGTGCATCATGTCATGAAACAAGGCCATCATGGCTCGCTGATAAGTCGCGCCTGCGTTCTTGAGTCCAAACGGCATAACTGTATAATTAAAGACTCCTACGGGCATAATGAATGCATATTCTCGTGCATCTTCGGGGACCATTTTGATCTGATTTTACCCGCTGAAACCATCCATGAAACTGAACATGCGATGACCCGCAGTCGAGTCGATGAGTAGATCGATGTTGGGCAGCGGAAAATCATCCTTAGGACAGAAACGATTAAGATCTCGAAAGTCTACACAAATGCGAAGCTGCCCATTCTTCTTTACCACATGCACGATGTTAGCAAACCATGTAGGATGGTGATTTGGCTCGATGAATTTGGCAGTCAGCAGCTTGACAATTTCTTGCTTGATTTTCACGTTTATCTCCGGCCTGAAGCTCCTTGTGCTCTGCTTTACCGGCTTAGATCCTGGGATTACATCTAACCTGTGCATGGTGATGCTCGTATCCATACCGGGCATCTCATCGTATTCCCATGCGAACACATCTTTGTACTCAGTCAGAAGTTGCAGCAACCTTGCTTCTTCCTCGCTTGTGAGATATGCACTCAGAAAGATGGGTCTATTCTTTCTTTGCTTGGGCTTAGGAATACTTCCTTCAGCTCCTGCTTCTGCGATTTTGGCTTATCCTCCATGCAATCAGGCGCCTCTTTTAGCTTATCCTCCGAAACGTCTGGTGTTGGCTTGTCTAATTCCACGACACGCTCGACTTGATTGATTTGCTCAGGGATATCCCCCTGCTCGCGTGGGGATATCCCCGCGCACCTTCATATGCGGTAGCATTTCTTCCCGTTTGCGTAGAAGCTTTCTATCTCTTTGCCCGCGGGATCATGTTTTACTACCCTTTTCAGGGTGTACACACTCTTTCTTTGATAGGCAATCTGCGGTGCCTCTTCTCGCGCGGACGACTTTCCCTTGGCCTCCTCGCTTGTCACCATCACTCCTGCTGGTGATTGATCCTTGATGTCCTCCCATCGAGGCAAAGGAGTCGGATTAAACGGCCCTGGTGTTTGCTCGTCTGCCATTTCAGTGAACCACACTGCTTCGGTGAGGTGCGCCTCATCCAAATTAAAAGGATTCACCGAAGCCGGTATCTCCACTATTCGTCGTTCCAAATAGCCTTCATCACCTGGTGAGCTGTCGAGGGGACTGCATCGAAGCGATGAATCCAAGCTCACCCTATGATCATATGATACGTAGTGTTCGCATCGATGACGTAGAATTTGGCTGAACATTTGATTTTGCCTATCTGGACGCCCAAACGGATCCATCCTATCGTCATCCTAGAATCGCTTCCGAATCCCATCAGCGGGGATGGACGTCTGACAATCTTCTGCCCCGGGATTCCCGCTAGCTTTAAAGTGTTGAGCGAGACCATGTTGAATGCCGCTCCTCCGTCGTCGAACGCCCTTTTGAACTCAACACCATTGATTACTGCCGTTACGTACAAAGGCTTCTGGTGGCTCGCATCAGTCTTCTTGTCGCTTGCAGAGAAGGTTATGACTTTTTCTGTAGAGCGGGACGCCCTGACAACCTTCCCGTTGGAAACCACGATATCTTCTTCGTAGTCTTCCGCTATCCTTAGGATCGCTTTCGTCATCTCCTTTCGGCATACCCTCTTCTTTTTTCTTCATGTTCTTCATCCCCGCCGCACATAACAACAGAACACACAAACAGAGAGAGAGAAGGGAGGTAGAGTGAGTGTAGATCGAGAGAGGGAAGGAGAGGGTGAGCAGATCGGTGGTGACAGAAGTAGATGGGAGAACTTGAGGGGCGAAAAGACTTTCTCCATCGTCGCCGCCACCACCACAGTTGATCGCATCTCCCTCCCGTCTTCAGACAAAAAAGAGAAAGAGATGTAAAGATGAGATCGATCGGTCTGCTCATCTCCATCCCATCTCTCTGTCTCTCTTTGTTGTCTAATGATCGGCAACTATTGAACAATTGGCGAGGGGACTTCGTGAAGTGGCGGTTCAGGGAGGCACCGACGAACCATTGGAGGCCATTTTCATCGCCAACACCACCGGGTTACGCTCTCTTCCCCTCTCTCTCCTCTCTTTTCCCTACCTTAAATCTGTTTTATTCTTCTTTTTCTTCTTCTCTCCAAATCTAGACAAGAAAAGCAAAGACGAGAGCTGCAAATCAGAAAAATAGAAGCAGATGAAGGAAAGATGGATGTAATTCATGATACATAAGATTAATGGTGATTATTTTGTTGTTCTTGTTATTGTTGTTGTTGCTATTAAATGAGATGGAGATTGTTCTTGTTAATGTTTCTTATTAATGTGTAATCAGATGAGAGAGATAGATTGAAACAGACTGTATGTAACACCAGGGCTAACTTGATAAGTCACATGGGACTTTCTGGATTTTTTCCAGCGTTTCTTAATTCGTGTGCCTCCAGGTTTTTTTAAGTACATAGAGAAACGGAGGGAGTATTTGATAGCGAAATTTGGTGTTTTCGATCTCCCACAGCAAATCACCAAATCGTCAAAAAAATTACGATTTTTTTGTAGACTTCCCACAATCGTTGGCCAAAAAAACACCAAATCGTCAAATCTTATATTTGGTGTAACATTAGTGAAATGGAGAAGTTCATCTCCACAGTACCCTCAAATCTCATCATATATAATAAAGTCATAATATTACCATCAAATTTGATGGAAAAAAAAGAATTTGGTGTAATCTATACCAAATTCTTAATTAGTATTTAGGGCATGTTTTAGTTCACGTTTATGTAATTAGGGACATAATGTTATCTTTTTTAAATAATTAGTGTTAAAAATAATTCAGGTATTAGTTTAATTATAATTAGATTTTTTGAAGTGTTATTAAGTCTTTTTTAGTCTAATTAATTTGCGTACTATTTTATTTTATTAGTTTTGAAGTGTTTTTTTAAGGTTGTATGAACAATCTTTTACAATTTAACCATTTTATAATTTTTTGTAATATTACTTCGGTAATAATTTAATTTTTATTTTGATAGTTATGACCTTCATGATATGAAGATAAATCTGATGATTGGTTGGGGGAGGCCAAAAACACCATTCTCTTAATTTGATGAAATGGTGAGATAACTATCTGATGTAACAATTGGTGACATCTGTGGGAGACCAAATATGCTATTTTTCCTCTAAAAATGGTGAAACGGTGTTTTTGAGGGACAACTGTGCGAGGCCAAACCATTTTTTCCATCAAATATACTTGTACGTTATTGTTTTATTAAAATATTTACATGTGAAATTTTGAAATTTTGAGATTTTTTAAAATATTAAAATAAAATAAAGACTTTAAGATTGGCGGATATATGTTAATAAAAACATATTCCATATCTTGAAATGATGAAAATATATGTAATTTTGATTAAACATATTGCATTATCTTACATATATCAAATTATTAAATTAAGATGTTATTTATTTATTAATTTAGTTTGGTTAGTAAAACTTGTATCTTAAAAAATTAGAGGTGAAAACAAGAGGTACAATAGTCTTTTTTATATTTTTTCGTCCAATATAGACTGAAAATTAACATAAAGGTACCCACTTACATGAAAAATCTAAAATTTGAGACCCGTGGTGCGCGATTTTAAATTTTGGGTACCCATTTGCTTGGTTTTTCAAAATATGGGTACCTCCATTGCAGTTTAGCCTTTAAAGTTTTGGATTTTCCTTGGCCATTGCAGTGGACTTTGTGTGTGTGTGTGTGGGGGGGGGGGGGGGGGGTGGCTGGGGGCAGGTTGGCTAAAGAGGAGAATTTTCTCTCTCATCTTTGTCCATTACTACCTTAGTTTTGTCAGAATATTTCCAGTACACTATTCATCCATTCACTTTGACCGATTAATTTTTTTGATGCAACTAACTAATTTAGTTATGATATGATAAAAAGTGTGTAATTTTTTGTCATTATATTATACAATGTCATTAAAAATTAACAAATTTTCTTAACATATTGTTAGCTAACTCCTTAGAAAATTTGTCATTTGAGAAACATATCAAGTAAGTGGGACAATATTAATACTGCCCCTCTCATGGGTAAATGAGTATAAGACCCACATCTATTAGAGAAAACTACACGTATCACCCCCTCCTTTTCTCATACATACGTAAATGCATGTTACCAAGCCCCTATTCCTCTGCTCATGGACTCTTCAAGAAATAACTCTATATCGTTGAAGCTCATTTTGGTTATTGTTGGGTTTTCCTCAAAATCTTTATTTTTTTAAAGATTTATGATAAATGGTTGATTGTTATACAATGTATAGGTTTTTTCATCTATATAAATTCGTCTTTGCCCCTCTGAAAATAAAAAAAATAAAAAAAAAGTCACAAAAGTTCCAAATAGCATTTTATGACCTCACAATGGTAGACCAAATTGTCGACTGATATGTTGTTGGTTTACAGTAGTCAACCATACGATCGACTAGTGGACCAAATGGTAGATTACTATATATGTGAGCGCACAGTATTGGACCAAATGGTCGGCTACTGTAATGTTGTAGCACAGTGGTAGACCAAATTTATCTTCTATACTAAAAGAGACTAAGCAATTTTTAAGTTGGAAATTGTCTACTATGTCCTTTTGAATTTTGCTCTTTGATTTTCTGAATTGGCCCTGGTATTTTCGTAATAATGGTGGTTGTTGTGGTCGTTCTCCAGGGGAGCGTTTTCGGAATGACCTTGTTGTCCTTCGGCTTCCCGTACCACTGTGGCTTTGGGGGACGTGAATTGGCTTCATTTGTAGGGAGTTTTACGTCCCGTCGATTGGGTGTGTTTCGTCTGCGTTAGATGCGAAGTGACCTTCGTGCCCTCAGTTAGTTTGGATTTTGTGTATGTGCAGTTGGTATGTCCGTAATTATTGTGAACCTGGTGCGTTTTTTGAGCAAGAACCTTAAGCGAATTTTGGGAGCGCTAATGACTGTGTTGCTCCCGTCTATATTCCGCCATTATAGTTTTGTGACGATGCAATTAATGTCAACTGTAGAGGCTTTCCCGGTCATTTCGCGCTTCGTTTGCTGTTGATTGCGCAATTACGTTCTTGCCATTGTTTCGTGTGCTTTAGGTTGCGAAATGACGATCTTGCCCGGCGTTATTTTGGATTCTACGTATGTTTTGTTGGAATGTCCGTAATTATTGTGAATCTGGTTGGGTTGTTTGATCGAGAAACCTTAGGCAAAATTTGGGAGTTCTGTTGGCTGTGGTGTCCCAACTGTATTCTGCTATTGTAGTTATTTTATGATGCTATTAATGTCAAATGTAGAGGGCTTCCCCGCCATTTCGCATTCCGTTTGTGATTGATTGCGCATTTACGTCCTTACCCTTCGTTTGGAGGAGGAGTTGTCCTCGCCGCCCTTCGTTATTTTGCTCTTTGATTTGAAAATTGGTCGTGGTATTTTTGTAATAACTGTGGTTGTTGGGTTGCTCTCCTGGGATGAATTTGCATAATGACGTTGTTGTCCTTCGGTTTCTCCTGCGTAATGGTGTTAAATCTGCTGGGTTGTTTGATCGATAAACCTTAGCCCAAATTTGGGAGTTCTCATAACAGTGGTGCCCTCGTCTGTATTCTGCATTGTCGCTATTTTAAGATGCAGTTAATATCAAATGTATGGGGTTTCCCGGTCATTTCGCCCTCAATGATCGAGAATTTGGGATTTCTTGCCCACCGTTTGTTGTTGATTGCGCATTTACACCCTTTCCCTTCGTTACTAGGAATTCGGCTTATCTCGCGTTGGCAAGTTCATAATTTTTGTTGCGTTGGCATGTGCTCATTTGGTTCCCGGCTGTTGATAGGCCTTTTCTCTCTGGACAGGTATGGTGATTTCGTTTGTTGTTTCTTCCTCTGTATTTAACCTTTCTCTATGTGCGCTTAATTTACATGCAGTTTTGTTTTTGTTGTTTGCTGGGTTTGAAGATCCTTGTTTTGAAGTTTGAATCAGTTTTGGCCGCAGGTATGTCTTCGCTGCAAATTGTTTTTTTGTGCTTCTGTGGAGTTTATGCATGTGCATGTGCTTAAAGGTGTTTTTACCTTTTGTATTTCATTAATGTTGTTATTTTCCAGATGAGTTGTTATATCGTGTTTGGGGTTTGTACATTTCTGTGTTTTTGGGATTGACTTTTATTTCTCGATGTTTATAATCGTTTGGGAGTTTTGGTCCAATTGCTTTGCTTCCCGTCGCATGTTTGTTTGTTTGGGCCTGACTTTTATTTGTTATCGTTTGTAATGGTTCGGGTGTTTTGGTCCAATTGCTTAGTTTCCCGATGCATGTGTGTTTTTTTGGGGGGGGGGGTGGCTTTTATTTCTCGCCGTTTCTATTGGTTTCGATGTTTTGGTCCAATTGATTAGTTTCCCGTAATTATCCCGTATTTAGGTTCTTCTGGAAGGAAGGTGTGTACAAGGAAATCCTCGAGAGATCTCCAAGTGTACACCTCAAGTAAGGAATGAGAACACGAAGAGTTGTAGGGTGTGTGTAGGGAGAGAGTAAGCACTGGTAATTGTTTGTGAGAGAGAGACAGTAAGCTATGGCACTGGACCAATGTGTCTTGTGAGAATTGTGTCGCAACGGGGAGCTAACGATCCTATATATAGTGGGGAAGTGACCGTTTGGGGGTTTAGTGCAACATAAATGGCGGCTTAATGGTAGAACCCCCAACGGCACGTTCGACCATGTATATAGGAACCGTTACGCATATGCCCGCAAGTATCGGAGACCGTTATGAGATCAGCTGCATTAATGGGACACGTTAGCCTAGGATCTCTCAATCAGTTACCTGAGGTCGCGCGCAAGCTTGGTTGTCGCATGCGCGCGACGGGCCTTACCATAGCCTCCAAACCACTAAGTCCCTACAAGTCCCGTGTTATGGTGCGCGGGGGCCCTGTCTCGTAGCCCCCACGTGGATCAGCACGGGTAGTGATATGGTGTATATGGAGCACAGCTAGGTGTGCTGGATGGCTGCCACGTGGCGATGATCTGTCTATCTGGAAAGCAGTATCTACAATAGCCCCCTTTTGCGCGATGGTCACGCGCCTTTCTGTTGTGCAGTCGCGCAAAATCAACCGTGCGTGAAGCTCACGCGGGCCTTTTCGAATTCTGAATTCTAATCCCATAGCCCCCAGTCACAGCCATGATTGCCTAGGGTTTGGGGAACGCCGTCTAGCCTTTGATGAAGCGTGGCTTCTGTTGAGTTAATCAATCGCCATCCGAACTCGCCTATTTTCGAGGCAGAGATAGATCAAACGTCAAATCTTGTCAGTAATCGAAGCGTTGTTTGGCTCATCAATCGTCAATAGCCGTGACTTTTCAAGGGTTTATTTAAACCTCATTATTCCTTCGATTGAAACTTTTCCATTGTTGCACTTTTGAGTTCGTATGCATCTGAGAGAGCTCCCACAATAGGAAGAAGAGTCTTTCGACCAAGTTTGCGATCAAATCCTCGACAATTTCTCCAGAGCAATTCAAATACTCAGGCGTGGACAAGGTAGTTTGAACTCCCCTTTTGAAATTTGCAGTCAATTTAGTCAATTTCTTATACTTCCTTCTCCCCCTTTTTCCTTCTGCATGATCCTCCAACTCATTAAATCTAGTCTTCTTTTTCTTCACAGTAATGGCTCCCAAGAAAACCACTGAGACCCCAGAACTACCCAGCGAATAATGGCGAAAAGCCCCCTACTTTGGGGGTGATGACTTCTACTTGGCCTCTATATGAGTACACCCTTGAAGCCTCTTCTTCAGGCACGGTCTTAGGCTTGAAACCTGAGCCAGAAAGAGAGGAGTGGGATCTTGCAGAGGTTCACGATGTTCATAGATGCGGCATCGAGGCTGGTGTTTACCCTTACAACGATGTTCTTTTCCAAGCTTTCTTGGAGAAACTGGACTGGATGGACGAGTGGACTGATTATATCCTTGATAATCATGAGGTTGTGCTAATGAAAGTTGGAATCTATCATGCCGTTCGCGCAAGCAGGTGTTTTGATCTGAAAGCCGACCAAAATATGCTAAAGGTCCTATTTTCTCGATACTCCCCAACGACTCATACATTCCACTTCGCATCCCTTGAGGCCACACCTACTCTGGAAGATGTGGAGAATCTGCTGATGCTTCTAAGCATGGGAGCCTTCGATCCTTTGTAAGCACTTAGCTCCGATGAAGAAGTTGCTCTTTTCGGCCAGATGCTAGAATGCATTGCGGCCTTGAGGAAGGCTCCTTCAAAATGGGCTCCCGAGGCAATGAAACCTGCTGATACCTTCATGACAGTTTCTGCTGGAGCGAAGAACATGTGGTCTAAATGGATCATGTTCTTCTTCAAGGACTTCCCCAAACCTTACATCATCCAGAAAATTCAGGAGAAGGGTGTGAGTACTCCTTGTGTGCTTTTCTCTGCGTCTGGTTGTCGCGCTTCCTTATGGATGGGAGTCCGCGAGATGGAGTTTTTGTCCATGTACTCCCGCTTGCGGTGAAGCTTGCTTTTGGTAAGAGGATTTCCCTTGGACCCCTTGTCTTGGGTTCTCTATTTTATCATCTTGATCTAGCAGTGGTAAATGTTGAGCAATCATAGGGCAGGGCTGATGTCATGTGTTTTGCCAACATTGGATTTTTGACCATGTGGGTTTTTTGAGCGATGGCCTTCATATGCCCCCATACCCACTACTCTCGAGCTATGGAATGCTCCAAGATGCGAGGAAGTCTTTTTGTGACCCCGCTCTTGGCGTTGGTTTAACACCAAAAATGCTCGCCGCAATTTTTCTTTGGTCTGTGATGATGATGACTCCTTCGTAGCCCGTCCTTATGTTGAGGAGTTGGAAAATTTCATGTTTCTGGGGGACATGTATCCCGAGATTGATACTCCTCTCCGCACCTGACACATTACTAGCGGACCCCGTCACTATGGTCAGTACGTGAACTGGTGCAGACGGGGTTATTTGCCTGCTTTGACAGAGTACGCCCCTGGAACTGAGTCCTGCAAGTACGCGCCCATAACCTTCCATTTTGACCATCTTCGCGTGGCGCCTCAGCTGGGTTTTGACACCATCGCGCCACCGATGTGGTCGGAACTTCCTGCCAAGGACTGCTATAATGGGATCATTTTTGGCAAGAGCCGTGAGCTGCTTCTCGCAGAGCTTCCCCTTGTGCAACCTTCAAAAAGTAGAACGGAAAGGGTAACAGCTGGTTGGGTGGCCTTCAAGAAAACTCAGGTTCGTCGTCTGACAAACCCGCAGGTCAAACTGCAAGTTCCCAAGGAACTTGCTCCTTTTTCCAAGGATTACCCTTTCAAGTATAATCTTTCCCGAGGTTGGGCCCCCTATGTGTACTACTCGCTGTTAGCTGCGGACCATCTTTGTCCACAACTAATCTTGGATGAAAAGAAGACCGCAGTCACGTTGGACTCCCTCAACTCACGGGCTCAGTACGCGAGAGACTTTCAAGCGGTATTGTAGACTCCTTATGCATTTTCTTCTATTCGAGTTACCTCATTTCCCATGTTTCTTGATACCTTGTTGTTTTTCTCAACAGTGCTGCCTAAAGTGCTTCGCCTCAGGGGATCGCAGCGGCGGACTTGTGGACCTTTGCCGATCAAAGAAGAAATATACTGACGATGCCATCCCCCCAGTGGTGCGCATGGAAGAAGGGATTAGGAGTGCGCTCTCAGATGGACTTGAGGCCTTCCTCGCGCCATTTCTTAAAGATATGAAGAAGAGAGGTGCCGATGCTCCTACGACTGACAATCTGCCAGCTCGGCCACCGAAGCACGCGCGAAATGAGCCTGTTCCCAAGAAAGCCTCTCCAGCGAAGAAGGGACCTGTTTCTCTCAGGAAGAAATCACTCCTAGAACCAGTCTCAGATTTTGTTGCACGGGAGAAAGAAGGTTTGACCAGAAATATCCCTGCTTATTTAAAGTTTCCTGAAATGTGTTTCACCCTCTTCTGTCTTCTTTCTTTAGATGATGATAGCCTTTTCAAAGGAACGACCGTTATTATTGAGGAGGAAGCTGTTGAAGAGTCCCATCGAATGGCAGAGGAGAGGTCTCTACAAGAGAGATTATCGGAGGCAGAGCGCATTGAGCTTGCCAAGGGACGAAGCATCGCTGAGATTGCTAATCAAGAAGGCATTGAAACACGAAGACCACACACACGCTCCGGGCGTTCGCGCCCCTCTCGCGTTATCTCAAAACCTGTGGACGAACTTCACCAGGTGCAGCTAGCACTTCATGAGCTCGTCGGTGATGAAGATGAAGAAGGTACAATTTTTAAGTTTGCTTTATCAAACTGTGACATTGTAAGTGGTGCTTTATATCATGGCGTGCCCATTTGTGACATTCGTAAATGGGTAAGGGATCAATGTGGGGAATCTTCCGGTAAGTCACTGCTCTGGCCACGCGAAATACCCCTCCTTTTCGTACGCTCGATGCATAATCTTATTTAATCCCAAGCAGGTCATGCTAGATTGAAGGGTTTCGATGATAACTTGCAACATGACAATTGCACGGGTACCCCATATAAGTGGAGAAGTACCGCTGATAACTTTAGTAGAGGTTTTGCCATTCTGTTCCAGCTTATCCTTCTGTTGAAGTTTTATTCTTTTCCTTCATGAGGGCGTGATAATGGCACATTATTTTTGCAGAACCTGACCCTAGTCCTTTGGTGCACCGTCGACCTCGTGGAACTCAAGTAATTTCTGAGTCTGCTGATAATGTGTCTGGTGCAGGCTCTCCAGGGAAAGTCTTGATGGAAGAGACTCCAGCGGTTGAGGATCATCCGAACACGGAGCTCACTATTGAGCAAGAGGGGGAACTCGCGAGGAATTTTATAATTCCTGAGTCGTAATTTGCGCGCGAGGTGAGGGCGGATCAAAAGCTGGTCGAGGAAATTCAAGCCGGCTTGCTGGTAGCAGTATCCGTTGCTCCTCTTCAAAAAATCGTCGAAGGGACTGGTAGGCTCATTCTTTTTATCCTAATACCCCGACTCTCATGTTCGCGTTTCTCTGATTTTTTTGTCCTGCCTCTATGCGCATATATCGACCATTCCTATTTGGAATGGCTAATGAAGGTGCGAGCGACCTTTCCTGCTTCGTTTGCTCGAGTGCTGGAGCTGGCACCAGAATCTTTTCAGAGAGATGGCTGCTCTCTTGGAAAGATTGTATAAAACCACCTCTGAAAGTACCACAGCTGCTAGTGCTCAAGATCTTCTCGCGCTCGTTCAGAGACTTCAAGAGACTGCGATGGGTCGACTGGATTTGGACTTCCTCGTGCAAAGACTAACCAAAGCTCGCAATTCAGCCAGTCTTGGAGCTGAGTATACTTCTTTCAGAGAGGAGACAATATCCCTTAACGCTCCCAGGGAGGCGTATGAGCAGATGGCCCGGGAGTATGAAGCTGCCTTGAAGCATTATGAAGAGACGAAAGCTCGCATTGCAGAACTCGCAGCAAACTCACTCAAGCTATCCGCGAAAGACTCTCTCTTGAAAGACTTCTTTAAAGAATGAAGGAGTAGTCTTGTTGATCCGTCATTATAGATTATGAGTTTGATGTTCTTTCCTTGTACCCTGGATGCTTGAATGTTTTGAATATGTGACAACTGTCTGTAGTGCGTGTGTGTTCCCACACGGCTTTTATGGTACACCTCCTTTTGCATGCTATGTCTTTGTTTACATAACTGCTAGGTTTCTTGTGCCTTGTCTTTTGCAGGTAAATATGGTCATTGCCATTGTCCTGGTCAAAGGCTTAGCCAAATATAGTAAACTTTGCGTAATCAACATAGACTGCTATCCTGTGAGATAGGCTTACACACCATTTTGCACGTGCTGCTATCTTATGAGATAGGCTTATACTTTTACTTTATATTTCACCTTTTTGGTTACACCGAATAAGCTGGCACGTGCACGTCACTGTCCTTCATACCTTGAAAAGATCTCAATATTCAATGCCTTGATGATGGTTCAAATTCCTAGAAACCATCATGACTGTATGGATCGTCGTGCCAGCGTGGCGTCCTGATAAGGCATGACTGCCGCATAGTAGACTATCCCTTCATTATTACCTAGGGTTACTATACCGCCGTATGCTTTAGTAATACCATTGATTCTCGCCCGGTTCTCGAGGCGTTACTGGCAACTGAAGAGTCTTCCTCGGGCCCTATATAAACCTCCTCTTCCTTGCTATTTTGTTCTTTATTACTACCACCCCTCTGGGCTTTCGCCATTGAAAGGATGTCTTCTCCCCATATTATTTTTTGTATTACTCTGTTCTTTCATCCATCTGAGTTCCAATTCCATGGACCCATAGAGTTATGTTGTGCTACAGGAATGTCTCCCAAGTGTTCGTCAGCCAAGACCTCTGATTCGTCCAGCCTTCATGAGAATCGGCAGCGTAGGCTTCTCCATCAGAAAGAAGGCGTCTTTTCCTTTATCATGTTCGCAGGTACTGATAACTATCTATTACAGTTATATTTCTTGCGTATTTTATATCGTTTTGCGTGATTCCCGGGTTGAAATATGAGTTTTAAACTATGAATGTTGAGAAACTGAGAAAGTTGAGCTTTCAGCACTTTATTGTTAATCTGGGCGTTTCGATGCATATTTCGATGTTATTTGTCAAATGTAATCGCTTGGTATGGTTGTTCATGTTGTCTTGACAGGAACGGATGCTAAACGATGACTAGGAGGCATGAAACGAACTTCGGAAACAAAGCAAACTCAAGAGGAAGCAAGAGAAGCAAAGTCGGAGGAGCAAAAGTGACCAATCTCCACTATTTTGATCTAATCTCGAGTTCTACAATACATTTTGTAGTGAGACCAGTGGAAAATGAAAGTAGACTCAAATAGCTTTCCAACGATAGGTCACAGAGCTAAAACGGAGATCGGACGAGAAAGATATGATCCGTCAAAGAGGATGAAAATCTGAGAAAATCCCCAGGGGTGTTCGTGCGAACAAACTGCCTTAGAAAAATTTTTAGATGGCAAAAAAGGGTGAAAAAGGGGCTGTTAAATTGAAGGAACAAGAATTTTGTTCGTGTGAACAAGGAGTAAAAATCTGTTCGCACGAACAGAATGTTGTACGCACGAACAAGGAGTAAAAATATGTTCGCACGAACAGTCGTTTGTTCGCACGAACAGAGAGTTCCAGCGCTGATTTTTGGGGCTATTTTGCTATTTTTTGAAAGTTTGAAGACTACAGACCTATTCTAACATAGAGGGACGATTTTGGGGGAGTATTCACGATCTTGGACGGGGAAAAACACAGCTTGGAGCAAGGGGACGAAGACGGAAGATCAAAGCTTCACCATTGAAGCTCTAGTGTTTGCTTTCTCTTCTTTCTACCTTTCTTAGTCAGTTTTAATGGAGAAACTCATGAGTATTTCATACTTAGTTATGAGTAGCTAAGCAACTTTTTCTAGGCATCTCGATTTGAGAGCCTAGGGTTCATGTAAACGATGAATATTTTCCGGATTTGGTCTTTGCTTCATGATTTCGTGATTTATTCTTTTGAATCAATTCCAGTTTCTTGTTGATTTTAGTATCCTAATTGAGTGAAACGATTAGGAGATAAAACTAGGGTTCAAGAACTAGGGTTTCATTCAATAGTTGATTAATTCTTAAAGTTAGCTTGTTTTAATTCAATTGTTCATGTACTGTGCTTAATTCTCAGTGTTAATGGAGTAGCTAACCGGAAACACTGCTTAGTTAGCGAATGCACGATAGTGGTTCTGACTCACTAGGATGAGACTTGAACATCAATCCCGTATCACTGAGACTGAGAAGAGATGTGTTAGGATTGGCCAAATGTGGGTAGATTCGGTAGGTGAGATTCGACTGTTTTGTGCAATGGTGGACTTACAGGACCCATTGCCGTGCATGTCGTTAGCCTATTAGAACGGACCGGTAGTCACAAGAGACCGATAGGATATTGTAGTCTACCGTGAAGTAGAATGACTTGAGACCGATAGGAGATACTCAGCGTTGTTACCCGACTTAGTTAGAATATAGTTAAAGTGTTGCTCTGATAATTCGGAAATCGTTTACAACCCTAGGAGATCAACGAGATCGCCTAGTCCTCTCCATCAATTGATTAAAAATATTCTTATTTCCAGTTTATTATTTATTTATGTATTTATTGCAGCCACTTGTTTGGGGGTGGCAACACCACAAATCATCACTTTTTACTCCAGTTACCTAGTGAACTTACTCTAAATTGTTAAGTATAAACTTGTTGCGAGATTGTCCTCGAGTGTTCGACAACCCGGAGTCCTAAAAATAATCCACTCTTACTACTTGTCCGTACGCTTGCTTAATACGCGTTAGTAATCCGCATCAAGTTTTTGGCGCCGTTGCCGGCGACAACGGTTAACAAGTTTTAGTTAATAATTAGTTTAGTTTGATTTTATTTTTTCGTTTTGTTTGCTACTTTGATTTCTGATTTGTTTTCTGATTGTTTGTTGTTTCAGGTACTCAGTGCATGCAGAGGATCCCAAGAGAGCTTGTGCCCCCCCTTGAAGACCCAGAGCAGTTATTCAGAGATCAGAGGAGAAGACATAAACAGAGCACTATGGGTGATCAATTGAACAACGAACAACTCAATCAGCGGGTGGAAGAGTTGTCTAAACTGGTGAATGATCGCAACGCCCAGACACCATACAACAAGTCTGGACAGGCTATTGTGGAGAAGTTTCAGTCGTCCACCTATGGACACAATCCGGCAATTGTAGTGGCAGAGATACAGGCCGATCACTTTGATCTTAAGCCTGGGAAAATTCAGACGGTGACCAATCAGTTCCAATTCTATGGGAACAGGGATGAAGACCCCAATGAATTTATTGGGAGGTTCAACGCGTACATAAAGACTACCAAGTACAAGGATGTAACAGTAGAGGCGTTGCAGCTAATTCTTTTCCCTTACTGTCTGAAGAGTGCAGCTGAGAAGTGGCTACAGTCAAGAGCTCCTGATTTGATAACTACATGGGATAAGTGTGTGGATGAGTTCATGGCCAAGTTTTATCCAGTTCAACGGGTGATTGAGCTACAGGGTGATATTCTAGGCTTTCGGCAACAGGCCGATGAAACTATAGTAGATGCATGGGACCGTTTTATGCATTTGATCAGGAAGTGCCCAAACCATGATTTTGGGGATTACAAAATTTTGCAGGTCTTCTACTATGGTCTAGAACGTCACAATCAGGAGCTGGTTAACAAAGAAACTGGAGGCAATTTTCTGTACTCTGTTGACAAGGAAGGACCCTATGCGCTCATGAAGAAGCTCGCTAAGCAGGACTCACAACTCTATGATTCCAGCATATTATCGGCATTGCCTGAACCTAAAGATGATAAATGGAAGACTGGGATCAGCAAAATGGTGTCAGATTTAGCCAGGCATGTGTATCTGGATAAGAAGCCAGTTGCACGAGTAGAGGAGCTGGAATTTGATTCAGCCTTGGCCCAGATTGCAAGTGAAGATGTGAACTTTGTGGGGGCACAAGCACAGCGGCAAAATTGAACCAAGGGAACTACAGACTAGGCACAAGAGATCATCCAGGTTTCAGGTATAGGGATCAGTCTGGAGCTATATACGCACCTGGGTTTCTGTACAAGCCACAAGCACCAGTTTCACAGGCTCCCTCACCAGCTGTTGTAGCGCCAAACCCAGAGATTTCTGTACTCACTAAGGCGTTGACAGAGCTGAGTAACAACACGAACGATATGACCGCGACGGTCAATGCTATGTCTTCTGATTTGCAGGATACGAAGACTTCTCTTCGTTCACTAGAGGTTCAAGTTGGGCAAATTGCAACACAATTATCTGCTAGAGCACCTGGTTCTCTATCATCTGACACAGAGAATGTGCGCCAGGTAAATGCCATTACCACTCGCAGCGGGGTTTTGTTGACTGATCCACCATACTCGAGCCATGCCAGAGCAGAAGCATCAAAGCTAAGGACCATGAGGTCTTCGATTCTGTGAAGACACCTGTCATGGTCCCCCAATCAAAGGGCATGACTCCAGATGACGAGGAAAAGTCTAACAAGGTATTACCACCACCCACTTCTTCTAAAGAACTGCCTTTTCCATTGAAAACTAGGAAGAAGAAGGATGACTCTGAGGAGTACAGGAGATTTCTCAATATTTTCTCCAAACTGCACATCAATATTCCTTTGATTGAGGCACTGCAGCGAATGCCTAAGTATGCGCGGTTTATCAAGGATGCAATCTATGGGAGAAAAGATATGGATAACTTCCAGACAATGAAATTGAATGAGCAGGTGAGTTCATTTGTCTTGCATGGGCTACCTAAGAAGAAGAATGATCCAGGTAGTTTTGTGATTGAAGCTACACTTGGCGGGGCATATACAGGCAAGGCTCTATGTGATTTGGGGGCAAGTGTCAACTTGATGCCACTTTGAGTATGTAAAAATCTAGGTGTGGGGGAGCCTAGTAAAACCTGGATCAATCTGCAATTGGCAGATAAGTCGTCCAAGAAGGCCATTGGGGTGGTAGAAGACTTACTTGTGAGGGTTGGTAGTTTGATCATGCCAGCTGATTTTGTGATCCTTGACATGCCAGTTGGTGACGTTCCGATAATTCTTGGTAGGCCCTTTCTGGCTACTGGTTGGACTTTAATTGATGTGGAGAATGTAGAGTTGATCATGAGGGTCAACGATATTGTGGAGACCTTTCAGGTTTTCAAACCGACTCCTCAGTACACTTATGAGGTGAAGCCAGACTTGCCATTTCCTGTGAAAGTTGTGCGTGGAATTTCAGAGTTGACACAAGAAGATCCGCCAGATCCTAAGGGTAAGGAATCGAGTGTGCAGACGCACTAGGTAGTCATGAGTAACCAGCGCCAGAAGTTGGATGCGACACGACCTGCCAAACCACCTTTCTGAGCCTCATGAGGTAACATGGTCGGGCTGTCGACCTTAAATTACAAAGCGCTGCTTGGGAGGCAACCCAATGTAGAGTAGGATGCTTTATGTTTATTTATTTATTTATTTAGGAGTTCTCAATATTTGACTACGAGGGGTGAGAGAGAGTGGACTTATTTTTCCAATCAGTGTGCAGGGACACAGGTACAGAAGACGCACCGGATTCCCCTTCTTGATGTGCATGCTAGAGATTGCACGAAATTGTGGAAAGAAAAAGCCCCACAGGATTATTTATAAAAGAACAGAGAATTGCTCGAGGTCGAGGAACGAGTCCAATATGTTGGGTGCTACACGCTAAAGAGGGCTACAATTTAGATCTTAGTCGCACATCGGAATCCGGGCGCGTAGAGACTTCTCGGAAAATTGTCAACGGTCCACAAGACCTCTTCTTGTTGCAATTTCGCGGCAACGGTGCCCATGTAAGTCCGGGCACCCAGGTACCTCTAACACTCTCTTTCAAATCTACGTTTTCGAGCGATGAATGTTTCAATCCACCGCCTACACCTTTAAGCGAGGAAACCTCCTAGTTGATCTCTAATTTCGTTGAGCACAACAAAACGCTTAAGTGGGGGGGGGGGGGTTGTATCTACGTTCACTAGCCATGTCTTTGTCTGCATCGCCTTGTTACATACAGTTTTGTGTTCGTATTGTGTTGATTTGTGGTAGGATTGTGTAGTTTATGCATTTTTTTAGCACTTTTACTTTATTGAGTCCCCTACCCAATCGTGTGATTGATCGAGTTGGCCAAAATGCATTTAAAGTCTAGGAAATATGAAAAAAAAAATAGAAAAGTGAAAAGTCCATAAAAATTAATTTTTTTTGAGAATAAGGGAAATTGATGAAGCTAGAAACCGAAGAGAGTTAAATGAAAGAGTCTTTGAGAATAGGAAGCACCGTAGTAGGGATGCCTTTAATTCTTAGTATCTTGCGCATCTGTTTCACGAAAGGATGTCCCGAGTATTTAAGGAATGTGGAAAGTAGATGAGGGCATACCTTTTAGTTCCTTTATAATGCTAGGAGGATTTGGTATTTGGGGTAGTCGAATAGTCTGTTTTCGAGTGGAAACTTGTGGCCTCTTGTAAATCTGGGGTGGACCTTCGTGTTAAGTCCGTTCCATGTGGTACGGTTGCCTCGGCATAAGCGAAGTCGGGGGGCGTACACCACCATCCCTTAAGGCGGTTTCAAGAGCTAACCGAAAAAGCCCACACTTAGTTTCTCTAATGCACGGTTGAAAAATTTGTAGAGAATGAAAAAGAAAAAAATGAATCAAAATCTTCTCTTGGATTAGATACGGTGAAAAACCTAATGTGCCTCCATTCACGTGGAGAATTTGGATTCAATCCAATTAGAGAAACTAGGAAAAATTAAAGTCAAGCCGTATTACACGGAGTTGTGTCTCCCGTCACTGGGACAATTTGCATTCAAATGCAATAACGGCTAAGAGGGTCTGAAAACCTCAAATGACTTGGCGACGAAAGACTATCTTAGTACTTAAGATGCCTAGACCCTCTGAGTTAAAGGACGTGCCCTAGTCTTGGATTGTTTATGGTGGATGTTAGGGGACCCCTTAGTCAACTTGTGCGTATGATCATCTTATCTCAATTTCTTGCTAGTGGTTGTGAAATTTCGAAAAAGACTTGTGAGAGCTTGATGATTTTGGTTAGTGATAGCGAGATTGCCCAATCTCTATAGATAAAAAATTGCGTTATTTTATTACTTGCATTGTATAAAATGGAGTTGCATTGTCTATAGTCATGTGGCTTGCATTGCGTGTGTGGGTTGTTTGTGTCACATGGCTAGTGAAGTTTTATGCAACTCGGTGGATTAAAACGGAGTGTAAGGTTTGATTTTGCTCGGGACGTGCAAAAAGGTAGTGTGGGGGAATTCGATAACTCTCTATTAGATTTATATTTCTTGCATATTTTATATCGTTTTGGGTGAATCCCGGGTTGAAATATGAGTTTTACACTATGAATGTTGAGAAAACGTAGAAATTTGAGCTTTTAGCACTTTATTGTTAATTCGGGCGTTCCGATGCATATTTCGATGTTATTTTTCAAATTTAATCGCTTGGTATGGTTGTTCATGTTGTCTTGACAGGAACGGATGCTAAACGATGACTAGGAGGCATGAAACAAACTTCAGAAACAAAGCAAACTCAAGAGGAAGCAAGAGAAGCAAAGTCGGAGGAGCAAAAATGACCAGTCTCCACTATTTTGATTGTATCTCGACTTCTACAATACATTTTGGTGTGAGACTAGTGGAAAATGAAAGTAGACTCAAAGAGCTTTCCAACGATAGGTCACGGAGCTAAAACGAAGATCGGACTAAAAAGATATGGTCCGTCAAAGAGGGTGCAAATCTGGGAAAATCCCCAGGGGTGTTCGTGCGAACAAACTTTTGTTCGCACGAACAAAATGCCTTAGAAAATTTTTTAGATGGCAGGAAAGGGTGATAAAGGGGCTGTTAAATTGTAGGAACAAGAATGTTGATCGTGTGAACAAGGAGTAAAAATCTGTTCGCACGAACAGAATGTTGTTTGCACGAACAAGGAGTAAAAATCAGTTCGCACGAACAAGGAGTAAAAATCTGTTCGCACGAACAGTCGTTTGTTCACACGAACAGAGAGTTCCAGCGCGGATTTTTGGGGCTATTTTGCTATTTTCTTGAAAGTTTGAAGACTCCAGACCTATTCTAACATAGAGGGACGATTTTGGGGGAGTATTCACGCATCTTGGACGGGGAAAAACACAGCTTGGAGCAAGGGGACGAAGACGGAAGATCAAAGCTTCACCATTGAAGCTCTAGTGTTTTCTTTCTCTTCTTTCTACCTTTATTAGTCAATTTTAATGGAGAAACTCATGAGTATTTCATACTTAGTTATGAGTAGCTAAGCAACTTTTGCTAGGCGTCTCGAATTGAGAGCCTAGGGTTCATGTAAACGATGAATATTTTCCGGATTTGGTCTTTGCTTCATGATTTCGTGATTTATTCTTTTGAATCAATTCTAATTTCTTGTTGATTTTAGTATCCTAATTGAGTGACACGATTAGGAGATAAAACTAGGGTTCAAGAACTAGGGTTTCGTTCAATAGTTGATTCATGCTTAAAGTTAGCTTGTTTTAATTCAATTGTTCATCTACAGTTCTTAATTCTCAGTGTTAATGGAGTAGCTAACCGGAAACACTGCTTAATTAGCGAATGCACGATAGTGGTTCTAACTAACTAGGATGAGACTTGAACATCAATCCAGTATCACTGAGACTGAGAAGAGATGTGTTAGGATTGGCCAAATGTGGGTAGATTCGGTAGGTGAGATTCGACTGTTTTGTGCAATGGTGGACCGACAGGACCCATTGCCGTGCATGTCGTTAGCCTACTAGAACGGACCGGTAGACACAAAAGACCGATAGGAGATTGTAGTCTACCGTGAAGTAGAATGACTTGAGACCGATAGGAGATAGTCAGCGTTGTTACCCGGCTTAGTTAGAATATAGTTAACGTGTTGCTCTGATAATTCGGAAATCGCTTACAACCCTAGGTGATCAACGAGATTGCCTAGTTCTCTCCATCAATTGACTAAGAATATTCTTAATTCCAGTTTATTATTTATTTCTGTCTTTATTCCAGCCACTTGTTTGGGGGTGGCAACACCACAAATCATCACTTTTTACTTCAGTTACCTAGTGAACTACTCTAAATTGTTAAGTATAAACTTGTTGCGATTTTTTCCTCAAGGGTTCGACAAACCGAGTCCTAAAAATACTCCACTCTTACTACTTGACCGTACGCTTGCGTAATGCGCGTTAGTAATCCGCGTCAGGTACCACCCCCGGTGGGTTTCCGGCAATTACTGCCCCTTCACTGACTCTTGAATTGAAGCGTAATGATTGGGGTGTTGCCCTGGTGGCTCTCCGTTGGAGAACTATTTGCAACCAATACTCGGATGCGAGGGCGGCGAACGGGATTTATTCCCAAAGCTGTTTCCTTCATCTATTCCTTGAAGTTCATCTGGCATCTCGCCGTGGTAGTGGCGAGAGTTTTGTTTTGGTCGAGGACGTCGACGATGATGACGAGCTTTCCATAGTTAGGCCCCTAATCTAGGGTTTTTAGCGTAGGAATATGCTTCCTTGCACCCTTTTTGGGAATTTGTTTTCTGTTGCTATCTAGACAGATAAATTGTAGTCTGCCCTTTTGGTTGTCTCATCTAATAAGATAGACTTTTATTTCTGCTTCCATTCGTATATTCATACTATGTTTGTGTTTGCTAGTTTTGCGCGTTGCCTTTTTGCGTACTATCCATTCGAAAAGGTTTTCAATTCTGCCATTCTGGGAGACAGATTCTGTATCGTATGGAATAAACTGCTGCTGTTATCATATGAGATTGACCTTGAACTTTCTGTTGCCATCCTAGTAGATGGGTTCTGACTATGTTTGGCTGCTATCTTATTAGATATGCCTTAGTTTAACTGCTATCATGTGAGATAGACTTCAGTTGTCTCATTAGACAAGCTTTATTCGCGTTTGGCTGCTACCATATGAGGTAGGCTTATGCTATCTTAGCAGATAGGCTTTATTCGTGTTTGGCTGCTACCATATGAGGTAGGCTTATGCTATCTTAGCAGATAGGCTTTATTCGCGTTTGGCTGCTACCATATGAGGTAGACTTGTGCTATCTTATCAGATAAACTTTATTCGCGTTTGGCTGCTACCATATGAGATAGGCTTTGTACTATCCTAGCAGATAAGCTTTGATCGCGTTTGGCTGCTACCGTATGAGATAGGCTTCATGCTATCTTAGAAGATAGGCTTTGATCGCGTTTAGCCGCTACCATATGAGATAGGCTTTGAACTGGTTGTAACAAGTACGGATAAACAAGACCAATTGATATATAAAGATCGTATCCAACAGTCGATCACAAGAGCGCACCTTTAAAGTTCCTCTAGATGCGGTAATATTTCTTTCCGTTGGAGTAGAAACTTTCCACCTGTCTGCCATCTTCATCATGTTTGATAACCCTCTTTAAGGTGTATATGTTTTTGGCTACTCCGGAGGTCTCCGTCCTCATGGGCTGCTTCTCTCCTGCTTCCTCCCTTGTCACCATTACTCCTGCTGGTGACTGATCTTTGATGTCCACCCATCTGGGCAGAGGAACTGTCTGGGATGGGGCTGGAAGTGGCCCGTCCTCCAACTCTGTGAACCATACCGCCTCGGATAAGTGCGCCTCCTCCAGATTGAAAGGATTCACGGAAGAAGGTATCGTAACCACCCTCTCTTTCCAGATGGCCTTCATCACCTGATGAGCTGTCGAGGGCACAGCGTTGAAGCGGTGAATACACGCGCGCCCGATGATCATGTGGTAAGTCGTGTTGGCGTCGATACGTGAAACTTGGCAGAACAGCTAATCTGCCCAATTTGGATCCCCAAGTGAATCCACCCCAGGGTCATCCTGGAATTGCTGCCAAAGCCTGTGAGCGGCGATGGCTTTTTTACTATATTGTGCTTGGGGATCCCCGCCGACTCCAGGGTGCTAAGGGGAATAACGTTCACCGCGGCTCCGCCATCGACGAATGCCCTCTTAAAATCCACGTGGTTGATGACAGCCGTTACGTACAGTGGCCTCTGATGGTTCGTGCTAGTCTTCCTATCAGACTCATCGAATGTCATGATGGGTCCCTCCGGTCGAACGACCCTAACAATCCTGCCGTCCGAGATTACTAGCTCTTCCCCATAGTCCTCTGCCGCTCTAAGGATGACCTTGGTCATTTTGTGCCTGCAGTCGGGTGAGAAGAACTTAGCAAATTTGGCAGAATTCTTCATCGCTTAGCTCGCGAATCCTCCGTGTCAATACCGTAATCCTCCTCTTCGTGGATCTCCACGAATACCGGGACTTCTGTATCTACGACATCCTCCAGTTCAGTTATCGATATCATAGAGACCTCCTTCCCTTTGGGTTCCTGCCTCGCATGAGACGGCAATGGATTATTACGCACATCTTTGGCCGGCTCGTCTATGAACAGCTGCCCCTCTTTATTTTTCCGTCCACCATCCATCTGAGCTTTTTGCACTCCTGCATTGGGTGTGACACTTGGCCATGACACTCGCACCACCTGGGTTTTCTGAATTTCTCTCCTGTAGGTTTGCGCTCAAAGGGTGGCAAGATTCCGTCCTTCCACCTATCTTTTACAGAGATCAATCGCATCCTCGATTTAGCAGGGTAGTGGTGGCGCCTCCTGTGGATCGCGTCGTTGTTGCTTACTGGATGGCGACACTGCATGGACGTTGGTGTCTCGCGGCTGCTTGTAACCGAACCTTCCGACCTTGTAGCTGGGATTCGTCGGTGTACGCTCGCTAGCGCGTCTCTTCCGCATCCTTTCTACCAGGGGCTCAACATTCCTGGTGCAGTCAATCATTTTCGAGAAAGTGGGCATGTTCAAGTTAATCAACATACCTTTGTACTCGTCGCGCATGCCTTGCAGGCATATTTCGACCATACGACCCTCCAAGACTTCGTCGCTGCACTCCAATGACTTGGCATTGAATTTCTTAATGAAGGCGACGCCTTCCTCGTCTGGCTTTTGGTACATCCGGGAGAGGTGAATGGTGGTGACTCGTTAGTCCATCTGGAAGAACTTCGTATAAAATTTCTTTACCATTTCATCCCATGTCTTGACGGATCCCGCTTCGAGGGCTTTGTACCACTTGTATGCGACAGTTTACAGAGATTTGGGAAATTCGCGCATGAGTAGCCGAGTATCAGCTGCGTACGGGCCCATCATGTCCATCGACCTCATCACGTGCTCGTGGGCGTTCCCACTGACCTCATCAAACTAGTCCCACTTGGGCGATTTGTATCCTGCGGGGTTCGGCATCATATAGACATCCTGCGGAATGGGAGGCGCACTGTCTACCTTGAGGATGACAGTGTCTGCGAAACTCTGGTTGGCGATGATACTGTCAATCCTTTGTTCGAGAGCCGCCATACTAGCGGGTGTTCCTTCGTAAGATGGAGCTGTTGGCCCGAAGCCCGGAATGTAGGGCATACTGGGGTTGTAAGGAGGCGGAGGTGGAGGCCCATGACTTCCTAGGGCTCCGCTTGCATATAGAGATGATGTAGGATATGCAGTGGGGTTCCCTGCTGTCATCAGGGACGAGCCTGATGAGAATGGTGGAGTATGGCTCGCCAGGACGCCTGAGAGAGGAGTCTGAGCAACAGCGACATGCACTATTGAGGTGCCTATTGAGGTGGACACTATCCCTGGTGGGGGCAGTGAAGTTGACAACAATGAGGCAGAAGCCCCTGGGACAATGTTCTGGGCTACCTTTCCCAGAATCGCCATGATTTGAGCAATTTGCTCAGATTGAACTTCCATGGCTCGGGCTTGTGTCTGTATCGTGGATTGGAGAGACTCCAAGGAGGGTTCTCCCTCAGCGACAACCGGAGCCCGAGTATTGGGAGTGGTGTTTAGCAGTCTGTCCTCTCCTGAGGTCTCCTCATGGGAGGGAGACTGGTCTCCGTGACGAATGGCTTGGTCCGAAGACATTATAGGCAAATTTGAGGTTCTTGAAGGTGGATGTTCACGTCGGGTTCACCAAATTGTGTACAAGGAAATCCTCGAGAGATATCCAAGTGTACACCTCAAGTAGGGAATGAGAACACGAAGAGTTGTAGGGTGTGTGTAGGGAGAGAGTAAGCACTTGTAACTGTTTGTGAGAGAGAGACAGTAAGCTATGGCACTGAACCAATGTGTCTTGTGAGTCTTGTGTCGCCACGGGGAGCTAACGATCCTATATATAGTGTGGAAGTGACCGTTGGGGGGTTTAGTGCACCATAAATGGCGGCTTAGTGGTAAAACCCCCAACGACACGTTCGACCGTGTATATAGGAACCGTTACGCATCTGCCCGCAAGTATCGGAGACCATTATGAGATCAGCCGCATTAATGGGACACGTAAGCCTAGGATCTCTCAGTCAGTTACCAGAGGTCACGCGCAAGCTTGGTTGTCGAATGCGCGCGACGGGCCTTACCCTAGCCTCCAAACCACTAAGTCCCTACAAGTCCCGTGTTATGGTGCGCGGGGGCCCTGTCTCGTAGCCCCCACGTGGATCAGCACGGGTGGTGATCCGGTGTGTATGGAGCACAACTAGGTGTGCTGCATGGCTGCCACGTGGCGATGATCTTTCTATCTGGAAGCAGTATCTACAGTTGTCAATCATGTATGCTTGCCCCATGTGTTGGATAGCTCTGTGGGGGTTTTTTCTGTTAATCCCGGTGAAGGTATCCCCCCCGATGTGGCTTCGCTTGCATGCCATGTCATATGTATTCCTCGTTATGGGGTGGCCGGATGTTTTTTTGGTGGACAGTCTTTGCAACCTCATGGTACGTCCTTCTGGGTAAATATGTAGGGGTGCGATCTTCTGTTGATGCGTTGATTAATGCCTCCGTTTGTGTTCCAGTCGGATATTGATCCAATGTTTTGGCTATGTTGGAATTATCAAAATTATTTGGTTACTGCATTGTGTCAAGGTTCTTGTGCTTTTCATTTGGTGGGGAATATGACTTCAGATGGGACGAAAAGTAAACGTGATGGTTTGAATTTGGCTACGCGACTTGGGGGTAGGGCCCCTTGTCGTGGTGGTCGGAAAAGTATATGCAATATGAGTGCTCGCTTTATGTTCTAGTTGATGTTGTCTCTCTGTTCGTTCATTTGTATAATGCCTAATTTGCTGTAGATTGTTAGGGTTTCATTGTTGTTTCCGCAGGTGGACCTGGTCGTGAGAATTTACTGCACGGTCCTCATTCTGGAGGATTGTCTTCCACTCATGCGCTCCCAGGTATGTCCGCTTCCCCTATGTGTCTACACTGTTCATTATGCTGCAGAATTACATGTTTATTATGGTGTCCGCATAGGTGGAGGTAGCGGACGAAATGTGTTGCCTCGATTTGACTCTAGAGGCGTGTCTTCTGGTGATGCGGTGGCATGTAGTCCCACCGACATTTCCGCCGGTTTGGTGGGCGCTGCTCCTGTTGTGCGTCGTGTTGGTCGCAAGCGTTCTCGTGGTACGTGCTTACTGCCAAATGTCGTCGCCTTGGTTTCTCGTACTGCTGTGGTCATGGTTAGATTTGTGAAATTGCTGGGTGTGAATAATTATAATGCTTGAGACTTTGTCTTTTGTAAATTTTGCTTCTTCGCATGTTGAATAATTATAATGCTTTACGTCGTTTTGATGGTGTAATAAGAACGTGCTTCGTCACAGATGGCAACTCTACTGCAGCAGATGTTTCCTCTGGAGTAGCAAGTTCGATTGGCATCGTGCGTGGTGGTGCCCATGTAGGGTTTTGATTTATGGATCGCGCAAACGGAAGCATAATCAAACAAATAACCATGCAAAACCCTCCAAGGATCACAAGTCTAGATGCATAACGATAGTGAAGGTAAGAAATCATAAACACACCTTTGGGTTCTCCTTGATGACTTCAAACGCGAATAGTGTCACGTTCTCTATAGTAGATCCACGCCTAGAGTTGATCCTAGATCTCCAATCTCCTTGGTGCTAGCCCGGAATGAGAGGAGGGTGAAGGAATCACGCAAAACGAGACAAAGAAAGGGGCTCGGCCCTTCCTTTTTCCCGACGGGGTGAGGGGCGGCGGCAAGGAGCGGCGTCGCTCCTTGTTGCTTGCTCTCTCTCTCCTTTGTTCTCTCCCACTCTTGTTATGATCTCTAAAGAGAAATAACTTATGAGGAAGGAAGGAAGGAGGGTCCTTTATATAGTCCAACAACTCCTTGTTAACTACCTAAAGGACTTATTCTAGTCCTACTAGAATTCAATTTAGTCCCTTCCTTGCAAATTAGTCCCTACTAAGTTTGCAAGGGTTTGCAAAGTGATCCTTCTAATTAATTAATCCAATTAATTAATTCCAAATCTAGTACAACTCTATATAGCGTGTGACCCCATAGGTTCTATCTAGTTGGTAGCAACTATTTGCTAACATGGAGCAGTTTCTAGCAAAACATCCATTCTAGCCAACTAATAGAATAGTCATCTAGACAACCTTGTACAAGTAATTGTCTCATCCCTTTGCCTCCATATCCGGATTGGACACGAGACATACAAGTCACACTCGTATATCCAATCCCTAGTTTCTCGATCCATGGAATAGCCTTATTCGTGCAAATAACATCAATATCCTATATATTGATTTATTTGAGTCTGGCCAGACATTCTATAAGCACTATCCTTCGAGTGGCCTAGGATATTTGCTCCCGTTATGTGGGAGGGGCAAATCCTCTCTACGTCCACTACGATCTCTAAGCTTGCTTCTCATTGTATCCAGTACACGCCTTTATAACTACCCAGTCACGGTGTAGCGTTTAACGCTACCAAGATCACAATGATCCACAACTAGAATATCTAGTGACTTCAAGTCTAAGGATGACAATACCATTGTACCCGAGAAGCACTTGTGACTTAACATAACATGTATGTAGCCTTCTCGGTGATGGGTCAATCCAGTGCAACATTCCGTAATGCACACCTATGTGTTGGATCGTGATATCTCCATATCAATCCAACCCCATACTAGTCTATAGATGATTGTCCCATTTAATCATTATACTTGACTAGGGATATTTAAGATAAACAACACGATTGTAAATCTAAGGACTTCATTATATTAAATATCCAATAAATAATAAATGAATTTTCTAGCCAAATACAAATTCATACTAAACTAGATTGCCTCTAGGGCATCTATTCCAACAGTCTCCCACTTGCACTAGAGCCAATCTGGCGCATCTCGTATGCCCATACTCCTAGTGTGCCCTTCATGCTTCCACTGCGTGAGAGGCTTCGTAAGCGGGTCTGACAGATCATAATCTGTAGGAATCTTGCATATCCGAACGTCTCCTCTATCGATAATATCTCGAATCAGATGAAACTTCCTGAGCACATGCTTGGACTTCTGGTGCGATCTGGGTTCCTTTGATTGCGCGATCGCCCCAGTGTTGTCACAGAACAACTCCACTGGATCCGCAATGCTAGGGACCACACCAAGTTCAGAAACAAACTTTCTGATCCAAACAGCCTCCTTTGCTGCGCCATTTGCAGCAATGTACTCAGCCTCTATTGTAGAATCAGCCACCGTCTCTTGCTTGGAACTCTTCCAGCTCACCGCTGCTCCATTCAGGCAAAACACATATGCCGACTGTGATCTAAAGTCATCTCTATCGGTTTGGAAGCTTGCATCAGTGTAACCCCTTACACGCAACTCTTCCTCACCGCCAAACATCAAGAAAGCATCCTTAGTTCTTCTCAAGTACTTTAGGATGTTCTTGACAGCAATCCAGTGACTCTCACCCGGATTGGATTGGTATCTGCTTGTCATACTCAAGGCATATGACACATCTGGTCTAGTACATAACATGGCGTACATGATAGACCCTATGGCCGAGGCATAGGGAATCCTACTCATGCGTTCCTTCTCAATCTCATTGGAAGGCCAACCACTCTTCGAAAGAGTGATTCCATGTGACATGGGCAAGAATCCCTTCTTGGAATCTTGCATGTTGAACCGTTTCAACACCTTGTCAATATATGTACTTTGACTTAGGCCTAGCAACCTCTTAGATCTATCTCTATAGATCTTTATACCGAGTATATAGGCCGCTTCCCCTAAGTCTTTCATTGAGAAACACTTTCCTAGCCAATCTTTCACAGATTGCAGCATGGGAATGTCGTTTCCAATGAGTAGTATGTCATCCACATACAAGACCAGAAAAGCTACAGAGCTCCCACTAACCTTCTTGTAGACACAAGACTCATCTTCGTTTCTGATGAAGCCAAACTCTTTGACCACTTCATCAAAACGTCGATTCCAACTCCTAGAAGCTTGCTTCAATCCATAAATGGATCGTTGCAGCTTACAGACTTTGTTGGCTTGCTTTGGATCCTCAAAACCCTCCGGCTGTATCATATACACGTCCTCGAGGAGATTCCCATAAAGGAATGCTGTTTTGACATCCATCTGCCAAATCTCATAGTCGTAGTATGCTGCAATTGCAAGTAGGATTCAGATGGATTTGGTCATAGCGACTGGTGAAAAGGTTTCATCATAGTCAATACCATGAATCTGTCTGAATCCTTTAGCCACCAATCGGCCCTTATAGGTAATCACATTACCATCCATGTCGATCTTCTTCTTGAAGACCCACTTGCACCCTATGGGCCGCGCCCCATCAGGTGGTTCCACCAAAGTCCATACTTTGTTGGTATACATGGATTCCATCTCCGATCTCATGGCTTCAAGCCACTTCTGCGAGTCTGGGCCATTCATGGCCTCCTCATAGGTAGTAGGCTCATCATCTATGAGCATCGTGTCACCGGAATCAGTTACGAGAAGTCCGTACCTCTCGGGTTCCTGGCGCACTCTACTAGATCTACGAAGCTCTTGTGTTACCTGAACAGGTGGATCCACAACTGCTTGTGATTCCTGTTTATGTTCCATAATTGGTTCAGTGATTTGTGGTTCTTGAACTTCTTCAAGTTCTACATTCCTCCCACTTGCTTCTTTAGAGACGAATTCTCTTTCTAGAAACACGCCGGTCCGAGCAACAAACACTTTGTTCTCGGTTGGATTGTAGAAGTAGTATCCCTTAGTTTCCTTAGGGTACCCCACAAATTTACACTTATCCGATTTAGGCCCTAGCTTGTCTGATTGTAAACGTATTACATAGACATCGCAGCCCCAAATCCTCATGAACGACAGTGTGGGACGCCTCCCACTCCACATCTCATATGGTGTCTTCATGACTGATTTAGATGGAACACGGTTAATGGTGAAAGCTGCACTTAATAGAGCGTAGCCCCAAAATGATAATGGAAGATCGGTTTGACACATCATAGACCGAACCATATCCAATAGGGTTCGATTCCTCCTCTCGGACACGCCATTCCATTGTGGTGTTCCGGGTGGAGTGAGTTGGGACACGATCCCACACTCTCTAAGATAGTCGTCAAACTCTTGGCTCAAGTATTCTCCTCCACGATCCGATCGTAGAGCCTTGATACTTTTGCCAAGTTGCTTCTCTACTTCATTCTTGAATTCTTTGAACACTTCAAAGGATTCGGATTTTGCCCTCATAAGGCACACAAATCCATATCTACTGTAATCATCAGTAAATTTAATGAAGTAGATAACCACCCCTGGCAGGCGTGGCAAATGGCCCACACACATCGGTATGTATGAGCGCCAATTGCTCACTAGTCCTCTCACCTTTGTTATTGAAAGGGGACTTTGTAATTTTTCCCAATAAACAAGCCTCACATGTCTCATATGATTCAAAATCAAATGAGTCTAGCAATCCATCCTTATCGAGTCTAGATACACGTTTCTCATTTATGTGGCCTAAACGACAATGCCATAAATAAGCAGGATTTAAATCATTTATTTTAATCCGCTTGGTAGTAACGTTGTAGACAGGATTGCTTAGATCAAGGACATAAAGTCCATTAATAATTGCGCACTAAAATAGTGAATATTATTCAAATAAAAGGAACAACAATTGTTCTTTATTGAAATAATAAAACATTCCTTGTCCAAACAAGAAATAGAAATAATGTTTCTGCTCATAGCAGGCACAAAATAGCAATTTTAATTCTAAAACTAATCCTGAAGGCAGAGATAGCTCGCACACGCCTATGGCCAACGCAGCAACCTTTGCTCCATTCCCAACGCGCAGATCTACCTCCCCTTTAGCCAATCTTTTACTTCTCTTTAGATCCTGCATATTTCGACAAATATGAGATCCACATCCAGTATCTAATACCCATGATGTAGAGACAGTTAAATTGACATCTACAACAAAAATACCTGGTGGTGGTGGAATCACTATTCCAAGCCTCTTGTCCTCCAGATATTTTGGGCAGTTCCTCCTCCAGTGTCCAGGCTGACTACAGTAGTGACATTCACCCTTAGTCACGACCTTGGCAATGCCACCAACAGGCTTAAGGGTTTGTTCTTTGGACTTGGCAACTGACTTGCCTTTGCCCTTGGAGGAAGAGGCAAACCTTTTGCCCTTTCCTTTCTGCACCATCATAATGGCCTTGCCCTTACCCTTGTTGATGCTCTGTTCAGCCGTCCTCAACATGTTGAGTAAATCTGGCAGTGGTTTAACGATCTCGTTCATGTTATAGTTCATAATGAACTGTCCATAACTCTCGGGCAACGATTGCAACACGAGATCGGTTGCCAACTCTTGGCCGACCGGGAACCCAAGTCGGGCGAGATTCTCCAAGTACCCGATCATTCGGAGTACATGGGGTCCCACCGGGTTCCCTTCTGCCAGATGACATTTGAACAGTGCCTTTGAGACCTCATACCTCTCTACCCTCGCCTGCTCTTGGAAGAGCTGCTTTAGATGTTCGATCATATCGACAGCATTCATGTTTTCGTGTTGCTTCTGAAGCTCAGAAGTCATGGTGCAAAGCATAAGGCAGGCCGCATCATTGGCGTCATCAACACGCTTTTGATACGCCTTTAAGGCAGCAGGTGTCTGGTTCTCTGGACCTTCCGGAACATGCTCCTCTATTGCGTACAGTTTCTTCTCTTGCTTGAGAACAATTCTCAAGTTTCTGTACCAATCAAGAAAGTTGGTTCCAGAGAGCTTGTCCTTCTCAAGGACAGATCGTAGGGAATGTTGTGAACTCGATGAGTTGTTTGCCATTTGGAATTCTACAAAAAGGAAAATACGCAAGTTTTAGTATTTGTGAATTTTTGACTATATTTAATAATGGCTAGTTTATTAAATATAGCTCCCACTATTTTTCTACGGATTAATAACCCTCAAGATATTAATGCGGAAAATATCATTATATTTTCTAGTGGGCCAAGATCCATCTTTTTCATCTCCTTATGAGCTTGCTTTGGCAAGTCACCCATAATTCGACTACTTCTTAGGTAGGAACAATTCCAATTGCATCCCATATGCAACTCTTGGTTCAATCAGGCAAATAACTCCTTATTTATCCATCCATATGGATAATCCCAATTGATTGCCTCTAGGTTTCTTAATCAAATTAATAGCCTAGTTGTGCTCAACCTCTTATCTAAACAATTGCACATTGTTACGTGCCATCGCATTCCATCATTATGAACCAAGTCGCCATGCTTTGGCACGCACGAACTTGATAAATAATGATTATAATGAGTGTTTAAATAACGAGAAGGCAAGAACACAATATTTAAAATTTGAGGGATTTTCAATTCAATTTTAATTGTTTTTGTTGATCAATATCAACTAATCTATCTATTTGAGTTTGGGCACAACTCCAAATAATAGATCCGGGTTGTCTAATTATCTTATTATCCTAATTGCATGCATCATCCATACACCAACCACACAAATAATAAGACAATAAATAAACAACCACAAAACAGAAATTAAACGTGATGTGGATATGGCCTTTTCTAGACTAAGATAATTCCAAGCCAATGGAATTATCTATGAACCCTAAGCAAACACATCTCCATGCGTCTTGATCTTTTGGTCCATCCTTCATAGTCATGTGGAATGCTCCATGCTCCATGCTCCATCTTTTGTGGCTTCTTTGGCTTTGGGCTTCTTTTCTTCAATCTTGGCTAACAATCTACTTTATCTAGCACTAGCTAATATCTATACTAAATAAATTAAATCTCACAAGTTGAGAAAAAAAAATGGCACGCAGGCCATAAAACCCTAATTAATTATTACAATTAATTGATCAGCTCGCAGGCCGTAAAACCAAACCACAAAATTAAACATCCACATCAAACCACTTCCTAAGGCCATATCCAATCACCATGCGATTTGCACATAAACAGTTAAAATCCAATTTTAACGAGCTTGGTCAATTTTAATTGATTTTAGGATTTCTAGGGTTAAAACGGTCCATGGGCCCAACAATCCAATTGCCCGGGCCCAAAGAAAGTGAACCATAAGGCCCTAGGGCCGGCCCGGCCCAAAACCCGCAAGCTAGGCCCGCGGGTTAGGGCCGCCCGGCCCCTTAGGGCGCCAATCTTGGGCGGCAAGCAAGGGGGGCGGTTCCCTAGGGGGCCGAACCTCCTTATGGAGGTTGTTTCCAAAACAACCTCCTTGCTTGGAGCCCAAGTTTGGTTGTTTCCTTGTTTTGGGATAACTCCTTCTTCCCCAAGGATGCCCAAACCCTAGCTCTAAGATCCTAAAATTTCTCAAACTCACCAATTCATGCATCCAATGCAAAATTGGGTCTTGTTACGATCTAATTATTGACAAATTGCATCCCATGCTTGATTTGTCTTGTTTTACGCGATAATCAACAAATTAAGGTGTAAAACAACAAGAATGTAACACATAAACTACGTTTATGCTCTATGACCTGTGGCTCTGATACCACTGTAGGGTTTTGATTCATGGATCGCGCAAACGGAAGCATAATCAATCAAATAACCATGCAAAACCCTCCAAGGATCACAAGTCTAGATGCATAACGATAGTGAAGGTAAGAAATCATAAACACACCTTTGGGTTCTCCTTGATGACTTCAAACGCGAATAGTGTCACGTTCTCTATAGTTGATCCACGCCTAGAGTTGATCCTAGATCTCCAATCTCCTTGGTGCTAGCCCGGAATGAGAGGAGGGTGAAGGAATCACGCAAAACGAGACAAAGAAAGGGGCTCGGCCCTTCCTTTTGCCCGACGGGGTGAGGGGCGGCGGCAAGGAGCGGCGTCGCTCCTTGTTGCTTGCTCTCTCTCTCCTTTGTTCTCTCCCACTCTTGTTATGATCTCTAAAGAGAAATAACTTATGAGGAAGGAAGGAAGGAGGGTCCTTTATATAGTCCAACAACTCCTTGTTAACTACCTAAAGGACTTATTCTAGTCCTACTAGAATTCAATTTAGTCCCTTCCTTGCAAATTAGTCCCTACTAAGTTTGCAAGGGTTTGCAAAGTGATCCTTCTAATTAATTAATCCAATTAATTAATTTCAAATCTAGTACAACTCTATATAGCGTGTGACCCCATAGGTTCTATCTAGTTGGTAGCAACTATTTGCTAACATGGAGCGGTTTCTAGCAAAACATCCATTCTAGCCAACTAATAGAATAGTCATCTAGACAACCTTGTACAAGTAATTGTCTCATCCCTTTGCCTCCATATCCGGATTGGACACGAGACATACAAGTCACACTCGTATATCCAATCCCTAGTTTCTCGATCCATGGAATAGCCTTATTCGTGCAAATAACATCAATATCCTATATATTGATTTATTTGAGTCTGGCCAGACATTCTATAAGCACTATCCTTCGAGTGGCCTAGGATATTTGCTCCCGTTATGTGGGAGGGGCAAATCCTCTCTACGTCCACTACGATCTCTAAGCTTGCTTCTCATTGTATCCAGTACACGCCTTTATAACTACCAAGTCACGGTGTAGCGTTTAACGCTACCAAGATCACAATGATCCACAACTAGAATATCTAGTGACTTCAAGTCTAAGGATGACAATACCATTGTACCCGAGAAGCACTTGTGACTTAACATAACATGTATGTAGCCTTCTCGGTGATGGGTCAATCCAGTGCAACATTCCGTAATGCACACCTATGTGTTGGATCGTGATATCTCCATATCAATCCAACCCCATACTAGTCTATAGATGATTGTCCCATTTAATCATTATACTTGACTAGGGATATTTAAGATAAACAACACGATTGTAAATCTAAGGACTTCATTATATTAAATATCCAATAAATAATAAATGAATTTTCTAGCCAAATACAAATTCATACTAAACTAGATTGCCTCTAGGGCATCTATTCCAACAGCGCATTCACACCCTGGGGTTGCTGGTTAACTTCCTGCTGGCTTTAACTCTTTGGTTCGTTCGCAGTTTCCCTTTTCGCGTCCCACGCCTTCGCTGTTGTCTGCTGATGGTTCTTCCGCTGACATTACCGTGGGTATCGTGTGCGATGCTCCTGTTCGCGTAGTGTTGGTTGCAAGCATCCCCGTGGTACGTGCTTACCGCCAAATGGCATCCCATTGGTTTCTGGTACTGCTGTGGTCATGGTTAGTGTAAGTTCAACTCAGTTTCAAATACTTGAAATAGCTAGTTTATTTCAAGGCCTTGAAACAGCTTTCAAAGCCTTGAAACTGACTGTGCTTTATATGTATGAACTTAGGGGGAGTTTCTGATCTTGATTCAACTCCTAAACCCTTGCGTTTGATTAGTTGTTACTTGATGATGAAAGACAAAGTATTTTGACACATTTAACAATACTTAATCCATCTGTTTGACTTAGTTTTGCAGGGAAATTTTGTTTCCTATTTTACAGGATCTATTTCCTAACCTGAGTTTTGCAGGAAAGGAAACTCTGTGGTGAGTTGATTCTGTGATCAATTTGATGTGTTTGGAAGTTTCCCAACATGTATTTATACAATATCAAATCAGTATCATTGAAGATACTTAGCAACTATCCGTTGGAGAAGCTGTTAGAGAAGTCAAAGCTGAAGCTACAAAATAGGAAAGTTTGTTAAGAGAAGATCTTGAAGATCTGTAATTCAATCTGATCTATAAAAGAGGGAAAGCTGAAGCAATACAACGAGAAAATAAAATTAGACACTCAAAAACATTCAAGGATTGACAAGCAACAAAGAAACAGATTCATTTAACCCAATGCAAGCATCTGAAGAACACTGCATACTCACTGCAGATTCAATTCTAGTGTTCTTTTATTCTGAACTTAATTTGTATATCATTTTGATAATACTTCTAGTTCTTATTCTCAAGGATTGTTCAAGGTTAACAATAGAGAATTGCTAGTTAATCAGATAGCTAGAGCAGGTACTAGTTAGGTTAGTGAGAACCACAAGATGTAACAGAGTAAGGCATCGCTCTGTGCTTGAGATCTAGGGCTTAGCTGTTGGTTAATAAGAATTGAGTTGAAAATCCTGCAGCGAGAAGATCCCTGAGGTAGAGACGTCGGTCCAAGTGAATGAACTCTATATATCTTGTGTCTCTTGCATTTACTTTTCAGTTCCATACTTAGTTCTTTTGCATCATACAAAACAGTTTCATTTCAAGGGGTTGAATCTCATTTCAAGGCCTTGAAACAAGATTTATCTTTTTATACTTCAACTGTTTTCATTCCAAGGGCTTGAAACTAATTTCAAGGCCTTGAATCACTCTTCACTCATTACAATTCTTTTTGAAACCACTTATCTTACAAATTTAGCAAAAGTTGGCATACTCTATTCAACCCCCCCTTCTAGAGTACTGATCGTGTAGTTCTACATATTGTACACCCCTTCAATTGGTATCAGAGCTTGTATCGCTGCATAGATTTAACCATCTTGTGATTATGAGTACGGTAGGTGATGGTGGTTCCTCTCAAGGAAGAGCTGCTAACGGACCTTCTCTAGTCTGTGAAGACAATTTTTTTTCACTAGAAAGCTTTGATGAAAATGTTCATCATTGATCAAGATATAGAGCTTTGGACTATCATTCACAATGGTCCTCACACTTTCTACACAGAGAAAGATGGGATTAAAACTCCCAAACCTGAAGACCCACTCTCTGCTTTTGAGTTAGAACTATTTTCCGAAAATTATAAAGCTATGAATCTCTTATATTGTGCTTTGAGTGCAGATGGGTTCAGCAGGATCTCAAGTTGCAAGACTGCCAAGGAGATCTGGGATAAGCTTGTGGTGACTTTTAAAGGAACCATCCAAGTCAAGCAAACAAAGATTAACATATATCTCAGGAAATATGAGCTATTCGGAATGGAGATGAATCAATCAGAGACATGTTCAAAAGATTCACTGACATTGTCAACAATCATGATTCATTGGAAAAATACATTTCCAATGAAGAAAAGGTTAGAAATATTTTGAGAAGTCTTCCGAAGGCTAAATGGGAACCAAAGACTACTACTATTGAGGAAGCTCAAGTTCTTTCATCACTTCAACTTGATGACCTGTAAGGAAAGCTCCTTACACATGAAATATCCATGAACGAAGTTGATGGAGAATTACCAAAGGTGTCAAGAACCTAGCTCTCAAGGAAAAGAAGAATGAGCCATCTCAAAGCCTTGAAACTGAAGATGATGATGAAGATCCTATTGCTTTGATTTCCAAAACCTTGACCAGAATTCTCAAAATGAAAAAGAACTTTGAAAACGAGGACTTCAGCAGAGTTAGACACAGATCCACCAGTAGCAATGACTACAAAGGTAAATCTTCTTCACATGATAATAAGCCTAAATTCATGAATTGCTTTGAGTGTGGTGATGCAGGACATTTGATCAGAGATTGTCCACACAAAAGAGAAAAAAATTTCAAAAGAAATATCACGATAGAAGAAAGAAAGCTATGATAGCTTCCTGGAGTGATTCAGAAACCTCCAGTGACTCTAAATCCAAAGAAGAATATGCAAAACTATGCTTTACGGCCAAGCATGATGAAAGTTCTGAAAAGAACATTGTGGTAATGATAAACTTCTTGATTTCAAAACCAATAGAAAGCCCTCTCTGATTATCTTAGAAAAATGCTTTTAAATGAAGAGGACTATTTGAAAGAGATTAGAGTTTTGAAAGAAAAAGTTCATGAGAAAGCAAAAGAAAACTTGTATCTTGTCTGAATCAGAACCTTGAAATTTCTCACAAGAAAACTGACAGTGATTTCAAGGCCTTGAAAACCAGTTTCAAAGCCTTGAAAACACAAGTCAAGGAATTAGTCAATGAGAACTCTTCTCTGAGTGACTGTATTGTTAATATAAGACATCAAGTTGATTAATTGGATAAAAAAAGACTACTCTAACAAAGAAACTTCAAGAATCTGAATCAATCAAAATAAAAATTGCAGACTCAAAACACAACTTGAACTTCATTCTTGGAGGTAGCTTAAAGTCTGTTCACAAAAATGGTATTGGATACAATCCAAATTTTCCCAAAAAGAACAATACCAGATTTGTGAAAGCTAGAGCAAAACATCTCCTAAATGCCATTACTGCAATAAGATTGGTCATGTTAAGATGACTTGTCCTTTTAGAAGAAGAGACCCTCACATAATGAGGAATACTTTTCCCTTGCAACTCAAATGATAAGTTAGACAGATCTGGGTTCCTAAAAGGGTTAGACCACCCAACATGGTTGACCCTGAATATAAATCTAAATTTCACACTTGGTCTAACAGCTGGGTAAGGCAGTGGATGGTGTTTGCAGGTTGTCACCAAGACCAAAGAACAAAAATGGTTTATGGATAGTGGTTGCTCAAGACATATGAGTGGAAATAGATATTTTTTCTCAGAATTGAAGGAGCAATCTGAAGGTTCAATTACACTTGGTGACAAAGGAAAATGCAACATTCTTGGTATTGGTAAAGTTGGTACAAATTCTGAAAATTCCATTTCTGATGTATATCTAGTTGATGGTTTGAAGTTTAACTTGCTTAGTGTATCTCAGCTTTGTGATAATGGTAATAAGGTTATTTTTGACAAAGAGAAATGTGTGATGAACGATTAGAAATCTGGAAATTGCATCCTCACTGCCTCTAGGTCAAACAATGTCTATACTTTTCAAACTAACAAAGTTGCAGGAGAAAACTTGAAGTGTCTTAAGGCCTTGAAAGAAGATTCAAAGCTTTTGCATAGAAAGTTGGGACACATTAGCTTGCATACCTTGAACAAGCTAGTTTCCAAGAACTTAGTAAGAGGTCTACCCTCTATCAATTTCAAAGATGAAGAAGTATGCAAGGCATGTGCACAAGGCAAGCAAACTAGAAGCTCATTCAAACCAAGGAACTTTGTAAGTACTACTAGACCCATTGAATTACTGCATATAGATCTCTGTGGTCCTATGAGAATTCCAACTCCAAAGGTTAAGAAGTACATGCTTGTTATAGTAGGCGATTTTTCTAGATATACTTGGGTTATGTTTCTTATAGAAAAATCTGAAGCTCTCACTGAATTTCCAAAGCTTTCTAGAGAACTTAAAACCTTGAAAATCCTACCTATTGCTTCAATCAGAAGTGATCATGTTAGAGAGTTTGATAAACTTGAGTTTGATGTATTATATTCTAAGCATGGTATCTCTCACAACTTTTCTGCTGAACTCCTCAACAGAATGGATTTGTTGAAAGAAAGAACAGGACTCTTGAAAACATGTCAAGAACAATGCTTCTGGAAAACAGATTGCCAAAATATTATTGGGCAGAAGTTGTGAATACAGCAAACTACATTCTTAACAGGTTCTTGATCAGACCTATTATGAAGAATACCCCTTATGAGCTGTTCAAAGGAAGAAAAACAAATATTTCTTACTTCAAACTATTGGTTTTACTTGCTTAGTTCACAATAATGGTAAGGACAATCTTGGTAAGTTTGATGCAAGAAGTGATGAAGGTATTTTTCTTGGTTATTCACAGACAAGCAAAGCCTATAGAGTTTACAATAAGAGAACCAAACTTGTTGAAGAAAGCATTCATGTTATATTTGATGAAAGCTATGATGGTTCTTTGAGTGATGGTTTTGTAGATCTTAATATGAACAAGCATGATTCAGATACTGAAGAAGAATACTCAAAAGGTTCCAAGGAAATGTTACAGGAACAAAGAAGGCATTTTTAAGGCCTTGAAACTGAGGTTCAAAGCCTTGAAACAGAATCTCCAGATAAGACACTAGATCAAGCTACTACTTCAAGTTCTCAAGGACTTGAAAAACAAATTGGAGAGCCTAAGCCTTGGACACCAAGGAAGAGATTCAAATATCTCTCATCTCATCCTAATGATAACATTATTTCTGATCCAACCACTAGTACACCAACCAGATCACAGTCGAAGAATCTTTGTGCTTTTAATGATTTTATCTCTCTTGTAGAACCTAAAACTGTGAAGGAAGCATTACAAGAAGTAAACTGGATTATAGCTATGCAAAGTGAACTCAATGAGTTTGAAAGGAACAAGGTTTGGAATCTAGTTCCTCCACCAAGAAATCTGTCTGTCATTGGCACCTGATGGGTATTCAGAAACAAGTTAGATGACCCATTCAGAAACAAGTTAGATGAGAATCGAAAGGTAATTAGGAACAAAGCTAGATTGGTATCTCAAGGCTACAATCAAGAAGAAGGTATTGACTATGAAGAAACTTTTGCTCCTGTTGCCAGGTTAGAAGCAATTAGAATACTACTTGCATTTCCATCTCATAAGACATGAAACTCTTTCAAATTGATGTGAAGTGTGCTTTTTTAAATGACTATTTGCAAGAAGAAGTTTATGTTGCCAACCTCCGGGTTTTGAAAATGACAAGTTTCCAAATCATGTTTACAAACTTGACAAGGCTCTTTATGGTTTGAAACAAGCTCCAAGGGCTTGGTATGAAATATTGTCAAAATTTATACTGGAAAATGATTTCAAAAGAGGATTAGTAGATAAGACCCTTTTTTATAAAGACCAATGAGAAAGACATGCTTTTAGTTCAAATTTATGTTGATGATATTCTGTTTGGAGCTACTAATGATCTTCTCTGCAAGGAATTCTCAAGTCTTATGAGCAGGGAATTTGAAATGAGCTTGATGGGAGAATGGACCTTCTTTCTTGGGCTTCAAATTCATCAGATGAAGAAAGGCATATTCCTACATCAAAGCAAGTACACATGAGATTTGCTAAACAAGTATAATATGTCTCAATTCAAAGAGATCAAGACGCACATGAGTTCTACATTGTATTTAGACAAAGATGAATCTGGTAAGAGTGTGAATGTGAAAGAGTATAGAGTTATGATTGAATCATTACTCTACCTCACAGCTAGTGGACCAGATATCATGTTCAGTGTTTGCGTGTGTGCTAGATTTCAAGCTGGTCCTAAAGAATCACACTTGAATACAGTTAAGATAATATTTAGATATCTCAATGGTACCAAAGACTTAGGGATTTGGTATCCTAAACAATCTAACTTTTCTTTGTGTGGCTATCCAGATGCTGACTTTGCAGGATATAAAATTTATAAAAAGAGTACATCAGGATGCTGTCAATTTCTTGGATCATCTTTAATCAGGTGGAATTCAAAGAAGCAAAACTCAGTTGCACTATTAACAGTAAGATGAATACATAGCAGCTGGAGCTTGTTGTTCATAAGTGTTACAGATAGCACAAAAAATGAGAGACCTTGGATTTGATTTCAGAGATATACCTATCAAGTGTGACAACACAAGTTCAATATCAATTACAAAGAAGCTAGTTCAGCATTCAAGAACAAAGCACATTGATGTTAGACATCACTTCATTAGAGATCATGCTGGAACATGTGATATTGTTCTTGAATTTGTTTCTACTAACATGCAATTTGCAGATATCTTCACTAAACCATTGCCAGATGAAAGATTCTCAGCCTTAAGATTGGAATTGGGCATGCTAAATAAATAAGCATTGGTTTAGGGGGAGAATCAGGTAAGTATTATGTGTTTCAAAGGTTTGAACTGATTTTCAAAGCCTTGAAATCTTTTCAAATCTTTGAGTGTATGTGCTTTAACCATGTAGCTTTTCAAGGCCTTGAAATTCATTCCAAAGCCTTGAAAATAAGACTGTATGCTAGTTACTCAATAAGTTGGATCTTTCAATTTTGGGTGTTATCTTTGTAGATAATTGCTCAATATTGCCCCTCAATTTTCAAATACCCCATTTCAGCAAAAATAGCATTATATCATTTATTTCCAACGACACGCACAATTTTTGAATCTTTTTGATTCGGCATATCTTCAAAGATTATGAAGAATATTTAGTCTCATTTTCAAACTGAAACTCTTTTCTATTTATCTCCTTTCTTTCTCTCATTCGCATATATCATACCACTCTATTCTTCTCCCCGAACCCTAATGAGCACTAGAAGAGCCTCTGAGAGTATAAATATGTCTAGTGGTTCATAGGCTGGCACAGAGAAGAAAAGAAAGACCCCTGTGGAAGAGGTTCAGATGACAGTGGAGTCTACTCAAGAAAAATAGAAAGGGATTCAGATTGGTAGCCCTAAGAAGGTGAAGAAGAAGGCTGCAAAGCAGACAAGGGAAAAGGAAAAGAAAAGATCTACATTCAAGGCTCGGATTCAGATGCAATCTCAAGTTCATATGAAACCTATCATATTTCAAAGAAGGGGCAGAAAGGAGAAAGAACTTCAAGAAGCTGAGTGAGAATCTAGCATGGAAACTGAAAGAAAAGATCATAAGAAAAAATCTTCAGTGATTAAGAAAAGGAATTTTGTAAAGAAGAAACTGAAACAGGGAAGGAAGGCATTAGAAGGTTTAACCTTCCTGTTCAACAGTGTGATCAAGACCATAAGCTCAATCATTGAGGAAGTAGATGTGGCTCAACAGGAAGAAGAACATAATGATGATGATGAGGGAAATAGTCATGAAGAAGATGCAAAGCAGCAAGGAGATGAAGACCCAACCCATTAACTCTTGCCTACTCTTTTTTTTCTTTTTCAAGGCCTTGAAATCCTTTTCAAAGTCTTGAAAATTTTGTCTTTTCAAATAGTCTTTCAATTTTTTTTTTTTTTCGAAAACTCTGATCCAACATCTTCTCATTCTTTTTTGATGAAAGTCAAAATGGGGGAGAAATTTAGGTTTTTATTTGCTTACTAGGAGACTGACCCTGGTTTTTGGTCAGTAGAATTATCTGAAATTTGATGTTATGCGCTATTTTCAGTAAGTTAATAAGTTGAATTTCTTTTGGATATGATGTGCTATAGTTTATTATACTATGTGCTAATGAGTAGTTTTTGCAGAAACTTAGTACCAAACATATTGTGATTTTGTCTTTCATCAAGGGGGAGATTGTAGATTCAACTCAGTTTCAAAGACTTGAAATAGCCCGTCTATTTCAAGGCCATGAAACAACTTTCAAAGCCTTGAAACTGACTGTGCTTTATATGCAGAACTTAGGGGGAATTTGTGATCTTGATTCAACTCCTAAAAAAATGCGCTTGATTAGTTGTTACTTGAAAGACAAATTATTTTGACACATTTAACAGTATTTAATCCAATGTTTGACTTAGCTTTGCAGGTAAATTTTGTTTCCTATTTTACAGGATCTATTTCCTAACCTGAGTTTTGTCGGAAAGGAAACTCTGTGATGAATTGATTCTGTGACCAATTTGATGTGTTTGGAAGTTTCCCAAAATGTATTTATACAATATCAAATCAATATCATTGAAGATACTGAGTAACTATCCGTTGGACGTTGGAGAAGCTGTTAGAGAAGTCAAAGTTGAATCAACAAAATAGGGAAGTTTGTTAAGAGAAGATCTGCAATTCAAACTGCTCTATGAAAAAGGGAAAGCTAAGCAATACAACGAGACAATCAACAGAGACACTCAAAAACATTCAGGGTATTGACAAGCAATAAAAAGCAGATTCATTTCTCTCAAACCAACCATCTGAAGAACATTGCATACTCACTACAGATTCAGTTCTAGTGTTCTTCTATTCTGAACTTCATTTGTATATCATTTTGATAATACTTCTAGTTCTTATTCTCAACGATTGTTCAAGGTGAACAATAGAGAATTCTTAGTTAATCAGATAGCTAGAGCACGTACTAGATAGGTTAGTCAGAACCACAAGTTGTAACAGAGTAAGGTATCTCTCTGTGCTTGAGATCTAGGGCTTAGCTGTTGATTAATATGAATTGAGTTGAAAATTCTGCAGGGAGAAGATCCATGAGGTTGAGACGTAGGTCCAAGTGGACTGAACACTGTATATCTTGTGTCTCTTGCAATTTTTTCAGTTCCATACTTAGTTCTTTTGCAGCATACAAAACAGTTTCATTTCAAGGGTTTGAATCTCATTTCAAGGACTTGAAACAATACTTATCTTTTTATACTTCAACTTTTTTCATTCCAAGGGCTTGAAAATCATTTCAAGGCCTTGAACCACTCTTCACTCATTACAATTCTTTTTGAAATCACTCTTCTTGCAAGTTTAACAAAAGTTGGCATACTCTATTCAACCCCCCTTCTAGAGTATTGATCTTGTATTTCTACCTACTCTACACCCATTCAGTTAGATGTGTGAAATTTTTGGGTGTGAATATGTCTAATGTTGATACTTTGTTTTTTGTTAATTGTGCTTGGTTGTATGTTGAATAATTATAATGCTTTACACGGTTTCTATAGTGTAACAAGAACGTGGTAGGTCACAGCTGGTAGCTCTGCTGTACAAGATGTTTCCTCTGGAGTAGCATCTCCGAAGGGCCGCGTGCGCAGTGGTGCGCATTCACACCCTACGGTTGAAAGTCGACCTCCTGATGGCGTTAACTCCTTTGTTCGTTCGCAGTGGCTGATTTGCGTGCCACACAGTCTCTCTTGTCTACTAATGGCTCTTCCACTGCTGTTACCGCGTGTCCAGGTGCGCAAGCCATTTCTAGTAGGGTAGCCATGCCTGTCGGTGCTTTGGTTAGCAGCATGTGCCCATGCATCAATACAGGTGCGCGGTATTGTTTTAATCTTTTTTACTATCAACCATGTCTATCCACCCATCTTTTATTTCTTGGTTAACAAGTGCTGAAACAAGTGTTTGTGCATGGGGGGGGGGTTGCCTCTTATGTGTGTACAAATTCGTTATTGGTGAAAACATGTGGTTGTGATTTCTCCGTGCTAATGTCATGATATATATATATATTTGTTAGTGCAAATTCTGCACGTTCTTTTACTGAGTGTTGGTCTGCACTAATTACCCCGATGTTTTCTGTGACGTAGAAATACCGTTGTTTGTAGTGTACATGATAAACCAATTGTCTGCGGAGACGGGCATCACAGTTTCAGTGCGTTGCCTACGCCTGATTATGGTACGCACCTACTTCTCCTGCGGTAAAAAGCGTAGCACCGGTGCCTAGGGAAGCTGCCATTGATTCGAGCATTGGTTTGGATGCATATTCTCCTCCGCGTGGGACTTTTTTTCCCACACCAGCTACTTTTTCAGCCTTCGCTGCCGTCCGTGATTTTGCTCTTTGATTTGTGAATTTCCTGTGACATTTTTGTAATAACTGCTGTTGTTGTGCTCGTTCTTCTTGGTTGCCTTTGTGGAATGACGTTGTTGCCCTTGGGGTCCTCCCGCCATTTTAGCTTTACAGTTTATTTCTAATGGGTTGGGAAGTTTTGTTGTAATTACGTATTCTCCCGCAATTATCCTGTCATATTTGTTCCCAAATTGCTTGATGTCCATATTTGGTTGGTTTCATCACATGCTGTCATTGAAGTTGTTGTGGAGGTTTACAGCCTAACGGTTCTAGTTGGTCATGGTTATTATTTCCTTATGCGTTTCTTGTAAATGTTTTTGGTTGTCAATTTTTCGCATTGCTGTCATCATGAATAGATATGTCTGTGCTAATACTGTTTGTTCTTCTCCTGAATGTACTAATATTGTCCATTATTATGACTGATACGCGTTGTGTTGTAGAAATTCCATTTGTTGATAGTGTACACGATGGAACAAGTCTCGGTGGAGGCGAATGTTGCAGTTCCAGTGTCTTGAGTAGCCCTGACCGTGTTATTCCTTCTATTTCTGTTACGGTGCGTAGCACTGCACCTGTGTCTAGGGAAGCTGTTGTTTATTTCAGAGGTTGTCGAATATACGTGTGTCCCTGTTGGCTGCAACCTCTGCAACTTCTTCGACTACTTCCGGTGGCTCTGCTGGACCAGATGTTTCCTCTGAAGTAGCAGCTCCAGGAGCCTCGTGCGCAGTGGTGCGCATTCACACCCTAGGGTTGCTAGTGGACCTCCTACTGGCGTTAACTCCTTTGTTCGTTCGCAGTTTCTATTTTCGCGTGCCACGCAGTCGCTGCTGTCTACTGATGGTTCTCCCACTCCTGTTACCGTGTGTCCGGGTGCGCAATCCATTTCTAGTTGGGCAGCCGTGCCTTTCGGTGTTGTGGCTAGCAGCACGTGCCCAGGCATCAATACAGGTGCGCGGTATTGTTTTAATCGTTTTTCTGTCAACCATATTTATCCATCCGTATTTTATTTCTTGGTTAACAAGTGCTGAAACAAGTGTTTGTGCATGGGGGGTTGCCTCTTATGTGTGTACAAATTTGTCATTGGTGAAACTATGTGGTTGTGATTTTTCCGCGTTAATGTCATGATAAATATATTTTTTAGTGCGAATGCTGCACTTACTTTTACTGAGTGGGTGGTCTGAGCTAATTACCCTGATGTTTTCTGTGATGTAGAAATCCCATTGGTTTATAGTGTAGATGATAGACCAATTTTCTGCGGAGACGGGCGTCACAGTTTCAGTGCGTTGCCTAAACCTGATCATGGTACGCCGCCTACTTCTCATGCGGCGCAAATCATAGCACCGGTGCCTAGGGAAGCTGTCGTTGATTCGAGCATTGGTTCGGATGCATCTGCTCCTCCGCGTGGCATGCATTCGCAATTGGTTATGAAGACTTTTTTTCCCGCACCAGCTAGTTTTTCTGCCATCGCTGCTGTTCGTGATTTTGCTCCTTGATTTGTGAATTGCCTGTGGTATTTTTGTAATGACTGCTGTTGTAGTGTTCGTTCTTATGGGATGCCTTTGTGGAATGACGCTGTTGATCTTGGGGTCCTCCTGCCATTTTAGCTTTACGGGTTGTTTCTAATGGGTTGGGAAGTTTTGGTGTAATTTCGTATTCTCCTGCAATTTTCCTGTCATTATTTGTTCCCAAATTGCATGATGTCCATATTTGGTTGATTCCATCACATGTTGTCATTGAGGTTGCTGGGGAGGTTTACAGCCTAATGGTTATGGTTGGTCCTGGTGATTATTTCTTTGTGCGTTTCTGGTAAATGTATTTGGTTGTCAATTTTTCAGATTGCTGTCATGATGTATACATATGTTTGTGCTAATACTGTTTTTTCTTCTCCTGACTGTGCTAATATTGTCCGTTCTTCTAACTGATACGCGTTGTGTTGCAGAAATTCCGTTTATTGATAGTATACACAATGGAAGAAGTCCCGGTGGAGGTGAACATTGCAGTTCCAGTGTCTTGATTACCCCCGACCGTGTTATGCCTTCTACTTCTACTATGAAGCGTAGAATTGCACCTGTCTATAGGGAAGCTGTTGTTGATTCGAGAAGTTGTTCGAATATACGTGTGTCCTAGTTGGCTGCAACCTCTGCGAGTTCTTCGTCTATTTCCGATTCAAAATGCGGTCACGTGGATCCCCCACCTGCGCATCAAGCTTCGTCCTCCGAAACTGCTGGGTGTGAGGGTGTCGCCGGTCCAACAGGTGCACGAAAGATACCTTGTAATGGCATATGTCGTTTTCTTTCTTACGCATTATTTGGATGGTCTGGTTTAATAATCTGTTATATGTAACTGGAATTTGAATTTTTTTCAGGTAAATGGACAAGAAAGAAATGGGAGAGGGATCCTCCTTCGCCACCGCAAGCGTCAAGTGTATTGTTCCCACCTCGTAGATGCCCAGATTGTGGCGCAATGTTACTTATGCACGAACCAAAGGGGTTCTGCTGCAGCGCGGGAAAAATCATTCTTGATCCTCATGAAATTTTAGAAGATCTTGCTAAGCTTTTGTTATCAGATGATTATTTTGCAAAGGGTCTTGTTTTCTTTCACGTATTTGGGGGTTAAGTTAGACTAGAGCACAACGAAGCAAAGTCGAGGTATATGTACTTTCCGTGCTCAAGGACAAGTGTACCATTATATAATTCATCTTAATCATGGCGGTGCTGTGCCCCGATATCTGCAACTTTACTTCTATGATCCCGAATATCAACTCCAACGTCGGATTGAAGCTTTAGATAATATGGACGCAACAGCTATAAATCGGTTGACTGAAATATTGCGCAGTAATCCTTATAATGAGTGTTTTCGTGCGATCCAAGAATATGTGGTTCATTCTTCGTGTGATGTTATTATCAAGTCTAACCCAGGGCTAGACCAACCCCAGTATAACTTGCCAACTTCAGATCAGGTTGCGGGAATCTGAACAGATGATGAGTGTACGTCTGAGTCATATTCTCGTGACGTCTTGGTCCAGCGCCGGAGTGGTCACAGCCAGCATGTCAAGTATCATCTCAGTTTCTATGATCCGTTGCAATACACTCTTATGATTCCCTGCGGTGAACCTGGCTGGGCAGTAGGGATCGAGAAAAGCCTCCCAAAAAAAGCGCGTGTTGGTGGGTCAACATCTGAGGGCGATACAAATATAGACGGTACGTTACTTAGATTGCATGTGTCACTGTATACGTGCATATAGAATGTTTTTTCAAAATGTTTTATATTGTTGGCAGGAGTAAATTTTTCGGAATCCAGCAGTCCCACTGTCAGCGGTCGTCAATATTAATACTATCGTTTTCATATTCGAAGTCAGGATGAGTCTATGTACTTCTTTTTGGTAGGCTCCTGCAACATTTTATTGTTGACATGTACATCAAAATTGAATCTGCCAGGTTAGATTTCTTCCGATATCGACAGAGTGTAATCAGGGCTGAGTTATACCGGGGCATACTTGATAGTATTGCCGTTGGCGAGAAAAAGCCCGATAAGGTAGGCCAGCCAGTTGTTTTGCCTCCTTCATTTATTGGCGGGCCACATGATATGAAGCGCCGATATCAGGATGCATTGGCCCTTGTGCGCCAATTTGGAAAACCCGGTTATTTCCTCACTATGACGTGTAATCCAAACTGGGCGGAAATTAAAGCAGAGCTTGGTCTACAGGAGATAGCACAAAATTGTCCAAACCTTATTGCAAGGATTTTTGCGCTAAAATAGTGGAATTGAAGCATGATGTGATTAATAAGGAAGTGCTTGGTCTCATTGCTACGTATACTTATATTGTTGAGTATCAGAAGAGAGGGCTTCCTCATGCATATTTTTTGCTGATTCTTAAGAGGTTTGCTAAGCTCTTAAGGCCCGATCAATTTGACAAGTATATTTTCTCTCAATTACCTGATAAAGGTGCGAACCTTCACTTGTACATCGCTGTTGTGAAGCACATGATGCATGGTCCTTGTGGCCTTTATAACCGTAAAAGCCCCTGTATGCGCCCGCCCCACGGTTGCAAGAACAGATATCCGGAAAATTTATGTGATATAACAGGTAGTGGTGACAATGCATTTCCTCATTATCAACGAAAAAACAATCGGGGGACAACAGCTTTTAGAGGTGTTCCACTTGATAATAGATGGGTTGTGCCGTATAATCCTTGCTTGTTAACGAAATATGATTGTCATATGAATGTTGAGATATGTTTCACAATTAAGGCCATCAAATATTTGTACAAGTATATTTACAAGGGTCATGACAAAGTTGCTTTCTAGGTGGTGGGAAACGGTGAAACTGTGGTTAATGAGATTAAGGCTTATCAGTCTGGCCGGTCGATTTCTCCTCCAGAAGCTGCTTGCCGAATATTTGAATTTCCCATGAATGAAATGTTTTCACATGTTATGTCTTTACAATTTCATTTACCAGGTATGCAATCTGTGTCATTCAACACTCACCGAGAGTTTGGAATCCATTGATGTAAATGAGAAGCTTCAGAGGTCAATGTTGACTGAATACTTCGTTACGAACAAACGAGACAAAGGTGCAAAACAGTGGTTATACAGTGAATTCCTTGAACACTATACATGGGATAGTCAGGCGAGAGTATGGAATCCACGCAAGCGAGGTGGTACTATAGGTCGCATTATAGCTGTAAATCCTGCTGAGGGAGACCGTTTTTTCTTGCGAGTGGTTTTGACCCACGTACAAGGTGCCGAGTCTTTCAAGGATCTATTGACTGTAAATAACCATCAGTGTGGTTCATACCGAGAGGCTGCTCAACGTCTCGACTTGCTTGAGAAAGACACAACCATGGAAGATTGCTTGGAGGAGGCCACCACTTTTCAAATGCCTTACACTCTTTTTCGGCTGTTTACAACTATTCGTACATTTTGCCAGCCTTCGGATCCTCGGTCGCTGTGGGATCGATTATTTCCTTCCCTTTCAGACGAATCTTGTAGAGACAAACATGCAGGTGAGAGCCAGGTTTTGTCCAAGATATTGAGGGTTGTCGGCATGTTCCTCGAGTCTCTGTGGAAACATCTGACAGAGTTCGATCTACCAACTTACGTTGATGATTGTGAAAGTGGTCATCCTACAAAGAGAGAGATTGAGGATGAGGTGTCCGTACCTGTGTCATATGAGGATGTAGCTGGTGTTAGGAAGTTGATTAGAGAACAGCTGGACGCGTATAATGTGATTGTTAATAGGATTGCAAATATGAAGAGTGGATGTTTTTTTGTTGACGAACCTGGTGGGACGGGCAAAACTTTTCTTTATAAGGCTTCTGGCTCGGTTTCGGTATGAAGGCCATATTGCGTTAGCAACAACAAGCACTGGGATTGCCGCATCTAATATTCATGGAGTTCGGACTGCGCATTCTCGGTTTAAGCATCCATTGGATGTTGCTTAGAAATACACATGTAACATTAGCAAACAATCTGCTCGTGCAGACTTGATCCGCGAATCGAAGGTGGTCATATGGGATGAAGTTTCAATGTAAAAAAAAATAGAGTATTGAAACATTTGAACATATGATGCGGGATATTTGCTCATCTGAGGAATTGTTTGGTGGAAAGGTAGTTGTGTTTGGTGGAGATTTTAGGCAGGTTTTGTCTGTTACGGTTTGTGCTGATAAAGAAGAGTGCATATCCAATACCGTTGTTGAATCTACGTTGTGGCCACATATGCATGTTCTTCGACTAACATAAAATATGCGTGCACTTCTTGACCACTCTTTTTGTGATTTCCTTATGAATGTGGGGAATCGAGACATGCAACAGAAAGATGAGGAGATGATATTTATTCATCCGACAATGATAATTCCTTTTCATGACAAAGACACTTCGTTAGTTGCATTTATAGACTCAATTTATCCCGACTTCGAAAAAGTATGCGTGATTATTGTGTATCTCACTGGACGAGCAATATTGACTCCAACAAATGAATGTGTTGATGAAATCAATAACATATTGATGCAAAAATTTCCAACGGAGTTCCACACATATATGAGCTATGATCGTAGTCTTCGTGAGTGCAAGGATAACCATCCACTGGAATTACTCAACACATTGACTCCTAATGGGTTGCCACCACATAGCTTGTTGCTGAAAAAGCGATGTCCGTTGATGCTCCTTTGCAATTTAGATCCTTCTGCTGGTCTATGCAGTGGAGTTAAACTAATTTGTAAAGATCTTATTCCAAGCGTAATACATGCTGAAATATTGATGGGTCATTACAAATGGAAAGATGTGTTCATACCAAGAATTCCGCTTAGGCCTTCGAAATCAGAGAGCTTTCTTGTTGAATTCGAGAGGAAACAGTTTCCTGTACGTCCTTGTTTCGCTATGACAATAAACAAGTCTCAGGGGCAGACGCTAAAGGACGTTGGAATATACCTTCCTCAGCCAGTATTTTTTCACGGACAATTATATGTTTCTTTATCTAGAGCATCATTGTATGCAAGCGTAAAAGTGTTCACACATCCACTCAAGAATATGCAATCAAAGGATGGAACTATTAATGTTGTATATAAGGAGTTAATTCGTAAAGCGCCTCAATCGTCCTTGAATTGTGTTGGTGAGTGTTTGCATGTGAATGTTTGCATCCTTATTATTTCCTTGCCATGGACACATTATAGTGCGTGACAGGTGCTTAACACTGTTACTTATGAACTTTTGACAAATTATAGTGCGTGGCAAGTCCGTGACAGGAAGACGAACAGATGTTGTTGAGGCAGAGGGATTGGACCAGTTAGTGAAGGTACCATTTGCATCTGTTAGCTATGGCCATCTGAAAGTCGGTGTTGTGGTCATGTGGAATTCAAATATGTGTGAAGCAACTCTTGTTGGAGAAATGAGATGTTCACCTTACTTGTATTTGTGTATATATATGTCACATGCTTGATAAGGCAACGAATCTCAACGTTCATATTGCAATCGTATTTCCCCAAACAAATAAAGAATGTATGTGACAACTGATCTATAACCAAACGTATCACCTTTGACACATAATATACTTGATCCTTTTCTCTCAACTTAGAACTTGTAAGATTAGAATAACAACAATGATCTTGCGTCAGGTATATAACAATTGCATTGGATAAACAACGATTTATAATGCAATTAGGTCATCTAGCGACAATACGTGTGCCAAACTGATCATCCTTTTACGGTTTATCACATGTTATATATTCGATTTGTATTGAACCATATATTTATTTATTTTTCCATAAATACAATATTTATTGCCAGCTTTTTTTGACCGGTGGGATGTTTGCAACAATAGAATTTAAGTACATAGCTTCAGAAAGATTTGTTATCGCATCTACGCCATGTAAACATTCTGACTTTGAAGTGGATAGATCACTGTGGTTAGAGCAGGAGCGAGGTCCTATGCTTTATGACATACAAAAATCATCATTTGCGCCCTTCTTTTTTAAGGTCGGTTAGCGCTGTTGGCTGTGTACTCCACGCGTCGCAGTCTTTTATTCACATTCATTCTGCTATTGTTTTACTGCTTGATTTTAGATAATATTGTTGTATATGTAAGGTTATACATGACATCCTATGTCAATTTATGTTTGTATCTTTGCGGCGTGCGAAGTTGGAGTTTGCATGCCCTTATGCAATGACTACAATATTGGGGTCGACATAAACTATGCTTAGGTTTTCTGCCATGAATTGAATGGTAAGGGCTTATCAGCCATTTATAGTTCTTGATTACAGTATGCGGGCCGTGTCAATTATCACTAACTACCTTGTGCGGCTACCAAATGACAAGATATGCGTGTGCAAGTGTGTAATGTAGATTAAATACAGGACCTAAATACTCTAGAAGGGGGGGTTGAATAGAGTATGAAAACTTTTTGCAAAACTTAAAGTTTAACAGGATAGCTTTGTGTGAAATTTCAAATCTCAAGGCCTTGAGATTTTGTAAATTTTCTGAAACTCACTAAGGCAAAATTGTAAGCTTCAAGGCCTTGAGTTGTGAACAACTCTAAACAACTTTTAAACCCTAGTTTGATTTGAGTTGTGTGCAGCAGATAATAATCAAACAGAAAAGTAAAGAACACAAAGCAATTTACAGAGTTCAGTCCCAATGGACCTAATCTCTGCCTGAGGGATCTAATCCCACCAGGATTGGGCAAACACTTCTTATTACTCACACAGAAACAGCCCTAGATCTTCAAGCCTAAGTGATTTCCCTTACACCTATACAGCTTGTGGTTCCAAACCTATCTAGTTCCAGCTACTAACTGTTGAGCTAACAAGAACCTCTTGTTGTTCACTTGAACAACCAACCACTAGGTTAAGTGAGGTTTAAGATAATATAGAGATACACAGATGGAAGTACAAATGAAGAACACAGTATAAAGATAAGTTGTTGATGCCTGGAAGTGTTCTTCAGGAATGACTGGATTAATTTGATCTTCAGAAAGTTTGGAATGAAGCTTGAATGATTGTGTGTTTGAATGGATGATCTCCCACGAATTTGTCACACCTCTCAGAGTATTCTGCAAGCCTCTCTATACTTCAAAATTCAAACCAGTCTCTTTTATCCACAGCTGCAACTGATTGAGAGATTTTAGGATCTCAGTTCCTACAAATCCTCCTTCTGTTTTCAACTTAAATTCAAACAGCTTCAGGTGGATATCCGTTGGAGTTTGTTGAGATTTCTCCTGCACGTTTAACGAACCTGCAACAGCAAAGAAACACTGCAACAACAAAATTCAAACAACTAACAGTACTGAGACTGTTTGGTTATACAGTTTCTGATAAAACTGTTTAATAAAATCAGAACAATAATCTGCATATACTCTAGAACAAATAAGTTATGAAAAACAAGTTTAAGACACTTAGAAGTGAGTAAATAATCACAATACTAAGAGTCATAACCTGCAAGAAAGAATCAATCAAGTTCTTTAAAAACTGTCAGTAGCTCAAGGCATATCTCAAGGCCTTGGAGCTCTGAACCTGCTTCACAGCATTTCAAAATTAAAACCAGATAGATTTGATTCTTCCTGTTCTGATCATCTGCAATTGTGTTAGATGTATAAATAGTACAAACCACAAATATATTCCATAAACCACTGATTTGCATAATCAGATATCCAATTCTGCAACACAAAGATGTTAGAACACATAGCAGGATAAGATAACTCAAGGCTTTGAAGTTCTGTCAATCTCATGGCCTTGAGATACTGACATGCCTTTGTTGCTAATGTCTTAGCCTTTTGTCTTTCATCACTCAAAACAATTACCAGTCAAAGCACATTCAGGGATCTTGACTCAAAAATCTCCCCCTTGATGAAAAATAAAATCTAAAGTCTTGTATAGATCTTCCTGCCACTCATATTCAAACATTAAATAACCACAATTTGCAGAAACAATATATATACTGAACCCAAACAGATAACCAGGGGAATAAATAATGCAAATACCACAGAAATAAAAATTTACCACAATAACTAAAGGCCAACTCTTATTATTATTACAAGATGCTGCAAACAAAACACAAATACATTCTCCCCCTTTTTGACTTTCATAAAATAAGGTTGAAGAAATGTAGGATCATTACTCAGAGTTTAAAAAAAACTTAAAAAAAAAAAAAAAAAAAAAAAAAAAAAAACTAGCTAAAAAGTCAAGGCCTTGAGACAGAAAAGATAGAAGAGAATGAGATAGATGGTCAAAGCTTTGGCAGTCTCTGATCTTCACTTCTTCTTTGATGTCTGGCCTTTCTCTGAGCCTTCCCCAATTTCTTCCTCACTTGCAGCTTATTCTGCAGACTGATTACCTTCTTGTTCAGCTTCAACTTCAGAAACCACTTCTTGGATTCTCTCATCTACTTTCTTCTTAGCCTGTACTGAATGTACCTCTGTAGCTGCATCAACACCTGTATCTTCATCAACATATTCTTCATCAGCTTGCTCAAACAAGTCTTTTGAAGCTAGCACCACTGGAATTGGCTTCTTCTTCAGAAAATCTCCTAGCTTCTCTTCTGAATCCAAACTGGTGTCATGACTAGTAGCAGAAGGTATCTTCTCCAGATTCAAGCCCTTGATGACAACATCTAACTTCCCATTCATAGTATTCATCAAGCCCTTGAACTGATGAAATTCAGTTGACAGGTCAAGCAACCTTTGTCTAAGATCCTCAATCTCAACCTGCTGATCTTCTAACTTCTCAACCAGCAGAGAGTAATCCTCATTGGCTTGCCCTTTCCCAGATGCAGTCCCCTTAAGCTTCACAAACTCCTTCTCAGCAAGTTCCTCCTTTGACAAATCAGAATAGAATTTCCAATGCCCTTTCCCAGTCTGAACCACCCCAATCCTATGAAATGCAGTCTCATCTATCAACCCAAAACCTTCAGTAATCTTTTCCTCTCCCTTCACAGACACATCAAAATACTCAAAGAAAATAGGTAACAGGTTGGCATATGGAAGAGGATGGTTTCTAGTCCTGGTTGCACAATAAATCATATGCTCCATAACAACTGTAGGCAGATCGATCTCAAACCCTTGAGATATCAGATACATCAAAATCAGAACTTTATCAGTTACCAACTCTCTTGAGTTCTCCCTGGGAACTACACTCCTCATCAAAATAGTAAACAAAATCTTGGCTTCACAGTTGAGCACAGAGTGTGTCAACTGCTTTGGACCAGAGGGAACACCTTCAACAAAGAACATCTCCTTTGCCTTATCTAAACACTCCTTCCTATCAGGATAATCTCGAACATTGTATTTCCTAGGAATGCCCAAGACTTTGGCAAAAGTCCTATGATCTAACCTCAAATCCACACCATCCACTTTAGATGTTAAAACACTTTTCTCATCACCTTCTGACACCAAGTTCAGATAAAATAACCTAGTTAACCTAGGATAAGCCTTTGAACTGGGATTTAAAACATTCCAAACAGCCGTTTCCCTCAATTTTCTCATGCAATCTATGTCCAGTTTATCCAACAAATCATCAGAAATCATGCTACAGAAAGCCACTTTAGATGATGCATACCCTTGAATCCAAACTGTTCTAACTTCAGAACTAATAAACCACTCAGTTGGAAGTACATTCTTACCTTGATATCCTTTCTTAGTTGCAGCAGCAACTTGCTTAACCTTGGACTTCTTCTCAGAGGGTTTGGCCTTTTCTTGTACTCCTTCAGTTAATTTCTTCTGGCTCTCCTGAGTTGACTTCCCTTTTTCCTCTTCAGTAGCCTTTTTCTTTTCTCCCCCTTTCTTCTTCTCTGACCTAGGTTGATCACCACCCTGAGTCTCCTGTTGTGGATCAACACTTGAGCCTTCATCTCCCTTCTCTGTCCTTGAATTCTTTGCAGGAGGGGTATCCTCATGCAAGCTTTGAGTGTTTTCTGAATCTGAATCAAAAATCACTATCTTCTCCTTCTTGTTTGCTCTCTTTTCTTGGATCTGCCAGAGGGCTTCCCCTGTTGCTGAATTCTGGCTGATTTGCGCTCCATTTTAGGGTTTAGGGTTTTGAGAAGAGAATGTGATTGAGAGGAATTGAGAGAGAGAGTAGTCGCAGAAATTTGGAAAAGAATGAGAAGAAAAAGCCCTGACTTTCAGGTTAAGCAGGTTGAAAAGGATGAGTCATAAAAGGACTCTGCAATATCTACATGCAAAAATAGAATCTTGAAAAATCTTTTTGGGATATTTTAGAAAATTCTCTGAGTAATTCAAATATTATACAGTTATCTAAAAAGATAAGATATAATATTTGATGATCCATTTTTTTAAAAAAAATTACAGATATTATCAAGACCTGGAGAACAATCTCAAGGCCTTGAGATTTTCTGCAGTTTGAGAAACTTCAAAGCTTTGAGCTATACTTTCAAGGCTTCAGAAAGTATAATCTCAAGGCTTTGAGATTCCAACACATATACACGTATATGTACTAATACTCCCCCTAAACCAATGCATCCTTGTTTAACATCCCTGTTCGACAAAATCCCAAGTATAGAATATCGTCTCAAGTAATAATCCGGTAAGTCCGGAGTCGAATCCACAAGGAGAGGAGGTTTAGATAATGAGTTACTATACTAACGAGTAGAAAACGACTAAGGTACTAACTAAAGCAATTAAACGAAATTTCTCAATGGATTTAAAGCTTGCAAGGCTATTCAAATCCACCAAAATTAATTGATGGAGCAAGTTGAGGTTTGAGTTTAAGAACAAAGTATACGACTACTTGAGCTACGATTCAAGAAACTAAGTGGAATGACAAGTAAAGAGGGGCTAGGGATCATCAGTTTCTCTAGTTACCAATCCTCCTATTACATTCAAGCCCGGTTCTCACATTGCATGTGTCAATCCACAAGACAAGTATCTCAAGAAGTGATTGCTCATTGCAATCCAACTCGCGACAAGAGAAGTGTGTAAATCCAACACGCTAATCAAGCACTAAAGAGGCTATTCAAATGAGATTCTCCAAATTTCAAGTGTTTCGAGCATCAACCATATGTAAACATACATAGATGTTTCCACGTGAAAGATCAAGCAACAAATGAGATTTGTAAATTCTCACTCAAATCACCTAACTAGAACTCGATTTCTCAAAGTTAGGATTGATGAGTTCCTCTCACTCAAATGCAACTTCAAATCAAACAAGTCGAGAGTATTCGCACATCTACCTATTCAATGCATCAAATAATTCAACAATAGAAATCCAAACATTGCATTAAGCATTCAAGTGAACCCAATTCAACCCAAACATCCTTGAAGTTCAACTTGAATCAATAGAGAGATTTAGACACTAGATAGTCCCAAATCACCCAAGCAAATTGAATTAGCTACACATAATAGAAAATTCAAGAGAGATTGAGAGAAATTTAACTTTCAAAAATCAAAGCTTGAATTCATACTTGATAGCACCAATACACTTTTCACTAATTCAATCCCAAACACTTGATTCAACTACAAAGAAATGAAGAACAACCACCTAATTTGATTCAAAAATCTACAGAAACTAAGCAATAATCGCTTCCAACTACAATACTAAACTACCAAGTCACCCACCAAATCAAGCTGCTGCTGCTGCTACAACAAGAACTCTGCAACAGCAGGAACAGAGCATAGCAGCTCACAAAACAGAGTGCTACAACAGCCACGAAACTTGTCAAAAACAGCCGGGAAACTTCATGAATTTGACCCCTCTCTCTCCCTCTCTTCCTCTTTCTCTGTTCTTGATCCTTAGAGAGGTCAAGAACAACCCAAAAATGGGCGAAATCAGAGAGAGAGAGGAGAAAATGAAACCAAAAACAGAGCCGTACGTTGCCGAATGGGTCAGAGAAGAGTTCCTTCCATCCTTCGACCCAGCTTTTATAGAGTTGTATTTGAGCTTCCATGGCCTCCAAGAACGTATCTAAGCCGTCCAATTCCACTAAAAAGCTCTGAAACGTTGATTTGTAGATGCTCACGAACCCTAGGTTAATTTGGGGCTTTCTTTGTTCCTTCGTTTTGGGCCAAATTGAGGGGTGCAATTTTTTATTCTTCTTCCTTGTCTTGTCTTCTCAAATAGGCTCTTAAATCTTCAACTATTCTTCAAATTAGGTCCTCCAAGTCCCTTCTTCATGGCTCTTGAGCCGAAAATCCTCTTCAAATTCATCGTTTAAGCTCCCCCTAGCTAGCCTCTTGCGTTTTAAAGCACGTCTTCACCTACAAAATTAGGGAAAAACAACCAAAACTACGAAAACAAGCATAAGTCTAGAAAGAGAGATAAAATAGATAGATTACACATATTAGCAAGTTATGAAGAGTTCATTAACATACTAAAACATGCAATTTTATGTCGTTAACACACCTCCCAACTAGCCTTTTGCTCGTCCTCGAGCAAAGAGAGCGATATGAGTAGAAATTTAGTGAAAAACCAATCATGAGAGACACACACTCAACTAGACAAGGCTTGACTCAATTCGAAACTAGACGCAAATATTTACAAACACACACACATTATCTATCCTAAGTGAGAACGCAAAGAAAATAAAAAACTAAGAGTTACTAGCTAATTTTAATTTTTTTTGGTGGGAGAAAAAGAAGAATGCATAAATGTCTTCTCAAATAAATTCTCAAAGTCCACAAAGATTGAGAAAGAAGCATATGGACGTCTAAGCATATATTCGTACAAATGTGGGCGGTGTTTGGTAGAAGGTGACTCATGCGAACGACAAAACTTGTTAAATTAAGTCCAATTTGCGAGAAAGTATTCCTTCAAACAAGAAACTACACATTCTCATACTTATTCAAAAGCAACCATGTAGGATGGACTTCCAAAGCTTTGAACAAATTTTTTTAAGAAGGGGAGATGTGGTTGTGGGCTTTTATGATCCTTTTGTGGATTTTTGGTAGATGGTGCGATCTATCATAATTTCTTTTTTTTTTCTTTTCTTTTTATTTTTTTTGTTTTTTTTTTAACCTCAAATCCAATGCTCTCCAAGCCCCACAACAAAATAGAGGAATATACACGCGAGTGGGTTTTTTAAGCTAAACAAAGGGAGCTATCTAGGTGGTGACGTAACATTATCCCCGGACACCCCTCTATTTCTTATACATCGCATGGGGTGTCATTGATAACCACCACTCCAATGGGCTACAAGTTTCCACCGCAAAAACGAATAGAGTAAAATCTTTTTGTGAAGTTCCAATAGCTTTAGAAAATGCACCCTTTATCAAAAGTAGAAGACGTCAAAGTTTATGTGATCAACTTAGCTTGAAGGAATTAAACATGAAACGTAAATTTAGTGTGTCGCTTTGTGAGAACGCATGATATCGCGGAATGTGGGATATTGGTGTAGATGTATTGAGTATAAGCAAAGAATTCCTTTCTAAAATAAAAATAAAAAGAACATGGACTAAGAATTTCATTATTTGAAAACATCTAGCTTTCCAAAATTCCCCCTTTTCACTTTTTCTCATTTTTTTCTTCATTTTCTTCATCAATTTTTTCATTTTTTAATCTTTTCTTTTTTTTTCAAATAAGTGACTCAACTATAACTTCCTAAGACTCAATAAAACTATCAAATAATAAAATAAAATCTAGACTCAAGATGAAAGGTGAAAATAAATAAAACTACCAAAGAAAGAAGAATAAAAAATATATATGGTTTGACACGGGGTAAGAGTGATGCTTCTCATGAAAGATTCACACATTTTTTCAAAATTTTATATTTTTTAATTTTTATGATTTTTTTCAAATTTTCCATTTTTTTTATTTTTCATGTAAATCACTAATGAAAGAAAAATCATGCTAGTAACCATTTAAGCCAAGTAATATATCTACTTCCCACCCCCCAACTAAAATGTCACATTGTCCTCAATGTGTGAGAATAATGGAAAAGCATGCAAATTTTAGCAATATTTAAGGGATAGAAGAGACCTCATTTTTCGCTTTCTTGGCCACCAAGAATAGATCCTCCTCCAAGAGACCCTACAAAATGTTTGTAGAAAAGAAATGCAAGAAATAGAGATAAACTAATTTATTTATTTACAACTACGGAGGTGGAACAAAGAAAATGATGCTATCCCACCCCCAATCTTGGAAATTTCTTTCCATGCCATGCCCCTACTTCATTCTTAGAAAAGTACTTCTCCTTCAAAAATTTGGATTCATCAATTAAAATAGATAGGAGGAGTAGGGACAAGACACAAAAGATGAATAAGAGATTTAAGCAAAATCGAACAATTAATCTAGAGCAAGTGTTATGTCATGCATCATCTTAAGAAAAGGGTTTGAAATCCTCAAATGAGTTGAATCTATTCACAAGTTGCCAAATTTTTACTTGAAATCAAAACTTGAGAGATGGTGGCAACTTGTGAATCCTCAATCTCATCACTTTTAAATAAGTCATATGGATTTGGGGATGGGGCTTCACAAGTGGGAGTTAAAATAATTTGAGAACTTGAAGCCTCATCCAAACCCTTAGGCACATCTTCCATAATGATATAATCCAAGGGAGCATTCAAGAAAAATTCAGTTTCATCACAAATACGAGCATAACTCCCCGGATTCTCATTAGACATATCAATACTAACCGGAGTACCTCCCAACAAAACTTCAATTTCGTCACAATCAAGATCATAGGAACTCTGGTAAGTAATAGGCTCTTCTAGAGCACAAGACAAGACTACATTCCCTTCACTAGTGGTAGCATCCAATTCGACTTCTAACTCATCACATGAGTGATTTTCATTTTGCGACTCCTCCTCACAAGTGTCACTATGTGAGTCATCCAAAATGGCTTCACTCATGTCATTGGTTGAAGAGTCATCATCAAAAACATCAATTTCACTACCAACATCACTATCACATGCTTCTTTAGAATGTGCAAATGAGAAATGAATACAATCACCTATCCTAGTAGCAACAACTCCATCATCAAACACATCATCCAAAATTTGGTCTTGAATAAGCTCGTGATGTGTGTGAATAGGAAGTTGAGACTCGTGTGGTGATGTGTCTTGTGAAGAGTAAGTACTATCAAGAGAATCATCTTGCGATTTTGAGGAAGCCACTCTATCCTCAAAATGAGAAAATGATTCTACGAATTCTCTTTGTGATTCTCTTAGTGATTCCATAATTTCATTATTATTTTGAATAAATTTTTGAACTTTCTCATATAGAGAATCACATAAAGGCGTATTTAGCTCATCGTTCACAAACGATTCCCTCTCAAAATGATTAACTCCTCATGATTCACACATCATATCATTATATTGATAAGTGCAAGAATCATGAGAGTTCAAAAACATGTAAGTGTTTGAGGGAGGTGATTGTTCACAAGAAGCATAAGATGTGTAATCTAGTGTCCTACTATCATGCCAAGAATAATCATTCTTAGGGGAATAATCACCATTTTTGTAAGCACGCTCACGTTTGGAACGCATTGATTCCTTAGAATGATTTTCATGTCTAGTAAATGCATGATAGTAAGGATATGAAGGAATGTTATGCCGCCTCTCACGAAAATTAACATATTCATGAGACATTTTTTTTTCAAGCAAGTAGATGAGAGGTACTTGATGAATTTCACAAGCCCTCTTGAATCTCACAAGCTTAAGTAGCCACAAGCAACTGGAGAAAATGTCAAGAAAAATACTAAGAAAGTAAAGCAAATCAAATCTAAAGCCTAGCCTCTCTACGACAATGGCGCCAAAAACTTGTTTGACAAAATCCCAAGTATAGGATATCGTCTCAGGTAATAATCCGGTAAGTCCGGAGTCGAATCCACAAGGAGAGGAGGTTTAGATAATGAGTTACTATACTAACGAGTAGAAAACGACTAAGCTACTAACTAAAGCAATTAAACGAAATTTCTCAATGACTTTAAAGCTTGCCAAGCTATTCAAATCCACCAAAATCAATTGATGGAGAAAGTTGAGGTTTGAGTTTAAGAACAAAGTATACGACTACTTGAGCTACGATTCAAGAAACTAAGTGAAATGACAAGTAAAGAGGGGCTAGGGATCATCAGTTTCTCTAGTTACCAATCCTCCTATTACATTCAAGCCCGATTCTCACATTGCATGTGTCAATCCACAAGACAAGTATCTCAAGAAGTGATTGCTCATTGCAATCCAACTCGCGACAAGAGATGTGTTTAAATCCAACACGCTAATCAAGCACTAAAGAGGCTATTCAAATGATATTCTCCAAATTTCAAGTGTTTCAAGCATCAACCATATGTAAACATACATAGATGTTTCCACATGAAAGATCAAGCAACAAATGAGATTTGTAAATTCTCACTCAAATCACCTAACTAGAACTCGATTTCTCAAAGTTAGGATTGATGAGTTCCTCTCACTCAAATGCAACTTCAAATCAAACAAGTCGAGAGTATTCGCACATCTACCTATTCAATGCATCAAATAATTCAACAATAGAAATCCAAACATTGCATTAAGCATTCAAGTGAACCCAATTCAACCCAAACATCCTTGAAGTTCAACTTGAATCAATAGAGAGATTTAGACACTAGATAGTCCCAAATCACCCAAGCAAATTGAATTAGCTAGACATAATAGAAAATTCAAGAGAGATTGAGAGAAATTTAACTTTCAATAATCAAAGCTTGAATTCATACTTGATAGCACCAATACACTTTTCACTAATTCAATCCCAAACACTTGATTCAACTACAAAGAAATGAAGAACAACCACCTAATTTGATTCAAAACTCTACAGAAACTAAGCAATAATCGCTTCCAACTACAATACTAAACTACCAAGTCACCCACCAAATCAAGCTGCTGCTGCTGCTACAACAAGAACTCTGCAGCAGCAGGAACATAGCATAGCAGCTCACAAAACAGAGTGCTACAACAACCACGAAACTTTTCAAAAACAGCCGGGAAACTTCATGAATTGACCCCCCTCTCTCCCTCTCTACCTCTTTCTATGTTCTTGAACCTTAGAGAGGTCAAGAACAACCCAAAAATGGGCGAAATCAGAGAGAGAGAGGAGAAAACGAAACCCAAAACAGAGCCGTACGTTGCCGAATGGGTCAGAGAAGAGTTCCTTCCATCCTTCGACCCAGCTTTTATAGAGTTGTATTTGAGCTTCCTTGGCCTCCAAGAAAGTATCTAAGCCGTCCAATTCCACTCAAAAGCTCTGAAACGTTGATTTGTAGATGCTCACGAACCCTAGATTGATTTGGGGCTTTCTTTGTTCCTTCGTTTTGGGCCAAATTGAGGGGTGCAATGGATAGGTCTTGGGCTAAGGAGCGTTTTGGTATAAGATTTGGTCTATTTGATGGAGTTTTGGGTCGGTTTTGAGGGTGGAGGAAGCTTCGGTCGAAGCTTCAATGGCTTCCCGTGGTGTCTATGCGTGTCTGGCGTCAGGGAGAAGAGAGAGAGACCGTGAGAATGCTGAGTTGTTTCGGCTTAAATGCACCCGACTCCCCCCTACTTCTCTGTTATGTTTTAAAATACCCCCTGCTCTTCTTTAAAAGGTTTGAAAATTTTCAAGAACACCCCGAATCCGTCAATGATCCTTCAAAATAGCCATTAAAAGCTTTAGAAACTTGCACTTAAGCCCTACTTCCGTTAAAAACTTATCTTCTTGGCCCTTGACCTTCACTTTTGACTTCTAGATCTTCAATAATGGCCCCAATTCTTCTCTTGTCTTCTCAAATAGGCCCTTAAATCTTCAACTATTCTTCAAATTAGGTCCTCCAAGTCCCTTCTTCATGGCTCTTTGACAGCGTAAACCTATCTGCTTTTTCGCAAGTGTACGATCAAGTAGTATAGAGTATGTAATTGTGACTCTGGTTGTCGAACCCACGAGAACAGTTTAAGTTTTTGCTAATTAGAATTAGAATTAGGCACAAAGTTGTAAAAAGGAGGAAGGTTTTGGGATTTGATTCTACTAAATAGTAATAAATAAAAACAGTAAAAGCTTATTTTATTTTTCTGTTGAATATTTTGCAGAAATTGTTGTGGTTATAAAAGTTGATAATTCTAAAAATCTAGGTTCCAGGATCCCCTAGGGTTACTCTCCAGCTTTCATGGTATATTTGATTTCAGAAACACACAGTGGTTTTGTTTATGCCAGCATACCAATAGTACAATCTCCTCTCGGTCTCATGCACTTATCACTTGACTGCAGATTTTCGAGTCCTCTCGGTCCACCTAAATCTGCAGGTTCGTTCTAAGTCTGCTAGGGTTACAGTTTCTCCTCTCGGTCTCCCCCTAAACGTCTAACAGTTGGTCTAATGCTTCTGGGCTAGTCCCCTGATTCTCTTCACCTCTCGGTCCATCAAGGCAGAGTACTAAATCCTGTCTTTTCTTCCTAACATTCACTGGTCACTCTCGCGCACCAGATCCTGTCTGTAACACTCCTGGGTGATCAAGCCATTCATGTATGTAAATAAAATCAAAGACAGAATAATAAACAAACCATCCTGTATTAAGACTTAGCTAGCCATGCATCTGAAAATCAAAACAACCAAGTTTGCTGAATTCATAAACCCTAGGTTCACCGAGAACCTAGGCAAAAGGTCTAGCTAGCTTGCATTATTCAAAGACAATGTTTCATAAAAAGAGAAAAGATCAAACTAGTTATTTTTCTGAAGATACTGGAAAACTGCTCCAATCCTGCTCTGCTCCAACTCCTGGCTGCTGTGAAACTGGCTGCTGATGATGATGATAGCTGTGATATGCCTTCGTCACCCTAAAACAGTGCTGGGACACCTCCTTTTATATTGCCACAGTCTCCAAAACTGATGCACGAAATTCCTGTTTTACCCTCGAAAAGATCCGTCCTGGAAGCTTCTGGAACCCGTCTGTGCGTTCAAACGCACACTTCCTGCGTTCAAACGCAGTGCGTATGAACGCACACCCTTCTGCGTTTGAACGCAAGACTTAGCCGTTTTTCCATTTTTCTCTTCTGGATCCTGAACCCATGCGTTTGAACGCAGCTCCTCTGCGTTTGAACGCACCCCTTGGCCGTTTCTTCTCTTGAGTGTTGAGCCCTGCGTATGAACGCACAACGCCTGCGTTTGAACGCAGGACTTAGCTTTTCTGCACTTGGTCTCTGACTCCTGCGTTTGAACGCAGCCTGCCTGCGTTTGAACGCAGGACTTAGCCAAATTCTGCCATTTTTCCTGCTGCTCCTGTCTTGTGCGTTTGAACGCAGCTCCTGCGTTTGAACGCACCACTTAGCATTTTTTTCCTCTTTTTCTGCTCAACTTTCCTGACACGCTGCCTCCCATCCAAGTAAATCTCATGCATTTTTCGGCACCTGTTACCTGCACATAACACGCACCCGCGATCATATCCAACAAACAAAAGTATGCATAAAATTACTCAAATTTTGCAATCATGATCTATAAATCTCTGCCTCGTATCAGGTGGAAAATAAGCTGAAAATGGCCAAACTCAACTCTCACAGGGTTAAAACCAATGGTAAAAAGATGTCCCAGACTAATACATTTTTAAGCTGTCAAAATACCCCCACACTTATCTCTGCTCGTCCCGAGCAGACCCTTGCATACTGCCTTGCAGACCCATTTTTGCATACTTTAATTGCATACTTCCCCTCTGTCACAGATTCAAGACACAGACCAAAACACTCAATAGACAACTGACTCAGATACAGAATACACAAACTGACTCAAGACACAACTAATTTTTTTATATATTTTTTTTTTTATATTTTCTGAAATTTGGCAACCTCTCTATCCTAAACTGAAATCATCAAATCCTCACAAGCTCATTTCGAAATTCCACAACACGCAGCAGGAAATGATATAAACTGATCCTATGCACAAACTCACTAAGGTATCCCCAAACATCCACCAAACCAACCAAGATAAGGCACGTCTTTTGACTTTGAGGGTCCAGGCATCTATAGTCAACAGATAATCTTTCTTCGCCAAGTCATCTGTGGTTTTCAGACCCTCTTAGCCGTTATTGCTTTTGATTTGCAAATTGTCCCATTGCTGGGAGACACAACTCCTGTGTAATACGGCTTGACTTTAATTTCCCTCTTAAGCTCTAAATTGGATTGAATCCAAATTTTCCATGTGAATGGAAGCACATTATGTTGTTTCTCCTTTAAGCGCAAAATATTATTTATTTATTATTATTATATTTTTTCCTTTCTTTTTTTTTCATAATCCCCTCTGTTTTTTACAACTGTGCAGTAGAGCGTTAAGAGTGTGGGCTTTTTAGGATTTTCTCTTGGAACCACCTTAAGGGATGGTGGTGTACATTCTACAACTTCGCTTAGGCTACAGATTTGTACCACATAAAACCGACTCTACACGAAGGTCCACCCCAGATTCCAAGAGTCCACCAGTTTCCACGGGAAACAGAATATTCAACTATCTCAGGACTAAATCTGCCTAGCACACTAGAGAAGTCAAAAGTATGCCTGTATCTACTTTCCACAATCCTGAATACCCGGGATAGCCTGTCGTGAAAATTGTGCACAAAATACTAAAATTTGAAGTATCCCTGCTACGGTGCTTCCTACTCTCATAAGCTCTTTCATTGGACTCTCTTCAGTTTCTAGGTCCTAAGTTGCCCTTTCTCAGAAAAAATATTTATTAATTTTCCCTATTTATTTTTATTATATTTATTTTTTTTATTTTTTTATTTTTATTTTTTTTTTATTTTTTTTTTCATGCAAGGTCAGAAGGGTTGGTGGGTAGACTCAACATAAAAAAAACGTGCTGACTCAAAAAATGAAAATAAAATGAAAAATAAAATTGACCAAAATATGCTGACATGGCTATGCAGGAGGACACGATTCCCCACCCCCACACTAGAGGTGGCGCGTCCTCGCGACTCTACTGATCTGGTCGGTAACTCGAATCTGTGTTCTCCGGAGTAGACTGGTCAGTCGGCTCGGGAGATGGTGAAGGGGTTCGCCCTCTGGCGCGTTTCCTCGCAGCATGGCGTGCTGCGGCAGCGGTACCAGCGTGGCTGGCACCGGGATGGGCACTGCTGGCCCCTGGGTCTGCATGCTCTCTCCTAGGTGGGTACTGTGTACCGGGTCTGCCGGGGTCACCTACACTGTCTGCATGTTCCGGGCTCGGTGTGGGGTCATGGCCGGAGAAGCTATCATAGGGCCGGCTATCCTCCATTGTCCAGCTTGGACAATTATCACTAGAATAGCGGTCTGGAAAATTAAACCGCTTACCACGCATGTTACTCTGAATTTCAGCAAGTGCCGACTCATGAGCTCTCATGGCGGCTGTGTGGGCGTGGTAGATATGCTTCTGGGTCTTGAACAATTTGCCAAGACCCCTGGCCATTTTCTTGACAGTCCTTACCAGGTAATTCTGTACTTTTTCTTGGGCCTTAATTTTCTTTCTGACCCACTCCTCATGCTCAGTCCTCTCCAGGCGCCCAAAAGAGCTGCGCCTGGCCCCTCTGCTAGACTGCCCCAAGTCAGGGTCGGCCTGCCTGTGTTCACTGGAACTGGCAGAACGGGGCAGTGGGAAGGGTCCTGGTAAGGCTGGAAAACCCCCATCACCGGGAGGAGGCGGTGGTGCCACCACCCCCACCCTGAGGTGGAACAACATCATCATCATCGTCCACTTGGACATATTCAGGAGGGCCGTGAATGGCCTCCTGCAGCGCACATCTCATGTTCTTGTACTTGCGTACTTGAACAGGTCGAATATCTCTCAGCTCGCCAGGAATGACCACAAGATAATCCTGCGCCATTTTTGTTAACATCCCCAGAAGACCCAAACCCTTCTTGCTATGAGTCTCCCTCCGTCCCCGGAAAAACTCACAAATAATTTCCGGGAGGCTCACAGGCTCACGGGCCATCAAACAGTACACAAGCAGGGCAATATTATAATCAATGTGGGTAAAGTGTTTTATACCCACAATTCTGTTGTTCACCCACTCTGTCCACCATTTTGCCTCTCGAATCAGGTAGGTCGATGGCAGTTTCCGGTAGGAAGGGCTTCTCTCAGGGTGGTACCAAGCAGCGCCGGGTACACCAGCACACAGGGTGGTCAGGATCTGCTCACTCAACTGCTCAGATGGGTGACGTCTCAGTTCCTGGAACTGACAGTCATCCAACACCAACTCCAGACCCAGACTCTCTCGGATACTCTCTGGGGTGATTCGAATCCATCTCTTTCTGCAGTAAATCCAGTCAATTGACTGGACTTCACTGTTCATGCACTGCTGGAGATTGCTGTAAATCTCCTTAGCCAGCACAGAACTGACCTGCAGATTGGTAAACCCAGTAAACAAATCCCCAAACTGCTCCTGCCCAGTAAATTCGAACAGTTCATCCCCCATGGCTACCCTATCACGGGGAAAGGTCCTCTCAGCGGGTATGTCATACCGAATCTTTTTGTCTTGCAGAAAGAAACGGTGAGCCTCCATGTTAACAAACCTATGGTCGCAGAAATGGTTAGGCCTAAGCAGACGGCAGTCTATGATGTTCAAAGGTGCAATTGCCCTATCCGGCCTCATGTAAGGTTGATCCACCTCCATTTCAAGATGCAAACAGTAAAAATTAAAAATACTCAAAGAGAATGAAAAGATAGAACCTGGGTACCCGGAGTGAATCTTACGGGTACAGATCTGGAAATATCTCTCTGAAGTGGATCTGTTGGTGTTTGGATCGGCTGAGTTGGATCACCCCCACACTGTTCCTGACCTTCTGGCGGTCCTGCGGTGGTCGTCGGAGGCTGCTGGCGGCAGACTGCTCTGGCGGCTGCTAGGGCAGAGAGAATTTTCTAGAGAGAGAGTTGAAAACTGGAAGACTTGTGTGAAAATGAGTCACTGTCATCCGTACAGTATATATAGGCGAACTTTCAGAAATTGCAGAATGGCCCCAAAATTTCAAAATTTTTCAAAATTTTCCGAAATTTTTGATCCCGCTCAAATGTGCGTTTGAACGCAAGTCCTGCGTTTGAACGCACTGCTTAGTTTTTCTGGAAAATTTGAAGATCTGATGATCTGCGTTTGAACGCAGGATGTGCGTTTGAACGCAGTGCTTGAACGTTCTTTGAATTTTCTGGGTCTGATGAGTTGCGTTTGAACGCACATGAGTTGCGTTTGAACGCAACGCTTATCTTCTGCATCTCGGATGATCTGCGTTTGAACGCACATGAGTTGCGTTTGAACGCATGCCTTTGTCTCTCTATAAATTCTCTGCTGATTGGGTCTGCGTTTGAACGCAGGATCTGCGTTTAAACGCATGCCTTTAGATTTTTCACCTCTTCTTTAACTTCTTGCGTTTGAACGCACATGAGTTGCGTTTAAACGCATCACTTGGTGGCTGAAAATTTTTCTTTGTGATATGCGTTTGAACGCAGGCCTTCTGCGTTTTGAACGCAAAAGTGTTAACCGTTTCCAGTGCTTCTCTCTCCTTCGGTGGGGCTGCGTTTGAACGCAAGGTCTCTGCGTTTGAACGCACTGCGTTTGAACGCAAGTCTTCTGCGTTTGAACGCACGCCTCTACTTCCTGAAACACTGAGTTCAACATTAAATCCCTCTTTCTCACTTTTCTCTCAAATTATGAACATTGTAAAAAAATTATATAAAAACAACTAACCTATGTTGGGTTGCCTCCCAACCAGCGCTTGTGATTTACAGTCGACAGCCCGACTTTGTTACCTCTGCTGTAATCACGGAATGTCGAGGTAGAGTGCCTCTACTTCCATGATTTCCTGAGGATCCCTGTATGGCTTGACTCTGTTCCCATTCACCTTGAAAACTGTATTATCCCTCGGGTTCTCCAGCTCCACCACTCCCCATGATGTAATGTCCTTCACAATAAATGGTCCAGACCATCTTGAGCGCAGCTTCCCTGGATAGAATTTCATCCTTGAATTGTAGAGGAGAACCTTCTGCCCGATTTCTATCTTCTTTGGTAAAATGCGGTTGTCATGCCACTTCTTTGTTTTCTCTTTATAAATTTTGGCACTCTCATATGCAGTTTTACGGAATTCTTCCAGTTCGAGTAGTGCCATCTTCCGTTTATTTCCTGATAAACTGTGATCCATATTCAGCTGTTTGATTGCCCAGTAAGCTTTGTGCTCCAATTCTACTGGTAAGTGACATGCTTTTCCGAACACCAACTGGTACGGGGACATTCCCAGTGGAGTTTTGTAAGCAGTTCTGTATGCCCAAAGTGCATCATCCAGCTTTAACGATCAGTCCTTGCGTCCTGGATTCACAGTTTTTTCCAGTATGCTCTTTATCTCCCTGTTGGACACCTCTGCTTGCCCGTTTGCCTGAGGGTGATAAGGCAGTGATACCTTATGGATAGACACCCCGTACTGCTTTAGAACCTTGGCAAAGACTTTATTGATAAAATGAGATCCTTCATCACTGACCATGGCCCTCGGTGTTCCAAATCTGGTAAAGATGTTTCGTTTGAGGAACCTTTCCACGACTGACGCATCATTCTTCTGACAGGCTATTGCTTCCACCCACTTCGACACGTAATCCACTGCCAATAAGATGTAGAGATTTCCCAGCGACGAAGGAAAAGGACCCATAAAATCAATACCCCATACGTCGAAAGGCTCGACTTCCTGCCAAAGTGTCATGGGCATTTCATTCCGCTGGGACATATTTCCTGTCCTTTGGCAGCGATCACAACTCTGCGCATAATCATGGCAGTCCTTAAAAACTGTTGGCCAGAAAAATCCTGACTGCAGCACCTTGTGAGCTGTTCTCGGTCCGCTGAAGTGTCCTCCACACTGTTCTGAGTGGCAGTGCTGAATTACCTCCAAAATTTCGTGACATGGAATGCACCGTCGGAGAATATTATCTGCCCCTTGCTTGAACAGATAAGGATCGTCCCAGAAATATTGCCTGCAATCTGAAATAAATTTCTTTTTCTGCCAAGGGGTGATATCTTCAGGGAGTGCACCATTGACCAAATAATTGGCTATGGCATAGTACCGGGGCCGTCTGTTGGTCTTGATCTTCATAATATGTTCATCTGGAAAATTTTCTTGAATGGGCACCACTTCTTCTGTAGGTTTTTCCAGACGAGATAGATGATCAGCTACTACATTTTCAACTCCCTTTTTATCCCTGATTTCGACGTCAAATTCCTGCATCAGCAGAATCCAACGCAACAGCCTTGGCTTTGCATCCTTCTTTTCCAGCAAGTATTTCAGTGCACTATGATCTGTAAAAATAATGACTTTAGAGCCTACCAGGTACGATCTGAATTTATCCAGAGCAAAAACAACTGCCAGCAGCTCCTTCTCTGTAGTCCCATAATTAATCTGCGCCTCATTCAGGACCCTGCTGGCATAGTAGATGACACTGCACACCTTGTCCTTCCTCTGTCCCAGTACCGCGCCCACAGCGTAATCACTGGCGTCGCACATCAGCTCGAACGGGAGCGTCCAGTCTGGTGTTGTGATAATGGGTGCAGTCGTCAGCCTTTCTTTAAGCACGTCAAAAGCTTCTTTGCAGGCTTCGTCAAATACGAAGGGCACATCTTTTCCCAACAAATTACATAGTGGCTTTGTAATTTTTGAGAAATCTTTAATAAACCTTCTGTAAAATCCTGCGTGGCCCAAAAAGCTCTTGATTGCCTTCACTGTGGTTGGATAGGGCAGTTGCTTGATCACCTCTATTTTTGCCCTGTCTACTTCCAGCCCTTTACTGGAAATCCTGTGTCCCAGCACTATTCCTTCAGTAACCATGAAGTGGCATTTTTCCCAGTTGAGCACCAGGTTTGTTTTCCTGCAGCGAATCAGAACTCTGGCCAGATGGTATAAGCAATCTTCGAAGCTGTCTCCGAATAACGAAAAATCGTCCATGAAAACTTCCAGATTTTTCTCTATCATATCAGAGAAAATAGCCATCATACACCTCTGGAATGTTGCTGGAGCATTGCACAGTCCAAACGGCATTCTTCTAAAGGCGAACGTTCCATACGGGCAAGTGAACGTCGTCTTTTCTTGGTCTTCTGGATTTATGTAGATCTGGTTGTAGCCCGAGTACCCGTCCAGAAAGCAGTAATAAGCATGGTGTGCTAGTCTGTCCAACATTTGGTCCATGAATGGCAGCGGAAAGTGGTCTTTCAGTGTAGCATCGTTCAGCTTCCGATAGTCCATACAGATTCGCCAGCCAGTGACAGTTCGCTGGGCGATCTGTTCCTGATCAGCATTCTGCACTACTGTAATGCCCCCTTTCTTCGGTACACACTGGACAGGACTCACCCAGGTGCTGTCTGATATGGGGTATATAATTCCTGCTTCTAGCCACTTCATGACCTCCTTACGTACCACGTCTTTCATAATTGGGTTCAATCTTCTTTGAGGCTGGATGACTCGCTTCTTTCCGTCTTCGATTCTTATTTTGTGCATGCAATAATCATGACTGATTCCCTTCAAGTCTGCAATTGTCCATCCGATGGCTTCCTTATGCTCTCGAAGTACCTCCAGTAGCTTCTGTTCCTGTTCCTGAGATAAGAGAGAAGAAACAATTACCGGCAGAGTATTATTTTCACCAATAAAAGCGTACCTGAGGTGTTCTGGCAACTGTTTTAATTCCAGGGCTGGTGGTTCCTGCAGTGACGGGACAAGTGTCATTTTCTGCTCGCCTCCTTCATCCCTGTATAGCCTGACCCAGCTTTCTGTTCCCATGATCTGCTCATCCTGTTGCTCTTCTGTTTCCTCTAGAAATTTGTCTTCAAATTCCTCCCATAAATCTTCTATCTCATCGCTTTCCAGATCATCAATTACTTCTACTGCAAAACAATTTTCATGCCCATAATGATCGGGAAGCTGGAGAGATTTGAAAACATTGAATTTTACTTTTTCTTCATTGATTTGCATGGACAGCTCTCCACTTCTGCAGTTAATAATTGCTTCACCAGTCGCCAGGAAAGGTCTGCCCAGGATCAGCGGAACCTCTCCTGCCTCCATATCCAGTATCACAAAATCTGCTGGAAAAATAAGCTCTCCCACTTTTACCAGGATATCTTCAATTACCCCATAGGCAGGTTTCACAGATCTGTCCGCCATCTGAAGCATAATTCTTGTTGGGCGTGGCTCTCCGACTCCCAGACTTTTGAAGATGGTCAGTGGCATCAAGTTGATGCTGGCACCTAAATCGCATAAGGCTTTTCCTGTGTATGCACTGCCCAGGGTCACTGGAATAACAAAGCTGCCAGGGTCTTTCTTTTTCAGTGGTAGACCATTTTTTACACAACTGCTCGCTTCTGCCGTCAGATTCACTGTTTCGAAGTCACTCATTCGCCTTCTACCATACAAGATATCTTTGAGAAATTTCGCATAAGTAGGCATTTTGGCCAGTGCTTCAGCAAAAGGTATATTTATCTGTAATTGCTTGAATACCTCCAGAAATCTGGCGTAGTCTTTGCTGTCATCTCTCTTGCGTGTCTTCAGAGGGTAAGGAACCTCCTTAGAAGTTGGCACTGTCTCTGGATTAGCCTCATTCGTCTGCTCTGCTTCCTGCTCGACCGAACCCCTTTTTTGAGGGTTAGCGGTTGAACTGTCTTCCCGGTCAATCACTTTCTGCTCAATAATCTTGGACTTTTCTGCGCGTGCATGACTGGGATACGGTGGATCCTGCAGTGCAATTCCACTCCGAGTTGTGATAGCATTGATTTGAGCGCGTGGATTGTTCACTGTGTTAGATGGTAAATTCCCTGGGGCTCGTTCTGCCTGGTTCTGTGCAAGCTGTCCATTCTGTACTTCCAAGTTGCGGATAGCAATCTTCATCTGGCTTACATCAGCAGTTAATGAGTCCATCTGTGCGAATCTAGTTTCCAACTGCTTATTGAATTTCTCCATATAGGACTCAAAATGTTGCTGAGACAGGTTTAGTTGTGGTGCTGCTTGTACAGGCTGAGCTGGAGCTGTCTGTGGTGCCTGTGGCCTGTGCTGGAATCCTGGTGCATACACTGCTGCATTGGGATTTCCGTAGCGAAACCCTGGATGGTCACGTGTGCCTGGTCTGTAGCGACTAGGATCCCACTGCTGCTGAACATAGTTGGCATCTTCGGTTTGAAGCTCCAGAATTGCTGCGTCAAAGTCAGGTTCGTCCACTGATGCCACTGGTTTCTTTTCTGTATACACCTTCTTGACTAGGTCCTGTACCACTTTCGTGAGATTGTCAATCCTGTCATCAACCACTGGTTCTGCTACTGCTGTGAGCCTGCGGTCATCAAACAGGCGAGTATCCTGTTTGGCTAATTGCTTCATCAGTTCGTATGCTCCATCTTTATCCACATGGTATAAAAAGTTACCCCCAGCTTCCCTGTCAATCCTGTCTGCATTCTCCCTGTCAAGTGCGTGGTAGAATACCTGCAGAATCTTTGCGTCCCCGAAGCCGTGATTGGGGCATTTTTTCACAAGTCTCATCAACCTGTCCCATGCATCTACCACTGTCTCCCCCATCTGCTGTTTGAAAGATAAGATCTCGCTCTGCAGCTTGATAACGCGGGATGCAGGGTAGAATTTTGCCAAGAAATCAGCAACACACCCTTCCCAGGTAGTGATAGACCTCGGTGGTCTTGCCTCCAGCCAGTCTTTTGCTGTTCCGAACAAACAGTATGGGAATAAAATCAGCTTTAGCGTGTCCGCTTCGACTCCTCCATATTTAATCTTGTTGCAGTAATCCTCAAATTTTCCAAGGAAGTCGTTTGGATCTTCATCTGCCTTCCCATTAAAAGGACAATGGGTCTGGGCGGTCTGAATGGTGGATGATTTCAGGTCGAAGTGCTCTGCTGTAATGGGAGGCACTACAATAGCTGGTTGATGTCCTCCGGTTGGGACTTCAAATTTTTCGACCAGTGCCCTTCCAGACCTGTTATAAGTCCTCTTATTGTTCCTGGCAGCAAAACCTGCTGCTATCAGCTCTTCAATGTAAAGAGCCATCTGTGCTGGAGTACGTTGCGGCTGTCCTGTGGGTGTTCCTGTTTCGGTCGTGGTGTCTTCTCCGTGCTCAGACATCGCGGCTCGGTGTCTGCGACTTTGCTCTCTGAAAAGTTTTTCGGGATCTTCAAGTGGTAATACCAGTTTGCGGGGCAATCTGGGCATAAACTAGAATAGCCTGAAAATCAGATTTCACGAGCAGTAAGTCGAAAGAAAGTAACTGTAAAAATAAAAGAAAAACTCTGAGACTTATTCTAATGTCTTGTTAACAAAAAACTGTAACCGTTCCCCGGCAACGGCGCCAAAAACTTGACAGCGTAAACCTATCTGCTTTTTCGCAAGTGTACGATCAAGTAGTATAGAGTATGTAATTGTGACTCTGGTTGTCGAACCCACGAGAACAGTTTAAGTTTTTGCTAATTAGAATTAGAATTAGGCACAAAGTTGTAAAAAGGAGGAAGGTTTTGGGATTTGATTCTACTAAATAGTAATAAATAAAAACAGTAAAAGCTTATTTTATTTTTCTGTTGAATATTTTGCAGAAATTGTTGTGGTTATAAAAGTTGATAATTCTAAAAATCTAGGTTCCAGGATCCCCTAGGGTTACTCTCCAGCTTTCATGGTATATTTGATTTCAGAAACACACAGGGGTTTTGTTTATGCCAGCATACCAATAGTACAATCTCCTCTCGGTCTCATGCACTTATCACTTGACTGCAGATTTTCGAGTCCTCTCGGTCCACCTAAATCTGCAGGTTCGTTCTAAGTCTGCTAGGGTTACAGGTTCTCCTCTCGGTCTCCCCCTAAACGTCTAACAGTTGGTCTAATGCTTCTGGGCTAGTCCCCTGATTCTCTTCACCTCTCGGTCCATCAAGGCAAAGTACTAAATCCTGTCTTTTCTTCCTAACATTCACTGGTCACTCTCGCGCACCAGATCCTGTCTGTAACACTCCTGGGTGATCAAGCCATTCATGTATGTAAATAAAATCAAAGACAGAATAATAAACAAACCATCCTGTATTAAGACATAGCTAGCCATGCATCTGAAAATCAAAACAACCAAGTTTGCTGAATTCATAAACCCTAGGTTCACCGAGAACCTAGGCAAAAGGTCTAGCTAGCTTGCATTATTCAAAGACAATGTTTCATAAAAAGAGAAAAGATCAAACTAGTTATTTTTCTGAAGATACTGGAAAACTGCTCCAATCCTGCTCTGCTCCAACTCCTGGCTGCTGTGAAACTGGCTGCTGATGATGATGATAGCTGTGATATGCCTTCGTCACCCTAAAACAGTGCTGGGACACCTCCTTTTATATTGCCACAGTCTCCAAAACTGATGCACGAAATTCCTGTTTTACCCTCGAAAAGATCCGTCCTGGAAGCTTCTGGAACCCGTCTGTGCGTTCAAACGCACACTTCCTGCGTCCAAACGCAGTGCGTATGAACGCACACCCTTCTGCGTTTGAACGCAAGACTTAGCCGTTTTTCCATTTTTCTCTTCTGGCTCCTGAACCCATGTGTTTGAACGCAGCTCCTCTGCGTTTGAACGCAGCTCCTCTGCGTTTGAACGCACCCCTTGGCCGTTTCTTCTCTTGAGTGTTGAGCCCTGCGTATGAACGCACAACGCCTGCGTTTGAACGCAGGACTTAGCTTTTCTGCACTTGGTCTCTGACTCCTGCGTTTGAACGCAGCCTGCCTGCGTTTGAACGCAGGACTTAGCCAAATTCTGCCATTTTTCCTGCTGCTCCTGTCTTGTGCGTTTGAACGCAGCTCCTGCGTTTGAACGCACCACTTAGCATTTTTTTCCTCTTTTTCTGCTCAACTTTCCTGACACGCTGCCTCCCATCCAAGTAAATCTCATGCATTTTTCGGCACCTGTTACCTGCACATAACACGCACCCGCGATCATATCCAACAAACAAAAGTATGCATAAAATTACTCAAATTTTGCAATCATGATCTATAAATCTCTGCCTCGTATCAGGTGGAAAATAAGCTGAAAATGGCCAAACTCAACTCTCACAGGGTTAAAACCAATGGTAAAAAGATGTCCCAGACTAATACATTTTCAAGCTGCCAAAATACCCCCACACTTATCTCTGCTCGTCCCGAGCAGACCCTTGCATACTGCCTTGCAGACCCATTTTTGCATACTTTAATTGCATACTTCCCCTTTGTCACAGATTCAAGACACAGACCAAAACACTCAATAGACAACTGACTCAGATACAGAATACACAAACTGACTCAAGACACAACTAATTTTTTTTTATATTTTTTTTTTTATATTTTCTGAAATTGGGCAACCTCTCTATCCTAAACTGAAATCATCAAATCCTCACAAGCTCATTTCGAAATTCCACAACACGCAGCAGGAAATGATATAAACTGATCCTATGCACAAACTCACTAAGGTATCCCCAAACATCCACCAAACCAACCAAGATAAGGCACGTCTTTTGACTTTGAGGGTCCAGGCATCTATAGTCAACAGATAATCTTTCTTCGCCAAGTCATCTGAGGTTTTCAGACCCTCTTAGCCGTTATTGCTTTTGATTTGCAAATTGTCCCATTGCTGGGAGACACAACTCCTGTGTAATACGGCTTGACTTTAATTTCCCTCTTAAGCACGTCTTTACCTACAAAATTAGGGAAAAACAACCAAAACTACGAAAACAAGCATAAGTCTAGAAAGAGAGATAAAATAGATAGATTAAACATATTAGCAAGTTATGAAGAGTTCATTAACATACTAAAACATGCAATTTTATGTCGTTAACAATCCCCAATTCAAGCCTTAGAGATGAAAACCTATCATCTGGCAAAGGTTTAGTGAAAATATCAGCAATCTGCATTGAAGTAGAGACAAAATTTAAAACAACATCACCTTGTTCTGCATGATCTCTAAGGAAATGATGTCTCACATCTATGTGCTTTGTCCTTGAGTGCTGAACTGGATTCTTAGAGATTGAAATAGCACTTGTATTGTCACAATGAATTGGCACATTTCTGAAGTTGTAGCCAAGATCTCTAAGTTGATGAGCAATCCATAGCACTTGTGAACAGCAAGCACCGACTGCAATGTATTCATCTTCTGCAGTTGATAATGCTACATAATTTTGCTTTTTGGAATGCCAACTGATCAATGAAGATCCAAGAAATTGACAGCATCCAGAAGTACTTTTCATGTCTACTTTATAACCTGCAAAATCTGCATCTGAATAGCCACTCAACATAAAATTAGATCTTCTTGGATACCAAAGCCCTAAGTCTCTGGTTCCATTCAAATATCTAAAAATTCTTTTAACTGCAGTTAGATGACTTTCCTTAGGATCTGCTTGAAATCTAGCACACATACAGACACTGAACATAACGTCAGGTCTGCTAGCAGTTAAATACAATAGTGATCCAATCATACCTCTGTATTCCTTCTGATTCACACTCTTACCAGTTGAATCTTTGTCTAAAGAGAGTGATGAACTCATAGGGGTCTTAAGCACCTTGGACTGTGACATGTTGTACTTATTCAATAAGTCCTTGGTATATTTTCCTTGATGCACAAAAATTCCTTTCTTCATTTGTAATATATGAAGTCAAAGAAAGAAATTTAGTTCACCCATTAGGCTCATCTCAAACTCCCTGCACATCAGACTAGAAAACTCTTTTGAAGAGCATCATTAGTAGCACCAAACAATATATCATCTACATAAATCTGAACTACTAACAAATCACTTTGTTGGTGTTTAATGAAAAGAGTTTTGTCTACTAATCCTCTTCTGAAATTGTTTTCAAGTAGAAATTTTGAAAGTCTGTCATACCAAGCCCTTGGAGCTTGTTTTAAACCATAAAGAGCTTTATCCAGTTTATAAACATGATCAGGAAACTTTTCATCTTCAAAACCAGGAGGTTGTGCTACAAAAACATCTTCTTGTAAATATCCATTTAGAAAATCACATTTGACATCCATTTGATAAATCTTTATGTGATTGTGAGATGCAAAAGCAAGAAGTATTCTAATTGCTTCTAACTGGCAACAGGAGCAAAAGTCTCCTCATAATCTATACCTTCTTTCTGATTATATCGTTGAGCTACCAGTCTGGCTTTATTTCTTACCACTTTGCCATTCTCATCAAGCTTGTTTCTGAATACCCATCTGGTTCCAATAACTGACTTCTCTTTAGGTCTGCGGACCAGATTCCAAACCTTGTTCCTCTCAAACTCATTCAACTCACTCTGCATTGCAATAATCCATTCTGCATCTTCCAGAGCTTCCTTGGTATTCTTAGGCTCAATCAAAGATACAAATGCACTGAAAGCACACAAGTTCTTTAACTATCCTCTTGTATGTGTTCCAGTTGATGGATCTGATATAATATTGTCAGCTGGATGGTCTGAAAGGTACTTAAACTTCTTTCTTGGTACCCAGGAGTATTCTCCTTCAAGGCTTTGAGTCCTTGAAACAGTAGAGGGAGCATCATAGAAAGTTTCAGCTTCTGTCTCAAGGCTTTGATGTTTTGGTTCAGCAGGAGGTTCAAGGCCTTGAGATTCTGCTGGTTGATTCTGTACAACAGTTTTGCCTTTGTCTTCTTTCACATCATCATCATCTGATTCATGCTTATTCAAATCTAGCTCTGCAAAACTTTCACTCAGAGAATCCTTAGTACTTTCATCAAAAATTACATGAATGCTCTCTTCCACAATCTTGGTTTTTCTATTAAAACTCTATAAGCTTTGCTAGTTTGAGAATAACCAAGAAATACACCTTCATCACTTCTAGCATCAAACTTACCAAGATTGTCTCTACCATTATTATGCACAAAACAGATACAACCAAATGGCTTAAAATAAGAAACAGTAGGCTTTCTCCCTTTAAACAGTTCATAGGGAGTCTTTTTCAAAATAGGTCTAATCAAGCATCGATTCAGCACATAATTGGCAGTATTAACAGCTTCTGCCCATAAAAAATTTGGCAAATTACTTTCAAGCAGCATGGTTCTGGACATATCCTCAAGTGTCCTATTTTTCCTTTCAACTACTCCATTTTGCTGTGGAGTTCCAGGTGCAGAAAAATTGTGTGAAATGCCATGCTTTGCACAAAACAAATAAAAGTCAAGTTGATCAAACTCTCTACCATGATCACTTCTAATGGATGCAACAGGTAAGTTCTTCAAAGTTTGAAGTTCTTTGTATAATCTAGAAAAATCAGATAAAGCTTCAGTTTTGTCTATGATAAACATCACCCAAGTAAATCTAGAATAATCATCAATTATAAAAAGCATATACCTCTTACCTTTTGGGGTCTGAACTCTCATAGGACCACACAAGTCCATATGCAGCAATTCAAAGGGTTTAGAAGTACTTACAAAGTTCTTTGGCTTGAAAGAGCTTTTGGTCTGTTTACCTTGTACACATGTCTTACAAACCTCATCATCTGAAAATTTATGTGATGGTAAACCTCTTACCAAGTCCTTTGAGATGAGTTTATTCAAAGTATGTATACTAATATGCCCAAGCTTTCTGTGCCAAAGCTTTGAATCTTCCTTCAAGGCCTTGAGGCATTTTAGCTTATCACCTGCAACACTGTTAGTATTCATAGCATATATATTATATGACCTCGGAGCAGTGAGTATGCAATCACCAGATTTCTCATCTTGCACCACACATTTCACACATTTCTCCTTGTCAAATACAGCTTTATAACCTTTATCACACAACTGAGAGATACTAAGCAAATTATACTTAAGTCCATCTACCAGATAAACATCAGATACAGAATTTGTAGAACCATTACCAATACTACCTATACCAATGATATTGCACTTTGCTTTGTCACCAAGTATAATTGTTCCTCCACATTTTTCTGTAAGTTCAGTAAAGAGTGACCTCTTTCCACTCATATGTCTGGAACATCCACTGTCTAATATCCATTTCCGATCTTTCAAGGCCTTGGTGACATCCATGTCTTCAATGTGTCTGTCTGATGAACTTTCCTCATTATGCTTTGCCATGAAGCATAAGTTTGCTTGCTCTTCTTCTGTGTCTGAATCACTTGATGAATCAGAATCACTCCAGGAAGCCATCATGGCTTTCTTCTTCTGTTGTCACCATCCTTTTTCTGAAAGTTCCTGTTCTTCTTCTGATGTGGACAATCCCTTACTAAATGATCTGCATCACCACACTCAAAACAATTCATTACTTTAGTTTTATGTGACTGCGATGAAGATTTACCTTTGTAATCCTTGCTGCCTGAGGGTCTTGATCTCTCTCTGTTGTAATCCCTGTTACCAGTGTTTCTTTTCGTTTTGAGAATCCTGGCCAAGGCCTTGGAGATCAATGCTAAAGCCTCTTCATCATCAGGTTCCTCCTCAGTCTCAAGGCTTTGAGATTTTTCACTGTCTTTTGCCTTAAGAGCTAAGTTCCTGATATTTTCACTCAGATCACCTTCTACATCCTTCATAGACATTTCATGAGTGAGCAGCTTTCCTTGTAGATCATCTAGCTGAAGAAGAATCAAGTCCTGAGCTTCCTCAATGGCTGTTGTCTTTGGCTCCCACTTTGCTTTTGGCAAACTTCTCAGAATCTTTCTGACCTTCTCTTCATTTGAGAACCTCTTTCCCAAAGACTCCAGGTTGTTCACCACATCAGTGAGTCTTTTGAACATTTCGTTGATGGTCTCATCTGAATTCATCTTGAACAACTCATATTGCCTCAGAAGTATGTTGATTTTTGTCTGCTTAACCTGGATGGTTCCTTCATATGTCACCACCTGTTTATCCCACACTTCTTTGGCACTCTTGCAGTTTGACACTCTGTTGAACTCATCTGCATTTAAAGCACAATATAGCAAATTCATAGCTTTGTAATTTTTGGATACCTTTTCCAGTTCAGTAACTGAGAGATTTTCCTCAGACTTGACAGTTCTGACTCCAGCAATTGTAGTGTAATACTCATGAGGACCATTCTGAACTATTGACCATAGTTCCATGTCTTGATCTATGATGAACATCTTCATCAATGCCTTCCAATGCATGAAATTTTCACCGCAGAACAATGGAGGTCTGTTAGCCGCCCTTCCTTGTGAGAATCCACCATCTCCTACATTACTCATAGTCACCAGATTGTTAGATCTAAAAATAGTGACACAAGCTCTGATACCAATTGAAAGTGTGTAATGTAGACTAAATACAGGACCTAAATACTCTAGAAGGGGGGGGTTGAATAGAGTATGGAAACTTTTTTCAAAACTTAAAGTTTAACAGGATAGCTTTGTGTGAAACTTCAAATCTCAAGGCCTTGAGATTTTGTAAACTGTCTGAAACTCACTAAGGCAAAATTGTAAGCTTCAAGGCCTTGAGTTGTGAACAACTCTAAACAGCTTTTAAACCCTAGTTTGATTTGAGTTGTGTGCAGCAGATAATAATCAAATAGAAAAGTAAAGAACACAAAGCAATTTACAGAGTTCAGACCCAATGGACCTAATCTCTGCCTGAGGGATCTAATCCCACCAGGATTGGGCAAACACTTCTTATTACTCACACAGAAACAGCCCTAGATCTTCAAGCCTAAGTGATTTCCCTTACACCTATACAACTTGTGGTTCCAAACCTATCTAGTTCCAGCTACTAACTGTTGAGCTAACAAGAACCTCTTGTTGTTCACTTGAACACCCAACCACTAGGTTAAGTGAGGTTTAAGATAATATATAGATACACAGATGGAAGTAAAAATGAAGAACACAGTATAAAGATAAGCTGTTGAAGCCTGGAAGTGTTCTTCAGGAATGACTGGATTGATTTGATCTTCAGAAGTCTGGAATGAAGCTTGAATGATTGTGTGTTTAAATGGATGATCTCCCACGAATTTGTCACACCTCTCAGAGTATTCTGCAAGCCTCTCTATACTTCAAAATTCAAACCAGTCTCTTTTATCCACAGCTGTAACTGATTGAGAGACTTTAGGATCTCAGTTCCTACAAATCCTCCTTCTGTTTTCAACTTAAATTCAAACAGCTTCAGGTGTATATCTGTTGGAGTTTGTTGAGATTTCTCCTGCACGTGTAACAATCCTGCAACAGCAAAGAAACACTGCAACAACAAAATCCAAATAACTAACAGTACTGAGACTGTTTGGTTATACAGTTTCTGATAAAACTGTTTAATAAACTCAGAACAATAATCTGCATATACTCTAGAACAAATAAGTCATGAAAAACAAGTTCAATACACTTAGAAGTGAGTAAATAATCACAATACTAAGAGTCATAACCTGCAAGAAAGAATCAATCAAGTTCAGTAAAAACTGTCAGTAGCTCAAGGCATATCTCAAGGCCTTGGAGCTCTGAACCTGCTGCACATCATTTCAAAATTAAACTCAGATAACTTTGATTCTTCCTGTTCTGATCATCTGAAATTGTGTTAGATGTATAAATAGTACAAACCGCAAATATATACCATAAACCACTGATTTGCATAATCTGATATCCAATTCTGCAACACAAAGATGTTAGAACACATAGCAGGATAAGATAACTCAAGGCTTTGAAGTTCTGTCAATCTCAAGGCCTTGAGATAACTGACATGCCTTTGCTGCTAATGTCTTAGCCTTTTGTCTTTCATCACTCAAAACAATTACCAGTTAAAGCACATGCAAGGATCTTGACTCAACAGCGTGCTTTTGTTTTACATAAGAGTACGCAATGCACCAGTACAACACCTCCATTGGATCCCAAATGAGAGATGCAGTCGTACATAGAGATATTGTATGATCACTTTACGACACAACACAGAAGGAAACACAGTGTACCCTGAAAGAAAAGTCATGAATTTGATACGGCGGTACATGCCACCTGCTACTCTATTAGTAATAATGAAACCTAATGCAAACTTCAGATAGTCGTACGCAATTACTGTAGGGTTTTGATTCATGGATGCGCAACGGAAACACAAACAATCATAAACCATGCAAAACCCTCCAAGGATCACAAGTCAAGAGACATAACGATGGTAAAGGAAGAAATCAATAACACACCTTAGGGTTCTCCTTTGATGACTTCAAACGCGAATTGTGTCACGTTCTCTATGGTTGATCCACGCCTAGATTTGATCCTAGATCTCCCAAGTCCTTGGTGCTAGCCCGGAAAGAGGAAGAGGAAGAAAGATCACGCAAAACGAGACCAAAAGTGGGCTCTCGGCCTCTTTGTGGCCGACGGGATGGGGCGGCGGGCTAGGGGCGGCGAGCTCCTAGCTTGCTTGCTCCTTTTCTCTCCTTTTGTTCTCTCCCACTCTTGTTATGTTCAATAATGAGCATAAGTTATGGGAAGGAAGGAAGGAAGGTCCTTTATATAGTCCAACAACTCCTTGTCAACTACCTAAAGGACTTATTCTAGTCCTACTAGAATTCAATTTAGTCCCTTCCTTGCAAATTAGTCCCTACTAAGTTTGCAAGGTTTTGCAAAGTGATCCTTCTAATTAATTGATCCAATTAATTAATTCCCAAATCTAGTTCAACTCTATATAGCGTGTGACCCCATAGGTTCTATCTATTTGGTAGCAACTATTTGCTAATATGGAGCGGTTTCTAGCAAAACATCCATTCTAGCCAACTAATAGAATAGTCATCTTGACAACCTTTGTACAAGTATTTGTCTCATCCCTTGTCTCTATATCCGGATTGGACACGAGACATACAAGTCACACTCGTATATCCAATCCATAGTTTCTCGATCCATGGGAATAGCCTTATTCGTGCAAATAACATCGATATCCTATATTGATTTATTTGAGTCTGGCCAGACATTCTATAAGCACTATCCCTCGAGTGGCCTAGGATATTTGCTCCTGTTATGTGGGAGGGACAAATTCTATCTACGTCCACTACGATCTCTAAGATTGCTTCTTATTGTATCCAGTACACGCCTTTATAACTACCCAGTTACGGTGTAGCGTTTAACGCTACCAAAATCACAATAATCCACAACTAGAATATCTAGTGACTTCAAGTCTAAGGATGACAATACCATTGCACCGCGAGAAGCTCTTGTGACTCAACATAACGTGTATGTTGCCTTCTCGGAGATGGGTCAATCCAATGCAACATTACCCCTAATGCACACCTATGTGTTGGATCATGATATCTCCATATAAATCCAACCCCATACTAGTCTATAGATGATTGTCCCATTAATCATTATATTGGACTAGGGATATTTAAGATAAACAACACAATTGAAAATCTAAGGACTTCATTATATTAAATATCCAATAAATAATAAATGAATTTGTAGCCACAACTAAATTCATACTAACTAGATTGCCTCTATTCCAACAGTCTCCCACTTGCACTAGAGCCAATCTGGCGCATCTCTTATGCCCATACTCCTAGTGTGACCTTCATGCTTCCACTGCGTGAGCGGCTTTGTAAGCGGGTATGAAAGATTATCATCTGTAGGAATCTTGCATATTCGAACGTCTCGTCTATCGATTATATCTCGAATCAGATGAAACATCCTGAGCACGTGCTTGGACTTCTGGTGCGACCTGGGTTCCTTTGATTTCGCGATCGCCCCAGTGTTGTCACAGTACAACTCGACTGGATCCGCATTGCTAGGAACCACACCAAGTTCAGAAACAAACTTTCTGATCCAAACAGCTTCCTTTGCTGCGCCATTTGCAGCAATGTACTCAGCCTCTGTTGTAGAATCAGCTACCGTCTCTTGCTTGGAACTCTTCCAGCTCACCGCTGCTCCATTCAGGCAAAACACATATCCCGACTGTGATCTAAAGTCATCTCTATCGGTTTGGAAGCTTGCATCAGTGTAACCCCTTACACGCAACTTTTCATCACCGCCAAATATCAAGAAAGCATCCTTAGTTCTTCTCAAGTACTTTAGGATGTTCTTGACTGCAATCCAGTGACTCTCACCCGGATTGGATTGGTATCTGCTTGTCATACTCAAGGCATATGACACATATGGTCTAGTACATAAAATGGCGTACATGATAGATCCTATGGCCGAGGCATAGGGAATTCTACTCATGCGTTCCTTTTCAATCTCATTGGAAGGACAACCACTCTTCGAAAGAGTGATTCCATGTGACATGGGAAAGAATCCCTTCTTGGAATCTTGCATGTTGAACCGTTTCAACACCTTGTCAATATATGTACTTTGACTTAGGCCTAGCAACCTCTTAGATCTATCTCTATAGATCTTTATACCCAGTATATAGGCTGCTTCCCCTAAGTCCTTCATTGAGAAACACTTCCCTAGCCAATCTTTAACAGATTGCAGCATGGGAACGTCGTTTCCAATGAGTAGTATGTCATCTACATACAAGACCAGAAAAGATACAGAGCTCCCACTAACCTTTTTGTAGACACAAGACTCATCTTCGTTTCTGATGAAGCCAAACTCTTTGACTACTTCATCAAAACGTCGATTCCAACTCCTAGAAGCTTGCTTCAATCCATAAATGGATCGTTGCAGCTTATAGACTTTGTTGGCTTGCTTTGGATCTTCAAAACCCTCCGGCTGTATCATATACACGTCCTCGAGGAGATTCCCATAAAGGAATGCTGTTTTGACATCCATCTGCCAAATCTCATAGTCGTGGTATGCTGTAATTGCAAGTAGGATTCGGACGGATTTGGTCATAGCGACTGGTGAAAAGGTTTCATCATAGTCAATACCATGAATCTGTCTGAATCCTTTAGCCACCAATCGGCCCTTATAGGTAATCACATTACCATCCATGTCGATCTTCTTCTTGAAGACCCACTTGCACCCTATGGGCCGCGCCCCATCGGGTGGTTCCACCAAAGTCCATACTTTGTTGGTGTACATGGATTCCATCTCGGATCTCATGGCTTCTAGCCACTTCTGAGAGTCTGGGCCATTCATGGCCTCCTCATAGGTAGTAGGCTCATCATCTATGAGCATCGTGTCACCGGAATCGGTCACGAGAAGTCCATACCTCTCGGGTTCCTGGCGCACTCTACTGGATCTACAAAGCTCTTGTGTTACCTGAACAGGTTGTTCCACAACTGCTTGCGGTTCCTATTCATGTTCCACAATCGGTTCAGTGATTTGTGGTTCTTCAACCTCTTCAAGTTCTACAGCCCTCCCACTTGCTTCTTTAGAGACAAAAACACGCCGGTCCGAGCAACAAACACTTTGTTATCGGTTGGATTGTAGAAGTAGTATCCCTTAGTTTCCTTAGGGTACCCCACAAATTTACACTTATCCGATTTCGGCCCTAGCTTGTCTGATTGTAAACGCTTTACATAGAAATCGCAGCCCCAAATCCTCATGAACGACAGTGTGGGACGCCTCCCACTCCACATCTCATATGGTGTCTTCATGACTGATTTAGATGGAACACGTTAATGGTGAAAGCTGCTCTTAATAGAGCGAAGCCCCAAAATGATAATGGAAGATCGGTTTGACACATCATAGATCGAACCATATCTAATAGGGTTCGATTCCTCCTCTCGGACACGCCATTCCATTGTGGTGTTCCGGGTGGAGTGAGTTGGGACACGATCCGACACTCTCTAAGATAGTCGTCAAACTCTTGTCTTAAGTATTCTCCTCCACGATCCGATCGTAGAGCCTTGATACTTTTGCCAAGTTGCTTCTCTACTTCATTCTTGAATTCTTTGAACACTTCAAAGGATTCGGATTTTGCCCTCATAAGGTACACAAATCCATATCTACTGTAATCATCAGTAAATGTAATGAAGTAGACATAACCACCCCTGGCAGGCGTGGCAAATGGCCCACACACATGAGTATGTATGAGTGCCAATTGCTCACTAGTCCTCTCACCTTTCTTATTGAAAGGGGACTTTGTCATTTTTTCCAATAAACAAGCCTCACATGTCTCATATGATTCAAAATCAAAAGAGTCTAGTAATCCATCCTTATGGAGTCTAGATACACGTTTCTCATTTATGTGGCCTAAACGACAGTGCCATAAATAAGCTGGATTTAAATCATTTATTTTAATCCGCTTGGTATTAATGTTGTAGACAGGATTGCTTAGATCAAGGACATAAAGTCCATTAAATAATTGCGCACTAAAATAGTGAATATTATTCAAATAAAAGGAACAACAATTGTTCTTTTTTGAAATAATAAAACCATCCTTGTCCAAAAAAGAAATAGAAATAATGTTTCTGCTCATGGCAGGCACAAAATAGCAATTATTTAATTCTAAAACTAATCTTGAAGGCAGAGATAGCTCGCACACGCCTATGGCCAACGCAGCAACTTTTGCTCCATTCCCAACGCGCAGATCTACCTCTCCTTTAGCCAATCTTCTACTTCTCTTTAGATCCTGCATATTTCGACAAATATGAGATCCACATCTAGTATCTAATACCCATGATGTAGAGACAGTTAAATTGACATCTACAACAAAAATACCTGGTGGTGGTGGAATCACTATTCCAAGCCTCTTGTCCTCCAGATATTTTGGGCAGTTCCTCCTCCAGTGTCCAGGCTGACTGCAATAGTGAAACTCACCTTTAGTCACACCTTTGGCAATTCCACCAACAGGCTTAAGGGTAGGTTCCTTGGACTTGGTAACTGACTTGCCTTTTCCCTTGGAGGATGAGGCAAACCTTTTGCCCTTTCCTTTATGTACCATCATAATGGCCTTGCCCTTACCCTTGTCGATGCTCTGTTCAACTGTCCTCAACATATTGAGCAAATCTGGCAGTGGTTTCACGATCTCGTTCATGTTATAGTTCATGATGAACTGTCCATAACTCTCGGGCAACGATTGCAACACGAGATCGGTTGCCAACTCTTGGCCGACCGGTAACCCAAGTCGGGCGTGATTCTCCAAGTACCCGATAATACAGAGTACATGGGGTCCCACCGGGTTCCCTTCTGCCAGATGACAATTGAACAGTGCCTTAGATACCTCATACCTCTCTACCCTTGCCTGCTCTTGGAAGAGCTGCTTCAGATGCTCGATCATATCGACAACATTCATGTTTTCGTGTTGTTTCTGAAGCTCAGAAGTCATGGTGCATAGCATAAGGCAGGCCGCATCATTAGCGTCATCAACACGCTTTTGATACGCCTTTAGGGCAGCAGGTGTTTGGTTCTCTGGACCTGCTGGAACATGCTCCTCTATCGCGTACAGTTTCTTCTCCTGCTTGAGAACAATTCTCAAGTTTCTGTACCAATCAAGGAAGTTGGTTCCAGAGAGCTTGTCCTTCTCAAGGACAGATCATAGGGAATGTTGTGAACTCGATGAGTTGTTTGCCATTTGGGATTCTACAAAAGGAAAATACGCAAGTTTTAATATTTGTGAATTTTTTTGACTATATTCAATTATGGCTAGTTTATCAAATATAGCTCCCACTATTTTTCTACGGATTAATAACCCTCAAGATATTAATGCGAAAAATATTCTTTTATTTTCTAGTGGGCCAAGATCCATGTTTCATCTCCTTATGAGCTTGCTTTGGCAAGTCACCCATAATTTGACTACTTTAGGTAGGAACAATTCCAATTGCATCCCATATGCAACTCTTGGTTCAATTGGGCAAACAACTCCTTATTTATCCATTCTCATGGATAATCCCAATTGATTGCCTCTAGGTTTCTTAATCACATTAATAGCCCAGTTGTGTTCAACCTCTTATTTAAACAATTGCACATTGTTACGTGCCATCGCATTCCATCATTATGAACCAAGTCGCCATGCTTTGGCACGCACGAACTTGATAAATAATGATGATAATGAGTGTTTAAATAACGAGAAGGCAAGAACACAATATTTGAATTTTGAGGGATTTTAAATTCAATTTTTAATTGTTTTGTTGATCAATATCAACTAATCTATCTATTTGAGTTTGGGCACAACTCCAAATAATAGATCCGGGTTGTCTAATTATCTTATTATCCTAATTTCATGCATCAACCATACACCAACCACACAATAATAAGAAAATAAAGTAAACAACCACAAAACAGAAATTAAACGTGATGTGGATATGGCCTTTTCTAGACTAAGATGTTTCCAAGCCAATGGAATTATCTATGAACCCTAAAAGCAAACACATCTCCATGCGTCTTGATCTTTTGGTCCATCCTTCATAGTCATGTGGAATGCTCCATGCTCCATCTTTTGTGGCTCCTTTGGCTTTGGGCTTCTTTTCTTCAATCTTGGCTAACAATCTACTTTATCTAGCACTAGCTAACTTCTATACTAAATAAAATAAATTTCACAAGTTGAGAAAAAAAATGGCACGCAGGCCATAAAACCCTAATTAATTATTACAATTAATTGATCAGCTCGCAGGCCGTTAAACCAAACCACAAAATTTAAACATCCACATCAAACCACATCCTAAGGTCATATCTAATCACCATGCGAATTGCACATAAACAGTTAAAATCCAATTTTAACGCGCTTGGTCAATTTTAATTGATTTTAGGATTTCTAGGGTTAAAACGGTCCATGGGCCCAACAATCAAATTGCCCAGGCCCAATAAGGTGAACCACAAGGCCCTAGGGCCTGCCCGGCCCATAACCCACACGCCTAGAGGGGCGGTCCCCTAGGGGGGCCGAACCTCCTTGAGGGAGTTGTTTCCAAAACAACTCCCTTGCTTCGTGCCCATGTTTGGTTGTTTCCTTGTTTTGGGAGAACTCCTTCTTCCCCAAGGATGCCCAAACCCTAGATCTAAGATCCTAAAATTTCTCAAACTCACCAATTCATGCATCCAATGCAAAAATTTGGATCTTGTTATGAAAGATTATTGACAAATTGCATCCCATGCTTGATTTGTCTTGTTTTACGTGATAAACAATCAAATTAAGGTGTAAAACAACTAAAACGTAACACATAAACCACGTTTATGCTCTACGACATGTGGCTCTGATACCACTGTAGGGTTTTGATTCATGGATGCGCAACGGAAACACAAACAATCATAAACCATGCAAAACCCTCCAAGGATCACAAGTCAAGAGACATAACGATGGTAAAGGAAGAAATCAATAACACACCTTAGGGTGCTCCTTTGATGACTTCAAACGCGAATTGTGTCACGTTCTCTATGGTTGATCCACGCCTAGAGTTGATCCTAGATCTCCCAAGTCCTTGGTGCTAGCCCAGAAAGAGGAAGAAGAAGAAAGATCACGCAAAACGAGACCAAAAGGGGGCTCTCGGCCTCCTTGTGGCCGACGGGATGGGGCGGCGAGCTAGGGGCGGCGAGCTCCTAGCTTGCTTGCTCCTTTTCTCTCCTTTTGTTTTCTCCCACTCTTGTTATGTTCAATAATGAGCATAAGTTATGGGATGGAAGGAAGGAAGGTCCTTTATATAGTCCAACAAATCCTTGTCAATTACCTAAAGGACTTATTCTAGTCCTACTAGAATTCAATTTAGTCCCTTCATTGCAAATTAGTCCCTACTAAGTTTGCAAGGTTTTGCAAAGTGATCCTTCTAATTAATTAATCCAACTAATTAATTCCCAAATCTAGTTCAACTCTATATAGCGTGTGACCCCATAGGTTCTACCTAGTTGGTAGCCACTATTTGCTAATATGGAGCGGTTTCTAGCAAAACATCCATTCTAGCCAACTAATAGAATAGTCATCTTGACAACCTTTGTACAAGTATTTGTCTCATCCCTTTGTCTCTACATCCGGATTGGACACGAGACATACAAGTCACACTCGTATATCCAATCCATAGTTTCTCGATCCATGGGAATAGCCTTATTCGTGCAAATAACATCAATATCCTATATTGATTTATTTGAGTTTGGCCAGACATTCTATAAGCACTATCCCTCGAGTGGCCTAGGATATTTGCTCCCGTTATGTGGGAGGGATAAATTCTATCTACGTCCACTACGATCTCTAAGCTTGCTTCTTATTGTATCCAGTACACGCCTTTATAACTACCCAGTTACGGTGTAGCGTTTAACGCTACCAAAATCACAATAATCCACAACTAGAATATCTAGTGACTTCAAGTCTAAGGATGACAATACCATTGCACCGCAAGAAGCGCTTGTGACTCAACATAACGTGTATGTAGCCTTCTCGGAGATGGGTCAATCCAGTGCAACATTACCCCTAATGCACACCTATGTGTTGGATCATGATATCTCCATATCAATCCAACCCCATACTAGTCTATATTTGATTGTCCCATTAATCATTATATTGGACTAGGGATATTTAAGATAAACAACACAATTGAAAATCAAAGGACTTCATTATATTAAATATCCAATAAATAATAAATGAATTTCTAGCCACAACTAAATTCATACTAACTAGATTGCCTCTAGGGCATCTATTCCAACAATTACGGGGTACAAATTTCGCATAGTATTTCAAAAACAGTAAAGATGACTTGCAAATGTTCATAACCTCATATTTGAAATTAGCATTACAGAGGATACAACCATGAAATCCTATTCATCTACATAATTTCCATTTTTCGATCTATAACCATCCATCGAGAAATCATCATCCTTGCTGCAGTAGTTACGGGAGAAACCCAGAAGCCATATCAGCTATCATAAGCAAGTCAAAAACCGTATCTTAATCAAAGTTTTTGTAATCAATGCCAAATTTAGCGGTAAAAGGAATCGAAGCATTAGGAAATATGTACTGGGCATTTACATACGTTTGAAGTTTACTCTCACACACTGCAGGCCACTTTTTCGTAGCAGGAGCTGACTTCTTATATGACTTCACTCGAGTTGCTAGCCCCCCTTTCAATCCATTCAGCAAAACCATACTTTCTGTATAAGATCCACCATACACTGATTCTGGGACATTACGAATCCCTAATTTCTTAATGCGGTTGTGATTGGGATCATAAGAAACCAGTTCATTATCTTTTGTAACCACAAGTAACTCCCCATTGTCCCTAAACCCAGGAACATTACTTATCCCACCTATAACTATATCACCATATCTGCACATTTCACTCCATGATTCAGCGATACCATACTCTTTCATCACATAAACTATAAAGGATGTACACTGTTTACAACAGTCATAAGCAAACAAAGCAAGCGACTCCTTGTGCAACCCAATAATAAAGTTCGCTGAAGAAATATGAGTGACAACAGCAGGAAACACCATAAACTTAAACTTCTCTTGACTCATATAAAACAATAGCACCACATTCTCAAGAAACCTGTCTTCCTTCTTGAAAGCGGACTAGTGGACAGAACCGTTAAGATACGCTTGCGTCCAAGTAGACTCAATGACACCAACTTGAGGTACTCCTCTTTTTCATGATCCCCCAAGAACAGGTGTTTACACTAAATATCTCAATATTTGGAATAGCATAGTAATGATCTCTCCTTTAAACTTCATCGGACTTGGGTTGAACCATGTAAGCTAACCTAACCACTTTGTAATCATTTTTTGTCACGTCAAATCCAAACCCCAGAAAAACATCTACGAACCACTATTATTGATGTTAAAAGAAGGTTTGGGGAGTGACAAGTACTTATGAATTGCAGGGTTCCAGATGAGCACGGTGTAGGTATACCCAAATTGGTCATCAGATAAGCAAATTAGCCCAATGCAAATACCCACAACGCGGAAATATACTTTTGTATTAAAAGGGAACTTGAATTTATCATAGCCATTGAATGAATCAATGTCGAATCGAAGAGAAAATTGTTCACTTCGTGAGGGAGAGGATTTGTACCTGGTGAGAAGAAGCTTTTGTGCGAGGTCGTTGGTTTTGGCTCGGTTGAGATGAGTCGCAATAAACTTGGGATTTTTAATCAAACCGCACAAGGTTTTGGATACGCAGCTAAAACGCATAAGCAATTTTGGAGGAAGACGAGAGAGGATGGCGATCACAGCGTCTTCGGGAATGCAGTCCGACATTGTTGCACTGATTGTTGTGTCTGTATTCCTCCCTGAACACGGTGATCCTCTTTTCACGAAAAAACATCACATGAAAATGTAACTTTCTGTATACAGAAATGCTCGTTAATTTTTTATATCTATAGAAATGGAAATGATTATATGTGCCCAGTTTCACTATAACACGCACCATTTTTGGTAACTTTTGTATGTTATGAAAAGACGGAGAATAAACATGATATGAATACCCAATAACATACTATGAAATATTAAAAAAATATATTCTCAATTTAAAGAATATAATTTTGCCCAGGATAAGAATCGAACACCATATCTTGGAGGCAAAAATTTGCAGTCTTACCACTTGGCGGCTATACTAAGTGGCAACTTTTTTAACCACTAAATAAAGACCCTTAATGGTTGGTGGCCTCGTTTTTTCCGAAACCTCTTCTCAATATTGGCAAGATTTTCCCTACAACCATCACCGATTCTTATCTCAATCTTTTGTGGTCCTGCGAGGCGGAGCAGCTAAACGAAAACCATTTGAAGAAAGGAGTAATTGTACGATTCCTATTTCTGCGTTTACGTTGTTCATAATGTATCATCTAATTCTTGCATTTACATTTCGACATCAAAATTATGTTTTATGCTGCTGTGCTTATTTGAGATATTTTCCGTTATAAGTTTGCATCTTCATCGTTGTTTGTCCATGTCGGTGTAATTAGATTTCCCCTCTTTCAGCCACCTTCTAAGTAAACTACGATTTTTTTGTGTGGCCTCTGTCTAATACCCAAAAGAGGGATTTATTGTACCATGTGTTCGCAAGTGTAATGTGGTTCTTCTACTTTCTCAGCAGACCATGTAGTCTGGCTTTCGTTGATTTGTTTTGAATATAGATGGACACTACAAGTTATCTGTCTTAGGTTATTTTGGTTCAGGGTTTCTTTGAGATGGTCAACATGATTTTTCCCCTCCCCGCTGCTTTTTTTGTTATCTTTGGTGGTCATGAATCATTTCTTTTAATTGTTTGAAATTATCATCATCATTAATTAAGGGCTTATTTTTCGGAAATTATCCTTTTAGTTATATTTGGTGGTCATGAATCTTTTTTCTTTCCAAAGTGGAAAATCTTGGCGTAACTAAGGGCTTACTGATGGTACAACTTACCACTGTTAGAGCAGAAGAAGTAGCCACAACTAACCTTTTAGTTATCTTTAGTGGTCATGAATCTTTTGTTTTAATTGTTAGAAATTATCATCGTCATTAATTTGTTTTGTTTGCTTCCTTCGCGTACCGTTGCAACATTAACCTTTTCAAATTGATAAATGTGTCTTGACAGGCATGCTGTCTGGCGATTCTTATTCTCACTAACTATTTACTATTTTTCCTCATTCACTTTCAATTTAATGGTTCGTAAATTTTTCCCCCATTTGTTCTCCTATACGTAACCAAAAACCAGCTGCGAAGAATCACCTGACATGCCGCGCTTTTTCAATGTCATCACGCCAGAGGCAGCAACGAACTATAGGGTTGTAAGTGTGCAAGCAGTGTGAATTTGAAATATATGCTCTTCCACTAACACTAGACAATTGTAATAATGCGACACTATCTGTTTTATGATACAAATAAATGTGACACCAATGTTTCGATAATTGTTTGGCCACAGCTTCTGCCAGAAGAGTTTGTTCGAAACCATCGGAACATTTTGAAAGAGACTATATGTCTGAAGGTCCCACACGGATCAACCTCGGTTGAGTAGCTGTTAAAGCGATAGGAAAATGTTTACCTTGACAAGGGATGGAAAGAATTTGCGCAACTCTATTCCATATCATGCTGTTATTTCGTTGTGTTCAAGTTCGAAGGCTACTCAAATTTCAAAGTCACTATCTTTCATGCCAATGCCAACGAAATTTCTTACCGGAAAGGTCCTGTGAAATAAAACTTTGACATGGATGAGGTCTGAGAAGACGGCGGAACAATTTATGATCAACAAGCTGATATCCTCCAGAGATCTGGCGCTTACAAATCGGAAAATCCACATTTGATAGCATGGATCATGAAGACACATCTCAGAGTTGATGGAGGCCTGGTAAATGATTATTACTAAGCAGTTCTTTATAAAAACAATGGCTATTAAAATACCGTGTTTAATTATTGTGATGATACATTTATTTGAAGAGCATACCTCTGCGTTCACAAGGAAAAACCTGGAATCAGAACAAACCACAGTGGAATTGGAGGATGCTAGTGGTGAGAACAAGTGGAAGGTTACCTGAAGTTTACCCCGACGAAATGACGTCACAAGAAGACGCCTTCGGTGGTTGTAGTTCGCTCGTTAGAATGATATAAATGTTGGCGATGCTTGTGTTGTGGAGTTAACTGACGCTTCCATACCGAAGTTTAAGGTCACTGTGTTCAGCAAATGAGTTGTAGATGTCAGCAAGGTACTGGCTACTAAAGTCAGTATCATGTGGGGAAGTTCGTGGATTTTTATTTTGAATCCTAACATTGAATAGTCTTTTTGCTCTAGATATTTAGCATGACGCTTAAAATATTTGTGCTACGCTGATTATTTCCACATGTTGTTGATAGACTTAATATTTTATTACTTTAGTGTGATAATTTATTTGTTCATTTTATTCCGTACTTTTTTTGTGTGTTGCGCATGTAGTGCATGGTATTAATATGTATGTTGCAACGCCGTACAAGTCGTTCTTGGTGGCCACATTTATGCTAATATTGCAAGCAACTGTATCATTGATGATGCCAATAACTCGATAGGATTACGGCGATCATGTTGAACCATGATATAGCTTTCACTATGCTCATTAATGGTATTATTTTCCTGCATTAACTTTGGATTCATTTGACTCCAGATAAAGTTTTTGGGTACTGTTTCTTTTATATGGCACATTACAAATGGTAGTACAATAATATTCCGATACTTGAAACAATTTTTAATATGGTAAAATGACAGCACAATAATATTACTCGCATCCACAACAAGGTTTTTCATTACGAATACTGAAACGTGCGTTTTTCCCTTGTATTTCACAATCAATTCCATATTTTACATAAATTAAATACATGCATGCGAATAAAAAATATTTTAATTTTTATATGGATGCAAACGGAGCCAAATCATCTTAACCACCTCCCATTATCACTAATAAGGACATTTCTTCTTTCAGAAGACTGGTGCATGCTTCTTTCGCATGTCTTTCACAATCAAGTCCATCTTTTAGATAAATTAAATACATGCCTCCGAAAAAATAAATATAAATTCTTATATGCCTCATTCGTTTGCGTATAAGTAGCGGTGCCTAGAGTCATGAGACCATGAAAAAGGCAGATAAACATACACATCCATAGTCCCTGTCACATATATTGCGCTGTACCTGTCAATGCAGGAAGGTAAACATTTTGATGGTTAATCTATGTTCAGCATAATCACCTTCTTTCATCTGTTTTATTTGAGAAATTATTCAATGTAGATGAAACATTGAGCACTTCAACTGCAAATGTATGAGTCATATGCTTTAAAATACATATAAAAAGATGTATCATCTAGATGTATAAAATTTGCTATACCCTTGGATTTAACATATGAACACGCATGAGACATGGCATTTGAATACATGTTGATGCCATCTACATTATGACCCATATGAATAATCTCAAAATAAGTCGTTCACACAGACCAACATGCATATATTCTGTATGTTATATTCCGATTTTAGCATTTGTTGTTATTTCTGAATTGCATCTTCCATTTGCATGGCTACCAAAATTGTTTACCAATGGGTGCGGTGTTCTACTATTGAATGGTATTCTGGTTAGGAACACAGAGACCATAGATTATGAGTATATAAACAAAGAATCCTGAATAATGAACACACGCTCCTCATAAGAGTAACCGTTGTGTAGTGTTGTGCTTACAGATGGATAAGCGCCCTTCAACCATCACCGAACGCGGTGGTATTAAATAATTTCCAGTTCTGATAATCGATTTGGACGATGGGGCAAAAAAGGTCATCGATACCCAATTTGGGAACCAGCAGTTCCTAGGTGTTCGATAGTATTGACTCCGCGAAACCAAATTAGGGGAAAAATGTTTTGAAAATATGTTGTCGCAAGTGGGAAAACTGTCGAAGAAATGATCGCACTGATTAAAAAGGAAGTTAAAAAAAAGAAAGAGATTAAAACACTAGAAAGCACTGTTTCAGATATGCGAGCGCAAGTGGCGGTTGAAGAGGAACATATGCTCAAGCTTGAAGGTATATTAAAAAATGCTTGCCCCTCAGGAACTAATGCCCCCGGAAGTGCATATCCAAAAGGAGCGAGAGATGATGGTTCTTTATCTCCACAACTTGTAGGCTGTCGGATGCTATGAATTCTCGCTAACTATAATACATATATAGACACATATATAGATATATCTATATAATAAAACAGAACGGTGTGGGTCCCATGCATATTTTTGAAAGACATTTTGAGGAGACATTTTCAAAGAGACATTTTGAGCCGTCGGATTAAAATTTCAATAAACATTTTCAGCCCTTAGATTACAAGACAATCGCTGGATTAATTTTTGCTTACACAGTGTATTGAGCGGCAGAAAACGAAGGGTTTTTTTACGATTCATACGTCGTCTCTCGCTCCTGTTCCGTCACGCCAGTCTTCGCCATCGTACGCGTATCGCCGGTGAAGCGTAATTCGTCTCCTTACCCAATCTCATCTGAACTGTTGTGATCTGTTTTCTGTTCATGATTTTTTTTTTTTAAGGTTTCCATTTGGATTTTCAAGAGGAGCTTCAGACCAATGGGTAAATATCCTCGATGAAGAGAATTGAAGCAAGTAGAAGTGCTTGAGACCTTCCTTCAGAGTTCGAGGTCTTTGTTGACCCAGACATCGTCGGCCACCACGTGATTCGTTTCTCTCTCAAAAACGCCGACCAAAGGGCCCGATCTACATCGCCAATCTCCACCAGCAGTGGCCCGGACAACATATTAGGGTTTTCTCTCCCTTCTGTACCCCTCATCTATCTCACTGTACTCTGATCTCTCCCTCAACTTTGGCGGCGACGACGAGGGCGTGAACCTGAGGTAGATACATATGACCTTTATTCTATGGTTCAATGTGCTATGAATACTTTTGGGACATTGAGTTACTGTTGGGCGGGAGCAGGGAAAATCTCTTTCGATTGTTTGGTATTGCAAGATTTCGAAATTGGTTCCTTTACAGAGATATTTGGTTCTGATATTTCTTGGGTATCGTGTTTAGCGGCTCATATTGCTAATGTCTTTAGCTGGCCAGTCGGTATTCACTTTCTCCCTGGTATTTTTTGCAGTTTTTTAGCACAATTTTTCTAAATGTGATTTTAAGAAACAATGCCATTATGCTCTTTGTTTCCACAGGAATGGCAATTTTGTGTCAGTTGAAAATTCAGAACTTCATATTTGAAGGACATATAAGACACTATTACGTCGGAGTAGAAGAAACACTTAAGACATTCTTACTCACTTATCATCCCCGATCATACCTTCCATTACTTATTTGTAAGAAAGTGATCAATGTGAGTATATTATGCTCAAGGATTTCAGATTTTCATAAATAGAGAGTTCTTTTAGTCTGTACATGGTTGTAGTTTTAAGATTCCAATTTTTGATGAATGCAACTTTCTTACTTTCTGCCTTTTGTGATACATTTTGTTCATTGTGTGATAATGTGAAGCTAATTGTTTGTGCATCTATTTATAACAGTGACCATGCCATAAGGTGAGACGTCGGGGCTCTGATCGCCAGATGCACTATAAGTGTTGTCTTCCGAAAGTACTGATTTCCCGGTATTGTTCAAGGGTTCACACTAATTTGGGGGCTTTGAATCTGCTTTATTTGGTAAGCTCTTCTATTTTTCTAGCAAATTGTAACTTGGGTTAGACACTGAAATTGGCCGGATAGCTTCCCTCAAGTGACGTTGTCTGGTAGTTCTTGCTTGACCCCAGTTGTTTCTTGAAATGACTTGATGAGCTGATGATGTCCAAGGAGTTCTATTTTGAGTACTTTGTCTTAATAGTTAAACCTATTTCCTTAAGAATAATAGGTAGACATAAAGTTTCCCTTTCTTATGTAATATCTAAATGATTTTTGGATTATGTTTGGATATGTGGGTTATCATGTGTAGAACTTCCCCCAAACTTGACTGTATTGAGGCAATCATCATCACTGACAAATCATTTGGTTCATGTCTATTTCTTCACTTTCTACAAAAATGTTTGCTGAAGTTCCAATGTATACCCAATTGATTATGGTTTCTAAACTCCCCTGTTGCCCAAAGCCACACGTGTATTTTTGAGATCCCCAAAACAAGGCCGGTGGAGAAGAAACATGGCTATTTTTTTGTTAAAATGGATAGAGATTCCAATATGTTCTCTGTACTTTGTACCTGAAGTTTATAATATCTGTACTTTGTAACTGAAGAAACATGGCCAGTTATTTTGTAAGCAACTTTTGTTGATTCAAAATAGGCATGGATCAGAGTAACTGTTCGTGTCATTTGGGGGATGTAGCTCAACTGGTAGAGCGCTCGCTTTGCACGCGAGAGGCACGAGGTTCAATCCCTCGCATCTCCATATCTTAAAATCACATATTTTATTTTAATTCCCTACTTATGCATTTCGAATTTCTTTTCTTAGAATCACATATTCTGATTTAGTTTAGTTTAAAATTGAGAATAAGTTGGTTGGTTATAGCAGGTAGAACATGAATTTTGGTATCTTTGATAAGTAGATGGTATGAGTTTTCAACTTTATGACATAGTTGCAGAAGTTATGTTGCAGTATTTCCGTATATATCGTTCATATGTCTGTTGAGAAGTTTGGAGTCATTACTGCTGAGTTATGTCGACGGGTATTGACAACCCTATCCAATATTTCATTTCAGACAACCTCCCTTCACCCTAGGTCTAGATATGGGTTATAGACAAGGGTAAAGAGGTTAGATGAGATACATGTTATATTGTTGCTAAACATTTGTCTAAAATATGTGAGTTCTAAGAGGCTAACAAAAGTATCGCCTCTTTAACAAAGGGGTGATGGTGATGAAGCATATTTTCAGAATGTTTGTGCAATTATTTACACTGATGCTGCATGTTCTTCCAAGAACAAAATGGGCCTGGTGAAAATTGTCCAGTTCATGGATAAAATCCATTGTCCAGTTCCAAGACATGGTGCTTAAAGCAATGGCTCTATGCATGGCACTTTTAGTTGCAGAGTAAAGGGTTCATGAAGATTAGCATTTATTGGATTCAAAATGGTAATTCATGCCCTGAATCCTTTGGAGATTTATGCTATTCTGGAAGATTTCTGTAGCTGACATGAGGCTTTTGCTTGATGTATTTTCGGCTATGAGAAGTTCTAACTTTGTTGCCCACTCATCTTTAGAAGATGTAATATTACTTTTTACTTGATTAAGATGTACTTCCATTATTTGCAGATCAAGATGATAGGTTCTAATCTCTCCTTTGTACTGTACCGAAGCTGTGATAGTTTTGAAAAAAAAGTTGTGATAACCTATTGTTACTTTACTCATAAATGCTTGCTATTTGATCACTAAAATGATGGGTTACTTTGAACAACTTTATTTTATTATTATTTTTTGGCCTTTTCGAATGTACTTCCTTGAAAATTTTGTATAAGGGAGAGTGTCAAACTTGGACATTTAGTGTCTTCAGTCACGTTACTTTTCTTTTATGGTCGTGCCTTTAGGCACGGGCAATATCTAGTACATATATAAACTTAATGATATATGATGTAGGTTACCCTTGTTAGAAATTCTATTTGGCTTTTATTGTTTTAGTCGTGTAATGTAATAAGATTGTATATGTAGCCAATGTATATACATGATATTGCTTTTGCACCCATGTATTGCATGCCGCATGACGCGGATTACTAGCGCGTATTACGCAAGCGTACAATCAAGTACTAGAGTGTGAGTATTTTTGGTATTCGGGTTGTCGATCCCACGGAGACAAGCTAGAAACAAGTTTATAATTAACAATTTAATGTAGCTCACTAGGTAACCGGAGTAAAATGTGTGTGTGTTTTGTGGTGTTGCCACCCCCAAACAAGTGGCTGTAGTAAACACAGAAATAATCGTAAATTAAAAATTAAGAAGAGTTCTTAATCAATAAATGGAGATAACTAGGCAATCTCGTTAATCACCTAGGGTTGTAAACAATGTCCCGATTATCTGAACAACACGTTAACTATATTCTAACTAAGCCGGGTAACAGCGCTGAAAGTGTGTAATGTAGGTGTGAACAGGTATAATAATACTCTAGTAGGGGGGGGGGGTTGAATAGAGTATGCTAGCTTTTGCCAAAACTCAATTTTTTTAAACTTAAGTAGAACAAGCTGTTGATATCTCAAAGATTTGAAAGAGATTTGAGAAGCTTAAAGATATAACAGCAGAGTATAGAGGCTTCAAAGCTTTGAGACTTGGAAAGCTCTAAAGCATTGAAACTTCCAATTGTAAACTGTAAGTAAATGCAGCAAAAGTAAATAGAAGGAACACTTATATTTTACAGAGTTCAGTCACAATTGGACCTCGTCTCTGCCTGAGGGATCTAATCCCTTCTGGATTCAAACACAACTTCTTATTAATCACCCAGATTTAGCCCTAGAGCTTAAGCCTAAGTGAGCTACCTTACACTTATACAGCTTGTGGTTCCCAACCTATCTAGTTATAGGCTACAACCTGTTGAAACATTAAGAACCTCTTGTTGTTCACTTGAAAAACAAAACTACTAAGTTTAGAGAGGTTTTAGAAATAAAGAAAAGATGATACAATTAAGTATAGAGAGAAGAACTCAGAAAGAATAAGCTGTTTAAAGCCTGGAAGAGTTCTTCTGGATTTGAATGATCTTCAGCCTGCTTCAATTGATTCCCTGAATGATTTGAAAGCTGTATGTAATTAATCTTCCCAGATGATTGTTCTCTTCAAAATCACGACCTCTGTGTCCCTGATAAGTCTCTGCAATTCAAACTTAAGTAGCTGTTTTCAGTCTGCAACTAACTTGAGAGATTTCAGGAACAAAATTCCTAAAATATCTCCTATCTGATAAGCTCCTGTTAACAACTTAATTTGAATACATTGCTAATCTGTTTATGGACGTTGGTGAGTCCAACAAACTTGAAAATACTTAGCAAACAAAATCAAACAAATAACAATACAATCTAGCAAAGAGATCTGCTTGAAACAGCAGCTAACCATTTAAGAGAAAATCATGCGAGACTTGTCTGCTGATAGTTCTGAGTTAACAAATATATTTAATCTCATGAATATATCAATTAACCACTATAGATTCCATAATAATAGACAATAATCAGCATGTAACAACATCCAAGTAACACTGAATCCATCTGCACACAGAAAGATGGTTAGAAGAACTTAGCAGTAAAGAGTGACTTGAAAATCTCAAAGCTTTGAAGCTTTGCCTGCTAACTTCTCCAAAATGTGTATTGGATTTTCAATACAATTTAATCCTGAAGTGATCATCTTAGAACATAGATTGCTGAAAATAATTAAATAACTAAACTAATCATCATCAAAACATAACCAAAACCTACACAAAATAGTTAGAAAAATACAGCATACAGGAACTGCTATAGTAGCTCAAAGCTTTGAAGCTTTGGTACCTAGCAATTTCTTATACTTGTGTTCTGGCTTTCATCATAAAGGAGCTAAGCTCTCTTCCTGTATTTTCATATCATAATATCCATGAGCTTCAGACTTATCAATCTCCCCTTTGATGAAAGACAAAACACATTATTTGAATATTGATATCCTGCATCTTACAAACAGCAGTAAATAAATTATAGAACAAATTGAACATAAATTCAAAACCCACAGAATTGCATAGATAAACATCACCAGATCCACAATTTTTTACACACCATAAAATTAGATACTAAACATCCTAAAAACATGAAACTAATAAAAACATGAAACAAAAACACATAAAACACATAATCTTCTCCCCCTTTTTGACTTTCATCAAAAGAGTTGAAGAAAATGTTGGATCAGTTCAGAGTTTTTAAAAGAAAATAGGAATAATAGCCTAAGCTTCAGGACTGAAGAGAGTAGAAAGAATATAGAGATGAGGTTCAAGGCTTTGAAGATCCTGTTGACTTTGTTGTTCCTTTGCCTTTGCTCTGAGCCTCTTCTTGTTCTTCTTCTGATACTTCTGCATCTTCATCCTGTTCCTCAGCTTGCTCTCCTTGCTCTGCAGCTTTCTTTCCATGAACTTCCTCAGTTTGCATCTTCTCAACAACCTCATCAACCAATTTGTTCAGATTAGCAGCTTCCTCTTCAGCTTTCTCTACAGAAATTTCCTCATCATCTGCCTCTTCATCAGACTGATCAAAGAGATCCTTTGATTTCAGAACAACAGGAATACCTTTCTTCCTTTTCTTCTTCTGTTTCTTGAGAGCTTCTCCCAGAACATCTTCTGAATCAATGCTAATCTCTCTGCTTTCTGAAGAAGGCACTTTATCTAGATCCAAACCTTTGATAATCAGGTCAAGCTTGTTAAGCACCAAACCTTTGAACTTAGTCCGGTCGTTGGACAAGTCAAACAATCCATGTCTCAAATCTTCTACATCATCTTCCAGAACTTCAACCCTATTTATAATCTGTGAGAAATCCAGATGATTAGGCACCTTAGGGGTTGAAGCTGCTCTAGGTTTGATGAATTCCTTTTCCTTCAGCTCTTTAGCACTCAACTCTGAATAGAACTTCCACTTTCCCTTAGCAATATACACAATCCCAATCCTTTTAAGGGATGCTTCATCAACTACCCCAAAACAAGTAGTAATATTCTCTTCATTCTTCAAAGATACTCCAAAATGTTTGAAAAACAGTGGTAAAACATTGGCATAGGGTAGAGAGTGGTTTCTAGTCCTAGTCCCACAGTAGACTATGTGTTCCATCACCATAATAGGAAGATCTACCTCAAACCCTTGACAAATCAAGTACATCAAGATTAAAACCTTTTCAGTTACCAATTATTTGGAGTATTCCCTGGGTACCACACACCTCGTAATAATGGAAAATATGATTTTGGCTTCAAAGTTGAACACATAATGTGTTAACTGATTGGGTTCAGAAGTGGTTCCCTCCAAGAAAAACATAGCTTTGGATTTCTCTAGGATCTCTTTTCTATCAGGATAATCACCAACCTTATACTTCCTAGGTACTTCAAAAACTTTTGAGAACACCCTGTGATCTAACATTATGTCCACTCTAGCCACCTTTGAGGTTAGGATATATCTATCACTATCAACAACCTCTTGAAACAGATTCAAATAGAATAGTCTGGTTAACCTAGAGTAGGCTTCAGAGGGTGGGTTTAACATACTTCCAACAGATGAACTTCTCAAGTTCTTAATGTAGTCTAAATCTAAAATCTCCACTAAATCAGAACTGATCATACTACAAAAAAACACCTTTGATGATGCATACCCATCCATCCATACCTTCTTGACATCAGAATTAACAAACCAAGATTCAGGCAAGAGATTCTTACCAAAGTTTGTGGCTTTCTTGGTTTTTACTGCACTGTGTTTCACCCTCTTCTTCTCAGTGGTTTCTTCACCCTTCTTCTCTGGGGTTGCTTTTGCTTCTTGTCACCAGCCTTCTTCTCCTTTGTAGAAGGCACATTCTTCTTTTCTTTCTCAGAAATCACTTCTTTTTTCTTCTTGATTGACTCCTCCTCCTGATCCTTATTCCCCTTTTCTTTCACCACCTCCTCTGTTGCAGATTATGAATCTGACCCAGCCCTAGTTTCCTCTTGAACTTCCTTCCCATTCTTGGTCTTCTTTGCAGGGGGTGAGGTCTCATGAACACTAGCCGTGTCTTCTGAGTCTGATCCATGAATGGTGATCTTTTTGTTAGCTTTTCTCTTCACCCTCTTGTTGGAGGTCTGACCTACCTTCTTGATTCTTTCGAATTTTCTCTCCATTTGGGTAGGGTTTGAGAAATTGAGAGAACGGAGAGAGAGAGAGAGAGAGAGAGAGAGAGAGAGATAGAGACGAAGAGATTAAAGTAGAGAATGAAAGAAAATAAGTCCTGAAGCTGGATTAAGTAGGTAGAGTTTGACTAAAAGTAGGAGATTTGCATGCAAATAGATTTCAGAAGATTTTCAAGATATTTTTAGGAATTTAGATAAAATCTCTGAACATTTGAAAAGATTCTGTATTCATCCAAAAAGATAACACAAAAATTTTCTTGATCCTATTTTTTAAAGATAATGAAAATCCACTCATCACAACAATGAAATAGTAGTTCAAAGCTTTGAGAAGTTTCAGAGTAATACAGAAACTTCAAAGCTTTGAGCTATATTTTCAAGGCTCCAGAAATTATAATCTCAAGGCTTTGAAATCACACAGATACTGCACATAGTAACTGATTACTCCCCCTAAACCAATGCATCCTTGTTTAACATACCCAATTCAAGCCGTAGGGATGTAAACCTCTCATCTGGCAGTGGTTCAGTGAAAGTATCAGCTATTTTCTTAGAATTAGAAATAAAAGATAGAACAATATCACCTTTATCGGTGTGATCTCTAAGAAAATGATGTCTCACATCTATATTCTTTTTCCTTGAGTGTTGTACTGGATTCTTTGATATTGAAATGGCACTTGTATTGTTACAGTTAATTGACACATTTCTCAAATCATATCCAAGTTCTCTTAGCTGCTGTGCAATCCATAAAACTTGTGAACAACAAGCTCCAGCTGCAATATATTCAGCTTCTACAGTTGACAAGACTACTGAATTCTTCTTATTTGAATGCCAAGTTATCAATGAAGATCCAAGAAACTGGCAGGATCCAAAAGTACTCTTTTTGTCTACTTTGTATCCTGCAAAGTCTGCATCTGAATATCCACTCAACAGAAAATTAGTCCTTCTTGGATACCAAATCCCCAAGTCTTTGGTTCCATTCAAATATATGAAAATCCTTTTAACAGTAATTAAATGACTTTTTTTAGGATCAGCCTGAAACCTTGCACACATGCATACACTAAACATAATATCAGGTCTATTAGCAGTTACACACAAAAGTGAACCAATCATACCTTTATATTCTTTTTGATTTACACTCTTACCAGTTGTGTCCTTGTCTAAAGAAAGTGATGAACTCATAGGGGTCTTTACAACCTTGGACTGTGACATGTTATACTTTTTTAACAAGTCCAGGGTGTACTTTCCTTGATGCACAAAAATTCCTTTCTTCATTTGATGTACATGAAGTCCAAGAAAGAAATTCAATTCTCCCATAAAGCTCAGTTCAAATTCTCTGCACATTAGACTTGAACACTCTTTTGAAAGAGCATCATTAGTAGCACCAAAAAGAATATCATCTACATATATCTGAACAACTAACATACATTTTTCTTGATATTTTATTTTTTGAGAATTGGAAACTTTTTTCTTGATTTTTGATAAAAAGAGTTTTATCAACCAGACCTCTCTTAAAACTATTTTCTAACAAAAACTTTGAGAGTCTGTCATACCTAGCCCTTGGGGGCTTGCTTAAGTCCATATAAGGCTTTGTCCAGTTTGTAAACATGATCAGGAAAGATGTCATTTTCAAAACCTGGTGGTTGAGCAATATATACTTCTTCTTGTAGATAACCATTCAGAAAAGCACATTTAACATCCATTTGAAAAACTTTTTTGTGATTATGTGATCCAATGCAAGAAGTATCCTGATAGCTTCTAACCTTGCAACTGGAGAAAATGTTTCCTCATAATCAATACCTTCCTCTTGATTGTATCCCTGTGCAATCTGTATTGCTTTGTTTCTCACGACCTTACCTTTTTCATCAAGCTTATTTCTGAACACCTATCTTGTTCCAATCACGGATTGATCTTTTGGTCTAGGAACCAAATTCAAGACCTTGTTCCTTTCAAACTCATTCAGCTCATTCTGTATTGCAATGATCCAATCTGCATCCTCTAGTGCTTCCTGTGCATTTTTGGGCTCAATGAGTGATGCAAAAGCACTGAATGCACATAGATTTCTCAATTGACCTCTTGTCTGAGTTTCAGTTGTTAGATATGATATAATATTCTCAGCAGGACGATCTGAGAGATATTTGAACTTCTTTCTGGGTGTCCAAGTGTATGGACCTTCAAGGCTTTGAGTTCTTGATACAGTAGAAGGAGCATCATATTTCCTGTCAATCTCTGTCTCAATGCTTTGAGATTTTGACTGAGCAGAGGGTTCAAGGCCTTGAGATTATTCTAAAAGTTTTTTATTTTTACTTTTGCTCTTGCTGACTGTCTCAAGGTCTTCATCAGCCTCATATTTATTCAAACTAAGATCTTCAAAACTTTCACTCAAAGAATCACCAATACTTTCATCAAAAACAACATGAATACTCTCCTCAACAATCTTAGATCTCTTATTGTAAACCCTGTAAGCTTCGCTGGTTTGAGAATAACCAAGAAACACACCTTCATCACTTCTAGCATCAAACTTACCAAGATTATCTTTGCTATTGTTATGCACAAAACAAGTACAGCCAAAAGGCTTCAAGTAAGCAACACTAGGCTTCCTGCCTTTAAACAGTTCATAAGGGGTTTCTTCAAAATTTGCCTGATCAAATATCTATTGAGCATATAGTTGGCAGTATTAACAGCTTCTGCCCATAAAGATTTTGGCAAATTATTTTCAAGTAACATGATTCTAGACATGTCTTCAAGAGTCCTATTTTTTCTCTCAACTACACCATTTTGCTGAGGAGTTCTACGTGCAAAAAAGTTGTGTGAGATGTCAAGATTTTCAAAAAATAAATCAAAATCAAGTTGATCAAATTCCCTACCATGATCAATTCTAATAGATGCAACAGGTAATTTTTTCAAAGTTTGAAGCTCCTTGCAAACTTTAGAAAATTCAGATAATGCTTCAGACTTTTCTCTAATAAACATAACCCAAGTATATCTAGAGTAATCATCAACTAAAACAAGCATATATCTCTTACCTTTGGGTGTTTGAACCCTCATAGGACCACACAAGTCCATATGCAGCATTTCTAAGGGTCTGGAGGTACTTACAAAATTATTTGGCTTGAATGAGTTTCTAGGTTGTTTACCTTGAGTACATGCATTGAAAAACTCATTATCCTTGAATTTAAGGATTGGCAATCCCCTTACCCGATCTTTTGAGATGAGTTTATTCAAGGAATGCATGCTTATATGACCAAGCTTTATGTGCCATATTTTTGAGTCATCCTTCAAAGATTTGAGACCTTTCAGACTATCACCTGCAACTTTGTCAGTACACAGTGCATAAATATTATGTGACCTAGGAGCAGTGAGAATGAAATTGCCTAATTTCTCATCTTGCACCACACATTTCTCCTTGTCAAAAACAACCTTATCACCTTGGTCACAAAGCTGAGAAATACTCAACAAATTATACTTAAGACCATCAACTAAATAAACATCAGAAACTGAATATGCTGAATTGTTACCAATACTTCCAATACCAATTTTGTTGTACTTTTCTTTGTCACCAAGTGTGATTGTTCCCTCTGATTTTTCTTTCAGTTCTGAGAATAAAGATGTCTTCCCACTCATATGTCTGGAACATCCACTATCCAATATCCATTTCTGATCTTTCAAAGCTTTGGTGACATCCTGCAAAAATCAATCGATGCATTAACAGACTATTAGACCAAGTGTAGAGTTTGGATTCATACTCAGAGTCAACCATATCAGGTGGTCTAACTCCTTTTGGAACCCAAATCTGTTTCACATATCCCTTAAACTGATAAGGATAAGTGTTCCTCATTATGCGGGGTTCTATCCTTCTAAAGGGGCAAGTTACTTTTACATGTCCAATTTTACAGCAATAATGACACTTTGGTGAATGTCTGCTTCCTGCTTTCACAAATGTGGTTTGGCTTTTTCTTGGAAAATTTGGATTATATTCAATTCCACTTTTATGAACAGACTGCAGACTTCCTCCAAGCATGAGACTTAACTTCTGTTCTGAGCCATCAAAATTTGAAAGAATTTTCTTAGATTCTTGAAGCTTACTAGTTAATGTAGTGTTCTGTTGTTCTAAATCATCAGAATGATTTTTTAGATCAACAACTTTGTTAGTTAAAATAGTGTTTTGATCAACTATTTCTTTGACTTGTGATTTCAAAGCTTTGAATCTGCTGTCCAAGGCTTTGAAGTCACTGTCAATTTTTAACTTGGTAGCTTCAAGACATTTATTCTTAAAAACTAAATCTAAATTTTCTTTTGCCTGCTCATGAACTTTCATTTTCAAAGAATCAATCTCATTCCTGTAACTCTCCTCATTTAAAAACATGCTATTGAGAATTTCAGGTAACACATCAGAAGGACTAGATAAGAAAGTTTTTACCATGTCTTCAATTGGTTTCTCAGTGGAATGGTCCGCTTGATGTCCAGCCATTAAACAGAGATTGGCTTGCTCATCATCAGAGTCTGAGTCACTCCATGAAGCCACCATTGCTTTCTTCCTTATGTTGTCATTTTCCTTCTTTGAAAATTGCCTGTTCTTTTCTTTTGAGGACAGTCTCTCACCAAGTGATCTGAAACCTCCACATTCATAGCAATTCATGACTTTAGGGTTATATGATTGTGAAGTAGACTTACCTTTCTGATCCTTGCTAGTAGAGATCTGAATCTTTCTTTTTTGTAATCCTTGTTCCCATAGTTCCTCTTTTTCTTGAGAATTCTGGCCAAGGCTTTGGAAATCAAGGCTAAGGCTTCCTCATCATCATCATCATCATCATCTTCCTCTGGTTCAAGGATTTGGGATTTTTCATTTTCTTTTGCCTTAAGTGCCAGATTCTTCATGTTGTCACTCAGTTCACCATCAACCTCCTTCATAGAGATCTCATGAGTGAGTAACTTTCCGTGTAGATCATTCAGTTCTAGAATGCTTAAATCATGAGCTTCATTAATGGCAGTAGTTTTTGGCTCCCATTTGGATTTAGGCAAGCTTCTGAGAATCTTCCTGACTTTTTCTTCATTTGAGAATACTTTTCCCAAAGATTCCAAGTTGTTCACAATATCTGTAAACCTTTTGAACATATCTTTGATGGAATCATCAGAGTTCATCTTAAACAGTTCATAGTGCCTCAAAAGGACATTAATATTTGTCTGCTTGACTTGGCTAGTTCATTCGTAGGTAACAGTCAACTTATCCCAGATCTCCTTTGCATTCTTGCATTTGGATATTCAGTTGAAATCATCTGCACTAAGAGTATAATATAATAAGTTCAAAGCTTTGTAATTTTTTGATACCTTTTCCAGTTCAGTAACTGACAGATCTTCATCAGGTTTGACAGTCCTAAAACCATCCACACTAGTGTAGAGTAGGTTAGGTCCATTCACAATAATAGACCATAGTTCCATATCCTGATCTATGACGAACATTTTCATCAATGCCTTCTAATGCACAAAGTTATCACCACAGAATAATGGAGGTGTATTAGATGCCCTTCCCTATGAGAATCCTCCTTCCCCTACAAAACTCATTGTCACAAGATTGTTAGATCCTTAAACTGTGACCCAAAGCTCTGATACCAATTGAAAGTGTGTAATGTAGGTGTGAACAGGTATAATAATACTCTAGAAGGGTGGGGGTTGAATAGAGTATGCTAGCTTTTGCCGAAACTCAAGTTTTTTAAACTTAAGTAGAACAAGCTGTTGATATCTCAAAGCTTTGAAAGAGATTTGAGAAGCTTAAAGATATAACAGCAGAGTATAGAGATTTCAAAGCTTTGAGACTTGGAAAGCTCCAAAGCTTTGAAACTTCCAATTAAATGCAGCAAAAGTAAATAGCAAAACACGGAATTTTACATAATTCAATCAAAATTGGACCTAGTCTTTGCCTGAGGGATCTAATCCCTCAAGGATTCAAACACAACTTCTTATTAATCGCCCAGATTTAGCCCTAGATCTCAAGCCTAAGTGAGATACCTTATACTTATACAGCTTGTGGTTCCCAACCTATCTAGTTATAGGCTACAACCTGCTGAAACAATAAGAACCTCTTGTTTTTCACCTGAACAACTAAACTACTAAGTTTAGTGAGGTTTTAGAAATAAAGAAAAGATCATAAAATTAATTAGAGAGAGAAGAACTCAGAAAGAATAAGCTGTTTAAAGCCTGGAAGAGTTCTTATGGATTTGATTGATCTTCAGCCTGCTTGAATTGATTTTCTGAATGATTTGAAGAGCTGTATGTAATTGATCTTCCCAGACGTGCTCTTCAAAATCACGATCTCTGTGTCTCTGATAAGTCTCTGCAATTCAAACCTAAGTAGCTGTTTTCAGTCTGCAACTAACTTGAGAGATTTCAGGAACAAAATTCCTAAAATATCTCATATCTGATAAGCTCCTGTTAACAACTTAATTTCAATACATTGCTGATCTGTTTATGGACGTTGGTGAGACCAACAAACCTGCAAATACTTAGCAAACAAGATCAAACAAATAACAATACAATCTAGCAAAGGGATCTGCTTGAAACAACAGCTAACCATTTAAGAGAAAATCATGCGAGACTTGTCTGCTGATAGTTCTGAGTTAACAAATATATTTAATCTCATGAATATATCAAATAACCACTATAGATTCCAAAATAATAGACAATAATCATCATGTAACAACATCCAAGTAACACTGAATCCATCTGCACACAGAAAGATGGTTAGAAGAACTTAGCAGTAAAGAGTGACTTGAAAATCTCAAAGCTTTGAAGCTTTGCCTGCTAACTTCTCCAAAATGTATATTGGATTTTCAATACAATTTAATCCTGCATTGATCATCTTAGAACATAGATTGCTGAACATAATTAAATAACTAAACTAATCATCATCAAAACATAACCAAAACCTACACAAAATAGTTAGAAAAATACAGCATACAGGAACTGCTATAGTAACTCAAAGCTTTGAAGCTTTGGTACCTAGCAATTTCTTATACTTGTGTTCTAGCTTTCATCATCAAGGAGCTAAGCTCTCTTCCTGTATTTTCATATCATAATATCCATGAGCTTCAGACTTATCAAGCGCTGACAATCTCCTATCGGTCTCATGTTATTCTACTTCACAGTAGACTACAATCTCCTATCGGTCTCTTGTGTCTACCAGTCCTTTCTAGTAGGTCATCTACTGGTACGATAACGGGTCATGTCGGTCCACCGTTTCATGAAACATTTGAACAATCCTACCGAATCTACCCAAGCTATCTAATCCTATTCACTTCACCTCTCTGTCTCAGTGATACGGGATTGATGTTCAAGTCTCATCCTAGTTAGTTAGAATAACCGTCGTGCATTCGCTAACTAAGCAGTTTTTCCGGGTAATTACTCCATTAACACTGAGAATTAAGCACAGTACAAGAACAATTGTATTAAAATATTGCTAACTTTAAGCATGAATCGACTATTGAATGAACCCGAGTTCTTGAATCCTAGTTTATCTCCAAATCGTGTCACTCGAGTATGATTACTAACATAAACAACAAACTTGAATTGATTCAAAAGAAGAAATCAATAAATCATGAAGCAAATATCAAATCCGGAAAATATTCATCATTTACATGAACCCTAGGCTCTCAAATCGAGATGCCTACCAAAAGTTTCTTAGCTACTCATAACTAAATATGAAATAACAAAGAGTTTATCCATTAAAATTGATTAAGAGAGGGAAGAAGAAATCAAACACAAAGAAGCTTCAATGGTGAAGCTTTGTCTTCCTCGTTGTATCCTCCTTCCTCCTTCTCCTCCCGCTCGTTAGGTTGTAGATAGATCAATAAAATCTCTTTTGGGTATATTAATTAATCCCTCAATTGGGTTTAGGAATTAATTAACCCCAAAACGATGGAGTTTTGAAACCAAGCCCTCCTGCTCTCTTTTTTTTCTTCCGTGCGTTGGTTCTCCCTTCTGATCGCACGGCCTGAAAATCATGGTCGTGTGATCAGCTTCTGAACGCACGACCAAAGCTGTGGTCGCGATGTGGAGTGAGTTTGGATATTTTCTGATCGCACGACCAGGATTTTCTGGTCGTGCGATCACCTGGAGTCTTTTTTTTTAATGGGGTGCTAAAGTGTCATTACCCAAACTTCTGAAAATGACACTTGCCTCCCCTCTTCATATCTCTACTCCATTTTCTTCACGGTTTCTTCTCCACTTTAGCTTCTGATTAATCTCCCAAGCTTGTTTCTCCTCTCCGCTTCATCTCCCAAGCTTCGTTCCCTGCCAAAACAACACGAAACACAACCCGTGCGATCAAACATGACAAAAATACATAAAATAATGCTAGAAATGGCTAGATTAACAATATAATGCCTAGAGCCAAGATTGTACTTTTTCTCTCTAATCATAGTGTAAAACTAAGATTATCAACCTGGAAAGCACGCAAAACAATATAAAACGTGCAAGAAATATAACTCTAATTGAGAGTTATCAAATCCACCACACTACCTTTTTGCGCGTTCCAATCAAAATCAGTTCTCACACTACGTTTCAATCCACCGAATTGCATACAACTCAATTAGCCATGTGACACAAACAATACACACACACAATGCAATCTACATGACTATACAATGAAACTCGATTATAGAACAATGCTAAAATTCAAACAACGTATTTTATTTCTTTTCTTAAGAGAGGGACAATCTCTATATCACTAACCAAAGTCATCAAGTTCTCAAAAATCTCTTTTGCAATTCACACAACCGCAACAAGGAATTGAAAATACGATGACCATGCGCACAAGCTCACTAAGGCCATCCGCAGCAAGAGGGCTTCGCGAAGCACTATTATCCTCATTTGGCCCCCACATAACTTCTTAAATATTACAGAACTACCATGTTGCACCCAGCAAGGAAAAGTCTTCCCGAAGCCCTCTACTACTATTTTACTACAAAACATTCCATTTACTCATATAATAAGATTTTTTTATTAATTTATTAATTATAGTTAATGTAAGTACAATTAAAGAAAGGTAAACAAACTATCTTAACAAACATATAAATCGAAAAATACAAACATAAGTGTAATGACAAAAAAAAATTGAAAAACGCCAGAACGTAAATTTCATCTTACACAACCCTATTTAAAATAAAAAGTTCGATGTTAGTAATTTCCCCTTTTTTGCTCCTTTTGTTATTTTTTTTTTCATTATTACTATATTTTTTGTTATATGTTCCAACATTATTCATTAATAGTATATACAAGGGTTGAAATATGTCATTTTCCAAAAAAAATGGATGAGAGTGTTTTTTCCTCAAACCTGGTAAGAAAACCCATCTCAAAAAATTATGGATAAAAGGATTAAAAAAAGGAAGCAACTTCTCTCAAAAGAAAAAAAAAGGAAGCAACAAAACAAACCAATAAAACAAAGTAACGAACTGATCAACATCACAAAACAGGGGGAGAAAGGTGAAGAAGATTTTCGGAGAGGGAGGAAGCCCTGGCTTGCCACCGAGCTTGCCGAAGACCAGCCGGTAGCACGATTAGGCTTCGCGAAGCCCCGACCCCATGCGAGGACCTCTTGCTGGGCGGCATAAACTCGCTAATCAGGGTCCTTGGCCAAGCCAAGACCTTCTTCTGGAGATGGCCTAAAGATTCCCCAAACATCCACCAAACTCAATCCAAGATCCGGCCACATCCTTTAGCTCAAAGGGTCCAGGCATCCTTAGTTCTATAGTAGTCTTTCGTCCCCAAGTCAATGAGGTTTTCAGACCCTCTTAGACGTTATTGCATTGAATGCAAATTATCCCAGTGATGGGAGACACAACTCCGTGTAATACGGCTTGACTTTAATTTTCCTTAGCGCTCTAATTGGTTTAAATCAAAATTCCCAGCGCGAACAGGGGCACATTAGGCTGTTCACCGTATCTAGTTCAAGAGAAGATTTTGATTTTTTTTTTTAATTCTCTTCTTTTTATTTCAGCCGCTCCGTTAGAGCAACGAAGTGTGGGCTTTTTCGATTAGCTATTGAAACCGCCGTAAGAGATGGTGGTGTACACTCCCTAACTTCACCTAGGCTAAGGCAGTGTACGACATGAAACCGACTCTACACGAAGGTCCACCCCAGATTTCAAGAGGCCACAAGTTTCCACTCGAAAACAGACTATTCAACTCCTTAGGACTAAATCCTCCTAGCACACTAAAGGAGCTAAAGGTATGCACCAAAATCTACTTTTTACTTTTCCCTCAATACCCGGGACTTCCTTTCGTGAACAGGTGCGCAAGATACTAAAAATTAAAGACATCCCTACTACGGTGCGTCCTATTCTCAGAGACTCTTTCACTGAACTCTCTTCGGTTTCAAGCTTCATCAATTGCCCAACTAAATTTTTTTACATTTTTTCTTGATTTTATGGTTTTCTAATTTTTTATTTTCTCATATTTTCCTAGACTCTATATGCTTTTGGCCAACTCGACTAATCACAACGATTGGGTAGGGGACTCAATAATGTAAATGTGCACAACAATGCATAAACTAACCTCACACAATACGACAATATATCAAAACACTCAAAACTAACCACAAATACGACACTACGACACAAAACTACACAAACTATACGTAACAAGGCTATCCATACGAAACATGGCTAGTGAAATTATACACAAACTTCCCCACACTTAAGCGTTTCATTGTCCTCAACGAATTTAGAGATCAAACAGGAGGTTTCCTCACTTAAATGTGTAGGCGGTGGATCTACACAATCATGGCTCAAAACGTAGAAATAAGAGAGAGAGTTAGAGATACCTGGGTGCCCGGACCTACATGGGCACCGTTGCCGTGAAATTGCGACAAGAAGGGGTCTCGTGGACCGTTGCAATTTTCGGAGAAGTCTCCACGCGCCCGGATTCTGATGTGCGTCTAGGACATGAACTGTAGCCCTCTCATGCGTGTGGCACTCAACATATTGGAATTGCTCGATGGAATTGCTCCTCGACCTCGAGCAATTCTCTTTATCTTTTCTGCATACTACTGTGGGGCTTTTTCTTTCCACAACTTCGTGCAATCTATAGCACGTACATAAACAATGGGAATCCGACGCGTCTTCTGTACCTGTGTCCCTGCACACTGATTTGAAAAATAAGTCCACTCTCTCTCACCCCTCATAGTCAAATATAGAGAACTCATAAATAAATAATAACAAAAAGCATCCTACTCTACGTTGGGTTGCCTCCCAAGCAGCACTTGTAATTTAAGGTCGATGGCCCGACCATGTTACCTCATGAGCCTTAGAAAGGTGGTTTGGCAGGTCGTTCCGCGTCCAACTTCTGGCGCTGGATGCTCATAACTACCTCGTGCGCGTGTACACTCGAAGCTTTGCCCTTAATTTCAAGCGGATACTCCTGTGTCAGCTCTGGAATTCCGCGCCTAACTTGCACGGGAAATGGTAATCCTGGCTTCACCTCACGAGTGTACTGAGGAGTCAGTTTGAAAAACCGAAAAGTCTCCACAGTATCGTTAACCCTCATGATCAACTCCCCATTCTCTACATCAATTAACGTCCGGCCGGTAGCCAGACAGGGCCTACCAAGAATGATCGGAACGTCACCAACTGGCATGTCCAATATCACGAAATCGACTGGCATGATCAAACTACCAACCCTCACAAGTAAGTCTTCTACAACCCCAATGACCTTCTTGGATGAATTATCCGCGAACTGAATATTGATCCAAGTTTAACGAGGCTCCCCACACCTAGCTTTTTGAATAATGAAAGCGGCATCAAGTTGACACTCGCTCCCAGATCACACAGACCCGTGCCTGTATATGCCCCGCCAAGTTTAGCTTCAATCACAAAACTACCTGGATCTTTCTTCTTCTTAGGTAGTCCATGCAAGATACATGAACTCACCTGCTCATTCAACTTCACTGTCTGAAAGTCATCCATAGCTTTTCTCCCAAGGATTGCATCCTTGATAAACCGCGCATACTTAGGCATTTTCTGCAGCGCATCAATAAATGGAATATTGATGTGCAGTTAGGAGAAAATACTAAGAAATCGCCTGTACTCCTCAGAGTCATCCTTCTTCATCTTGGTTCTCAATGGAAAAGGTACATCTTTAGAAGAAGGGGATGGTGGTAATACCTCATTGGACTTTTCCTCATCATGTGGAGTCATGCCCTTTGATTGGGGGACCATGACAGGTGTCTTCTCATAATCGAAGACCTCATGCTCCTTAGCCTTTGAAGCTTCAGCTCTGGCGTGGCTCGGGTATGGTGGACCAGTCAACGAAATCCCGCTGCGAGTGGTGATGGCATTTACCTGGCGCACATTCTCTGTGTCAGACGGTAGAGAGCCAGGTTTTCTAGAAGATAATTGCGTTGCAATTTTCCCAACTTGAACCTCTAGTGAACGAAGAGAAGTCTTCGTAGCCTGCAAATCAGAAGACACAAAATTGATTTTCGTTGTCATATTGTTTATGTTGTTGGCCATATCGTTCATGTTGTTACTCAGCTGTGCTAACTCCTTAGTAAGTACAGGAATCTTTGGGTTTGGCGCTGCAGCAGCTGGTGGTGGACCTTGTGAAATTGGTGCTTGTGGCATGTGCTGAAACCGCGGCGCGTATATATCTCCAGACTGATCCCCATTCCTGAAACCTGGATGATCTCTGTGCCGGGACTGTAGTTCCCTTGGTTCCAATTCTGCCGCTGTCCTTGTGCCCCCACAAAGTTCACATCTTCAATTGCAATCTGGGCAAAGTCTAAATCAAATTCCTACTCCTATACCCTTGCAATTGGCTTCTTGTCCCTATAAACATACTTGGATAATTCAGACACCATCTTGCTGATCCCAGTCTTCCATTCATCATCCTTAGGTTCAGGCAATGCTGATAATCTTCTGGAATCATAGAGTTGTGAGTCCTGCTTAGCAAGCTGCTTCATGAGCGCATAAGCTCCTTCTTTGTCAACAGAGTAAAGAAAATTGCCTCCAGCTTCTCAGTTAACTAGCTCCTGATTGTGACGTTCTAGACCATGGTAGAAGACCTGCAAAATTTTGTAATCACCAAAATCATGATTTGAGCACTTCATGATCAAATGCATAAAACGGTCCCATGAATCCACCACGTTTCATCGGCCTGTTGTCGAAAGCCTAGAATATCACCCTCTAGCTCAATCACCTGTTGAAATGGATAAAACTTGGCCATGAACTCATCCACACACTGAGCCCATGTAAAGATCGAATCAGGAGCTCTTGACTGAAGCCACTTCTCAGCTGCACCCTTCAGACAGTAAGGGAAAAGGATGAGCTTCAACGCCTCTGGTGTCACATCCTTGTACTTGGTAGTCTTTATGTACACGTTGAACCTCCCAATAAATTCATTGGGGTCTTCATCCCTGTTCCCATAGAATTGGAATTGATTGGTTACCGTCTGAATTGTCGCAGGCTTAAGATCAAAGTGCTCGGCATGTATCTCTGGCACTACAATTTCCAGATTGTGTCCATAGGTGGACGACTGAAACTTCTCCACAATAGCCTTCTCAGACTTGTTGTACGGTGTCCATAGGTGGACGATTGAGTTGCGCGCTGGTTAATTGTTTGCCCATGGTGCTCTGTTTCCGTCTTCTCCTTTGGTCTCTGAACAACTGCTCAGGGTCTTCTAGTGGGGCACAAGCTCTCTTGGGATCCTATGCATGCGAGTACCTAAAATAGCAGAAAATCAGAAAATAAATAAGAAATCAAAATAGCAAATATAACAGAAAAATAAAAACAAACTACACTAATTATTAACTAAAAACTTGTTGACCGTTGTCCCCGGAAACGGTGCCAAAAAACTTGATGCGGATTACTAGCGCGTATTACGCAAGAGTACGATCAAGTAGTAGATTTTGAGTATTTTTGGTACCCGGGTTGTCGATCCAACAGAGACAAGCTCGCTACAAGTTTATAATTAACAATTTAATGTAGTTCACTAGGTAACCGGAGTAAAAAGTGTGTGTTTTGTGGTGTTGCCACCCCCAAACAAGTGGATGTAGTAAACAAAGAAATAATCGTAAATTGAAATTAAGAAGAGTTCTTAATACGTAAATGGAGAGAACTAGGCAATCTCGTTGATCACCTAGGGTTGTACACAATGTCCGGATTATCTGAACAACACGTTAACTAAATTCTAACTAAGCCGGGTAACAGCGCTGACTATCTCCTATCGGTCTCAAGTCATTCTACTTCATGGTAGACTACAATCTCCTATCGGTCTCTTTTGTCTACCGGTCCGTTCTAGTAGGTCATCTACTGGTACGATAACGGGTCCTGTCGGTCCACCGTTGCACAAAACAGTTGAACAATCCTACCGAATCTATCCACGCTAGCTAATCTATTCACTTCTCCTCTCAGTCTCAGTGATATGGGATTGATGTTCAAGTCTCATCCTACTTAGTTAGAATCACTGTCGTGCATTTGCTAACTAAGCAGTGTTTCCGGGTAATTACTCCAATAACACTGAGAATTAAGCACAATACAAGAACAGTTGAATTAAAATATTGCTAAATTTAAGCATGAATCAACTATTGAACAAACCCTAGTTCTTGAATCCTAGTTTATCTCCTTATCGTGTCACTCGAGTAGGATTACTAAAATAAACAAGAAACTTGAATTGATTCAAAAGAAGAAATCAATAAATCATGAAGCAAAGATCAAATCCGGAAAATATTCATCATTTACATGAACCCTAGGCTCTCAAATTGAGATGCCTAGCAAAAGTTGCTTAGCTACTCATAACTAAGTATGAAATAACAAAGAGTTTCTCCAATAAATTTGATTAAGAGAGGAAAGAAGAAATCAAACACAAAGAAGCTTCAATGTTGAAGCTTTGTCTTCCTCTTCGTCTCCTCCTTCCTCCTTCTCCTCCCGTTCGTTAGGTTGTAGATAGATCAATAAAATCTATTTTTGGGTCTATTTCAATTAGGTTTAGGAATTAATTAACCCCAAAACGACGTAGTTTTGAACCCAAGCCCTCCTGCTCTCTTTTTTTTCTTCCGTGCGTTGGTTCTCCCTTCTGATCGCACGACCAAAAAATCCTGGTCGTGTGATCAGCTTCTGATCGCACGACCAGAAGCTCTGGTCGCGATGTGTAGTGAGTTTGAATATTTTCTGATCGCACGACCATGATTTTCTGGTCGTGCGATCACCTGGAGTCTTTTTTCTATTTTCTTTTTTTTCTTCAATAGGGTGCTAAAGTGTCATTACCCAAACTTCGTAAATGACACCTGCCTCCCCTCTTCATGTCTCTACTCCATTTTCTTCACGATTTCTTCTCCACTTAGCTCCCGATTAATCTCCCAAGCTTGTTTCTCCTTCCGCTTCATCTCCCAAACTCAGTTCCCTACCAAAACAACACGAAATACAACCCGTGCGATCAAACGTGACAAAAATACATAAAATAATGCGAGAAATGGCTGGATTAATAATATAATGCATAGAGCTAAGATTCTACGTTTTTCTTCTAATCATAGTGTAAAACTAAGATTATGAACTCGGAAAGCACGCAAAACGATATAAAATGTGCAAGAAATATAACTCTAACATAGAGTTATCCCCGCATCGAAACAATAAATTTGATTTTGCCTTAAGATTGTTTCCAGATCACATAAGTTGGAATTTTGGATATTTCACCTAATCAGTAAGCGTACATGTATTCATAACTATAAATGTCGTATTGTACGTTCTGAATGTATGATGTGCGTACCACTGCAGCCACAATGTTACACAATGATAAACACGCATATGATGTTAGTGATGGCATGAACAAGGGCCAGGAATATGTCGCTTCATCGTTGCACTCGAGCGAAGAACTATCTTCCAACCAAGATGTAATTGGGAAGCAATGTTCAGGGAATAACAAATCTGGGATTCCTTTTTTCGCTCAAACTCATATTCACGAACCAAGGTCGAGCCTAATGCCACAATTTTCTGTGACCACGTCTGCGGAAGTAGTCACTTGTTGTCACCTACTTCCAAGTGGGAAAACATACGCACAACTAAGAAATGAAGCTACAAGAGAAATGAAGCGAATCCAAGATGAACTTGCCATTCTGTATAACCTTGCTAATGTTAGGAGGCGAGAATTGAATCCGGAAATATATTTTATCATCCAACTTGAACAACTGGATGACATGTTTGACAAAGAACACTACGACTGCTCAGTAAACATCCATGCAAAAACGGTACAAAGATGATGATCCATAGTCGTTTCCGCCTTCGACGACCATCAAACTGTGGGAAACTTTATATATGTATGTATATATATATGTGTGTGTGTATATATGTGTGTGTGTGTGCGTGTATTTTTCTGCATAATCACCTGTACTCGCTATGCTCTCACTCTTGGTTGTTTTGCTTTTCAATTGATTTTCGTACCCTTTTAAATGATTCAGTATAAGCAACATCAGGGAAGCCTCTGTTGTGGGACTGACTGATTCAGTGTAAGCAACATCGGGGAGTTGAAAATGTAAAGCACCTTTAGAAGACCAATATTAAACTTGCAAGTAAAAGTTTTGCAATATTGACCTAAAAAAAGGTGTTGCAACATAATTATCGAATCTAATAAATCAAAAGAATATAAATTTGAAGTCGTTGATGCGTCGCATAATATACGATCATGAGCATATCCGGCCCGCGGTCGCAAGCTAAGCTGGGCCGCGGTCGCAAGCTTTTGCTTTGTTAGACTAGACTAAATCCCTAGTCATGTTCTTTAAGTGCGTTTCCATGCGCTAAATCCCCACTTATGTTTTGTGAGTGGGCTTAATGTAATGCTTGGCTATGCATCCATGACAATATATAGTATATTCATGTTGATAATTTCTGGTCCAACATTATAGCATATGTAACCATGGATTCACTATCCAATAAACCTTAATCATCTCGCTAAAGAGAGTGGAAGCCAACTATTCAAATTCAAATATTACAGTATACTGCTTAAACGTAGCAGGAAACACACTCAAGAGCAAAGCCGACCCGCGCTCGTAAGCAAAGCCGACCTGCGAGGCAGAAATAGTATATGTTAATGTGAAGTCCGTTAAATTCTTATTTCTATCGAGATTTTTTGTAGTGGGTAATGAAATCATATTAAACTAAATTTGATCAAAACATCAATTTCACATTAGACTGAACTAAATTCAGGTAGAAGCCAAATGGGTAATGAAATCAGGTCGTAATCCACCTAGAAAACCATACGATTTTAAGGAACAAATTACAAAGTCAGTCCGCTTTTAGCCCGTGTTCACAAACACCAGTGCAAGAAAATAAAAAAAATTGTACTGTGGTTCTAACCCTAGAATTAGAGACGCTGAAAAGAATTAATCCCTAAATTTCAATTTTGGTGGAAAATGCATGAAAAATTAGGCTCCAACGGTACATGCATCTTGGGAGGCAAAATGCAGACATGCGAAACCCTCGCCGAACTTGGCGAGGATAACTGATTATGCAAAATATTTGAGCAAGTTTCCTATTTTTCTCAACCAATTTTCCTACATTTTCTACATGATGATAATGGTTTTCCTACAATTTAGATTTCTCTCTCATCCACAATTCATGATTTGTACGTGTTGTGAGTGAAGATTAAATAAAAAATATTTTGCATAACTTTTACAAATCACTTTTAGACTAGGGCACTTGTTGTAAAACAAAACAATAATTTTATGTATAATTTGCATTACAGTTACATGTTATTATTGGAGTTGCTCTTAACTACATGCACTGTGCAAACTACTGGAATCACGCTCCAACTTAAGTAGCGGCATTTACTTGGGTCCGAAATCCGGTAATGAGGTGGCATTAGGCAGAAGGAATGCTGTCATTCTTCTTAAATTAGCCCTTTAAATAAAGGTAAAATAGTAATTTTACACTAAAAAGTTTCAATAAAAGAAGTACCAACTTAAAATTGTTTAACTAAAGTTATTCAAAACATTGTCAATAACTTTTCTCATATTATTGATGACACTTTTTTTTGGTACACATTATAACATTCTTTATTATTCATCATAAAAAAAATGACAATATTATTCAAATGATTAAGAATAATTTTTAGAGAATTTAACTTAAGATTAAATTAAAAATTATTTAGTATTTGAATGAGATAGTATATAAATTAAATTTATTTGAATGAATCATGAAGACAATAAAATAGTTTATGTTTATGTGAGTTGGAGGACTGAAAACAAAACTAATAGAAAATGAACGTTGGGGGAGGTGCAATTGACCATTGGGAACACTTGCATATAAGAATATTCCTTCTGTAAACATTTCACACAAACTTTAGAGTCAAAACAGATCTGAAACCAAAGCCACATTCCACAATTTATTAGCATTATAGGATTTGTTACTTGCCTACCTCCAATTGTTATGATGAGCACTAAATAATAACCAACTTCAATAAGAGCAGACAGACTAATTTCCACGTACTTCAGGAGATTGTTACTACTTCGGCACAAAATAAAATAATATTTATTTATAAGGCAGTCAAAGTAATTTTTGTTTTGAGGAATCGAGTATTTAGTTCCCAAACAATAATAGGTGGTGTGTTACTCATTCATCGGTGATACACTATGAGAGATACACATTGAGTAGATTAGTTTAAGAGGTAGTTTTTATTTATTGATTATCAATAAAGCAAAAATACTTAACAAAATCTGCTACAATACATTTCTACACCTTAATTTTACTTTTTTTTTTTTTTTTTTTTTTTTTTTTTTTTTTTTGAGAACTCTATTTTCATTCAAAGAAACTAGCATGTGGAAGGCATTGGGAATACACCTTTTTTCTAAAAATTTAATTAGCCACTTGGGCTTGTTGTCAATCCAGGTGCGTTCTTGTCCTATGGAGGACGCGAGTCTTGCCAGATTGTGAGACACTGGCTTTTTTTTTTGTATATATATATAAATGGGACGAAATTTATTCAAAAACTGGTGAGATCCGTCCCAAACCAGGATCATTACAGAAAAGAGAAACATACTCATCAAGATTCCTCACCCATCTATTTTTCTTAACCCACTGAACAACATTATGGGCTCTAACATTCAAAGATCTAGTTATAAAAGCCACACTACTTTGACATTCCTTGAGAGCAGCACTACAAGCAAGACTTATGTTTCTCCACTACCAGTCACCTCCTTCCAACTTGTTGATGGCCTTTACTACCACTTGGGAGTCAGATTCAATGCTAACTCTCCTCCAGCCCTCTTTGTGGATTCTTTGAGTAGCCAATTCAACAGCTAATAGTTCACATTCAGCAATATCACCAACCTCAGTCGTACCGGCCCCATCACCAATCACTCCCCTTTACCAATTTGAGATAGTATAGGCTGTAATCATTTCCATGTTGGATAAACCCCCATCACAGTTAATTTTTAGCATGCCTTGTATAGGAGGTTGCCAGTTGCTTGTCTCCACTTCTGAGTTGAGGAGCATCACTTTGGAATTCTTCTCTGTTCCCATTACACATTTTTTTTGTTCTTTCCATCTTCTGTCTATCTCATTGCACATTCTCTCCCAGTCAGGTTGTTTATCATCAAACTTGGCTGCATTCCTAACCATCCACAATTTCTCCATCACAATAGCACAAATTATCTTCAAATCTGATTTGTTTTCAGAGACATCCACCAATTCAGAGTCTGGACTGAACATGTAAGTAACCTATTCCAGAATATGTGGGAATGGGAGTGTATCTGTGTATATAGCACAGTACTTAAACCAAGCTTTTTGAGCAAATTGACACTCAAAAAACACATGAAACACAGATTCCTTTCTAAGGCCACATAAGAAGCACATCTCTCCCCCTCCTCCTTCTCTTCACCATTCAATTTTAATGGGAAAGCACCTCTAGCTATCCTCCAAATCATAAATTTGAGTCTATTGTGCATTTTATCTTTCCAAATCCAATTCCAATCAAAAGAACTGGTATGCTGGGTTTGAACATTCAGGAGTGTTTTGTAGGCCTCCTTTGTTGTAACCTCTCCTTTTTTAGCACCTCTCAATATCCATTTATCCCTGACTGGTCTTAGAGGGATTCTGATCTTGAGGATGGCCTCTTTTTCCTCCTGAGTGAACCACCTATTCAACTCTTCCATCTTCCACCCATTACAGTTCCAATCAATGAGGTCTGCTACCTTTTTTGGGGCTCTCCATACATCTGGAGGGATAGGCTTGCATAATTCAAGGTTTGGAACCCAAGGATCCATCCAAATGCTGGTATCATTACAATCTCCTATAATCTTTAGCACATTTTCTTCAAAAACCTTTCTAGCTTTAACCATAATGGAATCTGAATTTTTACTTTCAACCCTAAAATATAGAATATGGAAATATTTCTTGGATAGTTTTTGAATCCACAAACTATCTTCTTGAATCTACAGCTTCCAAGCGAGCTTTGCCAACAAGGCCTTGTTGTGTAAACCAAATTTCCTAATCCTATGCCTCCAAAACTCTTAGGGGTACACATCTCCTCCCAACTTTTCAAGTGTTTCCTTTACTTCTCTTTAGTGCTTCCCCAACAAAACCTAGCACAAACTGTATCAATTTTTTCTTGCAGGTTATTTGGGAGTAAGAACACAGACATAGCATAGAAGAATTGGGAGCTTAAAACACTTGTGATCATAGTCTGTCTCCAAGCATAGGAAAGAGCTTTGGACTTCCAACCAGCAACCTTTTTATCCATTTTTTCAACAGAGGAATTAAAATATTTACTTTTGGATCTTGAAAAAAACATAGGTGAGAGAGGGTCTCCTTGCCTTATTCCACAAGAGGGTTGATATTGCCAGCTCGACTTCCATTCACCAACACTGCAAATGAGGCAGAGCTAATGCAGGTCTTAACCAGAAGAATGAAATGCTCAGACAACCCAATCCATTTGAGCACTTTGAGAATGAACCCCCACTCAAGCTTATTATATGCCTTTTCCATATCAATTTTTATTGCATTCAACCCCTTTTTCCCCTCTTCTTACCAATTGTGTGAAGACTATCATGCATAAGAATAACATTTTCCTGATTATTTCTCCCCTTCACAAAAGCAGCATGTTTAGGGTTAATAATGTTGAGAAGTAAAGGGGAAAATCTGACAGTCGTAATCTTTGCAATGACTTTGTAAACAGTATTACACAAGTTTATGGGCCTAAGTTGACTGACCTTAGAGGCTCCTTGACACTTGGGAATGAGAGCAATATAGGTGGAGTTAATGTCCTTGTCTATCTGCCCACATCTAAAGAAATCCTGTACCACCTTGAATAAATCTTCACCTACTTCTTTCCATAATTTTTTAAAAAACCAACTGGTAACCCATCTGGTCCAGGGGTTTTGAAACTACTCATCCTAAATAGGGTTTCATAAATCTCATCCACATAAGGGATCTGGCACATCAAGTCAGCTTCTTCATGAGGGATCTTTGACGGGTAAAGCTCTTCTAACCAATCATAGCAAGAAGGGTTTTGAGAAGTGAAGAGCCATGTGAAGTAGCTTGTAAATTCTTTACCAATCTCAGAAAAAGAAGTGGCAAAGGATCCATCCTCCTTGCAGATTCTATGAATAGTATTTATCTGACCCCTTATCACAGCTGAGTGTGAAAGAAACTTGTATTTGCATCCCCCTCTCTCAACCACTGAATTCTAGATTTTTGCTTCCACATTGTCTCTTGTCTTTTCAACAACTCTTGCATTTTATTCTTGAGGTTCTCTTCCTCCCTGAAATTTTCCACACCCCCTTTTTGAACCTATAATAATCTGTGTTGCTTCTTCTTTAATTCAGTATCAATGTGGCCAACAAACTACCCTATTCCAGGCTTTAAGTTCTCTACTAACATCTCTGATATTAAGTTTCCAATCTAGATAAGCATTGATTTGTCTGTTAGGCCTCCAATTTGATTCAGTGACCCCTCTGCATGATTTATCTCTCAGCCACGTTGCTTCAAACCTTTGGTAGCAGTCTTTTGATAGGGTAGAGGTCAAGAATAATTGGGATATGATATAAAACACAAGCAGTATGGTTGATTGTGATAGCTTTAGGGAACATTATTCTCCCTTCTGAAGTCACAAATGCATCTATTCAGCCTCTCTTTTATTACCTTTCCCTTGTGTAGACCATGTAAACTTTGCACCACTGAATCCAGTATCCATGAGACCAATATCTTGCATAAATATTTGCAAACCTTTCTTGCTACTACTCCCCACACGTCTTCCTCCCACTTTATCCTCGATAAATGACTTCATTGAGATCACCTATAACAGCCATAGGAAGGCAACAAGATTGATAAATACTCGCCACTTGCTTCCACTTTCATAAACACAAACCGAAAGCCAGGGCCCTCTCTCTGCGGTGATGTGCATTAACACTGCAGTAATGTGCATCTCTGCAAATACCACTTCACACATATCCTTATCCTTCCAAAAAACAAATCCCACCACTTTTTCCTTCAGGTTCAATCACAGTACTATAAGAAAAGCCGAAAAATTCAAACTTTTTTTGGTATTTTCTAGAGTGTACCTTTGTTTTGGAAAGGAAGAGCCACTGGAGATCCTCCTGTCTTGTTAAGGACTTTACTTGTCGAATTGTCGAGGTTTTTCCCAAACCTCGACAATTACAAGCACTGCCTCTCATTTGGGGGTTGGGGGCATGGTAAGGCCCGCCTCCTGAGTCGCTGATAGTGAAGTAGAACTGCTTTCCTTATCGTCCACCTTCTGCCTTTGGAAGATCCCATCACTTCCTCTCTTAAAGAATTTCCGAGTAGGGACCACTCGTTGTCTGAGACACACCTCTTTAGTTTCTTCATCCACAACTTCCTCATCAATGTCCTCCATAATTAGAGTTTCCACCACTCTCGCATAACCATTCTCATCCACCTGCTTCTTATACACCTTATAATTTGTTCTCCTAGACTTTTGATCAAGTCTAATCTTTCTGTGGACATCATCAGCTAGACATTTGTTAATAACCAAATCCCTCGATTCTCTAGCAAAATCCTCAGCATCAAACGCTTCCGGCGAACAATCCTGCTACGGTCGTAACACACTCTATTTCTTTCTCCTTTCCTCGCTAATTCTGTCTTACTCTTCTTCTCCTAGAACCCTAATTTTTTGTTTCCACTTCTCCAGCTTTTCCCCCAAATCTTGCAAGGAATCCTCTGTTGTCGTAGTATTTGGTTCTTGGGCCTTTAGATTATTCATTAGGAGCAGAATATTGTTTTGGCTGCTATTGCTCCCAGAGCTTGAACTGGGCCCTCCTTATAGGCTTCATTAATCTCGTGGATAGTTGGGCCATTATAAGTTTTGAAAAGATGGGTCGGGTTTGGCGGCCCACTTGAATTAAAAAAAAGTAGGGAAAGATAGAATCATCTCGCTCCTCTCTCATACCTTCACGCGTCTTCAGGTCCCCTTTCGCCAGTACGAACCGATGACGCAGATTTAGAAAAATCCAATTGTTATCTACGCGTATCCATCCGTCCTTACGCTGCAAAGAACACGTGTCCACAACTGAGCCTAAGACAGATGTCCCCATGCCATAGGGAGCATTTTTTTTCCGTATCAGCCGTACAAAAAAATCTGCGAGTCTCTTCCACACGCGCCTGTCGTTCATCGATCCTCACCGGCGATTGAACCCCACATTCTCCATTGATTCCGGTGACTTGAGCTTTCCCTTTTCCGATTGAGCCTTCCGAGAGCTTCGCCACCTCCTCATGGCTCTTCTTCGTCCCTTCGATTTGTAACCCTTTTCTTTCTGTCCCAAGTTTAGGGTGAAACCTCCTCTGTTCTTGAGCTCAGAGGTGAGGACCATATCCATTGTCTAGAGTTTCCTTCTGTTTGAGAAACTTTCATTCCATCTTATCATGACCTATTCTACCGCACCGGTAAGAATATTCTCCAAGTTTTTCAAACTGGAATTGAATCCACAGAGGACTGTTGTTCTTTCTCTTCATGAGAAAACCCTGAGGAATTGGGTCTCAATGTTTAATCGAACCCTAACACTGAGAAACGGGCTGATAATCAGATTTTCTTCTTTTCCGGCATCGACATCCTCCACATCGCCAATAGAAGCCCCAATTTTCACAGCGTTGGATCTCGTCATCTTCTCTGGTGGAACATTTCAGATTTGTACCCTGAATGGCGAGTTGTTGAATTGTATCGCTCAGACTTCCATTTATGGCACGAATATTTTAAGAATCATGAGATGGTTTCTCACTAACCATGTAGACCCCTCCCATACTCTGTTGCAGTCGTCCTTGTCTTCGAACAAGAAAATGAAAATATTATCCCCTTTTGCTATGATTTCACCTCTCCTCTGAACTTCCATGTTGACCGGAACAGACCAGACACAATCTGATTTCTCCCTCTCTCTTGTTGCAGATCTTTCCAAACGGGTACCTCTCTGGAAAATTTTGCGAAGCCGGTCCGATTCTAGATCTAGGATGACAGGGGCACTATGTACATCCTCCATAGCCGTGGATTAAGGATTCTTGGTATATTTTCGTTCATCGTCATATTAAAAACCAGAAAAAAACCATAGAGATAAAACAAACAAGGGAGAAGGATGGAAAAAAGAAGGAAAACAGGGACACTATACTCTGAGGAGAAAACTAGGCTCTAAGCTAGACGCATGAGAGACGCCAGAGATATAGTACCAGGAAGGTACCAGTGCACGCTAGATGGGATTTTCTAGAGAGAAAACCTTTCTCTCGAAACCTCTTTTTGAATTTTTTTTGAGCCACCGAATTGAGTGCCCTTCCCCAAGCTTCAATCTCGAGAGATGGGAATTGTTTAAGTAACGTTGTTGCTTCCTCTACCAGTTCTTTCATATCCCCTTCCTCTTTCCTTCTATTTCCTCCTTGCAGATCTCTGAGGTCTTCGGCAACTTGGCTTACATCTCCCACAAGAGTTATTCTTCTTCGAATCCATTGAAGACCTGCTTTGAGAGCTTGAACACAATTCGCCATTTCTGCATGCCTCACACTTTCGCATCTTCGGGTTAGGCTTGCACCCGCCATAAGACAACTTCCGTTTCTTTCTCCGAGGACAAACCCCGCGGCAGATCTTCCATTATTTGGGTTCCATCTTCCGTCAAACTGCAGAAGAAGCTCGTCTTCTTCAAAGTTCCTCTTCAAAAGCTTTGGATCTGAAATTTCCAAGCTAAGTCTTTCTCCCTTTCTAAATTTTTGTTCTTGAATCTTTCTATTTATTAAATGGATTGCATCCTCAGAATTAAATCTTGAATTTTTAAAAATCTTTCTGTTTCCTCCCTGCCAAATACCCTATATCACGACAACAGTTTCTGCTATCAGCGACCAATTTCCTTCCGACTACCAGGATAATGGTCTTTAAAAGCAGTACAAAGTCTTTTTTATCAGTTAGTCGACTGCCTTGTCGTATTTTATCTTTTTAAAGACCAGCTGTGTTTCTGTCGCGAGGAAACGACTACTCATCCGAAATTAAAAATTATCAACGACTTGCAGTTTTGTCGGGAGTGGATCTAAACACAAATTTGAGCAAACTTTTGGGCTGAAATTATAATTACATGAAACAATTGAGGTAAAAACACAATTTTTTAAATTTATAACTACACCTATTATCATTAAGGGCGGCAATTGAAAATTTCAGCAAACATTTTGGAGGGGAAAACTAACAATTCACGAAAATTTTAGAGCCAAAACCCAATTCATCAATTCACCAAAAACATAAACCTGAAATTTTTCCAACTTATATCATAGCGTCCACACATTTCGATCTAGCTATTGGAGGGGAAACTAACAATTCACGAACATTTAAGCCAAAACCCAGTTCATCAATATTCACCAAAACATAAACCCTTGAAATTTTTCCAACTTCTCGATCAGTTCCTCATTTCGATCTCTCTAGCTCTGTTCTTCTTCTTTTACACCCCGCCAGCAAATCGATCAATTTCACAAGTCTCTATCTCTTCTCGATCTATAGCTCTTCATCTGTTCTTCATCGATCGATACTCCCACCAAAGCCATATAACCACGAGACTATTATTCTGTGAGGTGAGAGCTAACCACGTCAATTGAAAGATGGAGGGAGAGACAAGGCACTTAGATCAGGAACCCTGACGGGTCAGGTTGTCATCGATCAGAATTGCTGAGAACTTCGTCGAAGAATCAAAGTTTCCCCAATACTCAAGTAAGAATTCACTGATTCGATTTACAATTAATAGATTAGGTTATCTGTATACTGGGGGTTACGTTGTTATGCGATGGCTTAGTGGTATCGTATTTGAGTCTTTCTTTGTTGTTGATTCCAATACCTTGTTGTAGAGTTTTTTCTTTTTCTGTGTGGGTTTTAATTCCTTGTCTGTCTTGAAGATGACAATATTCATTTCAGTGTTTGAATTACTAACATGTTGAGTATGCTGGTGTCGATAATTTTCAATTGTTTGGTATATGCATGAATTTGTCTGATACTTTTGGATTTAAGAATGTTATGTCTGTGATGGATGATCTCAGTTTAGTTGATAGTCTATGTGTCGAAATTCATATTTTCGAAATTAAACTTTTAAAGTCATGGTTTTCATTTGCAGCTTGCATTCCATTTTGCCAGTGAAATAAATTTTTGCGTCTCATTTATGTGGGCAGCTTTGGTAGTCAGCCCACCAGTTAACTGATGATCTATATATATATATATATATATATATATATATATATATATATATATATATAGCTATTTATGTCATGTGTCGGTGCATTAGTGACTATTTGTAAGAATTTCAGAGGCTGTGATGATTTGGATCAATCTATAGAATTCACCCATTGAAGCTTATAGAGTGTAATATGCATGGCAAGGCAAAATCCTTTTGCAGCCTGTGATCATCTCTTATTTAGTTTTGATGTACCGATATCAGCCGGCCTCTTCATGCTCACTGAAGAGTCCGTGGTGATATGGATATATTGAATTCACTCTTTGAAGCTGATAGAGTGTCATATGGGCAAGGCAAAATCCATTTGCAGCCTGTGATCATCTCTTATTTGCTTTTCATGAGTACTGATCTCAGCCTCTTCATGCTCAATGAATAGTCTGTATGATATATGTGGTTCTATTGAATTCACTTTGTTGAAGCTGGTAGAGTGTAATATGAATGGCATGACAAAATCCTTCTGCAGCTTATTTGCTTTTCATGAGTACTGATTTGAGCCTCCTTCCGTGTCCCTATTTTTTGGTCTGAATTACGGTATATCTTATGGCATCCTCTTACAGTACTACATCTTGGGGCATCCTCATAGGACCCTGATTCTTACTGTATAACCTATATATGCTGCCTATGTGTGACTACTGATTATGGCTTTAAATTTGGTAGTTCTGACTGTGTTGTATCTGAGATCTATGATAAGCAGGCAAGTTTATATGAGTGATCATAACAGACCGTGATGGCAATATCCTTTTGCAATACGCATGGCAATATCCTTTTGCAGCCTGTGATCATCTCTTATTATGTATTCATCAATTGGTCTGAGCCTATGATCACCATTATTGAAACAGTTTGGCTTGTAAAAGAATTTTAATAATTTGCTACTGACTGAAACAGTTTTGCACTTCAGAGCGCGAATGTAATAGTTTGTTCCTGATTATCTGTTATTGACTGTCTCTGTGTGCTGTCTCATAGAAATGAATCGCAAACAGACTTACTATGCTGTATTTTTTGACCGACAAAGCGGCGTATATAAGTCATGGCAAGAGTGTCAGCAACAAACAACAGGATACAAGGGTGCTTGCTTTCACAAGTATACAGATTATGAAGAGGCTACGAATGCCTTGTTGGCGGATCAGGAACGCCGTCGTGCTGACATACTTGTCGCTCCGTCCAATTGTTTCGTAGAACGTGCTGCGTCTACACCAAAGAATAACTGGCTACTTTTCGGCGCTTTTTGATTTTTGTTGGGCGTCTGTGTCGCCTGTGTCGGATTTATTATAGCGTCCTAGTTATGTTTATGAAATCAATGTATTTGTAATTTAGTTTGGATCTTTATTATTATATATGAATATGTTGCAATGTGTTTTGTAACATCATTGCAACATATCTAATCCAGTACTTGGTTTGAAATATTTTATTACTATTGTTAACATTTTGTGACCTCTGATTTAGTAATGGCAACTGTATTGCTTGTTGATAATTGTCCTAAAGCCCGTAGATTGTAAATTAGTAATAGGCAATGAAAGTCTACAAACTATTATATTAAAAAGTAACTTGTACAATCAATCGTCAACTCATGAGTCAATATGCAGTCTACGTTTAAGTTTATCATAGGTCAGATAAAGTGCACAGTCAACAAAAAGGAAAACTCTACGGCGTGCGGTTAAGGCAAAAGTCTAATATGCAGTTAACGATCAACTTCGTAGTTTCCACTCAGAAAAAACAACTTCGTAGTTTCCACTTAGAGAAACTAATATGTTAAATCAAACAAGGTCAACGGTGAACTAAATACTCTAATGTACAGCCAACGGTCAAATCCAAAGTCAATTATGTAGTCAAGTGTCAACTTTGCGGCTACCACTTGGTGACACTATTAGGTTCGGTCTAAGGAAGACAACAGTGAACTAAATAGTCAACTTTACAGTCAACGGTCAACTAAAAAGTCAATTACGTGGTCAATTGTCAACTTTGCGGTTAGCACTTCGTGACCCTTTTAGGTTCGGTCAAAGGAAGACAACAGTGAACTAAATAGTCATTTGTACAGTCAACGTTCAACTAAACAGTCAATTACGCGGTGAACTGTCACCTTTGCGGTCAGCACTTCGTGACACTCTTAGGTTTGGTCAAAGAAAGACATCAGTGAACTAAATAGTCAACTTTACGGTCAACGGTCAACTCCAAAGTCAACCAGCTTGTCAACTGTCAACTTTCCAGTTACCAATTGGAGACACTTATAGGTTCAGTCAAAGGAAGACAACAGTGAACTAAATTGTGCGGTCAACGGTCAACTCCAAAGTCAACTACCTTGTCAACTGTGAACTTTCCGGTTACCAATTGGAGAAACTTATAGGTTTATTCAAAGGAAGACAACAGTGAACTAAATAGTCAACTGTGTGTTCAACGGTCAACTCCAAAGTCAACTACCTTGTCAACTGTCAACTTTCCAGTTACCAATTGGAGACACTTATAGGTTCAGTCAAAGGAAGAAAACAGTGAACTAAATAGTCAACTATGTGGTCAACGGTCTACTAAAATGTCAATTACGTGGTCAACTGTCAACTTTGCGGTTAGCACTTCGTGACACTATTAGGTTCGGTCAAAGGAAGACAACAGTGAACCAAATAGTCAACATTACGGTCAACGGTCAACTAAAAATCCAATTAAGTGGTAAACTGTCAACTTTGCGGTTAGCACTACGTGACACTATTAGGTTCGGTCAAAGGACGACAACAGTGAACTATAGTCAACTGTACGGTGAACGGTCTACTCAAAAAGTCAATCACGTGATCAAATGTCGACTATGCGGTTACCACTCCGTGACACTATGAGGTTCGGTCAAAGGAAGACAACAGTTAAGTAAATAGTCAATTTTACGCTCAAAGGTCAACTAAAAGGTCAATTACGTCGTAAACTTATAACTTTGCGGTTACAACTTGGTGAATTTATTAGGTTTGGTCAAAGGAAGACAACAGTCAACTAAATTACAAAACTGTATGGTCAAATGTCAACTCTAAAGTTAATTATGTAGTGAAATTTCAACTTTGGGGTTACCACCATGTGACACTATATTAGGTTGGGTTAATGGAAGACAACAGTCAACTGTACGGTCTACGATTAAATCGAAAGTCAATCACTATTACGTTTGGAACACGTTGATATCTCGAAAAGGTGAAACTAATTGATCAAAGAAAGTCAATGCATGGTTAACTCTAAAGTCTAGCTACTGATCTACAGTCAATGGTAATTAAAGATTGCGGTCCCCACTGAACCCTAAAACTAATTAATATTCTGCTCTAGAGAGTTCACTCCACAGTCAACGGTCAACTTTGTGGTCCCTACTCTAAATAACTAATCCATTATCCATGAACACCTAATCGCGAGCTTGAAAGGGCACTAGTCAATGGTCTCCAACTTAATTTCATGTAAACCCTAAACCCTAAACCCTAAACCTTTTTGAGGGGATGGAAATTGAAATAAGTAAAAATATGGGAAAAAGATACAATTAACTTAATTAACTATGGTGGGTGGAATGAATCAACAAATACGATCTGGATCCCTATGCTCCACTCATTGTCTCCTTATCCACAAAAAATTCTCCCGCGCGAACTCTCAAACCCTTTCCCGCGACCTCTCAGCTCCCCGACCGATCGAACAACCGTGCTTGAACCGATCGAACAAAGGCTTAATCTCGTCTAAATGGCGCCTGAAAGTCGTTGGAGTGTTCACTGAAGCACCCACGGAGTCGGTCGCGTCTTAGCCTCAAGCAAGCTCAATATGGTCTTTCTTCTATCAAAATCTGCTAAAATATTACTTGTTCTTATTGATATATCTTGTTACTTCTTGTTCTTGTTCATATCTGTTGTTATCATCGGTCGATTCCTGCTGTAGAACTGCAAGAATACCTGTATTCAAACTAGGGTTTTTTAGTTTGGGGCTCCCTAGGGTTGAAAGGAAAAATATAGGGCTATTCTTCTGTTGTGTGGCTGTAAGTGTTCGTTCTTTAGTATGTTTTCATTTTAAAACTTTTTATTTGGGGAATTCATGTGTTTGTCTATATACATGAGAAGGTTATGTTATTTATTAACGTGCCAATGCTACGTGTGACTACTGACATGCATCTTCTGAATTTGATACATGAACAGTACGACTTGACGAATGTCATGATATGTTCTGCCTAGCCCTCTCTTTGTCTGTCTTTATCTTAAACTGTTAATCTGCTAGCTCTAAGTCTGTGTGTGCTTAGGTCAATCCCTCACTCCTTAAACTTTGTGAGTCGTATGTGGCGTTCGACTTGTCTGTTTGACTTGACTGGCTATATTGCTTATTATCTGAGTTCATTAGTATTGGTACTGTGAGTCGTAATATTTTTCTTTGTGGATCCATCATATTTCGTATTAATCATACATCATGTTTCTTATGCCAATTTGTACAGAAGACGGACGAATTGGAGCTTACGTTAAACACCTAAGAAACTTGAAAGGAGGTAAAGTGCAAACTTATGTGGCTGCAATTTTATGATCATAACTTATGTTAATATTTGGATTGCTTGTTGTCTATAATTTGTGCATAGTGTGTGCTATCAATTACAATACTCCTTTATTCCAACCCCATTTGCAAAATGTATTGAGCAAGTTGCGCTGAAACTTTCACTATAGTACACAGTAAGAGGCGGTACGATATATCAGTGATTCAAATTTGCTCGTTCAAGCTTTCACTAGTACTGTAAGATCTTTCGAATTCGGTCGTCGAAGCTGATAGAATGTAATATATTGGCAAGGAAAAATCATTTTGCAGCCTTTGAGCAGATCTTATCTGTCTTTGATGATAAAACTGGTATGAGCCTCTTTTTATGAATTACACTGGACGACCGATTTGTACTTGTGAAGTTCAGAAATGCTTGTTTATTTACATACTCCTGTGGGGTTGGTAACATGTTTTAATGTGTACTTTTTGATATCATGTCATTCTTAACTAATTTGAATGTGCAATCTTATTTGGTGTTCATATCTTATTTTGTTTTCATGAGCACTGTAAGAGAGTGTGATGATGTGGCTCTATCTATGGCACTGGTTGATGGTGAGACAATGTTATACGCAAGGCTGGGAAAAAATCCTTTTGCAGCCTGTGTAATACGCATTACTTGGCCGTTGTACAGATCTGAGTCTCTTCATGCCCACTCAAGAGGCCGTGATGATATGGATCTACATTCAATCGAAGGAAAGTTACACTTGGCCGTTGTTCAGTTCGCGCGATTGTGTGATATCGTGAGTTGCACCTTTTCTATGTTCTTCTCTGGATTTTTGACGTTGTGTCGACTATGCATGCATGTTCCTACATGTATGTTTTGTCTGCATGTCTTGTTTAGGATAGGTTGTAGTAGGGCAATATCGATGTCTACTCTTAATTGTGTAGGCTCAATGGATCGTGGGTGGATGTCGCTGACTGATAAGTTTTCTCCTAAATATACTAAAAGAGTTGCTGGGTTTATGGAGGTTGCTAGATTGCATACTGATAGTTCTAAAAGGGTACGATATCCTTGCTGTAGTTATGTTAATGTAGTTTATGAAGTGTTGAGAAAGTTAAAGAGCATCTGCATCTGAATGGTATACAAAAGTACTACAAAATATGGATCTACCATGGGGAGGAAAGTGTCAGTATAGATTATGGTACCGCTGGTAGTGGGGATGATGACATTGCAGAAATAGGTGATGACATGGAGGGGTTAATCTTGGACTTACAGGAGGGAACACTTCCCTCACCCGGTTCCGTACCATCCACCGATGATGGGGGGCACCATGAATTCGACAGGTTGTTGAAGGATGCGCAATCTGAAGCATACCCTGGGTGTCAAACATTCTCTAAGTTGTCACTCATCTTCAGACTGCTTCTTATTAAGACAATTTGTAGATGGAGTAACAAATCTGTAAACTTGTTGTTGGATTTTATCAGAGAGTTAGTACCTCCTGGTCACTCAATACCTAAGTCATTTTATGAAGCCAATAAAGTGTTGCGTAGACTAGGGCTAGGATACATCAACATCCATGTGTGCCCTAAACACTGCACATTATATTAGAAAGAAAACGAACACCTAGAAAACTGTCCAAACCCAGAGTGTGGTGATCCTATATATAAGCCCAGTACCACAAAGGGAAAAAGAGTTCCTAGACATGTTCTAAGATACTTTCCAATTAAACCGAGGCTGCAAAAGTTGTTCATGTAAAAAACAACCGCTAAGGCAATGAGATGGCACAAGGAAGAGCGTGTCCAGAATGGCTCAGTCATAACTCATCCTGCCGATGCAAAGCAGTGGCAAGAGTTTGACCAAGCGCATGAGTGGTTTGCTAGGGATCCTCGTAATGTCCGTTTGGGACTAGCCACTGATGGATTTAATCCATTCGGCACGATGAATAGTGCTTGCAGTATGTGGCATGTTGCTGCATGGCAGTACAATATGTCCCCTGAGGGGTGTCTTAATGAGGATTTTCTGATGATGCCGCTTCTGATACCTGGCCCAACGTCCCCAGGAAACGCAATCGATACCTACTTCCGTCCCTTGGTTGATGAGCTGAAAGAGATGTGGGAAGTAGGTGTTGAGACCTATGACGCAGCAACTGGTGAGCTATTCATCTTACATGCTGCACTTTTTGGGATAATTAACGATTTTCCCACCTATGCAATGATGTCGGGAAGGAGCACCAAAGGAAAACTAGCTTGCCCACCTTGTAAGAAGGACACATAATTCGATCAGGCTCCATTTTAGTTAGAAGCAAGCTTATATGGGTACTCGTAGGTTCCTGGGGCCGAAACATAAGTGGCGGACTAGTACCGAATTTGGGAAGAGGGAAATGAAAAAAAAAAGCCGAAGGAGTTAATCGGGGATGACATTCTGAAGCAGTTAGAGAAAATTCCCAAAGATTTGAGATTGGGGCATACGGAAGCAAATCGCAAAAGGAATTTGAACCGTCCCCCGGAAGAGTTAAATTGGAAGAAAAAAAGCATATTCATCGAACTACCTTATTGGCATGAAATTAAAATAAGACTCTGGCTGGACGTAATGCATATCAAGAATAACATTTGTGAGAGCCTTGTTGGGACGCTGATGGGTACTGAAGGAAAAAGTAAAGATCATGCAAATGCACGAAGGGATTTAAAGCGTATGAAAATTAGGTCGGAATTGCATCTGCGAGAAGAAAGTGATGGGGAGAAAGTGAAACTTCCCGAGGCACCATATACCTTGGATGCAGCCGGTAAGAAAATTTTATGTGAATGGTTAAAAGCGATTAAGTTTCCAGATGGGTATGCGTCAAATATTTTAGCTTGTGTAACTTTCAAAGATAACAAGTTAGTTGGAATGAAGTGCCACGATTACCATGTCCTGTTACAACGGCTGCTTCCACTCGCAATACGTGGCCACCTCAGCAGCGAAGTTGTCGTTGCTATTACTGAGCTGAGCGTGTTTTTCAAGGAGCTGACCTCAAGAACTCTGACTGTCAAGAGTTTAGAAAAACTGGGAGAAGACATAACGTTGATATTGTGTAAATTTGAGTTAATATTTCCTCCTTCCTTCTTCGATATAATGATGCACTTGTCGGTTCATACGTGTGTCTGGTTAAGTTTTGCTGGATTTTTCCCATTGAAAGGTTAGGTGCTGGTATAATACATGAGTTATAATATATATAATATGTTTGAAAAGACGTAATGTTTACGGTGTCTGTACTGGTTATTAAAACAGATTCCTGCATACGCTAAAGCTGTATGTAAGAAATAAAGCGAGGCTAGAGGTTTCAATTGCTGAAGCTTTCATCGACATTAATGTCTCACATTCTGCTCGATGTATCTTCACGGAGTTGATATGAGATTTAATAGGAGCGCAACGGTGGGCATGTCAACACTAGTGATATGCCGAATTTGTCCATATTCGATGGTGCAACTCACCCTTTGACGGGGTCATCCTTTTACGAGCTGTCAGCAGAGGAATATGAGCAGATCAGTTTGTATATTTTACAAAACTGTACGGAGGTTGAGCCGTATATGATGTGAGTGGTTCAACTATAAAATTTTCTTAATTATTGGATGCCAATTCAGTAAATATTTATGCGTACTTAATCCTGATATAACTCTGAATCCAGACAACACCGTAAAGAAATCCACGAGCTTGAACCTGACCAAGAACGTGGGGATCATATGCATCGGCGGGAGTTTCCTTACTGGTTTGAACGACATGTAGTTTTTCGTTCTCTTGGCCTCGTCATGAACATGTTATATGTATTTGAATTCTTATTAAAACTTCAATATACATTCGTTCATTCAGATGGCCCGAAAGTGATAGAACCTTTTAGGGGTTGTAACTCTTTAGCATTTACCACATGATAATATGTATTTGGATAGTGTTTTGAGCCCAAAGTTAGAGAATAAAGGTCGTTTTATCACTTGATACTACCATGTGCTATATTGTTAGTCCGGGTGTTTTTCATGCATATTTTATTGCTTTTGTCAAATATAATCGCTTGGTATATTTGTTCATGTTTTTATGGCAGGGACGGATTCTAATCGGTTGATAAGAGGCATGGAACGAACTTCAGAAACAACGCTCAAGGGGAGTCAAGAGAAGCCGAATTGGAGGAGTTTGGATGACCAGTCTGCACTATTTTGATAATAGTCGGAGTTATACAACTCATTTTGGAGTGAGACCAGTTACATATGAAAGTAGACTCAGAGAGCTTTCCATCGATGTGTCACATAGCTAAATCCGAGTTCGAACGAAGAAGATACCACGTTTTGAAGTCAGGAGCAGATTTCAGGGGGCTTTTGTGCAATTACTGAAGACTTCTGCGGGTTATGATTCAAGGACGACCTAGGGACGAAACTATTCATCATTCACGCATCCAGAGAGCCAAGAATAAGGAGATACTTCATTGGGAACGACCTCAAGCAAGGAGAAGAGCCCGGATCGCGCCAACCTTCACGATTTCTAGCGTTTGATCTATTTTTCTCTTTACTTTCTTGTATGAACTATTGAAGAACCATGTTATCTTGTGTTATGCGTAGCTAAACTCATACCTAGGCATCTATGGAGAGCCTAGGGTTTATGTTTTGATGATATTTTCCGGATTTTGGATGATCTTTCATGTTAGGATTATGGTTTAATGGAGATTGTATTGGTTTTCATCATGTTGAGTTCTTTCATTGACAAGTTAGGGCTAAGATGTGTGATGTGGATTATCTATTTCTTCATTCAATCATGAACTAGGCTTAATAATGATATTGGTAGCCTAACTATCTTGTTTATTGTGATTAATTCTTAGCAACGTAGGAGTCATGACCCGAAATTACTACGTAACTAGTGAGAGTGTGAAAACAACTCTACCCTAGTTGGGATGAGTAAACAAGATCATTCTTAATTTACCAGAATCAGAGGTTAGTTGGATAGGCATGGCTAGATGAGGGTAAATTCAGTAGGAAGTAATGAGTTGCTCGTGAATGGTGGTCTGAGAGAACATTATTCCTTGCAATATTGTTGGCCTGCTAGAACACATAGGTAGTATACTTGGCCTGAGAGGGACAAATCGTTACCTTTGTGTAGAACAACATGAGACTTATAGGTAATTGTCAACGCCATTACCCATCATAGGTTACTAAGAGTCATTGTGTTAGAACATGGAATCCGGAATTGTCAAAACTACCCTAGGTGATCTATAGATTGCCTAGCTTTCACTCCTCTGATTTACATCAAATCATTTTATTCGTTATTTCATTAATATTGCTAGTCACTTGGTTGAGGGTGACAACACTTCAAACTACAATCATTTTTACCGGTTACTTAGGTAAATTGAGTTTAATTGCTATTCTAGAGCGTATAGTAAACACCTTCCCTTGAGTTCGATAACTCGGAGTCCAAAATACTCCACTTTATTACTTGACCGTATACTTGCGTAGCAACGCGTAGTAATCGCGCGTCAATTTTTTGGCGCCGTTGCCGGGGAAGGCATTGGTTACTATTCTAGTTTAGCGATTAGTTTAATTTACCTCTTTCTTTTTGTTTATTATTTTTGTGATTTCTATTTTGTTTTCTGAATTGAGTTTCAGGTTCTCAGTGTATGCACCGGATCTCTAGAGACCTTGTGCCCCCATTTGAAGACCCAGAACAACTATTCAGAACTCCGAGACGAGATCCAAGACAGATCGCAATGGGTGAGCAATTGACTAACGCTCTACTGAACCAGAAGTTGACTGAACTTCAGGAGAAACTTGATGAGCAACAGAACCAAATGCCCTACAACAACCCCATACATCCATCACGACGGTGCAGAACTAGTTTCAGTACTATGGAAGTGCAGGTAGGACAGATTGCTACTCAGCTCTCAACTAGAGTCCCAGGGTCCTTGCCATCTGACACGCAGAATGGGCGCCAGGTGAACGCCATCACCACTCGTAGCGGGATTGTTCTTGATGATCCCCCATATCCGAGCCACGCCAGATTTGAAGCTTTGAAAGCTACGGAGCATGAGGTCTTTGACAATACCCCTGTCATGATCCCCCAATTAAAGGGCGTGACTCAGCATGTTGATGATGAGGTAACACCACCACCACCCTCGTTATCTAAGAATCTCCCATATCCGCTTAAGACAAGAAAGAAGAAATATGACTCTGAGGAGTACAAGAGATTCTTATCCATTTTATCGAATTTGCATATCAATGTTCCATTGATTGAGGCAGTCAAGATGATGCCTAAATATGCCAAATATATGAAGGATGCAATTTCAGGAAAGAGGGCGGTGCCGAACTTTGAGACATTAGACTTGACTGAGCAGGTGAGCTCATGTGTGATGCATGGTTTGCCTCAAAAACAGAAGGATCCGGGAAGCTTTGTGATAGAAGCTAACTTGGGAAGAGCTTACACGGGGAAGGCCCTATGTGATTTGGGGGCTAGTGTCAACTTAATGCTACTTTCAGTCTTTCAGAAGCTGGGAGTAGAAGCTCGTTCCACATGGATAAACCTTCAGTTTGCTGACAAGTCTTGCAAGAGAGCCTTTGGTGTGGTGGAAGACGTATTGGTAAAGGTAGGGAATTCTATTATCCCTGTAGATTTTGTGATTCTTGAGATGCCTGTGGGAGATGTTCCGATCATTCTGGGTAGGCCCTTTCTGGCAACCGGTCGGACTCTCATTGATGTTGAGAATGGAGAATTGAACATGAGGATAAATAATGCGTGGGAGACCTTCCGGGTTTCTAAGACGACTCCACAGCAGCCTCAAGAGAAGACACAGATGCCAGTGGCCGTGCAATCAGTGCACAAGAGTTCTGAGGTGGTTCGTGATGAGCCATCAATTCCAAAAGAAAAAGTTCATCGTGTTGTGTTTAGGATCCACCAAAGGAAGCTGGAAGATATGGCACGGGGTGCCAAGCCACCTGTGTAGGGGCTATGAGGTAACTGGGTCGGGCCGTCGACCGTAAATTACAAAGCGCTGGTTGGGAGGCAACCCAACGTAGCTAGTTGTTATTTGCTTTCCGTATTTTAATTTTGATCGTCATACTTGATCTTTGAGGGGTGAGAGAGAGCGATTTAATATTTTCAATAAGTGTGCAGGACACAGGTACCGAAGACTCTCCGGTTTCCCTTTCTTGATGCATGTGCGCAATTTTGCACACAAAACGAGGAGAAATGAACTTACCAGGAGCAAAGATCTTGATAAAGAAGCTACTTGAGGTCGAGGAGTAGCAAATGAGTCATGAGGATCACGGTAGCAAGTTGGAGTATCGGGGTTGCACGCATCGGAATCCAGAGTGGAGAAAGTTAAAGAGCTTGAGGAGGTGAGATTCTTGAACAAGGAGAAAAAATTTAATAAGAAACGGAAAAATCCCCGGATTTGGGAATTTTTCGGTCAAAAATGGATTTCTCGTCGAGTGTGGAGTCCAACGGTTTAAGAATCGCACGAATCGGATACCGGATGAAGAAATTAGAGCAAAAACAAAGTGGGCGAAAGCAGTGATTTCGGCACCCATTTCCGGCCGAAATGGGAGCCGAAATCAATGAATTTCGGCCCGAATAAAAACAAGGGTTCTTCTTTGGATTTTTCTTGTGATTTCGGGGCCCATTTTGGGCCGAAATGGGGGCCGAAATCAAATCAACTGATTTCGGCACCCAATTGGGGTCGAAATGGGGGCCGAAATCGGGCGGCTTGGTCCGATTTTGGGGGTGTTTTTTTGGTATTTTAGTGCTTGTTTAATGCCCATATCCGGCCATGAAGGGTAAAAACACCCCAAACTTGGATCAAACCCCACTTTTCTTCATCTTCTTCCTCTCCAAACCTTCAAGAACACCCATACATCCATACACCCAATTTCAAAAACTCAACCAAATTGAGAAATTTTTGTTGGGTTTTGCTCCTTGCAAACCTAACAACAACATTAATTCTTGAGTTTTTGAAAGATAAGGCTTTGTTTGAGTGTGGAGGAAATCAAAGAGGAAGAGCTCCAAGAACACAAAATCTTCCGATTCATCAACTTGGAGGGATATTCGGCCCTAGCTCAAGAAGAGACTTTCGACGGGGACACCGAGGAGCACCAGGAGGTAGCTTCACTTCACATTGCTCAAGCTTTCGAAAATTGGTCGACCACTTGGTCCATTCTTGACCAATTTTTGCGAAATCGGTCCCGTAAGAACGGTACTCCGGGACCGTAGGTACCGAAATCTTTCTCTCGCATTAATTCCTTACTTACGCACTCTTAGAGCTTAATTTGCTTCGAATTTGTTACTTGCTCATATTTGGCTTGTGATACTTTCGTAGTTCACTCTAGACCTCACGTGCACTCGTCTTTTATTTTCTCTATCATTATGTCTACATCGAATAGTGCTAAGAGGAGACGGGGTATAGTTGTTGATTATCACCCCATCTTCAATCCTGAGGAAGATGTAGTTTTCAGTGAGGAGGAGAATGTGGACGAGGGAGACGGCTCTGGCAACCGTCGTCAGGTGCCTCCGTTTCCAATTCGTTATGAGTTGAACTTAGTTATGCCTGCACTTCCAAAGATTGGGACGAGAGGTAGGGCTGCAAAGGATGTTGACTTCGACACTATCTGCAGTACCAAATTCTGCAGCTTCAGGTTTGTTAGTGCGAATGCCCATAAGGCATATGCACTGAACCATTCCTGAAGAGGGTAGGGGCTCCTGAAAAACCTTTCCCGCAAAGCGACAAAATGCCAAAACAGCTTCAGGATCTCTTCAAGAATGAGAGGCTAGATAGGTGGTTTAAAGTTTGTTAGAAGTCTAGCTCTGCTCTTGCGAGGGAGATTCTGGTAAATGCTCGCTTTTGTTTCGAGGGAGAGGGTGAGGATCAGAGGCATGTGTATTGCTGAGGCACCTATATAGTCATCACGCCCGAGACTATAGCGGCCACCCTGAAATTCAAACATCTAAAGAATGAGATTTGCGCCTACCATGAGACCATTAGGAGGGTGGATGTTGTTGAAGTAGTGAGTGCCTTTTGTTTTGAGGGGGTGCCTTGAGCGGGGTGGAATGAGAAACCCACTTTACGTGAGTGGAACGTTTCTAGGAGACTCGTGCTTCCACCTGCGAGGTGGTTGTGTGAGTTTCTTGAGAACTGGGTGTATGGAGTTTCTCCTAATCCCACGTACTACTTCCAGCTTTGCACCATGGCTTACTGTTTGTGGATGGGGAAGCGTATCAATGTCCCATACTTCATTTATAGATTTCTTATGGAGAGGACTGACCGCTATAACTGTAGATCTCCCGGGCACACTTGTTTGCTCCTAAATCTAGCAAAATATGCTAAGGTTAATTTGAGTGGTCTAGAGTATGACGATAGCTCTAGAGACAAGAAGAAGAAGAATGCAACACGTACTTGGGAGAGAATAACCAACCCCCTAAAGAACCAAATACTTGTTGACCCCACACACCCTAGCGGAGACCAAGCGAGTAGCTCGAGCTCCAACATGGAGCGACAGCTTGACACACTCATGCACATGATGGAGTCTCAGAGACTCCAAGCTGATGAGGATAGAGCTAGGGAGAGGAGACATTTTGAGCACATCCGAAGTATCCAGCGCCAGTTGGGCCGAGGTATGGAGTCACTTAGCTATGAGTGTGCCCAGCAGGGTGGATGGATTCAGGACTTGGCTGTGGCGGCCAATGTCCTGTTGCAGGACCCACATACCTACGATGGCTTGTTCCATTACCAGTCTGGTGTATACCCAGAGTCGAGTCCCGACGTCCGAGATGAGGACGAAGGGAGGATTCACTCCGACTAGACCCACCGGCCCTACGCTTGAGCAGCCGAGTCCTCTTGATATTCACTCTATTTTTCCTTGAGGACAACGAAGCGCTTAAGTGTGGGGGAGTTTTTAGCTATCCGCTAGTTGGCCATTGCATAGCCTTGTTACAAGTAGTTTAGTGAGTTTGTTATGCATATAGAGTTCGTCCATAGGTTTGCATGTGCACGTTTAAATATTTGCATTGTATATATTGTTCCACTTTAAAATATTGAGTCCACCTACCCTGTGTTGTTGGTTAATCGAGTTGGCCAGTTACATATAGTGTCTAAAAAAACAAAAAAAAAAATTAAAAAATAAGAAAATCCCTAAAAACTGAATTTTTTTGAGAAAGGGCAATTGAAGAGATTAAGCGTGGAGAGGGCTCAATGATAGTATTCCCTAGGTAGTATGAAAATCTGAGGTGAGGTAGACACGCGAGAATCTGGAGTAGAAAGGTTATATGGCCAATGCACTCGAGAATTGTAAGTAGTTGTCTCTCAAACTAGTTATCCTACTAGCGCTACACCACTGTCACTTAGGTAGTCGTCAACCCTCCTCGTAGTGGCAACGGAACAGCTGTGCGAGTGATTTTTATGGAGACCTCACGTCTCGTCTCCATCGCCTAGGTCCACTAGTTATCTCAATTTGATCCATTTACCCCTTTTATTCAAAGCCTCTAGCCTAGGAAGTCGTGCCTTGTGACTTCTATAACTAGTTAGAATGGTCCCTTCCTATGCGTCATGATAGAGGGAGATGAGTTAGTGAGGTTCGATGAGGGTGAGCTGATTTGATACATTTTGAGTGGACATTCTTACATGTCATCTTTAGGCAAGGAAATTGATTGTTATGGTACAGTAAATGACATCTTTGAACTAACATATCCAACTCACAACCGGGTTATGGTGTTCAAGTGTGATTGGTTTAATGTAGGAGATAAGAAAGGCATTAAGAAATTTGGCCACTTTACTTCTGTAAACGTCTCTAGGACTTGGTAAAGATGATCCTTACATTTTTGCAACCCAGGATGGACAAGCCTTCTATGCTCCCAACACTGTTGCGGGTAGGAACTGGCGAATAGCACAGAAGATAGAAGCTCGATCTTATCAGGTCCCAAAAGAAAATGATGGAAGTATAGACAGACGAGTTGAGGATGCTTATCAGCAATCATCGAACAGCGGTGAGGCGTTTGAAGTAGATGTTAGCATAGATGAGGTTTTGCCTACTCAAATTTTTCAGGATCCCCCTACTGTGTACCCTAATTATTTTGACAACTTAAAAGAAACAGTTGGCGAGGATTATGCATCTGAGGATGAAACGGACTACCGAAGCGAAGATGGTACCGCTGATGATGATTACGATACGGATCTCAGTGATTTGGAATGATGATCTGTTTAAGTTGTTTTGTTTTCGATCATATGTTGTACATGAAGGTTTTCATTTCCTGCGTGCTGTTTGTTTGCGTAGAGGATTACGTAAATTGTTGACATGGAAAGTAATTCAAATATTCTCAGTTCATATTACAGGGTCCTGTATTGACATTTGCTATATCCTGTAAATAAGCAGATTACATAATGTCGACGACCAAAAAGATTAGACGATCGGGCCGGCTCAGTCCACTAAAAGCAGCAGTGGACATTTCGTCGTCCGGAAATCATGGTGAGAGTTGTCCTACGTTATTGAAACTTTTATGTCTTCACATATTATCGACTCATACTGCAGATATTTCCTTTCTTGTGTAGTTACAGAAACTGGGTCAAGAAAAGTTTCTACAAGCTCGCAGAACGTCCAGGACAGAAAGAATCATTATGTTGGTGGTGCTGCTGCAGCGCAGAAGGTGAAGATAGAGGTGATATGTTATGTTCTGTTAGCGTGAACGCTTATTTATATGTAACAAGCAGTGTTTATTTTCATTTTATGTTAGGCTTTTTGTAACTTAAATATTTTAATAGCTATAAATCTTTACCTGTATCTCACAACGTGGTTAATGCAGAAAATTGCCCAAGGCAATCCAACGAAGGGGTTGGCCAAGCTCGACGGCACTGGCAGCCATCGTGGTTAGTATGACCCTTCCTCTGTATTTGATGCATCCTTACTGTATCTGCTGTGCTTAATCTTACAATTCTGTTTTGTAATTCTTAGTCCCTGCAGGATCGCATGTGCTGAGAAGCAGCACTTCCAATATTTCTGAAGGCGTACAAACGCAGAAGGCTGTCTCGGAAAGATAGAATAGTTTGGGCAGCGATGGCCTAAATGGAAGTGCTGACGCTGGTGATGGAGGGGTTACATCGCAGGTATATCTGTGAAACTGACGATATTTTTATCTTATTGGAATTGCATTGCTTCCTCACATCTAATTGTTGTTAATTTAGAATAAGGCGTATAATGTACCACCCGGTTTTTTGATGGAACGGGCTAAAGCAAAAAACCTTGAAAGATTGAATGTTGCGAGGAAGTTGAATGTCGACCAAGAGGGTAAGTTGTAACAGTAGGCTAATACATTTAATTAGCATTTCAATCTTGTGTGCATTTGGAAGGGAAACTAAATCACTTTGGGAATTAGGTTCTATCTAATAGGTACTATCGTCTATTTTGGCAGCTATGAATCAGGCAAAGAAGTTGAAGAGTGCCAGTTCCGGCATGGTTCCGGGAACCACAGCAAGTATTAAGGTGATCAGGTCTATAATTGTTTTTTTTTAATATTCATAGTAATCTTGAAATGTGACGTTTTTTGTGCAAACGTTGTAGGTCATACCACCTGTGGAACAGCAAGCTAAATCCCCGAACGAGAAAGGTAACAGTAATGTTGGCGGTGGTCATACAAAAGCCGTGAAGAGGGCTACGTCTACTGAGCATGGACGCCGCAGTTTCTGGCCAACATCCAGGTAATCTAGATGATGTTTGAACCAAGTTACAACCCCTGTTTTGTTCAATATTACTATACTTTTTAAATGTACCATTTTTCGTGCAAATGCTGTAGGTTTTACCAACAGCCAATCAACACCGTAAATCCCCGCGCGGTAATGCTGCAGCTGTTCATGGGGTTCCAGGACCAGCTGACAAGAGATCTCCATCTACTGCAGCTCCGGCAGAGCTGTTTCCCTCAAACACAGAGGTAATGTAGATCATGTTTGAACCAATTTACATCGTCCCTGTTTTCTTCCATATTACTGTTAGGCTTGAAATGTAACCTTTACGTGCAAACGTTATAGGTTTTACCACCTGTGATCCAGAAACGCAAATCCCCCAGTGGGAAAGGAAGGACTGTTGAGGGGGTAATGGTCAAGCCCAAAATAGGTCTACGCCTAAGGCTGCAGTGGCGGAGGAGATTCTATCTGACAGTGAGGTATATGTGTGATATGAAGAACCAGTCATGGATTATATTATGGATTTCGATATTTCTTTTAAATGCGATCGATGGTTTTGCTCACTTGATTTATGACATGTTTCCTTTTGATTCCTAGTTGATAAGAAGATCTGTTGAAAGGCTTTCTCAACCGAATGGTAACATTATATCCATTTCCGCTTATATTGTACTTGTATTTGGTTTGGTGGTTTTTGGTTGTTGGTGCTTTTACCTAGCCAGTGATTCCTGTTGTCATTTGCAGTTGCAGTGGGATCAAGAGGATTGAAAAGGAAGCACATAAAAGACTCGTACAGTTTGGTCGACGAGGTGGGTATTTTTGAATGATTACTGAATTTGAAGATTGGTGATTGTCGTACATGAACTCGGTAGGTCTATGTCTTATTGCAGGCTGATGAGGAATCATAGGAAATTGAAGGACGGTCGCCGCCATTGACTAGAGGCCGCAAGACTGTTGACATGACAATGGGAGAGTTGAATGCCGGTGAAATGGCTGCTAATGTCAGTACTTAGACAGTTAACATGCATTTTTTGTTTTTTGTTCGTCGTCTTTCTTTTTTAATTATTTCTTCAGCAGAGGTTTGAATGTTTTCTTGCAGAACGTGACGTCCCATGCTACAATACCGAGGAGATCGCAGCGGCTTCAACAAGTTGGGTCCCCCTCGTGCCCCAGGCCCCCCTTTACGCCGGTGGCTCAATCCGCCCCTACACAGAATGACGCAGGGGCCCCACCTACATCGAGTACGTATCTCATTCTCTTAACCCACCTAATATAACTAATTAGTAAATAATTATATTGTGGCAGGTCCGCCTTCAAGCAGAAGAGGAAGAGGCGTGAACCGTGGCCTTTCAACAAGGAAGAAATTGGGCGAGGGAGGGAAGTTATATGTGAACATCCCTCTTGGCAAGAAGAAGCCAGTTGGCGAAAATGCGAAGGAGGTCACTGCAGAGGTGGGTATAGCAATGCGGAAGAATGCACCACTGGACAAGTCTGGGTGGAAAGATATGGACGAGGTTGACCTGAAACCCATATATGATCATCTTCAAGTAAGTGACGTAAAATACGTGTGAACATATTTTTCCTGCAATTACTTTCTGTGAATGTGTACTTATGACCACATATCTTGTCGTATGCAGGGTCTGTTTGACCTCTACTTCAACTGAAAAACCACTTTGCGGACCATCAATTATATGGAAAAGGAAGCTTATAGTGAGTACCGTTATAAGCTGCACACACACTTCAAGAACTTTCGCACCCCTGCTGAAGCAATTCAAACCCAGCACCAAGTGTCTCCCAGGAGCAGTGGGAAAAAGTGTGCGCACTTTTTCAGACAGATGGGTGGAAGGTAAAATATTGAGTGCTTTTTCATTGCAGCAAACTAATTTAGGTTCGCTTTTGACTTCATGTCCACTATTACGTCATTGCAGTGTAGGAGTGACAGGGCTAAGTTGAACCGATCAAAAGTCAAAAAACTTTCTACCGCAGGTTCAAAGTCCATTGTCCAGCGTTTATATGAGATAGTAAGTTCCATGTCATCCGCTCTTTCGCATCAGTTTATGAGTTTCACAGCTAGAACTTATTTCCGTATGAAATATTTATTTGGAATATTATCTTGTGCAGGAGAACCCCTTCCTTATCGACAGCTACAAAACGACACACACCAGGAAGAACTCCGGGACATGGATAAGTGCGGATGCGGAGGAAAAGCACGTTAGTTTCGTAATTCCCTCGCCATGTTTTATTTTATATGCTATGGTGTTAAGATTTTATTCTTTGTTTAAACTACAGAGAAGGATGGTGGAGATGCGGGATAATGATACGGAGAGGTTGCTGACCGAAGATAAGATAGTGGAGATGGTTGTTGGGGGCAGGAGTGGATTTGTAGCGGGATATGGTGATGGTCAGCTCACGAGGACTTCATTCAAGTTTCAAGAAGGCATGGAGGCTAATGAGTCCAGGGTTGCTGAAGCACAAAGGATGGCTGAAGCTGCTGAGCTTAGGGAACATGTTGCAGAGAAAGGCGTTGAGGAGGCCAGTAGAAGAGCGGAGGAGGCTGAGAAAAAGGAAAAGGAAGCGGAGAAAAATGTTGAAGAGGAAGTGAGAAGGGCAAATGAATATGTCAACCTTATGACCGGAATGGAAGAACGACTTAAGAACATGGAGTCCTTGATGGCCAACCAGCTGATGGTCGAGAAGACGTCGAGTGGGCATCATTCTTCATCATCTTCAGAGGATTATTAAGGTAATTTAAATGTCAATTTTCATTTCAGTATGTGAATAAATGACATGTTGGGTATGCTGTGTAGATAAATTAAATTTTAGTTGTTTTCGTGTATGCATGACGTTTGTGGCACTTTTAATTTGGATTTAGTTGAAAGTGATGTCTCCCAGTACGTCCAGGATATATGAAACTAATTAAGTTAGTTGATAATGTGACCTCCAAATTCATTTTTACGAAACTCAATTTTAAAGTATACCATGGCTCTAGGCTTATTGTGTTTCGTTTTACCGGGTGAAATAACTCTTCGCGTCTCGTTTTGGACAGCTTTGTTACTTAACGCTGTGTTGTTCTTGTCGATTACGCGTGGAACATGCAATTCCACCAGTTGGCTGATCGATATCTATTTATATGGTTGCAACAGTTGAGTAATTGTGAGAATTTAAGTAGTTGTGTCTTCAGGACAAAATTAAACAAAAAGTTCGGGAAAATAACATAAAATAAAACAACAGTAAGAACAGAAAATAGAAGTTTGGCTAGTGCTGGAGCTTGGGGTTTGATGGCTCCGCATTGTCGTCCTTCACTTGTTCATCGGGGTCTCAAGATTTGTCCCGGAAGCCCCCCCCCCTCCTGTGTATCTCTTCTTCATCTTCCGCAATATCTCATATCTTCTTGCATATCTCATCAGCGGGCCTTCCTCAAGCCTATATCTCTTATTCTTAAACAACCCGACAGCAGGCTCGTTTTCACTGCTTGAATCGTCATTTGAGATGATTATTGGAACATCCACACAGGACCCTCGCAGTCTTGTGAAAGGAATGGTGACCTCCTCCTCTTCACGCAGGCATTTGCGAATGGGTTCCATGGTAAGAAGATTCCGGGGAGGGGATTTGCTATGTCTGAGAATGAAATGGAGGTTACAAATTAAATAGGGAGGGTAGGTCATTAACCTATCATCAATTTTGGGAATTCGAACAGTTGCATTCATTGTTTGTGGGTGCATATATGCATGGTTATTACTGATTGGTGGTTGTTATGATGTTCATTTACGAGGCATGCATTAAGCTCATTCATGATGAGGTAGTGGCGGGTATGTGAAAAGTTTCAGTTGTTGTAATTCATTGAACATTAATTTAAATATTAGGTGAACCACATACTTGTTTTACAACGTCCGGTGTTTGTGAATACTTCTCTTTGATACTTTTTCTGCTTTTGGACCTGCGAGGTTTTGTATGTCATGCATACAAACAGCAGCATTTTAGTCTCGTTCCCCTCGTCGTGTTCAATTTTCATGAACTGTTTTTTTAACTTTTTTCATGGACTGTTATTTATTTTCTTCTGCTTTTTTGAAATCACAGCAATTATGTCAATTACAGCTCCGTCAGCAGCAGCAGCAGCACATCCATATGCTCATCACGTCTTCTTGCGCCAACACATAAACACTTCTCCGCCATCATTTTGAGGTACAATGGTTAAAGAAATCTGAACAGTGTTTTGAATTTAGAGGAATTGTTCTGGACATGCATCGTAACTAATTTTTGGAGGAAGTTTGTGTGTGGATGTGTATATGGCCGGATTTTTGTGGCTTGTTTCGAACAATTGAATTTTGTAACTGTACGTTGGTGTAAGTTTGGTTGCATTAAGCTTCGAGTGAAAACTAGTATTTTGCAATTGTTGGTGTTGTATGTGTGTGTGCATGGGTGATCAAAAATAATCACCTAGCTACTGGTTTTTTTAATTTATTTTATGAGCAGATTCAAGAAATTTGTGAGATAGGCAACTACGTCAGTTGTCTTCTATGAGGAACACCAAAATAAAAATACGACCAGGAAGTCTGTCGACAAATACATATTACGACGATTAAACTGGTAGTGAAAATGAAATTAAAAAAAAAAGACACAATCGAATAAAACTAACAACGACGAGTAAAGTAGTCTGCATTATACCTACGACAGGAATATGTAGTCGATAAAGTTGTCGGCATTAGTTTTTTAAGAAGATTAAATGGTCGCCGTGTGGTCGGAAAAAGATTAACGACTAAATAAGTTTGTTGAAATATTCGTCGGCAAAAGTTTTGACCACATAGTATAATGGTCGGTAAGTCGTCGGCAAAATATTAATGACGAAAAGATGTGGTCGGCAATAGTGGTCGGTAAAAAACTTTTACCGACCACTGGGAAAAGTTGTCGCACTGTCGAACTAACGACGGGGCTATTCCGACGCTTTTTGGACGAACATTTCTCGTCGTCTTTTCATTCTAACGACGATATTTCGTGTTTTAAAGACGAGTTTACTCGTCGTAATAAACCGATTTTTTGTAGTGTATAGTGATACAATATGTTGGATTTGTCTCTAATTCCGCAAGACGAATCGTGTACCCGATGCGTCTGATTTCTCCTCTGAGGAGGTGATCTCTGAGGAGGTGATAGCTTGGGCTTGGTTGGATTGTCCACCTCCTCTAGATTAGTATAAATAGAGGTGCTAGATATTGTTTTATTTAGAAGTTCAACTCATGAGTGGCACACATGTTTAGTGTGTAGGAGAATTGAGAGGCTTGTAGAGAAAATTGTGGGTGTACGGCTTTCGTACTAGTGAAAATTCTTTCTTGCCCCGTGCACGTAGCCAATTTGCTGAAGCACATTAAATATTGTGTTTTATATTTTCTCGTTCTCCATATCGCGTGTTCGTTAAGTGATCGTGTTTGATATTCCATTACGCGGAATTTCGACGTGATAAATCGCAACAAGTGGTATCATAGCTAGGTTACGATCCGGGTATACACGCGACAAGAACGGATACGAGATTATAAAGTTTCCAGCGACGACGAGATGCTTGCGGCGGCGGCGATTTTTGTTCTTGAAGAGCTCCAACAACGGGACTAGCGGCACGTGGGTTGAGAAGAACAAGGAGCAGCAGTGGTGTCAAAGGAGCTGAAGCGGCAGCGACGGAGTCACTAGGCAGCGGCGGTGTTAACAGCGGTGGCGACGAAGTTTTTCCACTATTGGCGGCGGCAAAAGCTTCCAAAGGTAGTACGTTAACACCTTGGTCGTTCTAGGTTGATTTTGTGTTGAAACCGCCAAGTTTTTGTGTTGTTTGTCGTGACTTTGAAGAAGGAAACAACACAAAAATGCAGCAGCTGGGTTCTTTGTGCGTGAGGAAGAAGAAGACCATGAGGAATTATCATGTGCTTTGCGGGTGCGGCTGGGCGCGTGTCTGAAACGCTCGTTGTGTGGTCCAAATTGTTTTGGACGTATCTTGGACTCCAGGAATCCGTTTGACTTGGAAAAAGAGTCAAACCCTAGGTTTTTGGGTGTTCAGGACGCATTGGCGGTGTCGGATTCTGCAGAATTTTGACGGAAATTTGCAGATTGGTGTGATGACGGTGAAAAGTTCTAGTTTCGTGATTGAACAATTCAATGGCCACAACGTTTTCACTCTATGGCACCAGCAAGTGAAAAGTATGTTGACACGGGAAGGTCTTATCAAGGCTCTCACGAAGAAAAAGTTCGAAAAGCTAGCGGGTGTGATAGATGACAAGTGGGAGGAGTGGCGAATAACACGATCCAGCTATATCTCGGTAAAAGTACGCTCCGGGAATTCATCAATGAGACGGATCCGTACGAGCTGTGGACGAAGTTGGAGAGCAGGTATAAGTCCAAGTCATTGAAGAGTCGACTATTCTTGAAACAACATGTGTATGCGCTGCATATGGCCGAAGGGAAGGATTTTATGGAACACTTGGATGAGTTCAACAGGGTTCTAAGAGAGCTGAATGCGGTCGAGGCAAAGATTGAAAAAGAAGATCAAGCAATTCTCTTGTTAGTTTCCCTACCTCCTTTGTATGAACACATCAAGACTACATTGATGTATGGGAAGGATACTATCAAGTTAGATGAGGTGGTCTCTACTCTTATTTCCCATGAGTCGGTAAGGAAAAAGAAGAACGACAAGACGCAACTTGATGGAATCATGGCTACATCAGAGGGAAGTCAAGATCGTGGAAGAAGATAACAGAACGAGCCTCATAGGAGGGGACGTTCCAAATCCAGAGGTGATGACTACAAGCCCCAATGTTTCTTTTGTAGTCAAGAAGGACATATTCGAAAGCATTGTGAGAAGTACAAAGCGGTGAGGAAGATGAATCAACCATCAGTGGCAGCAGTCATTCAGAAGTCTGACAGTGATGAAGATTAAGTGGATGTGATGACAGTCACTTCAGGTAATAAGAACTCAGATTGGATTTTAGATTATGGATGTTTGTTTCACATGTGTGCAGCGAGGGAGCAGTTTGCAACTTATCAAGCTTGTGATGGGGGTACTGTCAAGATGGCTAACAACTCGACTAGTAAAGTTGTTGGTATGGGTACAGTAAGGTTTCGTAAGCTTGATGGGAGGATCTTGGGGATGACGGGGTGAGACATGTGCCAGATTTGCGAAAGAATCTGATCTCATTGGGAATGTTGGATAGTAAGGGTTGTAGAGTCTCGATTCAAGGTGGAGGAGTTGAGGTTGTGTCTACAACAGACAAGAGTGTGCTGCATGGGAAATCGGTTGATAGTCTGTACAAAATTGTGGGGAGTGTTGTGACATATGGATCTTTTTTCACACAAGAGGCAAGGAGTATAGAACGGCTAGATACGCATGTGGGGCGTATGAATGAACAAGGGATGCAGCTAAGGATATGCACCAAGAAAGGACGCGGAGGTGCACGAGGTGGAAGTGCAAGGGATGTGACGCCCCGGAACCCAGGGGTCAATTTAGGATAGAATAGTGAGCAAATACAATTCGGCACGACGATCCAACCGGCGCCACCTGCGGCTCAACACCGCTGTAACCAAAACAAAGACTCGTCGCCCGAACCGGTACAGTCTGAGCCACCAACTCAGGTACCAAACATAATATCACATTTCAATAAAACATATTCATTTACTTCATGAATATGTTTACAAATTTTATGTGATTCACGATTGAAAATACTAATTTTATAAAAGAATGTGTTTACAAATAATCTGATACCATAATCCAAATAACAAGCTGTAATCAAATCTAATAAAGCTATCACTTCAATTACACCATCGGATCCATCCACCATAACCTGCAAACACTGTTAGGGGGTGAGCTCGCGCCCAGTAGGTCGTTCACCGCAACAGTAAGGTGAAATGCAATAAACAATATAATTATAGCAGGTTACACACAATAGCACATAATAATCCTTTAGCACATAATAGCATGAGAACAGATAATAACAACAATAAATGAATCGACATGTATATAACACGAAGCATGCTCATAAACCTTAAGCGATAATAATATTGTAAACTACATAACCCCCAACCTCAATAATAGTATCTGATAACGACTTTGAGATAATAAAAGCAGCTCCAAGTATAGAATAACCTCAGTATGTCTCTCTCACTTATTCGTAATTGAATCGAATCTAGAACGAGAAATTACTAATGCACTAGGCCTTATTTATAGAAGTGATCGACCAATCAGGTATCGATGTTTCATAGGGACACGTGGCAACCATGTAGGGGTCTAGAGAACGGAGTCGCGACACATGTCGCATAGGTGTCACGCATGCAGAGCAAGAGGTTATGGAGGTGAAACACAGGTGGGTTATGTGTCAGAAGCATCTGACTTGCAGTAGGAAACTTGTCGAGCATGTGACGAAAGCTGCCACACGACGACACGCAGCAGGGGCGTGTGTCAAGCATCTGGGACAGGGGCTAAGGCAGCGACATGTGTCACCCTACGTGTCTCCTGGTACACACTTACACCCATACAAGCTATACACACTCTATAATATCTGTCATTATGTACTGATCACGATTAACTAAGATAATTAACACTTAAACGAATGATTAGTACTAATTATTCCCTAAATATTTTTATCCTGAATTCAGCGATTAAAGAAGATATTAATAATTCCGATGTATTTCAGGGCGAGCTTAACTATTATAGTTTTGCAGATATGGATACATCAAAACACTAAGTGCTTAAACATGAAATTCACTGAAGTAATATAAGCTTCACAAAATGGGGTCATTACATCTCTACCCTCTTAAATAAATTTTGTCCTCAAAATTTAAGAGTAAACCCAAATATATATTATTCAAAACCGGTCACGTACCTGAGTCATAACCTCTGACAAACTCGTACCAACTTGGGGAATGTGTCACATACAACCTTAGTTGGGCAACCCTAATTATCCTGTCGTCCCAAAACAGAGCGTGGTCGTGCTCTGATACCATGTTGTGATGCCCCGGAACCCAGGGGTCAATTTAGGATAAAATAGTGAGCAAATACAATTCGGCACGACGATTCAACCGGCACCACCTGCGGCTCAACATCGCTGGTACCAAAACAAAGACTCGTTGCCCGAACCAGTACCGTCTGAGCCACCAGCTCAGGTACCAAATATAATATCGTATTTCAATAAAACTTATTCATTTACTTCATAAAAATATGATAGAGCGGTGAAAATAATTTTATAAAACAATGTGTTTACAAATAATCTGATACCATAATCCAAATAATAAGCTTTAATCAAATCTAATAAAGCTATCACTTCAATTACACCATCGGATCCGTGCGCTGTAACCTGCAAATACTGTTAGGTGGTGAGCTCGCGCCTAGTAGGTCGTTCACCGCAACAGTAAGGTGAATTGCAATAAACAATATAATTATAGCAGGTTACACACAATAGCACATAATAATCCTTTAGCACATAATAGCATGAGAACAGATAATAACAACAATAAATGAATCGACATGTATATAACACGAAAAAATGCTCATAAACCTTAAGCGATAATAATATTGTAAACTACATAACCCCCTACCTCAATAATAGTATCTGATAACGACTTTGAGATAATAACAGCAGCTCCAAGTATAGAATAACCTCAGTATGTCTCACTCACTTATCCGTAATTGAATCGAATCTAGAACGAGAAATTACTAATGCACTAGGCCTTATTTATAGAAGTGATCGACCAATCAGGTATCGATGTTTCATAGGGAGACGTGGCAACCATGTAGGGGTCTAGAGAACGGAGTCGCGACACATGTCGCATAGGTGTCACGCATGCAGAGCAAGATGTTATGGAGGTGAAACACAGGTGGGTTATGTGTCAGAAGCATCTGACTTGCAGTAGGAAACTTGTCGAGCATGTGACGAAAGCTGCCACACGACGACACGCAGCAGGGGCGTGTGTCAAGCATCTGGGACATGGGCTAAGGCAGCGACACGTGTCACCCTACGTGTCTCCTGGTACAAAATTACACCCATACAAGCTATACACACTCTATAATATCTGTCATTATGTACTGATCACGATTAACTAAGCTAATTAACACTTAAACGAATGATTAGTACTAATTATTCCCTAAATATTTTTATCCTGAATTCAGCGATTAAAGAAGATATTAATAATTCCGATGTATTTCAGTGCGAGCTTAACTATTATAGTTTTGCAGATATGGATACATCAAAACACTAAGTGCTTAAACATGAAATTCACTGAAGTAATATAAGCTTCACAAAATGGGGTCATTACATCTCTACCCTCTTAAATAAATTTTGTCCTCAAAATTTAAGAGTAAACCCAAATATATATTATTCAAAACCGGTCACGTACCTGAGTCATAACCTCTGACAAACTCGTACCAACTTGGGGAATGTGTCACATACAACCTTAGTTGGGCAACCCTAATTATCTTGTCGTCCCAAAACAGAGCGTTGTCGTGCTCTGATACCATGTTGTGATGCCCCGGAACCCAGGGGTCAATTTAGGATAAAATAGTGAGCAAATACAATTCGGCACGACGATCCAACCGGCACCACCTGCGGCTCAACACCGCTGGTACCAAAACAAAGACTCGTCGCCCGAACCAGTACCGTCTGAGCCACCAGCTCAGGTACCAAATATAATATCGTATTTCAATAAAACTTATTCATTTACTTCATAAAAATATGATAGAGCGGTGAAAATAATTTTATAAAACAATGTGTTTACACATAATCTGATACCATAATCCAAATAATAAGCTTTAATCAAATCTAATAAAGCTATCACTTCAATTACACCATCGGATCCATGCGCTGTAACCTGCAAATACTGTTAGGTGGTGAGCTCGCGCCTAGTAGGTCGTTCACCGCAACAGTAAGGTGAATTGCAATAAACAATATAATTATAGCAGGTTACACACAATAGCACATAATAATCCTTTAGCACATAATAGCATGAGAACAGATAATAACAACAATAAATGAATCGACATGTATATAACACGAAGCATGCTCATAAACCTTAAGCGATAATAATATTGTAAACTACATAACCCCCTACCTCAATAATAGTATCTGATAACAACTTTGACATAATAAAAGCAGCTCCAAGTATAGAATAACCTCAGTATGTCTCTCTCACTTATCCATAATTGAATCGAATCTAGAACGAGAAATTACTAATGCACTAGGCCTTATTTATAGAAGTGATCGACCAATCAGGTATCGATGTTTCATAGGGACACGTGGCAACCATGTAGGGGTCTAGAGAACGGAGTCGGGACACATGTCGCATAGGTGTCACGCATGCAGAGCAAGAGGTTATGGAGGTGAAACACAGGTGGGTTATGTGTCAGAAGCATCTGACTTGCAGTAGGAAACTTGTCGAGCATGTGACGAAAGCTGCCACACGACGACACGCAGCAGGGGCGTGTGTCAAGCATCTGGGACAGGGGCTAAGGCAGCGACATGTGTCACCCTACGTGTCTCCTGGTACACACTTACACCCATACAAGCTATACACACTCTATAATATCTGTCATTATGTACTGATCACGATTAACTAAGCTAATTAACACTTAAACGAATGATTAGTACTAATTATTCCCTAAATATTTTTATCCTGAATTCAGCGATTAAAGAAGATATTAATAATTCCGATGTATTTCAGGGCGAGCTTAACTATTATAGTTTTGCAGATATGGATACATCAAAACACTAAGTGCTTAAACATGAAATTCGCTGAAGTAATATAAGCTTCACAAAATGGGGTCATTACATCTCTACCCTCTTAAATAAATTTTGTCCTCAAAATTTAAGAGTAAACCCAAATATATATTATTCAAAACCGGTCACGTACCTGAGTCATAACCTCTGACAAACTCGTACCAACTTGGGGAATGTGTCACATACAACCTTAGTTGGGCAACCCTAATTATCCTGTCGTCCCAAAACAGAGCGTGGTCGTGCTCTGATACCATGTTGTGATGCCCCGGAACCCAGGGGTCAATTTAGGATAAAATAGTGAGCAAATACAATTCGGCACGACGATCCAACCGGCAACACCTGCGGCTCAACATCGCTGGTACCAAAACAAAGACTCGTCGCCCGAACCAGTACCGTCTGAGCCACCAGCTCAGGTACCAAATATAATATCGTATTTCAATAAAACTTATTCATTTACTTCATAAAAATATGATAGAGCGGTGAAAATAATTTTATAAAACAATGTGTTTACAAATAATCTGATACCATAATCCAAATAATAAGCTTTAATCAAATCTAATAAAGCTATCACTTCAATTACACCATCGGATCCGTGCGCTGTAACCTGCAAATACTGTTAGGTGGTGAGCTCGCGCCTAGTAGGTCGTTCACCGCAACAGTAAGGTGAATTGCAATAAACAATATAATTATAGCAGGTTACACACAATAGCACATAATAATCCTTTAGCACATAATAGCATGAGAACAGATAATAACAACAATAAATGAATCGACATGTATATAACACGAAAAAATGCTCATAAACCTTAAGCGATAATAATATTGTAAACTACATAACCCCCTACCTCAATAATAGTATCTGATAACGACTTTGAGATAATAACAGCAGCTCCAAGTATAGAATAACCTCAGTATGTCTCACTCACTTATCCGTAATTGAATCGAATCTAGAACGAGAAATTACTAATGCACTAGGCCTTATTTATAGAAGTGATCGACCAATCAGGTATCGATGTTTCATAGGGAGACGTGGCAACCATGTAGGGGTCTAGAGAACGGAGTCGCGACACATGTCGCATAGGTGTCACGCATGCAGAGCAAGAGGTTATGGAGGTGAAACACAGGTGGGTTATGTGTCAGAAGCATCTGACTTGCAGTAGGAAACTTGTCGAGCATGTGACGAAAGCTGCCACACGACGACACGCAGCAGGGGCGTGTGTCAAGCATCTGGGACATGGGCTAAGGCAGCGACACGTGTCACCCTACGTGTCTCCTGGTACACAATTACACCCATACAAGCTATACACACTCTATAATATCTGTCATTATGTACTGATCACGATTAACTAAGCTAATTAACACTTAAACGAATGATTAGTACTAATTATTCCCTAAATATTTTTATCCTGAATTCAGCGATTAAAGAAGATATTAATAATTCCGATGTATTTCAGTGCGAGCTTAACTATTATAGTTTTGCAGATATGGATACATCAAAACACTAAGTGCTTAAACATGAAATTCACTGAAGTAATATAAGCTTCACAAAATGGGGTCATTACATCTCTACCCTCTTAAATAAATTTTGTCCTCAAAATTTAAGAGTAAACCCAAATATATATTATTCAAAACCGGTCACGTACCTGAGTCATAACCTCTGACAAACTCGTACCAACTAGGGGAATGTGTCACATACAACCTTAGTTGGGCAACCCTAATTATCTTGTCGTCCCAAAACAGAGCGTTGTCGTGCTCTGATACCATGTTGTGATGCCCCGGAACCCAGGGGTCAATTTAGGATAAAATAGTGAGCAAATACAATTCGGCACGACGATCCAACCGGCACCACCTGCGGCTCAACACCGCTGGTACCAAAACAAAGACTCGTCGCCCGAACCAGTACCGTCTGAGCCACCAGCTTAGGTACCAAATATAATATCGTATTTTAATAAAACTTATTCATTTACTTCATAAAAATATGATAGAGCGGTGAAAATAATTTTATAAAACAATGTGTTTATAAATAATCTGATACCATAATCCAAATAATAAGCTTTAATCAAATCTAATAAAGCTATCACTTCAATTACACCATCGGATCCGTGCGCTGTAACCTGCAAATACTGTTAGGTGGTGAGCTCGCGCCTAGTAGGTCGTTCACCGCAAAAGTAAGGTGAATTGCAATAAACAATATAATTATAGCAGGTTACACACAATAGCACATAATAATCATTTAGCACATAATAGCATGTGAATAGATAATAACAACAATAAACGAATCGACATGTATATAACACGAAGCATGCTCATAAACCGTAAGAGATAATAATATTGTTAACTCCATAACCCCCTACCTCAATAATATTATCTGATAACGGCTTCGAGATAATAACAGCAGCTCCAAGTATAGAATAACCTCAGTATGTCTCTCTCACTTATCCGTAATCGAATCTAGAATGAGAAATTACTAATGCACTAGGGCTTATTTATAGAACTGATCGATCAATCAGATATCGATGTGTCATAGGGACACGTGGCATCCTTGTAGGGGTCAGAGAATGGAGTTGCGACACATGTCACATAGGTGTCACGCATGCAGAGCAGGAGGTTATGGCGGTGACACACAGGTGGGTTATGTGTCAGAAGCATCTGACTTGCAGTAGGACATGTGTCGAGCATGTGACGAAAGCTGCCACACGACGACACGCAGCAGAGGCGTGTGCCTATCATCTGGGAGACGGGCTAAGGCAGCGACACGTGTCACCCTACTTGTCTCCTGGTACACACTTCCAACTATACAATCTATACACACTCTATAATACCTGTCATTATGTACTAATCATGATTAACTAAGCTAATTAACACTTAAACGAATTATTAGTACAAATTATTCACTAAATTTTTTTATCCTCAATTCAGCGATTAAAGAAGATATTAATTCCGATGTATTTCTGGACGAGCTTAATTATTATAGTTTTGCAGATATGGATACATCAAAACACTAAGTGCTTAAACAAGAAATTCACTGAAGTAATATAAGCTTCACAAAATGGGGTTATTACAAAGGCGTTCAAGCGCAAGACGGAGAAGGTTCACGCTACACAAGAGTTGCAGGTTGTTCAAGGAGGTTTTCAGGTCAAAGTGATCAAGATACATATGAAGGTTCACGATCCACCGTTGATGAGAACATCGATGAAGAAAACTTTTTCATAAGTGAAGAGGAAGCGAGTCTTGTTTGCACTTGACCTGGATGGTGGTGGTCTCTCCAATGATTTTTGAGCAGGTGGAGAGGTGAAGCCACACCCCTCCCCAAAGTAGCAGACTTTGGGACGCACCTGTGTCAGGGGTGCGAGGAGGCGCCCCAGGGAGGGGGCGCGAATGGAAGCATCTCGGTGGAGATGTTAGGGGCCGTGCATGACGATCATGGTGGATGCGGAGGATTTGACGTCAACACAGATTTAGCTGAGGAATTTGCTGGCTCTTCCAGAATTCAAGCCAAGGTGGAGTTTGTTGGGATTGTCTCGAATTCCGCAAGATGAATCGTGTACCCAATGCGTCTGATTTCTCCTCTGAGGAGGTGATCTCTGAGGAGGTGATAACTTGGGCTTGGTGGGCTTGTCCACCTCCTTTAGTTTAGTATAAATAGAGGTGCTAGCTATTGTTTTATTTAGAAGTTCAACTCACGAGTGGCACACAGGTTTAATGTGTGGGAGAGTTGAGACGCTTGTAGAGAGAACTGTGGGTGTACGGTTTTTGTACTAGTGAAAATTTTTCTTGCCCCGTGCACGTAGGCAATTTGCCGAGGCACGTTAAATATTGTGTTCTTTATTTTATCGTTCTCCATATCGCGTGTTCGTTAAGTGATTGAGTTTGATCTTCCATTGTGCGGGATTTCGACGTGATAAGTCCCAACGCAATATTATTGTCGATTTGCTCCATCTAAACTTAACAGAACTACTTTGGTTCTTTCTGAAGTGGTCTCCGATTTGTGCAGGAGACGTTTTCCATTTCTCGATTCCCAGATGGCCATGGCGAATGGACTGTCAAATAGGACATGATTAGCAGTTTTTGTACTCTCCCCACAACAAGAGCAAATATCTTCCACCTTGACTCCTCTCTTCCTCAGATTTTCAGTGTTCGGGAGGATTGTTTGTGCTGCCCTCCTTACAAGATGGGTAATTTTGCGCTCTAATTTTTTCTTCCACAAATTGATAAAAAGGGCCTTTTTCATTGACTTAGCTCTCACCTTTTTGTTCCAACTTTTCTTTTTCGTTCAGACCCAAAATGTACCCGGATTATACAGAGTAAATTCCGTTGTCTGTAAAGTGCCAGCGAATTTTATCCTCGGATTGTTGTACTGGAATGAGGATCTGGGTGATTTCTTGCACATCCACATCCAAAAGGTACTCTTTCAGCTTCGGTGAATTCCAGCTTCTTGTCTCATCAATATATTATGCTACTTTCCAGTTGTTCACCATGCTATTTTTTGTAATAATTTTGAAGGATGGCTCTCTGGGTAGCCACGGGGATAGAACTGGAGTTTTCCTTCCTTCACCAATCTACCATCTGAGCCTTTTACTAGAAGGTGTCTCTCGAACAAGATACGACGGCAAGCATAGCTCGGTGAGTGACCTTCTTGAGTGCTCCAAAAATATGTTGTTGAAAAATATTTTGATTTAAAAACTTAACATATAAGAGATTCTGGATTATCAAAAATTCGCCAAGCTTGTTTAGCCAACATAGCTTGGTTAAAAATTTTGAAATCTCTAAAGGCCATGCCTCCTTTTTCCATTGATTCCTGCATCTTGTCCCAAGAAAGCCAACATATACCACGATCTTTTTTTGAATTAATCCACCAGAATTGACTTATTTTTCCTTCAATCTTGTTGCATACACTGTCGGAGTAAAAGAGGACATAGCATATTAGCTACGAATTGTATAAGGACATCTTTTCCTCCAATTGACAGTGACTTATCCTTCCACCCTTTAAGCTTACTGTCAATTCTATCAAGAAGATAAGAAAGAGTAGTAAACTTTTCTTACCAATTATAATTGGCAAACCGAGGTACTTATCATGCTTATCTGTTTCAGGTATACCACATTGGAGCTTTATTTCATCTTTGACGGCTTCTGGGACGTTGGGGGAGAAGACAAAGGCAGATTTCTCAAAATTGATTAGCTGACCAGATGCACGACAGTATGATTCCAAAATTGATTGTAACTTTGCGATTTCTTGTTTTGTAGCCTGTAAAAAGAAAATGGAATCATCAGCGAAAAAAAGATGGGAGACCACTGGTCCTCCCTGAGGTGCTCTCACGCCCACCAATCTGCCAGAATTGATTGCGGACGTAACATCACTCGATAACACCTCCGAACACAAAACGAATAGATAGGGGGAGAGCGGACATCCCTGTCTCAATCCCCTCTCGGGGAGAAATCTCCCTGTTAAGACACCATCCCTAACAAACTCGTACTGCACAGTGCAAACACAGCGCATAATAATAAATATGATCCTAGGGCAGAAACCAAACTGAGTAAGAGTTTCTTTCAGAAAAAGCCCACTCCACGCGGTCGTACGCTTTATACATATCCACTTTTAGGTCCATCATCCCTTTCTTTCACGACTTGAGAGAGTGTATCACCTCAAACGCGGTTAAGATGTTATCCGTAATGAGTCTGCCCAGAACAAAGGCGGACTGATTTTCTGAAATAATCCTGTGGAGCACTGTTTTAACTCTCTTTGCTACTGCTTTGGCAATGGAGCACAAACGGATGGGTCTGTAGTCTATCGGTTTCCTGGGTTGATTTGATTTGGGGATTAGGTCTAGGATACTCTGGTTCAAGCTTCCAAAACTGGCTTCCTCATTTAAAATCTTCTAACAAGTTTCTATCGTATCCTCTTTTACAATGCCCCAATGTTTCTGATAAAAACCTGCTGCGAAACTGTCCTTCCCCGGGGCTTTATCAGGCCCCATTTGGAATAAAGCATTAGTAACCTCTTTCGCTATATAGATACGGTCTAGAATAGTTGTTGTGTCTTCGTCAATGGACTTCTCCACCAGTCTCATTATAGAGTCAATCTCCTTGTATTTGGCTGTCGAGATGTGAAAATGGCCTTAAAATGTCTTTCTAAACAAGTTGTGTCCTCTCTGTTTAACTTGACCCAATTCCGAGCTTCATCTTCGATTCCTTTAAAAGCATTCCTGGCCCTTCTGATAGACGCTTTCTAATGAAAGAATTTTGTGTTGCGATCCCCATACCTTAGCTAGTCTGTCCGAGCCCTCTGTGTCCACATAATTTCTTCCTTCCTCAAAAGCCCGTCATGTTGGTTGGTAATACTGTCCAGCTCTACACAAAATATATGTGTACGTTTTCATTGAGGTATATAGATTTCCTTTCAAGAAAAACATAGAGGGATACAATTATAAATCACAATTAGGTCTCTTAACCCTCTTATCCTCTTTTTATTGAGGTATGCTGGTTTGCTTTCAAAATAATTAGTTTCATTTTACAAGATTATCCCTGAAAATGTTATAAGTATGGATGTGGAAGATGAATAATAACGTCATTACACGATTTATTTGTTTTACTTGGTAACTTAACAATATAATATTTATAAATATACTCATTTGTGTTACCAATGATAAGACAAGTATTCATAAAATTTTGGAAAAAATAGTATTAGAAGTTCAGTTGTTATAAAGAACAATCTAAGTTAAAAATTTAAAATAGAATATGATTATCTATTTAAAAATTATGCAACTTTAACTAAATTAATAGAGTAACTATGACACTAGAGAAATTTATGAATTTTTAAAAAGGATTTCATGAAGTGTAATTGCTATTTTATGAAACTATTGGATATGTCTATCTAAAGTCAAAATGTGAGGGGTGTAAGTTAAAATTAACAATTATGTTTTAATTTTTAGTGTGAATTTGCGATTTTATTGTTTAGGGTCATTTAATAAAAAGACATAACTACCCCTGCCTAATACCAAGTCACGAACAGATTTCGGACAAAAATTACTTTGTTAGTTAAATTAGAGTGCGATGTTGGTACTTTACATAGTGTATGTAGTTAAGTGTCAGTTTTGATACTACATGTATCAGAGTATTAATTTTACCAAACTGCGTGGTACTTAAATGTCAATTGTTTTTTTAAAAACGTGAGTTAATAGTAGTATTAATCAATGTTGAACATTACGAAATCAATAATTTTGTATTTATTTCATTGTAAACATAGGACAACATAACATTGAGAAAGTCTTGTTTTAAAAAAAAACTACGATGCAACATACACGGCTGGTAGTATTAGTCAAGTGATCTGCCTAAATAATTAACCACTGACTCATAGTTGTGAATACCGTTCCGGTCCCCGTTCCGTTTGCTCTTGGGAACGGATCGATCCGAGATCCGGACGGAACGGCAATCCGTTCCGGATTTACCGCAATTTTGATTATATTATATATAAAATATATATAATATACAAAATTTTAGAAAATATTACAATCCTGATTGACATTCCAACACAAATAAACTCAAGTCCAAGACACAAATAAATTCAAGTTCAAGAACAAGTATTTATTCACATAAAATGACCTTGAAAATATTAATTTGAGGTTATATAAAGGTGTCGTAATATAGAAAATATAATTTTTTAAAGGATTCATAAAAATAGTTTGGGCTAACGGTTATTTTTTATTAAAGTGCATGGAATTGATATCATCTAAATTATGCCAACAAGTGATTTTAGTGATATTAAATTGGTGGGAAAAAAAGATATTAAATTTTGATTTATGTAAAGAACACATAAACACGTATATTCATTAGTTGTTATTATTGTAGTCATTTAAGAAAAAAAAAATCAAGAAGTAAAATAAATATGACTCAATAAAATTAATATGTTTTTTTTTTGAGAAAAAATAAATTTGACTCAACAGATCAAAAAAAATTGAAGTGTTTTGATAGCAAGTTATTATGGTATAAACTCAAACAAGTTCAAAAAAAATCAGTCAATTCATAATAAACTTTATAATCAAAGAAATGATAAACAGATAGCCATTCAGTTGGCGCAGCGGTAAATAGATGGAAGTGTAGTGTTTGAGCAACTAGGTTTGAGTCCTAGCACGTACCATCAATTAACTTTTTGGAACTGTCAATTTGGTCCCGGAATGGATCGGGCATCTGGGTTCGAGTCCTAGCAGGTAGGGGTGAGCAAAAACCCGGTTAACCCGGCCGAACCGGGCCGAATCAACCCGTCAAAGAAGGAAAAATATTGTACCCGATTGATTATGGGTAAAAATGTCTTCAACCCGACCAAAATCGGGTGACCAGCGGGTAGAGAAAAAATCAACCCGTTTGTACCCAACCCGCCAATTACTCATGTACCAGTACTACATTCAACCCCACCTTACTGTAATAGACTAGGAGGTACTATTCTACTGCTATTATAATAATGGTCCAAGACATAGTACTACTATTATTATATAATATGTAATGTGTACAGTACAAGTACTACTATGTAGTACACCATTTTTCTAAGTTTTTCCGTAACTTTTACAGTGGGCAAGGGGTAGTTTTTCTCATAGTTTCGAGAAGGAGAGAGAGAGAAAGAAGGGAGAGGTCAGAGGTGTTCGATTCTCTAGATCAGATCGCGGCAAGAGAGAGAGAGAAGCAAGGAAGAAGAAGAAGAAGAAGAAGAAGAAGAAGAAGAAGAAGAAGAAGAAGAAGAAGAAGAAGAAGAAGAAGAAGAAGAAGAAGAAGAAGAAGAAGAATGGATTCGCCGCTGTATACTAGAGCTTTATCGTCGCCTTCCTCCATTTTTTCCGGCGATTTCGTTGCCGGAAATACTGTGCAGCTTCTGAAGAGATCCGATGAAACCCTTCCGACCCAACCCGGTCCGAACAAACCTGAAGTTGTCGGTTTTGTAGGGGTAACGATTGGGTTCGGTTCCTGATTCTCTCTACCTGATTAAATCGGGTCGGTTGTCCATTTAGCGAAATCCCCGACCGAACCGACGCGTGCTCTGCCCTACTAGCAGGTACCATTTGGAACTGTCAATTTGGTCCGGGAACGGAATGGGCGAATAAATTCGGAATTACCCTGAATTTCCGAAACTGGCCAGATCGGACCGGATCCGACCGGATTTCTGACCGGTACGAATTGGAGGCTATTCCGTGCCGTTTTACCTCCAAAATGGATCGTTCCGGCCGGATCGGGCCGGAACGGAACAGATCCTACAACTATGCACTGACTATCAACAAAATAGAAACCTCCAAGTTTCTACTATAATTAGGTGACTAATGTAATTACTATTGATGAATTAATAATTTTTTTAATTGCTATCTAATGTCATTAAATTATACACTGATTGTCATTTGTGAATGGCACGTCGATAATATAGAAGACCACTTCAGAAACTATATTAGTGATTAGAATATAAAATATAAACAAAAATGACAACAAGAAAGAATGTACTAATAATAAACTCAGATAAACGAAAATTGATCACACTAGTAGCATGGACATAAAATACAAAATTACAATATACTTAATAAAATACATAATCGAAACAAGCAAATCACAAAAACATAATCAAGAACAAAATAACGTAATAATGGAATGCACCATGTCTTTGCGTGACAATCAAGATGAAATTCTCATTTTGATAGCTGAATTTTGAATAATTTGCGTCTGGTGGAGTACGTGTATGGTCATTATACCAAACGTGATGACCCTATGAGTAGAACTCACCCCTAAAAACCGGTTGATAAGGGAAGGGTGCTCATGTGTCCATATACCACATGCTAGTCCCATGACTAGCCGATGTGGGACAAGCCCACACCTCCAGAATCATGACAATCCACCACGCTCCGCTATCGGCGTCCTCGACGGCATTCACTCTAGGTAGCTTTCACTCTGGCGGTCTCTTTCTCCATGTAGCCCTCTCCTAGGTAGCCCTTTCCGAGAATACCAGCCCCGAAGCCACAGCAGTCCGATCCCATACCCGGCATGGTAGATGGCTCTGATACCAGATGTGTGGGACATGCAATTCAGCATTGCTTCTCCAATTGCTTACGCACCAAAATTTAAGTTTTGTGCTATTCTAGGCATGTTATCGCGCTCATCAAGTGTTGTTTCTCGCGAGTCTACAATGTTAAGCTTATTGGTGTAAGATTACTAAAATCTTTTGTCATAGTCATGATATCTTGTTCATTTTGCTGTAATTCTTGTGCATGTTGCTTTAAGTCGGGCTACTATTTTTCATTGCCAACTTTTCTTGCCTAATGTTTACCAGCAAATCTCCACGTGATTCTCTTGGTGTTGGAGAAGAACGAAGTCTACTTGTTGCCATTTGTTTGTCCTTGCAGTGTCACTCATCATTCTTGCCACATCGGGTCCTTTTCTTTGTAGAATCTTCTTCTCGGTTTGGTTGATGTTGTTCCGGGTGTTATTTTTGGAGAAGTCGCACCACCAGAAGCATTGGATAAATGTATGCCATCTTTAGGAGGAGAATGTGATCCATTCATATGCATCGGTTCAGCCCATTTTGCATGAAAATTAAGTATTTTTCATGCATGGTCGAACCTAAATGGTTGATTTCTTGACTCTTTGATGATATGTAGTTCTTTGACCTATTGAAGCTGAACATAAGAACACATAAACACATAATTAGAATAAATATAAGACATCTCGATTTTGAGAAAAATGACATTCACGAGATCATGTTAGCATACATTGTCATGCACAATATGATAGTCGAAGAGGAATGTAGTGAGTATCTCAACACTTACATTTTTTATGCTTCTCACATTTCCACATATCTTGATTATGAAAATTCACAATATGTACCGCATGCTGAGGTTGACATGGATATCACTAATTCAATACTTGTCCAATTTATAGGTCGACGTCGAGACTTGATAAACCAAGGAGATCATAACAAACTAAGAAGAATACTTATCGAACACTTATGAGATAATTATGGTGAAATAGATTATTCTCGTCAATTAAATTTCTTGAAGTGTTCTTGAAGTGTTCTTATTTCAATAAATTTATGTACTACTTTACTATATTATTTTTGAAATATTTTTCTTGTTATTTTTCCTTTTTTGCAAAGAAGCTGATTTCATTAACATTGGAGTTAACAGTACAGCTGAAGCTCAACTGAACTGAACTAGCAAAGAAACATGTTACCATCATAGCCTATATCATTCTGGTGCCACTGAGGAGGGCCCGCGTAGAAAGACGCCCAATGCTTTTCTTTAAGCCCATATTCGACCACATTGTGAGCCACGCGGTCTGACCGCTTTAATCTCCCCACCAGGCCTCTAGAAGTCTTTTCATTTCATTCATGAACCATCCGGATTCATAGTTCCCATCTTCCTCTCCTTCGTTAGATTTGAATCGGTTTCAACCACGAAGCGTTGTGTATTTTTATAAGTCAACTGAGAGATCTGTGAAGAGCTTTGGCTTCATTTTCCGCAGAGATGGATAAGCACACCACTGGCGCGCACATCGATGCCACAAATCCATCGTTTTGATTTCTAACTGTTAGGGTGGTAACTTGGGGCCAAAGAAACAATCATTGACCACTTCCTACCAAAAAACTAAATAGGGTATTCCCCCAAAAATTATGGCAACATTCCATCTACTTTTCTCCCTACTTTGACTTCAAGTCACCGCCCTAACAAATCTCCACCTTGACTTGAATCATCTCAGCAACCCAAATCGGAACTTGATGTTTCTCTTCTCAAACCTGAACTGGATGCGTCTCCAAGAACCTGAAACTAACACACCTCCCCAGACAGATGTTCCGCAGCTGTATGTGAAACCCGAATCGCCATATCGTTGCTCCTGTTGGAATAGATGCCCTTGAGGCAATCTAGTTTAGTATGAATTTATTTGTGGCTAGAAATTCATTTATTATTTATTGGATATTTAATATAATGAAGTCCTTAGATTTACAATTATGTTGTTTATCTTAAATATCCCTAGTCCAGTATAATGATTAATGGGACAATCATCTATAGACTAGTATGGGGTTGGATTGATATGGAGATATCACGATCCAACACATAGGTGTGCATTAGGGAATTTTGCACTGGAATGACCCATCTCCGAGAAGGCTGCATACGCGTTATGTTGAGTCACAAGCGCTTCTCGCGGGGCAATGGTATTGTCATCCTTAGACTTGAAGTCACTAGATATTCTAGTTGTGGATTATGTGATTTTGGTAGCGTTAAACGCTACACCATAACTGGGGAGTTATAAAGGCGTGTACTGGATACAATAAGAAGCAAGCTTAGAGATCGTAGTGGACGTAGATAGAATTTGTCCCTCCCACATAACGGGAGCAAATATCCTAGGCCACTCGAGGGATAGTGCTTATAGAATGTCTGGCCAGACTCAAATAAATCAATATGGGATATTGATGTTATTTGCACGAATAAGGCTATTCCCATGGATCGAGAAACTATGGATTGGATATACGAGTGTGACTTGTATGTTTCGTGTCCAATCCGGATATAGAGACAAAGGGATGAGACAATTACTTGTACAAAGATTGTCAAGATGACTATTCTATTAGTTGGCTAGAATGGATGTTTTGCTAGAAACCGCTCCATATTAGCAAATAGTTGCTACCAACTAGATAGAACCTATGGGGTCACACGCTATATAGAGTTGAACTAGATTTTAGAATTAATTAATTGGATTAATTAATTAGAAGGATCACTTTGCAAAACCTTGCAAACTTAGTAGGGACTAATTTGCAAGGAGGGGACTAAATTGAATTATAGTTGGACTAGAATAAGTCCTTTAGGTAGTTGGCAAGGAATTGTTGGACTATATAAAGGACCTTCCTTCCTTCCTTCCCACATAACTTATGCTCATTATTGAACATAACAAGAGTGGGAGAGAACAAAAGAAGGAGAGAGAGCAACAAGCAAAGGAGCCGACCGCCCCTTTGCTCGCCGCCCTTCCCGTCGGCCACAAGGAGGCCGAGAGCCCTCCTGTTGGGTCTCGTTTTGCGTGATTCTTCTTCCTCTTCCTCTTCCGGGCTAGCACCAAGGACTTGGGAGATTCTAGGATCAACTCTAGGCGTGGATCAACCATAGAGAACGTGACACAATTTGCGTTTGAAGTCATCAAAGGAGAACCCTAAGGTGTGTTATTGATTTCTTACCCTTACCATCGTTATGTCTCTTGACTTGTGATCCTTGGAGGGTTTTGCATGGTTTTATGATTGTTTGTGTTTCCGTTGCACATCAATGAATCAAAACCCTACAGTGGTATCAGAGCCACAGGTCGTAGAGCATAAACGTGGTTTATGTGTTATGTTTTTAGTTGTTTTACACCTTAATTTGATTGTTTATCGCGTAAAACAAGACAAATCAAGCATGGGATGCAATTTCTCAAATAATTAATCATAACAAGATCTAATTTTTGCATTGGATGCATGAATTGGTGAGTTGAGAAATTTTAGGATCTTAGATCTAGAGTTTGGGCATCCTTGGGGAAGAAGGAGTTCTCCCAAAACAAGGAAACAACCAAACTTGGGCACCAAGCAAGGGAGTTGTTTTGGAAACAACTCTCTCAAGGAGGTTCGGCCCCCCTAGGGACCGCCCCCCTTGCTTGCCGCCCAAGCTAGGCCGCCCTAGGGGTCGGGCGGCCCTAACCCACGGCCTAGGCTTGTGGGTTTTGGGACGGCCCGGCCCTAGGGCCTTGTGATTCATCTTATTGGGCCCGGGCAATTTGATTGTTGGGCCCATGGACCGTTTTAACCCTAGAAATCCTAAAATCAATTAAAATTGACCAAGTGCGTTAAAATTGGATTTTAACTGTTTATGTGCAAATCGCATGGTGATTGGATATGGCCTTACGATGTGGTTTGATGTGGATGTTTAATTTTTTGGTTTGGTTTTACGGCCTGCGAGCTGATCAATTAATTGTAATAATTAATTAGGGTTTTATGGCCTGCGTGCCATTTTTTTTCTCAACTTGTGAGATTTAATTTATTTAGTATAGAAGTTAGCTAGTACTAGATCAAGTAGATTGTTAGCCAAGATTGAAGAAAAGAAGCCCAAAGCCAAAGAAGCCACAAAATATGGAGCATGGAGCATGGAGCATGACTATGAAGGATGGACCAAAAGATCAAGACGCATGGAGATGTGTTTGTTTTAGGGTTCATAGATAATTCCATTGGCTTGGAATTATCTTAGTCTAGAAAAGGCCACATCCACATCACGTTTAATTTCTGTTTTGTGGTTGTTTATTTTATTGTCTTATTATTGTGTGGTTGGTGTATGGATGATGCATGCAATTAGGATAATAAGATAATTAGACAACCCGGATCTATTATTTGGAGTTGTGCCCAAACTCAAATAGATAGATTATTTGATATTGATCAACAAAACAATTAAAATTGAATTTAAAATCCCTCAAAATTCAAATATTGTCTTCTTGCCTTCTCGTTATTTAAACACTCATTATCATCATTATTTATCAAGTTCATGCGTGCCAAAGCATGGCGACTTGGTTCATAATTATGGAATGCGATGGCACGTAACAATGTGCAATTGTTTAGATAAGAGGTTGAACACAACTAGGCTATTAATATGATTAAGAAACCTAGAGGCAATCAATTGGGATTATCCATATGGATGGATAAATAAGGAGTTATTTGCCCAATTGAACCAAGAGTTGCATATGGGATGCAATTGGAATTGTTCCTACCTAAAGTAGCTAAATTATGGGTGACTTGCCAAAGCAAGCTCATAAGGAGGTGAAACATGGATCTTGGCCCACTAGAAAATATAAGGATATTTTCCGCATTAATATCTTGAGGGTTATTAATCCGTAGTAAAATAGTGGGAGCTATATTTGATAAACTAGCCATTATTGAATATAGTCAAAAATTCACAAATACTAAAACTTGCGTATTTTCCTTTTTGTAGAATTCCAAATGGCAAACAACTCATCGAGTTCACAACATTCCCTACGATCTGTCCTTGAGAAGGACAAGCTCTCTGGAACCAACTTTCTTGATTGGTACAGAAACTTGAGAATTGTTCTCAAGCAAGAGAAGAAACTGTACGCAATAAGGTCCAGAGAACCAAACACCTGCTGTCCTAAAGGCGTATGAAAAGCGTGTAGATGACGCTAATGATGCGGCCTGCCTTATGCTATGCACCATGACTTCTGAGCTTCAGAAGCAAAACGAAAACACGAATGCTGTCGATATGATCGAACATCTGAAGCAGCTCTTCCAAGAGCAGGCAAGGGTAGAGAGGTATGAGGTCTCTAAGGCACTGTTCAAGTGTCATCTGGCAGAAGGGAACCCGGTGGGACCCCATGTACTCCGTATGATCGGGTACCCGCCAGACTAGGGTTCCCGGTCGGCCAAGAGTTGGCAACCGATCTCGTGTTGCAATAGTTGCCCGAGAGTTATGGACAGTTCATCATGAACTATAACATGAACGAGATCGTGAAACCACTGCCAGATTTACTCAATATTTTGAGGACAGCTGAGCAGAGCATCAACAAGGGTAAGGGCAAAGCCATTATGATGGTACAGAAAGGAAAGGGCAAAATGTTTGCCTCATCCTCCAAGGGCAAAGGCAAGTCAGTTTCCAAGTCCAAGGAACATGCCCTTAAGCCTGTTGGTGGCATTGCCAAAGGTGTGACTAAAGGTGAGTGTCACTACTGCAGTCAGCCTGGACACTGGAGGAGGAAATGCCCAAAATATCTGGAGGACAAGAGGCTTGGAATAGTGATTCCACCACCACCAGGTATTTTTGTTGTAGATGTCAATTTAACTGTCTCTACATCATGGGTATTAGATACTGGATGTGGATCTCATATTTGTTGAAATATGCAGGATCTAAAAAGAAGTAGAAGATTGGCTAAAGGAGAGGTAGATCTGCGCGTTGGGAATGGAGCAAAGGTTGGTGTGTTGGCCATAGGCGTGTGCGAGCTATCTCTGCCTTCAGGATTAGTTTTAGAATTAAATAATTGCTATTTTGTGCCTGCTATGAGCAGAAACATTATTTCTATTTCTTGTTTGGACAAGGATGGTTTTATTATTTCAATAAAGAACAATTGTTGTTCCTTTTATTTAAATAATATTCACTATTTTAGTGCACAATTATTTAATGGACTTTATGTCCTTGATCTAAGCAATCCTGTCTACAACATTAATACCAAGCGGATTAAAATAAATGATTTAAATCCTGCTTATTTATGGCACTGTCGTTTAGGCCATATAAATGAGAAACGTGTATCTAGACTCCATAAGGATGGATTACTAGACTCATTTGATTTTGAATCATATGAGACACGTGAGGCTTGTTTATTGGGAAATATGACAAAGTCCCCTTTCAATATGAAAGGTGAGAGGACTAGTGGGCAATTGGGCTCATACATACCGATGTGTGTGGGCCATTTGCCACGCCTGCCATGGGTGGTTATGTCTACTTCATTACATTTACTGATTATTACAGTAGATATGGATTTGTGTACCTCATGACGGCAAAATCCGAATCCTTTGAAGTGTTCAAAGAATTCAAGAATGAAGTAGAGAAGCAACTTGGCAAAAGTATCAAGGCTCTACGATCGGATCGTGGAGGAGAATACTTGAGCCAAGAGTTTGACGACTATCTTAGAGAGTGTGGGATCGTATCCCAACTCACTCCACCCGGAACGCCACAATGGAATGGCGTGTCCGAGAGGAGGAATCGAACCCTATTAGATATGGTTCGATCTATGATGTGTCAAACCGATCTTCCATTATCATTTTGGGGCTACGCTCTATTATGTGCAACTTTCACCATTAACCGTGTTCCATCTAAATCAGTCATGAAGACACCATATGAGATGTGGAGTGGGAGGCGTCCCACACTATCGTTCATGAGGATTTGGGGCTGCGATGTCTATGTAAAACGTTTACAATCAGACAATCTAGGGCCGAAATCGGATAAGTGTAAATTTTTGGGGTACCCTAAGGAAACTAAGGGATACTACTTCTACAATTCAACCGAGAACAAAGTGTTTGTTGCTCGGACCGGCGTGTTTATAGAGAAAGAGTTTGTCTCTAAAGAAGCAAGTGGGAGGAATGTAGAACTTGAAGAGGTTCAAGAACCACAAATCGCTGAACCGATTATGGAACATGATCAGGAACCACAAGCAGTTGTGGAGCAACCTGTTCAGGTAACACAAGAGCTTCGTAGATCTAGTAGAGTGCGCCAGGAACCCGAGAGGTATGGACTACTCGTGACCGATTCCGGTGACACGATGCTCATAGATGATGAGCCTACTACCTATGAGGAGGCCATGAATGGCCCAGACTCTCAGAAGTGGCTAGAAGCCATGAGATCCGAGATGGAATCCATGTATACCAACAAAGTATGGACTTTGGTGGAACCACCCGATGGGGCGCGGCCCATAGGGTGCAAGTGGGTCTTCAAGAAGAAGATCGACATGGATGGTAATGTGATTACCTATAAGGGCCGATTGGTGGCTAAAGGATTCAGACAGATTCATGGTATTGACTATGATGAAACCTTTTCACCAGTCCCTATGACCAAATCCATCCGAATCCTACTTGCAATTGCAGCATACCATGACTATGAGATTTGGCAGATGGATGTCAAAACAGCATTCCTTTATGGGAATCTCCTCGAGGACGTGTATATGATACAGCCGGAGGGTTTTGAGGATCCAAAGCAAGCCAACAAAGTCTGTAAACTGCAACGATCCATTTATGAATTGAAGCAAGCTTCTAGGAGTTGGAATCGACGTTTTGATGAAGTGGTCAAAGAGTTTGGCTTCATCAGAAACGAATATGAGTCTTGTGTCTACAAGAAGGTTAGTGGGAGCTCTGTAGCTTTTCTGGTCTTGTATGTGGATGACATACTACTCATTGGAAACGACGTTCCCATGCTTCAATTTGTTAAAGATTGGCTAGGAAAGTGTTTCTCAATGAAAGACTTAGGGGAAGCAGCCTATATACTCGGTATAAAGATCTATAGATATAGATCTAAGAGGTTGCTAGGTCTAAGTCAAAGTACATATATTGACAAGGTGTTGAAACGGTTCAACATGCAAGATTCCAAGAAGGGATTCTTGCCCATGTCACATGGAATCACTCTTTCGAAGAGTAGTTGTCCTTCCAATGAGATTGAGAAGGAACGCATGAGTAGAATTCCCTATGCCTCGGCCATAGGATCTATCATGTACGCCATGTTATGTACTAGACCAGATGTGTCATACGCCTTGGGTATGACAAGCAGATACCAATCCAATCCAGGTGAGAGTCACTGGATTGCAGTCAAGAACATCCTAAAGTACTTGAGAAGAACTAAGGATACTTACTTGATATTTGGCGGTGAGGACGAGTTGCGTGTAAGGGGTTACACTGATGCAAGCTTCCAAACTGAAAGAGATGACTTTAGATCACAGTCGGGATATGTGTTTTGCCTGAATGGAGCAGCGGTGAGCTGGAAGAGTTCCAAGCAAGAGACGGTAGCTGATTCTACAACAGAGGCTGAGTACATTGCTGCAAATGGTGCAGCAAAGGAAGCTGTTTGGATCAGAAAGTTTGTTTCTGAACTTGGTGTGGTCCCTAGCATTGCGGATCCAGTTGAGTTGTACTGTGACAACACTGGGGCGATCGCGCAATCAAAGGAACCAAGATCGCATCAGAAATCCAAGCACGTGCTCAGGAAGTTTCATCTGATTCGAGATATTATCGATAGAGGAGACGTTCGAATATCCAAGATTCCTACGAATGATAATCTGTCAGACCCACTTACAAAGCCTCTCACACAGTGGAAGCATGAAGGGCACACTAGGAGTATGGGCATACGAGATGCGCCAGATTGGCTCTAGTGCAAGTGGGAGACTGTTGGAATAGATGCCCTAGAGGCAATCTAGTTTAGTATGAATTTATTTGTGGCAAGAAATTCATTTATTATTTATTGGATATTTAATATAATGAAGTCTTTAGATTTACAATTATGTTGTTTATCTTAAATATCCCTAGTCCAGTATAATGATTAATGGGACAATCACCTATAGACTAGTATGGGGTTGGATTGATATGGAGATATCACGATCCAACACATAGGTGTGCATTAGGGAATGTTGCACTGGATTGAACCATCTCTGAGAAGGCTACATACACGTTATGTTGAGTCACAAGCGCTTCTCGCGGTGCAATGGTATTGTCATCCTTAGACTTGAAGTCACTAGATATTCTAGTTGTGGATTATTGTGATTTTGGTAGCGTTAAACGCTACACCGTAACTTGATAGTTATAAAGGCGTGTACTAGATACAATAAGAAGCAAGCTTAGAGATCGTAGTGGACGTAGATAGAATTTGTCCCTCCCACATAACGGGAGCAAATATCCTAGGCCACTCGAGGGATAGTGCTTATAGAATGTCTGGCCAGACTCAAATAAATCAATATGGGATATTGATGTTATTTGCACGAATAAGGCTATTCCCATGGATCGAGAAACTATGGATTGGATATACGAGTGTGACTTGTATGTCTCGTGTCCAATCCGGATATAGATACAAACACAATTACTTGTACAAAGGTTGTCAAGATGACTATTCTATTAGTTGGCTAGAATGGATGTTTTGCTAGAAACCGCTCCATATTAGCAAATAGTTTCTACCAACTAGATAGAACCTATGGGGTCGCACGCTATATAGAGTTGAACTAGATTTGGGAATTAATTAATTGGATTAATTAATTAGAAGGATCACTTTGCAAAACCTTGCAAACTCAGTAGGGACTAATTTGCAAGGAAGGGACTAAATTGAATTCTAGTAGGATTAGAATAAGTCCTTTAGGTAGTTGGCAAGGAATTGTTGGACTATATAAAGGACCTTCCTTCCTTCCTTTCCACATAACTTATGCTCATTATTGAACATAACAAGAGTGGGAGAGAACAAAAGAAGGAGAGAGAGCAACAAGCAAAGGAGCCGACCGCCCCTTTGCTCGCCGCCCATCCCGTCGGCCACAAGGAGGCCGAGAGCCCTCCTTTTGGGTCTCGTTTTGCGTGATTCTTCTTCCTCTTCCTCTTTCGGGCTAGCACCAAGGACTTGGGAGATTCTAGGATCAATTCTAGGCGTGGATCAACCATAGAGAACGTGACACAATTCGCGTTTGAAGTCATCAAAGGAGAACCCTAAGGTGTGTTATTGATTTCTTACCCTTACCATCGTTATGTCTCTTGACTTGTGATCCTTGGAGGGTTTTGCATGGTTTTATGATTGTTTGTGTTTCCGTTGCGCTTCCATGAATCAAAACCCTATAGCTCCAACTACCATGCGTTCCTGCAACAAATGCGCCCGATGTGGTTGCACATCCGGAAACAGAAACAAGTGCTCCACCCAGAACCAGACTCGAATACATTCACTGAGAAAGCAGGACCGAATGTATTCCAGATGCGCCCAATTGCGCCAGACAGATGCACCATGACAGAATGCCCAGATGTCATCCAGACCAGATGCACCGATGACGAGTGCCCAAATTGTCATGCCCGATGCGCCCCGTATGCCTCAGATGCGCCAGATGCTCGCCAGAAACAGATCGCGCCAGATGCGAGCTCAGTGCGTGTCATGGTACACGCTGCAAAACCAGATGCACGCCAGAACAAACGCGTGCATAATGCGCGCCAGAACCAGAATCAGATGCGCGTGCCAGAAATCTCACGTGCCAGATGCTCCATGCTATTACTCCAACTCCAACGAGTTCCTGTAACGCATGAGCCAGAACCAGATTCAATTCACACGCTAGATGCTCCACGCCGGGAGCCGGATTGCGTCTGAGCATCAATCGCCAGAACGCCAGATGCGCGTCAACCGCCAGATTCGCACCAGTACCGAATGCGTGCTGGATTTTCCAGATCCCGTGCACGCTTAATCAGATGCGCGCCAGATTGCTCCGAACGGAGCCCGGATAGCCCCCTCCACAGGGCTTCAGATGGTGGGTGTACCTGCTTCTCTCTCACGATCTGATCGATCTTGGTCGCCAAACCAGACATCGTTCTTGGCAGAATCTCGAAACTCAACTTACCGATAGCCTGCTCCAACTGAATCGTGAACCCCTAGCTTTGAGTTCCACAAAAACGTGAAACCTTAAATCTTGGCTCCACCCAGATCTTGGAACCCCGGCTCTGATACCAATTTGTTAAAACTGGTGATCCCCTGACCTGGCTCTCATACCAGTTTGTTGTAACAGAACTCCTGTTTCAGAGCTCTGTTACCAGTTTGTTATAAGCTGGGGGTATTACCAGTTTGTTATTTACGTTTTTGGTAGGAAGTGGGCAATGATTGTTTCTTTGGCCCCAAGTTACCAAAGTAACTTAGGAAACTTCCAAGGCCATTCATATATGGTATCACTAGGCATTATTTAAAGGGCTGTGCTTGGTTTGTAATGAACACACACGGGTTGGTTTCTGTGAGTTTGAGAGCTCCCTTTTTTGTGAGTGTGTCTGGTGGGTTTTTTCGGGTTGCCGCCGTGGCCGTTGTGGCCACGGCGGCGTGCATTGTAATCTGGTTCTCTTCTCAATAAAATATTTGGTTATGGTCGTGGAGTAGCTGGCGGGTTCGTTACGAATTCGTTAGTGAACCAAGTTAAATATTTGTCTCGTTCTTGTTTTCGCTTCAGTTCTTGCTCGAATACCCCCAGCTTATAACAAACTGGTAACAAAGCTCTGAAACAGGAGTTCTGTTACAACACTAACCACTCAAGCTGCCCATGCAATTCGACTCCTCCCATCAACAGGTACATTGGTGTTCAGTGTATCAAATCCAACCGGGAATTTAGTCTTTTTGTAATTTCGTGTAATACTTTCTTAAGTTTCAATAAAAAGATTCCTCGGCCAACGTAGTCAAATCCATTTGTTAGAACAGCCTCCGTTGAGTCTCTGCACCTATCCCTCCTTTTATTCTTATTTGTACTCTCCGAATCCTTGTTTTTTTTCGAAAAAGGGATTTGGCTCAGGATTGCCCATTTTTATTAATTCCAGGGTTTCTCTGAATTTGAAATTTTGGCAATAAAATACATTTTTATTTTGATGGTTATCACATTCATGATTTGATGACAAATTTGGTAATTTGTTGTGGGAGGTCAAAAACACGATTCTTTATTTGATGAAATTGTTAGATCATATTATGTAGAGGGGCGCTATGTTTCACCCTTTTTTCTTCACTCTTCAAGTTCACCGTGTCAAAATATGATTGTTGGGAGTATTTATTTTAAGATAATTCTATAATTACATCTCCAATCAAAAACATTCACATAGGAGGTAAAAATTAAGGGGTGAAGAAAAAAGGATGACGTTTAGCATTTCCCTATTATTTAACTATCTGATGTGAAATATGGTGAACTGTGGGGGTCAAAAATAATGTGGAAGGTCAAATTATTTTTCTCCACTAAATCTAGAATTTGGTATAAAATTTGACGTCAATTGTGAAAGTTGTGAAAGATGCTCTCATGTCTCTATTAAAAAAAAAAAAAAAAAAAAACTACAAAAGCAGGTTGCTTCACTGGTTATTGTTGGTGTTGGTGGCAGTGGTGGTGGTGGTCGTCGGGCTAGGGTTCTAAAGGCAGCGAGATAGAGGAGAGAGATAGAGAAACAAAGGGGTTTAGACAGGATTTGAGAAAAATTATAGGCTAGTTTGCAATTATAAAAACAATCGCTAACGAGCCTTACGAGAATACCAACACAACTAGAGACTCTCTTAAGAAGAGATTGCAGGTGAATGAGAGCGTTAAAGAAGAATATTGAGAGCCTATCAATTAGTTTTTTTCAAGACAGAGTTTGAAGTGATTCGGCGATAGAATGGCGCCATCGGCAAAAGGACGAGACCTGAAACGTTACTACAAGCAAAGTAAGAAGAAGAGTAGTGGAAGTACCACCAAGTCCAAGGGAAAGAAACGGGGCAAGAAAGATCTCACTGATGATGACGATGGAGGAGTAACAAAAGAGGAGCAGATGCTGAAGCAATTTGACATGAACATGGTCTATGGACCTTGCCTAGGATTGACAAGACTAGCTCGCTGGGAACGTGCACAGAGTCTAGGCTTGAACCCTCCCAAAGAAGTCGAGAAGCTTCTCAGAGAGATCAACGATGTCGTCCTTACTCGCTGTATGTGGAATGGTCGCGTTATTTGACCTAGAAAATAGAGTTTTACTTGTTTTGTTTAAGGTTTTCGGCCAGAGAAACATATTTTGTGATGCTTTTGTTCCGCATAAATTCTCCTAGGAACCTAGGAATATAATCATATATATATATATATATATTTACAAGGTCAAGATTTAATTGAAACATTATGTGGATACGATCAATTGTTCCTCTTCGACAATAATTGGATAATGAAAACAATGCTCGGGTGAAAGAAGGCAATAAACTTAACCAATCAGCCACTTTTATTCCAGTACTTCATAATTACAGGGAAAACTGCCTCTAGAAGGGCTAACTAATCTAAACTGGAAGATAATTCTTGCCCTTGCTTTTCCTCATTGAACTGTACTTTTGCATTCTCCTTGCAAGCGGATCACGACCAAGTACCTGTAACATTAGTTATTGCAGAATTTTCTCGTCATAGAGAAAGAAACTTATTTTTTACAGATATTTTCTTACCTTAGAGAAACAAACCATTCCGAGTTGTTGACAAGGCAGCTAACTCTATGACAAAGGTGCGAATCTCCATTGGAGCCAGTTCGACCACCTGCTTTACATGGTCAACAGGTGCTCCTCTCAAAGGTTTGGGCTCCTTAGTTTGAGAACCTTCCACTTTCCAGACCAGACGTTTCTTCATCATTGCTTCCCTTTCTTGGTTTGCTGATAAGCTCATTTCTGTAATCTTGTTTATCTGCCATATTCAAGAGCGGCTGGTTTAGAACTATAGTGTCTATTGGTAGATAGACTACTACTGCGTGATGTGTAATTATTTTACCTTCTTATCTCGGAACAACTTCTTCAATTCCACGCTTGCCGTCACTGAGAGATCCTTGTCTTCCCCAATCTGGAATCAGGATGGACACAAAAAATTAGGTTTCCATGCTCTCTGAACATATTGCAGTTCTTAATGTCCAGATAATAGTAAAATTATAGACCAACGATATCAACATGACATTGTCCTGCGACTTCTGGACTAAAATTGCTTAAAGATCCCATGAATTTCGGAAAATATAGTCCGTACTCCGTAGTTGATTAAGGTACTTTTCTTCTTGGATATGCTACGGTTTGCAGTTGCAGCTACTCCCCCTCTGATGACCAACCAACTAATATTTTTAAGAAAAAGTATTGAAACTGCTATTTCAATATCTGAGTACGTAAAACATACATTCATATAGTTGCACAAAAAGTATGAAATTTCGCAGTTAAAGATGTAACATTTATACACAAATACACAATGTTTTTTTCCTGTTCATATTAATAATGGTCGTGCAATTGTATTCATTTGATTTCTTTAAGATCAATGGTTGAAAGTATCAGAGTGAGTGAGGTATAGATAAAGAAGACGAATGTATCCACAGATGACAACGTAGATATTACGAACAGAATGAATGAAACATGAATTAACCAATAAAAATGAAGGCAATTTCAATAACCAATTGCATATGAACTCACTTCAGCATCAAAGTTTCCAAAAGTTGCTTTCGGCTGTTTCTTGAAATTGATAACATGGAAAGCTCAAGAAAAAAAATCATTGTTTCTTTGGCAGACCATGAACGAAACAAGGGACAGACCAGGCGAGGTTAGGTTTTCTCCTTGGGGAATTTCTAGACCTTTTTAAAAAGATGAGAAAACATTAAAATACCTCATATAAGTGTGCCAATCGAAGGAGGACTTTTCCATCTTCAAGTTCCTGCACAAATTACATAACAGTCATGGAATCAGAGCCACACATAGGTCTGCTATACCCAGAGCAGCACCACATCACTAACTCTTACAGAAAGAACAAAAAAAATCTCAAGAGGAGGAGCCACCAGAACTTTACAAGCCAGCTTCAAATTCTCGACTGATTTGCCATTTCATAGATAAATAAAAAGAAGATATTCAACACATCCAAAAGCAATCTACTTTCAGAATACGAGAAAATACCTGAAGAGTTATGATTGCAACATTATCAGGTAAACTATAAAAGTAGTCCATCGCAGAAAATGTGGGTTGTTCAAAGTTTGTCCATTTCTCTTCATCCTGCAAACGCATAAATTATAAAGTAACAAATCTTTTTTTTGAATGAAAGAACAGAACCACATGACCAGCTCGAGCATTTCAGAATTTCCAGTCACCTGTTCGCTGAAGGCCAACAGAAATGGAGAATATATTTCTTGACCAACCGTTCGACGCCATTTGGCCCCTTCTCCTAGAGGATCAATTCTGAGATAATACTTCCCTTTGATCTGTAAGATGTAAAATCTGTTAAAGGTGCATATAGAGATCTCTCACTTCGGTCCCCTGCGAAACAAGACTTGTAACTGCTAAATACTCTATTCACGTTCTGATGATTTGATGTAATAAAGTCAGCATTACAGTGATAAATAGCACGAATGAAAAAAACAAAGTCCAAACAGATAACTATAAAAGAAATACAGAAAAGCCCCCTTCTGGTCTAATTAGAAATTGAAATATAAATGAGTATATATGGCTTAATACTAGAATCCACGAACAATTAACGAGTAGGGAGTGTTCGCCTAGATTATCATAAGGCAATAAAAGCAGTCCACTTTAGGTATCTGAGGCAGGGATATTTATCTGAAGGGGATACTTCATAATACAAAAGATCATATAACATAAGCATGCCATACATTATTTGGTGGTCTAAAATTCATAGATATGCTAAACAACAATTCATCAAAAGGAAACACGGTGGATGAGTGGAAAACCAAAAGTGAAGAAACAAAGGACGCTATAATTTAGGTTTCATGAAGTATGTAGAGTTAGTAAGCAGACTCATCACCAATCAGTTGCAGGAAATAAACCAATGACAGAAATTGAAGTGTAAGCTCCTCTTTTTGGGACATCAAGTTTAATCAGTAATCCAAATGACGATTCAGTAACTGCAAACACATTTCTGTTCAAAACAATGGTAGCATCTTACTTCCTATGTTTTTTTTTTTTTTTTTGGTAAACAGACGACCTAAACAAAACTAGCACATAATTTTTCTAACACTGCCAACACCCTGGCTATCAGCTAACAAAACCAAATTACAATAATCAGGAGCCACCCCTAACAGCAGCTTCTGGGTTCCAATATTGCAAGCTTTAGCTAAACAGTCAGCCACCTGGTTAGCCTCTCTCCAGATCTGCTTCACTTCACTCCTTGTTGCAGCCAACAATTGCTTGATTTCACTAATCATCATGCTAAAAATAGAGTCTGCACCAGTGCTCTGAAGAAGTTTAACAGCCTCACCAGAGTCAGATTCAATAATTGCTGAATTCCCTCCAATTTGTTGTAACAGCTTGACACTCTTGTAGATTGCCCAAATCTCAGCATTCAACACAGAAACTTTACCAATAAATTGATGATAACCCCAAAGCCAGTTTCCAGCTCTGCCTCTACAAACAATGCCAATAGCCATGCCTTGGGATCCAGCTACTGCACAATCCACATTAATCTTTATGTTATGCTCTGTAGGCTTCATCCAGCACACCCAGAGAGCTTTCTGAAACACTTTCTTAACATCCAGACCCAGAATGAATTCAACTTGTCTTGCATGATTTTGAACAACTAGCTCAGCTTCAGCTGGAAACTGAAAAGACTCCTCATGAAGCTTCTCGTTATGCCATAGCCAGATACAAGATACAGTTGCCCAGAAAAGAGTTTGCCAAGAAATATTTGCATTTTTGCCCCAATCTTTCTGCTGAATACTCTGATCCACCCAGGACTTTAGATCTAAACCAAAAAATTCATTCCAAAACTTGTCCTTAACTAAAGACCTCCAAATCTGGGCTGCCCAGGAACAATCCCTGACTGCATGTAAAGTGGTTTCACATATGTGATCACAAATAAGACACTTGGGAAATAGAATGATACCTCTATGAGCCTTCATATACTGAGTACACAACCTATCATGCCTGAACAGCCATGCTAGTGTTCTCCATCTTTGGGGACCTTTAATCTTCCAAACTTCCCTCCAACATTTAGAATTCTCAACAGCTACCTCAGTCTTAGTCAGCACCTGATAAGCAGTAGCCACTGTAAACTGACCATTCCCAGAAGCCATCCAAATCTCTTTATCAGCAAGATTATCATCAGTTTTAACTTCAACTGTTCTAAGCAATTCTACCATGGCTTCCATCATAACTCCTTCCAGAAGCTCCCATCTCCAGCCATGATCAGGCTTCCAATAATCAGCAACTGTCATTTGAAGCATTGTGTCTGACACAACACCATCTACAAAATCAATCAGCTTAAATTGGCCTAGCCAAGAGTCCAACCAGAAAAGAGTATTCTTACCATTGCCTACTGCCTTTCCTATCCCATTTCTAAGAGCTTTAATTGCTGCAAAGAGATGTTTCCAAACTCTTGAATGGTGAGATCTAGGAGTTTGATTCCCATACTTCTGCACAAAAATCTTGGCACAAAGAGAATTTTCTGTCCTCAATCTCCAACTAGTCTTTCCAAGCATGGCAAGATTAAAAGAGACTAAGTTCTTGAACCCTAGACCTCCCATCTCTTTAGGAGTTCTAGCTGTTTCCCATCCAACAAGAGGCAATTTGCTATGCTCAACACTCCCTCCCCAAAGAAACTTCTTGCACACCTTATCCACCTCATTAATAACAGTTTGAGGGAGTAAGGTAGATTGCATAGCATAACAAGGAAGAGCCGGCAAAACAGTCTTAATAACTGTTACTCTGCCAGCTAGAGAAAGCTGACTAGCCATCCATCCACTTAGCTTCAGCCTAACCTTATCCACAAGAAATTGAAAGGTGGCTGCATTACACTTTTTATGTATTAAAGGCATTCCCAAATGAACTCCCAGATTCTCAGTGAGACCAATTCCCAGCACTTGACTCAGTTTTGCAGCTTTATCTCTACTCACACCAGCAGAAACAAACAACTTAGATTTGTCAAAATTGATTGCCTGACCAGTAGTATCACAAAACTCCTTGAGAACCCTCTTCATCTTCCTAATTTGTTTAGTTGTAGCTTCCCCAAATAGCAACAAGTCATCAGCAAAAAATAAATGGGTTACAGCAGGACCTCCTCTAGCACAACAAACTCCTTTCCACTTACCTTGTGTAACAGCAGCCTCAATCTTTTGTGCTAAGACCTCCATGGTAAGCAAAAAGAGATAAGGAGAAATAGGATCTCCTTGTCTCACCCCTCTTTCTGGCTTGATCCATCTCTGCTTTTCCCCATTCCATAAAACACTAAATCTGGTTGAAGTAACAGAATCCATAATAAGGTTAACTCAATTGATAGGTAACCCTAACTGGATTAGTATAGTGTGAATCAAATTCCACTTGACTTTATCATATGCCTTAGCAAGATCTATTTTGATAGCAACACCACCCTTCCTGCTTCTCATGTGATTGAGAGTGTGCAGCACTTCTTGTGCAATAAGAATATTATCACTGCCATGCCTCCCAGGGAGGAAGCTAAACTGAGCTGGATGGATAATCCTCTGTAAAATTGGTCTCAATCTATGAGTTACCAATTCAGTAATGAGCTTCAAAGCTACATTACATAAGCTAATTGGTCTAAACTGACCAAAAGATTCAGGTTTATCAGTTTTTGGAATCAAAACTAATAAAGTATCATTGATTCCCTGTGGTAGTTTACCTTGTGAGACAGCTTCCAGAACCATTTTGACAAGAGAATTACCCACAGTGCTCCACTGATGCTGATAGAAGTAAGGAATAATTCCATCCACCCCTGGACTCTTGTAACTTCCCATGGAAAAGAGAACCTTGTGCACTTCAACTGTTGTTATTGGTTGCAATAAAATCTCCATCTCCTCAGCAGTCAACCTTCCTCCTTGCCAAACAAAATTTTCTAGCTCTGGATGAGGATCAGCATAAAGTGTCTCAAAATGAAGAGAAACACCCTCCTTTAGAGCTCCCACATCATCACTCCAATCCACTCCATTCAATTTTAACATGGTAACTTTATTCTTCTTTCTTCTTATCACTGTGGTAAGATGAAAGAACCTAGAATTTCTGTCTCCCAGCAGCACTTTATCAACCCTGGACTTCTGAAACCAGAACAGCTCCTCTTGAGCCAACACCTTATTAAACTGATCTTGGAGTTCAAGTTCAAGCTCTCTAAGATAAGCACAATCCCTATTAGCCAAATCTCTTTGAATACCCAATAATCTAGCAGCTAGATTCTTCTTCCTGCTAAAAATATTGCCAAAGAACTTAGTATTCCATTCCTGCAATTTTACAGTGATGTCCTCGTTAGCTTCTGCAATTGACAACTCCTCCTTCCAATTTTGTTGCACCAGTTCCATAAAACTACTCTCAGTGAACCAGGCTAGCTCCATTCTGAAGGGCTTCAACTTTGGGTTAGGAAGATCATCATTCCCCAAACTAATAAGCAAGGGGTGATGATCAGAGTTGACTCTAAAAAGATGCTTAACCCCTGCTTCAGGGTACAAGAGTCTCCATTGTTGATTACAAAGAGCCCTATCAAGTCTCTGTTTGATGTGAGTTCTGCCTTCTTGAGAATTAGACCAAGTAAATCTAGGACCTTCAAATCCCATATCCACCAGCTTACAAGAGTTTATACATTCAATCATCCTCTCAGCTCTCTGAGAATGAACAGGATTGCCACCCCTCTTCTCAGTTGCAGAAATCACTTGATTAAAATCGCCAGCAACTAACCATGGGAGGTCATGGTTTTTGGCTAATTCAGTCAAGTAATTCCACAAATCCTCCCTAAAATAAGGAACAGTACTGGCATATAATGCAGAAAATAACCAACTCTCCTCATTAACTCTCTTAACAAGACCAGTGATTACCTGATTAGTTTTGGAGATGATATCAATCTCCACCACTCCACTGTTCCAAAACAGCCAAATACCCCCAGAGAAACCCTGAGCTTCTACTACAGAAACCTGATCCAAAGCTATTCTCCTACAAATCTTCTCAGCCACCTTACTAGCCACCCTTGGTTCCACAAGAACCAACACATCAGGACCCATCATTCTACAGAGCTCTACTACAGCTCCAATCGTTTCCTTATTGCCTACTCCCCTGCAATTCCAGGATAGGATTCGCATTGACTTAGTGAAGTTAATTGTGCCGTCCCTTCGGCTGATTGAACCCCCCGGCGAACTCGCCGGCCAAACCCTTTCCAGAACACGAATCAACATTCGCTCCAAGAGTGGAAGAGATAGCCTCATCTCGATGAACCCCACCTGATCCAAAATTGAATCGAAGGACTTCCGCAGGGAAAATTCCACCACGTCTATCGCCGGTCCCGTCACCGTGATGACTGGTTGATGCCACCCCTGTCCGATGAAAATCTCCACCTCGTCGTGCAGGAGTTGCTTTTCCAGAATCCTTGTTTGCCAAATCCATCCCTCCATCCTTCGATGTCTGCCCTACTCTCTGATTCCGACCCAGAGATGGCCGATTTGAATCAATCTCATCAAGGGGTTTTCGTGAATTAGGTTTCCAAGATCCCCTTTGAACAAACCCAATTTCAATCGGTTCAATACATCAGAAATGTTACCCGGTTTAGCCTTGCCACGCGTCACGCCCTCATTGGTGCCCAACCGCTCAGTGGGTGACTGGGAGTGGGACCCAAAACCGTTATTCACACCTTTCAGCTTGTTCCTGGGGAGTGATCTGCTGCGGTCCGGCACATCATCATTCATTGCTGCAAGAACACTGAATTTTGAATGGACGGCTTGGATTTCAGCAAGAAATTCATCCGTCAGTTCCTCCCCACGATGCGAGTTCAACTCAGTACTCTTACGCCGAGTCTCCGAGTTAACTCCGTCCTGTACACCCGAGTTGCCTTTCGACTCGTTTCTTCTCCGGTTCCGGCGAGGCTTCGGAACCATCCATTCTCCAAACTCCGGTCGGACCGCTCCAACTTCCGCCGGCGGCTCTTTTGTTCCTTCCTCCTCCATCGCTCCCAGATCCTTCTCCGGCCCTTGCACAGTCGGACATTGCCCCCGCCGATGACCAAACATGCCACACTGAAAACAAATGAGAGAAAGCCCTTCATACTCAATGAGAAACTCCTTACCATTCACCCAGATCGCCGGTAACAACTTCTCCGCCAAATTGACCTCAACGCAAATTCGAGCATATTTGCCCCTTGCCGCCGCCAGAGTAGTGAGATCCACTTTAATCGATCGGCCAAACACCATCCCAATTTCCATCAAGGCCTCCTCATCAAAATACTCGATGGACATGCCTTTCACCCGCACCCAGATCGGCATGATCTTTGGAGCTTCTGCGTAAGGATCAAAATGGGGAACCCATTTCTGAACCAGAAGATACTGCCCTAGAATCATCCATGGGCCACCAAGCAGGACTCGATCATAATCCTCTTTACAGTAGAATCGAACACAATAGAATCCATTCTCTAGATCTGTCAATTCGAAACCCCTGAATAACTTCCACTGAGCAGTAAGTCGGTCATGGAGATACCTGTATTCCGGCGACCTTCCCATCACCTTGATGATTAGAGCTCGGCTCCATGGTCGATGAAGTTTCCGAAGAGCAGATCCCTCAATACGGATGTTGATTCGCCCATCCTCCAACGTTTCTCGGATCATCTTCACCTTTGATTCCGTCTCCGACTCACCAGAAGGGGTCTCTGTTTCCATGTATAGTCCGATCGGCGGACGAACTAGGGTTTCGGTAAATTTCCGATTCCCAGTTTCCTCATCCGAACTTCCTCCGTTCGAAACAAACCGGCGTTTGAAGTTACTCTGGCTCCTCCTGAGGCTGTCCTCCATGTCGGCATTAATCACCGGTGACGGCGACGGAAACTGAGCATTAAAATCGTGTTTATCGGCAGGGTCCATGTGTTCTTAATTTTCAGTTACGCAGAGAGAAAATTTTTAGAGAGAGAAAGCATTTTCGTATTAACTTCCTATGTTTTTCTTCATCTTGTTAAGTAGACAACCTTGGAAGGAAGATCATAACCATTTTGCAGACCCTAAAAGTATAGGAATAGGGGTGGGGTTTGAGGGGACATGTACATGCGTGAAATAAAAAAGCAAGAAATAATAGGTTGATCCAAGAAGTGGCCCATTTAACTTCAAAAAAGAGGGCTTGTTGGTTTGAGTTGAGATATAGCGAACGGAATAAAATGTGAATTATTCAAATGGTGAATAAAGTACTCACTGTTAACCCCACACATTCACCATGAGCACAAACAGTTTCATTTAAGTTCTCCGCAACACCTCTGGAATCATCATGTAGCAATCTCCTACAAGAGGGGAAAAAAAGATTATCCACAGAGCTAATGGTGCAACAAATAGATATCAATTACCCCAACTTCCATGCTGATACAATTTAAGAGGTCAAGAGAATTTGAATGGGAATAACCTATGTAGCATCAACTCAATCTGACCATCCACAATGCTGGATCCACCTACAGATCTGTCAACCAATATTGAGAGTTCTTCCTTTTCATAATCTAGATAGATTCCAAGATTGATCTGAATGCAATCAAACTACACTCAGTACGAAAATACTAAATATTTTATCAAATTGCAAATGAATTTATAAAGACTGGTGTTACGAAGTTCCATATAAACACCCACATCAATTCTGCTAGACAAGACGAAATTTTCTAGATGGTTAGAAATGTTCAATGCATTTTATTAAGTCAAACAAACAAATGCAAGGTAATTGTCTTTACATCCCTTACTAAGTCAAACAAACAAATGCAAGGTAAAGATTAATTATTAATCATCGCCAAAAGGGTAATTAAAACGATGTATGTAGTAAATATATCTATTAATAGGAATCAAGTTTCTCTTCATGTCAACCAACAAACACCAACTAATTTCTTTCACTTTTGTCTAGAGAAATTTCACCAGAAATAAACCAATTTCATGTTATTCACTAATTAATATCTAAGATGGTGTAGCACTTTTATAATTATATGCATCCATGCAATAATCACATGACCAACATAAGACACGCAAACCATGTCAACGCAGTCATCTTGCAACTTCGTGAGAGGTTGAATGAGATCTTAACAATGTAAACTATTGGAGAGCACTAGGAACTCTCTGATAAATGCAAGCTATTGGAGGCGCTGGACGAGATCTTAACCATGTAAAATCTTTACCCGCATCTAAACAATTTTTTGTTAATTGGAAGATTGGAATAGTGCTAATCATTTTCAACCAGCGGCTTATCAACAAAAAGTTTTTGGCCAAGCACTACACATGAACCATCATAAATGGTTACCAGAGCAAAAGTACAATCTAGAATTCATAGTATGAGGTTTAGTTATGTTCGGGTGCTGTTGCTTGAAGAGTAACATTATGTTCGGGTGCTGCTGCTTGTCCTCTAGATATTTTGGGCAGTTCCTTCTCCAGTGTCCAGGCTGACTGCAGTAGTGACACTCACCTTTAGTCACACCTTTCGCAATGCCACCAACAGGCTTAAGGGCATGTTCCTTGGACTTGGAAACTGATTCGCCTTTGCCCTTGGAGGATGAGGCAAACCTTTTGCCATTTCCTTTCTGCACCATCATAATGGCCTTGCCCTTACCCTTGTTGATGCTCTGTTCAGCTGTCCTCAACATATTGAGCAAATCTGGAAGTGGTTTTACGATCTCGTTCATGTTATAGTTCATGATGAACTGTGCATAACTCTTCGGCAACAATTGCAACACGAGATCGGTTGCCAACTCTTGGCCGACCGGGAATCCCAGTCGGGCGAGATTCTCCAAGAACCCGATCATACGGAGTACATGGGGTCCCACCGGGTTTCCTTCTTTCAGACGACACTTGAACAGTGCCTTAGAGACCTCATACCTCTCAACCCTTGCCTGCTCTTGGAAGAGCTGCTTCAGATGCTCGATCATATCGACAGCATTCATGTTTTCGTGTTGCTTCTGAAGCTCAGAAGTCATGGTGCATGGCATAAGGCAGGCATCATTAGCGTCATCAACACGCTTTTGATACGCCTTTAGGGCTGCAGGTGTTTGGTTCTCTGGACCTGCTGGAACATGCTCCTCTATTGCGTACAGTTTCTTCTCTTGCTTGAGAACGATTCTCAAGTTTCTGTACCAATCAAGGAAGTTGGTTCCAGAGAGCTTGTTCTTCTCAAGGACAGATTGTAGGGAATGTTGTGAACTCGATGAGTTGTTTGCCATTTGGAATTCTACAAAAGGAAAATACGCAAGTTTTAGTATTTGTGAATTTTTGACTATATTCAATAATGGCTAGTTTATCAAATATAGCTCCCACTATTTTTCTACGGATTAATAACCCTCAAAATATTAATGCGGAAAATATCCTTATATTTTCTAGTGGGCCAAGATTCATGTTTCATCTCCTTATGAGCTTGCTTTGGCAAGTCACCCATAATTTAACTACGTTAGGTAGGAACAATTTCAATTGCATCCCTTATGCAACTCTTGGTTCAATTGGGCAAATAACTCCTTATTTATCAATCCATATGGATAATCCCAATTGATTGCCTCTAGGTTTCTTAATCACATTAATAGCATAGTTGTGTTCAACCTCTTATTTAAACAATTGCACATTACTAGCTTGTGCCATCGCATTCCATCATTATGAACCAAGTCGCCATGCTTTGGCACGCACGAACTTGATAAATCATGATGATAATGAGTGTTTAAATAACGAGAAGGCAAGAAGACAATATTTGAATTTTGAGGGATTTTAAATTAAATTTTTAATTGTTTTGTTGATCAATATCAACTAATCTATCTATTTGAGTTTGGGCACAACTCCAAATAATAGATCCGGGTTGTCTAATTATCTTATTATCCTAATTACATGCATCATCCATACACCAACCACAAAATAATAAGACAATAAAGTAAACAACCACAAAACATAAATCAAACGTGATGTGGATATGGCCTTTTCTAGACTAAGATAATTCCATGCCAATGGAATTATCTATGAACCCTAAAAGCAAACACATCTCCATGCGTCTTGATCTTTTGGTCCATCCTCCATAGTCATGTGGAATGCTCCATGCTCCATCTTTTGTGGCTCATTTTGGCTTTGGACTTCTTTTCTTGAATCATGGCTAACAATGTACTTTATCTAGCACTAGCTAACTTCTATACTAAATAAAATAAATATTACAAGTTGAGAAAAAAATGGCTCGCTGGCCATAATACCCTAATTAATTATTACAATTAATTGATCAGCTCGCAGGCCGTAAACCAAACCACAAAATTAAACATCCACATCAAACCACATCCTAAGGCCATATCCATTCACCATGCGAATTGCACATAAACAGTTAAAATCGAATTTTTACGCGCATGGTCAATTTTAATTGATTTTAGGATTTTCTAGGGTTAAAACGGTCGATGGGGCCCAACAATTCAATTGCCCGGGCCCAAAAAGTGAACCGCAAAGGCCTAGGGACCGGCCCCTAGCCCACGCGGCTAGGCCGCGCGCTAGGGCTGCCCCAGCCCTTAGGCCGAGCCTTGCTTGGGCGGCAAGCAAGGAGGGGCGGTCCCCTAGGGGGGCCGAACCTCCTTTGGGAGTGGTTTCCAAAACAACTCCCTTGCTTGGTGCCCAAGTTTGGTTGTTTCCTTGTTTGGGAAGAACTCCTTCTGCACCAAGGATGCCCAAACCCTAGATCTAAGATCCTAAAATTTCTCAAACTCACTAATTCATGCATGCAATGCAAAAACTAGGTCTTGTTATGATAGATTATTGACAAATTGCATCATATGCTTGATTTGTCTTGTTTTACGCGATAAACAACAATTTTAAGGTGTAAAACTATCAAAACGTAACACATAATCCACGTTTATGCTCTACGACCTGTGACTCTGATACAAATATAGGGTTTGGATTCATGGATGCGCAACGGGAACAATAATAAACCATGCAAAACCCTCCAAGGATCACAAGTCAAGAGACATAACGATGGTAAAGGAAGAAATCAATGAACACACCTTAGGGTTCTCCTTTGATGACTTCAAACGCGAATTGTGTCACGTTCTCTATAGTTGATCCACGCCTAGAGTTGATTTCTAGATCTTCCAATCCTTGGTGCTAGCCCGGAAAGAGGAAGAGGAAGAAGAATCACGCAAAACGAGACTGAAACAAGGAGGTTTCGGCCTCCTTCTGGGCCGACGGGGACGGGCGGCGAGCAAGGGGGCGGCAGCTCCTTTGCTTGCTTGCTTGCTCTCTCCTTTTGTTCTCTCCCACTCAAGTTATGATCAAAAGTTCATAAGTGTGGGAAGGAAGGAAGGAGTGTCTTTCATATAGTCTAACAAATCCTTGCCAACTACCTAAAGGACCTATTCTAGTCCTACTAGAATTTAATTTAGTCCTTTCCTTGCAAATTAGTCCCTACTAAGTTTGCAAGGTGTTGCAAAGTGATCCTTCTAATTAATTAATTCAATTAATTAATTCCCAAATCTAGTTCAAATCTATATAGCGTGTGACCCCATAGGTTCTATCTAGTTGGTAGCAACAATTTGCTAATATGGAGCGGTTTCTAGCAAAACATTCTTTCTAGCCAACTAATAGAATAGTCATCTTGACAACCTTTGTACAAGGAATTGTCTCATCCCTTTGTCTCCATATCCGGATTAGACACGAGACATACAAGTCACACTCTTATATCCAATCCATAGTTTCTCGATCCATGGGAATAGCCTTATTCGTGAAAATAACATCAATATCCCATATTGATTTATTTGAGTCTGGCCAGACATTCTATAAGCACTATCCCTCGAGTGGCCTAGGATATTTTCTCCCGTTATGTGGGAGGGACAAATTCTATCTACGTCCACTACGATCTCTAAGCTTGCTTCTTATTGTATCCGTTACACACCTTTATAACTACCCAGTTACGGTGTAGCGTTTAACGCTACCAAAATCACAATAATCCACAACTAGAACATCTCGCGACTTCAAGTCTAAGGATGACAATACCATTGCACGGCAAGAATCACTTGTGACTTTACATAACGTGTATGTAGCCTTCTCGGAGATGGGTCAATTCAGTGCGTCATTACCCTTAATGAACACCTTTGTGTTGAATCGTGATATCTCCATATCAATCCAACCCCATACTAGTATATAGATGATTGTCCCATGTAATCATTATACTGGACTAGGAATATTTAAAATAAACAACACAATTGTAGATCTAAGGACTTCATTATATTAAATATCCAATAAATAATAAATGAATTTTCTAGCCACAAATAAATTCATACTAAACTAGATTGCCTCTAGGGCATCTATTCCAACACTGATTCAGACAAACAAGATGCAAGTTTTCTTTTGCCTTCTCATAGACTTTTTCTTTCAAAACTATAATCTCTTTTAGATAGTCCTCTTCATTTAAAAGCATTTTTCTAAGATAATCAGAGAAGCTTCTATTGGTTTTGAAATCAAGCAGTTTACCATTACCTCAATGTTCTTTTCAGAACTTTGATCATGCTTGGCCATAAAGCATAGGTTGGCATGTTCTTCTTCTGATTCAGAGTATCATAGCTTTCTTTCTTCTATCATGATCTTTATTCTAAACGTTTTTGCACTTTTTGTGTGAACAGTCTCTGATCAAATGTCCTGCACCACCACACTCAAAGCAGGTCATAACTGTAAGCTTATTACCATGTGAAGAAGATTTACCTTCTTAGTCTTTCCTACTAGAGCATCTGTGTCTATCTCCGCTCAATTCCTTGTTTCCAAAGTTCTTCTTCATTTTGAGAATTATGTTCAAGGCTTTGGAAATAAAAGCATTCGGATCTTCATCATCATCTTCTTTAGTTTCAAGGCTTTGAGATGGATCATTCTCCTTTTCCTTCAGAGCTAGGTTCTTGACACCTTCTGGTAATTCTCCATCTACTTCATTCATGGATATTTCATGTGTAAGGATTTTTCCTTGAAGGTCATCAGGTTGAAGTGATGAAAGATCTTGAGCTTCCTCAATGGCAGTAGTCTTTGGTTCCCATTTTGATCTAGAAAGACTTCTTAGAATCTTTCTAACCTTTTCTTCATTGGATATATGTTTTCCCAATGAATCAAGATTATTGACAATGTCAGTGAATATTTTGAACATGACTCTCGTTGACTCATCTCCATTCATCTTGAATAGCTCATATTGCCTGAGATACATGTTGATCTTGGTTTGCTTGACTCGGCTGGTTCCTTCAAAAGTCACCACAAGCTTATCCCAGACTTCCTTGGCAGTCTTGCAACCTGAGATCATGTTGAACTCATCTGCACTCAAAGCATAATATAAGAGATTCATAGCTTTATAATTTTCGGAAAATTTTTCTAACTCAGAAGCATAGAGTGAGTCTTCAGATTTGGGAGTTCTAATCCCATCTTTCTCTGTGTAGAAAGTGTGAGGACTATTCTGTATGATAGTCCAAAGATTTATATCTTGATCAATGGTGAACATTTTCATCAAGGGTTTCCAATGAACAAAATTGCCTCCACAGAAGAGAGGAGGTCTGTTAGCAGCTCTTCCCTGAGAGAAACCACAATCACCTACAATACTCATAATCACAAGAATGTTATATATATGCAGTGATACAAGCTCTGATACAAATTGAAGGGGTGTACAGTAGGTAGAAATACAGGATCAATACCCTAGAAGGGGGGGGGGGTTGAATATAGTATTCCAACTTCTTCTAAACTTGCAAGAAGATTGGTTTCAAAAAGAATTATAATGAGTGAAGAGTGATTCAAGGCCTTGAAATGAGTTTCAAGCCCTTGGAATGAAAATAGTTGAAGTATAAAAAGATAAGTCTATTTCAAGGCCTTGAAATGAGTTTCAAAATCTTGAAATGAAACTATTTTGAATGCTGCAAAAGAACTAAGTATAGAGCTGAAAAGTACATGCAAGAGACACAAGATATATCGAGTTTAGTCCACTTGGACCTACGTCTCTACCTCAGGGATCTTCTCCCTGCAGGATTTTCAACTCAATTCTTAGTAATCAAAGACTAAGTCCTAGATCTCAAGCACGGAGAGATGCCTAACTCTGTTAGAGCTTGTGGTTCGCACCAACCTATATAGTACCTGCTCTAGCTAACTGATTAATTAAATATTGTTTACCTTGAACAATACACGAGAATAAGAACTAGAAGTATTATCAGAATGATATACAAATGAAGTTCAGAATAGAAGAACACTATGCTTGGATTGAGAGAAATGAATCTGCTTCTTTGTTGCTTGTCAATCCCTGAATGTTTTTGAGTGTCTCTGCTAAGTGTCCCATTGTATTACTTCAGCTTTCCCTTTTTTATAGAGCAGTTTGAATTGAAGATCTTCAAGATCTCCTCTTAACAAAACTCCATATTTTGTAGCTTAAACTTTGACTTCTCTAACAGCTTTTCCAACAGATAGTTGCTCAGTAACTTCAAGGATACTGATTTGATCTTGTATAAACACATGTTGGGAAACTTCCAAACACAACAGATTGATCACATTATCAAATCAATACAAATTTTCCTTTCTTGCAAAGCATTAAGTTAGGAAATAGATCATGCAATATAGGAAACATAATCTCATGTGCGAAACTAAGTCAAACGGATGGATTAGATGCAGTTTACAGTGTCAAAATACTTGTCTTTCATCATTAAATATCAACTGATTAAGCACAGGGGTTTAGGAGTTGAATAAAGATCAGAAAACTCCCCCTAAGTTTATGCATATAAGGCATAGTCAGTTTCAAAGCTTTGAAAGCTGTTTCAAGGCCTTGCAATAGAGTAGCTATTTCAAGCCTGTGGAACCGAGTTGAGCTTACATGATGGATTTAATCCTTTTGGTATTGTGTTTTTTGGATTTGACAGGAAACATGACTTAACAAGCGATTTGGATAATGGGCGTGAGCTTCGGAAGCAAGTAAGCGCAAGGAAAGAGACTCAGGAACCAAGAGTTGAATATTAAAGAACACATCTTTAGACCATTTCGTGCGAAATCATTTCGTACGAAATGAAGCCATTCTGCACAAAATGCTCGGGAGTTGGCGCAGAATTTGTGGGGCTAAAATGCATATATCAATACTTGGTCTTCATTACTTCGACCTAGGCAAAAAATAACAGGGGAATAGACTCAATACAGGTGGGAGAGCTAAGGAGAAGTCTTTGGGAGCATCAAGAAGCAAGGAGATAAGCTTGGATCAACACCTTCATCACGTTTTTAGCGTTTGATCTATTTTCTTACTTTCTTTCTTGTAAGAAATTTTGTTGGAAATATACCCTAGAGGCAATCTATTTCTTGTGACATTTATGGATTTAATATTCATTATGTTATTGATATGGAGATATGTTAACATGAATGAAGTCCTTAGAATATAAATGTTATATTCTTAAATATCCCTAGTCCATTATATTAATAGCATACTGGATTGACCCACGACGAGAAGGCTACATACGGGTTATGTAAAGTCACAAGTGCTTCTCGTAGTGACAAAGGTATTGTCATCCTTAGGTTTGAAGTCACTAGATCCTCTAGTTGTGGAATATTGTGTTTTGATATCGTCAAACGCTACACCGTAACTGGGTAGTAATAAATGCGCATTTCGGACACAATAGGAAGCAAGCTTAGAGATGGTAGTGATGTGGATAGAATTTGTCCCTCCCAAATAACGGGAGCAAATATCCATGGGCCACTCGAGGGATGGTTCTTATAAAATGTCTGGCCATACTCAGATAAATCAATATAGGATAGTGATATTATCTGCTTGGATAAGACTATTCCCAGGATAGAGAAACTATGGATTTGATATAGAAGTGCGACTTGTATGTATCGTGTCCAATCCGGATATTGAGACAAAGGGATGAGACAATACTTGCACAAGGTTTGTCAAAGTGATGATGACTATTCCTATTAGTTGGGTGACATGGATGTGTTGCTAGATACCACTCCATGTTAGTAAATTGTTACTACCAACTAAGTAAGTAGTTGGTCGCAACTAGGTGGTTTTAATAAGATTAAACGTCTAGAGGCAACCAATTGGGATTATCCATGAAATCGATAAATAAGGAGTTATTTGCCCAATTGGACCAAGAATTGCGTAAGGATGCAATTGGAATTGTTCCTACCTAAATAACATATTGCGGGTGACTTGCCAAAGCAAGCTCAAAAGAAGTGAAATATGGATCTTGGCCCACTAGAAAATATAATGATATTTTCCGCATTAATATGGAGGGTTATTAATCCGAGAAAAATAGTGTGAGCTATCTTTAATAATTTAAGTCCTTATTAAATATAGTACAACGTCACAATACTTTGCATAATCCTATTGTGTTAAATACCCATGTCATTAAACAAACAAGACGCGACTTTATGTCATTAAGAATGACAAATTGTCTGGAATCTATTTTCTAGACTGGTATAAAATTGAGAATATTTCTCAAATAAAAGAAAAATGTTGTACATCGTAGAACATAAAGTTCTCTTCCTACCCACTACCAAAACACACTAAAAATTAAAGGAAGGAACATCAAAGAATGGTTCTATGGGTGTAACTTTCTTCATGTCAGCTGCAATGAACTCTGATCTTTAGAAGCAAGATGAGAAACATGGAGGCGTAAGATGTGATCATACATTAAAGGAAGCTCTTTCAAAGAGCGAGCTAGACATGAAAGGTTTGAATTATTGCTCTACTTTACGTTTTACCATCTCTTCCTTAGCACTTGTTATAATCTACATGTAATGATGTTCGAACTTTCCAAAGCAATGCGACTTGATTCATCAAGATGTGATGCGACGACACAAATTATTAATGTGTGACTGCTAAAGAAAGAGGTCATACGCAACTAAGATAACTCAATATGATTGAAAAGTTATGGAATGGGTGTTATCTATGATATAGACAAAGAATAAAAGTCATTCACCCAAGTGGACCAAGAATGGCATTGGATGCAATTATAGTTTCGTTCAAAGGTGATTTACTCAATATGATTGAGAATCGCTAAACAGAGCTCTCATAAAGGTCTAAAGGAAACACATGTTAATGGTTAACAACATGGGTAAGGGCAAACGGTTTGCGCCGACACCATGGGAATAAAGAAAGCTTGTTGCTAAAACAAGTTGCGTTAAAGTCCCATATGTAGTGTAGAGGAAGAGCGACTATTCAAAGTACCTGGAAGGAAATAATAAAGGAATTATGAGTTCCAATTTAGGTATTCTTGTTATAGAAGTTAATATATCTATCTCATCTTCATGAGTATATGATACCAGGTGAGGATCTCACGTTTATAGAACTGTGGTGGATCTCAAGAGATGTAGATAATTGGATAAGGAAGAAATAAACATACATGTGGAGCAATGAAGCAAGGGGTTGCTGAATTAGCCGTAGGAAATTATCTCTACCTTTCTGAAATTATTCATTAATTATATAAAGTGATTATGTTCCTGCTATGAGTAGGAGCATTATCATAGTTCGCTGTTTGGACAGAAAGACTCTCTATCATAATGAAGGACAAATGTTGTTCCATTATTCTGATATGCATTATTGTAATACAATTTTGTCTAATGGATTGTATATCCTTGATTATGATAAATTCATCTATAACATTAATACCAAGAGGTTTCCATATGATGATATGAACCTCATTTAACTTTAGCATTAGCGTGTAGGCCACAAGAATAAGAGATACATATCTAGAACTCCATAAAGATGGATTTCTGGAATCGTTTGATTATGAATCATATGAGACATGTAAGACTTATTTATTGGGCAAAGATATGATCTTTTGAGAATCATACATATTGATGTATGTAGGTCGCTAAACACAAATGCTAAAGGTGGTTTTCAGTACTTCATCATATTTACTGATTGCATCAAAGAAATATGGATTTGTGTATCTTATGTAGAAACAAATCAGACTCCTTTGAATATTTCAAGGAATTCAAGAATGAAGTAGAGAGCCACCTTGGAAAAAGTATCATGGCTCTATGATTAGATCGTGGAGGAGAATACTTTAGCCAATAGTTTCAGCATCTAAGGGAGTATGGGATGTGATCCCAACTCACTCTACGTAGAACATCATTATGGAATGACGTGTATGAGAAGAGAAACCAGACCTTTTGGAAACGGTTCGGTCCATGATGTGTCAAACAAAACTTTCAGTTTACTTTTAAGGGCTAATAACTTCTTAATAAGAGTTATCATACGTACACTTCAAATTGTTATTTGTGTACGTTTCGGTGCAAAGTGACGAGATTTGAGCCAAAATATAAAGAAAAAGCACTTTTGGATGTTTTGGAGCTTTAATACACAATCTGGGCGTTTCTTAATGGTTTTGAGTATTATTTTGATAATTTATCACATTTGATCTCCGCGGTAGTGTTCGTGTTGTTGTTTGACAGGAATTACGCGTGCAGGAATAGAGTGGAGAGAAGAAACGAGCTTCGGAATATAAGAAAAGACGAATTTTGCTCGGTTTGGATGTTTTCGCCAAATATTGGGCAATAATTGACAAAAACGAGAAAATGATCCGGAAAACGGGAATTTATCTACATGGATGTAGTTTACATCGCAAAAGGAATCCAAATGTGCAAAAATCACATTTATCGGAATCCGGACAAAAACGTTATGTCAAAAAGGATGCTCAAAGAAATAAAACGCGGCCAAAAGCATCCGGAAATGCCAAACATGCCATTCGAGGAGAATAAATTGATGAATGAAGGGTACCCGGAATTCGAGAATGTTTTATAGCATAAAAGGAGTCTCGAGGTCGAGGAGATACTTAAGGAAGAAAAGGCGCGGGCACGGAATCGAAAAATAGTCGAAAAAGGATGTGTTTGGGTGACCAAGACTTATCTTCGTACGAAAAGGATTTCTTCGTACGAAGAAATTGTACTTAGCCAAATTTTGAGTTGCTGAAAATGTCTTCCCAAAACAGCTTGCAGTACTTATCTGGGAAGGTCTTCCTACGAAGAGAAAAAGTCTTCGTACAAAGACTCTTCCTACGAAGACCTTAGTATGAAGAGAAAAAGTCATCGTAGGATGACTCTTCCTACTAAGAGAAAAGTCTTCCTACGAAGAGAACGCCAGAAATAGCATAATCGTTGGGGCTTTTGTGTAATTATTTGTAATTTGTTCTAAACACTATGGAAACATATTAGAACGGGTTAGGGCATAGTTTTTCAGTATCTTTGAGTTGGAGACAAGTGCTTGGATCTACGGGGAGCTTGGGAGATGCTTTGTTTGATCTTTTCTCTTCACTCTCTCTAGATTTTGGTTTATGATCATGAAACTTTGTATCTTGATCATGTATTGTCGTAGCTAAACCCTCTTTTGCTGGGAATTCTCGTTTGGTAGCTAGGGTTTGATATGAAATTGATGTTTTGGGATTGTGATTCACGTTTTGAACTTAATTAAGCATGTTCTTCTATTATAATGAAAAGTTTATGTTAAATCTCTATCTTTCTTGCGCGTGGCTAACGTAGGATTGATCTTAATTAGGATTCACGCTGTAACTCCGTGATTCTTAGTCGGTAAATTGAACTTTTCACCTAGTTGTATCACTACTTGGTAACTCAGTAGTGTTGATTAGGATCATAAAGTATAACGATGAACGTAATTCATGCTTAAAATTGAATTAGGATTTGTAACTCGGTTTAAATTGATTTTAGACATAGACAATTTGTTTGGTAACTCGGTGAGTTGTGTAGTTCTTTATTAATAATAGAAGATACGTTAGTGTTTCATGAATCAAAACATAACTCATATCATCCTTAGTGATCCTAGAGAGAATTCCCGGTATTTTGCATCTTATTAGTAACGTTATAAATCATTCTTCGTTAATCGTGACCCATTCCACTCGGTTAATTGAGGATATTGTTCTTTTCATTTTAAGTAGCATTAGAAAAACAAACAACGCGTTGTGCCCACAAAAGGTTAAAAAAATCTAATTAATTTACAAGAAGTCTCTTGTGTTCGACAACCCGGTTTTCCGGAATTTATTACTACACCGACAGCTGTACATTGCAGTTGGAGTGTGTCAAGTTTCTGGCGCCGTTGCTGGGGACTTCGGCTAAATTAGTTATAATTCCTAGCGTTAGGGATTTTACTTTTCTGTTTATATCCAATACTCACCTACGTTTTGTGTGTTCTGTTATTTCAGGTTAGATTGTACGCTGCATGTCCTGTTCTAGAGACGAGCCTTTGCATCCAACACTTGAAGACCCGAAATCCCTGTTACGAGCACATCATAGAGACAAGAGGAAATCAAGCTCAGTTACCATGGATTATGATACTAGAGTTGACTTTGAGAGGATCCGCAAAGGTATGGAGGATGTGGAGGCAGCTAGAGCAGCAGATGTAGAGGATGCAGCCAATCGAGCACGAGAAACTGAGTATCTGAGGGATCAAATGGTTGAGATGCAGACAATGATGGATCGCTTGCCCCCCAAATCCACAACCACGTCCTGGTGTGGGGGAACAAGTGGCGAACATCGGTGGGAACAATGGTGGCAATAATGGTGGAAACAACAGACAGAACGTCGAGGCACCGGTTAACAATGCTGAGATTGAAGACCACCCTATGGTTTACTATTTCAGGACTACTCCAGCATGTTACCAACCTACCATAGTTATGCCACTGATCAATGCCGAGCACTTCGAGCTGCGCCAACATATGATCAATATGGTTCGTGATGAATGCGCATTCAACGGAGCTCCAGGAGATGATCCCAACCACCATCTGCTGGTATTTGAGCAAATCACATCAACCTTGCAATTAAGTTGTTACTATTTCCCTTTTCAACGAATTCAACGAGTTCCAGATGAAACAGTTAAGTTGTTACTATTTCCCTTTTCCTTATCTGGAAAAGCCAAGAAACGGCTTATGTAACTGCCAGCTGGGAGCATAGTGACATGGGCGGATTGTTGTCATGAGTTTCTGATGAAGTATTTGCCACCATCCAGAGTCGCTCAGCAGATGGATGAGATTGCCAACTTCACTCAGGGAGAAGATAGCTCATTGGGGGACGCATGGAGGAAGTTCAGCCAAATTCTTCGTAGATGCCCGAATCACAGGGAGCGATGGCACAAGCTCCTCCATTACTTCTACAGTGCATTAGACAAGGAGGCAGCTGACCAGTTGGATATGCTAGCAGGGGGTAACTTAATGGGACTTGGGGCACAGCGAGCTCAGGATCTGCTGAACAACGTGGCCAAGAGAGAGACTACGAGGTATGATACTCGTAGGTATTCGAGACCTGGGAATGCTGCTTTGGTCAACAAAATTGAATCTATGGAGCAGAAGCTTGAATCAATGACCTCAGCCTTTCACGGCATGCTACCTCCATCAAAGGTAAAATCTATGGGTGAGTTACTCGCGGATGAGAATCAGGGATATGGCTCCATTGAAGATGTGAATTACATTGGTCCACCACGACAGCAGTAGTGGACTAACACTTATCATCCCAACAACCGCAATCACCCCAACTTTAGCTACGCCAACCCTAACAGTGGGTTATATGCACCGGGTCATCAGCCAAGTACGTCATACCAGGCACAACAGCAGGCTCCATGACAAGAAGAGCAAGAGACAAACGCGTTATTGAGAAAGTTGATTGCTAATCAAGACAGGATGGGGAGCACGATTGTCTCTATGCAAGCCACAATTATGAGCCACGAGACTCAGATTGGGCAGATTGCCAATCAGAATGCTAAATTTCCACCAGGTATGCTGCCTTCTAATACCATTCCTCCTACTGAGCAGCTCAAAGCTATTACTACTCGCAGTGGCATTACTACTCAGGATCCTCCATATCCGAGCCATGCGAGAGTTGAAGCTACAAAGGCCACAGAGAAGGAATTGGGTGAAGAGGTTCCCAAGGCCGTGAGTCCCCAATCAAAGGACACGATTGAGAAGAAAGAAGAGCCCAAGAACACTCCAAATCCGGCCACTTATGAGCCACGGATACAAATAAAGAAGGATGATAAGGAACACTTTGGAAAATTTCTGAACATATTCAAGCAGCTGCATATAAACATCCCATTAGTTGAAGAACTTTCTCAAATTCCCAAGTTCAAGAAGTTCTTGAAGGAGATCTTATGGGGCAGGAAGAGCATAGACCCTTATGCAATGGTGAAATTGACAGAGACATGTAGTACTGTTATAAAGAGGGACAATCCCAAGATGAGAGATTCAGGCAGTGTCATTCTAGGCTGAAAAACTTGACACGATTTCTTACGTGTATACGCAAGTGCACGGTCGAAGTAATCAAGAGTGAGTATTAAAACTCAGGTTGTCGATCCCACGAGGACAGATAGTAGGTTTATTGTTAATTAGAGATTAAATCTAAAGAGTGTAATTGAAATAAAAGGAAGAAAGTTGTTGATTTGAGAAGTTGTCACCCTCAATCAAGTGACTATATTAAACTAACTAAAAGACAATATTCTTGGATTTTTATAATTAAACAATGGTTTATCAAATATGGAGAGTAACTAGGCGATCTATGGATCACCTAGGGCAGTAGACAATTCCGGATATTGCTTTGAAACATGTAATATTGAATATGCTCTTGATCACGTTTAACTACTTACAATCTTCTATCCATCTCATGTAAGCCTATGCTAGATTCGATAGTCGTCATCTCTCGATCCATAAACTATGTCACCTAACAAGCATTAAGATTAATCCTACGTTTTGATCCAAACCCTAACATTTCGCCTTTCGATCCATCATGATACAGGGTGCTAGCAATCCTAGATTCACAAGCTAATTAATCTTCACTTGTCAGTCCATCAATCTTTCACCAAGTAGATACCCTAGTTCATGACGCTAAAGTAGCATAAAATTAAGAACAAGATTACTAGAGAAGCAAATTCATTATTACTTTAAGCTAAGATAACACGATATGTATTGAAACATCTCATATGATCATTCATATCCTACCAAGCACGTGTCAATAGTGCAAGTTCAATAATCCATCAAACGAGATGAAATTAATCCATCACATGAATCCATAAGCATGAATCAATCAACATATCCAGAAAGCTTGTCTAACAATGCCCTAGGCTCTCCATAGAGCCTAGCAAATAAAACTACTCAAAAAATCTGAAAATAGAAGCTAACAAGTTCATAGTATTGAGAAACGATAGAAAAGATAGGAGGGATAGTCAAACTCGTGACGAAATTCGCGCTCCGGCGATTCCGGCGTCGTGCTCCATGCCCCTCGTGCTCTCTAGCGTTCCTCCCTCTCCCTAGCAGCGTCCTTCTGCGATTTTAGGTCTGAGAATCCGTCCTTTATTTCCTGGGCACGATTTTTAATGAAATTCGACCGAAATTGCACTTCAGCCCCTCTACTTTGTAATTCCCTGACAGAATTATTTGCTGATCTTGTCCGGGCTGTATCTCCCTCTTACGGACTCGTCTTTGGGCCTACCATATATCGTTGGAAAGCTACGAATGTCTACTTTCCAATGCAGCAGGCCTTGCTCCAATATTCTTTGTATATTTTCCTGAGAACCGATAATAGTACAGGCTGGTCAGGAGCAACTCAAGACGCACACGACTCTACACGACTCACGACTATGCAACTACATGATATATAAAATGCAACTCAATTATACACAATGCAATAAAATAAACAACATTTTTTTTCTTTTTCTGAGATTGGGCAACCTCTCTATCACAAACCGAAATCATCAAATCCTCAAAAGCTCACTTTGAAATTTCATGACACGTAGCAAGAAATGATATATGATGATCCTATGCGCAAACTCACTAAGGGGTCCCCAAACATCCACTAAATCAAACCAAGATACGGCACGTCTTTTGACTAGGAGTGTCTAGGCATCTCAAGTCACTAAGTGGTCTTTCTTCGCCAAGTCATTTGAGGTTTTCAGACCCTCTTAGCCGTTATTGCTTTTGAAATGCAAATTATCCCATTGACGGGAGACACAACTCTTGTGTAATACGACTTGACTTTAGTTTCCCTCTTAAGATCTACATTGGATTGAATCCAAATTTTCCGCGCGAACGGAAGCACATTAGGTTGTTTCTCCTTGAAGCAGATTTTTTTTTTTGTTTTTTGTTTTTTGTTTTTTTTCAGATTTTCATTTTTCTTTTCTTTCCTCCTCTATTTTTACAACCGTGCATTAGAGCTTAAGAGTGTGGGCTTTTTAGGATTTTCTCTTGGAGCCACCTTAAGGGATGGTGGTGTACGCTCCTCCGCTTCGCTTAGGCCGAAGACTCGTACCACATGGAACCGACTCTACACGAAGGTCCACCCCAGATTCCAAGAGTCTGCAAGTTTCCACGGGAAACAGATTATTCAACCAACTAGAGACTCAATCCTCCTAGCACACTAAAGAAGTCAAAATTATGCCCATTATCTACTTTTACCATTACCGAATACCCGGGACATTCTGTCGTGAGACTCGCGCACAAGATACTAAAATTAAAGTATTCCTACTACGGTGCTTCCTACTCTCATGAGCTCTTTCACTGGATTCTCTTCGGTTTCTAGGTCTTAAGTTGCCCTTTCTCAAATTTTCAATTTTTATGTTTTTTTTTTTTTTTTTTTTTACTTTTTCTTTTTTTTTTTTTCATTTTCTCATATTTTCCTATACTCTACATGCTTTTGGCCAAATCGACTAACCACACAAATTGGGTAGGGTGACTCAACAATTTAAAAGTGCAAACTATATGCATAACTACAGAAAATCTAACACAATACGACACTATATTAAAACACGACACGGACTACAATTACGACACTGACTCACTATACGACATTCTAATCTAAACGTAACTGGCGATGCAAGACACAGACATGGCTAGCAAATAGTTAAAAATCCCCCCACACTTGAGCACTTCGTTGTCCTCAACGAATTTAGAGATCAACCAAGAAGACTCGCCAATCAAATGTGAGGGGCGGTGATTCTACTCGGGGTAGAGTCATGGCATAAGAAGGTAGTTCAACAAATATAGAGATAAAACGAACTACGTGCACATGACAAGTTGTGTGTACCGAAATTAAGCAAGTACTCATGTATTCCCTAGGATTCTAACTGTAGGGTTTTGATTCATGGATGGGCAAGGGAAACAATAATTAACCATGCAAAATCCTCCAGAGATCACAAGTCAAGAGACATTACGATGGTAAAGGAAGAAATCAATAACACACCTTAGGGTTCTCCTTTGATGACTTCAAACACGAATTGTGTCACGTTCTCTATAGTTGATCCACGCCTACAGTTGATTTCTAGATCTCCCACTCCTTGGTGCTAGCCCGGAAAGAGGAAGAGGAAGAAGAATAACGCAAAACGAGACCAAACCAAGGAGGTTCGGCCTCCTTGGGGCCGACGGGGACGGGTGGCGGCAAAGGGAGGGGCGGCTGCTCCTTCCTTGCTTGTTGCTCTCTCCTTTTGTTCTCTCCCACTGTAGTTATGTTCAATTATGAGCATAAGTTTTGTGAAGAAGGAAGGAAGGTCCTTTATATAGTCCCACAACTCCTTTCCAACTACCTAAAGGACTTATTCTAGTCCTACTAGAATTCAATTTAGTCCCTTCCTTGCAAATTAGTCCTTACTAAGTTTGCAAGGTTTTGCAAAGTGATCCTTCTAATTAATTAATCCAATTAATTAATTCCCAAATCTAGTTCAACTCTATATAGCGTGTGACCCCATAGGTTCTATCTACTTGGTAGAAACTATTTGCTAATATGGAGCGGTTTCTAGCAAAACATCCATTCTAGCCAACTAATAGAATAGTCATCTTGACAACCTTTGTACAAGCAAAACATGGATTCCATATCGGATCTCATGGCTTCTAGCCACTTCTGAGAGTCTGGGCCCTTCATGGCCTCTTCATAGGTCACGAGAAGTCAATACCTCTCGGGATCCTGGCGCACTCTACTAGATCTACGAAGCTCTTGTGTTACCTGAAAAGGTTGCTCCACAACTGTTTGTGGTTCCTGTTCATGTTCCATAATCGGTTCAGTGATTTGTGGTTCTTGAACCTCTTCAAGTTCTACAGTCCTCCCACTTGCTTTTTAGAGACAAACTCTCTTTCTAGAAACACGCCGGTCCGAGCAACAAACACTTTGTTCTCGGTTGGATTGTAGAAGTAGTAACGCTTAGTTTCCTTAGGGTACCCCACAAATTTACACTTATCCGATTTTGGCCCTAGCTTGTCTTATTGTAAACGTTTTACATAGACATCGCAGCCCCAAATCCTCATGAACGACAGTGTGGGATGCCTCCCACTTCCTTGCAAATTATTTCTTTGAACACTTCAAAGGACTAATTTGCAAGGAAGTCATTTGAGGGTCTAGGCATCTCAAGTCACTAAGTGGTCTTTCTTCGGCAAGTCATTTGAGGTTTTCAGACCCTCTTAGCCGTTATTGCTTTGGAAATGCAAATTCCCATTGACGGGAGACACAACTCTTGTGTAATACGACTTGACTTTAGTTTCCCTCTTAAGATCTACATTGGATTGAATCCATATTTTCCGCGCGAACGGAAGCACATTAGGTTGTTTCTCCTTGAAGCAGATTTTTTTTTGTTTTTTGTTTTTTGTTTTTTGTTTTTTTCAGATTTTCATTTTTCTTTTCTTTCCTCCTCTATTTTTACAATCGTGCATTAGAGCTTAAGAGTGTGGGCTTTTTAGGATTTTCTCTTGGAGCCACCTTAAGGGATGGTGGTGTACGCTCCTCGGCTTCGCTTAGGCCGAAGACTCGTACCACATAGAACCGACTCTACACGAAGTTCCACCCCAGATTCCAAGAGTCCACAAGTTTCCACGGGAAACAGATTATTCAACCAACTAGAGACTCAATCCTCCTAGCACACTAAAGAAGTCAAAATTATGCCCATTATCTACTTTTACCATTACCGAATACCCGGGACATTCTGTCGTGAGACTCGCGCACAAGATACTAAAATTAAAGTATTCCTACTACGGTGCTTCCTACTCTCATGAGCTCTTTCACTGGATTCTCTTCGGTTTCTAGGTCTTAAGTTGCCCTTTCTCAAATTTTAAATTTTTATGTTTTTTTTTTTTTTTTTTTTTTTTTACTTTTTCTTCTTTTTTCATTTTCTCATATTTTCCTATACTCTACATGTTTTTGGCCAAATCGACTAACCACACAAATTGGGTAGGGTGACTCAACAATTTAAAAGTGAAAACTATATGCATAACTACAGAAAATCTAACACAATACGACACTATATTAAAACACGACACGGACTAGACACTGACTCACTATACGACATTCTAATCTAAATGTAACTGGCGATGCAAGACACAGACATGGCTAGCAAATAGTTAAAAATCCCCCCACACTTGAGCACTTCGTTGTCCTCAACGAATTTAGAGATCAACCAAGAAGACTCGCCAATCAAATGTGAGGGGCGGTGATTCTACTGGGGGTAGAGTCATGGCATAAGAAGGTAGTTCAACAAATATAGAGATAAAACGAACTACGTGCACATGACAAGTTATGTGTACCGAAATTAAGCAAGTACTCATGTATTCCCTAGGATTCTAACTGTAGGGTTTTGATTCCTGGATGGGCAACGGAAACAATAATTAACCATGCAAAACCCTCCAAGGATCACAAGTCAAGAGACATTACGATGGTAAAGGAAGAAATCAATAACACACCTTAGGGTTCTCCTTTGATGACTTCAAACACGAATTGTGTCACGTTCTCTATAGTTGATCCACGCCTACAGTTGATTTCTAGATCTCCCACTCCTTGGTGCTAGCCCGGAAAGAGGAAGAGGAAGAAGAATAACGCAAAACGAGACCAAACCAAGGAGGTTCGGCCTCCTTGGGGCCGACGGGGACGGGTGGCGGCAAAGGGAGGGGCGGCTGCTCCTTCCTTGCTTGTTGCTCTCTCCTTTTGTTCTCTCCCACTGTAGTTATGTTCAATTATGAGCATAAGTTTTGTGAAGAAGGAAGGAAGGTCCTTTATATAGTCCAACAACTCCTTTCCAACTACCTAAAGGACTTATTCTAGTCCTACTAGAATTCAATTTAGTCCCTTCCTTGCAAATTAGTCCTTACTAAGTTTGCAAGGTTTTGCAAAGTGATCCTTCTAATTAATTAATCCAATTAATTAATTCCCAAATCTAGTTCAACTCTATATAGCGTGTGACCCCATAGGTTCTATCTAGTTGGTGGAAACTATTTGCTAATATGGAGCGGTTTCTAGCAAAACATCCATTCTAGCCAACTAATAGAATAGTCATCTTGACAACCTTTGTACAAGCAGAACATGGATTCCATCTCAAATCTCATGGCTTCTAGCCACTTCTGAGAGTCTGGGCCCTTCATGGCCTCTTCATAGGTTGTAGGCTCATCATCTATGAGCATTGTGTCACCGGAATCGGTCACGAGAAGTCAATACCTCTCGGGTTCCTGGCGCACTCTACTAGATCTACGAAGCTCTTGTGTTACCTGAAAAGGTTGGTCCACAACTGTTTGTGGTTCCTGTTCATGTTCCATAATCGGTTCAGTGATTTGTGGTTCTTGAACCTCTTCAAGTTCTACAGTCCTCCCACTTGCTTTTTTAGAGACAAACTCTCTTTCTAGAAACACGCCGGTCCGAGCAACAAACACTTTGTTCTCGGTGGGATTGTAGAAGTAGTAACCCTTAGTTTCCTTAGGGTACCCCACAAATTTACACTTATCCGATTTTGGCCCTAGCTTGTCTGATTGTAAACGTTTTACATAGACATCGCAGCCCCAAATCCTCATGAACGACAGTGTGGGATGCCTCCCACTTCCTTGCAAATTATTTCTTTGAATACTTCAAAGGACTAATTTGCAAGGAAGTCATTTGAGGGTCTAGGCATCTCAAGTCACTAAGTGGTCTTTCTTCGGCAAGTCATTTGAGGTTTTCAGACCCTCTTAGCCGTTATTGCTTTGGAAATGCAAATTCCCATTGACGGGAGACACAACTCTTGTGTAATACGACTTGACTTTAGTTTCCCCCTTAAGATCTACATTGGATTGAATCCATATTTTCCGCGCGAACGGAAGCACATTAGGTTGTTTCTCCTTGAAGCAGATTTTTTTTTGTTTTTTGTTTTTTGTTTTTTTTTTTTTTCAGATTTTCATTTTTCTTTTCTTTCCTCCTCTATTTTTACAATCGTGCATTAGAGCTTAAGAGTGTGGGCTTTTTAGGATTTTCTCTTGGAGCCACCTTAAGGGATGGTGGTGTACGCTCCTCGGCTTCGCTTAGGCCGAAGACTCGTACCACATAGAACCGACTCTACACGAAGTTCCACCCCAGATTCTAAGAGTCCACAAGTTTCCACGGGAAACAGATTATTCAACCAACTAGAGACTCAATCCTCCTAGCACACTAAAGAAGTCAAAAGTATGCCCATTATCTACTTTTACCATTACCGAATACCCGGGACATCCTGTCGTGAGACTCGCGCACAAGATACTAAAATTAAAGTATTCCTACTATGGTGCTTCCTACTCGCATGAGCTCTTTCACTGGATTCTCTTCGGTTTCTAGGTCTTAAGTTGCCCTTTCTCAAATTTTCAATTTTTTTTTTTTCTTTTTCATTTTTTTTTCATTTTCTCATATTTTCCTATACTCTAGATGCTTTTGGCCAACTCGACTAACCACAAAAATTGGGTAGGGTGACTAAACAATTTAAAAGTGCAAACTATATGCATAACTACACAAATCTAACACAATACGACACTATATTAAAACACGACACGGACTACAATTAAGACACTGACTCACTATACGACATTCTAATCTAAATGTAACTGGCGATGCAAGACACAGACATGGCTAGCAAATAGTTAAAAATCCCCCCACACTTGAGCACTTCGTTGTCCTCAAAAAATTTAGAGATCAACCAAGAAGACTCGCCATTCAAATGTGAGGGGCGGTGATTTTACTCGGGGTATAGTCATGGCACAAGAAGGTAGTTCAACAAATATAGAGATAAAACGAACTACGTGCACATAACAAGTTGTGTGTACCGAAATTAAGCAAGTACTCAAGTATTCCCTATGATTCTAACTATAGGGTTTTGATTCATGGATGCGCAACGGAAACAATAATTAACCATGCAAAATCCTCCAAGGATCACAAGTCAAGAGACATAACGATGGTAAAGGAAGAAATCAATAACACACCTTAGGGTTCTCCTTTGATGACTTCAAACACGAATTGTGTCACGTTCTCTATACTTGATCCACGCGTAGAGTTGATTTCTAGATCTCCCACTCCTTGGTGCTAGCCCGGAAAGAGGAAGAGGAAGAAGAATCACGCAAAACGAGACCAAACCAAGGAGGTTCGGCCTCCTTGGGGCCGACGAGGACGGGCGGCGGCAATGGGAGGGGCGGCGGCTCCTTCCTTGCTTGTTGCTCTCTTCTTTTGTTCTCTCCCACTCTAGTTATGTTCAATTATGAGCATAAGTTTTGGGAAGGAAGGAAGGAAGGTCCTTTATATAGTCCAACAACTCCTTGCCAACTACCTAAAGGACTTATTCTAGTCCTACTAGAATTCAATTTAGTCCCTTCCTTGCAAATTAGTCCTTACTAAGTTTGCAAGGTTTTGCAAAGTGATCCTTCTAATTAATTAATCCAATTAATTAATTCCCAAATCTAGTTCAACTCTATATAACATGTGACCCCATAGGTTCTATCTAGTTGGTAGCAACTATTTGCGAATATGGAGCGGTTTCTAGCAAAACATCCATTCTAGCCAACTAATAGAATAGTCATCTTGACAACCTTTGTACAAGAAAAACATGGATTCCATCTCGGATCTCATGGCTTCTAGCCACTTCTGAGAGTCTGGGCTCTTCATTGCCTCTTCATAGGTTGTAGGCTCATCATCTATGAGCATTGTGTCACCGGAATCGGTCACGAGAAGTCCATACCTCTCGGGTTCCTGGCGCACTCTACTAGATCTACGAAGCTCTTGTGTTACCTGAAAAGGTTGCTCCACAACTTTTTGTGGTTCCTGTTCATGTTCCATAATCGGTTCAGTGATTTGTGGTTCTTGAACCTCTTCAAGTTCTACAGTCCTCCCACTTGCTTTTTTAGAGACAAACTCTCTTTCTAGAAACACGCCGGTCCGAGCAACAAACACTTTGTTCTCGGTTGGATTGTAGAAGTAGTAACCCTTAGTTTCCTTAGGGTACCCCACAAATTTACACTCATCCGATTTTGGCCCTAGCTTGTCTGATTGTAAACGTTTTACATAGACATCGCAGCCCCAAATCACTATTCCAAGCCTCTTGTCCTCCAGATATTTTGGGCAGTTCCTCCTCCAGTGTCCAGGCTGTCTGCAGTAATGAAACTCACCTTAGTCACACCTTTGGCAATGCCACCAACAAGCTTAATGGCAGGTTCCTTGGACTTGGCAACTGACTTGCCTTTGGCCTTGGAGGATGAGGCAAACCTTTTGCCCTTTCCTTTCTGCACCATCATAATGGCCTTGCCCTTACCCTTGTTGATGCTACGTTCAGTCCTCAACATATTGAGTAAATCTGGCAGTGGTTTCACGATCTTGTTCATGTTATAGTTCATGATGAACTGTCCATAACTCTCGGGCAACGATTGCAACACGAGATCGGTTGCCAACTCTTGGCCGACCGGGAACCCTAGTCGGGCAAGATTCTCCAAGTACCCGATCATACGGAGTACATGGGGTCCCACCGGGTTCCCTTATGCCAGATGACACTTGAACAGTGCCTTAGAGACCTCATACCTCTCTACCCTTGCCTGTTCTTGGAAGAGCTGCTTCAGATGTTCGATCATATCGACAGCATTCGTGTTTTCGTTTTGCTTCTGAAGCTCAGAAGTCATGGTGCATAGCATAAGGCAGGCCGCATCATTAGCGTCATCTACACGCTTTTGATACGCCTTTAGGACAGCAGGTGTTTGGTTCTCTGGACCTTATTGCGTACAGTTTCTTCTCTTGCTTGAGAACAATTCTCAAGTTTCTGTACCAATCAAGAAAAGTTGGTTCCAGAGAGCTTGTCCTTCTCAAGGACAGATCGTAGGGAATGTTGTGAACTCGATGAGTTGTTTGCCATTTGGAATTCTACAAAAGGAAAATAGGCAAGTTTTAGTATTTGTGAATTTTTGACTATATTCAATAATGGCTAGTTTATCAAATGTAGCTCCCACTATTTTTCTACGGATTAATAACCCTCAAGATATTAATGCGGAAAATATCCTTATATTTTCTAGTGGGCCAAGATCCATGTTTCATCTCCTTATGAGCTTGCTTTGGCAAGTCACCCATAATTTGACTACTTTAGGTAGGAACAATTCCAATTGCATCCCTTATGCAACTCTTGGTTCAATTGGGTAAATAACTCCTTATTTATCAATCCGTATGGATAATCCCAATTGATTGCCTCTAGGTTTCTTAATCACATTAATTGCCTAGTTGTGTTCAACCTCTTATTTAAACAGTTGCACATTACTAGCTTGTGCCATCGCATTCCATCATTATGAACCAAGTCGCCATGCTTTGGCACGCACGAACTTGATAAATAATGATGATAATGAGTGTTTAAATAACAAGAAGTCAAGAACACAATATTTGAATTTTGAGGGATTTTTAAATTCAATTTTAATTGTTTTGTTGATCAATATCAACTAATCTATCTATTTGAGTTAGGGCACAACTCCAAATAATAGATCCGGGTTGTCTAATTATCTTATTATCCTAATTGCATGCATCATCCATACACCAACCACACAATAATAAGACAATAAAGTAAACAACCACAAAAACAAAAATAAACGTGATGTGGATATGGCCTTTTCTAGACTAAGATAATTCTAAGCCAATGGAATTATCTATGAACCCTAAAAGCAAATACATCTCCATGCGTCTTGATCTTTTGGTCCATCCTTCATAGTCTTGTGGAATGCTCCATGCTCCATCTTTTGTGGCTCCATTTGGCTTTGGGCTTCTTTTCTTCAATCTTGGCTAACAATCTACTTTATCTAGCACTAGCTAACTTCTATATTAAATAAAATAAATCTCACAAGTAGAGAAAAAAAATGGCACGCAGGCCATAAAACCCTAATTAATTATTACAATTAATTGATCAGCTCGCAGGCCGTAAAACCAAACCACAAAATTAAACATCCACATCAAACCACATCCTAAGGCCATATCCAATCACCATGCGAATTGCACATAAACAGTTAAAATCCAATTTTAACGCGCTTGGTCAATTTTAATTGATTTTAGGATTTCTAGGGTTAAAACGGTCCATGGGCCCAACAATCAAATTGCCCGGGCCCAAAAAGGTGAACCGCAAGGCCCTAGGGCCGGCCCGGCCCATAACCCACGCGGCTAGGCCGCGGGCTAGGGCCGCCCGGCCCCTAGGGCGGCCAAAACTTGGGCGGCAAGCAAGAGGGGCGGTCCCCTAGGGGGCCGAACCTCCTATAGGGAGTTGTTTCCAAAACAACTCCCTTGCTTGGTGCCCCAGTTTGGTTGTTTCCTTGTTTTGGAAGAACTCATTCTTCCCCAAGGATGCCCAAACCCTAGATCTAAGATCCTAAAATTTCTCAAACTCACCAATTCATGCATCCAATGCAAAAATTAGATCTTGTTATGATAGATTATTGATAAATTGCATCCCATGCTTGATTTGTCTTGTTTTACGCGATAAACATTCAATTTAAGGTGTAAAACAACTAAACGTAACACATAAACCACGTTTATGCTCTACGACCTGTGGCTCTGATACCACTGTACGTTTTGATTCATGGATGCGCAACGGAAACAATAATTAACCATGCAAAACCCTCCAAGGATCACAAGTCAAGAGACATAACGATGGTAAAGGAAGAAATCAATAACACACCTTAGGGTTCTCCTTTGATGACTTCAAACGCGAATTGTGTCACGTTCTCTATAGTTGCTCCACGCCTAGAGTTGATTTCTAGATCTCCCACTCCTTGGTTCTAGCTCGGAAAGAGGAAGAGGAAGAAGAATCACGCAAAACGAGACCCAAAAGGAGGGCTCTCGGCCTCCTTGTGGCCGACGGGATGGGCGGCGAACAAAGGGGCGGTCGGCTCCTTTGCTTGTTGCTCTCTCTCCTTCTTTTGTTCTCTCCCACTCTTGTTATGTTCAATAATGAGCATAAGTTATGTGAAAAGGAAGGAAGGAAGGAAGGTCCTTTATATAGTCCAACAATTCCTTCCCAACTACCTAAATGACTTATTCTAGTCCTACTAGAATTCAATTTAGTCCCTTCCTTGCAAATTAGTCCCTACTAAGTTTGCAAGGTTTTGCAAAGTGATCCTTCTAATTAATTAATCCAATTAATTAATTCCCAAATCTAGTTCAACTCTATATAGCGTGCGACCCCATAGGTTCTATCTAGTTGGTAGAAACTATTTGCTAATATGGAGCGGTTTCTAGCAAAACATCCATTCTAGCCAACTAATAGAATAGTCATCTTGACAACCTTTGTACAAGTAATTGTGTTTGTCTCTATATCCGGATTGGACACGAGACATACAAGTCACACTCGTATATCCAATCCATAGTTTCTCGATCCATTGGAATAGCCTTATTCGTGCAAATAACATCAATATCCCATATTGATTTATTTGAGTCTGGCCAGACATTCTATAAGCACTATCCCTCGAGTGGCCTAGGATATTTGCTCCCGTTATGTGGGAGGGACAAATTCTATCTACGTCCACTACGATCTCTAAGCTTGCTTCTTATTGTATCCAGTACACGCCTTTATAACTACCCAGTTACAGTGTTGCGTTTGACGCTACCAAAATCACAATAATCCACAACTAGAATATCTAGTGACTTCAAGTCTAAGGATGACAATACCATTGCACCGCGAGAAGCGCTTGTGACTCAACATAACGTGTATGTAGCCTTCTCGGAGATGGGTCAATCCAGTGCGTCATTACCCTTAATGCACACCTATGTGTTGGATCATGATATCTCCATATCAATCCAACCCCATACTAGTCTATAGATGATTTTCCCATTAATCATTATACTGGACTAGGGATATTTAAGATAAACAACACAATTGTAAAACTAAGGACTTCATTATATTAAGTATCCAATAAATAATAAATGAATTTCTAGCCACAAATAAATTCATACTAAACTAGATTGCCTCTAGGGCATCTATTCCAACACTAACAGCTAATCTCAGCGGCGACTAAGCACCGTGACAAAGTAGTCAAAATAAAATCCTAGAGCAAGTACGATTTGCCTAAAAGGTAAGTAAAGAGAGGGAAAAGAAACTCACAACCAACAAGGTCGGGGACGAAATTCGATATGTGCTGACTGAGATAGCAAGAACAATCCCCAAGCAAACATTGTGCGCACCAATGCAAGCTCCCTTGCGGTCGAGTGTGCAGAACACACCGGGGTCGATTGATCATGTTGCTGCTGACGAAAAGAGAACGAAGAATCCCAGAACTCGTTATGTGAGTTCCCTTGCGGTCGAGTGCGAAAGTAGCACACCGGGTAGATTGCTTCGTCAAATTCCTCCAATCTTTAATCCATCATGCCGCTTCTAAAGTATTCATTGTTTAATCATATGGTTGAACTTAGAGATTAGGATGAATCATGTTTTTCTGTCAGTAGCACCACATAGACTTTACAGTTAACACAACAAGTTGTAATCGAAATCACACCAAGGCATCCTCGTGCTCAAACCCGCAAACATCCAGGTACCCAGTAAGCAACCCATCATCTGTTAAATTGAAAAAGGCATACCAGTGTCATCCCATAATACCTAGTCAATCTGATAAACTTAGAACTTGCAGATATCCAAATTAAGCATGAAATTTCAGTCCAGAAGAGTTGTCAATCTTCACTGGCAATCGTACAAGCACTGATCTGCAGAAGCAGAGAAGAAAATTCCCCTGAAGAGCACCCCATCTATTTAAAGATCTTTGAACCAAATGGAGAAGACATTGTGTCTGTTTCATATGAACAGCTGTGGGTTGGGGATTGTGGTTTTCTTCTTTGCTGGGTTTACAACTCGACGGAAAAAAAGAGAGGATTGAGATACGATTCCCAAAATTGATGACAAACTGGAGAGGGGGAAACCTGATGTTGAAATTAGCTTCGAATTCCTGTAATTAGGTGATGAAGGTGACTGATTCGGGCCAAAACAGAGCAGCAGCGGTGGTTCAGTGGTCGATTGAAAGATGGTGATAGTGGTTCGGGTGGAGGTCGGCGATGAAGGAGGGATCTCTGTTTACTGCGTTTTGTGACTGTGATTGTGGGTCTTGGTTCGATTGGAGAAGAGGGCGGGTCGGTTGATTGAGAGAGAGAGGCGGTGCTGGGTTTAATTGGGGTTCTGATTCGACGGGAGAACAGGGGATGTAGCAGCGGCGATTCGTTGGTGGTCCAAAGGGCGGCTGCTTTGTGGTGCGAGGGTTGCGGTGTGTACAGAGAATTTGGAGGTGGGTCTTGGTCGTAGGTTACGTCGGTATTTTTGGAGGGTTGCGATTGGGTAATAGGCCACTGGTGGCTGCGGTGATGGCTCCGGTTTGGTGACGAGTGCAGAGATTCAATTGGAGAGGAGCACTGTTGATGGCGGCGGTTTCTCATGGGGGGTTGCGATGGTGATCTCCGAGGCCTTTCAGAAGCTGCAATCGAGGAGGAAAGACAGGTTCTGCAGCAAAATTCCTTTTGCAGCAAATTTTTTTTTAGAAGCTGCGAGGGGGTTTATTGCGTTGCAACACTGGGCAGCTAAGTGACTTTTTTAGATAATCAAGAATATTACAATTACCTCCCCTGATCTTCAACAACATTAGACGGGTTCTTTAATGACGTTTCCAACACTTATGAAATCAGCACTTACCAGCACTGCAGCTCGGAAACCAGTTTTTCAAGCAATTTTTTCTTTTTCCACCACTTTTTCTCGATCTTTCTCTTCTCAATTCAACGAGAACAAGATATCATAAAAATTGCGAATCTCAACAACGACGAACAAGTGTTGCAAAAGCGAATTTTCTCCCAAATTTTTTTCTTCTTCTTCCAATTCATGAGAACCGACATGACAATGAGTTCAAAATAAAGTCAAGTGTCCCATGCCGTGAGAAGAGATTGATGTCATCTTTGATCATCTTTTCAATCTGCAATATTTTCATAGATGTTTCAAGCCGCAAATCATAAAGTAAGAAAGTTTGAGTACCTTCATCTACTTCCTTTGAAACGCCCGAATCATCAACAAATTCAATCTCGACATCTTTTGCATCTTCAATGAGCTCAAATGTGAGAGGCTCAAAAAAATTTGTAACCGGAAATTCAAGATCATCAATATTAATTCTGTGAAGGATGACGTCAATCTCACCAAAAAGTTCATCATGCTTGATCCCCATACTTGACACAAGCAATAAGTCGATGTTTGGACAACATAGGATACACTATGGCTCATCATGATCTTCATCGGGGTTCGACAAAATTGGAGCACATTCTTCTTTAGGATGGAGAGTGACCCGAGTATAAAGTTCTTCAAGTCTTGCTTTAAATTTTGTCCCGTCCAACCCCGTTCTTATTGCACTCTGTTTCAATTCTTCGATTCCCTTATGCAGTGCTCCAAACAATTGCTGAAGCAAGTATTGGAGACCATACATCATGCTTTTGCTGGCATAATATTCTGCAATATCTCCTTCAGGGTAGAATCCATCCTCGCGATCAATCTGTTGCGCTAAACAGACACAACGTCCTTCGTTATTATCCCCCATGCTTAGCAAAATTCCAGCAAACCAAATATCTCAAAAAAATGTCGTGAGGTAATAAGAATGAATAATAACAATAAAAAAAATAAAAACTCTCTAACTAATCTCTAATTAGCAAATAAACCGCTGTCCTCGGCAACGGCGCCAAAAACTTGACACGATTTCTTACATGTATACGCAAGTGCACGGTCGAAGTAATAAAGAGTGAGTATTAAAACTCAGGTTGTCGATCCCACGAGGACAGATAGTAGGTTTATTGTTAATTAGAGATTAAATCTAAAGAGTGTAATTGAAATGAAAGGAAGAAAGTTGTTGATTTGAGAAGTTGTCACCCTCAATCAAGTGACTATATTAAACTAACTAAAAGACAATATTTTTGGATTTTCATAATTAAACAACGGTTTATCAATTATGGAGAGTAACTAGGCGATCTATGGATCACCTAGGGCAGTAGACAATTCCGGATATTGCTTTGAAACATGTAATATTGAATATTCTCTTGATCACGTTTAACTACTTACAATCTTCTATCGATCTCATGTAAGCCTATGCTAGATTCAATAGTCGTCATCTGTCGATCCATAAACTATGTCAACTAACAAGCATTTAGATTAATCCTACGTTTTGATGCAAACCCTAACATTTGGCCTTTCGGTCCATCATGATAAAGGGTTGCTAGAAATCCTAGATTCACAAGCTAATTAATCTTCACGTCATTCCATCGATCTTTCAGCAAGTAGATACCCTAGTTCATGACGCTAAGGTAGCATAAAATTAAGAACAAGATTACTAGAAGAAGCAAATTCATTATTACTTTAAGATAAGATAACACGATATGTATTGAAACATCTCATATGATCATTCATATCCTACCAAGCACGTGTCAATAGTGCAAGTTCAATAATCCATCAAACGAGATAAAATCAATCCATCACATGAATCCATAAGCATGAATCAATCAACATATCCGGAAAGCTTGTCTAACAAAGCCCTAGGCTCTCCATAGAGCCTAGCAAATAAAACTACTCAAAAAATCAAAAAATCAAAAATAACAAGTTCATAGTATTGAGAAACGATAGAAAAGATAGGAGGGATAGTCAAACTCGTGACGAAATTCGCGCTCCGGCGATTCTGGCGTCGTGCTCCATGCCCCTCGTGCTCTCTAGCGTTCCACCCTCTCCCTAGCAGCGTCCTTCTGTGTTTTTAGGTCTGAGAATCCGTCCTTTATTGCCTGGGCACGATTTTTAATGAAATCTGGCCAAAATTGCACTTCAGCCCCTCTACTTTGTAATTCCCTGACAGAATTATTTGCTGATCTGGCGCGGGCTGTATCTCCCTCTTACGGACTCGTATTTGAGCCTACTATATATCTTTGGAAATCTACGAATGTCTACTTTCTAATGCCACAGGCCTTGGTCCAAAATTATTTATATATTTTCCTTAGCATCGAAAATAGTACAGGCTGGTCAGGAGTGACTTTTTCAACTTTTCTTCCTTTTTGCGTTTTCTTTTCTCCTCTTCATCTAGCTCCAATCCAAGCATATCCAAGACTCTCATAAGCTCCATTGCACCTATTTTACCTGAGATACACAATACTAAACAACCCGTGCAATTATCATAGCAAATATGAGAGAAAACATGCGCAAATAAGCTAGAAACACAACTTTTCACTCTTAGGCTTATAAATTGTCAAATTCACATATTTGTGCAAATATAACATATAAATCATGTGAAATAAGCCTATTACAAGTAATATGGAAGTATAAAAATAACTCCTAAAATAGATTTATTAGCTGCACTCTTAGAGGTGGATATCACACACATGGACTCTGCGACCTGGGCGCGAGTATCAATCTCATGCCACTGTCCCTATTAGAGAGATTGGGCATTGGCGCGCCAACTCCGGCGAAGATGGGTCTGCAATTGGCAGACAATTCTGTTATTACAGATAAGGGGTGATTGAGAACTGGCTCATGAAAGTGGGTGCGTTTGTCTTTCCAGCCGACTTTGCGATAGTGGACATCAAGGATGATCGCGATGTTCCACTCATCTCTGGAAGACCGCTTTTGAAGACAATGCGCACTAATGTGGATCTAGAGACTGAGGAGTTGACTATCAAAGCTCTAGATTCATCACTCGTGTTCAAAGCATTTGTTCCGGACAAGGGGAAGAACAAGTTGGCTATGATAAAGTTCAGAGAAGATAGTGTGGATCATTCTCTTGGGTTACTGACAGTGTTGCAGCCTGATCCACCCGAATCTGAAAAGAAGCCGAATATGGTGTGTGTGCATGATGTGGTGCAAATTATCAGGAACAAGAAATTGAAGGAGGAGGCACGTCGTGCTAGACCTCCTTAACATTTGATGTAACTGGGTCGGGTCGTCGACCTTAAATTACACGGCGCTTGTTTGGAGGCAACCCACCTACTTATTGAATTATTTTAGGGAGTTAGTTTTTAATACAGTTGCGTGTGTTTTGTTTATTTATGTTGGAGAGATGAGAGAGAGAGGGGGGGCTAACATTTGTTTCCAAGTGACATATTTGAGCAGATTATGGGAGAATCTACCCCGATGTTCCATGGCACACATGACCGTCATAGGGAATCGTGCATGCGAGTTGGGGATTCTTCAGACATGGATTTTAGCAGAGGAGGCAGTCGACCCCAGTGTGCGAGAAAAATATGACCGTTGGGAGCATGGTGGCGTCACTACTGTGCTTGGGGAGTCCTTAGCGCGATTTCGTCCCCACCCTTGAGGTGGTTGTGAGTATCTTTTTCTTTTTCTGAATTTTAAAGTGTTTATTTTATTTAGTATATGTCATGCTCCATCTCATCTACTGGCATACACATTGATTGTTGAGTCTTCATGCATACTCTCTAAATTCGTTGAGGACAACGAAGCATTCAGTGTGGGGGTGATTTATCTGTTTACTAGCCATGTGTCTTGCATAGCCAGTTACATGTAGGATGTGTTTAGATTGTATTGTGAGTTAGTAAAATGGTTTATGTTATGTTTTTACTTATATTGTCGTATTGTGTAGGATAGATTGATATCTGTTTGCATTTTTAAATAACTGTGTATACCCACCAACAGATTAAATTGTGTAGAGTCAAATTTTTTCGAGTCAAAGCCTTGCATATAGAGTTAGGATCTTATTAAAAAACTAAAAAAAAAATAAGAAAATTAAAAATTTGAGAAAAGGCAATTGAGAAAAGCTTAGACTTAGCTGATTTAGTGAGAGTGAAAACGTTAGGCATATGGTGTGAATTTTGACCGAGAGTGACAATTTCAGTTCCCCCTAGTAAGTATAGAGTGAATCTCATTACGGGAATGCCTATCTATTTTTTTTTAAACTATAATTAAATTTTAAAAGCTAAAGTGTGTGTTATTTTTCTCTTAAAAGAGTTGAGCTTGGTGTTTGCTAAACAAGCCGAACATTCATGTTGTCTGTCTTAGGTAGTCGCCAGCCCGCCTCGTATTGGCACACAGAACAGCTGTGCGAGGATGTGTATTAGGGCACTCACTTTATAGATCTTACCTTGTAGGACCACTAGTATACCCTAATTGATCCTTGGATTCATTGTTAGCCTCTATGACCTAGGGAGACGATTCTTGGCCTCATATATCGTTTAGAATAACCTTTCTAGAGCTTCGCGAGGGAGGAGTAGTTGAGGGGGTTTAGTTGAGGGAGTGCTTCATTACATATTCTTGTGAGTTCTGCAAATTGCATATGCTTCATTGGATATCTACGAGGGGATGCGAGGGTGAGTGAGTTGGTTTGCACACTAAGGTGTGGCGGTGTTCCATGTCATTACATCGTGGACACAATAGTGGAGAGCCTAAGTGTGTGACGTCTAATCCGCACAAAAAGGGGGTTGGTTGTACTTTATTGGTGGCATGTGCTAGGTACCGGATTTTTATCATCTTGGTGTAGGAGGTTCGGTTGGATTAGGCACTTGACATACCTTATTTGACTACTTGAGAGGGGATGTGACTACATTCTAGTGTGGGGGTGTTGACATTTGACTACGGACATAGAGATTGTGGATTTGGCCACCCCCATACATGCTTTTACGAAGTTTGCGGTTGTGTTGGCATTGTTTGATTCTTGAAGGAGCATCACTCGTATATTATATTGATATTTGATCGAGAGAAAAAGAAAAATATATATAGAAAAGAAAAAATAAAAAAATGAAAGAAGAAAAAAAAAATAGAGAAAAAAAGGAGAGGAATAAAGAAAGAATAAAGTTGTGCTTATTGAAAATCGAGTGGTGAAAGTTCTTAGTTCCGGATTGAAGACATAGATGAGTTTTGCACATTATTTGCTTTGATGGCCACGGCATTGACATGGTACCGGGGTTTGAGGGGATTGAGGGCCGGAGTCGGTGAGATTCAGGTTGTGGATTCCTATCATCAGGGTGAGTGTGTGTGAGTTGCAGGTTTTAATGTGAGAATGTGACGCTTTAGGACTTATTAATTCATGATTATCCTTCTGTCTCTAAGCCTCAACATTCTAAACCGTTAGCGGAATAGGAGCTCGGACTATGAACGTGGCTTAGCCTTGGTTAGCCTCTTATTTTTATCAGCACACATGAAGAGGTAGGTTGTTCTTTACAGTACAGTTAAGCTTTCTATAAACTATGGGGAATTACTTGCTGTCGAGTTTAGTTGTAGCTCACACCTCCTGCCTAACTTTTTCATCACTGCATGAGCACCTAGTCTATGTGTATTGAAATTGCCTGATCTCACAAAATAAAAGAATTTAAAAGTTTTTATGTGTTTAAGATCGAGTCTAGATTTGCATTTGCATCATATTGCGGCATTCGTAGTTTCTTGAGTCATGTTAGAGTCGTTTGAGTCTAGTTGGCTAGTAGACAGTTAGATGCAGTAGATGAGACTTTGTTCCGGACTCGCAAATAGCAAGTTTGGGGGTATTTGATAACATCTTAATAATATTTATCATACGTACACTTTACATTGTTATTTGTGTACGTTTCGGTGCAAAGTGACGAGATTTGAGCCAAATTAAAAGAAAAACACTTTTGGATGTTTTTGAGCTTTAATGCACAATCCGGGCGTTTCTTAATGGTTTTGAGTATGATTTTGATAATTTATCACAATTGATCTCCGCGTTGGTGTTCGTGTTGTTGCTTGACAGGAATTACGCGTGCGGGAATCAAGTGGAGAGAAGAAACGAGCTTCGGAATATAAGAAAAGACGAATTTGGCGCGTTTTGGATGTTTTCGCCAAATATTGGGCAATAATTGAGAAAAACGAGAAATGATCCGGAAACGGGAATTTCTCTACATGGATGAAGTCTACATCGCAAAAGGAATTCAAAGGTTCAAAAATCACATTTATTGGAGCCCAGACGAAAAATTTATGTCAGAGAGGATGCTAAAAGAGATAAAACCCGGCCAAAAGCATCCGGAAATGACAAACACACCTTTCGAGGAGCTAAATTGATGAATGAAGGGTTCCCCAGAATTTAGGAATGTTTTATAGCATAAAAGGAGTCTCGAGGTCGAGGAGATACTTAAGGAAGCAAAGGCGCGGGCAAGGAATCAAAAAATAATCGAAAAAGGATGTTTTTGGGTGACCCAGACTTCTCTTCGTACGAAGAGAATTGTCTTCGTATGAAGAGATTATACTTAGCCAAATTTTGAGTTGCTGAAAATGTCTTTCCAAAACAGCTTGCAGTACTTATCTGGGAAGGTCTTCCTACGAAGAGAAAAAGTCTTCATACAAAGACTCTTCATACGAAGACCTTAGTATGAAGAGAAAAGTCTTCGTACGAAGACTCTTCCTACGAAGAGAAAAGTCTTCCTACGAAGAGAACGCTAGAAATAGCAGATTCGTTGGTGCTTTTATGTAATTACTTGTAACTTGTTCTAAACACTATGGAAACATATTAGAACGCGTTTTGGCATAGTTTTTCAGTATCTTTGAGTTGGAGACAAGTGCTTGGACCTACGGGGAGCTTCGGAGACGCTTTGTTTGATCTTTTCTCTTCCCTCTCTCTAGTTTTTGGTTTATGATCATGAAACTTTGTATCTTGATCATGTATTGTCGTAGCTAAACCCTCTTTTGCTTGGAATTCTCGTTTGGTAGCTAGTGTTTGATATGAACTTGATGTTTTGGGATTGTGATTCACGTTTTGAACTTAATTAAGCATGTTCTTCTATTATTATGAAAAGTTTATGTTAAATCTATATCTTTCTTGCGCATAGCTAACGTAGGATTGATCTTAATTAGGATTCACGCGGTAACTCCGTGATTCTTAGTCTGTAAATTGAAGTTTTCACCTAGTTGTATCACTACTTGGTAACTCGGTAGTGTTGATTAGGATCATAAAGTAGAATAATGAACGTAATGCATGCTTAAAATTGAATTAGGCTTGGTAACTCGGTTTAAATTGATTTTAGACATAGACAACCTGTTTGGTAACTCGGTGAGTTGTGTAGTGCTTGATTACTAATAGAAGATATGTTAGTGTTTCATGAATCAAAACATAACTCATATCATCCTTAGTGATCCTAGAGAGAATTCCCGGTATTTTGCATCTTATTAGTAACGTTATAAATCATTCTTCGTTAATCGTGACCCATTCCACTCGGTTAATTGAGGATATTGTTCTTTTCATTTCAAGTAGCATTAGACCAACAAACAACGCGCTGTGCCCACAAACGATTAAAAAATTCTAATTAATTTACAAGAAGTCTCTTAGGTTCGACAACCCAGTTCTCCAGAATTTATTACTACACCGACAGCTGTACACTTGCAGTTGGAGCGTGTCAGGGGCCATGTTCTAATTGCAACAAATTTCTCCCTTAACCTTGTTCCATCTATATTAATTATGAAAAACACCATATGAAATATGGATTAGGAAGTTTCCTAGTATGTCGTTCATAAAGAATTTGGGTTATGAAGTTTATGTAAATAGTTTACAAATAAACTTGAACTCAAGTCGGATAAATGTACTATGTGGAATATCCTGAGGAAACAAAGGATATTATCTCTACTATCCAGTCGAGAAAAATTATTTGTTGCTAGAACTGCTGTGTTTCTAGATAGAGATTGTCTCTAACAGAAATATAGGGAGGACAGTAGAACTTGAAGGAGTTCAAGAGCCACAACAGACCATTGATCGTTTTGATGGAACATGAGCAAGATCACAAGGTGTTGTGGAGCAACCTACTCAAGTAACACAAGAAGCTCGTAGGTTAAATGTGTCAAGGAGCTAGAGAAATATGGATTTCGCATAGCCCATTGATGTGTTGCTCATGGAGATGAGCCTACAACCTGTGAAGAGACCACGAGTGGGCCATACTCTCAGAAATGGCCTGGAGCCTTGAAATACGATATTGAATTCATGAATACCAACAAAGTATGGATTTTGGTGGAACCACCTGAAAGGGTAGGACCCATAGGGTGCAAGTGGGTTATGAGGAAACCAACATGGATGGTAATATGATTACTTTTAAGGGACAATTGGTGGCTAAGGGTTTTTTGTGAGTTCATAGTATGGACTATGATGAAATCTTTTCCCTAGTTGTAATGCTTAAATCCATTAACATCTTGCTTGCAGAAATCTGTCTACGAATTGAGTCAAGCTTCTCGGTTGGAATCTTCGATTAATGATGAAATCAAATGGTTTTATTGCAACAACAAAGAAGATGAAGCTTGTGTTTACAAGAAGGTTAGTGGGAGCATAGTTATATTTCTGGTCTTGTATGTGGAAACATACTAATCATTGGGAATAATGTCTCTACTCTGCAATCTGTTAAAAAATGGCTAGAGAATTTATTTTCAATGATAGGTTTGGCGAAACAAACTATAAAGATCTATGGAGATATATCAAGATAGTTGTTCAGCTTTAGTCATGGTACATATATTGACAAGATGTTAAAATGGTTCAACGTGCAAGAATATGGATTCTTACCCATGTCACATGGAATTAGTCTTTCGAAGACTAATTGTCCTTCCAGTTAGATTGAGAAAGGACCGTATGAATAAGATTCACTAGATACGCCATGATATGTACTAGACCAGATATGTGGCATGAGCATGACATAAAGATAATAGTCCATCCGGGTGAGTGTCACCAGATAATTATCAAGATTATCCTTAAGTAATTGAAAAGAACTAAAGGATGAATTATTGATATATGAAGGATATGAATGGTTCCCTGTAAGGGGTTACATTGATGCAAACTTACAATCTAACAAAGAAGATTTCAGTTTGTAGTCAAGTTTTATGTTTTGCACTAGTGGGAGGCACTGTGAGCTGGAAAGGTTTCAGGAAAAAATTCAGTTGCCGATTCTATCACAGAGAACTGATTATATTAATGCATAAGATGCACATACTCAGAATATTCAATATTAATTGATTTTCGATAGAGGAGTGTGAATTTGTGCAAAGTACCAGCAATGTGTCTCGACTACCATGCCCCTTGCGCATTGTAAGCATGGAGGGCCGCGCTAGATCAATAAGCATATGATGCAGGAGATTGAATCTAGTGAAAGTGGGAGACTGTTGGAAATATGCCATAGAGGCAATCTATTTCTTGTGACATTTATGGATTTACTATTCATTATGTTATCCATACGGAGATATGTTAACATGAAATAAGTCCTTAGAATATAAATTTTATATTCCTAAATATCCCTAGTCCATTAATATTGATTAACAGTACAATGAACTATAGACTAGTATGGGGTTGGATTGATATGGAGATATCACGATCCAACACATGGGTATGCATTAGGAGTAATAGCATACTGGATTGACCCACGAAGAGAAAGCTACATACGGGTTATGTAAAGTCACAAGTGCTTCTCGTAGTGACAGCGGTATTGTCGTCCTTAGACTTGAACTCACTAGATCATCTAGTTGTGGACTATTGTGTTTTGATATCGTTAACTGCTACACCGTAACAGGATATTAATAAAGGCGTATTTCAGATAAAATAGGAAGCAAGCTTAGAGATGGTAGTGATGTAGATAGAATTTGTCCCTCCCACATAATGAGAGCAAATATCCATGGGCCACTCGAGGGATGGTTCTTACAAAATGTCTGGCTAGACTCAGATAAATCAATATAGGATATTGATTTTATCTGCTTGGATAAGACTATTCCCAGGATCGAGAAAGTATGGATTGGATATAAGAGTGTGACTTGTATGTCTCCTTTCCAATCCGGATATAAAGACAAAGGGATGAGACAATACTTGCACAAGGTTTTTCAAAGTGATGACTATTCCTATTAGTTGGGTGGCATGGATGTGTTGCTAGATACCACTCCATGTTAGTAAATTGTTACTACCAACTAAGTAGAAACATATGGGTTCACACTCCATATGGATCAAACTAGACTTGGGAATTAATTAATATGATTAATTGAACAGAATGATCAAAACGCAACCACTTGCAAACTTAGTAGGACTAATTTTCAAGATGGACTAATCCTTTTATAAACATGGTTAGGATTTGCCAAGGTGGACTAATCCATGTATAGACATGATTAGGATATGTAAGATGGGCTAATCTATTTATAGACATGATTAGGACTAGTTTTCAACTAATCCATGTGAGGACGTGATTAAGGGATGGGCTAATATGTAGTTAACAAGGAGTTGTTGGACTATATATATGAGAACTCCTAGCTTATTCTCTACAAGAGTGTCATAATTGTTATAACAGTAGGAGAGGAAAAACACAGAGACAGAGCAAGACAAGGTCTAGGACGAAACCTAGACCCCATCCGCCGCTCTACCCGTCGGCCAAAGAGGAAGAGGCCGAACCTCTTCTTTGGTCTCCGTTGTGTGATTCTTCTACTTACTTTTTCCAGCTATTGCTAGCACACGACATGGAGGAATCTAGAGCTTGATCCTAGTAGTGGACTAGCCATAGAGACGTGAATACTTTTTCACGAGCGAAGTCATCACAGGAGACAAAAAAGGTAAATTGTTACTCGGACCTTCACTATCATTATGATGTCTCTTCCTGTGATCCTTGGTGGGTCTTGTGCGGATCTTATTTGTTTAATTACGCTGCGTAATCTTTTACAAAACCCAACAATATTATAACACTTTTTTCATTTTTAATGAGTAGCTAAACTCATACCTAGACATCTATGGAGGGCCTAGGGTTTATGTTTTGATGGATTTTCCAAATTCTTATGAACTTTCATACTTAGGGTTTATCGCTTGAATGAATATTTATGTGGTTTAATCATATTGAGATTTTTCATTCACATGCTAGAGTCACAATTTATGATGAAAGTTTTATTTCTAGTTCAAGTAGTAAACCTGGCTTAAAGATAATTCTTGCTAGCTAATCATTTGTATGCTACGCTTAGTTCTTAGAAAGGTAGGAGTCATGACCCGAACTTGTTAATTAACTAGTGAGTGTGTGAAAACAACTCTACCCTGGTTGGGATGAGTATAAAAGTTCATTCTAGAATCAATGAGACTGAGAGGTGAGTTGAGTGGGAGTGGCTGGAAGAGGGTAGATTTGGTAGGAGATTGTGAGGTGTTTGTATGGTGGTGGTCTGAAAAGACATCATTTCTTGCATTATCATTAGTCTACTAGAACGTAGTGTTAGCTAGAGTGACCTAAGAGGGACGTGATGCTGCCTGTGTGTAGAGCGACAAGAGCCCGATAGGTGATTGTTAGTCCTATTACCCATCTTAGCTAAGCATTGAATTAACGTGTTAGAACATTGAATCCGGAACCATTAAACTACCCCAGGTGATCTATAGATTTCCTAGCTTTCCCCATCTTGATACAATCAAAGTACTTTTTTGAGTTGTTTAATCATTTTTGCTAGTCACTTGATTGAGGGTGACAACACTCACATCAACAAATCTTTCTCACCGGCTACTTAGTAGCTTAGATTTAACTGTTAACTCTTAGAATAGTAAACACCTTCCCTTGGATTCGATAACTTGGAGTCCTAAATACTGCACTGTATTACTTGACCGAATACTTGCACAATACGCATAATATAGACACGTCAGCTACAGGAGCAAATGTCTCCTCATAGTCAATACCTTCTTCTTCATTGTAGCCCTGAGTCACAAGTCTGGCTTTTTTTCTTATTACCTTGCCATTTTCATCCAACTTGTTTTCGAACACCCACATAGTTCCAATCAGAGACTTGTTTTTCGGAGCAGGAACGAAATTCCACACTTTTTTCCTCTCAAACTCATTCAACTCACTTTTCAAAACTATAATCCAGTCCGCTTCTTGTAATGCCCCTTCCACATTTTTTAGGTTCTACAAGAGAAACAAAGGCATTAAAAGCACACAAATTCTTTAATTGAGATATAGTCTTTGTACCAGTAAATGGATCAGAAATGATGTTTTGCACTAGATGGGATGATGAATTTCCAAACTTTTTCCTTTGAGTCCATGGTTCTGGTTCTCCAGGAAGCTTTTCAAGGCCTTGAGAAGTTAATGAAGTGGTTGAACCACTCTGTGTTCTTTGAGATCATGTTTAAGGCTTTGAGAACCGCTTTGGCTTTGAAAATTCTTTATGTGTTCGTGCAAGCCAGTCATACTATCATTCTCTGTATGAGCTTCATCATCTGACTCATGCTTGTTCAAATTCAAATCGGCAAAACCTTCACTCAAGGAACCATCATTGCTTTCATAAAAAATAACATGAATATTTTCCTCAACAACTTTGGTTTTTTAATTAAGAACTATATAGGCTTTGCTTGTCAAAGAGTGACCCAGGAAAATGCCTTCATCACTTCTAGCATCAAAATTACCAAGATTGTCTTTTCCATTGTTATGAAAAAAGCAAGTGCAGCCAAAGGTTTAAAATATGAAATATTTGGATTTCTGCCTTTAAAAAGTTCATAGGGGGTTTTCTCCAAAATAGGTCTGATCAAGCACCTATTTAAAATATAGTTGGCAGTTTAACAGCTTCTGCTGAGAAATACTTTGGCAAATGGTTTTCCAAAAGCATTGTCCTAGACATGTCCTCAAGAGTTCTGTTTTTCCTTTCTACTACTCCATTATGTTGAGGAGTTCTAGGTGTTGAAAAATTGTGAGAAATTTCATGCTTTGCACAGAACAAATCAAACTCTAGTTGATCAAACTCTCTACCACGATCGCTCCTAATAGAAGCAACATGTAGGTTTTTTACAGTTTGTAACTCTTTACGAAGCTTTGAAAATTCAGACAGAGCTTCAGAATTTTCTCTTAAAAACATAACCCAAGTAAATATAAGAAAGTCATCAATAACAACCAGCATTTACTGCTTAACGTATGGAGTTTTAACTCTCATAGGACTACAAAAGTTCATATGAGGCAGTTCAATAGGTCTAGAAGTAATTACAAAGTTATTTGGCTTAGAAGAGCTCCTTATCTGGTTACCTTGTGCACAAGCTTTGCATACATGTTCATCCTTGAATTTTATGGATGGAAATTCTCAGAATAAGTATTTAGACACCAGTTTATTCAGAGTATGCATGCTGATATGCGCAAGCTTTATGTGCCAATGTTTTGAATCCTCTTTCATGGCTTTGAGACATTTCAAACTTTTACCTGCTACATTGTTAGTATGCAAAGAATAAACATTGTTTGACCTAGGAGCTGGGAGGATGCAATCACCAGATTTTTCATCTTTCATCACACATTTCTCCTTGTCAAATATTACCTTGTTGCCTTTGTCACAATGTTGAGAAAGACTAAGTAAAAATTAATCTTAAAACCATAAACTAAATAAACATCAGAAATAGAATATGCTGATTCATTACCAATTTTACCAATGCTAATAATGTTTTACTTCCATTTTTCACCAAGTGTGATTGTTCCTCCAAATTGTTCTTCTGGTTAAGTAAACAAAGAACTCTTACCACTAATGTGTCTGGAACAACCACTGTCCATAATCCACTTTTGATCTTTTTTCTTGGTGACAACCTCAATGTGTTTGTCTGAGCTTTCCTTCTCATCATGCTCAGCCATGAGACACAAGTTCGCTTGATCCTCTTCTGAATCTGAGTCACTTAGGGATTCAGAATCACTCCAGGATGCAACATTGGAATTCTTTCTTTTTTCTTCTTCCTTCTTTGGATAATGCCTGTTCTTCTTATGACGACAATCCCTGACTAAATGATCTGCATTACCACATTCAAAAAAGTTTGGTCTTTTTGGTTTATTTGAGTAGAAGGAGGACTTACCTTTGTATTCCTTGCTGCTTGATGATCTAGATCTCCTCTGCTATATGCCTTGTTTCCAAAGTTTTTCTTCATTTTGAGGATTCTTGTCAAGGCTTTGGAAATCAATGCAAAATGATTTTCATCATCTTCCTCCTTTTCAAAGGTTTGAATCTGCTTACTCTCTTTAGCTTTGAGTGCCAGATTCTTAACACTTTTAGAGAGTTCTCCATCCACTTCATTCATGGAACTTCATGAGTTAGAAGCTTTCCCTGCAAGTCATCCAGTTGAAGAGTACATAAATCTTGATCCTCTTCAACTGTTGTTTTCTTTGGTTCCCATTTGGATTTTGGATATCTTCTCAGTATCTCCTAACTTTTTCTTCGTTTGAGAATCACTTTCCTAAATATTACAGGTTGTTGACTATATTAGTGAACCTCTTCACCTGTCCTTGATTGATTCATCTACATTTATCTTGAATAGCTCACATTGCCTCGGGAAAATGTTAATCTTCGTCTGCTTGACTTGGCTGGTTCCTTCCAATGTCACCACCAATTTGTCCGGATTTCTTTTCACTCTTTCAAGTAGAAATCCAGTTAAACTCATCTTCATTCATAGCACAATAAAGTTAAATCATGGCTCTATAATTCTTAGAAACCTTTTCTAATTCAGTAGCAGAAAGAGAGTCTTCAGAATTAGGAATTTCAATCCCCTCGGTTTCTTTGTAGAAAGTATGAGGTCCATTCTGAATGATAGACCATAGCTCCATGTCTTGATCTATGATGAGCATCTTCATCAGAGATCTCCATTGCACAAAGGTTGTCTCCACAAAACAAAGTAGGTCTGTTTGCTGCTCTTCCTTGTGAGAAACCACCTTCACCTAGATTACTCATGATCACAGGATTGTTAGATCTGAACAGTGATACAAGGTCTCATACCAATTGAAGTGTGTAAGTAGGTAGATAAACTGGTTCAAATATACTCTAGAAGGGGGGGCGAATAGAGTATGGCAATTTTTTCCAAAATAGTGGTTTTAATAGTAAACAGGAAGGTTTAGAGGTTTTTCAAAGCTTTGAAACCAGTTTCAAAGCTTTGAACTTAAAAAGACAGTTTAAATGCCTATGAGATTTTCAAAGCTTTGAAACGCCTTTCAAAGCTTTGAACTTGTCCTTTGTTGAAATAGTTTTGTAAGCAAGTACAGAACTGAAATGCAATGAGCAGGACACAAGCATTTGTTACGAAGTTCGGCCTCTAAAAGGCCTACTCTCCGCATGAGGGATTTGATCCTTCTAGGATTTAAACAAGTTATTATTTATCACTAGTTAAGCCATATATATATCAGGCCTAATAGAATTTCCTTACTCTTATACCAGCATGTGGTTCATTGCTAACCTATCTAGTACAGCTTCAACTACTTACCTTGAACAACTCAAGTAGAACAGAATATAGAATATTTAGGAATCCTAATGGATAAACAGTTTAAGCACAGATAAAAGAACACTGTGAAGATAGTGAAGCTGAAAACCTTTGAAGTGTTCTTCTAAGATTGGAATGGATTAAATAATCTGAACTGATCTCCTTCCTTGATACTCTCTCAATCCGAATGATTTTCTCTGTGTGTCTCTGTTGTTAGTCTCTCTGTTTTCTGTCTTTAGCCTCAGCTTGATTTGAATTTACAGGCTTGCTGCAACAGTCACAAAGTTTTTTGCTACTAGAATCCCTAAAAATCCTCAACTGATTCTGCTTCTCAACAACTATATTTTAACGGATATAATCTTAATTTTCTCCACTGAATTTAAGCAAAATTTGCACCTACAAGCTTGAGACAAGTCCTGATCAAATTCCATAAATTCAGCAAAGATTTAGGGTGGGTTTGGTGTGGACTTTTGTGGGGATTTTAATCCATAATCATCTTTTTTGGATTTTTTGTGAAGGTTGGTATTAACTTTTTTGAGTGGATTTTGGATTTTCAAGTTTCAGTGTAAATTTGGTGGAAGAAAAAAGTTGGGTTTGAGTGGATTTTTTGTGTCTTTTTTTCCTCATATCATGAAAATGACAATAATGTCCCACTAAACAACAAAACTATCACATCACTGACTTTCAATAACAAGACAGCAAAGGGTGTAATTGTAACTTTTACTAAACAACAAAACTGTCACATCACTGACTTTTTCACAGCACAAACTTTTTTTACCGAACCCACACATCTTTTTTCTTGAGCTTTTGTGTCACGGAATTTGTTCACATCATCTTAAAAGGCAACCTTAAATCCAAAAAGTCCACACCAAACCCACCCTTAGTGACCTATTTGGTACTCCTGCATTCTGGAATATCTGGCTAAGAACTCTGAACCTTTTCAAAGCTTTGAAAAGCTTTTTAAAGCTTTGAACTATGGCTATTTCCTAGAAAACAAAGTTAGAACAAAAACTAAATAACATAAAGCATATTCCGAGTATAAGCACTGTTTAGTAATCCTGCATTCAGACAGTTAACCAATTTCCCTACAAAACAGATTTTAAGCAAGCATAGAGAAACTTTCTTTCATCACACAATAAGTCAAAGTCTAAAAATCAAGAGATAAACTCCCCCTCAATTCAAACTTATCCTCTTAAGATTTTCCAAACTTTGAAACCAATTTCAAAGCTTTGAAACAAGAATCTGACTTAACACTGTATAAACCCTTCTTAAATTGTCTTATAAATTCATAAGATTTGCATTTCAAAACACAACCTATGGACTCTATCATGATACTCAGACCCCCGCGAGAAGTCTTTTAGTTCCAAACTGTTGTTGATGATAAATTATATTACAAGTGGTATGTGTAAAATCACTTGATATGTTTTAATACACATGTACCTTTTACATTTGTGCTCTCTCTAGAGCCTCTCCCCCACTGCTCCTCGAGCCGTCTTCCCCATATTGTTACAAGCCTTCTACTCCTCCAATCTCTTCCACTCTCTCACCAACTGTTGCTATTCTCCATACCTCTCGGTGGATCGTCAGCCAATAGCTGCCGAAGATTTTTTGCATTGATTAGTTTATTTGTTTATTTATCACACTATCCCTAATCTCCTCCCTACCTCTAATCTCTCATCATCACGGTCTAGTGTCTACTAACATGATCTCCTTGCAGGTTTTCAAGATCTCAGGAGGACGTTTTCTCTAGTGTAACACTCCTCCTATCTGCAGAAGCTGCAGTCATCATCTCAAATTCTCTACATGCATTGGCCTATCTCTCTCTTTGCCTCTCGTTTTATTTGTTTATGATCTAATTGTTTCACTATATTTTGCAGGACCCTAGTCATCTAGTTCCATTCAGCACCTTACCTAGCAGTGCCTTCTCTCCCCCTTTCTTCTCTCCAATTATCTGCTTTTGAGTTCAATTCCCCTAACCACTATGTCCAAACCCTAGCAATTTGATACTAACAGCCCCTCATCAAACGATTCCATGGAGGAAAGAATTGACGAAAGGGGCTCTGTGCTCCCCATTAATCCCTCTAGAGCCTTCACTTTCAGGGAGATTCTGAAAAATACGTTGATTGCGAAGTTCCTGTGAAAGAACTCTTTGTCACCTGCAGTCATGCAAAAGGCCATTAGCAAAGCTTGGAAAACTTTTGGTTCGGTATGGATTGAAAAAAAGAATGATTTTTACCTCTTCCATTTTCAAAACCCAAAAGACGAAGAGTTTTTTCTCAATGAATCTCTGATTTCTATGCATGGCCTCTCACTGGTTTTCAAAGAACGAAAGAATAATCAAGCCCTATCAGAGATTGACTTCACAAAAGCAGATATTTGGTTTCAAGTCCCTAATATTTCATTTGAAGGTTTTGATTTTGAAACAGCAGAAAGAATGGGAAATTTGGCTGGGGATCTTGTGGTAGTAGACTGGTCTTTTAATAGAGTCCGAAGCATGCAAGGGTTAAGGATTAAGTCTAGGGTGGCTCTAGATCAGTCTCTAACACCAGGTGTTTATGTCAATGTCCCCGGGGAAGATGAGTTAAAATGGGTGTTTTTCAGTTACGAAAGAGTTTTCAAATTTGTTATAGATGTGGATATATAGGACATGATAATAGGCATGGCAATACTAACCTTGTGGCGGTCTTGGAGAAGCTAGAAGCTCGTTATCTGCAATCTCATCATCTCTCTGCCTACCCCTTCCATTTCAACCCTCAACGCAAGATGTTTACACACCTGCTAAAATTTCACTCAAAACATGGCCCTTTCCGCACCATCAAGCTTGATTCAAGTGTGAAACCTATCTATACTTTTCAAGAACTCTCTGTCTCTCACGATCCAAACCAAGCCCCCCCTGCCACCACAAAAGCCATCTGCTGAACACTCCTCCTCCTCCAATGACTCTGCAAGTTTCTTTACCCCCCCCCCCTTCCAACCCAGAACCCACAACCTCCAATCAAACCTCACTTATGGATGCCACCTCTGCTTTTATAAGAAACTACTTCCCCAACATTCGGAATTTAATTCAACAATCCCAAACGCTTCTTATTCCTCTGCAGCACCCTTCCTCTTCTCTACCAATACATGCACACGTTCCGGAGGCAGTTATGAAAGATTCCCACTAACAGCCAACTCAACCGTCTCCATTGAATGTTGGTTCAGGTTCCCACTCTCTGCCAACTCAACCGTCTCCAATGAATGTTGGTGCAGTTCCAGAAAACCCTTTCAATAGGGACATGCATTCAAACTTTGAAATGGGAGACACTTTACTTCAGGAACTGAAAAACCTCCCCCCTATCACCACTATAAATAATTAAAACCAATCTCCAAAACCCCTTTTCCAGCAGTTGCCCTCTCAATCGCTCTCTTGTCCCAACCCTCCCCATCTTCCAACAAACACATCTCAAATGAGGCAACTACCCACCACTTATAAAATGCTCTCCTCCCGTTCTGGCTTCTCCATCAAAGCCCCTGAATTTACTCCCTCAAACACTTCAGAGGCAGACATTGATAGGGACCAAAGAAACCAAGATTTGGTTGATATTGATAAGATACTCAAAGAAGTTGGCCCTTCAATACCAAAAAAGAGCAGAGGGAAAAGAGGTGAGAGCAAAAAGGAGATGGGTGTTGTGCAGAAAAAGGAGATCAAGAAGAACTTGGGAAAAGGAAAAGAGAAGATTAACAACAAGCCAAGAGGTGCTCTGCAAATCCCAGCACTGAAGAAGTGGTAAAGAAGAGGGAAGTTCCTGTGGTTCCTGTGGCTGATCACAAGGGGAAAGGCAAAAAGCAGAAAACCACGTCCAAATTGGAGGCTCAGAAAGATACCTTACAGTGTTTTCATAATATTATGCAATCTCTAAATTTCAACCCCTTTTCAGATCAATTTTTCAAGTTCAAGTTCAAAAAACGATTAAGGTCATTTAGTGAAAATGTTTCAAACGATTTGCATGTCAACAAGAAACTGAAATCTGGGTTTAGGGTGGTTGTCCCTCAACAACCCCCAAGAGAGCCATGAATATCATTAGCTGGAATTGCAGAGGCTTAGGGCAGGACTCTGCAATTCATGAAGTTTTCTCCTTGACCCGAAAATTTAAACATGTTATTCTTTTTCAATCTGAAACTAAACAAAAACATTTCTTTATTCAAAGGAAATTTCGTAAACTGGGATTTGATAAACACTGTTTTGTTGATCCCATAGGATCTAGTGGTGGTCTTTGGTGTGCATGGCACTCCTCTCTTCTTTCTGCCTCTTTGAATTGGTCTTCGGAAAATTTATTACTTCTTGAAATCTCAAATTCAAACTCTTCTCTCCCCTCTTGGTTCTTAGGTCTAGTGTATGGTAATCCGAATTATGATCATCGTCTTCAGGTCTGGAATCTCTTTGATTCCATCCTCCCTGTTAATATTCCCATGGTGTTAATAGGAGATTTTAATCAGGTTCTCTTTAATCACGAAAAAACGGGACCTTGTGCTTCTAATATCAGGGGTTCTGATTCCCTTCTTAATTTTCTTAACAAATGGGCTTTGTTTGAAGTTAGAAATGTTGGACCCTGGTTTACTTGGACTAACAACAGATTAAGTAGTTCACCCACTTTTGAGAGACTTGACAGAGCCTGGTGTAATGTTAGTCTAATTAACTCTTTCCCTGAGCTTACTATTCATAACCTAGGCATTGGCTCTTCTGACCACTCTCCTATGGTTTTGAAATTCTCCCCACCTCCTATCCGTTGTTTCCCTCCTAGACGTTTTGAAATTTGGTGGCTGAATGCCTCTGATTCTAAGGAGCTTCTGAAATACATTTGGAGCCTCCCCATTCCAGGATCTCCCTGCTTTAGAGTAGCCAAGCTTCTTCAAATCACTCTTAAAGCTTTTAGAGCCTGGGCCTCTTCTAGACCCTCACTTCAAAATCAGATTAATAGTGTTAAACTTCAATTAGCCTCTCAACAAGCTCTCCTCCCTGATCCCCACGCAGCTTCCTCTTTTATTAACATGCACAGGAAACTGCAGGATCTTCTTACCCAAGAGGAAATTTACTGGGCTCATAGAGCTAGGTGTAAATGGCTCAAGGAGGGAAATAAAAATACGAAATTTTTCCTTGCTTACACCAAAATCAAAAAAACTTTTAATGGGATTTGGAATATTCAGCTACCTGATGGTACCTTTGTCCATGATCACAATGAAATAATGAAGTTGTTCCTTGAGCACTTCCAAACCATTTACTCTGAACCCTCACCCGGTCTAGTTGATCTCTCAGCCCAAAATGATAATCTGTTCTCTTTCTCCCTTCTCTTCAACATTACTAAATTTCTATCTCCTGAACAACAAGTTCTTCTTTCTAAACCATTCACTGCGCAAGAAGTCTCCCAAGCAGTCTTTGAAATGGCTCCTTTAAAAGCTCCAGGTCCAGATGGATTCCAACCTGCCTTTTTTCAAAAAAATTGGACTCTAATCTCTACCACCATCACGACATCAGTTCTCTCTTTTCTCAACTCGGGGCACTTGCTCTTAGAGTTGGAGACTACAGACCTATAAGTCTGTGTAATGTCTTCTATAGAATAATTGCTAAATTTTTGGCTAATAGGCTAAAGAAAGTTCTTCCATCTCTTATCTCTATTCACCAGAATGGTTTTATTCCTCAAAGGATAATACAAGATAACATTTTCATTGGCCAAGATCTTGTTCATACTATTCACAAAGTAAAGGGAAATAATCAAGCTATGTTAGGAGCCCTGAAACTGGACATCTCCAAAGCTTTTGACCACATTAGATGGGACTTTCTTGAGCATGTCATGGTGCAAATGCACTTCCCTACCCATCTTACTAAACTTATTATGCAATGTATTACTACTGTATCATATTCCATCATTCTAAATGGCTCCCAATCTAAGTTTTTCAAACCTAATAGAGGCCTAAGGCAAGGAGACCCTCTCTCCCCCTTCCTTTTTTCTCTATGCGCTGAAGTCCTTTCCAGCTCACTGACAGCTGTTGAAGAGGATGGCTTAATGCAAGGCATCCCCTTTTCCAGAAACCAAACTATTTCCCATCTTCAGTTTGCTGATGATACCCTTCTCTTCTTCAAAGTAAATCCACAAACTAGTGTTAACATTAGGCACATTCTTGACCTCTATTCTTCTCAATCAGGGCAGTCTATCAACCTAGATAAATCTTCTATGGTCTTTAGTCCCAACTGTTCCCCTTCAGATAAAGATCACTTCCTCAACTCCTTAGGCCTTACTCCTAGTGACTGCATAGGAAAGTATTTAGGCATCTCTCTTGACAATAAAGGAACTAATAAGGTAATTTTCAAAAACACCATAGCCAAAGTAATTAATAAATGTGCTAGCTGGCAAGGTCTTCTGCTTAACCCCTTAGGAAGAGCCACACTGATTAAATCTGTTCTTAACAGTTATCTTGTTTACCCCATGTCCATCTGTCTCTTCCCCAAGAAAGACTGCAACACCATCAAAACTGACTTCTCTAAATTCTATTGGTCAGGGGACTGCAATAAAAAGCGCATTCATTGGCTCTCTTGGGATTTTCTATGTAATAAACCCAAGAATGGGGGACTGGGTTTTAAAAATTTACAATGTTTTAACAACGCTCTTCTTGCTAAAAGTAGTTGGAGAATCCTCAAGGATCACAACTCTCTTTTTACAAAATACTTTTCTGCTAAATACTGCAAAAGGAAAACTTTCTTGAGCCTCAATCCTGCTACATCTTCCTCCTGTGCTTGGAAAAGTATCTGCAAAGGTAGAAGCACTCTCAGCCTTGGACTGCAGTGGAAGATTGCTAATGGAAATTCCATAGAGTTGTGTGCGGATGGTTGGATTAAAGATGTTCCAGGGGCCTCCATTAAGGAATGTTTAAGTGAAACAGACCCTCATAGCACGCTCACTCAGGTTGGCCAGTTAATTGATCAGCAACACAGATTGTGGAAAACCAGTCTACTCACCAATATCTTTCCCAACTGGTTAAGAGATAAAATAACTGGTACACCTCTAGAGAACTCTGAGAGCACAGATACCCCATACTGGAGAGCCTCCTCCACTGGAATCTTTTCTGTTAAATCAGCTTATTTCCTTCAAAACTATAATAACTCTTCCCCCCTATCTGTAGCTGCCAACATCCATTTCAACCCCCTAACTCTTAACTACAACTGGAAAAGGCTTTGGTCTTCAGGTCTGCCATCAAATCTTACTCATCTCTTCTGGAGAATTTGTACTAACTCTTTGCCTTGTCTCTCTAATATTAGGTCTAGGATTAATTCCTCCCGCCCTTTCTGTCTTTACTGCTCCAATTAAATTGAAGATTCTAATCACATCTTTCTCCACTGTATTAAGGCTCGAGAGCTTTGGGGCAGAGTCCCTCTTCCCCCTTTTCAAAAGCCAACACATTACCCTGGTAGTGTTAGTAAGTGGTTAATGAGATGATTAAGTAAGAAAAAGAAGCTCCAAAAAAATAATAACTGGCATTGGATCCCAGCTATCTTCTGGATACTATGGATTACCAGAAAATAAGAGATTATTTGAGCACCAAAATACTCCAATTAACGATATGTATCACCAGGTAGAGGCACTTGCAAATTTTCTATTACTCTCTTGAATAATTTGTGAGTTTATTTTAATCCAGTTAATGAAGGATGGGTAGAAGTTGAAGTCAAGAAAGGAAGACCAGAATGGTTGCCAGGTCAAGTGCAGTTTTATCCTCAAGCGATGGTGGAAGTTTCTCAAGCGGTTCCTCTTGCTGTCTAGCCTCCTGTCCAAGGATCATTTGCTTTCAAGAATTCCTTTGCTGCTGAAGTTTCTCTTAAGGCCTCCCCTGGTGGAGTAGGAAGCTCTGCTGTGCCAGACGTCATCCACTCCCATGATGCTTCAAGTGTTAGTGCCCCTGGAGCTGCTTCTGGAAGTGAGCTACCTCCCATCCCAGATGATGACCTCATGTCAGCAGTCATTCCCTTCATTGATGCCTGAGGAGAGTTGGTTCCAAGTTGATTGATCTCAAGATTTCAAGTTATGTTATGTGGCTGATTTCAAAACTGTGAAAGTTTGTGATTCATGTCTTCGTGTGTCTTCTTGCTATGTTGCTACTCTAGTCTATCTGTCTGTCTTTTGGGATCTCCTCATGATCCTTATGGTAGTTCTGCTAGATGACCATTGCTAGACTCTTTCAGCTAGCTTTGGTCTCATGTTTTCATGTGCTTGTTTTGTGGGTTTTTTCATGATCTAGTATTAGTAAGTAGCGCTAATGTTGGTACGTCCTGTTAGTACTTGTCATTAGTATCTATCATTTTGTAATTATCGTTTGCTTTTTCACCATGATATCAATGAAGTTCTACTTTATCCGCAAAAAAAAATCACTTTTCCTTACATCGAAGTTTTATTAGACTATTCTATCTATTGTGATTATCATTTTAGGTTTTGAACTTTTTCAAGGAAATAAATTTTGGTGTTGTTAACAAGTTTTTTTTCCCTTATCTCTTCTATACAAGATGTATATTACATGCCTATGTCCTGAAAAAGTACCCAAAAAATAAGGAAAAATAGACATAGTATTGCAATAAATTATTTGGAGATACAACAACGAAACTGCTTACAAGACTTCAAACTTATAATTTCACCTTCAATTTGATTAATTTGTGATTATAATGATATCACGTGCCATGGCGCGGGTAATCACTAGTAGATTAAGAGAATCAAAGCTTCCAAATTCTGTCCATCTGTGAGCCATATGTTCTTTGCTAATGACTACAATCTTTTGTGAACGTACCATGACTGATTGTTTTACTTGTGCTATTAATGCAGTATTGATTATGTATTAGAGTGCTTCATGTCTATCCATAAACCGGGACAAATCGTTACTAATGTTCCGCTGAAGAACTACATTCACTTCTATATGGTATCTCATCTCGAGTAATGCTATATGTCCCAAATCATGTGTACTAAATACATCCCAAATAGTTCATGTTAATAACATGGTCCCACCACTATCAAAGTTCATGTTATTGACATTGTTGAATATTGTCCCTAGGAGCTGCTGATATGAAGCAGTCAAAGTTTGTTAACTTTTGTCCTAGTCTTTTGCTGATTTTTAGGAATATTTTAGTTCCTCAACAGCAGCATATTTTGGTGCTATTTTTTATGTTTTTTGTTATGCTTTTTCCTGTATAAATAAGTCCATTGATGATCAATGAAAATATCTCACAGTTTATGCCCAAAACATACTATCTGTTATCTTTTTCTTTATGCTCTCTCCATAAAAAAAACTAACAATGTGGTATCAGAGCATCCAGATCTTTAGAGACCTGTGAGGTTGTGAGAGCAACCACTGCCCTAAAAAAAATCTTCTTCTCCTTTGTCAAAACAAAAAAACCTCAAACCAGTTCAGAATGAGTTCAGAAGCTTCATCAAATGCAAGAGCACTACCAAATTTTGATGCGACGAACTATGAAACGTGGGCTGTCCGCATGGAAGCCTATCTTGATGCAAATGAAGCAGTAGAGACAGAATCCAAATGTCCAACAAGAAGATGAGTTATTTTAACTCCACTCAAAGTTCATAACCATACCCATGACCCATATCCCATAACCATAACCATAACCATAACAATATTCCTGCCAATGACTCATGCTATATGTCTTATGTCTACTTTTATTTTTCAAATAAAATTTAGCAGCTCTAGAGACAAGAGGGATTGTTGAATATTGTCCCTAAGAGCTGCTGATATGAAGCAGTCAAAGTTTGTTAACTTTTGTCCTAGACTTTTGCTGATTTTTAGGAATATTTTAGTTCCTCAACAGCAGCATATTTTGTTGCTATTTTTATGTTTTTTTATGCTTTTTCCTGTATAAATAAGTCCATTGATAATCTATGAAAATATCTCACAGTTTATGCCCAAAACATACTATATGTTATCTTTTTCTTTATGCTCTCTCCATAAAAAACCTACAGACATGAATTATTTAGGATGCATTTGGGACACAGGATTTGGGACATATAACATTACTCATCTTAAGAGACTTTAAAGACATCTACTATTGGGGTCTTCCCTATCTTATTGGCAGGTCTATGTCTTAAGTCAGTTCTTGCTGATATGCCATCATATCACATGTCCTTTTTCTTAATTCTCAAACAAAATTGTAAAGCAATTTCTAATATAATAGCAAAACTTTTGTTGGGAAACAACTAGATGGATCAAAAGAAAATTCATTGGACACAATGGAGGCATTTGTGTAAAAGCAGAACAGATGGGGTTTGGTTTTAAGGATTTGCATAATTTCGATCCGCCTATTTTGGAAAAGTAAACTTGGTGATGGTTCAATGGGCAGAATTCCTTACTGTAGTATTCTTTAAGTTTTTTTCACAACAGTTCCATCTGACCGACAAAGACCCCTAGTGGTTGTCTTAGGTCTGGAGAAGTCTCATGGCTGGAAAAGAAATCATCAGAAATGGCTCTAGGTGAGGAGTGGGAAATGGTTGTAATATGAGGATTTTGGATGATCCTCGGAAATTAAAGTTTAAGCTGAAGCTTTCCAAGAAATGATCGGGCATTTCAGAGCGTATGGTGGATGTCATCCCTAATAGCCCCAGAAGGCAGTGGTGAAGTTACACGAGTACACACTTTATAACCCAAAGCAAGCTGTTTGGTTGAAGGAGATGAAGCCCAGGCTAGCAATGCATTGGTTTTTTGAAGGGAGATTTCAATTAGTTCACAGATGCAGCAGTGGATATTCAGAGGTGTAAAGGATGTGATACTGCTATATACATGAACAAGAATGGAGTCATTTCTGGGAAAAGGCAATGCCAGTGGTGTAGTTGTTCATCTAATTCTTAAAAGTCCAGGCAATTAGAGATGCCACTCTCTTAGTAAGGAATCGTGGCAATTCGAGGATTACAATGTAGTAGTACTCCGATTGCGAAGTGGCTATTACGGATTTGTAGTCTTCTCATGTCGAAATGTATAACACAAGATAGCTGCAATGGTTGCGCATTGTATCAACTTATCTTGCAAATTTGACCTTTGAATTTTATTCCCAGTATCTGGAACTATCTGGCACATGAAGCTGCCAAATTTTCCTTATCCTTGTCAGAAATTGTTCTGCATTTGTATATCTGCTTTTGAGCTATTGGCTCCATCAATGAACTGATGAAAGCTACAGTTCTTTGTTTTAAAGAAAAAATGAGGGATCTTTTCAACACAATTTACTGTGGAGTGTGTGCTAATAAATGATCATTTCTAAGCAAGAACCCTGAGATGGTTGGGTAATGGATGTGCTCAATTGCTCATTATCAATATAGAAAACCCATAATTTCTGAAATAATTGGTTGTCAAACATAAAATCATGCAATCAAGAACCATGTATGAGAAACATAAATTTGAATCCCTAAAAAGTGAGATTCTGAATTCAACCAGTACACATAGCATTACTCCTTTGAATGTCAACTACTACTACTATTTCTTACTCTGCATCAATTTCAATACAGGGTCAAAATCTCAGAGACTTCTTGCTCTGTTTCCCAGTACTCCCAGAAAAAAACATAAAGCAAAATGAGTAATCTGTTCTTTCTCTCTACAGAATGTTGCACCTTGTGCTCAATGAAGCACAGAAAACAACACACATATGTTCCAAGAATGTGGTTCTCCTGAAGATGCTCAGCTCTGTGCCCTCTGCTTGTGCATCTGCATCTGCATCTTCTTCTGCTTCTGCATCTCCTCCTCCTCTCTCCTCTCTTTCCCTCTCTCTTCTTTCACCTTCATCTGTTTCTGCTTCCTTCTCTCTTCCTTCACCTTCATCTGTTTCTGCTTCCTTCTCTCTTTCTTCACCTTCCTGATCTGGTTCAGCTTCTCTCTTTATTCCTTCACCTTCCTGATCTGGTTCAGCTTCTCTCTTCCTTTCTTCACCTTCCTGATCTGGTTCAGCTTCTCTCTTTGTTCCTTCAACTTCATCTGATTCTGCTTCTCTCTTTGTTCCTTCAACTTCATCTGATTCTGCTTCTCTCTTCATTCCTTCAACTTCATCTGATTCTGCTTCTCTCTTCATTCCTTCAACTTCATCTGATTCTGCTTCTCTCTTTATTCCTTCATCTTCATCTGATTCTGCTTCTCTTTCCCCTTCTCCTTCGATGATGGTCTTGAGCTTTAATCGAAAATTAAATTCCCTTCTATACTCAGCGTGCTTCAGTTTGGTATACCTTAAAGAATCGAAATCAGTGGAACTACTACGCCTCATCGGATTCGGCAACACATCATCTGCTTTTTCCTTCCATGTAAGCCTCAGTTGCTCTGCTTCCTCCTCTGTTTCATTCATGGCCTTCCCTTGGCTCTCCAGCTTCTTCCTCATAAATTTCCGACATTCCTCAACAGCAGCCTGCAAATCATCAATTAACCAACCAATTCAGAACATTGATAAATCAGAAAAAGGGTTATTCAATTAAGTTCTTTAAGATTCCGAATTTTACCGAATTCATGTAGTCGGTTTCCACCATCTTGATCCTTGGTACCGAGTTCAGAATCACCGCCGCGGCGATTTCCGATGGCTTGAACTTGGTAAAACCCACATCTGAATCAACCAAATATTAACCAAGAATGTATCAGAATTGGCCGAGAATTGTTACACTTGGGTTCTTTTGCTCTGGGGTTTTAGGGTTCTTCTTACCTTCATATGTTTCCGTGATGACCTTTGCGATGGCCTCAGTACTTACACGCTGACCTTCTGTTTGATTCCTTGGGTTGAAGAATGGGATGAAAGCGACAGGGGTTAATGACCGCATTTTCCATTCGAGTACTCTGAGAATCTCTTTTTCCATCTTCATAATCTTGTGGGACCCAAACCCCCATTTTCCACTCCTTCCCTGTTCAACGAACAGAGTCGAAAATATAATCAGAGAGAGAGAGAGAGAGAGCAAAACCCAATTAATGTTTCTTGATTACTCTGTTTAACAAGACTAACATCACCGAGAGAGAGAGGGAGAGAGATTCACCAGAGCTTCATAGAGAAAATGCTCATCATCTGTCATCTTCCAAGCGAGAGAAAAGCAGCAGAACACAACAAGCTTCAAGTTCTGGTCATCATTTTCCTCAATCAACTGGAAAAACAACAAGAATTGAAGAAACCGACGGTCAATCTTTAAGCGGAAAACCCCAAATTCAAGAACCCAAAATTGGGGAAAATTAAACTTCAAGAAACTATACCGGCAATGGAAGTTGCATTCTCGACAAATAGCGATCAAAGTAATTCATGGCAAGATAAGGCGTGAAAGGGACGCTCGTAGATTCATTCATTAGCTGCAACAAGCAAAACCCACAAAAATTAAACAAGAACCCATCAATTTCTGGCAATGATTCAACGAAGATTGAGTCTCGTTCGTAAAGATCGTACCTCCTTCACGGTAATCACCGCTTGAGCTCTAATTTGGGCCTTTTGTGGGTCGTCGCAGTAATCTGCTGAAGCCATGTATTGAGATTGGACATTGCAAAGATTACGAACAGAAGCCTCTCTATTGCCTTTTTGGGGAAAAGGTTTCACTGGATTGTAGTTCGCCATTGTTGAGTTGCAGAGGAAACGAGGGTTTTTTCTTGGCAATGTGAAGACGGAAACAGAGATCTGTGTAGTATTTGTAGTAGCGCACAAGCCAGATGAAGGCTTTATTCACTCTCTCTCTCTCTTTCTTAAACCGCTGCTTTGGTATTTCGTTGTTTGTTAGGCGGTTACGTCGTTAAGTCGGCTATGCGAGGTTTTGAAGCTGTTGCAGTTGAATGATTCAGGACGGACTCGCTAGAGGTTTTCTTGTTGAACAGAGTGGACTCGCTTATACCTAGTCTGATCGTACGGGACGTTTGGTTCTTCGGAATTAGTGGTCGCATTGATTAATTAGTGTCTAAGTATGAATTCGTACTTTTTTTAACTGCAACTGTTATGACCCTCTTCTATTTCTTCCCCTCCTTCTGTTTTATATAATCCGGCGCCGGAGACAAAATAAGACACTCCTGTGACCACATTGTTGCCGGTTTTTACCAATTTGGTCACCGTCGGCTTATTAGAAAGAAACGATGTCCTTACACTTAATATTAAGTGTAACGACACCGTATTAAGAAGTCTCGACCAGTTGGAGACAATGGTAAGTTAGTTATGAGAATTGCTGACATGGCAAGGGTATTTGAGTCATTAACTAGGCTAACGGATTATATATCCGAGAAAACCATCATTTGGATTTTTATCACGAAAATTACGAAGCATCTTTCACTTTCTCTTTCTTCATTTTTCTTACCATGTGTTTGTCATTTCTAGTCTATTACCACCATTTTTGTGTTAGATTGAGCTCGGATTTGTGTTTGTTTCAACAAACTAGTTCAAACGGGCCTGGACTTGACGTAATTCTGATTACCGGAACCCTAGCCGGACTTTTATCACTCGCCGGTTCCGCATTAGTCGTGACAGTGGTATCAGAGACTCGATGAAAGGCCAGTGAAGAGGATGGTTCGAGTGGACGAGCTCGCTAGCAGTTTGCAGAAAACAAATTCAGCCGTCAAAGGGCTGGGACACAATCAGGAAGAAATGAAAGAGAAGATTGCTGCGAGGTAAAATTGATGAATTATAGTATATTTCTGCACAATCCGCTTTGACTAAAGGGAAAGAGGCAATAGTTCACACTGAATCTGTGAAGCATTATATCACTATACTTATGCTAGCATTTTTATTTCTGTGATAGATAGTCATGGTATCAAACTCACAAAACTCAACTTTATCGCTACGATCCGCCCTGGAGAATTCAAAATTGTCTGGAACCAATTTTTTGGACTAGTACAAAAATTTGAGATTTTTTCTCAAACAAGAGAAAAAAGCTTTACGTTCTAGAGCAGCCTGTTCAGGGTCCACCAGCTCTAACCCCACTCGAGCTGAAAAGAATGCACATAAAAAGCATACACATAATGCTTTGAATGTTGCATGCCTCGTGTTAGCTACCATGAACTATGATCTTCAGAAGAAACATGAGAATATGGAGGCTTGTGTTTTGATCATACATTTATAGAAGCTCAGCAAGCAAGACGTGAAAGATTTGAAAGTGACAAGAGATTTGTTCAAAAGAAATTTTTCACATGGAAACCCAGTAGGACCTCATGTGCCCAAAATGATTGGGTACATTGAGAATCTCGAGTTGCTGGAATTCCCATTAGGAAAAGAGTTGGATACGGATCTTATTCTACAACCGTTTCCATTTATTTACAGTCAATTCATCATGAATTACAACATGAATGACATCGACACGACTGTAGGGTTTTGATCATGGATACGCAGCTGAAGAAAGAATTATCCATTCAAGACCCTCCAAGGATCACAGGATAAGAATCATAACAATGGTAAAGGAAGAAACAAGTAACACACCTAAGAGATCTCATGTGATGACTTGTAACGTGAATAGTGTCACGTCTCCACGGTTGATCCACGCCTAGGTTTGATGTCTAGATCTTCCTTCTCCTTAGTGCTAGCTTGGAACGGAGGAAGAGGAAGAAGAAATCACGCAACGAGGATCAAAGAGAGAGGGCTTCGGCCTCTCTTTGTGGCCTACGAGTAAGGGGGCGGACGCATGGGTCGGGTTCGGCCCTTGTGTCTTGCTCTCTCTCCTTTGTTTCCTTCCCACTCAACTTATTTTATGAGCATTCTACTAGGAAGGAAGCTACGAGTGTCCTTTATATAGCCCAACAACTCCTTGTCAACTGCCTAAAAAGGCCCTTCCTAATCCTACATGAGTTCGATTAGTCCATTCCTTGTATATTAGTTCTATTAATTTTGTAAGGTGTTGCAAAGTGATCCTTCCAATTAATTAATCATATTAATTAATTCTCAAATCTAGTTCAACCCTATTGGGCGTGTGACCCCATAGGTTCTATCTAGTTGGTAGCAACAATTTGCTAATATGGAGCGGTCTCTAGCAAGACATTCATTCTAGCTAACTAATAGAATAGTCATCCGACAAACCTTGTGCAAGTAATTATCTCATCCTGTTGTCTCCATATCCGGATTGGACACGAGACACGCAAGTCAAACTCGTATATCCAATCCATAGTTTCTCGATCCTGGGAATAGCCTTATTCGTGCAAATAACATCAATATCCCATATTAATTTATTTGAGTCTGGCCAGACATTCCTAAGCACTATCCCTCGAGTGGCCTAGGATATTTTCTCCCGTTATGTGGGAGGGACAAATTCTTTCTACGTCTACTACGATCTCTAAGCTTGCTTCTCATTGTATCTGGTTCACGCCTTTGTAACTACCCAGTCACGCTGTAACGTTTTACGCTACCAATATCACAATAATCCACAACTAGAAAATCTAGTGACTTCAAGTCTAAGGATGATTGTCCCATTTAATAATTATAATGGCCTAGGGATATTTAAGATAAACAACACAGTTGTAAATCTAAGGACTTCATTATATCAAATATCCAATAAATAATACAATGAATGTTCTAGCCAAAATAAGTTCATACTAAACTGGATTGCCTCTAGGGCATCTCTTCCAACAGTCTCCCACTTGCACTAGAGCCAATCTGATTCATCCCGTATGCCAATGCTCCTAGTGTGCCCTTCAAGCTTGCGCAGAATAAGCGGCTCTGTAAGTGGATCTGACAAATTCTCATATGTAGGAATCTTGCATATCCGAACGTCTCCTCTATCAATAATATCTCGAATAAGATGGAACTTCCTGAGCACGTGTTTTGATTAATGGTGTGACCGGTGCTCCTTTGATTGCTCGATCGCCCCAGTGTTGTCACAGTACAACTCTACTGGATCCGCAATGCTAGGAACCACACCAAGTTCATAAACGAATTTCCTAATCCAAACACCTTCTTTTGCTGCGCCATTTGCATCAATGTACTCAGCCTCTGTTGTAGAATCAGCCACCATCTCTTGCTTGGAACTCTTCCAGCTCACCGCTGCTCCATTCAGACAAAACACATAATCTGATTGTGATCTGAAATCATATATGTCGGTTTGGAAGCTTGCATCCGTGTAACCCCTTACACGCAACTCTTCTCACCACCAAGTATCAAGAAAGCACCCTTAGTTCTTCTCAAGTACTTTAGGATGTTCTTGACTGCAATCAGTGACTCTCACCTGGATTGGATTGGTATCTGCTTGTCATACTCAAGGCATATGACACATCTGGTCTAGTACATAACATGGCGTACATGACAGATCCTATGGTCGAGGCATAGGGAATTCTACTCATGCGTTCCTTCTCAATCTCATTGGAAGGCCAATCATTCTTCGAAAGAGTGATTCCATGTGACATGTGCAAGAATCCCTTCTGGAATCTTGCATCTTGAACCGTTTCAACACTTTATCTATATATGTACTTTGACTTAAGCCTAGCAGCTTCCTAGATCTATCTCTATAGATCTTTATACCAAGTATATAGGCTGCTTCCCCTAAGTCCTTCTGTAATACCTCGTACCCTATTTAGGGCCAATTTGGTAAATTGTGACGCGATAATTCAATTTTAAGTTTTGAGTATTAAATTGGGTAAATTTTTTCGCTAATTTTATTAAACGAGAAACTTGTGTGAGAATATAAAACAAGATCCTAGTTTTACGCGATTCTCTTAAATTTTTCTAGACTTTCTCGCGGTAGTGACCACCGCATTAGCTATACACTAGCCACATCCAATCTATCCTCAATTTCTATCCTTTAATAAAATGAGAAAACCCATTTGTTTTCACTTCATCTTCCTTCTTCTTCACGTACAAGAAACAACCACCGCCACCAACACCTTAACCGCATCTCCCTCATCACCTCCTCACCAACATTACTTCCCCAAGAAATGTACTGCTATTTAAGGCCTCACCCGCTGCCTCCTCCCTCCACACAACCACCACAGCCGCCACCACTCTTTCTCTCTCTTCTCCGGCAAACAACTACCATCACAACCTCTCTAAACAAATTCACCACCATCATCTTCACATCACTGCTCTTCTCCTCTCCCTCTCTTTCTCCCTATAGCCTCTCTGCCACATAATAGAACCATCAACAGCAGCAGCAGCTAGCGATGACTGTGTAGCCACCCACTGCCGCCACCATTCCCGACGGGGGAAAGCCGCCAAGGCCATCATCGTTCACTTTCTCTCCACCTGAGTCACTCCCACTCTCGGTTCTTCTCACGACTCCGACCAAAGAAAAGACGAAAGGAAGAAAATTTGGTAGCAGAATCAGCAACGAACAGAGGACTTCACCCAACTCCGGCGAACTCCATTATTTCTGGCGTAACCTTCAACCCAGCCAACCGGGAGGTACCCAACGCTGCTACTCTGTCTCCCTCAACCCCAAGAGGTCCGACCGTCCTCCAGATGGCCCTAGACGTGCCCAGAAGCCACCGGAGCACCGCCGTCGAGCTTCACCACCGGCGTCATCGTCGACGAACCCAACCCGCCTTGTTTCTTCATCGTTTCTCGCGATTTTCACAATGGGTAAACTCTAAACCTTTTGAAAGTTCGTTTTAGATAGTAAAAACATAGTTTTGTGGGTTCTAATTCGTCTTGGGTAGGAAGAATCTCGTTCATGCTTGGGGGCTTGTTTGTCTTTTTCAGAAATATGGGGTACCTTTTTTAGTTTATCTGAAACTTTGGGGAGCTGGTCATAGCTTATGAAAACTGAATTTATTATAATTTTTCTTATATAAACTATTAGAAAAAGTTTACTAAATTGTATTTCAAAAAAATAATGGAAGTTTTAGTAATTACAATAAATCATTTTTTTGGAAATAATGTTGTTTCAATACTAAAATGTCGTATTTATTCTACCTAAAGAAATAGTACGATCTTATTACTTATTGAACCTTTTACCAACATGAATATTTGCTTGAAATTAGTATTGTCGTATTCGAAAATAGTCTTTTTAGCTAAAATAATTGTTTTTAAATATAACAAATGCTCTTTCTTACTAATGCTAGTAATATTATTTGTTTATTTTAAACAAATATAGCTTCAGTTATGTAATATCGAATTAATTTTGAAGAAAAACACTTATTTTATTTATGAGTATATGACTTAAATACGGGTTTTATGGGAATAATTAAGGATCATGGGAGCTCAAGTTAGCAACCGACCTAGACGAGCCTTTCTTTTAGAAATATTGTCCTTGTAACTATAAAAGTGGTAATTGTGGAAGACAAGTTAGCAGACAAGGACTCCGACCATCCGTACGAGCTGTATGAGATAATTTATGTTGAATAAGGTGAGATTGCATGCTTAGCCTTGTGTGCCTAGCTCCTTTCGTGTCAGATTGAGATTTCTAATTTATGTCTCAAAATATACTTGTTATTATTGGTTTATACTTGTCAAATATTTGAACTGTTGGCCACTGTTCTTGAAACCTCTCCCGTGATGATTAATAATCTGTTAATGATGTAAAGTGGAAAGGATTCACATGTACCGGAACCGGTTCGGGTTTAATCCCCTGGGCACAGGCCCCTAAAATCATTACGGGTGATGATTCCCTGGGCTTTGGTCGCTAAAGATATGGCACTACGTGCACCCCGACTCCTTTTGCCGTAGGCTGGAGTACTACTTCTAGATACCATTCCTTTGATTGATGCTCTTAGGAGGGTGTTGCAACACTTAAGGTCTAAAATGTCTGATGTGGTCACTGGTCTACCCAGGTACTGTGAAATGAATCCGCGATAATTCGACTGCCTTGTTGGCTTTATTATTGGGAGGCCCTTTGTCGACATTATAATATTCGATTACTATGCATAACGCTTGGATTATTGATTTACACTTCTGTTTATACCGTTCCGAACTTTAAAACTGTTTTCATTCATACTCTGTCGTTTTCACTTTATTTAACTTGTTTCCCAGCAGTTTATATTCTCTTTCCTGTTTTACATGCTAAGGTGTATCTCACTCAGTATTTATTGTTGGCTTTCAAAACTGCGGTTCTTGTTGTTTTTCTTTCCCACCGCAGGTCTAGGAGCTGGGGAATTATTGAATAGAAGGGGCCCGAGACCCACGTACACTGATAACGTCACATTTAGTGTCTAGCGTTGTTAGGTTATTGTGTAATAATAATCATCTTTTGTATAGGACTTCGAGTTTAATGTTTAATATTATAAATTTTATGTTGTGGATTGTATTGCTTTTGAGTTCCGCCACTTCTATTAAGCATCGCCCTCCCGGTCTTGTCCGAGCCGGATTAGGGGGTTGTTGCACCTTCATTGAGAAACACTTTCCTAGCCAATCTTTAACAGATTGCATCATGGGATGTCGTTTCCAATGAGTAGTGTGTCATCCACATACAAGACAAGAAAAGCTACAGAGCTCCCACTAACCTTCTTGTAGACACAAGACTCATCTTCGTTTCTAATAAAGCCAAACTCTTTGACTACATCAAAACGTCGATTCCAACTCCTAAAAGCTTGCTTCAGCCCATAAATGGATCGTTGCAGCTTACAAACTTTGTTGGCTTGCTTTGGATCTTCAAAACCCTCCGGCTGTATCATATACACGTCCTCGAGGAGATTCCCATAAAGGAATGCTGTTTTGACATCCATCTCGAAGTCAATCCAATCCATAGTTCCTCGATCCTGGGAATAGACTTATTCGTGCAAATAACATCAATATCCTATATTGATTTATTTCAGTCTGGCCAGACATTCTATAAGCACTAACCCTCGAGTGGCCTAGGATATTTGATCCCGTTATGTGGGAAGGAAAAATTCTATCTACATCACTACGATATCTAATCTTGCTTCCTCTTGTGTCCAATACACACCTTTATGACTACCCAGTCACGGTGTAGCGTTAGACGCTACCAAAACAAAATATTCCACAACTGGAACATCTAGTGACTTCAAGTCTAAGGATGACAATACCGTTGTAACCGCGGGAAGCACTTGTGACTTTACATAACTTGTGCGTTGCCTTCTCGAAGATGGGTCAATCCAGTATACCATTACTCCTAATGCATACCCATGTGTTGGATCGTGATATCTCCATATCTATCCAACCCCATACTAGTCTATAGTTGATTGTCCTGTTGATCAATATAATCGACTACGGATATTTAAGAATATAACACTTATATTCTAAGGACTTCATTCATGTTAACATATCTCCATATCGATAAAAAAATGAATCGTAAATCCATATATTTGTCACAAGAAATTGATTGCCTCTAGGACAAAATTCCATTAGTCTCCCACTTTCACTAGAGTCAATCTACTGCATCATATGCGTATTGATCTAGCACGGCCCTCCATGCATACGCTGCGTAGGGGCGAGACATGCGTTGGTACAATGCAAATATTCACATCAATTCTATCAAGAATTTGATTGAGATTGAATATTCTGAGTAATTGCATCTCATACAATAATTTACTCAGTCCTTTATGTTAGAATCAGTGACTGAATCTTGCCTGAAACCTTTCTAGCTCACAGTCCCTCCCACTAGTGCAAAAACATAAAACTTGACTATAATCTAAATTTTCTTTGTTAAATTTGAAGTTCGCATCATTGTAACTATTTACAGTAAACTCTTCCTATCCTCCATTTATCAATAATTCATCCTTTAGTTCTTCTCAAGTTCTCAAGGATAATCTTGATAATTATCCTGTGACTAACACTCGGATTTGACTGGTATCTTTGTGTCATACCATATGACATATCTGGCCTAGTACATAACATGGCGTATCTCGTGCATCTTATCCACACGGTCCCTTTCCCAATCTAATTGGAAATACAATTAATCTTCCAAAGACTAATTTCATTTGACATAGGTAGAATCCATATTCTATACATGTTGAACCATTTCAACACTTTTATCAACATATGCACTATGAACTAAGCCTCACAACAATCTTGATCTATCTTCATAGATCTTCATAGGTTGCCTCGCACAAGTCTATCATTGAAGATTAATTACCTAGTCAATCTACGTAAGATTTCCCAGTAGGGACATCATTCTCAATGATTAGTATATCTCCACATACAAGACGAGAAACATAACTGTGCTCCCACTAACCTTCTTGTAGACACAAGTCTCATCTTCAATTTTTATGGAACCAAACTTCTTTGGTTGCATCATCAATTCGAAGAATCCAACTCCAAGAAGCTTGACTCAATATTTAGATAAATTGATACAAGCAAGATGCAAATGGATTTTAAGCATCACAACTGGGAAATATTTCGTCAAATTCTATACTATGAACTCATATGAAACTCCTTTCCAACCAATTGTCCCTTAAAATTAATCATATTACTATCCATGTTGGTTTCCTCATAACCCACTTGCACCGTATGGGTCCTTACCTTTTAGGTGGTTCCACCAAAGTCCATACTTTGTTGGGATACATAGATTCCATTTTGTATCTCATGGCTCCGAGCCATTTCTGAGAGTATCGCCCACATGTGTCCATCTCATATGTTGTAGGCTCATCTCAATGAGCAATATATCACGGGTTATGAGAAATATTTATTTCTCTAGTCCCTTGACATATCCTACCTGACATACGAGGTTCTTGTGTTACCTGAGTAGGTTGCTCCACTACACCTTGTGATCCTGCTCATGTTCCACCAAAGAGACCAATGTTCTGTTGCGGTTCTTGAACTCCTTCACGTTCTACTGTCCTCCCACTGTTTCTTTTATAGAACATCTCTACCTAAAAACACAGTGGTTCGAGCAACAAATAGTTTGTTCTCGATTGGGTTGTAGAAATAATATCCCTTTCAGGATATCCCACAAAAACCTTCAATCGACTTGGGCCCAAGTTTATCTTTAAACTCTTTAACATAAAATTCATAACCTCAAATCATTAGAAATAATTCCCTACGGCTAATTCAGCAACCCCTTGCTTCATTGCCCCACGCGTAGGTTTATTACTTCCTTATCCAATTATCTATATATCTTGAGATCCTACACATTTCTATAAATGTGAGATCCTTATCTAGTATCATATACTCTTGATGATGAGATAGAAACATTAAATTCTGTAACAAAATACCTAAATTGGAATTCATAATTCCTTTACTATTTACTACCAGGTACTTTGGGTAGTCTCTCTTCCTCTACACCACCTATGGTACTTTATGGAAACTAGGTTTTAGCAACAAGCTTGTAGTATACCCATGGGGTTGGCGGAAACATTTTGCCTTTACCCATATTGTTAACTATTAACAGTTTTGCCTATTCCCTTTATTAGTGCTTTGTTTAGTGATTCTCAATCAAATTGAGTAAATCAACTTTGAACAAAACTATACCAATGCAATTCTTTGTCCTCCTTGGGTGAATAACTGTTTATTCTTTATCTATCCCATAGATAACTCCCAAAGCCTAAGATTTCAATCCTATTGAAACCGCTTAGTTGCATTTTACCTTTTGCTTCAGCATTCATACACTACTAGCTAGTGTCTTCCCGTCATGTCTTGATAAATCAAGTCGCCCTGCTTTGGCACGCACGAGCTTGATTAATTTCGATCATGATGAGTTCCAAGCAAGAGAACACAAAGTGGGACAACACTTAAAACCTATTCATGTCTAGCTTGTTCTTTAAATGAGCTTCTTTTAATGTATGATCATATCATACGCTTCCATGTACTCATCTTGCTTCTAAATCTCAGATTTCATGGCAGCTAACATGAGGCAAGTCACACCCAAAGAACCATTCTTTGATGTTCCTTCGGTTAGATTTTATTGTGTTTTCGTAGTTGGTGGAAGAGAACTTTATGTTCTACGATTTACAACATTTCTCTTTTATTTGAGAACAATTATCGATTTTATACCAGCCTAGAAAATAGATAAAGTCACGTTTTGCTTGTTTAATGCCATTGGCATTCAACACAATAGGATTATGCAAAGTTTGTGATGTTTAAATATATTTAACAATGACTTAAATTTTAAACATAGCTCCCACTATTTTTCTACGGATTAATAACCCTCAAGATATTAATGCATAAAATATCATTATATTTTCTAGTGGGTCAAGATCCATATTTAACTTCCTTTTGAGCTTAATTTAGCAAGTCACCTAAAAGTTAGTTATTTAGGTAGGAACAATTCCAATAGCATCCCATGCAAATCTTGGTTCAATCGGGCAAATAACTCTCTATTTATCCATCCCATGGATAATCCCGATTGGTTGCCTCTAGGTTTTTAATCCTTATTAAAATAACCTAGTTACGTCAAACCTCTTACTCTAAAAAGTTGCACACTATGCGTGGCATCGCACCACATAATGTTGAATCAAGTCGCTTTGCTTTGGTACGCACGAACTTGATTAATCGATTTTTTGATGAGTGTTTAAGTAAGCGAGAAGGCAACACGTAATATTTCAGTTTTGAGGGATTTTTCTTTCAATTGTAATTATTTTGTTGATCCATATCAACTGATCTTACTTATTTGAGTCTGGTAAAAACTCCAAATAATAGATTCGGGTTGTTTAATTATCGTATTATGAAATTGCATGCATCAACCATACACCGACAACAATAATAAGACAATAAAATAAACATCCACAAAAGGAAATTAACATGATATGGATATTTCCTCCTAGACTAAGATATTCCCAAGCCAATGAGAATATCTCTGAACCCTAGAATGAAAAACGCATCTCCATGTGCCTCCATCTCTTGGTCCATCCTTCATAGCCTTGTGGAATGCTCTATGCTCCATGTTGTGGCTCCATTAATTATTTGGGCTTCTTTTCTTCAATCATGGCTATTTATCTATTTTATCTAGCACTAGATAATATCTATACTAAATAAAAAAAATCTCACAAGTTGAGAAAAAAATCGGCTCGCAGGCCTTAAATCCTAATTAATTATTACATCCAATTGATCAGCTCGCAGGCCGTAAACAAACCACAAAATTAAGCATCTACAACAAACCACATCTAAGGCCGTATCCAATCACCATTCAAATAGCACATAAACTGTTAAAACCTATTCTTAACGCGCTTAGTCAATTTTTAGTTGTTTTTAGGATCACTAGGGTCAAAACGGTCCAAGAAGGCCCACCATAGCATGATCGAACCCTTCAATGGACCGCCCAAAGCCTTGGGCCGGCCGGCCTCGAGCCCACACGGCTAGGCCGTGCTCTAGGGCTTCCCTGGCCACTTGGCCGAGCCTTACTTGAGCGGCAAGGAAGGAGGGGCGGTCCCCTAGGGGGGCCGAACCTCCTTTAGGAGTTGTTTCCAAAACAACTCCTTGCCTTGTTGCCCAAGTTTTGTTGTTTCCTTATTGAAAGAACTCCTTTTTTCCAATTGGATGCCCAAGAACCCTAGATCTTTGATCCTAAAATTTCTCAAACTCACTAATTCCAACATCCCATGTAAAATTAGTTCTTGTTTGATTGAATTATTGACAAATTGCATCAACATTCTTGATTTTTCCGTTTTATAAGATAAACAATAATTTAACGTGTAAAACTACATATATCGTAACACATAAATCACATTATGCTCTACGACCTGTGGCTCTGATACCACTGTAGGGTTTTGATCATGGATACGCAGCGGAATAATAAAAATTTATCCAATCAATACCCTCCAAGGATCACAGGAAGAGAAATCATGACGATGGTAAATGAATTGTGTTATGTACCTTGGAGGTCTCCTTTGATGACTTCAAACGTGAAAAGCATCACGTCTCTATTGTTAATTTACGCCTAGATGTGATATATATATCTTCCAAATCTTTGTTCTAGCTAGGAAGAATGGGAGAGGATGAATAAATCATGCAACCAATCACCAAGGAAGAGGGTTCTGACCCTCTTGGCGGCCGTCGGATAGAGGGGCGGCATAAGGTTTCGGCCTCCTTATGTTGCTTTCTATATCCTTGCTTTATTCTCTCATACTCTAATTAAGTAGATATGTATAGAAAAATAAGCTAGGAGTGTTCTTTATATAGTCCAACAACTCCTTGTCCTACTTCATAAAGAACCCCTCTCCTAATCCTACTCAAATAAGGACTAGTCCCTTTTGCAAACTAGTCCTAATCATGTCCATACATGGATGAGTTCTATTTGAAAATTAATCTTAATCATGTCTCTACATGAAATAGTCCACCTTGAAAAATCCTAATCATGTCTATACATGGATTAGTCCAACTTACATATTAGTGCTACTAAGTTAGCAAGTTGTTGCGATTTGATCTTTCCAATTAATTAATCATATTAATTAATTAATTCCCAAGTCTAGTTCACCCCTATATGGCATGTGACCCCATAGGTTCTATTTAGTTGGTAGTAATCATTTAATAATATGGAGCGGCCTCTAGCAAGACATCCATTCTAGCCAACAAATAGAATAGTCATAATGACAAACTTGTGCAAGTATTGTCTCATCCCTTGTCTCAATATCCGGATTGGACACGAGACATACAAGTCACACTCGTATATCCAATCCATAGTTCCTCGATCCTGAGAATAGACTTATTCGTGCAAATAACATCAATATCCTATATTGATTTATTTGAGTCTAGCTAGACATTATATAGGCACTAACCCTAGAGTGGCGTAGGATATTTGATCCCGTTATGTGGCAGGGACAAATTATATCTACATCACTACGATATCTAAGCTTGCTTCCTCTTGTGTCCAATACACGCTTTTATGATTACCTAGTCACGGTGTAGTGTTTCACGGTACCAAAACACAATATTCCACAACTAGAACATCTAGTGACTTCAAGTCTAAGGATGACAATACCGTTGCCACCGCGAGAAGCACTTGTTACTTTACATAACTTGTACGTTGCCTTATCGAAGATGGGTCAATCAAGTATGTCACTACCCCTAATGCATACCCATGTGTTGGGTCGTGATATCTCCATATCAATCCAACCCCATACTAGTCTATAGTTGATTTTCCTGTTAATCAATATAATGGACTAGGGATATTTAAGAATATAAAACTTATATTCTAAGGACTTCATTCATGTTAACATATCTCCATATCGGTAACATAATGAATCGTAAATCCATACATTTGTCACAAGAAATTGATTGCCTCTAGGGCACAATTCCAACATACCCCACAAACTTACACTTATCCGACTTGGTTCCTAGCTTGTCTGTTTGTAAACGTTCTACATAGACATCGCAGCCCCAAATCTTCATGAATGACAGTGTCACGCCTCCCACTCCACATCTCATGTGACGTCTTCATGATTCATTTAGATGGAACACGATTAACGGTAAAATCTGCACTTAATAGAGCATTACCCCAAAATGATAATGGAAGATCGGTTTGACACATCATAGATTGAACCATATCCAATTGTGTTCGATTCCTCCTCTCGAAAACGCCATTCCACTGTGGCGTTCTGGGTTGAGTGAGTTGGTACACGATCCCACACTCTCTAAGATAGTTGCAAACTCTTGGATCAAGTATTATCCTCCACGATCCGATCGTGGAGCCTTTATACTTTTGCGAAGTTGCTTCTCTACTTCACTCTTGAATTATTTGAACCTTTCAAAGGATTCGGATTTGGCATTCATAAGGTATACAAATCCATATCTACTGAAATTTCAATAAATGTGATGAAGTAGACGTAACCACCCCTGGCAGGGTTGGAAAATGGCCCACATACATCAGTATGCACGATCGCCAATTGATCACTAGTACTCTCTCCTTTCTTATTGAAAGGGGACTTTGTAATTTTTCCCAATAAACAAGCCTCACATGTCTCATATGATTCATAATCAAATGAGTCTAGAAATCCATCCTTATGGAGTCTAGATACACATTTCTTGTTTATGTGGCCTAAAAGATAGTGCCATAGGTAAGCAGGATTTAAATCATTTATTTTAGTCATGTTAGTATTAATGTTGTAGACAGTATTGCTTAGATCGAGGACGTACAGTCCATTGAATAATTGCGCACTACAATAGTGAATATTATTAAAATAAATGGAACAACAATTGTTCTTTATTGAAATAATAAAACCTTCCTTGTCCAAACAAGAAATAGAAATAATGTTTCTGCTCATAGCAGGCACAAAATAGCAATTATTTAATTCTAAAACTAATCCTGAAGGCAGAGACAGCTCGTACACGCCTACGGCTAATGCAGCAACCTTTGCTCCATTCCCAACGCGCAGGACCATCTCCCCTTTAGCCAATCTTATACTTCTCTTTAGATCCTGCACATTTTGACAAATGTGAGATCCACATCCAGTATCCAATACCCATGATGTAGAGATAGTTAAATTGACATTTACAACAAAAATACATGGTGGTGGTGGAATCACTATTACATGCCTCTTGTCCTCCATATATTTTGGGCAGTTCCTCCTCCAGTGTCCAGGTTGAATGTCGTAGTGACATTCACCTTTGGTCACACCTTTGGCACTGCCACCAACGGGCTTAAGGGCAGGTTCTTTGGACTTGGCAACTGCTTTTCCTTTTCCCTTGGAGGATGAGGCAAACCTTTTGCCCTTTCCTCTCTGTACCATCATAATGGCCTTGCCCTTACCCTTGTTGATTCTTTGTTCAGCTATCCTCAACATATTGAGTAAATCTGGCAGTGGTTTCACGATCTCGTTCATGTTGTAGTTCATGATGAACTGTCCATAACTCTCAGGCAAAGATTGCGACATTGGTCGACTCGTGGGTGATTCTCCAAGTACCAGATCTTACGGAGTACATGAGGTCCCACAGGGTTTCCTTTAGCCAGATGACATTTGAACAATGCCTTAAAAACTTCATACCTCTCAACCCTTGCCTGCTCTTGGAAGAGCTGCTTCAAGTGTTCGATCATATCGACTGCATTCATGTTTTCATGTTGCTTCTGAAGCTCAGAGGTCATGGTGCAAAGCATAAGGCTGGCCGCATCATTAGCGTCATCAACACGCTTCTGATACGCCTTTAGGGCTGCAGGAGTATTGTTTTCTGGACCTTCTGGAACTTGCTCCTATATTGTGTACAGTTTCTTCTCTTGCTTGAGAACGATTCTCAAGTTTCTGTACCAGTCAAGGAAATTGGTTCCAGAAAGCTTGTCCTTCTCAAGGACAGAGCGTAGGGAATTTTGTGAACTCGATGATTTGCTTGCCATTTGGAATTATACAAAAGGAAAATAAGCAAGTTTTAGTATTTGTGAACTTTTGACTATATTTAATAATGGCTAGATTATCACATATAGCTCCCACTATTTTTCTACGAATAAATAACCCTCAAGATATTAATGTGGAAAATATTATTATATTTTCTAGGGGGCCAAGATCCATGTTTCATCTCCTCTTGAGCTTGCTTTGCCAAGTCACCCAAAAATTGACTACTTTAGGTAGGAACAATTCCAATTTCATACGATGAAACTCTTGGTTCAATTGGGCAAATAACTTCTTATTTATCTATCCGCATGGATAATCCCAATTGATTGCCTATAGGTTTTATCATATTAATAACCCAGTTGTGTCCAACCTCTTATTTCAACAATTGCACATTACTTGCTTGTGCTATCGCATCACATCATTATGAACCAAGTTGCCTTGCTTTGGCATGCACGAGCTTGATAAATCATGATGATGATGAGTGTTTAATAACGAAAAGGAAAAAACACAATATTTGAATTTTGAGGGATTTTAAAATTCAATTTTAATTGTTTTGTTGATCCATATCAACTGACCTATCTATTTTGATTTTGGGCACAACTCCAAATAATAGATCCGGGTTGTTAATTATCTTATTATCCTAATTGTATGCATCATCCATACACCAGTCACAAAATAATAAGACAGAAAAATAAACAACCACAAAATAAATAAAACGTGATGTGGATATGGCCTTTCTAGACTAAGATATTCCCAAGCCAATGGGAATATCTATGAACCCTAAAAGCAAACACATCTCCATGCGTCTTCATCTTTTGGTCCATCCTTCGTAGTCTTGTGGAATTCTCCATGCTTCATCTTTTTGGCTTCTTTGGCTTTGAGCTTCATTTCTCCAATCTTGCCTAACAATCTATTCTATCTAGCACTAGCTAACAACTATACTAAATAAAATAAATCTCACAAGTTGAGAAAAAAAAAAATCGGCTTGCAGGCCGTAAACCCTAATAAATTATTACATCAAATTGATCGGCTCACAGGCCGCAAACCAAACCACAAAATTAAACAATCACACCAAACCACATCCTAAGGCCATATCCAATCACCATGCGATTTGCACATAAACAGTTAAAATCCAATGTTAACGTGCTTGGTCAATTTTAATTGATTTTACAATTACTAGGTTCAAAACGATCCAAGGGCCTAACAATACATGGCCGAACCACCTTGGAGCTGCCACAGGCCGAGCCTAGGCGGGCCGGCAAAACCCGTGGGGTTAGCCAACCGCCTAGGCCTTCGGCCTAGGTGGATTGGGCGGCAAGAAAGGAGAGGGGGCGGCCCCAGGGGGGGCGCACCTCTTAAATTGTTTCCAAAACAACTCCTTCCTTGTTTCCCAAGTCCAACGTGTTTCCAAATTAATACGAGTTTCCAATTTGTGCCCAAAACCCAAGATCTAAGATCCTAAAATTTCTCAATCTCACTAATTCATGGATCCAATGCACAAACGAGGTATTTTTTGGTTGAATTATTGAAAAATTGCATCATATGCTTGATTTGTCCGTTCTACGCGATAAATAACAATTTTAAAGTGTAAAACTATCAAAACGTAACACATAAACCACGTCTATGTTCTACAACATGTGGCTCTGATACCACTGTAGGGTTTTAATCATGCATACACAGCGGAAGAAAGAATTATCCATTCAAGACCCTCCAAGGATCACAGGAAGAATCATAACGATGGTAAAGGAAGAAACAAGTAACACACCTTAGAAATCTCATGTGATGACTTGTAACGTGAATTGTGTCACGTCTCTACGGTTGATTCACGCCTAGGGTTGATGTCTAGATCTTCCTTATCCTTAGTGCTAGCTTAGACCAGAGGAAGAAGAAATCACGCAACGAGGATCAAAGATAGGGCTTCGGCCTCTCTTTGTGGCCGACGGGTAAGGGGCGGACGCAGGGGTCGGCTTCGGCCCTTGTGGCTTGCTCTCTCATCCTTTGTTTCCTTCCCACTCAACTTATGTTATAAGCATTATACTGTGAAGGAAGCCACGAGTGTCCTTTATATAGCCCAACAAATCCTTGTCAACTACCTAAAGGCCCTTCCTAATCCTACATGAGTTCGGATTAGTCCCTTCCTTGTATATTAGTCCTACTAAGTTTACAAGGTGTTGCAAAGTGATCTTTCCAATTAATTAATCATATTAATTAATTCCCAAATCTAGTTCAACCCTATTGGGCATGTGACCCCATAGGTTCTATCTAGTTGGTAGCAACAATTTGCCAATATGGAGCGGTCTTTAGCAAGACATCCATTCTAGCCAACTAATAGAATAGTCATCCGACAAACCTTGTGCAAGTAATTATCTCATCCCGTTGTCTCCATATCCGGATTGGACACGAGACACGCAAGTCAAACTCGTATATCCAATCCATAGTTTCTCGATCCTGGGAATAGCCTTATTCGTGCAAATAACATCAATATCCCATATTAATTTATTTGAGTCTGGCCACACATTCCTAAGCACTATCCCTCGAGTGGCCTAGGATATTTTCTCACGTTATGTGGGAGGGAAAAATTCTTTCTACGTCTACTACGATCTCTAAGCTTGCTTCTCATTGTATCTGGTTCACGCCTTTGTAACTACCCAGTCACGCTGTAACGTTTGACGCTACCAATATCACAATAATCCACAACTAAATAATAGTAACGTTAACTCCGCGGCAACGGCGCCAAAAAATTCACAACACTTCACTCTTTCGTCCTTAGTGGCTACTGCAACATACAAAGAGGTCTTTCATAGTGGTGAAAGACCTAACTCCCCGGACTTTGAGAAGGACCTTTCGAAGTCAAAGAGGTCTTTCATAGTGGCTACTGCAACATACAAAGACTACATGGGACGGCCACAAACCCAAGCTCGGTCAACATGCGCTGGATTAAGAGGTATTATCCTTAACTTCTCTCATTACATGCATTAGATTACAATGCCTACTATATGCTTTGTATTGCCATACACTCATGCGTCTTCTCTCCCATATGAGGGAATTATAATCTCAACTCTCCCATATGAGGGTGCTTATAATAAAAGACTTCTCCCAAATGGGAAGAATTTTATAATTTCAGCTGTCTTTATCGCTTAATTTACTTCTCCATTGCTCAATAGCGAAAGCTTATCTGCCGAGGTAGCAGCATTAATCAAATACGATCTTAATTGATCCTAAGCCTATCTGCTGCGATAGCAGCACTATGCGAATATGATCTTAATTGATCTCAAGCCTATCTGCTGAGATAGCAGCATTAATCAAACACGATCTTAATTGATCCTAAGCCTATCTGCCGCGATAGCAGCACTATGCGAATATGATCTTAATTGATCTCAAGCCTATCTGCCGAGATAGCAACCATGCTTGAAACACGATCTTAATTTATCCCAATCCTATCCGCCGCGATAGCAGCACTATACGAATATAATCTTAATTGATCTCAAGCCTGTCTTCCGAGATAGCAGCCATACTTGAGTCCAAGTCTTAAGTGATCTTCAAGACTATCTGCTGAGATAGCAACACTATGCGAATGCGATCTCAACGATCTAAGAACTTACCTGCTAAAAATATAGCAGCTCTAATGTATGATCTTTATGATCTGCGAATCTATCTATTAGATAGCCAACTATAGTGACAACGCATCGCACGAATGCAAAATTTGTCAAGCGCACGTTCAAGCACAAAGGGAAAAGTTTGCCGACATGCATGGAATATTACAATTTGTTGTAACAGGAACAGCAAATGATACAAAACGCTTTATTATGAGTCAAAATGACTTACAATTTTTCTGTCTAGATAGCAGCTTACAAGCGAAAGCTCAGACTGAGCTAATTACATAGTCAAAATGACTTACAATTCATCTAGATAGCAACCTACAGGCGAAAGTTACACAGAAAGGAAATCCTTACTGTAAAATGATCGGCCTATTGGTCCTAACAAAAGCTATGCGACATAATAGTCTGCGACCAAAGATCTGTCGCAAGTAGGGCCTTTCTATAAAATGAACGGCCTACCAACGCTACAAAAGCTATGCGACGCCATGTTCAAGATCCCAGGATCTGACAAGGCCTCTGTCTGGTCTTCTGCCCAAGAGACGTGCCTGATGAACCACCTAATCAGGCGTATGCGGCGGTGAAGAACAGGCAAGGAGCAACTCCTGGGGCAAGAGGCTCCTTGTCCACGGAGACGAGCACAATGGCTCGCCACCCCTAGTTCAAGAACGTGGAGGCAAATAATTCTCTTCCGGGTAAGCTAGAGGAGAAATCCCCCGTTCATTACGAGTTGGTAAGAAGGTCAGTACAGTATTGCACCTCGTCGGAAGGCAGCCAAAAGTACGACCTGCAAGCATAGTAGACGAAGAAAATTCTTCGAGCAAGCATGAGGTATTATGTGCATCTTATTTACGATGGCTATGAAGATCAATAAGCTTCGTAAAGAAGATCTTAGAAGCTATTTCTACGGCACAAAGCACAAACTCAGGTTTCACAACTTGAAACTCCCGTGAGTCAACAAAGAACAAGCATTGAAGCCAGCAGTCGTAAGGACTCATGGCAAGCCACATTTTGGGATGAAGAACCCAAGCAATAGAAGGCAGGGTTTATATAGACCCTACGGAGACCGTTCAGTTGCCTGGCTGAGTCAGCAAAGCTTGGAAAAGGGGTAAGAATCAATCACATACGCCTTGAGAAAGGCAACATTCAATTACCCTACTAAAGGCTACGACGATTCGGTGGCGTACCCTAATTAATGACGGAAGGTCATGATACGGATGGACTTCCCAAGTAAAGCGTGCTTATCTGATAAGCAATTAGCGCGGAAATCAAGGAGGACATGTCACTAGCTGAAGTCATAATCGATACGCACAAAGATATTCGAGCAAATCCCGGGAAGGGCAAAATGGGCATTCAAGCCTTGAATAAAAAAAGGGGAGAAACCCTAGCAACATTACAATAATGTTTCAACATTTTGTTCAAAACAAATACTTGCTATTTTTTTCAAAATAAATCCTTGATCAGGGGGTCATCAGGGGAGAACAAGAGTGACACATTTGTCACTTGCTCCACTTCTCGCTTCAACTGCTCGTAGTTGGCGCTCATCTCACGGAAGAGCTTCACAGCCTCTTCAGCTTTCTGCCTTTGCTTCTCTACCTATTGCCCCTCAGCTGCGAGGTTATGGAAGCCGCGCCTCAAATTCACAGCCGCGCGAATCTGGGTGACTTTGTTGACAAGATACCCGAAGCCCAGCTTGCCCTGAACTTTGGCTTGAAGGCCTTGGCACATGCTGAAAATCAGCTGCGCGGTCTGAGGAGAGATGGTCGCAGGGGTAGCCGCAGACAGCTGCTCCAAAATCCAAATGGCCTCGGTCAAGAACAGCCTCCTGTTGAAAGGTTCTATCTCCAGAGACCTCGCAAATGACCGAGGATAGGAGAGACGCATCTGAACCAACCAGTCCACATCAGCTTGCTTCAAACCTAACAATGTTGATTCAAGTTTAGAACATGAAGCTTGTAAACGAAGAGTGCAAGATGCGAACAACAATAATGGTAACATACCAGTTCCTTCAAGGATCTCGCGCAAAGAAGGGATGCGCATTGCTGGGGCAGCTGAAGACTGTCCTCGCTCCATTGCTCTTCTATCAGCTGCGAGCTCTAGCTCCTCATAGTTGGCAGGAAGGGTATAGGCCGCACCAGGTGCGATTGCAGCTCCTACTTGCGAACTCCAAAAGCTCCATGCTTAAGGAATCTCTGGAGGCTCAATCCCTGCTGAAGGAATGGCAACAGTAGAAGCTGCTGCTCGATTAGGAACGCCTTCAGGTGCGAAAGGCTCGTGAGACTCAGGAGCACTCATTTGAACGTTCACGTTCGCACGAGATCCTACATCTTCCACGACCTGCTCATGAACCTCGGCCTCAGTAGCATCTGCCTCCATTTCCTCAGCTGCAGCATTAGTATCTTCCTCCATCAGCACGGTGTCAGCTTCGGCATCATCAGAAACTTTGATGATATCCTCCAAGGGCTCTCCTGCATACTCAGCAGCTGCGACGGGCTTCTCGACATGAGAACTTCGCTCTGGGACATAAGATGCAGAGGGTTGGCTCCTTTGTTCCAGCGTGGCCTCATCAGCATCACCTGCGATATAAGACAGGAAAATGTGAGGTAACTTGCGTCAAACAATACTTTATTATTTTGATAAACTAAAGAGCGAGCACCTCCACGCGAAGGTGGGATAGTAGCATCTTCGTCATATGCTAAGGACGCGACACCATGTACTATTAATGTATCTTCGTTAAGCATATCCTTAAGGTGAGCGTGACCTGGGGTGCGAAGAAACCAGTCATGGTGATGCTTGGGTTACTAAGCCTATTTCACAAGCACTGTTTAAATGATTACCTGAAGGTTCACCGCACTTGCTTCCTAGCCAGCGGCGAATATCAGCTTTCGATAAGCCATGCTTTAATGCACCGACAATCACGTCTCGGTAAGTTACCGCAAGATTAAAAATCTCACCTTCATTGCCGCCTGCGATCTCCTCAAAGTCCACTTGAGCTTGCTTCAGAGCAGCCGCATCTTCCTCTTGAGCCGCATCTTCCTCATGGATTTGAGTTGCATCTTCCTATTGAGCCGCATCTTCCTCATCGGCTTGCCGCGCCAAGTCGTCGACATGTTGCTCTTCCAAGCTCCTTTGTTTTATGCGTTCAATCTCATCTACTTCTCGCTTCCTTCTTCTTTCAGCATCCTCCGCAGCTGTTCTCCTAGACTCAGCAAGGATGTCCTCGTCTATGGTTTCGCTGGAAACACCAGAATGGGAACCCCTCTTCTGCCTCTTGGCCAGAAGGCCGCTGATGTTCTCTGCATCGTCATCTGCAAAGGAACAAGCTGTTCAGTAAAAACTGCGAGAGTTAAGATAATGAGAAGATAAGTACGTCTGAGATACCTTCCGACTCTTCCTCTTGTATCTCACCTCTCTCTTCTTCTCTTTTGTCTTCGACTCTCTCTTCTTCTTCATCATCATCTCTCTCTCTCACTTCCCTTCTCTCATCCTCCTCTTCCTCCTGGCCAAAAGGAACAAAAGTCTCGACCGCGAGCTCTTTCCGCGCCTTGCTTGGCATGCGACCTTTGCCTTTGTCCCTGGAAGTAAGAGACTACGCAGGAGAGGAAGCTGGAGCACTCCTAGTGGAAGATATTGTGATTCCCTTCTTCCTTGGTCTCTTTTCCCTTGGAGCAGCAGTTGCTGGAGGAGATAGATCGTTCCTGGGAGGAGACAAGGCTGGAGTGTTGTCTATCAGCGAGTCAGCAAATGCGTCCATTACCTCGCGAATTCGGGTCTCAATTGCGGAGCCATTCTCATTGCTAGCAGAATTGGTTCACACTGCCTTCTCGCAGCAACAATGGTGTTGATCAGCGACTTGGAACGCTCACCAGATGCAAACCTCCTCACATAGCACTACAACAGAGAAGGGAGCATAAGTTTCAGAATAAAGAAACTCGACATGCGCAAAGGAGATTGTTTACCTTGGCAAAATCTTCGCTGTATTTGATGACATGCGAAGCACCTTCCATAACTGCGGCCATCTTTTCTTCAAGGATGGTGGAGGGGCACAAGTGATTCTCATGGTCCAACAGTGAGTAGCAGCCGTACTGGGAGTCATCCAAGCTGCAGTTAGGACGGAAGGGGAAGGAATTTCTCTTGATCACGGGTGCCCTGCTGGGAGGAGGAGTCGACTGTGTCTCGAATCTGGCCTGCTGGTAGCCCAGTAAGCAACCCAGTTCTTGGAATAGCCGCTTGCACGGCCACCTGCAAGTTGATCAAAGGGAAGGTTGCTTCTCAGAATCGTTTGGCACTCCCCAGACAGCAGCCGCTTGTAGTAGCCTCGCACAATGGATCTGGACCTGACTGATGGCGCCACTGCATCAAACCCAAACTGGGGAGAAACGAGAGTGGGATCGACATCCACCGTGATCCTCTCGTACCTAGGAGTAAGCTCGCGAACATACTCCGCAAGAGCAGGAAGAGAACCTCTTAGAAACCAGCAGAAGAATTCGCGATAGCGCTCGTGGAAACACTTATGACCCTCGAAAAGAGGATCTTCCGAGAAAGCAACAGCCTTGGAAGGATACAACTTTGGGAACCATCGCACATTTTCAATGCGCGTGGCATAAGGCCTAGCCGTAAACTTGCTGCGATCATCGCATATCAGGCTCCAGGTACATTTAGGGAAATGAGTTCCAAACCATCTTTCAGCCCTTCCACTGGAAAGCTCTTCCTCCGATCCTGGGACACACCATTTGTGGGGCCTAGAAGGAACAGGAGCATATGAGGGCCATCGCTCAAAAACCCACATGGTTAAGAATGCGATGTTAGCATAGATTAACACATCCAGGCGGCGCGGGAGTCCTTGGTTGCTACAACCAGTTGATCCAATCTGTGGTACAGGGTACCCAAGACTAGTGACCCAAGTGCGACTCTTTGACCAAGGGTCAGTTTCACAGCAAGAGGGAGGACATGGTAGAAAACCCCATCATGAGGGTGGCAATCAATAAACCTCGATAACCAGGCGCAGAGAAAAGCACACAGGGTCAGATGATAACCTTTCCCGTTCACATAATTCTTCGCCTTCGGGTTCTGGATCAGAAGTTTCTTGGTGATACTACTACTCGCATAATCGCGGAAGAAGTACTGCACCCACTTGCCCCAAGTGTTCTTCGCAGATGTATCAACTAGCTGCCAGTCGGGAAGAGGTTTTGCAGATGTCCACCAGGTGGAAATTTTCTTAACCTCTGACAAGCACTCTTCCATCTGCTTGTACAGAGCAAGTTCCGGATCGGTCCTCAAAGGGCTTAGATGATCCACCTCACCAACACGAGAAAGATCATACAGCATGTGTACATCTTCCAGAGTGGGAGCAGCCTCGAACTCAGCAAAGTGGAATGTGTGGGTCGCAGGCGAGTAACGCGAGAGAAGGTTTAGAAGCATGGACTGGTCCAGCTTCACGGCAGCACCCTTCATAGCACGAACGGCGAAATAGATGTCGGCATTGTTCAATGTGATGGCATGGTTGGTCAATACATGGTCGATCCACTCATCCATGAAGTCCAATTTCTGAACAAACGCCTGGGTACAAATTGCAGTATGGGGGAAAAACCCATTTTCGACCCCTAATCGAACCACATCCTTGGAATCGATCAATTCCAGCAGGGCTGCGTTAACAGGTGGGGTCAGTGTTTGCAACTCTTCAGAGGGAACGGGAGTCGGTAGGTTCTTCACCTTAACCCTAGCATGATAAAAATCTTTTCCGCCCAAATAGGGGGCTTTCCGCCATAAGGTTTGGGGAAGATCAGGTATTTCTTCGACCTCTTTAACAGATTTGGTCCCTTTTGTCTTCGCCATTCCTGCGGAAGAGCAAGAAAAAAGGGGGAAGAAATACACAAACTTTCAGTTCGAATTTCAGGAATCAGTTCGAGTTTCAGTTTGCAATAACTATGTTTTGTCAAGAGAAGACGAACAGTTAAGTGTCGATTCTGGGTTTGAATTTCAGATTCGTTTATATTGCTTGGAATCTCAGAAGTCCCACATTCAAAACCCTTACAATCTGTGGATTAAATTAGTTCTGAGTTCAAAGAACAAGATCTCTCTCGCAGTTTCCAACGAATGGCATGTTTCAGAAAGTCATGGGTTTGCAGATCCTATAAAGTTCTAAGCATATATCAGTACATTAAACGGAATTGAGCAATGCAAACCTTGTTTTGGTAAAGCCTTCTTGGATGAGGACAGTTGGAGGAGACGATTGACAAGGAAGAGTTGATGATTGATTTTTTGAATCTGCTCTTGAAGGCTTCCGGGTATCATTCACTTTAAGAGAAAGAAGTGATGCTTTGAAACAATGGAGAGCACAGAGTATTTATCCAAAAACAATGAAGGGTTGCGTCCTTTCAGTAGTCGAATTGCAACCGTCACCGTCGAATCGCGCAATCACAGGACAAGCTGACGTCATGCGTAAAACCCTAAAGGACCAGACGGCACGACTCTAGGGATTTTAGGTCATAATGACACGCACGGGGGCTGAAGTTGCGTGTATTTAATTGGTTTGTGGCGGCGACGCGTACGTTGGTTCCTTCGCATGGAAGCCTACCCGGCTGTGCGTCTTCACGCACAGAAAGGGGGCTAATGTAGATAGTGCTTTCTAGACAGACAGATCTTAGCGACGTGGCGACCATCCAGCACACCTAGCTGTGCTTCACACACACTGGATTACCAGCCGCACTGATCCACGTGGGGGCTGCGAGACAGGGCCCTTGCATACCACCACACGGGACTTGTAGGGACTTAGTGGTTTGGAGGCTAGAGTAAGTCCTGTCGCGCGTGAGCGACAACCAAGCCCGCGTGCGACCCCTAGTAACTGCTTTGAGAGATTTATGGCACGAGCTCCATAAACCCGGTCAACCCGGTCAACCTCATAACGGTTCCGGTATACGCGGATAACGTGCTGTAACGGTCCCTATATACGCGGACGAACGTGCCGTTGTGGTTAAGCTAATTAAACCGCCATTGATGGGCGCATTAACCACACTACAAAGGTCACATTCTCCGTTATATATAGGATCGTTAACCCTTCCATACAAGAGAGAATCACCTAAGATACGCGGAAGCTCTGCCAAAATCCTGTCTCTCTCTCATACAATGCTATTGTCTTACTCTCTCCCTACACACAACCTTACACTTCCTATGTCCTTCCTATCCTCTACTCTTGGTGTATATTGAATTCTCTCTGCTGGATTCTCTCGTACACACAAGCGATTATATTTGACAAATAACATCTAAATAGGCATAGAAATGCCCAGACTAACATTATAATGCATATGAATCATCAAGTGATAAAACGCGACATATTTTCAACAATTAAGCTCAAATATCTCATGATAATGTGGAAATCTATTATAATATATATAACTCCTAAAAGGCGCTATCAAATACCACGTGTAAGAACTTCATAGTGTTAACATATCAGCATATAGATAACAGAAAATGAATATAATGCTTCAACATTAAATGAATGTCACAATAATATAGATTGCCATTGGGGCATACACCTACAACATAGATGAAGCTGAGCAAGGAGGGCCAGTGAAGAAGCTAAAGATAACAATTCCAATGGCTTAAAACAATACTTCAATGTTGTTTGGGACACCGATTAGGTCGACATGGCTTATGGAACACTTCACCATCCATGCTGGTAGTGAGGGCTCTCTCTCAGGAACCTTTTGACAAAATACTCTCTGTGTGGGTCAATTTGTTTGTGGAAAGCACTTGTAAGTTCAAATTGGTTCTTGATTTCAATAGGTGTTCATCGATTAGTTTGGTTGGAGGTTTTGAACGAGGCTCGTTGTCAGTGATTTTTTGAGATGATGGAGAAGAAGAAGCAGAGAGAGAGAGAGAGAGAGAGAGAGAGAGAGAGAGAGAGAGAGAGAGAGAGAGAGAGAGAGAGAGAGAGAGAATAGGGGTGTAGGTTTGTTGACAAGAAGTAGGGAGCAATAGTAAGTATTCCGGTGGTCAGCGGGTTCTAGTCGTGTCGAGGGTGATGACAGTTTTGGTTCTTCTCAGGGATCGGAAGAGAGACATGTAATGGTGGTCGTTCGTGTGAGGGTTGTGGGTTGGTTTGTTTTCAATGGTGGTGGTGAGCAGTTTGAGTGAGAAATGAAGGGGTAAAAGTAATGGCAAGGGTTAGAAAGAGAGGAAAGGGTAGGAGAATGAGAGGAACAACAATATTGCTAAAATATTGGGGATATAACGGTCTTTTAAGATGACTCATTAGCCGTTGTTCGCCTTCGTTAGTTTCATGTGTGCAAAGTAAAAGTTTTATAAAGTCAACGGTGCAAAGTATATTTTTGCCAAAGTATAAGGGTGGAAAGTGTCTTTTATCCTTTTTCTAATTAAGACACCTCTTTGAGAACACACGCACTGAACCATTTATGTTTTAAATTTTGTTAAAATTGATTTTTAAATAACAAATTCTACTTCAAGCATTTAGAAATATTCAAATATAATATAGCGTGAAGATGGGGTTCAGAAAATGCACAATTGCACACAATGATTTAGTCACAACTATACATTGTAGACATATATAAAGATTAAGGTGACATGGGCACCCTTCGATAATTGAGTCGGTTAGGCTTACATAAGTCTTGAGTTCGAATCTTACGATACGTAGAGCAACCCGGGTAATTAACTTAATGGTGTCTATTAGCATTCTCAATCCGAGAGGTAACAGTTACGGTTATCTCGTCATAAGAAAATTTTAAAAAATATGACACATGAGCATTGTCAAAATGGAAGCTTTGCATTTTCTCAAGCCATTTTTTACGCCTCAATGAAAAATCATGTAATCAGCCAAAGAAAATGAAATAAATTTTATATTAAAAGAAATATTCAATGAAGCCGATACACACAGCAGTCAGCACTACTGTAAAGAACATCAATTAGTACTGTTGCTTATTCTAAAAGTATCGATGCATGTTCTTATCCTTTTTTGCTCTGTCTTCAATACATCTTCATAATTCTTCAGATTTCTTTCTATATTTTTCAAGTTCCTAGTGATTACCCATTCACTCACAGGAAAAGCAAACGCTCAGTGATGACACGAAACAGGCAGTGATATGCTCCAAGAATGTGGCTCGCCTGAAGATGCCCAGCTCTGATTCTGCTTCTCCTTCTCCTCCGCTCTCCTCTGCATCTACTTCGCCTTCCCTTTCTTCAACTTCTTCTGCTCCTTCTCCTTCTTCTTCCTCCATGATGTTGTCAAGTTTCAACCGAAAATTATGCCTTCTTCTATACTTAGCAAGCATGGTCTCGGCATACCTTGAAGCATCAAAATTAGTTGAACTCTTACTCTTCTCATATGACAACACTACTTCAGCTTTTTCCTTCAATTTAAAACACCGATACTCTGTTTCATTCATGGCCTTCCCTTGGCTCTCCAGCTTCTCCTTCATCAGTCTCTGACATTCCTCAACAGCATCCTACAGTTAAAATCATTACCCACAAATTCAAAACACTGAAAAATCAGAGTAAGCTCTTAAATTAAGTTCTTGATGATTCTGTTTTACCGAATCGATGTAGTCATTGTTCATAATCCGGAGCCTGGGTAACGAATATAGAATTACCGCCGAGGCGATTTCCGATGGCTTGAACTTGGTAAAAACCATATCTGAAATCCAAATTATAACAAATAATGTGTGAGAATTTTCCAAGAGTCATGAAGCAAAAACTTCCACGGTTTGCTCTGTTCTTTTTTACCTTCGTAGGTTTCTCTGATGACATTTGAAATTGCCTTGGAACTGATACGCTGTCCTGGTTGTTGTTTCTTTGGATTGAAGAATCGGATGAAAGCCAAGGGTGTTAGAGGCCGCATTTGCCATTGGAGTGCTGTGAGAATCTCAATTTCCATCTTCATAATCTTGTCTGGTCCAAATTCCCATTTTTCTGATCTTTCTCGCTTCCTCTGTTCAAACAAGACAAACCAACATAGAATCAGAGAGAGAGAGAGAAATAGATTCACATCCCCATTCTTTGTTGCTTCCTCTATGCAACCCGCAGAGACAAAATTAACTGGAGAGAGAGATTTAGAGAGAGAGAGATTTACCAAGGCTTCATAAAGAAAGGACCCATCAACTTATTAGCTGAAGTCTCACATTGAAGAAGGGCTTTTATGCAAAGATTCTTGGAGAACAAGTGCTTAAAGAAGATTGCTGAGTTCTATGGGGTCTCTCTGTCATTTCCAGAAGTTATGTTGCTGCTTTTTAAATCAGTAAGACTATTTTGTAATACAACTCAAACTTATGTGCCATCTTTGAGATGTATGTTTTGTCTTCTTCATCCAACGGTGTGAATTCCACCCGTTGGATTCTCTAGGTGACTCTTATGCTGTTTCACATAAAAGGAAACGGTTGGGTTGATTAGGGTAGTGACTGATGAATTCTCTGTAAACTTTCATCACCACCGTCTTGGCATATTCTCTAATGAAATCAGTGTTATTCTTCAACCCTTTCTAGGTTTCTTTCACTATCTGTTTGATTTGATTTCTTGAATCCATTTCTGGATTCGTTCATGGTATCAGAGCTATGGCTCTATCTACAAACACCACTTCATCGAATCCTTTCTTTCTTCTCTCCCAGATTCATAATCTGGTTCCATTCAAGTTGGATGGAAATAACTATGTGATTTGGCGATATCAGATCTCATCCGTCCTCAAAACTCAATCTCTGTTTGGTTATGTTGATGGATCTAAACCCTGTCCCTCAGAATATACAATCGACGGTGATGGCGTTGTCTCGACGATTCTGTAATACCCCGATATTTTAGGGGGTATTTTAGGGAGTTTAACGAATTTTTCGGGCCCTTATTTGAAACTACAAAAGTTGTTTTCATGCGCTAAAAGTTGTTTTTCATTATTATTATCATTATTATTATTATTATTATTATTGTTATTATTATTATTATTATTTATATTTTTATCAAAAGTTTTCTTTTATATTTTTTTTAAGATGTAATTTTTTTTTTATATAGTTAGTTGGGTGTAAATTAGTGGGTGAAGTGTGGTGGGTCGTGTAACGTTGTAGCGTGACCAAAACATATCTTTTTAATAACTTTTACGTAACCAACCACCGCGTCACACCGTGTGCCCGCAACATCATAACTTTTCTCCCTTCATCTTCTCCATCCACATTGATGTACAGGGGATGTTCTTCCCCAATTTCCGGCGACCACCACGGCAAGGTCACAATTCGACCTTCTCTCTTTCCGTTTTCGTCACAATTCGCCAACCAAGTCAAGGATTCAAATCCTTTCATCAATTTCGTCAATTCATCATTCCAATTTGGACCCGGAAATCACTCCCGTCGATTTCTCAATCGGGTTAATCCAAGCAAAACCCAGCTCTCTCTCTCTCTCTCGCTACCTTCCTCTCTCACCCTCTGTCTCTCTCTCTCGCTGTCCCTCTCTCTCGCCCTCTCCCTCTTCTCTCTGTTGGCGCCGAGCGAAGACCCAGGCCGACGGCACCAGGCCGAAGCCCAGAACCGCCGACGGAACCCGGGCCGCCCGACGCCGCCGTTCGTCGCCCCTCCGTCGCCCCTCTGCGTCGCCGAGACCCCCGACGCCGCCTCCTCTGCTTCGTCCGCCATCTCCACCACCGTTCGCCTCCCTCTCTCCCGACGAACCCAGTGACGACCAGAACCATCACCGCCGCTGCCTTCTTCTTCGGGTGTTCTTCTTCAATAGGTAAACACCCCAATCAAATTGTTTTCTACTATCAATTTCGCTTGAAGTCGTGGCTGTTCATGTGGGCTGTGATGTGGATTTGGGGGAAACCAAATGTTACAGTGGTTGTTTGGGGAAGGAGAGGGTCTGTTATGTGGGTGTAAAAAGGGGGGGGTGCAAAAAATGTATTTTTGTGAAATAGTTGTGGTGACTTTTGTAAGATATGATTCTAAATGGTGTGTTTTTGCCTTTACAAGAATCTGATTTTTTTTACTTTAACAAATAATTTAAATTTCTTTATCACAATATAAATTAGTATTTCTTATATATATATATATATTTTATCAATTGTAAGTTAATGATCTTTTTCAAAAAAATAAGTATGCAACTTTATAATCAAATTAAAATAGTATTTTATAAATGTATATTATTTATACTATATTTCTTAAACAACTAAATAGTCATGTTTTCGATTTTATCGCAAAATAAATTATTTTTTCACTTATAACATGGTTTTCGCAAATATAACTTTATGATAAAAATAGTTAAGCTTTAGCTTTAGTTTAAGCTCCCATTTTCATTTATCTAAACTTTAAAATTTATATAGCTATCTTTGTGTATATAATTTCACCTTAGTAATTTAAATGAATATTCTAGAACATCTAATAAAGTTTTCTTTACCTCAAATATTACTTTTATAATTATAAGTCACTATTTTTTCATATTTTAATTTATATTCTAAACGTAAAATTATAGCTAGTGTAATATATTTTGTTTGGGGAATTAATTGGGGATTTCACTTGCATTTCATATAGGACAATTTAATTGCAATTTGTTGTGTGATGTATATGTGTTAATATAGGATTATGTGATTATTTTAGATACCGAGTTCGTAGGAGGCGAGTTCATCGAGGACCCCTACTACTAGTTCAGTGCTAGCTTGTGTGTGTGTGAAGTTCTCACCTCATTCCAGGTAAGTTTATGCGCACAATACTTTAACTATCAAAATGTTTTCTTGGCGTGTGTACTCGTGTTTCAAACAACGGTTTAAAGTCTTGAAAATTTGAGAATCTCTATTGCAAATATTCTTTTGAAAGATATGTGGTTACTTCTGAATTTCGAACCGATGTTTCTAAAATGCTCCTGTGGAATATAAATGAACGATAAATGAAATGGGGCGATGTACAGAGGATGTGTGTGAAGGCTATGGCCGGAGGCGCACGTGAGACGACCTCCTAGGGTTTCATACCCTACCCTATACGGGTTTATAAAATTGTGAAAGCTATAAGAGTACTACCTATGCATGTGTGGGTCACAACTGTATAGGGGTGTCGACACTTAAGGTCCTTTAGCTATGTGATGGGCGGGGTAGTGTCGGGCTACCTACAAACGCCCTGGGTGAATTGGGATGGACTGTGATATCCCAAGAGGTACCTGTGTGATGATATTATTGCATCGTGACCTCTCTGTGGGCAATCGTTACCCGCTGGGCTCTAATACGCCTCAGCTCAACTAATAAGTTTAAATGTGGAATCTCTTCAGTTACATTCTTTTCATTCTTTCAGCCAAAACTCTGTTTTACATATTGTGGTATATTTCTTACTCAGTTTTCACTGACAAATGTTTTTCTGCGTCGGCTTTTGCCATTTGAAAACCCGCAGGTTATGAATAAAGGTGGGGGAACGCGCACACGCAATTGAAGGCGAATAAGAAGCTAGGAATCACCTAGTTAAATTGTTAACTTTTAGTTGAACTTTGAGAATTCAAACTTTGTCATCGTTGATTCCTGTTAAAACTTTGTAAGGAGGGTTTCTCCTTTACTTTTATGTTAATAAAGCACTCTTGGATATCGTTAAGTTGTACTAGCAAGGAACCGTAGGTTCCGGGTTGTTTCAGTTGGTATCAGAGCCGACGGTTCCAACGCTAGTACGACTTCTCGATTTCCATTAAATAAAGATTCAAAATAACTGGAAGTTTTTCAAAAATTCAAAATGGATATAGGATAACTAAAACCGGAGATAAAATTTGAACAAGCCGGGGTTGTGGGATAGTACAATAGGGTTCCTTGCTATTTGTGATTCCTTTGCTACTTGGATGTGAAATTTGTTATGTGCTACATGTATACCTCAATGTGTGTCATTACTGGAAAATTGTTCCACGCATGTGATTTCTTGATTACTTAGATTATTTGAAATTAGTTCCGTTGAGATTATGAATGTATACGCGGTCTAGTACACTTCCGAGACTCCTTTTCTCTTCTTTCTGAACATGGACTTGGACGAGGACCAAGTATATGGGCAAGACCAAGTTGAAAACCAAGATGAGGACGCATAGGAGGAGCTTATAGATTGGGATGCCGATATGGATGAGATCGATGAGATTGACGAGAAGGAACATGAAGGAAACAATGACGCGGAAGAGATTAGATCGACGCTGCTGATAGCGAGCTCATGCTCCCCACTGATGACGACGAGTAGTTCCACACCCATCCCACCCTTAGGATTGTCATCTACTGCATTTCTTTTATCACGAGAGCGAATGTTTAGCTTACTTTAGGAGTTACTATTTACTTTACAAAATTGAGTAGCTCCTTACCATTTAAATGTTTATGTGGATTATTTGATGGATGGATAAATGTATGCTTAATTATTGAAACTTATATGCTGCATGTATGTGAACTAGAAGTAGAATCCTTTTCGACCTATATTAAGTAAGGTTATATATTTAAACAAAGGTACCATGCAATATTATACCAGGAGACGTGCAAGAGAAGTAGGAACAATGAACCAGGGAGGTCAGCAAACCCATGGCGGCCAAGTTCCACCCGTCGACCCCATTGAATTTCAGGAAATGCGTCAGGCAACTCTAGCTCTCACCCAAATTCTACAGAATACCCACAATGGAGGGGGAAATGTTATGAGTAGGGTAGCTGAACTCCGCCCTGACTTCTTTTATGGGACGGATGACCCCACCACCTTGGAAAACTGGATTAGGGACTTTGGAAAAGTCCTAGTATCTGCGCGCTGCACTGAAGATCAGCGTGTCCAAGTAGCCCTCTACTACTTCAAGAAGGAGGCTGACAACTGGTGGTCAGCGAAGGGAGAAGAACTTCTCGCCCAGCAGGGATTTGGCTGGGAACAGCTGAAAGCAGCGCTACGAGAACGTTTCTATCCTGAACATGTCAAGGATAGGAAGTTCAAGGAATTCATGAACTTGAAACAGGGAAGTGACAACCCTTATGATTATCATCAGAAATACATGGAGTTGATGAGGTTTGGAAGGGAACTGGTGCCGACTGAGGCAAAGAAGATCAAGAGGTTTATAGGAGGTTTAAACTTCCAACTCTGAATGGCTTTGATTGCAACTCGATTTGACACACTTATGGACGCTTATGGGGCAGCTCAGGACGCCCAGAATTTGATTGATGAGAATAATGAAGAAACTAAGAAGAGGAAGTCTGAGGCACTGGCAGGGACAGGTTTCCCGAATCGTGGTTCGGGAAACAATAGCGGAGATAAAAGGTTTCGTCCCAACCCAGCCCCCACCAATCAGTTTGGAAACCAAGGCCAGGTACGAATCTACAACTGCAAACAATGCGGCATGAACCATCCAGGAGTGGACTGCCGGGGGAACAAAGTTAACTGCCTCAATTGTGGTAAGCTAGGCCATCGAAGGTTTGAATGTCGTTCAAGACCCTCAGGGAACAACAGCGGTGGAAGCTTCAACAACAACAACTTCAATAACTTCGGGAATAACAATGGTGGAGGATATGGAGGAAACAATGTGAACCGCCAAGGGGGAAATGGAGGATACAATCGTGGAGGAAACAACTACGGAGGGAATAACAGCGGTTATAATCAGGGAGGCAATAACAACCGTGGAAATCAGTATGGCGGAAACAACAACAATACCGGCAACAGAAACAACAATGGAGGAGGCTATAACCGAGGTAACAACTGGCAGGGAGGAAATGGTTACAACAACCGACCCCAAGGAAACAACAATGCTACTTCAGCAACCACAGTAGCAGGCGCACCTGCACCCGCAGCCACAGCACGCAGCGCAGCTGGAACTATCAATGTGATGAATCAGACTCAGGCAGCACAGGCCAACGTGGTGACTGGTACATTCCTAATCCATTCTACCCCTGCTTTTGTGTTATTTGATTCTGGAGCCACATTCTCTTTCATTTCATCTACTTTTGCTAAGAAGTTAGACTTACCAAATCCTACCCCAATATCTATCTCAATCTCTACCCCTACTGGAGAAGTCACACCCTGCAATACCATGTACCCTGGAGTCAACCTAGAAATCTTAGGAGCCAAGCTACCTTCTGATCTAATTCTTTTCGATCTCGGCAACCTAGATGTCATCTTAGGTATGGATTGGCTTAGCAAATACAAAGCAACAATAGAGTGTGCCACCCAAAAGGTCAGGTTTCGTGGACCAAAAGGCGAGCGCCTATCCTATAGGGGTATAACTAGAGAACCCAAAATCCAAATCGTGTCAGCCCTAACCATCCTCTCCGATGTGAAGAAAGGGCATAGGGCATACCTCTGTACGATCCATGATCAGGAGAAAGAAGGGGAGAAATTAGAGGATATCCCAGTTGTGAATGAATTCCCAGATGTCTTTCCAGAAGACCTTCCAGGAATGCCACCTAAGAGAGCCGTGGACTTTGCGATAGACTTAGTACCAGGTACTGGACCAATCTCGAAGGCACCATATAGGATGGCACCAGCCGAGTTAAAGGAGCTTCAAGAGCAACTGAAGGAGTTAATGGACAAGGGTTTCATTAGACCTAGTGTTTCACCATGGGGAGCACCTGTTTTGTTCGTGAAAAAGAAGGATGGTAGCCTAAGACTTTGCATTGACTATCGGGAGTTGAACGGGGTAACCGTTAAGAATAAGTACCCAATTCCAAGGATTGATGACTTATTCGACCAGCTACAAGGAGCCGATACCTTTTCGAAGATCGATTTAAGGACTGGATATCATCAGCTTAGGATAGCTGAACAGGATATTCCTAAAACGGCATTTCGAACTCGCAATGGCCACTACGAGTTTACAGTAATGCCATTCGGTCTCACTAATGCTCCAGCAGCATTCATGGAGTTGATGAATCGCGTTCTCCAGAAGTACCTGGATAAGTTTGTTGTCGTTTTCATCGATGACATCCTAATCTACTCGAAAGGGAAGGAAGAACATGCACAGCATTTGAGGGAGGTGTTAGAAACCCTAAGGGAAGAGAAGTTGTATGGGAAGTTGTCAAAGTGCGAGTTTTGGTTGGATAGAGTTCCTTTCCTAGGGCATATTATATCCAAAGAAGGTGTGTCTGTAGACCCTGGAAAGATATCAGCGGTAAAGGACTGGCCCACACCAAAGAGCGTAACGGAGATAAGAAGCTTCCTAGGATTGGCGGGTTACTATCGACGATTCGTGAAGGATTTCTCCAAGATCGCGAAACCCATGACAACGTTAATGAAGAAGACAAGCAAGTACGTGTGGGACAGCAATTGCGAGGAAGCATTCCAAACCCTAAAGGATAGGTTGACGTCAGCACCTGTGTTAACGTTACCTACTGAAGGAGGAGAATTTGAAGTCTACAGTGATGCGTCTAAGCACGGGTTAGGATGTGTTTTGATGCAAGATGGCAAAGTGATTGCGTATGCTTCAAGGCAACTAAAGTCCTACGAGGAGAATTACCCCACTCACGATTTGGAGTTGGCGGCCACAGTGTTTGCGTTAAAGATATGGAGGCATTATCTTTACGGTACGACGTGCAAGATCTTTACCGATCACAAGAGCCTAAAGTACATATTTACTCAAAAGGAGCTGAATATGCGACAAAGGAGGTGGCTAGAATTGGTGAAAGATTATGATATCAAGATCCAATACCATGAAGGGAAAGCCAACGTAGTAGCGGATGCATTGAGCCGAAAGACGGAGCATACGGTAAATGCAATGTGGGTTTTACCACCTAAGCTTTGCGAAGAGTTTCGAAGACTGGAGATTGAAGTCTGCACGAAGGGAACAACGAACATGTTGTGTAATATGACAATAGTACCGGACATCTTGGAAGAAATAAAAGAAGCACAGAAAGAAGACGCTTTCCTACAAAAGATTAAGGAGAAGATCAAAAAAGGCGAAGCACCCGATTTCAAAGTGGAGGAAGACGGAAGCGTGAAATTCAAGGGAAGATGGTGTGTACCAATAAAATGTGCGGAGGTAAAGGAGAAGATTATGAAGGAAGCTCACAACACGCCTTATTCGGTACATCCAGGAGGAGACAAGTTGTACAAGGATTTGAAGAAGAACTTCTGGTGGAAAGGTATGAAGAAGGAAGTAGCTGATTTCGTATCTCGATGTTTGACGTGTCAAAAGGTTAAGTTCGAGCACAAGAGACCAGGTGGGATGTTACAACCATTGGAGATACCGGTATGGAAATGGGATTCCATCTCAATGGATTTTGTTACGGCCTTACCTGTTTCAACTAATGGGCTGAACCAGATTTGGGTGGTAGTCGATAGATTGACGAAAACTGCAAGATTCATTCCCATGAAGGACACTTGGGACATGGAAAAGAGGGCGGATGCATACATCAAGAATGTAGTAAGACTACACGGAGTACCTAGCTCGATTATTTCTGATAGGGATCCAAACTTCTTATCACACTTCTGGAAGGAGCTACAAAAAGCCATGGGTACCGAGCTAAGGTTCAGCACAGCGTTTCACCCAGCTACGGATGGCCAGACAGAGAGAACGATTCAAACGTTAGAAGACATGCTACGAGCTTGCATTTTAGACTTTGGAGGTTCATGGGTGGACAAGTTACCACTTATCGAATTCTCTTATAACAACAGCTACCATGCTAGCATAGGGATGGCACCCTACGAAGCACTGTATGGGAGGAAGTGCAGGACACCGCTGTGTTGGAGTGACATCAGCGAGACTATCATTCTTGGACCACAAATGATCGAGGACTCGACAAACCAGATTCGAATGATTCAGCAAAGGATGAAGGCGGCCCAGGATCGACAAAAGTCTTACGCGGATTTGAAGAGAAGGCCATTGGAATTCAAAGTTGGTGACAAAGTGTTCTTAAGGGTTTCACCTACAAAGGGGGTTATGCGTTTCAATCAGAAAGGAAAATTAAGCCCCAAGTTCATTGGACCCTACGACGTACTTGATCGTATAGGAGAGGTAGCCTATCGCCTGAATCTTCCTAACAGCCTAGGTAGAGTCCATAACGTCTTTCATGTGTCCCAACTCAAAGCTTATGTACCCGACCCGAGCCATATCATTGATCCCGAGCCTGTTGAACTTGATCCCTCTCTTACCTTTGAACAACAACCAATCAAAATCCTTGATACAAAGACCAGGAACACCCGTACCAAGTCCACCACGCTGGTCAAGGTTCTTTGGTCAAACCACCAAACGGAAGAGGAAACTTGGGAAGCCGAGGCAGACATGAGGAAACGTTACCCACACCTCTTCGACAAGGTATGAGCCGAGTGACGGGGACGTCACTCCTTTTAAGGGAGATGTGATTTAACAACCGTATATTTAATTACCTGTCTTGTCTTGTTATTATGTGCACATTAGAACTGCATACCACATACTTGCATTGGGAGATTCGATTTACTTTAAGCTTCGGGGACGAAGCTTTGTTTTAAGGGAGATGTGATGTAATACCCCGATATTTTAGGGGGTATTTTAGGGAGTTTAACGAATTTTTCGGGCCCTTATTTGAAACTACAAAAGTTGTTTTCATGCGCTAAAAGTTGTTTTTCATTATTATTATCATTATTATTATTATTATTGTTATTATTATTATTATTATTTATATTTTTATCAAAAGTTTTCTTTTATATTTTTTTTAAGATGTAATTTTTTTTTATATAGTTAGTTGGGTGTAAATTAGTGGGTGAAGTGTGGTGGGTCGTGTAACGTTGTAGCGTGACCAAAACATATCTTTTTAATAACTTTTACGTAACCAACCACCGCGTCACACCGTGTGCCCGCAACATCATAACTTTTCTCCCTTCATCTTCTCCATCCACATTGATGTACAGGGGATGTTCTTCCCCAATTTCCGGCGACCACCACGGCAAGGTCACAATTCGACCTTCTCTCTTTCCGTTTTCGTCACAATTCGCCAACCAAGTCAAGGATTCAAATCCTTTCATCAATTTCGTCAATTCATCATTCCAATTTGGACCCGGAAATCACTCCCGTCGATTTCTCAATCGGGTTAATCCAAGCAAAACCCAGCTCTCTCTCTCTCGCTACCTTCCTCTCTCACCCTCTGTCTCTCTCTCTCGCTGTCCCTCTCTCTCGCCCTCTCCCTCTTCTCTCTGTTGGCGCCGAGCGAAGACCCAGGCCGACGGCACCAGGCCGAAGCCCAGAACCGCCGACGGAACCCGGGCCGCCCGACGCCGCCGTCCGTCGCCCCTCCGTCGCCCCTCTGCGTCGCCGAGACCCCCGACGCCGCCTCCTCTGCTTCGTCCGCCATCTCCACCACCGTTCGCCTCCCTCTCTCCCGACGAACCCAGTGACGACCAGAACCATCACCGCCGCTGCCTTCTTCTTCGGGTGTTCTTCTTCAATAGGTAAACACCCCAATCAAATTGTTTTCTACTATCAATTTCGCTTGAAGTCGTGGCTGTTCATGTGGGCTGTGATGTGGATTTGGGGGAAACCAAATGTTACAGTGGTTGTTTGGGGAAGGAGAGGGTCTGTTATGTGGGTGTAAAAAGGGGGGGGTGCAAAAAATGTATTTTTGTGAAATAGTTGTGGTGACTTTTGTAAGATATGATTCTAAATGGTGTGTTTTTGCCTTTACAAGAATCTGAATTTTTTTACTTTAACAAATAATTTAAATTTCTTTATCACAATATAAATTATTATTTCTTATATATATATATATTTTATCAATTGTAAGTTAATGATCTTTTTCAAAAAAATAAGTATGCAACTTTATAATCAAATTAAAATAGTATTTTATAAATGTATATTATTTATACTATATTTCTTAAACAACTAAATAGTCATGTTTTCGATTTTATCGAAAAATAAATTATTTTTTCACTTATAACATGGTTTTCGCAAATATAACTTTATGATAAAAATAGTTAAGCTTTAGCTTTAGTTTAAGCTCCCATTTTCATTTATCTAAACTTTAAAATTTATATAGCTATCTTTGTGTATATAATTTCACCTTAGTAATTTAAATGAATATTCTAGAACATCTAATAAAGTTTTCTTTACCTCAAATATTACTTTTATAATTATAAGTCACTATTTTTTCTTATTTTAATTTATATTCTAAACGTAAAATTATAGCTAGTGTATTATATTTTGTTTGGGGAATTAATTGGGGATTTCACTTGCATTTCATATAGGACAATTTAATTGCAATTTGTTGTGTGATGTATATGTGTTAATATAGGATTATGTGATTATTGTAGATACCGAGTTCGTAGGAGGCGAGTTCATCGAGGACCCCTACTACTAGTTCAGTGCTAGCTTGTGTGTGTGTGAAGTTCTCACCTCATTCCAGGTAAGTTTATGCGCACAATACTTTAACTATCAAAATGTTTTCTTGGCGTGTGTACTCGTGTTTCAAACAACGGTTTAAAGTCTTGAAAATTTGAGAATCTCTATTGCAAATATTCTTTTGAAAGATATGTGGTTACTTCTGAATTTCGAATCGATGTTTCTAAAATGCTCCTGTGGAATATAAATGAACGATAAATGAAATGGGGCGATGTACAGAGGATGTGTGTGAAGGCTATGGCCGGAGGCGCACGTGAGACGACCTCCTAGGGTTTCATACCCTACCCTATACGGGTTTATAAAATTGTGAAAGCTATAAGAGTACTACCTATGCATGTGTGGGTCACAACTCTATAGGGGTGTCGACACTTAAGGTCCTTTAGCTATGTGATGGGCGGGGTAGTGTCGGGCTACCTACAAACGCCCTGGGTGAATTGGGATGGACTGTGATATCCCAAGAGGTACCAGTGTGATGATATTATTGCATCGTGACCTCTCTGTGGGCAATCGTTACCCGCTGGGCTCTAATACGCCTCAGCTCAACTAATAAGTTTATATGTGGAATCTCTTCAGTTACATTCTTTTCATTCTTTCAGCCAAAACTCTGTTTTACATATTGTGGTATATTTCTTACTCAGTTTTCACTGACAAATGTTTTTCTGCGTCGGCTTTGGCCATTTGAAAACCCGCAGGTTATGAATAAAGGTGGGGGAACGCGCACACGCAATTGAAGGCGAATAAGAAGCTAGGAATCACCTAGTTAAATTGTTAACTTTTAGTTGAACTTTGAGAATTCAAACTTTGTCATCGTTGATTCCTGTTAAAACTTTGTAAGGAGGGTTTCTCCTTTACTTTTATGTTAATAAAGCACTCTTGGATATCGTTAAGTTGTACTAGCAAGGAACCGTAGGTGCCGGGTTGTTTCAGATTCGGAATCCGGCGTATGACGCTTGGATCACCCAAGATCAGACGGTCCTCACCCTTCTTGCTGCAACTCTTACACAAGAAGCTCTCGTTCAGGTAGTGGGTAAGCAAACTTCTCGTGATGTTTGGGTTTCTCTTGAGAACAGGTATGCCTCTGTTACTCGCTCAAATATCATGCAACTTCGATCTGAGCTGCAAACTATTCTTAAGAAATCAGACTCTATTGACCTCTACATGCAACGATTGAAAACCCTAAGAGACAAATTATCATCTGCTATGGTTCATGTTGAAGATCAGGATATGATTTTTTATGCCTTACATGGTCTACCACCTGAATACAATTCGTTTAGATCTGGGATAAGAGTCACTTTGTCTCTTACCCCAGAAAAAATCTCTTTTGAAGAACTGCATGTGCTATTAAAAGCTGAAGAAAATATGATAGAGTCTCAATCTGCATTTGCTGTGTCTTCTGATCTTGTTGGGTCTGCTGCTTATATGTCTATTGGGTCTGGATTTGGTCGTGGTCGTGGTGCTGGTAATGGATCTTCTGGTAATGCATCTAATTTCTCTAAAGGTCAAGGGTCTGGATATCAAAGTCAAAACCCTAGTTTCAATCAAAGGTCTGGTCAAAACACTAATTCAAACTATGGTCAAGGGTCTGGTTATCAAGGTCAAAACCCTAATTACTCCTACAATCAAGGATATAACTCTAATTATTCTGGAAGAGGAAGTTACAACAATAGAGGAAGAATGAATGATTCTCAAAGGGGTGGCAGAGGTGGTCAAGGTGGTAGAGGACCTTCTAGAAGTAGAGATATACATGGAAATCCACTTAACTGCCAAATATGTGGTCTTGATTTCCATTCTGCAATTGATTGCTGGCATAGAATGGATCATGCCTTTCAAGGCAAGAAACCTCCTGCCTCTCTTACTGCTATGAACACTGTCTCTACTCCCTCTATTACTGGTCCTACTCCATCTATTGATCCTGATTATTGGTTGACTGACACTGGTGCCAACAATCACATGACTGCTGAATTTGGTAATCTATCTCTAAGCACTCCTTATAATGGTGTTGATCAAGTCTCTGTTGGAAATGGTAACTCCATTCCAATAACTCACTCTGGTACTGCTTCTATTCACACTCCTACGCATTCCTTTTCTCTTAAAAATACTCTTCATGTTCCTCAATTAGCTACTAATTTACTATCAGTTTACCAATTATGTAAACAACACAATTGCAGTTTCTATTTTGATGCTGATATCTTTTATATCCAGGAAAAACTTCTGGGCAAAACTCTATACCAAGGACACAGTGAAAATGGCCTTTACCCTATCTACTCTCAACCTTTCTCTTTCAAGAATGATGATCAAGCTTCTGCTAAGTGTGGATATTTAGGAAAAAGTGTGAAATCTCCTCTCTGGCATGCCAGATTAGGACATCCTTCTGAGGATACACTTAAACTTATATTTATTTCTGCTTCAAATTTGTGCAAAGACTTTAAATTATCTGATCTATCTAGTACTGTGTGTGAACATTGCTTGCAAGGCAAAATGACTAAGTTACCTTATAAGTCCTCTACTTCTGTTTCTGTTGAACCTTTGAAATTGATTCATAGTGATGTATGGGGTCCCTCAAGTACCAAATCCTATCATGGATATAAGTTTTATGTCATTTTTATTGATGATTTCTCTAAGTTTACTTGGTTATTTCCTCTCTACCACAAATCAGATGTTGTGAATGTATTCCACAAGTTTAAAACTGAAATTGAAAATCAACTCAATACTACCATTAAAGTTTTAAGATCAGATGGAGGAGGTGAGTATATGTCCTTTACTTTTCAAAAACTTTTACAAAACAATGGCATTGTCCATCAAAAGTCTTGTCCTCATACTCCTCAACAAAATGGTGTTGCAGAAAGAAAACATAGACACATTGTGGAAACAGCAGTTACATTGATGATTCATGCACATTTACCTAAATATTTTTGGTACCATGCTTTTGCTGCAGCTGTCTACTTGATAAATTGCATGCCTAGCAAGAACACAAACAACAAATCACCATGGGAATTACTTTATAACACTCTACCTGACTATACTAGACTTGAAGTTTTTGGATGTGCATGCTACCCTTACCTAAGACATTATAATACTTCCAAACTAGATCCAAAAACTGCACAATGTGTCTTTCTAGGGTATGCTCAGAATTACAAAGGATATGTTTGTTTTGACAAAATTAAACAAAAGTTTTTTATAAGTAGAGATGTTATCTTTGATGAATCTACTTTTCCTTATCAAAAACTTGTCACTGATTTGCCACATACCAAAGATAAGTCAACTTTCAAAATTGGTGATGTACCAATTACTTTGCCAACTTCTGTGTTTAATTCTTCTAACTCTACTTCACCAAATACCACTAATACAGAACACTATGTGTCTGATTCTTCTGCTCCCTATGTGTCTGATCCTTCTTCCTTATCTAACTTATTTTTTTGTGACTCTTCAGGTGACAATCAGACCACTACTACACCTGATCCAACCATTGCCACTCATGATACTACACTTGATCCTACTGATGAGAACAGAACTACACAGGTCTCTGGGGTGCCTCAGTATCAGGCAGTTTCCACTTCATTCCCAGAAGTGCAGCGAGCTACTAATCATGATGAGCCATTACATGACTCTGATGTCCCTACTACAGTCCCTTCTAGCCCTGGCATGGCACCTGGTTCTGAAGCAGAGATTCTTCCTACTGTTGGCCACCCCATGCAGACCAGAAGCAAGTCTGGCATCTTCAAAAAGAAAGTTGTTGGATTCAGCACCAATTCTGGTAATACTGATATCTCTCCATTCTTAACTGATCCTACTTGCTTCAATGAGGCTAGAAAACATTCTCAGTGGCTGCAAGCAATGACTGAAGAATTTTCTAGCCTCAAACAACAAAACACCTGGACACTTGTTATTCCTCCTCTCAACTCAAATGTTGTTGGGACTAAATGGGTGTTCCGGACAAAATATAATCCAGATGGCTCCATTTCTAGATATAAAGCCAGATTAGTTGCTAAAGGCTTCAATCAAACACATGGTTTGGATATGATGAAACATTTAGTCCTGTGGTGAAACATGCAACTGTTAGAACTATTTTGGCTATAGCTGCTTCTAAAGAGTGGCATTTGTTGCAACTTGATGTGAAAAATGCTTTTCTTCATGGTCAATTGAAAGAAACTGTTTATATGAGTCAACCTCCTGGGTTCAAAGATCCTTTGTTTCCTAATCATGTCTGCAAATTGAATAAAGCCATTTATGGTCTCAAACAAGCTCCTAGAGCTTGGTTTGAGAGATTCACTAGATTTATTCTATCTCTTGGTTTTGTTGCCTCTATTGCTGATTCATCCATGTTTGTTAGATATGAGAACAACAAAATTGTTATTCTTCGGCTTTATGTTGATGACATCATACTCACTGGAAATGATCACACTTACATGCATCACTTGATTGATAAACTAAACTCAGAATTCAATATGAATTCTCTTGGTCAATTGACCTACTTTCTGGGTTTAGAGATACATAGATCACAACATGGCATCTTTGTTCATCAGCACAAGTACATCACTGATCTTTTGTTAAGATTCAATATGCAAAACTGCACTCCTTGTCCCACTCCTACTGCTTCTGGATCCAACTTTCATGCTTTAGATGGTGTTCCATTATCTGATTCAACTCCTTACAGACAACTTTTGGGTGCATTACAATATTTAACTTTTACTAGACCTGACATATGCTTTGCTGTTAATCACCTATGTCAGTTTATGCATAATCCAACAAATATTCACATGATTGGTGCCAAAAGAATTCTAAGATACCTCAAAGGAACTAGCACACATGGTATTCTTTATCAACCCAGTGCTATAGATCTTAGTGCTTTCACTGATTCAGATTGGGCTGGTAACCCAACTGACAGAAGAAGCACAACAGGATTTGTCTTATTTTTAGGCAATAATCCTATTCACTGGGCTGCAAAAAAACAGCCAACAGTTGCTAGATCCTCTACTGAAGCTGAGTATAGGGCTTTGGCAATTACTACTGCTGAAATCTGTTGGTTTCAGTATCTTTTTCAAGAGTTGCATTTATTTTTGGCAGAACCACCTCTTATTCATTGTGACAACAAATCTGCAATTTTGATGACTATGAATCCTATCATGCATGCTAGAACTAAACACATAGAATTGGATTACCATTTTGTTAGAGAAAAAGTCTTGAGAAAACAATTACTGGTGACTTGGTGTGATTCTGCAGGACAACTAGGAGACATATTCACCAAAGGACTTCCCATTCAACAATTTCACACATTGAAGAACAAACTCAAGGTGTCTGCTCCTCCTTGAGTTTGAGGGAGGGTATTAGCTGAAGTCTCACATTGAAGAAGGGCTTTTATGCAAAGATTCTTGGAGAACAAGTGCTTAAAGAAGATTGCTGAGTTCTATGGGGTCTCTCTGTCATTTCCAGAAGTTATGTTGCTGCTTTTCAAATCAGTAAGACTATTTTGTAATACAACTCAAACTTATGTGCCATCTTTGAGATGTATGTTTTGTCTTCTTCATCCAACGGTGTGAATTCCACCCGTTGGATTCTCTAGGTGACTCTTATGCTGTTTCACATAAAAGGAAACGGTTGGGTTGATTAGGGTAGTGACTGATGAATTCTCTGTAAACTTTCCGTCTTGGCATATTCTCTAAAGAAATCAGTGTTATTCTTCAACCCTTTCTGGGTTTCTTTCACTATCTGTTTGATTTGATTTCTTGAATCCATTTCTGGATTCGTTCACAACTGACATCTTCCAAGCGAGAGAAAAGCAGCAGAACGCAACAAGCTTCAAGTTCTGATCATCATTTCCCTCTATCAACTAAAAAAAAAAAAAAACCCAAGAATTGGAGATCAGACGCATCAATATTCCAGGAAACAAAATACCCAAGAAGGGAAAAGTTCAAAAACTACCGGTAATGGGAGTTGCTTTCTTGACAAGTTGCAATCAAAGTAAGTCATAGCATGATAAGCGGTGAACATGATGCTCCCAGAATCTTCCTTGAGCTACAATAACCAAAACCCACAAAAATTAAACTACGCCCCCATCAATTTCTGGAAAATTTTCAAAGAAACTGAGTCGTGTTGGTAAAGATTGAACCTCCTTGACGATAATCACAGCTTGAACTCTGAGTTGGGTCTTTTCTTAATGGTTGCAGTAATCTGGTGAGGCCATGAATTGAGACTCCACATTGCAGAGAATACGAACAGAAGCCTCTGTATTGCTTTGTTTCGGCAATGGGTTCATTGGGTCGTAACGCTCCATGTTGAGTTACAGAGAAACGAGGGCTTCTTTTGCAACAAAATAACAAAGGTTTGTGTAGTATTTGTACTAGCGCAAAAACCAGAGGAGCAACTTCGTCTTCTATCTCTGAATGAAACGGTAGTTCTGTTATCGCGTTATGTCGGTGATGTAAGGGCCGTTGAAGCTACAGTAGTTGCAGGACTCGCGATTGGGTAGGTTGTTTGAACGAGTCAGACTCACTTCTCCCCCTAGCAAGATCTTTCTTCTTCTTCTGGCTTGATAAAGTGTCATATATAGTATTAAAAAAAAGTGTCATTTATTAGGGTCATTATTTGGGTAAAGCACACTAAGACCCCCCTAATTTTAGCACAAAGTCATTGTCACCCCCTCTAGTTAGAAAAGAAAAAAACATTTGACACACCGTGACACTAAACTAAGAACTCCTATAGTAACTATTATACGATGTTGAGACAAGTCTACCACATTACCCATCGAATGGACGCGTCGTTTTTCTTTGAAGCGGGATCTCAAAATTTCAATCATGTAGCCAAAATCACAGAGAGACTTAATTATGAATACCTATGTGCCCAGTGCGAGAAAGTCTCAGACAATTCAGCTAGTGGCAATAATTGCAAGTAAAAGGTAATCGAATTGCAGAATCGGAGGGTAATAATATTTATCACAACACTGTTAAAAAGCACTCAACTTGCGTAAATGTGATATTAAATTGATAAGTTGCAGAAGGTTATTGGAGTAAACGCCAAGGATGATGCTGACATCTTGAAGAGTGATTAGACCTCTCAAGGTTCGTATTATTAGTCAAACAAGAGAGTGGTGGCAGTCAATATCTTGAATGATTGTTCAATTTGTTGTTGGTTCATGCATTGGTTCACCTGACTTGATGCGCGATCTTATTTATAAGAATGACGTGGCATCTTCCACTATGTATCGTATCGTTGTCCTATTAGTTTTTAGAAGCTTTGTTGAAGTTTGTTGCAGCCTCTTTCACTTGAGGAAAGCGAAACTGTCGAAGGTTATGTTAGAAAATGATGCGGAAGCGCCAAGAGGAGCGATGAGATGAAAGAATGCGAAGAAGAACAACACAAGAATTAATGTGGTTCACTAGTTTTTAGGCTAGCTATCTCCACGGTTAAAACGAACCAATTTTATTGATGAGAAGCCAACACAATTCACCACACATTGTTAGTCTCAACCCCAGTTCCTTATATAGGCCTAGGATACTGACTTGTGCCCAATCAAACGAAGAATATTCCAAAATCGAACAAGAACAACGAAACCGCCCCAGCCCCGATGTCTTCGCACGGAGATAAATTGTCTTCGCACGAAGACCCAGACAGATTCTTCCAATGTCGTTTCGTTCTTCTTCCTTGCTTCGCCGTTTCGTCCGACAATTAGCTAGGAGCTTGAATCACCAAACATAACAAATCTCCACCTTGATTCAAGTTCCCTAGCAACCAATCCAATCAACCGATAGAATATACTCCCAAATTTTGCGGTACTGGAATACATTGACTATGCGCCACAACAAGCGTGTCTTTGCGTCTCAACAAACGCAATGACTTTGTATGTCTCAATCAACACACTACCAATGCACCATGACATATTGTATCTCCCCAATAGTCACGCCAATGACACTTGGTGACAAAAGTGCCTATAAACAAGTCATGCCAATTGCGTCATCAATACTTACCGCACCAAGACGCCAACCGAGACACGCCAATAACGTGCCAACAATCAATGCATGCACAATAACACGCCGCCAATCAACCAACCAATCCACTTGTCACAAAACACATGCCCATGCTCCTACGCCTGGAGCCCAAGTTTGCACACGAGAACTAGAGAATGTAGTCGTCCTCGGAATCTGTCCCTCCACCTTTAAAGACAACGTATTCAGATCCTTTGTTCTTGGGAAAGTTCCGCTTCCAATGGCTCTTCTCACAACAAAACGCACAAACGCCCAATGTTAAGAAGGATCTACCATATTTCTGATGTCCACCCTTACCCTTCCCTTGACCATGAATGCGCCACTATCACGATCTTCAAACATTGACGCCTTGTGCCTCAATTCCCTTGTGTGCAACGCCAAACAAACTTCCTCTAGGGTTATCGTCTCCTTCCCAACAACAAACGATTAGACAAAACCCTCAAAAGAAGGACGTAAAGACACTAACAATATCAAAGTCGCACCAACATCACTATCAATCTCGTCACTATTGGGCAATTCAAGCAACATAGTTTTGAGATTATCTAGGTGATCACTAATATCCGTACCTTCAATCATCCAATGACCGAATTAAAGGGAGGCTAATCCCTAGACCAGTTCGATTGCATGTCTGCTATACCGATTAAAACTTTGTTCGTTTATCAACAAGAACGCCATAACCCTACTAGGCGGAATCAGGGTTCATACATGCGTCCTAGCTAGTTGATGTAGGTCTGAATCACTCCGGATCTTCTACCGTATTCCACAAGTTCCTCCTGGATGCAAGTGCGCGCTTATTGCTTCCAGAATCGTTCTTGGCCTCCAGACAAATTGCTCTCACTCTCGAAACCCTAGATTTCGGTGTGTATCTGAAGCATACGAATTCTGAAGACTAAGGAAACTTATATAGGCTACGGGAGGGGGCTGTACGAATCAGGCTCCTAACTTTATTAGGACTTCAAGTTGCACCCGAACCTAGCCCGAATAAAGTTTATAACTGTTAGTACCACTAAATAACTGTTATTGCACTCCTGTCCATATTCTCAAAAAATAATATTTCGAGCTCCTGTTATTAAATAATTATTATCTCCCCATGTTAAGATTACAGATATTCGTCGATTAAATTTATTACTGACTAATACATTTAATCGACCTCTTCCTAATTCCTTGATCCTTACCACTTAACTTATTTGATATGTCCAGATTACCTTGTAATCTACTTCCAGGATTTGACATAATCAAAATTTATAAGGTTCATCAAGGGGATATCATCAATCCCATAACCGGGACATGGATTCCTTCGATATATCAATTTACATCATAGACTCAATAGTATCACCCAACTCGTCGAGGTTATTGACTCCATAGGAATGTCACTCACTTGAGTTGTCAAAGCAATAACTACTACATACATGTGCACATTGACTATCTAAGGATTAAGAGAATAAGTAATCATAATAACCATGAGACATGGCTTGTCTTATTATGTCATTACAAAGAAAATGATCTCAACTTTGTCCTGTTCAATATACACAAAGTATCTTAACACATTGAGTTGAAACCATAGTATGAACTACACTGTTTCCTGTAGCCAAGACAGACCTACTAAAACAATGTGCTACAATCGTTCCGATGGTTTGTCTAATTCCATCTAGATTGTGAACTCACAACTTTCATTCCACAAGAACCGAAGATAAGATCTTATGTGTGTAAGCTATACTCTACACACCACATCTTCTACTATGAAGAACAATATACAACTATGCACATTAATAATATAATGCAAAAACATTGCCCAAAACAATTCTCATAAATAAAAAATTCATATAATCCAATACAAAAGGCATGGCTTTTAGTATTCAATCCAACAATTTCCCACTATGACTCAAAGCCATGCAGCAACACACCTCAAACTCATTCCCTTTACGTGATCATCAAAAGCCTAGCTGTCAAACACTTCGTAAATGGGTCTGCCACGTTATCCGCTTATGCAATCTTCATCACTGCCACATCACCTCTGTGCACAAATTCTCTAATCAAATGATACTTACGCCCTATGTGTTTTCCTTTCTTGTGAGCTCTTGGATCCCTTGAGTTTGCTACTGCACAGCTATTATCGCAATAAAGCGTCATAGCCAGTTGTGCACTCGGTACCACTCCAAGATCCATTAGAAAGTTTTTGAGCCAAATAGCTTCCTTAGCAGCTTCCGAAGCAGCCACATATTCAGTTTCCATGGTTGAATCAGCAATGCAAGATTTCTTGATGCTCCTCCAACTAATGGCTCCATGTCCTAATTTGAAAACATATCCAGAGGTAGACTTCCTGGAAGGCCTATCTGATTGAAATATGAGTCTGCGTACCCGGTGGGTACAAGACTATTTTTATGGTAAACCAACATATAGTCTTGATTCCTTTTCAGTTACTTCAATATATGTTTTACCGTAGTCCAATGTTCTCTACCAGGTTTAGACTAATATCTACTAACCATGCCAACAGCAAAGCAAATATCCGGTCTAGCACATAACATCGCATACATGAGCAGTCAGAAGCATAAGGAACTACTTTCATGCTTTCAATCTCATCAGCTGTCTCAGGACACTGATTCTTAGATAGACTGATTCCATGTTTGAAAGGGATCAATCCTTTCTTGGATTCCTACATGATAAACCTTGCAAGAACAGTATCAATATAATTGGCTTGTGACTAGACGAACATCCTATTTTTCCGATCTCGCATAAGCTTGATCCCTAGAACGTATGCTGCTTCTCCCAAGTCTTTCATATCAAATTGACTTGATAAACATACCCGCACACTAGATAATACACCAACATTGTTTCCAATGAGCAACATATCATCAACGTAAAGTATCAAGAATACCACCACGTTTTCCTTACACTTCTAGTACACACACAGCTCATCCGGACATTGATCAAAACCAAAAGATTTGATTTCCCGATCAAAACGGATGTTCCATGATCTAGATGCCTGGTTAAGTCCATAAATAGACCTCTTAATCTTGCACAACTTGTGCTCCTGGACCTTAGCTACGAATCCTTCTGGTTGCATCATATAAATGCACTCATCAAAATTTCCATTAAGGAAAGCTGTCTTGACATCCATTTCCCAAATTTCGTAATCGAAATGAGCCGCAATGTACAAGAGAATCCTGATAGACTTAATCATGGCTACTGGCGAAAGAATTTCCTCATAGTCGATCCCTTCTTTCTGAGTAAAACCTTTCGCAACAAGCCTTGCTTTGAGGGTTTCAACCTTCCCGTCTACCCCTCTCTTTTTCTTGTAAATCCACTTACACTCTATGGGTTTTACCCCATCTGTTGGATCTACAAGATCCCACACCTGATTGGAGTACATAAACTCCATCTCAGAAATCATAGCCTTTTTCCAGTTTTCTGCATTCGTACTTCCAACAGATTTAGTATAGTTACTAGGATCAGTATCATGTTTATCAGGGACATAGTCAAAAGACTCTCCCAAGTACATGTATATGTCTGGTTTACGAGAAACCCTCCCACTACGACAAGGCTGTACTTGTGGTTCACTAGCAGTAACATTTTCCCCACTGCTCAGTTGCGGCGGAATGTCACTACTATCTTGTGGATCACTAGTATTGTCATTTCCCCCACTGCCCTCTTGCGGTGGGATGTCAACACTATTTTGTTGTGTATCACGAGTATCTACATTTCTCCACCCACCCAAAGGTAATTGAATGTCGATATCATTTTCTTGTGGTATTTCCTCTTGTATAGTTGGTATATCATTACCTTGGACTACTTGATTTCCTCGCATTTCTTCCAGAACAATTTTACTTTTAGGCTTGTGATCCATAATATAGTCTTCCTCTAAGAATCTCGCATTGGTGCTAACAATGAATTTATGATCCTTGGAACTATAAAATAAACCACCCTTTATTCCTTTCGGATATCCTAAAGAGACACATACTTCTGTCCTTGATTGCAACTTACTTGCGTTCCCCTTCACCACATGTTCTGCACTACCCCAAATCCGAACATGCCGTAGACTAGGTTTGCGCCCAGTCCAAATTTATGTGGGTGTAGTTGGTATTGACTTAGACGAAACCAAATTCAGAATATATGCAGTTGTCACTAAAGCATTCCCCCAAAAGGAAGTTGGTAAATCTGAATAACTCATCATGGATATCACTATTTCTAAAAGAGTCATATTCCTTCGCTCTGCCACACCATTCTATTATGGCGTACCTCGAGAAGAAAACTGGGATTGAATCCCTTGTTCCTCCAAGTAATCCATGAATTGTCCCAAGAGGTACTCGCCACCTTGATCAGATCAAAATGACTTGATATATTTTCCTAGACGCTTCTCTTGATTATGCCTTGAAAATATTAAATTTTTCAAAGGCCTCAGACTTACGCCGCATCAAATAAATATTTCCATATCTTGAGTAACCATCAATAAAAGTAATGAAATACTCAAAACCTCCCCTCAATTGGACATTCATTGGTCCAGAAACATCTGAATGGATAAGCAACAACAGTTCTTTGGCCCTATTACCCTTTGCCAAAAATGGCCTCTTGGTCATCTTACCTTCTAAACATGACTCACATGCTGGTAGTGCCTCCACTTTTAATGAACCTAATGGTCCATTCTGAACCAGCCTTTGTATTATGTTTATATTTATATGACCAAGTCGTAAATGCCAAAAATATGTTTGCTTTATCTCGCAAGGTTCCTTTCTCTTTTTAGGTAAGCTATCCGAGTTATTCAGTCATATAGCTGCGCTATGGGAGTCTCAGGATTTATAATGTAAAGACCATCCACCAATGTACCAGAACAAATAAAACGTTTATTTTTCTTAATAACCACAGAGTCATTAAAATAAACTGTAAATTCATTCTTAACCAACTTAGAAACTGAAATCAAATTCCTTCTAATGGAAGGCACATAAAGACAATCTTTCAAAACTTAAATCATATCATTCCTAAAATGTAAGAAACAAATTCCTATTGCAACTGCAGCTACTTTATTGGCGTTGCCCAAGTGTAGAAGAATCTCGCCATCACTAAGCTGTCTGGTTTCCTGGAATCCCTGCAATGAATTGCAGACATGATCAATGGCTCCCAAATCTACACACCAGGTTCTAGTAGATCGAACCGTTAAACATGATTCAACTATTAGTGAAAGAGATACCTGAGTTGTTCTGGATTGAACGAGTCAGGAACATTGGACATTGCTTCTTCCAATGCCCTCTCTGGTTACAGAGGAAACATTTGCCTTTTTGGCTTTCCCAATGTCCCCTGCGGAGCAAGTTCTTGTTGTGGCCCACGAGCTATTCCTTGAGGTTCCGGAGCAACCTTTGGAACTACTGCTTGTGCAACTTTCTTCTTCTTCTTAGCCCTAGGGTTAGAAGTAGAAGCCTTTTCAGCCACCATTACATTAACCGATTTCTGTAGGAGTCCCTATGCTGCTTGAAGCTCCTTTAACAATTCGGCTAAAGAATAAGTCTTTTTGTTCATATTATATTTTATCCGAAAATTGTTAAATGAATCAGACAGCGTCATCAGCACGATATCGACCTGAGTTTCCTCATCGATTACCGCACCAAGGATATCTAGTTCACCTAGAAGACTTATCATATTCAGAACATGATCCCTTACAGAGGATACTTCAACCATTTTTGTGTTCATGAGGTTTTTCATACCAACCTGCCTGGCAGCACAATCCTGATCCCCAAACATTTCTTTGAGGTTCCCCATGATCTCAAGGGCAGAGCCCATGTTCTCATGCTGATGCTGTAACACATTAAACATGGAGCCTAATATGTAGCATTTATCCATCTGATCGGCTTTCTGCCACCTCTTATATGGCTTGGCTTCTTCTTCTTCAGAAGCCTCTTCTAGAGGTTTTGCAGGACATTCCTCAATAAGCACAAATTTGTAATCCTCAGCAGTTAGCACAATATTCGAATTCCTCTTCCATTCAATATAGTTTGATCCAAAGAGTTTGTTTTGATTCAAGAGAATAGATAGTGGGTTGAATGAGTTCGACATTTTGAACATGAGAATCATGTAAATAAAACATATAAGGGCAATGTAAACCACCAGTAGTCTAACACACATAAAAATAGTATGCCATGATGGGTGGACGTCTACCATTCATTCTATAGTTAGACATAGTATCTTTGGTCCTGCAAGCCATAGCAGTGACTCCGATGGGGAGGATACTATAACTTACATCTAAGTGTATACCATCATTTTCCTTTTAACCCATTACATGCCTCTCAGATGGAGAGATGACACATAAACAGTAATTATTAGAAGTATCCTTATAGGAATTTATACCAGTGATACTGTAGTGGTTATGTTCGATAAGAAGGTTAACTCCAAGGCTAACACACACAACCAACTACATCACTGATAAATAAATGATGGAGACCGCGGATATATAAGCACTAGAGTCCCTCTCTCACTTAGTTGTTTGAACGATTTAATACAAAATAAATTTATTTATCCATGTCGTCCATGATTTAACATGCAAGCATCCACAATAATCATACACACAGATATGATCAAGCACATAAAAAGAATTCAACCACACACAACCCAGCTATTATGGTCGGAGCTTCTTTATTCGGGTTAGCAAGATCCATCTGACCCCACGATACGGGTATCGAATTTCGGTAAGGTCGCCGAAAAACTTTTTCTGAAAATCGCCATGCCGTCATTGTGCAAAACTTGACGATCTGCAATCTTTCGTCCTTCTGTCTCCACTAATACAACAGTAACCCTAGTCTCCATGGATTCCGCAAATCAGTCTTTAACAGAGTACCATAGATTGTTACAGACTTTCAATGCCACCAAGGAGCTCACACGTTCATCTAATACTGGAATAAGAGAACCTATGGTTTACTATTACAGAAGGTTACAAATATTTTACATCTACGAAAAACAGCGTGGGAATCAAAACCATTCAAACCGCATACATCAAACAGTATGACCACAATAGCAGGACACGATTTAATAAGCAAAACAGAGTTAGACATCGCAATCTTCCTACTCTAACATGCATTGCCTGTTTGATTATTGGACAACATGGCTGTATAGCAGATATGAAAAGTCGAACTTGGGTTCTGATACCAATTGAACGGAGGCGAATCCTTGGACCAGTTCGATTGCATGTCTGCTATACCGATTAAAATTATGTTTGTTTATCAACAAGAACGCCATAACCCTACTAGGCGGAATTAGGGTTCATACATGCGTCCTAGCTAGTTGATGTAGGTCTGAATCACTCCGCATCTTCTCCTGTATTCCTCAAGTTCCTCTTGGATGCAAGTGTGGGCTTTCTGCTTCCAGAATCCTTCTTGGCCTCCAGAAGAATTGCTCTCACTCTCGAAACCCTAGAATTCGGTGTGTATCTGAAGCATACGAATTCGGAAGACTAAGGACACATATATAGGCTACGGGAGGGACCTGTATGAATCAGGATCCTAACTTTATTAGGACTTCTGGTTCCACCCAAACCTAGCCCGAATAAAGTTAATAACAGTCAGTACCACTAAATAACTATTATTGCACTCATGTCCATATTCTCAAACTATAATATTTTGAGCTCGTGTTATTAAATACTTATTATCTCCCCATGTTAAGATTACGGATATCCATCGATTAAATTAATTACTGACTAATTCATTTAATCGACCTCTTCCCAATTCCTTGATCCATACCACTTAACTTATTTGATATGTCCAGATTACCTAGTAATCTACCTGTAGGGTTTGACATAAACTAAACTTATAAGCTTCATCAAGGGGATATCATCAATCCCATAGCCGAGACATGGATTCCTACGATTTATCAATTTATACCATGCACTCAATAGTATCACTCAACTCATCGAGGTTATTGACTCCATAGGAATCTCACTCACTTGACTTGTCAAAGCAATCACTACTAAATACATATGCACATTGACTATCTAAGGATTAAGAGCATAAGTAATTATAATAACCATGAGACATAGATTTTCTTATTATGTCAGTACAAAGACAATGATCTCAACTTGGTCATGTTCAATATACACAAAGTATACTAACACATTGAGTTGAAACTATAGTATGAACTATACTGTTTCATGTAGCCAAGACAGACCTACTAAAACAATGTGCTACAATCGTTCTGATGGTTTCTAATTTCATCTAGATTGTGAACTCACAACTTTCATTCCACAAGAACCGATGATAAGATCTTCTGTGTGTAAGCTATACTCTACACACCAGATCTTCTACTATGCAGAACAATAGACAACTATGCACAATAATATAATGCAAAATATTGCCCAAAACCATTCTCATAAATATGAAATTCATATAATCCAATACAAAAAGCGTGGATTTTAGTATTCAATCCAACAATCTCCCACTAAGACTCAAAGACATGTAGCAACACACCTTAAACCCATTCCCTCTACGTGACCATCAAAAGCCTTAGCTGTCAAAAACTTCGTAAATGGGTCTGGCAGGTTATTCGCTGATGCAATCTTCATCACTGCCACATCACCTCTGTGCACGAATTCTCTAATCAAATGATACTTACGCTCTATGTGTTTTCCTTTCTTGTGAGCTCTTGGTTCCCTTGAGTTTGAAAACCGCACTGCTATTATCGCAATAAAGCGTCATAGGCGTTTGTGCACTCGGTACCACTCCAAGATCCATTTGAACGTTTATGAGCCAAACAGCTTCCTTAGCAGCTTCCGAAGAAGCCACATATTCAGCTTCCATGGTGGAATCAGCAATGCAAGATTGCTTGATGCTCCTCCAACTAATGGCCCACCTTCTAATGTGAAAACATATCCAGAGGTAGACTTCCTGGAATCCCTATCTGACTGAAAATCTGAGTCTGTGTACCCGATGGGTACAAGACTATTTTCATTATAAACCAACATATAGTCTCGAGTCCTTTTAGGTACTTCAATATATGTTTTTACTGCAGCCAAATGTTCTCTGCCAGGGTTAGACTTATATGTACTAACTATGACAACAGCGAAGAAAATATCCGGCCTAGTACATAACATCGCATACATGAGGCTTCCTACTGCAGAAGCATAAGGAACTGCTTTCATGCTTTCTATCTCATCGGGTGTCTTAGGACAGTGATCCTTAGATAGACTGATTCCATGTCTTAAATGGATCAATCCTTTCTTGGAATCCTGCATGCTAAACCTTGCAAGAACAGTATCAATATAATTGGCTTGTGACAAGCCCAACATCCTATTTTCCCGATCTCGCATAAGCTTGATCCCTAGAACGTATGCTGCTTCTCCTAAGTCTTTCATATCAAATTGACATGATAACCATACCCGCACACTAGATAATACACCCACATTGTTTCCAATGAGAAATATATCATCAACGCAAAGTATCAAGAATACCACCACGTTTTCCTTACACTTCTTGTACACACACGGCTCATCCGGACATTGATCGAAACCAAAAGATTTTTTTGCATGATCAAAAAAAATGTTCCATGATCTAGATGCCTGCTTATGTCCATAAATAGACCTCTTAAGCTTGCACAACTAGTGCTCCTGGCCCTTAGCTACGAATCCTTCTGGTTGCATCATATAAATGCACTCATCAAGACTTTTATTAAGGAAAGATGTCTTGACATCCATTTGCCAAATTTCGTAATCGCAATGAGCCGCAATGGACAAGAGAATCCTGATAGACTTAATCATGGCTACTAGAGAAAAAGTTTCCTCATAGCCGATCCCTTCTTTCTGAGTAAAACCTTTCGCAACAAGCCTTGACTTGAAGGTTTCAACCTTCCCTTCTATCCCTCTATTTTTCTTGTAAATCCAATTACACATGATGGGTTTTACCCCATCTGTTGGATCTACAAGATCCCAGACTTGATTGGAGTACATACACTCCATCTCAAAACTCATAGCCTTTTTCACTTTTCTGCATCCGTACTTCCAACAACTTCAGTATAGTTAATAGGATCAGTATCATGTTCATCAGGGACCTTGTCAAAAGACTATCCCAAGTACATGTATCTGTCTGGTTTACGAGAAACCCTCCCACTACGACGAGGCTGTACTTGTGGTTCACTAGCTGTAACACTCCACTGCTCAGTTGCGGCCGAATGTCACTACTATCTTGTGTATCACTAGTATTGTCATTTCCCCTGTTGGAATTGTGCCCTAGAAGCAATCAATTAATTGTGACATTTATGGATTTACGATTCATTATGTTATCGATATAGAGATATGATAACATGAATGAAGTCCTTAGAATATAAGTGTTATATTCTTAAATATCTCTAGTCAATTATACTGATTAATAGGAAAAATCATCTATAGACTAGTATGGGGTTGGATTGATATGGAGATATCATGATCCAACACATGGGTATGCATTAGGAGTAATGAAATACTGGATTGACCCGTCTCCGAGAAGGCTACATACACGTTATGTTAAGTCACAAGCGCTTCTCGCGGTGCAACGGTATTGCCATCCTTAGACTTGAAGTCACTAGATATTCTAGTTGTGGATTATTGTGATTTTGGTAGCGTCAAACGCTACACCGTAACTGGGTAGCTATAAATGCGTGCACTGGATACAATAAGAAGCAAGATTAGAGATCGTAGTGGACATAGATAGAATTTGTCCCTCCCACATAACGGGAGAAAATATCCTAGGCCACTCGAGGGATAGTGCTTATAAAATGTCTGGCCAGACTCAAATAAATCAATATGGGATATTGATTTTATTTGCACGAGTAAGGCTATTCCTAGGATCGAGAAACTATGGATTGGATATAAGAGTGTGACTTGTATGTCTCGTGTCAAATCCGGATATTGGGACAAAGGGATGAGACAATTACTTGCACAAGGTTTGTCATGATGACTATTCTATTTGTTGGCTAGAACGGATGTCTTGCAAGAGGCCGCTCCATATTAGTAAATAGTTACTACCAACTAAATAGAGCCTATGGGGTCACACGCCATATAGGGGTGAACTAGACATGGGAGATAATTAATTAATATGATTAATTAATTAGAAAGATCAAATCGCAACAACTTGCTAACTTAGTAGGACTAATATGCAAGTTAGCCTAATTCATGTAGAATCATGATTAGGATTTGCCAAGGTGGCCTAATTCATGTAGAGACATGATTAGGATTAATGGGCAAATAAAACTAATCCATGTATGGACGTGATTAGGACTAGGGGACTAATCCAAGTTCTAGTAGGACTAGAATAAGGCCTTTAGGTAGTTAACAAGGAGTTGTTGGACTATATAAAGGATGCTCCTTCCTTCCTTCCCACACTAATGCTCATAACATAAGTGAGTGGGAGAGAAAAGGAGAGAGAGATCAAGTCCCAAAAGGGGCCGAACCCCCTTGGGATTGCCGCACCCTACCCGTCGGCCTAAAGGGAGCCGCCCCACCTCTTGGTGCTCCATTGTTGCTTGGTTCCTTCTTCCTCCTCCATTCTTCCTAGCTAGAACAAGGATTTGGAGGATCTAGATCTCACTCTAGGTGTGAATCAACCGTAGAGAAGTGACACAATTCGCGTTTGAAGTCATCAAAGGAGAAACCCTAAGGTGTGTTATTGATTTCTTCCCTTACCATCGTTATGTCTCTTGACTTGTGATCCTTGGAGGGTTTTGCATGGTTTATTATTGTTTCCGTTGCGCATCCATGAATCAAAACCCAGCAGTGGTATCAGAGTCACAGGTCGTAGAGCATAAACGTGGTTTATGTGTTACCTTTTGATAATTTTACACCTTAAATTTGTTGTTTATCGCGTAAAACAAGACAAATCAAGCATATGATGCAATTTGTCAATAATCTATCATAACAAGATCTAGTTTTTGCATTGGATGCATGAATTAGTGATTTTGAGAAATTTTAGGATCTTAGATCTAGGTTTTGGGCATCCTATGAAAGAAGGAGTTCTTCCCATACAAGGAAACAACCAAACTTGGACACCAAGCAAGGGAGTTGTTTTGGAAACAACTCCCAAAGGAGGTTCGGCCCCCCCTAGGGGACCGCCCCTCCTTGCTTGCCGCCCAAGCAAGGGACGGACTAGGGCCAGGGCAGCCCTAGCCCGCGGCCTAGCCGCGTGGGCTAGGGGCCGATCGGCCCAAGGCCTTTGCGGTTCTCTTTTGGGCCCGGGCAATTTGATTGTTGGGCCCAATGGACCGTTTTAACCCTAGAATATCCTAAAATCAATTAAAATTGACCAAGCGTGTTAAAATTGGATTTTAACTGTTTATGTGCAAATCGTATGGTGATTGGATATGGCCTTAGGATGTGGTTTGATGTGGATGTTTAATTTTTCTGGTTTGGTTTACGGCCTGCGAGCTGATCAATTAATTGTAATAATTAAATAAGGTTTTATGGCCTGCGAGCCATTTTTTTTTTCTCAACTTGTGAGATTTATTTTATTTAGTATAGTTGTTAGCTAGTGCTAGATATAATAGATTGTTAGCCAAGATTGAAGAAAAGAAGCCCAAAGCCAAAAGAAGCCACAAAAGATGGAGCATGGAGCATGGAGCATTCCACATGACTATGAAGGATGGACCAAAAGATCAAGACGCATGGAGATGTGTTTGCTTTTAGGGTTCATAGATAATTCCATTAGCTTGGAATTATCTTAGTCTAGAAAAGGTCATATCCACATCACGTTTTATTTTGTTTTGTGGTTGTTTATTTTATTGTCTTATTATTTTGTGGTTGGTGTATGGATGATGCATGCAATTAGGATAATAAGATAATTAGACAACCCGGATCTATTATTTGGAGTTGTGCCCAAACTCAAATAGATAGATTAGTTGATATGGATCAACAAAACAATTAAAATTGAATTTAAAAATTCCTCAAAATTCAAATATTGTGTTCTTGCCTTCTCGTTATTTAAACACTCATTATCATCATGATTTATCAAGTTCGTGCGTGCCAAAGCATGGCGAATTGATTCATAATGATGGAATGCGATGGCACAAGCAAGTAATGTGCAATTGTTTAAATAAGAGGTTGAACACAACTAGGCTATTAATATGATTAAAACCTATAGGCAATCAATTGGGATTATCCATACGGATGGATAAATAAGGAGTTATTTGCCCAATTGAACCAAGAGTTTCATAAGAGATGCAATTGGAATTGTTCCTACCTAAAGTAGTCAAATTATGGGTGACTTGCCAAAGCAAGCTCATAAGGAGATGAAACATGGATCTTGGCCCACTAGAAAATATAAGGATATATTCCGCATTAATATCTTGAGGGTTATTAATCCGTAGTAAAATATTGGGAACTATGTTTAACAATTTAAATCCTTGTTAAATATAATTAAACGTCACAAACTTTGCATAATCCTATTATGTTGAATGCCCATGGAATTAAACAAACAAAAACGCCACTTTATCTATTTTCTAGACTGGTATAAAATAGAGAATCGTTCTCAAATAATAGAGAATTTGTTGTACTTCGTAGAACATAAAGTTCTCTTCCACCGACTACCAAAACACACTAAAACCTAGGAAAGGAACACCAAAGAATGGTTCTTTGGTTATGACTTGCCTCATGCTAGCTGCCATGAACTCTGAGCTTTGGAAGCAAAAAGAGAAACATGGAGAAGTATGATATGATCATACATTGAAAGAATCTCTTTCAAAAGGAGCAAGCTAGACATGAAAAGGTTTGAAGTGTTGCTCCACTTTGCGTTATGCAAATAAACTAATTCAATATGATTTAAACATTAGTGAATGGGAATTATCTATGTGATAGATAAAGAATAAACGGTTGCTCGCCCAAGTGGACCAAGAATTGCATTGGATGCAATTACAGTTTTTGTTCAAAGGAGATTTACTCAATATGATTGAAAATCACTAAACAAAACACTAATAATGGGCATGGGCAAAGTTGTTAAACGACATGGGTAAGGGCAAATGGTTTGCGCCGAACCCATGGGTATAAAGCAAACCTGTTGCTAAAACCAAGTTGCCTTGGAGTCCCATAGGTGGTGTAGAGGAAGAGAGACTACCCAATGTACCTGGAAGTAAGTAATAAAAGAATTATGAATTCCGATTCGGGTATTCTTGTTATAGAAATCAATGTGTCAATCTCACCATCATGAGTATATGATACTAGATGAGGATCTCACATTTATAGAAATGTGGAGGATCTCAAGAGATGAAGACAATTGGATAAGGAAGAAATAATCCTACACGTGGGGCAATGAGGCAAGGAGTTGCCGAATTAGCCGTAGGGAATTATTTCTATCTTTATGAAATTGTTCATGAATTAGACAAAAGTGATTATGTTCCTGCTATGAGTAGGATCATTATCATAATTTCTTGTTTGGACAAGAAAGCTCTCTATCATAATAAAGGACAAATGTTGTTCCATTTATTCTGATATGCATTATTGTAATGCAATTTTGTCTAAGAGGATCGTATATCCTTGATCATGATAATTTCTTCTATAACATTAATACCAAGAAGTTTGCATATTATGATATGAACTTCACTTATCTTTAACATTATCGTTTAGGCCTCATAAATAAGAGATACATATCTAGAACTCCATGAGGATAGATTTCAGAACTCATTTGATTATTGAATCATATGAGACATGTAAGACTTATTTGGCAAAGATATGATCTTTTGGGAATCATACATATTGATGTATGAAGGCCGCTAAGGAGAAAGCTAAAGATGGTTTTCAGTACTTCATCATATTTACTGATGGGATCAGAGAAATATGGATTTGCGCATCTTATGAAAAAACAAATCAGAATCTTTTGAATTGTTCAAAGTATTCAGGAATGAAGTAGAGAACCAGCTTGGCAAAAGTATTAGGGATTTACGATTGGATCGTAGAGGAGAATACTTGAGCCAAGAGTTTGACAAGAATCTATGGGAGTGTTGGATATGATCCAAAACTCGCTCCACCTAGCAACCCACATGGGTTTGGCATGTCTAAAAGGAGAGTTCGAACCTTGTAGGACACGGTTCGGTCCATGATGAGTCAAACAGAACTTCCAGTTTACTTTTGGGGGCTATGTTCTAATTAAAACAATTTTGCCCTTAACCTTGTTCCATCAAAAACGGATTATGAATAAACACCATATGAGATATGGACTAGGAAATGACCTAGTTTGTCATGCATAAAGATTTGGGGTTATGAAGTTTATGTAAAAGAGTTTACAAATAAAACTTGGACCCAAGTCGGATAAATGTTTTGTGGAATATCCTGAAAAGGATATTATTTATACAACCTAATCGAGAACAAACTGTTTGTTTCTCGAACCACAGTGTTTCTATGTAGAGATTGTCTCTAAAAGAAACAGTGGGAGGACAGTAGAACTTGAAGAAGTTCAAGAACCACAACAAAACATTGATCTTTTTGATGGAACATGAGCAGGATCACAAGGTTTTGTGGAGCAACCTACTCAGAAAACACAAGAACCTCGTAGGTCAGGTAGGATATATCGAGGGACTAGAGAAATAAGGATTTCTCATAACCAGTGATATATTGCTCATCGAGATGACCCTACAACCTATGAGATGGCCACATGTGGACCATACTCTCAGAAATGGCTAGGAGCCATGGGATACAAAATGGAATCCATGTATACCAACAAAGTATGGACTTTGGTGGAACCACATAAAAGGTACAAGTGGGTTATGAGGAAACCAACATGGATGGTAATATGATTACCTTTAAGGGAAAATTGGTTGGGTAAGAATGTCATGTGAATTCATAGTATAGACTATGACGAAACCTTTCCCAGTTGTGATGCTTAAATCCATTCGCATCTTGCTTGTAGCAATCTGTCTATAGATTGAATCAAGCTTCTTGGAGTTGGAATCTTCAAATTGATGATGCAATCAAAGTAGTTTGGTTTCATCAAAATTAAAGATGAGACTTGCGTTTACAAAAAGGTTAGTGGGAGCATAATTACGTTTCTGGTCTTGTATGTGGAGACATACTAATCATTGGGAATGACGTCCCTACTTGGCAATCTTACGTAGATTGACTAGGGAATTAATCTTCAATGATAGACTTAGGCGAAGCAAACCCATGAACATCTATCAAGGTAGATTAAGATGGTTGCATAGCTTAAGTCATAGTACATAAATTGACAAAGGTGTTGAAATGGTTCAACATGTATAGAATATGGATTCTACCTATGTCACATGGAATTGGTCTTTTGAAGACTAGTTGTCTTTCCAACTAGATTGGGAAGGGACCGTATGAATAAGATTCATGAGATACGCCATGTTATGTACTAGGCCAGTAGTGTCATATGGTATGACACAAGGATACCAGTCAAATCCGGGTGAGAGTCAATGGATAAATTATCAAGATTATCCTTTAGTACTTGAAAAGCACTAAGGATGAATTTTTGATAAATAGAGGATATGAAGAGTTTGCTGTAAGGGGTTACAGTGATGCGAACTTCAAATATGACAAAGAAGATTTCAGATTATAAGTCGAGTCTTATGTTCTGCCCTAGTGGGAGCGACTGTGAGCTGGAAAGGTTCCAGGCAAGATTTAGTCACTGATTCTAACATAGAGGACTGAGTAAATTACTGCATGAGATGCACTTACTCAGAATATTCAATCTCAATCAAATTGTTGATAGAGGAGATGTGAATATTTTCAAAGCACCAGCGGATGTCTCGCCTCTACGCGGTGTAAGCGTGGAAGACCGCGCTAGATCAATAGGCATATGATGCAGGAGATTGACTCTAGTGCAAGTGGGAGACTGTTGGAATTGTGCCCTAGAGGCAATCAATTAATTGTGACATCTATGGATTTACGATTCATTATGTTATCGATATAGAGATATGATAACATGAATGAAGTCCTTAGAATATAAGTGTTATATTCTTAAATATCCCTAGTCAATTATAATGATTAATAGGACAATCATCTATAGACTAGTATGGGGTTGGATTGATATGGAGATATCATGATCCAACACATGGGTATGCATTACGAGTAATGGCATACTGGATTGACCCATCTCCGAGAAGGCTACATACACGTTATGTTAAGTCACAAGCGCTTCTCGCGGTGAAACGGTATTGTCATCCTTAGACTTGAAGTCACTAGATATTCTAGTTGTGGATTATTGTGATTTTGGTAGCGTCAAACGCTACACCGTAATTGGGTAGCTATAAAGTTGTGTACTGGACACAATAAGAAGCAAGCTTAGAGATCGTAGTGGACGTAGATAGAATTTGTCCCTCCCACATAACGGGAGAAAATATCCTAGGCCACTCGAGGGATAGTGCTTATAAAATGTCTGGCAAGACTCAAATAAATCAATATGGGATATTGATGTTATTTGCACGAGTAAGGCTATTCCCAGGATCGAGAAACTATGGATTGGATATACGAGTGTGACTTGTATGTCACGTTTCCAATCCGGATATTGGGACAAAGGGATGAGACAATTACTTGCACAAGGTTTGTCATGATGACTATTCTATTTGTTGGCTAGAATGGATGTCTTACTAGAGGCCGCTCCAGATGAGTAAATAGTTACTACCAACTAAATAGAGTCTATGGGGTCACACGCCATATAGGGGTGAACTAGACATGGGAAATAATTAATTAATATGATTAATTAATTAGAAAGATCAAATCGCAACTTGCTAACTTAGTAGGACTAATATGCAAGTTAGTCTAATTCATGTAGAGACATGATTAGGATTTGCCAAGGTGGCCTAATTCATGTAGAGACATGATTAAGATTAATGGGCAAATAGAACTAATCCATGTATGAACGTGATTAGGACTAGGGGACTAATCCGAATTCTAGTAGGACTAGAATAAGGCCTTTAGGTAATTAACAAGGAGTTGTTGGACTATATAAAGGATGCTCATTCCTTCCTTCCCACACTAATGCTCATAACATAAGTGAGTGGGAGAGAAAAGGAGAGAGAGAGAGAGAGAGCAAGTCCCAAAAGGGGCCGAACCCCCTTGGGATTGCCGCCCCCTACCCGTCGGCCTAAAGGGAGCCGCCCCACCTCTTGGTGCTCCATTATTGCTTGGTTCCTTCTTCCTCCTCCATTCTTCCTAGCTAGCACAAGTATTTGGAGGATCTAGATCTCACCTCTAGGTGTGGATCAACCGTAGAGACGTGACACAATTCGCGTTTGAAGTCATCAAAGGAGAAACCCTAAGGTGTATTATTGATTTCTTCCCTTACCATCGTTATGTCTCTTGACTTGTGATCCTTGGAGGGTTTTGCATGGTTTATTATTGTTTCCGTTGCGCATCCATGAATCAAAACCCAACATCCCCCACTTCCCTCTTGCGGTGGGATATCAACACTATTTTGTTGTGTATCACTAGTATCCACATTTCTCCAACCACCCAAAGGTAGTTGAATGTCGATATCATTTTCTTATGGTATTTCATCTTGTACAGTTGGTATATCATTACCTTGGACTACTTGATTTCCTCGTATTTCTTCCAGAAAAGTTTTACTTTTAGGCTTGTGGTCCATAATATAGTCATCCTCTAAGAATCTCGTATTGGTGCTAACAATGACTTTCTGATCCTTCGGATTATAATATAAACCACCCTTTGCTCCTTTTGGGTATCCTACAAAGACACATACTTCTGTCATTGATTCTAACTTACTTGCGTTCCCCATCACCACATGTGCTGGACTACCCCAAATCCGAACATGACGTAGACTAGATTTGCGCCCAGTCCAAAGTTCTGTGGGTGTAGTTGGTACTAACTTAGACGGAACCAAGTTCAGAATATATGCAGCTGTCTCTAAAGCATGCCCCCAAAAGGAAGTTGGTAAATCTAAATAAATCATCATGGATCTCACCATTTCCAAAAGTGTCCAATTCCTTCGCTCTGCCACATCATTCTGTTGTGGCGTACCTGGAACAGACAACTGGGATTGAATCCCTTGTTCCTCCAACTAATCCATGAATTGTCCCAAGAGGTACTCGCCACCTCGATCGGATCGAAATGACTTGATATATTTTCCTAGACGCTTCTCTGATTCTGCCTTAAAAATTTTAAATTTCTCAAAGGCCTCAGACTAACGCCGCATCAAATAAATATAGCCATATCTAGAGTAATAATCAATAAAAGTAATGAAATACCTAAAACCTCCCCTCGCTTGGACATTCATTGGTCCAAAAAAATCTGAATGGATAAGCTCCAACAGTTCGTTGGCCCTATTACCCTTTGTCAAAAATGGCCTCTTGGTCATCTTACCTTCTAAACATGACTCACATGTTGGTAGTGCCTCCACTTTTAATGAACCTAAAGGTCCATTCTGAACTAGCCTTTGTATTCTGTTTATATTGATATGACCAAGTCGTAAATGCCAAAGATATGTTTGGTTTATCTCGCAAGGTTCCATTCTCTTTTTAGGTAAGCTATCCGAGTTATTCGGTTCATATAGATGCGCTATGGGAGTCTCAGGATTTATAATGTAAAGGCCATCCACCAATGTACCAGAACAAATAAAAATTTTATTTTTCTTAATAACCACAGAGTCATTAAAATGAACTGAATATTCATTCTTAACCAACTTAGAAACTGAAATCAAATTCCTTCTAATGGAAGATACGTAAAGACAATCTTTCAAAACTAAAATCCTATCATTCCCAAAATGTAAGAAACAAATTCCTATTGCAACTGCAGCTACTTTATTGGTGTTTCCCAAGTGTAGATAAATCTCGCCATCACTAAGCTGTCTGGTTTTCTTGGAACCCTTGCAATGAACTGCAGACATGGTCAGTGACTCCAGAATCTACACCCCAGGTTCTATTAGATTGAACCGCTAAACATGATTCAACTATTAGTGAAAGAGATATACCTGAGTTGTTTTGGATTGGACGAGTCAGGAACTTTTGACATTGCTTCTTCCAATGCCCTCTCTGGTTACAGAGGAAACACTTGCATTGCGGCTTTCCCAATGTCCCCTGAGGAGCAAGCGCTTGATCTGGTCCACGAGCTATTCCTGAGGTGCCGGAGAAACCTTTGGAACTACTGCTTGTGCAAATTTCTTCTTCTTCTTATCCCTAGGGTTAGAAGTAGAAGCCTTTTCAGCCACCGTTACACTAACCGGTTTCTGTAGGAGTCCCTCTGCTACTTGAAGATCCTTTAAAAATTCGGCTAAAGAATAAGTCTTTTTGTTCATATTATAATTTATCCGAAAACTGTTAAATGAATTAGACACCGTCATCAGCACGATATCAACCTGAGTTTCCTCATCGATTACCACTCCAAGGATCTGTAGTTCACCTAGAAGACTTATCATCTACAGAATATGATCCCTTACAGAGGATCCTTCAACCATTTTTGTGTTCATGAGGTTTTTCATAGCAACCTGCCTTGCAGCATGATCATGATCCCCAAACATTTCTTTGAGGTTCCCCATGATCTCAAGGGCAGAGCCCATGTTCTCATGCTGATGATGCAACAAATTAGACACGGAGCCTAATATGTGGCATTTATCCATCTGATCGGCTTTCTGCCACCTCTTGTATGGCTTGGCTTCTTCTTCAGAAGCCTCTTCTAGAGGTTCTGCAGGACATTCTTCAATAAGAACAAATTTGTAATCCTCAGCCGTAAGCACAATATTCGAATTCCACTTCCTATCAATATAGTTTGATCCAGTGAGTTTTTTTTTTGTTCAAGAGAATAGATAGTGGGTTGAACGAGATTGACATTTTGAACCTGAGAATCATGTAAATAAAACATATAAGGGCAATGTAAACCACCAGTAGTCTAACACACATAAAAATAGTATGCCACGATGGGTGGACGTCTACCATTCATTCTATAGTTAGACATGGTACCTTTTGTCCTGCAAGCCATAGAAGTGACTCCGATAGGGAGGATACTATAACTTACCTCTAAGTGTATACCATCATTTTACTTCTGACCCATTACCCCATTACATGCCTCTCAGATGGAGAGATGACACATAAACAGTAATTATTTGAAGTATCCTTATAGGAATTTATACTAGTGATACTGTAGTGGTTATGTTCGATAAGAAGGTTAACTCCAAGTCTAACACACACAACCAAGTACATCACTTATAAATCAATGATGGAGACCGCGGGATCTATAAGCACTAGAGTCCCATCGCACTTAGTTGTTTGAACATTTTAATACAGATTAAATTTATTTATCCATGTTGCCCATGATTTAACATGCAAGCATCCACAATAATCATACACACATATATGATCAAGAACATAAAAAGAATTCAACCACAAAAAGTCCAGCTATTATGGTCGGGGCTTCTTTAGTCGGGTTAGCAAGATCCATCTGACCCCGCGACACGGGGATCAAACTTATCGGTAAGGTCGCCGTAAAACTTTTTTCGAAAATTGCCATGTCGTCACTGTGGAAAACTTGACGATCTGCAATCTTTCGTCCTTCTGTCTCCACTAATATTACAGTAACCCTAGTCTCCATGGATTTCGTAAATCAGTCTGTTACAGAGTACCAGAGACTGCTACAGACTTTCAATGCCACCAAGGAGCTCACACGTTCATCTAATACTGGAGTAAGAGAACCTAGGGTTTACTATTACAGAAGGTTACAAATATTTTTCATCCATGTTGTCCTTCTGCCTCCCTTAAATTACAGATATTCGTCGATTAAATTAATTACTAACTAATTCATTTAATCGACCTCTTCCCAATTCCTTGATCCTTACCACTTAACTTATTTGATATGTCCAGATTACCTAGTAATCTACCTGCAGGGATTGACATAATCAAAACTTATAAGCTTCATCAAGGGGATATCATCAATCCCATAACCGGGACATGGATTCCTTCGATATATCAATTTACATCATGGACTCAATAGTATCACCCAATTCATCGAGGTTATTGACTCCATAGGAATCTCACTCACTTGACTTGTCAAAGAAATAACTACTAAATACATGTGCACATTGACTATCTAAGGATTAAGAGCATAAGTAGTCATAATAACCATGAGACATAGCTTGTCTTATTATGCCAGTACAAAGACAATGATCTCAACTTGGTCCTGTTCAATATACACAAAGTATACTAGCACATTGAGTTGAATTTATAGTATGAACTATACTGTTTCCTGTAGCCAATACAGACCTACTAAAACAATGTGCTACAATCGTTCCGCTGTTTGTCTTATTCCATCTAGATTTTGAACTCACAACTTTCATTCCACAAGAACCGAAGATAAGATCATATGTGTGTAATCATATACTCTACACACCAGATCTTCTACTATGCAGAACAATAGACAACTATGCACAATTATAATATAAAGAAAAAAACATTTCCCAAACCATTCTCATAAATATCAAATTCATGTAATCCAATACAAAAAGCATGGCTTTTAGTATTCAATTCATCAATCTCCCACTAAGACTTAAAGCCATGCTGCAACACACCTCAAACCCATTCGCTCTACGTGACCATCAAAAGCCTTAGCTGTCAAACACTTTGTAAATGGGTCTGCCAGGTTATCCGCTGATGCAATCTTCATCACTGCGACATCACCTATGTGCACGAATTCTCTAATCAAATGATACTTACGCTCTATGTGTTTTCCTTTCTTGTGAGCTCTTGGAAACCTTGAGTGTGCCACCGCACCGCTATTATCGAAATAAAGCGTCATAGCCGGTTGTGCACTCGGTACCACTCCAAGATCCATTAGAAAGTTTCTGAGCCAAACAGCTTCCTTAGAAGCTTCCGAAGCAGCCACATATTCAGCTTCCATGGTGGAGTCAGCAATGCAAGATTGCTTGATGCTCCTCCAACTAATGGCTCCACCTCCTAATGTGGACACATATCCAGAGGTAGACTTCCAGGAATTCCTATCTGATTGAAAATTTGGATCTGTGTACCCGATGGGTACAAGACTATTTTCATGGTAAACCAACATATAGTCTCGAGTCCTTTTCAGGTACTTCAATATATGTTTTACAGCATTCCAATGTTCTCTTCCAGGGTTAGACTTATATCTACTAACCATGCCAACAGCAAAGCAAATATCCAGTCTATTACATTACATCCCATACATGAGGCTTCCTACTGCAGAAGCATTAGGATCTGCTTTCATGCTTTTTTATCTCATCAGGTGTCTTAGGACACTGATCCTTAGACTGATTCCATGTCTGAAAGTGATCAATCCTTTCTTGGAATCCTGTATGCTAAACCTTGCAAGAACACTATCAATATAATTGGCTTGTGACAAGCCCAAAATTCTATTTTTCCGATCTCGCATAAGCTTGATCCCTAGAACGTATGCTGCTTTTCCCAAGTCTTTCATATCAAATTGACTTGATAACCATACCCGCACACCAGATAATACACCCACATTTTTTCCAATGAGCAATATATCGTCAACGTAAAGTATCAAGAATACCACCACGTTTTCCTTGCACTGGACATTGATCAAAACCAAAATATTTGATTGCCTGATCAAAACGGATGTTCCATGATCTAGATGCATGCTTCTGTCCATAAATAGACCTCTTAAGCTTGCACAAATTGTGCTCCTGGCCCTTAGCTACGAATCCTTCTGGTTGCAACATATAAATGCACAATAATAATACAATGCAAAAACATTTCCCATAACCATTCTCATAAATATCAAATTCCTATAATCCAATACAAAAAGCATGGCTTTTGGTATTCAATCCAACACGAATAGCCCTTGCTTCAACATTAACTTGTTGGCCACAAATTTCTTTGCGTAGGGATCCTCCAACTTCTTCCATAAGCTAGCCGTCGTGGTCTGATCTGCAACTCCAGTAATCGTGTCGTCCGCGAGGCACAACATGATTGTCGAATTCGCCTTCTCCTCCATCTTCACAAACTTCGAGGTGGTCTTGTCAATGCTCGATTTGTTAGCTAGTGGCAACCACATATCTTGTTGCTTCAATAGAGCATGCATCTTGATTTTCCACAAGCTAAACCCATTCTTCCCATCAAAATGATCAATTCATCATATTCGACATCACTCCTCACAAACTCGAGATCCAACAACCAGGCTCTGATACCACTTTTAGAAAACAATGCAGAAGCTCCAAGAGGAGCGATGAGATGAAAGAATACAATGAAGAACAACACAAGAATTAACGTGGTTCACTAGTTTTTAGGCTAGCTACCTCCACGACCAAAACGAACCAATTTTATTAATAAGAAGCCACTATGATGAAAGAATACTCGTTGACCGCGTTATCAAAATGTTGATTCCAACTCCCAGAAGCTTGTTTCAATCCATAAATGGATCGTTGCAACTTACAGACTTTGTTGGCATGCTCTGGATCTGGTTGAGTCATGTACACATCTTCAAGGAGGTTTCCATACCAAAACGCTGTTTTGACAGTGACTTCAAGTCTAATAATTACAACACCATTAGCATTACGAGAAGCACTTGTGACTTTGACATAATCTAATGTAGCCTTCTCGTTGTGGGTCAATCCAGTATGTCGTTAATCCTAGCGCATACCCATGTGTTAGACTTGATATCTCCATACCAATGTTCCCACATACTAGTCTATAGTGATCGTCCCGTTAATCAATATAATGGACTAGAAATTTTTAAGATGAAAAACACATTGTAAATTAAGGAATTCATTGTATTAAATTTCTCCATAAATGATAAATGAATACTCTAGACAAACAATGTTCATACTAATTATAGATTGCCTCTATGGCACCTTTTCCAACAACTAGATACTCTAGTTGTGAATTATCATGTTTTGATATCGTCAAACGTTTCACCGTAAATGGGTAACTATAAAGGCGATAGTTGGATATGATATGAAGCAAGTTGAGAGATGGTAGTGGTCTAGAGAGGATTTCCCCCACCCCCACATAACGGGAGTATGTATCCATGACTACTCGATGAGTAGTACTTACAGATGCCTTGCCAGGCTCAGGTAAATCAATATACGATATTGATCTTATCTGTTCAGATAAGTCTATTCCCATGATAGAGAAACAATGGATTGGATATATGAGTGTGACATCTGTATCTCGTGTCCAATGTGGATATTGAGACAAAGGAACAATACAGCACGGTAACATTGGTTAAAGAGGTTTGTCAGTTCACTTATTATTCCGATTACTTGGATAGCATTGATGTGTTGCTCGAAACGGTCCAATTTTGTAATTCTTAGTGCCAACATAATAGGAACATGCAGGGCCACACACGAAAGGATTAGACTAGATACAGATGTTAATTAGTTGGACTACTTAACAATTAAAAGAATGAGGGATCAATGTGCAACAACGTGCATATTTAGTTGGAATAAATAGCAAAGTGGACTAAACTACTAATAAACCCAAGTATGGATCGGATTAGTACTGGGGCAGTTTTGTAATTAGTAAAGAGTTATTAATTATAAAGGCTAGTTCAGCCCTAATTTCATAAGATGAAATAGTTAGAGCAAGAGAAGGAAAAGAGAGAGAGAGGGCTGAACACCCCCCATAAATAATAAATGTATATTTTAGACAAACAATGTTCATACTAAATATAGATTGCCTCTTTGGCACCTATTCCAACAACTGGATACTCTAGTTGTGAATTATCATGTTTTGATATCGTCAAACATTTCACCATAACTGGGTAACTATAAAGGTGATAGTTGGACATGATATGAAGCAAGATGAGAGATGGTAGTGGTCTATAGAGGATTTTTCCCTCCCACATATCGGGAGTATGTATCCGTTACTATTCGATGAGTAGTACTTACAAATGCCTTGCCAGAATTAGGTAAATCACTATACGATATTGATGTTATCTGTTCAGTTAAGTCTATTCCATGATCGAGAAACTATGGATTGGATATATGAGTGTGACATATGTGTCTCGTGTCTAATCTGTATATTGAGACAAAGGGACAATACAGCACGGTAACATTGGTTATAGAGGTTTGTCAAATCACTGACTATTCTGATTACTTGGATAGCATTGATGTGTTGCTAGAAACCGTTCAATTTTGTAATTGTTATTGACAACATAATAGGAATATGCAGGGTCACACACGAAAGGATTAGCCTAGATACAGATGTTAATCAGTTGGACTACTTAACAGTTAAAGAATGAGGGATCAATGTGCAACAACGTGCATATTTAGTTGAACTAAATAGCAAAGTGGACTAAACTACTAATAAACCCAAGTATCGATCGGATTAGTAGTGGGGCATTTTTGTAATTAATAAAGATTTATTAATTATAAAAGGCTAATTCAGCCCTAATTTTCATAAGATGAAATAGTTAGAGCAAGAGAAGAAAAAGAGAGAGAGGGCCGAACACCCCTTGCTCGACTGCAAGGAGGCTTGGCCGACCCCCCCCCCCCCCCTACCATTCTCCTCCTCCATCGTTGTGCGTGCTGCTTGATTGGATCAACTTCCTGATTGCATCCTTTCCTACACTGCTAGCACAAACAGTAGTGGAAGATCCAAGTTGTTCATCCTATGATGTGGATATCTGCAGAGGCGTGGACATCAATTCTACGCAGTGATCATTCAAATCAACAAGGTAATTGTTCTCCCTCCATTATGTTATGATGCTTCATCTATGATCCATGTAGGGTTTTGAGCATAATTGTTTGTATTTCCCTTGCGTAACCTGCATCAAACCCTACACTTTTTGACCATATACTGCTCATGAGCTATTACATGTGCATGGGTACTATCGTACTTTTGCATAGTTACTACATCAATTCAAGTTGTTGTCAACAAAAATTTCAGTTCATTAAAAAACTTTCCCGGTTCATTATAGATTCCTCGTGCTTTGTATACCTACATATAGAAATTAGAAATATGTCTCAATTCTAGCCTCTCTGAATTCATGACGCATTAGCCATTTTAAAACTTCATTAATTGAAATTTATTATGCAATTGTTGATTCTTCATATAATGGGAACAGTAATGTATATGCCACTATAAATACATTATTATTACGAAAACTGCATAAGCTTTTGTTCGTGATGTCGGATCGCTTCATCAACATTTTCTTTCAATTTCCTGGCTTCGGTGGGTTCAATCTTCTTACATTCTCGATCTGAATACTTCCCTGCATGAGGTGACTTGTATTATTCAGTACTTCTAATTGGATTAGAATTATCTCTGTAATTGTGTTTGAACATTTGAAAATCTTCTTGTTCCCTGCGATCCAGATGGACCATTAATTCAAAATTATCAAATATAATTTTCGTCTTTTTACCTGCATATCACAATAAGAAAAGGTTCGCGACTTTACCTGTGAACTTTAGAATTAGAATTGGACCATCCGAATCTTTTAGTCCAATCAAGATCCGAGAAAAACCAAAATGGATCCATGCATATGTACAACTTATGGCTTTTGGTATACACCATTCTCCCCATTTGGCAAACCATTAGCAATCTACCGTAATCTAATTGTATCTCAGGGTTTAAGAACGTATCTTCTCCCAATGTTTTCAGTGCATATTCAACCACACTTATTTTGATGTTATTACACATCTTGTGGTTGGGGAAGTACTTAACAGCCCAGCTATAATCAGTAAGTTTCTCAGCTACCCCCTTTGATTTTCCCAAGACTCAACCCCGAAACCAAACAAAAATCCTGAAATCCTAACTGAATCGACATGCTGTTAATTAGAACCACAACATTGTCTTCTTTCTCTTAGTTGATCTTCTCATGCATAACAAGGTTGACTATCTGGCCGGGAAAGTTGAACGAGCCACAATCAATGTCCAACATGAACTTCAACTGCGGGAGCCTCTGCTCGATCAGTGATCAAATGTCCGGACGAAGGTACTTCAAAGTATGATGATAGTATTTCAGGTGTCACCTCGTAATGATGTCGCCTTTTTCGATTGGTTCCTGGCACAACAGAAGTGGTACATCTCCTCCCAAATATCCGCCCAAGTCTGAAATCTTAAGTAACTGCACCTACGATAAAAGATAAATTAGTAAAATTTATAAGTACATGTCGTACCTAATTAATTAAATAATTTTAAGCTAATCAATTGAATAAATTGATCTATTTAAATATTTATTTATACTTTATTACATTGTTATTTTCAAATTTTGTGTTTTATTATTGTATAAGGTTTTAAGTCTACAATAATCTAAGTCTTCAATGACACTTATACAATAATATAAGTCTTCAATGACACTTATACAAGTGTTTGACTTTTAATCTAAGTCTACAATTTATTGTTGTGACTCTTACTGAAATAATATGGTTTTTATTAAGAACTGTCTGTTATAAGGGTTACTTGTGTTTCTGATAAAACTTATAGTTATTGTACACTTTTTAATCCAAGTCTTTAATTTATTTTTTTATTTTTAATCTAAGTCTTCATAGGGTTTCTGATAAACATTCTTTTATTAGGTTTCTCATAAAACTATTTGAATTGTAAGCAAAGTGTTTTACTATACTAGTGTTGACGTATTGTTCATTATTGTTCAAGTTTCTTTTTGATAATGTTTTTTTTGAGAATTACATCATATAGCCGGGTTCGAACCCAGGACCTCATGCAGGGGCTTCAAACGCTCCACCACTAAGCTAGCACCCATTTTTTTGCTTTTCTTTTTGATAGATATTCAATTTAGCTCAAGTGCCACTGAAGTTATCTAATCTTTTTTCTAAGTGTTTAGTTCTGCAGAGCAAAACCCAGAGGATCTGTGAAAAATCCAAATGAATAGGCGAAAACCTATATGAGCTTGAAAAAACCCACACGAACTGGGGATTATACCGAGACGAGTTCGCCAATTTTTCCAAGACGAGCTAGTCCATACCCGCTCGTATGGCTTGCTCATCTCAGCTCGCTGGCTTGTTTGTACTGAGACAAACAAGCAAGACGACCTGATTTGTACTAGCTCGTCTCGGAAAAATGCCCCTTGTCTGGCATGTGTTATACACTCGTCTCATACGAGTTAACTCGTCTCAAAGCTAGATCTAACTTTTCCCAATCCTAGATCTAACTTATCTCAACCCAAAAAACAAACTGAATCAAATACAAAATCAAGAACACACTGAATTCAAAGGGAACATGGTGCTTTTGGATGCCGAAAGTCCTGGTGGTAGGAAGGGTGACAGTGGTTACCGGAGTGCGGTCAACACCGGTAGGGACGGAGCCGGGGGGCTGCCATGGACGAAGATGATGAAGACGACAGAGTTGTTGTGGAGGAGGCCATGGAGGAGGAGGAGAGAGAGATGACAATTGCAGAAGGGGGCACGAGAGAGAACAGTGATGGTGATGGAAGGATAATCGTTTGCTTTTTATTAATAATGAATGGGTTCAATTTTCTAACCCGTGTTTGTTTTTGAACAATTACAACAAAAAGACCCCACCTTCACTTTAAGTCTTGCCGGATAGATTCACAAGCTGGTTTTAACACCAATTTTTCAGGGTAAATTGATCGTACTGGAGGTTTAGTGTTACGAAGTAAATACCGCAGATGAGTTTAGCGTCATTAGTATTTAATAATATATTAATACATATATTTTTAAATTTAGTTATATATTAATAATATATACTCCCTCTGTCCCACCCAGTTCTTGAAAATACTGGGTGAGTTGCTTTATTAAAAATCATGCGAAATGACCATACTACCCCTTCTCCTTCAAACAATTTGCACTCTGTGTCGCTCTCTCTCCATGTCTAATCTCTCTCATATTGAATTAACAACAACAACAACAACAACAACCACCACATCCAACATCATGGTGAAGAACAAAAATTCACACTTTAATGAAGAAAAGATGAATCTGGAATTTTCTTCGTGGCTCCGTCCCTCCATCTTCTTCAAATTTCTCCATCTTTCCATTATTCTCTCCACCTCTCTCCCCAACTGATGAATCTGATTACATTACCAAGAACACATCTTTAAACTATTAAGAACAGTTTTAAAATCAACCTACAAAGTAGATCCAATATAAGATCTAAAATCAAAAACAATAACATCCTCTAATGAAGAGATGAAATAGAAGAAGAATGAGAAGAAACCTTTCTGCCGTTCGCCGCCCGCTGCTCGCCGCACCGCCGATCGCTTCCATCTGTAGAAGACGAAAAGCGAGAGAGATGGAGATAGAGACAGCATCGGGCATTGACCGTCCGCCTCTCTCTCCCTCTCGCTCTCATCCCATCCGATTGTTCTTTGTAGATCTCCGGTGGCAGCGACGTTGGGGGATGAAGATCTTCATCCCAACCTTTCTTTCTCTTCCCCTCTCTTTCTTTCAAACGGTGTGACGAACAATGAGATGAAATGGGGGCTGATGTTCTCTGTTAGGGTTACAAATTGGGTCTGATGGGTTTCAAAGGCATTAAGTAGACTTTATTAGTTATATCTAATCAATTTGGGCCTAATTAAATTGGGTTACTTTGCTAATTTAATTTAATTATGTCCAATTAAGATGAATTGGTGTATTTTTATTAGGGATAAGATGGTATTTTGAGGTGCAAAAACTTTCTATTTTAGGAAAGTTTAAAGAATTGTTTGGGACGTCCCGAAAAGGAAAAATTAAAGAATTGAGCGGGACAGATGGATTATTAATAACACTACAATTTTGGTAGGGGGCGGACCGGCCTGGAGGGGGCCAGGCCAAACGCGAGCAGACCAAATGGGGGAGGGCCGGGTCAGTTACGGTCGGGCTAGGGGAGGTGTGAGACTGGACTGGGCTGGGCTACGGGGTGGGAGACCGTGGGCCGGTCTTATTTTTTATTTTTATTTTTTTTTAGGAAATGGGCCGGTCTTAATATTGACAACTCTTGGTGAGAGTGTATTTTTTTTTTTTTTTTTTTTTTTTAATGAGTGTATTCTGACCGTATAACAGATGCACCAGCTCACATAATCGTCGTTAGTAATTGGCTGCGAGCTGATCGAGTGTGCGCTAGAGAACAGAATCGGGGAGGACCTTTGAAGAACTCAATCGATGGCCACCAAAGTCTACATAGTGTAAGTTTAATCAACCAATCATTCCCCTCTCTTACTCTCTGGTGACTCCCATTGTTCCCGATTATCAGTTCTGGCCAAATCGCATTTGCATCAAATGGTCGGAGTAAAATTTTGACAATTGGCCTTCTTTATGTGATTTTTCTCTCTCCATTTTTGTGTAGTTATCCATGGTTTTCGTTCTATTGGTCGACTTTTGGTTTATCGTGATCGGAATTTTTGGTTTCTGGATTGTGGAATTATCGATGAGTACTGGCTACTGCGTGCTGTGGATTCTTAGATTTTTCATTTCTGTTTGCGTACCAGCTGTTGTGATGGTCGATCCGAATGCTATTTCAGTTAGATCCTTTGTTCATCATCTGAATTATCTATGAGATTGTAATAATATTTCAATTAGCTACCCAAACCTCGGTAAATTTGGGGTTTGGGCTTTCCTAGAAACTATATTGTTTGGATGACTTAACCAATTTGTGTGAGACTGTTAGTAGTAATTAACTAATCACTACTGTCTCTTATTAGCTCAATTCCCGTTCCCTCTCTAGTCTGTCCTGGGTGTATCTCAACTCCCATCACCAGATGAGCTGTGCTTTATTGCCAGCAATGATCAGTGTTGATAACATACCGTATACACTTCTGAGCCATGATCCGACAAACTCCAAGTTCTTTGCAAAGTTGACCGCTTGGGCTGTTATTCTATTCCACTCTATTATGATCAGTATTTGCAATCCGCAAATTATACCATTCCACACTGCTACATAAATTAGGTGGACTGATATTAGATGGTATCAGTTTACGTTAGCAAAAGTCACTCATACCTAATGAATTGTGAATTAAATTACGCGTTCCGAAACATGGTACACTAGCGTTATGGAACAATGAACTTGACGATCTGATGAATGGTCACTGTTTTCAGTTTAATCATTAAGGTGAGGGGAAATTACAGTGCCATATGGACCTGCCCACATATGTGTATTATTGGAGATTTTACTTGAAACTACTGTAGAACTTTAGTTTGCAATGATTTTTAGTACGTAAAGGCTGATCTGAGGTAAAGCCTACCCCTTTTGTACCGCATCACACCGAGTGTCGCGTTCCGCATTCCCGCTCCACAAACTGGAACGCTCCACGTAACATGGGTATCAGTAAAAAATATTGGATGTTATGTGGAAACTAAATTTTCCACGCACATTTTGATTATATTATATATACATTTTTTGCTTTCATACTTGCCAAATTAGTGCAATGACTGGGACTAGTACGTTCTGCTCAATCCTACAAACTTACTCTACTGATTTCTAGTTCCATCTATTCGGTTTATTAAAATTAAGTTCAGCTACTAAAATATCAGGTCAAACCATGACAAATATGAAATCATAAATAATATCACGTCTATACGTATTTTGTCTTTAACAGTAGTAGAACCGCAGACTCTTTGTGAAGCAAGCTGAATCCAACGTCACAATTTTAATTCCTTGCAACTCACTTTGAAGCTATGTATTTCTTTGCATCAACTTTACTATCCAATGAACTTACTCACTATATATAATTTCAAGATTTCAACCACCTATTTATAACTGAGTTGCAACACATGTTCACGTACTAGCGTCGGGTGCTTACTCATCAGAGGTAGATGGTCTATTTATTAGTACCATGCATCCTAGGCTCGACATATTAATGATACGCGCGATCCATAATTTTAAAATTTCAACCCCTTATTTGTAGCTCAGTTGCATCACATCTCAATGCAGTGGTGTAGGTTTCTTATTCATCAGAGGTATATGGTCTACTTATATTTGCGGTTCAGACTGAGATTACATGAGTGAAGTTTCTGGGACTATAAATTTCTGTGAAGATAATAGTTAGTTTTGACCTAGGCTTGCAGCATATCGGACTTAAATTAGTGTTGTTGGTTATTTGTAGGTTCTGCTTTTTCGTGCAAAATGGTCGACATTGTTTTTCCATTTTTTGGTCAGAGATATTTTTTTTTTCCAGTTTTCACTTTTGGAATGACACATATTTTAAGTATCATGTTTAACATGTGTGTTTTTTCAGTCTGCACTTGCATGATGTTATATATTTAACTTTCAGTCATTGTCATCAAGCTCTTGTGCAATTAACACTTAAGTCGTACATAGGGTGCTGATTACCTGTGCTGTTTTACTTATTTGCAATGGCATGTGCTCCAAATGCAATTATGCAGTTTTCCATGATTGTGATGTGTTTGATAGATCCATTTCTTCCTGTAATTCTTACGAAACCTTTGATTAAAATTTATGGGCGGGCGTTAATATTTAGAATTGCTATATTTTCAGTTTTATTAATCCCTTTAAGTGTCATTTCACATGCCAGTGTGGGATCTTTAAAGTATCTTTTAGTTTACCCAATAAGCGTTGATTTTCTAAATGCAAAAATAAATAGTAAGTGACTTCCTGTAAGGGTCTGTAGGACTGTAACAATGCCAACTCTAAGTTTCTCCATCCTGTAGGTACTATTCCATGTATGGACATGTTGAGAAACTGGCAGAGGAGATAAAGAAAGGGGCTGCTTCTGTGGAAGGAGTTGAAGCAAAACTGTGGCAGGTAGATGCTCATGCTTCTTTTTCTTTTATGTGAAAACTTAACTTAATAAACTGAAGAAATAAAGCAATGTTGGTGGAAGACCAGTTATCAATTTATAAGGTTGGGAAAAGAAAAGGCAGCTGCACCTAGAAGCAACATTACATATTACCGTAATATGCCAAAAGCTTCTACCTGCAGTTCAATCATGCTTCCTTATTGACTGCACCTTTCTTTATTTCGTAACTGTTAGAGCATATTAAAGTAGTCATGTCTACTTCATAGGTGGGGTTCACATGGTTCCCGACTCGCAATGGATAAGAAATTGAGAATTGCTAGCGTTTGATTAGTTAAACACAATTACTGTTTTCTTTCTTTCTTTTCTTGGTCTTCTATCTTTTTCCTATTTCGACTCATCTCTTCTAGATGGAATATATTGTTTGCATCACATTATCTAGAGTAATTGATCAGTGGAGTTTGATAGTGTAGAGACTTCCACCTATTTCTTGAAGTAAGGATTTTCAACATTTATTTCTTACCCAATTGTAATAATGCAATAATATCATATTTTCTCCCTCTAAATTTTCACTTTTCCGTCCGCCTATCTAGTGTGCCCCTGAATCTCAAACAAAAGTGTTTCTTTAAGTTCCCGGGTTGACCTATATGTGGATCGATTAGAAGGAGTCATAAGATAAAAAAGTAGATGGTGTCTCAGGACGCCAATCAGTGTTGTCTGCGATCTTGCTCTGAGGCCTTCAGTGTTGATTGATTTAGTATTTGTAATGAAGGGATTTGGATTTTGGTTTGCTTATCTTCTGTCATGCCATTTGTAGGTTCTGAAAGTGATGTTTGTTGCTTATAGTCTGTCGTCCATTACTATCCAGCTCGGAATTTTCATTGCGGTTCATTCATTCCTTTTGCATACACACGCGTACCATTCATTATAGCTGCCTTTAGAGAAGCTCTATTTATCCTAATCAAAATGATCCAACATCATGGAACTGATAAAATTTGATCAGCTGCTTTTCTCGGTTTCCCTCAACCTCATTTATAGTTAGAAGGTTTTTATTTGGGAAATACTAGTGTGTTTGAGATATTGACAATGAGCATCCGACATGTCATGTGCATCGAACTTCACGTTATCACAAAATTCAATTTTATCAGGTTACACCCCACGTTTACTTACTAATTTCTGGCACTGCTTTCTAACATTTCTTGGGTGCTACTATGCTAGAGAAATAAAAATTGCTAACAAAGAGTAACCACCAAAAAAAAAATACTTGATATAGGATGGCTGAATATCGACTATTGTCCAGTGTATTCTTTAATATATTTTCGGGATTAAGCTAGATCAGATTCGGGTAAAAGAATATTTCTTTATTAACAGATGTATAGGTGGCCCCATAAGTTTTAGGGCAAACTCCAAAGGTACATAAAAGTTCCAAAAACTAATTGACTGCTATTTTTGGTTCTTTTTAGTATCGTGTAAGATCTTAAGGATAAGTACTGAGTAACTGGTGTACAATCTCTTCATCTCTTGTACTGAAAATGAAAACCAATGGTGCAAAATAGTTTGCTCAGAAAGTTACAAGTAAATTTGCTATTGATAAGTACTCCGTCCTTTTTCATGAATAGAAGTTTTTGCTAAGGTACTACATGGTATTGTTTAAAATGACCTATGGCTGTTCACCTGTATCCAAAACCAAGTAATTACTTAGTTTCACTGGGTTCTTGTCAAATTTATTCTTTTCAATTCCTGACAATTATCTTGTTTCTCTTCTACTATGTTAGCATCTTACAGGAATAGGCATCTGTGTATGAAGTACCACATGCATCAACCGGTATCCGGAACTAGAAAAAATAGATTCATGTAACGAAGCTCGATAAACGGGGAATGGTTTGTTGAGTTGGGTTGATCTATCTAATTGATAGATCTTTTGGCACAACTCTCCATATTACTCGTTGCGATTTCCTCTTAAACTGTAGTGCAGTCTGATGTTTCTATTACCAAGGGCATTATCACTTTGGCATTCCTTGAGATCATTATTCTCACCATCACTCTAGCATATTCCCCTTTGGTATGGTTTAGACCCCATGTTATTTCATTATTATATCCTCATATATTTCTCTCAGATACAGTAATATATATTTATACACACAAGTTGATAATTTACCTAGTTTGGTCGCTAATCCATATAGATGGAGAGATAGATTCGGCGTATGGTTGTTACCTGCTAGAAGGAATAGAACTTTAATAGCCAAATGATTGTGTATATGCCAATATCAATGAATTCCTGTTCAAGATGTCAGAAATTCCGCATACAGGGAGCAATTGGAAGGGAGAAATGGAGTTAGCCGTCCGTCGGCAGAACTGGGACATAGTTTAACCAAAATATACATTTCAATACACCAAAACCTAACAAAAGACCAAACCTCTCTCTCTAAACTTTCTCTCCAAAAGAAAATCCTAAAACACAACCAGCTCCTCCGGCGGCGGCCTCCATGGAGCTGCCGCCGGACCTCCTTGTCAACCCAGTTACTTCAATCTGACATCCCTGCTTCCTTTTCCGCCCCTTGACAGTTCTAAACCGCTCCCACGTGCTCCAATCGGGACATCTTCCAGCCCTTGCCGGTTTGCAGTAGAACCGCGCAGCCACCGGCTTCCCGCCGGTATTGAAGTCGGAGCGCCCCTCTTTGATGTCCCTGAGGGACTCCGGTAATGTGTCTTCAACTTCCCCGTCTCCTCCCTTGCTGCCCCGCTTTCCCGTCGCCGTCCTGGCAAGAAGTCCGATGCCCTCCACCTCCACGGTTACCGATGTTGCCGCCTCCTGCTTCAGATCCGCCCCTGCTCTCCGTCGATGCCTTCTCACTGGCCTCTCACTCTTTTGGATCGATTCTGTGAGTTTGCCTTTTGGGCATTGTGTGCAGGTCTCGCCCCTCCCCCCTCCCCCCGTTTTGGATGTGGTTCTGGGGTAACTGTCCTCCCCTTCCCCCGGTTGTGGGGCTGCCCCCTCCCCCTCCCTCTCGACTAAGCTGGATTCCTGGCCTAGAAGAGCTCCCCGGGGCAGTCCCCTCACCGCCAACCGACACTACTAGGAGCCGCATAAAAAATGGCTTTAGGGTGACGTCCTGTACACCCCTCCTCCTGACTCACGTTCCACCGACCCTTGCGCCGTCCCGTGGTTGCTGGTAATGGTGGTTTTTTCTGCTGTGACGGTGTGGTTCCGGCTGGTCTTTCTCGGGTGGCAGCTTTTTTCGTGGTAGCTCTCGTCACTGTTTTAAGTTTTGGAGGTGCAATGCTGTTGGGCTGCTTTTGGGTTTGGGCCGCCTCTTGGGGCTGTTTCTGAGGAGTTAGGAGACTCTTGGGCCTTACTGGGCCGGTTTCTCTGCCTCGGGTTGTTTTCTGGGGGCCTTTGAGCTCGTATCCCGGATGGTTTTCTCTGTCATTAATAGGTAGTGGCTTTGTTTTGGTAGGTGATTTTGGTCTTGTAGTTTTTCTTATATGTCCTTCCGTTCACAGGGGTATGCCCCTGTTTGTTTTTGTAATCGTTTCATTATTATGAAATCTTTCGTTGCATTTGGGAAAAAAATATCCATTTCAAGAAACTTTATTAGATAACACTCAGTGTTGTTTGTTTCTCCATGATCCTCTAAGTAAACATATTATCATGCTTTTATAAATAAAATTGAGAAAAATTAGGATAGTGCACAGTGGTGGTGTCAACAAATAAGATTGTTAGGCCTTCACAGTCCGTTTTTTATAGGACAGTTTCATAAAGAGGTAACACCAAACCAATGGTTTGAATTGTAGTAGTGTAAATTCCAGTAACTCAGGATGTTTTTCTTCTCGGTCCCAGAATTGCAATTCAGACACTGTTCAAGTCTACCCCTTCCTCTAGATATGTCAAGTTAGTTCGTAGCTCGCTCGACCTATACTATACTTAGCCTGTGGATCCCTCAGTAGATTCATATTTTGCGCTGACCTATACTTGTTCCTGGTATTTTCCTGGGTCTCCTCTTGTTACTACTCTTCTAGTTTGTCAGCAAATTTTACACATAATGCAAATGGTATTTTGTATGGAGTCCTCCAAATACTAATACGAGGACTAGATATTCACATTCATTATGGATTGAAGTTCACCCGAGAGTTGAAACTCGTGTTATAGGCTTTTGCAGAAAATAATGACACTTTGGTGTGAATCAGGTTCCCGAGACACTACAAGATGAGGTACTCAGCAAAATGAGTGCACCTCCGAAGAGTGATGTGCCAATCATTGCACCCGGTGAACTTGCCGAAGCTGATGGATTTGTTTTCGGCTTTCCCACAAGATTTGGAATGATGGCAGCCCAATTCAAAGCATTTTTTGATGCAACTGGGGGACTCTGGAGAACACAACAGCTTGCTGGAAAACCTGCTGGAATCTTTTATAGCACTGGATCCCAAGGTGGGGGGCAAGAAACAACAGCGTAAGTTCCTGCCTCAAATATATATATTCTCTTTATGAATTATTCGAACGGTTAGTCTTAAACTAAGTCCCATCGTTTTTAGGTTGACTGCTATTACCCAGTTGGTTCATCACGGCATGATCTTTGTGCCAATTGGATACACATTTGGAGCGGGCATGTTTGAAATGGAAAATGTGAAAGGTGGAAGTCCTTATGGTGCAGGGACATTTGCCGGTGATGGTTCAAGACAGCCAACTGAGCTCGAGTTGGAGCAAGCTTTTCACCAGGGCAAGTATATCGCCACCATAACAAAGAAACTAAAGGGATCTGCATAGTATACTTGTACAATGACAATTGACAACCATTTATACTGTTTGGAGTGTTCCATTTCTTTGCACTGTTCTGTCTTATTGAAAACATGATTTGAAAAACATGATTTGTATGTGTTGTGTCATTAAAGTAATTAGTCCTTTACGCTTAATTAACTCATGAATACATAATTTGTATGTTACACAGTGTGTTACTGTAAAAAAGAATTATTTCTTGTCAATAATAGAAAGAAAATTGGCGTGGTTGCTGTAATATTCATTTCTATCTTTCTTATGCCCTCTGAGTTAACCATGAGTATGAATCTTAGATAGCATTGTGTCGTCAATCTGAGTGAAATCTTAGTTTCTTTTAGCTTAACGAGCCACTCATTCTCATTTTCTTTTCAAACCGACAGACTTTTAATGTGCAAGTTGCAATAGATCTTTATTTTTATTTATTTTTTGTCGAAATTAGATTATATAAAACAGAAACTCAACACCATACAACTTCATTTCTTAACTGGGGTACATCATCTAAACTAACAACCCTACTACTACTCCCCATATTCTCTAGCTAATCTAGCAATTTGATCTGCCACACAGTTTGCATTTTTAGGAATCCACTTGAATATACTCCGCCCTTTTGACAATTCCCAGATATTTGCAACCACCATATCAATCTTAGATATTGTCACTTTCTTTTGACAATAGGTCTTTATGAATAGAGAAGGTGTGCATTCGACTTTTGCTGGAGTAGTGGCTTTGGGAAGAACTCCTTGTGTAACATTGCTGGATTTTGTTTTTTCCGTGCATTTTTTCTTCCTCTTTTGATAATGATATAAACTTCATTAGATAATCATCAAATAGTACAAGGAACAGGAAGCTCGATAGAAGCTCAAACAGTAAAAGAATCACAAATAAGAGAACCCAAAAAGGCCCACAAGAACTACTAGGTTAAATACATCAACAGTCCGAACCATATATGTAGATACTCTACAACATGATCATCATATTAAGTACGAACACAAGAAAGTCCATAATAAGTAGCTAAAGATTTAGCTTGTAAAACGGGAGAAGACTTCAGATCCGTCGAGAACAAGAGTATGTTTAACATCCTTAGTGTTCTTTTGTTGTATATTTTTACTTTCATTTGTCGTATTTTCATGATTATGTCTATGTATATTTTTTCAAAAACCCATGGATTTATTAAGAGGAGATTGGAATAGGGCCATGCTAGACAACTTGTGCAAGCCCCTCTCTGTAAGCCCCAGTTGGAGCTTGGGGCATGCAGGAGTGGTCCGCACGCCCTCCTGCATGTCCAACTAAGGCTTACAGCTTGGGGCTTGCAAGGGGCGCACATGACAACTCATGCATGCCCTCCCGCATGCGCCAAGCTTCAACTGGGGCTTAGAGCTTGGGGCTTGCAGGGGGGGCTTGCTTCGGTATACGAACCAACACAGTCTTAAACACAAATATGTCAAATGGTTGCATTTGTATCTCTGCACCACGGTAGACTACGCAGCACCCATCCAACACGTTCGTGAGGTTGGGATACAAAGGAACATGTGGATTAGCTTCCATATGAGCCAAGTACAGAATCCAATATCTTCTCTTCTCCTCCTCGGGAATGGTGTGAATAGTCGGGCGACATATGTAATTTGCTGCACAAGGGCGATCACGTCTTCATCCTGAACCCTGTCAACAATCAGGAAGTACTCCACCACTATGGGAAGTACCCCTCTGTCCTTTTGAGATAATGAAATACCTCGTGTTTCATTATTGGGGTGATAATACCATTTTTTTATCTTTTAGGTGAGTTATTATTAATTATTATGAAGTTGGGGGCTTTTGGAGAAGTTTTGTAAAGTTAGTATTGGAAAATATCAAATTAAATTAGTTTTTAAAGGGATTTTTCTAAAACCCTAAAGTCCTTCTCCTAATCATACTCTTTTTTTTTCTTCCTTTATTTTTCTTTTCTCCTTCCCCCTACCCGTCACTCACTCTCTCCCGATCTCTCATTGTTACTCTCAGGTCCGACGCCGCATCCCCGCCGCCGCTGCCACACTCTCTCTCTGCAACACCCTCAAATCATACGGCCGGACGAGCCTATATTTGGAAAGATGCATTCGTCCGAGGTGATGAACCCCATTGGGGACGGATAAGGATCGTCAGTTCACAGTTAGTACAGTCATCGATAATCCAAAATATAATTTATTAAAAATTCAAGATAAATAACTGATAGCATTTCAAAAGGTAGGAGTACATTATTCATTGAAATAGTAATGAAATACTATGTGATGTACTAAGCAGCAAGCCTCCCTATCCAGCGGTGCCGTGAACGTCCCCCACCTTGACTGATGACATGCAGTTTTAAAATGGCAAAATCCGGCGAATTTTTGAAGAAAATGATCAGCAAACGGCTGATTAAGCTAACACCTGTAGCAAGTAAACAGATTATGAGGCATGAGTCAGGAATAAAGAGTTCCCTACTCAAGTGATATATCAGAAATATGTGGGGATAACATTGTGTTGTTTGCTTTCTCAAGCTTCATAACAATTTCAATTCCATAACTTTAATGTTTCCAATCAAGTGATATAGACTATCTTGGAGAATCACACAAGAAGGATTGCATCACAGTGCCTCATAACCACATAATAGTAACCAATCACAATCTGTCTCAAACGTAACGTAACAAGGATATCGTACAAACCCACACACAACAGCTTCCACTTTACGTATGTAAGTTCACAGCCTGTTTCTAGAACTTGAAAAAGAATTCAAAGCCTTGAAACAGAGTTTTGGTTTCAAAGCTTTGAAACTGACTTCAAGGCCGTGGAACTGAACAACCGTTCATAAGCTGGAACTCATGGGGGAGTTCATCCCTCAAATCAATCTTCAAACTCTAGTACTTAATTATACTACTTTAGATGATGAAATAAAAAATAATCTGGTGGTTTATATTATGTTAATCTCAGTTTTTTGTCTTACTATTTGCAGGGTTTATTAGCTATCTACTTTACTCGGAAAGTTTCCTTATTTACTGATATGTAGAAAAGGAAATCTAGCTTGCAGATTGATCTTACATTTATGGAATTATGTATGGGCTTTCGTAAGACCTGTAGAAGGAAGATCAAATCAATATCTTGGAAGATATCAAGCAACTAGCCGTTGGAATTGAGCTATTAAAGAGTCAAAGATTTATTGCTTAGGAAATTCTGTTGAAGATCCTATATATTTTGCATTTCAAGCAAGCAGAATAAGAAGGCTGCTGAGAGAAAATTTGAGGCACAAAACATCACAGAGATTCAAACAGCTATCAAGGATTGACAAACAACACTGAGGAAGATCAATTTCATCCAATCCAAGTTCCATAAGAGCACTGCAGACTTAACCACTTTAGTGTGTTACAGTGTTCTTCTTCCTGTACTTCATTTGTATATCGTTTTATTAATACTTCTTATATCTTAATCTCGGGATGTTGTTCAAGAGGAACAACAAGAGATTTTTATTGAATCAGTTAGCTAGAGCAGGTACAAGATAGGTTAGTGAGAACCACAAGCTGTAACAGATTAAGGAAAATCTCTGTTCTTGAGATCTAGCTTTTGATTAATAAGAAGTATGTTGAATGTCTTGCAGGGATTATATCCCTTACGGAGAGACGTAGGTCATTAATGATTAAACTCTGTAAAATCACTTTGTCCCTTGCATTTACATTTCAGTTCTATACTCATATTGTTAACTTCCTTAAACCAAGTTTTCAGTTAAGACCTTGAAAGGCATTTCAAGCCTTGAAAAAGATCAGTAACTTTTGTCATCATTTGTTTTAGTTTCAAAGACTTGAATTTGTGTTCAAGGCTTTGAAACACTGTCTGATCTTCACATTTTGTTTTAAAACCACTCCTTTGGCAAAAGTTGTCTTACTCTATTCAACCCCCCTTTCTAATGTATTGATCCTGTATTACTCGCCTACATACTGTCTTTCAATTGGTATCAGAGCTTCTATCACTGCATAGATATAACAATGTGATGATCATGAGTATTGTAGGTGATGGTTGTTTCTGTTGGAATAGATTCCCTAGAGGCAATCTAGTTTAGTATGAATTTGTATATGGCTAGAAAATTCATTTATTATTTATTGGATATTTAATATAATGAAGTCCTTAGATTTACAATTGTGTTGTTTATCTTAAATATCCCTAGTCAAGTATAATGATTAAATGGGACAATCATCTATAGACTAGTATGGGGTTGGATTGATATGGAGATATCACGATCCAACACATAGGTGTGCATTACGGAATGTTGCACTGGATTGACCCATCTCCGAGAAGGCTACATACATGTTATGTTGAGTCACAAGCGCTTCTCGCGGTGCAATGGTATTGTCATCCTTAGACTTGAAGTCACTAGATATTCTAGTTGTGGATCATTGTGATCTTGGTAGCGTTAAACGCTACACCGTAACTGGGTAGTTATAAAGGCGTGTACTGGATACAATGAGAAGCAAGCTTAGAGATCGTAGTGGACGTAGAGAGGATTTGCCCCTCCCACATAACGAGAGCAAATATCCTAGGCCACTCGAGGGATAGTGCTTAAAGAATGTCTGGCCAGAATCAAATAAATCAATATGGGATATTGATGTTATTTGCACGAATAAGGCTATTCCCATGGATCGAGAAATCATGGATTGGATATACGAGTGTGACTTGTATGTCTCGTGTCCAATCCGGATATGGAGGCAAAAGGATGAGACAATTACTTGTACAAAGGTTGTCAAGATGACTATTCTATTAGTTGGCTAGAATGGATGTTTTGCTAGAAACCGCTCCATATTAGCAAATAGTTGCTACCAACTAGATAGAACCTATGGGGTCACACGCTATATAGAGTTGAACTAGATTTGGGAATTAATTAATTGGATTAATTAATTTGTAGGATCACTTTGCAAACCCTTGAAAACTTAGTAGGGACTAATTTGCAAGGAAGGGACTAAATTGAATTCTAGTTGGACTAGAATAAGTCCTTTAGGTAGTTAACAAGGAGTTGTTGGACTATATAAAGGACCCTCCTTCCTTCCTTCCTCACAACTTATGCTCATTAGTGAACATAACAAGAGTGGGAGAGAACAAAGGAGAGAGAGCAAGCAACAAGGAGGGCCCGACGCCGCCCCTTGCCGCCGCCCTCGTCCCCGTCGGCCAAAAGAGGCCGAGTGCCTTTTTTTGTCTCGTTTTGCGTGATTTCTTCTTCCTCTTCCTATTCCGGGCTAGCACCAAGGAGTTTGGGAGATCTAGGATCAAATCTAGGCGTGGATCAACTATAGAGAACGTGACATTATTCGCGTTTGAAGTCATCAAGGAGAACCCAAAGGTGTGTTTATGATTTCTAACCTTTACTATCGTTATGCATCTAGACTTGTGATCCTTGGAGGGTTTTGCATGGTTTTATGTTTGATTATTCTTCCGTTGTGCGATCCATGAATCAAAACCCTACAGTGGTATCAGAGCCACAGGTCATAGAGCATAAATGTAGTTTATGTGTTACGTTTTAGTTGTTTTACACCTTAATTTGATTGTTTATCGCGTAAAACAAGACAAATCAAGCATGGGATGCAATTTGTCAATAACTAAGCATAACAAGATCCAATTTTTACATTGGATGCATGAATTGGTGAGTTTGAGAAATTTTAGGATCTTAGATCTAGGGTTTGGGCATCCTTGGGGAAGAAGGAGTTCTCCCAAAACAAGGAAACAACCAAACTTGGGCACCAAGCAAGGGAGTTGTTTTGGAAACAACTCCCATAGAAGGGTTCGGCCCCCCTAGGGACCCCCCCCTTGCTTGCCGCCCAAGCTTGGGAGCCCTAAGGGGCCGGGCGGCCCTAACCCGCGGGCCTAGCTTGCGGGTTTTGGGCCGGGCCGGCCCTAGGACCTTATGGTTCACTTTAATGGGCCCGGGCAATTGGATTGTTGGGCCCATGGACCGTTTTAACCCTAGAAATCCTAAAATCAATTAAAATTTACCAAGCGCGTTAAAATTGAATTTTAACTGTTTATGTGCAAATCGCATGGTGATTGGATATGGCCTTAGGATGTGGTTTGATGTGGATGTTTAATTTTGTGGTTTGGTTTTACGGCCTGCGAACTGATCAATTAATTGTAATAATTAATTAGGGTTTTATGGCCTGCGTGCCATTTTTTTCTCAACTTGTGAGATTTATTTTATTTAGTATAGATCTTAGATAATGCTAGATAAAGTAGATTGTTAGCCAAGATTGGAGAAAAGAAGCCCAAAGCCAAAAAAGCCACAAAAGATGGAGCATGGAGCATGGAGCAATCCACAAGACCATGAAGGATGGACCAAAAGATCAAGACGCATGGAGATGTGTTTGCTTTAGGGTTCATAGATAATTCCATTGGCTTGGAATTATCTTAGTCTAGAAAAGGTCATATCCACATCACGTTTAATTTTCAGTTTTGTGGTTGTTTATTTATTGTCTTATTATTTGTGTGGTTGGTGTATGGATGATGCATGCAATTAGGATAATAAGATAATTAGACAACCCGGATCTATTATTTGGAGTTGTGCCCAAACTCAAATAGATAGATTAGTTGATATTGATCAACAAAACAATTAAAGAATTGAATTTAAAATCCCTCAAAATTCAAATATTGTGTTCTTGCCTTCTCGTTATTTAAACACTCATTATCATCATTATTTATCAAGTTCGTGCGTGCCAAAGCATGGCGACTTGGTTCATAATGATGGAATGCGATGGCACGTAACAATGTGCAATTGTTTAGATAAGAGGTTGAACACAACTAGTCTATTAATTTGATTAAGAAACCTAGAGGCAATCAATTGGGATTATCCATATGGATGGATAAATAAGGAGTTATTTGCCCGATTGAACCAAGAGTTGCATATGGGATGCAATTGGAATTGTTCCTACCTAAAGTAGTCAAATTATGGGTGACTTGTCAAAGCAAGCTCATAAGGAGATGAAAGATGGATCTTGGCCCACTAGAAAATATAAAGATATTTTCCGCATTAATATCTAGAGGGTTATTAATCCGTAGAAAAATAGTGGGAGCTATATTTAATAAACTAGCCATTATTAAATATAGTCAAAAAATTCACAAATACTAAAACTTGCGTATTTTCCTTTTTGTAGAATTCCAAATGGCAAACAACTCATCGAGTTCACAACATTCCCTACGATCTGTCCTTGAGAAGGACAAGCTCTCTGGAACCAACTTTCTTGATTGGTACAGAAACTTGAGAATTGTTCTCAAGCAAGAGAAGAAACTGTACGCAATAGAGGAGCATGTTCCAGAAGGTCCAGAGAACCAGACACCTGTTGCCTTAAAGGCGTATCAAAAGCGTGTTGATGACGCTAATGATGCGGCCTGCCTAATGCTTTGCACCATGACCTCTGAGCTTCAGAAGCAACATGAGAACATGAATGCTGTCGATATGATCGAACATCTAAAGCAGCTCTTCCAAGAGCAGGCGAGGGTAGAGAGGTATGAGGTCTCAAAGGCACTGTTCAAATGTCATCTGGCAGAAGGGAACCCGGTGGGACCCCATGTACTCCGAATGATCGGGTATTTGGAGAATCTCGCCCGACTGGGGTTCCCGGTCGGCCAAGAGTTGGCAACCGATCTCGTGTTGCAATCGTTGCCCGAGAGTTATGGACAGTTCATTATGAACTATAACATGAACGAGATCGTTAAACCGCTGCCAGATTTACTCAACATGTTGAGGACGGCTGAACAGAGCATCAACAAGGGTAAGGGCAAAGCCATTATGATGGTACAGAAAGGAAAGGGCAAAAGGTTTGCCTCTTCCTCCAAGGGCAAAGGCAAGTCAGTTGCCAAGTCCAAGGAACCAGCCCTTAAGCCTGTTGGTGGCATTGCCAAGGCCGTGACTAAAGGTGAGTGTCACTACTGCAGTCAGCCTGGACACTGGAGGAGGAACTGCCCAAAATATATGGAGGACAAGAGACTTGGAATAGTGATTCCACCACCACCAGGTATTTTTGTTGTAGATGTCAATTTAACTGTCTCTACATCATGGGTATTAGATACTGGATGTGGATCTCATATTTGTCGAAATATGCAGGATCTAAAGAGAAGTAAAATATTGGCTAAAGGGGAGGTAGATCTGCGCGTTGGGAATGGAGCAAAGGTTGCTGCGTTGGCCATAGGCGTGTGCGAGCTATCTCTGCCTTCAGGATTAGTTTTAGAATTAAATAATTGCTATTTTGTGCCTGCTATGAGCAGAAACATTATTTCTATTTCTTGTTTGGACAAGGATGGTTTTATTATTTCAATAAAGAACAATTGTTGTTCCTTTTATTTGAATAATATTCACTATTTTAGTGCGCAATTATTTAATGGACTTTATGTCCTTGATCTGAGCAATCCTGTCTACAACATTAATACCAAGCGGATTAAAATAAATGATTTAAATCCTGCTTATTTATGGCACTGTCGTTTAGGCCACATAAACGAGAAACGTGTATCTAGACTCCATAAGGATGGATTACTAGACTCATTTGATTTTGAATCATATGAGACATGTGAGGCTTGTTTATTGGGAAAAATGACAAAGTCCCCTTTCAATAAGAAAGGTGAAAGGACTAGTGAGCAATTGGCGCTCATACATACCGATGTGTGTGGGCCATTTGCCACGCCTGCCAGGGGTGGTTATGTCTACTTCATTACATTTACTGATGATTACAGTAGATATGGATTTGTGTACCTTATGAGGGCAAAATCCGAATCCTTTGAAGTGTTCAAAGAATTCAAGAATGAAGTAGAGAAGCAACTTGGAAAAAGTATCAAGGCTCTACGATCGGATCGTGGAGGAGAATACTTGAGCCAAGAGTTTGACGACTATCTTAGAGAGTAAGGGATCGTGTCCCAACTCACTCCACCCGGAACGCCACAATGTAATGGCATGTCCGAGAGGAGGAATCGAACCCTATTGGATATGGTTCGATCTATGATGTGTCAAACCGATCTTCCATTATCATTTTGGGGCTACGCTCTATTAAGTGCAGCTTTCACCATTAATCGTGTTCCATCTAAATCAGTCATGAAGACACCATATGAGATGTGGAGTGGGAGGCGTCCCACACTTTCGTTCATGAGGATTTGGGGCTGCGATGTCTATGTAAAACGTTTACAATCAGACAAGCTAGGGCCTAAATCGGATAAGTGTAAATTTGTGGGGTACCCTAAGGAAACTAAGGGATACTACTTCTACAACCCAACCGAGAACAAAGTGTTTGTTGCTCGGACCGGCGTGTTTCTAGAAAGAGAGTTTGTCTCTAAAGAAGCAAGTGGGAGGAATGTAGAACTTGAAGAGGTTCAAGAACCACAAATCACTGAACCGATTATTGAACATGAACAGGAACCACAAACAGTTGTGGAGCCACCTGTTCAGGTAACACAAGAGCTTCGTAGATCTAGTAGAGTGCGCCAGGAACCCGAGAGGTATGGACTTCTCGTAACTGATTCCGGTGACACCACGCTCATAGATGATGAGCCTACTACCTATGAGGAGGCCATGAGTGGCCCAGACTCTCAGAAGTGGCTGGAAGCCATGAGATCCGAGATGGAATCCATGTATACCAACAAAGTATGGACTTTGGTGGAACCACCCGATGGGGCGCGGCCCATAGGGTGCAAGTGGGTCTTCAAGAAGAAGATCGACATGGATGGTAATGTGATTACCTATAAGGGCCGATTGGTGGCTAAAGGATTCAGACAGATTCATGGTATTGACCATGATGAAACCTTTTCACCAGTCGCAATGACCAAATCCATCCGAATCCTACTTGCGATTGCAGCATACCACGACTATGAGATTTGGCAGATGGATGTCAAAACAGCATTCCTTTATGGGAATCTCCTCGAGGACGTGTATATGATACAGCCGGAGGGTTTTGAGGATCCAAAGCAAGCCAACAAAGTCTGTAAGCTGCAACGATCCATTTATGGATTGAAGCAAGCTTCTAGGAGTTGGAATCGACGTTTTGATGAAGTGGTCAAAGAGTTTGGCTTCATCAGAAACGAAGATGAGTCTTGTGTCTACAAGAAGGTTAGTGGGAGCTCTGTAGCTTTTCTTGTCTTGTATGTGGATGACATACTACTCATTGGAAACGACATTCCCATGCTGCAATCTGTGAAAGATTGGCTCGGAAAGTGTTTCTCAATGAAGGACTTAGGGGAAGCAGCCTATATACTCGGTATAAAGATCTATAGAGATAGATCTAAGAGGTTTCTAGGCCTAAGTCAAAGTACATATATAGACAAGGTGTTGAAGCGGTTCAACATGCAAGATTCCAAGAAGGGATTCTTGCCCATGTCACATGGAATCACTCTTTCGAAGGGTGGTTGTCCTTCCAATGAGATTGAGAAGGAACGCATGAGTAGGATTCCCTATGCCTCGGCCATAGGATCTATCATGTACGCCATGTTATGTACTAGACCAGATGTGTCATATGCCTTGAGTATGACAAGCAGATACCAATCCAATCCGGGTGAGAGTCACTGGATTGCGGTCAAGAACATCCTAAAGTACTTGAGAAGGACTAAGGATGCTCTCTTGATATTTGGCGGTGAGGAAGAGTTGCGTGTAAGGGGTTACACTGATGCAAGCTTCCAAACTCACAGATATGACTTTAGATCACAATCGGGATATGTGTTTTGCCTGAATGGAGCAGCGGTGAGCTGGAAGAGTTCCAAGCAAGAGACGGTAGCTGATTCTACAACAGAGGCTGAGTACATTGCTGCAAATGGCGCAGCAAAGGAGGCTGTTTGGATCAGAAATTTTGTTTCTGAACTTGGTGTGGTCCCTAGCATTGCGGATCAAGTGGAGTTGTTCTGTGACAACACTGGGGCGATCGCGCAATCAAAGGAACCAAGATCACACCAGAAGTCCAAACACTTGCTCAGGAAGTTTCATCTGATTCGAGATATTATCGATAGAGGAGACGTTCGGATATGCAAGATTCCTACAGATGATAATCTGTCAGACCCGCTTACGAAGCCTCTCACGCAATGGAAGCATGAAGGGCACACTAGGAGTATGGGCATACGAGATGCGCCAGATTGGCTCTAGTGCAAGTGGGAGACTGTTGGAATAGATGCCCTAGAGGCAATCTAGTTTAGTATGAATTTGTATATGGCTAGAAAATTCATTTATTATTTATTGGATATTTAATATAATGAAGTCCTTAGATTTACAATTGTGTTGTTTATCTTAAATATCCCTAGTCAAGTATAATGATTAAATGGGACAATCATCTATAGACTAGTATGGGGTTGGATTGATATGGAGATATCATGATCCAACACATAGGTGTGCATTACGGAATGTTGCACTGGATTGACCCATCTCCGAGAAGGCTACATACATGTTATGTTGAGTCACAAGCGCTTCTCGCGGTGCAATGGTATTGTCATCCTTAGACTTGAAGTCACTAGATATTCTAGTTGTGGATCATTGTGATCTTGGTAGCGTTAAACGCTACACCGTAACTGGGTAGTTATAAAGGCGTGTACTGGATACAGTGAGAAGCAAGCTTAGAGATCGTAGTGGACGTAGAGAGGATTTGCCCCTCCCACATAACGGGAGCAAATATCCTAGGCCACTCGAGGGATAGTGCTTGTAGAATGTCTGGCCAGACTCAAATAAATCAATATGGGATATTGATGTTATTTGCACGAATAAGGCTATTCCCATGGATCGAGAAACTATGGATTGGATATACGAGTGTGACTTGTATGTCTCGTGTCCAATCCGTATATGGAGGCAAAATTACGAGACAATTACTTGTACAAAGGTTGTCAAGATGACTATTCTATTAGTTGGCTAGAATGGATGTTTTGCTAGAAACTGCTCCATATTAGCAAATAGTTTCTACCAACTAGATAGAACCTATGGGGTCACACGCTATATAGAGTTGAACTAGATTTGGGAATTAATTAATTGGATTAATTAATTAGAAGGATCACTTTGCAAACCCTTGCAAACTTAGTAGGGACTAATTTGCAAGGAAGGGACTAAATTGAATTCTAGTTGGACTAGAATAAGTCCTTTAGGTAGTTAACAAGGAGTTGTTGGACTATATAAAGGACCCTCCTTCCTTCCTTCCTCATAACTTATGCTCATTAGTGAACATAACAAGAGTGGGAGAGAACAAAGGAGAGAGAGCAAGCAACAAGGAGGGCCCGCCGCCGCCCCTTGCCGCCGCCCTCGTCCCCGTTGGCCAAAAGAGTCCGAGTGCCTTTTTTTGTCTCGTTTTGCGTGATTTCTTCTTCCTCTTCCTATTCCGGGCTAGCACCAAGGAGTTTGGGAGATCTAGGATCAACTCTAGGCGTGGATCAACTATAGAGAACGTGACATTATTCGTGTTTGAAGTCATCAAGGAGAACCCAAAGGTGTGTTTATGATTTCTAACCTTTATTAATCGTTATGCATCTAGACTTGTGATCCTTGGAGGGTTTTGCATGGTTTTATGTTTTATTATGCTTCCGTTGTGCGATCCATGAATCAAAACCCTACAGTTTCTCACAGGGAAGAGCTGATAACAGACATCCTTTGTTCAGTGGAGACAATTTTGTACATCGAAAGGCTTTGATGAAAATGTTCATCATTGATCAAGACATTGAACTCTGGTCTATCATCCAGAATGGTCCTCACATGTTCTACACATAAAAGGATGTGATTAAAACTCCCAAACCTGAAAGCTCTCTCTATGCTCCTCAAATAGAACAAATTTCTAAGAATTATAGAGTTAGGAATCTCTTATATTGTGCTTTGAGTGCAGATGAATTCAACAGGATAACCACATGCAAGACTGCGAGAGAGATATGGGATAAAATGGTGGTTACTTTTGAAGGAACTAGCCAAGTGAAGCAAACCAAAATCAATATCTTTCTTATATTGTATGAGCTATTCAAGATGAATGGTGGTAAATCCATCAAATACATGTTCAAAAGATTCACAGATATTGTCAACAATCTAGAATCTTTGGGGAAGGTGTTCTCCAATGAAGAAAAGGTCAGAAAAATCCCGAGAAGTCTTTCCAAATCCAAATGGGAACCAAAGACAACATCTATTTAAGAAGCTCAAGATTTATCCTCCCTCCAACTTGATTAAAGGGAAAGCTACTCACACATGAGATCTCCATGAATGAAGCTGATGGAGACTTAGCAAAAAGTGTAAAGAATCTTGCTCTAAAGGCTAAAGAGAGTGAACAACCTCAAAGCCTTGAAAAAGAAGAAGATTATGAAGAAGATCCTTTTTCTCTTATTTCCAAAGCCTTGATAAGGATTCTCAAGATGAAGAATAACTTTGGATACAAAGACTTCAACATGGATAAATCCAGATCCTCCAGCAGCAAGGACTACAAGGGTAAATCTTCTTCCCATAAATTCAAAGTTATGAATTGCTTTGAGTGTGGTGATGCAGGACACTTGATCAGAGATTTTTCACACAATAAAATCAAAAACTTTTAGAAGAAACACCATGACAGAAAGAAGAAGGCTATGGTAGCTGTTGATGAATTAAAATTGCATATTTTAGTATGTTAACGAACTCTTCTTAACTTACTAATATGTGTAATTTATCTATTTTATCTCTCTTTCTAAACTTATGCTTGTTTTCGTAGTTTTGGTTGTTTTCTCTCATTTTGTAGGCAAAGAAGTGAGTTAGAATGCAAGGGGCTAGTTGTGAAAGCTTGAATGAGGAATTTGAAGGCTTAATTTGAAGAAATCAAGTGATAAAGAGGCTAAAGTTGAAGACAAAGCAACTAATTTGCAAGTTAAAGAGAGGTTTCAAGGGTTTAAATGAAGAGGACAAGGGAAGATAGAGGCCGAAAATGAAGATTTAGAAGCCAAGAGGCCACATTACAAGGCCAAAGTTGCATCTAAGGGGTTGTTTGAGAAGAAACTAACGGAATCGGGGTCAAAATGCAAGGTTCTAAAGTTTCTAAGGACTTGAAAGATGACTTTTTAACGGATTGGGGGTGGAGTTGTAATATTCCAAACTTTTTAAAGAAGGGCTGGGGGCCTCTTAAAGCCCCTAGCCAACTAAGGGGGGCCGAAATGTTTTTTATCAAAAGTTTATAAGCTGAAGACATCGCGTCTTCTTCCTCACGACGCCTAAACACGCAGCAGAGCACAGAGCTCCATGGTTGGTTCGTCCGAAGCTTCGTCCAGCCCCTAACCGGACCAAACCAGCACCAAATCGAACGAATCCTACACCAAAATGACCCCTAGCCCGTTCTCTACCTCCCTATGTCTTCAATTCGGCCCAATATCAAGAGACAAGAAAAGCCCTAAAACCTAGGGTTCGTGAGAAGGTTCTGAAAATGGACGAGACTGAGGATGAATCGTACGAATTGGAGGGCGTAGATGAAGTCTTGGAGGCTACTCAACCCATTCCCATCATCTATATAAAGCAAGTGTGAAGAAAATATGGCTCTTCTCTGGACAGACCCGACGGTTTTGGGACGCCTCTGTTTTTGTTCGTTGTTATCCTCTCTCTCTCTCTGATTTCACCAGGTTCTGGTCTTGTTCTTGAGCTCTTGAGCTATATCTTGAGCATCTTCTGGGCCAAGAACAAGAGAAAGAGGAAGAGGGGGAGAGAGGAGGTCAGTTTCAGGCGATTTTGAGGCTGTAGAGCACTGTTATGCTCTGTTCTTGGTGCTGCTGTTGCTGGGTTCTTCATTGTAACAGCAGCAGCAGCAGCTTAGTTGCACATCTTTGATTCACTTTGGTAGTTTAGTTTTGTGTTAGGAGTGATTTTGCTTAGTTATTTGTAGTTGAATCAAGTGTTTGGGATTGAATTAGTGAAAGGTGTATTGGTGCTATCAAGTATGAATTTAAGCTTTGATTATTGAAAGTTAAATTTCTCTCAATCTCTCTTGAATTTTCTATTATGTCTAGCTAATTCAATTGCTTGGGTGATTTGGGACTATCTAGTGCTCTAATCATCTTATTGATTCAAGTTGAACTTCAGGATGAATGGGTTGAATTGGGTTCACTTGAATGCTTAGTGCAATATTTAGATTTCTCTTGTTGAAGTATTTGATGCATTGAATAGGTAGATGTGCGAATACTTTTGACGTGTTTGATTTGAAGTTGCATTTGAGTGAGAGGAACTCGTCAATCCTAACTTTGAGAAATCGAGTTCTAGTTAGGTGATTTGAGTGAGAATTTACAAATCTCATTTGTTGCTTGATCTTTCATGTGGAAACATCTATGTGTGTTTACATATGGTTGATGCTTGAAACACTTGAAATTTGGAGAATCTCATTGGAATAGCCTCTTTAGTGCTTGAATAGCGTGTTGGATTTACACACTTCTCTTGTCGCGAGTTGGATTGTATGAGCAATCACTTCTTGAGATACTTGTCTTGTGGATTGACACATGCGAATTGAGAATCGGGCTTGAATCTAATAGGAGGATTGGTCACTAGAGAAACCGATGATCCCTAGCCCCTCATTAATTGATATTTCGCTTATTTTCTTGAATTGTCGCTTTAGTAGTCTTTTACTCTAAATCATACTCTAAACTTGCTCCATCACATTTTGTGGTGGATTCGATAGCTTGGCAAGCTCTAAAGCCATTGAGAGAAGTTGCTTTTATCGTTTAGTTAGTCGTTTTCTAGTTTTGCAAGTCATTGTCTAAACCTCCTCTCCTTGTGGAAATCGTCCCCGTTCTTACTCGGGTACTACTTAGAACGATATTCCTATACTTGGGAATTATCGCGAACAAGTTTTTGGCGCCGTTGCCGGGGAGAGGCTAGGCTTTAGATTTGGTTTGCTTTACTTTCTTAGTATTTTTCTTGACATTTTATCTAGTTGCTTGTGGTTAGTTAAGCTTGTGAGATTCAAGAGGGCTTGTGAAATTCATCAAGTACCTCTCATCTACTTGCTTGAAAAAAAAAATGTCTCGTGAACATTTTGGACTTGGTGAGAGGCCTAACGTCCATTCACATCCTTACTACTATGCATTTACTAGACATGAAAGTCATTCTAAGGAATCAATGCGTTCCAAACGTGAGCGTGCTTACAATAATGGTGATTATTTTCCTAAGAATGATTATTCTTGGCATAGTAGGACACTAGATTACACATCTCATGCTTCTTGTGCACAATCACCTCCCTCAGACACTTACATGTTTTTGAACTCTCATGATTCTTGCACTTATCAATATAATGATATGATGTGTGAATCAAGAGAAGTTAATCATTTTGAGAGGGAATCACTTGTGAATAAGGACTTAGAGAGGCCTATAAGTGATTCTCTAGAGGAGACATTTCAAAAATATCTCCAAGGCGCAAAAGAACTAAGAGATTCAATAAGAGAACTAAGAGAATCACAAAGTAAACTTGAGGGCTCATTTAGAGAAGTAGAAGGATCGTTTTGTCACTCGATTGATAGAATGGAATCCTCATATTCACAATCGCATGATAATGAGTCTCTTGAATATAGTACTTACTCTTCACAAAACTCGCCATCATATGAGTCTCAAGTTCTTATTCACACACATCACGAGCTTGCTCAAGATCAAATTTTGGATGATGTGTTTGATGATGGAGTTGTTGCCACTAGGATAGGTGATTGTATTCATTTCTCATTTGCACAATCTAAAGAAGCATGTGATAGTGATATTGGTAGTGAGATTGATATTTTTGATGATGACTCTTCAACCCATGACATGAGTGAAACCATTTTGGATGACTCACATAGTGACACTTGTGAGGAGGAGTCGCAAAATGAAAATCACTCATGTGATGAGTTAGAGGTCAAATTTGATGCTACCACTAGTGAAGGGAATGTAGACTTGTCTTGTGCTCTAGAAGAGCCTAGTACTTACCGGAGTTCCTATGATCTTGATTGTGACGAAATTGAAGTTTTATTGGGAGGTACTCCGGTTAGTATTGACATGTCTAATGAAGATCCGGGGATCTATGCTCGTATTTGTGACGAAATTGAATTTTACTTGAATGCTCCCTTGGATTCTATCATTATGGAAGATGTGCCTAAGGGTTTGGATGAGGCTTCAAGTTCTCAAATTATTTTTACTCCCACTTGTGAAGCCCCATCCCCAAATCCATATGGCTTAATTAAAAGTGATGAGATTGAGGATTCACAAGTTGCCGCCATCTCTCAAGTTTTGATTTAAAGTAAAAATTTGGCAACTTGTGAAGACCCATTCTATGATTCAATTCATTTGAGGATTTCAAACCCTTTTCTTAAGATGATGCATGATATAACAACTTGCTCTAACATTATTGTTAGATTTTGCTTGCATCTCTTATTCATCTTTTGTGTCTTGCCCCTACTTCTCCTTTCTATTCTAATTGACGAATCAAACTTTTTAAAGGAGAAGTATTTTTCTAAGAATGAAGTAGGGGCATGGCATGGAAAGGAATTTCCAAGATTGGGAGTGGGATAGCATCATTTTTTTCCACCTCCCTAGTTGTACATAAATAAATTAGTTTATCTCTATTTCTTGCATTTTGTTTTCTTTCTATTATCATTTTGTAGGTTGCTCTTGGAGGAGGACTTGTGCTTGGTGGCCAAGAAAGATACAATGAGGTCTATCTATCCCTTAACTCTTATATGAACTTGTATGCTCTCCCATTGTTCTCACACATTGAGGACAATGTGACATTTTAGTTGGGGGGTGGGAAGTAGATATATTGCTTGGCTTAAATGGTTACTAGCATGTTTTTTTCTTCAATAGTAATTTACATGAAAAATACAAAAAAATGAAAAATTCGAAAAAATGATAAAAAGTAAAAAATTAAAAAAATTGAAAAAAATGTGTGAACCTTTCATGAGAAGCATCACTCTTTCCCCGTGTCAAACCATATATTTTTTTTCCTCTTTCTTTGATAGTTTTATTTTTCACCTTTCATCTTTAGTCTAGATTTTATTTTCTTATTTGATAGCTTTATTGAGTCTTAGGAAGTTATAGTTGAGTCACTTATTTTGAAAAAAAAAAGAGAAAAAGAAATGAAATGAAGAAAATGAAGAAAAAATGAGAAAAAGTGAAAAGGGGGAATTTTAGGAAGATAGATGTTTTCAAATAATGAAATTTCTTAGTCCATGTTCTTTTTATTTTTTATTTCAAAAAGGAATTCTTTTCTTATACTCAATACATCTACACCAATATCCCACATTCCGCGATATCATGCGTTCTCACAAAGCGACACACTAAATTTACGTTTCATGTTTAAGTCCTTTAAGCTAAGTTGATCACATAAACTTTGACGTCTTACTACTTTTGATAAAGGGTGCATTTCTAAAGCTATTTGAACTCTACAAAAAGGATTTTAATTCTAATCGTTTTTGCGGTGGAAACTCGTAGCCCATTGGAGTGGTGGTTACCAATGACACCCCATGCGATGTCTAAGAAATAGAGGGGTGTCCGGGGATAATGTTACGTCACCACCTAGATAGCTCCCTTGGTTTAGCTTAAAAAGCCCACTCTCTTGTATATTCCTCTATTTTGTTGTGGGTCTTGGAGAGCCTTGGATTTGTGGTTAAAAAAATAAAAAAAAATAAAAATAGAAATCATGATAAATCGCACCATCTACCAAAAATCCACAAAAGGATCATACAAGCCCACAACCACATCTCCCCTTCTTAAAAATATTTTGTTCAAAGCTTTGGAGGTCCATCCTACATGGGTGCTTTTGAATAAGTATGAGAATGTCTAGTTTCTTGTGATCCTTATTTTTGAAGGCATACTTTCTCGCAAATTGGAGTTAATTAACAAGTTTTGTAGATCGCATGAGTCACCTTCTACCAAACACCGCCCACATTTGTATGAGTATATGCTTAGACGTCCTTAGGCTTCTTTCTCAATCTTCTTGGACTTTGAGAATTTATTTGAGGAGACATTTATGCATTTTTTTCCCCCACAAAAAAATTAAAATTAGCTAGTAACTCTTAGTATTTTGTTTCTTTGAGTTCTCACTTAGGATAGAAAATGTGTGTGTGCGTTTTTGTAAATATTTGAGTCTAGTTTAGAATTGAGTCAAGCCTTGTCTAGTTGAGTGTGTGCCTCTCATGATTGGTTCTTTAAAAAGAAAAATTAAATATCGCTCTCTTTGCTCGAGGACGAGCAAAAGGCTAGTTGGGGGGTGTGTTGATGAATTAAAATTGCATATTTTAGTATGTTAACGAACTCTTCTTAACTTGCTAATATGTGTAATTTATCTATTTTATCTCTCTTTCTAGACTTATGCTTGTTTTCGTAGTTTTGGTTGTTTTCTCTCATTTTGTAGGCAAAGAAGTGAGTTAGAATGCAAGGGGCTAGTTGTGAAAGCTTGAATGAGGAATTTGAAGGCTTAATTTGAAGAAGTCAAGTGATAAAGAGGCTAAAGTTGAAGACAAAGCAACTAATTTGCAAGTTAAAGAGAGGTTTCAAGGGTTTAAATAAAGAGGACAAGGGAAGATAGAGGCCGAAAATGAAGATTTAGAAGCCAAGAGGCCACATTACAAGGCCAAAGTTGCATCTAAGGGGTTGTTTGAGAAGAAACTAACGGAATCGGGGTCAAAATGCAAGGTTCCAAAGTTTCTAAGGACTTGAAAGATGACTTTTTAACGGATTGGGGGTGGAGTTGTAATATTCCAAACTTTTTAAAGAAGGGCTGGGGGCCTCTTAAGGCCCCTATCCAACTAAGGGGGGCCGAAATGTTTTTTATCAAAAGTTTATAAGCTGAAGACATCGCGTCTTCTTCCTCACGACGCCTAAACACGCAGCAGAGCACAGAGCTCCATGGTTGCTTCGTCTGAAGCTTCGTCCAGCCCCTAACCCGACCAAAACAGCACCAAATCGAACGAATCCTACACCAAAATGACCCCTAGCCCGTTCTCTACCTCCCTATGTCTTCAATTCGGCCCAATATCAAGAGACAAGAAAAGCCCTAAAACCTAGGGTTCGTGAGAAGGTTCTGAAAATGGACGACTGAGGATGAATCGTACGAATTGGAGGGCGTAGATGAAGTCTTGGAGGCTACTCAACCCATTCCCATCATCTATATAAAGCAAGTGTGAAGAAAATTTGGCTCTTCTCTGGACAGACCCGACGGTTTTGGGACGCCTCTGTTTTTGTTCGTTGTTCTCCCCTTTCTCTCTCCGATTTCACCAGGTTCTGGTCTTGTTCTTGAGCTCCTGAGCTCTATCTTGAGCATCTTCAGGGCCAAGAACAAGAGAAAGAGGAAGAGGGGGAGAGAGGAGGTCAGTTTCAGGCAATTTTGAGGCTGTAGAGCACTGTTATGCTCTGTTCTTGGTGCTGCTGTTGCTGGATTCTTCATTGTAGCAGCAGAAGCAGCTTAGTTGCACATCTTTGATTCACTTTGGTAGTTTAGTTTTGTGTTAGGAGTGATTTTGCTTAGTTATTTGTAGTTGAATCAAGTGTTTGGGATTGAATTAGTGAAAAGTGTATTGGTGCTATCAAGTATGAATTCAAGCTTTGATTATTGAAAGTTAAATTTCTCTCAATCTCTCTTGAATTTTCTATTATGTCTAGCTAATTCAATTGCTTGGGTGATTTGGGACTATCTAGTGCTCTAATCATCTTATTGATTCAAGTTGAACTTCAAGGATGAATGGGTTGAATTGGGTTCACTTGAATGCTTAGTGCAATATCTAGATTTCTCTTGTTGAAGTATTTGATGCATTGAATAGGTAGATGTGCGAATACTTTTGACGTGTTTGATTTGAAGTTGCATTTGAGTGAGAGGAACTCGTCAATCCTAACTTTGAGAAATCGAGTTCTAGTTAGGTGATTTGAGTGAGAATTTACAAATCTCATTTGTTGCTTGATCTTTCATGTGGAAACATCTATGTGTGTTTACATATGGTTGATGCTTGAAACACTTGAAATTTGGAGAATCTCATTGGAATAGCCTCTTCAGTGCTTGAATAGCGTGTTGGATTTACACACTTCTCTTGTCGCGAGTTGGATTGTATGAGCAATCACTTCTTGAGATACTTGTCTTGTGGATTGACACATGCGAATTGAGAATCGGGCTTGAATCTAATAGGAGGATTGCTCACTAGAGAAACCGATGATCCCTAGCCCCTCATTACTTGATATTTCGCTTATTTTCTTGAATTGTCGCTTTAGTAGTCTTTTAATCTAAATCATACTCTAAACTTGCTCCATCACATTTTGTGGTGGATTCGATAGCTTGGCAAGCTCTAAAGCCATTGAGAGAAGTTGCTTTTATCGTTTAGTTAGTCGTTTTCTAGTTTTGCAAGTCATTGTCTAAACCTCCTCTCCTTGTGGAAATCGACCCCGTTCTTACTCGGGTACTACTTAGAACGATATTCCTATACTTGGGAATTATCGCGAACAGTAGCTTCTTGGAGTGATTCAGATTCATCAAGTGATTCAGAATCAGAAGAATAACAAGCCAATCTCTGTCTCATGGCCAAGCATGATAAAAGTTATGAGATGAACATTAAGGTAATGGTAAAAAGTCTTATTTCTCAATCTTCAAAATATGGTTTATGATATCTTGAAAACATTGCTTCTAAATGAAGAATATTCTTGAAAGAAATCAAATCTTTGAAGGAGAAGGTTCATGAGCAAGCAAAAGAAAATCTGAAACTAGTTTGCCAAAACAAAAATCTTGACATCTCTCTGGAAAAAACAGACAGAGATGTCAAAGCCTTGGAAACCCATTTCAAAGCCTTGAAATCTCAAGTCAAAGAGGCTGTCACAGAAATCTCAATTTTGAGTGACAACATTGTTGCCCTAAGGCATCCGTATGATGAATTAGAGGAACAAAAGAGTGGCATGACTGAGAGACTTCAAGAGTGTAAGAAAAATTTGACAAAACTTGCTGGCTCAGAACATAATCTCAACCTGATTCTTGGAGGAAGTCTCCAATCTGTTAACAAAACTGGTATTGGATACAATCCAAATTTTCCAAGAAAGAACAATACCAGATTTTTGAAAGCAAGCAGCAAACATTCTACAAAATGTCATTATTGCAGCAAAACTAGTCATGTAAAGATGACTTGTCCCTTCAGAAGAAGAGAACCTCAAATCATGAGGAACACTTTTCCATTTCAACTTAAGGGACAAGTGAGACATATTTGGGTTCCTAAAGGTGTTAGAACACCTAATATGGTTAACCCTGAATATGAATTCAAATATCACACTCGGTCTAACAGCTGGGTAAGGCAGTGAATTGTGCTTGTAGGTTGTCACCAAGAGCAAAGAACATAAATGGATCATGGAGAGTGGTTGCTCCAGACACATGAGTGGCAAAAGTTCTTTATTCTTTGAATTGAAAGAGCAATCAGGAGGGACAATCACGCTTGGTGACAAAGGAAATGCAACATCATAGGTATTGGTAAAGTTGGTAATGGTTCTGAAAACTCTATCTCAGATGTTTCTCTTATAGATGGTTTAAATTTTCATTTGCTTAGTGTATCACAACTTTGTGACAAATATAACAAAGTTGTATTTGACAAAGAAAAATGTGTGGTGCAAGATGAACAATCTGGAAATTGCATCCTCACTGCTTCTAGGTCAAACAGTGTTTACTATCTTAGTACTAACAAAGTTGTAGGAGAAAATCTGAAGTGTCTCAAGGCCTTGAAAGAAGATTAAAATATGTGGCACAGAAAGCTTGAACACATTAGCTTACATACATGAAAAAAATTGGTTTCCAAAGATCTTGTCAGAGGTCTGTCTTCTATAAAGTTCAAGCATGAAGCGGTATGTAAGGCTTGTGCTCAAGGTAACCAGACAAGGAGCTCCTTCAATCCCAAGAACTTGTAAGTACAACTAGACCTACTGAACTATTGCATATGGATCTGTGTGGTCCTATGGGAGTTCCAAATCCAAAGGGTAAGAGATATATCCTGGTTATTGTAGATGATTACTCTAGGTTTACTTGGATACTGTTTCTTAAAGATAAGTATGAAATCTATCTGAATTTTGAAAACTTTGCAAAGAGATTCAAACTTGGAAAAACCTGCCTATTGCTTCTATCAGGAGTAAACATGGCAGAGAGTTAAATCAAATAGAGTTTGACTTATTTTGTGCTAAGTTTGGTATCTCTCACAACTTCTATGCTCCTAGAACTCCTTAAGAGAATGGTGCTGTTGAATAAAAGAACAGGACACTTGAGGACATGTTTAGGACGACACTTTTGGAGAACAAGCTGCCAAAATATTTTTGGGCAGAAGGTGTAAATACAAAAAACTGTATTTTGAACAGGTGCTTGATCAGGCCTATTATGAAGAATACTCCTTATGAACTCTTTAAAGGAAGAGAGCCAAAAATCTCTCACTTCAAACCTTTTGGCTGTACTTGTTTTGTGCATAACAATGGTAAGGACAATCTTGGTTAATTTGATGCCAAAAGTGATGAAGTTATATTTCTTGGTTATTCCTTGACTAGCAAAGCTTATAGGGTTTACTATAAAAGGACAAAGTTTGTTGAGGAAAGTATACATGTTATTTTTGATGAAGGATATGGTGGTTCTTTGAGTGATGGTTTTGAACAAACATGAATCAGCAGATGAAACAAATCTAGAAAAGGATTACAAGAATAACTTGCAGGAAAACAAAAGAAGTTTTCAAGGTCTTGAAAATAGGTTTCAAATCCTTGAAACAATTTCTCAAGAAACACAGAGTGGTGAAGCCACAACCTCAAGATCTCAAGGTCTTCAAAAGATTTCTAGAGAACCAGAAACCTGGACACCTAGAAAGAAGTTCAGATATCTGTCTGCTCATCCAGAAGAAAACATCATTTCTGATCCATCTAATGTTACACAAACAAGATCACAATTAAAGAACTTGTGTTCTTTTAAATATTTTGTTTCTCTTATAGAGCCCAATAATGTGAAAGAAGCACTTCAAGAGGCAGACTAGATCATTGCTATGCAAAGTAAGCTGAATGAATTTGAGAGGAACAAGGTTTGGAATCTAGTTCCTCCTCCCAAAGATCAGTATGTAATTGAAGCAAGGTGGGTGTTCAGAAACAAGTTGGATGAAAGTGTTAAGGTAATCACATATATAGCAAGATTAGTAGCTCAAGGCAACCAAGAAGAAGGTAAAGAATATGAGGAGACTTTCCTCCTGTAGCCAGGTTGAAGCACTTACAATCTTACTTGCTTTTGAATCTCATAAGAACATCAAACTTTTTCAAATGGATGTTAAATGTGCATTTTTGAATGGCTATCTACAAGAGGAAGTTTATGTTGCTCAACCACCTGGATTTGAAAGTGATGAGTTTCTAAACTAGTTTATAAAAGTGACAAGCCCCTTTATGGTTTGAAACAGGCTCCTAGAGCTTGGTATGAAAGATTGTCAAAGTTTCTTCTTGAAAATGGTTTCAAAAGAGGCATGGTTGATAAAACTATTTTCATAAAGAATCATGAGAAAGACATTCTAGTAGTACATATATATGCTGACGATATTTTGTTTGGTGCTACTAATGATTCTATTTCCAAAGATTTCTCAAGTCTTATGAGCAGGGAATTTGGAATGAGCTTGATGGGAGAGTTACATTTCTTTCTTGGACTTCATGTACAACAAATGAAGAAGGGAATTTTTCTACATCAAAGTAAGTACACCAAGGATTTGCTAAACAAGTATAACTTGAATCAATCCAAGGCTGCTAAAACTCCCATGAGTTCTACTCTATCCCTAGACAAAGATCAGAATGGTAAGAGTGTGAACCAAAAAGAATGCAGTGGTATGATGTGTTCACTACTTTATCTAACTGCTAGCATGCCAGATATTATGTTTACTGTTTGTATGCATGCTAAATTTGAAGCTGATCCTATAGAAATACACTACGTGGCTGTCAAAAGAATCTTTAGATATCTCAATGGTACCAAAGACTTAGGGCTTTGTTATCCTAAACAATCTAACTTCTATCTATGTGCCTATCCAGATGCTGATTTTTCAGGTTACAAAGTAGATAGAAAAAGCACTTGAGGGTGTTGATTGTTCCTTGGATCATCCCTAATAACTTGAAATTCTAAGATGCAAAATTCAGTAGCTTTATCAACAGCAGAAACTGAATACATAGCAGCTAGAGCTTGGTGCTCTCAAGTTCTGTGGATAGCTCAACAACTGAGAGTCTTGGGTTATGATTTCAGAGATATTGCCATCAAATGTGACAACACTAGTGCAATTTCAATTACTAAGAATCCAACTCAGCACTCAAAAACTAAACACATAGATGTCAGACACCATTTCATCAGAGATAATGTGGATAAAGGTGACGTATCTTTGCCTTTTGTGACTACTAACATGTAGGTTTGCAGATATCTTCACTAAACCGTTTCCAGAAGATAGATTCACATTCCTGATATTAGAACTGAGCATGTTAAATAAGGAAGCACTGGTTTAGGAGTAGTATTAGGTAAGGACTATGTGTTTCAATGGTTTGGAATGTTGTTCAAAGCCTTGAAAATCTTTTCGAGGCCTTGATTTTATCTGCTTTCAGTACTACAGTTTTCAAGGCCTTGAAATTCTTTCAAAATCTTTGAAAATAAATCTGTATACTACGTAGTCAATGAATGGATCTCCAGTGATGGGTGTAATCTCTGTAGATAATTACCTAACACTATTTTTACCTTTTAAATCAAATATTTTTCAAATAAATGTTATTTTATTTCGTTCCACACGTCACATACATAATTTGATTTTTACCCATTCTTTCCTTCCTCTAATATTCAGGAAATACTTAGTTTCCTTTTGAAACTCAAACTTCTAGCATTTATCTTCTCTCTTCTCTCCCGTATTCTTTACTCTTGCCTCTCTCTTTTAAAAAACCCCAAACCCTAATGAGCACAAGAAGAGTCTCTGAAAGAATTAAGATGGATGGAAAGCAGACAAAGAAAACCACATGTTAGAATAGAAAAGCTACAGAATGAATGGATCTCCAGTTCCGGAATTCATAGTCCACCAAAACCTTCCTCTCCTCCTCTAAATAAGAAGAGCAAGAAGGACAAGGAAGAACAGACTGCCACTTCCAGCAAGAAGAAGAAGTCAGGTCCAAGAGGTGGTTCTGAGAAACAAAAAGGGATTCTGACTGGAAGACCTAAAAAGGTGAAGAATAAGCCTCAGAAAGCAGACAAAGGAAAAGAGAAGGTTTCGGGTTTGGAGATTCAAGAAACAGAGGACATTGGGAAAGAGCTACAGATCTACTCAGAGAAAAATCTCCTAATGGTAAGAAAACTCTCTCTAGCAAGTGGTTTATCAGTCATCTGCAAGATAAAATTGGTTGGATGGTTTTGCTTCAACATCTATAGCATACTGTAGCTTGATCAATACTAGCATGTTGAATGGTATGAATCTAGAATGCATACGGAGATTGAAACACAGATCTCTTTGGAGAATACTTAATCCATTAGAAATTGCATACCCTAGGCTTACCAGACTGTTCTATCTGAACATGAAACAAGAGAAATCTTTAGCCTTGACCATATCTTCTAAGGTTGCTGGGGTTAAACTGGAGCTAAATCACTTTGAGTTTGCTAATGTATTAGGATTTCCAAAGAGGTATAATACAGACAATCATCATAGTAAGATTTATGCTTTAATGTTGGCTAAAGAAGAATTATTTTTACCTAATGTAGCTACAACCTCAAAACAGTTGATTCACTATGTGTTGACTGTTGAAGCTAAGATTTTGTTCACTATTCTATTTAGGTGTGTGGTACCTAAGGAGAATTCAAAAGAGTTGTTGTCTGATAGGTTAGTGTATTTGATGTATCTGGTTATGCATGGTTATGTGGTGGATCTGCCAGGCATTGTGATGGAGCACATGATTTACTCCTGTACCAAAAAAAGGAAACATCCTTTACCCTATGCCAACCTCCTCACACTCTTCTTTCAACACCTCGAAATCCCAGTTGATAGGGAAGAGACAATCCCCGCTAGTTTTGGAATTCTTGATGAAAAGGTTTATCAAAGGATTGGAATTGTAAAACCAGTGAAGAAGCATGGAAACTCAGAAGAGTATCAGGGTAAGAAGTTCCCTAAACCTAAATCTCTACCCTTTCCATTAACCCTACCCTCTCAATATCAAGACCAATCCACAATTCTTCAAAGGTTATACTTCATTGACGATGCGTTGGATGATTTGAAGAATGGTCAATATGAGTTGGGTACTCAGTTCAAAAAGAATGAAGTATATGCTTGAGAGTGTTTTCAGAAGCATCAACTTGATCCATGTGGAAGAGGAAGTCTCACAGGTTCCAGAAGGTTCAAAGAAGGCAGGTTCTATAGCTAATTTGTTTGATGAACATAGTACTGAGGATGATGTTGGGGATAAGGATACTGGAAAGCAGGTTGCTGGAGATACGGATGCAGGTGCAAAGACTACTAGGGATGGTAAACAAGAAGATGACATTGTGGACTTTGACATGCCTCTCAAAGAACTAAAGCAGAAGAAAAAGATAGGAAAGGTCCCTACAATCATGTTTTCAGCATAACTGTTTGAAGGTGATGTAATTGGTGATGAGACTTGTGAAGAAGTGGCACAGGAAGAAGAAAAACAAGAGGATGAAGAGGATGATGCAGAAAGTGGTCAAGAGGAAGCTGCAGAGCCTATGGGAGATGAAGACCCAAAACCCTAATTCTAGCCTTTTCTTTCTTTCCTTCAAAACTTTGAACCAATTTTCAAATACTTGAAATCATCCTTCCTCTTTCAAAAATTTATTTAGGTTTTTTAAAACATTTAAGATCCAATATTTTCTCATCCTTATTGATGAAATTAAAAAAAAAAACGGAGAAAGTTAGGGGGATATACTTAAGATTTTCTTGGTTTGGAAGTTCAGCAGTTGGTTTGTGAACTACTTAAGTACTTGACTTTGTGCTTTGTGCATTTGTTAACTTAGGTTGTTTTTTATTCAGCTATGGTTTAGGTTTTATATCTATCTGATCATATTAATTTTGGACTGCTAATGTTTAATTTTTTGTAGAAATGCAGGATAATAAAATTAGTAGTTTTGACTTTCATCAAGTGGGAGATTGTAAGTTCACAACCTATTTCAAGGACTTGAAACAGAATTCAAAGCCTTGAAACTGAGTCTTAGTGTCAAAGATTTGAAACTCATTTCAAGGCCTTGAAACTGAACAACAGTTCATAAGCTGGAACTCAGGGAGAGTTCATCCTTCAAATCAATCTTCAAACTCTTGTACTTGATTATACTACTTTAGATGACGAAAGACAAAATAATACGGGGTTTTATTATATTTTTATCTCACTGTTTTTTCTGAGTATTTGCAGGGTTTATTAGCTATTTATTTTACATGGAAAGTTTCCTTATTTGCTGATATGCAGAAAAGGAAATCTAGCTTGTAGATTGATCCTACATTTATGGAATTATGTCTCCTAAGACCTGCAGAAAGAATATTAGATCAAAATCGTGGAATATATCAAGTAACTAGACGTTGAAATTGAGTTGTTAAAGAGTCAAAGATTTGTTGCTTATTTTTAGGAAATTCTGATGAAGAGATCCTATATATTATGCATTTCAAACAAGAAGAATAAGAAGGCTGTTGATAAAAAATTTGAAGAAAAATCATCAGAAAGATTCAAATAGCTATCAAGGATTGACAAGCCACATCGAGGAAGATCGATTACATCCAATCCAAGTTCCAGAAGAGCACTGTAGACTTAACTGCTTTACTGTGTTACAGTGTTCTTCTTTCTGTACTTCATTTGTATATCATTTTGATAATACTTCTCATATTTTAATCTCGTGGTGTTGTTCAAGATGATCAAAAGATATTCTTATTGAATCAGTTAGCTAGAGCAGGTACTAGATAGGTTAGGAAGAACCACAAGCTGTAACAGAGTAAGGAAAATCTATATTCTTGAGATCTAGGGCTTAGATGTTGATTAATAAGAAGTCTGTTAAAAATCCTGCAGAGATTTGATCCCTCACGCAGAGACGTAGGTCATTGAGGACTGAACTCTATAAAATCACTTTATCCCTTGCATTTACATTTGAGTTCTATACTCATCTTGTTAACTGCCTCAAACCAAGTTTTCTGACAAGACCTTGAAAGGCATTTTCAAGGCCTTGAAAAAGATCAGTAAATTTTCTCACCATTTTTTTTTTAGTTTCAAAGATTTGAATTTGTGTTCAAGGCCTTGAAACACTGTATGATCTTCACTCTTTGTTTTAAAACTACTCATTTGGCAAAAGTTGTCATACTCTATTTAACCCTTCTTGAGTGTTGATCATGTATTACTTGCCTACATACTATCTTTCAACGTCATTACGTCTTTTCCTTCGCAAGGTCTTCTAAGATGTAGTTTTCAGTAAGGAGTTTCAAGTAAAGCCGGTGTGGCAGTTTTCATAATATTCGGTATTTGATTATGAGAGACTTTTTTTTTGACAACATGTGAGCAGTACTGTACTTTTGATAATTGTGGCCCGTGACTAGGTAGTTAGAGCCTAATATAGTATTCTTATTTGAACAGTACTTTCTCATTTCGGAATAGAATTTAAATGTCCTTCTAGCGGGGTCTTTCAAATTCTTAAATTTGGATTATCAGTTTTCATGTGATACTTTCAAAGTAGAGTTTTTCGAAAGCAAGTAAAAAATCAAAAGAAAGCATGAATGGTAATATTTCACAAAAAACGCACACAAAACACGAAAGAAAGAAAGACACGCAATGCTAGGCATATTAACTTACCTCAAAGCCAGACGTCAAATAGCTCGAAATACTAGATGTAGCCCTTGTTTATGAAATCGTCGTCTACAAGTTTACACCTCCTAATCAATACACGCCCGACCAAATTATTTGCTTTAATAGTTAAAACAAACTATTTTTTTTGTAAAAAAAAAATCATTTTAATATATTCTAGCTCCTTTAATTTTTTCAAGAGAAAATATTTATAATTAATTGTAACTTATTCCAATCTTTTAACAATATCCTCTTCTATAATTGATACAAAATCTTTTCCCTCAACTAACTAAAGAGAAACTAAGTTTATTAATGAGATTGAAATTTTAAACTGTCACTAGTCCCTAAACAGTTTATGCAAAGTCATCTACTCCCTCCTAAGTATTTCAAACAACAGAAAGACCCCCTCCCATTGGTCATACTCACGGAAAAATTGCATTCTCACCCAACACACTTAATCCAAACATGAATCAAAGCTATTAAAAAATCAATTTATTGTTAAAAAACACTTTAGTAGGTGATTTAGAGTTTACATGCACCGAAAATTCAGCGAAACGGTCAATAAACGGAATGGGTCGAGCTTCCGATCGGTGGTTTGGTCGTGGTGGTCGACTGGGCTGTTCTCGCCACTTCTAGTCGCGATTACCTACTCCTTGGCTACTGGAGGAAACAATGAAACACCGGTTGGGGAGTGGGTGCTGTCGGATTTGTCGGCTCAAACTTCGTGGCAAAAATGGAGGAGCAGTGGTGGTACCCGACGTCCCTATTCCGGCGGCTTCTGAGCGCGGGGTAGAAGTTATACAAGCTCCTTGGGTCTTCAGGGGGTGATTGGGGAATGTTTTGGGAGGTGGGTAGCGTTGGTTGAGCTTGGACGATCGCCTCGCCGGAAATAATGGTGGTAGCGGCAGCGGGAACTATGGCTGATTGCTCCTGCCACCTAGCTGCTACCTCTGTTCCCTCTAGGGGTTGACAAAGAGAGGAGAGAGAGAGCTGAGAGGCTGAGGAAGATAGGGTGAAAGAAAGATAGATCCGGTGGTGGTTGTGGTCCGGTGGTTTCCCCGTCAGCGTGGCCGCATTTCCCGCTGTTGTTTCTTCTTCTCCAGTGGATAGATAAATGGAGGGAGAGAAGAGAGACATAGAGGTGGTGGTGGCAATGAAGGTTGAGATGGCGTCGGTGGTGGTTGTGTGTGGGTTGGAAGAAAGAGAAGACGAAGATGAAGGTGAAGAATAAATAGAAGGAGAGAAAGAAGATGCGTGAAGAGGAAGAGAATATTTGTTGGACGAATATAAAAGTTTAGAGGTGTAGGGAGAGGTTGGTTAATGTGATGTATGTATGTATAAATTATGTATTATATGGTATGAGTATAAGTATTATATGTACCATATGTGTATAAATATGAGTACTAATATAGTATATATACCCATAGTATAATGTATAGTATATGTATATGGACAACTATTTACATACTAAAACTTTTGTAAAAGATAACTAAACCCCCTAGTTTTTATAAACTCATGTTTTAACCCCAAATTTAAATAAATTAATTATCAAGTTACCCCCACACTAAGTGTAAAGACTCAAATTACCCTTTGTTATTTAACGGGGTATTACATTCCCCCCTGAAGAGAGCCTCTTCCTCGAAGTTAGATTCGATATGTTAAGGGTGCAACGTCACAGAAAGGTTCTAAAGTCCACACGCATCACTTATTGTCTCGACAAACAAAACAAAATAATCAGGTAGAATAACATCACAGATAATTGATAAATCTCATTTCTGAGTTATCTGTGAGCTTATATTGGAGTGTACTAGGACGAGTTATCATAAGTTTGAGCATGTATTAGCCAACAAAATCTCCGTATTATGCAAAATATGAATTTGAGTTTATTTGTGAAATCCGGGAATTTTCATGCATGATTTGATGTTATTTAGCAAATTTAATCTCTTGGTATGGTTTTTCATGTTTTCTTGATAGGAACGAATGCTTAGTGGTTGATTTGAGGCATGAAACAAACTTCGGAAACAAAGAAACGCTCAAGCGGAGTGAAGAGAATTAAAGTTGGAGAAGCTAGAATGACCAGTCTTCATTCTTATGAAGATATCTGGAGGTCTAATAGGAATTTGGGAGTGAGGATGGTGGAAAATGAAAGTAGACTTCAATAGCTTTCCAACGATAGGTGACAGAGCCAAAACAGAGTCCGGATAAGAGAGTTATGGCCTTGCAAAGTTAAAGCAGATTGCTCTGTGCGTAGCTACACAGAAGTTGTGCGTAGTTTCGCAGACATAAAGCAAAAAAGTGATTTTTTGCCCATTGTTGAAGGAAAATGGCCACTGTGTGCGTAGCTACGCAGGTACCTACGCACATAGAGAAGAAAACGTTAAGAAAATGACTAAAGCAGGGACAGTTCAAGCCACTGTGTGCGTAGCTACGCACAGAAAATTTAGCTACGCACACAGAAAAGAAGTTAAGGAAAAGACAGAAGCTGCTTTGTGCGTACCTGTGTTCGTAGCTACGCATAGGAAAATTTAGCTATGCGCACAGAGGGGGAAATATGAAGATTTAGAAGTTGATCAGTCGCTGTGTGCGTAGCTATGTCGTAGCTACGCAGAATTGTGAGTAGCTATGCAGAAAATGCAAAAATTTAAGGCGGTTTAGCCAGTAGCAGTTTCGTAAATTCAGGCAGTCGTTCTGGAAGCTTCTCATCATTCAAGACACTCTAAGCATCCTCGAAGAGCAGGGAAGCGCAGATCCAGAATTCAAGAAACTTGTTTGATCTCAATTCTCTCTTTATTTCAGAACATTGTTGTTTAATTATGTCAGCTAGTGGCTAAACACTTTACCTAGGTTCTCGTTGAACCTAGGGTTTCATATTTAGTTTTAAGTTCTGTTTTGACTATGAATTCATGATCTCAGGATCTTAAAATGAGCTGTTTTTACTCGTTATTCTGTCTTTGATTTTTAGTGATTATGCATGCTCGGCTTGATCACTGATAAATTTGTTTTCGAAGTTATTTTATTACTTATTTATCCGCATTTTATGTGCTTACCGTGGAGAATGTGTCGTCTTTTGAGTATAATATGCCTAAATTGTGAAACTTGAGTTGTTGAGCGTCAATTGTTAAATCCGGGCGTATCTTGGATATTTGGACACTTTTTTGTGATATGATCGCGGGTGCTTGTTTCGTGTTGTGGTTGGCAAGATATAGGACGCAGAGATAAAAGAGGATGAAGACACGAGCTTCGAAAACAAAGGACTCAAGGAAAAGAAGAAAAGAAAACTGCAGATTCAGTCTCTTCGCACGAAGAGAATTCTCTTCGCACAGAGAATGCCTTAGCCAAATTCAGAGGAAGTTCAGAAAGTTTTCTTGGGAGAGCTTGCCGTATCAAAATAATAAGACCTTTCCACGAAGAGAAGACATTCTTCGCACGAAGATCTTTGCATGAATATCTTAGCACGAAGACAAATTCGCTTCGTGCAAAGAGAAAGGCAAAATCAGCAGTCCGGTTGGGGCTTTTGTGTAATTACTTGGAAGTTGTCTTATACTCTATGGAAACGTATTATAACGAGTTAGGGCTAGTTTTATCAGTATTCTCACATAGGAACGCGTGCTGGGAGCTTGGGGATTGCTAGAGGAAGCTCGGGATCATTCGTTTGACTTCTAATACTCCGTATTTTATATTTTTTTGGATTATGATCATAGAGACTTGTATTGTGATCATGATTATGCGTAGCTAAACTCTTTGTCAGGATATCTCGTAGGGATCTAGTTTTTGATCACTATATTTGGTGATTTATGGATTTGCTTTCATGCGTTTGAGCTTAATTGATGATTTCTTTATCTAGTTATGTGTGTTTTATGCGTTTTATTCATCTTTTCAATTAGTAGACGTATTAATAGGATTGAGTTAGGTATTGAACGTTAGAGACATCAACGGTTCTTGCTGGAAAATTGAAGAACACACTAGCCGTATCTAGGGTTGAGAAATCTTGCCAGTTAGCTAACAGCAAATAGTAGATTATTGCTCGTAAAGCGTGCCTAAACTTGATTAGACTAGAGAAATCATCTTTGATAGTTTAAGTATAGGTATTGGTTGATATATCTTCAACATAAATTTGCTCGTTTAGCTAGAACAAAGAATCATCGTGTTAATGGGACGTAAGTCCAACATAGTGTGAAATACCTAGTGACCCGTAGAGATATCCTGACTCTGTCAACTTATTAAGAAATTCCTACAAATTAATCTTTATTAATCGTGAAGTTATTCATCAAATTAATTGGGATACTTGTCCTTTTTCAATTTTAGTAGAATTTAGGAAAACAAACAACGCGCTTGGCCCACACAAGGCTATTAAAAATCAACTAATTTGCAAGAAGTCTCTTGGGTACGACAACCCGGTCTTCCGGAATTTATTACTACAAGCGACAGTCGTGCACTTGCGGTTGGAGCCTGTCAAGTTTTTGGCGCTTTTTTCGGGGAATTCGGCTAAATTAGTTATTATTTTTAACCTTAGGGATTTTAATTTTCTGTTAATATTCGTCGATCACCTACTTTCTTTGTGCTATCTTTGATTTCAGGTTGATTTTTACGGTGCATGACCCGTTCTCAAGACGGAACTTTGTACGCAGTACTTGAGGACCCGGAATCTTTATTGCACACAGGACGTAGAGACTTGAGGAAAACCAACTCAGTTCTTATGGAAGATCAGGAGAGAGCTGAGTTGGAGAGGCTTCGCAGGGAGACACAAGATGCTCAAGTTGCCAGACTCGCTACAGAGAATACTGTGGCCAAAATGGCACGTGAAACTAAGGAGCTGAGAGCTCAAATGGTTGAGTTACAAGCAGCTCTCGCACGCCACAATCCCCAAGATCCACCTCCACCTGGTGTAGGGGTAGTAGAAGGCAACAATGGAGGAGCGAATGGTGGAAATAATGGGAGTAACAGAAACAATGGGCAAAACCCAGCGGTCCGAGTAGAGAATGTTGAGAACGAAGATCCTCCAATGGTAGATTTTTTCCGAACTACTCAAGACTGCTATCAACCCACCATTGTTAGGCCACACATCAATGCCCAACAGTTTGAGCTGCGCCAACGCATGATTAACATGGTTCATGATTAGTGCATATTCACTGGAGCTCCAGGAGATATCCCAACCACCATCTTCTTATTTTTGATCATGTCACTTCTACTTTGCACGACCAGAGGGTTCCAGATGAAACAGTCAAGCTATTATTGTTTCCTTTCTCTTTATCTGGAAAAGCCAAGAAATTGCTTATGGAGCTTACAGCTGGGAGTATTGTGACATGGGCAGATTGCTGCCATGAATTTATGAGGAGGTATTTTCCACCGTCCAAGGTTGCTCAGCATATGGCCGAGATTACAAAGTTCACCCAGGAAGAAGACAACTCATTGGGAGATACATGGAGAAAGTTCGGCCAAATTCTTCGCAGATGCCCGAATCATGGGGAGTTATGGCAGAAACTCCTACATTACTTCAATAGTGCATTAGATAAGGAGACAGTTGACCAATTTGATATGCTAGTTGGGGGTAAATTTATGGGGTTTGGAGCATAGCGAGCTCAGGATTTGCTTAACAACGTGTCCAAGAGAGAGACTACGAGTTCCGAGACTCGGAGGTATTCAAGACCTGGGGATGCATCTTTGGTCAACAAAGTTGAGTCTATGGAGGGAAAGCTTGAATCCATGACCTCATATTTAATGACATGCAGCCTATATCACAAGTAAAATCCATGGGTGACCTCAGCATTTTATGAGACAGCAGGATTGGCCTAATACGTATCATCACAACAACCGCAATCACCCAAACTTCAGCTATGCCAACCCTAATAGCAGACTTTATGCACCAGGTCAGCAGCCCAATGCTCAGTATCAAGCTCAAAGGCAATTTCTACTGCAACAGGCACATCAGCAAAAACAACCAAAGCCAGACATATATAGCCTTCTAGCAAAGATGAATGAAAAGCTGGTTTCTATTGAGGCTACTGTAAAAAGCCATGAGACGCAGATTGGACAGATAGCCAATCTAGAATACTAGGCTTCCACCTGGCATGCTTCCATCTAACAATGTCACTCCACCAGAACAGCTGCAGGCAATCACCACTCGCAGTGGAGTTACTACATAGGACCCTCCATATCCTAACCACGTGCGAGCTGAAGTGACAAAAGCCACTGAAAAGGCTTTGAGTGAAGAAATTACTGTGGCTACCATGATTCCCCAATCAAAGGAAACGAGTAAAAAGTCGGAGGAGAAGCAAAAGCCTAAGGAGTACAACATGTGTGTGCCATACCCGCAGAGGTTGAAGAGCCAAGAGGATGCCAAGAACTTATTCAAGAAGTTACATATTGATATCCCCTTTGCAGAGGCCATTTCACAAATGCCCAAGTACACAAAATTTCTCAAGGACCTCCTTTCCAATAGGAGGCACATGGATGACTTTGAAACCGTGACTTTGAATGAGGAGTGTAGCGCCGTTGTTCAAAAAGCGTTACCAAAAAAGATGAAGGCGCCAGGTGGTTTCATTATTCCTGTGACACTGGGAGATGCTTTTCATGGTAGAGCATTGTGTGATATTGGCGCAAGCATCAACTTGATGCCCACATCAGTTTTTGAGCAGCTTTGTGTGGGAGATCCAAAACCCACTCGGATGTACTTGCAGATGGCTGATCGCACCATCAAACACCCAAGGGGCGTGTTGGAGGATGTACTCGTGAGAGTCGAGGGAATCATCTTCCCTGCAAATTTTGTGATCCTAGATATGGAGGCCGATGAGGATGTCCCACTGATCTTGGGACGGCCATTCCTTGCCACAAGGAAGACCGTCATTGATGTTTCCAATGGAGATTTAACGATGCGGATCAACAAAGAGAAGGTGGCATTCAATGTTTTTGAAGCTACGAAGTTTCCCGCATATGCGTTAAGTGAGCAATGCTTTGGTATGGAGGCATACACACCGTATGAGGAGGAAGATATGTTATTGGAGCGGCTATATGAAGAACTTGCTCTACTTTATTCAAGCGAAAAAGAGCAAGCTATGGAGACTCATTGGCGCAAGCCCCTACCCCTCTTTGATGAGGTAAGCAGGAAGATTCTTACTCCTTCTCTCATTATTGCTCCTACATTAGAATTAAAGCCTTTACCTGCACATTTAAAATATTTATATCTGGGATCTGATGATAGTTTACCTGTAATTGTTTCTTCGTGTTTGGACAGGAAACATGAGGAGCAGCTGTTGAGAGTGTTGCGGGAAAGGAAAGAAGCAATGGGATGGACCATAGCAAATATCAACGGGATCAGCCCCACGGTTTGCCAGCACAAGATCCGGCTCATGGAGGATAGGAAGCCGGTAGTTCTGTTTCAGCGCCGCCTCAACCCTCATATGCAGGAGGTGGCAAAGAAAGAAGTACTTAAATTGTTGGAGGCGGGCATCATCTACCCGATTTCGGATAGCACATGGACTAGCCTGGTGCAGTGTGTCCCTAAGAAGGGAGGTATTACTGTGGTGGAAGGGGATAAACGTAATCAGATTGCTACATGTACTGTTACTCGGTGGAGAGTTTGCATGGATTACAGCAAACTCAATGATGCCACTGTGAAGGATCATTTTCCCCTCCCATTTGTTGATCAGATGCTTGATAGGCTGACACATCACTCACACTACTTCTTTTTTGGATGCGTACAACCAATTTGCCAGTGAGCCAGCGGATCAGGAGAAGACGACATTCACATGTTCCTATGGGACTTTCGCGTTTAGACGCATGCCTTTCGGGTTATGCAATGCACCTGCTACTTTTCAGAGGTGCATGATGTCAATCTTCTCTGATATGATGGAGCAGAAGTTTGAAGTGTTCGTGGATGCCTTCTCTTTGTATGGTAATGGGTTCGATGACTGCTTACAGCAACTAGCTCGTGTGTTGGATAGATGCATTGACACCAACTTAGTGCTCAACTGGGAGAAGTGTCACTTCATGGTAACGGAGGGCATTGTTTTGGGGCACAATATCTCCAGCAAACGTTTAGAGGTGGATAGAGCTAAGATTGAGGTTATTGAGAAGCTCCCTTACCCTACTACTGTGAAAGGGGTGAGAAGTTTCTTGGGACATGCAGGGTTCTATCGGCGCTTCATTAAAGACATCTGGAAGATCACGAAGCCTTTTTCTGGGTTGCTTCAGAAGGATGAAGTTTTTGACTTTAATGCAGAGTGCAAGGCAGCTTTTGATCTGCTCAAGAAGAAGCTGATTAGTGCACGCATCATCACCACACCAGACTGGACCCTAGCATTTGAGCTTATGTGTGACGCTAGCGACTATGCGGTGTGAGCAGTTCTGGGGCAGCAAAAGGACAAGGTGGCTCATTTCATCTACTATGCTAGTCGAACTTTGAATAACGCTCAGGTAAACTATGCTACCACTGAGAAGGAAATGCTGGCTATTATTTTTTCATTGGACAAGTTTCGTCCATATCTTGTGGGGTCTCGGGTAACAATTTTTACTGACCATGCCGCTCTCAAGTATCTTCTTACCAAGAAAGATGCAAAGACAAGGTTGATCAGGTGGGTGCTTCTGATGCAATAATTTGATATAGAGATCAAGGACAAGAAAGGAGTAGAAAATGTTGTGGCGGATCACTTGTCCAGGTTAGAGAATGTGAAGCATGAGAAAGTTCCTATCAGAGAGAATTTTTCCGGATGAGCAGCTTATGGTAGTGGTAGCAGCTGTGCCTTGGTTTGCTGACTTAGCAAATTTCAAGGCGCTCAATATTGTTCCCAAGGATATGACTTACCAGTAGAGCAAGAAATTCTTTGCAGATGTGCGACAATATTTCTGGGATGATCCTTATTTGTTCAAGATGGGAGCGGATAATGTATTGCGGATGTGTGTAGGAGAGCCCGACACATTGGAGATTCTCAGACACTGCCACGAGTTGAACTGTGGAGGTCACTTCGGCAAATCACGCACAGTGGCTAAGGTACTTAAGAGTGGTTTATTTTGGCCTACATTGTTGTTTAGCAGTGTGACCGGTGTCCGCGAACCGACAATATTTCGAACCGAAATGAGATGCCTCAAAAGTTCGTGTTGGAGGTAGAGCCATTTGACGTTTGGGGAATTGATTCCATGGGGCCATTCCCCTCTTCACTTGGTAATCTCTATATTCTTTTGGCTGTTGATTATGTGACCAAGTGGGTAGAGGCGATAGCTTGCCCCAAGAACGATGGAGCTACTGTAGAGAGAGAGTTGTGCGCAAGAACATATAGACGCGGTTTGCGACGCCCAGGGCCATTATTTTTGATGAGCGATCGCACTTCATGACAGGGTCTTTTCCAATGTCTTAAGCAAATATGGGGTGAAGACACACAAGATATCACTGTCCTACCTCCCGCAGTCGAATGGACAAGCTGAGGTGTCTAACCGAGAGATCAAGGGGATTCTAGAGAAGACAGTCAATCCTGGGCGCAAAGATTGGTCCCTACACTTTAATGACAGTCTATGGGCATACAGGACTGCATGAAAAACTCCCTTGGGCATGTCGCCTTACCATATTGTATTTTGGAAGTCATGTCATCTCCCAGTGGAGCTTGAGCACAAGGCGTATTGGGCATTGAGAAGATCAACTTGGATGCTAAGCTCTCAGGTGAGCAAAGAAAACATGCATTACTAGAGCTTGAAGAATTTCGGTTGATGGCTTATGAAAGTGCAAAAATTTATAAGGAGCGGACAAAGAAACGGCACGACAAGCACATCATACCATGAGACTTCAAGGAGGGACAGAAGGTATTGTTTTTTAATGCACGATTGAAACTGTTTCCATCCAAGTTGAAGTCGGGATGGAGTGGTCCTTTCACAATTACCGAGGTTTACCCATGTGGATCGCTTGAGGTAGAAGCTGAGAATGGGGACCGATTAAAGGTGAATGGACAGCGAGCAAATCCATACATGGACGGGAATTTCATTGGGATTATCGAACGCCTCAAAGCAATCCCCGCTATTTGAGATCATATGAGGTAACAGCGTCGGGCCGTCGACCTTAAATTACAAGTTCTTGTTGGGAGGCAACCCAACCAATTTAGTGCAGTAGTGTAGATTTAAATACTGTTTTGTTTATTATATTCTGTTCGATTTGTTTGAGAGGTGCGAGAGAGTGGATTTAATATTTCCAATGAGTGTGTGCATGATTTCTAGGTGGAAGGCCTATTCCGGATCCACCGTCTTGATGCGCGAGTGAAGAATTGCATGAAAAATCGAGAAACAGCAGAACAAAACGCGTATCGGGATCCGGAATGAAGAAGTAAAGGATTGAAGCCATTCCTACACTCACTCAGCACACGCACCTGGGGAAGATCACATCTCCTGACTCCCCATCTTGATATACGCAAAGAGGACACATAGAAATCGGGAAAGCTAGCACAATGACACAGATTACGAGGAATTTTTTTGAAGACAGGACTGTGAGCTGAATTGAAAGGTGTCATGGTGTGGGGGTGGTCGAGACCTTCTGTGGACAGGTGGAAAGCGTATATCGGAATCCGGACGAAGAAGTTATGCCAAAAAGGATGTTAAGCATATAAAGCGCGTCCAAAAACATCCGGAATTGCCAAACGGGTCTTTGGAACGGCAAATTTGAAAAATAAAGGATTCCCCGGACATTGGGAATCTTTTATAACGTAAATGGAGTCTCGAGGTCGAGGAGATCCATTAAAAGCAAAGGAACGAGCAAAAAGGCGAAAAAGGATGCTCAAGCGGTTAAAAACATCCGGAAGTGCGAAACGAGGCTTTGAGAGCATAAAAAGGAACTAAAGAGATTTCCTGGATTTTGGGAATTTTCTACAGCTTAAAAGGAGTCTTATGTTCGAGGAGATCCTAAGGAATGCAAAGGCACGGTCGAAGAAACGCAAAAAAGTACAAAATTGGATGTTTTTAAGTCGTGCCAGATTCTCTTAGTGGCAGAATATGCTGCACCCGATGGAAGCGAGAAATACTTAGAAATTTTTTGGATGCTCTGAAAAGTGTTCGGAAAGTACCTCTAAGTATCAAAATACGAAGGTCTTCGCGCGAAGACTAAATTATCTACGCACGAAGGTCTTCGCACGAAGAGAATGTGTCTTCGCACGAAGACACTGGAAAAATGACCAGAAAACCAGCGGTTAAAAAGAAGTTTGAGGGGCTTCTCTAGGGGAAATTTCGGCATTCCACTTGGAGCATATAAAAGGATCGAATCCATTGATGAAGAACTCGATTTTTCAATTTCCATACTCTCTCGTCGGTCTTCATTCTTCAACAAACACCACAAGCTCTTCAATCTCCAAAAATCAACCAAATTGAGAGAGGATTAGAGGGTATTGCTCGCAAGGGGTAGGAGAAGAAGATTAAAACGTTGGATTTTGGCTCAATCAAGCTCCAAGGTACTATTATGGTTAAGAATAAAGCTAGGATTCAATTCCTAGATTTGAAAATTGAAGCTCTGGGAGAGGCATTTGATCAAAAGTCCAAGAACAAACATCGAAGGGGACTACGAGGTGAGTACGGAAAGCCAACAATTTTCAATTTTTCCGGAAATTTTTCAACGGGTAAAAATCAGCTCCTTTTTGTCGATAATATCGCAGAAACGGCACCCGTAAGAAGGGAACTTCGCGTGCCTCAGGTAAGTTCTTGACTAGAAATTCAATTTTGCGTCTTAGGCACATTGAGTAAAAGCCCGGTTTATTTTTGTTGCGCTTAGTAGCGTGCTTGGGGGCGATTGTATAGAGTCCTAGGATTACGTGTTGAATTTTGTACGAGTTTACTTTCCGTACACATTTCCTATCACAGATGACTTTTTTATTTGCTTGTTTTATTTGCTTAACATCTTTAATGGCATCTAAGGGAGAAAAACCAGTGAGGGACCGTCTGGGGAGTCGTCCCGTTCGCGTGTTCCTGTTATTGAGGTACCGGAGACCCCCCAATACGGTGTTCTTGCAAAACCTTTACCGAACAAACCCTTTTATTGAGGGTAGACGGGATGCAAAGGTTAATATGAAGAATGTGGGTCCGGGGAGGTTTGATTCTTATCGATTTTTGGCCCATGAGGCCCATTATGACTTCTACCATGACACCTACTTGAAAAAATCGGGTCAACCTGAAAAAGTCTTTGAGTTTCATGAGGACATGCCTCATAATATTAAATAAATTTATGAGAGAGAGCAACTACTTGAGTGGTTTGACTTGGTGGGAAAGTCTAGCTCAAACATAGCTAGAGATTGTTCCGTCAACCTCAGGTATGCTACGAGTGGTGAGAGTAAGGTCTCGAGGGTAGTGTACTGTAGAAACAAGTGGATAGTCTTCACGCCAGAGGCTATTCGCTTGGAACTTAAGTTTCCACCTTTTGCTGCATAATGTGCCTTTTCCCGGATTGCGTCCGATGAGGGTATTTATGAGAGTGTTAAAAAATTCTGTTTTGCACCGTGCAACGATCCGTGGGATAGGAAAGGTGAGATCCTTAAGTGGAAGGTAGCGAGGGGCGAGTTGAGGCCTGAGGCATGATGGGTTTACGAGCTTTTGGAAAATTGGGTTTTGGGAACCACCTCAAAGCTGGATTATTCCTTCAAACTCTGTGTTATGGCCTTGTGTGTTTGGTTGGGGGAAGGAATTGATATCCCTAGATTCATTTGGGGTAATATCATGGACATAATCTCTATGAAAAACAAAATGGCCCCAGGACACACGTGCTTGCTCATACACTTGGCCATCATGTCTGATGTGGTAGTTCCTAAGTGCTACAAGACCGTTTAGGTATTTCCTAAGAGAGAGTGGTCCAAGTTTGATGCTACTATGAAAGCATTAAAGCGGAACAAGGGCCTCAAAAAAAGAACGAGAATGCTAGGATCTAGTTTTGACAGCGAGGCGGCCTATAACAAGTTTAGAGCTGAGATGGCTATGGATCGAGATGTGAGGAGACGTCAGTTTCAGTGTCTCCAGAGCAACCAAGCCCAATTGGGTAATTTGGTTCAAATGGTGGGTGAGTGGACACTCTACGCGAGTAACATACCTAGGGAGGACTTTGTCCCGTCTGTCCCTACCACTGAGAGATTGTATCAAGGGGCGGTCCCACCCACTGATGATGAGGAAGAAGAAGAAGATGTGGAAGAAGAACAAGGGGATGATGATGCCGGAGGCGGGGATGTGGATGCCTCGTACTCTGAGGATGATAAGTAGAGGATAGAGAACCTTCGCACTAGGATTGTTGAGTCCTCGTTTTATCGTTGAGGACAACGATGCATCTTAGTGTGGGGGTGGTGGTACCTTGTACTAGCTAGTCCAGTCTTGCATCGCCCGTTACCTATAGATAGTTTTTTATTATGTTCTTATTTTTCTTTTTATTATTCATAATTATATCTGCACATTTATTTTATTAAGTCACCCACCCTTATTGACTCGTAATCGAGTTGGCCGTTGCATATAGATTTAGGATAAACTAAAAAAGCAAATGAAAAAATTGAAAAATCCATAAAAATTGAAAAATTTGAGAAAGGGCAATTAAAAGAAAGCTTAAAATTTGGTAAATTGAGGTGTGTGAGGACTTTAGGCGTAGGGCGTGATTTGCGACCGAGAAAGACAAGGTGAGTTTCCCTTAGGACGTATAGAGAGACTTTCTGGGAGTGCCTGCCTCTTTTACACGCGTACTTAATTTTCAAATCTGAAGTGTGTGTCGTGTTTTTCTTACAAGATTTGAGCTAGGTGTGAGCTAAACAAGCCAAACGTTCTTGTGTACGTCTTAGGTAGTCGCCAGCCTGCCTCGTAGTGGCACACAAAACATGTTTGCGAGGATGCGTATTAGAGAACTCACTGCTTATAGATCTCACCCTGTGGGACCACTAGAAAACCCGTATTGAACCTTGGATTCCTTGATAACCCCTTGACCTAGTGTGACGATGTTTGGCTTTCATCATTGATCATTTAGAATCATCGCTTTAGTGCGTCATGATGGAGTTGTAGTTGAGGGGGTTCAATGAGGGAGAGTTTATTTGCATATTTGTGTGAGTTCTACATAATCATGCGCGCTTCATTTTTATATTCTTGAGAGGATGCGAGGGTGAATGAGTAGGCTTGCGCACTTCGGTGTGGCGGTGATCCATGGCATTACACCATGGATCACAAGTATGGAGATCCATGAGTGCGTGACGTCTAATCCACTCGAAAATGGGGTTGTGTGATTTTTATTGGTGGATCGTGCCAGGTACCGTATTTCGTACATCTCGGTGTAGGAGGTTCGGTTGGATTAAGAACGAGACACACTTCTTTATCGACTACTTGAGAGAGGACGTGGATAGATTCTAGTGTGGGGGTGTCAACTATTGACTACGGACATAGAGATTGCGCGTTTGACGAATCCACCGCATACATGGACTTTGACTGATTGTGGCTTTGTTTTGTGACACCATGAAATTCATCGAGTTAGGGGGAGATGAATTTACTTGTGATATTTATTCATCGAATTGGTTATTTCCTCCCCCCTTCATAATTTTTTTGTCTCTACTCTTGGAAGACCACTCAGGATATTTGTTGCGGCATTTTTGGGGAATTTTGAGATATAAAAAGAGAGAGAGAGAGAGAGAACAAAAGGAGAGTTGAAATCAAGGAATAAATGGGAGCATATCGGAAGAACGAGTGGTGGATGCAACTATTTCATTAACGGAGAGATTCATTTTGTGCACGATTCATTATGGTGGCCACGGAGATCGTAATTGTACCAGGGTTTGAGGGGATCGAGGGCCGGAGATGGTGAGTTTCGGGTTCGGTTTCTATCATCGTGGTGAGGGTGTGTGAGATGTGGGTTTTATTGTGAGAATGTGGCCCTTTAGGACTTGGTTCATCGTAATGATCCTTATGTCCCTAAGCCTCAAAATTCTGAACCGTTAGTGGATTAGGAGTTCGGACCTTGAACGTGGCTTAGCCAGCGTAGCCTCTTACTTTGTCGGCACAGGTGAAGAGGTAGGTCCCTCTTGTACTAGTAAAGCTAGGCTCTCTATACGATCTTAGGGAGATTCTTGTTGTCGAGTTTAGTTTCAATTCATTACTTGTTCCTAGATTTCTCATCACTCCATGATAACCGGTTTGAGCCAATTGAGATTCCCCGATCTCGCAAAAGAAAAGAAAAAAAAATATCTTGTTGTTTTAATTCTTGCATTGTAAATATTGCATTTGCATGTACTTGCATTGTGTATAATCGAGTCGTGTCGGCTAGTACAAGGTGGTTTGTGGTTTGATTGTCATCTGGGACTTGTATGCAAGGTTGGTGTGATTATGCAAATGGAGTAGGAATGTATGCAATGATAACTGGGAAGGTATGCAAAAATAAATTTGAGAATTGAGGTGATTTGAGGAAGTAAGTTCGAGAGAGGAGGTTTTAGTTTGGATATTTGCTCTGGACGAGCAAAATGTAGTCTGGGGGTAGTTGATAACTCCGTTTTCAGAGTTATTTTATTACTTATTTATCTGCACTTTGTGTGCCTACCGTGGAGAATGTGTCGTCTTTTGAGTATAATATGCTTAAATTGTGAAACTTGAGTTGTTGAGCGTTAATTGTTAAACACGGGCGTCTTGGATATTTGGACACTTTTATTGTGATATGATCGCGGGTGCTTGTTTTGTGGTTGGCAGGAAATAGGACGCGGAGATCAAAGTGGATGAAGAGACGAGCTTCGGAAACAAAGGACTCAAGGAAAAGAAGAAAAGAAAACTGCAGATTTCGTTTCTTCGCACGAAGAGAATGCCTTAGCCAAATTCATAGGAAGTTCAGAAAGTCTTCTTAGGAGAGCTTGCAGTATCAAAATAAGAAGACCTTCGCACGAAGAGAAGACAGTCTTCGCACGAAGATCTCCGCACGAAGACAAATTCTCTTCGTGCGAAGAGAAAGGCAAAATCAGCAGTCCGGTTGGGGACTTTGTGTAAATACTTGGAAGTTGTCTTAAACTATACAGAAATGTATTAGAACGAGTTAGGGCTAGTTTTATCAATATTCTCACATAGGAAAGCGTGCTGGGAGCTTGGAGATTGCTAGAGGAGCTTGGGATCATTCGTTTGACTTCTAAAACTCCGTCTTTTCTATAGTTTTTGGATTTTGATCATAGAGACTTGTATTGTGATCATGTTTATGCGTAGCTAAAATCTTTCTCAGAATATCTCGTAGGGATCTAGTTTTTGATCACTATGTTTGGTGATTTATGGATTTGCTTTCATGCGTTTGAGCTTAAATGATGATTTCCTTATCTATTTATGTGTGTTTTATACGTTTTATTCATCTTTCTATTTGTAGACGTATTAATAGGATTGAGTTAGGGATTGGTTGTTAGAGACATCAACGGTTCTTGCCCGAAAAATTGAAGCACACACTAGCCGTATCTAGGGTTGAGAGATATTGCTAGTTATCTAAGAACAAAGAGTAGATTAATGCTCGTAAAGCGTGCCTAAACATTGACTAGACTAGAGAAATCAGCTTTGATAGTTTAAGTATAGGTGTTGGTTGAGACATCTTCAACATAAATTTGCTCGTTTAGCTAGAACAAAGAATCATCGTGTTAGTTGGACGTAAATCCAACATATTGTGAAATACCTAGTGACCCGTAGAGATATCCTGACTTTGTCAACTAATTAAGAAACTCCTACATATCAATCTTTATTAATCGTGAAGTAATTCATCGATTCATTTGTACAAGGGAGTCGAGGTAGAGGAAATCAAGTTGAACCTGTTCCGATACTGCCAGTACGGAATAGCCAAGGATTGGCTCGAATCCCGAGTACCCAAATCCATCACTACATGGGAGGAATGAGTTGTAGATTTTCTGGAAAAATTCTACCCCGCCTCTTGTGTAATCCAATTGCAGAGCGAGATTTTGTCTTTCAAACAGAAGATGGGAGAGACGGTGGTCGATGCATGTGACATACTAATGAGATTCGTGATTTTTTTCTTCATAATCACGATTTGGGCACCCAAAGGTTCTCCAGGTATTATATCATGCCCTAGACAGGGAGAATACTGACAGAATTGACAGGGAAGCCGGAGGGAACTTTTTGTACCATGTTCACAAGGACGGGGCATATGATTTGTTGAAGCAGTTAGCCAAGCAGGATACTCGCCTGTTTGATGACCGCAGACTCACCGCCCGGGCTGAGCCAATTACTAATGATCGGATTGAGAACCTGACCAAGGCGGTCACAAATTTGGTTGAGAATGTTTACTCGGAAAAGAAGGCTGTTGCAGCAGTGGGAGAACCAGAATTGGATGCAGCCATTGAGGAGCTCAAAACGTAGAAAGCCAACTACTTACATCAACAGTGGGATCCAAACCGGTTTAGACCGAGCACGAGAGATCATCCCGATTTCCGGTATGGAAACGCTAATGCAGCAGCCTATGCACCGGGATGACAGCATAGGGGCCGCAGGCTCAGCAAGCTTCACCAACACTGCATGTCTAGCTGGGTCCATCAGCACAGCAGCTGGGTGACCACATGAAGAAAATTGAAGCCATGCTCCAGAACATGGATTCCAGATTTACACAGCTGGACACACTCGCAACAAATATGACCACAACAAAAACTACACTAAGCACTTTGGAAGTGCAAGTGGGGAAGTTGGCGCAAAAACAAGCAGAAAGAGCACCAGGGAACTTACCATCAACCAGATTTAACAATCCACGTGCTCAGATCAATGAAATCACCACTCGAAGTGGATTAGCACAACAGGATCCACCGTACACTAGCCATGCACATGCATAAGATTCGAAGAATATCGAACACGAAGTTTTTGTCAAGGATGAAAATTCAACCGCAAGCCCCAAGCCGAAGGGCTCGGTTGGACAGGATGTAGTGCAGAAAGATAAGGAAGCTGAAACGGTGCCTATCTCCAAAGAGGTATCGCATCCTTTGCAAACACGGAAGAGGGATGATAGCAAGGACTATGCCTGATTTCTCGAGATGTTCAAACAGCTACAGATCAAAATACCCTTTGCTGAGGCTTTGGAAAAGATGCCCACTTATGCCAAATTCCTCAAGGACATTCTGCACAGAATGATGCGGATGAGCGATTTCGAGACTATTAATCTGACCGCAGAAATGATAAATTGTGTGACGAATGGGCTACCAAGGAAGAGGAAGGACCCTGGCATTTTTTTTCATCCCAGTGACCCTAAATAATGCATACACAGGAAAGGCTCTGTGTGACCGAGGGACCAATATCAATCTGATGCCCTTGTTGATTTTCAAAAGTTCAAAAATTGGTGAAATCAGGCCCACTAGAATCATGCTTCTGATGGCGGATAGATCTTTAAAAAAAGCATATGGAGACATTGAAGATATTCTGGTGAAGGTCGGAGAATTGATCTTTCCGGCAGATTTCGTAATTCTAGAAATGGAGGCGGGAGATGTGCCACTCGTTCTAGGAAGACCGTTTCTGGCCATTGGAGAAGCCATAATAAACTGCAAAAGCGGAGAACCGACCATGCATATTAATGAGGACAAGGATAAATTCAACGTCTTCAAATCTCTCCAGCTTCCGAATTATTAGTAGCATGAAGACTGCTTCGCTATGGAGGTAGTCGAAGATGGCCTAGAGAACGAGGAGTTGGACGAGTTGTGGGCAGAGATTGACAGAGTGAACAAGGAGGATGATGAGACGTTCCAGTAAGGGCATGCCGTGCAAGCTGAACACGAGACCACTTTACATCTGGATGAAGAAGGTGGACAAAAATTAGCCCTGATCCCGTTACTCAAGGAGCCACCAACCCTGGATTTAAAGCCGCTCTTGGGCCATCGAAGTCTAACAGAAGATAAGAGAATATTGCCAAAGAAGCCTCAAGCAGGGAAAAAAGTACCTCCCGACAAATCTCGAAAGCAGCTTTTTTCCAGAAAAATTGAGATCCAGGTGGTCAGGACCACTCATCATCAAAGAGATATTGTCATGGATGCGGTGGAATTGGAAAATCCATTTGAACATTCAACTTTCAGGGTGAACAGAAATCGGGCCATTCCATATTTGGAACCAAAATCAGTCGTCAAGGTAGACTGTTTTGATGTCCCTTGATCAAACCTGAGGTAACTGGGTCGGGCCGTCGACCTTAAATTACAAGCGCTTGTTGGGAGGCCACCCAACCTAGGAGTAGGTTAATTTGTTTTTTGATGAATTAAAGAGAGGTAAGATGAGTGTGATTTAACATTTACTGAGCATGTGCGGAAAAACAGGTGACCGAAGACAGAGAGGAAAAGTGAGCAGAAAAGGCATTTTTCCAAAATCTTGAAGAATGGACCCCAGTGTGCTCTGGCACACTCGTCCATCATAGAGACTCGTACGAATTAGGGATTCTTTAGGAATAGTTTCTTCAGGACGGAGCAATCGACCCCGGTGTTTGAAAATACACTCGACCATGTAGGAGCACATTGTCACACACAATGGTGCTTGGGGATTTCACACTTGAAGAGCGGATGCAGAGCCCGGAAGGTTGACAACTTCCGTCGAGAAATATTCCGGTGACCTATCAACGGTCCTTCTCTGCCACAATCTGCAGAAAAATCAGCACCTGTAAGAACTGACTCCTAGTGCACAAGTTCATTTCTGTCTCTCGCTTTATTTTCTGAGTATGCTACAAGTTGTTCCCAGTTGATGAGGCACGCCAGCTCATCCAATCCAGATTATATGCCAAATGATTAGTACATGAGGGCATGGCACCATCCAGTGTGGGGGTGGTGGCGTCGTAACTTTGAATATTTGAAAATTGAAAATTGGAAATTTTGTGATTGGGCGAAGTATTTAGCTAAAAATTGGAGGGAGCTTAATGATAGAAAATTTCCCGAAAGTGGATGAACGTAAGTGAGGAAGAGATGCGAGAATCTGTCTAGGGGAGTTAATAGAGCCAATGCACTCTAGAAAACGCAAGTAGCTATCTCCCGAGCCATGTATCCGACTAGCTACCAGACCACTGTCACCAGGTAGTCGTCAACCCGCCATCGCGGTCACCACATCATATGTTGGGATGATAGGCCATAGGGGACCTTACGTCCTGTCTCGCGCCTAGGTCCACTAGTGAGCCGCGTTGATCCATGAACCCTTTTCTTGGTAACAACTTGACCTAGGAAGCTGTTTTTGAGACTCGCATCATTGTTAGTATTTTGACCTTTCCTACACGTCATGGCAGGAGGGAGTTAATTTGAGGGGGATTTTATGGGATAGAGCATATTGGTCTTATTTGATAGTGGATGAGCTTCATATTTCTATATATGATGGTGTGAAAGGGTGAGATAGTGACGGCAGCACACTTCGGTGTGTCGGTGACTCACGACATTACACCTTGAGCACAGGAAGAAAGCCGTAGTGCGTGACATTTTTTCCGAACGACATGAGGGGCTTGGGTTGACATGGTTATTTGGAGATGCGATGTGCCATTTAGACATCCTTGGAGTAAGGAGGTTCGGTTGGAAAAGCACGATTGAATTACAGATTGACTACATGGTTCAGAATTAGTGTGGGAGTGGTTGTTTCATATGTTATTTCAGTATTTTTCTCCCACCCCACATTTTTGGTATATTGTAGAACTGGCTTGGTCTATATTATTATTATTTACTGTAATTCCCCGCATTGAAAAAAAAAGAGAAAACAAAAAACGTAATAAAAGAAAGAAAAAGAAAAAAATAGAGAAAGAAAACAAAGAAATAAATTTTGGGTGATTAGTTAATTTTATTTCAAAACGTCAGGCTGGCTAAATTTTGTAACAATTTCACATTCGTTCACAGTTGTAGCCACGCAAACGACATGTACGCCGGGATTGGGAAAATTGATGTGTCTAGCATCTTAGGTAATTTGGGTCAGTTTCCATCATATTGGTGAGGGAGTGTGAGATTGGGGTATGTGGGAGTGTATTGTGACGTTTAGGACATCGCTTCTAAATAACTTATCATACCGTCCCAAAGTCGGAATATTTACATTACACCCTGAGTAAAAAAGACGGAAGGTGTGCATAAGGGAAACGTTCGTCTTGAATGCAAAAGCAGAAGTAATTTGTGTTCGTGCTTGTTCCTAACCTAGGATGGCCACGAGTTCTTCTGATCACTGCAGTTTTAGAAATCTAGGGGAATATGAGAGCTTGATGATGTCCAGTTTGCGTTGAAGAGATTGCCCAGTCTCACCATAAAGATAAACTATTTTTATTGTACTTGTATTGTCTTGGGATCCTATGCAGTGGTAGTATATAGCATGAGTTTGCTCGGGACGAGCAAAGTTTAGTGTTCGGGTATTTGATAACTCTCATTTGTGAGTAATCTTTGAGCTTTTATTGGAGTGTTCTAGGATGAGTAATCATAAGTTTGAGCATGTTTTAGCCAACAAAATCTCCGTATTATGCAAAAGAGGAATTTAAGATTAATTGTGAAATTCAGGCATTTTCATGCACGATTTGATGTTATTTGGAAAATATAATTGCTTGGTATGGTTTTTTATGTTTCTTGACAGGAACGGATGCTTAGTAGTTGATTAGAGGCATGAAACGAACTTCAGAAACAAAGAAATGCTCAAGCGGAGTGAAGATAAGCAAAGTTGGAGAAGCTAGAATGACCAATCTTCATTTTTTGATGATATCTGGAGTTCTACCAGGAATTTGGGACTGAGGCCGGTGGAAAATGAAAGTAGACTACAAGAGCTTTCCAACAACAGGTCACAGAGTCAAAACAGAGTCTAGATGAGAGAGTTACGGCCTTGCGAAGTTGAAACAGTTTGTTGTTTGCGTAGCTACGCACACTACAATAACCTTTTGAGAGGGCACAATACGATAGCAAATACCCGAAACCCTCGCAAAAGATAATTTGTGGCGGCAATATACCCTTGCGTAGCGTCGCAATAGGTGTGATGGAAAAAAATAATTTTGAGACTAACCGTCGCAATTGGTCTTTTTCAAGACAGCACTATATTGTCTCTAAATAAAAATAGCCTTCGCAAAACTCATATTTACAAGTGTTATATTTCGTCACAAAAGATATTTGTTATCACAAATGTTTACTTGCGACAGAAATAACATATCGCAATAATATTTTATCGTCACAAAAGATATTTGTTATCAAAAATGTTTTACTTGCGACAGAGAGACGATGAATATCGTGCCAGAAAGAGGTACCAGTAAGAACAAGTGAGACAGAAATCGGCTGAGAGGGAAAAGGTACGAAAAAAACTAACGAATTGTGATAAGTATTGACTTCGAAGTTAAGTTATCTTACCTTGACAGCGATGAGAGGAGAGAATCGCCACGGTGAACAAAACCCAAATTGGGTCTGCAGAGAGTCTCCACCTGAAAGAAGATTCTGCGAAATGAAATAATACTGGTGTATTTTGGAGTTATTATTTTAAGTAAGTGTTATTTTGATATTATAGCGGTAAGGTCCCCAAAGTTTTGTAAACTTTTATTATCGTACTTGGGGCCAACCGATCCCTTCAAAAATAATTTCATTTGTGACGACCTGACACCTTTTAGTTAGAGTAACTTTGGCTCATCACATAAGATAGAGTTATATCAAAATAAATTGCGAGGATTTTTTTTTTGTCCCATCGCAATTTTAATTTTTTGAGACAGAATTGGATTACCGTCACAAATTTTCCTCGCAAAAGACACTATTTCTTGTTGTGGCAGAAGTTGTGCGTAGATACGCAGACAGAAGAGCAAAAAAGTGATGTTTTGGCTACTGTTGAAGGAAAATGGCCACTGTGTGCGTAGTTAAGCAGGTACCTACGCACAAAGAGAAGAAAAAGTTCATAAAATGGCTGAGGCAGGGATAGTTCAAGCCAGTGTGTGCTTAGCTACGCACATGAATTTAAGCTACGCCCACATAAAATAAGCTAATGTCAAGAAAGAAGCTGATATGTGCGTAGCTACGCACAGGAAAATTTAGCTACGCACACAGAGGGGGGACAAGATGACGATTTGGAAGCTGACCAGGCACTGTGTGCGTAGCTATGTGCGTAGCTACGCAGAAGTGTGAGTAGCTACGCAGACTACATAAATTTAAGGCGGTTGGCTAGCTGCAGTTTCGTAAATTCAGGCAGTCTTTTTGGAAGTTTCTCAGTATTCAAGTCACTCGTTTGATCTCCATAGCATCCTCGGAGAGCATGGAAGCGCGAATCCAGAATTCAAGACACTCGTTTGATCTCAATTATCTCTTTATTTCAGAACAATCTTATTTAATTATATCAACTAGTAGCTAAACACATTACCTAGGTTCTCGTTGATTTACTTTTCAGTTGTTTACTTTCGGTATTTAGTTCGTAATCCTAAACACTCAAAATATTCCTTCTTTTTAAACTATGTTTGTTAAATACCAATTACTCGAGAAAACCTGCAAAATTCTTCGTGGGATAGATAATCTGAGTTGAAAATAATCTCTACTACTTGATTCGTATACTTGCGACTAGCACGCTAAATTGGGGCATCAATAATTCCATCACAGCAAATAGCTATTCAAGCCGACAGAAATCACAATTAAGTACACCCAGCATATAAGAGGTAAGTAAAGACTAAGCTATCCCACAATCCCCCGGCTTGATTGATTCTGTTACCGATTTATTTTTTCTATATCAATTTTAATTTTAAAAACGCTTTTAAACTTAGTTTAGTGAAAATCGAAGGGTTGTACTAACTTAGAACCGCCGGCTCTGATACCCACTGCAACACCCCTAAATCTTACGGACGGCCTAACCGTATATGTTGAAAGATGCATCCGCCCGAGGTGATGAACCCCATTGGGAACGGATTAGGATCGTTGGTTCCCACTTAGTACAATCATCGATAATCCAAAACATAATTTATTACAAATTCAAGATAAACCAATGATAGTGTTTCAAAAGCTAGGAGTACATTATTCATTGAAATAGTAATGAAATACTATGTGATGTACTCAGCAGCAAGCCTCCCTATCCAGCAGTGTCATGAACGTCCCCCACCTTGATTGATGACCTGCGATTTTAAAATGGCAAAACCAGATGGAGTTTTGAAGAAAATGATCAACAAACGGCTGAGTAAGCTAACATCCATTGCAAGTATACAGATTATGAGGCATGATTCAGGAATAAAGGGTTCACTACTCAAGTGATATATCAGAAATATGTGGGGGATAACATTTGTGTTGATTGCTTTGTCAAGCTTCATAAATTTTTTAATTCCATAACTTCCAAGTTTCCAATCAAGTTATATAGACCATCTTGGGTAACCACACAATATTTCCACAATACATCACTTTATATCTCAAAATTATAGCGTTCCATTTTCTCATTGATAAGATACTGAGTCCAGAAATTCATTTAATTAATGGTTGACACGTGGAGTGACCATATCTAATCCACAACCACTATCTCATAATCTTCACATGCCCAACCATAGCCATAGCATAATAAGAAGAAGATTTGCATCATAACACATCATAACCACATAATAGTAACCAATCACAATCTGCCTCAAACGTAGCCTAATAGGGATGTGGTACAAACCCACGCACAACAGATTTTACGTTACTTTATTACGTCTTTTACTTCGTACGATCTTTTAAAATGTAGTTTTGGAGTAAGAAGCTCCAAGTAAAACCGGTGTGGTACTTTTTCCAAATATTTGTTATTTTATTTTGAGAGACTTCCGTATTTTACCAACATGTGAGCGGTGCGATACTTTTGATAATTGTGGCCCGCGACTAGGTAATCAGGGCATAATATGGTAGTCATATTTGAACAGTACTTTCTCCTTTCTGAATAGAATTTAAATATCCTTCTAGCGGGGTATTTCGAGTTCTTTATTTTGGATCATCAGTTTTCATGTGATGCTTTCAAAGTAAAATTCTTCGAAAGCGAGTAAAGAATTCAAAAGAACGCAGGTATGGTAATATTTCACAAATAACGCACGTGAAACAAGAGGAAAGAAAGAAAGAAAGAAAGAAAGAAAGAAAGAAAGAAAGAAAGAAAGAAAGAAAGAAAGAAAGAAATGCACGCATTGCTATTTTAACTTACCTCAAATCCAGACGTCAAATATCTTGAAGTAGTAGATGTAGCCCTTCTTTATAAAATCGTTAACTACAAGTTTACCCCTCCTAAGCAATACACGCCCTATCATTTTTTTTGTTTTAGTAATGAAAACAAACTATTTGTTTGTAGAAGAGAAATATTTATAATTAATTTAACTTATTCCAAACTTTTAAAAATATCTTCTTCTATAATTGATACAAAATATATTTCCTCAACCAATTCATGAAAAATATAGTTCTTAATTATAAATAAGTTTAAAATAATTAAATAGAAACTAAATTTATTAATGAAATTCAAATTGTAAACTGCAACTAGTCCCCAAACAGTTTAGGAAAAGTCAGCTACTTCCTCGTAAGTCTTTGAAACAACACAATGACCACCCATTGTCATAGTCACGGAAAAAATGCATTCTCACCCAACCCACTTCATCAAGGCATGAATCAGAGCTATAAAAAATTCAATTTTGATGATTAAAAACACTTTCGTATGTGATTTAGAGTTTACCCGCACCGGAAATCTAGCGAAACGGTCAAGAAACGGTACGGGTCGAGCTTCCCATCGGTGGTTGGTTGTGGTGGTCAACAAGGCTGTTATTGCCATTTCAAATCGCGATCCAGTGGTTGAACGTGCTCCTTGGCTGCTGGAGGATGTGGTGAAACAACGGTTGGAGAGTGGGTACCGTCAGATTGGCGACTGAAACTTCACCGATGACAATGGAGGTGGGATGATGGTTCTCGACGACGCTACTCCGGCGGCTTTTGGGCGTGATTGAGGAGATATACGAGCTCCTTTGGTATTCAGGGGGCGATTGGGGAAATTTTTGATAGGTGGTAGTGTTGGTTGAGCTTGGGCGATCTCCTTGCCGGAAATAATGGTGGTAGCGGCGGTGAGAATTGTGGCTGATTGCAGCTGCCACTAGGGGTGAGCACGGACCAGTTTGGACCAGTTTTGTCAAAATTTCTACCCGACCCAATAAGTTCGGGTTGGAGAATGTTGTACCAAAACCCACCCAATGTTTTGTAATACCCAATTCAATCGTAACCTATCGACTCGGTCCGATTCGGGCCGGTTAAACGGGTTGGAAAATGTTGAAATTTCAGTCGAAAAAAAATATATTAGTTTCTTTATCTTTTTCTGTAATATATGTTTGTATAATGTCTAAAGTGGGAAAAGTAACATAATTTCCCATGAAAGAGGAATTGTTTGAGCAAAATTTATAATTTGATGGTGTTAACTCTTAAAATTCTTAATTATAAACCATCATCAAAAATAAAAATTACAATTATTACATATGAAACATTAATCGGACCAGTTTGGGTTTAAGTGGGTTTTCCAAGTATCAAACCATGATCGATGGGACATCGTTTGGGTTGAGAAATCTATAACCGTAATCAATCATGTAGCATCGATTTATGCTATATTCGGACCCGTTTGATGCGGGATGGTTCAGGGAGGCGGGTTGGGTCGGGTTTTGCTCAGCCCTAGCTGCCACCTAGCTGCTGCTGCTGCTCCCGCTGGGGGTCAACAGAGAAGGGGGAGAGAGCTGAGAGGTTGAGGAAGAAAGGGGGAAAGAGAGGTGGAGCCGGTGGCGGTGGTCCAGTGGCTTTCCCCACAGGGTGGCCACCGCTGCCGCTATTTTTGCTTCTGCTCCGGTAGAAATAGAGATGGATGGAGATAAGAGAGACATAGATATGGTGGTAGCAGGGAGGGTGGAGATGGTGTCAGTGGTGGTGGTGGTGGTGGTGGTACTGGTGTGTGTGTGTGTGTGTGTGTGTGTGTGTGTTTGACGAAGGAGAAGATGAAGATTAAGGTGAAGAATAAATAGAATGAGAGGGAGAAGATGCATGGAGAGGAAGAGAAAAATTGTTGGAGGAAGAGAAAAGTTTTAGAGGTGTAAGGAGAGATTGGTTAATGTGATGAATGTATGAATAAATTATTTATTATATGGTATGCGTATAAGTATTATACTACCATATATGTATAAATACGAGTACTAATATAGTATATATACTCATAGTATATTTTATATTATAAGTATATGGAAAAAATATTTACATACCAAAACTTTTATAAAAGACAACTACATTATTCTAGTTTTTTTTAAATCATATTTAACCCCAAATTTAAATAAATTATATATCTAATTACCCCCAAACTTAGTGTAACGACTGAAATTACATTTTGTAGTTAAACGGGGTATATCTCTCTTTGGGTTTTCGGGTAATCACTCCTTCACTCTCTTGTTATCATTCTCTCAATCAATTCCCCACTCTATCGTTCTCTTTCGTGATCACAAACTATGGTTTCTTACCCATGTTATGTCGTTGTTTTGATTTTCAGTTACTCCATTGTGATTACAACCACGTTCTTATTTGCCGTATATGAATCAAAACCCTAAAAATCTCCATTGTAATATCTTAATTTTTATATTTATGTTATTCGTCACAAACAAGGGTTAGTACTCATAATGTTCATATGTTATGGCTAAACTAGGTAAAGAGGGGATGTTTAACAAATTGTTTTGGGTGATTTAGTAACCTTAGTATGTGGATATGAACTTGTTTGAGAGTAGGTAATCTCTATAAATTAAAGTTAGATTGAAGACGGGACCATTAACTATATGTTTTAGGCGTTAGACTACGTAAACAAGCTGAATTTGGGTATATACAACATTTAAAAAAGTGTTGTATTTGCTGAATTTGTGACTATTAAGTTTAAAGAAGGCATAACTTGTGTTTCCGAAAGTCGAATTCAATTTCGTTTGATGATAGACTTATGTATCAGAATTTTTTGGATATAATGAGACTATTATTTACTTGAGAAAATTTGGGGAAGCTTGGTAATATATTAGTGAAGTTATGATAGGTTATGTAAGTTATGGGATTTTGGAGCAAGGGTGTGGGTTGTGTTTTGAAGTAGGAATTAAGGGGTTAAATAGAGACCTAAAACCAAACCTTGTAGGGTCATTATCTTGTTAATTAAGCATTGTCTATGTATATTAGTATTACTTTTCGTTTAGTGAATTATTAATTTGTAGGCGACAATTTCATTGACGAAGTATACATCGAGTATTACAAAGAGTTGATTTACTTTTGCTTGTAATTCAAGGTAGTTAATATGCCAGGCGTTGAGCACTGTCTCTTTTCGTGTATAAACGATTCTTATTACATGCGTCTCAATATGTGATTCGTGTTTACATGCTTTACTTAATAGTTTAGTTTAACTGAAGTATTATTTTGGAGCAAATATGTGGAAAAATGTTATTAATGCGTAATGGTGTAAAGTGAAAATAGTCGTACAAAGACCAATAGATGATATATTTAGTCATCTTGACTACGGTCACTCGATGAGTACTATATTATTGTGCTGACTATGGTCACTCGTTATCTTGTTAATATAAGCATTGTCTATTTATATTAGTATTATTTTTTGATTAGTGAATTATTAATTTGTAGACGACGATTTCATTGACGAAGGATACGTCGTGTATTACTAAGAGTTGATTTACTTTTGCTTGTAATTCAAGGTGAGTTAATATGCCAGGCATTGAGCACTCTCTCTGTTCGTGTCTACACGATTTTTATTACATGCGTCTCACAATGTGATTCATGTTTACATGCTTTACTTAATAGTTTAGTTTAACTGAAGTATTATTTGGGGCAAATATATGGAAAAAAGGTTATTAATGCGTAATGACGTAAAGTGAAAATAGTTGTACAAAGACCAATAGATGATATATTGTCGTCTTCACTACGGTCACTCGATGAGTACTATATTATTGTGTTGACTACGGTCAATCGGACCATTATAATACTCGGTCTTAATTACCCAAATCAGTCCTAATACTCACCTCTCTGGCTAAAAAAAGTCTTTGGTGAGTGTCGACACTAAAGTTATGGGTTGCTAGCTAGTAGAGATGTTGGTTACTCTTCTCCTAAATTACAAGCACAACTTAATATTTTGTTGAAGCAAATTATACTTTTCTTGGAAAAAGATAGTATGAGATTTGGGAAGAAATTATATTTGACAAGTATGAATGAAGATAAAGGAATGGTTTTTGTTTTATTTCAAATACTCTTGTTATTTCTTTTAAATAATGTTTTACATGTCTCTTCGTGTTTACATCATTGGGTATTATCTCGCTCAGTATTTGTTGCTGACTTTTAAACTGTGGTGTCTTTGTTTTCTTTCCAAACCATATCTCTAGGTGATGGAGGCATGATCTAGCTAGGGACGTTTCACTTTGAAGTGTGTAAGTAGGTAATAATACATGATAAAATATATACTACAAGTGGGGGGGTGAATAGAGTATTGCAATTTTTGCTGAAATAGTGGTTTTAAAAAAATGCAGAAAGATTTAGAAGTTTTTCAAATCTTTGAAACCAGTTTCAAAGCTTTGAGCTGAATCTGACAGTTTTAAAGCCTATGACAGTTTTGTAAGAAAGTAAAGTACTAACATGAATGAGCATGACACAAATTTGTTATGAAGTTCGGCCTCCAAAAGGTCTACTCTCCGCCTGAGGGATCTAATCCCTCTTGGATTTCAATAACTTCTTATTAATCTATATTTAAGACCTAGATCTCAGGCCTAAGAGAATTGTCGTACTCTTACACCAGCATGTGGTTTTCTGCTAACCTATCTAGTACATCTTAAACTACAAGATACAACGAGAATCTTTGTTTTTCCACCTGAACAACTCAACTAGAACAGAATATAAAAGATTTTAGAAATAATTCTAATGAGTAAACAGTTAAAGCACAAGTAGAAGAACACCGCGAAGACATTGAAGCTAGAAAGCTTGGAGGTGTTCTACAGGATTTGGAATGGATTAAGTATCTTGAATTTATCTCCTTCCTTGATGCTCTGTCACTCCGAAAGTGTTTATCTCAGTTCCTCTGTGTCACTGTATCTCTATGTTATATCTTCCCTTCAGCTTCAGTTTGATTTTAATTTAAAGACTTGCTGCAAGTATCACAAAGTTTGTTGCAACAAGAATTCCTAAAAATCCACAACTAATTCTTGGCTCTCACCAAATCTATTCCAACGGATAGAAGTTTAATTTTCTCCACTTGATTTGGCACTCCTGTATTCAGGTACATAGGCTGAGAACTCTGAACATTTCAAGGCTTTGAAAATCTTTTCAAAGCTTTGAACTATGGCTGTTTCCTGCAAAAAAAAAGTTAGAACAAAGACTATCTAACAAAAAACATATTCAGAGTATAAGCACTGTTTGGTAATCCTGCATTCAGATAGTTAAACAATTTTCCTGCATAACAGAACTTTAGCAAGCACAAATAATTTTTCTTTCATCACACAATAAGGCATATACTAAAACCAGGAGACAAACTCCCCCTCAGTTCACACTTGTCCTCTGAAGATTTTCAAAGCATTGAAATCAGTTTCAAAGCTTTGAAACAAGCATAGAGTTAACAATCTCCCCCTTAATGAAAAAATAAACAAATATATTGTTTTTCCAAAAGCAACTGCAAAGATTCTACACAGAAAGTTTTTGGCAAATGATTTTCCAAAAGTATTATCCTAGACATGTCCTCAAGGATTCTGTTTTCCATTCTAATACCCCATTCTTTTGAGGAGTTCTAGGAGCTGAAAAATTATGAGAAATTTCATGCTTTGCACAGAACAAATTAAACTCTAACTGATCAAATTTTCTACCATGATCACTCCTTATAGAAGTAATAGGTAGGTTTTTTGAAGTCTGTAACTCTTTATAAATCTTTGAAAAATCAGACAGGGCTTCAGAATTTTCTCTTAGAAACATAACCCAAGTAAATATAGAAAAGTCATCAACAACAACTAGCATGTATTGCCTAAAATTTGGAGTTCTTACTCTCATAGAACCACACAGATCCATATGAAGCATTTCAGTAGGCTAGTAGTACATACAAAGTTCTTTGGCTTAAAAGAGCTCCTTGTCTACTTACCTTGAGCACAAGCTTTGCATACCTCTTCATCCTTCAATTTTATGGATGGCAATCCTCTGACGAAGTCCGTAGATACCAGTTTGTAAAGAGTATGCATGCTGATATGCCCAAGCTTTCTGTGCCAAATCTTTGAATTCTCTTTTAAAGCTTTGAAGTATTTTAAACTTTTACGTGCAACATGGTTAGAATTCAAAGAATAGTCATTGTTTGACCTAGGAGCTGTGAGGATGCAATCACTAGATTTGTCATCTTGAACCACACATTTATCCTTGTAACATATTGCCTTGTTTCATATTTCACAAAGTTGAGAAACACTAAGCAAATTAAAATTCAAACCATCAACGAAATAAACATCAGAAATAGAATATGCAGACTCATTACCAATTTTACCAATGCCAATAATATTGCACTTCCCTTTGTCACCAAGTGTAATTGTTCCTTCAGTTTGTTCTTCTAGTTCAGAAAACAAAGAAATCTTACCACTCATGTGTCTGGAACAACCACTGTCCATTATTCACATTTGATCTTTGTTCTTGCTGACAACCTGCATATACCAATCAATACCTTACCCAGCTTTTAGACCAGATGTTATATTTGGAATCATAATCAGGATCAACAATATAAGGTGGTCTGATCCCTTTTGAAACCCAAATTGTTCTTACATATCCTTAAGATGAAATAGAAAAGTATTCCTCATAATGTGAGGCTCTGTTCTTCTAAATGGACAAGCCTCTTAAACATGACCAAGTTTCCACAAAAAAAGTATTAAGGAGAATGTTTACTACTAGCTTTCACAAAATTGGTATTGTTCTTTCTTGGAAAATTTACATTGTATCCATTACCATGTTTTTGAACTGAGTGTAACTTCCTCCAAGAATCAAGTTAAGGTTGTGTTCTGAGCTATCAAATTTTGTCAATGCCTTCTTTGACTCTTCAAGTTTCTCAGTCAGTAGAATCTTTTGTTCCACTTGTAATATCCCTGATTTTGGAAAGCATGAAATACTTAAATTTACTGTAAATATGTGTTTTTGACATAACCTGTTAGCATGCTTAGTTGCTATTGTATGCAGTGTAGTGGTTGTATTTCTGAAGCTTATATTACTTAAGTGAATTTTATGTTATTTAGTATCCTGATAGATGAACTCATAATTGTGAAACTATGATAGTTAAGCTCGTCCAGAAATACATCAGAATTATTAATATCTTCTTTAATTGCTAGATTAAAATAAAAATACTTAGGGAATAATTAGTACTAATCATTCGTTTAAGTGTTACTTAGCTTAGTTAATCATGATACATAATGACTTGTAGTATGTTAGCTTGTATATGTGATAACTGTATGAATGACACGTAGGGTGACACATGTCACTGCCTTAGCCACTGTCACAGATGATTGACACACGCCCCTGCTACGTGTCGTCGCGTGGCGTCACATGTGCGACACGTGTCCTACTGCAAGTCAGATGCTTCTGACACATAACCCTCCCGTGTGTCACCGCCATAGCCTCCTGCTCTGCATGTGTGACACCTATGCGACATGTGTCGCGACTCTGGCCACTGAACCCTACATGGATGCCACGTGTCCCTATGACACATCGCGACCTGATTGGTCGACTACTTCTATAAATAGGATCGAGTGCCGTAGTTATTTCTCATTCTTGACTCGAGTTAGTTACTGATTAGTTAGAAAGAGATACTGGTGTTACTCTATACATGGAGCTGCTGTTATTATTTTGAAGTCGTTATCTGATGCTACTATTGAGGTAGGGGGTTATGCACTTTACAATATCATTATCGCTTACGGTTTATGAGCATGCTTCGTGTTAAATTATGTTGATCCGCTTATTGTCGTTATTACTGATTCGCATGCTATTTGGTGCTAAATGATTATTACGTGATATGTGATATTACGTGTAACCTGCTATAATCATATTGTTTATTGCATTTCACCCTACTGTTGCGGTGAACGACCTACTGGGCGCGAGCTCACCCCCTAACAGTGTTTGCAGGTTACGACGGACGGATCAAACGGTAGAATTGAAGTGATAGCTTTATTAGATTTGATTAAAGCTTCTTATTTGGATTGTTGTATCAGATTATTTGTAAACTCAATTGTATATAAAGATCACTTTTTAAATTGAGTGTCACGTACCGCTCTATCATCCTTTTACGAAATTAAATGAATAAGCGTTTATTGAGATACGATATTGTATTTGGTACCTGAGCTGGTGGCTCAGACGGTACATGTTTGGCAGACGAGTCTTTGTTTCGGTACCCGCGGTGGTGATCCGCAGGTGGTGCCGGTTGGATCGTCGTGCAGGTTTTGTTTATTATTACCCTAAAATAACGCCCTGGGTTTCGGGTCGTTACACCACTAATTCATCATATTCATGTTTTATAGCAACAAAATTATAATTAAAAAACGAGATTTCTGCTACAACTTTTTCTCTCTGAGGTTTCAAGGCCTTGAAAGTGATTTCCAAGGCTTTGAAATCTATGTCCAATTTTTCCTAAGAAACTTCATGAGTTTTATTTTGATAAACCAAATCCAAATTTTACTTTGCTTGCTAATGAACCGTTACATTCAAAGAGTTTATTTCATTTCTGTAACTCTATTTGTTAATAAGCATGCTTTTCAACGTCCCATAAAATAAATAAGTAGAACTAGACATTAAATTTTTCACCATTACATCAATGTGTTTGTCTGAGCTTTCTTCTCATCATGCTCAGCCATAAGACATAAGTTAGCTTGATCCTCTTCTAAATCTGAGTCACTTGTGGGTTTAGAATCACTCCAGGATGCAACCATGGCTTTCTTTCTTTTTTACTTGTCCTTATTTTTATAATGCTTGTCCTTCTTATGAGGACAATCCCTAACTAAATGATTTTCATCAACACACTCAAAACAGTTTAGTCTTTTAGGTTTATCTGAATAGGAGGAGGACTTACCTTTGTAGCGCTTGCTTCTTGATGATCTAGATCTTTCTCAGCTATATTCCTTGTTTCCAAACTGTTTCTTCATCCTAAGGGTTCTGGTCAAGGCTTTGGAAATCAATGCAAAAGGATCTTCATCATCTTCTTACTTTTGAAGGCTTTGAATCTGCTCAGTCTCTTATGCTTTGAGTGCCACATTCTTGACAATTTCAGAAAGTTCCTTATCTACTTCATTCATGGAAATTTCATTATTGAGGAGTTTTCCATGAAAGTCATCCAGTTGAAGAGTACATAAATCTTGAGCCTCTTCAATTGTTGTTGTCTTTGGCTTCCATTTGGCTTTAAGAAGACTTCTCATTATCTTTCCAACTCTCTCTTCATTTAAGAATGATTTTCTCAAAGACTCCAGGTTGTCGATAATGTCTGTGAACTTCTTAGACATGTCCTTGATTGACTCATATGCATTCATCTTGAATAGCTCATTTTGCCTCAGAAAAATGTTGATCTTTGTCTGCTTGACTTGGCTGGTTCCTTCAAATGTTACGACCAGTTTGACTCACATATCCTTTGTACTATTGAAAGTAGAGATCCTGTTAAAATCATATGCATTCAAAGCACAATGTAACAAATTCATTTCTCTATTGTTCATATAAACCTTTTCTAATTCAGTAGTAGAAAGAGAGTTTTCAGATTTAGGAACTTTGATCCCCTCTCCTTTTGTGTAGAAAGTATGAGGTCCATTCTGAATGATAGACCACAACTCCATGTCTTAATCTATGATGAACATCTTCATCAAAGATCTCATGTGCAGAAAGTTATCTCCACAAAATAGAGGATGTCTGTTTGCTGCTCTTCGCTGTGAGAAACCACCTTCACCTACATTACTCATGATCACAAGATTGTTAGATCTGAAGAGTGATACAAGCTGTGATACCAATTGAAGTGTGTAATTAGGTAATAATACATGATCAAATATACTCTAGAAGGGGGTTGGGGGTTGAATAGAGTATGGCAACTTTTGCTAAAATAGTGGTTTCAAAAATATGTAGGAAGATTGAGAAGTTTTTCAAAGCTTTGAAACTGAATCTGACAGTTTTAAAAGCCTAGGAGATTTTTCAAAGCTTGGGAAAGCTTTTCAAATCTTTGAACTTGTCCTGTGTTGAAACATTTTTGAATGCAAGTAAATTACTAAAATCAAATGAGCAGGACTACAAAATTCGGCCTCCAAAATGCCTACTCTTCGCCTGAGGGATCTAATCCCTCTAGGATTTCAATAACTTATTTTTTATCTCTCATTAAGCCCTATATCTCGGGCCTAAGAGAATTGCCTTTTTCTTAAACCGGCCTGTGGTTTTCGGCTAATCTATATGGTACAACTTCAACTACAAGATACGCTAGACCCTCTGTTGTTCCACTTGAACAACTCATCTAGGATAGAATATAGAAGAATTTAGAAAAAAATTTAATGAGTAAACAGTTAAAGCACAAGTAGAAGAACACTGTGAAGACAGTGAAACTAGAAATCTTGGAAGTGTTCTTCTGGATTTGGAATGGATTGAGTAGGCTGAAATAAATTTCCTTGCATGATGCTCTGTCAATTCAAAAGTGTTTCTTCGAGTTCCTCTGTGTCACTGTATCTCTATGCTGTATCTCGCCTTTAGCTCCTGTTTAATTAGAATTTAAAGACTTGCTGCAAAAATCACAAAGTTTGTTGCAACAAGAATCCCTTAAAATCCTAAACTGATTCTTGGCTCTCAACGGCTCTATTTAAATAGATAGAAGCTTGATTTCTCCACTAGATTTGATCCAACTGCACCTGCAAGTTTAAGACAAGTCCTGATCAAATCCCATAAATTTAGCTAAGATTTATTGACCTCTTAGGCATTCCTGTATTCAGATACATAGGCTGAGAACTCTGAAAATTTTCAAAGCTTTGAAAAGCTTTTCAAACGTTTGAACTGTGGCTGTTTCCTGCAAAACAAAGTTAGAACAAAGACTATCTAACAAAAAACATATTCAGAGTATAAGCACTGTTTGGTAATCCTGCATTCAGATAGTTAGACAATTTTCCAGCAAAATAAAAATTTAGCAAGCACAGATAATTTGCCTTTCATCACACAATAAGGCATAGATTAAAACCAGGAGACAAACTCCCCCACAATTCACACTTGTCCTCAGAAGACTTTCAAAGCATTGAAACTAGTTTCAAAGCTTTGAAACAAGAATAGACTTAACAATCTCCCCCTTGATGAAAGAAAAAACAAATATTCCGTTTTTCCAATAGAAACTGCAAAGATTCTGCCCAGAAAGAATTTGGCAAATGTTTATTCAAAAGCATTGTCCTCGACATGTCCTCAAGGATTCTGTTTTTCCTTTCCCATTCTGTTGAGGAGTTCTAGGAGCTGAATAATTATGAGAAATTACATGCTATCCACAGAACAAATCAAACTCTAACTGATCAAATTCTCTACCATGATCACTCCTAATTGAAGCAATAGGTAGGTTTTTAAAGTCTCTAACTCATTATGATTAATATTAATCACGTTAACAATTAGACGTTTCATTTATTTTTATAGTTTGTACCCAGGTTTGAGGCAAAGGAGGTTTAATAATTTACATAGTAATGTTTTGAATAATTATATATTGGTAGTTTGGTTTGAGTGTCGCCTTTAAATGTCCTTTCACTTGGAAGTGATTCTCGAGTGCGCAGTGGCACCCTTTCGGGTTTCCTTTGGTTGAAGATCGGGGGTGTTACAGATAAGGTGTGTACCATCTGTCGGATTGCTTCGTAGCATCATATGTAATATTTCATTAGTTACACGATTTATGTCGTATCTATTGAGTTGATTATTGTTGCTATAATAGTATACTAAAAAAGGAATGAGCATGACTAATTTCATAATTTTTACTTGCCCGTTTGATACGACGGAGAATTTCTACTTAGAGAGCAAGTTACTAGTAGATTCTGTGTCCATGTTTTTATGAGTTGTGACAACCATTTTGTTTGATATGTTTTTATGAGTTGTTTTTATAACATTAAATACTAGAAGATGATACAATATGTTATATTTTAGGTAAATGATTGATAGACCACTCCACTACTTCACTAGGAGAGTTCGCCGTCAACAAATGGTCAATCACAACAATAACCTGGACCAATTCTTTGCTCAGATGATACAAATGATGAATAACCCACAGAATGGCACTAACTGGGCAAAGAAAGTAGCTGATACGAAGCGTGGAAGCTTCAGGGGCAACAAAGATCCGATAGAACTTGAGGAATGGATCTACGAGATGGACAAAGTGCTTGAAACCATTTATTTGACTTATATACAACTGTAAAAGGCGTGATAGTGAAATTTAAACACTGTTTTCCTCCGGTTAAAAGACCTGTGATAGCGTTTATGCTCTCGATTTATTCAATTGAATTTTTAAACTAATTTTTTAAGTATTGTGATCTTATTCCACCTCATGTACTCCTCTAATGTGTACTCTTCCAGTATAAAACACAAGGTTTCATCACATCCTTATTGATGATGCTTATATTTTTATGCATCCTTTTTTCTTCATAGTGCATGAATTTTAGGTTTTTATTTTGTGATGTAGATATTGTGTATGAACCGTGGATAAGTCTTTAGAGTGTTTCCAGTTGGTGGAAAAACATTCAGTTGATGGAAAGAAACCTAATAGCTTAAATACAATTAGATAACTAGATGTACTTTCAAGTATTTCGGACGAAAAATATTATGCAATAGATTGAGTTTGTGAGATATTGGGTGCTTACTTTACCTGTAATCTCTTTACTATCTAAAATTTTGTAGGGGTTTACATGGTTCCTAAGTTCCTAACGTGCTATACATGTTCTACCACCATGCCTTGATTTAGTTACTTAGAAACCAATTTACTCACTAAAAACCCATCCACAAAAAGAGTGTTACCTTTCCTAAAAAAGAAAGAAAAATTAATCCAATCTCAATCTTCACAGTCCTCAATATGCTCGAAAGACAAAAGGCTCCTATATGTTTGTTCTTTTTCCTCGTGAGTTGTAACCGTATAACTAGGTTGTCTCAATCCTTCTATCTTCGGCCTTTTTCTATCATCCCCAGTCATAACTAGGTTGTCTCAATCCTTCTATCTTCGGCCTTTTTCTATCATCCCCAGTCATTCTTTGCGGAAATCGTACATATGTTGGTGGAGAGGCCGTTGCGGATTTGTCAACCGTGTTGTGAGAAGCAAGAAGAAAATTTGTAGGTATCATATACCAGTGGACATTCTTTGGGTTCAACCATCTTGTGAAGAAGCAAGAAAACATTAAAAGAACAAGAAAAAGACGTAGAAACAATAAGTCAATTTACATTATCTTTCTACTTTGTTTCATTTGTTTTATTTATGCGGCAAAGTTTTTATTTCTCCCAGCCATATACGGTCTTCTGCGGATATGAAACACCCTCTTTTCTCGCACACCCAGATATCGATTCAGAATCGTTTCCTCCGGTCAAAAAAGTCAAGCCAATTGGATTAAGAAGTTATATATTTTAAATGCAGAATTGAGAGATTGATGTCCTTATTCCGGCCAACAAATTCAATATGATCCATCAAATTTGCTATTTTAGGTCAAAATCTGTCAAATCGCCTTCTGTCTAATCAAACTGCATATGTTTTTTGTTGGTATCACATGGATTACAATATTTTCAGTTTTTTATATACATATGACCATTTAACTCCTTTGTCGACGATTTTGCTTATGATTTAGGGCTTATAGTATTTGCGAATCATTATATTAAGTTACGATAAATTTCCAATTTCATAAATTCACCATAGTTACAATTACAGATACATTTTATGTCCCTCCGTTTCTTTAAAAACTTTACTGAAACAGAGAAATGGATGACCTTCTAGCGAGATTTAAAATTTCAATAATGGTGCGCTTCTTCTCTCATGTTCAAAATATCCTGACCAAAATGAGTCCAAATTGCCTACTTACTTTGCCTATTTGTGCAGCTTGATTATTGCCAATTTCATGAGAGTAACGAGGTATGTGCTTGTTTTTCGTTCACGAAGATTATATAGTAGTTCGACTATGGTATCTTGAGATGACGAAAGGGGTTTATTAGCAATAGTTCTATGATAATGATAAAAAATCTCATGCAAAGCCAAGTCTATTAGAAGTTATGTAAAAGTTTATGCAAACTGAGTTGTTCCTGGTCGATTGATCAACTTACGTTGAAAAAAAAAGTCTCATACAAGTGATGATGAAAAAATAAGAGTACCCAAGAAATTAAGTAGGTAAAATAAAAACTTTATAAATGTGATGACAACGCATAAATAAATTATTTAGGTTTGATACCAATAGTAGCGGATACTAGGCACTTTTCGCTTGAAATTAAGAATGCATATGTAAAACAACTGAAATATCGTTTCTCCAAAACTAAATTTCATTTATTGATAGCAGCAAAACATCTTAACCATGGTATGCTACTATTATCTATAGTAGTGTCTTACCAAATGAAAGTATGTCAGATAGATGTGGTGACAAAAAGAATCCTAAAAAAAACGCAACCACAAATTTAGGTGTTCCCTTTATGTGAATGGCATATGAGGTTTCATGATTTTAAAGTTGCTTCACCTTTTATTTTAGCATATCCTGGAATATGAAAACTACCCACAAGGCGCGTGCATTTTACAAGTTATTAGATATGTGTGACTCAAACAAATGAAATCAACGATCACTGTTCCTCTAACTGTCATAAACCTCCTACAAATAAAATCACAATGTCTCAAATTTTGTTATTGGAGATTGCGGTTCAGCCCAGTGTTAGGGCCTCTGAAGTCTAGAGTTCGAGACCCCACCCGAATAGAATAGAGCTCGAATTGATGGAATATGACTGGTATATATCACCATTTGGGTTAATATGTGAAATAATTAATGGCCTTCATCATCAAGATCTAATGAAAGTACGAAAGGTAAGATAAATAAGCGACATTAAGACTATAATTTAGCACTGACAACATCCGTAAGAGAAGATATCAACATCCTCTTCTCTAAGAGATGTTGATTCTGTTTTCCTAACAAAGACTAGATATCTCTCCTAAGTTCTCCAATGACATTGTACGAATCATGAGTCAAACCATCAAAGAAACATTATATCTATAGAACTGCTGAACCTTGAGTTAAGGAAATAAGAAAGACGATGGGGCTTATTTATACATTGGGTGAAGAATCTGATCATTCCCTGTGGTGAGTTGTTGAAAGTTAACATATAATGCTCTCATACATATTTTGAGATGCAACCTTTTTTTGTAAGATTTCTAGTCAAAACAGCAAGCGCACTGATCAAACAAGAAGTTTATGATAGGCATATTGCAGATTGCGGCGCCAACACTCGTAATATTTAACAATGATCCCTAACGTCAACAACTAAGAGTTTTGACCCACCCATGAAGGGATTTACAGCTCCCATCCTCCCATGGTCCAATTCATAGCACGCGTCAAAGATCTACTAAATTAAACCTAAGGGAAAGTACGGGTGACCATGGTTGTGTTCGGAAAGGTTCGTGTGTCATTGGCTAGGCCAGAGTGCCCCTATACATTCGGGGAAACCTTAAAGGCCAATCCTCTAAAATATTGTTTTTCTAAGGATCCTTCCCTTAGCGGCATATAAAACTCAATTTATTTTTTACAAAATGTCTTATAAGAATGATATATAATGTACATCCAATTTAGGATAAATGCGTGGTAATGTGGCCATAAACATAGTTCGGGTTCACCACAAATACTTATCAAAAGTACTTCATATGTATTTTCTTAGTAGAACAACTGGAACTCACCTGAATCATTGTACCAAAAAATTATCATTGTGTTCTACAAAACATAAATAATTGCCTCTTCTTCAGAGTTTTGTTTCAAATATTCTAAATTGACATAAATTTTAGACAAAATTTCATGTTTTAGTGATTTTAATCACGTGTCGATATTTGTTAAGGGTTTATCATTTCTACAGCACGGTTTGGTTTTGCTGCATTAGAAAATTATGTTTGTATTTATATCAAAAATTATGTCTATGTAACATTACTCTATAGTTTCTTACGAAATAATTCATTCGGCAGTTTTGAATATATCATATTAAGAGATTTGTTTGGTTTATTCGTTTTATGCAAGTTGCTTATCCTTTTGAAAATTTTCACTTAATTAATTTATTACATCTCTCTTATGTTATTAATTTATGCATCTCTTTGATTTAAGAAAACATTTCACCAGAAATTTCTAATAACACGAGAGAGTCAACAACTTAAAGTTTCTAACACATTCCTAATTCTTTGAAGGATAAATTTTCTTATTTGTTAATTCGTACTATTTGGTGTGCATTCAAACAAACTTAAATATGAAGATTCTCTTGTCACAAACAAGTAAATAAAATACAACTAAAATGTGTAAATTAAATATAATTTATCTTATAATACCCAAATTTAAAAATATATTTGTAAAAGTTAACTAATGGAGAACAGTCCAAAAGAATAAGTTGTTTCCAAAAAATATACCATGAAACTAATATTGCAAACAATGTTGTCTCACTCAAGTTCCCACACAAAAATCATCAATCAACTAACAAGCCAAATTCCACTTTTTCATAATTCATAAATATAGTATCACCGGCGCCTAGTAGGATACTAATTATCAGATGTATTTAAACATTCCTCATATTTAATACATCAACACTTCTTCCACTTCCTCTGATTTTGCTATTGATAATGAACAATCTTTCTCCTCTGAAGAGTAGTAATGAGTCATCCAATCATTCGGTGATGCACCCCAAGATGAATCTTCCTCATCATCATTGACTGCTCGCACAATATACACCTGCCATAAGTGAGAAAAATACACCACGCAATATAAACTGAACAACAAACAAAAAAATCCTCCTTGAAAGTCAAAACTGACAAAAATATTAAAAAATTCATAAACAGGATACGATGATCATATATTTTTCAGGAAAATTAATAAATTACCTTGAGTTTGCAAGGGCTAACCGAATGAAAGACTAGACAATCGCCGTTATTCACTATATCAAACCTTTTCCTTGAGCCATCAACTTTGTTTTCTTCTGCGAGGTATTTAACTGTGTGCTTCTTTCCTCTTTCAGCCTCCAAGACAACGGATACATCACGTGATGGCAAGTGCTTCTTGCAAAACTCAGGAGGTTAACCCTACAAAACAATAGTAACTAGCACACCAGACTCAACAAACAATTAAATTTGATTCAAGTATTGCAAAAAAATGACCGAGGTTACTACCAAATAGGGCTCATAAAGACGAAAAAATAGCACCATCTTCTTGATGACGCTAGGACAGGCCAAGGTCCTGCAGACCTTTCCTTGCCCTGTCCTAGCTTCATCAAGCAGATGTTGCTATTTTTTCATCTTTCTGAGCCATATTCTCTAGTAAGCCCGAGTCAATTTTGTAGTACTTGACTCAAATTTAATTGTTAGCCGAGTCTGGTCTTGCTAATTACTATTGTGTTGTAGGATTTACCTCCTGAGTTTTTCAAGAAGCACTTGCCATCGCATGATGTACATGTTGTCTTGGAGGCTAAAAGCGGAAAGAAGCACAAATTCAAATTCCTCGCCGAAGAAAGCAAATTTGACGACTCATGGAAAAGGTTTGCTATAGCGCATCGATTGAATGAAGGCGATTGCCTAGTCTTTCATTTGGTTAGCCCTTGCAAGTTCGAGGTAATCAATTAATTTTACTGAACAATGTAATCATCATATAATGTTTATGAATTTTTGAATCATTTTGTTAACTTTTTCTTTTAAGGTGGATTAGTTTGTTTTTTGTTCGCTTTATATAGCCTGATGTCTTTTCCTCCTTTATGGCAGGTGTATATTGTGCAAGCAGTTAATGATGATGAGGATGATTCATCGTGGGGTGTATCACCGGATGATTGGATGACTCGTTACTACTCTTCAGATGAGGAGGATTATTCATTATCAAAAGCAAAAGCAGAACAAGTGAAAGAAGTTTAGATGTATTAAATATAAGGAATGTTGAAACACATCTGATAATTTGTATCGTGTCCTAGGTGTCGATGTTACTATATTTATGAATTATGAAAAAAATAAAAGGTTTCTTGTTAGTTGATTTATGAGTTTTGTTGTGGAACTTGAGGGACACATCATTGTTTGCAATAGCAGTTTCATGTATCATTTTAAAGAAATAGCTCATATTTTTAGAAAGTACTCAATTAGTTAAGTTTTACAAATATATTTTTAAAATTGCGTTGCAGTGAGTTCACAAGATATTTAAGGTTCATTGTATTTTTTTTTTAGTTGTTACTTTGTTTACTTGTTTTATAAAAGAGATTCGTTGTATTTAAATTTATTTGTATACACACCAAGTGGACTGAATGAACAAATAAGCAAAATATATCCCTTTAAAGATTAACAAATGTGTCAGGAACTTTTATGTTGTTGCCTTTCTCATGTTATGGAGAATTCCTAGTGAAATGTTTCCGTAAGTCAAAGAGAGACATAAAGTAATAACAGAAGAAAAATGTAATAAATGAATTATTTGAATATTTTTCCAAATGATAAGCATCTTGCATAAAACGAATAAACTAGAAAAATCTCTTAATATCATATATTTAAATTTTCCGAATGAATTATGTGGTAAGAAACAAATTAGTAATGTGACATAGACATAATTTTAGACATAAATACGGACATACTTTTCTAATGTAGTTGCTAAACCCTTCAAAAATATTGACACATTACTAAATTCACTAAAATTTGAAATTATGTCTGATATTTTGTCCATTTAGAATTATTTGAAACAAAACTCTGAAAAAGAAGAGAAAAGTTTATATGTTTTGTAAAACACAATGATTAATTTTTTTGATACAATGATTCAGGTGACTTCTACGTGTACTACTAAAACAATACATATGAAGTAATTTAGGTAATTAATTATGGTGAATCCGAATTATGTTTATGACCACATAACCACGCTTCATCCGGAATTGGGTGTCATTTTTACATCATTTTTGTAAGACTTTTTATATAAAAAAAAATTGAGCATTAGGTTGAGATTGAAAATACTTATTAATTTTAACTACATAACTTTTTAATGACATTAATCTCACTTAAATGACTATATGATGCTCATGGCACAGGCCTTAGAAAACCAATATTTTAGAGGATGGGCCTTTAAGTTTGGTTCCAATTTATGAACTTGGGCCTAGCCACTGATACATGGCTCAACTAACGCCGTCATGATCACCCCCATTTTCTTTTAGGGTATGTTTGGTTTTTTAAGATTAGCGGTATTAGCTAATATTAAACTAAATATATTGCAGGTATTAGTTAATACTATGTTTGGTTATTCTGGGCTAATTATAATACCGGTACTAAATAGTGAAAAGATTGTATTTAGTACCCCAGATTAGTATCTTCTCACATGAGGGTATTAGTTGGATTGGACTATTTATAACTTAATACTAAATTAATACTGCACGAAACTAAACACATTATTAATTATAGCTCAACTAATCCAGTCTAATCCTATCCGAAAAATTTGGTCCAGTCCAATTCAGTCCGGATAGTCCGGAAAACCAAACGTGCCATTAAGTTTTATGGACCAGTTTTAGTAAAATAAAGATAAATTTAGTAAGTAAATTTGTCAAAAAAAAATGATTAGGCCCTCCTCGTGTTGGGGCCTAGACAAGCCATTGCTTTGCCTAAAGGAATACACGGCCTTGATTCATGTTCAAAACAATTTTTTTACACTGAAACTTCCTCCGTTTCTCCCATCTATTCTTACTTTTGTTTTGGGACGTTCCCTCTCTTTCGTCTGCTTTTGTTTTCTAGTAATCTTTTATCATTGAATTGACTTTTACCCTTCACCTAACCCCAGCCTTGAACACCACCCACCGCACTCACCCTATTATCATTTAATCTGACTAGCAATACGGGTGCACATTTGTTCGTACAATTATAGATAGCGAAGTTCATACTAAAAAAAACTTGGATGAATTCTCTTACCTTGAAACCAACCACCTTCGTGAAAATTAACCTTCCATACCTAGGAAAGTCTCTAACTTGATGTGTATTAGGTCTGAGACAATACCAAATTGCATGATAAAGAAATATTGTCAGAAAACATAGCAAGCATGAAACCCAATTCTACAATTGCATGTAAAGACAATTAAGTTACAAAGTTGAATGATAGATATTGTTAGCAACAGATGAGGTTGTTGAATATTTTACTACTACAGTCTATGCAAACTCTATTATTATTATTTAGACAACTTAATCCTGATACTTCTAATAGTAAGTTTTGTAAAAGCATGTACCCATTTTGTCTAAGGATATTTTTGGAAATGTAAAAGTATGACGGGCTTCAACTTTTGATTTCACCAAACTTGGCGTTGGCTATTTGTATTAGTATAAATTCTTCATCTTATGGCGGCTTCTCGGAAGCTGGCGGCTCCTCGAACAGTGTGTTCCGACGGCGGTATAGGCAGCGGCTTCGTCTCTCTCTTTCGCTCTAATCTATCGTATCCATCTCTCTGATCTATCATCTCTCTCTCTGTTCAGCAGATCTTTGACCTCATGTTCTTCTTCTTCCCTTCTGCTGTTGCTTCTTCTTTTTCTTCTTCTTCTTTATGTAGTTTTTGAGTTTAGATGTAGAGATTTGTATAAATGGAAATGTTCATTGTGGAAAAATTATTGGCTCATATCTATTTCATATGTTGTGGAACAATTATTCTTTAAAAAATGTTGATTTTTCTTGATGTTTTTATATCCGTGATGCTAAAAATCTGGGAAGGAACTGATGTTATTTGTTGTTGATTTGGTACCATAGGGAGAGAGGGAAAACACAATGAGAGAGAGGGACACATAGGAGATTTGTGTGAAAAATAAAGGGCGTAATAGTAAAAGACGCATGTTTCTTAAAAAATGTCTCTACAGTAAGGCAAAAGAGAGAGGAGGTTCGGAGGAAGTAATAAAGTAATATAGTACAAGTCTGTCTCTACTCTTTGTTCCCAATTTGACTAGATAGTCTTAGACACGTATATCATACATGCGTTCCGATCAGAATAACATTATTGAAAGGTCATGAATTTTGATCTTTCATCTTCTCCAAATATTCATTAAACGTATGAACACTCACCAAAAATCTTGCACAAAATAAAAGGGCAAGAAAAATTAATACAAATGATTGGAAGTTTTGTACGTAAATTTGAAATTAAGAATTGCATTATGTAGCTTAGTTAGAATCCGGGACTTTGTAATGGGACTTCAGACGCTTTGACACTAAACTAGCACCCATTTGTAGATTCTAATTCTGTCAAATTTGAAAGAATTTAATTAAGCTTCATTGTTACTTACTAATTCTAAAAATGCAATATCTAAGAACAAAAACGACTTTCAAATCACATTTTCAAAATTGTGCACACTTTTCATGTATGGTCATCAAATCATAATAAAAATGTTTCTCAATTTATTAGCCTTCATGCGAGGAGGCAAATAAAACTATGTGCATCTATTATTCTATTATGTAATCTTGAGAAGTGTGAATATGATCGAATTCCACATATGTAATGAACTAGAAATAAGGAGACCCATCAAGATTGAATGAAATATCAAAGAAATTAGAGCGATATTATACAAATTGAAGCACGTTAAGTGAAGACTAACAAGTACGAATGCTTACACATATATTGATATGCATTGACTTTTTTTGAAAGATCCATCTCAAGAAGGGCAAGAGCACCGGTACAACAAAACATGGAGATAAGCATACTGGGGAGTGCGGCGCACTCTCAAGATACGAAATGATTAGTCCTATGGTTCACTTTTATACTGGTCGATAGGTTAAGAAAATAAAATATAGTTGAGATGGGCCGAGAGCTTAAATTGGAATTGGGCCAATTAAGGATCATGAATTAACAAAACTTAAAAGTTCACTTACAATGTATAGTATGGGCTTCAGAGGCCACATACACAGAAATCCAATTACAATCTTGAGAGACCATCTTATAACACTCTGTAACGAAAAAACAGATAGTAACGTTCATTCATTATGAGAAAAAAATTTAATACTTTGACTTGTGATATAATACACACACATGTATATGTATATTAGCGAGAGAGATTTATGCTCTTTTTGCCACAATGGAATAGAAAAGAAATCTAAGTATGAATTATATTTTGCCACCTCAATTTTTAGTGACATGTAAGACTTGTAAGTGCTTCTTACATACCACTCTGCTGCAGCTCTTTCTCCCATTGAGCTAGGACACAGAAAATAAGAAACCTGTGTTTTTGACAGTTTTGCCCCCACCCTAAAATTTAATTGTTCACTGTCCTCTTCTCTCTCTCTTTGGCTTTGGTTCAGAACAACAAAACACCACCACCACACCACCAGTCCACCACACCACCACCACCACCAACTACAAATTAGACAAACACATCTATCCAAACAATCGAAGATCAAAAAGAGATCAAAAAAATTGCAGATTTTTTCAAGTAAAAGACAGATATATAAAAAATCACAGGTTTTACAGATCAAAACAGGTCTCAGCTAAATAAGATAAAAACTGATTCTGAACAGGTAAAAATCACGATTCTTTTTTGCTCATAAAGAGAAGAACTTCAATAAGATTATAACAGCAAGATGTAGGGTTTTGTAACAGACTACGCAACAGAGATAAACAAATAATCATCTGTTCAAAACTCTCCAAGGATCACAAGTCTAGACATCATAACAATCGTGAGGGTTTGAGTATCAAAATACCTTTTGGTTATCCTTTGATGATTTCACTCGTGAAAAAGTATTCACGTCTCTATGGCTAGTCCACTCCTAGGATTAAATCTGGATCCTTCAAGCCTTTGTGCTAGCTAGGGATGAAGGAAGAAGAAGAAGAAGAAGAAGAAGAAGAAGAAGAAGAAGAAGAAGAAGAAGAAGAAGAAGATCACGCAAATCGGAGGAAGGAGGGGTGGCACCTCTTTGAGGCCGACGGGGTGAGGGGCGGCACTAAGGGGTTCATCCCTCGTAGTGTTTTTCTCTCTATCTCTCTCTCCCTCCTTGTTTTTCTCTCTCCTAATCAAAGTATGCTATGAGAATTAGTTCTGAGAAAAAGCTAGGAGTGTCCTTTATATAGTCCAACAACTCATTGTTAACTGTATAAACGCCTCTATCCTAATCATGTCCATACACGAATTAGTCCAACTTGCAAATTAGTCCTACTATGTTTGCAAGTAGTTGCTCATTGATCCTTCCATTTAATTAATCATGTTAATTAATTATTAAGTTCGGTCGAATCCATAGGGAGTGTGACCCCATAGGTTTCTACTTAGTTAGTAGTAACAATTACGAATATGGAGCGACCTCCAGCAAGTCATCCGCGCTACCCAACTAATAGAAATAGTCATCCAACAAATCTTGTGCAAGCATTGTCTCATCGCTTTGTCTCTATATCCGCACAAGACATACAAGTCACACTCGTATATCCAATCCTTAGTTTCTCGATCCTGGGAATAGTCCTATCCATGATGATAACATCAATATCCTATATTGATTTATCTGAGTCTGGCCAGACATTCTAGAAGAACCATCCCTCAAGTGGCCCATAGATATTTGCTCCCGTTATGCTGGAGGGACAAATTCTATTTACATCACTACCATCTCTAAGCTTGCTTCCTTATTGTGCCCGACTAACGCCTTTATTACTACCCAGTTACGGTGTAGCGTTTGACGACGTCAAAACACAATATTACACAACTAGAGGATCTAGTGAATTCAAGTCTAAGAATGACAATACCGTTGTCACTACGAGAAGCACTCGTGACTTTACATAACCTTTATGTAGCCTTCTCGTTGTGGGTTAATCTAGTATGCTATTACTCCTAATGCATACACATGTGTTGGATCGTGATCTCTCCATATCAATCCAACCCCATACTAGTCTATAGTTGATTGTCCTGTTAATCAATTTAATTGACTATGGATATTTAAGATAAACAACACATTTTCAATCTAAGGACTTCATTATATTAAATATCTCCATAAATAATACAATGAATGTTTCTAGCCAAAAACATTATACATACTAAAAATATTGCCTCTAGGGAACCTACTCCAACACAAGATACATCAAGATACATGAAGGTTGGAGAGCCAAAATCCAAGATGAAAAATTTAACATACAAACTACTAGTACTTCCCCAAAAGAAACTCACTGAAACAATTAAGTCCAAAATAGCCAAGAAACCCTAGGAACCCAAAACACTGCCTGATGAACAACAAGAAGAAAATAGAAATACCATCATAATACTAAAAACTGGAAGGCTTATAGGAAGAGAAGCAGGAACAGGAGCAAACTGTAGCAGAGGAAGGAGGAGGTGAATTAATGTAGGTTGCGACCAATGGCTCTCGCCACTCCAGCAACCGTAGTCATCATCGCTGACCGCCATCGTTAGGGCTAGCGGAGTCCTCGCCGTTACCTCTTCTCACCCGAGTCCTCATTGCCACCGGATTCCTCTTCGACCGAAGATGAACTCCCTCTCGTTCTGTCTCTATTCTCTCTCTCTATTGTGTGGCGTTAGAGTGGATTAATTTTTAATTTCTCTAAGACAACCACGTCAGCATGGCACATGGTGCTTCATTAACTGACACTTATGTCTACTAGGATTCACAAATAACCATGTAGGTTATACTAAAAAATCAAAATTATATCGGGATATATTCTCTCTCCCACTCACCCCACTTCAATTATATAGGTCAAAACATGATTGGTGTAGAGAACTAAGTGTGATTTGTCCTCTGAGCACCTAAGAATTGCTCGTTAGAATGAGTTTGGGAGGATGTTTGAGATGATAATGCTGTGGGACATGAGATAGGGTTGGGAAAGGGAAAAAAGTGGCCCTTTTGTGAGGGTATTTAAGTCCTTTCAACTGTTTAAGCTTACCAAATATGAAATGGAGGATAAAGGGGTAGGACGCCCCGATAAAAAAATTGGGGAGAAAGAGTTGGGACGAAGTGGTATTGACAACTTAATTTTCATGAAAAGTAATGCATAAAAAAAACACATTTTCCCTTGATATATTCATATGTCTATGCACTTGCAATTGAAATGTTCATTTTAAATTTCTCAGGCATTCACAATTGAAAAGTTTCCGAAAATTATTAATTTTCTATAAAAATTTCAGTTAGTCTTATGTCAGATTGAACTTTTTCTTATGAACAATATCATGCAGTTCAATTTTTCTTAGAACTAAAACAATGCTTTTACGTGTAGTTAAAAAATGCTTTTTTGAATAGTAATGGCATTTAGAAATATTAGGAGACACCCATTACAGATAAATCAACATTAATAGCCGATGTATATATAGCCTCTTTTCTCTCATTTGTGAATATACAGATTGTCTCTGTAAACACAGGGCTTCTCTTATAATTCAATGGTGTTTTCAATCTCTCTATTTTTAATTGATAAAACCCCAACGGATTCTTTCAATAACCTAAGCTTAGTTCGAGTTCAACAAAACTTTGGCTTAGTTCAAGTTCAACAAAATTGGGTGTCTTATTCATCAAGCCATCCCTCAGCTCATTATCGGTCTGTACTCTGTAACCTGCCTCTCAATCCAACCCCAACTTTCAACCCCAATTAGAAACAGATACGATAACTATATTCTCTTATGATTAGTTCACGATATGAACCGAACTTCAAAACTCGTCCCACATTATACCAAATCCTGTCCAAAATAAAATGTATTGAGTTGCTGAAAATAAAATTACACGTTATCCATTTGTCTTCCACACTAACTAACTTCACCTCGCAGTTAAGTTAACTCATGAAGAATTTTCAAGAAAACAAAAGAAAACAAAGTGAACAAAACAACAATCACTCTATCTTAATCACTGCGAAGCATTCGTCGGTTTTTGTAATCAGCTCTCATAGTTCCCGAGATTCGCCCTGATAGCAGCAATTCGATCCTTTTATCTTTTCCCTCTCCATCATCAAAGTTGTCATCTTCAATTCTAGATCCCTTATTTCCCTTTTGTTACCTTCTATCTCGTTTTTTGCTTCAAAAGACGAGACGAGACGAGGCTCGCGACACTTCTCAACCGGTCGCGCAGGAAACCAACTGTCATCCCAAGATTTTCAAATATTTACAACTTCTTGTCCCACGCCTCGATATAACCTTCGATACTGTAAAGTGTTTGCCTTCGCATCAATTTCACTATCTCATCTATTTCCAAAATCATATTAACTGTTGTTTCGCAGTAATGAATTTAAATAGCTTCTTGTGCATATATGATTATTGAACAACATAACTCGTAGTAACATATACGTAAGTCCTCAGAGAGTTCACAAATGATGACCACACCATTAACCATGATCTTGAACTTTCTGTAGTCAGAAAAGTCTCCAGAAAACGAAAGATTCTCCTCTTCGAAGTAAGAAAGATTATTAACCCGCGGATCACCTTCTCATTCATCCTGCGTGGGAATATTATTGCCATCAAAAGGTGGAGATGCACTATGTTCATGTATTTCGGGATGATTGACTTCCCGTACAATGTACACCTGTGACAAAAGAGATGGATCAACGTAAAAGTCACCTAGTCGTATAAAGGTATAATTGAGCTGAACAAGAAATAAATGAGTCCCTATGAAAACCAACCAAAAATTAACAAAATAATTTTATTTATAAACTTTTCATATGTATGTGAAGGGAAATTAATCAATTACCTTGAACTTGCAAGGGCCGACCAAGTGAAAAACTAAGCAGTTGTCTTCAGCCAGTTCAACGGCTACGAAAAAGTTTCTCCATAAACAATAAAACTCGTTTTTTGCTGCGAAGAAGTTCAACATGTGCTCCGTTCGGACTTCATCGTCCAACACAACAGGTACGTCCTGCATCAGCAAGTTCTTTTTGAAAAATTCATAAGGTAAACCCAGTCATTTAATCAGCAATTAGAACCGACATATTTTTTATAGGTAATCAAAATTTGTTGGCAAAGTTTAGTTGAACAAAAATACATACAAAAATTTGAACATAAAGTGACTTGTATGACAACATGTCATTAAAAAAACAATAAAGAGTATGAAGGAAATAGAAATAACAAATCTGGGTGATATTTAAGAATCTGCTGGTGGTATATGCCACGTCACTTTTTGTTCAAATTTATGTTCGATTTTCCCCCTAGCACGGCTAAGATTTGTTTAGAACAAGAGCCTAGCAAACAAGGCATACGAATAGAAACATAACCGGAACAACAAGACCAACTAACTAATCCAGCTAACTAAACCGGTGATCAACCAACTAATTAACCAGAAAATTAAGTTTGAGTCCATTAGTGAAAATATATTCAAAATGTCTGGGGCTTACCTGCGAGGATTCATCAGACAGCCGAGAGAGAATCTATAGAGGCTTAATGAATTAAGGATGGACATATGAAAGGTTTGCCTGGACTTCCCTTGCTCTTTTCAAGGTTGGCAGGACCCGAATTTTCAATCCAAAGGAGAATATAACTGCTATCATCCCCCTCTTTGTATTAGATCTTCAAACAATGGACACAAATCACAAGTCAATTCAATTTTATGGGAGTGCTGCTCATCAATATGCCCAAAAAAAGAAAAAAAATAAGAAGAATTGGGCTAAATCTGCAAATTTCACTTACCAGGAACTCATTCCATGATTGTCAAGATCTTCCTGTAAATGAGAGTATAAATATTTTGCAATCAGCACATGATCATACATACATAATGAAATGCCATCTACTTCATGATAAATGCACACGAATCTATTTCCTATTTTCGTAGTTAGGACTGACATGCTAAATAACAATACATGTGGAAGATAGTACGTTTGTTTCCATCATTTTATTAACTATACGGGGAAAAATTAAGAGTATAGAGCACCTATTTAAAAACATTTCACTAAAAAAGTAGATTTCTATCGCCAAAGAATTAGTTTCTTCAACAGATGTCCTACCACGGTCAGATGAACCTTTTTGAGTTATTATACCGAAACGATAGATTAAAAATAGAATGAGGCAACATAATCTATAAGAAGACGCGACACATCACAACAACTAAATTCCCTTGAATAATTCTATCGTAGTTATTTTACTAGACGACACAAAATGCTTTGGTCAGTCGCGGCTTCAAGTATACAAGTCTTGAAATGAAACAAGATCTCTCGATTGAGCTTTGATCTCCTTCACATAAACTCATAATCTTACGTAGTTTTTTTCAAATGGTAACATAACTCATCTGTGCAAACACATTTATTTCATAGATTACGACATGTGAATCGGAACTTTAAATAAAAAAATGCGCCCTTTCAAGATTCAAGCTCGTCAAAATGAAACACAATGTAATTAGTCAATCAATCAACAAATTTGATGAACAGTAACCCGCAAAACAACCATGCATTTTTAAAACACACAATTGGCTAATGGCTTTCATGACCAAGAATCAATCAAGATCTAAAACAGAAAAGTTGAAGGTGATTCATGTATACAAAATTTGGTACTGGATGCAATCTCCAGTAGCAAATCAGAGCAGAAAATCGAGGAAGAAGAGGGCGAAGAAGAAGAACGGGAGAAGAAGGAGAGAGAGAGAGAGTTTTGGAGAAATTTTTTGATTAATTCCCAAAAGAAAAAATACCAAGTGCTTAAATAGTCTTCCTAAAACTGTAAAGGTAGACAAACTAAAAGTACTGCTAGCACTACACGTGACGAAGGATTCCGATTACTAATCCAATGTGTGGATATTCGTAGAGACGAAGGCACAATTCTTCGTAATGATCAAACAAATTAAGGTACACAATTCTCTTCATTTATCATGTTATGAAAAGCTTCTCTGCAATCCGTGGAGGGCTTTGAGAAGAATTGATTCATTGTTATTTCGATGCGTTACCTGCATCAAAACCCTACAGTGGTATCAGATCCTGGTTGTAGCACATAACATGATTTTATGTGTTACCGTTTATCAGTTTTTCACTGTTTTTACACCTTTTAACAAAAGACTGAAGTTAAGCGTAATGATAAAAATCGAATATGATTCAATAGGGAATGATCGAATTTTATGTATCGTTTAAAATTTGTCGAATTTCATTCACATATGATGTGTTTTTTTGGTTTTGAAAAGCTAGGGTTATGGCACAATTGGGGGAAAATGGGGTTTTCTTATCAATTGGAAACAAGCACACAAGGAAGGAGGAAGTTTTTGGAAACAACCCCTAAGGTTCGACCAATGGGTTGGCCGCCCCCTTTCTTGCGCGCCAATCCAAGCCGTTGCTAGACCGGTTCGGCCAAGCCGCCGGTTGGATCGTGCGTGCTTGGGCCGACTGGTTCGGCTGGCTTGGGCGGTCCTCTAGGGTTCGGCCAACTCGTTTGGTAGATTCCTTAGACCGTTTTGACCCAAGAGAATCCAAATTCAACTAAAATTGACAATTGGATTTTAACCGTATTATGTGCTTTATTGCTTGATGGGTGGAGATGGCCTAGGTTGTTGATGTTTATTTTGTGGTTTGTGGTTTGGTTTGATTTTATTTTAATTAATGTAATTAATTTGTTTTACTGCCTGCATGTATCCTTCTCCTTCGCTTGTGAGTCTCTCTATTTAGTATAGGTGCTAGCTAGTATTAGATAGTTAGATGATATTTAAGACGTGGAGAAGAAGACCAAAGAATCACGGAATTACAAAGATGATGGAGGACTCGCAAGCCTAGGACACACGGCCAGGGTGGAGGCACATGGAGATGAGCTTGTCACTTTACGGATTATAGATATTTTCATTGACTTTAGAATATCTTAGTCTTAGGGGTCATATCCATTCCATGTTTATTTATTGTTTCTTTATTTATTGTCTTGTTATTTATTTTGGTGTATGATTGATGCATGCACAATGTAACAAGATAATAACAAGGAAGGTTGATCTTTTATTTAGGATTGCCCAATCCGAATAAGTAGATCATGTTGATGGGATCAACAAAATAATTAATAATGACAAGTAAACCCTCAAACGGTATATTGTGTTTTTAGCCTTCTCTAGCTTAAACACCCATCATGACCAAGGTCTATTAAAATTCGGTCTTCCAAAGTAAGGCGATTTATTTCATCATGGGGTGATGCGGCGACACAAGCAAGTAATGTGTGGTTGTTGAAGTAAGAGGTTGGACGCAACTAGTTTAGTTCAATAAGATTGATAAACTTAGAGGCAAGTGGTGTTATCTATGGGATGGATAAAGAATAAGGAGTTATTCACCTAATTGAACAAAGAGTTGCATGGAATGCAATCGGAATGTGTTCCTACATAAATAACTAATTCTTTGGTGACTTGCCAAAGCAAGCTCAAGAAGAAGTGAAATACAGATCTTGGACCCACTAGAGAGTATATGATATTTTCCGTAACAATGGTGAGGGCTATTCATCCGAGAAAACTAGTGGGAGCTATATTTAATAATCTAGCCATTATTAAAAGTAGTTAATTGTTCAAAATATTAACAATGCATATTTCTCATTTTGTAGAATTCCAATGGTACACAATCAAGAAGCAGCGACTTCATCCCTACGATCAGTCCTTGAGAAGGACAAGTTATTTGGAACAAATTTTCTTGACTGGTACAAAGACTTGAGAATTGTTCTCAAGCAAGAAAAGAAACTGTACATATTGGACAATCCTATTCCGGCACCACCAGTCGATAATGATGTTCTAGCTACTGTAGAGCACATCAAAAACATGTGGATGATTCTAATCATGTGACTTGTTTCATGCTTTGAACCATAAACTCTGAGCTTCAGAAGCAAGATGAGAACATTGAGGCGTACGTTATGATCGTACATTTGAGACAATTCTTCCAAGAGCAGACAAGGCATGAGCGGTATGAAGTATCTAAAGCACTTTTCAAGTGTAGTCTCGTCGAGGGGAACCCAGTGGGGCCTCACATAATCAGCATGATCGGGTACATGGAGAATCTCGAGAGGTTGGGCTTCCCATTCAGCCAGGAGTTGGCCACCGATCTCATACTGCAATCGTTGCAGGATAGTTATAGCCAGTTAATCATGAACTATAACATGAATGAGATCAATAAACCTCTGCCAGACCAGCTCAATATGTTAAGGACCGTTGAACAGAGCATTAACAAAGGAAAAGGCAAGTCCATAATGATGGTCAATAAAAGGAAGGGCAAGCGAGTTGCCTTTACCTCCAAATGAAAGAGGAAGAAAGTTCCAAAATCCAAGGAAGCTGTCTTGAATCCTGTTGGAGGCGTGACTAAGGGTGAATGCCACTACTTTAGTCTGCCTGGTCACAGGAAAAGGAACTGCTCCAAGTATTTGGAGGATAAATGACTTGGAATAGTGATTCCACCACCACCAGGTATTTTTGTTATAGATGTCAATTTATCTATCTCTTCATCTTGGGTGTTGGATACTGGATGTGGATCTCACATTTGTCTAAATGTGCAGGATCTAAAGACTAGTAGAAGATTGTCTAAATGGGAGATACACTTGCGCGTTCGGAATGGAGCAAGAGTTGCTCCATTAGCCGTAAGCGTTTATGAGCTCACTTTACCTTCTGGACTTATTTTAGAACTAGACAATTGCTATCATGTGCCTGCTATGAGCAGAAACATTATTTCTATTTCTTGTTTGGACGAGAAATGTTTTACTATTTCAATAAAGGATAAATGTTGCTCCATTTATTTTGATAGTATGCACTATTGTAGTGCCCTTTGTCTAATGGATTATATATCCTTGATCTAAATAATTCCGTCTATAACATAAATACCAAGAGGGTTAAAATTATTGATTTAAATCCTAATTATCTAGGACACTGTTGTTTAGACCATATAAACGAGAAACGCATCTCTAGACTCCATAAAGATGGATTCCTAGACTCATTTAATTACGAATCATATGAGACAAATGAATCTTGTTTATTAGGAAAAATGACAAAGTCCCCTTTCAATAAGAAAGGTGAGAGGACTAGTGAGTTATTGGCACTCATACATACTGATGTGTGTGGGCCGTTCCCCACGCTAGCCAAAGTTGGTTATCTTTATTTCATTACATTTACTGATGACTTCAGTAGATATGGACTTGTGTACCTTATGAAGGCCGAATTTGAATCCTTTGAATTGCTCAAAGAATTCAAGAATTAAGTAGAGAAGCAACTTGGTAAGAGTATCAAGGCTCTATGATCCGATTATGGAGGAGAATACTTGAATCAAGAGTTTGACGACTATCTTCTAGAGTGTGGGATCCTATCCCAACTCAGTCCACCCAGAACGCCACAGTGGAATGGCGTGTCCGAGAGGAGGAATCGCACCCTGTTGGACATGGTGCGATTTATGATATGTGAAACAGATATTCTCATATTGTTTTGGGGACATGCTCTATTGACTACAACTTTTACCATTTACCGTGTTCCATCCAAATCGATCATGAAGACAACATATGAGATATGGAATGGGATGCATCCCATAGTGTCGTTTATGAAGATTTTGGGTTGCGACGTCTATGTAAAGCGTTTACAAACAGACAAGCTCTGACGCAAGGAGGATAAGTGTAAGTTTGTGGGATATCAAAACGAAAGGATATTGTTTCTACAATCCAACCGTGAACAAAGTGGTTGTTGCTCGGACCGGTGTGTTTGTAGAAAGAGAGTTCGTCTCTAAAGAAGCCAGTGGGAGGACTATAGAACTTGAAGAAATTCAAGAACAACAAAGCACTGATCTTACGATGGAGCATGAGCAGGAACCACAAACTATTGTGGAGCAACTTGTTCAAGAAACACAATAACTCCGTAGGTCGAGGATGGTACGTCAGGAGCCAGAGTGGCATGGACTTCTCGTGACTGAGCCCGGTGACGTACTACTCATGGATGATGAGCCTACTACCTATGGAGAGTTCATGAAAGGGCAAGTCTCAATGAAGTGGCTTGAAGCCATGAGATCCAAAATGGAATCCATGTATACCAACAAAGTATGGATTTTGGTGGAACAACCCGAAGGGGCTCAGCTCATAGGGTGAAAGTGGATCTTCAAGAAGAAGACTGACATGGATGGAAATGTAGTTGGCTACAAGGGGGTATTGGTGGCAAAAGGGTACATGCAGATTCATGGTATTGACTATGATGAAACCTTCTTCCCAGTCGCAATGACCAAATCCATTCGAATCCTACTTGCTATTGCAACTTATCACGATTATGAGATTTGGCAGATGGATGTCAAAACAGTGTTTTTGTATGGAAACCTACTTAAGGATATGTACATGACACATCCAGAGGGTTTTGAGGATCCAGAGCATGCCAACAAAGTCTTTATGTTGCAACGATCCATTTATGGATTGAAGCAAGCTTCTAGGAGTTAGAATCGACGTTGTGATGATGTCGTCAAAGAGTTTGAATTCATCAAGAACGAAGATGAACCTTCTGTTTGTAGGGTTTTGATTCATGGATCGCGCAAACGGAAGCATAATCAATCAAACAACCATGCAAAACCCTCCAAGGATCACAAGTCTAGATGCATAACGATAGTAAAGGCAAGAAATCATAAACACACCTTTGGGTTCTCCTTGATGACTTCAAACGCGAATAGTGTCACGTTCTCTATAGTTGATCCACGCCTAGAGTTGTTCCTAGATCTCCAATCTCCTTGGTGCTAGCCCGGATTGAAAGGAGGGTGAAGAAATCACGCAAAACGAGGCACCAAAAGGGGCTCGGCCCTTTGTGGCGTCGGGGACAAGGGGCGGCGGCAAAGGGGGCGGCGTCCCTCTTTGTGGCTTGCTCTCTCTCTCCTTTGTTCTCTCCTACTCTTATTATGTTCTTTCTAGAGCATAAAGTGTGTAGGGAAGGAAGGAGGAGGGTCCTTTATATAGTCCAACAACTCCTTGTTAACTACCTAAAGGACTTATTCTAGTCCTACTAGAATTCAATTTAGTCCCTTCCTTGCAAATTAGTCCCTACTAAGTTTGCAAGGGTTTGCAAAGTGATCCTTCCAATTAATTAATCCAATTAATTAATTCCACAATCTAGTACAACTCTATATAGCGTGTGACCCCATAGGTTCTATCTAGTTGGTAGCAACTCTTTGCTAATATGGAGCGGTTTCTAGCAAAACATCCATTCTAGCCAACTAATAGAATAGTCATCTAGACAACCTTGTACAAGTAATTGTCTCATCCCTTTGCCTCCATATCCGGATTGGACACGAGACATACAAGTCACACTCGTATATCCAATCCCTAGTTTCTCGATCCATGGAATAGCCTTATTCGTGCAAATAACATCAATATCTCATATATTGATTTATTTGAGTCTGGCCAGACATTCTATAAGCACTATCCTCGAGTGGCCTTGGATATTTGCTCCCGTTATGTGGGAGGGGAAAATCCTATCTACGTCCACTACGATCTCTAAGCTTGCTTCTCATTGTATCCAGTACACGCCTTTATAACTACCCAGTTACGGTGTAGCGTTTAACGCTACCAAGATCACAATGATCCACAACTAGAATATCTAGTGACTTCAAGTCTAAGGATGACAATACCATTGTACCCGAGAAGCACTTGTGACTCAACATAACGTGTATGTAGCCTTCTCGGTGATGGGTCAATCAAGTGCAACATTCCGTAATGCACACCTATGTGTTGGATCGTGATATCTCCATATCAATCCAACCCCATACTAGTCTATAGATGATTGTCCCATTTAATCATTATACTTGACTAGGGATATTTAAGATAAACAACACGATTGTAAATCTAAGGACTTCATTATATTAAATATCCAATAAATAATAAATGAATTTCTAGCCAATTACAAATTCATACTAAACTAGATTGCCTCTAGGGCATCTATTCCAACAGTCTCCCACTTGCACTAGAGCCAATCTGGCGCATCTCGTATGCCCATACTCCTAGTGTGCCCTTCATGCTTCCGCTGTGTGAGAGGCTTCGTAAGCGGGTCTGACAGATTATCATCTGTAGGAATCTTGCATATCCGAACGTCTCCTCTGTCGATAATATCTCGAATCAGATGAAACTTCCTGAGCACGTGCTTGGACTTCTGGTGCGATCTTGGTTCCTTTGATTGCGCGATCGCCCCAGTGTTGTCACAGAACAACTCCACTGGATCCGCAATGCTAGGGACCACACCAAGCTCAGAAACAAACTTTCTGATCCAAACAGCCTCCTTTGCTGCGCCATTTGCAGCAATGTACTCAGCCTCTGTTGTAGAATCAGCTACCGTCTCTTGCTTGGAACTCTTCCAGCTCACCGCTGCTCCATTCAGGCAAAACACATATCCCGACTGTGATCTAAAGTCATCTCTATCGGTTTGGAAGCTTGCATCAGTGTAACCCCTTACACGCAACTCTTCCACACCGCCAAACATCAAGAAAGCATCCTTAGTTCTTCTCAAGTACTTTAGGATGTTCTTGACAGCAATCCAGTGACTCTCACCCGGATTGGATTGGTATCTGCTTGTCATACTCAAGGCATATGACACATCTGGTCTAGTACATAACATGGCGTACATGATGGATCCTATGGCCGAGGCATAGGGAATCCTACTCATGCGTTCCTTCTCAATCTCATTGGAAGGACAACCACTCTTCGAAAGAGTGATTCCATGTGACATGGGCAAGAATCCCTTCTTGGAATCTTGCATGTTGAACCGTTTCAACACCTTGTCAATATGTACTTTGACTTAGGCCTAGCAACCTCTTAGATCTATCTCTATAGATCTTTATACCGAGTATATAGGCTGCTTCCCCTAAGTCCTTTATTGAGAAACACTTTCCTAGCCAATCTTTCACAGATTGCAGCATGGGAATGTCGTTTCCAATGAGTAGTATGTCATCCACATACAAGACCAGAAAAGCTACAGAGCTCCCACTAACCTTCTTGTAGACACAAGACTCATCTTCGTTTCTGATGAAGCCAAACTCTTTGACCACTTCATCAAAACGTCGATTCCAACTCCTAGAAGCTTGCTTCAATCCATAAATGGATCGTTGCAGCTTACAGACTTTGTTGGCTTGCTTTGGATCTTCAAAACCCTCCGGCTGTATCATATACACGTCCTCGAGGAGATTCCCATAAAGGAATGCTGTTTTGACATCCATCTGCCAAATCTCATAGTCGTAGTATGCTGCAATCGCAAGTAGGATTCGGATGGATTTGGTCATAGCGACTGGTGAAAAGGTTTCATCATAGTCAATACCATGAATCTGTCTGAATCCTTTAGCCACCAATCGGCCCTTATAGGTAATCACATTACCATCCATGTCGATCTTCTTCTTGAAGACCCACTTGCACCCTATGGGTCGCGCCCCATCAGGTGGTTCCACCAAAGTCCATACTTTGTTGGTATACATGGATTCCATCTCGGATCTCATGGCCTCAAGCCACTTCTGCGAGTCTGGGCCATTCATGGCCTCCTCATAGGTAGTAGGCTCATCGTCTATGAGCATCGTGTCACCGGAATCAGTTACGAGAAGTCCGTACCTCTCGGGTTCCTGGCGCACTCTACTAGATCTACGAAGCTCTTGTGTTACTTGAACAGGTGGATCCACAACTGCTTGTGATTCCTGTTCATGTTCCATAATCGGTTCTGTGATTTGTGGTTCTTGAACTTCTTCAAGTTCTACATTCCTCCCACTTGCTTCTTTAGAGACAAAATCTCTTTCTAGAAACACGCCGGTCCGAGCAACAAACACTTTGTTCTCGGTTGGATTGTAGAAATAGTATCCCTTAGTTTCCTTAGGGTACCCCACAAATTTACACTTATCCGATTTAGGCCCTAGCTTGTCTGATTGTAAACGTTTTACATAGACATCGCAGCCCCAAATCCTCATGAACGACAGTGTGGGACGCCTCCCACTCCACATCTCATATGGTGTCTTCATGACTGATTTAGATGGAACACGGTTAATGGTAAAAGCTGCACTTAATAGAGCGTAGCCCCAAAATGATAATGGAAGATCGGTTTGACACATCATAGACCGAACCATATCCAATAGGGTTCGATTCCTCCTCTCGGACACGCCATTCCATTGTGGCGTTCCGGGTGGAGTGAGTTGGGACACGATCCCACACTCTCTAAGATAGTCGTCAAACTCTTGGCTCAAGTATTCTCCTCCACGATCCGATCGTAAAGCCTTGATACTTTTGCCAAGTTGCTTCTCTACTTCATTCTTGAATTCTTTGAACACTTCAAAGGATTCGGATTTTGCCCTCATAAGGTACACAAATCCATATCTACTGTAATCATCAGTAAATGTAATGAAGTAGACATAACCACCCCTGGCAGGCGTGGCAAATGGCCCACACACATCGGTATGTATGAGTGCCAATTGCTCACTAGTCCTCTCACCTTTCTTATTGAAAGGGGACTTTGTCATTTTTCCCAATAAACAAGCCTCACATGTCTCATATGATTCAAAATCAAATGAGTCTAGTAATCCATCCTTATGGAGTCTAGATACACGTTTCTCATTTATGTGGCCTAAACGACAGTGCCATAAATAAGCAGGATTTAAATTATTTATTTTAATCCGCTTGGTATTAATGTTGTAGACAGGATTACTTAGATCAAGGACATAAAGTCCATTAAATAATTGCGCACTAAAATAGTGAATATTATTCAAATAAAAGGAACAACAATTGTTCTTTATTGAAATAATAAAACCTTCCTTGTCCAAACAAGAAATAGAAATAATGTTTCTGCTCATAGCAGGCACAAAATAGCAATTATTTAATTCTAAAACTAATCCTGAAGGCAGAGATAGCTCGCAAACGCCTATGGCCAACGCAGCAACCTTTGCTCCATTCCCAACGCGCAGATCTACCTCCCCTTTAGCCAATCTTTTACTTCTCTTTAGATCCTGCATATTTCGACAAATATGAGATCCACATCCAGTATCTAATACCCATGATGTAGAGACAGTTAAATTGACATCTACAACAAAAATACCTGGTGGTGGTGGAATCACTATTCCAAGCCGCTTGTCCTCCAGATATTTTGGGCAGTTCCTCCTCCAGTGTCCAGGTTGACTACAGTAGTGACATTCACCCTTAGTCACGACCTTGGCAATCCCACCAACAGGCTTAAGGGCTTGTTCCTTGGACTTAGCAACTGACTTGCCTTTGCCCTTGGAGGAAGAGGCAAACTTTTTACCCTTTCCTTTATGCACCATCATAATGGCGTTGCCCTTACCCTTGTTGATGCTCTGTTCAGCCGTCCTCAACATGTTGAGCAAATCTGGCAGTGGTTTAACGATCTCGTTCATGTTATAGTTCATAATGAACTGTCCATAACTCTCGGGCAACGATTGCGATACGAGATCGGTTGCCAACTCTTGGCCGACCGGGAACCCAAGCCGGGCGAGATTCTCCAAGTACCCGATCATTCAGAGTACATGGGGTCCCACCGGGTTCCCTTCTGCCATATGACATTTGAACAGTGCCTTTGAGACCTCATACCTCTCTACCCTCGCCTGCTCTTGGAAGAGTTGCTTTAGATGTTCGATCATATCGACAGCATTCATGTTCTCATGTTGCTTCTGAAGCTCAGAGGTCATGGTGCAAAGCATTAGGCAGGCCGCATCATTAGCGTCATCAACACGCTTTTGATACGCCTTTAAGGCAGCAGGTGTCTGATTCTCTGGACCTTCTGGAACTTGCTCCTCTATTGCGTACAGCTTTTTCTCTTGCTTGAGAACAATTCTCAAGTTTCTGTACCAATCGAGAAAGTTGGTTCCTGAGAGCTTGTCCTTCTCAAGGACAGATCGTAGGGAATGTTGTGAACTCGATGAGTTGTTTGCCATTTGGAATTCTACAAAAGGAAAATACGCAAGTTTTAGTATTTGTGAATTTTTGACTATATTTAATAATGGCTAGTTTATTAAATATAGCTCCCACTATTTTACTACGGATTAATAACCCTCAAGATATTAATGCGGAAAATATCCTTATATTTTCTAGTGGGCCAAGATCCATCTTTTTCATCTTCTTATGAGCTTGCTTTGGCAAGTCACCCATAATTCAATTACTTCTTAGGTAGGAACAATTCCAATTGCATCCCATATGCAACTCTTGGTTCAATCGGGCAAATAACTCCTTATTTATCCATCCATATGGATAATCCCAATTGATTGCCTCTAGGTTTCTTAATCAAATTAATAGCCTAGTTGTGCTCAACCTCTTATCTAAACAATTGCACATTGTTACGTGCCATCGCATTCCATCATTATGAACCAAGTCGCCATGCTTTGGCACGCACGAACTCGATAAATAATGATGATAATGAGTGTTTAAATAACGAGAAGGCAAGAACACAATATTTAAAATTTGAGGGATTTTTCTTCAATTTTAATTATTTTGTTGATCAATATCAACTAATCTATCTATTTGAGTTTGGGCACAACTCCAAATAATAGATCCGGGTTGTCTAATTATCTTATTATCCTAATTGCATGCATCATCCATACACCAACCACACAAATAATAAGACAATAAATAAACAACCACAAAACAGAAATTAAACGTGATGTGGATATGGCCTTTTCTAGACTAAGATAATTCCAAGCCAATGGAATTATCTATGAACCCTAAACAAACACATCTCCATGCGTCTTGATCTTTTGGTCCATCCTTCATAGTCATGTGGAATGCTCCATGCTCCATGCTCCATCTTTTGTGGCTCCTTTGGCTTTGGGCTTCTTTTCTCCAATCTTGGCTAACAATCTACTTTATCTAGCACTAGCTAATATCTATACTAAATAAAATAAATCTCACAAGTTGAGAAAAAAAATGGCACGCAGGCCATAAAACCCTAATTAATTATTACAATTAATTGATCAGCTCGCAGGCCGTAAAACCAAACCACAAAATTAAACATCCACATCAAACCACATCCTAAGGCCATATCCAATCACCATGCGATTTGCACATAAACAGTTAAAATCCAATTTTAACGCGCTTGGTCAATTTTAATTGATTTTAGGATTTCTAGGGTTAAAACGGTCCATGGGCCCAACAATCCAATTGCCCGGGCCCAAAATAAGTGAACCATAAAGCCCTAGGGCCGGCCCGGCCCAAAACCCGCAAGCTAGGCCCGCGGGTTAGGGCCGCCCGCCCCCTTAGGGCGCCAAGCTTGGGCGGCAAGCAAGGGGGGCGGCTCCCTAGGGGCCGAACCTTCCTTGTGGAGGTTGTTTCCAAAACAACCTCCTTGCTTGGAGCCCAAGTTTGGTTGTTTCCTTGTTGTGGGAGAACTCCTTCTTCCCCAAGGATGCCCAAACCCTAGATCTAAGATCCTAAAAAAACTCACCAATTCATGCATCCAATGCAATAATTGGGTCTTGTTATGATTAATTCTTTGACAAATTGCATCCAATGCTTGATTTGTCTTGTTTTACGCGATAAACAACAAATTAAGGTGTAAAACAACAAGAATGTAACACATAAACTACGTTTATGCTCTATGACCTGTGGCTCTGATACCACTGTAGGGTTTTGATTCATGGATCGCGCAAACGGAAGCATAATCAATCAAACAACCATGCAAAACCCTCCAAGGATCACAAGTCTAGATGCATAACGATAGTAAATGCAAGAAATCATAAACACACCTTTGGGTTCTCCTTGATGACTTCAAACGCGAATAGTGTCACGTTCTCTATAGTTGATCCACGCCTAGAGTTGTTCCTAGATCTCCAATCTCCTTGGTGCTAGCCCGGATTGAAAGGAGGGTGAAGAAATCACGCAAAACGAGGCACCAAAAGGGGCTCGGCCCTTTGTGGCGTCGGGGACAAGGGGCGGCGGCAAAGGGGGCGGCGTCCCTCTTTGTGGCTTGCTCTCTCTCTCCTTTGTTCTCTCCTACTCTTATTATGTTCTTTCTAGAGCATAAAGTGTGTAGGGAAGGAAGGAGGAGGGTCCTTTATATAGTCCAACAACTCCTTGTTAACTACCTAAAGGACTTATTCTAGTCCTACTAGAATTCAATTTAGTCCCTTCCTTGCAAATTAGTCCCTACTAAGTTTGCAAGGGTTTGCAAAGTGATCCTTCCAATTAATTAATCCAATTAATTAATTCCACAATCTAGTACAACTCTATATAGCGTGTGACCCCATAGGTTCTATCTAGTTGGTAGCAACTCTTTGCTAATATGGAGCGGTTTCTAGCAAAACATCCATTCTAGCCAACTAATAGAATAGTCATCTAGACAACCTTGTACAAGTAATTGTCTCATCCCTTTGCCTCCATATCCGGATTGGACACGAGACATACAAGTCACACTCGTATATCCAATCCCTAGTTTCTCGATCCATGGAATAGCCTTATTCGTGCAAATAACATCAATATCTCATATATTGATTTATTTGAGTCTGGCCAGACATTCTATAAGCACTATCCTCGAGTGGCCTTGGATATTTGCTCCCGTTATGTGGGAGGGGCAAATCCTATCTACGTCCACTACGATCTCTAAGCTTGCTTCTCATTGTATCCAGTACACGCCTTTATAACTACCCAGTTACGGTGTAGCGTTTAACGCTACCAAGATCACAATGATCCACAACTAGAATATCTAGTGACTTCAAGTCTAAGGATGACAATACCATTGTACCCGAGAAGCACTTGTGACTCAACATAACGTGTATGTAGCCTTCTCGGTGATGGGTCAATCCAGTGCAACATTCCGTAATGCACACCTATGTGTTGGATCGTGATATCTCCATATCAATCCAACCCCATACTAGTCTATAGATGATTGTCCCATTTAATCATTATACTTGACTAGGGATATTTAAGATAAACAACACGATTGTAAATCTAAGGACTTCATTATATTAAATATCCAATAAATAATAAATGAATTTCTAGCCAATTACAAATTCATACTAAACTAGATTGCCTCTAGGGCATCTATTCCAACACTGTTTACAAGGTTAGTGGGTGTTCTGTTGTGTTTTTGGTTTTGTATGTGGATGACATACTACTCATTGGAAACGACATTCCTACCTTGTAATGTGTTAAAGATTGGCTAGGAAAGAGTTTTGCAATGAAGGATTTAGGGGATGCAGCTTATATACTTGGTATCAAGATCTATAGAGATAGATCTAGGAAGCTACTCGGCCTAAGACAAAGTACATATGTAGATAAGGAGTTGAAAATGCAAGAATCAAAGAAAGGATTCTTACCCATGTCACATAGAGTCACCCTTTGGAAGGCTGACTGTACCTCCAATCACATTGAGAAGGACCGCATGAGTAGGGTTCCCTATGTGTCGGCCGTAAGATCCATCATGTACGCAGTGTTGTATACTAGACCAGATGTGTCATACGCATTGAGTATGACAAGCTGATATTAGTACAATCCGGGTAAGAGTCACTGGATTGTTGTCAAGAACATCCTTAAGTACTTGAGAAGAACAAATGATGCGTTCTTAATATTTAGAGGTGAGGAAGAACTCATTGTAATTGGTTAAACTGATGCGAGCTTCCAAACAGACAAGGATGACTACAAATCACAGTCGGGCTATGTGTTGTTCCTGCATGGAGGAGCTATGAGCTGGAAGAGTTCCAAGCAATAGACAGTTGTTGATTCTACAACTGAAGTTGAGTAGATTGATGCAGTACGCGCAAAAAAGGATTTGTTTGGATAAAGAAGTTTATCATGAGCTTGGTGTGGTTCCTAGCATGGGGATCCCATTGCGTTGTATTGTGACAACACTGGGGAAATCGCACAAGCCAAGAACCAAGGTCACACCAAAGTCCAAGCATGTACTTAGGATATTCCATCTCATTCAAAAAGTTATCGATCGAGGAGATGTGAAGATATGCAAGATTCCAACAGATGATAATCTTTCAGATTTACTCACAAAGCCGCTCGTTCAGTGAAAGCCTGAAGGGCACACTAGATCTATAGGCATACGAGATGCACCAGATTGGCTCTAGTGCAAGTGGGAGACTGTTGGGTTAAATGCCCTAGAGGCAATCTAGATTGTATGGACATTATTTTGGCTAGACTATAAATTTATTATTTATGGAGATATTTAATGTAATGAAGTCCTTATATTAAAATTTGTTGTTTATCTTAAATATCTCTAGTCCATTATATTGATTAACATGATAGTCACTATAGACTAGTATGTGGGTAGATTGATATAAAGATATCAAGTCTAACACATGGGTATGCATCAGCGTAATAACATACTGGATTGACCCACGACGAGAAGACTGCATTAGATTATGTCAAAGTCACAAGTGCTTCTCGTAGTGCTAATGGTATTGTAATCCTTAGACTTGAAGTCACAAGATACTCTAGTTGTGAAATATCATGGTTTAAGGTTATCGAACGTTGCGCCTTAACGGGGTAACTATAAAGACAATAATTGGGCATGATATGAAGCAAACTGATACATGGTAGTGATATAGAGAGGATTTGTACCGCCCACATAATGGGAGAAATATCCACGGGCCACTCGAGGGATGGTGCTTATAGAATGTCTGGAAAGACTCAGATAAATCAATATGGGATATTGATGCTATCTGCATGGATAAGCATATTTACAGGATCGAGAAACTATGGATTGGATATACGAGTGTGACAAGTATGTCTCGTGTCCAATCCGGATATGGAGACAAAGGGATAATACAATACGGTAACATTAGGCACAAGGTTTGCGGATCACTAACTATTTCTAATAGATGTGTTGCTAGACACCGCTCTATGTTAGTAATAGTTACTACCAACTAAGTAGAAACCTATGGGGTCACACACCATATGAATTAAACTGGATATGGGCATAATTAGTAGGACTAATTAATCAAAAGGATCTAAACGCAACCACAAGCAAAGTTAGTAGGATTAATTTGTAAGGTGGACTAATCCATGTATGGACATGATTAGTATTGGGGCCAATATGTAGTTAATAATAAGTTGTTAACTATATAAGGAATCCTAGATTATTATTTCTACAACACAAGTCATTAGTGTGAGAACATAAAGAAGCAAGGAGAGAGACAAAGAAAGAGGCCGAGCCTCTCACCCGTCCGTCCCCTTGCACCGTCGGCCTCCCTTAGGCGCGGTGTTTTGCTCCGTTTTGCGTGATCTCTTCCCTCCTTCTTCCGTTGCTAGCACTACATGTGGAGAAGGATTCTAGATACTAATCCAAGGTGTGGATACTCGTAGAGACGAAGACACAATTCTTTTTAGTGATCACACAAACTAAGGTACACAATTCTCTTCCTTTATCATGTTATGAAAAGCTTGCCTGCGATCCGTGGAGGGCTTTTAGCAGAATTGATTTATTTTTATTCCGCTTCGTTACCTGCATCACAACCCTACATGTATGAATCGTGGTCAACATATACAATAGCTAAAAAAAAAAAGCATGCATAACTAACACAATTACCATAGCAATGAAAAGGAAGGTGGTGATCGAGTATGTCTGCTTACTGGTGCACTTGTTCATTTTCATAAAATTGACAAAAGACTGGAAGCGTTTTGTACCCCAATCGTAGGCGTTACATAAGTCATGGTTGTTGCACTCCTTTATCCCTGACGCGTGCATATTATCATGACTCGAGGTGTTGTACACCAACCTACCAAATATTAGAGCAACTAGCATCTTCACAAATCTTTCCAAGAGGGTCGGGTTCATCAGGTTATCACCATCGAAGGAGTATGGGTGATCCTCATAAATATTTTCAAGATGTGCCTCCAATTTAAGAGAACACACGCTCAACATGTATGCGCTGCTCACATCGTCGTAGACAGTCTGAATGAGGCCTAAATCTTTCATCAGCTCGTCGATCTGTGCATTGCTACATAACATATGGATGTTTAGTCCTCTACATAGCACAAACACTTGGAGGGAGAACCGATTTGGCATGCCCCCAAAGTTGAATCATAAATCTGTGTCAAGCAGGTTAGTGTTAACCAGACGCTGAATCAATCGGTCAAGAAGCGTCTTTATGAACATTTGTTCATAGCGATATCTTGATAGCCACGCCAAGTTAGGGAGCCTCTCTTCCAGAATTTATTGACGTTTAGGCGTCTAACAAGCCTTGGCATCAATTCCCATGAGCTCTGGCGCGAGCGAATGTCACTTAATACCTCCTCAGCTCGGTCTGGTTAGCAGAAACTGGGACGTTACCTACTTGCGTCGTGGGGATGAAAACCTGTCAAATAAAAAAAATAAGTTGTCAATTATGAGCACAAAAGTATCTTTCACAATAAAAATTTCACAAAATACATGAATAGGGTGCACATCATATGTTATGTAAGATCTTGCTGCAAGCCCCAGCTTTTGAGCTGAGTTCACAATTCGAGGGAGCAGTTTGGGCACATATGATTTGAATAGTTTTCCCCAAGTGCGCCCCTAAGATTGGAACTCAGCTGAAAATCCAGGGCTTGCAGCATTGGCGCACATGTCATATGTTTTGCGCCCCTATTCCAGTACTTAGTGGAATTCACTAAGTATTGCAACAAAATAATCTTGAAACAAAATTTTCACTAAGTACGAGAATAGGGGCACATTTTCAGTTGAGTTCACAATATGGGACTTGCAGTGGGGCGCACAGGATTTCACATGGGATCGCATCGTGGGGGAGCACATGATTTTACCTATGCGCCCCACTACGCGCCGCTGATTTTGGACTCATCTGAAAATATAAGGCTAGCAGCAGGGGCGCACAACACATATACTGCGTGCCCCAACAGCGCCCCAACCACAATTGGGGTTTATAAGTTGGGGGTTGCAGTAGGGGCGTAAATGTCATGTCTTGCACGACCCTACTGCACGCCCAAACTTGAAAACCACATATTGAGTTGTGGCTTGCATTGGGAACTCACCACACCCCTTAAGATTCATCAACTTCACTAAGAGAAATAATACACAATTTAGACATGGACTCTACTCAAAATAACATCACAAAAGTATGAATTTCTAACCCTAAAACATGATTTTGAAGAAAAACTTTATAAAAATCAAAAGTTTATTACCTCTTGTTCTTGAGTGGCTTGGATCTGAGTGACACGAATTCTTACGTGTTACTGCAAGTGCACGGTTCAAGGAATATATGGATTGTATTTCAACCCTGAGTTACGGATCCCACTAGGACATGGTTACTGAATAATCAGAAACTGGGTCTAAAGAGTAAAAACGTAAAAAGTAGAAGGAGGGATATTTTGTGATTAAGAGCTACTGACTAAATAACATTAAATAAATAATAAAAACGACTATTTTTTTGTGAATTTTATGAAAATGTATTTTGGTTGCAAAAACTAGGGTTTTGGGTAACTAGGTTTCCGGGATCCCCTAGGGTTCATCACTTTTCCAGATTCGTGTGAAAACACGCAGTTGGTTCTACTTATGCCACATAATTAGTTGTTTAATCTCCTCTCGGTCTCATACACGCTGTCACGATTCTGTAGATTTTCGGGTCCTCTCGCTCCACCTAGATCTGCATTCTTGTTCTAATTCTTCTAAGGTCCTAAGATCTCCTTTCGGTCTAACCCAATTCCTACAATAGTCAATCTATGCGCTCAGGCTACTCCTAACACACTTCGCTTCTCGGTCCATGATGTAATACGAGAATAAAATCTGTCTGTTTCTTCCTAACCTAATCTGGTCACTCTCGCGCACTAGGTCAGATCTATAATTGTCCTTGTTCGGTAATCCGTTCATACATGAAAATAAGCATCAATGATAGAAATCTACGTAAAACATAAAACTGTTTTAAGATCCGAAGATTATGAATCCATGTCGAAATTTAAAAAAACTAAATTAGAACCCTACGTTCACTGAGAACCTAAGTAAAATATTTAGCTGACAAAAATAACATAGAGAAGAAGAGAGAATAAAACAGGTGACCAAAATCAAGCGATTCCTGGGACTTCTCAGATGCTCTGAACTTCTGCTCTGGTACTCCGGTCCTGATTCTGAATGTCGATATTTTTCTGTGCTAGGGAGGCCTCTTATTTATACTGGCACAGTTTCCAAATTTAACGCCTGAAATCACCATTCTTCCCCTGTCAGAACCGCCTCAGGAAGATTCTGGATATATTGACCTGCGTTTGAACGCAGCAAGGCTGCGTCTGAGCGCACACGCTGACCGTTGACTTTTAACTTTGGCTTCCGTAAACTTTTCTTCCTTGCTTTCGAACACAGAGGGGCTGCGTTTGAACGCAACCTACGTTTGAACGCAGCTTCCTCTGCTCTTCTGAGTTGCCCTGCCTGTTTGACTTTTTATGCACGTTGACCTCCTGCTTCTGAACGCAAGGTCTGCGTTTGAACGCAGACAGCCTCGGTGCCTTATTTTTCCTCTTCTCTATCTGTCTATGGATGTCTGCTTTTGAACGGAGGTCAGCTGCGCAGTTTATGACTTGGATATTTTTCTGTCTTATTTCTTGCGTTTGAACATTTGGTCTTGCCTTCACCAATTTTCGCCCTTTTTCAGCCTCCGTGACCCAGTTTTTGCGTTTGGTCACCAATCCTGCGTTCAGACGGAAGTTTTTTTGGACTCCGAGGCTTGCGTCGGGCTTAGGGGTTGCGTCAGAACGCAGCCCTTCTGCGCCTGAACGCAGCTCATGAACAACTCCAACTTTGAAAGGTCATGACTTCTTCGTCCGATCTCCGATTTAGCTCTGTGACATACCGTTGCAAAGCTCGTGACGTCTTCTTTCATTTCCACTAATCTCACTCCAAAATGCCTTGTGTAACTCCAGATATGATCAAAATATTGAAGAATGGTCATTCTAGGTTCTCCAACTTTGCATCTTTGTACTCCGCTTTAGCTCCCGTAGCTTTCGAAGTTCATTTCAATGCCTAAATCAGATGCTAAGTATCCGTTCCTGTCAAGAAAAGACGAACAACCATACCAAGCGGTTATATTTGCCAAAAACGTCATATTATGCATGAAAACGCCTGGATTTCACAATTAAGCTCAAACTCATCTTTTTTATTGTATGGAGGCTTTGCTGACTAAAATGTGCTCAATCTTATGAATAAACGGCTTAGTGTATTATAATTTAAGCTCACGCATAACTCATAAATGAGAGTTATCACGGAGCAAGAGATGAAGTCACTACTTCAGCTGGGGATGGTGCCGGAGCCGATGAAGACATCATATCTGAAGAAGACAACGGGGCCGGAGGGTGGGTAATGTTTAGTTCTTTGACAACTCTGTTGATTTCATCTGAGGGATATCGTGCCATTGTTGGTGTTTTGTGAGCTGCGCGTCAGAAAGAGAGTGAAAAGGTGGGTGGGTTAGGTTGTCGGAGGTATCGGGTTTCTTTGTCGTGGGAGGCGTAGGAGAATATGGAGGATTCAAAGAAGGACAAGATGAAGAAACCGTTTGTGAGGAATAAGAAAATAAAATAATATTGATGCTCTCTTTTTAGATCCCGAGAGAAATAGAGGAGAGAGAAAAAGTTTACTTTTTTGAATTTTAATGATTTGTTTATGATTCGGTTTTAATTAGTTTAATTAGGTTACAATTTGTGTTCCCAAAATGGAGGTCAAAGTGATAGCCAAAATGTCCATGGGCACTTCCCACCAACAAAGCGAGAGAAGTGCTTTTCCCCAAATCATTACGGAGAAAAGAATCGCTTAACATATCCTGAATGGCTTTGCCCCAAGGATTCTGAGTTAGACCCGACAAATAGGAGGATCTCTTAAAACGTTATCTCTTCTTCTGGTGAAAAAACATATCTCTTGGTTCTGGTGAATAGAACATCGATTATGACTTTAGCTCTTTATGGGTCCCTGTTCTTCCTCTTCTCGGCTTTGCCATGGCATCGGAGCTCAGTCTTGATCTTTTTCGATGACCCCAAACTAGTGAGAAAACTACATAATACAACTCTGGTAGGGAAGTTATATTACCATAAAGAATCCGCGAAAGAGTTGGATATGTTTGCCGAAGGCAACTTCATGTGTATGGATGAACGCCATGCCCAGAATCTGATAAACAATATCGCAAAAACAATCTATGAGGTCCAACGTTCTTATATCAGGAAGACTCAATGGAATCCGGTTAGCGACACAAAACAAGCAGATGGCTATGTTGACCACAACATTTAAAACTCAGAATCCGGTGGCACAAGTGAAAACTATGGGTCAGCAGATTGCAGATGAGAACCCGTGCTACAATTGCGGAATTGTACCAAAATCATAGGACCTCCTTCGCAACAACAATGGGGAGAACACTTATAAGCAAAACAACCGCAATCATCCTAATTTCAGATGGGACAACCCTAACAATGGAGTGTATGCACCCGGTCATCAACAATCCTCTGTAACAGGCACAGAGACAGGCCTCACCACAGCAGCAACATGTACAACATATTTCTAATATCGTCAGTGTGTTGACAAAAATGAATGAGAAGCTTAATCAGATGGAGAGTGAATTGTTTGTTACAAAACCAATTGTGCGTACGCATGAGAGACAGATTGGCCAGATTGTCAATCAGAACAATAAGAGGCCACCATGAATTCTCCCCTCAGGTACAATTCCTCCTAATGAATTAGCGCAAGCTATAACTACTCATAGTGGCATTACGACTCATGATCATACATATCCTAGCCATGTGAGTGCTGTGGCGACTAAGTCAACTAGGAAGGAATTGAGTGAAACAATTCCCGTGCCTACCGTGACTCCCCAATCAATGGAAACATTAATAAATTCAGATGAGAAGGAAAATCCCAAGAAGGAGTACGCCATGCGTGTAACATACCCGCAGATATTGAAGGGCAAGGAAGATACCAAACATTTTAAGAAGTCTGTTGACTTAATGTTCCTTTTGCGGAAGCTATCTCACAAATGCTCAAGCATGAAAAATTTCTCAAGAATCTCTTATCTAATAGGAGGCGCATGGATGAATTTGAAACTGTGACCTTAAATCAAGAGTGTAACGTCATTGTGCAAAAATCGCTACCAAAGAAGATGAAGGATCCTGGAGGTTTCATCATTCCTGTGGCATTAAGTGATGCATTCCACGGGCAAGCACTGTGTGATTTAGGCACAAGCATAAATTTGATACCCACATCCGTTTTTGAGCAACTCTGTGTGGGGTAGCGAAATCCGACGATGATGTGCTTACAGATGGCTGAGCAGACCATTAAGCGTCCGTGGGAAGTTATTGAAAATATGCGTGTTAGAGTCGATGGAATCATTTGTACTACAGACTTTGTGGTTCTTGACATGTAGGCCAATATTGATGTGTTGGAATATGCTACGGAGGCAATATATTTATCGTGATATTTATATGGACTTATTATTCATTGTGTTGTCGATATGGAGATATGTTAACACAAATGAAGTCCTTAGGATATAAATGTTGTATTCTTAAATATCCCTATTTGAGTACTACAGTTAATTAGGAGGGCTGTATTGCATCGAGACTAGTATGTGGGTAGATTGATATGGGGATATCAAGTCTATCACATGGGTACGCATTAGGAGTAATGGCGTATTGGATGACCCACCGTGAGAAGGCTACATGGGAGTTATGTGAATGTCACAAGTTCTTCTCATTGTGACAATGGTGGTGTGATCCTTCGACTTGAAGTCACTACATTCACTAGATGTGATTTATCTTGTTTTGATGTTGTCAAACATCACACCATAACATGGTAATTATAAAAGCGATAATTGGCCATGCTATGAAACACGCTGAGAGGTATGAGTGATGTAGATGGGATATGTCCATCCTAGATAACGCGAGTAAATATTCGAGGACACTCGATGAGTGAGACTTTGGGAAATGCATGGCTATGCTCAAATAAATCAATATGAGATATTGATGTTATTTGTTTATCTAAGTTTACTCACATATGGAGAAACTATAGATTGGATATAATAGTGTGACAATCAATGTCTTGTGTCTAATCTGGATAGATGAGACAAAGGGATTATACAACACTATAACAATGGTCACAAAGGTTAGTCAGATCACTGAAATTTCTATTACTTAGGTAGCATTAATGTATTGCTAGATGCTGCTGAATGTTTGTAATTATTATTACTGTCAACATAATTAGAAACCTACAGGGTCACACATAAGAATAAATCAAACTGAAATTAGTTGCTCATTAGTTGGACTAAAGAGCAATAATGAGTATTGGACTAAAGTGTAAATTATGATCATTAGTTGGACTAAAGAGCAATTTTGGACTAGAATGCAAACCAATCCAAACTGTTGGATTAAAGGGAAACGATGAATTTTCTGTAGCTATAAATAGGATTTATAGGGTATGAAAAATTCAGTCTAGAATCATTCCTACACTGTCGAGTAAAGTAGAGATAAAAGAGGAAAAGAAGAAAAGAAATTATTCCCACCTAGGGTTCGGCCACCCCATAGTTGCCCCCTCTAGGAGGCGAAGACCAAGGTGGTGACGCCCCCTTCCTGCTTCCATATCCCGGATTGGATCTGTTGGCGTGCGCGTCCAGATTTGTTGATTTTGTATGAAAAGATCCTCCTTCATCCTATGATTTCTAGCACCATTGGAGAAAAGCTCAGATCTATTCATGTGGATACCGTAGAGAAGCCATTCTTTTGATCTACGTTAGTGATCGTCACCTGTTAGTTTGACTAAGGTAAACATATAATCATCATATCATGCTCATTCACATGGGTCCTTCGTGGGTTTTGGTAAATTAATTTTTGTATTTTCGATGCGTTTGATTGCCCAAAACCCAACATGATGTCCCACTGATTTTGGGATGCCAATTCCTAACCACATGGATACTATCGTTGATGTTGCCAATGAAAGTTGACGATGCGGATCAACAATGAAAAGGTGACATTCAATGTATTCGAGGCTATAAAGTTCCTAGCATATGCAGAGAGCAAGCAATACTACAGTGTGGATGCATACACAATGGATGATGAGGATGCATTATTGGAGTAGCTATATGAGGAACTTGCTCTTCTTGACACAAGAAAAAAAGATCAAGTTGTGGAGACTCAGTGGGGCAAGCCCATCCCTCTCTACAACGAGGGCGACAGGAAGATTCTTACTACTTCTCTTGAAATAGCGAATGTTTTAGATTTAAACCCTTTTACCCGCTCATTTAAAATATTTATATTTGAAAGCCAATGAAACTTTACTTGTGATTGTTTCTTCTTCTTTAGACATGGAACATGAAGAACAACTACTCATTATTTTGAAGGATAGGAAGGGAGCTATGGGATGGACAATAGCGGACCTAAAGGGGACCAGCACCACAATTTTCCAACAGAAGATCCGGCTTGCGGAAGACTAGAAGCCGGTAGTGAAATTTCAGCGCCTCGTCAATCCTCATATGCAGGAGGTGGTGAAGAAAGAGGTGCTTAAGTGGTTGGAAGCGGGAATCATCTACCCGATTTTCGATAGCACCTCGACAAGCACAGTGGAGTGTTTCCCTGAGAAGGGAGGTATTACTGTTGTGGAAGGGGAAAAAAGTGATCATATTGATATAAAAACTGTGACGGGGTGGAGAGTGTGCATAGATTACCGCATGCTGAATTATGCAACTCTCAAAGACCACTTCCCCTTTTCATTTGTTGATTAGATGTTGGAACGAATTATACACCACTCTCACTATTTCTTTCTGGATGGGTACTCCGAGTACAACCAGATTGCTATTGAGTCGGATGATCAGGAGAAGACTACATTCACATGTCCGTATGTGACTTTTGCTTTCAAACGCATGCCTTTTGGCCTATGCAATGCGCCTGCTGCTTTTCAGAAGTGCATGATGTCGACCTTCTCAAATATGATGGAACAGATCTTTGAGATATTCATGGACGATTTTTCGCTTGATGGTGATGGGTTTGAAGACTGCTTGCAACAACTAGCTCGTGTTCTTGACAGATGCATTGATACTAACCTAGTACTCAACTGCGAGAAGTGTCATTTTATTGTGCCTGGGGGCATGGTTCTGGGGTGCAAAATTTCAGACAATGATTTGGAGGTCTATAGAGCCAAAATTGAGGTAATTGAGAAACTCCCTTATCCTACTACCGTCACAAGGTTAAGGAGTTTTCTTGGACATGCTTCTACAGGCGCTTAGTCTAATATTTTTCAAAGATAACCAAGCCTTTGTGTGGATTGCTGGAGAAATACGCGGTCTTTGAATTCAATGAGGAATACAAGAGAGATTTTAATTAGCTCAAGGAAGGGCTAATTAGTGTGCCCATCATAACCACTCCAGACTGAACTTTATCGTTTGAGCTAATGTACGACGCAATCAGAGATCAGTTGCGAGTCGGAATCTTAATGATGCACATATGAACTATGTCACTACGAGCATCGGATGGTTAGGTTAAGAAATCCAACAAGATAGGATGGCTTCCTCTTACCTTTATTGAGCGGAGACTCAAAAGATTCATAATCCAAGCGGGCAAACAGGTGAAGGAGATTCAGGGAATGAGCACGATGTTAATTTTTCTTTGCCTCATAATAATAAGAGTATCAATATTAATACCTCCCGTTTTGGAAGGATAAAGTGTGCTTTGGATCAGCTTGTCTGTTGCTCTATCTCAAAGAGCTTAGTGGCTAAAGCTCATACAGCCGCTAAAAATGCTATGTACGATAACATCCAGTGTAGATTTAGCCTTTGAGTTAGCTCTCTTTTTTGTTTCGGTTTGGACTCTTTGTAATTTCTTTGCTTTAAATTCTATGACATTTTCAACTGATAAGTCTGAAGCTCCTAGACATCATGTTGTGAATATACAGGCAGAGAGCTTAGCTCCTTGATGATGAAAGCAAGAAACACAAGCAAAATACATTGCTAAGTACCAAAGCTTCAAAGCTTTGAGTTACTGTAGCAGTTCCTATATGTTGAATTATCTAACTGTTTTTGTGCAGGTTTTGGTTATGATATTGATTAATTATATGAATGCATTTAGTAATCTATATTCTAAGTTGATTATTGCAGGACTAAGTTGGAATGAAAATCCAATGTTCATTCTGGTGAAGTTAGCAGGCAAATCTTCAAAGCCATGAGATATTTTGGTTACTATTTACTGCTAAGTTCATTCAATTGTCTTCCCGTATGCAGGTGGATTCTGTGAGACTTAGAACTTGATATAAGTTGATTATTTTCTATTATTGTGTGTTCTATATTTGCTACTTGATACATTCATGTGGCTGAATGTATTTATTAGCTCAGAACTGTCAACAGACAATCCTAGCCCAGGTTTCTCATGAACTGGTAGCTGCTGTTTTAAGCAGATCTTATTGCTAGATTGTATTGTTATTTGGTTGATCTTGTTTCTGAGTATATGTAGGTTTGTTGGGCGCTCCAATGTCCATAAAAACAAGTCAGCAATTCATTCAAATATAGCTGTTGATTGGAGCTTATCAGAAAGGAGATAATTTAGGAATTCTGTTCATGAATTTTCTCAAGTTAGTTGCAGACTATATCAGCACTTTAAATTTGAATTGCAGAGAGTTAGAAAGACGGAGATCGTGATTTTGGAGAGAGAAACAAACAGGGAAGATCAAGCTAATACAGCTCTTCAAATCATTCAGGAATTCAACTCTCCAGCAGACAGAAGATCATTCAAATTCAGAAGAACTCTTCCAGGCTTAAACAACTGATCAATTCTTAGTTCTTCTTCTTGTACTTAACTGTATCATCTATTATTCTTCATTTATAAAACCTCATTGAACTTATTAGTTTGGTTGTTCAAGTGAACAACAAGAGGTTCTTATTGTTTCAACAGGTTGTAGCCTGTAACTAGATAGGTTGGGAACCACAATCTGTATAAGTGTAAGGTAGTTCACTTAGGCTTGAGATCTAGGGCTAAATATGGGTGATTAATAAGAAGTTGTGTTTGAATCCTGGAGGGGATTATATCCCTCAGGCAGAGACTAGGTCCAATTGTTTCTGAACTCTGTAAAATCTCTATGTCTTTGCTATTTACTTTTGCTGTATTTACCTTTAGTTTATATTGGAAGTTTCAAAGCTTTGGAGCTTTCCATGTCTCAAAGCTTTGGAGACTATATACTCTGCTGTTATATCTTCAAGCTTGTTAAATCCTTTTTAAAGATTTGAGATATCAACAGTTTGCTCTACTTATGTTTCAAAAACTTGTGTTTTGGCAAAAGGTAGCATACTCTATTCAACCCCCCCCCCCTTCTAGAGTATTTATATACATGTTTACACCTACATTACACACTTTCAATTAGTATGAGAGCTTTGGGTAACATTTTACAGATCTAACCATCTTGTTACAATGAGTTTTGTAGGTGAAGGAGGATTCTCACAGGGAAGGGCAGCTAATAGACCTCCACTGTTCTGTGGTGATAACTTTGTACATTGGAAGGCTTTGATGAAAAGGTTCATCATAGATCAGGACATGGAACTATGGTCTATTATTGTGAATGGGCCAAACCTGTTTTGTAATACTGTCAATGGTGTTAGAACTGTCGAACCTGATGAAGATCTTTCAGTTACTGAACTGGAAAATGTATCAAAAAATTACAAAGCTTTGAACTTATTATATTGTGCTCTTAGTGCAGATGAGTTCAAAAGGATATCCAACTGCAAAAAATGCAAAGGAGATCTGGGATAAGTTGACTGTTACCTATGAAGGAACTAGCCAAGTCAAGCAGACAAAGATCAATATTCTTTTGAGGCACTATGAACTATTCAAGATAAATTCTGATGAATCCATCAAAGATATGTTCAAAAGGTTTACTTATATTGTGAATAACTTGGAGTCTTTGGAAAAAGTATTCTCAAATGAAGAAAAAGTCATGAAGATTCTATGAAGCTTGCCCAAGGCCAAATGGGAGCCCATAACAACTGCTATTAAAGAAGCTCAGGATTTAAGCATCCTGGAACTTGATGATCTGCAAGGAAAGTTACTCACTCATGAGATCTCTATGAAGGAGGTTGATGGTGAACTGAGTGAAAACATCAAGAATCTGGCACTCAAAGGCAAAAGACAATGAAAAATCCCAAAGCTTTGAACCAGAGGATGATGATGAGGAGGAGGAGGAGGAGGCCTTATCCTTGATTTCCAAAGCCTTGGCCAGAATTCTAAAGAAAAAGAAAAAACTCTGGGAACAAGGATTACAACAAAGAGAAGTTCAGATCCTTAACCAGCAAGGATCAGAAAGGTAAGTCTTCTTCATAGTCATATAAACCTAAAGTTATAAATTGCTATGAATGTAGAGATGCAGATCACCTGGTAAGAGATTGCCCTCAAAAGAAGAAGAGCAGACAATTTTCCAAGAAGGAAAATGACAACACAAGGAAGAAGACAATGGTAGCTTCATGGAGTGATTCAGATTCTTCAGATTCATACTCTGATGAGGACCAAGCCAATCTCTGTTTAATGTCTCGACTTTAAGAGGACCATTCTACTAAGAAGACAATTGAAGACATGGTAAAAAATCTCTTATCTAGTCCTTCTGATGTATTGCCTGAAATTCTCAAAAGCATGTTTTTAAATCAGTAGAGTTACAGGAATGAGATTAATTCTTTGAAAATGAAGGTTCATGATCAGGAAAAAGAAAATTTAGATTTGGTTTTTCAGAACAAATGGCTTGAAGCTACTAAGTTAAAAATTGATAGTAACTTCAAAGCCTTGGACAGCTGATACAAAGCTTTGAAATCACAAGTCAAACAAGTAGTTCAAAACACTGTTTTAACTGACAAGTTTGTTGATCTTAAAAATCATTCTGATGATTTAGAAAAACAAAATACTTCATTGACTAATAAACTTCAAGAATCCAAGAAAATTCTTTCAACTTTTGCTGGCTCAGAACAGAAGCTAAATCTTATGCTTGGAGGAAGTATGCATTCTGTATACAAGAGTGAAATTGGTTATAATCCAAATTTTCCAAGAAGAAACCAAACCACTTTTTTGAAATCAGGAAGCAAACATTCTCCGAAATGTCATTATTGTTGCAAAATTGGACATGTGAAATTAACTTGCCCCTTTAGAAGGACAGAACCTCTTATAATAAGGAATACCTATCCTTATCAGCTTAAGGGACAAGTGAAACAGATTTGGGTTCCAAAAGGAGTTACCACCTAACATGGTTGACTCTGAGTATGAATCCAAATTCTACACTTGGTCTAATAGCCTGTTAATGCATTGATTGAATGTTTCAGGATGTCACCAAAGCTTTGAAAGATCATAAAATGGATTTTGGATAGTGGATGCCAGTCATATGAGTGGGAAGAAATATTTATTCTCATAGCTCAAAGAGCAATCAGATGGAACAATCACACTTGGTGACAAATCAAAGTGCAACATAATTGGTATAGGAAGTGTTGGTAACAATTATGCATATTCAATTTTTGATGTTTATTTAGTTGATGGTCTTAAGTATAATTTATTGAGTATTTCCCAGCTTTGTGACAAAGGTTATAAGGTAGTTTTTGACAAGGAGAAATGTGTGGTTCAAGATGAAAAACAAGGCAATTACATACTCACTGCTCCTTGGTCACATAATGTTTATGCACTATGTACTGACAAACTTGCAGGTGATAGTCTGAAGTGTCTCAAAGATTTGAAGGATGACTCAAAACTATGTCATAGAAAGCTTGGTCATATAAGCATGCATTCTTTGAATAAGCTCATCTCAAAAGATCTGGTAAGGGGATTACCAATCCTCAAATTCGAAGATGATGAGTTTTGCAAGGCATGTACTCAAGGTAAACAGACAGAAGCTCATTCAAGCAAAGAACTTTGTAAGTACCTCTAGACCCTTAGAATTGATGCATATGGACCTATGTGGTCCTATGAGGGTTCAAACACCCAGAGGTAAGAGATATATGCTTGTTGTAGTTGATGATTACTCTAGATATACTTGGATTATGTTTATTTGAGAAAATTCTGAAGCATTATCTGAATTTTCTAAACTTTGCAAGGAGCTTAAAACTTTGAAAAATTTACCTGTTGCATCTATTAGAATTGATCATGGTAGGGAATTTGATCAACTTGATTTTGAATTATTTTGTGCAAAGCATGGCATCTCACACAACTTCTCTGCACCTATAACTCCTCAGCACAACGGAGTAGTTGAGAGGAAAAATAGCACTCTTGAAGACATGTCTAGGACAATGCTACTTGAAAGTAATTTGCCAAAATCTTTGTGGGCAGAAGCTGTTAATACTGCCAACTATGTGCTCAATAGATGTTTGATCATGCCAATTTTAAAGAAAACCCCTTATGAGTTGTTTAAAGGCAGAAAGCCTAGTTTTGCTTACTTTAAGCCTTTTGGTTGTACCTATTTTGTGCATAACAATGGCAAAGATAATCTTGGTAATTTTGATGCTAGAAGTGATGAAGGTGTGTTTCTTGGTCATTCTCAAACCAGCAAACTTACAGGGTTTACAATAAGAGATCTAAGATTGTAGAGGAGAATATTCATGTTATTTTTGATGAAAGTACTGATGATTCTCTGAGTGAAAGTTTTGCAGATCTTAGTTTGAGTAAATATGAGGATGGTGAAGACTATGAGAAAGCGAGGAAAACCAAAACTAAGCAGCATAAACTTTCAGATGAATCTCAAGGCCTTGGACCCCCTGTTGAGCCAAAATCTCAAAGCCTTGAGACTGAGACTGACAGAAAATATGATGCTCCTTCTGCTGTATCAAGAACTCAAAGACTTGAAGGTCCGTACACTTGGACACCCAGAAAGAAGTTCAAATATCTCTCAGATCATCCTGCAGAGAATATAAATTCAGATCCAACTACTCGAACTCAGACAAGAGGTCAATTGAGAAATCTGTGTGCATTCATTTCTTTTGTATCACTTATTGAGCCCAAAAATGCAAAAGAATCACCAGAAGATGCAGATTGGATCATTGCAATGAAAAATGAGATGAATGAGTTTGAAAGAAACAAGGTCTGGAATTTGGTTCCTAGACCAAATGATCAATCAGTGATTGGAACAAGATGGGTGTTCAGAAACAAGCTTGACGAAAAAGGTAAGGTTGTGAGAAACAAAGCAAGACTGGTTGCACAGGGATACAATCAAGAGGATGGTATTGACTATGAGGAACATTTGCCCCTGTTGCAAGGTTAGAAGGTGTCAGAATACTTCTTGCATTTGCATCACATAATCACATAAAACTTTTTCAAATGGATGTCAAATGTGCTTTTCTGAATTGTTATTTACAAGAAGAAGTATATGTTGCTCAACCACAAGGTTTTGATAGTGATACCTATCCTGATTATGTTTACAAACTGGACAAAGCCTTACATGGACTTAAGCAAGCTCCAAGAGCTTGGTATGAAAGACTCTCTAAATTTTTGTTGGAAAATGGTTTCAAGAGAGGACTGGTTGATAAAACTCTTTTTGTCAAAATCAGGAAAATGATTTGTTAGTTATTCAAATTTATGTAGATGATATACTATTTTGTGCTACTAATGATACTCTTTCAAAAGAGTTTTCAAATTTATTGTGCAGGGAATTTGAAATGAGCTTGATGGGAGAACAAAATTTCTTTCTTGGACTTCATGTACATCAAATGAAGAAAGGAATTTTTCTGCATCAAGGAAAATACACCCTGGACTTGTTAAACAAGTACAACATGTCACAGTCCAAGGTAGTAAAGAACCCTATGAGTTCGTCACTGTCTTTAGACAAGGACACAACTGGTAAGACTGTAAATCAGAAAGAGTACAGAGGTGTGATTGGTTCACTTCTGTATTTAACTGCTAGTAGACCAGATATTATGTTCAGTGTGTGCATGTGTGCAAGATTTCAAGTTGATCCTAAAGAAAGTCATTTAATTGTTGTGAAAAGGATTTTTAAGTATTTGAATGGAACCAAAGAGTTGGGGCTTTGTTATCCAAGAAGATCTAACTTTATGTTGAGTGGACATTCATATACAGACTTTGCAGGATTTAAATTAGACAGAAAGAGTACTTCTGGATGCTGCCAATTTCTTGGATCTTCAAAGAAGCAAAATTCAGTAGCTCTATCAACTGCAGAAGCTGAATACATTGCATCTGGAGCTTGTTGTTCTCAACTCTTGTGGATTTCTTAGCAGCTAAGAGATCTTGGATATGAATTCAGAAATGTGCCTATCAATTGTGACAATACAAGTTCCATTTCTATTTCTAAGAATCCAGTCCGACATTCAAGGACAAAGCACATAGATGTGAGACATCACTCTTAGAGATCATACTGAAAAAGGTGATATTGTTCTATCTTTTATTTCTACTTCTACGCAAATAGCTGATAGTTTCACTAAACCACTGCCAGATGAAAGGTTTGCATCCCTAAGGCTTTAATTGGGTATGTTAAACAAGAATGCATTGGTTTAGGGGGAGTAATTAGTTACTATGTGTATTATCTGTGTGATTTCAAAGCCTTGAGATTATACTTTCTTTATCCTTGAAAGTATGGCTCAAACCTTTGAAGTTTATGTGTTAGTCTGAAACTTCTCAAAGCTTTGAACCACTGTTACACTGCTTTGATGAGTGGATTTGCATTATCTTTAAAAAATTGGATCGTGAAAAATGTTGTAATATCATTTTAGTTAATTACAGAATCTTTTCAAATATTCAGAGATTTGAATAAAATATCTACAAAAATCTTTGAAAATCTTCTGAAATCTCTTTGCGTTCAAATCTTATCTTTTCAATCAAACTCTTCTACCTACTTAAACCAGCTTCAGGACTTATTTTCTCTCATTCTCTACTTCTATATCTCTCTCTCCCCATTCTCTTTAACTCTCTCAAACCATAACCCTAATGGAGCGAAAATCAGATAGGATCAAGCAGCTAGGTCAGACCTCCAACAAAATGGTGAAGAGAAAGACCAATAGGAAGATCACCATTCATGGTTCAGACTCAGAAGACACAACCACTGTTCATGAGACTTCTCCTCCTACAAAGAAGATCACGAAGGGTAAGGAAGTTAAGGAAGAAGCAAGGGCTGGGTCAGATTCTGAATCTGTTACAAAGGAAGTGGTGAAATAAAATGAACAGGGGTACAAGGATCAAGAGGAAGAGTCAAGTAAGAAAAAGAAAGAGGTGACTGCTGAGAAGGAAAAGAAAAGTGTCCCATCTTCAAAAGAAAAGAAGGTAGATGACTAGAAAGCAGAAGCAACTCCAGAAAAGAAGGGTGAAGCAACTCCTGAGAAGAAGAGGGTTAAACACAGTGCAGTGAAAACCAAGAAGACAAAAAATTATGGTAATAATCTATTACCTGAGTCTTGGTTTGTTAGTTATGAAGTTAATACTGTATGGATGGATGGGTATGCATCATCAAAAGTTTCTTTTTGTAGTCTGATCCTTATTAGAGATTTTGGACTTATATTACATTAATATTTTGAGAAACTCATTTGTTGAAGCCTGTTGAACCCACCTTCTGAAGGTTACCCTAGGTTAACCACACTGTTCTATTTGAATCTGGTTCAAGAGCTTGATGATAGTGATAGACATATACTTACTTCAAGAGTGGCTGGTGTAGACATTAGGTTAGATCACAAGGTGTTCTCCAAAGTTTTGGGGGGTACGTAGGAAGTATAAGGTTGGTGATCATCCTGATAGGAAAGAAATTCTAGAAAAAGCCAAAGCCATGTTTTTCTTGGAGGGAACCACTTCTGAACCCAAGCAGTTAACACATTATGTGTTTAACTGTGAACCCAAAATCCTATTCTCAATCATTATGAGGTGTGTTGTCCCCAGAGAATATTCCAAGGATTTGGTAACAGACAAGGTATTGATCTTGATGTATTTGATCTGACAAGGGTTTGGGGTAGACCTTCCTACTGTGGTGATGGAACACATGGTCTAATGTGGAACTAGGACTAGGAACCACTCCCTACCCTATGCCAATGTTTTACCATTGTTTTCAAACTTTTTGAAGTTTCTTTGAAGGATGAAGAGAAGATTACTACTAGTTTTGGGGTAGTTGATGAGGAATCTCTCCAAAGTATTGGGATTGTTTATACTGCTAAACGAAAGCGGAAATTCTATTCAGAGTTGAATGTTAAGGAGATGAAGGAGAAGGAATTCATCAAACCTAGAGCTGCTTCAACCCCCAAGGTGTCTGGTAATCTGGATTTTTCACAAATTTTAGATAGGGTTGAGGTTCTGGAAGATGCTGTGGAAGATTTTAGACAAGGTCTGTTTGATTTGTCCATTGACTTCACCAAGTTCATGGGTTTGGTGATCAACAAACTTGACCTGATCATCAAAGGTTTGGAGCTGAAGAAAGTTCCTTCTACAGAGAGCAGAGATACTAGCATTGATTCAGAGGAGGTTCTTGGGGAAGCTATTAAGAAGCATAAGAAAAAAATAAAGGAATACATGTTGTTTTGAATCAAAAGATCTCTTTGAACAGTCTGAAGAGGAGGCATAGGATGAGGAAACTGCTGCAGAGAAAGCTGAAAAGGAGGCTGCTGATCTAGACAAGTTGGTTGATGGGGTTGTTGAAAAAATGCAGGATGAGGAAGCTCATGGAAAGAAAACTGAAGAAAAAGGAGAACAAGCTAAAGAACAAGCTGAAGATGAAGAAGCTTCAGAGGAAGAGTAGGAAGAGACTCAGGGAAAAGACAAAAGAAAAAGCCAAGTCTTCTAAATCTTCAAAACCTTGAAACCCATTCTCCCTATTCTATTCATTCTTAGTCCTGAAGCTCTTTTGTTTCATTTTATTTTCTTAAAAATACTCTGAACATATCCTACATTTCTTCTACTCTTTTGATGAAAGTCAAAAAGGGGGAGAAGATTATGTGTTATGTGTTTTAGTTGATTTATGTTTACTAGTTTCTATGTTTTAAGGATGAGTATCTGGTTTTATGGCTTGTAATAATTTCTGGATCTGGTAGGATGTTATCTATGCAATTATATGGTATTGGATTTTGTATTATTCAGTTATTCTGTGATTTTTACTTCTGATTGTAAGTTGCAGGATATCAGTGCTGAAATAATGTGTTTTGTCTTTCATCAAGGGGGAGATTGATAAGTCTGAAGCTCATGGACATCATGTTGTGAATATACAGGCAGAGAGCTTAGCTCTTTGATGATGAAAGCAAGAAACACAAGAAAAAGACATTGCTAAGTACCAAAGCTTTAAAGCTTTGAGTTACTGTAGCAGTTCCTATATGTTGAATTATCTAACTGTTTTTGTGCAAGTTTTGGTTATGATATGGATTAATTATAACAATGCATTTAGTAATCTATGTTCTAAGTTGATTATTGCAGGACTAAGTTGGATTGAAAATCCAATGTTCAATCTTGTGAACTTAGCAGGCAAAGCTTCAAAGCTTTGAGATACTTGGTTCCTCTTTACTGCTAAGTTCATTCAATTATCTTCCTGTATGCAGGTGGATTCTGTGAGACTTAAAACTTGATATAAGCTGATTATTATCTATTATTGTGTTTTCTATATTTGCTACTTGATACATTCATGTGGCTGAATGTATTTACTAGCTGTAGATACTGCTTTATGACATGGCAGATCTAGGCCACGTGGCAACCATCCAGCACACCATATTGTGCTCCACACACACAGGATCACCAGCCGAGCTGATCCATGTGGGGGCTGCGAGACAGAGCCCTCGCATACCACTGCACGGGACTTGTAGGGACTTGTGGTTTGGAGGCTAGAGTAAGCCCTGTCGCGTGCGAGCCAAGCCCGCGCGCGACCTTTAGTAACTGTTTTGAGAGATTTATGGCACGAGCTCCATAAACCCGGTCAATCCGGTCAAACCCGGTCAACCTCGTAACGGTTCCGGTACTCGCGCACCACGTGCTCTAACGGTTCCTATATACTCGGACGAACGTGCCGTTATGGTTAAGCTAATTAAGCCGCCATTAATGGGCGCATTAACCACACTACAACGGTCACGTTTTCCAGTATATATATATCGTTAACCTTTCCATAAAAAGGAGGACACACTGCCATACGCGGAAGCTCTGCCAAACCTCTGTCTCTCTCTCAGACATTGCTACTGACTTACTCTCTCCCTACACACACCCCTATTCTTCCTGTGCGATCCCTGATCCACTACGCACGGTGTACACGGAGGTCTCCCTGCCGGAATCTCTTGTGCACATTTTGGTGAACCCGACGTGAAACTTACCAGCAAAAGCAACCATGTCTCAGGAGGACGATGTCAGCAACCGATCTCCTTCCACCGAAACTCCCTCGGGAGACGAGGCTCGCCGTACCCCGACGCCTCCCGGCGAGGCGCCAACTTTAGAGTCTTTGGACGCCACTGTCCAAAGTCAGGCAAAAGCTCTCAAGTCTCAATCCGCGCAGTTAGAACGGATCTTGGCCGTTCTGGGCACTCTTGCGCCAAATCCTCCACCTGCCGCCGCTATCCCTCAGGGAGGAGGAACCCCTACCGCTCCAGGATTGGGAGTGTCGGCCACGCCTCCCAACCCTCATCTGCAAACTCCACCGTCGGCCACGCAGCTGCCTTCGGTCCAAGGGTCAACGGCACAAATGCTACCCCCTGCTGCTCACGCCTCTCAGCCCCCGGCTTTGGCGTCCAACCCAACTCTGCAGTACACTCTGCCTCCACCAGCGACAATCTGGGGAAACGCGGGTAGTCAATACACTCCCAATCCTCCGGCGGCATATGTGTCGCCACCGCCTACGGCAACCCCTCCGCCAACTACCGAGGGAAGCATTCCAGAATGCATGACGTCTTTGCAGAAGCGCGTGGACTCCATCTTGGCTCATCAGTCGTTCGCGGATACCATCATCCCGAAGCTAGACAACGATCCACCCATCCCACGAGAGATCTATCTCATGCCTAACCCGGCGGGGTACAAGGCTCCCAAATGGGATAAGTTCGAGGACGTCAACGGAAACGCTCATGAGCATGTCATGCGTTTCATCGATGTCATGGGTCCATACGGAGCCGATCCCAAACTGCTGATGCGAGAATTCCCGAAAACTCTTGGGAATGTAGCATACAAATGGTACCGAACATTGGAGGCCGGATCTGTGAAAACTTGGGACGACATGGTCCAGAAGTTCTATACCAAGTTCTTCCAGATGGAAGAAAAGGTGACGATGATCCATCTCTCACGGATGTATCAGAAACGCGAGGAAGATGGAATCACTTTCATCAAGAAATTCAGAGCGAAATCCTTGGAGTGCAAGGATCCAATGCTCGAAAGCCGGCTCGTAGAGATATGCCTGCAGTGCATGCGAGACGAATACAAAAGCATGCTGATCAATTTGCAAACGCCTACGTTTTCAAAGCTCATCGAATGCACGATGAACATCGAGCCCATTGTCGAGAGACAGAGAAAGAAGAGCGCTCCAGAACGACCTGCGAGCGGCACCACCTACAAGATCGGCAGATTTGGCTACAAGCGGGGACGCGAAGCTGAGGTCAACACAGTTTCGCCCCAGAAGCAAGCAAAGGTTGCAAACTTCGATGCACCACCTCTGCCATGCTCGGTGGAGGAAGCGAGCGATCTCTGCAGACAGTGGCGCAAGGACGGCGTCCTGCCACCGCTCGAGAAAGCACCCTCCAAGGAGATGACGAGGGACCCTAAGTGGTGCGAATACCACGGCAAGGTCATGCACCCCACAGCCGAGTGCAAGAAGCTCAGATTCGCGTTCGATCAGAAGATGAAGAACGGCGAACTCATCGTCAGCGACCACCGGAAGGATGTGCGCAACAACCCGCTGCCTGCCCATACAGATTCGGGCTCAAAGGGCAAAGAGGTCGCCATGATCTCGATAGTGGACTTGGAAGAAGTCGCAGAAGATGGTCTGCCCATCATTGCTGAAGTCCATGAAGATGAAGACTACAGCATGGACACGGAAGATGAGCGTGCCGACCGCATGAAAGGGTCGCACGGCTTCGACAAATTCTTCAACGAGATGAACTTCTCCGAAAAATGTCGAGCGGACATGACAAAAGCAATCTTAAGGGTAGCAGAGGACTACGAGGAGGACCTCGTGGTCTCCAACGGGAAAGTCGTCAGGGCGTCCCGTTCCACAGAAAAGATTATGACCTTTTCTGCCAGCGACAAGAAGACAGATGCGAGCCACCAGAGGCCCCTGTACGTGACCGCCATCATCAACGGCGTCGAATTCAAGCGAGCATTCGTCGATGGAGGAGCAGCGGTCAATGTTGTTCCACTCCACACACTGAAGCTAGCAGGGATCCCTGAGCACAAGGTAGTCAAGCGTCCATCCCCGCTGGTGGGATTCGGAAGCGATTCTAGAATGACGATCGGATGGATCCGCCTGGGCGTTCAGATCGGCAAAATCAAGTGCTCGGCGAAGTTCTATGTCATAGACGCGAACACCACATATCACATGATCATAGGTCGGGCCTGGATTCATCGCTTTGACGCAATCCCTTCGACGGCTCACCAGGTGATGAAAGCTATCTGGAACGACAGGGTTGTCGAGATACCGGCCTCAACTAACCCGTTCAACTTGGACGAAGCACATCTCAGCGAGGCGGTGTGGTTCACCGAGATGGCGGACGAGCAAACACCCGGACCATTCAACCCTACTCCCTTACCTCTCTGGGAGGACATCAAGGACCAGTCACCCGCAGGCGTGATGGTGACAAGGGGAGATGCCAAGGAAAAGCCGCCTACACACGAAGAGGCGCCGCGCATCGCATATCATCGGAAGAATGTGTACACTCTGAAGAGGATCGCAAAGCATGACCCCGAGGGTAAGGAGATAGAGAGCTTCTACGCCAACGGGAAGAAATGCTATCGCATATGAAGGTGCGCGGGGACGTCCTCACACGGGCATGGGGGTGTCCCTGGGCAAATCAATCAAATCGAGCAAGTTGCGCTGACGGAAGAGCCAACACAGGGCACTCCGGACGAGAAACTCAAAGAAGCGCCCGAATGCATGGAAGACAGGCCAAGACCACAAAAGCAAGAGCTAAAAGAAGTGTTCCTCAGCCCGAACGAGGAAAAGAAAAGGCCAGTCTTCCTGAGTGCGGACCTCACAAGCAAAGAGGAACAAGGACTGCTGCAGCTCCTAATTGAATACAAGGACGTGTTCGCATGGGAATATGATGAGATGCCAGGTCTGGACACGAGCATCACCATGCACCGTTTAGACATCATCCCAGGGTCTAAACCGGTCAAGCAAAGCACCAGAAACTTCAGGCCAGAGCTCAACGTGAAGATCAAGCAGGAGATTGTTAAACTCCTAGACGCCAAGTTCATAGAGCCAAATCACCATCCCACATGGTTGGCCAACATCGTACCGGTGGTGAAGAAGAACGGACAGCTCCGCATCTGCGTGGACTTCCGAGATCTTAATCGCTTCTGCCCTAAGGACGATTTCCCACTGCCTAACATCGATTTGCTCATTGATTCAACGGCAGGCCATCGCATGTTCAGTTTCATGGACGGCTTCAGCGGGTATAATCAAATCAAGATGGATCCCGAAGATGCAAGGAAAACTGCATTCATCACTCCCGTGGGGGTATTCAACTACACGGTAATGCCATTTGGTCTTAAGAACGCAGGCGCAACCTATCAGCGGGCCATGATGGCTCTATTCCACGACATGATGCACAAAGAAGTGGAATTCTATGTGGATGACTTGGTAGTCAAATCCAAGCATGAAGCAGATCACCTTGCAGACCTGCGAAAGGTGTTCAACAGATGCAGGAGCTTTCAGCTGAAAATGAACCCCATGAAATGCGCATTCGGCGTGACTTCGGGGAAGTTTTTGGGATGCGTAGTCCATCGCCAAGGGATCGAGCCTGACCCTGCGAAAGTGTCAGCCATCACCAGCATGACGCCACCTCACAATCAAAGTACCTTGAAAACATTCTTGGGAAAATTGTCATATCTGCGGAGATTCATCCCGGCAATCGCCGAAATCACATGCTGCTTCAGCACTCTTCTCAAGAAGGACGCCGCGTACAACTGGGCTCCTGATCACGAAGCCGCATTCGAAAAGCTAAAAGAGCTACTCACATCCCCAAAGATAATGATCGCGCCTCAACTGGGATCACCGCTTCTGCTATACCTTACATCGACAAGGAAATCTATAGGAGCACTCTTGGCTCAGGTGTATGAAGGCCAAGAGAGGCCCATCTATTACATCTCTCGCATTGTGCAGTCTGCCGAATCAAGGTACACAGACATCGAACGTCATTGCCTTGCTTTATTCTTCGTAATAGAGAAGTTGAGACACTATTTTGCATCGCACAAAGTAGTGGTGGTCACCAAAAGCGACCCCATAAGATACCTGCTAACTCACACTACTCCGGGCGGGAGATTGGCGAAATGGTACATGACCATCTCTCAATACGATATCACATGCGTGAAACCAAGAGCGATCAAGTCGCAGGCGGTAGCAGATCTGTTGGCACAGTTTCCCGACAACAGTCACGAACCTGTGATCGAGGAAGAGCTCGAAGGCCCTGAAATCTACGCGATTGACGTGCCCTATTGGACCCTCCACTTCGACGGTTCGTCAACCAGAAAAGGCGGAGGCATTGGGATAGTCTTGACAAAGCCGGACGGGGAAGTCATACAGATGTCCGCAAAACTCAACTTCGCAGTCACGAACAACGAGGCGGAATACGAGGCTCTGATCGCGGGGCTCCGTGCGGCGAAAGCTTTGGAAGTGAGCAACTTAACAGTCATGGGAGATTCCGAACTGATTGTTAAGCAGGCCTCGGGCGAATATGGTTTAAAGGAGATCAACCTCCTGCCATACCGCACCCTAGTGCAAAAGCTGATGCAGCAATTCTGCGACGTGAAATACGAGCACAAACCCCGAGCGGACAACAGGCATGCAGACGCCTTAGCAACTCTGGGATCTAAGGTCAGCATAGACAAATGCCCCGCAAGGATTTCCATCGAAGTGCGAACATCGTCGGCATTAACAGAAGATGCGTGCGACGATGAACACATGGATGACGCAGACTGGCGAAAAGCAATCCTGCAAGCTATTGCGAAAGGCACCAGCAGCGAAAGCTGGGTACTCACGAAAGGATACTGCATCCACGACAACACCCTTTACTACAAGGGTCCTGGAGGAATACTCATGCGATGTGTCTCCGAGCAAGAGGGACAACAGCTGTTAGAAAAGATTCACCAGCACGCTTGCGGAGAAAGCGAGGTGTCAATCTACAGGAAAGCTCAGAGATATGGCATTCATTGGCCAGGCATGTCAACAGCTGCAGCCCTGATACAAGGGAAGTGCGAAAGTTGCGCACTAATCAAAGATTCTCTACTCGTCGCTCTAACCGATGACGACACAGATTGGAGGAAGCCATTGTTTGAATTCCTTACCCAGGGCACCGTACCCGAATCGAGAAAAGAAGCCGACAAATTGAAGAGGAAAGCTTCTCGATACGTGGTTCAGGAAAACCTGCTTTGGCGAAAAGGTCACGAGGGTAACTTGCTGCGATGCCTAGACGGCAGGGAAGCACAAGAAGTCATGGACCTTTCTCATCAGGTGGAACACCAGGGAGGTGCGAAACTATGCAGACAACTCCTCTCAATCGGATACTTCTGGCCCACGATGGAAGTCGATTGCCGCACCAAGGTGCGACGCTGCCAAGAATGCCAATTCAAAGGGAACCTAGTGCACGCTCCCGCCGTGGATCTACATGCATTAGGGACGCCATGGCCATTCCACACATGGGCTTTGGACTTCATCGGACCCATCCGACCAACGTCACATGGGAACCATTTCATTCTCACCGCAACCGAGCTGTTCACCAAATGGGTGGAAGCAATACCACTAAAGACGGCAAACGCGCTGGCTGTGGTTAACTTCATCCAGGAAAACATCGTATGCAGGTTTGGAATCCCAAACACCATTCTTTCAGATAACGGTACTCCTTTTGTTAATCGTCAGGTAGCTACGAAACTCGCGGAGTACAATATCAGGCAGATATGCTCCACTCCCTATTATCCAAAGGGAAACGGACAAGCCGAAGCGACTAACAAAACGCTGTTGAGAATTCTGAGCAAGATGGTCGCAGATGACCACAAGAAGTGGGCCGACTCCCTTAACATAGCTCTGTGGGCCTACAGAACTTCTCCAAGGACACCTACAGGGGCCTCGCCATTTCTACTATGTTATGGGGCCGAAGCTGTGGTACCTGCGGAGGTCAGAGTCAATTCGGCAAGGCTGGCCTTCCATGCACTCTATGAAAATCAACGCGATCATGATTTAGTCTTGCTGGAAGAAAAGCGAGAACAAGCCAAAAGGACTAACAAGCGGTACCAAGAGAGAATCGCTCGTGCCTATAACAAGACAGTCCAGCGATGGGATTTCGCAGTTGGCGACCTGGTCTTACGCGCATCTGATCACTGCATGCGAGAAGCAACTCACCCGAAGTTCGCAGCTAATTGGGAAGGACCCTTCGAAGTCACAGAAGTCTTCGATAGCGGCTACTGCAGCATACGAAGGTTGCACGGCACAACCTCAACTCCAAGCTCAGTCAACATGCGCTGGATCAAGAAGTACTATCCTTGACTTCTCTTATTTCATACGTTTTATGATAACGTTGCTCAATGTCTCATGTGGCTATGATATTCGCAATCTCCTCTCCCATATGAGAGGATTGTAATCCTATCTCTCCCATATGAGAATGCTATAATAAAAGAATTCTCCCAAATGAGAAGTTCATATTTCTAGCTGTTTATATCGCTCTATTTTATTCGTTATTGCTGTTAACAATGATTTATTCGCTGCAATATCAGCAAATACAAATGCGATCTTAATTGATCATCAAAGCCTATCTCTTACGATAGCAAATGCGATCTTAATTGATCATCAAAGCCTATCTCTTACGATAGCAGCAAATACAAACGCGATCTTAATTGATCATCAAAGCCTATCTCTTACGATAGCAGCAAATACAAACGCGATCTTAATCGATCATCAAAGCCTATCTCTTACGATAGCAAACGCGATCTTAATTGATCATCAAAGCCTATCTCTTACGATAGCAGCAAATACAAACGCGATCTTAATCGATCATCAAAGCCTATCTCTTACGATAGCAAACGCGATCTTAATTGATCATCAAAGCCTATCTCTTACGATAGCAGCAAATACAAATACGATCTCAATCGATCATCTAAAGCCTATCTCTTACGATAGCAGCCAAACGCAAATGCGATCTTAAGTGATCATCCAAAGCCTATCTCCCACGATAGCAGTCAACGCAAACGCGATCTTAATTGATCACCTAAAGCCCATCCCTTACGATGGCAGCCAATGCAAATGCGATCTTAAGTGATCATCCAGAGCCTATCTCTCACGATAGCAGTCAACATAAATACGATCTTAATTGATCATCTAAAGCCCATCCCTTACGATGGCAGCCAGCGCAAATGTGATCTTAAGTGATTCTCAAAGCCTCTCTCTCATGATAGCAGGCAACACAAATACGATCTTAATTGATCATCTAAAGCCCATCCCTTACGATGGCAGCCAATGCAAATGCGATCTTAAGTGATCATCCAAAGCCTATCTCCTACGATAGCGGCAAAATACAAAAACGATCTCAATCGATTATCAAAATCCTATTTCTCACGATAGCGGTTTACGCAAGTGCGATCTTATATGATCTTCTCAAGCCTATCTGTTACGATAGCAATTTATACGCAAAGTGATTTAAGTTGATCACCCAAGCCCGTCCGTTACAATGGCAACGTAACTGCAGAACCGTCTTGCTAGACCTTCTAAAGGCCTATCTGCTGCGATAGCAATTCATGCGAGAAACTATCTCAAGAAATTCTATAATAAAGCCTATCTTCTATGATAGCAATTCGCACCACTTAACGATCTTAATTGATCTGTTAAAAAACTATCTGTTACGATAGTAAAGTTGTGAACATGATTTCATATGATTTACAACGACCAACTGCAAGCCCATCCGTCAAGATGGCACAGCTGCGAAATTACGATCTCGAGTGATCTAGCGAAACATCTGCGCATTGACATCGCATATGTGAAATCATTACATGGCACTATGCAAGGCAAAACAAGCCGAAACGCATGCGAAATTGTATTTTATTGCAAAGAGAGCAGATAATACAAAGGCTATATATCATTATGAGTCAAATGACTTATAATTTATCTGTCTAGATAACAGCTTACAAGCGAAAAGCTCGCATCTAACTACACAGCCAACATGGCTAACAATACATTCGAAAAATGGCTGGAAAGCCAGAGATGCGTCAAGGGAACTCTCGACTAATAAAAGAGAGAATCCACCGGTCCTGACACCGGCAGCACAGCACGCAAGACTGCGGCCAAAGATCTATAGCAAAAGGGATGCTGCCGCGAAGAGATCAACTCGTCATTCGCCACATCCCTAGCAGCAAGGTCAGGGATACGATACGCCCAAGACCTCAAGGAATGACAAAAGCCTCTGTCTGATCAAGATAGGCGCCGGAGGAGCTTCCTGTGCCGACAGATGATACTCCGCAAAACAGGCGAAGCAGTCATTCCTCTGGTGATGGACTCCTTGTCATGTTGGACAAGGGCATTGACGAGCACCCCGACCTCACAAATGTGAGGGTGACGGATTCTTCTTCGGAGATGCTGAAGAAGAATTCCGCCGTTCATTACGAGACGGTAGCACGGTCACTTCGGCGCTGCACCTCGCCACGAGGCGGCCGGAAACATGACCTGCACACATAATACACGAAGAAATTTCTTCGAACACACATGAGGTATTATCTGCATCCTCTTTATGATGGTTATAAACAGCAATAAGCCTCATAAAGTGGATCTTGGAAACTATTTCTATAGCACAAAGCGCAAACTCAGGATTCAAAACTTGAAGTTGCCATGAATCAACGAAAAACAAGCGTTGAAGCCAGCAGTCGTAAGGACTCACGGCAAAGCACATGTTTGGGATGAAGAACCCAATTGGCAAAGACAGGGTTTATATAGGCCCTATGGAGACTCTTTGGTTGCCTAAGATGAGTCAGCAAAATTCAAAAAGAGGGTAAGTTCAATCACTTACGCCTTGAAAAGCGGTAACAATCAATTACCCTACTAAAGGCTACGACGATTCAGTTGCGTATCCTAATAAATGACGGATAGTCATGATTCGGATGGACTTCCCAACGGAAGCGTGCTTATCTGCCGAGAAATTAGCGCGAAAATCAAGCAGAAAATCAATTGCTGATGTCATAATTGGATATGCACAGAAATGTCCAATCAAATCCCGAAAAGGGCAAAACGGGCAAACTCATTGTCTGTTGTTAAAAAAAAAAGGGGAGAAACCCTAGCAACATTACATTAATGTTTCAAAACATTACATTAATGTTTCAGCCATTTTCCTGTTTTCTTTTCAAAATTTGAAAAGTCAAAACAAATTCTTGATCAAGGAGTCTTGGGGCTCGAACTGCTCGCTCAGCTTCTCCACTTGTTTCACTTCTTGCTTCAGTTGCTCGCACTTGGCATTCATTTCATGATACAGCTTCAAAGCTTCATCAACCTTTTGCTTTTGCTGCTCCACCTTCTGCATCTCAGCTGCGAGATTCTGGTGACCGAGATTCAAGGTTACAGTTGCGCGAATCAGTGTAACTCTGTCCTTGAGGAATTTGAAACCAAGTCTGCCTTGGACTTTGAACAGGAGATTTTGGCACATGCCACACAGCAACTCAGCACTCTGGGCCGAAATGGTCGCAGGTGTAGCCGCAGACAGCTGCTCCAATATCCAGATGGCTTCAGTAAGGAACAGCCTCCTGTCAAAAGGTCCGATCTCCAGAGATCTCACAAACGATCGGGGGTATCTGAGACGCATTCGAACCACCCAGTCTACATCGGTTTGCTTCAAACCTGAGACATCAAAAATGGTTATAATGTCAGAACTCGCAAGCAAATAATGCGACGTGCGAACGGTAAATCTTTACTTACCAGTGCCTTCCAGAATTTCATGAAGAGAAGGGATGCGGGCCACTGGGTTGTTCGAAGACTGCCCTCTCTCCATAGCTCTCCTATCAGCTGCGAGCTCCAACCTCTCATAGTCAGGAGGAAGAGTGTAGGCCGCACCAGCTGCGACCACATTCCCAACCTGCGAGCCCCAAATGCTCCACGCAGGAATAGGTGCTTCTGGCTCAGTCATCGCCGGAGGCGAAGGGACAGCCGAAGTCGCGGGGTGGAGGACACTCCCAGATGCGAAAATGTTAGCATCACTTGTCCTTTCTTCCTCACCACCGGTACGGACACCTTCGTCCATCGGCACAGCATCAGCTTCGACATCATCGGAGAGTTCGATGACATCCTCGACATGCTCACTTACGTGTCCAGCAGCTGCGACGGGCTTCTCGGTATGGGAGCTCGAGATTGGAACATGGGATGCAGAAGGCTGACTTCTCTGCTCCAGCTCAGGTTCCTCAGCATGACCTGCGATACCAAATGCGATAATATGAGGTAACTTGTGATAAGTTATTTCGCTATCTTTACTAAAGCTAAGAATAAGCACCTCCACGCGAAGGTGGGATTGAGGTATCCTCATCGTACACTAGGGACGTGGAACCGTGCCCTATCAGTGTATCCTCACTAAGCAAATCTTTAAGAGAAGCGTGACCTGGGACGCGAGTAAACCAGTCATGATTTTGCCTCAAGTGGCTACAGCCTAGTATGCGCATATCACTCAAAATAATTACCTGAGGGTTCTCCGCATTTGCTTACCAACCAACGGCGAATGTCAGGCTTTGACACACCGTGCTTTAACGCACCCACAATTACATCTCTATAAGTAACTGCGAGATTGAAGATCTCACCTTTATCGCCGCCTGCGATCTCTGCGAAGTCCGCTTGGACTTGCTCTAGCTCTGCTGCCTCCTCTCCAGGAACCTCATCTTCCTCCTCCACATGAGGAGCCACTTCTTCGGGAAGCTCGTCTTCCTCGCCAACTGGACGCACTAAGTCGTCAACATGCTGCTCCTCGAGGCTCCGCTGTTTCACACGCTCGAGCTCCTCCTCCTCTCGCTGCCTTCTTCTTTCAGCAGCCTCCGCGGCTGTCTTCCGGGACTCAGCAAGAACATCCTCGCTTATAGGATCATCTGAAACGCCAGAATGGGCATCTCTCTTTTGCCTCTTGGCCACAAGGCCACCGACGGCTTCATCATCATCATCTGCGAATACATATTTGGTTCAAAGAAAAGAACTACAAAGAAGTCAAGATAAAGGGCAAGGAGATGTGACGGAAGTACCTCCTGATTCTTCCTCGCACATCACAACTGTTGCTTCTTCTTCATCACTTGCCTGGGGCTCCTGTCTCTCTTCCTCCTCTTGGTTGAATGGAACGAAAGTCTCAACTGCGAGATCTTTTCGCGCTTTGCTGGGCATACGACCCTTGCCTTTGTCCTTGATGGAAAGGGACCTCACTGGGGGAGAAGTTGGAGCACTCCTAGGGGAAGAAATCGTAATTCCCTTTTGCCTAGGTCTCTTCACTCTCGGCGCCGCAGTCGCTGGAGGGGACGGGTCATCTCTAGGAGGAGACGGAGCCGGAGGGTTGTCTATCAGCGAGTCAGCAAAAGTGTTCATGACTCCGCGAACTTTTGTTTCGACCTCGGCATCCATCCTCCATGCTAGCCGGTACGACTCCCCCTTCCTTCTGGTGGCAACAATGGTGTCCACCAGCGATTTGGAGCGATCACCAGCTGCGAACCTCCGCACATGACACTGAAACAGCACAGAACAAAAAGCATCAGCGCAAGGAAACCAAAAAGCTTAAAGCACATAAGGAAATTGCTTACCTCAGCAAACGCCTTGCTATATTTGATGACCTGCGCGTCACCCTTCTTGATTGCGTCGACTTGCTCCTTCAGAATGAAATCGGGGCACAAATGATTCTCGCGGTCCCACAACGAGTAGCAACCATACTCAGACTCGCTCAAACTGCAAGTGGGGCGAAACGGGAAAGAGTTTCTCTTGATCAAGGGGGCCCTTCCTGGCTGCGCTGCCGCCTCCGTCTCAATCCTCGTTTGCTGGGCAACCCAGTATGCGATCCAGTTCTGGGAACAACCACCCTTGCGAGTTCCCGCAGGCTGCTCAAAGGGAAGATTGCTCATGAGGACCGTCTTGCACTCCTTTGTCAGCAAACGCTTGTAGCACCCTCTGATAATAGACTGGGGCCAGATCGATGGGGCCACTGCATCAAAACCAAACTGAGGAGAGACCCGAGTAGGGTCAACATCCACTGTAAGTCTTTCATACCGTGGCGCGAGCTCACGAATATGCTCTGCAAGGGCAGGAAGAGAACCTCGCAGACACCAACAGAAGAAGTCACGATAGCGTTCGTGGAAATGCGGCCCCTTTTCAAAGAGAAGGTCTTCTGACAAGACCATACCTTTGGAAGGGTATAGCTTTGGAAACCACCGTACATTCTCAACACGTGTGGCATAGGGCCTGGCAGTAAACTCCTTTCGTTTGTCGCATATCAAACTCCAAGTGCACTTGGTGTTGCTTGCTCCAAACCATCTCGCAGCCCTTCCGCTGTTGCGCGCTTCCGTCTCGCCTGGGGGACACCACTTCTCAAGTGGGAGGGGAGTTGGAGCATAAGACGGCCAGCGCTCGAAAACCCACATTGTCAAAAAGCTGATATTAACAAAGGTCAGAACACCGAGGCGGCCACGCGATTCCCTCATCGCCAGAACCAGCTGATCAAGCCTGTAATATAACGTGCCTAAGACCAAGGGTCCGAGTGCGACTCTCTGGCCAAGAGCGAGCCTCACAGCAAGTGGCAGCACATGGTAAAAGACCCCGTCATGGGGATGACCATCAATCAGATACCTCGACAGCAAAGCACAGAGAAAGGCACAAAGGGTTAAATGATAACCCTTGCCCTCTACATAATTTTCGGCCTCCGGGTTCTCGCTCAAAAGCTTCTTAGTGATGCTGCTGTTCGCATAGTCTCGGAAGAAGTACTGCAACCACTTGTTCCAGGTATTCTTCGCAGACGTATCCACTAGCTGCCAGTTCGGAAGAGGCTTTGTAGTGGTCCACCGAGTGGAGATTTTCTTTACCTCTGCTAGGCACTCCTCCATCTGCGCGTACAAGGCCATTTCAGCAGATGTCCTCAAGTGGCTCAAGGGGTCCACCTCGCCCATGGGGGAAAGCTCATACAGCATTTGAACGTCCTCAAGCGTGGGGGCAGCCTCGAACTCAGCAAAATGAAACGTGTGAGTCGCGGGCGAATAACGGGACAGAAGGTCTAGAAGCATGGACTGATCCAACTTCACGGCAGCACCCTTCATAGCACGGATAGCAAAGAAAATGCCGGCTTTATCAAGAGTCTCGGCATGATGATCCAATACGTGGTCAATCCACTCATCCATGTAGTCCAATTTCTGGACGAACGCTTGAGTAGAAATCGCAGTATACGGGAAGTGCCCGTTCTCGATCCCCAATCGGACTACATCCTCGGAACCAACCCACTCGAGCAGGGCTGAGTTAACTGGGCGAGTCAACGTCAGCAATTGCTCAGCAGGAACAGGATCAGGCATTCTCTTCGCTCTTATCCTCGCATGATAAAAATCCTTCCCACCCAAAAAGGGGGCTTTACGCCACAGAGCCTGCGGAAGCTCCGGCATCTCTTCGTCTTCCTTGACGGGTCTGGTTACTCTTGTCTTGGCCATTCCTGCGAAAGGGCAAGAAAAAGGGGGGAGAAATACCACACCACACTTCAGTTTGAATTTTGGAATTTGAGATCTATGCAAACCAAAGCAAACAGTTCCGGTGCCGATTTCAGAAATTGGGGAGTTGATATTGTTGAAAGATTAAAACGAAGCGGGTTCAAAGATCAAAAGCCTCTTCGCAAATTTCATGGATTTACAGATTCAACGCGATTCAAGGCAAACACTGGTATTTTAAATCAAAAGTAAACGAGGCCAACCTTGTTTCCTTGAAGCTTGCTTGGATATACACAATTGGAGAATACGACTTGCAGTTCTGAACTGGTGATTGATTATCTGGATCTGCTCTCGAAGATCTCCGGGTACCATTCACTTTAAAGAGAAAGAAGTGATGCTTTGCAATAATGGGATACAAGGTATTTATCCAGAAGAATGAAGGGTTGCGTCCCTTCAGTAGTCGAATCGCAACCGTCACCGTCGTGTCGCGCAATCACAGGACGGGCTGACGTCACGCCTAAAACCCTAAAGGTCAGACGGCACGACTCTAGGGGTTTTAGGTCATAATGACACGCACGGGGGCTGAACCTACCCGTATTTGAATTGGTGCGTGGCGACAACGCGCATGTTGGTTTCCGCGCATGGAAGCCTATACAGCTATGAGCCTTCACGCGCAGAAAGGGGGCTAATGTAGATACTGCTTTATGACATGGCAGATCTAGGCCACGTGGCAACCATCCAGCACACCATATTGTGCTCCACACACACAGGATCACCAGCCGAGCTGATCCATGTGGGGGCTGCGAGACAGAGCCCTCGCATACCACTGCACGGGACTTGTAGGGACTTGTGGTTTGGAGGCTAGAGTAAGCCCTGTCGCGTGCGAGCCAAGCCCGCGCGCGACCTTTAGTAACTGTTTTGAGAGATTTATGGCACGAGCTCCATAAACCCGGTCAATCCGGTCAAACCCGGTCAACCTCGTAACGGTTCCGGTACTCGCGCACCACGTGCTCTAACGGTTCCTATATACTCGGACGAACGTGCCGTTATGGTTAAGCTAATTAAGCCGCCATTAATGGGCGCATTAACCACACTACAACGGTCACGTTCTCCAGTATATATATATCGTTAACCTTTCCATAAAAAGGAGGACACACTGCCATACGCGGAAGCTCTGCCAAACCTCTGTCTCTCTCTCAGACATTGCTACTGACTTACTCTCTCCCTACACACACCCCTATTCTTCCTGTGCGATCCCTGATCCACTACGCACGGTGTACACGGAGGTCTCCCTGCCGGAATCTCTTGTGCACACTAGCTCAGAACTGTCAACAGACAATCCTAGCCCAGGTTTCTCATGAACTGGTAGCTGCTGTTTTTAGCAGATCTTATTGCTAGATTATATTGTTATTTGGTTGATCTTGTTTCTTAGTATATGCAGGTTTGTTGGGCGCTCCAACGTCCATAAAACAAGTCAGCAGTTCATTCAAATATAGTTGTTGATTGGAGCTTATCAGAAAGGAGATTATTTAGGAATTATGTTCCTGAATTTTCTCAAGTTAGTTGCAGACTAAGATCGTCACTTTAATTTTGAATTGCAGAGATTCAGAAAGAGAGAGATCGTGATTTTGGAAATAGCAACAAACTGGGAAGATCAAGTTAATACAGCTCTTCAACTCATTCAGGAATTCAACTCTCCAGCAGACAGAAGATCATTCAAATTCAGAAGAACTCTTCGAGGCTTAAACAACTTATCTATTCTGAGTTCTTCTTCTTGTACTTAATTGTGTCATCTATTCTTCATTTTTAAAACCTCACTAAACTTAGTAGTTTGGTTGTTCAAGTGAACAACAAGAGATTCGTATTGTTTCAACAGGTTGTAGCCTGTAACTATATATGTTGAGATCTAGGGCTAAATCTGGATGATTAATAAGAAGTTGTGTTTGAATCATGGAGGGATTAGATCCCTCAGGCATAGACTAGGTCCAGTTGTGACTGAACTCTGTAAAATCTCCGTGTCTTTGCTATTTACTTTTGCTGTATTTACTTTCAGTTTATATTGGAAGTTTCAAAGATTTGGAGCTTTCCAAGTCTCAAAGATTTGGAGCCTCTATACTCTGCTGTTATATCTTCAAGATTCTCAAATCCTTTTCAAAGATTTGAGATATCAACAGTTTGCTCTATTTAAGTTTCATAAACTTGTGTTTTGGCAAAAGCTAGCATACTCTATTCACCCCCCTTCTAGAGTATTTATATACCTGTTTACACCTACATTACACACTTTCATCAACGAAAAACTAATAACCACTCCACCTTCGTAAACTTTGGTAGGAGCAAGAGGAGGAGCTGTGGCCGCAGCCGGCGCCGGAGATGGATACAGAGAAGCCACAGTGGCCTCACTCTTGTTGATTTCGACAAGGATGTTGTCCACAATTTCACTGTGTGAAGCCATATAAGAGCAAGAGAGTGAATGAGGGGGAGAGAAAGAAAAGGAAAGAGGAAGTTGTGGTGTTTGGCGCTGGAGAAGATGGAGGGTGCGGTGGAGATGTTCAGGGTTTCATTTGGATGAGAAGGATAGAGGATTGTGAGAGGGATGAAGAAAATAGAAACTATGAAGTTTCTTTTTCTTGTTTAGTTTTAAATAGGGAATGGCAACGAATCGGGTTTGGATTGGATCAGCCTAGATCCTGATCCGATCCATAATCTTCCGGATCATATCGGATTCAGACTGGATTATGCCGAATTCGAATCGGATTATCCTTCGGATCATGGCGAACAATATTTTTAGTTCAACTGACCTAAGATTATTGTGAATTAGAATCAAAATTGGATTAAAATACATTTTCATCTATTACTTTATCAATTTATCGACAATAAACATATAGATATATCAAACTTGTGACGTTATCTGAAGTAAACATATAAACATTTATATATATAATTGTGTCAATACATGTATATTATTCAATTTATTAGGTATGATAATCCAATCGGATCGGATCGAGTTTCACGGATCGTAAAACTTGTGATCTATATCCGATCCATCTGCGAATGGATCGGATCGGATATGCTCCATTAGGGTTGGATCATGTCGGATATCGGATCAAACCGTTTCCAATTGTCTTCCTTATTTTTAGATCCCGAAAAGAGGGGAGAGATAATGAGAAGTTATTTTTGAATTATTAAAATTTGGTTTCAATTAATTGATTATGTTTAATTTATTATCAGTTTTTTAAATAGAAGTAAAAAAGAGAGGTAAAAATTGTCTTTGAGCACTCTCCACCTATTTGTGGCCAGATGTGCTTGAACAGTCAACAGAAGGAGCGAGAGACGGAGTGAAGAAGCTTCTGGAATGCTCCATGGGCATGCTTTCCTTTGCAACGAAGGAATCAGAAAGAGATTTGAAGACTGCTAAACTTAACAACGAACCCTCCCAATACGATTTGAGAGTTCGTTCGATTCCTACAGCGAGAAAGAACCTGAAACTTTCGGGACACGAATTCAATGGAGCGAGGACGTCTGCTTCCGTTTCTGGCATTGCAAGCGGTGAGCGAGTATTCTCGGTTAGATCGGAAACCACCTATCACCGCCGCCCTTGTCGCCGCCAATGCCCTGATTTACCTAAGGCCTAAATTTCTCGATCCGATTATTCCTTCCATCGACGAAGTCTGGTTCAATGCCCACCTCATCCTTAAGGTACCATATTTGAATTGTTTTTCGATTTCGTCCCAGTTTTGTTATGTTCTACTCTGTTTGAATCTCCTGATGGATGTGCTGTTGGATTGATTATTGTTTTGTTTTTTCACTGAAACCTGTCCGGTTTGAGGTTGAATAGAATCCATTCGTAGTAGAGAATGGGAGATAATTTAAAATGTGTAGCGCATTACTAGCCCTATAAACTAAATGTAGAGATAATTCTATATTTACGGTGCATATATGTTTTCTGCAGTTTCTTCAGCCCACTATGATTTTCTGGAGTGCGGAATTACAATTTAGAACCCTAGGTCAAACAGTAAGGGGTTTGGTTTTTGTTAAGGGCATCTCCAACCCATGCATTTTTCCGCCTCCCCCCCCCCTCCCCTTCCCCTCACGGGCCCACCATTTTCCGCCAACCCTCCCCCTCCCCTTCCCCAAACTACTACTCGTCTACAACCATGTGAGGGAAGGGGGATGGGGAGGGGTGCTATGGGGAGAACTTTTGCCTTGGGTGAGGGCATGTCCATGGGGAAATTCCCATGGACATGCCTTCACCCAAGGCAAAAAATTTCCCCATAGCACCCCCTCCTCCTCCCCTTCCCCCCATAGGTTTGGACATGAACCGTATTTTTATATGGTTTTCCCCCTCCCCCTCCTCCCACAGGGTTGGAGATGTCCTAAATAGTTTAGTATTCACTATTCAGTAATCAATTTTGATGATTGGAACCATTCGCCGATGTTTTAATAACTCCCGATATAAACATCTATGAGTCAGGATATGAATAGAGTTTCCATCTTAAAGTACTTGGCTAGAATCTTAGAGTTTTTCCCACTCAGGAAATGAAATTTGAGACGGTAGTAGAGAGTGCATAATATCTAGAGTTGTATTACAACTTACATGGTTAGAATTACCTGTTTGCGGGAGTCGATCATGGTTGGCGGCGACAATTTTGGGGTTGAAATTTTGTTGAGACGAAACAAAGAAGTGGGTTCTGAACAGTGTGAATCTGTTCCTTCCAGCCAAAGAAGAGGGTTTTGAGATTTTAGGTTGCTGAAATGAGTGATTGACGTTAAAATAGTACAATCTCTCTCCTTACCTCAACCACTCATTCCAGTATACAATCTCATAACTCATTCCAATTATCTAGGGTCTCATTATCTTAATTAAGCTCATCCTATGTAGCACTGAAACGGGAGCGTAGACGAGACAAAACGGGGACGGAACGCCGGAACGGCAATTTTTAGAAATCGGGGAGGCGAAACGCCGGGGGAACGGGAAGTATATGTATGTATATATGTATGCATATATGTATTTATACACACGCACACACACAAATGTATTCTAATGTAAATGATACCTAAATACACACTTAGAAATAATTAGATAAAATTGAAAGACAATAATTTAGATAAATACAAAATTAAGATCAACCAAAGAGACACATTTAGTCAATACATATGTAAAGTACTTGAGCGTCCTCGAAGTCTTTGAGGATATGGGGAAGTCTTAAAGTGTCCAAATTATATTTTCTCCATTGATTTATAAGCAGCTAGGTTTTAGATTGGGGTCGGGGAACTTGATAGGATTCGTATCATATTTTAGAAGTAAGAATCCTTATCTTTTTAAGTTTTTTCAAAGCAACCCGAGTTCAACCAAGGGATGTTTCCAAAACGTTCAAAAGGGGGAACGCGTCTCCGGGAAGTTCCGCATAAGTTCCGGACTCATTACTTTTACCGGAACGCCACGTGGATTTCCGGGAGCGTTCCGGGGAGTTACGGCGGAGTTCCGGAGTACGAGACGTTTCCGGAACGGGCACGTCACCCTACATGGAGTTCTCGTGCACCATAGAGCTCATCCAAACAAGGCCAATTTTTGTATAAGTTAACCAAAAACACCATTCTTTATTTTATCTATTCAAAAGACCTATTGTTTGCTCCAGTGCTATTATTTATAATTTCATTAAATTGTAATCCTTGTAGGTGAAAGTATATAAAAAATAAATATGAAATATAAAAAGAGGGTGTACAGAACTTATTAGAGAAAACTTTTTCTCCACACTTTTATATTTTAAAGTTAGCTTATATTTTAATGTCCTAAGAGCATTTCAAGTACTAGCTAAAAAGTTAATTGTAATTTGATAAAAATTGTACATTTTTTTTAACTATTGTAAAATTTTAGTGAGTGCTCCAATAGTGTTAGATAAATGATTAGTTGAATAATACGTGGCAAAATCTCAATATTTCTTGCAAGAGAGCTTTAAGGAATGCATGACACAACATGAAAAAGTTTAAAGATTTTTTTAAAGGAATCTCTATTTACCTCTCTAAATGTAGAGAGCGAGTTAGAGATCTCTTAAAATAAAGAGCCAACTAGAGAGCCTGAGCCTATTGGAGACATCTTTTCGCTAAATTTCTGTATATTTTAACTATAACCCGTCAAATACATAATGTATTGAAGATGCTCTAATCGAGATGCTCTGAAGCATTAAATTGCTATTATGCACTCATTTATAATTCCCGAGTTGTCTTGGCGCAATCAGAACATTTAGTCTTTCTAATTGCAAGATGGCCAGGAGTGATACCACTATACCAATTTGTGCTTGACCACAATAACTAAGAAAGATTACTTACCAGGTATTCTAAGAAGAAGTTAATACTTAACCACAATATGGTGTATCAGGGGTACGGAAGGGGGGGGGGGGAGAGGGGAGGGGGGAGATCATATAGGCAATGTATTCTCTAAGACGAGGAGCTTTTGTGTGGATATTAGGGATGCCATTTCCTTCTGTATTAGCCATTTATTCACTACTAGACGTAGACATATGAGCACACAGAATTACATGACTAATGGGACATGACCATGGGGCACAGTAAATCAGTTATCTTTTCCTTACAGGGACAGCGATCACAGAAGCATTTGAATGATCTTCACCTATAAACTGAGTATTCATTGTCACTTCACTTTTTATGTTCTTTGTATGCCTGATGGGTATTATGTCTTTCAAGTGAGACTGAATTTGTTGAGGTGCATGAGGGATAGGATCTTTTAGCTACCCTTAATGGATAACAGTCTGATTCTTCCTGGCTATTCTACATAGGACTGCAGTGGCAACACTCATGCCTTGAGGCAAACTGTTTAGTATGGTGTATTAGACATTTACTTTTCAACCTGTAAGAGGGCCTGGTGAGATCAACTACAACTGGCAGAGCTTCTAAAACAACTGTCCATAAGAAAAGCACACATATATATTAGACATTTAGAAAGGTGAGCAGAATAACTGTGAACAGATTCCTATCCAAAAATCTCATCTCCATGACTTTTGTATGGGCTAACTGGGATGAGCCACAAGATTTGTTCTTGCTGTTAGATGAAGTGTAGGACCACAAGATCCGTCAATCGGAGCTGGTTCACCATGGGCAATGCCTAAACAGAAAATATGTCCACATTAATCTACTTTCCTGTTACTGGGAATAGAAGTTTAGACTACTGACATGTATGATCAGAGAAAAATATCGAGGTAACTTGTAGAAGATGAATGGAGTAAAAATAAAAACCTTACGAATTGAACTCCTCCTTTTAATAGGCATATCACTTGGGCCAGGGTTGCTTCACAAATGGCCGAATATTTATTTGAGATCTCAGTAGTTTAATAAATGCAGTTACCTTCAAGAAAGAATCATGCCTGTTGTCGATAGACTTCTGAAAATCTATATCAAATGGGGGACCATGTCATATAGAAAAATTTCAAGTAATTTACACACTTAGTAATATGATCTGTACTGTTAGTAAGGTGGATATCCTACCTGTACAACCCTTGTAAAAATAGGAACATAATGATTTAGCATACAGCACCCACCAAGGTGGCAAACACACAGACACAGACACAGTAATCTTAATCTTTATCAATCACTCAGTATTTGACGAGAAATCAAATTATTCAATCTGAAAAACAAACGTGTCGCGGAGCCTATAAATAGGCAACAAGTAATGAGTCCTAAAAGAAACAAAAAACCTTAACAAGACAGACTCTTCAACTACTAAAACATATAGCTAATAAAAACCTAACTGAAGTAAAAATATTGGGTATAATTTCTGCCTTTATCCGCATTGTTCTCATCCTCTCTACTATGGAAAGTTTAAGAAAAGGAACACGAGTGCGGTCGTCCTTTCGAGAGCATTTAATACTTCAATATGCCATCATGAACCATGAGGCGGGCGACAGTCCCACTGTGTTAAATACGTTCATATGCCATTGTTGACATAAGGCGGACGACCGTTCCAGAGCGTCAAATACTTTCATATGCCATCATCATAGTTGTCAAGTCGAGGTTCGGATCATGAATCGATATTCCACTTTACTGAATCATGAATCGAATCGAGTCGCGAATCTTAAAGATTCGGTTCAAATCTTCTTAAGTATGTAGAATACCTTTCCCTTAAATCTATAAGCATGTGCATACAATACATTCATATTTGAAGAACAAGTAAACACAAGTTTTCAGAAAATTGCTTCCGGTATGACTGGGAGCCTTACGCATCTAATATCCAAAAAAAAAAAAAATGCCGAAGATAAAAAGAACTTATGTACGTCGAATTAGGAAACATAAGATTCCAAGATATTGGAAAATAATACAGAGACTACTAGTCTTGGTCTTGAAAAAGCTGTAATAGTTACTATGAAACAAATATATGTAGCAGCAAGGACAGAGATAGGAAAAGTATGACTTTGTAGACTGACTGTAACTTAATTAGGACCTAGCCGAATTGATGATGAATCGCATGAATTAGTCTGAATCGCTACAAATCGTAAGATTTAGGCTCTTAAATCGGGAATCTAATTATATTTGTTCCATTTAAGATTCATAGAGGGATTCAGATCGTTTCATGGGTGGACTGAATCGAATCGTGATTCGTAAGATTCTACAACTATGGCCATCATGAAGTAGACCGTTTGGATGGTTGGTCTACTGAACCAATTCAATGAGTTGTTGTGAGCTGATACTTTGGACAGTTCTTCCAATTAACAAACTATCGAAACAAATCGTCGGGAAACAACTTACGGCAATTCTTCCCATGTCCTCGGACTTTCTGAAGTGTCATTTGATGAGATGCGAAATATGGAAGTCTTTCCACTGAGCCTAGTATTGTAGGCAATAACCATGAGCAGGAGAGTTTGGATGACTTAATATTATGCTTCAAAGAACGATCATACAAAGACAAACATGGAAAATTCGTCCAATACACTAAATACCTTCAAATATTATCTCGAAATGTAGGAGAGTACTTGGGCTTGAAGCTTTTGTGTAGATCGTCAACTTGCAGAAAAACCTGAGAATACAAAGGAGACCTAAGTGGCATATCCCTCTGCTTAAGTTTGCTTCAGGTTGGAAGTTAGGATGAATGTTCAACTGATCAAGTTTGTTGAGATAGTTATTAAATTCTAAAACTTGAGCCATGAATTTTGGATCATCATCATTCAAGATATAGGCCAACATCTCTTGACTATCCTCCGAGTACCCAAATGAGACTCGCTGCAGTATATCACTAAGGGATTAAGTGAACAACCATCAAGATGAAATTGAGTACCTTTGAAATGTTTCAAAGGTTGTAGCATAACATATATGCTTACTTGGATATAAACAATATTGCATCTCTGAAATGTCTTAATAGTCTTATGTAAACATCTCTGAAATGTCTTAACAGTCTTATGTATACAAAGAAAACAAGATGCTAGGATGTGAGGGTTAGGAGTTGTGGTGACTAGATCCTTGGCAGAGTTCATAATAGATTAATAGTATGCTAATTTCAAATTATGTCACTACACTATCCTTGTCAGTTTCCTCCATTTTGAATGTACCCTTTTTCTTAACCTCCTTCAGGTAGGAGTGAGTTTCGGTGAGCAATTTTCGAAAACCTTCTTTCCCAGGTGCCTTCCAACTTAAAACTGAGGATTAATCTCTTGCAGACACACAGGGAGCAGAGAATTAAACTCGATCAAGTGTTATCACTCATAGTTGTCAGAATCTTACGATTCACGGTTCGTATCCTACGATTCGATTTGATTTACCCGAGAGGAAATCATCATACAGTTATTGACTTGATAACAATCTCAATGTCCAGCCTGTTAATTGCTATGAAAAACACTGAGATCATAGTGAATGGGCTAGTGTCTCTGATCAACTGGAACTGAAACCTAATGAATAACTAAATGAGTATTTTAAGCATGTGTTTTATGAGAACATGAAACTGTTGCAAGAAGGAAACAATGTATGGCACTGGTTTAATTCCTGTAGAGAGTTAATTTACTTGAGTGCCCCATGGTCAATATACAGTAAATTCCCTAAAAGAAAAGATAATAATGCCTGTTGTTATTTTCTCATGTGTTTTATGAGAACATGAAACTGTTGCAAGAAGGAAACAGAGCATGGTGGTGGTTATTTCTTGTAGACAGTTGATGTACTTGAGTGCCCCGTGGTCTATATGCAACAAATTCCCATATGGCATGTTTGGATGAGGGATGAAAATGTGGAATTTCAGTAAACTTCGGATTTTGAATCCTGGTTTTAAAGTTTTTGTTTGGATAAGTTATCAGCCAGAATTTTGAAAATGCCGTCATTAAAACGTGGAATTTCGGAATCATCAAATTCTAACTCCTAATACCTACTTAGGTGTCATTTTGATAATTCTGTGTTTGATAATTCTCAACTGAAAATGAGACAATTGTTTTGGACATTTTTTTGGTTATAATCTTTTCTAAAAACAAATTTACTGAACCGCCACTGAATCCACACTCATGAACCACCACTTCGACATCAACCGCCTGTAATGTCGGCAGCCTACTTTGCCCGCTGCCATCGTAGTGACCCACTGCTGCCACCACCGTTAGGCACCCTGCCACCATCGCTCTAATTCCATCGACTTCAACACCACTACTCGAAAACCAACGCCCCCAACAGCATTTCTCTAACATTCACAATTGATATCCACCACCGGTGACTCACTTGCGTACCAGCACCACCTCAGCTGCCATGTTGTTTGTTTTCGTCTATTTCAATTTCAAATGCCATAGCTCATACATCTGGCTGTGCGATATAGCGCGTTCTGGGACTTGATGAGATTGAGATCTTTAAATCGACTAAGAGTGCTGGCAGTTACAGCGTGGATATGGAACTTGTGGTGGTCAGGGACGGGGAGTGAGAGGTGACGGCAACGGCAGGAAGCAAGGCGGTGGAATCGACAGGGGCAAAACACAGGAAGTACTTCAGAGGAGGTCGATGGTAGGGTTTCATCAGAATTATTAGAGTACGTCTCTATATCCATAACATTGAAAATTATTTATAAACCCCAAAGGTATGCATTATTAGGCTCAGGCTCAAACAACATACTCATCATTTCATTTAGTCTCCAAACCTAATATCGAATACATTGCGGGCCAAACTAATATTGAGTGCAAAGACCAAAGCAAATACTTTTAACACCTGCAAAGACCTAATACACAATGCAGGGGTATTACCGAGTAGAAAAACTAACTGAACAATTGATCAAAACATTTTAATCAATGACAGGAATACACAATGCAAAGATTAAAACACGAATGATTTGATTGCTTTTTATTGATTACTGTAATTGCTTGTACCTTTGCAGGGGTTCTAGTTGAAATTACTGAGATATCCTTTGAAGCAGTAACAGTAATCAAATTGTTCTGTTTCCCCAAAATTGCAAATTTCAACTTGAAACTGTAATTGTCAATCAAAACATGAATCAGATATGAGCCAGATAAAGAGTTGAAGAATAAGATGGTTGCACCATTCCACATATTTATCTTACTCATAGAACTGATGTTGAAATGTCGCGACGAATCCCAATTTCTGTAGCACATCCCCAGAAACCAAGTGCTTCGATTTTTTGATTTGGCTTTGACTAATTAAAGGCTGGCGTGGTTTTAAGATTCCATTTGTGGTGTTGTTTCTGCGTTCTTATGCCTACTGATGCAGTGTGAGGGATCAATATTACGAACAAACATGGAGTTAGTGTCCTTTGTAGAGATTTCAGCATATCTTTTCCAGGACTTATTCGAATAGTAGAATTCATTTTTTTTTTTCTTTTTTTTTGAGTCGTGAATTTACCATGTTAAGGTGGACAGATTCATTTATTAATCTTTATTTAAGTGCTAACCGAAATAAAATCATTTGATATTTTTTGCTGGAATGGGTGGTTTTATTAGGATCACTGCTAGGCTGTAGTATTTGATTTGGTTCCCTACATATGGTTTCTAGAGTTGTACTCATCTTAGGAATGTCCAATGGGTTTTCTTAGATAACTCTTTACTTCATTATTAATGTGGGTCTATGTATTAATATGTGTATTTCTGTAATATGGATGAACACATTGTTTACTGAATTAAGTCCGTGTATTTTATTAATATGGGATGAACAAATTTTTTACCAAATTGAGTTAATTATTATACCTTGTGAAATCCTTATTTTGTGAAGCCTGCCTCCTCCTACCCAAGTCCTGCGCCCTTCAACTAACCGACAATTGTCACTTTAGGTGATTTACAGAATTGCAGTGGTAGTTTGACGGTTGTTATTCTCAAGGAACATCAATTATTTCAGTTTTCAGCCATAAGATTGGTGCTCCACACATTTTTTAAACGTGAGGGGAGTTACCTGCTGATATTTGGACCACAATCTGCTTCCTTGCAATATCACCTAGCCATATGGGGGGGTTTGGTGGATTTACACAGTTTCCTATTCATATGTATAATCTTTGTATCGCAATTTCTTGAAAAAAGCAGAGCTCATTATATCCTCCCTTGCTTTTGGCGTGGAGACTCGATCATGATTGCGTGACAGTAGGCTCGTCCTTGATAACTTGGCTGCGTAGTGTTGTACTATAATGTAATGGATTTCCATTACAAGTGTCTGTACAAGTTCTCTTTACAAGACTAGCTTCTGTGCTATAATCATCCTTTTAACATCTTGCCTATGATTTTGCAGTACAAAGACCTCAAGAGATTCCTTTTGTCCCCATTTTACCACATTGGTGAATCTCACTTGGTATACAACATGGTGTCACTCCTGTGGAAAGGAGTTAGGTTGGAATCTTTGAAGGGGAGTTCTGAATTCGCCTCTATGGTTGCCGTGCTTCTTGGTTTGTCCCAGGGCATCACACTCTTAATGTGCAAGTCCCTTCTGTTATTTGGTTATAGAAGAGCCTACTATAAGGAATATGCCGTTGGGTTTTCTGGGGTTCTCTTTGCGATGAAAGTGGTTTTGAATTCCGAATCAGACAATTACACTAACGTCTACGGGCTGATGGTGCCAGCACGCCATGCAGCATGGGCTGAGCTAATTCTGATTCAGATGTTTGTCCCAGGTGTCTCTTTCCTTGGCCATCTTGGTGGAATACTGGCGGGTATTCTCTATCTGAGGTTGAATGCAGCTTTACGTTCAAATGGAGATCCTGTTACAGCTACCATTAGAGGTTTGGCTAGGGTAGTGACCTCTCCTTTAAGGTACATGTTGCGCTTATTTGCGTCTCCAAGGCAGAGGATTTCAGGTAGGGGAAGAGTCGGTAGAGGTCAGCAGCCGAATGCATCTGGTGTCTGGAGATGTGAAGCATGTACGTATGACAATTCAGACGGACTAAATGTGTGTGAGATGTGTGGCACTGGCCGTGAGGGTGATGGGCTTTCCTTTTTTGGTTCATCAGATGAATCTCATGATCTTCCTTTAGATGAATTACGTTATAGGAGAATACAAAGATTTATTAGGTGAATAGTTGATGAGACCGACTTCTGAGTGTAAAATTTGGGGATTGATATTAGTTGTGGAATTGTTTTTGCAATATGCACATCTAATAAAAGTGTGATCAAATTATTGTAAACTGATGTTACTTTGCGCAAGGAGGCTAGTATTAAGTAAATACTTGTTATGTTTCTTCTTTTTCAGCTTATTTCACTTTTTGACACTATTCACTACCACTCTGTCCCAACTCTTTCTTCCCAATTTGACTTTTGTCACTATTCACTGGGTTACTTTGACCCGGTGATTTGAATAGCAAACCGATTTGAATAGCAAACCGATGTAATATTTTGCTATCGTATCATTTTGATAAATCAAATCAAACACCCTTATAATATATTTACTAATTTTTTCACGGTTTCCGATCTGCTTTATCACGAATATAGACTTTTTGAATTGCTCTACAATATGGTGATTTGAATTGCATTTGACCCGGTGATTTGGCTAATAAAATAATATACGAATTCGTAATCTTTACATGATCTTGTAGAGTAAACTTCACTCTACAATATTATGAAAAAATTGCAAAAAAATTACATCGCTTTGCTATCCAAATTGCCGTGTCAAAGTGACCCAACTACGGATAAAAAAATCAACATAAGTTGAAAGAGAAGAAACAAATGTAGTAATTATTAAATAGTCTTCACTTACTTTTTGATTAGTATAGTAAAAATTAGTCATTCCTCTTGGTGTTGCTGACATGGTACCTGCTATTCATGTAAATCTTGTGATTGAAGAAGCACTATGTCCGCACCGAGAGACCTCTTCTAGTAACAGTTTCTTCCGTCTATACCATATTCAAGGGCACACAGTGCAAATAGATGCTAGCTCAGTGGTCGTGTTGAAATGCATGAGGTTATATGTTCGAATGGGATGTAGTCTAGATTTTGATTATGAGAATTTCTATGTGATTAGAAACAAAAGGCACAGAGAGACCTCCCGTGTTAACAGTTTGTTTCTTTTAACGTCTATATTCGTGATAAAGCAATTTGTGGGTTGTGGTAGTCTGCAATGGGTGAATTGCAAAAACGAAACTTGGGGCCGGATTTTGATTTGGGAAGATTTGGAGTTAAATGCAATTTATAAATATATTATAAGAGTGTTTGATTTGATTTAGCACAAATCGGAAACAATTATTGTAAATTATTTCAAATTCACCTTCACACAACATTATTTGGAATCATGACTAATAAAGCCCAATTAGAATCTCTGGACAAGATTTTATCCAGAATTTTCAAAGAATCAGCGAGAGCGAAGTTGTTACCTGTGATTCTTTTTTTTTTTTTTTTTTTTTTGCCAAAATAGAGAATTTTCATTAACTCAATAAACCATTACACTTTTCCTTTTCAACTACTGAGAAAAAACAATTATCTAAACAAAATTGAACACTCCCATTTCCAGCTGCTAACTTTGCTATTTCATCTGCAGCACTATTAGCCTCTCTTCTAATCCAAATGAGCTTTCCTTTCTGTTGCATTAAGCCACACCTGATGTCTTGTAGCACAGCTGCAATCTCCCAAATATCACCACCAGTTTACTGCTTGGACTAGCTGCTTGCAGTCACTTTCAAAACAAATACCTGAGAGAGCACTTGGAATTGTTTTCCAAATAGCTAACCTGAGTGCTAGGGCTTCACTCATGAGGGCAGAACTTGCTTGTTCTCTGCTCCATCCCCAATCCACAAGATCACCATTTGCATCTCTCATTAGCCAACTCAAATGAGCAATATGGTCTCCATTATGCCACCCTGCATCAACATTACATTTGTAGGAACCAGCTTGTGGAGGTTTCCATCTCAGATCTTCTCCTCCAACAGTCTTCTTAACCTGATTATTCTTCTTCTGAGATTCCTCTTTACCTTTCTGTAATTCCTTCAAACTTGCCAACTCTCTGCTGCAACTAAATGCAGTTGAGATAGGATCAATCTTCAAGCTCTCATAAATCCATCTATTTCTAGATTTCCAGATATTCCAGCAGCACAAAATACAAGCTTTTAGATTCTCCTCACTAACTTCATTGTCCTTCACCATGTTGACTAAATCCATGAGCCACTTTTTCACAAAACCAACCTTAGCACACATTTCTGGGTCAAGCAGTCCCAAAGTGAACCAAACAGGTTGTACCCACTTACATTGAAAAAAGCAATGTTCTTGATCTTCAATTTGGTTTTCACAGATATGGCAAAGAGCTGAAAGTTTACACTTTCTTTTTACTAAATTTGAACCAGTAGCTAAAATGTCATGACTCATTTTCCACCAGAAATTCAAAATTTTAGGAGGCAGAGTCACTGACTATAAGAATTCCCAATACTCTTTTGTAAAAGAGAAAGAGGAGGAGGCTTTAGAAGATTTAGAAACTGAGGATGGCTTTTTAGAACACCAGTAGTCTTTTGCAATTCTTGTACCTGTTCTTACTGAGAAATTTCCAGTCTTTTCAAAGGGCCATATCAGAACATCTTCTTGATCAAACCAAGATATTGGGGTTTCCATAATAGCAGCAGTCTCCTCCTTAGTAAACAAATTTTTCACAAGAGACACCTTCCATCTCCTTGTATTTTTGTTAATCAAATCAGACACTCTCATTTCTGGGTCTAAATGTGAACTTTGAGACAACTTTCCTTGAGGTAAAGATGGCACCCATTTATCAGTACTAACCCTGACTGTCTTCCCATTTCCCACAGCCCAAACACCCTTACTCTTCAAAAAATCTCTTCCTTCTAATAAACTGTTCCAAATCCAAGAAGGGTTATGATCCTTCTTTGCATCCATAAAAGAAGATTGAGAAAAATGTTTAGCTTTAAGTATCTTGGCAACCAGGGAATTAGGGTATTTTAAAATTCTCCAACTCTGTTTTGCTAACAGAGAGAGATTAAAACTTTGAACATCCCTAAATCCAATACCACCCTCATTCTTCTTTTTCATCACTGCTTCCCAATTGAGCCAACTTATCCTTGTATCTGAGCCACAAGCACCCCACCAGAAGTTTCTGATAACTTGATCAATTTTTAAACACAACTTTTTGGGGAAGAGAACACAAGACATTGTGTAGCTAGGAATTGCATAAGCAATAGCTTTCAAAATGACTTCCCTTCCCGCCATTGACAAATTTCTTTGCTTCCAACCTTGTAAGACTGCCACAATTTTTTCTAAAATAAACTGCAAAGCTTCACTTTTTGACTTTCCCCAAAAAGCTGGAATACCTAAGTATTTAATCTTCTTGTCAAGAGCAGGAATATTACAAAGTTGAGTAATTTCTGCAATATCATCTTCCCCACAGTTAGGAGAGAAAAGAATCCCTGATTTATCAAGATTTATCTTCATACCAGAAGCTTCTTCAAAATCCATCAAAATCTTCAAAAATTCATTCACCTCATTAGAGTTTGATTGCAGAAAAATTAAAGAATCATCTGCAAAGAACAGATGATTTAACCACTCTTTCTTTTTAGAGATGGAAACCCCTTTCAAAATTTTTTCTGCTTTTGCTTTCTTTTGTAGGGTTTTGATTCATGGATCGCGCAAACGGAAGCATAATCAAACAAACAACCATGCAAAACCCTCCAAGGATCACAAGTCTAGATGCATAACGATAGTGAAGGTAAGAAATCATAAACACACCTTTGGGTTCTCCTTGATGACTTCAAACGCGAATAGTGTCACGTTCTCTATAGTTGATCCACGCCTAGAGTTGTTCCTAGATCTCCAATCACCTTGGTGCTAGCCCGGATTGAAAGGAGGGTGAAGAAATCACGCAAAACGAGACACCAAAAGGGGTTCGGCACCCTTGTGGCGTCGGGGACAAGGGGCGGCGGCAAGGGGGCGGCGTCCCTCTTGTGGCTTGCTCTCTCTCTCCTTTTGTTCTCTCCTACTCTTGTTATGTTCTCTTAGAGCATAAAAGTGTTGTAGGGAAGGAAGGAGGAGGGTCCTTTATATAGTCCAACAACTCCTTGTTAACTACCTAAAGGACTTATTCTAGTCCTACTAGAATTCAATTTAGTCCCTTCCTTGCAAATTAGTCCCTACTAAGTTTGCAAGGGTTTGCAAAGTGATCCTTCTAATTAATTAATCCAATTAATTAATTCCATAATCTAGTACAACTCTATATAGCGTGTGACCCCATAGGTTCTATCTAGTTGGTAGCAACTCTTTGCTAATATGGAGCGGTTTCTAGCAAAACATCCATTCTAGCCAACTAATAGAATAGTCATCTAGACAACCTTGTACAAGTAATTGTCTCATCCCTTTGCCTCCATATCCGGATTGGACACGAGACATACAAGTCACACTCGTATATCCAATCCCTAGTTTCTCGATCCATGGAATAGCCTTATTCGTGCAAATAACATCAATATCTCATATATTGATTTATTTGAGTCTGGCCAGACATTCTATAAGCACTATCCTCGAGTGGCCTTGGATATTTGCTCCTGTTATGTGGGAGGGGCAAATCCTCTCTACGTCCACTACGATCTCTAAGCTTGCTTCTCATTGTATCCAGTACACGCCTTTATAACTACCCAGTTACGGTGTAGCGTTTAACGCTACCAAGATCACAATGATCCACAACTAGAATATCTAGTGACTTCAAGTCTAAGGATGACAATACCATTGTACCCGAGAAGCACTTGTGACTCAACATAACGTGTATGTAGCCTTCTCGGTAATGGGTCAATCCAGTGCAACATTCCGTAATGCACACCTATGTGTTGGATCGTGATATCTCCATATCAATCCAACCCCATACTAGTCTATAGATGATTGTCCCAATTAAGCATTATACTTGACTAGGGATATTTAAGATAAACAACACAATTGTAAATCTAAGGACTTCATTATATTAAATATCCAATAAATAATAAATGAATTTCTAGCCAATTACAAATTCATACTAAACTAGATTGCCTCTAGGGCATCTATTCCAACAGTCTCCCACTTGCACTAGAGCCAATCTGGCGCATCTCGTATGCCCATACTCCTAGTGTGCCCTTCATGCTTCCACTGCGTGAGAGGCTTCGTAAGCGGGTCTGACAGATTATCATCTGTAGGAATCTTGCATATCCGAACGTCTCCTCTATCGATAATATCTCGAATCAGATGAAACTTCCTGAGCACATGCTTGGACTTCTGGTGCGATCTGGGTTCCTTTGATTGCGCGATCGCCCCAGTGTTGTCACAGAACAACTCCACTGGATCCGCAATGCTAGGGACCACACCAAGTTCAGAAACAAACTTTCTGATCCAAACAGCCTCCTTTGCTGCGCCATTTGCAGCAATGTACTCAGCCTCTGTTGTAGAATCAGCTACCGTCTCTTGCTTGGAACTCTTCCAGCTCACCGCTGCTCCATTCAGGCAAAACACATATCCCGACTGTGATCTAAAGTCATCTCTATCGGTTTGGAAGCTTGCATCAGTGTAACCCCTTACACGCAACTCTTCCTCACCGCCAAACATCAAGAAAGCATCCTTAGTTCTTCTCAAGTACTTTAGGATGTTCTTGACAGCAATCCAGTGACTCTCACCTGGATTGGATTGGTATCTGCTTGTCATACTCAAGGCATATGACACATCTGGTCTAGTACATAACATGGCGTACATGATGGATCCTATGGCCGAGGCATAGGGAATCCTACTCATGCGTTCCTTCTCAATCTCATTGGAAGGACAACCACTCTTTGAAAGAGTGATTCCATGTGACATGGGCAAGAATCCCTTCTTGGAATCTTGCATGTTGAACCGTTTCAACACCTTGTCAATATATGTACTTTGACTTAGGCCTAGCAACCTCTTAGATCTATCTCTATAGATCTTTATACCGAGTATATAGGCTGCTTCCCCTAAGTCTTTCATTGAGAAACATTTTCCTAGCCAATCTTTCACAGATTGCAGCATGGGAATGTTGTTTCCAATGAGTAGTATGTCATCCACATACAAGACCAGAAAAGCTACAGAGCTCCCACTAACCTTCTTGTAGACACAAGACTCATCTTCGTTTCTGATGAAGCCAAACTCTTTGACTACTTCATCAAAACGTCGATTCCAACTCCTAGAAGCTTGCTTCAATCCATAAATGGATCGTTGCAGCTTACAGACTTTGTTGGCTTGCTTTGGATCCTCAAAACCCTCCGGCTGTATCATATACACGTCCTCGAGGAGATTCCCATAAAGGAATGCTGTTTTGACATCCATCTGCCAAATCTCATAGTCGTAGTATGCTGCAATCGCAAGTAGGATTCGGATGGATTTGGTCATTGCGACTGGTGAAAAGGTTTCATCATAGTCAATACCATGAATCTGTCTGAATCCTTTAGCCACCAATCGGCCCTTATAGGTAATCACATTACCATCCATGTCGATCTTCTTCTTGAAGACCCACTTGCACCCTATGGGCCGCGCCCCATCAGGTGGTTCCACCAAAGTCCATACTTTGTTGGTATACATGGATTCCATCTCGGATCTCATGGCTTCAAGCTACTTCTGCGAGTCTGGGCCATTCATGGCCTCCTCATAGGTAGTAGGCTCATCATCTATGAGCATCGTGTCACCGGAATCAGTTACGAGAAGTCCGTACCTCTCGGGTTCCTGGCGCACTCTACTAGATCTACGAAGCTCTTGTGTTACTTGAACAGATGGATCCACAACTCCTTGTGATTCCTGTTCTTGTTCCATAATCGGTTCTGTGATTTGTGATTCTTGAACTTCTTCAAGTTCTACATTCCTCCCACTTGCTTCTTTAGAGACAAACTCTCTTTCTAGAAACACGCCGGTCCGAGCAACAAACACTTTGTTCTCGGTTGGATTGTAGAAATAGTATCCCTTAGTTTCCTTAGGGTACCCCACAAATTTACACTTATCCGATTTAGGCCCTAGCTTGTCTGATTGTAAACGTTTTACATAGACATCACAGCCCCAAATCCTCATGAACGACAGTGTGGGACGCCTCCCACTCCACATCTCATATGGTGTCTTCATGACTGATTTAGATGGAACACGGTTAATGGTAAAAGCTGCACTTAATAGAGCGTAGCCCCAAAACGATAATGGAAGATCGGTTTGACACATCATAGACCGAACCATATCCAATAGGGTTGGATTTCTCCTCTCGGACACGCCATTCCATTGTGGCGTTCCGGGTGGAGTGAGTTGGGACACGATCCCACACTCTCTAAGATAGTCGTCAAACTCTTGGCTTAAGTATTCTCCTCCACGATCCGATCGTAGAGCCTTGATACTTTTGCCAAGTTGCTTCTCTACTTCATTCTTGAATTCTTTGAACACTTCAAAGGATTCGGATTTTGCCCTCATAAGGTACACAAATCCATATCTACTGTAATCATCAGTAAACGTAATGAAGTAGACATAACCACCCCTGGCAGGCGTGGCAAATGGCCCACACACATCGGTATGTATGAGCGCCAATTGCTCACTAGTCCTCTCACCTTTCTTATTGAAAGGGGACTTTGTCATTTTTCCCAACAAACAAGCCTCACATGTCTCATATGATTCAAAATCAAATGAGTCTAGCAATCCATCCTTATGGAGTCTAGATACACGTTTCTCATTTATGTGGCCTAAACGACAATGCCATAAATAAGCAGGATTTAAATCATTTATTTTAATCCGCTTGGTATTAATGTTGTAGACAGGATTACTTAGATCAAGGACATAAAGTCCATTAAATAATTGCGCACTAAAATAGTGAATATTATTCAAATAAAAGGAACAACAATTGTTCTTTATTGAAATAATAAAACCTTCCTTGTCCAAACAAGAAATAGAAATAATGTTTCTGCTCATAGCAGGCACAAAATAGCAATTATTTAATTCTAAAACTAATCCTGAAGGCAGAGATAGCTCGCAAACGCCTATGGCCAATGCAGCAACCTTTGCTCCATTCCCAACGCGCAGATCTACCTCCCCTTTAGCCAATCTTTTACTTCTCTTTAGATCCTGCATATTTCGACAAATATGAGATCCACATCCAGTATCTAATACCCATGATGTAGAGACAGTTAAATTGACATCTACAACAAAAATACCTGGTGGTGGTGGAATCACTATTCCAAGCCGCTTGTCCTCCAGATATTTTGGGCAGTTCCTCCTCCAGTGTCCAGGTTGACTACAGTAGTGACATTCACCCTTAGTCACGACCTTGGCAATCCCACCAACAGGCTTAAGGGCTTGTTCCTTGGACTTAGCAACTGACTTGCCTTTGCCTTTGGAGGAAGAGGCAAACTTTTTACCCTTTCCTTTATGCACCATCATAATGGCCTTGCCCTTACCCTTGTTGATGCTCTGTTCAGCCGTCCTCAACATGTTGAGCAAATCTGGCAGTGGTTTAACGATCTCGTTCATGTTATAGTTCATAATGAACTGTCCATAACTCTCGGGCAACGATTGCAACACGAGATCGGTTGCCAACTCTTGGCCGACCGGGAACCCAAGCCGGGCGAGATTCTCCAAGTACCCGATCATTCGGAGTACATGGGGTCCCACCGGGTTCCCTTCTGCCAGATGACATTTGAACAGTGCCTTTGAGACCTCATACCTCTCTACCCTCGCCTGCTCTTGGAAGAGCTGCTTTAGATGTTCGATCATATCGACAGCATTCATGTTCTCATGTTGCTTCTGAAGCTCAGAGGTCATGGTGCAAAGCATTAGGCAGGCCGCATCATTAGCGTCATCAACACGCTTTTGATACGCCTTTAAGGCAGCAGGTGTCTGATTCTCTGGACCTTCTGGAACTTGCTCCTCTATTGCGTACAGCTTTTTCTCTTGCTTGAGAACAATTCTCAAGTTTCTGTACCAATCGAGAAAGTTGGTTCCTGAGAGCTTGTCCTTCTCAAGGACAGATCGTAGGGAATGTTGTGAACTCGATGAGTTGTTTGCCATTTGGAATTCTACAAAAGGAAAATACGCAAGTTTTAGTATTTGTGAATTTTTGACTATATTTAATAATGGCTAGTTTATTAAATATAGCTCCCACTATTTTACTACGGATTAATAACCCTCAAGATATTAATGCGGAAAATATCCTTATATTTTCTAGTGGGCCAAGATCCATCTTTTTCATCTCCTTATGAGCTTGCTTTGGCAAGTCACCCATAATTCGATTACTTCTTAGGTAGGAACAATTCCAATTGCATCCCATATGCAACTCTTGGTTCAATCGGGCAAATAACTCCTTATTTATCCATCCATATGGATAATCCCAATTGATTGCCTCTAGGTTTCTTAATCAAATTAATAGCCTAGTTGTGCTCAACCTCTTATCTAAACAATTGCACATTGTTACGTGCCATCGCATTCCATCATTATGAACCAAGTCGCCATGCTTTGGCACGCACGAACTTGATAAATAATGATGATAATGAGTGTTTAAATAACGAGAAGGCAAGAACACAATATTTTAAAATTTGAGGGATTTTCAATTCAATTTTAATTATTTTGTTGATCAATATCAACTAATCTATCTATTTGAGTTTGGGCACAACTCCAAATAATAGATCCGGGTTGTCTAATTATCTTATTATCCTAATTGCATGCATCATCCATACACCAACCATACAAATAATAAGACAATAAATAAACAACCACAAAACAGAAATTAAACGTGATGTGGATATGGCCTTTTCTAGACTAAGATAATTCCAAGCCAATGGAATTATCTATGAACCCTAAACAAACACACATCTCCATGCGTCTTGATCTTTTGGTCCATCCTTCATAGTCATGTGGAATGCTCCATGCTCCATGCTCCATCTTTTGTGGCTTCTTTGGCTTTGGGCTTCTTTTCTCCAATCTTGGCTAACAATCTACTTTATCTAGCACTAGCTAATATCTAAACTAAATAAAATAAATCTCACAAGTTGAGAAAAAAAATGGCACGCAGGCCATAAAACCCTAATTAATTATTACAATTAATTGATCAGCTCGCAGGCCGTAAAACCAAACCACAAAATTAAACATCCACATCAAACCACATCCTAAGGCCATATCCAATCACCATGCGATTTGCACATAAACAGTTAAAATCCAATTTTAACGCGCTTGGTCAATTTTAATTGATTTTAGGATTTCTAGGGTTAAAACGGTCCATGGGCCCAACAATCCAATTGCCCGGGCCCAAATAAGTGAACCATAAAGCCCTAGGGCCGGCCCGGCCCAAAACCCGCAAGCTAGGCCCGCGGGTTAGGGCCGCCCGCCCCCTTAGGGCGCCAAGCTTGGGCGGCAAGCAAGGGGGGCGGCTCCCTAGGGGCCGAACCTTCCTTGTGGAGGTTGTTTCCAAAACAACCTCCTTGCTTGGAGCCCAAGTTTGGTTGTTTCCTTGTTGTGGGAGAACTCCTTCTTCCCCAAGGATGCCCAAACCCTAGATCTATGATCCTAAAATTTCTCAAACTCACCAATTCATGCATCCAATGCAATAATTGGGTCTTGTTTTGATTAATTCTTTGACAAATTGCATCCAATGCTTGATTTGTCTTGTTTTACGCGATAAACAACAAATTAAGGTGTAAAACAACAAGAATGTAACACATAAACTACGTTTATGCTCTATGACCTGTGGCTCTGATACCACTGTAGGGTTTTGATTCATGGATCGCGCAAACGGAAGCATAATCAAACAAACAACCATGCAAAACCCTCCAAGGATCACAAGTCTAGATGCATAACGATAGTGAAGGTAAGAAATCATAAACACACCTTTGGGTTCTCCTTGATGACTTCAAACGCGAATAGTGTCACGTTCTCTATAGTTGATCCACGCCTAGAGTTGTTCCTAGATCTCCAATCACCTTGGTGCTAGCCCGGATTGAAAGGAGGGTGAAGAAATCACGCAAAACGAGACACCAAAAGGGGTTCGGCACCCTTGTGGCGTCGGGGACAAGGGGCGGCGGCAAGGGGGCGGCGTCCCTCTTGTGGCTTGCTCTCTCTCTCCTTTTGTTCTCTCCTACTCTTGTTATGTTCTCTTAGAGCATAAAAGTGTTGTAGGGAAGGAAGGAGGAGGGTCCTTTATATAGTCCAACAACTCCTTGTTAACTACCTAAAGGACTTATTCTAGTCCTACTAGAATTCAATTTAGTCCCTTCCTTGCAAATTAGTCCCTACTAAGTTTGCAAGGGTTTGCAAAGTGATCCTTCTAATTAATTAATCCAATTAATTAATTCCATAATCTAGTACAACTCTATATAGCGTGTGACCCCATAGGTTCTATCTAGTTGGTAGCAACTCTTTGCTAATATGGAGCGGTTTCTAGCAAAACATCCATTCTAGCCAACTAATAGAATAGTCATCTAGACAACCTTGTACAAGTAATTGTCTCATCCCTTTGCCTCCATATCCGGATTGGACACGAGACATACAAGTCACACTCGTATATCCAATCCCTAGTTTCTCGATCCATGGAATAGCCTTATTCGTGCAAATAACATCAATATCTCATATATTGATTTATTTGAGTCTGGCCAGACATTCTATAAGCACTATCCTCGAGTGGCCTTGGATATTTGCTCCTGTTATGTGGGAGGGGCAAATCCTCTCTACGTCCACTACGATCTCTAAGCTTGCTTCTCATTGTATCCAGTACACGCCTTTATAACTACCCAGTTACGGTGTAGCGTTTAACGCTACCAAGATCACAATGATCCACAACTAGAATATCTAGTGACTTCAAGTCTAAGGATGACAATACCATTGTACCCGAGAAGCACTTGTGACTCAACATAACGTGTATGTAGCCTTCTCGGTAATGGGTCAATCCAGTGCAACATTCCGTAATGCACACCTATGTGTTGGATCGTGATATCTCCATATCAATCCAACCCCATACTAGTCTATAGATGATTGTCCCAATTAATCATTATACTTGACTAGGGATATTTAAGATAAACAACACAATTGTAAATCTAAGGACTTCATTATATTAAATATCCAATAAATAATAAATGAATTTCTAGCCAATTACAAATTCATACTAAACTAGATTGCCTCTAGGGCATCTATTCCAACATCTTTAACTTTAGAGAAAACACCTCCATAACCAATACAAATAAATATGGAGAAAGTGGATCACCTTGTCTTATGCCTCTCTGAGGTTTGAAGGAATCACCCTCTACTCCATTAATCTTTATATTGAGCTCCACAGTAGATACACATTCCAAAACCATTTCTATCAACTTTGAGTCAAAACCAAACTTAACCAGGACTTCTTGTAAAAAATCCCATTCTAGCCTATCATAGGCTTTGTTTAGATCCAATTTCAAAGCCAAGCACCCTTTTCTTCCTTGCTTCTTGTGAGATATGTAGTGAAAAAACTCTTGAGCAATGATAATATTGTCTTGTATCATTCTTTGAGGCACAAAAGCTGATTGTTCCAAAGAAATTAACTTTGGCAAGATCTTCTTCAACCTATTTGCTATAATCTTAGAAATTACTTTATATGTGAAGGTGCAAAGTGCAATAGGTCTGTATTGGGCCACTGTTTCAGGATGCAACACCTTTGGTATCAATGATAAGACAGTTTTGTTTAGGCTCTTGATCATTGTTCTTGTTATGAAAAAATCTTGCACACCCTTGACTAGATCCTCCCTGATAGTCTCCCAATAGGTTTGGAAGAACACACCTGTATAACCATCATGCCCTGGAGCTTTCCTAGGATCAAACTCAAACACAACTCTCTTTATCTCCTCTTCACTGGGCAATACCAAGAGATCTGCATTATCAGTGCTGGTCACCTTTGAGGGAATTACTTCACTGCAATTGCTGAAGTCTCTCTGACCTTTTGTGGTAAAAAGCTCTTCATAAAAAATTTTAAATTCTTTAGCAATGGCACCTTCACCTTCTACCCAAGCTCCATCCACCTTTTTTATCTTATTCACCCCATTTCTATGCCTTCTTTGAATAGTTGACATGTAGAAAAATCTGGTGTTTCTATCACCAGCTTGTAAATAGGAAATTATGGATTTTTGTTTCCAAAACACCTCCTCCTTAAGCCAAGTTTCATTCAATTCTTTAATAATGTCTTCTTGTAATCTCCAGTTTGCAGAAGAAGAATTGGCATTTTGTACTTGTAATAGTTCCTGTTGAAGCTGTAAAATCCTTCTGTGATGATTTCTATTGGTTGAGAAGTGCCAAGTAACCAATCTCTTCCTGCAATTCCCAAGCTTCTTTATGAATTTCACCATATTTGAGCCTGAGAAGTGAGAGTTCCAGCTGTCCTTGATGACTTCCATACAACTTTCCTTATCCACCCAATTTTCATCAAACTTGAAAGTATAATGTCTCTGTTTAACAGCTGGATTTGTGTTAACCACCATTGGAGAGTGATCAGAGGCTACTATACACTCTCTCAGAAGAATTTCTCTTGGATGCAGACACCCCCAATCAGTAGAATAGAACACTCTATCAATCATTTCTCTAATCTCATTCTCCTCCCTTCTATTAGACCATGAATAGGACATACTTTGACAATCCAGTTCCAAAAGCCCATTCTCAGAGACAAAATTTTTGAATCTTCTGATCCTCCAAGCTTGATTAGAGATGCCTCCACTTTTGTCTTCCTCACTTAGCAAATCATTACAGTCACCTATTAGAACCCAGGGGAGAGTAAACTGTTTAGACATCTCAGTTAGCTCTTTCCAGAAAATTCCCCTCTCCTTATGCTTAGGAGGTGCATAAATAAACACCCAAATTTCCCATTTATTCAGCTCCACCTCTATGGATGTAATTATCATATTCTTTGAACTCCACTCTACCAAAACATTGAGATCATTCACCCACCAAAGAGCTAAACCGCCACCCTTTCCTTCTCCATCCACAAGATGACCATTTGGGAATCTCAACCTTGTTTGAATTCTACTAACTACTGTTTTTTTGTTTTTAGTTTCTTGTATAAAAACTAAACTAGGGAGATGGGTTGTAACCAACCCTCTTAATCTCTGGAATGTCAGGTTTCCCCCCAAACCCTGACAATTCCAGCTAAGCACTAACATTTGTCTTGAGGCTGCTTTTGGCCAGCCACCACAGCCTTCTCCTCCATAGTGTCATTCTTGTATTCAAATCTAGCAGAAACCAGGGTATTAGCAGTAATGGTGCCTCTTTCCTGATTATTCCATATCTGTAGTGCATTATTTTCCTTCTCACTTGCTTGTCTCAACTCCACTTGCTCATCAACTTGAGCCCAAACATCCTTATAATATTTTTTCCTATCATAAGGAATCTCACTTAATAGTTCATCTCTTACCTCCTGATCTCTTTGCTCAATCAGACCCACCTCTGCAACCCCATCCTCAGTACCTTTGAATAAGCGAAAACTGTACTTTGAATCAGAGATACCCATTTCTTTTCTTACTCGCAGAGCTTCTCTTGCATAAACAGCATCTTTAATCATCTGGGGCTTTGCTAAATCAGCTTCTTGTATCACTATATCTTCATAATTCTTTATTATTCTACGTTTCTTAACTTCTTCTTCCGCTCGATACATTCGAACTCTTCTCTTTAGGTGAACAAAGCGCTGAAAGACATCCGAAAGTGACAAATCAAAATAAGGATTACCTGGAATTGCTCCCTCTTCTTCCGAAATTTTTGAAAAGCTTTGCAGCGGTCGCCTAATTATTTTGACTTTCCGGACCCGAGTCTCCCTGACTTCCCATATTTTCGGGTTGCCCACCATTAATTGTTTTGAAATTTCCTCACTCTGTTCTTGGATTACGGTCTGGCCTTCTATACTGTTTGGGCTTGGCAAATCACTAGTGTGATTTGGGCTATCTGGCTCTTCCACCGTGTATGATGGAGTTGGGCTTACTTGAATTGATTTTAAGCCCAATCCAATTTTATTAGTTGAGAGAGTAACCATAGCAAAATCGCCCACATCTGCGCCTCCAACCTTTTGACAGCCGTTCATCTCCTCCGAATATTCTTTATTCCCTACAGCTGGGATCCCCCAATCATTTGCTGCCACGTCACCCACTGACTGTGTCTCTTCTGCACTCCCATCATCTTCTCCGTGGATCTCACGCGCGCCGGAATTAGAGTCAGTGACCTGCACCACCGCTTCCTCCTCTCGCCGTTCACCCTGTTGCCGTCCGGCTGCCGCTCTAGATTGTAAAGCTTTACCAATCTTGGCCCAAACCTCCTCTCGTTTCTCTTCCTGAATTTTCTTCAAATCCTCCTTAATTTTCCTGGAAGACATCGAAGAAGTTCCTTGAAAAGCTCTCAAATCACTATCAAACTCTGGTACCATCCCCTCCCTCCATTGTGTATGGCGACACTGGATATCTTTGTGTCCAATCCGCCCGCACCTGTAACAGAACTCACCCAGACGTTCATATTTGAAATTGAGATTGATTTCCTCCTCCTCACTACCGTTCAAGCAGAAACCCTTTGGAAGTGGCAAATCAGTATTCACCAGTACTCTTACACGGAAATAGGATCTGATCCCCACAATCCCTTTTGTGACTCCCTCTGTATCCAAAACATCGCCGATAAGAGCTCCAATCCTTTGTGCATTAAAAACCGACCTCTTCTGCAGAGGAAGGCCCCTAAATTGAACCCAGAAAGGAACCCTAGTAAAGTCCATTGACCTCACGTTTCTGTCGATCCTCCATTCTTGTAGATGGAGATTCATATTCGCCACTATCCACGACGTTTTCGACTTCACCCTTTGATAGTCTTCTGGATCGCCAAACATAAAGACGAACGTGTTGTCCCCTGCACTATCAACATCTACATCACCTCTCAAATTCCAGATCCCTTTTACTATGCTTTTCATCGTGTTTTTCCCCAACTCTTTCTGAGAAAAGAGTTTTCCAATTAACGTTAGTTCACGAAGTTGTTTCACCAGATCTGGATCGTCATCCAGGCTTAGATCGATTTTTTTCGACATTTTCTATGAATATTGATGCAGAATCACTCTGACCAAAGATGGGGAAGAGTGAAGAAAATAAAAGGAAGAAAGAAAGAAACAGAGATCTTAAAACAAAAGAGAGGAATCTAAGAAAAAAGAGAAGAAATAAATCTCTCTTTCAAAAGATTGAGAAGCAACCAACCAGAAAAGGGAATCCAACCCTAAAATGATCTCATCACCTAAAACCTGCAGGGCAGAATTCTAGAGAGAGATGATCACATCTAATTTAGTCAAACATCTTTCCGTTCTTCTGCTTGTTATCTGTGATTCACCTATGTAACTCAATGTAACTTGATACTAGCTCCGGGGCAAAAGCAAGTTGGTAACCATTATTTAGTGTGGTTTTCATTTTTTTTAATACTCACTCTTCCGATAGTCAATGTCGACCTTTCTGTTTTTGGATATCTCAAGATAAATGTCTAAAACTATGTTGACTGTTGTGAAATGAGAGTTAAGAGAGACGAGAACAAAAGAGAATATGAGAGAGACAAACATGTATGGAGGAATGTAGTACTGATTCTCATTAATGAGTATGTGTAAACTCAATCTTAAGTCTCCTTATATAGGCATTAGGTGGGTCTTTTGGGCCAGAATATAAACATACAGTATCAACCGTAATTATACCTCGTTAAAATTTTATCATGAAAAATTCAGTGGGACAAAAATCAATGACTAAGGAAAAAGAGTCCTTGTGTGAATTCTATTTGCTAAGTATTTACGATGGCACAAATAAAATCTTTGCTGCCTCGTTAAAACCTTGCTAGGAAAATCCTATAGGACAAAAACCTCAGCGAAAGAAAAAGAGTGCAGTGTTACCAGCATTTCGCCGTTACCGCTCAACCCATGTACTCCTTCAATCTTTGCACTATGGCTTACTGTTTGTGGATTGGTAAGCGTATTAATGTCCTGTACATCATTTACCGTTGTCTCATGGAGAGGACTGTACGCACTAACCGTAGATCTCCCGGACATACTTGCCTTGTCCTAAAGCTAGCAAAAGATGATGGCGCTGATTTGAGTGGTCTAGAGTATGACTCTAATGACAAGAAGAAGATCGATGCAGAGCACAAGTGGAGAGAATACCCGACCCCCTGAAAGTCCAGAGACCTGTCGAACATCCACATCCTAGGAGAGATGAGGCCAGTAGCTCGAGCTCCAACATCGAGAGCCAGCTCACTACTATGACACACATGCCTGAGTCCCAGAGACTGCAAGCAGACATTGATAGAGCTAGGTCTAGGAGACAGATTCAGCATATTCGGAGTAGCAGCGTCAGCTTGGACGCGCGTTAGAGCATGTGAGCTTTGACTGCGCCCAGCAGGGAGGGTGTATTCAGGACATGGCCCTAGCGGGCAATGTCCAGTTGCAACACCCGAGCACCTTTGACAGCCTGTTCTACTACCAGTCTGATGTATACCCAGAGTCGAGTCCGGACGTCCGAGCTGAGGACAACGAGGCGACTCATTCCGACAAGACCCACCGGCCCTAGCCTTAGGTAGCCGAGTCCTCTTGATTTCACCTTATTTTTCGTTGAGGACAACGAATCGCTTAAGTGTGGGGAAATTTTTAGCTATCCGCTAGTTAGTCATTGCATAGCCTTGTTACATGTAGTTAGTGAGTCAGTTTGCATGTAGATGTCAGTCGGTTAGATATGTATTTGCATTTGCACGTTTATTTTATGCATTGTATATTTTTTTTTTTCACTTTTATTTATTGAGTCCACCTACCCTAGTTGTTTGTTAATCGAGTTGGCCAAGCATATTGAGTTAGGAAAATTAAATTAAAAAAAAAGAAAAAATTAAAAATATGAAAAATCATAAAAATTGGATTTTTTTAGAAAGGGCAATCGAAGAGAGTGAATGTGGAAAGGGCTCAATGATAGTATTCCCTATGTAGTATCAAAATAGGAGGTGAGGTAGACGTGAGAAATACTAGAGTAGGAAGGCTATACGGCTAATGCAATCGAGAATTGTGAGTAGCTGTCTCTCAGGCTAGTGATCCTACTAGCGCTACACCACCGTCACTTAGGTATTCGTCAACCCTCCTCGTAGTGGCAGCGAAAGAGTTGTGCGAGTGATGTTTATGGGGACCACGTCCCGTCTCCATCTCCTAGGTTCACTAGGTACCCAATTTGATCCATTTACCCCTTTTATTCACACCCTCTAGCCTAGGAATACTTTCTTTGTAACTTGCATCATTAGTTTGAATGGACCCTTCATATGTGTCATGATAGAGGGAGTTGAGTTAGGGAGGTTTGATGAGGGTGAGTTGATTTGATACATCTTGAGTGGATTTTCTTACATATCGTCTGTTGAGGGGACATGAGGGTAAGTTAGAGACGGTTGCACACTTCGTTGTGGCTGTGAGTCGTGTCCTTACACCACGATCACAGGTGGACTATCGTAGTGCGTGATATTTTTTCCGCACGTCATGGGGTGTGTGTTGGTTGATCTTATATGAGGTTGTACTTGTGCTTCATTTATATTCTCTACATCTTAGGTGATGAGGAGGATCAGTTGGAAAAGAATGTTTACACATTGACTACCGGGTTTTTGATATGTTTTACATTGAGTGTGGGGGTGTCAACGATTATGGAGTCTGTTCTACGATTTGACACATTCCATCCCCACATTATCTGCTTTGACGTTTATCTCATCGGATATTGATATTGTTACTATAAGCTCCATGTAATATATCGTGTTGTGGAAATGAAAAGAAAAATTAGAAACTGAAAGTGAATGGAATAAGGAGCATAAATTGAACTTCAGGAAGACCGAGGAGATTAGCTATTGTTTGAGATCACTTCTTCAAAATTGTGTCCGCGAGAACGGCGTTGCACCAAGATTGAGGGAATGAGGGCCGGAGTAGTTAGTTTCGATGGGGTTCCGTAGAATTTGGTGAGGGAGTGTGAGAATCGGGTTTTGTGAGTTGTATCATGAGATCTAGGAATGCGCTTCTAAATATATCTTATCCTACCCGTCCAAAGCCGTTAACAATTTTAACCCGTGGATAAATATGTCGGATGGTAGGTGCTAGGGATACCTTTGATGAGTGTGCGGAAGCAACTTATTTTGTGTTCGCGCCCGTTCTGTCTGACGGAACTGGCCGCAAGCTCTACCGATCACCGAAGTTATAGAATCTTCTTGAGGATGTGAGAGTCTTATGACATGCCGGTTTATTCTTAGAGATTGCCCAATCTCTAATAAAAAGAAAAAAATATGTTCTTCAATTTATTGCATTGTACATACTTGAGTTGCATTGTATATATCATGTAGTGCATCGTCGTGTTTTTGTGTATTGAGTCGTGAGTCGTGTTGGCTAGGGGAAAGTGAAGTATGCAAAGCGGTGGGGTATGCATTGGTTTGTTTTGGTATGTATTCAATGTCTCAAGTGTGGGGGTTTTGAGCGTCATTGTTGCTCGGGACGAGCAAAGAGTAAGTGTGGGGGAATTTGATAGCGCCTTTTAGGAGCTATGTTTCTTTGGCATTTACCACATGTTTGATAGGTTTTTGGATAGTTTTGAGCCTAATATTATTGAGATGAGCATGGTTTGTCACTTGTTCCTTAATATGTTTAATTCTAGTCCAGGCATGTTCTTTATGTTGATTTATGCTTATTTGTCAGATTTAATCACTTGGTATAGTTGTTGTTTTTTGTCTTTGACATGAAACAGGGCTATTGGAGTGATCAGGAATCAAGGACATGATTTTTGGAAGCAAAGAAGGGCAAGGAAAGAGGCTCGGGAACCAAAAGGACGAGAAGTTGAAGATTCAAGAAGTGGCAGCCCAGACCATTTCGGCGCGAAATGGCAGCCGAAATGAAGGCCACTTCGGGCCGAAATAGGCAGAACTCATGTGCGGATTTTTGAGGTAAAAATGCAATTCTTGAAGACTTAGCTTCCCTACTTCGACCTAAACAACAAAGGACGTGAATAGACCTCAGTTGTGAGCCAAGAACACTAAGGAGAGCAAGAAGAACATGTGGGGAGCATCATCAAGCAAGGAGACGAGCCCGAATCAACGCCATAACACTCTTTTTAGCGTTTGATCTATTTTCTCTCTTCTCTTGTATGAAATATTCAAAAAATATGTTGATTTGTGTTATGAGTAGCGAAACTCATACCTAGGAATCTATGGAGAGCCTAGGGTTTATGTTTTGATGAACTTTTCCGGATTTTGGATGATCTTTCATGCTCGGGTTTGTGATTCAATGAAGATTGTTCTAGTTTATATCATGTTGAGTTCTTCCATTGACAAGTTATGACTAAGATGCATGATCTTGATTTTCTATTTCTTCGTTCAATCATGAGGCTTATGACAAATCGTAGTAGGCTAATATCTCATTTATTGTGATTAATCCTTAGTAAGTTAGGAGTCATGACCCGACCTTGCTATTTAAATGGTGAGTGTGTCAAAGCAACTCTACCCTAGTTGGGATGAGTAGACGAGAACATTCTTAATCAATGAGACTGAGAAGTGAGTTGAGTGGGAATGGCTAGAATATGGTAGATTCGGTTGGAGACAGTGAAGTGTTCGTGTGGTTATGGTCTGAGAGAACATTATTCCGTACACTATCATTATCCTGCTAGAACGTATCGGTAGTTAGAGTTGGCCTGAGAGGGACAAATTAGAACCAGTGCGTAGAACGACAAGAGACCGATAGGTAATTGTAAGTGTCATTACCCAGCTTAGCTAACTAAGAGTTGTCGTGTTAGAACATGGAATCCGGTATTGTCAAAACTACCCTAGGTGATTATACATTGCCTAGTTTTCTCTCCTTGGTTTAATCGAAATCATTTCTTCTGCTTAATTTTACTTATAGTTTATAGTCACTTGATTGAGGGTGACAACACTTCAATTGCAAACTTTTTTACCAGTTACTAGGTAGGTTAAAGTAGTTGTTAGACTTAGAAAAGTAAGCACCTTCCCTTAGGTTCAATAAGTCGGAGTCCCAAATACTCCATTATATTACTTGACGGTATACTTGCGCAACAACGCGTAATACACCCGCGTCAAGTTTTTGCGCCGTTGTCTGGGAAGGCATTGGTTACTATTCTAGTTTAGCGATTAGTTTAATTTACCTTTTTATTTTTGTTTATTATTTCTGTGATTTTTGATTTTGGCTTGAATTGTGTTTTCAGGTTTTCAGTGTATGCACTGGATCTCTAGAGAGCTTGTGCCCCCAATTGAGGACCCAGAACAACTATTCAGAACAACAAGAGGCAATCGAAGACATATCGCAAAGGGTGAGCAATTGACTAACGCTCAACTGAATCAGAAGTTGACTGAGCTCAAAGAGAAGCTCGATGAGGATAAGAACCAGATACTCTACAATAATTCGGGCCAAGCTTTTGGTGGATAAGTTTCAGTCAACTCAGATATGACACAAGCCAGCGATTGTAGTGCCAACCATTCAGGCTGATCACTTTGATTTGAAGCTTGCCACCATAACGAAAGTGCAGAATCAGTTCGAGTACTATGGGAACAGGGATGAAGACCCAAATGACTTCATTGGGAAGTTTGATGCCTACATCAAAACAGTGAAGTACAAGAATGTCACAGCTGAGACACTGAAGCTAATTCTTTTCCTTTATTGTCTGAAGGTTGCTTTAGAGAAGTGGGAGAGTCTAGAGAGCCATAATTCATCGCCACATGGGAGCAATGTGTTGGTGAGTTCATGAGCAAGTTCTACCCTGCTCAACATGTCATTGGTTTACAGGAAGATATCCTTGGTTTTCAGCAACATGCTGATGAGACGGTTGTTGATGCATGGGACCGTTTTATGAGGACGATACCCGATTGTCCTTGGCTACTACAAGATTCTCCATGTTTTTTATTAGGGCCTGGAACGTCCCAACCAACATTTGCTAAACAGGAAAGCAGGTAGGAACTTCTTGTACAAAGTTGACAAGGATGAGTATATGCTTCGATGAAGCACATTGAAAAATAGGATGCTCAATTCTATGACTCTAGGAGGTTGTCCAAGTTGCCTGAGCCAAAGAATGATGATTGGAAAGATGGGATCACGAATATGGTATCTGACATGGCGAAGCATGTGTATCAGAACAAGAAGACTGTGGCTGCAGTTTAGAACGACAAGAGACCAATAGGTAATTGTCAGTGTCATTACCCAGCTTAGCTAACTAAGAGTTTTCGTGTTAGAACATGGAATCCGGAATCGTCAAAACTACCATAGGTGATCTATACATTGCCATGTTTTCTCTCCTTTGGTTAAATCTAAATCATTTCTTCTCCTTAATTTTACTTATAGTTTATAGTCACTTGATTGAGGGTGACAACACTCCAATTTCAAACCTTTTTACCGGTTACTAGGTATGTTAAAGTAGTTTTTAGACTTACAAAAGTAAGCCCCTTCCCTTGGGTTCGATAACTCGGGGTCCCAAATACTCCATTATGTTACTTGGCCGTATACTTTCGCAACAACGCTTAATACACCCGCGTCATACTACTAGACCAATTGAATTATTGAATATGGATCTCTGTGGTCCTATGGGAACTCGAACACCAAAGGGTAAGAACTACATGTAAATCATGGTAGATGATTTCACTAGATTTACTTGGGTGATGTTTCTTAGAGAGAAATATGAATCTCTTTCTGAATTTTCAAAGCTTTGTAAAGAAATTCAAACACTGAAAAACCTTCCTATTGCTTCTATTAGAAGTGATCATGGTAGAGAATTTGATCAACTTGAGTTTGATTTATTTTGTGCTAAGCATGGCATCTCTCACAGCTTCTTTGCTTCAAGAACTCCTCAACAGAATGGTTTTGTTGAAAGAAAGAACATGACACTTGAAGATATGTCAAGGAAAATGCTTCCTGAAAACAAATTGCCAAAATCCTTTTAGGCAGAAGCTGTGAACACTGCCAACTATATACTTAACATGTCATTGATTAGGCCTATTCTGAAGAAGAATCCTTATGATCTTTTCAAAGGAAGAAAGCCAAACATCTCTTACTTGAAACCTTTTGGCTGCACTTGTTATGTTCACAACAATGGTAAACGAAAATCTTGGTAAGTTTGATGCCAGAAGTGATGAAGGTATATTTCTTGGTTATTCACTGACTAGCAAAGCTTATAGAGTTTATAATAAGATAACTAAGCTTGTTGAAGAACGTATTTATGTAATTTTATATGAAAGCTATGATGATTCTTTGAATGGAAGTTTTGTAGACTTGAATATAAACAAGCATGAGTCAGAAGATGAAGCAGAGCATTCAAATGGTTTCAAAGATAGCTTGCAAGAAAATAGAAGGAATTTTCAAGCCCTTGGAAAAGAACATTAAGAGAATCAAAGTGAACAAGCCACTACTTCAAGTTCTCAAAACCCGGAGAAGCTTCATGTAGAACCTGAACCATTGACACAAAGGAAGAGATTCAAATATCTTTCATCTCATCCAATTGACAACTTCATATCTGATCCATCCACGGTTACACAGACAAGATCAGAATTGAAGAACCTATGTGCTTTCAATGCTTTTGTCTCTCTTATGGAACCTAAGAATGTGAAAGACGCATTACAAGAAGCAGACTGGATCATTGCAATGCAATTTGAACTCAATGGATTGGAGAGGAACAAGATCTGGAATCTGGTTCCTCCACCTGAAGATCAGTCTGTCATTGGTATGAGATGGGTGTTCAAAAACAAGTTATATGAGAATGGTAAGGTGATCAGAAACAAAGTAAGACTTGTAGCTCAAGGGTACAACCAGGAAGAAGGTACTGATTATGAGGAGACTTTTGCTCTTGTTGCAAGGTTAGAAGAAATTACAATGTTACTTGCATTTGCATCTCGTAAAAATATGAAGCTTTTTCAAAAAATGGATGTGAAATGTGCCTTTATAAATGGATATTTGCAAGAAGAAGTCTATGTTTCTCAACCCCTAGTTTTCAAAATGATGAGTTTTTTAATTATGTTTATAAAATTGAAAAAGCTCTTTATTGTTTGAAACAAACTCCAAGGGCTTGGTATGAATAATTTTCAAAGTTTGTACTTCAAAATTATTTCAAAAGAGGATTACTAGATAAAACCCTTTTCATAAAAACTCATGAGAGAGATATTACAGTAGTTAAAGTATATGTTGATGATATTCTATTTGGTGCTACTAATGATTCTATTTGCAAGGATTTCTCAAGTCTTATGAGCAGAGAATTTGAGATGAGTTTGATGGGAGAGCTCAACTTCTTTATTGGACTTCATATACATCAAATGAAGAAATGAATCTTTCAGCATAAAAAAAGTATACCAAGGTTTTTTTTAAAGAATAACAATATGTCTCAGTCCAAGGTAGAAAAACCCCTATGAGCTCTACCCTGTCTATAGACAAGGATCAAACTGGTAAGAGTGTGAATGTGAAAGAGTATTGAGGAATGATTGGATCATTGTTATATCTCACTGCAAGTAGACCATATATTATGTTTAGTGTTTGTATGTGTGCTGGATTTAAAGCTGATCCTAAAGAATCCCACTTGGTTGCTGTCAAAAGAATTTTGAGATATCTCAATAGTACCAAAGACTTATGGATTTGGTATCCTAAACAATCTAATTTTTCTTTGTGTGGCTATTCAGATGCTGACTTTGCAGGTTACAAAGTTGATAGAAAAAGCACATCAGGTTGCTGCCAATTTCTTGGAATATCCCTGATTAGCTGGCATTCAAAGAAGCAAAACTCAGTAGCCTTATCAACAGCAGAAGCTGGATACATACCAGCTCGAGCTTGCTGTTCACAAGTGCTCAGCAAATGAGAGACCTTGGATTTGATTTTCAGAGATATCCCTATCAAATGTGACAACACCAGTGCAATATCAATTACAAGGATTCCTGTCCAGCACTCAAGAACCAAACACTTAGATGCCATACATCATTTCATCAGATATCATGATGAGAAACGTGATCTTACTCTTGAATTGTGCCTAGTAACATGTAGTTGGCTGATATCATCACTAAATCACTGCCAGAAGATAGATTCTTAGCCCTGAGACTAGAATTGGGCTTGCTAAATAAGGAAGCATTGGTTTAGGGGGAGTATAAGGTAAGTTACATGTAAGTATTATGTGGTTCAAAGTTTTGAATATACCTCGAAAATCTTTTCAAAGCCTTGATTTGATCTGCTTAAGTTGTATAGTTTTTCAAGGCCTTGAAACCCTTTCCAAATCCTTGAAAATAATTCTTTATGCCGTTTAGTTAATAAATTGGATATTTCAATGTTGGGTGTTGTCTCTTTAGATAACTTCTCAATATTTCTTTTACTTTTAAAATTATTTTCCTTTCAAAATTAGTATTATGTTATTTCCTTTCCCACGTCACACACACGCAATTTTGAATTTAACTGATTCTGCACATCTTAAAAGATGTGAAATATTCTGTTTCATTTTCAAACTAAAATTCTTCAGTATTTATCTCTTTCATTCTCTCTCTTTTTATCGTATCACTCCTACCTCTGTCTTCTATAACCTCAAACCCTAATGAGCACGAGAAGAACATCTGATAGGATTAAGATGGATGGAGGTTCAAAGAAAGTTTCTAACAAGAAAAGGAAGACTACATAGGAAGATGTTCAAACACTCAGTGATGATTCCAGTTCCAGAACCCCAAGTGTAGAGAAGGCTCCTTTTCCTCCAAAGGATCAGACTCCAACGTCTACCAAGAAGAAGAAGACATATCAGTCTGCTCCAGAGAAACAACCAGAGGAACTGATTGGTAGTCCTAAGAAGGTGAAGAAGAAGCCTACAAAAGCTGAGAAAGGAAAAAGAAAACCCCAGAGGAAGAAACATAGAAAAGAACTCGAAAAGAATTGCAGATCTATTCAGAGAAGCAACAATCCCCCGATAAGAAGACTGAAATCTCTAACAAATGGCTTGTCCGTAATGTTGCTAGAGGAATGTTGTTAGATGGTTTTTCTTATAGAACATTAGCCTATTGTAGCATGGTTAGTGTTAACATGTTGAAAACTATGAACCCGGTGTGTATTAAGAGGTTGAAGAAAAGTTCTATTTGAAAACTTTTAAACCCTCCAGAAGTTGCCTACCCTAGGCTCACTAGGTTTTTCTATATGAACATGAGTCAAATCAAGACTGTAAGTTTGGTAACTCAATCCAAAGTTCCTGGTGTTAGCACGGAGTTAGATCACTAAGAATTTGCCAATGTTTTAGGCTGTCCCAAGAGGTATAACATTGACAACCATCCCAACAAGAGTGAATCTCTGAAATTGGCTAGGAAAGAATTCTTTTTATCTAATGTCTCTACCTCCTCTAAGTAGTTAACACACTATGTGTTATGTGTTGAAGCCAAATTCATATTTACCAACTCGATGAGGTGTTTAGTGCGTATGGAGAATTTAAAAGAGTTGCTAACTGACAGGGTGTTATACTTGATGTACTTAATCATGCATGGGTATGAGATTGATCTTCCTTTAATTGTGATGGAACACATGCTTTATTCCCAGACCAACGAAAGAAAGAACCCTTTGCCTTATGCTAACCTGCTATCTGCTTTCTTTCAACACCTTGAGATTGCAAATGATAGCGAAGAAACTATTACCACTGGTTTTGGTATGCTTGATGAGAAAGACTTTGAAAGGATTGAAATCATGAAAACCAGTGAGGGAACTTGGAAGATATACTCTGATCTGTCTAAAGAAGAGCTTCAATCTAAGATATTTCCAAAACCCAAGGCCTTGACGTCTCCTTCAAACCTACCCTCTTAATCTGAATACCTTTCCATGGTGTTTCAAATACTTGATGTTCTGGAGAAGGATATGGATGAGTTGAAGGAAAATCAGCATGAGTTTGGCACTAAGTTCAACCAAGTGAGGTACATGGTTGAGAGCAACTTTAAAATCATAAATTTGATCCATGTGGAAGAGGAAATCTCGCAGGGTGCAGAAGGATTAAAGAAGGCTGGTTCAACAATAGACTTATTCATTGAGCATACTACTCAAGATGAGGCTACAGAGGTAGTGAACACAGGGAAACAAATGGTTCAAGAACAAGGTGATGAGGAACAGGAACAAGATTATGCTAACAATCCAGAGTCATGGATGTTGATGAAAGATCTTAAGAAGAAAAAAAGGAAGGCAAACTCTCCAGAGATAGTGACTGCGCAGATCTTTTTGATGCTGAGGTCGTTGGTGATGCTGGTGATAAAACTGCTCAAGAAGAAGAACAAAAAGTTGATGAGGATGATGAAGAAGAGAATGGAGAATAAGATGCAGATCCAAAGGGAGATGGACACCCAATCCCCTAATTCTTGCCTCTTCTTTCTACCTTTTCAAGGCCTTGAATCCTTCTTCAAAGTCTTGAAAAATGCAGCTTTTAATTTTTTTCTTTCCTTAAGTTTTCCAAACATCGATCATACATTTTCTCATTCTTTTTTGATGAAATTTAAAACGGGGGAGAAGAAATTTTGTATTTAAGTGTTTTGTGTTTAGGTACTTTTTAGCTGGCTTAGAGATCTGGTTTTGATAAGTAGGATTTGTTGGATTTATGTTGCTTAATAAGTTGGATTGATTGGATTTTTTGTTCTAATGAATATTTCTTCGGAGACTCGGTTCATAAAAAGTAATTATGGTTTTGTCTTTCATCAAGGGGGATATTGTAAGTTCAGCTTGTTTCAAAGGGTTGAAACAGCTTATCTGTTTCAATGCTCTGAAACTGCTTTCAAAGGTTTGAAATATACACTTTAGTATAAAAAATGATCTTCTGGGGAGATTTTGATTATAATCTGACTCCTGAACCCCTATGCTTTATTATGTATTGTTTGATGACAAAAGAAAAATTATTTTGATGCTCTAATTTGTTGCTTATCCATCTGTTTGAACACGTTTTTGCAGGGATAAGTAGTTATCTATTTTGCAGGGATAATTTCCTAAACTTTGTTCTTGCAGAAAAGGAAACTAGGTTGATGGATTGATTCTGTGATTAAACATGTCTGGACCTTCCGAACATATTTAGCTACAAGATCAAGTAAATACTTTGAAGGTATTGAGCAACTTAGCCTTTGGGAAGAGCTGTTAGACAAGTCAAGATATGCTGGAGATTTTAAGGAAGTTTGTTTTGAGAAGATCTGCAATTCAAACTAGCTGCATAAGAGGGAATGACTGAAGAAATTGAAGTAGAGAATGAACAAAGAAAAACACAAACATTCTCAGGATTGACAAGCCACATAGAAGGAAATTCATTTCACTCAATCCACTCATCAGAAGATCACTGCAAATTCAACTGCTTCATCATTTCTCATTGTTCTTCTTTTTGATTTGTATTTGTATATCATTTAGATAATACTTCTCACGTCTTATTCTCGTGAGTTGTTCAAGTGAACAATAGAGAATTCTTATTGAATCAGTTAGCTAGAGAAGGTACTAGATAGGTTAGTGAGAACCACAAGCTGTAACAGAGTAAGGGAACTCTCTGTGCTTGAGATCTAGGGCTTAGCTTTTGATTAATAAGAATTGAGTTGAAAATCCTGTAGGGATCAATCTCTGAGGTAGAGGCGCACGTTCAAGTGGACTGTACTCTATGAATCTCTGTGTCTCTTGCATTTATTTCGCTTCTATACTTAGCTTATTTATTGCACAAAAAAGTTTTTAAGTTCAAGGGCTTGAAAGCCATTTCAAGGCCTTGAAAACTCTCAGCTTCCTTTCTACTATCTGTTTTGATTCCAAGAACTTGAAATACTCATTGCTTGCCACAAACTTCTTTGAAACCACTCTTTTAGCAAAAGTTGTCATACTCTATTCAACCCCCCTTCTAGAGTATTGATCCTGCATTCATACCTACATTACTTTCTTTCGCAAATCTTTCCAAAGCTTTGAGATTTCATTAGTTACTTGTGTTAGAGTTTTAAAAGTACAATTTTAGCAAATGTTTTCATACTCTATTCAACACCACTTCTAGACTATTAGGTTTTGTACTTGCATTACACACTTTTAATTGGGATTAGAGCTTGGGTCACAATATAAGATCTAACAATTTGGTGACAATGAGTAATGTAGGTGGTTGAGGATTCTCATAGGGACGAGCAGCCAACAGACCTCCATTGTTATGTGGTGACAATTTCATGCATTGGAAAGCATTGATGAAGATGTTCATCATAGATAAAGACATGGAACTGTGGTCAATCATTCTGAATGGACCTTATGTGTATTACACAACTACAGATGGGATCAGGATTGAAAAAATTGAGGAAGATATCTCGGTTACAGAATTGGAAAAGGTATCAAAGAACTATAAACTTATGAACTTGTTGTGTTGTGCACTTAGTGCAGATGATTTCAACATACTATCAAACTGTAAAAGTGCCAAGGAAGTTTGGGACAAGCTCGTTGTGACATATGAAGGAACCACTCAATTCAAACAAACAAATACCAATATCCTTCTGAGGCAGTATGAGTTGTTCAAGATGAATTCTGAGGAATTCAACAAAGAGTTTTTCAAAAGATTCACATACATTGTGAATAATCAGGATTCCTTGGGAAAAGCCTCCTCAAATGAAGAAAAGGTCAGAAAGATTCTGAGAAGTTTTCCAAAAGCCAAGTGGGAGCAAAGACAACCGCTATCGAGGAAGCTCGGGACTTGAGTCTTCTGGAATTAGATGATCTGCAAAGGAAGATGCTCACTCATAAGATGTCCATGAAGGAAGTTGATGGTGACTTGAGTGAAAACATCTAGAACCTGGACCTCAAGGTAAAAGACAATGAGAAATCTCAAAGCCTTGAACAGGAAGATGATGATGATGAGGAAGCCTTAGCCCTAATCTCCAAAGCTTTGACCAGAATTCCGAAGATGAAGAAAAACTTTGGAAAAGGGATTACAAAAGAGAAAAATCCAAGCCCTCTAGCGGCAAGGATTACAAAGGTAAATCCTCTTCACATTCACATAAACCAAAAGTAATGAATTGCTTTGAATGTCGAGATGCAGATCACTTGGTGAGGGATTGTCATCAAAAGAAGAAGAATATGCATTTTCCAAAGAAGAAAAGTGACAACAGGAGAAAGAAAGAAATGGTTGCATCATGGAGTGATTGTGATTCATCAACAGTGTAATACTCATGATTTTCTTAAACGTGTTTTAGTAATTTAATTTAGTTTATAATTTTTGTTTTTTACTTTTCTCTAAAGGTAGTAAGTAACTGTTCGTTTACAATTGTTTTAGTAAATAAATTTATTATTAATCTACATTTCAGTAATACTATTTTTAAACAATAACTTAAGTATACATTTTCGTTTAGTTGTTTAGTATATCTTTATCAATATAAAAAGTTTATGAGTTTTCTCAAAAATCTAACATTTGAAGTCATAAATTATTTTGAACAGTCGCTTCGTTTTATCAGTCAAATTACTTTAGTTGTCACAATTTATATTTATCAGTTCAAACTCGTTTTGATTATCCGTTCTCGTATTTATTTTTATCGCGTAAAAAAGTTCTTGTCATAATTATAAGTGACATATTTAATTAATATATTTCATTTCGTCGCGTCTAAAATTATTAACAGCGTTTATATTACTACCCGTCGCGTTTCAATTATTTTCGCGTGTTATTTTCATTTTTTCGTCACGTTTAGAAATTTTCGACGCGTACCAAACCATCGCACCGCCCGCGCGACCGCCACACCGTACGATCTCTCTTCCCATAAATGTCTCCTGCAAATTCCGCCCCTATCACCACCTCTACTCTTTCACATCACTCCTCACCCATCACAATCACCATGAGCCTTATATCTTCCTTCTCCTTTATCAACAACATCAAGCTCCAGATGCTTCCTCTTCTTCCTATCTCCATCTCCATCTCTGCCCTTCTCTGTTTGCCGAGAAACAAACCCAGGATAACCACTTCCTTTACCACCATTTCAACCACCATCACCAAACACTACTGCCATCACCATCTCTCACCCAGTCTCCTCCTCCCCACTCTCTGCCCTACCAGCAGAAATAGCGGTAGGAGCAGCGGCCAAACCACAACCACTACTACTGCCGTCGGGAACCACCGAAACCACAATCACCGCCAACACCTACAACAACCCCAGCCTCTTCTCTAGCTCTCTTACCTCTCTCTCTCGTTCTCGGTGACAGTTGGGTTTTGACGTAGGTAACGCAGCGGAATAACAAATATTTAATCCTACTCAAAGCCCACCAAGGATCACAGGAAGAGACATCATAACATGATAAGGGACTTAGTAGTTGTGTACCTTTTGGTGCGGGAGATCACACAAAGAATATTGTCCTCGTCTCTACGGTTGATCCACGTCTAGAGGTGAGATCTATATTCTTCCTTCTCAAGTGCTAGCTTGGACCGGAGGAAGAGGGAAGAATGAATCAAGCAACCAAAGGGGGAAGAGAGGGTTTCGGCCCTCTCTTGTGCCGACTGGAAGGGGAGGACGGGCTAGGGGCTTCGGCCTCTAGCTTTGTCTTGCTCTCTCTTTTTCTCTCTCCCACTCTCTTGTGTTATGTCTAATAACATAAGTGGTAATTGTAGGGTTTTGATTCATGGATCGCGCAAACGGAAGCATAATCAAACAAACAACCATGCAAAACCCTCCAAGGATCACAAGTCTAGATGCATAACGATAGTGAAGGTAAGAAATCATAAACACACCTTTGGGTTCTCCTTGATGACTTCAAACGCGAATAGTGTCACGTTCTCTATAGTTGATCCACGCCTAGAGTTGATCCTAGATCTCCCATCTCCTTGGTGCTAGCCCGGAATGAGAGGAGGGTGAAGGAATCACGCAAAACGAGGCACAAAGAGGGGGTTCGGCCCTCTTGTGGCGTCGGGGACGAGGGGCGGCGGCAAGGGGGCGGCGTCCTCCTTGTTGCTTGCTCTCTCTCTCCTTTGTTCTCTCCCACTCTTGTTATGTTCTCTTTAGAGCATAAGTTATGAGGAAGGAAGGAAGGAGGGTCCTTTATATAGTCCAACAACTCTTTGTTAACTACCTAAAGGACTTATTCTAGTCCTACTAGAATTCAATTTAGTCCCTTCCTTGCAAATTAGTCCCTACTAAGTTTGCAAGGGTTTGCAAAGTGATCCTTCTAATTAATAAATCCAATTAATTAATTCCCAAATCTAGTACAACTCTATATAGCGTGTGACCCCATAGGTTCTATCTAGTTGGTAGAAACTATTTGCTAATATGGAGCGGTTTCTAGCAAAACATCCATTCTAGCCAACTAATAGAATAGTCATCTAGACAACCTTGTACAAGTAATTGTCTCATCCCTTTGCCTCCATATTCGGATTGGACACGAGACATACAAGTCACACTCGTATATCCAATCCCTAGTTTCTCGATCCATGGAATAGCCTTATTCGTGCAAATAACATCAATATCCCATATATTGATTTATTTGAGTCTGGCCAGACATTCTATAAGCACTATCCTTCGAGTGGCCTAGGATATTTGCTCCCGTTATGTGGGAGGGGCAAATCCTCTCTACGTCCACTACGATCTCTAAGCTTGCTTCTCATTGTATCCAGTACACGCCTTTATAACTACCCAGTTACGGTGTAGCGTTTAACGCTACCAAGATCACAATGATCCACAACTAGAATATCTAGTGACTTCAAGTCTAAGGATGACAATACCATTGTACCCGAGAAGCACTTGTGACTTTACATAACGTGTATGTAGCCTTCTCGGTGATGGGTCAATCCAGTGTAACATTCCGTAAGGCACACCTATGTGTTGGATCGTGATATCTAAATATCAACCCAACCCCATACTAGTCTATAGATGATTGTCCCATTTAATCATTATACTTGACTAGGGATATTTAAGATAAACAACACAATTGTAAATCTAAGGACTTCATTATATTAAATATCCAATAAATAATAAATGAATTTTCTAGCCAATTACAAATTCATACTAAACTAGATTGCCTCTAGGGCATCTATTCCAACAGTCTCCCACTTGCACTAGAGCCAATCTGGCGCATCTCGTATGCCCATACTCCTAGTGTGCCCTTCATGCTTCCACTGCGTGAGAGGCTTCGTAAGCGGGTCTGACAGATTATCATCTGTAGGAATCTTGCATATCCGAACGTCTCCTCTATCGATAATATCTCGAATCAGATGAAACTTCCTGAGCACATGCTTGGACTTCTGGTGTGATCTGGGTTCCTTTGATTGCGCGATCGCCCCAGTGTTGTCACAGAACAACTCCACTGGATCCGCAATGCTAGGGACCACACCAAGTTCAGAAACAAACTTTCTCATCCAGACAGCCTCCTTTGCTGCGCCATTTGCAGCAATGTACTCAGCCTCTGTTGTAGAATCAGCTACCGTCTCTTGCTTGGAACTCTTCCAGCTCACCGCTGCTCCATTCAGGCAAAACACATATCCCGACTGTGATCTAAAGTCATCTCTATCGGTTTGGAAGCTTGCATCAGTGTAACCCCTTACACGCAACTCTTCCTCACCGCCAAACATCAAAAAAGCATCCTTAGTTCTTCTCAAGTACTTTAGGATGTTCTTGACAGCAATCCAGTGACTCTCACCCGGATTGGATTGGTATCTGCTTGTCATACTCAAGGCATATGACACATCTGGTCTAGTACATAACATGGCGTACATGATAGATCCTATGGCCGAGGCATAGGGAACCCTACTCATGCGTTCCTTCTCAATCTCATTGGAGGGACAACCACTCTTCGAAAGAGCGATTCCATGTGACATGGGCAAGAACCCCTTCTTGGAGTCTTGCATGTTGAACCGTTTCAACACCTTGTCAATATATGTACTTTGACTTAGGCCTAGCAACCTCTTAGATCTATCTCTATAGATCTTTATACCGAGTATATAGGCTGCTTCTCCTAAGTCCTTCATTGAGAAACACTTTCCTAGCCAATCTTTCACAGATTGCAGCATGGGAATGTCGTTTCCAATGAGTAGTATGTCATCCACATACAAGACCAGAAAAGCTGCAGAGCTCCCACTAACCTTCTTGTAGACACAAGACTCATCTTCGTTTCTGATGAAGCCAAACTCTTTGACCACTTCATCAAAACGTCGATTCCAACTCCTAGAAGCTTGCTTCAATCCATAAATTGATCGTTGCAGCTTACAGACTTTGTTGGCTTGCTTTGGATCCTCAAAACCCTCCGGCTGTATCATATACACGTCCTCGAGGAGATTCCCATAAAGGAATGCTGTTTTGACATCCATCTGCCAAATCTCATAGTCGTAGTATGCTGCAATTGCAAGTAGGATTCGGATGGATTTGGTCATAGCGACTGGTGAAAAGGTTTCATCATAGTCAATACCATGAATCTGTCTGAATCCTTTAGCCACCAATCGGCCCTTATAGGTTATCACATTACCATCCATGTCGATCTTCTTCTTGAAGACCCACTTGCACCCTATGGGCCGCGCCCCATCAGGTGGTTCCACCAAAGTCCATACTTTGTTGGTATACATGGATTCCATCTCGGATCTCATGGCTTCAAGCCACTTTTGCGATTCTGGGCCATTCATGGCCTCCTCATAGGTAGTAGGCTCATCATCTATGAGCATCGTGTCACCGGAATCAGTCACGAGAAGTCCGTACCTCTCGGGTTCCTGACGCACTCTACTAGATCTACGAAGCTCTTGTGTTACCTGAACAGGTGGCTCCACAACTGTTTGTGATTCCTGTTCATGTTCCATAATCGGTTCAGTGATTTGTGGTTCTTGAACTTCTTCAAGTTCTACATTCCTCCCACTTGCTTCTTTAGAGACAAATTCTCTTTCTAGAAACACGCCGGTCCGAGCAACAAACACTTTGTTCTCGGTTGGATTGTAGAAGTAGTATCCCTTAGTTTCCTTAGGGTATCCCACAAATTTACACTTATCCGATTTAGGCCCCAGCTTGTCTGATTGTAAACGTTTTACATAGACATCGCAGCCCCAAATCCTCATGAACGACAGTGTGGGACGCCTCCCACTCCACATCTCATATGGTGTCTTCATGACTGATTTAGATGGAACACGGTTAATGGTGAAAGCTGCACTTAATAGAGCGTGGCCCCAAAATGATAATGGAAGATCGGTTTGACACATCATAGACCGAACCATATCCAATAGGGTTCGATTCCTCCTATCGGACACGCCATTCCATTGTGGCGTTCCGGGTGGAGTGAGTTGGGACACGATCCCATACTCTCTAAGATAGTCGTCAAACTCTTGGCTCAAGTATTCTCTCCTCCACGATCCGATCGTAGAGCCTTGATACTTTTGCCAAGTTGCTTCTCTACTTCATTCTTGAATTCTTTGAACACTTCAAAGGATTCGGATTTTGCCCTCATAAGGTACACAAATCCATATCTACTGTAATCATCAGTAAACGTAATGAAGTAGACATAACCACCCCTGGCAGGCGTGGCAAATGGCCCACACACATCGGTATGTATGAGCGCCAATTGCTCACTAGTCCTCTCGCCTTTCTTATTGAAAGGGGACTTTGTCATTTTACCCAATAAACAAGCCTCACATGTCTCATATGATTCAAAATCAAATGAGTCCAGTAATCCATCCTTATGGAGTCTAGATACACGTTTCTCGTTTATGTGGCCTAAACGACAATGCCATAAATAAGCAGGATTTAAATCATTTATTTTAATCCGCTTGGTATTAATGTTGTAGACAGGATTGCTTAGATCAAGGACATAAAGTCCATTAAATAATTGCGCACTAAGATAGTGAATATTATTCAAATAAAAGGAACAACAATTGTTCTTTATTGAAATAATAAAACCTTCCTTGTCCAAACAAGAAATAGAAATAATGTTTCTGCTCATAGCACGCACAAAATAGCAATTATTTAATTCTAAAACTAATCCTGAAGGCAGAGATAGCTCGCACACGCCTATGGCCAAAGCAGCAACCTTTGCTCCATTCCCAACGCGTAGATCTACCTCCCCTTTAGCCAATCTCTTACTTCTCTTTAGATCCTGCATATTTCGACAAATATGAGATCCACATCCAGTATCTAATACCCATGATGTAGAGATAGTTAAATTGACATCTACAACAAAAATACCTGGTGGTGGTGGAATCACTATTCCAAGCCGCTTGTCCTCCAGATATTTTGGGCAGTTCCTCCTCCAGTGTCCAGGTTGACTACAGTAGTGACATTCACCCTTAGTCACGACCTTGGCAATCCCACCAACAGGCTTAAGGGCTTGTTCCTTGGACTTGGCAACTGACTTGCCTTTGCCCTTGGAGGAAGATGCAAACTTTTTGCCCTTTCCTTTATTCACCATCATAATGGCCTTGCCCTTACCCTTGTTGATGCTCTGTTCAGCCGTCCTCAACATGTTGAGCAAATCTGGCAGTGCTTTAACGATCTCGTTCATGTTATAGTTCATAATGAACTGTCCATAACTTTCAGGCAACGATTGCAACACGAGATCGGTTGCCAACTCTTGGCCGACCGGGAACCCAAGCCGGGCGAGATTCTCCAAGTACCCGATCATTCGGAGTACATGGGGTCCCATCGGGTTCCCTTCTGCCAGATGACATTTGAACAGTGCCTTCGAGACCTCATACCTCTCTACCCTCGCCTGCTCTTGGAAGAGCTGCTTTAGATGTTCGATCATATCGACAGCATTCATGTTCTCATGTTGCTTCTGAAGCTCAGAGGTCATGGTGCAAAGCATTAGGCAGGCCGCATCATTAGCGTCATCAACACGCTTTTGATACGCCTTTAAGGCAGCAGGTGTCTGATTCTCTGGACCTTCTGGAACTTGCTCCTCTATTGCGTACAGCTTCTTCTCTTGCTTGAGAACAATTCTCAAGTTTCTGTACCAATCAAGAAAGTTGGTTCCAGAGAGCTTGTCCTTCTCAAGGACAGATCGTAGGGAATGTTGTGAACTCGATGAGTTGTTTGCCATTTGGAATTCTACAAAAGGAAAATACGCAAGTTTTAGTATTTATGAATTTTTGACTATATTTAATAATGGCTAGTTTATTAAATATAGCTCCCACTATTTTTCTACGGATTAATAACCCTCAAGATATTAATGCGGAAAATATCCTTATATTTTCTAGTGGGCCAAGATCCATCTTTTCATCTCCTTATGAGCTTGCTTTGGCAAGTCACCCATAATTCGATTACTTCTTAGGTAGGAACGATTTCCAATTGCATCCCATATGCAACTCTTGGTTCAATCGGGCAAATAACTCCTTATTTATCCATCCATATGGATAATCCCAATTGATTGCCTCTAGGTTTCTTAATCAAATTAATAGCCTAGTTGTGTTCAACCTCTTATCTAAACAATTGCACTTTGTTACGTGCCATCGCATTCCATCATTATGAATCAAGTCGCCATGCTTTGGCACGCACGAACTTGATAAATAATGATGATAATGAGTGTTTAAATAACGAGAAGGCAAGAACACAATATTGAATTTTTGAGGGATTTTTAAATTCAATTTTAATTATTTTGTTGATCAATATCAACTAATCTATCTATTTGAGTTTGGGCACAACTCCAAATAATAGATCCGGGTTGTCTAATTATCTTATTATCCTAATTGCATGCATCATCCATACACCAACCACACAAATAATAAGACAATAAATAAACAACCACAAAACAGAAATTAAACGTGATGTGGATATGGCCTTTTCTAGACTAAGATAATTCCAAGCCAATGGAATTATCTATGAACCCTAAACAAACACATCTCCATGCGTCTTGATCTTTTGGTCCATCCTTCATAGTCATGTGGTGTGCTCCATGCTCCATGCTCCATCTTTTGTGGCTTCTTTGGCTTTGGGCTTCTTTTCTCCAATCTTGGCTAACAATCTACTTTATCTAGCACTAGCTAATATCTATACTAAATAAAATAAATCTCACAAGTTGAGAAAAAAAATTGGCACGCAGGCCATAAAACCCTAATTAATTATTACAATTAATTGATCAGCTCGCAGGCCGTAAAACCAAACCACAAAATTAAACATCCACATCAAACCACATCCTAAGGCCATATCCAATCACCATGCGAATTGCACATAAACAGTTAAAATCCAATTTTAACGCGCTTGGTCAATTTTTATTGATTTTAGGATTTCTAGGGTTAAAACGGTCCATGGGCCCAACAATCCAATTGCCCGGGCCCAAACAAAGTGAACCATAAGGCCCTAGGGCCGGCCCGGCCCAAAACCCGCAAACTAGGCCCGCGGGTTAGGGCCGCCCGGCCCCTTAGGGCGCCAAGCTTGGGCGGCAAGCAAGGGGGCGGTCCCCTAGGCGGCCGAACCTCCTTGTGGAGGTTGTTTCCAAAACAACCTCCTTGCTTGGAGCCCAAGTTTGGTTGTTTCCTTGTTTTGGGAGAACTCCTTCTTCCCCAAGGATGCCCAAACCCTAGATCTAAGATCCTAAAATTTCTCAAACTCACCAATTCATGCATCCAATGCAATAATTGGGTCTTGTTATGATTAATTCTTTGACAAATTGCATCCAATGCTTGATTTGTCTTGTTTTACGCGATAAACAACAAATTAAGGTGTAAAACAACAAGAATGTAACACATAAACTACGTTTATGCTCTATAACCAGGCTCTGATACCACTGTAGGGTTTTGATTCATGGATCGCGCAAACGGAAGCATAATCAAACAAACAACCATGCAAAACCCTCCAAGGATCACAAGTCTAGATGCATAACGATAGTGAAGGTAAGAAATCATAAACACACCTTTGGGTTCTCCTTGATGACTTCAAACGCGAATAGTGTCACGTTCTCTATAGTTGATCCACGTAGAGTTGATCCTAGATCTCCAATCTCCTTGGTGCTAGCCCAGAATGAGAGGAGGGTGAAGGAATCACGCAAAACGAGGCACAAAGAGGGGGTTCGGCCCTCTTGTGGCGTCGGGGACGAGGGGCGGCGGCAAGGGGGCGGCGTCCTCCTTGTTGCTTGCTCTCTCTCTCCTTTGTTCTCTCCCACTCTTGTTATGTTCTCTTTAGAGCATAAGTTATGAGGAAGGAAGGAAGGAGGGTCCTTTATATAGTCCAACAACTCTTTGTTAACTACCTAAAGGACTTATTCTAGTCCTACTAGAATTCAATTTAGTCCCTTCCTTGCAAATTAGTCCCTACTAAGTTTGCAAGGGTTTGCAAAGTGATCCTTCTAATTAATTAATCCAATTAATTAATTCCAAAATCTAGTACAACTCTATATAGCGTGTGACCCCATAGGTTCTATCTAGTTGGTAGCAACTATTTGCTAATATGGAGCGGTTTCTAGCAAAACATCCATTCTAGCCAACTAATAGAATAGTAATCTAGACAACCTTGTACAAGTAATTGTCTCATCCCTTTGCCTCCATATCCGGATTGGACACGAGACATACAAGTCACACTCGTATATCCAATCCCTAGTTTCTCGATCCATGGAATAGCCTTATTCGTGCAAATAACATCAATATCCCATATATTGATTTATTTGAGTCTGGCCAGACATTCTATAAGCACTATCCTTCGAGTGGCCTAGGATATTTTCTCCCGTTATGTGGGAGGGGCAAATCCTCTCTACGTCCACTACGATCTCTAAGCTTGCTTCTCATTGTATCCAGTACACGCCTTTATAACTACCTAGTTACGGTGTAGCGTTTAACGCTACCAAGATCACAATGATCCACAACTAGAATATCTAGTGACTTCAAGTCTAAGGATGACAATACCATTGTACCCGAGAAGCACTTGTGACTTTACATAACGTGTATGTAGCCTTCTCGGTGATGGGTCAATCCAGTGTAACATTCCGTAATGCACACCTATGTGTTGGATCGTGATATCTCCATATCAACCCAACCCCATACTAGTCTATAGATGATTGTCCCATTTAATCATTATACTTGACTAGGGATATTTAAGATAAACAACACAATTGTAAATCTAAGGACTTCATTATATTAAATATCCAATAAATAATAAATGAATTTTCTAGCCAATTACAAATTCATACTAAACTAGATTGCCTCTAGGGCATCTATTCCAACAGTAATGAAGATAGAGCCTCCTTTATATAGTCCAACAACTCCTTGTTAACTACATAAAGGTCCTTCCTAGTTCTACATGAACTTGGATTAGTCCCTTCCTTGCATATTAGTCCTAATAAGTATGCAAGGTGTTGCACAATTATCCTTCTTATTAATTAATCCAAAATCAAGTTATAATCTATTTGATGTGTGACCCCATAGGTTTCTACTTAGTTGGTAGTAACTTATTACAACATGGAGCGGTTAGCAACACATCCATGCACCAAACTAATACAAATAAGTCAGTGATCCTGACAAACCTTTGTGCCCAATATCTCATATTGCACTTTCCCTTTGTCTCCATATCCGGATTGGGCACGAGACATAAATAGTCACACTCGTATATCCAATCCATAGTTCCTCGATCCTGGGAATATGTTTATGCAAGCTGATAACTTCAATATCTCCATATTGATTTATCTGAGTCTGGCCAGACATTCAATAAGCCTCATCCCTCGAGTGGCCGTGGATATTTACCCCCATTATGTGGGAGGGACAAATCTTCTGTACATCACTACGATCTCTAATCTTGCTTCCTATCATGCCCGATAACTACCTTTATGATTACCCAGTTACGGTGTAACGTTTGATAACATCAAAGCACGATATTTCACAACTAGAGTATCTAGTGACTTCAAGTCTAAGGATTGCAATTATATTAGCACTACGAGAAGCGATTGTGACTTAACATAATCTAATGTATCCTTATCGTTGTGGGTCAATCCATTATGCCATTACTCCTAATGCATACCCATGTGTTAGACTTTATATCTCCATATCAATCTACACATATACCAATCTATATTTGATCGTTCAGGGATATTTAAGATCAACAACACAATGTATCTAAGGACTTCATTATATTTAATATCACTATATATAATAAATGAATGTTCTAGCCAATAATAATGTTCATACTAAATATTATATTGCCTCTAGGGCACCTATTCCCACTATCTCCCACTTGCACTAGAGACAATCTGGCGCATCTCGTATGCCTATAGATATGGCGTGCCCTTCATGCTTTCGCTGCGCAAGTGGTTTTGTGAGCGGATCCGAAAGATTGTCATCCGTTGGAATCTTTCACATCTTCACATCTCCTCGATCGATCATATCACGAATAAGGTGGAATCTAAGTACATTATTTGATTTCTGGTGTGATCTTGGTTCCTTGGCTTGTGCGATCGCCCCGGAGTTGCCAGAGTACAACTCTATGGGATTCGTGATGCTAGGGACCACACCGAGCTCAGTGATAAACTTCTTTATCTACACTGCATCTTTTTTTGCTTCCGCAACAGCAATGTACTCAACTTCTGTTGTAGAATCAGCAACTGTCCCTTGCTTGGAACTCTTCCAGCTCACAGCTCCTCCATTCAGGCAAAACACATATCCAGACAGCGGTCTGTAGTCATCTTTGTCGGTTTGGAAGCTCTTATCTCTTCCTTACCTCTAAATATCAAGAATGCATACTTAGTTCTTCTCAAGTACTTTAGGATGTTCTTGACAACAATCCAGTGACTCTCACCCGAATTGGACTTATATCTTCTCACCATACTCAACGCGTATGATACGTCTGGTCTAGTACACAACATGGCGTACATGATAGATCCTATGGCCGAAGAATAGGGTATCCTACTCATGCAGTCCTTCGAAATATCATTGAAGGGACAGTCATTGTTGGAAAGAGTGACTCCATGCAACATGGACAAGAATCCTTTCTTGGAATCTTGCATGTTGAACCTCTTCAACACCTTGTCTATATATGTACTTTGACTTAGGCCGAGCAACTTTATAGATCTATCCCTATAGATCTTTGTACCAAGTATATAGGCTGCATCTCCTAAGTCCTTCATTTCAAAACACTTTCCTAGCCAATCTTTAATAGATTGCAAAGTAGGAATGTCGTTTTGAAAGATTAGTATGTCATCCACATACAAGAACATAAACACTACAGAGCTCCCACTAACCTTCTTGTAAACACAAGGCTCATCTTCGTTCTTGATGAAGCCAAACTCTTTGACTGCGTCATCAAAACGTCGATTCTAGCTTCTAGAAGCTTGCTTTAATCCATAAATGGATCTTTGCAGCTTACAGACTTTATTGGCATTCTCTGGATCCTCAAAACCCTCCGGTTGTGTCATGTACACATCCTCGAGGAGGTTCTCATAAAGGAACGCTGACATCCATTTGCCAAATCTCATTGTCATAGTATGCTGCAATAGCAAGTAGGATTCAAATGGATTTAGTCATGGCGACTGGTGAAAAGGTCTCATCATAGTCAATACCATGAATCTGTCTATATCCTTTGGCTACCAATCGTCCCTTATAGTCAACTACCTTTCCGTCCATGTCGGTCTTCTTCTTGAAGTTGCACCCTATGGGCCGAGCCCCTTCGGGTGGATCCACCAAAGTCCATACTTTTTTGGTGTACATGGAATCCTTGAAAGATCTCATGGGTTCTAGCCACTTCTTAGAGTCTGGGCCTTTCATGGTTTCCTCGTAGGTCGCAGGCTCATCATCAATGAGTGGTACGTCATCGGGATCAGTCATGAGAAGTCCATACCTCTCTGGCTCATGACGCACTCTTCCTGAACTACGGAGTTCCTGTGTTACTTGTACAGGTTCCTCCACAACATTTTGCGGTCCCTGTTGATGTTCCATCATCGGTTCAGTGATTTGTGGTTCTTGAATCTCTTCAAGTTCTACAGCCATCCTACTTGCTTCTTTAGAGACAAACTCTCTTTCTAGAAACACGTCGGTCCGAGCAACAAATACTTTGTTCACGGTGGGATTGTAGAAATAATATCTTTTAGTTTCTTTAGGATATCCCACAAATTTGCACTTATCCGCTTTGGGACCGAGCTTGTCTTTATGTAAACGCTTTACATAGACATTGCAGCCCCAAATCCTCATAAACGACACTATGGGACGCTTCCCAGTCCATATCTCATATGTGTCTTATGACTGATTTGGATGGAACAGGGTTAATGGTAAAAGCTGCCGTCATTAGAGCATGTCCCCAAAATGATATCGGAAGATCTGTTTGAGACATCATAGATCGCACCATATCTAGTAATGTGCGATTCCTCCACTCGGACACGCCATTCCATTTTGGCGTTCCGGGTGGAGTGAGGTGGGATACCATCCCACACACTCTAAGATACTCATCAAACTCTTGGATTAAGTATTCTCCTCCACGATCCGATCGTAGAGCCTTAATACTTTTACCAAGTTGCTTCTCTACTTCATTCTTGAATTCTTTGAACAATTCAAAGGATTCAGATTTGGCCTTTATAAGGTATACAAATCCATATCTACAGAAATCATCAGTAAACGTGATGAAGTAGGTGTAACCACCTCTGGAAGGCGTGGGGAATGGCCCACATACATCAGTATGTATGAGTGCCAATAACTCACTAGTCATCTCACCTTTCTTATTGAAAGGGACTTTGTCATTTTCCTAATAAACAAGATTCACATGTCTCATATGATTCCAAATCGAATGAGTCTAGAAGTTCATCCTTATGGAGTCTATATATGCGTTTCTCATTTATATGGCCTAAACGAAAGTGCCATAGATATGTAGTCTTTAAAGGATTAGTTTTAATCCTTTTAGTTTTTATGTTATAGATTGGACTATTTAGATCAAGGATGTACAATCCATTAGGAAAATGCGCAATACAATAGTGCATTCTATCAAAATAAATGGAACAACACTTGTTCTTTATTGAAACAGAAAAACCCTTCTCGTCCAAACAAGAAATGGAAATAATGTTGCTGCTCATAGTAGGCACATAAAATAAATTGTCTAATTCTAAAATAAGTCCAGAAGGCAAAGATAGCTCATAAACGACTACAGCTAATGCAACAACTCTTGCTCCATTTCTGACACGCAGATCTATCTCCCCTTTAGCTAATCTTCTACTTTTTTTCAAATCCTGCACATTTCAATAAATGTGAGAACCACATCCAGTATCCAATACCCAAGATGAAGAAATAGAAATATTGACGTCTATAACATAAATACCTGGTGGTGGTGGAATCACTATTCCAAGCTTCTTATACTCCATATATTTAGCGCAATTCCTCCTCCAGTGACCCGGCTGGCTGCAGTAGTGACATTCACCTTTAGCCACGCCTCCACTAGGCTTTAGGGCTTCCTTGGATTTTGCAACTTTCTTGCGCTTTCCTTTGGGTTTTGGATCCTTTGGGAGTAAGAAACATATGTGAGTTGGCTTGATACTAGGGTGACAATTGAGCTTGATTAGGTGGAGCCATTTGATTGGCTATGCCACATGCTAACAAACCCATCTATATGGTCACCTAGTGGAAGATTTTCCGCCATGCAAGTCCACCATGCACGACTTAGTCACGCGAAACCTACAGTGCCCAAGCATGAAACGTGTATCTCGGGGCGAGTTAGATTTGCCAGAATTTGCCACAGTGCTATACGCCTACGTCGTGTTACTTTACGTTACTATCGGGTTATGATTCCCTGGGAAAAGTCCCTAATGAGATACCGGGATAATCCCCTGGGCTACAGTCCCTAAACTTATTTCGGGTGATGATTCGTCCCTAAGGATTTGGGACTCCGTGTGCTCCGACTCTTTTCACCGTAGGCTGGAGTCTAGCACCTAGTACTACTCTTACGACTTACAATATTAAGGGGGTGTCGATACTTAAGGTCTAGTTGGCTATTTGTATGATGACTATCGGTACGGGGGATCCGATCCACAACGCTTGGTAGAGAGGTTGGTTTTCAACACCCCATATACACCCGTATCATCTGTTACTATTTACCCTGGTCTCTCATTGTCACTGCGAACTTATAATATGACTTGTTTCACTCCGTGTTTGGAAATGTTATGAATATCGTGATAAATTAATTGACCACTCTAATTACTTTCAGTTTCGAAATATAACTTTCCGAAACTCTGATGACTGTACAGTTCTATTCGTACTTATATTTCTTAAAACTATTCAAAGTCTTCACTCTGGTGTTTATACTTATACACGGTTACTGTTCTAAGTCTTTCAAACTCGAAACCCCGTAACCTATCTTAGCCACTCTGATTTACATGCAAAGTTGTTTATTCACTTAGTTTTACTGATACTCGCAAAGCTGCGTCATTGTTCTTCTTTTTTAAATTATCCGCAAATATATGACAAGCTGCTTGGGGTAACGCGTTGGGATCGCGATCTCGTTCTCTCATGTAACTAGTAGTGCTTAGTGATTAAACAGAGAACCCGTTTGTTGTATGATATCTTTTGTTAAACTCTGTTTCCTGTTTGGAATCAGTCACGAATGTTGTAAACTTTTATCGTAATGAATCAGTATATGGATGATTCGTTTCACTTGTTTAATGTTACCACTCCTTGTCCAAAAGGGTAAAATCACCTGTACGGAGGGCCCCATCCCGGTCTCCAGCTCATCTGGAAATTGGGGGTGTTACAAACAGACTCAGATTCAAATGAAGAGCATGTAGGGTTTTGATCATGGATACGCAGCGGAAGAAAGAATTATCCATTCAAGACCCTCCAAGGATCACAGGAAGAGAATCTGAACGATGGTAAAGGAAGAAACAAGTAACACCCCGTAGAGATCTCATGTGATGACTTGTAACGTGAATTGTGTCATGTCTCTACGGTTGATCCACGCCTAGGGTTGATGTCTAGATCTTCCTACTCCTTTGTGCTATCTTAGACCGGAGGAAGAGGAAGAATAAATAACGCAACGAGGTTCAAAGAGAGGGCTTCGGCCTCTCTTTGTGGCCGACGGGTAAGGGGGCGTACGGCTAGGGGCGGTCCGCCTCGAGTTGTCTTGCTCTCTCTCTCCTTTGTTTCTCTCCCACTCAACTTATGTTATGAGAATTAGTGTGGGAAGGAAGCTAGGAGTATCCTTTAATAGTCCAACAACTCCTTGTCAAGTACCTAAAGGCCCTTCCTAATCCTACATGAGTTAGGATTAGTCCCTTCCTTTCATATTAGTCCTACTAAGTTTGCAAGGTGTTGCAAAGTGATAATTTTAATTAATTAATTATATTAATTAATTCCAAAATTTAGTTCAAACCTATTGGGCGTGTGACCCCATAGGTTCTATCTAGTTGGTAGCAACAATTTGCTAATATGCAGCGGTCTCTTGCAAGACATCCATTCTAGCCAACTAATAGAATAGTCATCCGACAAACCTTGTGCAAGTAATTGTCTCATCCCTTTGTCTCCATATTAGGATTGGACACGAGACATAAAATTCAAACTCTTATATCCAATCCATTGTTTCTCGATCCTGGGAATAGCCTTATTCGTGCAAATAACATTAATATCCCATATTGATTTATTGTGTCTGGCCAGGCATCCTATAAGAACAATCCCTCGAGTGTCCTAGGATATTTTCTCCCTTTATGTGGGAGGGAAAAATTCTATCTACGTCTACTACGATTTCTCAGCTTGCTTCTTATTGTATTCGGTACACACCGTTATGGCTACACAGTTACGGTGTAGCGTTTGACGCTACCAAAATCACAATAATCCACAACTAGACAATCTAGTTACTTCAAGTCTAAGACTGACTATACCGTTGTCACCACGAGAAGCGCTTGTGAATTTACATAAAATGTATGTAGCCTTCTCGGAGATGGGTCAATCCAGTATGCCGTTACCCTTAATGCATACCCATGTGTTGGATCATGATATCTCCATATCAATCCAACCCATTACTAGTCTATAGATGAATGTCCTATTTAATCATCATAATGGACAAGGGATATTTAAGATAAACAACACAATTGTAAATCTAAGGACTTCATTATATTAAATATCCAATAAATAATACAATGAATATTCTAGCCAAAAATTAGTTCATACTAAACTAGATTGCCTCTAGGGAATCTATTCCAACAGTATCCCACTTGCACTAGAGCCAATCTGATGCATCCCGTATGCCAATGCTCCTAGTGTGCCCTGTTGGAATAGATGCCCTAGAGGCAATCTAGTTTAGTATGAATTTGTTATGGCTAGAAAACTCATTGTATTATTTATTGGATATTTAATATAATGAAGTCCTTAGATTTAAAATTGTGTTGTTTATCTTAAATATTCCTAGTCCCGTATAATGATTAATGGGACAATCATCTATAGACTAGTATGGGGTTGGATTGATATGGAGATATCATGATCCATTACATGGGTGTGCATTAAGGGTAATGGCGCACCGGACTGACCCATCTCCGAGAAGGCTACATGCACGTTATGTTAAGTCACAAGTGCTTCCCGTGGTACAATGGTAGTGTCATCCTTAGACTTGAAGTCGCAAGATCTTCTAGTTGTGGATTATTACGATTTTGGTAGCGTTAAACGCTACATCGTAACTGGGTAGTTATAAAGGCGTGTACCGAATACAATAAGAATCAAGCTTAGAAATCGTAGTGGACGTAGATAGAATTTGTCCCTCCCACATAACGGGAGCAAATATCCTAGGCCACTCGAGGGATAGTGCTTATAGAATGTCTGGCCAGACTCAAATAAATCAATATGGGATATTGATGTTATTTGCACGAATAAGGCTATTCCCATGGATCCAGAAACTATGGATTGGATATACGAGTGTGACTTGTATGTCTCGTGTCGAATCCGGATATAGAGACAAAGGAATGAGACAATTACTTGTACAAGGTTTGTCAAGATGAATATTCTATTAGTTGTCTAGAATGGATTTTTTGCTAGAAACCGCTCCATATAAGCAAATTGTTGCTACCAACTAGATGGAACCTATGGGGTCACACGCTATATAGAGTTGAACTAGATTTGGGAATTAATTAATAAGATTGATTAATTAGAAGGATTACTTTGCAACACCTTGCAAACTTAGTAGGACTAATTTGCAAGGAAGGGACTAAACTGAATTCTAGTAGGACTAGAATAGGTCTTTTAGGTAGTTGGCAAGGATTTGTTGGACTTTATAAAGGACACTCATTCCTTCCTTCCCACGCTTATGACCTTATTGATCATAACTTGAGTGGGAGAGCACAAAAAAGGAGAGAGCAAGCAAGCAAAGAGGGACCCGTCGCCCCCCTTTGCCGCTGCCCGTCCCCGTCGGCCCACAAGGAGGCCGAAACCTCCTTGTTGTCTCGTTTTGCGTGATTCTTCTTCCTCTTTGTCATTTCGGGCTAGCACAAAAGGATTAAGAAGATCTAGAATTGAACTCTAGGCGTGGATCAACTATAGAGAACGTGACACAATTCGCGTTTGAAGTCATCAAAGGAGAAACCCTAAGGTGTTTTATTGATTTCTTCCCTTACCATCGTTATGTCTCTTGACTTGTGATCCTTGGAGGGTATTGCATGGATTATGTTTTTTTGTGTTTCCGTTGCGCATCCATGATCAAAACCCTACATTCCCTTCATGCTTGCGCTGAACAAGCGGCTCTGTAAGTGGATCTTGAATTAGATGGAACTTCCTGAGCACGTGTTTGGATTTCTTGTATGACCAGGGATCCTTTGATTGAACCATCGCCCCAGTGTTGTCACACTACAACTCTACTGGATCCGCAATTCTAGGAACCACACAAAGTTCAGAAACAAATTTCCGAATCCGAACAGCTTCCTTTGCTGCGCCATTTGCAGCAATGTACTCAGCCTCTGTAGAGTCAGCCACCGTCTCTTTCTTGGAACTCTTCCAACTCACCGCTACTCCATTCAGGAAAAACACATATCCCGATTGTGATCCGAAATCATCTATGTCGATTTGGAAGGTTGCATCTGTGTTATACCTTACACGCAACTCCTCCTCACCACCAAATATCAAGAACGCATCCTTTGTTCTTCTCAAGTACTTAAGAATGTTCTTAACTGCAATCCAGTGACTCTCACCTGGATTGGACTGGTATCTGTTTGTGATACTCAAGGCATATGACACATCAGGTCTAGTACATAACATGGCGTACATGATAGTGGCCGAGGCATAGGGAATCCTACTCATGCGTTTCTTCTCAATCTCATTTGAAGGACAATCACTCTTCAAAAGAGTGATTCCATGTGACATGGGCAAGAATCCCTTCTTTGAAGCGAAACTCTTTGACTACTTCATCAAAACGTCGATTCGAACTCCTAGAAGCTTGCTTCAACCCATAAACGGATCGTTGAAGCTTACAGACTTTGTTGGCTTGCTTTGGATCTTCAAAACCCTCAGTCTATATCATATACAGTTCCTCGAAGAGATTCCATAAAGGAATGCTGTTTTCCCATCCATATGCCAAATCTCATAGTCGTAGTATGCTGCAATAGCAAGTAGGATTCGGATGGATTTGGTCATAGCGACTGGTGAAAAGGTTTCAACATAGTTAATACCATGAATCTGTCTGAATACTTTAGCCACCAACATGCCCTTATAGGTAATCACATTACCATCCATGTCGATCTTCTTCTTGAAGACCCACTTGCACCCTATGGGCCGCGCCCCTTCGGGTGGTTCCACAAAATTCCATACTTTGTTGGTATACATGGATTCCATCTTGGATCTCATGATTTCAAGCCACTTCTGAGAATCCGGCCCTTTCATAGCCTCTTCATAGCTAGTAGGCTCATCATCTATGAGCATCGTGTCACCAGACTCAGTCACGATAAGTCAATACCTCTCTGGATCCTGGTGCACTCTACCAGATCTACCAAGCTCTTGTGCTACTTGAACAGGTTGCTCCACAACTACTTGTGCTTCCTGCTCATGTTCCATAGGAGGATCAGTGTTTTTTGGTTCTTGAAATTCTTCAAGTTCTATAGTCCTCCCACTTGCTTCTTTACAGACAAACTCTCTTTCAAGAAACACGCCGGACCAAGCAACGAACACTTTGTTCTCAGTTGGATTGTAAACATAGTAACCCTTAGTTTGCTTAGGGTACCCCACAAATTTAAACTTATCCGACTTGGGCCCTAGCATGTCTGATTGTAAACGCTTACATAGACATCGCAGCCCCAAATATTCATGAACGAAAGTGTAGGACGCCTCTCACTCCACATCTCATGTGGGGTCTTCATGAATGATTTAGATGGAACACGGTTAATGGTGAAAGCAGCACTTAATAGAGCATAGCCATAAAACGATAATGGGAGATCGACTTTACGCATCATAGATCGAACCATATCCAATAGTGTTCGATTCCTCCTCTTAGACAAGCCATTCAATTGTGGCGTTCTGGGTGGATTGAGTTGGGACACGATCACACACTCTCTAAGATAGTCGTCAAACTCTTGGCTTAAGTATTATCCTCCACAATCCGATCGTAGAGCCTTGATACTTTTGCCAAGTTGCTTATCTACTTCACTCTTGAATTCTTTGAACCTTTCAAAGGATTCAGATTTTGCCTTCATAAGGTATACAAATCCATATCAACTGAAATCCTCAGTAAATGTGATGAGGTAGATGTAACCACCCCTGTCAGGCGTGGAAAATGGCCCACATACATCAGTATGAAGGAGTGCCAATTGCTCACTAGTCCTCTCACCTTTCTTATTGAAAGTGTACTTTGTGATTTTTCCCAATAAACAAGCCTCACATGTCTCATATGATTCAAAATCAAATTAGAGTAGGAATCCATCCTTATGGAGTCTAGATACACGTTTCTCGTTTATGTGGCCTAAACGACAATGCCATAAGTAAGAAGGATTTAAATCATTCATTTTAATCATCGTAGTATTAATATTGTAGACATGATTGCTTAGATCAAGGACATACAGTCCATTAAATGAATATTATTAAACTAATTAGAACAAAAATTTTTCTTTATTGAAATAATAAAACCTTCCTTGTCCAAATAAGAAATATAAATAATGTTTCTGCTCATAGCAGGCACAAAATAACAATTATTTAATTCTAAAACTAATCCTGAAGGCAGAGACAGCTCGTACACGCCAAGGCCAATGCAACAACCTTTGCTCCATTCCCAACGCGCAGGTTTATCTCTTCTTTAGCCAATCTTCTACTTCTCTTTAGATCCTACACATTTCGACAAATGTGAGATCCACATCTAGTATCCGATACCCAGGATGTAGAGATAGTTAAATCGACATCTACAGCAAAAATACCTGGTGGTGGTTGAATAACTACTCCAAGACTCTTGTCCTCCAGATATTTTGGGCAGTTCCTCCTCCAGTGTCCAGGCTGACTGCAGTAGTGACATTCACCTTTAGTCACACCTTTGGCAATGCCACCAACAGGCTTAAGGGCAGGTTACTTAAGTTTGGCAACTGACTTGCCTTTTCCCTTGGAGGATGAGGCAAACCATTTGCCCTTTCCTTTTTGCACAATCATAATGGCCTTGCCCTTACCCTTGTTGATGCTTTGTTCAGCTGTTCTCAATATATTCCGTAAATCTGGCAGTGGTTTCACGATCTCGTTCATGTTATGGTTCATGATGAACTGTCCATAACTCTAAGGCAACGATTGCAACCCGAGATCGGTGGCCAACTCTTGGCCAACTGGGAACCCTAGCCGTGAGAGATTCTTCAAGTACCCGATCATGCGGAGTACATGAGGTCCCATAGGGTTTTCTTCTGCCATATGAAATTTGAACAATGCCTAAGAAACTTCATACCTCTAAACCCTTGCCTTCTCTTGGAAGAGCTACTTCAAGTGTTCGATCATATCGACTGCATTCATGTTCTCATGTTTCTTTGAAGCTCTGCGGTCATGGTGCAAAGCATGAGGCAAGCCGCACCATTAACGTCATCAACACGCTTGTGATACGTCTTTAGGGTTGCAGGAGTATTGTTTTCAAGATTTGCCGGAACTGGCTCCTCTATAGCGTACATTTTTTTTCTTCCTTGAGAACAATTCTCAAGTTTCTTTACCAGTCAAGGAAATTGGTTCCAGAAAGCTTGTCCATCTCAAGGACAGAGCGTAGGGAATGTTTTGAACTAGATGAGTTGTTTGCCATTTGGAATTCTACAAAAGGAAAATATGAAAGTTTTAGTATTTGTGAACTTTTGACTATATGTAATAATGGCTAAGTTATTACACATCGCTCCCACTATTTTTCTACTGATTAACAACCCTCAAGATATTAATGCCGAAAATATAATTATATTTTCTAGTGGGAAAAGATCCATGTTTCATCTCCTTTTGAGCTGGTTTTGGAAAGTCACCCAAAATTTGACTACTTTAAGTAGGAACAATTCCAATCATCCCACGCAACTCTTGGTTCACATTAATAACCCAGTTGTGTCCAATCTCTTATTATAACAATCGTACATTACTTGCTTGTGCCATCGCACCACATCATTATGAACCAAGTCGCCTTGATTTGGCACGCACGAGCTTGATAAATCATGATGATGATGAGTGGTTAAATAACGAGAATGCAAAACACAATATTTGAATTTTTGAGGGATTTTAAAATTCAATGTTAATTGTTTTGTTGATCCATATCAACTGATCTATCTATTTTGAGTTTGAGCACAACTCCAAATAATAGATGGGGTTGTTAATTATCTTATTATCCTAATTGCATGCATCATCCATACACCAATTACAAAATAATAAGACAGAAAAATAAAAAACCACAAAAATAATAAAAAGGTGATGTGGATATGGCCTTTCTAGACTAAGATATTCCCAAGCCAATCGGAATATCTATGAAACCTAAATAGCAAACACATCTCCATGCGTCTCAATCTTTTGTTCCATCCTATATAGTCTTGTGGAATGCTCCATGCTCCATCTTTTGTGGCTCCTTTGGCTTAGGGCTTCTTTTTCTCCAATCTTGGCTAACAATCTATTCTATCTAGCACTAGCTAACAACTATACTAAATAAAATAAATCTCACAAGTTGAGAACAAAAATTGGCTCGCATGCCATAAACCCTAATTAATTATTACATCAAATTGATCGGCTCGCATGCCGTAAACCAAACCACAAAATTAAACAATCACACCATACCACATCCTAAGGCCATATCCAATCACCATGCGATTTGCACATAAACTAGTAAAGTCCAATTTTAACGCTCTTGGTGAATTTCAATTGATTTTAGGATTACTAGGGTCAAAACGGTCCAAGGGGCCCAATAACACATGGCCGAACCTCCTTGGAGCTGCCCTAGGCCCAGCCTAGGCCGGCCGGCTCAACCAGTGTGGTTGGCCGACCGACTAGGCCTTTGGCCTAGGTGTCTTGGTCGGCAAGGAGGGTGAGGGGCGGTCCTTAGGTCCGAACCTCTTGAATTGTTTCCAAAAAACTCCTTCTTTGTTTCCCAAGGCTAAAACGTTTCCAAATTTTAAACTAGTTTTCAAATTGGTGCCCAAACCCTAGATCTATGATCCTAAAATTTCTCGAACTCACTAATTCATGCATCCAATGCACAACTAGGTCTTTTTTTATTATTTGACAAATTGCATCATATGCTTGATTTGTCTGTTTACGCGATAAACATAAATTTTAAAGTGTAAAACTATCAAAATGTAACACATAAACCACGTCTATGTTCTACGACCTGTGGCTCTGATACCACTGTAGGGTTTTGATCATGGATACGCAGCGGAAGAAAGAATTATCCATTCAAGACCCTCCAAGGATCACAGGAAGAGAATCATAATGATGGTAAAGGAAGAAACAAGTAACACACCTTAGAGATCTCTTGTGATGACTTGTAACGTGAAATGTGTCACGTCTCTACGGTTGATCCCCGCCTAGGGTTGATGTCTAGATATTCCTGCTCCTTTGCGCTAGCTTGGACCGGAGGAAGAGGAAGAAGAAATCACGCAACGAGGCCTCTTTGTGGCCGACGGGTAAGGGGGCGGACGGCTAGGGGCGGTCGCCTCTAGTTGTCTTGATCTCTCTCTCTCCTCCCGCTCAACTTATGTTATGAACATTAGTGTGGGAAGGAAGCTAGGAGTATCCTTATATAGTCCAACAACTCCTTGTCAACTACCTAAAGGCCCTTCCTAATCCTACATGAGTTCGGATAAGTCCCTTCCTTGCATATTAGTCCTACTAAGTTTGCAAGGTGTTGCAAACTGATCATTATAATTAATTAATTAATCATATGAATTAATTTCCAAATCTAGTTTAAACCTATTGGGCGTGTGACCCCATAGGTTCTATCTAGTTGGTAGCAACAATTTGCTAATATGGAGCGGTCTCTAGCAACACATCCATTCTAGCCAACTAATAGAATAGTCATCCGACAAACCTTATGCATGTAATTGTCTCATCCTTTTGTCTCCATATCCGGATTGGATACGAGACATACAAGTCACACTCGTATATCCAATCCATATTTTTTCGATCATGGGAATAGCCTTATTCGTGCAAATAACATCAGTATCACATATTGATTTATTTGAGTTTGGCCAGACATTCTATAAGCACTATCCCTCGAGTGACCTAGGATTTTTGTATCCGGTACACGCCACTATGGCTACCCAGTTACGATGTAGCGTTTGACGCTAAAAAAATCACAATAATCCACAACTAGACAATCTACTGACTTCAAGTCTAAGGATGCCAATACCGTTTTCACCACGAGAAGCGCTTGTGACTTTACATAACATGTATGTAGCCTTCTCGGAGATGGGTCAATCTTGTATGCCATTACCCTTAATGCATACCCATGTGTTGGATCATGATATCTCCATATCAATCCAACCCCATACTAGTCTCTAAATGATGTTCCTATTTAATCATCATAATGGACTAGGGATTTTTTAAGATAAACAACACAATTGTATATCTAATGACTTCATTATATTAAATATCCAATAGATAATACAATGAATATTCTATCCAAAAATAAGTTCATACTAAACTGGATTGCCTCTAGGGCATCTATTCGAACAGAGCTAACTAATCTTTGCTTAATGGCTGAGCATGAAGAAGAAAAAGGCCCACAGAAGCACATTGAAGAAATGGAAAAGAATCTTCGTGCTAGTCATTCTGATGTTCTACCTGAAATCCTCAAAAGCATGTTTTTAAATGAGGAAAGTTACATAAATGAGATTGATTCTTTGAAGGTTAAAGTTCATGAGTGGGCAAAAATTTAGATCTGATTTTTCTCAACAAAAATCTTGAAGTCTCTAAGTCTAAAATTTACGGTAATTTCAAAGCCTTGGATAGCAGGTTCAAAGTTTTGAAGGAACAGGTCAAATAAGTTGTTAATCAGAACTCTATTTTAACTGATAAATTTGTTGATCTAAAACATCATTCATATGATTTAGAGCAACAAATAACTTCATTAACTGAGAAAATTAAAGAATCAAAAAGGTTTTATCAAAGTTTGGAGGCTCAGAATATAAAATCACTCTCATGCTTGGAGGAAGTCTGCAGTCTATGCACAATAGTGGAATTAGCTATAATCCAAATTTTCCAAAGAAAAGCCAAAGCACCTTTGTGAAATCAGGAAGCAGACATTCTCCCAAGTGTCATTACTGTGGAAATCTTGGTCATGTGAAATTAACTTGTTCCTTCAGAAGAACATAACCTCACACAATGATGAACACGCATCCTTATCAGCTCAAGGGACAAGTGAGGCAAATTTGGGCTCCTAAAGGAATCAGACCACCTAACATAGTTAGTTCTGAGTATGAATCCAAATTCTACACTTGAACTAATAGCATGTTGAGGTATTGATTTACTTTTTGCAAGCTTTCACCAAATATTTGAAGGATCAAAAATGGTTTTTGGATAGTGGTTGCACCAGGCATGTGAGTGTATAGAAGTCAGTGTTTAGAGAATTTAAAGAATATTTAGGAGGAACAATCACACTTGGTGACAAAGCCAAATGCAATATCATCGACATAGGTAGTGTTGGGAATGATTCTGCTACTTCTATTTCAGATATGTCTTTAGTAGAAGGTTTGAAGTATAACTTCCTTTGTATATCTCAATTATGTGATAAGGGTAATAGAGTTGTTTTTGATAAGGAAAATGTGTGGTGCAAGATGAGAAATCTAGAAATTGCATACACACTGCTCTTAGGTCATACAATGTATATATTTGTATACTAACAAACTTTCAGGTGAATATCTAAAGTGCTTCAAAGATTTGAAGGAAGACACAAAGCTTTGGCATAGAAAACTTGGGCATATAAGCATGCATACAATGAACAAGCTCATTTCAAAAGACTTGGTAAGAGGATTACCAACCCTGAAATTCAAAGATGACGAGATTGCAAGGCATGTACCCAGGGTAAACATAAAAGGACTTCATTCAAGTCAAAGAACTTTGTAAGTACCAGTAGACCTTTAAAATTGATGAATATGGACATGTGTGGTCCTATGAGAGTTCAAAATTTAGGAGGTAAGAGGTATATGCTTGTTCTGATAGATGATTACTCTAGATTTACATGGGTTATGTTCATTAGAGGTAAATTTGAAGCTTTACTTGAATTCTCAAAGCTTTGTAAGGAGCATTAAACTTTGAAAAATTTACCTGTTGCATCTACTAGAAGTGATCATGGCAGAGAATTTGATCAGTGAGATTTTAATTTATTTTGTACAAATCATGGCATCTAAAAAAAAAATTCTGCACCTAGAACTCCTCAGCAGAATGTAGTAGTTGAGAGGAAGAATAGGACCCTTGAAGATATGTCTTGAACCATGCTACTTTAAAGTCATTTGCCAAAATATCTTTAGGAAGACGCTATTAACACCAAACTATGTGCTGAATAGATGTTTGATAAGACCTATTTTGAAGAAAAATCCATATGAACTTTTCAATGGTAGAAAGCAAAATGTTTCTTATTTTAAGCCTTTTAGCTATACTTGTTATGTGCATAATAATGGCAGCTAGAAGTGATGAAGGTATATTTCTTTTTTATTCTCAGACTAACAAAGTTTATTGAGTTTTCAATAAGAGAACTAAAGTTGTAGAAGAGAGCATTCATGTAGTTTTTGATGAAAGTACTGATGATTCCTCGAGTGAAAGTTTTCAATATCTAAACATGAATAAGTATGAGGCAGATGATGACTTTGAGCAAGGAAAAGAAAGAAAAACTAACTTTCAGGAACAACCAGAAGAATCTCAAAGCTTTGAACATCCTTTTGAGTCAAAATCTCAAAGCCTTGATACTAGGATTCACAAAACATAGAGTGCTTAAGCTAATGCATCAAGTTCTCAAAGGATTGAAAATATTACTGGAGAATCGGAATCCTGGAAACCAAGGAAGATGTTCAAATATTTATCATCTCATCCAACAGACAATATCATTTCAGATCCAACAACTGGTACACAGACCAGAGGAAAATTGAGGAACTTGTGTGCCTTCAGTGCCTTTGTATCAATGATTGAACCTAAAATGCTAAGGAGGCAGTAGATGTTGGAATAGATGCCCTAGAGGCAATATTTTTTATTATGAACAATGTTTTTGTCAAGAAACATTCATTGTATTATTTATGGAGATATCTAATATAATGAAGTCCTTAGATTATAAATGTGTTTGTTTATCTTAAATTTCCCAATTCATGTTAGTAATCGTTACTACCAACTAAGTAGAAATTGTAAGTTAAGCCTGTTTCAATGGCTTTAAACTGATTTCAAGGGTTTGAAACTAAACCGCAGATTCTGGCATAAACTTAGGGGGAGCTGATGATCTTATTCAAACTCCTAATCTCTTATAATTTATTATCTATTACTTGGTGATGAAGGACATAACATTTATCCATTATATACTGTGATTAATCTATTTGTTTTACTCAGTTTGTGCAGGGATCTTTAGTTACCTATTTTGCAGGATTGTTTCCCAATCTATTTGAATGCAGAATGGAAATTAATATGTCAAAGCTGTTATGCACATTGATCTGCTGTACCTAAAGCTTTCCAACCATCCAACAAACAAGATCAAGACATTATCTTTGAAGATACTGCACAACTAGCCGTTGGGAAGGCAAACACTGTAAGGGATTGACAAGAAACCAAGAAGAAAATCTACATCACTCTATCTAGTCATCTGAAGAACACGGCACATTCACAGAAGACTTACCTCTCAGTGTTCTTCTCTTCTGATCTTCAATTTTATATAGTTTGTATATTACTTCCACTTATTATTCTCGTGGATTATTCAAAGTGAACACTAGAGAATTCTTAGTTAATCAGTTAGCTAGAGCAGGTACTAGATAGGTTAGTGAGAACCACAAGCTGTAACAGAGTAAGGCATCTCTGTGATTGAGTTCTAGCTCTTAGCTTTTGATTAATAAGAATTGAGCTGAAAATCTTGTAGGGATCAATTCCCTGAGGTAGAGACGTAGGTCCAAGTGGACTGAACTCTATAAATCATTGTGTCTCTTGCTTTTACTATGCTGCATTTCACTTAGCTTACAACTGCTGAAATAGGTTTTCAGTTTAAGTGCTTGAACCTCATTTCAAGGCCTTGAAAACTATCAGTATACTCTTTGCTATTTGTTTTGATTCCAAGGACTTGAAACTCATTTAAAGGCCTTGAAATACATGATGCATTTCACAAACTTCTTTGAAACCAGTCTTTTAGAAAAAGTTGCAAAATTTTACATACTCTATTCACCCCCCTTCTAGAGTATGTATCCTGTACTTATTCCTACTGTACTTGCCTTCAATTGGTATTAGAGCTTGTATCACTGCATAGATCTAAAAATCTTGTGATTATGAGTACTGTAGGAGATCGTGGTTTCTCATAATGAAGAACTGCTAATAGACCTCCCTTGTTTAGTTGTGACAATTTTGTACACTGGAAAGCCCTAATGAAAATGTTCATCATTGATCAAGATATGGAACTATGAAATATCATTCAGAAGGGTCCTCACATATTCTATACTGAGAAAGATGGGATCAGAACTCCCAAAACTAAGGATTCACTTTCTTCTTCTGAATTAGAACAATTTTCTAAGAATTACAGAGCTATGAATTGCTTCTATTGTTCTTTGAGTGCAGATGAATTTAACAGGATTTCAGGTTGTAAAACTGCCAACGAGATCTGGGATAAGCTTGTGGCGACCTTTGAAGGACTTAGCCAAGTCAAGCAAACAAAGATCAACATATATCTTAGGAAATATGCGCTGTTCAATATGAATGGAGATTAATCAATCAGAGACATGTTAAAAAGATTCACTAATATTGTCAACAACCTTGATTAATTGGGAACACACATTTCCAATGAAGAAAATGTTAGATAGATTATGAGAAGTCATCATAAAGCAAAATGGGAACCAAAGACTATTAACATTGAAGAAGCTCAAGATCTTTCATCTCTTCAACTTGATGACTTGCAAGTAAAGTTGCTTACACATGAGATATCTATGAATGAAGCTGATGGAGATTTACCAGACAGTGTCAAGAACTTAGCTCTCAAGGCCAAGGAGAGTGAGTCATCTCAAAGCCCTGAACCAGAAGAAGTTGATGTTGAAGATACTTTTGCTCTCATTTCCAAAGCCTTGAACATGATTCTAAAGATGAAGAAGAACTTCGGAAATAAAGACTTCAACAAGGACAGACAAAGATCTAGCAGAGATTACAAAGGTAAGCTATCTCTCATGGTAATAAAGCTAAAGTATTGAATTGCTTTGAGTATGGTAATCCAAGACACTTAATCAGAGAGTGTCCAACAAGAAAAGCAAACCATTTCAAAAGAAAGACCATGAAAGAAGAAAGAAAGCTATGGTATATTCCTGGATTAATTTTTATTCCTCTAGTAATTCAGAATCTAAGGAAGAACAAGCCAACCTCTGCCTTATGGCCAAGCATGATGAAAGTTCAGAAAATAACATCGAGGTAATGGTAAACTGTTTAATTTATAAAAAAACAGATTTCCTCACCGACTATCTTAAAACAATGCTTTTAAATGAGGAGGACTATCTGAAAGAGATAAGAACTTTGAAATAAAAGGTTCATGAGCTAGCAAAAGATAACTTGGAACTTGTTTGTAAAAATCAAAGCCTTGAAATTTCTCAGAAGAACTCTAACAGAGAGTCCAAAGCCTTGGAAACCAGTTTTAATGCATTGAAAACTCAAATCAAGAAGTAGTTATTGAGAACTCTCTTTTGAGTGAAAAAATGTTTCTATAAGACATCACTGTGATGAATTGGAGGAACAAAAGTCTACTCTAACTGAGAAACTTCAAGATTCTAAGAATGCTATGACAAAGCTTGCTGGCTCAAAACACAATTTGAATTTGATTCTTGGAGGAAGCTTACAGTCTGTTCACAAAGCTAGTATTGGCTACAACCCAAATTTTCCTAAAAAGAGTAACACCAGATTTGTGAAGGCTAGTAACAAAACTTCTCCTAAGTGCCATTACTAGAATATAATTGGTAATGTTATGATGACTTGTCCTTTTAGAAGAAAAGACCCTCCAATAATGAGGAACACTTTTCCATTCCAACTTAAAGGACAATTTAGACAGATTTGGGTTCCAAAAGGGGTTCGACCACCTTACATGGTTGACACTGAATATGAATCTAAATTTCACACTTGGTCTAAGAGCTGGGTATGGCAGTGAAAGATGTTTGCAGGATATCACCAAGAGTAAAGATCAAAGATGGTTTATGTACAGAGGATTCTCTAGACACATGAGTGAAAGAGATCTTTATTCTCATAACTGAAAGAGCAATATTAAGGCTCAATAACACTTGGTGATGAAGGAAAATGAAACATTTATGGTATTGATAAAGTTGGTACAAATTCTGAAAACTCTATTTCCCATGTCTACTGAGTTGATGGTTTGAAATTCAATATGCTTAGTGTATCTCAACTATGTGATAAGGGTAACAAGGTTATATTTGACAAAGAGAAATGTGGGGTGCAAAATGAGAAATTTGGAATTTGCATTCTCACTGCCGCAAGATCAAACAATGTCTATAATCTACACACTAAAAAAGTTGAAGGTGAAAGCTTAAAATGTCTCAACTCCTTGAAAGAAGATTCAATGATTTGACACAGAAAGCTTGGACACATTAGCGTGCATATCTTGAAAAATTTGATCTCTAAAGACCTGGTAAGACGATTGCCCTTTATCAAATTCAGAGCTGATGAAGTATGCAAAGCCTGTGCTCAAGGTAAGCAGACATGGAGCTCATTCAAGCCAAATAAATTTGTAAGTACTACAAGACCCATTGAATTACTTTACATGGATCTTTGTGGTTCTATGAGGACTCCAACTCCAAAGGGTAAGAAGTATATGTTAGTTATTGTTGATGATTATTCTAGATTTACTTGGGTATGTTTATGAGAGATAAATCTAAAAATCTAACTGAATTTTCAAAGCTTTGTAAGGAGCTTCAAACCTTGAAAAACTTGCCAGTTGCTTCAATTAGAAGTGATCATGGTAGATAATTTAATCAACTTGAGTTTGATTTATTTTGTGCTAAGTATGGTATCTCTGACACATTTTCTGCTCCAAGAAATGCTCAACAGAATGGTGTTGTTGAAAGAAAGAACATGACTCTGGAAGACATGTCAAGGACAATGCTTCTAGAGAACAAGTTACCAAAGTCATTATGGGCAGAAGTTGAGAACAAATACAACTACATACTTAAAAGGTGCTTGATTAGGCCAATCTTGAAGAAAACCCCCTATGATCTCTTCAAAGGAGAAAGACTAATATTTCATATTTCAAAACTTTTGGCTTTACTTGTTTTGTTCACAACAATGGTAAAGAAAATCTTGGTAAGTTTGATGCCAAAAGTGATGAAGGTACCTGTCTTGGTTACTCTCTGACTAGCAAAGCTTATAGAGTTTAAAATAAAATAACTAATCTTGTTGAAGAAAGCATTCATGTTATTTTTGATGAAATTTAAGATGGCTCTTTGAGTGGAAGTTTTGCAGACTTGAATTTGAGAAAGCATGAGTCACAAGATGAGGCAGAGACTTCACATGGTTTCAAGGAAAGCTTGGAGGAAAACAGGAAGTATTTTCAAGGACTTGAAAATGGTTCTCAAAGCCTTCAAAATAAGCAACAAAAGAATCATAGTGATCAAGATACTTCCTTAACATCTCGAAGGATTGAAAAGTTACATGGAAAACCTGTGCCATGGAATCCAAGAAAGAGATTCAAATATTGTCGTCTCATCTATTTGACAACATTATTTATATGAACATTAAACTTTTTCAAATGGATGTCAAGTGTGAATTTTTGAATGGTTACTTGCAAGAAGAATTTTATGTGGCTCAACCTCCTAGATTTCAAAGTGATGAGTTTCTAAATCATGTTTATAAACTTGACAAAGCTCTCTATGGTTTAACAAGCCCCAAGGGCTTGGTATAAAAGACTGTCAAAATTTGTGCTAGAAAATGATTTCAAGAGAGGATTGGTTGATAAAACTCTTTTCATCAAGACTCATGGAAAGACATTTTAGTAGTTTAAATTTATGTTGATGATATTTTGTTTGGGGCTACTAATGATTCTCTTTGTAAAAATTTCTCAAGTCTTATGAGCAGGAAATTTGAGATGAGCTTAATGGGAGAATTGAACTTTTTCCTTGGACTGCATGTACAACAGATGAAGAAAGGAATCTTTCTACATCAAAACAAGTACACTAAGGAATTTATTAACAAGTACACATTCCAAAGTTACAAAGACTCATATGATTTCTACACTATCCTTAGATAGGGATCAAGATGGTAAGAGTATAAATCAGAAAGAGTACAGAGGTATGATTGGATCTATGCTATATCTCACCGCTAGTATACCAGACATTATGTTTATTGTCATTATGTGTGCAATATTTCAATCTGATTTCAAAGAGTCACACTTTACTGATGTTAAAAGGATATTCAGATATCTAAATGTTTCCAAAGACTTAGGGCTTTGGTATCCAAAACAGTCTAATTCCTCTCTTTGTGTATATTCATATGCGGACTTTGCAGGATATAAAGTTAACCGAAAAATCACTTCAAGGTGTTTTCAATTCCTTGGTTCATCCATAATTAGCTGGCATTCAAAGAAAGAGAAATCTGTGGCATTATCAACAGCTGAAGGTGAATATATAGCAGCCGGAGCCTGCTTCTCACAAGTTTTATGGATTGCTCAGGAAATGAGGGATTTGGGTTTTGATTTCGAAGAAATTCCTATCAAATGTGACAACACCAGTGTTATTCCAATCACAAAGAATCCATTTCATCACATTGATGTTAGACATCATTTCATCAGAGAAGAAGATGTGATTCAAACCATTAGTGGTGATTCTAGTTCCAGAGGTAGTGACTGAAGAACAACTGTTTGAAGAAATTGGTGATGCTGCTGATCAGGAAGAAAAACAAGATGATGAAGATTATGAAGAAGATAGTGGTGAAGAAGATGCCGAGCCCAAGGTAGATGGAGACCCAACTCCTTTATTCTTGCCTCTTTTTTCTTTCCTTTTCAAGGTCTTGACATCCTCTTCAATGTCATGAAAATTTCTATCTTTTCAAAATTGTTTACTTAATTTTTTTAAAACATTGATCCAACATTTTCTCATTCTTTTTTGATGAAATTCAAAAAGGGGGAGAAATTTTAGGAGTTTAATTTTTTCTTTTTTCAAGCTTAGAGATCCGGTTTAGATCAATAGGATTTGCTGGTAGACTTTACTGCTAATTCTGTTGCTAATAAGTTGGATCACTTGGATATCTTGTGTTAAGTTCTACTTTCATGGATTCTGTTATGCTCTAATGACATTTATTTTTATTTTTTATTTATTTATATTTTTTTTTGCATATAATCAATTCCTAAAGAGGAATTTAGGCTTTGACTTTCATCAAGGGGGATAATGTAAGTTTAGCCTGTTTCAAAGGCTTGAAACAGCTTGTCTGTTTCAAGGCCTTGAAACTGATTTCAAAAGTTTGAAATTAATAGGGGGAGATGATGATCTTATTCAAAATCCTAATCTCTTATAATTCATTATCTGCTACTTGATGATGAAAGAAAAATCATTTCGGTACTATATACTGTGATTAATCTATTTGTTTGACTTAGTTTGTGCATGGATATTTAGTTTCCTATTTTGCTGGATAGTTTCCTAATCTATTTGAACGCAAAATGGAAATCAATCTGTCAAAGCTATTGTGCACATTCATCTGTTGTACCTAAATCTTCCCAACCTTCAAACAATAAAGATGAAGACGGTATCTTTGAAGATACTGAGCAACTAGCCGTTCGAAGAGCTGTTAAAGGAGTCAAAGGCTTGCAGCTTAATTTTAGGAATGTTTGTTAATGAATATCCTGCATATCTTCAACTCAAACAAGCTGCATAAAAGTGTTTTTGAATGAATAATTTTGAAATAGAATAGAGCACAACATACAGAGAAATTCAAACTCTACGGAGGATTGACAAGCAACAAAGAAGTAGATCTACATCACTCAATCCAATCATCTAAAGAACACTGAACATTCACTGAAGACTTACCTCTCAATGTTCTTCTCTTATGATCTTCAATTGTATATCATTTGTATATTACTTCGAGTTCTTATTCTCGTGGATTGTTCAAAGTCAACAATAGATAATTCTTTGTTAATCAGTTTGCTAGATCAGGTACTAGATAGGTTAGTGAGAACCACATACTGTAACAGAGTAAGGCATCTCTCTGTGCTTAACATATAGGGCTTATCTATTGATTAATAAGAATTCAGTTGAAAATCCGGTAGGGATTACGTCCCTGAGGTAGACAGGTAGGTCCAAGTGGAATGAACTCTATAAATCACGGTGTCTCTTGCTTTTACTTTGCAGCATTTTACTTAGCATACAAACTGCTCAAAACAGATTTTAGTTCAAGGGCTTGAACCTCATTTCAAGGCCTTCTAGAGTAATGATCCTATAGTTATTCCTATTGTAGTGTCTTTCAGAAACCTATGGGGTCACACTCCATATGGATTAAACTAGATTCGGGATTTAGTTAATATGATTAATAAAATAGAAGGATCAAAACGCAACCACTTGCAAACTTAGCAGGACTAATTTCCAAGCTGGACTAATCCATGTATTGACATAATTAGGAAGGTGGACTAATCAATGCATAGACATGATTACGATGGTGGAAAAATCTATGTATAAACATGATTAGGATTTTCAAGGTAGACTAATCCATGTATAGACATGATTACGATTAGTTTTCAAAGAGAACTAATCCAGGTAAGGAAATTATTAGGAGAGGGACTAATATGTAGTTAACGGGGAGTTGTAGGACTATATACGGAGCACTCCTAGAATATTTTTCTCACTAATTCTCATAAGACACATTGAGTGAGAGAGAACAAAGCAAGGAGATAGCAAAAACTAGAGGGTCGGACCCCCTGGCGCTGCCCCTACCCATCGGCCACCAAAGAGAGGTGTGGCCTTCTCTTGGTTCGCTTCGCGTGATTCTTCTTCTTCCTTCTTCAGCTAGTTTCTATCACATGACATGGAGGAACATAGATCTTCATCCTAGGTGTGGACTAGCCGTAGATACGCGAACTCTATTTTGCATTTGAAGTCATCCAAGGAGACAAACAAGGTAATTGTTAACAAACACTTACTATCGCTATGATGTCTCTTCCTGTGATCCTATGAGGGTCTTGTGCGGATCATAATTCTTGTTTTTCCGCTGCGTAATCTGGTACAAAGCCCTACTGTGGTATTAGAGACAAAGGTCATAGAGCATAACGTAGTTTATGTGTTACAATTATGTCTATTTTACACTTTAATCATTGTTTATCGCGTTAAACGGACAAATAAAGCATTTTTGATGCATTTTGTATATAATACAACCAAAGAAGACCTAATATTACATTGGTTGTAAGGATTAGTGAATTTGAATCACACAGGATGTGAAAAATTTTGGATCTAGAAAACTAGGGTTTGGGCAGAAGTTGGAAAAATGAGTTATTCCAATTTGGAAACTACTAAACTTGGGCAACAAGGAGGAAGTTGTTTAGGAAAAAACTACGCAACGAGGTTCCACCCCCGTTGGGGACCGCCCCTCCCTTTCTTGCCGCCCAAGGAAAGCCACGACCAAGGGGGCTCCCTAGCGCACGACGTAGCCGTGTGGGCTAGGGCACTGCCGGCCCCAAGTCCTCTGGCGGTCCTTTAGGGGTTCAACCATAATGATGGTGGGCCCTCTTGGACCGTTTTGACCCTAGTTCATCCAAAATCAATTAAAATTAACCAAGCGCGTTAAAACTGGATTTTAACTGTTTATGTGCTATGTGCATGGTGATTAAATATGGTCTTAGATGTGGATGTTGTGAATGTTTAATCTTTGTGGTTTGTTTTTACGACCTGCGATCTGATAAAATTAATGTAATAGGTAATTAGGTTTCACGGCCTGCGAGCTGGTCTTCTTCTGAACTTGGGGGATCTATTTATTTAGTATAGATGCTAGCTAGTATAAGATAAGATAGATGATATTCAAGATACGGAGAAGAAGAAGCCTTGAGAATTGAAGGACCACAAGATGGATCATTCTACAAGGCTAAGATGCTATGGAGAATGGACCAAAAGATTGAGGCACATGGAGATGAGCTTGCTATTTTTAGGGTTCATAGATATTCCCATTGGCTTAGGAATATCTTAGTTTAGAGGCCATATCCATATCAAGTTTAATTTTTTTTTGTATTTGTTTACTTATTGTCTTATTATTTATTGTTGGTGTATGGATGATGCATGCGAAATTGATAATGAGATAATTAACAACCACGATATTTTACTTGTGAGTTTGTACAACTCAAAATAAGTAGATACGTTGAATATGGATCAACAAAACAATTAAAATGAGAAAAGCAAATTCCCTCAATTTAAATATTGCGTTTAGTCTTCTCGTTACTTAAACACTGATCATGATCATGATTACCAAGCTCGTGCGTGCCAAATCAAGGCGACTTGGTTCGTCATGATGTGATGCGATGGCACAAGCAAGTAATGTGCAATTGTTTGATTAAGAGGTTGGACGCAACTAGGTGATTTTAAAAAAATTATAAGCATAGAGGCAACCAACTGTGGTTATCTATGGGGATAGATAAATAACTAGTTATTTGTCCAATTGAACCAAGAGTTGCATGGGATGCAATTGGAATTGTCCTACCTAAATAACTAATTTCAGGTGACTTTCCAAGTAAGCTCAGAATAAGTGAAATATGGATCTTGGCCCACTAGAAAATGTAATGATATTTTCCGCATTAATATGGAGGGTTATTAATCCGAAAAAAATAGTGGGAGCTATATTTGACAATTTAAGTCCTTGTTAAATATAGTTAAACGTAACAATACTTTGCATAATCCTTTTTGTGTTGAATACCCATGGCATTAAACAAACAAAACGGGAATTTATGTCCTTAAGAAGGACAAGCTGTTTGGAATCTATTTCCTAAACTGGTATAAAATTGATAATTTTCTCAAATAAAAGAAAATGTTGTACATCGTAGAACATAAATTTATCTTCCCACCAACTACCAATAACAGTAAATCCAAATGGAAGGAACATCAAAGAATGGTTCTTTGGATGTCACTTGCCTCGTGTTAGCTGCCATGAACACTGAGCATTGGAAGCACGATGAGAAATATGGAGGCGTATGATATGATCATATATTAAAAGAAGCTCTTTCAAAAAGCGAGCTAGACATGAAAGGTTTGAAGTGTTTCTCCACTTTGCACTTTTTTGCTTAGCACTCATCGTGATCAATTTGGAATGAGTTAGGGCTTTCAAACAAGGCGACTTGATTTATCGGGATATGACGTGACGACACAACCTAGTAATGTGTGACTGCAGAAGCAAGAGTTCAAGCACAAGTAAGCTGCTTCAATTAGATTGAAAGCTTTGAGACTGGGAGTTATCTATGAGATAGATAAAGAATAAATAGTTATTCGCACAATTGGACCGAGAATTTCATTGGATGAAATTATAGTTTTGTTCAAAGGCGATTTACTCAATATGATTGAGAATCGCTAAACAAAGCACACATAAAGGGTTACAACAAAACTTGTTAATGGTCAACAGCATTGGTAAGGGCGAAAGGTTTGCGCCGACCCCATGGGTATAAAGAAAGCTTGTTGCTAAAACTTAGTTGCCTTAAAGTCCCATAGGTGGTGTAGAGGAAGAGAGACCGCCCGAAATAACTCGAAGGAAATAATAAAGGAATTATGAATTCCAAATTAGGTATTTTGTTATAGAAGTAAATGTTTCTATCTCATCATCATTAGTATATGATACTAGATGAGGATCTGAAATTTATAGAGATGTGGAGGATCTCAAGAGATGTAGACAATTGGATAAGGAAGAAATAAACCTACACATGGGGTGCTGAATCAAGGGGTTGCTGCATTAGCCGTAGGGAAATATCTCTACCTTTTGGAAACTATCCATGAATTGGACAAATATGATATGTCACTACTTTGCGTAGAGACAGTATCACAGTTTCTTGTTTGGACAAGAAAAACATTTTATTAAAATAATGGACAAATGTTGTTCTATTTATTTTGATAAAATACATTATTGTAATGCACTTTTGTCTAATGAATCATATATCCTTAATCATGATAAATTTATCTATAACATTAATACCAAGAGGTTTTCATATAATGATATGAACCTCACTTATCTTTGGCATTGTTGTTTAGGCTACCTAAATGAGAGATACATATCTAGGCTCCATATGGATGGATTTATGGACTCATTTGATTTTGATTCATATGATACATGTAAGACTTGTTTAATGGGAAAGATATGATCTTTCAGAATCATACATATTGATGTATGTAGGCCTCTAAGAACAAATGTTAAAGGTGATTTTCAGTACTTCATCATATTTAGTGATGGCTTCAATAAATATGGATTTGTGTATCTTATGAAGAAACAAATCAGAATCCTTTGAATTGTTCAAGGAATTCAATAATGAAGTAGAGAGCCAGTTTGGCAAAAGTATCATGAATCTATGATTGGATCGTGGAGGAGAATACTTAAGCCTAGAGTCTGACAAGCATCTATAGGAGTGTAGGATATGATCCAAACTCGCTCAACCTAGAACGCCACATGGGTATGGTGTGTATAAGAGGAGAGATCGGACCTTGTTGGAAACGGTTCGCTCCATGATGCGTCAAACAAAACATCTAGTTTACTTTTAAGGGAATGATCTAACTACAACAAATTTTGCTCTAAACCTTGTTCCATCGAAATTAATTATGAAAAACACCATATGTGATATGGATTAAGAAGTGTCCTAGTATATAATTTGTAAAGGATTTGGGTTATGATGTTTATGTAAATAGTTTACTGATAAACATGGACCCAAGTCTGATAAATGTACTATGTGGAATATTCTGAGGAAATAAAAGTTATTATTTCTACAATCCAATTGAGAACAAATTGTTTGTTGCTCAAACCACTATGTTTCTAGATAGAGATTGTCTCTAAAAGAAACAGTGGGAGGAAGTAGAGCTTGAAGAAGTTCAAGAACCAAAACAAAACATTGAACCTTTTGATAGAGAATGAGCAGGATCACGAGGTGTTATGGAGCAACCTACTCAGGTAAATCAAGAACTTCGTAGGTTAAATATGTCAAGGGGCTAGAGAATTATGGATTTATCATAACCTGTTGATGTGTCGCTCATGGAGATGATCCCAAAACCTATGAGGAGGCCACGAGTGGTCCATACTCTCAAAAATGGCTTGGAATCATGGGATACGAAATGGAATCCATTTATACCAACAAAGTATGGAATTTGCTAGAACTATCTGAAAGGGTAGGACCCATAGGGTGCATGTGGGTTATGAGGAAACCAACATGGATGGTAATGGGTTAATTTAAAGGGACGGTTGGTGGACAAAATTTTCATGCAAGTTCATAGTATAGACTATGACAAAACTCTTTCCCCAGTTTCAATGCTTAAATATATTCGCATATCGCTTGTAATTGTAGCTTACATAATTTGGCAAATGGACATGAAACCTCCTTGAGGATGTGTATGATAATAACTCCGTAATTGGAGTTATAATATACACCGATTGACTACTAATTTGTGTGTGTTTCGGTGCAAAGTGATGAGTTTCAAGCCAAAATATGAGAAAAGGAGCATAAATGAGTTTTAGAGCTTCAATGTGAAGTCCGGGAATTTCTTGCATTGTTTTGCATGTGATTTGATGTATTTTATCATATTTGATCTTTGCAGGTGTGTCTCATGTTGTGATTTGCAGGAATAAGAGACGCGAGGAGCATCTGGATAGACGAAACAAGCTTCAGAAGTCGAGAATAATGAAGAGAAGAGAAATTATAGGAGCAAAAGTGACGAACCTTCACTATTTTGATTATATCGTGAGTTCTACAAGACCTTCTATAGTGAGACGCGTGCCAACTGAAAGTAGACTCAAAGAGCTTTCCAACTAGAGGGGTTGAATTGCGAATTCGTCAAAAATAGATTAAAAATCGTTCCAAACCTTATAAATCACGATATTTAGGACCTATAGGAAGAGCAGGCTTCTGGAGAGAAGGAAGAACACATTGGAGGAAGTCTTGGAGCTTGTGATTCGTCGTGAGAGCGAGAATTCCATCGTTTGATCTCTCTTCTCTATCTTTTTCATTGTTTTTTATCATCATCAACGTAAACTTGTCATTGTTGATCATGTATCAAAGCATCTAAGTTTGATATCGGGATTTCTCAATGACAGCTAGGGTTTGAAGCCGTCTTTTTTGGCAAATTATGAGCTTAATTCATGTTTTTGTTAAACTTAATTGATGATGTTCTTGTTTGCTATGTTTAATTCATGCTCTTAATCTATCTTGCTATTTTGAGACGTTGCTGTATGAAGATCATAGGTAATTGGATAGTGAAAGCAACAAATTAACCGGATAATTTAATTAAGCACGTCGTCATAGGTTAGAGAAATCAACAACCGATTGTGAACGTGGAGTAGAATTAGATGATCATCATTGTATGTTTTAGGGATAATTAGAACTTTATAACTCGGTTGTAATTTGACCTAGGCATAGAAAGTTAGCTTGGTAAATCTGTTAGCATATATTGTTCGTTTGGAAAATTAAATCATCACTTGTGTTTCATAACGTAATTCGTTAAAGGTAAAAACTTAGTGAACCTAGAGAAAATACTGATATTTGTCTCATCACTTTACTCTCTTTATAAATAATAACATTTTATTTATTATTTTTAGTTATTAGAAAACTCAAATTTTTTACCCACAAGAAGTTAATCATCCTAATTGATTCACAACAAGTCCTCTGGGATTCGACAACCCTATCTTCCACATTTATTACTAGAGCGATAACTGCATACTTGCAGAGATCGTATAAAGTTTTTGGCTCCGTTGTCGGGGACTGCAATTGAATTATTCAGAATATTAACTTTAGGGATTTCTATGGGCCACCTATGATTCCAAGGCAAGCACTAGGAAAGGAAGCAATCAAAACGACACTCCTTTCCATTACCAGTCCTCGATGATAATTCTTTTAAAAAATTGGAAGAAGAAGAAGAGGAGAGGTACAAGGCGTCATGATGTGGTGAATGAATTCTCGAGAAGACCGGTGATCAAGGAGTGGAAGCACAGAAAGAAGAAGTTTTTTAGGCCGTCTTCTAGAATTTCGTCGCGCCATATGCATCTCATGCATGCTTACTTGAGAAGAGACAAAGGGAGAAGAGATGGTGGAAGAAGAAAAAGTGGAGAGAAAAACCGCTTTAATCATATCTGAGGTAATTGGGTCGGTCGTCGACCTTAAATTACAAGGCGCTTGTTGGGAGGTAACCCAACATATTTATTGCTTTAATGTAGAGAGTGTGTTTTTAAATAAATTTGTGTGGTGTTTTTAATATATTTTTGGTAGATGAGAGAGAGAGGGACTAATGATGTTTCCTAGTGACATATTTGAGTAGGTTATGGGAGAGTCTACGCCGGTGTTCCATAGCACATACTATCTTTATAGGGACTCGTGTATACGACTTGGGGATTCTCCAAGTCACAAATTTTAGCATACGATGGCAGTCGACCCCGGTGTGCGAGTACACACTGACTATATAGGAGCACAGTGGCACCACTAGTGCTTGGGGATTTCATGGAGTGGATTTCGTCCCCGCCCTTGAGGCGGTTGATAACGCCCAAATAGGGGTTACCTTTTAGCTTGAATTGACGTGCCGTTGTGTCGGAAAGCCGCGTTTTAGCCAGTATTCACCCTCGGAAAGCCTCGATTTTAGGAACGAGATGTTTATTAGCTCATCATGAATTTCTGCTTATTTTGTGCATTTTGAGATGTGATCGCGGGTTTGTTTATGTTCTCTTTATAGGAATAGGTTCGGGAAGTGCATTGGGATGCGTGCCGAGACACAACTGGGTTCGCCTCGGGAAACGTGCTGAAAATGTTCGGAGCAGGATTTGACCGAGACTGGTAAAAAATAGAGTGGAACAGAAAACGGAAAGACTGGAGGAAAAACGAGCAGTGAAAACCGACCGAGGAAGCTGAAAACACAAAACCGAGAATAACCGGGATGCGCTCGGTTGAAAATATCTTGAGCTTGAATTTGAATTTGAAGTAAAACCAGGGGCAAAAGAATGGATACGTCAAGGGCTTTCCGAAAACAGGTTATAATGCTGAAACAGAGTCCGGCTGAAAAACCAACTCCCGTCAAGTGTGGGTCCCAGACAAGCCACGTCCGAGTAAGGAGTCTCGGTTTCCGGTGTCCGGAGTCATGAGCAACTATTTCATGTTCGTGACGATTTCCGGGACATTTTTGGCCTAGGGTTATTTTGGTCATTATGGCACCGGGCCCGGGTTTCCAGAGTCAAGTTCAGATTTTGTCTCCCAAATTCAGTCAGCAGTTTTCCAATGGCCAGAGTCAATATTAGGCAGAATTTTGAGCGGTCATGACCCATGGGTATTTTGGTAATTTTGACAAGTTTCGGGTCAAAACGCAGGCCGAGGCAGAAAAGAGCAGGAAGACACAAGGGAGGGCAAAATGGAGATTTTAGGCAGAAGTGTGGGACCCAGAAGACCCAGCCAGGCCCAGCAGAGGACCAAGCCAGGCCACCAGGAAGCCCCTGCCTGCGTATATACGCAGGGGCTTGCTTGCGTATATACGTAGGCAGGAGAGGGGAAGATGGATTTTGTGGGCCCTGTTTGCGTATATACGCAGCCTGTTGCGTATATACGCAGACAGGGAGAAAATCGGAGTTGAAAAAAGTTGCTGTTTGAGTATATACGCACACAGCTTCGTATATACGCTGACAGGGTGCGTATATACGCACACAGCGCGTATTCCGAGGCGGTTCTGGGTCCAGTGGCAGTTTCGTAATTTTGACAGTTTCCAGAAACGTCTGCAGCACTATATGAAGGCTCGTCGAGACTCGTTTAGAAAAAAACACAACAGACAACACATCCAAGGCAGAAGTTCGGGAGCATTCACGGAGAGCACGGGAACGGGAATCCAGATTAAAGACACCCGTTTGCTCTTATTCTCTCTCGCCTTCAAAAACTGTGTTATTTACGTTTTGTGTGTTTTCATATCAAACGAAAAAAACTGAAATCTGTAGAAACCCTAGGGGATCCTGGAGCCTAGTTCCCGTCAATTATAGTTACAACCAATTAAGCTTATTCCAGAAAAACATCACAAAAAATATTTACGTTTTCGTCTTTTACATATATAGGTTAATAATCTATAATCACAACCAACTCCTCCTCGTCGTTACACTCTGTTAATTGAAACTGGTTACTTAAGAAAACCTGAGACAGTCTCTGTGGGATCGACAACCCGAGTTGAAATACACCCGGTATTACTTGATTTCGTATACTTGCGAATAGCCTGTAATTTGCGCATCAGCGGTTGTGAGTATTTCTTCCTTTAGCTAAAATTATGTGTTTCTTTTGTATATGTCATGCTCCATCTCATCTACTGGCCTACACATTGATTGCTGAGTCCTATGTTTAATCTCTAAATTCGTTGAGGACAACGAAGCATTTAGTGTGGGGGTGGTTTAACTGTTACTAGCCAATTTTCTTGCATAGCCAGTTACATGTAGGATGTGTTTAATTCGTATTGTGAGTCAGTATTGTGGTTTATGTTGATTTTTTATTTATATTGGCATATTGTGTAGGATAGATTTATATACTGTTTGCACTTTTACATAATTGAGTATACCTACCAAAAAGTTGTGTTTTGTTATGTCATTTTTTCTTTCGTGTCAAAGCCTTGCATATAGAGGTAGGGAAATGAGAAAAGAGAAAATCCATAAAAATTAAAAAAAATTTGAAAATTTGAGAAAAAAGGCAATAGAGGATTTTGAAACTAAAGAGAGCTTAGTGAATGAATCCTTTGAGTAGGAAGTGCGGTAGTAGGAAAAATTTTATTCTTTAAATATTTTGTGTAGAGGTTTCACAAAAGGATGTCCCGGTAGTTTATGGATGTTGTGAAAGAATGACATGTAAAGTAAACCTAAGTTTCCTTCAGTGTGCTAATTAGATTGAGTTTTATTGTAGCTGAATATTCTGTTTTCAAGTGGAAACTTGTGGACTCTTGTTGATCTTGGGTGGACATTCGGGTAGAGTTGGTTTCATGTGGTACGGTTGCCTCAGCCTAAGTGAAGTTTAGGGGTGTACAACATCATCCCTTACGGTGGTCACAAGAGTTAACCGAAAAATCCCACGCTCTTTATGCTTTACTACACGGTTGTAAAAACAGAGGAGGAAAGAAAAGAAAATGAGTAAATCAGAAGAAAGAAAGAAAAAATGTGCTTCAAGGAGAAACAACCTAATGTGCTTCCGGTCACACTATAAATTTGGATTCAATCCAAGTACAGATTAGAGAGGAAATTTAGAGTCAAGCCTTATTTCACAGGAGTTGTGACTCCGACAATTTGCATTCAAACTCAATAAAAGCTAAGAGGGTCTGAAAACCTCAGATGATTCGGCGTGGAAAGGCTATAGTGAAATTTGAGCTTAATTAGACCCAATGAAGCTTAGGACGTGCTTGTGTCTTGGTTTAAATTGGTGGAGTAAAGGGGACGCCTTAGTGATCTTTTTCATAGAATCGTTTTTATTTCAAATTCTTGCTATTTGGATGTAAATTTCATAAGGATTAGTGAAAGCTTGATGATTTTCAGTTCATGAGATGGAGATTGCCTGTTCTTACAAAAAAAACTAAAGAAGTTAAATAATCCAGTGTTTTATGTTTAAGAGTCTAGATTTGCATTTGCATCATCTTGCTGCATTAGTAGTGTCGTGAGTCATGTTAGAATTGTTTGAGTCTTGTCGGCTAGAAAACAATTAGATGCAGTATATGAGACTTTGCTCGGGACGCGCAAATAGCAAGTTTGGGGGTATTTAATAACTCCATAGTTGGAGTTATAATCTATACCGATTCACTGCTAATTTTTGTGCGTTTCGGTGCAAAGTGATGAGTTTCAAGCCAAAATATGAGAAAAGGAGCATAAATGAGTTTTAGAGCTAAAATGTGAAGTTCGGGCATTTCTTGCATTGTTTTGGATGTGATTTGATGTATTTTATTAAATTTAATCTTCACGGGTGTGTTCATGTTGTGATTTACAGGAATCAGACACGCGAGGAACATTTGGATAGAAGAAACGAGCTTCGGAAGTCAAGAAGAATGAAGAGAAGAGAAATTAGAGGAGCAAAAGTGACGAACCTTCACTATTTCGATGATATCGTGATTTCTACATGACCTGTTATAGTGAGACCCATGCCAAATGAAATTACAATCAAATACCTTTACAACAGTAGGTCACGGAGCTAAATCAAAGGCCGGACGAGAAAGATATGGTACGACGAAGATGACGCAAAAAACAAAGAAAAGCTAAAAAAGTTCACTGGACCAGTGTGTACTATTCAGGCTGTATCTGGAGTTACATATAAAATTTTGAAGCAAGCCCTATACCATTTGAAATTAGACAGTTAGGGATTTCCAACGATATAAGATAGGCCCAAACCAGAGTCTGGATGAGGGAGAAAAGGCCCGCACAAGATCAGCTTATGAAATCTGTCCGAGAATTGAAAACTAGAGGGGTTGAATTGCAAATTCGGCCGAAAAAGATTAAAAATCGTTCCCAGCCTCATACATCACAATTTTTAGGACCTTGAGGTAGAGGAGGCTGCTGGAGAGAAGGGAGAACACGTTAGAGTAAGGCTTGGAGCTTGGAATTCGTCGTGAGAGCAAGGATTCCATCGTTTGATCTCTCTTCTCTATCTTTTTCATTGTTTTTTTTTATCATGATCAATGTAAAATTGTCATTGTTGATCATCTATCGCAATAGCTAAGTTTGATATCGGGATTTCTCAGTGATGGCTAGGGTTTGAAGCCGGTTTTTTGGCGAATTATGAGTTTAATTCAGGTTTTTCTAAAACTTAATTGATGATGTTCTTGTTTGCTATGTTTAATTCATGCTTTTAGTCTATCTTGCTATTGTGAGACGTTGCAGTAGGAAGATCATAAGTAATTAGATAGTGAAAGCAACAAATTACCCGGATAATTCAATTAAGCACGTAGTCATAGGTTAGAGAAATCAACAACCGATTGTGAACGTTGAGTAGAATTAGATGATCGTCATTATATGTTTTAGGGATAATTAGTACTTGGTAACTCGGTTGTAATTTGACCTAGGCATAGAAAGTTAGCTTGGTAACTCAGTTAGCATTATTGCTCGTTTGGCAAATTAAATCATCATATGTGTTTCAGAACGTTATTCGTTAACTGTAAAAACTTAGTTAACCTAGACAAAATACTGATATTTGTCTCATCACTTTACTCTTTTTATAAATAATTACGTTTTTATACATTATTTTTAGTTATTATAAAACTCGTATTGTTTGCCCACAAGAAGTTAATCATCCTAATTGATTCACAACAAGTCCTCTGGGATTCGATAACCCTATCTTCCACATTTATTACTAGTGCAAGTGGGAGACTGTTGGAAGTATGACCTAGAGGCAATCTATTTCTTGTGACATTTATGGATTTACAATGAATTATGTTATCAATATGGAAATATGTCAACAGAAATGAAGTCCTTAGAACATAAATGTTATACTCTTAAATATCCCTAGTCGATTATACTGATTAACTGGACAGTCAAATATAGACAAGTATGGGTTTGGATTGATACGGAGGTATCACAATCCAACCGATGAGTATGTATAAAGGTTAATATCAAACTGGATTGACCCACAACGAGAAGGATACATACAAGTTATGTAAAGTAAAAAGTTCTTCTCGTCGTCACATTGGTATTGTCATCCTTAGACTTGAAGTCACAAGATCCTCTAGTTGTGGAATATTGTTTTTTGATATCATTAAACGCTACACCGTAACTGAGTAGTAATAGAGGAGCAATTCAGACACAATAGGAAGCAAGCTTAGAGAAGGTAGTGATGTAGATATAATTTTTCCCTCCTAAATAACAGGGGCATATATCCACGGGCCACTCGAGGGATGCTTCTTATAAAATTTCTGGCCAGACTCATATAAATCAATATGGAATATTGATGTTATCTGTATGGATTAGACTATTCTCAAGATCGAGAAACTACGAATTGGATGTACTAGTGTGATGTTAGTCTCATGTCCAATCCGGAAATAGAGACAAAGGGATGAGACAACACTTTCACAAGGTTTTTCGTATTACAGACTATTTCAATTAGTTGGGTGGCATGGATGTGTTGCTAGACACCGCTCCATGTTAGTAATCGTTACTACCAATTAAGTAGAAACCTATGGGGTCACATGCCATATGGATTAAACTGGAATTGGGAATTAATTAATTTGATTAATTAAATAGAAGGATCAAAACGCAACCACTTGCAAACTTATTAGGACTAATTTGCAAGGGGGACTAATCCATGTATACACATGATTAGGAAGGTGGACTATACCATGTATAGACATGATTAGGATGGTGGACTAATCCATGTATATACATGATTAGGACTAGTTTTCAAAGAGAACTAATCCATGTAAGGACATGATTAGGAGGGGTGCTAATATGTAGTTAAAAGGGAGTTGTTAGACTATATAAGGAGCAGTCCTAGCTTATATTCTCACTAATTCTCATAACACACATTGAGTGAGAGAGAACAAAGAAAGGATAGAGGGAACACTGGAGGGCCAAACCCCCCTGGTGCCGCCCTTACCCGTCGGCCCCCAAAGAGAGGGGCGGCAATATCTTGGTACACTTCACGTGATGCTTCTTCTTCCTTCATCCACATGTTTCTAGCACAAGACGCAAACACTATTTTGTGTTTGAAGTCATCCAAAGAGACAAACAAAGTAATTGTTACTGAACCTTACTATCGTTATGATGTCTCTTCCTGTGATCCTTGGAGTGTCTTGTGTGGATCATAATTATTGTTTTTCCACTGCGTAAGCAATTAAAAAACTCTTCACATGGATGTGTTGCTAGACACCGCTCCATGTTAATGAACTTTATTACCAATTAAGCAGAAACCTATGGGGTCACACGCCATAAGGATTAAACTAGACTCGGGAATTATCTATTATGATTAATTAATAGAAAGATCAATACGCAACTACTTGTAAACTTAGTAGGACTAATTTATAAGTTGGAATAATCCGTGTATAGACATGATTAGGATAGGGACGTTTATAGAGTTAACAAGGATTTGTTGGACAATATAAAGGAAATTCCTAATTTATTTCTCACACAAATGCTCATAACACATTGTGTGAGAGAGAGAAAAGCAATAAGATAAAAAACACAAGAGGGCCAAATCCCCTTGTACCGTCCGCCCCGTACCCGTTGGTCAGGAGGAGGCCGAGTCTCCCTTTGGTCTCTGTTGTGTGATTCTTCCTCTTCCTTCTTCGGTTGCTAGAAAAAGACATGGAGGAATCTAGTTCTTCATCCTAGCGGTGGCAGAATTTTGCGTTTGAAGTCATCACAGGAGACAAACAAGGTAATCGTTACTTGAAACTTCACTATAATTATGATGTCTCTTCCTGTGATCCTTGGTTAGTCTTGTACGGATCTTATTTGTTTAATTCTGTTGCATAATCCGTGACAAAACCCAAAATTGGTATCAGAGCCACAAGTCGTAGAGCATAATGTAGTTTATGTTCTTATTTTATTAGTTTTACCCCCTACAATTGTGATTCGATCGCGTGAACTAAATAATTAAGCATATTGATGCAACTTTGAATAGGATTCAAGGAAATAATATCTAAAATTACATGGGATGTAAGGATTAGTGAATTTGGATCACACAGGATGTGAAGATTTTGGATCTAGAAAACTAGGGTTTGGGCACGAGTTGGAAAAAGGGGTTTTTCAAATTTGGAAACAACTAACCTTGGGCAACAAGTAGGAAGTTGTTTTGGAAACAACCTTCCAAGGAGGTTCGGCTCCCCTAGGGGACCTCCCATCCTTTCCTTTCCGCCCAAGGTAATCCACGACCAAGGGGACGGGCCTCCCTAGCGCACGTCCTAGCCATGTGGGCTAGGGGCCGTCCGGCCCCAAGGCCTTGTGGAAGTCCTTTAGGGTTTCGGCCATGTGACGGTGGGCCATCTTGGACCGTTTTGATCCTAGTTCATCCAAAATCAATTAACATTGACCAAGCACGTTAAAAATTGGATTTTAACTGTTTATATGTTATTTTCATGGTGATTGGATATGGCCGTAGATGTGGATGTTTTGAATGTTTAATTTTTTGGTTTGATTTACGGCCAGCGAACTGATTAAATTAATGTAATAGTTAATAAGGTTTTACGGCCTGCGATACGGTCTTCTTCTCAACTTGTGAGATCTTTTTAACAAGATATGGAGAAGAAGCCTAAAGAATTAAAGGACCACAAGATGGAGCATTCCACAAGGCTATGGAGCATGGAGCATTCAACAAGCTACAGAGCATGAACCAAACGAAGGAGGCACATGAAGATGAGCTTGATTTTCCAGGGGTTCATAGTTATTCTCATTGGCTTAGGAATATCTTAGTTTAGAGTCCATATCCATATCACGTTTATTTTTTTTAGTTTTATTTATTGTCTTATTATTTATTGTTGGTGTATGGATGATGCATGCAAAATTGATAATAAGACAATTAACAACTACAATATTTTATTTGTGATTTTTCCCAACTCAAAATAAGTAGATCAGTTGATATGGATCAACAAAACAATTAAAATTGAAAAGGAAAAAATCGCCCAATTTAAATGTTGTGTTTTGCCTACTCATTACTTAAACACACATCATGATCATGATTACCAAACTCGTGTGTGTCAAAGAAAGGAAACTTTGTTAGTCATGATGTGATGCGATGGCACAAGCAAGTAATGTGAAACAATTTGAGTAAGAGGTTGGACGCAAATAGGTGATTTTAATAGGATTAAAAAAGTAGAGGCAACCAATTGGGATTATCCATGGGATGTATAAATAAGAAGTTATTTTCCCAATTGAACCAAGAGTTGCATAAGGATGCAATTGGTATTGTTCCTACCTAAATAAAAGAGTTTGGGTGACTTGCCAAAGGAATCTCAAAAGGAAGTAAAATATGGATCTTTGACCCACTAGAAAATGCCATGATATTTTCCGCAATAATATTGAGGGTTATTGATCCGAGAAAAATAGTGGGAGCTGCATTTAATAATCTAGCCATTATCAAATATAGTTATTCTTTCACAAAATACCAAAACTTGTATATTTCTCATTTTGTAGAATTCCAATATCAAACAACTCATCGAGTTCATCACACTTCCTACGTTCTATCCTTGAGAAGGACATGCTTTATGGAACAAACTTTCTAGACTGGTACAGGAACTTGAGAATTGTTCTCAAGATGGAAAAGAAAATGTACGCTCTAGAGGAGGAAGTGTAATATGTCAGAGGGAAACACAGTGGGACATCGTGTACTCCGAATGATCGGGTACTTGGAGAATCTCGAACGACTTGGGCTTCCGGTGGGTCAAGAGTTGGCCACAAATTTCTTTTTATAATAGTTGCCTCAGAGTTATGGAAAGTTTATTATAAACTATAACATGAACGAGATTGTAAAGCCTCTGTCAGATCTAATTAATATGTTGAGGACAGCTATACAAAGCCTAAAAAAGGGAAAGGGCAAGGCCGTAATGATGGTTCACAATGGGAAATAATTTTTTTTGCTTCTACCTCCAATGGGAAAGGCAAGGCAGTTGCCAAACCCAAGGATGTTGCCCTTAAACCTGTTGGTGGTGTTGCCAAGGGAGTGACAAAGGGTGATTGTAACTACTGCAGTCATCTTGGAGACTGGAAGAGGAACTGCCCAAAGTATCTGGAGGATAAAAGGCATGGAATAGTGATTCCACCACCACCATGTATTTTTGTTAGAGCATCTCCAATGGGACATGTAAACAACGGTTATCTGTATAATATAAAAGAGATGGTAAAAAACTTGTCTCCAATGGGCTCTCTATCCCGTTATTTATTATATAGTTATCCCGCTCTCTATGTTTAAAGAGCAGGAAAATGGATAGCTAAATATGAAATATGACAACTACCTTTTAGCTAACTTTTACATAGTAGCATTGGAGATCGTATAAATTTTTTTGTATACTTAAAATAAATAATGACAATTTTAGTTAAAATATACATAATTTATAACTAGTAGCATTGGAGATGCTCTTGTAGATGTCAATTAACTTTCTCTTCATCATGGTTATTGGATACAGGATGTGGATCTCACATTTGTCGAAATGTGCAGGATCTAAAGAGAAGTAGAAGATTGGCTAAAGGGGAGATAGACCTGCGCATTGGGAATGGAGCTAAGGTGATGCATTCGCCGTAGGCGTGTACGAGCTGTTTCGGCTTTCAGGATTAGTTTTAGAATTAAATAATTGCTACTTTGTGCCTGGTATGAGCAGTAACATTATTTTTATTTCTTGTTTGGACAAGGAAGGTTTTAATATTTCAATAAAGGATAATTGTTGCTCCATTTATTTTGATAGTATTCACTATTGTAGTGCGCAATTATTTAAGTGATCATATATCCTTGTTCTAAGTTATCGTTTCTATAACATAAATACCAAGAGGTTAAAATGAATTATTTAAATCATGCTTATCTATGGCAATGCCATTTTGGCCACATAAACGAGAAACGTAGTTTTAGACTCCATAAGGATGAATTCCTAGAGTCATTTGATTTTGAATCATATGTGACATGTGAGGCTTGTTTATTGGGAAGGATGAAAAATTCATCTTTCAATAAGAAAGGTGAGAGGACTAGTGAGCAATTGGCGCTCGTGCATACTGATGTATGTAGGGAATTTTCCACGCCTGCGAGGGGTCGTTACGCTTATTTCATTACATTTACTAATGATTTAAGTATATATGGATTTTTATACCTTATGAAGACCAAATTCGAATCCCTTAAAAAGTTCAAAGAATTCAAGAATAAAGTGGAGAAGCAACATGGAAAAGGTATCAAGGCCCTACGATCGGATCGTGGAGGAGAATACTTAAGCCAAGAGTTTCATGACTATCTTAGAGAGTGTGGGATCTTGTCCCAACTGACTCCACTTGGAACGCCGCAATGGAATGTCGTGTCCGAGAGGGGGAATCAAACACCATTGGACACACTCTATTGTGTGCAGCTTTCACCATTAACCGTTTTCCATCTAAATCGGTCATGAAGAATCCATATGAGATTTAAAGTGGGAGTCGTCCCACAGTGTGATTCATGAAGATTTGGGGCTGCAATGTCTACGTACAACATTTACAACAAGAAAAGCTAGGGCCCAAGTCGAGTAAGTGTAATTTTGTGAGATACCCTAAGGAAACTAACGGATATCACTTCTACAATCCAACCGAGAGAAAAGTGTTTGTTTCCCGCTCCGACGTCTTTCTAGAAAGAGAATTTTTCTCTAAAGAAGTAAGTGGGAGGACTGTTGAACTTGAAGGGGTTCAAGAACCACAAAGCACTGATCCTACTACGGAACATAACACGAGCCACAAGAGGTTGTGGAACAGCCTGTTCGAGTAACACAAGAGCTTCGTAGGACGAGTAGAGTGCGCCAGGATCTAGAGAGGTATGAACTTCTCGTGACTGAGTGTGGTGACGCGTTGCCCATATACGATGATCCTACTACCTATGGAGAGGCCATGAAAGGGCGGGACTCTCAGAAGTGGCTTAGGGACATGGAATCCTATATTGAATCCATGTTTACCATCAACTTATGGACTTTGGTGGAACCACCATAAGAGGCTGGGCCCATAGGGTGCAAGTGGGTCTCTCTCTACAAGTAAATCCTCAAGAGATATCAAAGTATACACCTCAAGTAGAGAATAAGAACACAGAGAATAATAGGGTGAGTAGGGAGAGGGTAAGCACTAGTAACTTCTTGTGAGAGAGAGACAGTAAGCTATGGTATTGGCCAGCGTATTTGGCCCAACGGAGAGATAACGATCCTATATATAGTGGGGAAGTGACTGTTGAGGGGTTAATCCACCATCAATGGCGGCTTAAAGATAGACCCCCAACGGCATGTTCGACCGTGTATATAGCAACCGTTACGCATCTGCCCACAAGTATCGGAGACCGTTATGAGATCAGCTGCATTGATGGGAAACGTAAGCCTAGGATCTCTCAGTCAGTTACCAGAGGTCGCGTGCAAGCATGGTCGTCGCATGCGCGCGACGGGCCTTACCCTAGCCTCCAAACCAGTAAGTCCCTACAAGTCCCGTGTTATGGTGCGCGGGAGCCCTGTCCCGTAGCCGCCATGTGGATCAGCACGGGCGGTGATCCGGTGTGGATGGAGCACAAATGGGTATGCTGGATGGCCACCACGTGGCGATGATCTGCCTATCTGGAAAGCAGTATCTACATAGCCCCCTTTTGCGCGATTTTCACGCGCTCTTCAGTTGTGCAGTCGCGCAAAATCAACCGTGCATGAAGTTCACGCATACCCGTTGCATTTTGAATTCGAATCCTCATTGCCCAGAGACATAGCCATGATTGCCTAGGCTTTGGGAAGCGCCGTTTAGCCTCTGATGAAGCGTGGCCTCTGTTGAGTTAATCAAACGTCATCCAATTTCGCCTATTTTTGGGGCAGGGATAGATCAAACGTCAAATCTTCTGGATTCCGAAGCGTTGCTGACTTAGCAGTACTCAAGGGTTGCGACTCCTCGGGGGTTTATTTACACCCCTCTGAGCTTCTTATTGAGACATTTCTGCTTTGCTCTCGAGGAAAAAAAACATTCAAGCGTCAGCCAGGCTAGTGAGGCTAGTGAGTTTGCATTTTACAATTTTGCAAGTACTCTTCTCCCCCTTTTTCTTTTCCCTTTTCCTCACAGACTGTTGGGATCTTGATGATTTTGGTTTGTAGCGATGGCTCCCAAGAAAGCTGCTGAAGTTCCAGAACTGCCTAGCGAGTTGTGGTACAAAGCCCCCTACCTTAGGGGTGATGATTTTAATGCAGCCACCATTATGGCATACCCTCTACAAGCATCCCCGTTGAATGATGCCTTACCACTTGTTCCCGAACCAGTGAGGTCTGATTGCTACGTGCTTAATGCTGGGGATGTGCAGCGCCTTGGTTTGGAGGCTTGCTTGTATGGCTTTACTGACATTCTTCCACAGTCCTTCATGGAGGGTTTTGACTAGATGGACGAGTGGACGGAACACATCCTTTTCTATTACGCGTAAGACCTGAATCGTGCTAATATTATTAACACCGTTCGTGCAGCCAAAGGTCTCCGCATCTGGCATGATAGTACCATGCTCCGGGCACTATTTTCCAGGTATTCCAGAAAAACCCCCACTTTTCATCTCTCCCATCTTGAAGTTGCTCCTACCTTGGAGGACGTGGAGGTCTTGCTCAATCTCCCAAGCATGGGAATCATTGATCCCTTAACGCCTTTGACCGACCCAAACGAGATTCAATTATTTGAAGATATGAAGGTCCTTATAGAGGATATGGGAAGAACTGGCTCAAAATGGATGCCACGCGCGACCAAACCTTGTGGGGATTTCCCAGGTACATCATCCGACCCAAAGAACAGTTGGTCGAAATGGCTAATGTACTTCTTTAAAGACTTTGTTGAGCCCTCTGTAGCTCGCGAGTGGGGGGACAAAGACCCGGAGGTGGTCGTCAGTGTTGTAGGAAAAGAGTTTCATTTTACCGTGTGCGGCTATATTTGCGTGTGGTTGTCGCGCTACTTGATAGATGGATTTCCCCATGACGGAGTCTTTATGCACGTGCTTCCGATTGCAGTGAGGTTATCACTTAGAAAAAAGGTAGACCTAGGCCCACTCGTGTTGGGCTCTTTGTATCACATCCTTGACTTGGCCGCTGCTCATGTCGAACAGTTGCGGGGAAGAGACGGCGTTTGTACCTTTGTTAATACTGCCATTCTGTCCCTGTGGGCTTTCGAGAGATGGCCTGGATATGCCACTATTCTTGTGAAGGTGGGACTTTGGAATACTCCTAGCGTCCCTCAGATCTTCCAGAGTCCTCAAGCGTGGCGCTGGTATGATACGGAGGCTCCACAGCGGACATTTGCCTTGATAGTCGACGATGCTCGCTTCTTTCCGCGTCGACCCTACGCTACCTGTTTGAAGGATGAGAATATAGATTTCTGGGAGGACTTATATGCGAAGCAACATATTACTCTGTCTGCTGAGCACATAACTAAAGGTGATTGGTTTTTCAGCAGGTTTGTGAATTGGGTTCGAAGAGGATATCTTCCTGCGCTGCCTGAATACGTGTTGGACACCGAGTTTTCCGGTGATTACAAACAAATCACCGTGCCGTATGACCCTGTTCGTGTCAGTCCCCAATTTGGGTATGACGCTGTTGCTCCTCCACTGTGGCCTGAACCCGTTGACTGGGGATGCTATGACAGTCTCTTTTGTGGTAAGGGTGAGTCCTCCCTTATTGCTGAGCTTCCTTTGATCCAACCTTCGCGTGAAAGAAGGGGTCGGAGTACTCCGAACTGAGTATCCTTCTGGAACTTCCAGACCTGCCTCATGCTCCACTTTCATGATATCCCTTCTCCTAATAAGATGCCTATATTTTCAACCAACGAGTATCCTTTTGAGGCACTCCGTAGCCGCGATGATTGCAGTTATGGCTACTTTTCCCTGCTGGCTAAGGATCGACTTTTATGTGCCAAGCTAATTCTTGACGAAAAGGTTGAAATTGCTAAGCGTAAATCCTTTACGGCTAGGGCCAAGTATTCCCATTTGTTTGTTCAGGTATGCTCACACTTCTTTTCTCATTTTATGTACAAAGGCGCTTATCTTTTTCTCTTTAACTGGTTTCTTGACTTTAGTGCTGTTTGAGGCATTTTGCGTCCGGAGATAGAAGAAGAGTTTTGCTGGTCGCCTGCAGGAGGAAAGAGCAGCCTTGCGAGGATCATCCATCCTTGACAACCGTATTGAGCCAGCAATGCCTATGCCTCCCGAAGTTCAGTTGCTGGTTTCAGAAGCTCTAGTAGCTTTCCTGGCTTTTAATGGGAAAAGCTCTTTGAGAAAGAGACTTTCTATTGAAAATCATTCCAGCGAGATACTCATGCGGGAACCGAAGCACCCTCGCGTTGGGACAACCGGTCAGGAAAGCTCAAGATCCTCAGCACGTAAGGGACACACCTATTTTCTTGGTAACCATGCCTGTTGACTTTGTGGAGGTCTTATTCTTATTTCGTGGCAGGTGAAACTCCTAAAAAAAGGGAGGCAGAGGAGGCCGTGGTAAGCAAGCATGTCGCTGACGACACACGCCTTGCGCGTATCGAGGGGCAGCGTCAAGAGCCACCTATACTCATTTCTTCGGATGAAGAAGACATTGCATGAGACTTACAGACTGATCAAGATGTATCTCCTGTGAACGATGTTGCTCGTGAGGAGGGTTTTGGAGAAACCGCTCCCCCCAGGCGTGATGTGGTTTTAAGAGAACGTGCTCCTTGTACGGTGAGAATTACTGCCAATGCTCCAAAATCTGCCTCCTAGCAGGCCCCTACCCTCACCGAGGGCATTGGTGTGACTTAACTAGATTAGGGTGGCCCCTCTTCCATGCCGAGTCTTCCAAGGTCTTCTCATTTTCCGGGTGATTTTGTTTTGGATTTGGACGTTCTTTCCTCCAAGAATTCATTTGAGATATGGGGCTCGCAAACCGTATCTGCTGTTGCTGTGAGGAGGGACTTGGTGATTCCCGAGGTATATTCCGCGCGTGAGGCTAGAGCAGATCAGGAACTGACCGTCATATCTAATTCTATCTCTCGGACGATATCGCCCATCGCTCCCCTTCAGCGAATTATCGAAGGAACTAGTAAGCCCATCCTTATCTTTGCTCATCATGCCCTGATTTTTAAGCCCGTAATTTGCCGAGTATTTTATCGCACTTGTGCATGTAGATATTGACCAAGCCTGCCTAGAGTGGCTAATGAAAGTTCGTGTGTCTTTCCATGCTGCTTTTGCACGAGTGCTAGAGCTGTCTCCAGAAGACTGAGGGAAAACATTCAAAGAGATGGCCGCTTTCCTGGTAGAGTTGTATCAGGCTACTCCTGCAATTACCACATCGGCTAGAGCCCAAGAGTTCCTTGCAAGCATGCCGAAGCTTGACCAGCTTGCAGCAGGAAGATTGGAATTGAGTTTTCTGGCACAACGGTTGACAAGAATTCATAACTCTACCAATTTTGGAAATGAGCTTGCCGTTTTTAAAAAGGAGATAGCAGCTCTTACCGCGCATAGGGAAGAGTTTGAGCGTCAAGACAAGACATTGAATGAGGCAGTGAAGCATCATGAAGCCAGCAAAGCCCGTATTGCAAAGCTCGCTGCTAATTCCCTCAAGCTGTCAGCACGAGACTCTTTGCTGAAGGACTTCTTCGAAGAATGAGGCTGTCTTCACAAGAAAACATTTTCCTTATCCTGTTGTTGCTTTGTGCCCTATGTGGCTGTAATGCTGGTAAAATGTGGACTATGTATATGTACATCTATTGCCCGTGCCTTGAATTGACTTGTGTTTTATTTGCATAAATATTATATGGTTGTCCTTCGAGGGCAAGTGTTGCTTGTTCCACTTTGTAGTTAAACATACCATTAAGCAAATGCTCTTTTGCCAAGTTATGACTTGACAAGCTTTTATTGCTACCGTACGAGATAGGTTTTCCGGTAATGATCACGTGCCTCACGCTACCATAAGAGATAGTTTCGTCGCACTTCTACTCAGATTATAAGCCGTCATCCTTACGCTGTTTTTGCCAAATAACACCATGTGCTGTTTTAGCAAATGATTGTTGTCTAATAAGATAGACTCCATCGCGTCAAGCTACCATTTGGTAGGGACCCTACTTGCTACCTTATGAGATAGGCTTGTATTGCTATCATGTGAGATAGGCTTTCGCCTTTATCATGTGAGATAGGCCTATATTTCTACCGTATGAGATAGGCTTCTGCTACTATCATGTAAGATAGGCCTATGTCGCTATCGTATGAGATAGGCTTTTGCTGCTATCATGTGAGATAGGCTTACGTTGCTTTCTTTAGAGATAGGCTTCGTTCTACCACTATCATAGGCTATGGAGTTTGCTACCACGTGAGATAGGCTTAGACTGCTATCTTATAATATAGGCTCATGTCTTGGTATTGTGGTCGGCTGGGGACCCATAAGCCAGAGAGGTAAACTGATAATTTTGACAAAAGAACCCTCATATGGGAGGGGTATGATCAATAATTCGATCCTCATATGGCAGGACTCAAAGAAAGGATATTGCAAGCAAATAAACATAAGGGGATAAGGATAGTAGTTTTTTAGCCATCGCATGTTGACAGGTTGTGGGGTGGTAGCAGCTCCATGGCAACGCAGAATGTTGCAATATCCACTTTCGAAGACTTCCTTCACCTCGAAGGGTCCTTCCGAATTAGCCACAAACTTGGGGTGGGCTGCTTCGCGCATGCAATGATGGGAGGCTCACAACACGAGGTCACCTGCTGTGAAGTCCCTATGCTGGACCATCTTCTTGTATGCACACGCGATCCTTCTTTGTACTTAAGGTTTGCTGTTGTGGCTTTCTCGCGTTTTTCTTCTAAGAGGATCAGATCATGGTCACGCTCATTGTTGTACAAGGCATTGAAAGCCAATCTTGCTGAGTTTATTTTGACTTCGGAGGGGACGATCGCTTTTGCCTCGTAGCATAGGAGGAAGGGGGAAGTCCCCGTGGGAGTCCTGGGCGATGTTCGATATGCCCAAAGTGCCGGCCCTAATGAATCAGCCCATTTCTTGTGTCGTCTGTGACCATCGCAGCAGTGTTTTGTTGGTCGCTTCCGCTTGCCCATTTCCCTTCGGGTAGTAAGGCGTGGAGCACACTTGTCTGATATTGTATTCCATTAGTTTCATGGCTACCTGGCGATTGACGAAGGGAGTTCCATTGTCGGACAAAAGAGTGTTGGGAATGCCAAAGCGGTTAATGATGTTTTCCTGGATAACTTGACTACTGTCGCCGCATTTGCTGTCTTGTGTGGGATTGCTTCTACCCTCTTGGTGAACTGCTTCGTTCCTGTAAGGATGTATTCATTCCCCCTCGAGGGGGGTTGTATTGGTCCAATGAAATCCAGGGACCAAGTATGAAATGGCCGTGGGGTCCCTAGCGCATATAGGTCAACCGCGGGAGCATGTACTAGATTACCATGAAATTGGAATTGCTGGCATCTTCGGACCTTCGCGCAGCAGTCGGCGTCCATGGTTGGCCAGAAGTATCCCACCGTCAAGAGTTGTCAGCATAACTTCGCACCCCCTTGGTGTTCCACTTGGTGCGACATTTTGCATGACTTCTTAGGCTTCTTGCCCATGCAGGCATTTGAGCAAATTTCCAATATGCCCCTTTCGCCACAATATGTTTTCTTGGAAAATATATCTATTGGCCTTTATTTTGAGCTTTTCGGCTTCCTTTCTGCTGGTGGGCACCGTTCCCTCTTGAAGGTAATCGATTATTGGTTGTCGCCAATCGTCCTTTATTGCGGCAATCTCCATGGTGTCTTTGATTAAAGCACACTTCTCGCTGTTGTTTTGTATGATGGCAGCGAAATATGATATCTTCGGCCAGTATATTCCATACCTTTGAGCCTTCCTCTAGAGGGAGATCTCATTGTTCCCGCAAGAATTTTGATGATTCTTGTACAGGGTTGCTTGGCCCTCTTTTTCGGTTACACATCTCATAACGATACCCCCAGGGCCCTTTGTGATAAAGCAAACCATCGTGTATGCAAAAGCCCTTGATAGAAACCCATGTTTCCTTGCTGGTTCCGTCATCCATCTCGCACAGAATAGGGTGCCGCCATTCCGCCTCTTCCAGAGGTCCTTCATCACATAGGTCTTTTACCAATGACGGGGTTGTCTTGACCTCAATTGATATCTTCGCAGGAAATTTATCTGAGATGATTTTTGACCCGAAAGTAGCCAGTGCGTCTGCATGACGATTTTCAGATCTGGGAGTGTGCTCGTACTTGACAGACTCGAAACTCTGAGCCAGCTTCTGCACAATTGACCAATATTTGAGCAGATTTATCTCATTTAGAGCATATTCTCCCGAGGTTTGTTTGACAATTATCTTTGATGACAAGATTCTTAACTTCCAAGTCTCTAGCTGCAAGGAGTCCCGCTATCAAGGCCTCATATTCGGCCTCGTTGTTGGTTACCGGAAAGTCCAGCTTTGTTGACATCTGGATAACATCTTGATCATGCCTGATGAGTACCACTACAATTCCTCCCCCCGATCTTGTAGATGATCCGTCAAATTGTAGCTTCAAGTACTCTTTGTTGATTGCATATATTTCAGGCCCCTCGAGCCCCTCTGGCACGGCTCGAGTTTCTCGTCCTGGAATTGTGCGAGCCGATCTGCCAATGCTTGTGATTTGATGGCCTTAGGTCGCGTGCATGTGATATCATACTGGGAGATGATCATGTACCATTTTGCAAGCCTCCCTGAGGGGGGTGAATGTTCCAGTAGATAACATATGTGATCGTTCTTTGTTACAACCACCAATTTTTGGGAGCCAAAGTAATGTTTTCACTTCTCAATTGCAAAAAACAAAAGCCAAGTAATGCCTCTCTATATTAGTGTATCTTGATTCTACTAATTAGATCATGCGGGAGAATACACCGGTCTTTCTTGTCCCTCGAACTCTTGGGCCAAAAGTGCTCCAATCGACCTTTCAGTTGAAGTGAGATACAATAGTAGAGGTGCTCCCAACAGTGGTTCGATCATGACCCTCGGGGATGTTAGCAGTCTCTTCAATTTCTCGAATGCAGCTTGATGCTATTCTGTCCAGAGAAACGTTATGTTCTTTTTGAGCAGATTGCTAAAGCAGAAGGTCAATTCCGTAATTGCCGGTATAAACCTCCGTAAGTAAGACAACTTTCCTATAAATTACTTCAATGCATTTTGGGATTGTGGTGCGGGCAGATTTGTGATTGCCGAGATCTTGGCGGGGTCAGGCTCGATCCCATGCCTGTGGATCACGCAGCCTAGGAATTTACCAGAGGTTACCCCAAATGCACACTTCATAGGGTTCATCTTTAACTGAAATGCACGACATCTGTCTAAAACCTTTCTTAGATTTTTCAAGTTGTCTTCTTTCTTCTTTGACTTAACCACTAGATCATTCACATAGAATTCGGCTTGTTGGTGCATCATGTCGTGAAACAGTGCCATCATTGCGCGCTGTTATCTGTCTCCTGCGTTCTTCATACCAAAGGGCATGACCATGTAATTGAAGACCCCTATAGGTGTTATGAACGCCGTCTTCTTCGCATCCTCAGGGTCCATCTTGATCTGGTTATAGCCACTTAATCCGTCCATAAATTTGAACATCTCGTGGCTTGCAGTGGAGTCAATCAAGAGATCTACGTTCGGCAGAGGGATGTCATCTTTTGGGCAGAATTTGTTCAGATCTCTGAAATCTACACATACAAGAAGGCTTCCATTTTTCTTTAACACGGGGACTATGTTTGCCAGCCAGGTGGGATGATGGTTGGGTTCTATGAATTTGAAATTTAGAAGTTTAACCATTTCCTCCCTGATCTTGACATTAATCTCAGGACGGAAGTTCCTCGCGCTCTGCTTGACTGGTTTCGAACCTGGGATAACATCCATGCGATGCATAGTCATGCTTCGGTCCAGTCCCTGCATTTCGTCATAATCCCATGAGAACACGTCCTTGTACTCGTTTAGTAGCTGGATCAGCTTTTTCTCTTTTGTATCGCTGAGATCTGCGCTCAGGAAGACGGGTATTTTCTTTTCCTAAACAAGGATGAGGAATACCTCCTTGATTTCCTACTTTTGCGGCTTTGGGCAGTCCTCCATGCACTCAGGTTCCTCTTTGACTTCCTCAACTAACGGGCTTCCCTCACTCATACTAGGAGCCTTTGATAGGTTGAAAATTTGGCTGGGAACACCCTCGACGCGATAGCAATCCTTTCTTTTGGAGTAGAAGCTACCTACTCGTCTGCCGTCTTCAGCATGCTTCATGACCCTCTTCTAGGTGTAGATGTTTTTGGCTGTTTAAAGGGCATCCTTCCTCGCGGGCTGTTCTTCCTTTGACTCCTCCCGTATTACTATTGCTCCAGCTGGTGACTGATTCTGGATGTCCACCCATCTTGGCAAAGGAGTTTGCCGAAACGGGGCCAGGAGCGACTTGTCCTCCATCTCCATGAACCATACCGCTTCAGGTAAGTGTGCCTCCTCCAGATTGAAAGGATTCACCGAAGCGGGTATTCTGACCACCCTTTCTTTCCAGATGGCCTTCAACACCTGGTGAGCTATCAAAGGTACAGCGTCAAAGCGGTGAATCCATGATCGCCCAATAATGTGGTAAGTCGTTTCGGCCTCGCAGACGTGGAATTTGGCGGAGCGGTTTATCTGCTCGATCCAGAAATCCCAAACGAATCCAACCCAAAGTCATTATGGAGCAACTTCCGAACCCCATCAAGGACGAGGTCTTCTTGACCATCTTATGCCTGGGAACCCCTCCCATTTCTAAGGTGCCCAAGGGAACGACGTTTACCGCAGCTTCACCATCGACGAAGGCTCTTTTGAATTCGACGTGGTTGCTTGTGGCCGTTACATATAACGGCCTTTGGTGGTTGATGTCGTCTCTTCTGTCCGACTCGTTGAATGTCATGATTAGTCCTTGCGGTCTAAAGGTTCTGACGACTTTGCCATTTGTGGTGACAAATTCTTCTCCGTACTCCTCTCCCACCCTTAACATTGCCTTTATCCTCCCATGTCTGCAGCATTCTAAGAACTTCATCTCATCAAAGAATCTGGTGAACTTGGTAGAGCCCCTCATTCGCTCAGCAAGGGAGTCTTCGTTATAAACGCCATATTCTTCCTCCTCATAAAGTTCTTCAACCACAGGGGCTGCCGCTTCCGCCACGTCTGTGATCGAGATCATGGTGACCTCTTTCCCCGTGGATTCTCGTTGCCGCGGAGGGTTGTCTCGTACATATTTAGTTAATTCTTCCACAACGAACTTGTCTTCCCTTATCCTCTTGTCCACCATCTACCTGAGTTTCCTGCATTCCCTGGTTGGATGGGAGAATTGCTCGTGGCATTCGCACCATTTTGGGTCCCGAAATTGTTTGCAAAGGTCAATGGCGTCCCTGACCGAGATAGGCAGGGGTGGCGGCTCTTGAGCTGGAGATCGCCGTTGCTTTCTGGGCGAGGATATTGGGTGCACGTTGGTGTCTCGTGGTCGTTTGTAGTTGAATCCGCCGACCTTGAAGCTGGAATTCGTCGGCGCACGCTCACTAAGGTGTTTCTTCCGCATCCTTTCTACCAGTGGCTCAACGTTCCTGGTGCAATCAATCAATTTCAAAAAAGAAGGCGTGTTCAAGTTAATCAACATACCTTTATACTCTTCGCACATGCCTTGCAGGCATATTTCAACCAGACGACCTTCCAAGACCTCGTCGATGCATTCCAGGGACCTGGCCCCGAATTTGTTGATGAAGGCGACACCTTCCTTGTCAGACCTCTGGTACATTCGGGAGAGGTAAATGGTGGTGACCCTTTCATCCACTTGGAAGAACTTTGTGTAGAATTTCTTCACCATATCTTCCCATGTCTTGACAGATCCCGCTTTGAGGGTTCTGTACCACTTGTATGCAACATTTTCCAGAGACTTGGGAGACTCGCGCATGAGCAACCGAGTATTAGTCGCGTGCGGGACCATCATATCCACGAACCTCATCATGTGTTCGTGTGCGTTCCCGCTGACTTCATCAAACGTTTCCCACATGGTCGCTTTGTACCCAGCAGGATTTGGCATCAGGTTGATGTCCCGTTGAATGGGAGGTCCATTATCTACCCTGGGGATGACAGTGTCTGCGAAGCTTTGGTTGGCAATAATACTGTCGATCCTTCGCTCAAGGGCCTCCATGCTGGCAGGTGTTCCCACGTAGGATAAGGTTGTTGGTCCGAAGCCATGAATGTAGGGCATACTGGGGTTGTAAGGAGGCGGAGGTGGAGGCCCATGGCTTCTTAGGGCTTCGTTTGCGTAGGAAAATGATGCATGATATGAGGTGGGGTTCCCTGCCGCCATCAGGGATGAGCTTGATGAGAATGGTGGCGTCTGGATCACCGGGCCACCCGAGAGAGGAGTTTGGGCAGCAGAGGCATGCATGATCGAGGTGGACTTTGTCCCTGGAGGGGGCAGTGGAGTTGAAGACAATGGGGCAGAAGCCCTCGGGACAACATTCTGGGCTACTTTTCCCAGGATTGCCATGATCTGAGCAATTTGCTCAGATTGGGCCTCCATAGCTCGAGCTTGGGTTTGTATTGTACCCTGGAGTGACTCTAAAGAGGGCTTTCCTTCAGCGACAACTTGAGCTCAAGCGTTGGGAGTGGTGTTCAGCAGTCCGTCTTCTCCTGAGGTCTCCTCATGGGAAGGAGATTGATCCCCATCACGAACGTCTCGGTCGGAAGGCATTATGAGCAAATTCAAAGTATTTAAAGGTGATTGTTTCACGTCGGGTTCACCAAAATGTGTACAAGGAAATCCTCAAGAGATATCTAAGTATACACCTCAAGTAGAGAATAAGAACACATAGAATCGTAGGGTGTGTGTACTGTGTAGGGAGAGGGTAAGCACGAGTAACTGCTTGTGAGAGAGAGACAGTAAGATATGGTGTAACACCCCTATTTTCAAGCCGGTCCAAGTGCAATATCGAGACATTGGGGTAAGTGTGTAGATAATTTTTCACGTCTTTAAGCTTGGAACTTTGGAGTATTTGCAATGTTTAGAAGTTGTTAGAATGATTTTGAAGCACTAGAAGTATTCGGGGGTGGTAGTGGAATTCTCTATAATTAGGTATAACCTCCAATTCTATTTTGTACCCTAACTTTGAAGAAATTTCATTTTCCACCCCTTTACATGTGGCCTCTTGCATGTTAGCTTCATTTACGGCTTGACACCTCACCCCCATGGAGAGTAAAACTTCTCCTTTACTCCTTACACCAGCCCATTTGATGAAATATGAAGTTTCTTCTTGTTTTGGAGAAAACTCTCAAGAACACATAGAGTTCATCAACTTCTTCCTCTCAAATGCCTACCAATTTTTGAAATCTTCCCAAAATATTACTGTGGAAACTTTCGGAAATCACTAGGACAAAAATCTCCAAATCATCATCTCCTAGTACTCTTTTTTCTTGAAAGAAGATAAAAATTCTCAAGAACACATGCATGGCGTTCTTCAACCCTCTAAAGAACAACTCTCTCAATACTTCCTCTCTTCCGGAGCTGCTATGACTGGGAGTAGCCCTTAACACGAGGATCAAAAGCCCCAAAACAATTTGGGAATTGGTTGTGTGTAGAGTGAGATAAACGGGTAAGAACACGATGAACCCTAGCTTCGGTTTCGACTCATTTTTCCCGTTCTTGGTTGATTTTCATCCCAATTAACTTGTATTTTCTTGTTCCTGATGTCGAGGCGTACCCGGGAAGCACAAGCATGCCCTGCAAATCCCAGGATTTTGCTCCAGCCACCGCGCCACCACCGCCAAACCTCCATGGCCGACCGAAAATGGTAACTCCCTAATTCCTCTACCAAATTCGATGTTCCTTACATAAATGTGATCCCCATGAACTTAGGAATGCATAAGAAGCATCGAAACCTGCTCAGGTTTCCGTTAGGGTCGAATTTTATTTCATGTTTCACACTTGGTTCGTTTTTCCGACATGCATAAACTGCCTCTGTTCAAGTACTCGTATCCCACTCGTTTTTTATCCGTTTTGGGTGATTCTTGACTTTCTAGAATCCTCGGATGATTGGATACAACTTTTGTGTTTTAAATTTTGTCAAATTCGGTCCCTAAACCACCCAAAAATTGAGTTGAAGTCGCTGCATTTGTGTTCTTGAATCTGTCCAGATATGAATTTTTTTCTAAGTGTTGGTTTTTTTTGATCAAAGTAGTCATTTTCAAACGATCATAACTCGCAAAATTGTTCATGAAATCTTATGTTTCTTTCTCCTATGTGTAGCTGGCACATAATACTTCAAATCATCATCTCAGGGTCATGTTTAAATTTGTCACGGATTTATCACAAAACGAGCCTAAAGTTGCTAGTTTGAACTCATGAAACACTCTTGAATTTTCATAAGTGTTAAATAAGAATTTTTGTCCAACTTTGACAAGCGATATCTCTTTGAATACTTTGAGTTTATAGAAGTTCAAATATGTTCTGGAATCCTTGAACAACCATCTTCAAAACCCTATTCTTAGATTTCCAAGTATGCCACTCAATTGATCACAAATCAGCTCTAAAGTTGACTAGTTGAGTTGATTTTCCTCTATATTTGACTTTTGAATTCGACATTCTAGATGACATTTCTAGCCTTAAGGTTCTTCATAAAACTTGTTCGTATTCATCTTTTGAGTCTAAATATCAAGTTTGACCAAGTTTGACTTTTTGAAAACCCTAGTTTGACAGAACTGTATAGGAGGCGCAAAATAGTAAATTCACTTCAACTTTGAATTGAGGTTAGTTTAGTAACTTGGAGTTTGTCAGCATGTCTTGTATGTGTATTTGGAATACTTCTATGTCATTCTCGGCTAGGGTTGACCAAGTTACAAAATGTGGCCTTTTGCAATTTTACTAAACTTTAGGGGCCTAAGTGCAATTTGCTGAAAGTTATAGATTTCGATGCTGAGTACATATGGAGAGTTTAGAGTCATTCTTACATGCTTTTTGGCCAATATGAGTAAAATTTGGGGACCAGTCAACTAGACAGTTTTGGAGTATCAGGGGAATTTTAGTCATTTATCATGCACGACCCGCGTTCCACTGCATTCTTGCATACAACCTCATATAGAGGGTAAATGCTAATTGACTATATACTTGACTTGTTTATTTCCAGCCGTCGTTAAGTATCGTTCGAAGTAGACGTATGTATTGTGTTGCTTCATTTACCGTGAGACCCGGATCCAATATGAGACGAGAGTTGTAGGAGTGCTAGCTTTGCCTTGCCCCTTTCATGGCTCAGAGGTAAGTACATACGTGCGACCTTTAAGTATCAAAGTGTGTGTCTGTGTATGAATTTTATAATGAACGCTTTGTTATATGAAATAGTATGAGAATGCATGTTTCCACTCGAATGTTGTTAAACTAATTTATTTATCTCCTTTGAGAACTCTCGGAAATTACTTGTGATCTATTGATAGTCTGATCATGTTCATGTGAAAGAGAATAAATAAGATACCTCCAATAGATTTAGGACGATGTACAGAGTTATGTTATTAATGGGAGGCGCCAAGAGATCCTCCATTTTCTTATGGCTAAGATCATTGAAGGAATGCTTCTTAGTATTGGATAGAACTTAATTGTTCACAAATCCCCCCCCCCCCCGATGAGCCAATATGTACCAAAGTATTGAGGCCAAGGGTTTGTTATAGCTATAGAGTGATACTTATACTTGTAAAGGTCACTACGGTATAGGGGTGTCAACACTTAAAGCCTTTTAGCTAATACTTGTAAGGGTCACTACGGTATAGGGTTTGATAGACCCTAGAAGGAACCCTTATGGTTTCTTCGTGATCCCTCTGTCTACATCGATCCTGCTGGTGGCTCTGGACATGCCTCAGCTAAACTTAACGGTTAAATTGGAATTGAAAGAAAGTTTGTTTACTCTATTGATGTTGTTTGTTGCTCTTCATTGCCTGATCTAATGAAATGAATTGAAAAGCATATGCTACTCGTCAATTAATATTGTTATAAATTCAAATGGACTTGTTTACTGTTGATACTTTACTTGGCTAAGAATATCTTGAATAATCGTGATTTATAAATGTTTTAAATTTGAGAGTTCACGCTACACGATTAATTATAAATGTTCCAAATTGTTCCCAACTCTATTACTTATGATTCTTTCAAATCTCTTGATTTATTTCAACTCATACCTATGTGCCACTCGTTGCTTTACATGTCGTAGTGTGTATTTACTCAATTTTTACTGATGATTTCTTCAAACTGCGTCGACTTTTGCGATTTTAAAACCGCAGGTCATCAATAAAGGTTGGGTTATAGGATTGCGGATCGAGACGAAGACGTTTAGATCACTTAGTAGATCACATAGATTATTTCACGCATTGCTTTTTAAACTTATCGTCTCAAAGATTTTTATATTAAATAAATTGTAATATTTGTAAATATAGTTCTACTTTTGGTTATCAATTATCGTATTAACCCTGGACCGGGATCCAGGGGTTGTTTCATACGGTATTGGACCAGCGTATGACTTATTTCGCAACGGAGAGCTAACGATCCTATATATAGTGGGGAAGTTACCGTTGAGGGGTTAATGCACCATAAATGGAGACTTAAAGATAGACCCCCAACGGCACGTTCGGTCGTGTACATAGGAACCGTTACGCATCTGCCCGCAAGTATCGGAGACCGTTATGAGATCAGCTGCATTGATGGGACAAGTAAGCCTAAGACCTATCAGTCAGTTACGAGAGGTCGCGCGCAAGCTTGGTAGTCGCATGCGCGAGGCAAGCCTTAACCTAGCCTCCAAACCTTTAAGTCCCTACAAGTCCCGTGTTATGGTGCGCGAGGGCCCTGTCTCGTAGCCCCCACGTGGATCAGCACGGGTGGTGATCCGGTGTGGATGGAGCACAACTGGGTGTGCAGGATGGCTGCCGCGTGGCGATGATCCACCTGTCTGGATAGCAGTATCTACAATCTCCAAGAAGAAGACCGACATGGATGGTAATGTGATTACATATAAGGGCCGATTTGTGGAAAAATGATTCAGACTGATTCATGGTATAGACTATGATGAAACCATTTCTCCAGTCGCGATGACCTAATCCATTCGAATTTTACTTGCTATTGCAGCTTATTATGACTATAAGATTTGGCATATGGAAGTCAAAACAGTGTTTCTGTATGGAAACCTCCTCGAGGATGTGTGCATGACACAACCTGAGGGTTTTGTGGATCCAGAGCATGCACATAAAGTATGTAAGTTGAAACGATCCATTTATGGATTAAACCAAGATTCTAGGAGGTGGAATCGACGTTTTGATGAAGCAGTAAAAGAGTTAGACTTCATTAAGAACGAAGTTGAATCTTGTGTCTACAAGAAGGTTAGTGGGAGATCTGTTGTTTTTTCTGGTCTTGCATGTGGATGACATACTACTCATTTGAAAATAGATTCCTATGCTTGAATCTGTGAAAGATTGGCTAGGAAAGTGTTTCTAAATGAAGGACATAGGGAATGCAACTTATATACTTGGTATCACGATCTATAGAGATGGATCGAGGAAGCTACTAGGCCGAAGTCAAAGTACATATATAGACAAGGTGTTGAATCGGTTCAACATGCAAGATTCCGAAAAGGGATTCTTGCTCATGTCACAAGGAATCACCCTTTCAAAGAATGATTGTCCTTCCAATGAGATTGAGAAGGAACGCATGAGTAGGGTTCCCTATGCCTCGGCCATAGGATCCATCATGTAAGAAATGTTGTGTACTAGAACAGATCTGTCATCCGCGTTGAGTATGACAAGCAGATACCAGTTTAATCCGGGTGTGAGTCAATGAATTGTTGTCAAGAAAATCCTCAAGTACTTAAGAAGAACTAAGGATGTGTTCTTGATATTTTGAGGTGAAGAGGAGTTACGTGTAAGGGCTTACACGGATGCAAGCTTCCAAATCGACAAAGATGATTTCAGATCGCAGTCAGGATTCGTGTATTGCCTGAATGGAGGAGCTATGAGGTGGAAAATTTCCAAGCAAAAGATGGTTGCTGATACTTTAGCTGAGGCTGAGTACATTGCTGCGAGTGGCGTAGCAATGGAAGCTGTATGGATTAGGAAGTTCATTAAAGAGCTTGGTGTGGATCCTTGCATTGTGGATCCAATTGCGTTTTATTGTGACAACACTAGGGCAATCGCACAATCAAAGGAACCTAGGTCACACCATAAATCCAAAAAAGTACTCAGGAAGTGCCATCTTATTCGAGATATCTCTGATAGAGGAGATGTGAAGATATGCAAGACTCGTACATATGAGAATCTGTCAGATCCACTTACGAAGCCGCTTATTCAACCCAAGCATGAATGGAACACTAGATCTATTGGCATACGAGATGCACCTGATTGGCTTTAGTAAAAGTGGGAGACTGTTGGACTAGATGCCCTAGAGGTAACCTTATTTGGTATGAACATTATTTAAGGAGATATTTAATATAATGAAGTCCTAGGATTACAAATGTGTTTTTTTTTCCTTAAATATCCCTAATCATTTATGCTAATTGATTGGACGATAAACTATAGACTAGTATGGGGTTGGATTGATATGGAGATATCACGATCCAACACATGGTTATGCATTAGGAGTAATGTCATACGGGATTGACCCACCTAGGAGAATGCAACATAAAATTTATGTAAAGTCACAAGCGCTTCTCGTAGTGACAACGGTATTGTCATCCTTAGACTTGGAGTCAGTAGATCCTATACTTGTGGAGTATTGTGTTTTGACATCGTCAAATGCTACACTGTGACCGAGTAGTATTAAGTCGATTATCAGACACAATCGGAAGAAAGCTTGTAGATGGTAGTGATGTAATTAGAATTTTCACCTCCCACATAAAGGGAGCAAAAATCATTGGCCAGTCGAGGGTTAGTGCTTGAAGAATGGCTGGCCTGACTAAGATAAATTAATATAGGATATTGATGTTATTAGCATGAATAAGACTATTCCCTTGGATTGGATATACGAGTGTGACTCGTATGTCTCGTGTCGAATCCGGATATGGAGACAAAGGGACGAGACAATATAGTCACAAGGTTTTTCATATTAATGTTAATTTATATTAGTTGGGTGGCATGTATGTGTTGCTAGACACCGCCCTATGTTAGTAATCGTTACTACGAACTAAGTAGAATCATATGGGGTGACACGCCATATGGAGTAAACTAGACATGGGAATTAATTAATAGGGTTAATTACATTTCACCCCCTTGTGGTTAGAGGTTTGTGCGAAGACCCCTTGTGGTCTTAAATGATGCAAAATGCCTCCTTGTTGTTTATTTTTTGTGCACGGAGGGGGTTATTTTCCCTTAACTAGTTCAAAAAGACATACATACCCTTTCATATATATCTCAACTCCATTTTCTCTTCTCACATTCTCTGTCTAACTCCTTTTGTTCTCTTTATTCTCCTTCAACTTCTTCTCCTTTAAGCTTCTTCTCCAGATCTGGAGGTTGTGGAAACGGCGGGTGGCGGAAGACGCAACGGAGGGTGGTGATGCTTCCTTTCCTTCTCCTTCTTACTTATCCCAGATCTATTTCCTTAATTTTTTTTCCTGCTTTCTCCTTGTTCTTCCATGTTCTTCTCCTTATTTATCCTCCAAATTTCTGGAGGCTACGGTGGCAAGCGGCAGTGGGTGACAGAACGCGGCGGCAGGTGGGTAGGAAGCGGCGGCAAGAAACATAGGTTCTTTCTCATTCTTTCATTAATCCAGATTTGATTTTTTTCCATTTTTCGCTCTCCTCCTTCTTCCATTCCTCTCCTGTCAGGGTCAAAGAATCTCAAGATTTTCTTAAGGGATTTCATCGTCGTTATAGAAAACCCACAAAGAGAACACAACTATCTGGAGAAGAAGAAATACATCGCTGGAACGCGAGATAGAAATTGTAATAATGAACACATGAACCTGTTTGATGTTCAATTCGATTATATTTTCAATTTAAGTTTTTGGGTCTCTTGGAGACTTCGAGTTCTTCTCTATGTGCTAATCAAGGATAGCTAGAAAGAAAATACATTTTTTTTGGAATGGATACATTAGCTTTGATTATGCAGTCAGAGGGTTTGATTTTGTATCTCTATTTGATTTTTTTTTTCAATTTATACTGATAGAGGTGGTAGGGATATTCACCCTCATCTTCAATCGTCTTCATCTTCTTCCATCATCAACTCATCATCTTCTTGATCTCCTTCCAACCTCAATTTCTCATCTTTTCCATCTATAAAAAAAGGGGTAATGTAACAAAAGTGGTAAAATGAAATTAATCGTTTCCTAACTATTTTTGACATTACTTTCAAGATTTAGGGTATAGTAGACATGTCGAGTGTGTTTCCTTAACGGATTCCGGTAGTTTTAATGGAACTGCACATAAACTAAATAACAGGGGGGGGGGGGGGGGCGTTTTTCATCATTTGAGACTACAAGGGGGTCTTTTGCACAAAGCCCCAAACATAGGGGGTAAAATAGAATTAACCCTAATTAATAGGATTAATTAAATAGAATGATCAATACGCAAGCACATGCAACTTAATAGGACTAATTTTCAAGGAGAACTAATCCATGTAAGGACATGATTAGTAGATGGGCCTTTATGTAGTTAACAAGGAGTTGTTGGACTATATAAAGGACACTCCAAGCTTATTTTCTCACTAATGCTCATAACACACATTGAGAGAGAGAGAGAGAACAAAGCAAGGGGAGAGAGCAAGACAAGTCAAGGCCGAAGCCAAGACGAGTCTGCTCCCCTCCTACCGTCGGCTACAAGAGGCCTAGCCTCTTTGTTCTCCGTTGTGTTATTCTTCTTCCTCCTTCTCCCACCGTTTGCTAGCACAAGACATGGAGAAATCTAGATCTTGATCCTAGGCGTGGACTAGTCGTAGAGACGCAAACACCATTTTGCGTATGAAGTCATACAAGGAGACAAACAAGGTAATTGTTACTATATCCTTCACTATCATTATGTTGTTTCTTCCTGTGATCCTTGGAGGGTCTTGTGCGTATCTTAATTATTAATTTTTCGCTGCGTAATTCATTACAAAACCCTATAGGGTATACCTACGAAGTACAAATTCCATGAACATCGAGAGGAAGGAGTATTTGGAAAAGGCTAAGTATATGTTTCTATTTGATGATACACCAGCTGGACTTAAGAAATTGACACATTGTGTGTTGAATTGTGAAGAAAAATTCTCGTTTCTATCATCATGAGATGTGTTGTGCGTAGAGAACATTCAAGGGAGTTAGTGAATGATAAGTTGTTGATTCTAGTTTTTTTGATCTGTCAAGGCTTTGACATAGATCTTTCTAGTGTGATCATGGAGCATATGGTATATTGTGGGACTAGGACAAGGAATCACTCACTTCCCCATGAAATTTGTTGCCTTTATTATTTGAGCATTTTGGGATTTCTGTGAAGATTGAGGAGATGATTACTGGTGGGTTTGGTTTTGTTGATGAAATTTCCCTCCCAAGGATTGGAGTTGTTCAGACTGAAAAATGCAGTTGGATGTTTACTCATAATTTCCTGCTGCTGAGTTGAAAGAGAAGTGTTTCATAAACCCTAAGGCTGCAACCACACCAAAGGCTTCAACAAACTTGGATTTTCCCCAGATTATTGAAATAGTTGAAGGTTGGAAGATGGTATTGAAGAATTAAGGCAAGGTCTATTTGATTTGTCTAATGAGGTTGGGAAGTTCAAAGGCTTGATGGAAAGAGAGTTTGATGTGATCATAAAGGGTTGGACTTGGAGAAGATACCATCTTCTGATAGTAGAGAAGACATCATTGATTCTGATGGGATAATTGGGGAATTTCTGAAGAAACTGAAGAAGAAGAAAATTCTAGTGGTTTTGATTTCAAAGGATCTAATATAACAAACTGATGATGAAGCTGGTGGTGATGAAGTTGCTGAGGGAATGGCTGAAAAACTACTGAGAAGATTGGTGAGAAAGTTGATGAGGTAATAGCTGAAGTGGTGGATGATGTTGAAGCTGAACTTGCAGAGGAATAAACTGGGGATGAAGGAGAATTAGATGTGGAAGGATAAGTAGAAGAGGAACCAGAGGAAGCTGAAGCTGACATAGGTAAAGGCAAAGGAAAAAGCAAGATCAAAGGAGGAAAGAAGACAACCAAGAAGGATGCTGCATAATGAGCCCCAAAGCCTTGACCCCTTCTTTCTCTTCTTTCTGCCTATTTATTTCTTTTTCTCTCTTTAAGCCTTGAAGTTAGTTTATCTGTTTTAAGTTTTTTTAAAAACTCTAGTATAATCCTAAATTTCTTGTACTCATTTTATGAAAGGCAAAAAGGGTGAGAAGATTATGTGTTTATCTGTTTCAAATTTTTAGATTTTCTGGATCTATTCTAACATTTTTAAATATTTTGGATGTTGTAGGATTATTCCTGGTTTTTATTTACAATATTTAGTTTTGTTTATCTGTGGTATGTGATATGTGCTAAGTGATTTGTAATATGTTTTATTTTTATCCTGTTAATCAGATAATGGCTTGATTTGGGATATCTTGGAAGCAACAATATTTGTTTTGTCTTTCATCAAGGAAGAGATTGATAGTCCAATTCCATCGAATTGAATATGTGTACAAACTCAGGGGGAGTTTTCACTTTGATGATGAAAGCCACAAGTTCTGAATCAATAAGTCTCAAAGCTCCAAACCTTCAGTAATTTCTTGTAAAACTCAATATATGTGCTTAACAGTTTATGTGTTTTAGAGTTAATAAGTCTCAAAGCTCCAATCCTTTCGTAATTGCTTGTAAAACTCAATATTTGTGCTTAACAGTTTATGTGTTGCATTGGATTAAGTGATGATCTTATCATCCTATATTGTTCTCTGCAAATATTATTGAGCTTAGATTTTGATTAAATAGTTGTACAGATTGATTGAATATAGGATTCAGCTTGTAGGACAAAACATTGAACTGGCAATCAAAGCTCCAAAGCTTTGGATATTTCCTTATGCTTTTAGCTTTTTATAATGGTTAATATTTTCTGTATGCAGGGGAATTTATCTGAGGTAATGACTTGATTTTGAGGTATTTTAACTCTTAATCTTATTATTTATCATATATTAGATATGTATCCATATGGTTACATTTATTGTTTTTATCTGTGAAAATAGCTAAATATATTTGGATAAACTGATCTGTCAAACCTATCAGATTTTATGTGCTATTGTTTCTGGATTGTGTTTGATATTTTTTGCTGAGTTTATGCAGGGTTATTTTTTCGTTCAAATGTGCATAACAAACTCTATTGGCTATTCAAACATAACTGTTGAAAGAAGCAACTCAGGGTTGAGGATCTGTAGGAAATCAGTTCCTAAAATCTCTCGATCAGTTGCAGAAGTTGTTATAAGTTGGCAATTTGATTTTAAAAAGGAGACACAACAAGAGAGGCCAATTAACTGTGAATTTAAGAGTCTTTTTCATTCATGGAAGATTATTACACAAAAATCTTCAATCATTCAAGGATTCAACACTGCAGGAGAAGGAGATCAATCATCCAGAATCTGAAGAACACTTCCAAGCTCTATTGCTTATCTAGTACTGTGTTCTTCAACTATACTTAATATGTGTTATTGATTCTGAATTTCTTAACATCACAACTTTAGAAGTTAGTTGTTCAAGTAAACAACAAGAGGTTGTTATTGTTTCATCAGGTTGTAGTTGTGACTAGACAGGTTTGGAACCACAAGCTGAATAAGTGTAAGGTAGATCACTTAGGCTTAAGATCTTGGGCTAAATCAGGGTGATTAATAAGAAGTCTGTTCAAATCCTGGAGGGATCAAGTCCCTCAGGCAGAGAGTACGTCCAAAGGTGAGTGAACTCGGTAAAAATCCTTGTGTTTTTTACTTTATTGCATTGTTCTTTCAGTCTGCAAACTAGAAAAATACTCAACAAGTTGCTCCACGGCTTTGGAGAATTTTCTATCTCAAAGATTTGAATCTTCAAACAGTTCTAAACTGGTTCAACTCTATTCAAATATTTCCAAAGCTTTGAGATATCATTATTTCTTTATATTAGAGTTTTAAAAGTACAATATTAGCAAAAGTTTACATACTCTACTCAACCCCCTCTAGAGTATTAGATTATGTTTTATACTTGCATTACACACTTTCAGATTCCATGAATACCAATAAAGTAAGGACTTTAGTGGAACCACCTGATGGGGCTCGACCTATAGGGTGCAAGTGGGTTTTCAAGAAGAAAACCGACATGGATGGCAATGTGATTGCCTTTAAGGAGAGATTTTTGGCAAAAGGCTTCATACATACTCTTGGTATTAACTATGAAAAAATATTTTCCCCAGTTGTGATGCTTAAATCCATTCGCAACTTTCTTGTTGTTGCAGCATATCACGATTATGAGAATTGGCAGATGGATGCCAAAATAGTGTTTCTTCATTGAAACCTCCTTGAGAATGTGTACATGACACAACCAGTGGGTTTTGAGGATCTAGAGCATGCCAATAAGTCGTGTAAGTTGCAACGTTCCATTTATGTTTTGAAGCAAGCTTATCGGAGTTGGAATCTTCAGATTGATAATGCAGTCAAAGAGTTTGGCTTCATCAAGAACGAATATGAACCTTGTGTCTACAAGAAGGTTAGTCAGAGCTCTGTTATATTTCTAGTCTTTTATGTCGATGACATACTACTCATTGGAAATGATGTCACTACCTTGCAATCTAACAAAGATTGGCTAGGGAATTGCTTCTTAATGAATGAATAAGGGGATGCAATTTATATATTCGGTGTAACGACCTATAGGGATAGATCAAGGAAGTTGCTTGGCCTAAGTCAAAGTACATTTATTGACAAGGTATTGAAGTATTTCAATATGCAAGAATAAAAGAATGAATTCTTACCCATGTCACATGGAGTTACCCTTACGATGGATGATTGTCCTTGCAATTAGATTGAGAAGGACTATAATTCTTTCGATTGAGAATTTCACCTCCTCTCTCCTCCACTACCTTACTACCCAGGAGCAAACTGTCTTCTCTATGTGATTCTTTCGATCGAGAATTTCACCCCCAAACACATGATATAGTTGCTGGAAAGGTATGAGTAAGATCCCATATGCTTTTAGTATGAAAAGCAGATACTAGTCCCATTAGGGTGGGAGTCACTAGATTGTTGTCCACAATATCCTTTAAGTACTTGAGAAAAACTAAGGATGGATTCTTGATATATGGAGGGGAGGAAGAACTCAGTGTAAAGGGTTACACTGATGCAAGCTTCTGAACCTATAAGGATGATTTGCATCGCAGTCGGGTTATGTGTTTTGCCTAAATGGAGGAGCTGTGAGCTGGAAGAGTTGTAAGCAAGATACAGTTGCTGATTCTACAACAGAAGCTGAGTACATTGCTGCATCGAGTGCATCAAAGGCAGCTGTTTGGATCAATAAGTTCAACAATGAACTGGGTGTGGTTCCTAGCATAGTGGATTCTGTTGCGGTGTATTGTGACAACAATGGGGCGATCACAGAAGGTAAGGAACCCATGTAACACCAGAAGTCCAAAAATATACTCAAGAGCTTCCATCTCATTCGAGAGATCGTCGATAGAGGAGATGTGAAGATATGCAAGATACCAACATATGATAATCTTTCAGATCCACTCACTAAACCCCTTACGCAGCGTAAGAATGAGGGCTACATTACATCGATAGGCATACGAGATACCCCAGATTGGCTCTAGTGCAAGTGGGAGACTGTTGGTGTATTCCATAGAGGCAATCTATTTTAGTGTGAACGTTTTTTTGGCTAGACTATTCCTTTTATTGGATATGGAGATATTAATATATTGAATTCCTTCGATTGCAATTGTTGTTATCTTAAATTATCCCTAGTCAAGTATAATGGTTATTAAGGGATTACTATGCATCGAGACTAGTATGTAGGTTGATTTATATGGAGATATCAAGTCTAACACATGGGTATGTGTTAGGAATAATAGCCCACTAGATTGACCCACCGCGAGAATGCTACATGGAACTTATGTGAATGACACAAGTGCTTCTCGTAGTGACAATGGTGTTGTGGTCCTTTGACTTGAAGTCAATACATACTCGAGTTGTGAATTATTATGTTTTGATATCGTCAAACGGTTTACCATAATTGGGTAACTATAAAGGAGATAAGCGGACAAGATATGAAGCAAGCTGATAGATGGTGGTGATTTAGAGAAGATTTCTCCCACCCACACAACGGGAGTATGTATCCATGGCCACTCGATGAGTAGAACTTAACAAAATGCGTGGCCAGAGTTAAGTAAATCAATATACTATATTCATGTTATCTGTTTAGATTAGTCTACTCCCAGGATCGAGAAACCATCGATTGGGTATACGAGTATGACATATGTGTCTGGTGTCCAATCCGAATATTGAGACAAAGGGATAATACAGCACGGTAACATTGGTCATAGAGGTTTGTCATATCACAGATTATTCCGATTTCTTTGGTTGCATTAATGTGTTGCTAGACAACGCTCAACGTTTGTAATTGTTACTTCCAACATAATAGGAACCTGCAGGGTCACAAACCAAATGATTAGACTGGATGTAGATTTTAATTAGTTGGACTAATTAACAAGTAAAGAATAAGGGATTAAAGTGCAACAACGTGCATATTTAGTTTCTCAAAATAGCAAATGGGACCGAAATAAAAGTTGATCCAAACTGTTGGATCTAATTAGTAGTGGGGGAGTTTTTTAATTGATAAAGAGTTATTATTTAAAAATAAAAGTCCATCCCTAATTTGTCATTATATGAAAAATTAGGGGAATCAGGAAATAGAGGGAGAGGGAGAGAGGCGTGCCCCCTACCGGACGACAAGAAGGCTCGACCCTCTTTTCCTCCTCCATTGTTTCACAAGCTTGATTGAATCAAGCTCCTGACTACTCCTCCTCCTCAAACACTTCTAGCACAAATAGTAGAGAAGGTTATAGTTGTTGATCAAATGGTGTGGATACCAGCAAAGGCGTGGGCACTACTTATGCACAGTGATCAGTCATATTAACAAGGTAACTCTTCTCCTTTATCATGTTATGATGCTTCACTTGTGATCCATGGAGAGGTTTGGGCAGAAAAATATTGTAATTCTGCTGCGTAACCTGCAGCAAAACCCTACACTAAGGTACAACAAAATATGGTTTGAAAAGTAACTAGTTACCAATACAATCGTATGAGTCACAAATTTGTGAAATCGATGGAGGTTGGTACCCAAGAAAAAATATCCGCCTGAGAAAATTGAAAATGTACACTCGTGAGTAGTTTAGGTGCATATTAATTATTATTGGTAATCGTCTATTTTTATATTTTTGTTTTTGCAATGAGTTTAGTTTTTCAGGTACAAAGATGCTCCAATGAGGAGGTGATCTACTCAAATTTGAGTACCGCGACACTGTTTTTCCTTCTCTATGGTTTTTTGTCCCAAAGAGTTTTTCCTAACATGGTTTTAATGAGGCTACAAAGACTATTCGGATGCGTTCCAGAAGAATATCATCTCCAACACTTTGCAAATTAGAATTCACCAACTTACTCTTTTTCCTTAGTCATTGATTTTCTCCCACTGGGTTTTTCATGCAAAGGGTTTAATGAGGCATCATAAGTGGTGAATATTCAAGGGGGAGTGTTACAAAATATTGGGTAAGCTTATTGTTGAATATCCACGATATGTAGTAAGCCCATTTTTACATTATTGGTGGCCCGTTAGCCCACCCTAATGCCTATATATGGAGGTTTAGGGTTGGACAGTAATACACATCTCATCACTATTCTCCCTCTTTGATGTTATAAATATTCAAGAAATAAACAAATTCATACATGAAACGTAAATACAATTCAAAAATACTTATCGAATTTTTCGAGGCACGGAACCGAATTTGTTGTGCTTAAGAATGATTTTGTCCCCACTGGGACTCTCTCCTTGTGCGGTGTTGAGGCGTCCGTCCTCCAGGATACAACGACTTGCTTCAGTTGGTGTGCACTCACCAAGACCGAAGCATGAACTCCTTGATAGCTTTTACTTAAGAGCAGTGAAAAGATGCAGAGAACAACAAAGAGGTGTGTATCATTCGGTGAAGGAAATGGGTTTATAATGTGATAGGAAGAGACTAATTTGGGAAAAGATTATTCTAAAATTAATAGAGAAATTAAGAGAGAATTAATCCTCCTCCAAAATATCGTCATAACGGAAAAATTCCTTTTGTCGAGATATGGTAGGAAATTAAGTATGAAATCAAAACAAAGGTTGATTGATTTCTTCCTAAAAGGGAAGTTTCACACTAACTTTATCACTTCTTGCTCGTGTTTCAAGTGAACAATATTGAAAAGATGTAATGTGGGAGAAAAATATCACTGATGTTTTTGAAGCATTTCAAACAAACCCCCACATTATTCAAAAACATAGAAAGAGAAGAAAGAGGTTGCTCTTGAATCGATTCTAGAGATGCAGTGATGTCGATGTCTTGGGAATTGAATCGACACCTAGTAATAACAAGGATTGTTCCACTTGATGTGAAGATGCATAGAGTCTTGAACCTTCGCCCTTGAGTATATCAGGTGTCCTGCTCACACACCTCCGGATGTGCTATGAAGAGTTCTGCATTTGGCGCCTTTAGGCCATGCGCCTTACCTGGATATTCATGAGTGCTCTAGAGAGTTAGCCCCAACTCTCATAGGGGTTGGCCCCACCCCCACACTCACATAGGTGAACCCATCAAGTGTGGCTACAACACACAAACCATAGGGCTATGAGTTCATTAAGAGCATAGTGCTCATCCTTATTTATTTTGCAACAGACACTTATTTACACCATAGGGAGACATAAAGAATATTGTTTTTTTAGAGTTTCTACATGACTTGTTGTTACCCATTGAACCTGTTTCCTGGGATATCATTCATGCAGGTTGGGTTGCCATCATAGGAATCTCACTCTATGGGCTCAAGTCCCACCCCCCTCGATGCATCAACCATTATCTTCCTTGTCACGCCCTTCATCAGATGATCTGTCATGTTTTTCTCTGACCTCACGAAGACTAGGACAATCACACCATTGCTCATAAGTTGCGTAAAATGTTGTGGAGCGAATATGTCTCTTCATTCCATTGTACGTCTTGTTCTTTGCTCGAGCTATGGTTCCCTGGGAATCACGATGCAAGGAGATGGATTGAACCGGCCTTTCCCACAATGGAATGTCCGCCAATAGGTTCCTTAGACACTCGACCCTTATTACCTGCCAATTCAAAATTTTGATTCCAAATTGGGGCAGCTTTACAATATTGTTAAGAGGATTTCCACGATATTGCACCCCGACCAAGGGTAAACTCATAACGACTAGTATAGTTTGTTTCATCATTGTCTGAAACCCAGTGAGCACTACAATAACCTTCCAGTAAATCTAGATAATCACTATAATGGAGACCATGGTTCATTTTCGCCTTTAGGTATCTCATTAATCTTTTGAAAGCGATTCAATGTTCTCTACTTGGATTATGTGTGTACCTGCTCAATCTGTTCACAGCATATGCAATATCTGGACGAGTACAATTCATCAAATACATGACACTTCCAGTAATTTTAGCATATTCAGATTGAGACACACTAGTTCCTCTATTTTTCTTTAGATGCATGCTCGGATCATAAGGAGTTTCAACCGGATCAACATCATAAAATTAAATTTCCTGAGTAATTTTTCAACATAGTATGACTGAGATAGCACAAAATTATTTAAATTATGAATCACCTTAACTCCAAGAATTAAATCTACCTCTCCAAGATCTTTCATATCAAAGGTAGAGCACAGGAACCCTTTGGTTTCATTCACAATGTCTAAGTCAGTTCCCATGATTAACATATCATCAACATATAAGCATATAATCACACAACATGAACCAGCAAATTTAGAATAAAGACATCTATCAGATTCATTCACAATGAATTTATTGGAAATTAGAGTTTTATTAAACTTCTCATGCCACTGTTTAGGAGCTTGCTTCAGGCCATATAAAGATTCAACATGTCTACACACTTTATTTTCCTGACCTTTGACTTTAAATCCCTAAGGTTGGTTCATGTATATTTCCTCCTCCAAATCTCAATTCAAGAAAGCAGTTTCGACATCCATCTGATGAACTACAAGATTATGGCAATAGCAAAGATCAATCGGATGGTGGAGATCTTGGTCACGGGAGAGTAGGTTTCAAAGTAGTTAACTCCTTCTTTTTTGTGTATCCCTTTGCAACTAGTCTGCACTTGAACATGTCAATGGTCCCATCGTCCTTAAGCTTCTTTTTAAACACCCATTTACATCCTATCGGTTTCGTCCCTTTAGGAAGGTCAAATAGTTCCCAAGTGTGATTAGACACAATGGATTCTAATTCACAATTCAATGCATCTTTCCTAAAGTTTTCATCTACGGGTTTCATTGCCTCGCCGTAGGTTTTAGGATCATTTTCAATGATGAAGGAAGTGACAAAGTCTGGTCCGAAGCTAGTCTCTACTCTTGCTCTCTTGTTGCGTCTTGGTTCAACATAATTTTCAGGGTCTATACTATAGTTTACCAAGGAAGCACCGCGAGAGGCAATGTGGGCCCTCTCTTTTAAAGGAAATGTGTCTTCAAAGTATTTTGCGTTATTAATAGCCTTATTAAAACAAGTTTAATACTAGCCTTATTAAGAAGATTATAAATAAATTTTCTACGCCTGTTAGGAACGTGTAGCGCATCAGTTACGGGAAAGGGTTTTACCAGATTTGAGCTTCAGTAGAATTTTACCCTAACCAGCCACGTTCGCAGTGCGTGAGTTACCCATGTAGACGATCTATCTGTTAATAGATTCATAGGTAGAGAACATGTCCTTGTTTGCGCAGATGTGTCGATTTTCTCCTGTATCAATGACCCACTTCATAGGGCTGCTCACCAGATTGACCTCTGAAACCACCGCTGCAATGATCTCAGTATCTGCCTCTACCAAGTTTGCCCATGATTTTTTACCTTGCTGTGTGTTTCCGTCCTTGCTGTATTTGCATTCTGATGCGTAGTGACCAGTTTTCCTACACACATAGCAGTTTCCCTTCTTCTTTTTGGCTATTCCATCTGGTTTCTTGAACTTTCAGCCACCGCCACTATTGTGTTGATTCTTTTGGGATTTGTTGTTATGATTCTTGGAATGATGGTGATGACCACGTCAACCATAATGTCTATCGTGTTTCTCTCCTTGTTTGATTTCTACTATGTTTTCCCTTGAGGAAAAGTTCTTATCCATTTCTGCTTTCTGCTTTTTCTTGATTTGCTTCTTCGATGCGGAGGTGAATGATCACATCATTCATGTTCATATCTCTTGTCTCATGCATTAGCCGGCCTCTAAAGTTCCTCCATGAAGGTAGGAGCTTGTGAATCAGAGATGCTGCTAGGAATGAGTCATCCATCTTCATACCTTCTTATTTGACATCGTGGATGGTTTTCAATGATTTATAATTTCATGTTTTATCATGTTAATGAACTCTTATTAACTTTCTAATATGTGTAATCTAAGTATTTATCCCCAATTCTAGACTTATGCTTGTTTCTTTTAGTTTGTGTGGAGTTCCCTTATTTTGTAGAAAATATTGCTCTTTGGAACTCAAGGAAATATTTCACAAAACTCAAGAGGCAATTTTAAAGAGATTTGAAGAGGCCAAGAGACATCAAGAAGGTACTCGGAGCACTTGATTAGAAGATTATTGAAGATTTGAAGGTCCAAGTGAGAAGAAAAATGGAAGTTAGAGGCCAAGATTGAAGACAAAGCAAGTTAGAAGCCCAAAGTTACATAAAAGGGGCCTATTTGAAGATAATTTTGACAGAATGAGGAGCTAAATGGAGTTTTCTAACGGATTGGGGATGCAAGTGCCATTTTCCAAACATTTCAAGAAGAGCTGGGGGCCTTTTAAAGCCCAGCAAACAAGGGGGAGCCGGGTGCAAATAGGGCGAAACAACTAATCTTCTCGCGTGTTTCTCTCTCCCTGTCGCCACACCACAGAATAAACCAACTTCCTCAATGAAAGCTTCGACTGAAGCTTCCTACAACCCTCAAACTCGACCCAAATCTCTACCAAATCGGATGAAGTTTGTCCCAAATTGCTCCCCAATCAATTCCCATACATAGCCCAACTCTAAATCCGGCCCACGAAGTCACGAAGAGAAAAGCCCCAATTCACCTAGGGTTCTTGAAGATTCTTTAAATTAACGACTGAGAAAAGATTGGTTGAATTCGAGATTTGAGATGTGTTCTTGGAGGCCAGGAAACCCCTTCCCCACTGCCTATATAAGGTGAAGATGAAGATGAAGAAAGGACCTCTCCACCCAAGAAAAAGCTCAACCGAAACTCTGTCCTTTCTCTCTTTCTCTCGGCCTTGGCCAATTTTGGGTTGCTCTTGGTGTTTCTGAGCTCGTTTACAGAGCCAAGAACAACTATAGAGGAGGGCAGTTTTGGATTTTGCTTGTTATCATCTCTTGTTCTTCATTGTTCTTCATTTTTGGCTTGCATGAGTGTGTGGCAACACGATAGTACTCATAGAATGCATCGCACTTTACTTGAAGAGGGTGGAAACCCCTTTGGTGAAAATACTTATACTAGTGGTAATAGTAGTATAGCCCAATCCAACGATTCTAGCTCTCTTAATAGCTTTGAAATCATGGATGGAGATGGTGGGCATGTTCGCAATAACGAGATGATGTCATTTCGTACACTTAGAGATTTGACGCATCCTTCTAGACAAAGTTCACCTTATGGCTTTGTGTTTCCGTTAAATGAAGGAACTTTGATGTTAAACTGGGCACAATTCAACTTATTCCCAAGTTTCATGGCCTAGAGTCCGAGAGTGCTTAATCTCATCTTAAGGATTTCAATGATATTTCCTCAACGGTTAATTACAATGGTGTCTCAAATAACAATATAAAGCATAGGTTGTTTCATGGCTTCACTCCTTGAGACGTAGGACCATAGGCAAATGGGAAGAATTAGAGCAGGAGTTTCTTAAGAAATATTTCCCTACTTACAAGACAAATGCCATAAAACGGCAAACTATGACTTTTTGTGCTAAGGACGGAGAGCCACCTCCCGAAGCTTGGGAGCGCTTCAAGGATATCCTCATTTCTTTCCCTCACCACAGATTTGAGACATGGAGGTTAATTAGCTCATTTTATGATGGTTTTCCATGCGACCATAAGCACATAATTGAATCCATGAGTGGGGGAGATTTTTTGACAAAAGTTGAAGATGAGGGTTGGGATTGTTTAGATGAAATTTGTGAGAAAGTCCAATCTTGGGACATTAATGAGCCTTCTAAGGATGCCTAAAGGTACCATCTATAAACTTAAGGCTAAGATTGAGGCATTGTGCTCATTTTGTAGTGATAACTCTCATGAGTTTAGTTGATGTCCCGACTTTCAAAGAGCCCAAGAGCTCATGGCGAGCAAGTGAATATGTTAAGTTCTAACAATTATAGGAAGTCCTATATAACTCACCCTACTCGGAGACATATAACTCAAATTGGAGGAATCAACCTAATTTCTCATGGAGACAAGGCCAAGATACCCAAGTGAACCCCTCAAGCTCTACTTTTGTTCCTCCCAACAAAAGGAGTCTAGAAGAGACCTTTGAGCAATTTATGGCTACCGAAAACCAAACCAACCAAGATTTGAGGAAGTCCAGTCACGAGTTACAAAAATCTACTCTAGAGTTGAAAAACTCTAACCAAGATTTGAAAAATGCTTTAGCTAGGTTAGAGTCTACCATAAATGCTCACGAGAAGGGAAAATTCCCATCTCAACCTCAACAAAACCCTAGAGGCCATAGTGATAGCACCTTTTAGGATCTATCTATTACCTCCATTTTATCACATTATCATGAGAGATTTGAGTTTAAGGTTGGAGAATAAAGGTCGTTTTATCACTTGTTGCTTTCCATGTGCTATATTGTTAGTCCGGGCATTTTCTATGCAAATTTCATTGTTATTTGTCAAATATTATCACTTGGTATGTTAGTTCATGTTGTTTCGTCAGGAACGGATGCTAGTCAGTTGATAGGAAGCATGGAACGAACTTCGGTAACAACGGGAGCTCAAGTGGAGTCAAGAGGAGCCGAATTGGAGGAGCTTGGATGACCAGTCTGCACTATTTTTATCCTAGATGGAGTTCTACAAATAATTTCGGAGTGATACCGGTGTCAAATGAAATTAGACTCAGATAGCTTTCCATCTATAGGTCACGGAGCTAAATCCGAGTTCGGACGAAAAAGATATGGCCTATTGAAGTTAGGAGCAGATTTCAGGAGGCTATTGTGCAATTACTGAAGACTTCTGCGGGCTATGAATGAAGGACGACCTAGGGACGAAAATAATCATCATTCATGCCTATTTAGAGCCATGAACAAGGAGGAGAGCAAGGAGACTCAATTGGGAGCAACCTCAAGCAAGGGGAAGAGCCTGTATCGCGCCAATCTTCACGATTTTAGCGTTTGATCTCTTCTTCCGTCTTTTAATCACTTGTATGGAGAAACATTTTTGTGTTGCTACGATTTGTAGTAGCTAGAAATTTTGCTAGGCTACTCTAGAGAGCCTAGGGTTTAAGTAGACAATATGTTTTCTGGATTTTAGACTTGTCTCATGCTTTTGGATTTTGATCTATAGGATGAAGTTTGATTTCGTGAAGTTGTTAATGAGTGTAATCTATTGACACGACTATGTTTGGAATTTATATTCATGAACTTAGGGTTTATTCTTAGATTGTAATATTTCTTAAAGTTAATTTAAGTTCTAGTAATTGTACATATGCTATGCTTAGTCCTTGGCAAGAATGGAGTAATTAACCGGACTTGTTAATTAGCTGGCGAGTGCGTGAAAGCCACTTTGACCTAGTTGTGATGAGATATGAACAACAATCCTGTATCACTGAGACTGAGAAGAGAAGTTTGTAGGATTTTCCTTACTTAAAAGATTCGTTAGGAGATAGTGAGGTGTTCATGTGGTGGTGGTCTGAGAGGACATCATTCCGTGCATTGTCATTAGCCTACTAGATCGGACAGGTAGATGTAGGTTGACCGACAGGACAACCGTGACATAGAACAACATGAGACCGAGAGGAGATTGTCATTCCTATTACCCGGCTTAACTATAACAGGATTAACGTGTTACATAGCTAATCCGGAAATCGTCTACAGCCCTAGGTGATCTAGAGATTGCCTAGTTTATCCATATTTGATTAATAAATTAAAAAACCCAAAAATATTAGTTTAGTTGTTATTTTATTTCAGTCACCTGTTTGAGGGTGACAAATGTTTAAATCACAATTTCGTCCACCTTGTAATGTATTCTATGCTAACAACTAATTAAATAATCTCAAGCTTGTCCTCGTGGGATCAATAACTCGTGGTTGAAATACCACCCCTATATTACTTGACCGTGCACATGCGCATACAGGTAAGAATTCATGTCAAGTTTTTGGCGCCGTTGCCGGGGAGCACATCAAGGGTAGTCTTGATTCAACTTGCTTGAGTTTTCGGAAAATTAGGTCGACCGATTCGGTCCTTCTTGACCAATTTTCGTGAAACCGATCCCGTAAGAACGATACTACGGGATCATAGGTACCATATTCTCTCTCGCTTTAAATAATCGCTCTAGACGATATGATTCATTTTACGCAAAGTGCCATGCAACACTTGTCTTTTTAAATCCTTACACTTTGAGATCATCTCATTGGGGGGACACTCCAAATTCATTGAGTACAATGATTATCTCAAGTGGGGGGGGGGGGTTCACATATCTTTTCTTTCGTTAACTTGCATAGCCTTGTTACATGTAGATTAGTGAGTCAGTTTGCACGTATGTGTCAGAGTTAGAATTGAATGTGCACGTTTAATTACGGCATTGTATATTTTGTTTGCACTTTTAATTATTGAGTCCACCTACCCATATGTGTTGTTAATATAGTTGGCCCAAGCATATAGAGTTAGGAAAATAGAATGAGGAAAAAAAAAAACAAAACAAAACAAAACAAAACAAAAAAAAAAAAACAAGAAAAATCCTAAAAATTGAAGATTTTTGGGAAAGGGCAATTGAAGAGAGTAAGCGTGGTGAGGGCTCAATGATAGAAATTCCTTAGGAGTATGAAAATCTAAGGTGAGGTAGATGCGAGAATCTGGAGTAGGAAGGCTATATGGCTAATGCACTCAAGAATTGTTACTAGCTGTCTCTCGAACTAGTTATCCTACTACCGCTACACCACCGTCACTTAAGTAGTTGTCAACCCTCCTCGTAGTGGCAACGGAACAGCTGTGCGAGTGATTTATATGGGGACCTCAAGTCCCGTCTCCATCTCCTAGGTCCACTAGTTACCCCAATTTGATCCATTTACCCCTTTTATTCACAACCTCTAGCCTAGGAAGCTATTCCTTGTGACTTTCATCACTAGTAAGAATGGTCCCTTCCTATGCGTCATGATAGAGGGAGTTGAGTTAGGGAGGTTCGTTGAGGGTGAGTTAGAAACGGCATCACTCTTCGGTGTGGCGGTGAGTCGTATCCTTAAACCACGATCACAGGTGGAGTGTCATAGTGCGTGACATCCTCTCCGCACGATATGGGGTGGGGGTTGGTTGATCTTATAGGAGGACGTGCTTGTGCTGCATTTATATTTTTCATCTTAGGTCTAAGAGGAGGATCAGTTGGAAAAGCAAATATATACATTGTTTACCGGGTTTATGTGATATGCTTTACATTGAGTGTGGGGGTGTCGACATTTATCGTGATTACACATTTGATTTGACACATTCCACCCCCACTTATATATTTGATACTTGGATCTCCTCGGATATTTGTATTACTATTGGCTCCATGAAAGAAAAAAAAAACATAAAGTGAAAGTGAAAGGAATAAAGGAGCAAGCTTGAAATTGAAGACCGGGGAGATTAGCTATTGTTCGACATCGCTTCTTCACATTTGTGGCCGCGAGAACGGTGTTACACCAGGATTGAGGGAATGAGGTCCGAAGTAGCTAGTTCGGTGTGGTTCCTGGGATTTTGGTGAGGGAGTGTTAGAATGGGTTTTTGTGAGTTATATCATGACATCTAGGACCGCGCTTCTAAATATCATATCCTACCCGTCCTAAGCCATCAACAATTGAAACCCGTGTGAAATCTCAGGTTGTTCAAGAATTGAAAGAGCTTGGCTATTTCAAGGCCTTGAAACAACTTTCAAAGCCTTGAATCAGCTTCAGAGGCTTGAAACTAGTGTTGCCTATTTTCAAGGCCTTGAAACTGTTAAACCTGAAAGCATATATTCTGAAGAGTTTTTTCTATTCACTCCCTCATCTAAGTTATTATCTCTCTTGCATATGTTTGATTACCTCTTGTTATATGATGAAAGGCATATTGTTAAAGATGTTTTGAATTGTACTATATCAACTGTTTGACCATGATAATGTAGGAAATATTGTTTCTATGTTTGCAGGATTGTTTCCTAAATTGGATTGCTGCAGATTTGGAAACACTTGAAGACTTTGATCCTGTGATCAATCAGACGTGTTTGACAGCTTCTCATAATTGTTAAATTAAGGTCTACAACAATATCTCTGAATATCATGATCATTCAACCGTTGGAGAAGATCTCAAAATAGTCAAACTCTGTTTCTTACAAAATAGGAAGGTTGTTGCTAGAAATCTGGAGAGATTTGCAGAGCTGGTTAAAGTATTTAAAGAGCTCAAATTCGAATAAAAAACAACACAATTCTCAACGGGCAAATACAGAGAAAGCATTCTGGATTGAAAAGCATAAAAGAAGTTCTTCATCTCTTCCAAACCATAAACAGATGTTCACTGCATTTCACTGCAGTTTTCTACTCTTAAGTGATCTTCTGTATAGAGCTGTATTGGTAGATCATTTATGTATTATTTCTAAATTCATTCTCAACGATTCTTCAAGGTGAACAATAAAGGATTCTTAGTTAATCAGTTATCTAGAACAGGCACTAGACAGGTTAGGGAAAACCACGAGCTGTAACAGAGTAAAGGAACTCTCTGTACTTGATTTCTAGGCAAAGTTTATAAAACCGGACCGGCCATCGAACCGGTGAGGCACTAGTTCATGGTCGGACCGGTCGGACCGGTGGTCGGACCGGTTCAATCGCACGTTTATTTAAAACTATATGTATATATATTATTTTCTATAAAACAAATAGAAGACATAATAAAAACTAGCTAAAAGAAATACTTAATTGTTTTAATTTGAATCTTATTTAGAGTTTAATATTTTATAGTATTATTATTTTTTACTTGTAATGTATATATTGGTCCTGATAAAACCACATAATACATGATACAAGCTGGTTAGACAAGTCCAAAAATTACAATTACAAAGATGAAAGCCTAATTTGGCCAACCCTTGTGAAAGGGCATTTTGGTCTCTGCAAGCATCTTTTACACCACCACATGTAACCCTACACACTAAAGAGCTTCAAAGCATTTGCTTTAAACCATTTCCGCCGCATCAATCAGTGTTTCCATTTCATTTCATTTCCCAGCTACTTCAAAGATCTCCCCACCACACTCCGCTTCAAAGATTTCTTATTTTCGACAAAGAGCCTTGCAATCCATTTCCACTAGAAAAGAGGAGAAGCCTTGATCCATAGTCAGAGATCGCCGTCTTCTTTGCTTGAGTTTCTGCCGTAAAAAGAGCTTGAGAAAGGATCGGAAATACTGCCAATACAAATGCGCCGCCGTCCGATTTCCGGACAATGCCTCTAGCACTTGCAATCTCTCGATCCGCCTGCGTCTATGCTCCCACTCGTGACAACATTTTTTCAATTTTTTTAAAAATCGGCCAGTTTTTTACCGGACCAGTTCACCGGTTGGACGGCAAAACCGGCCGGTTTTTGACCGGTTCTTGCAGATGCGGTCTGAATTGCGAACCGAACCGGTCACCGGCCGGTTCATCGGTCCGACCGGTCGAACCGGCCGGTCCGGTCCGGTTTTTTAAACTATGGTTCAATGGCTTAGCTCTCGATTAATAAGAATTGAGTTGAAAATCCTGTAGGGATCTAATACCTGAGGTAGAGACGCAGGTCCAAGTTGACTGACCTCTATAAATCACTATTAATAGCTAATGTGTATGAAGTCATTAGTTTATTAGGAATTTGTGTGTTCATAGTGAGCATATATTTTCAATATTTCAAGCGATTAGATATCTTAATTTTCACAATTCTAATTTGGCGTCTATATTTTTATAAATGTTGTGTGTGTATATAAACACAATATAAAAACGTAATAACAAAGCCACATAAGTAGAATTTTAAGTATTTTTATAGGTATTTCTTATGGAATTGAGAATCAAAGAAACAATCACTTTGAAGTTTATTTTTGTCTTGTGCATTTTCAGTTCATTTACTTTCAAAGCTTTGCAGCATATAAAAACTGTTTATTTTTTCATGGGTTTGAACTTGTTTTCAAGGCCTTGAAAAAGGCATACTTGTTCTAAAACTCTCTGCTACATTTCAAAGGCTTGGACCTGTGTTCAAGGCCTTGAAATTCATTGTCTGCACCAGTTCTTCTACTTGTTAGCTAGTTTTGCAAAAAGTTGGCATACTCTATTCAACCCCCCCCCCCTTCTAGAGTATCTTTGTTGCTTATACATCTTCATACTCACACTTTCAATTGGTATCAGATCTTGTATCACTGTATAAGATTTAACCATCTGGTGATCATGAGTACTGCAGGTGATGGTGGCTTCTCACAAGGAAGAGCTGCTAAGAGACCTCCTCTTTTCTGTGGAGAAAATTTTGCTCAGTGGAAAGCTCTCAAGAAAAAGTTTATCATTGATCAAGATCTAGATCTTTGGACCATTATTCAAAATGGACCTCATACTTTCTATACAGAGAAAGATGGGATCAGAACTCCTAAAACAGAAGACTCACTCTCCTCTTCTGAATTAGAGCAATTTTCTAAGAACTACACGGCTATTAACATTTTGTATTGTGCTTAGAATACAGATGAATTCAACAGGATCTCTGGATGCACAACTGCTAAAGAAATCTGGGATAAACTTGTGGTTACCTTTTAAGGAACCAATAAAGTCAAGCAGACCAAGATCAACATTTATCTCAGACAGTATGAGCTGTTCAAAATGAATGCATATGAGTCCATCAGAGATATGTTCAAGAGGTTCACTGTTACTGTCAACAACCTTGACTCATAGGGAAAACATTTTTTCCAATGAGGAAAAGGTGAGGAAGATACTCAGAAGTCTTTCAAAGGAAAAAATGAGAACCAAAAACCACAGCTATTGAAGAACATCAGAATCTCTCAACTTTACAACTTGATGACCTACAAGGGAAGCTTCTGTCACATGAAATATCTATGAATGAAGTTGATGGAGAACTCCCAGAAGGTGTCAAAAATCTAGCCCTCAAAGCGAAAGAGAATGAGAGAATTCAAAGCCTTGAAACTGAGGATGGTGATGATGAAGATCCAATTTCCATGATTTCCAAAGCCTTGAAAAGAATTCTCAATATGAAGAAAAACTCTGAAAACAAAGAATTCAATAGAGAAAGGCATAGATAATCCAGCAACAAGGACTACAAAGGTAATTCCTCTTCACAAAACAAGTCAAAAGTTACGAACTGCTTTGAGTGTGGTGATGCAGGACACTTGATAAGAGATTGTCCACACAAAAAGAGCAAGAACTTTCAGAAGAAAGATCATGACCGAAGAAAGAGAGCCATGATAACTTCATGGAGTGATTTAGACAGTTCCAGTGAATTTGAATCTGAAGAAGAACATGCCAATATATGCTTCATGGCCAAGCATGATGATAGTTTTGAAATAAACATTGAGGTAATGGTTAACTGTTACATTTTCAAAGCCAAAAGCATCTTTCAGAATATCTCAGAACAATTCTTTTAAATGAGGAAGATTATCTGAAAAGACATCAGGCTTTTGAAAGAGAAAGTACATGAGCAAGCAAAAGAAAATTTACAACTTGTTTGCCTAAATCAGAATCTTGAAATCTCTCAGAAGAAAACTGACAGTGATTTCAAGGCCTTGAAAACCAGTTTCAAAGCCTTGAAAACACAAGTCAAGGAAGTAGTCACTGAAAACTCCTCTGTGAATGATAGCCTTGTTAATCTAAGACATCATGTTGATGATTTAGAAAGAAAAAATATTACTTTTATTGAACTGAAATCAAGCTTGCTGGTTCATAACAGAAGTTGAACTTGGTTCTTGGAGGAAGTTCACAGTCTGTTCACAAAGCTGGTTTTGGATTCAATCCAAACATTCTAAGAAGAAACAGTACCAGATTTGTGAAAGCTAGAAACAAAACCTCTCCTACTTGTCATTACTTTTGTAAAATTGGTCATGTTAAAATGACTTGTCCTTTTAGAAGAAGGGACCCTCACATAATGAGGAACACTTTTCCTTTTCAACTTAAAGGACAGGTTAAGCAGATTTGGGTTCCTAAAGGGGTTAGACCACCTAAAATGGTTTATCATGAATATGAATCCAAATTCCACAGTTGGTCTAACAGCTGGTTAAGGCAGCGATTGGTGGTTGTAAGTTGTCACCAAGGAACAAAACTGGTTCATGGAAAGTGGTTGCTCAAGACAAATGATTGGAAAGAGATATCTATTCTCAGAATTAAAGGAGCAATCAGAAGGTTCAATAACACTTGGTGAAAAAGGAAAGTGCAATATTCTTGGTATTGGAAAAGTTGGTACAAATTCTGAAAACACTATTTTTGATGTTTATCTAGTTGAAGGTTTGAAGTTTAATTTGCTTAGTGTATCTCAGCTTTGTGATAATGGAAACAAAGTCATCTTTGATAAAAAGAAGTGTGTGGTGCAAAATGAGAAATCAGGAGATTGCATTCTCACAGCCATTAGATCAAACACTGTTTATACTTTTCAGACTAACAAAGTTGCAGGTGAGAGTTTGTAGTGCCTCAAGGCCTTGAAAGAAGATTCAAAGCTTTGGCATAGGAAGCTTGGTCATATCAGTTTGCATACTCTGAAAAAATTGATCTCTAAAGACTTGGTAAGAGGATTGCCATCTTGAAAGTTCAAAGAAGATGAGTTATGCAAATCATGTGCACATGGAAAGCAGACTAGAAGCTCCTTGAAGCCAAAGAATTTTGTAAGTACAACTAGACCTATTGAATTACTTCATATGGATATCTGTGGTCCTATGAGGACTCCTATTCCAAAAGGTAAAAGGTATATGCTAGTTTTTGTAGATGATTTTTCTAGATACACTCATGTTATGTTTGTCAAAGAAAAATCTGAAGCTCTCTCGGAATTTTCAAAGCTTTGCATAGAACTTCAAAACTTGAAAAACCTACCTGTAGCTTCAATCGAAAGTGATCATGGTAGAGAATTTGATCAATTAGAGTTTGATTTATTCTGTGATAAGCATGGTATTTCTCATAACTTTTCTGCTCCAAGAACTCCTCAACAGAATGGTGTTGTTGAAAGAAAGAACAGGACTCTGGAAGATATGTTAAGGACAATGCTTCTTGAGAACAAGTTGCCAAAACACTACTGGGCAGAAGTTGTGAATACAGCAAACTATATTTTGAACAGGTGCTTGATCAGACCCATTCTAAAGAAGACCCCCTATGAACTATTCAAAGGGAGAAAGCCAAACATCTATTACTTCAGACCCTTTGGATGCACTTGTTTTATCCATAATAATGGAAAGACAATCTTGGTAAGTTTGATGCAATAAGTGATGATGGTGTATTTCTTGGTTACTCTCTAAATAGCAAAGCTTATAGAGTTTACAATAAAAGAACCAAACTGGTTGAAGAGAGCATTCATGTTATTTTTTATGAAAGCTATGATGGTTCTTTGAGTGAAAGTTTTGCAGATTTGAACTTGAACAAGCATGAATCAGAGGTATAGAATAAGAATCCACTTGGATTCAAGAAAGGCTCAAAAGAAAATAGAAGACATTTTCAAGACCTTGAATTTCTCAAGGCCTTGAAAATACAGCTCAAAGCCATGAAGAAGATGATCAGAAGGATTCAAGTGACAAAGCCACTACTTCAAGACCAGAGAAGATCTATGGTGATCCTGAACCATGGTCTCCAAGGAAGAGATTTCAATTCTCTCATCCCATCCAGCTGATAATATCATATCTGATCCAACCATCAGTACACAAACTTGATCACAGTTGAAGATCTTATGTGCTTTTAATGCTTTTATTTCTCTTGTCGAACCAAAAACTTTGAAGGAAGCTTTGCAAGAAGCAGACTAGATTATTTCTATGCAAGGAATAAGGTTTGGAACCTAGTTCCTGCACCAACAAACTAGTTAGTCATTGGTACCAAATGGGTATTCAGAAACAAATTGGATGAAAGTGGCAATGTAATCAGAAACGAAGCAAGGTTAGTTGCACAAGGGAATAATCAAGAAGAAGGTATAAACTATGAAGAATCCTTTGCTCCAGTTTCTAGGTTAGAAGCAAGTAGAATTTTACTTGCATTTGCATCCTACAAGAACATGAAACTATTTCAAATGGATGTAAAGTGTGATTTCATGAATGGTTATTTACAAGAAGAAGTTTATGTTGCACAACCATCTGGTTTTGAAAATGACAAGTTTCCAAATCATGTTTACAAAGTTGACAAAGATCTTTATGGTTTGAAACAAGCTCCAAGGGCTTGGTATGAAAGACTGTCAAAGTTTTTACTTGAAAATGATTTCAAAAGGGTTTAGTAGACAAGACTCTTTGCATTAAGACTCATGAGAAATATTTACTTGTAGTCCAGATATATGTTGATGATATACTGTTTGGAGCTACTAATTATCAGTTATGCAGAGAATTCTCACGTCAGCACGGAATTTGAGATGAGCATGATGGGAGAACAAAACTTCTTCCTAGGAATTCAAATACATCAATTGAAGAAGGGCATATTTCCGAATCAAAGCAAGTACACAAGAGACTTGCTAAATAAGTACAGCATGGCTCAATGAAAGGAATCCAAGACCCCAATGAGCTCTACACTATGCTTAGACAAGGATGAATCTGGTAAGAGTGTCAATTTAAAAGAGTATAGAGGCATGATTGGATCATTACTCTATCTGACAGCAAGCAGACCAGATATTATGTTTAGTGTATGCATGTGTGCTAGATTTAAAGCCGATCCTAAATAATCACACTTACCTGCTATGAAGAGAATATTCAGATATCTCAATGGTACCAAATACTTAGGGCTTTGGTATCCAAGACATTCTAACTTCTCTTTAAGTGGTTTTTCAGATGCTGATTTTGCAGGCTACAAAGTTGATAGAAAAAGCACCTCTGCAACCTGTCAATTCATTAGATCATCTTTGATTAGCTGTCATTCCAAGAAACAGAATTCATTTGCTCTATCAACAGCTGAAGCTGAATATATAGCTGCAGGAGCATGTTGGTCACAAATTTTATGGATTGCTCAACAGCTAAGAGACATTTTATTTGACTTCAGAGGCATACCTATTAAGTTTGACAACACTAGTGCAATTTCAATTCCAAAGAATCCAGTACAACACTCAAGAACCAAGCACATTTTTGTCAGACACCACTTCATAAGAGATCATGCTGAGAAAGGTGATATGGTTCTTGAATTTGTTGCTACTAACATGCAAATTGCAGATATCTTCACCAAACCATTAGCAGATGAGAGGTTCTCAGCTCTAAGATTGGAATTGGGAATGTTAAATAAGATGCATTGGTTTAGGGGGAGCTTAAGCTAAGAAAGGTAAGTTTTTTGTGTTTTCAAAGGTTTGAATTGAGTTTCAAAGCCTTGAAAATCAGTTCAAAGCTTTGATCTTTTATCTGATGCAGTGTTACAGTGTTTCAAGGCCTTGAAAATGAATCTGTTACACTAATAGTCAATAAACTTTGATCATTCTATACTGGGTGATATCTCTGTAGATATATGCCTGATATAGTCCCTACCCTTTTCAAAAAAAATTTAGCCAAAAGTAGTATTAGTATATTCTCTTTCAAATAGCCTAATAGTTTGAAATTTTCTCTGATCTTTGCTAATCTTTTCAGAATCAGAGAGATACTAGTTTCGTTTTGAAACTCAAACTCTTTCAGTATTTATCCTCTTATCTTCTCCTTCATTCCGTATCATTCCATATCTCTCTTTTCTTCTCCCTAACCCTAATGACCTTAATAAGAGCCTTAGATCGAATCAAAATGGGTGGTGGTTCAAAACCTGTCTCAGAGAAGAAAAAAAAAAGCAGCAGTGGAAGAGGTTCAAGAAGTCAGTGGAGACTCTAGCTCCAGAACTCCTAGTGCAGAAGTTGTTACAGATCCTCCTCCATAAAATAAGAAGATCAAGAAGGCTACAACCTCCTTTTCAGAAAATCAGAAGAACCAGAAGGCCATTATATAAAAGAAACTAGAAAAAGAGCCTACTAGTTCAAAGAAGGTGAAGAAGAAGGCAACTCAGGCAGAAAAAGGGAAAGGGAAGGTGACTGAAGCACAACTAGAAGGTCAATTGGAGAAGGCATTGCAGATCTATTCTCAGGTCTCAACAAAGAACACAGCTCCAGATGAGACATTGTTTATCTCAAACATCTCTAAAGGTCAATGGTTAGATGGTTTTACTTCAAGGTCTATTGGTTTTTGCAGTTTGGTTAATAAGTATGTGCTGGAACATATGAAAATCAAGTCCATATCTATGTTAAAGAAGAGCTCTTTTTGGTGTATGCTTAATCCTAGAGAAATAGCCTACCCCAGACTCACCACACTCTTCTATCTGAACTTAACCCAAGTTAAGAGATCTGCACATTTGGTGATCAAATCTAAATTTGCAGGGATCATAATTGAACTAGATCACTCTGAGTTTGCCAATGTGTTAGGTTGTCCAAAGAGGTATGACACTAGTAACCATCCACAAAAGTCATAAACTTTGAAGATAGCCAACGATGAATTATTTTTTCCAAATATCTGAACCTCAGCCAAACAGTTAACACACTCTGTGTTGAACGCTGAAGCCAAAGTCCTTTACGCTATACTAGTGAGATGTGTCTTTCCAAGAGAGAACTCAAGAGAGTTGGTGACTGAGAGAATGCTGCACATCATGTACCTGGTTATGCATTGCTATGAGATTGATCTCCCAAAACTAGTTCTTGAATACATGCTCTTCAGCCTAACCAGTAAGAGGATTCACCCCCTACCATATGCAAACCTCCTCACCATGTTCTTTGAGCATTTTGAGATCCCTTTTACTGGAGAAGAATCAGTCACATCAGGGTTTGGGGAACTAAATGAGAAAGCCTTTGAGAAAATTGGAGTTGTGAAAACAAAAGAGAAAGTTTGGAAACTTTACTCTGACGTGACTGAAGCAGAACTAGGTGCAAAGAAATTTTCTAAGCCCAATACCTTGACTCCCACTTTAAGTCATACCTCTCAGCCTACATACAATCAAAGACTTGATGTTTTGGAACTGGACATGGAGGATGTCAAAGATACTTTTTTTGGACTGGAAAATGATATGGGACAAGTCAAGTATATGGTGGAAAGTATCTTCAGAAGCATGACCTTGCTTGATGTTCCTGAGGATCCTGAAGGAACAAAGAAAGGAGAATCAGACAAGAACATGCCTAGTGAGCATTCAGACCAGGAAGAAGCTACTCCAGTCTCAGATAAGGGTAAGAGGCAGTAGAACAGGCAGAAGATGAAGTCAATAGCCTTGATTCAGATGAGCTACTGATCACTTTGAAGAAGAAGAAGAAATCTCCAAAGGCTGCTGAAAATGACAAGTCTGGAGAGACAGCTGTTGCAGAAGGGGTTGGAGAAGAACAGGAGGAGCAGGATGACACGTATTCTTACGTGTGTACGCAAGTGCACGGTCGAGTAATAAAGTGTGAGTATTTTTAATACTCGGGTTGTCGAATCCCACGAGGACAAGCTCGTAACAAGCTTTAACTAACTAATTAATTGAGTTTACTAAGTAACCGGTAAAAAGTGTTGAGAATTGTGAGGTTGCCACCCCCAAACAAGTGGCTCTACGTAACTAAGAACTGCAAATTAAATGAATGATAGTAATAAGAGTATGGAGAAACTAGATGATTTAGGGTCCCTAGGATGCTTAGTTTATTTCCGGATTCAATTCACAACACTTCACTATTTCTTTCACCATATCAGATTATACTCGTAACACATATCTCTCAATCATGTATCACACTACGGTGTAATCAACAACAAATCCTCTCAGCCTAATGTTGTTACTCACACTACTCTAGTTGATATAATAAAGGTACCTACAAGACCTTTCAACCTTGCTAAGCTATCACTTTAACATAATCAACTGAAACAATCTTTATGTGATCACTCTCATTCTTTCACCTCTAAGTCTCAAGAATATTAAGAGTGTCTTCCTACTCTTCACGAACCTAGGGTTGAGTTATTTTCATACACTCTCCTAGATAACTAACATGCTATGGGTGATCAAGCCTCACATGCTAAGAATTAAGAACTCAAGTAAATGAATGGTGAGAATCAAAAGTGAAATTAAGCTTTAAGCATGAAGTAAATCCATGAATCCATCAATCAACCAAGTAAACCCTAGTTCTCCATAATCACCTAGCTATTAGTTTAGCTAGACATGAAATATCTTGATAAAAGCATGATCTCCATAAAAAATAGTACAAGAGATGAAGAAAAAGAATCAAACGATGAAATCCTTGAAGATGGGGCTTGAATCCTCTCTTCCTTGAACTCCCGTGCGTCTCTCTCTCTTCCTCCGTCGTGTTGTTATGTTCTTCCAAGTCTTCTTCACGTTTTTTAATCTCATGGGGCGAATTTTTAATGTACTTTGCTTAAAATGCATTACAACCCCTCCAGTTTGTAATTCCCGTCCAGAATTGTAAGCTGATCTTGCGCAGGCCATATCTCTTGCATCCGGACTCGCATTAAGCTCAGTGACCTATATTCGAGAAAGCTATTTGAGTCTACTTTCATTTGGCACCGGTCTCACTCCAAAATTATTTGTAGAACTCAAGATATCATCATATTAATGCAGACTAGTCATCCTAGCTTCTCCAACTTTGCTTCTCTTCGTTCCACTCGTGCTCCCGTTGTTTCCGAAGTTCCTTCCATGCCTAGTGTCAACCAATTAGCATCCGTTCCTGTGAATACAACATGATCAAACATACCAAGCGATTATATTTGACAAATAACAGCTAAATATGCATAGAAACGCCCGGACTAACAATACAAAGCATGTGAAGCATCAAGTGATAAAACGACTCAGATTCTTTAACATTAAGCTCAAATCACACGTGATATTGTGGTAAATGGAGGTAATAGATAGCTCCTAAAAGGAGCTATCAAATTCCCCCACACTACCTTCTTGCTCGTCTCGAGCAACACTCGCTTCCAAGATTCACATATATGTTTCTTTTTCCTTAGACGCAAAAACTCAAACACTGGACTATGCAATCTACATGACTATGAACAATGCAACTCGATTATACACAATGCAGGGAATTAAAGAACATATTTTTTTCTTTTTAGTAGAGATTGGGCAATCTCAAAGAATAAACAGGCATGTCATAAGGCTCTCACATCCCCTAAAAGTTTCTAAACTTCGGTGATGGATAGAACTTGCGGCCAGTTTCGTCCGACAGAATGGCCACGGACACAAAATAAGTTTCTTCCGCACACTCGTCAAACGTATCCCTAGCACTTACCATCCAAGCTATTTATCCACAGGTTTCAATTGTTGACGGCTTTAGGACGGGTAGGATAGGATATTTAGAAGCGCAGTCCTAGACGTCATGATACACTCACAAAAACCCGATTCTCACACTCGCTCACAAAAATCCAAGGAACCCCACCGAACTAACTACTCCGTCCCTCATTCCCTCAATCTTTGTGCAACGCCGTTCTCTGGCCACAAATTTGAAGAAGTGATCTCGAACAATAGCTAATCACCTTGGTCTTCATGAAGTTTAATTTCCGGCTCCCTATTCCATTTCAATTTCATCCTTCTGTTTTTTTTTTCTTTTTTTTTTTCAATTTCAATTTCATTCTCAATAAGCACATGGAGCGACCAATGATGATACAATATCCAAGAAGATCAAATCAAAATAGATAACGTGGGGGTGGAATGTGTCAAATCAAATGATGAAATCAAATATATATCAACACCCCCACACTCGATGTAAAGCATATCTCGAACCCGGTAGTCAATATGTAAACGTGCCAATTCCAACCAATCCTCCTCATCACCTAAGATGTAGAAAATATGAATGAAGTGCAAGCACGTTCTACTATAAGATCAACCAACCCCCACCCCATGACGTGCGGAAAAAGTATAACGCACTACGGCACTCCACATGTGGTCGTGGTGTAATGACACGACTCACCGCCACACCGAAGTGTGTTGCCGTCTCTAACTCACCCTCACATCCCCTCCAAATATGACATGTAAGAATGTCCACTCAATATGTATAATATCAGCTCACCCTCAACGAACCTCCATAACTCGACTCCCTCTATCATGACGCATAGGAAGCGACCATTCTAACTAGTGTTGAAAGTCACAAGGAACGGTTTCCTAGGCTAGAGGCTGTGAATAAAAAGGGGTAGTTGGATCAAATAGGGGTAACGAGTGGACCTGGTAGATGGAGATGGTACGTGAGGTCCCCATTAAATCACTCGCACAACTGTTTCGTAGCCACTACGAGGAGGGTTGACGACTACCTAAGTGACGGTGGTGTAGCGCTAGTAGGATAACTAGTTTGAGAGACAGCTACTCACAACTCTCAAGTGCATTGGCCCTATAGCCTTCCTACTCCAGATTCTCGCGTCTACCTTACCTCAGATTTTCATAGTACCTAGGGAATACTATCATTGAGCCCTCTCCGCGCTTACTCTCTTCAATTGCCCTTTCTCAAAAATTTCAATTTTTAGGGTTTTTCCTATTTTCCATTTTTTTTATTTATTTTTAATTTAATTTTCCTAACTCTATATGATTGGTCCAACTCTATGAACGAACAACTATTGAGTAGGGGGACTCAATATTTAAAAGTGCAAAAATTATATACAATGCAAATATTTAAACGTGCATATGCAATCCTAACTCCGGCACCTACGTGCAGATTGACTCACTATTCTATATGTAACGACGCAATGCAAGTTAAGGCAAGTAAAGATATGTGTAACCCCCCCCCCCCCCCAACTTGAGATAATCATTTCCTCAATGAAATTAAAGTTTCCCCCCAATGACATGATCTCAACGTGTAAGGATTCAAAAAGACAAGTGTTGCATGGCACTTTGCGTAAAATGAATCATATCGTCTAGAGCGATAATTTAAAGAGAGAGAATATGTAATACCTATGATCCCGGAGTACCATTATTACGGGATTAGATTCGTGAAAATTAGTAAAGAAGGACCAAGTCGCTCGACCAAATTTTCCGAAAACTTGAGCAAGTTGAAGCAAGCATACCGTTGATGTGCTCCTTGGTGTTCCCGTCTTGAGTTTCTCTTTGAGCTTTGGCCGAATCCCCCTCCAAGGCAATGAATTGGAAGATTTAAGCTCTTGGAGCTCTTCCTCTTTGAATTCCCCCACACTCATTCCGCTCACTATCTCAAAAGCTAGAGAGTTAATCCGCTCACTATCTCAAAAACTTCGCGATTTGGGTGCGTTTTGGGTTTGGGGTAAGTTGGTGTCTTGAAGTTTTGGAGAGGAAGAAGATGAATTTGGGAAGTTTTTTATCCAAATTGGGGTGTTAGGGGACTTGTTGGTTGGATATAGGCTTTAAACAATCAAGAAAATACCGAAAAACACCCCTTAAATCGGACAAACCCGCCCGATTTCGGCCCCCATTTCGGCCCGAAATGGGTGCCCCTATTTCGGCCAAAAATGGGGCCGAAATAACTGTAGCAATCTCAAACAGTGGGAATGTTTGATTTCGGGGCCGAAATCAGTGTATTTCGGCCCGAAATTGGTGTCGAAATGCACTGCTTTCGCCCGTTTTGTTTTTGCTCTATCTTCTTCATCCGGTATCCGATTAGTGCGATTCTTGAACCGTTGGACTCCACACTCGATGCGGAAACAATTTTTGACTAGAAAATTCCCAAATCCAAGAAAGTTTCGATGTCTTCTCAATTTATCTCTCTTATGCAAAGAATCTCACCTCCAAAGCTCTTGAACTTTTATCTCCTCTCCGGATTCCGATGCGTGCAACCCCGATACTCCAACTTTCTACCATGTTACTCATGAATAATTAGCTACTCCTCGACCTCGTAGCTCCTTTATCAAGCTCAATGCTCCTGGTTAGCTCGTTGTTCCTCGTTTTTCATGCAAACTTGTGCACATGAATCAAAGCAAAGAATCCGGAGGTCCTCGGTACCTGCACACTCATCGAATAAATTAAAACACCCTCTCTCTCATCTCTCACTATCAAATATGGATAATTCAAAGAACATAAATAAAATAAAATAACAAAATCCCTACTCTACCTTGGGTTGCCTCCCAAGAAGCGCTTGTAATTTAAGGTCGACGGCGCGACCAAGTTACCTCTTCCACCTAGAAAAGTGGCTTCGCACGACGTGCCCAATCCTCTTGTGGTCTCTGCAGGATCTTCCAGACGACCTTGTGCTTCACTTTAGGATCAAGTGGATCTTCCTTTGTCACATCTTGAATTTGATGCACTACATGCATGTCATGTCGAACTGCTGACTGCCCCTGAGACTGTTGGGGTGTGGGATTGAAAACCCTGAAAGTATCACGTACATCATTGATCCATATGATCAACTCCCCATTCTCAACATCTATCAATGTCCGACCGGTAGCCAAGAAGGGCCTTCCTAGAATAACCGAAACGTCTCTTGGCGACATATCTTGAATGAAAAAATAAGCTGAGATGATGAGACTCCCAACCTTCACCAAGACATCTTCAACCACCCCATAGGCTTTCTTTGATGACTTATCTGCAAATTGCATATTAATCAAGGTGGATCGCGCCCCCACACCTAACTTCAGAAATACCGAGAGTGGCTTCAGATTGAAACTAGCACCCAAGTCACATAGGGCCTGTCCCGTGTAGGCTCCACCTAAAGTAGCTTCAATTACGAAGCTGTCAGGATCCTTCTATTTATGAAGTTACCCATGTAAGGCACATGAGCTAACCTGCTCAATCAAGCCCAAAGTCTGAAAGTAATCAACAAGTTTCTTACCCAACACTGCATCTTTCATGAATTTAGCATACTTAGGCATCATTTTGACTGCCTCAATGAGTGGTATGTTAATGTGAAGTTTGGAGAAGATAGATACAAATTTCCTATAATCCTCATAGTCGTCTCTCTTCTTCCTGCTACGCAATGGAAAAGGGAGATTCTCGGAAGAAGAAAGGGGTGGAGTTACCTCATTGGTCACTTCCTCAGCCGAAGTCATGCCCTTTGATTGAGGGACCATGAAAGGAGTCTTCTCAGAATAGAAGATTTCACGCTCCTTTTGATTTGATGCTTCTTCTCTGGCATGACTTGGGTAGGGAAGGTAAGTCAGTGAAATCCCGCTGTGAGTAGTGATGGCTTCAGCATGTTCCTGAGATGTATCAATACTTCTCTCCAGTGCTTTTTGGTCGAGTTGTTTCTTCAAAGACACAATTACAGCTTTAGCCAGCTGGAGTGAAGCTGCAACAGTAGTGAACTGAGTTTGCATGCTCATCATGTGTTCACCCATCATCTTCATCATATTTTTCATTTTTGCTAACTCTGAAGCTTTTGCCTGTTGCTGCGGATACAAGTCTGCAACATCTGCTTCCGGTTTTACCTTCACTTCATTCACCTGAACAGTATTGTAGGCAACTGAGTTATGCTTCATTGGAACTGGGTTGTGGTAAGACTTTCCCATGATCTCCTCATGTTTAACCACACATCTAACCAGCTTATATGCCCCCTCCAAATCACTTGAACAGGAAATTACCCCCAGCTTCAATATCAAGCTTGTCTTTATCAAACTTGTCAAGTGCATCATAGAATACACGAATGATGTCCCCTTCGTCAATTCTGTGGTTTAGGCAATTGGTAACAATAGGTTGATGCGCTCCCATGCGTGGACCAATGATTCACTCTCCTGTTGTCTGAAATTCCAAATCTCGTTCTGTAGCTAAATCATCCGGGAGAATGGAAAAAATCTAACCATAAACTGCGAGACACACTCTTCCCAAGTTTTGATGGAGTTTGATGGCAAAGAGTCCAACCAATCCTGGGCTGCTCCCGTAAGGCAATAAGGGAACATCATCAGTTTAAGTGCGTCGGCAGTGACCCCCTTGTAGTGGGTATAAGTACAATAATGCTGAAATTCCCCAATAAATTCATGAGGATCTTCGTCTTTAGTGCCCGCGAATGGGAACTCATCCCTTACAAATTGAATTTCCTTCAGCTCTAGGCAAAAATTCTCTGCCGGAATTGGTGGCACTACAATTGCCGGCTCAGTTCCTTTCAGGTTCACCTCAAATCCTTTGATGATTGCCTTCCTAGAGCGGTTGTAGGGAATTGAGGATGTTGCTACCCGTATTTTCTCTTCAATCTTAGCTAACCTAGCCTCCAGCTGTTCTTGGGTAGGGCTTCTCGGCTCTTGTCCCTCTTCCATCGATTCCTGAGAAAACAGCACTAGCAAACCCGTGAGGTAACAAAGAGTAAACAGAACAAAAATAGAATGTAAACTAACCTAATTGCTAACTAAAACTTGTTAACCGTTGTCCCCGGCAACGGCGCCAAAAACTTGACACGTATTCTTACGTGTGTACGCAAGTGCACGGTCGAGTAATAAAGTGTTAGTATTTTTAATACTCGGGTTGTCGAATCCCACGAGGACAAGCTCGTAATAAGCTGTAACTAACTAATTAATTGAGTTTACTAAGTAACCGGTAAAAAGTGTTGAGAATTGTGAGGTTGCCACCCCGAAACAAGTGGCTCTACGTAACTAAGAATTGCAAATTAAATGAATGATAGTACTAAGAGTATGGAGAAACAAGATGATTTAGGTTCCCAGCGATGCTTAGTTGATTTCCGGATTCAATTCACAACACTTCACTATTTATTTTACCATATCAGATTGTACTCGTAACACATATCTCTCAATCATGTATCACACTGCGGTGTAATCAACAACAAATCCTTTCAGCCTAATGTTGTTACTCACACTACTCTAGTTGATATAATAAAGGTACCTACAAGACCTCTCAACCTTGCAAAGTTATCACTTTAACATAATCAACTGAAACAATCTTTATGTGATCACTCTCATTCTTTCACCTCTCAGTCTCAAGAATATTAAGAGTGTCTTCCTACTCTTCACGAACCTAGGGTTGAGTTATTTTCATACACTCTCCTAGATAACTAACATGCTATGGGTGATCAAGCCTCACATGCTAAGAATTAAGAACTCAAGTAGAAGACTTGTGAGAATCAAAAGTGAAATTAAGCTTTAAGCATGAAGTAAATCCATGAATCCATCAATCAACCAAGTAAACCCTAGTTCTCCATAATCACCTAGCTATGAGTTTAGCTAGACATGAAATATCTTGATAAAATCATGATCTCCATATAAAATAGTACAAGAGATGAAGAAAAAGAATCAAACGATGAAATCCTTGAAGATGGGGATTGAATCCTCTCTTCCTTGAACTCCCGTGCGTCCCTCTCTCTTCCTCCTTCGTGTTTTTATGTTCTTCCAAGTCTTCTTCACGTTTTTTAATCAGCTAAGGCGAATTTAGAATGTACTTTGCTGAAATTGCATTACAGCATCTCCAGTTTGTAATTCCCGTCCAGAATTGTAAGCTGATCTTGCGCAAGCTATGTCTCTCTCATCCGGAATCAGATTAAGCTCCGTGACCTATAGTAGGAAAGCCCTTTGGGTCTTCTTTAATTTGGCACCGGTCTCACTCTAAAACTATTTTTAGAACTCAAGATATCATCAAATTAGTGCAGACTGGTCATCCTAGCTTCTCCATCTTTGCTTCTCTTCGTTCCACTCGTGCTCCTGTTGTTTCCGAAGTTCGTTCCATACGTCCTATCAACCAATTAGCATCCGTTCCGATCAATACAACATGAACAAATATACCAAGCGATTATATTTGACAAATAACAACTAAATATGCATAGAAACGCCCGGAATAACAATACAAAGCATGTGAAGCATCAAGTGATAAAACGACTCAGATTCTTTAACATTAAGCTCAAATCACACGTGATAATGTGGTAAAATGGAGGTAATCTATAGCTCCTAAAAGGCGCTTTCACAGGACAAGACTGATGAAGAAGACAATGAGAAAGAGGAAGGAGAGCAGGAGGAAGATGAAGATCAAACCCCTTAATCTTGCCAATTCTTTTTTCCACATTCTTAAGTTTTCAAAATTTTCCAGACACTTGATCCAACATCTTCAGTCTTTTTGATGAAAGTCAAAAAGGGGGAGAAAATTCTATGTTTCAGTTTAGGATTTTAGGTTTATTTGATGTTATCTGCTAAACATTTTAGGTGTTTTTGTTGGTATTTAAATAAGTTTGATCTTTTTGGAATAACTGTGTCTTTCAATTGGAGACTAATTTGTTTATTTTGCAGAGACTAAGGATCAAACAGAATTTGGTTTAATCTTTCATCATGGGGAATTTGAAATCTCAGGTTGTTCAAGACTTGAAAGAGCTTGGCTATTTTAAGTCCTTGAAACAGCTTTCAAATCCTTGAATCAGCTTCAGAGGCTTGAAAATAGTGTTGGCTATTTTCAAGGCCTTGTAACTGGATTCAAAGCCTTGAAACTGTTAAACCTGAAAGCATATTCTCAGGGGCAGTTTTTCTATTAACTCCCTGATCTAATTTATTATCTCTCTTGCATATGTTTGATTACATGTTGTTATATGATGAAAGACATATTGTTAAACATGTTTTGAATCGTACTATATCAACTGTTTGACCATGATAACGCAGGAAATATTGTTTCCAAGTTTGCAGGATTGTTTCCTAAACTAGAATGCTGCAGATTTGGAAACACTTGAAGACATTGATCCTGTGATCAATCAGACGTGTTTGACCGCTTCTCATAATGGTTAAATGAAGGTCTACAACAATATCTCTGAAGATCATGATCATTCAACCGTTGGAGAAGATCTCAAAATAGTCAAACTCTGTTGCCTACAAAATAGGAAGGTTGTTGCTGAAAATCTGGAGAGATTTGCGGAGCTGTTGAAGTATTTAAAGAGCTAAAATTCGAAGCAACAACAACACAATTCTCAACGGGAAAATACAAAGAAAGCATTCTGGATTGAAAAGCATCAAAGAAGTTTTTCATCTCTTCCAATCCATACACAGAAGTTCACTTCATTTCACTGCAGTTTTCTACTCTTAAGTGATCTTCTCTATAGAGATATATTGGTAGATCATTTCTGTATTATTTCTACATTCATTCTCAAGGATTTTTCAAGGTGAACAATAGAGAATTCTTAGTTAATCAGTTAGCTAGAGCAAGTACTAGACAGGTTAGGGAAAACCACAAGCTGTAACAGAGTAAGGGAACTCTCTGTGCTTGAGTTCTGGGGCTTAGCTTTTTATTAATAAGAATTGAGTTGAAAATCCTGCAGGGATCTAATCCCTGAGGTAGAGACGTAGGTCCAAGTGGACTGAACTCTATAAATCACTTGTCTTGTGCATTTTCAATTCATTTACTTTCAAAACTTTGCAACATACAAAAACTGATTATTTTTTCAAGGGTTTGAACTTGTTTTCAAGGCCTTGAAAACAGCATACTTTTTCTAAAACGTTCTGCTACATTTCAAAGGATTGGACCTGTGTTCAAGGCCTTGAAATTCATTGTCTGCACTAGTTCTTCTACTTGTTAGCTGGTTTTGCAAAAATTTGGAATACTCTATTCAACCCCCCCCCCTTCTAGAGTATCTTAGTTGCTTATACATCTGCTTACTCACACTTTCATCGTGGATAAATAGCTCGGATGGTAGGTGCTAGGGTTATGTTTGATGAGTGTGCGGAAGCAACTTATTGAGTGTTCGTGCCCGTTCTGTCTGACAAAACTGGCCGCAAGTTCTACGAATCACCAAAGTTTAGAATCTTTTAGGGGATATGAGAGGCTTATGACATGTCGGTTTGTTCTTCGAGATTGCCCAATCTCCAACCAAAAAGAAAAAATATGTTCTTTACTTGATTGCATTGTTTATCGAGTTGCAGTGTTTAAAGTCGTGTAGATTGCATTTTCCAGTGTTTGAGTCATTGTGTCTAAGGTAAAGTAAAGATTAATGTGAATCTCGGAAGCAAGTGTTGCTCGAAAAGAGCAAGAAGGTAGTGTTGGGGAATTTGATAGAACCTTTTAGGAGATATCTATTACCTCCATTTTATCACATTATCATGAGAGATTTGAGCTTAAGGTCGGAGAATAAAGGTCGTTTTATCACTTGTTGCTATACATGTGCTATATTGTTAGTCCGGGCGTTTTCTATGCATATTTCATTGTTATTTATCAAATATAATCGCTTGGTATGTTTGGTCATGTGTTTTTGGCATGAACGGATGCTAATCGGTTGATAGGAAGCATGGAACGAACTTTGGAAACAACGGGAGCTCAAGTGGAGTCAAGAGAAGCCGAATTGGAGGAGCTTGGATGACCAGTCTGCACTATTTTGATCCTAGCTGGAGTTATACAAATAATTTTGGAGTGAGAATTGTGCCAAATGCATGTAGACTCAGAGAGCTTTCCATCGATAGGTCACGGAGCTAAATTCCAGTTCGGACGAAAAAGATATGGCCTATTGAAGTCATGAGCAGATTTCAGGGGGCTATTTTGCAATTACTCAAGACTTCTGCGGGTTATGAAGGAAGGACGACCTAGGGACGAAATAAATCATCATTCACGCCTATGAAGAGCCACGAACAATGAGGAGAGCAAGGATACTCCATTGGGATCAACCTCAAGCAAGGGCAAGTGCCTGGATCGCGCCAATCTTCACGATTTCTAGCGTTTGATCTCTTCTTCCCTCTTTTAATCAGTTGTATGGAGAAACTTTGTTGTGTTTCTACTATTTGTAGTAGCTAGGCATTTTTCTAGGCTTCTCTAGAGAGCCTAGGGTTTATGTAGACAATATGTTTTCTGGATTTTATACTTGTCTCATGCTTTTGGAATTTGATCTATTGGACGAAGTTTGATTTAATGAAGTTGTTAATGAGTGTAGTCTATTGACACGACTATATTAGGAATTGATATTCATGAACTTAGGGTTTATTCTTATATTGTAATATTTCTTAAAGTTAATTTAAGTTCTAGTAATTGTTCATATGCTATGCTTAATCCTTGGCAAGAATGGAGTAATTAACGGACTTGTTAATTAGCTATCGAGTGCGTGAGAGTGACTTGTAGACCTAGTTGTGATGAGATATGAACAACAATCCTGTATCACTGAGACTGAGAAGAGAAGTGTGTAGGATTGGCCTTAGTGGGTAGATTCGGTAGGAGATAGTGAGGTGTTCGTGTGGTGGTGGTCTGAGAGAACATCATTCCGTGCACTGTCATTAGCCTATTAGAACGGACCGGTAGATGTAGGTGGACCGACAGGACACCAAGTAAACCGTGACGTAGAACGACATGAGACCGAGAGGAGATTGTCAGTACTATTACCCGGCTTAACTATAATAGGATTAACGCGTTACATAGCTAATGCGGAAATCGTCTACAGCCCTAGGTGATCTAGAGATTGCCTAGTTTCTCCATATTTGATTAATAAATAAAAAAACCCAAAAATATTAGTTTAGTTGTTATTTTATTTCAGTCACCTTTTTGAGGGTGACAAATGTTTAAATCACAATTTCTTCCTCCTTGTACTATATTCTATGCTAATAACTAATTAAATAATCTCAAGCTTGTCCTTGTGGGATCGATAACTCAGGGTTGAAATACCACCCCTATATTAATTTACCGTGCACTTGCGCATACACGTAAGAATTCGTGTCACAAATCTTTTACCATATGGAACATGCTAAGGCCATCACCATTTTGATAAGTAGGAAGGTTGTTAACAATGAAATTCCAAGTAGGGATTCCAATGAAAATGAGGGAGAAGAAGAGTGTGAGAAGAGTGATCACCAAGAGAGAGCTGTTGACTCACAAGATTCAAAGAGGAGTCTTGACAAGGAAAAACAAGTAGTGGAAGAAAGTAAGGTTCCTCCACCATTTCCCCAAATACTATTAGCCTCTACCAAGAAGGCTAGGAACCAAGATATCCTTGAGACATTCCTAAATGTCAAGATAACATCCCTCTCTTGGATGCTATAAAGCAAACTCTGGCTTATGCCAAGTTTCTCAAGGATCTTTGCACTTTCAAGAGAACTCTTCAAGTGAGAAAGAAGGCTTTTCTCACCGAGCAAGTGAGCTTAATTCTCCAAAATAATCTCCCTCCCAAGTATAAATATCCCGGTTCACCTACTATCGCTTGCACCATTTGAGATCATAAAATTCATAATTCTTTGTTAGATTTGGGTGCAAATGTAAAACCTTCTTCCATACTTGGTGTATGAGAAGTTGGGGCCGGGTGAGTTGAAACCCACAAGAATGACTCTTTATTGGGCGGATAGGTCCACTAGAGTCTCTAGAGGTATCATTGAGGATGTGTTGGTTCAAGTGAATGAATGTTACTATCCGGTGGATTTTATAGTTTTAGACACCTCTCCTTTGGATAGTGGCACATCATCCATTCCTATTATTCTAGGAAGACCATTTCTTCCTACATCTAATGCAATAATAAATTGTAGGAGTGGTATGACGAATATTACATTTGGGAACATGACGTTAAAACTTTTTTAATGCATGTATTCACCCAAGCTCACAAGATGATGATGATGTGTGTCAAGTGAGTTGGGTAGAATCATGTGTTGAAGATGTTTATACTCTAGATACATGTTCCAAAGATGCAAGAGAGCTTACTTTAGAAGAATTGGAATTTTTTTATGATGATAACACTCCCCTTTCATATCTTCGTATGGAAGAAGAATTTGACTTTGATGAAGGGGAGAGACTCTTTGGGCAACTTGACCAATTCATTGAGTCCACTCATGAGCATTCTAGTGTTGATAGTGAGTTGCATGGGAGTGAGGTGATACCTCCCATTGTGAGGGAACCACCAATTTTTGAGTTGAAACCCCTTCCTTTGGGTTTTAAATATGCATTTTTTGGGGTTAATGATACTTATCCTATTATCATATCATCTTCGCTTAATGTTGAGCAAGAAAAGAGGTTGCTTGAAGTTTTGAAGGACTACAAGGATGCCACAGGATGGTCCATTGAGGATATTAGAGGCATTAGTCGTTCCATTTCGACACATAGAATTAATTTAGAGGAAAATGCCACAACTTAAAGGGAGCCTCAAATGAGATTAAACCCTCACATGCAAGAAGTTGTGAGAGTAGAGGTGCTCAAGTTGTTAGATGCGGGTATGGTTTACCCCATCTCGGATAGTAAATGGGTAACTCCTACCCAAGTGGTCCATAAAAAATCGGGGGTCACCGTTGTTGAAAATGAGAAGGGTGAGCTTGTGACCACTAGAGTTCCTACTAAGTGGCGGATGTGCATTGATTATAGAAAATTAAATGTCGTCACTAGGAAGGATAACGTTTACCTTCCATTCATAGACCAAATGTTAGAAAGGTTAGTCGGGCATGATTTTTATTGTTTTTTAGATGGCTACTCGGGTAATATTCAAATTGCCATAGATCCAATGGACCAAGAGAAAACCACTTTCACTTGTCCATTTGGAACATTTTCCTATAGGAGGATGCATTTTTGTTTGTGTAATGTCCCTGCTACCTTTCAACGTTGCATGTTAAGCATATCTTTGGACATGGTAGAAAAATGCATGGAAGTTTTTAGGAAGAATTTTTCGTTGCATACTCATTTGATACTTGACTTTGAAATCTTGAGATGGTTTTGAGAAGATGTGAAGAAAATAATTTAGTCTTGAATTGGGAAAAATGCCACTTTTTGATTAGGTAAGGAATGTTTTGGGTCATGTTATTTCCTCTCATAATATTGGTGTCGACAAGGCTAAAGTAGATGTGATTTCTAATCTTCCACCTCCTAAATGTGTTAAGGATGTTAGATCTTTTCTAGGTCATGCGGGATTTTATAGGAGTTTTATCAAGGACTTTAGCTCACTTGCTAAGCCTTTAATCAATCTCCTTCAAAAGGAAAATTCATTTGAGTGGTCTGGTGCATGCCAAGAGGCCTTTGAAAATTTAAAGGATTTATTGGTAACGGCCCCTATCATGCAACCACCCAAATGGACACTTCCTTTTGAAATCATGTGTGATGCTAGTGACCATGCTGTTGGTGCCGTTTTGGGTCAAAGAGGTGAAGATAAGAAACAACATGTTATCTACTATGCAAGTAAAACTTTGAATGATGCTCAATTAAATTATTCCACTACGAAAAAAGAGCTTTTGGCCATGGTATTTTCTATTGAAAAATTTATGCCATACTTTCTTGGTTCAGAAGTGCTTGTCTACACCGACCATGTATCCTTGATATACCTTTTCACAATGAAAGATTTCAAACATCGTTTGATCCATTGGGTACTTTTGCTTCAAGAGTTTGATATTGAAATCAAGGATAAACGAGGTGTGAAAAATGTTGTGGCGGATCCCTTGTCTAGGATTGACATTCCTAAGCCAAAAATCTCCTTGCCTATTCTTGATACTTTTCCGGACGAACATCTCTTTGCCCTTTTAAATGTTCCTTGGTTTGCCGATATTGCTAATTATCTTGCTTGTGGTATTTTTCCGGAAAATTTAAAAGGGCAAGAGAAGTTTATATTTGTAAGAGAATGCCGGGATTTCTTTTGGGATGACCCTTACTTGTTTAAATATTTCCCGGATCAAATTGTTAGAAGGTGCATCCCGAGTAAAGAGTTTCATAGTGTTCTTTCATTTTTCCATGAGTATACTTGTGGAAGTCATTTTTCGGTTAGATAAAACGCATCCAAGATTTTGCAAAGTGGTTTATATTGGTCTACTCTTTTAGTGCTGCATTTCATTTTTTCAAAGCATGTGATAGGTGCCAAAGGATGGGAGGAAATATTGGGAAGAGAAATATGATGCCGTTTAACCCCATTCTAGTTATTAAAATATTTGATTGTTGGGGTATTGACTTTATGGGTCCATTCTCATCACCCTTTGGCAACCTATATATACTCTTGGTGGTGGATTATGTGTCAGTAGAGTTTAGTAATTAATCGGAGAGCTCACTTTTGATATCAAATATTTTGTTAGTTTGTGTGTCCAGTTTGGAACCAGTCATGAACGTTGTAAACTTTTATCGTAATGAATCAGTAGTAGGATGTTTTGTTTCACTTGTTTGTTGTTACCACTCCTTGTACGAAAGGGTAAACTCCCTGTACGGAGGGCACCAACCGGTTTCCGGCTCCTCTGGAAATCGGGGGTGTTACAGTTGGTATCAGAGCAGTGACATCCAGTCGTTACAGTTGATATCAGAGCAGTGACATCTAGTAGGATTGTAGGGAGAAAACATTTAAAAGTAAGATTTTTGAAAATAATTAAAGCTAATTTTGAACTCAAAGTTGAAATCGGTAGGGCAAGACAAACTGAAAAGTAAAATCTGAATAAGCTGGGGATTTTGGGTTCTGCCTCTTGTTTTATCCTCGCATGCCTACCTGATATATGCTACATGTCTTTGTTAACTATTCATTTCAACCCCCAATGCTTCTTACTTGTTAGAAGGACCAGTGGCTGACTAGTGTATTTCCCGCCCACCCTCATCCTTGGTTTTGAAACACTATATCCTACGCTTATGTGTGTTCTTTCTTACATGACTTAAGAATGTCTCGCTTTGTGCTAATTTATGATTTTTCAATCGCACTTCTCTATATGCTTCGTTATTTAAGAGAATTATATTCTCAAGCTCCCTAAATTGCAACGAGTCTCTTATATGATTTGCCATTGTGTGCGTATTTGTACGATGTCCTCTTGCACTGTTAGAACTGTGTTTGTGCGTAATGTCCATACCTATTTGCATACCCTCTGAATCGCGTAATCGATAAGAAATCGTATAGGGCATATGAACAATAGGCAACACCGCATTGCCACGAGAAGCAACACGTCTACCCAAATGGAAGGAGTTGAAGAATTGCACCCACAGGTGACTCAATTGATCGCTCAGATGGGTAAGTTTATTCAGGCTGTGCACAACAACCAGGGCAATCCAAACAACACTGTTGCCAATGAACAGGAACCAGAGTGGTCTAAGAAGATAGGTCAGAGGAACCCAAGCAACTTTTACGGAAAGAGGATCCAGTGCTGCTCGAAAACTAGATCAGGGACTTCGATAAAATCTTCCATGAAATGGAATGTCCCGAAGCCCGCAAATTCAATGAGGCGGCTTTCTATTTCAAGGACAAGGCCGATAACTGGTGGACAGCTAATCGAGCAGGCTCGTAGCTCAAGACGGCTTTAACTGGGAAGCAATGAAGGCTGCTATGAGAGCAAACTTCTATCCAGATCACGTCAAGGAACAGAAGTATAATCAATTCATCGCGTTGAAGCAAGGAAATGACTCCGTGACGGACTAATATGACAAGTTTGTGGAGTTAGCTCGATTTTTAGAAGACACAATGCCTACTGAAGGACGCATGGTCACTCGCTTCATAGCAGGTTAGAAGCTCGATGTTCAGAGGATCATGCTCACAAGGGGCTATGAAACCTTGTCAGAAGCCTATGGGATAGCAGCAAATATCTAGAGAGTCGATCAGGCACTAAGTCAACATCTCAGAAAGAGAAAGGCGGAAGGTTTAGAGGCTAGAAGCTATGACCATGGAAGAAACAACAACGAGGAAACAAAGAAGTACTTTAGGTTCGGCATTGGTGGAGGAAGTGAGAACTTTAAACCCAGGAATGTTGGCGAACAACACAATCAGGCAGCATGGCCTACCCGCCACTTTTATGGAAGATATGCAACGTGGACCACCCAGGAGTTAATTGTGATGGTAGTAAGGTGACATGCAACTATTGTGGTATATTGGGCCACAAGAAGTACAAATGCGACAAAGTGAAGGCAGCAGAGATATAAGGCAATAATGGAGGTAATAACCAAGGGGTTGCGCAGAAAAACTATATGGGAAATGGACGGAACCACCAAGGGAATCAGCAGAAAAAAATTGGGAATGGATCTCAGCTGAATAGCCTGAATAAGGAAAATTAGTTCTGCAACAATAACAACAGGAACGGCGTTGCTGGTCAGCAGGGAAACAACTACAACGTAAATGGGAATGGGAATGAAGCGCATAACAGGAATGTGACCGTCAACGACAACCATGGATCTGGCAGCAATGGAAACGGAAACGGAAGGAATGCAGCTCAAGGCAATATCAAGAGGACAGATGGTCAAATCTTTATGATGAACCAAGTAGGGGATGAAGCGGAATACAACATGGGGACATGTATGCTTTCTGTCTACTATCACCCTACTTTTCCTTTCGTATTAGAAACCCATCGAGACTCTTAGAAATTCTTTCAAGCTTCGAGGACGAAGCTCACTCTTAAGTGGGGGAAGATGTACCGACTCTATTTTGTCTGTGCATTCATTTACCTGTTAATTATCTCCTTGTCTAACTGTGACTTCCAATAGAGACCTCTAAGTTATAGTATTGTGCTCAAGCTTCGAAGACGAAGCTTAGTCCAAGGAGGGAACGATGTAATAACCCGAATTCTGACCTAGGGGTATTTTAGTAATTCAGCATAGCGTATTTATTACTTGAGAACGAGAGAAGGTGTTTTGATATTAGTGTTAGTCACAATAAGACGCTATAGATATTATGTATGATTTGACTTCGTAGTGATCAACTATTTGTTCGTTTGTAATTATTTTGATAAGCTACATTATTGTTATAATGTAGTTTTAAAGAAATTTCTTTTATTTTGAATAATAAGTTAATAATAAAATTTAATTAATCGTTTAGTTAATTTTAAGTAAAATAAAATGTCTTGTTGTTTTACTCAAAACCGAATTTGAATTTCTTGTAAAAATATCAGTCGAACATAAGTTTATTGGTCAAATTCATTTTTATCAGCTGAATAACTTTAAGCAGTCAAAAATCATTATGTCCGTAAACGTTCCGTTTTTATCAGTCATATTCCATTATAGTAGTCAAATTTCTTTTATCAGTCTAATTTACTTTTACCAGTTAAATTTATATTTATCTCTCAGAATTATTTTTATCTGTCAAGTTTTCATTCTTCAGTCAAAAACCGTGTTATTTATTTGTTATGTTATTAGTTGTTTATTGCGTGTGAACTTTCGTCGGGTCTAAAATTAACGTCGCGTTTTAATTATTCGTTATGTTTTTAGTCACTTTTGGCGTATCGAACCACCGCGTAGTTTGGTGACCCAGCCACACCCAATCTTTTTCTCTCTCCCATCACATCTCTATTTTTCTTTTCTTTTTTTTTCTTCCTCTGCTGTGTTCTGCTTCAGCCACCGACCAGCAGCACCTTCACCTCCGTACCTCCTCTCTGCGACAACCACGCTTGGCGTGTCTTTCTCTCCAACTACACCTAGTCTACCTCCTTCTCTCAAATCACCATCAATATGAACTCTTGCCCTCCTCATTTCTACTGCTCTTCTCTTCTTAATCATCTTCATCCTCTTCTCCTTCACCTCCAAACCTCTGCTCTGTTTTTGCCGAGACACCCAACAATCACCATCACCAAACACCACCGCCATCACCACCTCCTTCACCTCCACCTCTGCTCAACCTCTCCGTCTCTCATCTCTATCACCCTCTCTCCCTTCTCTGGTTTACCAAACCCAACAGAACCACCCCGTACACCACCACGACCACCGAACATCACCACCGACAAAACCACCATCACCGCCATCTCCTCCAACACCCCGAGCCTCTTCTCTAGCTCTATTCCCTCTCTCTCCCTCTCGTTGACTTGGCCTGAAGCAGCAGCCAGCAGCTGCAACAACCGAAGCACTCAAAACGGCCGCCACCTCCATTTCCGGCGGCCATTAATGTTCGACCTGAGCTTTTCACCAGACGAACCCAGCGACACCCAGCACGTTTCGACGCTCTCTCCGCGTTCCGAGCACCTGAGGAGCCTCCAAGTCAAGCCGTAAGGCAGCCAGAGACTCCCCGTCGAACGCCGCGAACCCACCGACCGGAACTCAACCCAGTCCGTTTCTTCGCCGTTTTTCTTCGTTCTTGGTGTGAGTATGCTCTAAATCTCGTCCTCGTTGTTTCCTGATAGTCAAAATCATATTTGTATATCTTGAATCTGCGTTTGGATCGAGTTCGGTAGAAGAGAAAACTTTGTTTGCCGTGGATGTAAGCTTGGGGGGTCATTTTGTCTTTTACAGAAACTTTAGGGGGCTGTTTGCATCTTATAAAACTCTACGGGAGTTTTTTGTATCTACAAGTTAAAGTTTCATTAAATATTTAATTTAAAGTTAATTACCTTTTTATATTATGAAAATAATTGTATAATTTGGAATTAAAAACTTGAGAAAGAGTATTCTGTTAATTTGACAAGATTAAAATTAGATTGTTAATTATTTATAATAGGTTTTTCAAAAGAGTTAGTTTTTTTAATTATTATTTTTATTAATGTAAAGTAAATTAGTTTTGAACAAAATCGTAGTGGTGAAATATTAAGAAATTTATTCTTCAATTAGGAATATCACTTTTGAAATTATAAGTACTACTTTTAAATTGAAATTCTAATTTTTGTATAAATTTTAAATATCATACTTAGAGTATTATATAGTTTTGTCTCCGTAAAAATTTATTACTTATCGTTTGAATTTCCTTAAAACCGTTTACGGGTTTATAACTACCTTCGGGGAATCCGATTTGAGCTGTCGCTCATCGTCGTACGTTTTTCGATCGAACTTGTGTGTGATTAGGACTATCTGTGTTTGTTTGTAGAGCCCGACTTCGTAGCACCAGGCATTGTGTACCAGTAGTGCGACTTGCGTATCTTCGGCTCTCACGTTGAGTTTTCATGCTTAGTCTCGTGAGCTTATCTTCTTTCGTGTCAAAACGTGATTTAGGTCTTGTCTCAAAATATATTCTTAGTTTTGCGTGCCAATTCCTTTCATGTGATATACTTGTTTTATTTGAAAATAATTGACGCACCTTATTTCGATTTTTCTAAACAGGTCGTACTTTCTTTTAAATCGTCACTTTACTACTCGTCTTCAAATCGAAAAACTCGTTGTTCAAACTCTCACTGTCAGAATTCATTAACAACATAAAGTGAAAGATCGCATGTACTGGAACCATTTGGTTGTTACTTGGAATCCCCTTAGTTGGTTTTAATTTTTCTCTCAGATGGCACGACTCTTCGCCTAGTATAGTTTATTATTGTAGTGGGGGCGGGAAAGGTTTTCCATAACGCCAGGCACAGAGGAAAGGTTTTCTCTCCTCTTGTCGTCCTACATCGGGAAAAGTTTTCCCAAATTGTGACGTAGTTTATTATTATAGTGGGGGCGGGGAAGGTTTTCCATAAAGCCAGGCACGGAGGAAAGGTTTTCTCTTTCGTTGTCGTCCTACGCTGGAAGGTTTCCCCGGGAAAGGTTTTCCCAGTTCTTGATCTAGATATCCGATCTGAGATGATATACTTCACCCTGGTCTGCCCTGGTTACTGCGACTTAATAATATGACTCGTTCCATTTTCTGTTTGGAAAGGCACGGAAATATTGATAAACGAATTGGCAACTAGTATAACTTTCGGTTCGAAAATAGTACTTTTGAGAACTCTGATAATCGTCACTCCTACTCGTACTTATATTTCTGAGAACAGTTCAAGTCTTTATTTGATGTTTATACTAACACTCCGCTACTGTTTAAACTATGTCAAACGTAAACTCTGTAACCTTTCTTAGCCACTATGTTTTACATACTAAGTTGTTTATTCACTCAGTTTTTACTGATACTCGAAAAACTGTGTCCTTGTTTCTTATAAATTCCCCGCAGGTTTATGAATGGTTGCTTGGGGTAACGCGCTGGGATCACGAACACGTTCTCTCATGCAAACAGTAGAGTTCAGTAATTAATCGGAGAGCTCACTTTTGATGTAAAATATTTTGTTAGACTGTGTGTCCAGTTTGGAACCAGTCACGAACGTTGTAAACTTTTATCGTAATGAATCAGTATTTGGATGTTTTGTTTCACTTGTTTGTTGTTACCACTCCTTGTACGAAAGGGTAAAATCCCTGTACGGAGGGTACAACCAGTTTCCGGCTCCTCGGGAAATCGGGGGTGTTACAGTTGGTATCAGAGCAGTGACATCCAGTAGGACTGTAGGGAGAAAACATTTAAAACTAAGATTTTTGAAAATCATTCAAGCTAATTTTGAACTCAAAGTGGAAATCGGTAGGGCAAGACAAACTGAAAAGTAAAATCTGAATAAGCTGGGGATTTTGGGAGTCTGCCTCTTGTTTTATCCTCGCATGCCTACCTGATATATGCTACATGTCTTTGTTTACTATTCATTTCAAGCCCCAATGCTCCTTACTTGTTAGAAGGACCAGTGGCTGACTAAAGTATTTCCCGCCCGCCCTCATCCCTGGTTTTGAAACACTATATCCTACGCTTATGTGTGTTCTTTCTTACATGACTTAAGGATGTTTTACTTTGCTTTGTGCTAATTTATGATTTTTCAATCGCACTTCGCTATATGCTTCGTTATTTGTGAGAATTATATTCTCAAGTTCCCAAAATTGCAACGAGTCTCTTATATGATTTGCCATTGTGTGCGTATTTGTACGATGTCCTCTTGCACTGTTAGAACCGTTTTTGTGCGCAATGTCCATACCTTTTTGCGTACCCTCCGAATCACGTAATCGATAAGAAATCGTATAGGGCATACGATCGATAGGCAACACCGCTACGCCACGAGAAGCAACATGTCTACCCAAATGGAAGGAGTTAAAGAATTGCACCCACAGGTGACTCAATTGATCGCTCAGATGGGTCTGTTTGTTCAGGCTGTGCACAAAAACTAGGGCAATCCAAACAACACTGTTTCCAATGAACGGGAACCAGACTGGTCTAAGAAGATAGGTCAGAGGACCCCAGTAACTTTTACGGGAAAGAGGATCCAGTGCTGCTCGAAAACTAGATCAGGGACTTCGATAAAATATTCCATGCAATGGAATGTCCCGAAGCCCGCAAATTCAATGAGGGGGCTTTCTATTTCAAGGACAAGGCCGATAACTGATGGACAGCTAATCGAGCAAGGCTCGTAGCTCAAGAAGGCTTTAACTGGGAAGCAATGAAAGCTGCTATGAGAGCAAACTTCAATCCAGAGCACGTCAAGGAACATAAGTATAATGAATTCATCGCGTTGAAGTAAGGCAACGACTCCTTGACGGACTACTATGACAAATTTGTGGAGTTAGCTCGATTTGCAGAAGACACAATGCCTACTAAAGGACGCATGGTCACTCGCTTCATAGTAGGTTTGAAGCTCGACGTTCAGAGGATCATGCTCACAAGGGGCTATGACACCTTAACAGAAGCCTATGGGATAGCAGCAAATATCTGGAGAGTCAATCAGGCAATAATTCATCATCTCAGAAAGAGAAAGGCGGCAGGTTTAGAGGCTGGAAGCTATGACTATGGAAGAAACAACAACGAGGAAACAAAGAAGTATTTTAGGTTCGGCATTGGTGGAGAAAGTGAGAACTTTCAACCCAGGAATGTTGGCGAACAACACAACCAGGCAGCAAGGCCTACCCGCCACTTTTATTGTAAGATATGCAACGGGGACCACCCAGGAGTTAATTTTGATGGAAGTAAGGTGACATGCAACTATTATGGCATATTGGGCCACAAGAAGTACGAATGCGACAAAATGAAGGAAGCAGAGATACAAGGAAATAATGGAGGTAATAACCAAGGGGTTGCGCAGAAAACCTATATCGGAAATGGACGGAACCACCAAGGGAATTAGCATAAACAAATAGGGAATGGATCTCAGCTGAACAGCAAGAATAGGGGAAATTAGTTCTGCAACAATAACAACAGGAACGGCGTTGCTGGTCAGCAGGGAAACAACTACAACGTAAATGGGAATGGGAATGGAGCGCATAACAGGAATGTGGCCTTCAATGGCAACCATGGATCTGGCAGAAATGGAAACAGAAACGGAAGGAGTGCAGCTCAAGGCAATATCCAGAGGACAGATGGTCAAATCTTTATGATGAACCAAGTAGGGGATGAAGCGGCATACAACATGGGGACATGTATGCTTTCTGTCTACTATCACCATACTTTTCCCTTCGTATTAGAAACCCATCGAGACTCTTAGAAATTCTTTCAAGCTTCGAGGACGAAGCTCACTCTTAAGTGGGGGAAGATGTAACGACTCTGTTTTGTCTGTGCATTCATTTACCTGTTAATTATCTGCTTGTCTAACCGTAACTTCCAATAGAGACCTCTAAGTTCTAGTACTGTGCTCAAGCTTCGAGGACGAAGCTTAGTCCAAGGAGGGAAGGATGTAATAACCCGAATTCTGACCTAGGGATATTTTAGTAATTCAGCATAGCGTATTTATTACTTGAGAACGAGAGAAGGTGTTTTGATATTAGTGTTAGTCGCAATAAGACGCTATAGATATTATGTGTGATTTGACTTCGTAGTGATTAACTATCTGTTCGTTTATAATTATTTTGATAAGCTAGATTATTGTTATAATTTAGTTTTAAAGAAATTTCTTTTATTTTGAATAATAAGTTAATTATAAAATTTAATTAATCGCTTAGTTAATTTTAAGTAAAATAAAATGTCTTGTAGTTTTACTCAAAAATCGAATTTGAATTTCTTGTAAAAATATCAGTCGAACTTAAATTTATTGGTCAAATTCATTTTTATCAGCTGAATAACTTTAAGCAGTCAAAAATTATTCTGTCCGTAAACGTTCCGTTTTTATCAGTCAGATTCCATTATAGTAGTCAAATTTCTTTTATCAGTCTAATTTACTTTTACCAGTTAAATTTATATTATCTATCAGAATTAATTTTATCTGTCAACTTTTCATTATTCAGTCAAAAACCGTGTTATTTATTTGTTATATTATTATTTTTTTATTGCGTGTGAACTTTCGTCGGGTCAAAAATTAACGTCGCGTTTTAGTTAATCGTTATGCTTTTAGTCACTTTTCGTGTATCGAACCACCGCGTAGTTTGGTGACCCAGCCACACCCAATCTTTTTCTCTCTCCCATCACATCTCTATTTTTCTTTTCTTTTTTTTCTTCCTCTGCTGTGTTCTGCTTCAGCCATCGACCAGCACCACCTTCACCTCCGTACCTCCTCTCTGCGACAACCACGCTTGGCGTTGCTGTAATACCCCGTTTTTATACGGGTAAACTAATAGCAATTCGTGGAATTTAAATATGAACTAGGGAGGTATTTGTAGTTTGAGAAAAGATATACTAGTTATTTTAGGAGGGTGGTAGTTGTAGATTGAAGAAAGTCAAATACTTAAGGGTAAATAAATATAAGTGAATTAATTAAAAAAAATAGGAATGAATAAACAAATGAAATAATAAAAAATTCTGATGAGAGTTTCTCCACCCAGTTACTCCAACCATCTGATGAATTCTCTCCCAAAAACCAAGAAGACCATTGTCTTCTTCTTCATCTTCAAAACACAGCAGACCCCCTCCCTCCTCTCACCCGTCGCCACCACCAACACCATCACACCCTCCACCAGCGGCACCAACTCCACCACCACAGCCACCACCTCACTCTCCCTCTCTCACCACCCCCGACCTCTCTCCCAGTCTCCCTCTCTGCCCTCTGTTCTGGGCCGGCGAAAGCAGAGCAGCGGCACAAGGCCGCCGCTGTTCCCGACGCTGAACAACCACCACCACCACCACTTGTTCCTCCTGGCCCCTCCCCCATATATCTCTCTCTCTTTCCAGCGAAAAACCCAGCGGAAACAGCGGCGGCTCAAGCCGCTGCCATCTCCGGCGAAATCCCCGACGGCGAGAAACACCGCTACCACCACCTGCACCTATCTTCTCTCCCTCTGTTACGACCTTTCTCCCTCCTATACTCTCTGTTTCTACTAGAAGGGAAGCAGCAACAGCAGCAAGTTGCTGCAAAACAACCCAGAGCCATCCACAAGCCGCCGGCAGCCATTAACGCCGGCGAGAAGCTCGGCCCGAACCACCCGGCGCTACCCATTCCCTAAAATTAATCCCAAACTAATCCCTGAGGCGCGAGGACGCTATTGCCGGTGCCAATCGAAGCAGAGGACGCCTCAATCGCCGGAATCGACCATCACCGCCGGCCACCATCGACGGCGAACCCAACCGGACTCAAATCTTGACCGTTTCTCGCGATTTTTCGCTTGGGTAACTCCTAAATCACCCTCCGATTCACTTTTGATCATCGAAACCTGATTTTATTAGCTCTAGATCGAATCGGGTTGTTGGATTCATGCTTTTTTATGTTGGGGGTTGTTCTTGTATTTTCAGAAAAGTTAGGGGTGGCTAGTATAGCATGTTGAAACTGTTTTTGGTTATTGGGAGGTTATTTCTTGTCATTAATGAAAAGTTGAAGATCTATTTAGTATTTACATAAACTGCAAATATAATATAAAATTAAAAAAGCATTTTTGTATTGGAATTTATTTATAATATTTCTAGTTATTGATTTAATTATATAAAAGATGTTTTTGCTATTTAAAATTTTATATATATGTATTATTTAATATGAGATATTGTTGTTTTATTGAAAAATAAGCAAGATAAAATATATAGTTCTTTAATCATATAATTTAGTGTGATTAAATAAACATTTCAAGTACTTATAAATAAGTGTTTTTAGTAAATATGTTATTTTTTCAAAATTGATAAAATATAATAAGTTAGAAAGTTAAATAGGAAAATAACTTTTAAAGAAAATCCTCTATTTATAAATAGCTAAAGCCTGATTATTATATATATATATACGATATTGATTTCTCCAAAATTAAGTTATAAATGTGTGAGACTAAACACTTGTTTTATTTGAATAAACATTTTAGTGATTTTTATTTATGAGTTTAATTCTTTAATAGTATATATATTTTATAATAAATAATTAGCAATAATTAAATTAGTTGAATCAATTTTTGTGGTCACTTACAAGTAAATGTGTTGTAAACTAGATTATTAATTTCTAAATATTAGAGTGTATAAATTTAATATGCGATTTATTACTTAACAAATTTTAAGAGTTAGTATTTATATATAAATAATGATTCTTTTTATGAGAAAAATACAATTGTACATGCTAATAATTAATGGGGATAATGGGGAGTAATCTCAAATAAGACTTAGAGAAATTTCGCATAGCATACTTGCACACTTTGGATTTGTAATTAATTTTGAAATTAGTGACGAGTTCGTAGACGAGGGATTCGTTTATCCGTAGAGGCTTGTTGTGCTAATTGTCTTGCTACTCGAGGTAAGTAAATATGCCTTACCTAATGTGCCCGCCCTCCGTTCGTGTCTAAATATTTTTGTGATTTACGTCTCAAAATGTGATTTGTGTCATATATGTTCGACTTGAGATTTCAAATACTTGTCTAAATGATTCTTTGGAAACTATCACACGAAATTAATAATACGTAATAACGTAAAGTGGAAACAGTTGTGCGGTGGAACCATATTTGGATACTTTTATATTGTGATATTTTGCTCGGTTGCAATTAGCCCCGGGCTGCTCCATGTACTCACCTCTCTGGCCGCTAGAAGTCTTAGGGGGTTGCCGGCACTTAAGGTCTTGGATACATGGGATATTGGTTACTTATGAGATACTGTGATGGATTATTGCGATGGATTGGTTCGTTCCCCGCTACAACTAAATAATAAATCTGGTTTTTCATGTGAAAGATGGAAGAATTGACACTTTGAGAATCCCCTAATGGTGGAAATGATGCGAATTGATGATGTTCTCCTTATTATATAAATGAGAATGGTTTGAGAACGCTAAGTAAAGAATTCAAAGTTTTATACTTCTCATACCTTGTAAATTTCAAATACATGTTTGGTTTCTTCTAAATTATCCTATTTTATTAAAAGAAAAACATGTCTCTTATCCGGTTTACACGTTTGGGTGTTTACTTATTCCGCATTTTGTGCTGACTTTGGAAAAACTGCGGTCTTGTTTCTTTCCCCCGCAGGTCTAGGTGGAGGGAGCTCGGCTTAAGGGATCGCGGACTCACCTATTTATGTTAGTACTAAATAAATGATGCACCTAGACAATCATCTTGTTTAATAGTATGTAATGTTACTTTGAGACAATTTATGGTTTGTAATAGTATGTAATGTTACTTTGAGGAAATAAGGAGTAATCAAGCAGGAGATGTCAAACTCGAGAGAATTAAGAAGAAGATTGCAGCAGGAAAAGCCCGAGACTTTCAGATTCATGAGGATGGGAGCATACGTTACAAAGAAAGGTGGTGTGTACCACAAAATTGTGCAGAAACCAAGGAGAAATTGATGCAAGAAGCACACAACACGCCTTACTCAGTACACCTTGGAGGCGACAAACTCTACAAGGATTTGAAGAAGACATTCTGGTGGCCCAACATGAAGAAGGAAGTAGCAGAATTCGTAGCCCGATGTCTAACATGCCAAAAAGTGAAGTTTGAACACAAGAGAATGGGAGGCCTAATTCAGCCGTTGGATGTACCAGTTTGGAAGTGGGATTCCATTTCCATGGATTTTGTGACCGCACTGCCAACATCAAAGAATGGACTTAATCAGATTTGGGTGGTAGTAGAACGATTGACCAAGACAGCGAGGTTCATCCCGATGAAGGATACGTGGAACATGGAGCAGAGAGCAGACGCGTATGTTAAAAACTTAGTGAGATATCATGGAGTTCCAAGCTCAATAATTTCTGAAAGGGACCCAAACTTTCTCTCTCACTTCTGGAAGGCGCTTCAGGAAGCAATGGGGACCCAATTACGTTTCAACACGGCATTCCACCCAGCCACGGACGGACAGACAGAAAGAACGATCCAGACATTGGAGGATATGCTAAGGGCTTGTGTCATGGATTTCAAAGGATCATGGGTTGACAAGCTACCACTGATAGATTTCTCTTACAACAACAGCTATAACGCCAGCATAGGCATGGCACCCCACGAAGCTTTGTATGGGAGGAAGTGCTGGACACCTCTATGTTGGAGTGACAGCAGCAAGACAGTGGTGTTAGGCACACAAATGATTGAGGAAATGACAGATCAAGTACGACTTATCCAGCAGAGAATGAAGACAACACAAGGCAGACAGAAGTCCTATGCAGAGCAGAAAAGGATACCATTATAGTTCCAAGTGGGTGAAAAGCGTTTCTTAAAGTTTCGCCTACAAAGGGAGTAACAAGATTCAATCAGCAAGGGAAATTGAGCCCAAAGTTTATCGGCCCATATGACATTCTGGAGAGAATTGGAGAAGTTGCGTACCGACTAGACCTACCTTCTAATTTGGGAAGAGTACACAATTTTTTTCACGTGTCGCAATTAAAGAAGTATGTACCCGATCCATCTCACGTGTTGGATCCCCAGCCAATTGAGTTAGACCCGTCTTTGACATATGAAGAACATCCTGTCAAGATCCTCGATACCAAGACAAGGGACACGCGTACCAAGAGCGTTAAGCTAGTAAAAGTTTTGTGGACGAACCCTCAGACGGAAGAAGCTACTTGGTAAGAAGAGGATGAAATGAGAAAGAAGTATCCCCACCTCTTTGTAGATGTAAATTGAGTTCTGAGGACGTCACTCCTCTAAGGGGGAGAGGAATGTAACCCTTTAGTTTTCGTGATCTTAATCCCTGTGCCACATCGAACTAAATATTAATGCAATTAATATATTGTGCGTGTTGACTGTTCCTACATATCATATTATGGGAATTGGCTGTTATGATACATATAAAATCTCTTATTAGCATATCGTGGATTAGTTGGTTTGCGCTTCGAGGACGAAGCTCTGTTTAAGGGGGGAAGGATGTAATACCCCGTTTTTATACGGGTAAACTAATAGCAATTCGTGAAGTTTAAATATGAACTAGGGAGGTATTTGTAGTTTGAGAAAAGATATACTAGTTATTTTAGGAGGGTGGTAGTTGTAGTTTGAAGAAAGTCAAATACTCCAAGGGTAAATAAATATAAGTGAATTAATTAAAAAATAGAAATGAATAAACAAATGAAATAATAAAAAATATTGAGGAGAATTTCTCCACCCAGTTACTCCAACCATCTGATGAATTCTCTCCCAAAAACCAAGAAGACCATTGTCTTCTTCTTCAACTTCACCTTCCAAACATAGCAGACCCCCTCCCTCCTCTTACCCGTCTCCACCACCAACACCATCACACCCTCCACCACCGGCACCAACTCCACCACCACAGCCACCACCTCACTCTCTCTCTCTCTCTAAACCCCCGACCTCTCTCCCCGTCTCCCTCTCTGCCCTCTGTTCTGGGCCGGCGAAAACAGAGCAGCGGCACAAGGCCGCCGCTGTTCCCGACGGTGAACAACCACCACCACCACCACTTGTTCCTCTCTCCCCCCCCCAGATCTCTCTCTCTCTCCCTCCGGCAAAAAACCCAGCAGATAACAGCAGCGGCTCAGGCCACTGCCATCTCCGGCGAAATCCCCGACGACGAGAAACACCGCCACCACCACCTGCACCTCTCTTCTCTCACTCTCTTACGACCTTTCTCCCTCCTATACTCTCTGTTTCGACTAGAAGGGAAGCAGCAACAGCAGCAAGTTGCTGCAGAAACAACCCTGAGCCACCCACAAGCCGCCGGCAGCCATTAACGCCGGCGAGAAGCTCGGCCCGAACCACCCGGCGCTACCCATTCCCTAAAATCAATCCCAAACTAATCACTGAGGCCCGAGGACGCTATTGCCGATGCCAATCGAAGCAGAGGACGCCTCAATCGCCGGAATCGACCATCACCGCCGGCCACCATCGACGGCGAACCCAACCGGACTCAAATCTTGACCGTTTCTCGCGATTTTTCGCTTGGGTAACTCCTAAATCACCCTCTGATTCATTTGTAATCATCGAAACCTGATTTTATTAGCTCTAGATCGAATCAGGTTGTTGGATTCATGCTTGTTCATGTTGGGGGTAGTTCTTGTATTTTCGGAAAAGTTAGGGGTGGCTAGTATAGCATGTTGAAACTGTTTTTGGTTATTGGGAGGTTATTTCTTGTCATTAATGAAAAGTTGAGGATCTATTTAGTATTTACATAAACTGCAAATATAATATAAAATTAAAAATGCATTTTTGTATTAGAATTTATTTATAATATTTCTAGTTATTGTTTTAATTAGATAAAACATGTTTTTGCTATTTAAAATTTCATATATATGTATTATTTAATATGAGATATTATTGTTTCATTGAAAAATAAGCAAGATAAAATATATAGTTCTTTAATCACATAATTTAGTGTGATTAAATAAACATTTCAAGTACTTATAAAATAGTGTCTTTAGTAAATATGTTATTTGTTCAAAATTGATAAAATAAAATAAGTTAGAAAGTCAAATAGGAAAATTACTTTTTAAAGAAAATCCTCTGTTTATAAATAGCTAAAGCCTGATTATTATATATATATATTAGATATTGATTTCTCCAAATTAAGTTATAATTGTGTAAGACTAAACACTTGTTTTATTTTAATAAACATTTTTGTGAGTTTTATTTATGAGTTTAATTATTTAATAGTATATATATTTTATAATAAATAATTAGCAATAATTAAATTAGTGGAATCAATTTTTTTGGTCACTTACAAGTAAATGTGTTGTAAAATAGATTATTATTTTCTAAATATTAGAGTGTATAAATTTTATATGCGATTTATTACTTAATAAATTTTAAGAGTTAGTATTTATATATAAATAGTGATTTATTTTATGAGAAAAATACAATTGTACATGCTAATAATTAATGGGAATAATGGGGAGTAATCTCAAATAAGACTTAGAGAAATTTCGCATAGCATACTTGCACACTTTGGATTTGTAATTAATTTTGAAATTAGTGACGAGTTCGTAGACGAGGGATTCGTTTATCCGTAGAGGCTTTGTTGTGCTAATTGTCTTGCTACTCGAGGTAAGTAAATATGCCTTACCTAATGTGCCCGTCCTCCGTTCGTGTCTAAATATTTTTGTGATTTACGTCTCAAAATGTGATTTGTGTCATACATGTTCGACTTGAGATTCCAAATACTTGTCTAAATGATTCTTTGAAAACTATCACACGGAATTAATAATACGTAATAACGTAAAGTGGAAACAGTTGTGCGGTGGAACCATATTTGGACACTTTTATATTGTGATATTTTGCTCGGTTGCAATTAGCCCCGGGCTGCTCCATGTACTAACCTCTCTGGCCGCAAGAAGTCTTAGGTGGGTGCCGACACTTAAGGTCTTGCATGCATGGGATATGGTTGGTTACTTATGAGATACTGTGATGGATTATTGCGATGGATTGGTTCGTTCCCCGCTACAACTAAATAATAAATTTGGTTTTTCATGTGAAAGATGGAAGAATTGATACTTTGAGAATCCCCTACTGGTGGAAATGATGCGAAATGATGATGTTCTCCTTACTATATAAATGAGAATGGTTTGAGAACGCTAAGTAAATAATTGAAAGTTTTATACTTCTCATACCTTGTCAATTTCAAATACATGTTTGGTCACTTCTAAATTATCCTCCTTTATTAAAAGAAAAACATGTCTCTTATCCGGTTTACTTGTTTGGGTGTTTACATATTCAGCATTTTGTGCTGACTTTGGAAAAACTGCGGTCTTGTTTCTTTCCCCCGCAGGTCTATGTGAAGGGAGCTCGGCTTAAGGGATCGTGGATTCACCTAGTTATGTTAGTACTAAATAAATGATGCACCTAGACAATCATCTTGTTTAATAGTATGTAATGTTACGTTGAGACAATTTATGGTTTGTAATGTATAACTATGGAAGTGTTTTGTTCTCAATTTCCGCCGATTCATTTTGAGTAGCACCCTACCGGGCTCTCCGGTCCGGAACGGAAGGCTCGGGAAACGAGGGGTGTTACAGGTGGTATCAGAGCAGGCAATCTAAAAAGGAATTAAAACATGTAGGGTAATATAAAATGAATTTAGGTTAAGAAATTTAAAATTTGACAAGCCGCTTGGGGTTATGGGTAGTCTGTGTTTTATTTTGTCCCACCCACCCGCGACCTTTCTTTCCCCTCGGGAGGGATATTTTCAGTGAAATACCCCATTATTTAGAAACGGGTATTTTTAATTAATATTAGGTGTTAATATGTTGAAACGGGTATTTTATGAAATTATTGAGTGTAAATATAATATTATTATAAGTATTTTGTGTTAATATGCTACTATTATATTTTATGATATTATTTGGTGTCAATATGACATTAGTATAAGTATCGGGAGTTAATTTTATTGGTAGAAAGTTAGTTCTTATTACTATTAACTACTTAGGGATTATTATGTAGTTTTTTCTAACTTATATTGTGTCTTTTAACAAATCACGGGGGTGGTAGTTGTACTATGCCTGAACCAGTGGGGGTGAAAGTGTCTTCTCCCTTAAAATTAGTCATCTTCTTCCTCAAACTCTCCCATGGAGGAAGAACTCCATCTCCAACCCCAATTCTACTACCACCACTCCAAATCTTTATCAAACTTGTTAATTTTCGTACTTATACACTCCTATTTCAATAGAGACCCAATATTGTTCATCAAGAAAAGTAATTTTGCCCGAAACATAGTCCGATTCGAAATTGAAAAACTTGAAAGTGGGTTTCCTCATGGCGGTTGAATTCTTCACCTCTCTACCTATATAAACCCATCAATTCTCAGATTTTAAACCCACAATCTCAATCCCTCTAACCTCTCAATCTCTCCTTCAATCTCTCTCTCTCTCTCCCGTTCAATCTGTCTCTCTCTCTCACCCGATGGGCTGCCCCGTCGCCGCCGTTCCGCCGCCGTCCTCCACCGGCGACCTCGCCGTCGTCGTCCGCCCCATCCCCGACGCCACCGTCGGCCTCCACCACTCTTTCCCGTCGTCGCTTTTCTCCATCTGTTCGGGTATGGAAAACAAACCCGTCACTCTCTCTCTCTTCTGTTTTTGATTTGTTTCCTTTTTATTTTTTACTATCATTGAAAGTTAGGTTAATTGTTAGTAGTTGGGAATGAATCAACAAAGGGTCTGCGGCCCAGTGGTTAAATGCTATCACTTAAGAGCTGGGAGTGTGTGGGTTGTAGGTTCTAGGTTCGAATCTCACAAGAGACATTCTTTTTATACAAGTTTAAAGTAATCTTTTTGTACTCATCTTTACCCAAAAATAAAAGTATATTTTTCTTATTTATAAGTTTATTACAAATTAAAATAAGTTATTTTCTTCAAATAAATTTGTTATTTCTTTTAAATAAAAGTTAGTTTATAACCTATATTCTCTACTAAGGCTTGTTTGGTTGGGAGAAACTATTATCTAATCTTATAAGTTATATTTATATAATTATAGCCTAGTATCTTTTTACAAATAATAAACGTTAGCGTTATAAAGCGTATTTTATTATAAAAGAGGTTGTTCACGTTAACAAGGTTGGGGAGAGTTATTAGGGGATTCATTTCATTTACCTATAGGACTTTGTGTGCATTATGTTAATTAGGATATTATTAAATTTGTAGGCGACAAATTTCGTTGACGAAGGATACGTCAAGTGTTACTAGGAAGCGATTTGCTTTTGTTTGATATTCGAGGTAAGTAAACATGCCAGGCCTAGCGCCCATATCTTCTTTCATGTCTAAACTGCTTTTGTGATTTATTGTCTCAAAATTTGAATATTTACTTGAACTGTCTATTTGAGAAAGTTTACTGATTTTACAAAGGTGATTCCATCACAACTATCACATGAAATGATAATAAGACGTAATAACGTAAAGTGAAATAGTTGTACCGGGGATCAATATTTTGAGCTTTGGTCGATGTGGACTACGTCTCTCGACCCCATTTATTTTATTTTGCTCGGTCGCAACCGCCCCGAGTTCGCTCCAGTACTTACCTTTCTGGCCGCAAGAAGTCTTAGGGGGGTGTCGACACTTATGGTCTGGTAGCCAGTTATTAGTAGATCTTCCCCGTGTCAACATTGTAATATATGTGTTTCTGAATGATGGACCTTTATGATTGAGAATTGGAAGTCCCGATTGGACAAATGAGGAAGTTTGGGAATGTTTCCCCAATGGAAATACTAAAGTGAAAAGAGTTTGGGAATGTTTCCCCACAAGTGAAGTGATAAAGGAAAAGATTGGTGAATTCTTATTTCATACTTATACTCTTACTCAACAACTTTGCTCTTCAAACTCACGTGTCATTTTTAAACTGCTTCATAATCTGTTTACATGCTTGGGTGTTGCTTACTCAGTATTTTCCGCTGACTTTGGAAACTGTGGTGTTTACTTTTGTTTATGCACCACTGGTTTAGGGGGAAGCTTGGATTGAGGGGGAAACGCGACTCATCGTAGAACTAGCATGATTCACATTTATTTTATTTAGATTTATTTTAGTTGCCCTGAATTTCTAGATTGGAATAATGTCTATGTTTGTGGCGAGACAAGTTTTAAAGTTTCAATTAATTATTTATGGATTTTGGATTGGATATTCTGTTATAAAATCTCCTTGTATTCGGGTTTAATCTCGGGTACGGAGTGACATCCCCGGGCTTCCGGCTTGGATCTTTTGGGGGTGTTACATTCAGTTTTTATCATGTGTTAACTAGGTGGCCTGATTATGAGATACATATAAGAGAATATTTTTACTTGACTGGCCATGGGGATGATATTACTCCCATGATGGAGGATGAGTATTATAAAGTTTGAGATTTGGTTCTGCAATGAAAATAAGAAGATGCAAATTTGTGTGCAATTTTATACATTATGTGAGATAGTCATGCTATTTTGAAAAAGATGAGTATGAAGTTCGTGACATATATGAATCTTTTGCAATGTTGATGAACATCATGCTTTACGATATAACTCGTCTTAGGTTTTACCCCCATGATAGAATAAGAAATAATATAATAGTGTTAGTGTAGGGATATGACTGATAGACCCCTGCGATACTACACCAGGAGAGCCCACCAAAGACAAATGGCAGCTGGAGGAGACAACCCGCAGGAGATGGCTCAACTGGTCACCCAAATGGCCAGAATCATTGCTAGGAATGAGGAGAGTGAAGAGCGAAGCTATTCTAAGAAGATGGCGGATCATAATCCTCGCAAGTTTGCAGGAAAGGAAGACCCCACTGAGTTAGAGGATTGGATCACGAATTTCGAGAAGATACTAAGAGCTGTCCAATGCCCTGAAGATCAAAAGGTTATCTGTGCAGCCCTTCACTTGACTGGGAAGGCGGGACATTGGTGGACAACCAACCATGAGGTCCTACTGGCTCAACCCAACTTTGATTGGGAAGCTTTCAAGGCTGCTATGAGATCAAGGTTCTATCCAAGCCATGTCAGGACAAGGATCTACAACGAGTTCCAAAACCTGAAGCAGGGAAACGGCTCAGTGACGGACTATTTCGAGAAATTCGTGGAGTTGTCCAGATTCGCGGGAAACACGGTACCTGATGAAGAAAGCAAGGTAGCAAAGTTCATTGGAGGCCTGCATCTCCAACTGCAGAAAATTATGCGCAGCAGGACTTACGACACATTGCACGAAGCCTATGACTGGGCAGCTGACATGTGGCAAATCCAAGAGATTCAGGATGAGGTTCGCGGGAAATGCAGGGCGGATGAGGGAGGAAGCAGCAGCAATTCATCAAGAGACAAGATGTTCAAGCCCAACAGTGGAGGAAACAATCAGAACAGGGGAAACCAGCAGAATAAGGTAGCTCAGCCAGTCCGCCGCTACCACTGCAAGAGATGCCAGCAAAACCACCCTGGAGTTGACTGTATGGGGAATCTAGTTGTATGCCACAACTGTGGTAGGAGAGGGAATCGATCCTATGAATGTCTAGCTTCACCAGCCAGGAACCAACAAAGGAACCAAGGGGGAAACTATCAGAGGCAACCCTAGAACAACTATCTGGGAAACCGCCAACAGTATGGGAACCAGCAACCCGGAATCCTGCAGATCGGGTATGGGAACAGGAACCCTGGAAATCGCAACAACCAGGGAGATGGCTATGGAAGGCAACCAAACTACAACCAGGGAAATGCAGGACAACATGGAGCTCAGAACCGTAACAACAATGCTGGTCAGGGCGGCAACAACAATGTAGCTGGTGCAGGAGGAGCTGGAGCACAGAATGCAAATGTGGGAAGGATTGCTGTCATCACCAAGGCAGAGGCTGATGCTGCTTATGGAGTTGTCACAGGTACTTTCCTTATCCATGAGCAACCAGCTTTTATATTATTTGATTCTGGTGCATCATACTCATTCATATCATCATCATTCGCGGAGAAATTGAGTTTGAATAATCATGCTAAGAAATCTGTCCCAGTTGCAACTCCCACTGGCAAAATAACAGTATGTGACACCGTATTCGAAGGGGTAGCAGTGAAAATCCTAGCATACACCATGCCTGCAGACTTGATTAAGTTTGATCTTAGAGGCCTAGATTTCATCGTAAGGATGGATTGGCTTAGTAAATATTGAGCCGTCATCGATTGTCATGATCAGACGGTTCGGTTGAGAGGACCCAACGGTGAGAGGATCTCTTACCGTGGAATCACGGAGGAGCCTTGTATCAGACTATTTTCAGCACTGACCATAGTCAACCAAGTGAAGAAAGGGAACTCTGCCTACTTATGTTACATACAAGATGTTTCCAAGAAGGAGAATGTCCTAGAAGAGATACGAGTTGTAAGAGAATTTCCTGACGTATTCCCAGACGAGATTCCAGGAATGCCACCAAGAAGAGAGTTGTAATTTACTCTGGACTTAGTTCCTGGAACCGCACCAATCTCAAAAGCACCGTATCGGATGGCACCAGCAGAACTGAAGGAGCTAAAGGAGAAATTACAAGAACTCCTAGATAAGGGGTACATACGACCAAGTGTGTCACCCTGGGGAGCACCAGTGCTTTTCGTGAAGAAGAAAGATGGAAGCTTGAGGCTATGCATTGACTACCGCCAGTTGAACAGTGCAACCATCAAGAATAAGTACCCTCTACCCCGGATTGACGTTCTCTTCGATCAACTACAAGGGGCTAATGTTTTCTCCAAGATTGATTTGAGATCAGGGTACCATCAGCTTCGGGTAACTGAGTTGGATATCCCGAAGACAACTTTTAGAACGAGATATGGCCACTATGAGTTCACTGTGATGCCTTTTGGTTTGACCAATGCACCTGCAGTATTCATGGATTTGATGAACCGAGTAATGAGGCCATTTCTAGATCGATTCGTCGTCGTCTTTATTGATGACATCCTTGTGTACTCGAAGAGCGAGGAAGATCACGAGGAACATCTCAGAGAAGTGTTGCAGACTTTGAGACAAGAAAGGTTGTATGCTAAGCTGTCCAAATGTGAGTTTTGGCTGGATCGTGTTCCATTTCTGGGTCACATCATCTCAAAGGAAGGAATATCAGTGGACCTAGGAAAGATTCCAGCCGTCAAAGATTGGCCAACACCGAAGAATGTATCCGAGATAAGGAGTTTCCTTGGCTTAGCCGGTTACTGCAGGTGTTTTGTGAAGGACTTCTCCAAGATTGCCAGGCCACTGACAGCACTGACAAAGAAGGCAGTAAAATACTTGTGGAGCGGAAGTTGCGAAGAAGCGTTTCAGACACTGAAGGAAAAGCTAACTACAGCACCAATTTTGGCTCTACCGAATGATTCAGGCGAGTTCGAGGTATACAGCGATGCATCGAAGAAGGGGCTAGGATGTGTGCTCATGCAAGACAGAAGGGTGATTGCCTATGCATCGAAGTAGGTGAAACCCCATGAAGAGAACTATGCTACTCACGACTTGGAGTTGGAAGCAATTGTTTTCGCGCTAAAGATATGGAGACATCACCTGTACGGAGCAGTCTGTAAACTTTACACAGATCACCGCAGCCTAAAGTACATCTTCACGCAGAAGGAACTGAACAACTGACAAAGGAACTCATCAAAGACTACGACTTGCATATCCAGTACCACGAAGGGAAGGAAAACGTAGTCGCTGACGCATTGACTCGAAAGGCGAGTCATGCCTTGAACGCAATGATAGTTTTAGAAGAATGGCTATGCCACGAATTCAGAAAGCTCAGGAAACGAGGGGTGTTGCAGTTGCTTTCTCTCCAGCTACACCTAGTCTACCTCCTTCTCCCAAATCACCATCAATCTCCTCTCTTGCCCTCCTCATTACTACTGCTCTTCTCTTCTTAATCATCTTCATCCTCTTCTCCTTCACCTCCAAACCTCTGCTCTTTTTTTGCCGAGATACCCAACAATCACCATCACCAAACACCACTTCCATCACCACCACCTTCACCTCAACCACTGCTCGACCTCTCCGCCTCTCATCTCCATCACCCTCTCTCCCTTCTCTGGTTTACCGAACCCAACACAACCACCCCGTACACCACCACGACCACCGAACATCACCACCGACGAAACCACCATCACCACCATCTCCTCCAACACCCCAAGCCTCTTCTCTAGCTCTATTCCCTCTCTATCCCTCTCGTTGACTTGGCCAGAAATAGCAGCCAGCAGCTGCAACAACCGAAGCACTCAAAACCGCTGCCACGTCCATTTATGGCAGCCATTAAAGCTCGACCTGAGCTTTTCACCAGACGAACCCAGCGACACCCAGCTCGTTTTGACGCTCTCTCCGCGTTCCCGAGCAGCTGAGGAGCCTCCAAGTCAAGCCGTAAGGCAGCCGGAGACTCCCCGTCGAACGCCGCCGCGAACCCACCGACCGGAACTCAACCCTATCCGTTTCTTTGCCGTTTTTCTTCGTTCTTGGTGTGGGTATGCTCTAAATATCGTCCTCGTTGTTTCGTGATAGTCAAAATTATATTTTTATAGCTTGAATCTGCGTTTGGATCGAGTTCGGTTGAAGAGATAACTTTGTTTGCCGTAGGTGTAAGCTTGGGGGGTCATTTTGTATTTTACAGAAACTTTAGGGGGCTGTTTGTATGTTATAAAACTCTGCGGGAGTTTTTTGTATCTACAAGTTAAAGTTTCATTAAATATTTAATTAAAAGTTAATTAGCTTTTATATTATGAAAATAATTGTATAATTTGGAATTAAAAACTTGAGAAAGAGTATTCTGTTAATTTGACAAGATTAAAATTAGTTTGTTAATTATTTATAATAGGTTTTTCAAAAGAATTAGTTTTGTTAATTATTATTTTATTAATGTAAAGTAAATTAGTTTTGAACAAAATTTTAATTGTGAAATATTAAGAAATTTCTTCTTCAATTAGGAATATCACTTTTGAAATTATAAGTACTACTTTTAAATTGAAATTCTAATTTTTGTACAATTTTTAAATATCATACTTGGAATATTATATAATTTTGTCTCCGTAAAAATTTATTATTTATCGTTTGAATTTCCTTAAAATCGTTTACGGGTTTATAACTACCTTCGGGGAATCCGATTAGAGCTGTCACTCATCGTCGTTCGTTTTTGAATCGAACTTGTGTGTGATTAGGACTATCTGTGTTTGTTTGTAGAGCCCCACTTCGTAGCACCAGGCATTGTATACCAGTAGTGCGACTTGCGTATCTTCGGCTCTCACGGTGAGTATTCATGCTTAGTCTCGTGAGCTTATCTTCTTTCGTGTCAAAACGTGATTTAGGTCTTGTCTCAAAATATATGCTTAGTTTGCGTGCCAATTCCTTTCATGTGATATACTTGTTTTATTTGAAAATAATTGACGCACCTTATTTCGATTTTCCTAAACTTGTCGTACTTGCTTTTAAATCGTCACTTTACTACTCGTCTTCAAATTGAAAAACTCATTGTTCAAACTATCACTGTCAGAATTCATTAACAACGTAAAGTGAAAGATCGCATGTACCGGAACCATTTGGTTGTTAATTGGAATCCCCTTAGTTGGCTTTAATTTTTCTCTCAGATGGAACGACTCTTCGCCTAGTATAGTTTCTTATTATAGTGGGGGCGGGAAAGGTTTTCCATAACGCCAAGCACGAAGGAAAGGTTTTCTCTCTTGTTGTCGTCCTACATCGGGAAAGGTTTTCCCAAATTGTGACGTAGTTAATTATTATAGTGGGGGCGGGAAAGGTTTTCCATAACGCCAGGCACGGAGGAAAGGTTTTCTCTCTCGTTGTCGTCCTACGCTGGAAGGTTTCCCCGGGGAAGGTTTTCCCAATTCTTGATCTAGATATCCGATCTGAGATGATATACTTCACCCTGGTCTGCCATGGTTAGTGCGACTTAATAATATGACTCGTTCCATTTTCCGTTTGGAAACGCATGGAAATATTGATAAACGAATTGGAAACTCGTATAATTTTCGGTTCGGAAATAGTACTTTTGAGAACTATGATAATCGTCACTCCTACTCGTACTTATATTTCTGAAAACAGTTCAAGTCTTTATTTGATGTTTATACTTATACTCCGCTAGTGTTTAAACTATGTCAAACGTAAACCCGGTAACCTTTCTTAGCCACTCTGTTTTACATGCTAAGTTGTTTATTCACTCAGTTTTCACTGATACTCGATAAACTGCGTCCCTGTTTCTTTTAAATTCCCCGCAGGTTTATGATTGGTTGCTTGGGGTAACGCGCTGGGATCACAAACACGTTCTCTCATGAAAACAGTAGAGTTTAGTAATTAATCGGAGAGCTCACTTTTGATGTGAAATATTTTGTTATACTGTGTGTCCAGTTTGGAACCAGTCACGAACGTTGTAAACTTTTATCGTAATGAATCAGTAGTTGGATGTTTTGTTTCACTTGTTTGTTGTTACCACTCCTTGTAAAAAAGGGTAAAATCCCCTTTCCAGAGAGCACTAAACGGTTTCCGGCTCCTCTGGAAATCGGGGGTGTTACACTGATCACTTGAGAAACAATCTACAACTAACGGAGAAAATGCAGGAACAGAATTCGTATATTATCTCCTTTCTGATAAGGTCCAATCAACAACTATATTTGAATGGATTGCTGATCTGTTTATGGACGTTGGAGCATCCAACAAACATGCATATACTCACCAAACAATATCAAACAAATAACAAGACAATCTAGCAATAAGATCTGTTAAGAAACAGCAAACACTTCAAGAGAAAACTAGGCTAGATTTGTCTGCTGACAGTTCTGAGTTAAAAAATATATTCAACCTCATGAATATATCAAGTAACTAATGTAGAACACACAATAATAGAAAATAATCAGCTTATATCAAGTTCTAAGGATCACAAAATTCACATGCACTCACAAAAATCATCAAGTGAACTTAGCAGTAAAGAACAACCAGAATATCTCAAAGCTTTGAGGCTTTTCCTGCTAATTCACCAGAGTGAATTTTGGATATTCAATCCAACTCAGTCCTGCAATAATTATAACTTAGAACACAAATTACTTAGTACATTCATATAACTAATTCATATCACAACAAAAACCTGCACATAAACGGTTAGATAAATAAACATATAAGCACTGCTATTGTAAGCTTTGGAACTTAGCAATATCTTCTGCTTGTGTCACTGGATTTCATGATATTTAGTAACATCTTCTGTTTGTGTTTCTTCCTTCCATCATCAAGGAAACAAAGCTCTCTTCGTGTTCATTCACAAAATAATGTCTAGGAGCTTCAGAATTATCACAACTCAGTATAGCCAACATTCCGGACAAGAAGGTTTGGCGCTTCTCAAGTAATGGAGCTTTCACTGTAAATTCAGCTTACAACCTCAACAGAAGCTTATGAGAGCTAAATTTAACTCAATTTCCAGTGACTGATCAGGTGAGTACTAGCAGAATCTCCATCCTTCTTGAAAAGATTTTGGAGCTCTTGTATCCCTCCAAAGCTTAAGCTTTTCTGGTGGAAAGTCTTGCAAAATAGCCTCCCTACTCTTGCTGCCTCAAAGTTGAAAGGTTTAAATGGGGATCAAATTTGTTACTTACGTGGACAGGAGGTGGAAACTGATTCTCATCTTTTTATAAACAGTTCATTTGCATCACAGGTTTGGAAGTTGTTACCTCTCCGTTTTGTGGGGAATATGAACCAAGATTACAGCTTATATGAGTGGTGGCATCAAGTAAATGAAAATGTCAAAGAGGCTGACAATGTGTTAATTGCTATGGGAATTTTTGTCTCTCTTTACTGGGAAATTTGGAAAGCCAGGTGTGAGGTTATTTAATGATATTCTCTGGAAGCCAAATCTTACTGCTATAAGCAAATTGTATGAGTATTATGAAGCAAACGACCAGCACCACAAATCCTCTCCAGGTGATTCTGGTGGGTGCTCTTGGAAACTTCCTCAAAATTCATGATCCTTAATCTTCACGGATGCAACAGTTAGAAGTTAGAACCAAGCTCAATATGGGAGGAGTTGCTGCAGTTTGGTTGAGCAATGATGATACAATTTTGAAGAAGTCTCCTAAATTAATCAAAAATGTTTCCATGATTTGCATTTTGGAAGCATTAGCCATCAGTGAAGCTATGCTTTTGGCTCTGGATCTTAAGCTTTCCGAGATAACCATCCTTCCTGATTCCAAATCAGTGACTGGGGCTATCAACTCCATACCATCTTCATGCAGTAATGATATTTGGTCAATTGTGGAGGATTGTAAGTTTCTCTCCAATGCATTCTCTTCTTGTTGTTTTTCTTTTGTTCCAAGAGAACACAACTTAGCTGCTCATGTAAGTGCTAATGATGTTTTTTGAGCTTGCTTGTTTCTCTCTGTTAGGCTTTCTATGCATTGTACTCTTGTGGCTGTTTTGGCCTTCTTTTTCCTGAAGAAAATCTGCAGTTTGTTTGCACTTAGCTGTATAGTTAAATATCTCATGTGCTCATCTATTCCAATACCTGGAGAGTAAAACATTTATTTAAAAATAGTTATGTTAAAGCAATTGATGTTCAGAAGCCAACATAGCACACTAACTACCTACGGAGCGGTTTTGTATTACATAGCAATTATTTTTGTATGACAAACCATCTTGCACTAACACTTTTATATTTTAGCTTACTTTTGAAAAATTCATGTGAACTAATCCCAGGCTTTAGCTTTATCTTGAAAATACATATTATATAGAATGATCCACCAAATTCTAGAATCTACCAATAATTGTGGATCTCTTATACTTTCTTAACTAGATATCAACATCACCCGTATGATAATTGCACCCCGAACACAAAACAGCATAAAATATAAACACTATACCCTACTATATATATTTAGGTCAACCTTGTTTTCGTTCAACAATTATTGATTGAAATTACTATTACTATGGAAAATCGTCACTTAAGTTTTCAAAGCCAAATGGTCGTCATGGATTGGAGAGACAAGACCAATGATATGGGGCACAAAAGGGAGTGGAGTTTATTCTAATTCTTGAATTGGATTATTTAATTGACTTTGTCGCCTGTGTAGAACTTCTTTCACTATCACTCTTTTCCCAAACTCAGCCAATAATGTAATTTACCAAATTAACAAATTAGCACATTTAGCATTTTTCAATAAAGAAAAGATGAGCGAACGTAGATGATTTCATCAATGCTTGATGTTAACACAACATTGACATAATAAACATCTCTAAAGTTGTACAGGATAAATTTGCTCAAAAAAAAAAGTTGTACAGGATAATAATAATAACTATCGATACTACTTCAATATCTTATCCCTCGAATGATGTCCCCGAACCAATGAAGATCAAAATTTTGACTACATTCTGCTCAGGAATGCTTGAAATGGGTAAGCATGTGTTATGTTAATGGATTTTAGTTATGAAGCTAATGGCCCACCATAAACATCTCCCGATCGCAATTGATATTTAAAGTGAAAGTTCAAAAATTAACTGGCTATCAAAAGTGTAATGGCATTAGTAAAGAAGAAAGCATCCTGCACACAAATTATTTTCAAAGAATGTTGCTTAAGCAACCAACCATGCAAATCATTGGTGTAGAATTTGCCTTGTGAAAAAAAAAAATCAAAAAAAATATACATTTGGTAACCAGGAAGCGAATGAAAAAATTTGATAATACCGGTATCTTATTGTGAATCGAGAGACGGGAGAGACGAGAACATAAAGAGACAAGTATGAGATGTTAGAAATGCTTCGAAAACATCGTAGGCATTTTTCTCGCATGTTACAACTTGGCCATATTGTTCACTTGAAACACGAGCGTGACGTGACAAAGTTAGTGTGAAACTTCATTTTCAGGAAGAAATCAATCAGTTTTTTCGTTATGACATGATTTTAGAGGAGGATTCATTCTATCTGAACTTCTCCATTAATTTCAGAATAATTTTGTCCAAAATACTCTCTTCCTATCACTATATAAACCCATTTCCTCCACTAAATGATACACACCATTTTTCTTATTCTTCTCTTCATCTTTTCACTGCTCTAGAGTCAAAGCTATGGAGAAATTAATGCTTCGGTCTTGGTGAGTGCAGACCAACTGAAGCAACTCGTTGCATCCTGGAGGACGGACGACTCAACATCTGCACCAAGGAGAGAGTCCTAGTGGCGGCGAAATCGTTCTTACGGACAACAGATTCGATTCCGTGCCTCGACAAATTCAACAAGTATTTCAAAATTGTATTTACACTTCATATATCAAACTCTTTATTTCTTGAATATCTCCAACAATCTTACGAACGATTTTCAATGTTTGATAATGAAAATGTATACAATTCTTGATCTGTTCAGACTCTAATTGTTTGGTGGAACCCTATACATACGCTGGTCAGAAAAACTCATTTTCTTTTTGGAATCAATAAATGTTGATCATGTTTTGTTTGAAGAAAATCAAGTTCCTGATAATTCCCTTGAACCAGCTCATAGTGCTTCCATCACAATGTTTGAAAGACCAATAAAATTTTTTGTGGACTCATCGTGAATTACTTGTCAAATCCACTTTTTGATATCTACTGTACTCTCAAATGTGCTAAAGATATTTGGGATCGATTGCGTACTAAATATGTTGTGAGCAGGATTATGAAGTTCAAGATGATGGATGACAAGATTGTTCTTGAACAGATTCATGACTACCAGAGCACCATTTTTCGTCGAAATCCCAAGTATAGGATATCGTCTCAAGTAATAATCCGGTAACACCGGAGTCGAATCTACAAGGATTGAGCAAGAGGAGACACTCTAAGCTAACACAACTACTAAGCAACTACTAAAAATTAAAAAAGCGATTTCTCATTGGCTTTAGAGCTAGCCATGCTTTAGAATCCACCACACAAGTGATGCAGCAAGAGTTGTTGATGACGAAAAGATTAGTGAAAGTAACTAAGAAAGTAAAGCAAATATTTCAGCAAGTTTGTGACGAGTTGGATCAATTTGGTTTCACTAGTGATTCATGTAACTTGAATCCAACACTTAGTTCATTTTCTCAAATACTCAATTAGTGAGTTGAAAATGAGAAATCAAAATCAATAGTATATCAAGCATTGTGTATATGTATTTTTCTTGAAATCCACATACACAATCAAGCTACCTTAGAGATTTCTACCTAAACACAAAGAACTCACAAATTCAAATACCCAAGCACCAAAATCACAAGCACAAGAGTATTCAAGTCTCATGAACCATCTAGAGTCACCAAATCAATCCAACTAAATGAATTAGCTACTCATCATACTTGAACAAAATGAAGATGTATTGATATTCATGGTGTAACAACAAGCTTACAAGAGTACTAAGCTTCAAACACCCAGAAAAGAAGATCAAACACTATAATACTTTATTCGAACTACTAAATTTGATTCCAAGCTACAATAAATCAACTACTAGCAGCTCATGTAACCCAGAATCATCAATTAATAGTACCCAAGTAACAAACAAATGAAGAACAAACTAAGAACAATGACGAAGAAGAGATGAGAACAAGCTAAATCAGAAACCTCCCTCCCCTATGGTTGTTCTTGGCTCTTTAGTAGCTCAGAACAAGATCAGAAACACCAAGAGCAACCCAGAATTGGCCAAGGCCGAGAAAAAGAGATAGAGGACAGAGTTTCGGTTCAGCTTTTTCTTGGGTGGAGAGGTCCTTTCTTCATCTTCGTCTTCAGCATATATAGGCAGTGGGGAAGGGGTTTCTTGGCCTCCAAAAACAAATCTCAACACTTGAATTGAACCAATCTTCTTTCAATCGTTGATGTTAGGAAGCTTCATGAACCCTAGGTGAATTGGGACTTTTCTTTTCGTGACTTCTTGGGTCGAATTAAGAGGTCGGCTATGTAGAGAATTTATTGGAGAGAAATTTGGGACAAATTTCATCCGATTTGGTGGACATTCGGGTCGATTTTACGGTTTTAGGAAGCTTCGGTCGAAGCTTTCATGGAGGAAGTGGGTTTGTTATGTGGTGCGACGACGGGGAGAGAGAAACGCTTGAGAAGATGAGTTGTTTCGCCCTATTTTCACCCAGCTCCCCCCCCCCTTTGTTTGCTGGGGGCTTTAAAAGGCCCCCAGCTCTTCTTGAAACGTTTCGAAAATGGCACTTGCACCCCCAATCCGTTAAATCATCTTCATTCAGGCCTTTTAACTTTTAGAAAACTCCATTTAGCTCCCGGTTCCGTCAAAATTATCTTCAAATAGCCCCCTTTGGTGTAACTTTGGCCTTCTAACTTGCTTTGTCTTCAATCTTGGCCTCTAACTTCCAGTTTCTTCTCTCTTGGACCTTCAAATCTTCAATAATCTTCCAATCAAGTGCTCCGAGTACCTTCTTGATGTCTCTTGGCCTCTTCAAATCTATTCTAAATTGCCTCTTGAGTTTTTTGTGAAATATTTCCTTGAGTTCCGAAGCGCAATATCTCCTACAAAATAAAGAAACTCCACACAAGCTAAAAGAAACAATCATAAGTCTAGAATTAGGGATAAAATAGATAGATTACACATATTAGCAAGTTAAGAAGAGTTCATTAACATGCTAAAACATGAAATTTTAATTCATTAACACACCCCCCAACTAGCCTTTTGCTCGTCCTCGAGCAAAAAGAGCGATATAAGTAGTAAACTAGTAAAGAACCAATCATGAGAGGCACCCACCCAACTAGAAAACGCTTGACTCAATTCTAAACTAGACTCCAATATTTAGAAAAACGCACACACACATTATATATCCTAAGTGAGAATCCAAAGAAAATAAAATCCTAAACATTACTAGCTAATTTTAATTTTTTTTTGGGGGAAAAAGAAGAATGCACAAATGTTTCCTCAAATAAATTCTCAAAGTCCAAAAAGATTGAGAAAGAAGCCTATGAACGTCTAAGCATATACTCATACAAATGTGGGCGGTGTTTGGAAGAAGGTGACTCATGCGATCCACAAAACTTGTTAATTAAGTCCAATTCGCAAGAAAGTATGCCTTCAAAAATAAGGATGACATGAAACTAGTCATTCTCATTCTTATTCAAAAGCACCCATGTAGCATGGACCTCCAATGCTTTGAACAAAACGAGTTTTAGAATAGGGGATGTGGTTGTGGGCTTGTATGATCCTTGTGTGGATTTCTTTGTGAGGTGGTGAAATTTTTCCTCATTTGGAGGTTTTAGCATTAAACCTTTTTTTTCTTCCACATATAAGCACTTCTAATCCAAGGTTCTCCAAGACCCACAACAAAATAGACGAATATACAAGAGAGTGGGCTATTTAAGCTAAACCAAGAGGGCTATCTAGGTGGTGGCATTACATTTATCCCCGATTACCCCTCAATTTCTTAGGCATCGCATTGGGTGTCATGGTCACCACCACCTTAATGGGCTAATGTTTCCACCGCCAAAAACAATGAGAATTAAATCCTTTTTGTAGAGTTCAAATAGCTTTATAAATGCACCCTTTGTCAAAAGTAGAAGACGCCAAAGTCTATGTGATATACATAGCTTGAAGGACTTAAACATGAAACGTAAATTTAGAGTGTCGCTTTGTGAGAACGCATGATATCGCGAAATGTGGGATATTGGTGTAGATGTCTTGAGTATAAGCAAATAATTCCTTTTTAATATAAAAATAAAAAGAACATGGACTAAGATGTTTCACTATTTGAAAACATCTAGCTTTCCAAAATCTCCCCTTTTCACTTTATCTCATTTTTTTTCTTTTTTTTTCATTTTTTTTCATTTTTTTTATGACATAAGTGACTCAACTATAACTTCCTAAGAATTTATAAAGCTATCAAATAGGAAAATAAAATCTAGAATCAAGATGAAAGGTTAACATAAATAAAACTATCAAAGAGAGAAAAAAATATATGGTTTGACACGAGAAAAGTGTGATGCTTCTCATGAAAGGTTCACACACTTTTTTTTTCAATTATTTTTAATTTTTTGAATTTCCATTTTTTTTCATTTTTTTTTTGTATTTTTCATGTAAATAGCCAATGAAATAATAATCATGCAAGTGACCATTTAACCAAGAAATAAGTCTATTCCACCCCAACTAAAATATCACATTGTCCTCAATGTGTGAGAACAATGGAAGAGCATACAAATTCATATAAGAGACAAGGGATAGATGGACCTAATTTTCGCTTTCTTGGCCACCAAGAACAAGTCCTCCTCCGAGAGCAACCTACAAAATAATTAAGAGAAAAAGAACTACAACTAATATTTACAAAGGTGATACTTTTGGTGAACACTAGTTAGTATAGGTTGGGTCCATGAGAGAAATGGACTCAACCTTGGCCTCAAAATTTTCAACATATGGTTTCAATTATTGGCCATTCACCTTAAAAATTCCTCACTTTTGGGGTTCAAAATTTCAATGGTCCCATAAGTGAAGCACAGAGAGATACCTTACTCTGTTACATCTTGTGGTTCTCACTAACCTATCTAGTACCTGCTCTAGCTATCTGATTAACTAAGAATTCTATATTGTTTACCTTGAACAATCCTTGAGAATGTAAACAGAGGTAGTATGAGAATGATATACAAATAGGGTTCATAAATGGAGAACACAGAGAGTAAGACTGCAATGAATGTGCAGTGTTCTTCAAATGCTTGGATTGAGAGAGAAAGATCTGCTTCTTTGTTGCTTGACAATCCTTGAATGTATTTTCAGTGTCTCTAGCTTTTGCCCGTTGTGTTCTCTGTCAAATGATTCAAACTGAGCTCCTTATATATAGCTCATTTCATATGCAAATCTTCAATATTTTCAGCAAAAAACTTTCCTATTTTGTAGGCAAAAACTTTGAAATCTCTAACAATCTTCTCCAACGGATAGTTGCTCAGCATCTTCAGGGATACTTATTTGATCTTATTCAAAATCCTGTTGACAAGCTGTTACATTCATAAGATTGAATGCCGAATAGAGTTCGATTCCTCCTTTCGGACACGCCATTCCACTGTGGCGTTCCTGGTGGAGTAAGTTGGGATATTATCCCACGGTCTCTTAGATAGTCGTCAAACTCTTGGCTCAAGTATTCACCTCCACGATCCCATCTTAGAGCCTTAATATTTTTTTCAAGCGTCTTATCTACTTCATTCTTGAATTCTTTGAACTTTCAAACAATTCTGATTTGGCCTTCATAAGGTGACAAATCCATATCTACTGAAATCATCAGTAAATGTGATGAAGTAGACGAAACTACCCCTGGCAGGCGTGGCAGATGGACCACATACATCAGTAGGTACTAGCGCCAATTGCTCACTAGTCCTCTCACCTTTCTTATTGAAAGGGGACTTTGTCATTTTTCCCAATAAACAAGCTCACATGTCTCATATGATTCAAAATTAAAAGAGTCTAGAAAACCATCCATATGGAGTCTAGATACACTTTCTCGTATATATGGCCTAAACGACAGTGCCATAGATAAGCAGGATTTAAATTATTCATTTTAATCTTCTTGGTATTAATGTTATAGACATGATTGCTTAGATCAAGAATATATAATCCTTTAAATAATTGCCCACTACAATAGTGAATACGATCAAAATAAATGGAACAACAATCGTTATTTATTGAAATAGTAAAACCATCATTGTCCAAATAAGAAATAGAAATAATGTTTCTGCTCATAGCAGGCACAAAATAGCAATTATTCAATTCTAAAACTAATCCTTAAGGCAGAGACAGCTCATACGCGGCTACGGCCAATGCAGCAACTCGTGCTCCATTCCCAACGCGCGGGTCTATCTCCCTTTAGCCAATCTTCTACTTCTCTTTAAGTACTGCACATTTCGACGAATGTGAGAACCACATCCAGTATCCAATACCCATGATAAAGAGACATTTAAGTTTACATCGGTAACAAAAATACCTGGTGGTGGTGGAATCACTATTTCAATCCTCTTATCCTCCTGATATTTTGGGCAGTTCCTCCTCCAGTGTCCAAGGTGACTGCAGTAGTGACAGCCACCTTTAGTCACACTGTTGGAAATGCCACCATAGGCTTAAGGGCATATTCCTTGGTTTTGGCAATTGCTTTGCCTTTTCCCCTGGAGGTAGAGGAAAACTTTTAGCCATTTCCTTTCTGCATCATCATTATGGATCTGCCCTTACCCTTGTCGATGCTTTGTTCAGCTGTCCTCAACATGTAGAGTAGATCTTGCAGAGTTTTCACGATCTCATTCATGTTATAGTTCATGACGAACTATCCATAACTTTCAGGCAACAATTGCAAGATGAGATTGGTGGTCAACTATTCACCCACCGAAAACAATAGGCGGACGAGGCTCTCTAAATAGCCAATCATACGCAACACGTGTGGCCCCACAGGGTTTCCCTCTGACAGATTATATTTTAAGAATTACTTGTAAACTTCATACCTCTCACCCTATCCTGCTCTCGGAAGAGCTGTTTCAAGTGTGCGTTCATATCGACTGCATTCATGTCCTCATGTTGCTTTTGAAGCTCAGAGGACATGGTGCATAGCATTAGGCATGCCGCATCATTAGTGTCATCAACGCACTTTTGCGTATTTTTTTCCTGATCTTCCTGAACTTACTCCTCTAGAGCCTACAGTTTCTTTTCCTACTTGAGAACGATTCTCAAGTTTCTGTACCAGTATGGAAAATTGATCCTACAGATCTTGTCCCTCTCAAGGACAGAGCGTAGGGAGTGCGGTGAATACGATGAGTTGTTTGCCATTGAAATTCTACAAAAAGGAAATACGCAAGTTATAGTATTTGTGAAAAATTTACCAATATTTACTAATGGCTAGATTATTAAATACTGCTCCCACTATTTTTTTTACGGATTAATAACCCTCAAGGTATTAATGCGGAAAATATCATTATATTTTCTATTGGGCCAAGACCCATATTTCACTTCCTTTTGAGCTTGCTTTGGCAAGTCACCCAAAAGTTAGTTATTTAGGTAGGAAAAAATCCAAATGCATCCCATGCAACTCTTGGTTCAATTGGGCAAATAACTCCTTATTTATCTATGCCATAGATAATCCCAATTGATTGCCTCTAAGTTTTTAATCCTTATTATAATTACCTAGTTACATCCCTCTTACTATAACAATTGCACATTATATGTGCCATTGCACCACATATTGATGAATCAAGTCGCCTTGCTTTGGCACGCACGAACTTAATTAATCGATTTTGTGATGAGAGTTTAAGTAACGAGAGGGCAAAACTTAATATTTTATTTTGAGAGATTTTTTCTTTAAGTTTTAATTAACTTCGTTGATCTATATCAACTGATCTACTTATTTGACTTTGGGCAAAACTCCGAATTAAAGATCCTGGTTGTTTATTTATCTTATTATCAAATTGCATGCATCATCCATACACCAACAACAATAATAGGACAATAAAGTAAATATCCACAAAACAGAAATTAACGTGATATGGATATGGCCTCCTAGATTAAGATATTCCCAAGCCAATGGAAATATCTATGAACCCTAAAAAAACAAGAAGTGCATCTCCATGTCCCTCCATCCTTTTGGTCCATCTCCATAGCCTTGTGGAATGCTCCATGCTCCATGCTGTAGCTCCTTTAGTTATTTGGGCTCATTTTTCTTCAATCTTGGCTATCATCTATTTTATCTAGTACTAGCTACCATCTATACTAAATAAAATAACTATCGCAATTTGAAGAAAAAAAAAGGCTCGCAGGCCGTAAACTCTTATTAATCATTACATTAAATTGACCAGCTCGAATGCCATAAACAAACCATAAAAATTAAATATTCACAACAAACCACATCAAAGGCCTTAAACAATCACCATACGAATTGCACATAAATAGTTCAAACCAATTATTAACGCGCTTAGTCAATTTTAATTGATTTTTGGATTACTAGGGTCATAACGGTCCAAGAGGCCCAACCAACAAAGTGGCCGAACCCCTTAGAGCCACCTAGGCCTTCGGCCTAGTTGGCTTGGGCGGAAAGGAGGAGGGATGGTCTTCCTAGGGGGGAAAAACCTCTTGGATTTGTTTCCACAACAACTCCTTCCTTGTTTCCCAAGTCCAAAACGTTTTCAAACTAGAACTTGTTACCAATTTGTGCCCAAACCCAAGATCTAAGATCCTAAAATTTCTCAAACTCACTAATTCATACATTTAATGTAAAAATTAGATCTTCTTTGGCTGAATCACATTCAGCATGAATATAATATGCTTAATTTGTTAATTTAACGCAATAATCATCAATTATAGGTGAAAAACAACAAAATCGTAACACATAAACTATGTTATGCTCTGCGCCATGAGGCTCTGATACAACTGCAGGGTTTTGATTATGGATACGCAGCAGAATAAAAAATAAGTTATCCATTCAATACCCTCCAAGGATCATAGGAAGAGAATTCATAACGATAATAAAGGAATCAAACAAGTACCTTGTGGTTCTCCTTTGATGACTTCAAACGTGAAAAGTATCGCGTCTCTACGGTTAATCCACCCCTAAGATTGAGATCTAGAACCTCCAATCTCGTTGTTCTAGCTAGGAAGAATGAAATAGGAAGAAGGAATCACGCAACGGAGCACCAAAAGAGGAGCTAGGGTCGTCTTGTGGCCGACAGGTTGGGCGGATGGCAAGGGGGTGTTCGGCCTCCTCGTAGTCTTTCTCTCTCCTTGCTTCTCTCCTCCTCAACTTATGTTATGAGAATTAGTGGGTGGGAAGGAAGCTAGGAGCATCCTTTATATAGTACAGCAACTCCTTGTTACTACATAAAGGCCCTCTCCTAATCCTACTCAAGTTCGGATTAGTCCAACTTGCATATTAGTCCTACTAAGTTAGCAAGTTGTTACGATTTGATCCTTCTAATTAATTAATCATATTAATTAACTCCCAAGTCTAGTCCAATCCAGATGGAGTGTGACCCCATAGGTTTCTACTTAGTTGGTAGTAACTATTTACTAATATGAAGCGGCCTTTAGCAAGACATCCATACCACCCAACTAATAGAAATAGTCATCCGAAAAACCTTGTGAAAGTATTGCCTCATCGATTTGTCTCAATATCCGGATTGGACACAAGACATACAAGTCACACGAGATATCCAATCCATAGATCCTCGATCATGGGAATAGCCTCATTCGTGCAAATAACATCAATATCCTATATTGATTTATATGAGTCTGGCCATACATTCTATAAGCACTATCCCTCGAGTGGCCTAGGATATTTTCTCCCGTTATGTGGGAGGGACAAATTCTATCCACCTCACTACGATATCTAAGCTTGCTTCCTATTTTGTCCAATATGCGCATTTATGACTGCCTAGTCATGGTGTAGCGTTTTACGCTACCAAAAACACAATATTCCACAACTAGATGATCTAATGACTTCAATTCTAAGGATGACAATACCGTTGTCACCGCGATAAGCACATGTGACTTTACGTAACATGTATGTAGCCTTCTAGACACGGGTCATCCAGTGTGCCATTATTCCTAATACATACTCATGTGTTGGATAATTATAGCTCCATATCAATGCAACCCCATACTAGTCTATAGATGATTGTCCTGTGAATCAGTATAATGGACTAGGGATATTTAAGATAAACAACACAATTGTAAATCTAAGGACTTCATTATATTAAATATCTCAATAAATACTACAATGAATATTCTAGCCAATTATTGCTCATACTAAACTAGATTACATTTAGGGCACCTATTCCAACAGTAATATCTCGTCGTTTCCTTAGGGTATCCCACAAACTTACACTTATCCGACTTTAGTCCGAACTTGTCTGTTTGTAAATGCTTTACAGAGACATTGCAACCCCAAATATTCATAAAAGACACTATGGGATGCCTCCAACTCCACATCTCACATGGAGTCTTCATGTCAAAATCTGATGGAACACGACTAAGGGTAAAAGCTGCAAATAATAGAGTGTGTCCCCAAAATGATAATGAAACATCAGTTTGACACATCATAGATCTAACCATGTCGAACATAGTTCGATTCCTCCTCTCGGACGCACCATTCCACTGTGGTTTTCCGAGTGGAGTGAGTTGGGATCAGATCCCACACTCTCTAAGATTGTCATCAAACTCGTGGCTCAAGTATTCTCCACCATGATCCGATCGTAGAGCCTTAATACTCTTACCAAGCTGCTTCTATACTTCATTCTTGACTTCTTTGAACTTTTCAAAGGATTCATATTTGGCATTCATAAAGTACACAAATCCATATCTACTAAAGTCATAAGTAAACATAATGAAATAAAGATAACCACCTCTGGAAGGCATCACAAATGGCCCACATACATCAGTATGCACGAGTGCGAATTGCTCACTAGTCCTTTCTCCTTTCTTCTAGAATGGGGACTTCGTCATCTTTCCCAATAAACATACCTCACATCTCTCATATGATTCATAATCAAATGAGTCTAGGAGTCCATCCTTATGGAGTCTAGGGATGCGTTTTTTGTTTATGTGGCCTAAAAGACAATGCCATAATAACTAGGATATAAATCATTAGCTTTAATCATCTTAGTATTAATGTTATAGACGGAGTTATGTAGATCAGGGATATATAATCCATTAGACAATAAAGCATTACAATAACGCAAACCATCAAAATAAATGGAGCAACATTTTTCCTTTATTTTAATAGAAAAACCTTTCTTGTCCAAACAAGAAACTGAAATAATGTTACTGCTCATAGCAGGTACAAAATAAAAATTGTCTAATTCCAAGATACCTTAAGGTATAATTAACTCATAATTTCCTACGGCTATTGTAGCAACTCTTGCTCAATTCGCTACGCCAAGTCTATCTCTCCTTTAGCGAGTCGTGTACTCTCTCTAGATCCTGCACACTTCGACAAATGTGAGATCGACATCCAGTATCGAAGACCCAAGATGAAGAGCTAAATAGATTAAAATCTATAACAAAAATACTTGGTGGTGGTGGAACCACTTCCAAGCCTTTTATCTTCAAGATATTTGGGGCAGCTTCTTTTACAATGACCGGGTTGAAACTCATTTTAAGGCCTTGAATCAACTTACAAATCTGCCTGTTCGTCGCCATTTATGCAACGCCCCCCCCCCCCCCCTTTAGAGTATTGATCATGCATTTCTATCTACTGTACACCCATTCATTTGCCAAAGTTCCCATACCTAATCTGCCAGTTAGCAGGTTCTTGGTTCCCACACTGCTGGTTGTGCCCGAAATTGTTCCCATTTTGCGGGCGATTCCCCTAGTAGATGTTCTATTTCAGCCTCGGAAATTTTCCTCCTTGGTTAACATGATGGTTCCCTGCTGGTCGTGAACGGAATTCATACGCTCGATGTCCCCTCCTAGCACAATTTTTGCAGGTGACTACATTTCCTTCAATCCGCTCATGGGTAGTTCCGTGGGCACTTCTTGCATAAATGGCGACGAACAGGCAGATTTCCCTGGTTCTGTCGGTTGCCTCGATACTGACCCTGATACCTCCTCCATTTTTGGGCTGGAGCCTCTAGTTTCCCTTTGCAAAGTTGTTTTTACTTCGTCCTGCCTCTTCTATATTGCGCTTCTTGTGTGTTCTTTTTTTTGATGACACACACTTTCCAGATATCAGCAGCTTTGAGATAGGCTTCGTGGAGAGTAGGTTAATTCAGGTTCAAAAGAGACTCTTGCAGGCGCTCGTGCAGTCCAGAGATGAATTTGGAAGTTTTTGACTCTTCATCCGGCACTGTGTTTCCCGCAAACCGCATCAGCACAATAAACTTCTGAAAATACTCGGTCACAGAGTCATTTCCTTGTTGTATATTTTGAAATTCTTTTTTATCCGTCCTCTTCACATGAGAAGGATAATAGCGGGATCTGAGAGCAGTCTGGAGGGTTTCCCAATAAAATTTTGGCTGCGCCAATAGGGTTTCTCGAGCATTCCTCCACCAGATATTTTCCTCGCTTTTCAGATAAAACACCGCACGATTGACCTTTCGATCCTCTAGGAATTCGAATTCTCAAGGATCTTGTCCATATCCATGATCCACTCTTATAGCTCAACGGGGTCTTCATTTCCAGTGAAAATTGGTGGCGTCATGTCTGCCAGCTTGGTCCAGTTAACTCCTTCGCGAGCTCCATTGCCCATCATTTGAGTCATTTGAGCAAAGAATTGCTCCATGTTGTTGTTATTTTGTGCTATGTGTCCTTGCTGGACTCTCCTGGTGTTGTAGCGTAGTGGTCTATTAGTCATATTCCTACACTATCACCTATTGTTTTAGTTTCTTAATCTATCATGCGCTCAAAAATTAAAATGAATCACCTCATAATGTACATGCTTAACAGTCCACGTAACACAAGTATGAGACTTAAAATATCATCTATCACATAAGGATTAAGACATGTAACGTCTAGCAATTCATACACACACGTGCTTTCATAAACTTCCTCAAATATATAATCATCTTTTCTGAAACATCATTGTAGAACAATAACTCTTTTCTCCATTACGGGAGCAATGTATGTCCCACAGATAGCAAGAAAGATTATCACGACTAATAACTCCAACTCGTGTCATGCATATAATGTCTCTCGTGACAGACAAAAAGAATTCAGGTGGGTGGGACTAATAAGACTAGGACTTAGACTACCCATAACTCAATCCGCTTTTCCAATTTAATTATATTTTCCTAATTTAAATTTAGGGTTACCCTACAAGTTTTAGTTTCCCCTTTTGGACAGCCCACTCAGGAGGGTGCTACTCTAAATGAAATGGGAGAAATCGAGAATAAACACTGTCGTACTTATATATTACAAATCCCAACCGTCTTACACATTATTTTAAAATATTAATACACAGTAGATGGAAATTAATACACTAGGTGAGTCTCCGTTCCCCCTTCTAAGCCATTCCTTCATCGTTTAGACCTGCGGTGGGAATAAAACAGCAACTGCAGTTTTTCTAGAGTTACAATGAAATATGGAGTAAGTAAACACCTAAGCTTGTAAACAGATTATGAAGCATATCTTTCCAAAAAAAATCATAAAGGAGAATGGACAATAACTGAATATACCCTTGAAGAATAAAGTATAAAAACTGGAACACACATGAAATTCTCTTTCTTTTTACCTTACATCTCAATCTTTCTCTTATATCTCAAATGGGGAATATTATTTCAATCTATCTCTTTTTTCTTTTCATAAAGTCTCTTTCTCAAATAAATCATGTTATTGACTTGTTGATACGGGGAAGATCTTCTCTCACTAGCAGCCATGATCTTAAGTGCCGGCACCCCCTAAGACTTCTTGCGGCCAGAGAGGTGAGTACATGGAGCGACCCGGCAGGTTGCGACCGGGTTCAAATATTACGGGTCAAGTGATCGTAGTCAACACGACCAATCGATCTATAATATATTGATCCCCACACAACTTTTTCCACTCTGCATTATTTATGAATTGTTATTCTCATGTGACATTCTCAAAATATCTATTTCAAAACATAATTAATACCAAGTAAATCATGTACCAATAAATCTCATTTCGACACGGAAGAAGCTAGGCACGCTAGAGTTGGCATGTTTACTCACCTCAACAACGCAAAAAAATATCACGTAAGCTTTCACAGGTAAGCGTAACCCTTGTCTACAAACTCGTCACCTACAAATTTAAAATTTCTAGTTAATCGAAAGTTCAACTAGCACTTAATATGTAAGTATGACGTGAGAGCATATTTAATCTTACAAAAAGTCCAGATCTCTATTTGTTGTTTGTTCATAATAACTATATCCTCAAATTATAATTGTCTAATATTATTACTCGATTTCACAATAACACCCATGTATTTTTAAATAGTGAGAAAATACGTTTCAATTCAAAACCTCTTAATTATAGACACTAGCTTAAACTTAATTATAAAGAAACACATTTAATTCATAATATTATAACAATTATATACCTTTTCTATAATAAATTCTTTATTTTTTAATTAACGAAATTAATTATTTGATATATATTTTTTTAATAATTTAATAAAAAAAACTAGATACTAAATTGTCTAGGCGGTGATATCATAAAAACGTCTATTCCGAAAACAAGTCTAACATATATTCATATATATGAAAATAACTATTGTAATCGGGGTTGAGATAAACATTGATTAAAGAAAATATTACCAAGTATTTCTCAAATTACTTTAACTTATTTTATTCTAAAAACGATATTCAGATAACTAATTTATTTAAAATATCAACTTACTATCCTTTGAGATTTACTAATATAACAAAACCGATATGTAATAATGAACATATTAGATTTCTGAGAAAACTACATTTAAATACTCAACACGATGTAACGATATTTTATTTAGTTCTTAATAAAACATTTGTGGTTTAATTTTAAATGTATGTTTGTATACTATTTCAACACTCGGGTAACTTTTATACGACAAGGACAAAAATTAGTATTTTTATAAAATATTTTTATTACAAAATATTCATTTTTATTTTTACGTAAAGTGTATGTTGGAGTAAAATACAGATAGAACCCTCCAACTTATATTAAAAGTCAGCTAGCACCTCCCCTACACTCATAAGACAGGTTTAATAAAGGAAACATTAACCCCCAAAGTTTCTGTAACAACAGGTTTTCCCTTACACCTAGTTTATGTAAAAGACACTTTCACCCCCTTACATGAACTATCAAATCAGTCATATCTAACCAAGAATTTAAAGCTACAAGACATGATTTTTATTGACTAAAATGAATAATTACAAGATTTAGAGTGTACACAAGCCAAAAATTGCTGAAAACGGTTGAGAGACAAGGCGGTTTGAATTTTCCGTCTAGTGGATCATCAATGGTGTTCATCAGTGATGATTTTGGCGTCCTTGGCTCCTATAGAGTATGATAATGGTCTCCTTGGATCCCCAGGATTCGAATCGAACCAATTACAAGGGTTCGGTAGCTTTGGATTACTTGGGCCGATTTTCGTCGTCCGCGTTAATGGAGTTGAACGGCGATGGCGGTGGTTCTGCGTCCTCTGGTTCTTCTTGACTCCTAGTCGTTCATGACAGAAGGGAGCCAGATAGAGAGGTTGAGACCATGGGAAAGAGAGAGGGGCGGAGCATAGGTGGTAGGGATGGTGTTCCCGTTGGGGCTTAGGGGTCGCGGGGATGGCGTTTCCTACGGCCGCTTCTGCTGTTGTCTCTGCTTGACTGAGAGAGAAGGGAGGCAGAGAGACAACTTAGAGGGAGAGAGAGAGAGAGAGGTGGTCCTGAGAGTGATGGTTGTGATGGAGGTGGAGGTGATGTCGGTGGTTGTGTTGGTTCTGAATAAGAAGAAGGAGAAGAAGAACTTGTGGTAACACACCCTCTGCTGGGGGTCCGTTCCGCATTTTTTTTAATTGAATTTTATCAAATTGCTCACTCGGTTTTAGATCTTCTTTAAAAAATAATTTCTACCCCCAACTTAACTAGCATATACTTTTTAAAACTACGGCTACCTCCCTCTCGTCATACCATTAACATCTAAACTTTACGAAAAGGCAACAACTACTCCTTTAAAAATGGGGCATTACATTCATGGTGCAAAGTTGTAGGCAAGTCACGTCAATAGAGTCATCAAAAATCTTCTGATGTGCCTTCCTTACAGCAGTAGTAGCATCAGCTGGTGGTGCTTCTAGATTTGGTTGCTCTAGAATATACAGCTTCTTTTCTTGCTTGAGAACAATTCTCAATTTTCTGTATCAGTCTAGGAAATTTATTAACAATAAGAACCTCTCATTTTTCATTTGAACAAGTAACTTCTAAAGTCAATGAGGTTTAGGAATTAAAATGAATATACAGATTCAAGCAAAAGTATGAAGAACACAGAAACAAAATAAGCTTGAAGTTTGAAGTGTTTTCGGAGGATCTGGAATGATTGAGATGAATGATATTCTCCAAATGTTGAGCTCTAAATTTGTTCGAATGGTTGAAGAGTTTGTTTCTTGATTTCCTGCGTATGTTCTCTTTCAATCACCCATCTCCTTCGGCTTGAAATTCAAACTCAGTTTTTACCAAACCGTCAGCAACAAACTCTGAGAGATTTCAGGAACTAACTTCTACAAATCGTAAACAACCTAACACCAGCTTTCAACAGCTATATTCAAACGAATATTCAGATTTGATCATCCAGATTTGATCAATTTCTAGCCCTGCAAAACTTGAACACAAGTTAAGATATAATCCATATTATATAGCACATAAATAATGATCTGTTTGCCATATCACTGTAAGTCCATAAGCATAGCTAATTTTTATGAGTGTAAACATTATAATTATATATCCAGATAATAAACGATATTAAGAATTTGACTTAGAGCAAGTCAATAATAAAAAACACAGTTTGATATGTTAACCAGTAACACAGATTGGTTAGCAAGTGTAACATATACAGTATTCCAGGATATCCTCCAAGGCTTTGGAGCTTTGGCCACTTTCAAAGATTTGGCCCTCTTTAGTGATCCTTAAGAGAAATCGAACTGTACACTAGTCCAGCAATTCAAGCACAACATACAATTTCAAGAATATTTGAAAGAGACAATATAAAGTCTAAATCAAGCTTTCAAACCAATTATATGTCCTTCAACACAAAAATCTATTAGCCAAAATCACAAGCATATAGACACTGTAAACTTCAAAGCTTTAGAGATTTGAACATGTCTCTCAAACTTAGCATGTCTTTCATCATCTTCAAAGTATAAACCCCCATTAGTTTAAACACGTCCTTAATTCAGAGTAATTAATTTATCAATCTCCCCCTTAATGAAAGACAAAATAAATATTCTTCCTTACTTATCTGCCCTGCAACTCAATAGCAATTAAAATCCAGCAGATAGACATATATATATATATATATGCAAAATAACTCTAGCACTTAAAATACATAGCACATAACACATAGATAAACCAAAAGCTATACTTAAATAAAAGCAATGGCATCCAAAATTATTACATCATATCACCTAAACTACGTAAACCACTATTACCTAAACCACATAACCACATATTTTCTCCCTCTTTTTTTACTTTCATCAAAAAAAATATTAATAAAAGTAGGATCTTGTTCAAAGTGTTTTTTATAAAAAAAAGAAATACTTAAAAACCTAAAAATAAATTAAAACGCCTCCAAGGCTTTGAGATAGAAGAAATAAAGAAATAGATAGAAGAAGGGGTTCAAGGCATTGAAACATTATCTTCTGCTTCACCATCCTTCTTGTCTTTCTTCTTTCCTCCTTTGGCCTTGCTCTTTTTATTGCCCTCTTCCTTGGCTGTCTCTGCTTCTTCTTCTTATTCCTCCTCTACTGATTCCTCATCTCCTGAATCTTCTTATTTTTCTTCCCAGCTGTTTCCTCCTCACCTGATGCTTCTTCATCACCGGCAACCTCTTTATTAACTGTAGCTTCCTCACTACTTGACTCAAACAATTCCTTTGAGCTAATCACAACTGGCACTTTCTTCTTCTTCTTCTTCTTCTTCTTCTTCTTCTTCTTCTTTTTCTTCTTCTTCTTCTTCTTCAACTTTGCTGCTTCTCCAAGAACCATATCAGAATCAATGTTGTCAGCATCCTCACTCTCAGCAGATGGAACTTTCTCCAGATTCATCCCCTTGATAATCACATTTAGCTTCTATTCCATATAAGACATCACAGTCTTGAACTTCCCAACTTCCTTGCACAAGTCAAACTGTCCTTGCCTTAAGTCTTCTAATCCATATTCCTGATTTTCAAGCATGTCTATGATCTAAGAGAAATCCAAATTGGTTGAAGCTTTGGGTGTGGTTGCAGCTTTGGGATTAATATAATTCTTCTCTTTAAGCTCATCAGGATACAACTCAGTTTAAAACTTCCAGCTTCCTTTTTCCGTTTTAACTACTCAAATCCTTTGGAGCGAACTTTCATCAACCAACCCAACACCACTTTTTATCTTCTCCTCCTCCATCACAGGTACTTCAAAATTCTCAATTAATAAAGGCACCAAATTTGCATATGGTAAAGAGTGATTTCTTGTCCTGGTGCCACAGTAAACCATTGTTCTATTACCACACCACGCAGATTAATGTCAAAGCCTTGACATATCTGGTACATCATGATCAGTACCCTATCAGTAACCAACTTCTTAGAGTGTTAACTTCGGAATACACAACTCATGATGATTGAAAATAAAATTTCAGCCTCATGATTTAACACAGAAAGTGTCAATTGCTTTGATCCATATGTAGTACCCTCCAGAAAGAATTCAGCTTTGTCTTTCTCTAAGCACTCCTTCCTATTAGGGTTTTTATCTACCTTATACTTCCTGGGTACCCCCAAAATTTTTGCAGAAGTCCTAGGATCAATCCGTATATCAACACCAGCAAACCTAGAAGTTAGCACGTAACTATCGCCTTCCTCGTGTTCAAGATTCAGATAGAACAATCTAGTTAACCTAGGATATGCCACAGAAGTAGGGTTTAATACCTTCCAAGCATGTGAACTCCTTAGTTTTCTAATGCAGTATATCTCCAATTTATCCAACAATTATTTAGAAATCATACAGCAATAACCTACCTTAGCTGAAGCGTAGCCAACCAACAAAAGATTCTTAGCTTCAGAGTTTATAAACCAAGATTCATGTAGTAAAATATTACCAAAACCTCTTCCCTTAGTCTTCAAGGCACTGTTCTTGACTCTTGTTTTCTTCACTGGCGTCTGATCATATTTATTTTCTCCCTCTCGCTTCTTCTTCTTCTCACTATCGTTCCCTTTAATGTCTCCCTGATTCTTCTTTCCTTCTCCTTGATCCTTCTTGCCGTCTCCCTGATCCTTCCCAGAACCAGATTCAACTTCCTTAGTATCCTTCTCCTTTCTGGTCTTCTTTGAAGGAGGAGAAGCCTTCTGCATGCTCGCAGTTCTATCTGATTCTAATTCTGAGATTGTGATCTCTGTCTTTCTATTTTCCCTTCTCTTCTTCCCCATTGATGATCCTTGGCTCTGCTGCTTAATTCTTTGTGATTTTCACTCCATTATGGTTTAGGTTTTGAAGATGCATAGAGAGAGATAGACACGGAGATTGAAAAAGATAGAATAGAAGAGAATGCATGGAGGTCTAGCTTAAAATTAGGAAAGAGTTTGAACTTAAAAAGGACTATTTGGAAAGAAATCTAATCGGTATCAGAAAACATATTTTAGGATATATTGTTGAAAATCTCTGAACAATATGATATTTTGCTATTATCTGTTAATATAATCCCCAATATTATTTGATCCAATTTTTGAACATAGTAAGCAAAATTATCAACCAAATCTTGGAAGTAGAGGTCCGAAGCTTTGAGGAACCGCATAACAGACAAAAACTTTCAAAGCTTCGAAGATTACTTCCAAGGGTAGGAAAATATTGTTTCAAGGGTTTGAGAATTTCACAGACATAACACGTATAATCTAATACTAACCTTAAATCAACGCATCCTTGTTTAACATGCCCGATTCAAGACTTAGAGCTGCAAACCATTCATATGGAAATGGTTTAGTGAAACCATCAGCAATTTGCGTAACAGTAGATACAAAAGATAAAGACATGTCACATTTCTCCACATGTTCCCTTATAAAATGATGTCTTACATCAATGTGTTCAGTTCTGGAGTAATCTAGAGTATTCTTTTTTATTGAAATGGCAAGTGTGTTGTCACATTTGATAGGTACTTCTCTGAATTCATATACTAGGTCTCTCATTGTTCAAGCAATGCACATCACTTGAGCAACAATCTCTAGCTGTTATGTATCCAGCCTCTGCAGCTGCCAAGGCTACTGAGTTTTGCTTCTTTGAATGCCAGCTAATAAATGATGAGCCAAGGAATTGGCAACACCCTGAAGTGCACTTCCTGTTAACTTTGTAACCTGTAAAGTGCGCATCTGAATATCGACTCAAAGAGAATTAGACCTTTTTGGATACCAAAGCCCCAAGTCTTTAGTTCCATTCAAATATCTAAAAATCCTTTTGAAAACAACTAACCGACATTTCTTAGGATTAGCTTTAAATTTTGCACGCATACATACACTTAACCTGATATCTGGTCCACTAGTAGTTAAATACAATAGTGAATCAATCATACCTCTGTATTCTTTTTGATTCATACTCTTACCATTTGTATCCTTATTTAAGGATAATGAAGAACTCGTGGGAGACTTAGCTACCTTGGAATGAGACATGTTATATTTATTCAGCAAGTCCTTGGTATATTTTCCTTGATGCACAAACATTCCTTTCTTCATTTGATGTACATGGAGTTCGAGAAAGAAATTTAATTCTCTCATCAAGCTCATTTCAAATTCGCTGCACAATACACTTGAAAACTCTTTTGACAGCACATCACTAGTAGTACCAAACGATATATTATCAACATCAATATGTACTACTAGGATGTCTTTCATAACTCTGAATGAAATGAAATTTGTCTGCTAGGCCTCTCTTAAAATTATCTTCAAGTAAATACTTTGAAAGTTTGTCATACCAAGCCCTCGGAGCTTGTTTGAGGCAATATAGTGCTTTGTCCAATTTGTAAACATGATCAGGAAAATTATCATCTTTAAAAACGGGAGTTAAAGCTACAAATACTTCTTCTTGTAAATAACCATTTAAGAAAGCACATTTGACATCCATTTGATAAAGCTTTATGTGTTAAATTATTGTAATGGCTTATAGCATGGCAACATGAGAAAACGCTACTCATAATCAATACCTTCTTCTTGATTATACCCTTGTGCCACAAGTCTGGCTTTGTTCCTGACATTATTACCATTCTCATCAAGCTTGTTTCTAAATACCCACCTGGTTCCAATACGTGGCTGAGACTTTGTCCTAGAAACCAAGTTCCAAACATTATTTCTCTCAAATTCATTCAGCTCATTCTGCATTGCAATGGTCCAATCTGCTTCTTGTAAATTCCTCAATTGGATTCTTAGGTTCCACAAGTGATACAAAGGCATTGAAGACACATATGTTCTTCAATTTTCCTTTGGTCTGTGTACCAGCGGTTGGAAATGAGATAATATTGTCTACTCGATGAGATGAAAAATATCTAAACTTCTTCCTTGGTTTCCAGGGTTCTGGTTCTCCAATAATCTTTTCAAGTCTTTGAGATCTTCATGCAGTGTTGGAACACTTTTTGATATGTGAAGTCAAGTCTCAAGGCTTTGAGGATTTTGTTGAGAAGGTTGTTCAGAGCTTTGAGATTCTCTTGGTTGTTCCTACGGATTATTTTTTGCTGCTATTCTCTTTCTCAATATCATCATCTGCTTCATACTTATTTAGATCGAGATCTGCAAAACTATCACTCAAGGAACCATCATAGGTTTCATCAAAAATCAACGAATGCTCTACTCTACAACTTTGGTTCTTTTTTTGAAAACTCTATATTCTCTTCTAGATTGAGAATAATCAAGAAATACACGTTCATCACTTCTAGCATCAAATATACCAAGATTATCCTTTCCGTTATTATGCACATAACAAGTAAAGCCAAAATTATTAAATAAGGGACACTTGGTTTTCTGCCCTTAAAAATTTCATATGGCGTTTTCTTCAAAATAGCCCTAATCAATCATCTATTTAGCACATAGTTGGCAGTGTTAGCAGCTTCTTCCATGAACATTTTGGAAAATGATTTTCAAGAAGTATGGTTCTAGACATATCTTCAAGTGTCCTATTCTTCCTCTCAACTACTCCATTTTGCTGAGGACTTCTAGGTGCAAAAAAGTTATGTGAGATGTCCTGCTGTGTACACAATAAATCAAAATCAAGTTGATCAAATTCTCTACCAAGGTCACTCCTAATAGATGCAACAGGTACATGTTTCAAAGTTTAAAGCTCTTTACAAAGCTTTGAAAATTCAAATAGTTCTTCAGATGATTCTCTTATAAACATAACCTAGTTAGACTAGTAGTACTTAGAAAATTTTTTGGATTGAATGAGCTCCTTGTTTGTTTTCCTTGGGTACATGCCTTGCATATCTCATCATCTTTGAATTTCAAAGGTGGTAATCCTCTTACCAAGTCCCTTGAGATAAGCTTGTTCATTGTGTGCACGCTTATATGCCCAAGTTTTCTATGCCAAAGCTTTGAGTCTTCCTTCAAATCTTTAAGACACTTCAGACTATCTCCTGCAACTTTGTTAGTACTCATAGCATAAACATTGTGTGACCTTGTAGTGAGTATGCATTTTCCAGATTTCTCATCTTGCACCACACATTTCTCCTTGTCAAAAATGACTTTATTACCCTTATTACATAATTGAGAAATGCTAAGCAAGTTATAGTTCAATCCATCTCCCAAATAAACATCAGAACTAGAACTAGAAGATTCATTACCAATGCTACATATGCCAATGATATTGCATTTTGCTTTGTCACCAAGTTTCATTCCTCCTCTAGTATGCTGTTTAATTTCTATGAATAGAGACTTCTTTCAACTCATATTTCTGAAGAAACCACTATCAAAAATCCACTTTTGATCCTTAACCTTCGTGACTGCCTGCAAAATTAAATCAATGCGTCAACAGGCTCTTAGACCAAGTGTAGAATTGGGACTCATATTCAGAATAAACCATATTAGTTTTTCTGATTCCTCCAAATTTGCTTCACTTGTCCCTTACGATGATATGGATAGGTATTCCTCATTATGTGAGGTTCTGTCCTTCTAAAGGGGCAAGTTAGCTTAACATGTCATATCTTTACACAGTAACTTTTTTTTTTTGAAGAATGTATGTGTCCTGATTTCACAAAGGTGGTTTGGTTTTTCTTTGGAAAATTTGGATTGTAACCAATTCCACTTTTGTGTACAGAATGCAGACTTCCTCCAAGCATGAGATTAAGGTTATGTTCTGATCCTGCAAATCATGATAAAACTTTTCTTGATGATTGGAGTTTCTCAGTCAAAGAAGTGTTCTGTGGTTCTACATAATCGGAATGATGTTTTAGATCAACAAACTTACAACTTAAAAGAGTATTTTGATTTACACCTTCGTTGACATGTGCCTTCAAAGCTTTGAACTTGCTGTCTCAGTCTTTGAACTCACTGTTAATTTTTGACTTAGATACTTTGAGAGTCTTGTTGAGAAAAACCAAATCAAAATTTTCCATTGCCTGCTCATGAACTTTTAACTTCAAAGATTTAATCTCATTTCTGTAGCTTTCCTCATTTAAAAATATGCTTTGAGGACTTCAGGTAAAACATCATAATGACTAGCAAGTAAATTTTTAACATCTCCTCAATATGTCTGTCTGACTAGTTTCCTTCTTTATTCCTTTTGTTGTCATTTTCCTTCTTAGGTAAACGCTTTTTTTTTTCTTCTTTTGAGGACAATCCCTTACCAGGTGATCTTCATCTCCACATTCAAAGTAATTCAGTACTTTAGATTTATGTGAATGAGAAGAAGACTTACCTCTATGATCATTGCTGCTTGAGGATCAGAACTAGTCTTTGGTGTAGTCCTTATTTCCAAAAAGAAATCTTCATTTTCAAAATTCTTGTCAAATCTTTGGAGATCAAGGCTAAAGCTTCCTCATCATCATTATCATCTTCATATTCAAGGCTTTGAGTTTTTTCACAATCTTTTGCCTTGAGTGCAAGGTTCTTGATGATGTCACTCACATGATTATGTCACTCATATCACCATCCACTTCCTTCATAGAGATCTCATGAGTGAGTAGGTTGCCTTGAATATAATCTAGCTCTAAAAGGCTCAAATCCTGAGCTTCCTCAATTGCAGTGGTCTTTAGTTCCCACTTGGCTTTCGGAAGGCTTCTCAGAATCTTTATGACCTTTTCTTCGTTTGAGAATGCTTTCCCCAAGGACTCTAGGTTATTCACAATGTATGTGAATATTTGAATATTTCCTTGATGGATTCATCAGAATTCATCTTGAATAGCTCATGCTGCCTTAAAAATTATGTTGATTTTGGTGTGCTTGACCTGGCTGGTTCCTTCATAAGTCACAACTAGTTTCTCCCAAATCTCCTTGTCACTTTTGCATTTGGATATTCTATTGGACTTGAAAGATTAGGTTGTTCAAGAATTGAAATAGCTTGGCTATTTCAAGGCCTTGAAACAGCTTTCAAAGCCTTGAATTAGCTTCAGAGGCTTGAAAATAGTTTTGGCTATTTTCAAGGCCTTGAAACTGGATTCAAAGCCTTCAAACAGCTTTCAAAGCCTTGAATCAGCTTCAGAGGCTTGAAAATAGTTTTGGCTATTTTTAAGACCTTGAAACTGGATTCAAAGCCTTGAAACTGTTAAACGTGAAATCATATTTTCAGGGGGAGTTTTTCTGCTAACTCTCTGATCTGATTTATTATCTCTCTTGCATATGTATCATTACCGGTTGTTATTTGATAAAAGGAAAATTGTTAAACATGTTTTGAATCATATTATATCAACTGTTTGACCATGATAATGCAGGAAATATTGTTCCTAAGTTTTGTTGTATTGTTTCCTAAACAGGATTGCTGCTTTTGGAAACACATTAATACTTTGATCATGTGATCAATCATACGTGTTTGACAGCTTCTCATGATGGTTAAATGAGGGATTAAAACAATACCTCTGAATATTATGATCATTCAACCGTTGGAGAATATCTTAAAGTAGTCAAACTCTGTTGCCTACAAATAGGAAGGTTGTTGTAGAAAATGTGGAGAGATTTGCAGAGATTTTTGAAGTATTTAAAGAGCTCAAATTCGAAGCAACAACACAATTCTCAACGGGCTAATACAGAGAAAGCATTCTGGATTGACAAGCATCAAAAAAGTTCTTCATCTCTCCCAATCCATACACAGAAGTTCACTGCATTTCACTGCAATATTCTAGTCTTAAGTGATCTTCTGTATTGAGCTATATTGGTAGATCATTTATGTATTATTTCTACATTCATTCTCAAGGATTGTTCAAAGTGAAAAATAGAGAATTCTTATTTAATCAGTTAGCTAGAGCTGGTACTAGACAGGTTAGGGAAAACCACAAGCTGTAACAGAGTAAGGGAACTCTCTATGCTTGAGTTTTAGGGCTTAGCTTTTGATTAATAAGATTGAGTTGAAAATCCTGCAGGGATCTAATCCCTGAGGTAGAGACGTAGGTCCAAGTGGACTTAACTCTATAAATTACTTGTCTTATGCATTTTTAGTTCATTTACTTTCAAAGCTGTTGCAGCATACAAAAACTGTTTATTTTCAAGGGTTTCAACTTGTTTTCAAGGCCTTGAAAAATTCATACTTGTTCTAAACTCTCTGCATCTCTTCAAAGGCTTGAACCTGTGTTTAACGCCTTGAAATTCATTGTCTGAACAAGTTTTTCTACTTTTTAGCAAGTTCTGCAAAAAGTTGGCATACTCTATTCAACCCCCCCCCCCCCTTCTAGAGTATCTTAGTTGCTTATATATCTGCATATTCACACTTTCAACTGTTATTAGAGCTTGTATCGCTGTATAAGATTTAACCATCTGGTGATCATGAGTTCTGTAGGTGATGGTGGTTTCTCACAAGGATGAGGTGCCAACAGACCTCCTCTATTCTATGGAGAAAATTTTGCTCACTGGTAAGCTCTCATGAAAATGTTTATCATTGATCAAGATCTAGAGCTTTGGACCATTATTCAAAATGGACCTCATACTTTCTATACAGAGAAAGATGGGATCAGAACTCCCAAAACAGAAGACTCACTCTCCTCTTCTGAATTAAAGAAATTTTCTAAGAACAACAAAGCTATTAACATTTTTTATTGTTCTTTGAATACAGATGAATTCAACTGGATCTCTGGATGCACAATTGCTAAAGAAATATGGGATAAACTTGTGGTTACCTTTGAAGGAACCAGTCAAGTCAAGCAAACCAAGACCAACATTTATCTCAGACAATATTAGATGTTCAAGATGAATGCAGATGAGTCCATCAGAGATATGTTCAAGAGATTCACTGATATTTTCAACAACCTTGACTCACTGGGAAAACACTTTTCCAATGAAGAAAAGGTGAGGAAGATTCTCAGAAGTCTTCCAAAGGCAAAATGGGAACCAAAAACCACAGCTATTGAAGAAGCTCAGAATCTCTCAACTTTACAACTTGATGACCTACAAGGGAAGCTCCTGACATGAGATATCTATGAATGAAGTTTATGGAGAACTCCGAGAAGGTGTCAAAAATCTAGCCCTCAAAGCCAAAGAGAATGAGAGAATTCAAAGCCTTGAAACTGAGGATGGTGATGATGAAGATCCAATGCCTTGATTTCCAAAGTCTTGACAAGGATTCTCAAAATGAAGAGAAACTCTAGAAACAAAGAATTCAACAGAGAAAGGCATAGACCATCCAGCAACAAGGATTACAAAGGTAAGTCCTCTTCACAAAAAAAGTCAAAATTTATGAACTGCTTTGAGTGTGGTGATGCAGGACACTTGATAAGAGATTTTCCACACAAAAAGAGCAAGAACTTTCATAAAAAAGATCATGAAATAATAAAGAAAGCCATGATAGCTTCATGGAGTGATTAAAATTGCTCCAGTGAATCAGAATCTGAAGAAAAACATGCCAATCTATGCTTCATGGCCAAGCATGATGATAGTTCTGAAAAGAACATTGAGGTTGTCACCAAAGAACAGAAGTGGTTCATGGACAATGGTTGATCAAGACACATGAGTGGAAAGAGATCTCTATTCTCAGAATTAAAGGAGCAATCAGAAGGTTCAATAACACTTGGTGACAAAGGGAAATGCAATATTCTTGGTATTGTAAAAGCTGGTACAAATTCTGAAAACTTTATTTATGATGTTTATATGGTTGAAGGTTTGAGGTTTAATTTACTTAGTGTATCTCATGCAACGACCCCCTTATCCGACTCAGACTAATCGGGGAGGCCGAAGCTAAAAGTAACGGCGGAAAATCGAAAGCACAACATCCAAGCACTTATATTACATATTATTAAACATTACATTACTTCTCAAGTCCTTCATACGTTACTACTACACACCATTCTTGCCTTATTCAAACTATCTTACATTATTCAAACTATCTTACAACACGTGACGTGACCTCCTCAGTGAGTCTCGTATCTATCCATACCATAGCCCTCTTCCTCTAATCCTGCGGTGGGAAAGAAAACGGAACCGCAGTTTCTAAAGTCAGATGGGAAATGCTGAGTAAATAAATACCGTAGCTCGTAAACAGATGACGAGGCATAATTTATTTTCAAAAAACAGTAATAAGAGGAAATAAATCTTTAAAAGAATAAACCAAGCACAAATCGAACTTTAAACTTCTCAATCTTTCAATTTCTTCCTCCTTGATCTTGAAACGGGGAGTAATATCCCAATCTTGCCTTCCTTTATATTCATAGACATTCATGTCCTTGAAGAAAACCACATTTTTACTTTGTTGATACGGGGAAGATCTAGTATCACTACGCATCCAAGAACTTAAGTGCCGGCACCCCTCTAAGACTACTCGCGGCCAGAGAGGTGAGTGCATGGAGCGACCCGGCGGGTTGCGACCGGGTTTAAATAAACGGGTCGGGTGAACGTAGTCAGCCACGACCAATCTTATAGAAAAGCGAATATAACGATCCCCGCACAACTCTTTCCCTTTTACAATATTAGTGGAGTAACATTATTCGTGTGACAGTTCACAGTAGAACAACTTCTTTAACATGTAAAGAAATTTCAAAACAAATCTAATAACTCAAAAATATCATTTTGAGAAAAGTATTAAAAGCATACTTTGACACGAACAGGGGCTACCATGCTAGGCTAGGCATATTTACTTACCTGGATTCTGTAGCGTCAAATCGTCCTACTTGTAGTCGTTGCTTACGAATCCAATACCTACAAATCGGAGCTTCTAAATCATCACAATTCTGTATAATTCCACGAGTCTTATTAATAACCCTAGTTATCCATTCTTAAAATTAGCCCGAACTCGCATACTAATTTATTAACATTTCTTTATTTCGTTATATTTTCTTATTAGCAAAAATTATTAAACAACGAGTGTTTAATTGAAGAGTTATTAAATTTTATGTTATAGAAGTCTCATTTATTTATAGGATTTATTTTTATAAAATACTAGTAAAAATTAATAGTAGTTTATTTTTTTATCTAAAATAAATATTTGAATTAACAACTAAACAATATTGGATTTTTAAGAAAATCACTTCTAGATACTTGAATGATGCAACAATATTTATAAGTCCGAAAAAGTCATTTTTATAAATATTTAAACAACCGATTTTAAAGTTAAACAATTAAACGCAACGTTCGTTTAGTTTTTAATAAAATATTACTAGTTTAATTTTTAACGAACGATCCATATACTATTTCAACGCCTGAATCATTTTTTCATAACCGGGAGGAAATCTATTATTTTTAGAAAATATTCTTAATCCAAAAATATTATTTTTAATTTTCGCGAATAATATAAAGTTTATATAAACTACACTTATAACCCCACAAGTTATGTCAAAATACAGCAGGAACCCCCCATCTACTCACATGGCAGTTTATGTAACATGAATTACTACCCACTAAGTTCTCACGTATACAACAGCTACCCCCCTTAATATAATTGTCATGCTATAAGCAGTTTAGGGTAAAGACACTTTTAACCCCCTTTTACATAATCATCAAATTTATCAAGCTAAACATGGAATCGAGCATAAAAGATACGATTTTGATTGCTTGAATGAAATCACGGCGAGATTTAGAGCGTACCTAGGCCAAGAATGGCCGGAATCGGTTAAGAAACTAAGCTTTACGGGTTCGCCGACGGTGAGTCCCGACGGTGCTCTTTGTCGCCGACGATGGAGGACCTCCTAGCTTCGGTTAGGACCTGGTTTCGTCTCCTGGGAGCTCTAGGAGTAATTTGGAGGTGATTTGGAAGGGTAGGTGTTGTCGGGTCACTTGGGCCAAGCTCCCCGTCGGCAAAAATGGTGGCCGATGGTGGCTGCTTCGGTGCTCTGTTCTCTAGGCGTTGCTGCTGCTGCATTCAACTCCTGCTTGGTCCAAATATATGGTAGCAGAGAGAGAGAGAGAGAGAGAGAGAGAGAGAGAGAGAGAGAGAGAGCAGCAGAGGTGCAGAATTGATGGTGGAGGCTCCGGGTTTCTTCCCGACGGCAGCAACGACGGCGGCGGTGGCAGCGTAGCTGCCGCTGGTTGTTGCTGCTGTTGCTCTGTTTCTGAACAGAGTAGGGAGAGTGATACAGAGAGAGGGAGAACAGAGAGTTAGAGAGGAGTTTGTGTTGGTGTTGGTGTTGGTTGGTCGTGGTGGTGCTCTCGGTGGTGTGGTCGGCCGCGGGAAGTAGGTGAAGAAGATGACGAAGGTGAAGGGAAGATGAATATGCAGGTGGTGATGATTGCTAGTGAATAATTGAGTTGGTGACTCATTATATAGGTAGACAAAAAGGAGAAAGCATGATGATGATGGTGGCTTGCTTATTGTGGCGGTGAGAAAAATCTCCGAAGGAGATAAGTTGTGAGGTTGAAGACAACTAAAAATTCTATGGTGTGGGTGGCACACCAAGTTTTAGGGTGATTGGGTGTTTTTCACACACTAACTTCGCGGTGGTCGTACCCGCATAAATATATTAACACATAAAATTTCCCGCGTCTTTATATACGAATACAACTTATTAATTTCTAAAATTCTAAAAGAAGTTCTTGTCTATAAATTCTATGTTTGACAAACTTTATTTATTTATTTATTTATTTTTTATTTTTTTTCCTCAATTAACTTCTTTGTCTAGTCTTTTAGATTACTATTCTACCCTTGTAAATTTTACGGGGTATTACATTCTCTCCCCCTTAAACAAAGCTTCGTCCTCGAAGCTTAAACAATCGAAACATTCCTGATATTAAAACTTTTTCCTCGAAGCTAATTCAGTCAAATACTCTTGATGCTAAAACTTTTACCTCGAAGCTAAAATCAACCCAACACTTCTAATGCTGAAGCTTTCTAATAAGGGACTAACGACCACAATCGCGATCACATAGCAGGCATGAAGTTTCACACATCAAGTGATAGCAATTAATTACTATCTAATGCATGCAATGCAACAAACATTGTATCACGTAAAGACTGTATTCACGTCTATCTTACGTATGTGATAATAATTCCACTTGGTTACTAAAGTTCAGGGTTAACTATGAGATAAGGGTACGAACGTGTAAAGGCACTAAATGAAAGGTTGCGTCCTCTCCCCCTTAGAGAGTGACGTCCCCAAAACTCAACGTACCTCATGAAATAAGTGTGGATACTTTTTCCTCATCTCTTCTTCAGCTTCCCAAGTCGCTTCCTCAGTTTGATGGTCAGACCAAAGGAATTTGACCAGTCTGACACTCTTGGTACGCGTGTCTCTTGTCTTTGTATCCAGTATCTTGATAGGTTGCTCCTCGTAGGTTAACGACGGGTCGAAATCCACCGGTTCAGGATCCAACACATGGGACGGGTCCGGTACGTATTTCTTCAATTGTGATACGTGGAAAACATTGTGTACACGTCCCAAATTCGATGGCAAATCCAGTAGATACGCAGCTTCACCAATCCTTTCTATAACCTCATATGGACCGATAAATTTAGGACTTAACTTACCTTTTGGATTGAACCTGGCAACTCCCTTGGTAGGTGAAACCCGTAGAAATGCTTTTTCTCCCACTTGGAATTCCAATGGTCTTCTCTTTTGATCCGCGTATGACTTTTGCCTGTCTTGAGCTGATTTCATACGTTGTTGGATGAGTCGTACCTGGTTCGTCATGTCTTCAATCATTTGTGGTCCAATGGCCACCGTTTCGCTAATGTCACTCCAGCAAAGCGGCGATCGGCATTTCCTTCCATATAGGGCTTCGTATGGCGCCATACCAATGCTGGCGTGATAGCTATTGTTATAGGAGAACTCGATTAATGGAAGTTTATCGACCCACGAGCCTTGGAAATCCATAACACAGGCCCTTAACATGTCTTCCACTGTTTGGATTGTCCTTTCTGTTTGCCCATCTGTGGCTGGGTGGAAGGCTGTACTAAACTTCAGCTGAGTTTCCAATGCTTCTTGGAGCGCCCTCCAGAAATGAGAGAGGAAGTTAGGGTCTCTGTCCGAGATTATCGAACTTGGAACACCATGATACCTTACGATGTTTCTGATGTAGGCATCCGCTCTCTGCTCCATACCCCATGTGTCTTTCATCGGGATGAATCTCGCAGACTTGGTTAGTCTGTCCACGACTACCCATATCTGACTCAACCCGTTCTTTGAGGTCGGTAGAGCTGTGACAAATCCATCGAGATGGATTCCCATTTCCTAACTGGGATATCTAGTGGTTGGAGTAGACCTCCCATTCTCTTATGCTCGAACTTCACCTTCTGGCATGTTAGGCATCTGGCCACAAATTCGGCTACTTCCTTCTTCATGTTTGGCAACCAGAACGTCTTCTTCAAGTCCTTGTAAAGTTTATCGCCTCCAAGATGGACTGAATACGGTGTGTTGTGTGCTTCTTGCATCAACTTCTGCTTGGTTTCTGCACACTTCTGTGGTACACACCACCTTCCTTTGTAGCGAATGCTTCCGTCTTCGTGAATTTTGAATTCTTTGGCTCCTCCTGCTGCAATCTTCTTCTTGATTCTTTCGAGCTTCACGTCTCCAGCTTGATTTCACCTTATTTCTTCAAAGAAATCCGGTACAGCTGTCATGCTTCCAAGCAGTTTCTGCACCGTTCCTTGTTCCACCACTTCGATGTCGAGTTTTCTGAACTCATGGCATAATCGATCCGTCAAGACTATCATAGCATTTACTGCATGGCTTGACTTACGACTTAGTGCGTCAGCGACCACATTGGCTTTCCCTTCGTGGTACTGAATGCGTAAATCATAATCCTTGACAATTTCCAGCAATCTTCGTTGCCTGTTATTCAGCTCTTTTTGAGTGAAGATGTATTTCAGGCTTCGATGATCCGTGTAGAGCTTGCAAACGGCTCCATAAAGATGATGCCTCCAAATCTTCAGCGCGAAGACTACTGCTGCCAGTTCTAGGTCATGTGTGGCATAGTTCTCCTCGTGAGGTTTCAATTGCCTTGACGCATAGGCAAGTACCCTTCGGTCTTGCATCAGCACGCATCCTAGGCCCTTCTTCGATGCATCACTGTACACCTCGAATTCACCCAACTCGTTTGGTAAAGCTAATACTGGTGTTGTAGTTAGCTTTTCCTTCAGAATTTGGAACGCTTCTTCACAGCTATTGTCCCCCTGATACTTCACCTCCTTCTTCGTCAGCGTAGTCAGTGGCCTAGCAATTTTGGAGAAATCATTTACGAAGCGTCGGTAGTAGCCGGCTAAGCCATGGAAAATTCGGATTTCCGACACATTCTTCGGTGTAGGCCAATCCTTGACTGCTGAGATATTTTCTGGGTCCACAGCTTATTCCTTCCTTGGAAATGATATGGCCCAGAAATGGAACACGATCCAACCAAAATTCACACTTCGACAGCTTGGCGTACAGCCGTTCCTGTCTCAGCGTCTGCAATACTTCTTGGAGATGTTTTTCATGATCCTTCTCGTTCTTCGAGTACACCAGAATGTCATCGATAAAGACAACTACAAACTGGTCCAGAAATGGCTTCATAACCCGGTTCATCAAGTCCATGAATACTGCGGGAGCGTTGGTTAAACCAAACGGCATCAACGTGAACTTGTAGTGACCATACCTTGTACTAAAGGCAGTCTTTGGGATATCCTTCTCGGCTACACGAAGTTGATGATATACGGACCTCAAGTCAATTTTAGAGAAAATGCTAACGCCTTGTAATTGATCGAACAAGTCATCAATCCGGGGTAGCGGATATTTGTTCTTAATGGTAGCATTGTTTAGTTCCCGGTAATCAATGCATGATTGTAAACTCCCGTCTTTCTTTTTCACAAATAACACCGGTGCTCCCCAAGGTGAGACACTAGGTCGTATGTACCCTTTATCCAGAAGTTCCTGTATCTGGTTCTTCAACTCCTTTAATTCGGCAGGTGCCATCCTATACGGCGCCTTGGAAATAGGTGCAGTTCCAGGTGCCAAGTCTATAGTAAATTCCACTTCTCTCTGAGGTGGCATTCCCGGAATCTCTTCTGGAAATACATCAGGAAATTCCCTCACGACTGGTATCTCTTCCAGACCAATCTCCTTCTTAGTTACGTCTTGGACATAACACAAGAAGGCAGAGTTTCCCTTTTTTACCTGATTTACTATGGTAAGGGCTGACACTAGTTTAATGTGAGGTTCTGTGGTGATACCTCGATAGGTGATCCTTTCTCCCTTAGGCCCTTTCAGTCGAACCTTTTGACCATAGCAGTCAATGACTGCCCGATACTTCCCAAGCCAATCTATTCCTAGGATTACATCTATGCCCCTTAGGTCAAACTTTATCAGGTTGGCGGGTAGGGTAATGGTCAGGATCTTCAATTCTACTCCTTCGAATACGGTGTCACAGACAGTTACGTGGCCATTAGGTGTTGCTACAGGAACGGATATGCTAAGGGACTTATGCAAACCAAATTTTTCAGCAAATAAGGATGATATGAAGGAATAAGATGCACCAGAATCAAACAATACGAAAGCTGGTTGCTCAAGGACAAGGAAGGTACCGGTCACAACTCCATGAGCAGCTTCTGCTTCAGTCCTTGTCAGTACAGCTATCCTTCCCACATTTCCGTTCTGACCTCCTGCTCCATTGTTGTTATTGTTCACATATCCAGCATTATTGTTTCCAGTCCTGGGTTGGCCTCCATTCTGCCCTGCGTTGCCCCAATTGTAGTTCTGCTGCCTTCCGTAACCATTTCCTCCGGTGTTTTGGTTGTTGCGGTTTCCATTCTGCTGATTTCCAAATTGCTGGTTGCGTCCAAAATTACCTTCGTTCTGCTGGTGGTTGCCCTGGTAGTTGTTTTGCTGTTGCCTTCAAAAATTACCCCCTTGGTTCGTTCGCTGGTTCCTAGCTGGCTGTGAACGACACACGTAAAATCGGTGTCCCCTCTTACCGCAGTTGTTCCAAGTAACCAGGTTTCCTTCACAATCCTCGCCTGGGTGGTTCCGTGGACACCTTTTGCAATAATAACGGCGGATTTGCTGAGCTCCAGTGTTCTGCTGATTGCCACGATGCTGCCCTGGTTGCCTCCTCCATTGTTAGGCTTGAACCTCTGATTGGCCTTGGAAAAGTTGTTGTTGCTTCCTCCTGCCTCCTCGGCCTTCCGTTTCTTGCGTTTCTCATCTTGAGACACACGGACTCGCCAGATGTCAGCAGCTCTGTCGTAGGCTTCGTGGAGAGTGGAATAAGTTCGGCTCAGAAGAGACTCTTGTAGCCTTTCATGAAGTCCTCCGATAAATCGAGAAATTTTGGAGTCTTCATCAGGCACCATGTTTCCAACAAATCGCGTCAATTCCGTAAATTTCCGGAAATACTCAGTGACAGAGTCATTTCCCTGCTGCAAGTTCTGGAATTCCATTTCCTTACTCCTCTTCACATGGTGAGGGTAGAAACGCGATCGGAGAGCAGCTTGAAGAGCTTCCCAGTTGAAATTGGGTTTGGCCAATAGAGTCTCTTGGGCATTCCTCCACCAGAGGTTCGCCTCACTCTTCAAATAGAAGGCCGCACAGTTAACTTTCCGTTCATCAGGGCACTCTACCACCTCAAGAATCTTATCCATTTCCACGATCCAATCCTCCAATTCAACAGGATCCTCTTTTCCTGTGAATTCCTTGGGTTTCATTTCTGACACCTGTTTGGTCCAATTAGTCCCTATCTGACCTCCGTTGTTCATCATCTGACTCATTTGTGTGAAGAACTGCTCCATGCTGATGTTTTCAGCCATTTGTCTCTGTCAAACTATCCTAAAGTTATATGGTAGTGATCTATCAGTCACCCCCTAGGGTATCCTCGGTTATGGTCGCAGATATTTCAACAATTAATTTACAACTATCTAGCATAATCATTACGTAAAATAACAGATAAACATGCATCGCATAGCAGTTATCACAATAAAGCACAAGTAACGTGTCCATAAATCAAATAGAGCATCTAATACAAATCAAATTATGTTCTTATTATTCTTCTGATCATGGAAGTGAAGATTATTCAAAACCAATAAACTGTATCTTTAAATCAAATGGATTCACATAACACACGGTGCTTTCTGAAACAGGTTGCGGGTGGGTGGGAGATATCAAGACCCATGCCTAAAATACCCGTACCCCGAACGGCTTTTCCAATTTTAATTATATTGCCTTATGTTCATTTTAAGTTGCCCTACAGGTTTTAATTCCCCTTTGCTGGACTGATGGCTCTGATACCACCTGCAACGACCCCCTTATCCTACTCGGACGAATCGGAAAGGCGGAAGCTAAAAGTAACGGCGGAAAATCGAAAGCACAACATCCAAGCACTTATATTACATATTATTAAACATTACATTACTTCCCAAGTCCTTCATACGTTACTACTACACACCATTCTTGCCTTATTCAAACTATCTTACATTATTCAAACTATCTTACAACACGTGACGTGACCTCCTCAGTGAGTCTCGTATCCATCCATACCATAGCCCTCTTCCTCTAATCCTGCGGTGGGAAAGAAAACGGAACCGCAGTTTCTAAAGTCAGCTGGGAAATGCTGAGTAAATAAATACCCTAGCTCGTAAACAGATGACGAGGCATAACTTATTTTCAAAAAACAGTAATAAGAGGAAATAAATCTTTAAAAGAATAAACCAAGCACAAATCCAACTTTAAACTTCTCAATCTTTCAATTTCTTCCTTCTTGATCTTGAAACGGGGAGTAATACCCCAATCTTGCCTTCCTTTATATTCATAGACATTCCTGTCCTTGAAGAAAACCACATTTTTACTTTGTTGATACGGGAAAGATCTACTATCACTACGCATCCAAGATATTAAGTATCGGCACCCCTCTAAGACTACTCGCGGCCAGAGAGGTGAGTGCATGGAGCGACCCGGCGGGTTGCGACCGGGTTAAAGTAAACGGGTCGGGTGAACGTAGTCAGCCATGACCAATCTTATAGAAAAGCGAATATAACGATCCCCGCACAACTCTTTCCACTTTACGTTATTAGTGGATTAACATTATTCGTGTGACAGTTCACAGTAGAAAAAATTCTTTAACATGTAAAGAAATTTCAAAACAAAACTAGTAACACAAAAATATCATTTTGAGACAAGTATTAAAATCATACTTTGACACGAACAGCAGCTAGCACGCTAGGCTAGGCATATTTACTTACCTGGATTCTGTAGCGTCAAATCGTCCTACTTGTAGTCGTTGCTTACGAATCCGTTACCTACAAATCAAAGCTTCTAAATCGTCACAACTCTGTATAATTCCACGAGTCTTATTAATAACCCTAGTTATCCACTCTTAAAATTAGCCCGAACTCGCATACTAATTTATTAACGTTTCTTTATTTTGTTATATTTTCTTATTAGCAAAAATTATTAAACAACGAGTGTTTAATTGAAGAGTTATTAAATTTTATGTTATAGAACTCTCATTTATTTATAGGATTTATTTTTATAAAATACTAGTAAAAATTAATAGTAGTTTTTTATCTAAATTAAATATTAGAATTAACAACTAAACAATATTGGATTTTTAAGAAAATCACTTCTAGATACTTGAAATGATGCAACAATATTTATAAGTCCGAAAAAGTCATTTTTATAAATATTTAAACAACCGATTTTAAATTTAAACAATTAAGCGCAACGTTCGTTTATTTTTTAATAAAATATTACTAGTTTAATTTTTAAGTAACGATCTATATATTATTTCAACGCCCGAATAACTTTTTCGTAACCGGGACGAAATCTATTATTTTTAGAAAATATTTTTAATCCAAAAATATTATTTTTATTTTTCGCGAATAATATAAAGTTTATATAAACTACACTTATAACCCCACAAGTTATGTCAAAATACAGCAGGTACCCCCATCTACTCACATGGCAGTTTATGTAACATGAAATACTACGCACTAAGTTCTCACGTATACAACAGCTACCCCCCCCCCCCTTAATATAATTGTCATGCTATAAGCAGTTTAGGGTAAAGACACTTTTAACCCCCTTTTACATAATCATCAAATTTATTAAGCTAAACATGGAATCGAGCATACAAGATACGATTTTGATTGCTTGAATGAAATCACGGCGAGATTTAGAGCGTACCTAGGCCAAGAATGACCGGAATCGGTTAAGAAACGAAGCTTTACGGGTTCGCCGACGGTGAGTCCCGACGGTGCTCTTCGTCGCCGACGATGGAGGACCTCCTAGCTTCGGTTAGGACCTGGGTTCGTCTCCTGGGAGCTCTAGGAGTATTGGAGGTGATTCGGAAGGGTAGGTGTTGTCGGGTCGCTTGGGCCAAGCTCCCCGTCGGCAAAAATGGTGGCCGACGGTGGCTGCTTCGGTGCTCTGTTCTCTGGGCGTTGCTGCTGCTGCTTTCAACTCCTGCTTGGTCCAAAATAGATGGTAGCAGAGAGAGAGAGAGAGAGAGAGAGAGAGAGAGAGAGAGCAGCAGCAGAGGTGCAGAATTGATGGTGGAGGCTCTGGGTTTCTTCCCGACGGCAGCAACGACGGCGGCGGTGGCAGCGTAGCAGCTGCTGGTTGTTGTTGCCGTTGCTCTGTTTCTGAACAGAGTAGGGAGAATGAGACAGCGAGAGGGATAACAGATATTTAGAGAGGAGTTGGAATTGGTGTTGGTGTTGGGTGGTCGTGGTGGTGCTCTCGGTGGTGTGGTCTGCCGCGTGAAGAAGGTGAAGAAGATTACGAAGGTGAAGGGAAGATGAATATGCAGGTGGTGATGATTGCTAGTGAATAATTGAGTTGGTGACTCATTATATAGGTAGACAAAAAGGAGAAAGCATGATGATGATGGTGGCTTGATTATTGTGGCGGTTAGAAAAATCTCCGAAGGAGATAAGTTGTGAGGTTGAAGACAACTAAAAATTATATGGTGTGGGTGGCACACCAAGTTTTAGGGTGATTGGGTGTTTTTCACACACTAACTTCGCGGTGGTCGTACCCGCATAAATATATATAACACATAAAATTTCCCGCATCTTTATATACGAATACAACTTATTAATTTCTAAAATTCTAAAAGAAGTTCTTGTCTATAAATTCTATGTTAGACAAACTTTATTTATTTATTTTTATTTATTTTTTATTTTTTTTTCTCAATTAACTTCTTTGTCTAGTCTTTTAGATTACTATTCTACCCTTTTAAATTTTACGGGGTATTACATTGTGATAACGGTAAAAAAGTTATCTTTGATAAAGAGAAGTGTGTGGTGCAAAATGAGAAATCAGGAGATTGCATTCTCACAACGTCCTGATCAAATAATGTTTATACTTTTCAGACTAACAAAGTTGTAGGTGATAGTTTATAGTGTCTCAAGGCCTTGAAAGAAGATTCAAAGCTTTGGCATAGGAAACTTGGCCACATCAGTTTGCATACTCTGAACAAATTGATTTCCAAAGACTTGAAAAGATGATTGCCATCCACCAAGTTCAAAGAAGATAATTTCTGTTTTGGACAAAAAAAAAGTTCAAAGAAGATGAGTTATGCACGGCCTGTGCACAAGGAAAGCAGACCAGAAGCTCCATCAAGCCAAAGAAGTTTGTAAGTACAACTAGACCTATTGAATTACTTCATATGGATCTATGTGGTCCTATGAGGACTCCTAATCCAAAAGGTAAAAGGCATATGGTACTTGTAGTAGATGATTTTTCTAGATACACTTGGTTTATGTTTCTCAAAGAAAATCTGAAGCTCTCTCTGAATTTTCAAAGCTTTGCAAAGAACTTCAAAACTTGAAAAACCTACTTGTAGCTTCAATCTGAAGTGATCATGGTAGAGAATTTGATCAGTTAGAATTTGAATTATTTTGTGATAAGCATGGTATTTCTCACAACTTTTCTTCTCCAATGACTCCTCAACAGAATGGTGTTGTTGAAAGAAAGAACAGGACTCTTGAAGATATGCCAAGGACAATGCTTCTTGAGAAAAAGTTGCCAAAACACTACTGGGCAGAAGCTGTGATTACAGCAAATTATATTTTGAATAGGTGCTTGATCAAACCTAATCTAAAGAAGACCCCCTATGAACTATTCAAAGGGAGGAAACCAAACATTTCTTACTTCAGACCCTTTCGATGTACCTGTTTTATCCATAACAACGGAAAAGAAAATCTTGGAAAGTTTGATGCAAGAAGTGATGAAGAACCAAAAACTGTGAAGGAAGCTTTACAAGAAGCAGACCGGATCATTTCTATGCAAAGTGAACTCAATGAGTTTGAGAGGAATAAGGTTTGGAACCTGGTTCCTGCACTAACAAACCAGTCTGTCATTGGTACCAGATGGGTATTTAGAAACAAGTTGGATGAAAGTGGCAATGTAATCAGAAAAAAAAGAAAGGTTAGTTTCTCAAGGTTACAATCAAGAAGAAGGTATATATTATGAAGAAAAATTTGCTCCAGTTGCCAGGTTAGAAGCAATTAGAATTTTACTTGCATTTGCATCCTACAAGAACATGAAACTATTTCAAATGGATGTAAAGTGTGCTTCTTGAATGGCTATTTACAAAGATGAAGTTTATGTTGCACAACCACCTGGTTTTGAAAATGACAATTTTCCAGATCATGTTTACAAACTTGACAAAGCTCTTTATGGTTTGAAACAAGCTCCAAGGGCTTGGTATGAAAGACTGACAAAGTTTTTACTAGAAAATGATTTCAAAAGAGGTTTAGTACACAAGATTCTTTTCATTTAGACTCATGAGAAAGATTTACTTGTAGTCTAGATATATGTTGATGATATACAGTTGGGGGCTACTAATGATCAATTATGCAGAGATTTCTCAAGTCTTATGAGCAGGAAATTTTAGATGAGCATGATGGGAGAATTAAACTTCTTCCTAGGACTTCAAATACATCATATGAAGAAGGGTATCTTTCTCAATCAAAGCAAGTACACAAGAGACTTGCTAAATAAATACAGCATGGATCAATGCAAGGAAGACAGGACCCCAATGAGCTCTACACTATCCTTAGACAAGGATGAATCTGGTAAGAGTGTCAATGTAAAAGAGTATAGAGGCATGATTGGATCATTACTCTATATGACAGCAAGTAGACCAGATATTATGTTTAGTGTATGCATGTGTGCTAGATTTCAAGATGATCCAAAAGAATCACACTTAACTGCTGTGAAGAGAATATCCAGATATCCCAATGGTACCAAAGACTTAGGGCTTTGGTATCCAAGACATTCTAACTTCTCTTTAAGTGGTTTTTCAGATGCTGACTTTGCAGGCTACAAAGTTGATAGACAAAAGCAATTCTGGAACCTGTCAATTCATTGGATCATCCTTGATTAGTTGGCATTCCAAGAAACAGAATTCAGTTGCTCTATCAACAGCTGAAGCTGAATATATAACTGCAGGAGCATGTTGCTCACAAGTACTATGGATTGCTCAACAACTAAGAGACCTTGGATTTGACATAAGATGCATACCTATTAAATGTGACAACACTAGTGCAATTTTAATAACAAAGAATCAAGTACAACACTCAAGAAACAAGCACATTGATGTCAGACACCACTTCATCAGAGATCATTCTGAGAACGGTGATAATGTTCTTGAATTTGTTGCTACTAACATACAAATTGCAGATATATTCACCAAACCATTAGCAGATGAAAGGTTCTCAGCTCTAAGATTGGAATTGGGAATGCTAAATAAGACTGAATTGGTTTAGGGGGAGCATAAGGTAAGAAAGGTAAGTTGTTTGTGTTTACAAAGGTTTGAACTGAGTTTCAAAGCCTTGAAAATCAATTCAAAGCTTTGATTTTTTACTTGTTGCAGTGTTACAATATTTCAAGACCTTGAAAGCCTTTTCAAACCTTGAAAATGAATATGTTACACTAATAGTCAATAAATTGGATCATTCTATACTGGGTGATATCTCTGTAGATATTTTCCTAATATAGTCCCTACCCGTTTCAAAAATTTGTTTTAACCAAAAATAGTATTAGTATATTCTTTTTCCAACGGCATAATAGTTTGAAATTTCTCTGATCTTTGCAAATCTTTTTAGAATCAAAGAGATACTAGTTTCCTTTTGAAACACAAACTCTTTCAGTATTTATCCTCTTCTCTTCTCCTTCATTCCCTATCATTGCATCTCTCTCTTTTCTTCTCCCTAAACCTAATGAGCAAAAGAAGATCCCTCAGACAGAATCAAGATGGCTGGTGTTTCGAAACCTGTGTTAGAGAAGAAGTGAAAAGCAGCAATGGAAGAGGTTCAAGAAGTCAGTGGAGACTCTAGCTCCATAACTCCCAGTGCAGAAGCAGTTCCAGATCCTCCCCCACCAAAGAAGAAGATCAAGAAGGCTACAACCTCCTCTTCAGAAAAGCAGAAGAATCAGAAGGCCATTACAGAAAAGCAACCAGAAAAAGAGCCTACCAGTTCAAAGAAGGTGAAGAAGAAGGCAAATCAGGCTAAAAAAGGGAAAGGGAAGGTGACAGAAGCACAACCATAAAGTCAATTGGAGAACGCATTGTAGATCTATTCTCAAGTCTCAACAAATAACACAGCTCCAGATGAGACATGGTTTGTCTCAAACATCTCTAAAGGTCAGTGGCTAGATGGTTTTGCTTCAAGGTCTATTGGTTTCTGCAGTTTGGTTAATAAGTAAGTGTTGGAACACATGAAAATCAAGTGAATCTCTATGTTAAAGAAGAGTTCTTTGTGGTGTATGCTGAATCCTAGAGCAATAGCCTACCCCAGACACACCAGACTCTTCTATCTGAACCTAACCCAAGTTAAGAGATCTGCACACTTGGTGATCAAATCTAAAGTTGCTGGGATAATAATTGAACTAGATCACTCTGATTTTGCCACTGTGTTAGGTTTTCGAAAGAGGTATGACACTAGCAACCATCCACCAAAGTCTGAAACTTTGAAGCTAGCCAAAGAAGAATTCTTTCTTCCAAATATATCAACCTCAGCCAAACAGTTAACACACTCTATGTTGAATGTTGAAGCCAAAGTCCTTTACACTATACTGGTGAGATGTGTCTTTCCTAGAGAGCACTCAAGAGAGTTGGTGACTAAGAGAATGTTGCACATCATGTACCTGGTTATGCATGGCTATGAGATTGATCTCCCAAAACTAGTTCTTGAACACATGCTCTTCAGCCTAACTAGTAATAGGATTCACCCTCTACCATATGCAAACCTCCTCACCATGTTCTTTGAGCATTTTGAGATCCCTTTTACTGCAGAAGAATCAGTCACATCTGGCTTTGAGGAACTCAATGATAAAGCCTTTGAGAAAATTGGAGTTGTGAAAACCAAAGAGAAAGTTAGGAAACTTTACTCAGAACTGACTGAAGCAGAACTAGGTGCAAAGAAATTTTCTAAGCCCAAGACCTTAACTCCCACTTCAAGTCAGACCTCTCAGCCTAGAGACAATCAAAGACTTGATGGTTTGGAAATGGACATGGAGGATGTCAAAGCTACTATTTTTGGACTGGAAAGTGATATGGGTCAAGTCAAGTATATGGTGGAAAGTATATTCAGAAGCATGACCTTGCTTGATGTTCCTGAGGATCCTGAAGGAACAAAGAAAGGAGAATCATAAAACGATTTGCCTAGTGAGCATTCAGAACAGGAAGAAGCTACTCCAGTTTCAGATAAGGGAAAGCAGGCAGCAGAACAGGCAGAAGATGAAGTCAATAGCCCCGATTCATATGAACTGCTCATCACTTTGAAGAAGAAGAAGAAATCTCCAAAGGAAGCTGAAAGAACAAGACTAAAGAGGCAACTGTTGAAGCAGGGATTGCAGAGGAACAAGAAGAGCAGGACAAGACCGATGAAGAAGACAATGAGAAAGAGGAAGGAGATCAGGATGAAGATGAAGATCAAACCCCTTAATCTTGCCTATTATTTCTTCCATATTCTCTCTGATTTAATTATTTCATTAAGTTTTCAAAATTTTCCAGACACTTGATCCAACATTTTCTATCTTTTTAATGGAAGTCAAAATCAAAAAGAGGGAGAAAATTCTAGGTTAGGTTCAGTCTAGGTTTAGTTGATTTTATTTTGCTGGACTATTTATGTGTTTTTGTTGGTATTTAAATAATTTGAATCTTTTTGGAATTATTGTGTCTTTAAATTTTAGACTAATCAGTTTGTTTTGCAGAGCATAAGGATCAAACAGAATTTGGTTTTGTCTTTCATCAAGGGGGAGATAGAAAGCTCAGATTGTTCAATACTTGAAATAGCTTGGCTATGTCAAGGTTCAAGGTCTTGAAACAGCTTTCAAAGCCTTGAATCAGCTTCAGAGGCTTTGGCTATTTTCAAGGCCTTGAAACTGGATTCAAAGCCTTGAAATTGTTAAACCTGAAAGCATATTCTCAGGGGGAGTTTTTCTACTAACTCTCTGATCTGATTTGTTATCTCTCTTGCATATTTTTGATTACCTGTTGTTAGATGATGAAAGAAAAAATTTTAAACAAGTTTTGAATCGTATTATATCAACTGTTTGACCATGATAATGCAGGAAATATTGTTTCTAAGTTTTGCAGGATTATTTCGTAAACTGGATTGCTAAAGATTTGGAAACACTTGAATACTTTGATCCTGTGATCAACCAGACGTGTTTGAAAGCTTCTCATGATGGTTAAATGAAGGTTTAAAACAATATCTCTGAAGATTATGATTATTCAACCGTTAGAGAAGATCTCAAAGTAGTAAAACTCTGTTGCCTACAAAGTAGGAAGGTTATGGGTGAAATCTGGAGAGATTTGCAGAGCTGTTTGAAGTATTTAAAGAGCTCAAATTCGAAGCAACAACAACACAATTCTCAACAGGCAAATACAGAGAAAGAATTCTTGATTGAAAAGCATCAAATAAGTTCTTCATCTCTCCCAATCCATACACAGAAGTTCATTGCATTTCACTGCAGTTTTCTACTCTTAAGTGATCTTCTGTATTGAGCTACATTGGTAGATCATTTCTGTATTATTTCTACATTCATTCTCAAGGATTGCTCAAAGTGAACAATAGAGACTTCTTATTTAATCAGTTAGCTAGAGCAGGTACTAGACAGGTTAGGGAAAACCACAAGTTGTAACAGAGTAAGGGAACTCTCTGTGCTTGAGTGGCTTAGCTTTTGATTAATAAGAATTAAGTTGAAAATCCTACAGGGATCTAATCCCTGAGGTAGAGACGTAGGTCCAAGTGGACTGAACTCTATAAATCACTTGTCTTATGCATTTTCAGTTCATTTACTTTCAAAGCTTTTGCAGCATACAAAAACTGTTTATTTTCAAGGGTTTGAACTTGTTTTCAAGGCCTTGGAAAAGGCATACTTGTTTTAAACTCTCTGCATCTCTTCGAAGGCTTGAACCTGTGTTCAAGCCCTTGAAATTCATTGTCTGCACAAGTTTTTCTACTTGTTAGCAAGTTCTGCAAAAAGTTGGCCTACTCTATTCAACCCCCCCCCCCTTCTAGAGTATCTTAGTTGCTTATACATCTGCATACTCACACTTTCAGAACTCATATGCACTAAGAGCACAATATAATAAGTTCATAGCTTAATAGTTCTTTGATACCTTCTCCAATTCAGCAATTGAAAGATCCTCTTCTGTCTTGACAGTTCTTGTTCCATTTGTAGTAGAATAGAATATGAAGAGGCCATTCTGAATGATTGACCATTCATAAATCGAGGTTCGATAGATTCTCAAAGATTTGGAAAAATAGATATGTTGATTGAAACTGTTTGAAGTTGTTTAAAGCTTCAAAGCATTGTTGTAGGAAAACCTCCAAAGCTTTGGAGCTGCGCTGTATTGAACACTTTTTGTATGCAAATGTAAATGCATCAATGTAAAGTAAAGACCACATGGATTTTTTACGAAGTTCAGCCACCAATGGGCCTACTCTCCGCCTGAGGGATACTATCCCTCTAGGATTTAAGCACATTCTTCTTCATTACATACTTAGCCTTGATGTCAAGCCTATGTAAACTCCCTTACACTTAAACAGATTGTGGTTCCGAACCTATCTAATTTCAGCTACAATCTAATGAAACAATAAGAACCTCTTGTTGTTCACTTGAACAACTAACTTCTAAAGTCAATGAGGCTTAGGAATTAAAACGAATATACATATTTAAGCACAAGTATAAATATCTATACTTACGTCATGTAAGTCCACCATTGCACGAACAGTCAAACATCCTACCGAAGCTACCCAGTCAATCCAATCCTACTCACGTCTCCTTTCATTCTTAGGGATTCATGATTGTTATTCTTATCTCATCAAAACTAGGCTAAGTCACTTTCACGCACTCTATAGGAAATTAACAATTCTGTGTCTCGAATTCATTCTTTATAAGGTTTTAACACAATATGAACATTAACTATAATAAACACTAATATTAAGCAAAAAATTTGAACTTATGGAGAACACATGCTTTCAATGAATATTAACTCCTAACATAGTCGTGTCAATATGCTAGGTTCACTAACAAGTTTATGAAAGAAAACATTCATTCAATAGAACAAATCCAATAAGCATGAAATAAGTCTAAGAATCTGAAAAATGTATCGTCTACATAACCCTAGGTTCTCTAGAGATACCTAGCAAAGATTTTATCTAATCAAATTAAAGATATGCAAACAAAATAGTTTATCCGTGTGAATGATTAAGAGAATATGAAGAAATAAAAACGTAGACCTCCAGTGGTGATATTAAGTTCTTCACCGTTGTCTTCGTAGTCTCATCTTCATCTTGTTAATGAAAGATAAAAGTACGTAATGGAATGAATTAATCACCGTGAGTATTAATTAATACAAAATATGGTTCCTTGAAAAAACACAGTCGTTTAATAACTTGAACTGCGCCTCTGGACCAAGCAGATTGCACAGTCTGACTGAGGCTGATCGTGCAATAAGCTAGTGATCTTTTCCTCTGTATTGCCTTCAGCTAGTCCTTCCATCTGAGGGGTTGATCGTGCGATCGGATTCTGTTGTGGCATCTAACCGTATGATCTTTCTTGCAGATCAGAAGAATCAATGACTTTGTTTTCTTTTACTTGCGTGTAATTGACTAAATCTTTTTCTTCCTTCATTTAGGGGTGCTAAGTGTAGTTTATCAAACTTCTAAAAAGTACACTTAGCTCCCTCATTCATTATTTTTGCTTCTTCTTCTTGATTTCTCTTTCTCCCAAGCAATATTAACTTTTCCGAAGCTAGTCTCTCATATCCAATTGTTCTCCGAGATTGAACAAAACACGAAAACAACCCATGCGATAAAATGTGATAAAATAAGCGTAAATAATGCGAGAAATGTCTGGATTATCAATTATCCTCTCAAAGATTATATTTCACATAATCTTCACATTCATATCAAATATCTCATATAATAAACCTAGAAAGAACGCAAAACGGTAAAATAACGTGCAAGAATATAGCTTTTATTCAGAGTTACGCCAAAAACTTGACGCAATTTCTTAACGTGTATGTGCAGGTGCACGGTCAAGTAATTTAGGTTCAACCCCGATTTATTGATCCCACGCGGACATACTTAAGACTATTTATTTAAGCGATTAGTTAATCGTACGGTAAGCGGGAGGAATATTGAGTGATTTAAGAAGTTGTCACCCTCAAACAAGTGAATAAAGTAATCAACTAACTAATATTTTTGAATCTTTTAATTTTGAAGAATTTTTAATCGATATGGATTTCAAGATTAGCAAAGTAACACATTAACCCTCTTCTAGTTAAGTCGAGTAACTGCACTGACAATCTCAAATCGGTCTTATGTCATTCTACGTCTCGGTTTACTACATGTCATGTCGATAGAGTGTCGTCTACTGGTAAATTCGAGTAGGCTAATTACTTTCAAGACAACGGGTCATGTCGATACACCGTGGAACGAACAGTCGAGTATCCTACCAAATCTATAACCTTAAGCCTACTTACATATCGTTTTAAGTATCAGTGATTCGGGATTGTTGTTCATATCTCATCACAACTAGGCTAAGTCGCTTTCACACACTGGCCAACTAATTAACAATTACAAGTCTCGACTCCATTCTGAATAAAGATTAAACGTAGTGTATGAACATTAACTAAAACAAACATAAACATTAATCAAGAATAATGAACTCTTGAAGAACACATACTTTAGATGAATATCAATTCCTAACATAGTTGTGTCAATAGGCTAGGCTCATTTACAAGTTCATGAAAGAAAACATTCATTCAATAGATCAAATCCAATAAGCATGAAACAAGTCTAAATATCCTACAAAACAATATCCTCTACGTAACCCTAGGCTCTCTAGAGACACCTAACAAAGATTTAAGCTAATTGTATTAAAGATAGAAACACAAGAGTTTCTCCATGTTAATGATTACGAGAAGAAGAGGAAGAAGAATCAAACCCGAGACTTCCAGTGGTGATATTGAGTTCTTCACCATCGTCTTCATAGTATCCTCCTATTTTTGTTCTTCGAGTGATAAAAGTTACGTCATAGAAGGAATTAATCACCGTGTGCATAAATTAATCCCAACTAGGGTTTTTAGAAATAATTCAAACACAGCCGTTTAATAGCCCGAACTACGTCTCTGGATCAACCATATTGCACAGTCTGGCTGATGCTGATCGTGCGGTCAACTGGTGATTTTTTCCTCCGTTTTGCCTTCAGCTGGTCAGGCGATCTCAGAGGTTGATCGTGTGATTTGCTCTTGTTGTGGCCTTTGACCATACGATCTACCTTGCATATCATAGAAGCAGTAACTTTTGTTTCTTTTCCTAGCATGAAATTGACTAAGTCTTTTTCTTCCTTCAACTAGGGGTGTTAAGTGTAGTTTATGAAACTTCTAAAAACTACACTTAGTCCCCATCCTTCACTCTTTTTGCTTCTTCTTCATTATTTCTCTTTCTTCGAAGATTTCCCGTCTTTTATGAAACACGACTCTCCTATTCAGTTGATCTCAGAGCTCCAACTAGGGGTGTTAAGTGTAGTTTATGAAACTTCTAAAAACTACACTTAGTCCCCATCCTTCACTCTTTTTGCTTCTTCTTCATTATTTTCTTTTATGAAAATAACTCGTGCGACAAAATGTGATAAAATAAGTGTAAATAATGCGAGAAACGTCTGGATTATGAATTATGATCTCAAAGTTTATCTTTGATAAATTCTTCACATGAACTCATATAATTCACCCGGTAATAACGCAAAATGGTAAAATAACGTGCAAGAAAATAACTCATATTCAGAGTATCAGTGTACGTCGAATTAGAGAGAGATTGAGAGGGTTGGGTATGAATTTAAATTGGTGATATCAGATTTTCTGAGAGAGAGAGAGAGATTAATTATGTGGGGCGGGAGTACGGATTAATGTTGTGGTTTGAAGCATGACGTAACTAAATATGCGTCTAAATTTTTTATTACATGCAAAATAAAAATAGTAATATGTGATGATAAACTTTGGACACCACTAATAACTAAAAAAAATGATTAAAAATTTAGTACGACCATTTAAATTAAAAAATCCGGGAAATATAATACATATAATAGAATTTCTAACATAAAACCCCATTACTATATCAGCTTGCTGACATTACGCTACCACCAATGTAATTTAACACATTACCCCTTGCACTATGCATTTCGCTGACATCGCGCCCCAAATTTATTGATGTTGTTAGTGGATATGGATTCCCTTCAATTATGTGCCATTGCAGTAAGAAATTGACACATAACCCCCTTTCAGTATGGGTTTTACTGACATCACGCACTCAAACAAAAAGTTTAGTTTCTTTTTAAAATTTAGTTTCTTTTTCAAATAAAAATATGTTTTGTTTTACTGAAACTATAAAATATCTAATCTTAAAAAATTATTAATAAAATAAATAACTTGTATTTTTGCAGCGTGTTATTTTCTCATTTTATTTATGGAGGAGATGAATGCTCTTTCTTTCATGTAAAAGATTAAAAAACCCCTAGGACAATATTCAAAGATAAAAAAATTGTAATTTGTAGGAAATAAAAATGATTCATAATGTTATTATTTATATATTACAAATGCAACACATAACAATTATATTTTTGTTTTAAATTTTAGGTGTCATGTGTCTTTTTTAGCCTTCACTAATGAGCCACGACTATGCGTTGATTTTCTAGAAGACGGTCTTTTAGTTTTATTTTATTGAGAAATTGTTCTTCGTCGTCAACCGGGTTCAAACCCGTGACCTCATGCAGTGGCTTCCGACGCTCTACCATTTGACCTACCACCCTAGCTGCCAGCCTTTTAATTTTGAATATTGCATTAGTGTTTATTATTACTTTTATTTTTTTGTATAGAATTAATAGCACGGATCTATCCCAAAAGTAAGATGAGAAAAGAACACAGAAAAAGAAAATATAAATCTTTGATGTTAGTAATATGTTCTAAGAAACAAAATTCTCATTTGACCTTCCTCGAAGTTTCTTGTAGTTACTAAAGAAGCTTTTTTATTTAAGAAATAAACATATTTCATAAAATTGTCTTTTTTGACATGACTATACATTGATATTCTAAAATATGTTTTTTAGTTTTGAATATTGTATTAAAGCTTACTTTAGAATATATATATATATATTTATATATTCAAATATATATATATATATATTTATATATTATTAATATTTTCTAAAGCGTACGTATTTTAACCAAAAAAAAAATCACAATGATATTATATGTGCTTTATGAAACATTAAAAATATTTTCTACATGAAAGAATATATTTTGTGTAAACGATTTCATATTTTTATTTGAAAAAGAAACTATAATTTAAAAATAAACGTACTTAAGAAGAAGAAAAAATGGCGCTCGATGTCATGTGTAAATTTAATACTGCATGACACGTCACTGACCAAAATCTATATCCACTAAGGAACGTCAATAATATTAGCGCGATGTCAGCGAAATGCATACTGCAAGGGGGTCATGTCTCTAAACTCAAAGGGTTGTTAGTGTGTCCGCCAGCTGAGACTACAGAAGGAGTTTTCTGTCACAAGTTGTACATAATAATATTTCGAATACGAATATAAAATTTCAAAAATACAATTTTTCTAAATGACGAATAATTTGCTAACTAAAATAAAAGAGAACTCATAACGTTTTATTTAACAAAACTTGCTAAAAGATTACTTGGGAGTTCAGGATAATTTTCATTTCAAAAAAATGAAAGATAACTTTGGATTAAATAATGCTTATAATAATTAACTTATAAAGTAAAGTAATAATAAATTAATCAAAAGATTAATTTAAAATTTAAAAATTAAAAAAAAAACTTATTAATTAATATAAAAGAGTAATATTTTAAAGTAAATATATATGAATAAACTAAATTAGCAAAAATAGTTATGACCAAATAGTTCATTATGCCTAATGAAAATAAACCATAAACTAAGGTACCACTCTGTCCCACCTCTAACGCACCATTGGACTTTTTCTCTCGTAACTGGGTCACTTTGACCCGATGATTTAGATCGCAAAACGATGAAATTTTTTGATAATTTTTTATGGTCTTGTTGAATAAGAGCTACTCTACAACATTACGGAAAAATTATCTAAAAATAACAAAGTTTTGTTATTCAAATCATCGGGTCAAAGTGACTAAGTGAATAGTGGTAAAAGTTCAAATGGTGCAAAAGAGGTGGGACGGAGTGGTAATTTAATTAAAGTAATTTACTTGAGTTTTGGAGTGTTACAGTGAGGTCGCACACCCATAACCATTTATCTATTACAATCTCATACCCATTCACTAGTGCGTAATTTCTTTTTTCTCAAGTACTAACTGGACTATCGGAGTGTTGGGTGTTGTCTCGAATTCTGCAAGACGAATCGGTGTACCCGATGCGTCTGATTTGTCCTCTGAGGAGGTGATCTCTGAGGAGGTGATCTCTGAGGAGGTGATAGCTTGGGCTTGGTGGGCTTTCCCACCTCCTCTATATTAGTATAAATAGAGGTGCTAGCTATTGTTTCTAATTGAGTCGAGTTGAGAGAGATTGGTGAGAAATATCTTTGAGCGGATGTGTGAGGTTAGGGTTTCATAGATGTAGTCTATGAGGATGAGAGTACCGCGTCGACGTGGTCCGCGGATTGAGCCGTCTCTCCCCTACGATGTATTCCCTCGTTGATATAGTGAAATTCTCCTCCCCCCGTGGATGTAGGCGGTTTGGCCGAACCACGTTAAATTCTTGTGTTGTCGTTTTTCTTCTCCTATATGGCGTGTGTTGAGTGTGTGATCGTGTGGCGTTTTTTTTGCTTCCGTTGCGGCGTGAATTCGACGAATAATTCCCCAACAAGTGGTATCAGAGCCAGGTTCACGATCCGGGTGGAGCGCGCGAAAGAAAGGACGAAGAAGAAAACAAGAAAAGAATTGAAGAAAAAAAAAGAAAAGAAAAAAAAAACGCAAAAAAAAAGGAGTAGAAAGTTGGTCGTTCTCTTCCTCACAGTGAGGCTGCTCACAATGGGTCACGTTGTGGGATTGAAGTGATTCCATTGTGTGCACAGAAAGAGGTAAGAAGAAGTTACTTTGAATTCTTTTACTTTTGCGTGACGTGGATTGGCACATGGGGTATTTTTTGGGTTGAGATGTAGCATGGTAGTGTGTGGTTTTGTGCTGCTGTGTAGCTAGTCAGCGAAGAAGAACTATCACATGCTGCAATAGCATGGATTAAAGGCTTCATGTGTCCAAGACGTGAGATCGGTGGTCCAAATTATTTTCGGTGTTCTGAGCTGCCTTTAAGTCCGATTGGGCTTGAACAGGAGGTGAACCCTGGGTTTTTGGACGTTCCTGACGCGATGGCGGGGTTAGATTCTTCAAATTGTTGCTGGATTTTGCAGAATTCTGACGTGGCAGTTTGCGGTGAGATCCAACGGTCCAAAATTGTTCGGGTGGTTACGGCGTGCCTATAGATCGGATTGGGATGATTCAAGAGTCTAACCCTATGTTTTTGGACGTTGCGGATTTATCGGTACGGTCAGAATTTTGAGATTGTGGGTGGATTGATAAGATCGGCATCAATCGATATCGATAGGGAGATCGAAGACGACAGTATGCGATCAGGGTCAATCAAGTTCAAGTCCAATCAGGTGGGGTCAATTAGAGGCGTTTTCCTAATTGAACGTTCGATTGGCAACCTATGCAGGCTTGGGAGTGTGTTGACAGGTGGAGCTGCTGTTCAACATAGGCAAGAAGCATAGGCTTTGTGTGATTGTGAGCACGAGACGCAACAGTTGTTGAGGAGTCTGGCTAGAGACGTGGGCAACTATTGCAAGGAAATTCACAAGAAGCTCCAGGGAAGAGATCGAGATGGTGGACGCAGTTGACGAGGCCATGGCTCGAGGTAGCGTCCTGATATCTCTGTGTGTGGTTCGTGACGATAACTCTTGAGCAACTCGAGGCAAGAAGAGAGGTAAGTCGCGGCGGGTTCGCAAAGTGGTGGCTTTGCAAGACGTCTTGGTGAAGGCGTATGGTCGAACATGAGAAGCAACAGGGCATGGAGAAGCACTCAGGGCTGGCGTGGAGAAACACGTGGTTGACGTGTGAGGACGCTGGAGCATGGAGATAGTGCAGGCTATGCAGAAAGTTGCAGGTTGTTCGAGATGGTGCTCAAGTGACGAGAACGATGATGAAGAAAACTACTGCAGTAGTGAAGAGGAACGGAGTCTCGTTTGCACTTGACGTGGTTGGTGGAGAACTCTCCAGTGATGAGCTAGCTGGTGGAGAGATGGAGCCACACTACTCCCCAAAGTGTCATGCTTTGGGACGCACCCGTGTCGGGGGTGCGAGGCGTGCCCTAGGAGGGGGTGCAGAGCATCTCGGTAGAGGTGCGATGACGGTCCATGCAGTTGGAGCATGGCGGATGCGGCGGAGTTGACATCAACAACGGAGTTGGCTGATGAATTTGCTAGGCGCTTGCAGAATTCAAGCCAAGGTGGAGTTTGTTGGGTTTTGTCTCGAATTCCGCAAGACGAATCGGTGTACCCGATGCGTCTGATTTGTCATCTGAGGAGGTGATCTTTGAGGAGGTGATAGCTTGGGCTTGGTGGGCTTTTCCACCTCCTCTATATTAGTATAAATAGAGGTGCTAGCTATTGTTTCTAATTGAGTCGAGTTGAGAGATATTGGTGAGAAATATCTTTGAGCGGATGTGTGAGGTTAGGGTTTCATAGATGTAGTCTATGAGGATGAGAGTACCGCGTCGACGTGGTCCGCGGATTGAGCCGTCTCTCCCCTACGATGTATTCCCTCGTTGATATAGTGAAATTCTCCTCCTCCCGTGGATGTAGGCGGTTTGGCCGAACCACGTTAAATTCTTGTGTTGTCGTTTTTCTTCTCCTATATGGCGTGTGTTGAGTGTGTGATCGTGTGGCGTATTTTTTGCTTCCGTTGCAGCGGGAATTCAACGAATAATTCCCCAACACGGAGGAGGGATGCGGAAATAAGCCCTGTACTCCTCGTGTTTTGCAGATCAAGCGGTTAGAGCCTTGGGAATTTTATGGTCACAAACCACCGTTTTGACAGATCAGATCCCCATGTCAAAGAGTTTGTTTTAACTTTGTGCATTGGCATTTTTCAGTAGTCTAGCTGATATTTCCCTAAAATTTAAGTAATTGAAAGTTTGTACAGTAATAAATACAAAAAATGGACATAAGAAACATGAATTATTATTTGCGCTCATCCAGTCATCCTCAATTCTCTCATGCCAATACAATTTATGTAAGATGTAAATTATGTTTTATCCTGGTAGAAAGATAGAAATCATCGTCAAATCTCGCCTGGTGATAATCCTTCAACTCTCACATGCCAAATCAGCTTGACCCACCAGCAAACAAATTTTCCGTTTCTTAGAAGAAAGAAGCAAATGTTGCAGGTGACATGGTGTTTAGGAAAAAGTTGGATAACTGTCATGCAACTTAAAGATGTCCTCCAACAAACTCTCAGAAAAAGCAAGATAATTATACTGATGAGGCCAATAACTTCCACATTATTGTCGTTAATTTCAATCAGTTTGGTCTTTTCAAATCACTTATTGCGGTTTACTGATTTGATCAACACTATTGACTATCATAAACATTGCACTAGCCACTGAGAACCTAAATCACTCTCTCAATCTTTTCACGGATTAATTAGTAGAACTTGTCAATAGTCAGCTAGATTAAATAGTCAATCTAAAAGTATCATGTTCAGGCAACTCTACAGTTTTTCACACTAGAGTATGTGAATGTTTGGTACCATATATTTTACTTCAAATATGATTAAAATCTACAACTTTACACAACTTCATTTTTACGGCACAAAATTTTAAGTTGAAAATTTGTAGATTAAAATAATTTCGGTGTAGTTGTAGAATTTCCTAAATTAGAGATTATACGGCTCAAAAAAAAATTAAAAGTGTTTTTGACATTAGCATGGTCATTGCAGTTAATTTACAATTGTGTAGATTCAAGTAATTGACTATATGTTCTCTTTATTTTTTCTCAAATGGATCAAATTATACATTTACAATTTCAACTCATACTAGACGGATTATGATTTTCAGTTAATCTGGACATTTCACCGAGAACTTCGGCGATTTTTCAGATTTTCACCTAAGACCAAATAGGATCTATTGTTCACTACTGGTATGATACAAAATTTGTTGGGATAAGTCAATGAGTCTTTTCTTTTGAGTTTTTGACACACGACACGCGCCGGAATTGAGCTCGGGACACATCCCTTCTGTAATGAGTGGAATGAAACCTCCTGACCCAGGGTTGGGGTTCAACCTGTTAAGAAAAAGAGCATTGAAATGAAAAAGGTTTTATGTAGCAATTCAAGAGAGAAAGGAGTGGAGGGGGAGGGGGAGAGGGAGGGGGAGATGAGTTGTACACATGGGGTGATCAACAATATACAGTTTTAAATGGGTCTTTAGCTTTAAACTAGATTATAGGGGATATAAAGTGGGCTAACTTTTACCTTGCAAAAGTAGAAAAGAGACATCGAAAAAGAAAGAAAGAGAATACTCCAAAAGTCCAAATAGTCCCCTCTATATTTAATTGCTTTCATTACCTAGTCCATGAGTGTTCAGTGGGCAGATTTCCTGGCTGGAATTGTTGAGAAAGTGCCAAACAATAGAATATCAAGACAGAAAGAGGGAAGTTCTTCCTTGAAACAGGAACTTTTTGTACACTGCTAATTTCAAGTTCCTATTCATGCTAAACAACAGTTACAACAATTTGAAAACAACAAAGGAAAAAAAAAAAGGAACCAACATGAACTGAAATAAAGAAAAAGACGATTAAACAGGAGATGGGGTTAAACCTAGACGGGGTAGTTGTTTTTCGTTCCTTCCAATCAAACTACACTTCTGACTGAGAGCTTCCACAGTAAATTCCTCATCAGTTACCATTGCTCCATTGCTTGTGTCCTGGAACCCATTTGGGACACTTAGGACTGAAATAGCTCTTCACAACCCTAGAGTTCAATAGTTCCACAATAGGTGCAAATTTCACACACCTAGGAGTCTTGTACTGGTTGATGGAAGCCCCCAAACTAATAGCATGGTCCATGAGCTTATCAAATGTCCCATTCTCCACAATCTTCAACTCAAGAGGCCCAATCGACTTGTCCGAAACACGGCCTTGGCGGTACACGCTGTTGAGCGACTCTTCCATCGTTAGGCAGCAGTCTTCGTACACGGACGGAGGTATTTGGGTCGAACCATTCACAATGAGCTCCCAATAGAGCACGTAATGGCCAGGGATGGTCGCGGTGTCAGCAAAGCTAGTGTACTCGATCAGCGTGGCATCAAAGGGCAACAAGTGGTTCACCGCGTTCTTCACCGCATTTTGAAGCTCCACCTCATCCGTCTTGTCCGAATCGATGCTTAGAACCACGTTTTTGCGACAGATGAAGTTGAATTGGGGAGCCTTGTTCTTGAATCCGGCCACTCGGAGCAAGTCGCCAACCCTGTAACGGTATAATCCTGCGAGGAAAAGAAAAACAAAATCAATATCAACTACGAAAACCTCTGTTAAGAATCCTTGAGTTTCACCTCAAAACCAATTGGCAAAAAGAATAGCTCAAGTATCTTATTAGGCACAGGCAAAACAGACATAATCCCGATGTTGACAAACAGCGAGTATCAACAAACCCATATCCTGACTTCAAGAGAAATGATATGAAATTATACCTGCATAGGTAGTGACAACAAGCTCATACTCTTGGCCCAATTGTACATCAGCCAAATCAACAAGCTCTTGCTGTTCTTTCTCATTAAGTGCTTTGGGCATGGTGATAGTGTTGTTGACGCCATTGTTTCTCTGAACTGGCAAGAACTCAAAATAGGCCATTGTTGGGATAAGAGTATAAGAGACCTCACTAGGCATGCAAAGGGGGTTGAGGTTGACACCAAAGTAACACTCAGATGAGGCATACATGGTACAAACAAGAGGCAACCCATTGCTGTAGTAGTCCAAAGTGGGTATATACTGGGACATAGTCCCAGTCACAATAACATCAACATATTTGGTGTTAGGCCACAACCTAGTGATTATCCCCTTCCAAGACTCCCTCCTACATTCGCCCTCAATAAAATCAGCTAGTTTTGGGTCAGGTGTTTTCATGACCGAAGTCATAACCGCGTCGCGAACAGACGGGTCGGTGATTTGTGTGTTTAAGGTACCGGTTCGGATATCGTGACAGAGAAGGGGCCAGTGCTTCTCCAGGAAGCGGATGGCCCGGATGAACCCAGAGGCGAAAACCGCCCCGACACGGAGGACTTCATTGTTTTGGCAGAGACCACAGAGCATTTGGGAGTACATGCTCTGGTAGGAGTCAGAGCAGAGGATGGTCTCATTGGGGGAAGTGTAGTTTGTGTAGGGGTCATAAGGCCTATTCTTGAAATGGGGGCTTTTGTAGTAGCTGGTCAAGACAGGACGAGCAACGAGCCCAGCTGGGGTCTTAGATTCTGATTTGATGAATAAGAAGTACATTCCTTTTCCTTTCTCGAGACCAGGGACGGATTGGCTCATCACAGGCATCAGGAGGCTGTAGAGCAATGACCTCCTCTCAAGCTCCTCTTCAATGGTGGGCATCAGCTTCCTCTCACCTCCGGATGTTCCCGAACTGCCAAAAAAATTTAAAACCCAACAAAATTAAACCAACACCCATTTACCAAATTACGTTGAATTAAAAAACCCATTTCATGAATCGTTCTGATTCGAACCTGGTTAGGAATTCAGAAATGGGCTCGGAGCAGAGAATTGGGGATGTGTCGCCATTGGCGATAAGAGTGATATCGGACTGGATATCCTCGTACTTGATCACGGGCATGGTCTTCTTGAAAGTCTCCCGGTCAGTATGACCGGAGAGACCATGACGGTTCAAGTACTCAACGCCGGCGTTGCGGGTGAGGATCTCGGCGAGGACCTGTTTCTGGACCTCGTCGGCGTTGGCCGTCACGTCCTCGATGAACTGCAACGCCTTCTTGTTTTTCTCAATCAGGCCATGTTCTGTGGCCGTACCATTCAGTAACTTCGTTGGAGCTTCAGGCATGTTTTTTCTGTGCCCAAACAAACAACAAAAGCTGAAGAGAGAGATTGACAGAGAGAGAGAGAGAGAGAGACGGGGAGGTTGTTGTGTTTGAGGTTACGGATTTGGGTGTGGGGGAGAGTGAGAGAGGTTGGGGGGAGTTTATATAGAAGAAATTGATGAAGGGTTGTGGTCCAGCTTGCAGCAGCGTATAAAAGCGCGCACACACAATTGCAACATCAGTGAATGGCAGTATGGTAATTATGTCGCTAATCTCGTGGTATTTTTGTTTTCTATTTTCGCAACATCGACATGGCTTTAATGGCTATTTTCCATGCTGCTTTTTTCTACGCTTTTTTCTACGTTGGATGTGTTAATTTTCTGCAACATAAATTACTTTGTTTTTCACATCGGAGTAAATACCCAATAATACAACGTAACAAGTTGTTGAACTAAGCAAGATCAACTAGTGGTCCCCATGGCAAATAGGTACTAGTTTTGTGGTAAAACATTTGAAGTCCTTCCATTAAATTTCGAATACAATGCTAGAGGTCTTTTGTAATCATAATTTCCTTCTATTTTACTTCTTTGGTTACGTCTTTTTATATGTGTCTTGACTTTTGACACTATTTATTGAGTTAGTTTGACTCGATAATTTGGATAGCGGAACTATCTTATTTTTTGATAATATTTTCATTGTGTTGTAGAATAAAAGTTCTTTATGTAATAAGGTACAAAAAATTATCAAAAAGTCGTATTGTTTCACCTGGTCAAAGTGATCTAAATACTAGTCAAAAAAGTAAAGCGTAAAGAAAGAGACGATACGGACAAAATATTCACCTACTAGATGATAACCGGTGCTGACATGATATGTCCGCCTCAGATACTACATCTCTATATCTCCAAAAAATCTCACTCCATTTTTACCTCTGACAACATCCAATTTGATAATGTTTTTCATCTCATTTTACGTAAGATTTTCCATCTTCTGTAATTATTTTCTCTTATTTTAACCCCTTTAGCGTAATTTTCACATGTGTGATAGTACAAGAGCATTTTAGTGTTTTCACCTAGTTTGTACTTAATTCTTTATTTTATATAAATTTCATTTCGCTGAATAATATTGGGTTTTTGTTCATGCTTTTCAGGCATACGAGTGGAGGAAAGGAGCATATCGAGGAGGTCGAAGCATGGAAACAAGCTTTGGAAATCACAAGAGAAGGAAAAGAATTGAGGTAGAAGAAAGATAGGAGCTAGGAGAAAAAGATAGAAGAATTTTTGAAGCCAACATGTGGCCACCATGGTGATCACGCCACCTGTTGGGTTTTGATCATGGATACGAAGCGGAATAACAATATCATAATCCGAACAAGACCCTCCAAGGATCACAGGAAGAGAAATCATAACGATGGTAAGAGAATAGTGTTATGTACCTTTGAGGTCTCCTTGATGACTTCTAACGAGAAAATTATCACGTCTCTACTGGTGATCCACGCCCTAGAGGTGAGATCTAGATCTTCCAAACGCCTTGTGATAGCTAGGAAGAATGGAAGAGGGCGAAAAAATCAAGCAACGGAGCACCAAAGAGAGGGGGGGCTCTCTTGTGGCCGACGGGGTGGGCGGACGGCAAGGGGGGCTTCGGCCTCCTTGTTTGTCTTGCTCTCTCCTTCCTTCTCTCCTACTCAAAGTATGTTATGAGCACAAGTCGTAGGGAAGGAAGCTAGGAGCATCCTTTATATAGTCCAACAACTCCTTGTTTACTACATAAAGGCCTTTTCCTAATCCTACTAAAGTTCGGATTAGTCCAACTTGCATATTAGTCCTACTAAGTTAGCAATTTGTTGCATTTTGATCCTTCTAATTATTTAATCATATTAAATAATTTCCCAAGTCTAGTTCACCTCTATATGGCGTGTGACCCCATAGGTTATATTTAGTTTGTAGTAACTACTTACTAATATGGATCGGCCTCTAGCAAGACATCCAATCTCGCCAACAAATAGAAATAGTCATCATGATAAACCTTGTGCAAGTATTGTCTCATCCCTTTGTCTCAATATCCAGATTGGAAACGATACATACAAGACACACTCGTATATCCAATCCATAGTTCCTCGATCCTGAGAATAGCCTTATTCGTGCAAATAACATCAATGTCCTATATTGATTTATTTGAGTCTGGCCAGACATTCTATAAGCACTATCCCTCGAGTGGCCTAGGATATTTTCTCCCGTTATGTGGGAGGGACAAATTCTATCTACATCACTACGATATCTAAGCTTGATTCCTATTGTGTCCAATACGCGCCTTTATGACTACCTAGTCACGGTGTCGCGTTTGACGCTACCACAACACAATATTCCACAACTAGAACAACTAGTGACTTCAAGTCTAAGGATGAAAATACCGTTGTCACCGTGAGAAGTACTTGTGACTTTACATAACATGTATGTAGCCTTCTCGGAATTGGGTCAATCCAGTATGCCATTACTCCTAATGCATACCCATGTGTTGGATCATGATATCTCATATCAATCCAACCCCATACTAGTCTATATATGATTGTCCCATTAATCATTATAATGGACTAGGGATATTTAAGATAAACAACACAATTGTAAATCTAAGTACTTCGTTATATTAAATATACAATAAATAATACAATGAATGTTCTAGCCAATTTATTGCTCATACTAAACTAGATTGCCTCTAGGGCACCTATTCCAACAGTCTCTCACTTGCACTAGAGCCAATCTGGTGCATCTCGTATGCTAATGCTCCTAGTGTTCCCTTCATGCTTGGACTGAACAAGCGGCTTTGTAAGAGGATCTGACATATTCTAATCTGTAGGAATCTTGCATATCCGAATGTCTCCTCTTTTGAAAATATCTCAATAAGATGGATCCTGAGTACGTGCTTGGATTTCTGGTGTGACCTGGGTTCCTTTGATTGTGTGATCGCTCCAGTGTTATCACAGTACAACTCTATTGGATCCGCAATGCTAGGAACAACACCAAGCTCAGTAATGAACTTCCTAATCCAAACAACTTCTTTTTTCGCGCCATTCGCAGCAATATACTCAGCCTCTGTTGTAGAATCAGCTACCGTCTCTTGCTTGGAACTTTTCCAGCTCATCGCTGCTCCATTCAGACAAAATACAAACCCTGATTGTGATCTGAAATCATCTCGGTCGGTCTGGAATCTTGCATCCGTGTAACATCTTCTTCACCTCCAAATATCAAGAATGCATCATTCGTTCTTCTGAAGTACTTTTGGATCTTCTTGAGCGCAATCCAGTGACTCTCACCTGGATTGGACTGATATCTGCTTGTCATACTCAATGCGTATGACACATCTGGTCTGGTACATAGCATGGCGTACATGATGGATCCTATGGCCGAGGAATAGGGAACCCTACTCATGCGCTCCTTCTCAATCTCATTGGAAGGGCACTCTTTGAAAGAGTGATTCAATGTGACATGGGAAAGAATTCCTTCTTGGAATCTTGCTTGCTGAACCATTTCAGCACTTCGTCTATATATGTACTTTGACTTAGGCCGAGCAGCCTCTTAGATCTATCTCTATAAATATTTATACCGAGTATATAGGCTGCTTCACCTAAGTCTATCATTGAGAAAACTTTCCCAGCCAATCTTTAACAGAATGCAGCATGGGAATGTCGTTTCCAATTAGTAGTATGTCATCCACATACAAGACCAGAAAAGCAATATAGCTCCCACTAACCTTCTTGTAAACACAAGACTCATCTTTGTTTCTGATGAAGCCTAACTCTTTGACTACTTCATCAAAACGTCGATTCCAACTTCTAGAGGCTTGCTTCAACCCATAAATGGATCGTTGCAGCTTATAGACTTTGATGGCTTGCCTTGGATCCTCAAAACCCTAAGGTTGTGTCATGTACACATCCTCGAGAAGATTCCCATACAAGAATGTAGTTTTGACATCCATATGCCAAATCTCATAGTCGTAGCATGCTGCGATAGCAAGTAAGATTCGGATGGATTTGGTCATTGCGACTGGTGAAAAGGTTTCATCATAGTCAATACCATGAATCTGTATGAATCCTTTAGCCACCAATCGGCCCTTATAGGTAATAACATTACCATCCATGTCGATCTTCTTCTTGAAGACCCACTTGCAACCTATGGGGCGTGCCCCTTCGGGTGGTTCCACCAAAGTCCCTACTTTGTTAGTGTACATGGATTCCATCTCGGATCTCATGGCCTCAAGCCACTTCAGAGAGGGCGGCCCTTTTATGGCCTCTTCATAGGTATTAGGCTCATCTTCTATGAGCATCGTGTCACCAGATTCAATCACGAGAGGTCCATACCTCTCTGGCTCCCGGCGTTCTCTACTAGATCTAAGAAGCTCTTGTGTTACTTGAACAGGTTGTTCCACAACTTCTTGTGGATCCTACTCATGTTCCACAGTAGGATCAATGCTTTGCGGTTCTTGAACTTCTTTAAGTTCTACAAACCTCCCACTTGCTTCTTTAGAGACAAACTCTCTTTCTAAAAACACGTCGGTCCGAGCAACAAACACTTTGTTCTCGGTTGGATTGTAGAAATAATATCCCTTAGTTTCCTTAGGGTATCCAACAAATTTGCATTTGTCTGACTTAGGCCCTAGCTTGTCTGATTGTAAACGTTTTACATAGACATCGCAGCCCAAAATCTTCATGAACGACACTGTGGGACGCTTTCCACTCCACATCTAATGTGGTGTCTTCATAACTGATTTATATGGAACATGGTTAATGGTGAAAGCTGGACTCAATAGAGCATAGCCCCAAAATGATAATGGAAGATCAGTTTGACACAGCATAGATCTAACCATATCCAATAGGGTTCGATTCCTCCTCTCGGACACGCCATTCCATTGTGGCGTTCCGGGTGGAGTGAGTTGGGATATTATCCCACACTCTCTAAGATAGTCGTTAGACTCCTCGCTTAAGTATTCTCCTCCACGATCAGATCATAGAGATTTAATAATTTTGTCAAGTTGCTTCTCTACTTCATTCTTGAATTCTTTGAACCTTTTAAATGATTCAGATTTGGCCTTCATAAGGTATATAAATCCATGTCTACTGAAATCATCAGTAAATGTGATGAAACAAACATAACTACCCCTGGCAGGCGTGGCAAATGGCCCACATACATCTGTATGTACTAGCGCCAATTGCTCACTAGTTCTTTCTCCTTTCTTATTGAAAGGGGACGTTGTAATTTTTCCCAATAAACAAGCCTCTCATGTCTCATATGATTCAAAATAAAATGAGTCTAGAAATCCGTCCTTATGGAGTCTACATACAAGTTTCTCGTATATATGGCCTAAACGACAGTGTCATAAATAATCAAGATTTAAGTCATTTATTTTAATCCTCTTAGTATTAATGTTATAGACAGGATTGCTTAGATCAAGGATATATAATCCTTTAAATAATTTCCCACTACAATAGTGAAAACTATCAAAATAAATGGAACAATAATTGTTCTTTATTGAAATAGTAAAACCATCCTTGTCCAAACAAGAAATATAAATAATGTTTCTGCTCATACCAGGCACAAAATAGCAATTATTTAACTCTAAAACTAATCCGAAAGGCAGAGACAGCTCGTACACTCCTACGGCTAATGCAGCAACTCTTGCTCTATTCCCAACGGGCAGGTCTATCTCCCCTTTAGCCAATCTTCTACTTCTCTTTAGATCCTGCACATTTCGAAAAATAGGAGATCCACATCTAGTATCCAATACCCACGATGAAGACCAATTAATATTGACATCTATAACAAAAATACCTGGTGGTGGTTGAATCACTATTCCAAGCCTCTTGTCCTCCAGATATTTTGGGCAGTTCCTCCTCCAGTGTACAAAATAACTTCAGTAGTGACACTCACCTTTAGACACACCTTTGGAAATGCCACCAACATGTTTAAGGGAAGGTTCCTTGGATTTGGCAAAAGCCTTGCCTTTTCCCTTGGAGGTAGAGGCAAACCTTTTGCCCTTTCCTTTTTGCACCATCATTATGGATTTTTCCTTATGTAGGGTTTTGATTCATGGATCGCGCAAACGGAAGCATAATCAAACAAACAACCATGCAAAACCCTCCAAGGATCACAAGTCTAGATGCATAACGATAGTGAAGGTAAGAAATCATAAACACACCTTTGGGTTCTCCTTGATGACTTCAAACGCGAATAGTGTCACGTTCTCTATAGTTGATCCACGCCTAGAGTTGTTCCTAGATCTCCAATCTCCTTGGTGCTAGCCCGGAATGAAAGGAGGGTGAAGGAATCACGCAAAACGAAGCACCAAAAGGGGTTCGGCCCTTTGTGGCGTCGGGGACAAGGGGCGGCGTCCCTCTTTGTGGCTTGCTCTCTCTCTCCTTTGTTCTCTCCTACTCTTGTTATGATCTCTCTAGAGCATAAAAAGTGTAGGGAAGGAAGGAGGAGGGTCATTTATATAGTCCAACAACTCCTTGTCAACTACCTAAAGGACTTATTCTAGTCCTACTAGAATTCAATTTAGTCCCTTCCTTGCAAATTAGTCCCTACTAAGTTTGCAAGGGTTTGCAAAGTGATCCTTCTAATTAATTAATCCAATTAATTAATTCCACAATCTAGTACAACTCTATATAGCGTGTGACCCCATAGGTTCTATCTAGTTGGTAGCAACTCTTTGCTAATATGGAGCGGTTTCTAGCAAAACATCCATTCTAGCCAACTAATAGAATAGTCATCTAGACAACCTTGTACAAGTAATTGTCTCATCCCTTTGCCTCCATATCCGGATTGGACACGAGACATACAAGTCACACTCGTATATCCAATCCCTAGTTTCTCGATCCATGGAATAGCCTTATTCGTGCAAATAACATCAATATCCCATATATTGATTTATTTGAGTCTGGCCAGACATTCTATAAGCACTATCCTTCGAGTGGCCTTGGATATTTGCTCCCGTTATGTGGGAGGGGCAAATCCTCTCTACGTCCACTACGATTTCTAAGCTTGCTTCTCATTGTATCCAGTACACGCCTTTATAACTACCCAGTTACGGTGTAGCGTTTAACGCTACCAAGATCACAATGATCCACAACTAGAATATCTAGTGACTTCAAGTCTAAGGATGACAATACCATTGTACCCGAGAAGCACTTGTGACTCAACATAACGTGTATGTAGCCTTCTCGGTAATGGGTCAATCCAGTGCAACATTCCGTAATGCACACCTATGTGTTGGATCGCGATATCTCCATATCAATCCAACCCCATACTAGTCTATAGATGATTGTCCCATTTAATCATTATACTCGACTAGGGATATTTAAGATAAACAACACGATTGTAAATCTAAGGACTTCATTATATTAAATATCCAATAAATAATAAATGAATTTCTAGCCAATTACAAATTCATACTAAACTAGATTGCCTCTAGGGCATCTATTCCAACAGTCTCCCACTTGCACTAGAGCCAATCTGGCGCATCTCGTATGCCCATACTCCTAGTGTGCCCTTCATGCTTCCACTGCGTGAGCGGCTTCGTAAGCGGGTCTGACAGATTATCATCTGTAGGAATCTTGCATATCCGAACGTCTCCTCTATCGATAATATCTCGAATCAGATGAAACTTCCTGAGCACATGCTTGGACTTCTGGTGCGATCTGGGTTCCTTTGATTGCGCGATCGCCCCAGTGTTGTCACAGAACAACTCCACTGGATCCGCAATGCTAGGGACCACACCAAGTTCAGAAACAAACTTTCTGATCCAAACAGCCTCCTTTGCTGCGCCATTCGCAGCAATGTACTCAGCCTCTGTTGTAGAATCAGCTACCGTCTCTTGCTTGGAACTCTTCCACCTCACCGCTGCTCCATTCAGGCAAAACACATATCCCGACTGTGATCTAAAGTCATCTCTATCGGTTTGGAAGCTTGCATCAGTGTAACCCCTTACACGCAACTCTTCCTCACCGCCAAACATCAAGAAAGCATCCTTAGTTCTTCTCAAGTACTCTAGGATGTTCTTGACAGCAATCCAGTGACTCTCACCTGGATTGGATTGGTATCTGCTTGTCATACTCAAGGCATATGACACATCTGGTCTAGTACATAACATGGCATACATGATGGATCCTATGGCCGAGGCATAGGGAATCCTACTCATGCGTTCATTGTCAATCTCATTGGAAGGACAACCACTCTTCGAAAGAGTGATTCCATGTGACATGGGCAAGAATCCCTTCTTGGATTCTTGCATGTTGAACCGTTTCAACACCTTGTCAATATATGTACTTTGACTTAGGCCTAGCAACCTCTTAGATCTATCTCTATAGATCTTTATACCGAGTATATAGGCTGCTTCCCCTAAGTCCTTCATCGAGAAACACTTTCCTAGCCAATCTTTCACAGATTGCAGCATGGGAATGTCGTTTCCAATGAGTAGTATGTCATCCACATACAAGACCAGAAAAGCTACAGAGCTCCCACTAACCTTCTTGTAAACACAAGACTCATCTTCGTTTCTGATGAAGCCAAACTCTTTGACCACTTCATCAAAACGTCGATTCCAACTCCTAGAAGCTTGCTTTAATCCACAAATGGATCGTTGCAGCTTACAGACTTTGTTGGCTTGCTTTGGATCCTCAAAACCCTCCGGCTGTATCATATACACGTCCTCGAGGAGATTCCCATAAAGGAATGCTGTTTTGACATCCATCTGCCAAATCTCATAGTCGTAGTATGCTGCAATCGCAAGTAGGATTCGGATGGATTTGGTCATTGCGACTGGTGAAAAGGTTTCATCATAGTCAATACCATGAATCTGTCTGAATCCTTTAGCCACCAATCGGCCCTTATAGGTAATCACATTACCATCCATGTCGATCTTCTTCTTGAAGACCCACTTGCACCCTGTGGGTCGCGCCCCATCAGGTGGTTCCACCAAAGTCCATACTTTGTTGGTATACATGGATTCCATCTCGGATCTCATGGCTTCAAGCCACTTCTGTGAGTCTGGGCCATTCATGGCCTCCTCATAGGTAGTAGGCTCATCATCTATGAGCATCGTGTCACCGGAATCAGTTACGAGAAGTCCGTACCTCTCAGGTTCCTGGCGCACTCTACTAGATCTACGAAGCTCTTGTGTTACCTGAACAGGTGGCTCCACAACTACTTGTGATTCCTGTTCATGTTCCATAATCGGTTCTGTGATTTGTGGTTCTTGAACCTCTTCAAGTTCTACATTCCTCCCACTTGCTTCTTTAGAGACAAACTCTCTTTCTAGAAACACGCCGGTCCGAGCAACAAACACTTTGTTCTCGGTTGGATTGTAGAAATAGTATCCCTTAGTTTCCTTAGGGTACCCCACAAATTTACACTTATCCGATTTAGGCCCTAGCTTGTCTGATTGTAAACGTTTTACATAGACATCGCAGCCCCAAATCCTCATGAACGACAGTGTGGGACGCCTCCCACTCCACATCTCATATGGTGTCTTCATGACTGATTTAGATGGAACACGGTTAATGGTAAAAGCTGCACTTAATAGAGCGTAGCCCCAAAATGATAATGGAAGATCGGTTTGACACATCATAGACCGAACCATATCCAATAGGGTTCGATTCCTCCTCTCGGACACGCCATTCCATTGTGGCGTTCCGGGTGGAGTGAGTTGGGATACGATCCCACACTCTCTAAGATAGTTGTCAAACTCTTGGCTTAAGTATTCTCCTCCACGATCCGATCGTAGAGCCTTGATACTTTTGCCAAGTTGCTTCTCTACTTCATTCTTGAATTCTTTGAACACTTCAAAGGATTCGGATTTTGCCCTCATAAGGTACACAAATCCATATCTACTGTAATCATCAGTAAACGTAATGAAGTAGACATAACCACCCCTGGCAGGCGTGGCAAATGGCCCACATACATCAGTATGTATGAGCGTCAATTGCTCACTAGTCCTCTCACCTTTCTTATTGAAAGGGGACTTTGTCATTTTTCCCAATAAACAAGCCTCACATGTCTCATATGATTCAAAATCAAATGAGTCTAGTAATCCATCCTTATGGAGTCTAGATACACGTTTCTCATTTATGTGGCCTAAACGACAATGCCATAAATAAGCAGGATTTAAATCATTTATTTTAATCCGCTTGGTATTAATGTTGTAGACAGGATTACTTAGATCAAGGACATAAAGTCCATTAAATAATTGCGCACTAAAATAGTGAATATTATTCAAATAAAAGGAACAACAATTGTTCTTTATTGAAATAATAAAACCTTCCTTGTCCAAACAAGAAATAGAAATAATGTTTCTGCTCATAGCAGGCACAAAATAGCAATTATTTAATTCGAAAACTAATCCTGAGGGCAGAGATAGCTCGCAAACGCCTATGGCCAACGCAGCAACCTTTGCTCCATTCCCAACGCGCAGATCTACCTCCCCTTTAGTCAATCTTTTACTTCTCTTTAGATCCTGCATATTTCGACAAATATGAGATCCACATCCAGTATCTAATACCCATGATGTAGAGACAGTTAAATTGACATCTACAACAAAAATACCTGGTGGTGGTGGAATCACTATTCCAAGCCTCTTGTCCTCCAGATATTTTGGGCAGTTCCTCCTCCAGTGTCCAGGTTGACTACAGTAGTGACATTCACCCTTAGTCACGACCTTGGCAATGGCACCAACAGGCTTAAGGACTTGTTCCTTGGACTTAGCAACTGACTTGCCTTTGCCCTTGGAGGAAGATGCAAACCTTTTGCCCTTTCCTTTATGCACCATCATAATGGCCTTGCCCTTACCCTTGTTGATGCTCTGTTCAGCTGTCCTCAACATGTTGAGCAAATCTGGCAGTGGTTTAACGATCTCGTTCATGTTATAGTTCATAATGAACTGTCCATAACTCTCAGGCAACGATTGCAACACGAGATCGGTTGCCAACTCTTGGCCGACCGGGAACCCAAGCCGGGCGAGATTCTCCAAGTACCCGATCATTCGGAGTACATGGGGTCCCACTGGGTTCCCTTCTGCTAGATGACATTTGAACAGTGCCTTTGAGACCTCATACCTCTCTACCCTCGCCTGCTCTTGGAAGAGCTGCTTTAGATGTTCGATCATATCGACAGCATTCATGTTCTCATGTTGCTTCTAAAGCTCAGAGGTCATGGTGCAAAGCATTAGGCAGGCCGCATCATTAGCGTCATCAACACGCTTTTGATACGCCTTTAAGGCAGCAGGTGTCTGATTCTCTGGACCTTCAGGAACTTGCTCCTCTATTGCGTACAGCTTCTTTTCTTGCTTGAGAACAATTCTCAAGTTTCTGTACCAATCGAGAAAGTTGGTTCCTGAGAGCTTGTCCTTCTCAAGGACAGATCGTAGGGAATGTTGTGAACTCGATGAGTTGTTTGCCATTTGGAATTCTACAAAAAGGAAAATACGCAAGTTTTAGTATTTGTGAATTTTTGACTATATTTAATAATGGCTAGTTTATTAAATATAGCTCCCACTATTTTACTACGGATTAATAACCCTCAAGATATTAATGCGGAAAATATCCTTATATTTTCTAGTGGGCCAAGATCCATCTTTTTCATCTCTTTATGAGCTTGCTTTGGCAAGTCACCCATAATTTGACTACTTCTTAGGTAGGAACAATTCCAATTGCATCCCATATGCAACTCTTGGTTCAATCGGGCAAATAACTACTTATTTATCCATCCATATGGATAATCCCAATTGATTGCCTCTAGGTTTCTTAATCAAATTAATAGCCTAGTTGTGCTCAACCTCTTATCTAAACAATTGCACATTGTTACGTGCCATCGCATTCCATCATTATGAACCAAGTCGCCATGCTTTGGCACGCACGAACTTGATAAATAATGATGATAATGAGTGTTTAAATAACGAGAAGGCAAGAACACAATATTTTAAAATTTTGAGGGATTTTTACAATTTTTAATTATTTTGTTGATCAATATCAACTAATCTATCTATTTGAGTTTGGGCACAACTCCAAATAATAGATCCGGGTTGTCTAATTATCTTATTATCCTAATTGCATGCATCATCCATACACCAACCACACAAATAATAAGACAATAAATAAACAACCACAAAACAGAAATTAAACGTGATGTGGATATGGCCTTTTCTAGACTAAGATAATTCCAAGCCAATGGAATTATCTATGAACCCTAAACAAACACATCTCCATGCGTCTTGATCTTTTGGTCCATCCTTCATAGTCATGTGGTGTACTCCATGCTCCATGCTCCATCTTTTGTGGCTCCTTTTGGTTTTGGGCTTCTTTTCTCCAATCTTGGCTAACAATCTACTTTATCTAGCACTAGCTAATATCTATACTAAATAAAATAAATCTCACAAGTTGAGAAAAAAAATGGCACGCAGGCCATAAAACCCTAATTAATTATTACAATTAATTGATCAGCTCGCAGGCCGTAAAACCAAACCACAAAATTAAACATCCACATCAAACCACATCCTAGGGCCATATCCAATCACCATGCGATTTGCACATAAACAGTTAAAATCCAATTTTAACGCGCTTGGTCAATTTTAATTGATTTTAGGATTTCTAGGGTTAAAACGGTCCATGGGCCCAACAATCAAATTGCTCGGGCCCAAATAAGTGAACCATAAAGCCCTAGGGCCGGCCCGGCCCAAAACCCGCAAGCTAGGCCCGCGGGTTAGGGCCGCCCGGCCCCTTTAGGGCTCCAAGCTTGGGCGGCAAGCAAGGGGGCGGTCCCCTAGGGGGCCGAACCTCCTTGTGGAGGTTGTTTCCAAAACAACCTCCTTGCTTGGAGCCCAAGTTTGGTTGTTTCCTTGTTGTGGGAGAACTCCTTCTTCCCCAAGGATGCCCAAACCCTAGATCTAAGATCCTAAAATTTCTCAAACTCACCAATTCATGCATCCAATGCAATAATTGGGTCTTGTTATGATTAATTCTTTGACAAATTGCATCCAATGCTTGATTTGTCTTGTTTTACGCGATAAACAACAAATTAAGGTGTAAAACAACAAGAATGTAACACATAAACTACGTTTATGCTCTATGACCTGTGGCTCTGATACCACTGTAGGGTTTTGATTCATGGATCGCGCAAACGGAAGCATAATCAAACAAACAACCATGCAAAACCCTCCAAGGATCACAAGTCTAGATGCATAACGATAGTGAAGGTAAGAAATCATAAACACACCTTTGGGTTCTCCTTGATGACTTCAAACGCGAATAGTGTCACGTTCTCTATAGTTGATCCACGCCTAGAGTTGTTCCTAGATCTCCAATCTCCTTGGTGCTAGCCCGGAATGAAAGGAGGGTGAAGGAATCACGCAAAACGAAGCACCAAAAGGGGTTCGGCCCTTTGTGGCGTCGGGGACAAGGGGCGGCGGCAAAGGGACGGCGTCCCTCTTTGTGGCTTGCTCTCTCTCTCCTTTGTTCTCTCCTACTCTTGTTATGATCTCTCTAGAGCATAAAAAGTGTAGGGAAGGAAGGAGGAGGGTCCTTTATATAGTCCAACAACTCCTTGTCAACTACCTAAAGGACTTATTCTAGTCCTACTAGAATTCAATTTAGTCCCTTCCTTGCAAATTAGTCCCTACTAAGTTTGCAAGGGTTTGCAAAGTGATCCTTCTAATTAATTAATCCAATTAATTAATTCCACAATCTAGTACAACTCTATATAGCGTGTGACCCCATAGGTTCTATCTAGTTGGTAGCAACTCTTTGCTAATATGGAGCGGTTTCTAGCAAAACACCCATTCTAGCCAACTAATAGAATAGTCATCTAGACAACCTTGTACAAGTAATTGTCTCATCCCTTTGCCTCCATATCCGGATTGGACACGAGACATACAAGTCACACTCGTATATCCAATCCCTAGTTTCTCGATCCATGGAATAGCCTTATTCGTGCAAATAACATCAATATCCCATATATTGATTTATTTGAGTCTGGCCAGACATTCTATAAGCACTATCCTTCGAGTGGCCTTGGATATTTGCTCCCGTTATGTGGGAGGGGCAAATCCTCTCTACGTCCACTACGATTTCTAAGCTTGCTTCTCATTGTATCCAGTACACGCCTTTATAACTACCCAGTTACGGTGTAGCGTTTAACGCTACCAAGATCACAATGATCCACAACTAGAATATCTAGTGACTTCAAGTCTAAGGATGACAATACCATTGTACCCGAGAAGCACTTGTGACTCAACATAACGTGTATGTAGCCTTCTCGGTAATGGGTCAATCCAGTGCAACATTCCGTAATGCACACCTATGTGTTGGATCCCGATATCTCCATATCAATCCAACCCCATACTAGTCTATAGATGATTGTCCCATTTAATCATTATACTCGACTAGGGATATTTAAGATAAACAACACGATTGTAAATCTAAGGACTTCATTATATTAAATATCCAATAAATAATAAATGAATTTCTAGCCAATTACAAATTCATACTAAACTAGATTGCCTCTAGGGCATCTATTCCAACACCTTACCCTTGTTGATGCTTTGTACAGCTTTCCTCAACATGTTGAGTAAATCAAGCAGATGTTTCACGATCTCATTCATGTTATAGTTCATGATGAACTGTCCATAACTTCCAGGAAACGATTACAAGATGAGATCGGTGGCCAACTCTTGACCCACCGGAAACCCTAGGCGGCCTAGGCTCTCAAGATAGCCTATCATGCGCAACACTTGCGGCCCCACGGAATTTCCTTCTGACAAATGACATTTGAACAATGCCTTGGAAACTTCACACCTCTCAACCCTTGCCTTATCTTGGAAGAGCTGCTTCAAGTGTGCGATCATATCGACTGCATTCATGTTCTAATGTTTCTTCTGAAGCTCAGAGGTCATGGTGCAAAGCATTAGGCAGGCCGCAACATTAGCGTCATCAACACGCTTCTGATACACCTTTAGGGCTGCAGGAGTGTTGTTTTCTGGACCATCAGGAACTTGCTCCTCTAGAGCGTACAGTTTCTTTTCTTGCTTGAGAACGATTCTCAAGTTTCTGTACCAGTCTAGAAAATTGTTCCCGGATAGCTTTTCCTTCTCAAGGACAGAGCGTAGGGAGTGAGATGAGTTTGATGAGTTGTTTGCCATTGGAGTTCTACAAAAGAAAAATACGCAAGTTTTAGTAGTTTGTGAAGAATTAAGTTTATTTAATAATGGCTAGATTATTAAACACAGCTCCCACTATTTTTCAACTGATTAATAACCTTCAAGATATTAATGCGGAAAATATCATCGTATTTTCTAGTGGGTGCCAAGATTCCTATTTCACTTCTTTTGAGCTTGCTTTGGCAAGTCACCCAAAATTAGCTATTTAGGTAGGAACAATTCCAATTGCATCATATGCAACTCTTGGTTCAATTGGGGAAATAAATCCTTATTTATCTATCCCATAGATAATCCCAATTGATTGCCACTAGGTATTTAATCCTTATTAAAATTACCTAGTTACGTCCAACCTCTTACTCCAATAATTGCACACTATGTGTGCCATCGCACCACATGATGATGAATCAAGTCGCCCTGCTTTGGCACGCACGAACATGATCAATCGATCTTGTGATGAGTGTTTAAGTAACGAGAAGGCGAAACGTAATATTTTGTTTTGAGGGATTTTTCTTTCAATTTTAAATTTTTTTGTTGATCTATGTGAACTGGTCTACTTATTTGTGTTTGGGCACAACTCCAAAGAAAAGATCCAACTTGTTAATTGTCTTATTTTATCTAGCGCTAGCTAATATCTATACTGAATAAAATAAATCTCACAAGTTGAGAAAAAATATACCGGCTCTCAGACCGTAAAACTTAATTAATTATTACACCAAATTGATTAGCTCGCAGGCCGTAAACAAAACACAAAATTAACATCCACAACAAATCACATCTAATGCCATATCCAATCACCATGAAAATTTCACATAAACAGTTAAAACCAATTTTTAACGCGCTCAGTCAATTTTAGTTGTTTTTAGGATTAACTATGGTCAAAACGGTGCAAGAGGACCAACCATACACTTGGCTAAACCCCTAAAGGACCGCCCACGGCCTTGGGCCAGCCAACCCTTAGCCCACACGGCTAGGCCGTGCGCAAGGGCTGCCCCGGTCCCGTGGCCGAGCCTTACTTGGGCGGCAAGGAAGGAGGGGCGGTTCCCCGGGGGGGGGGGGAGGCGAACCTCCTTAGGAGTTGTTTCCAAAATAACTCCTTGCCTTGTTGCCCAAGTTTGGTTGTTTCCTTATTAGCAAAAACTTCTTTTTCCAATATGATGCCCAAGAATCCTAGATCTAAGATCCTAAAATTTCTCAAATTCACTAATTCATGCATCCAATGCAAGAATTAGATCTTGTTTGGTTGAATCGTATTCAATATGCATCTAGTATGCTTAATTTGTTGTTTTAACGCAATAATAAACAATTAAAGGTGATAACCAACAAAAACGTAACACATAAACCACGTTATGCTCTACGACCTGTGACTCTGATACCACTGTTGGGTTTAGATCATGGATACGCAGCGGAATAACAATATAATTATCCTATCAAGACCCACCAAGGATCACACGAAGAGAAATCATGACGATGGTAAGAGAATAGTGTTATGTACCTTTGAGGTATCCTTGATGACTTACAACGACAAAATTATCACGTCTCGACGGTTGGTCCACACCTAGAGGTGAGATCTAGATCTTCCAAACGCCTTGTTCTAGTTAGGAAGAATGGAAGAGGACGAAGAAATCTCACACTGGAGCACCAAAGAGAGGGGCGGCCCTCTCTTGTGGCCGACGGGGTGGGCGGACGGCAAGGGGGGCTTCGGCCTCCTTGTTTGTCTTTCTCTCTCTTGTTGGAATAGATGCCCTAGAGGTAATCTAGTTTAGTATGAATTTATTTTGGCTAGAACATTCATTGTATTATTTATTGGATATTTAATATAATGAATTCCTTAGATTTACAAATGTGTTGTTTATCTTAAATATCCCTAGTCCAGTATAATGATTAATAGGACAATCATCTATAGACGAGTATGGGGTTGGATTGATATGGAGATATCATGATCCAACACATGGGTGTGCATTAAGGGTAATCGCACCGGATTGACCCATCTCGGAGATGGCTACATACACGTTATGTTAAGTCACAAGTGCTTCTCGTGGTGCAATGGTATTGTCATCCTTAGAATTGAATTCGCTAGATATTCTAGTTGTGTATTATTGTGATTTTTGTAGCGTCAAACGCTACAGCGTAACTGGGTAGTCATAAAGGCGTGTACCGGATACAATAAGAAGCAAGCTTAGAGATCGTAGTTGACGTAGATATAATTTGTCCCTCCCACATAACGGGAGCAAATATCCTAGGCCACTCGAGGGATAGTGCTTATAGAATGTCTGGCCAGACTCAAATAAATCAATATGGGATATTGATGTTATTTGCACGAATAAGGCTATTCCCATGGATCGATAAATTATGGATTGGATATACGAGTGTGACTTGTATGTCTCGTGTCCAATCCGGATATAGAGACAAAGGGATGAGACAAATACTTGTACAAGGTTTGTCGGATGACTATTCTATTATTTGGCTAGAATGGATGTTTTGCTGGAAACCGCTACATATTAGCAAATTGTTGCTACCAACTAGATAGAACCTATGGGGTCACACGCTATATAGAGTTGAACAAGATTTGGGAATTAATTAATTAGAAGGATCACTTTGCACCTTTCAAAAGGAGGTTCGGCCCCCTAGGGAGTTGTTTTGGAAACAACCAAACTTGGGCACCAAGCAAGGGAGTTGTTTTGGAAACAACTCCCAAAGGAGGTTCGGCCCCCCTAGGGGGCCGCGCCTCCTTGCTTGCCGCCCAAGCAAGGAAAGGCCAAGGGGTAAGGGCAGCCCTAGCCCGCAGCCTAGCCGCGTGGGCTAGGGGCCGGCCGGCCCAAGGCCTTTGCGGTCCTCTTTTGGGGTCCGGGCAATTTGATTGTCGGGCCCCATGGACCGTTTAAAACGCTAGAAAATCCTAAAATCAATTAAAATTTACCAAGCTCGTTAAAATTAGATTTTAACTGTTTATGTGCAAATTGCATGGTGATTGGATATGGCCTTAGGATGTGGTTTGGTGTGATTGTTTAATTTTTGTGGTTTGGTTTACGGCCTGCGAGCTGATCAATTAATTGTAATAATTAATTAGGGTTTTATGGCCTGCGAGCCATTTTTTCTCAACTTGTGAGATTTATTTTATTTAGTATAGGTTAGCTAGTGCTAGATAGAATAGATTGTTAGCCAAGATTGAAGAAAAGAAGCCCAAAGCCAAAAGGAGCCACAAAAGATGGAGCATGGAGCATTCCACATGACTATAAAGGATGGACCAAAAGAAGAAGACGCATGGAGATGTGTTTGCTTTTAGGGTTCATAGATAATTCCATTGGCTTGGATTTATCTTAGTCTAGAAAAGGCCATATTCACATCACGTTTTATTTTGTTTTGTGGTTGTTTATTTTATTGTCTTATTATTTTGTGGTTGGTGTATCGATGATGCATGCATTTAGGATAATAAGATAATTAGACAACCCGGATCTATTATTTGGAGTCGTGCCTAAACTCAAATAGATAGATTAGTTGATATGGATCAACAAAAACAATCAAAATTGAATTAAAAATCCCTCAAAATTCAAATATTGTGTTTTTGTCTTCTCGTTATTTAAACACTCATCATCATCATGTTTTCCCAAGATCGTGCGTGCCAAAGCATGGCGACTTGGTTAATAATGATGTGGTGCGATGGCACACCTCGTGTGCAAATTGTTTAAGTAAGAGGTTGGACGCAACTAGGTGTTTAATAAAGATTAAAAACCTATAGACAATCAATTGGGATTATCCATGCAGATGGATAAATAAGGAGTTATTTGCCCAATTGAACCAAGAGTTGCATAAGGGATGCAATTGGAATTGTTCCTACCTAAAGTAGTCAAATTATGGGTAACTTGCCAAAAGCAAGCTCATAAGGAGATGAAACATGGATCTTGGCCCACTAGAAAATATAAGGATATTTTTCGCATTAATATCTTGAGGGTTATTAATCCGTAGAAAAATAGTGGGAGCTATATTTGATAAACTAGCCATTATTGAATATAGTCAAAATTCACAAATACTAAAACTTGCGTATTTTCCTTTTTGTAGAATTCCAAATGGCAACCAACTCATTGAGTTCACAACATTCCCTACGATCTTTCCTTGATGAGGAAAAGTTCTCTGGAACCAAATTCCTTGATTGGTACAAAAACTTGAGAATTGTTCTCAAGCAAGAGAAGAAACTGTACGGAATAGAGGAGCAAGTTCCTGCAGGTCCAGAGAAAAATACCCCTGCTGCCCTAAAGGCGTATCAAAAGCGTGTTGATGATGCTAATGATGCGGCCTGCCTTATGCTATGCACCATGACTTCTGAGCTTCATAAGCAACACGGAAACATGAATGCTGTCGATATGATCGAGCATCTGAAGCAGCTCTTCCAAGAGCAGGCAAGGGTTGAGAGGTATGAGGTCTCTAAGGCATTGTTCAAGTGTCATCTAGCAGAAGGGAACCCGGTGGGACCCCATGTACCCCGTATGATTGGGTACTTGGAGAATCTCGCTTGATTGGGGTTCCCGGTCGGCCAAGAGTAAGAAAAAGATCTCGTGTTGCAATCGTTTCCCGAGAGTTATGGACAGTTCATCATGAACTATAACATGAACGAAATCATTAAACCACTGCCAGATTTACTCAATATGTTGATGACAGCTGAACAAAGCATCAAAAAAGGAAAGGGCAATGCCATTATGATGGTGCAGAAAGGAAAGGGCAAAAGGTTTGCCTCCTACTCCAAGGGAAAAGGAAAGTCAGTTTCCAAGTCCAAAGAACCTGCCCTTAAGCCTGTTTGTGGCATTGCTAAAGGTGTGACTAAAGGTGAGTGTCAGTACTGCAGTCAGCCTGGACACTGGAGGAGGATTTGCCCAAAATATCTGGAGGACAAGAGGCTTGGAATAGTGATTCCACCACCACAAGGTATTTTTGTTTTGTAAATGTGAATTTAACTATCTCTACATCATGGGTATTAGATACTGGATGTGGATCTCACATTTGTCGAAATGTGCAGGATCTAAAGAGAAGTAGAAGATTGGCTAAAGGGGAGATAGATTTGCGCGTTGGAAATGGAGCAAAAGTTGATGCGTTGGCCGTGGGCGTGTAAGAGCTATCTCTGCCTTCAGGATTAGTTTAGAATTAAATAATTGCTATTATGTGCCTGCTATGAGCAGAAACATTATTTCTATTTCTTTTTTGGACAAGGAAGGTTTTATTATTTCAATAAAGAACAATAGTTGTTCCTTTTATTTTAATAATATTCACTATTTTAGTGCGCAATTATTTATGGACTGTATGTCCTTGATTTAAGAAATCCTGTCTACAACATTAATACCAAGAGGATTAAAATACATGATTGAAATCCTGCTTACTTATGGCACTGTCGGTTAGGCCATATAAACGAGAAGCATGTATCTAGACTCCATAAGGATGGATTACTAGACTCATTTGATTTTGAATCATATGAGACATGTCAGGCTTGTTTATTGAGAAAAATGACAAAGTCCCCTTTCAATAAGAAAGGTGAGAGGACTAGTGAGCAATTGGCACTCATACATACTGATGTGTGTGGGCCATTTTCCACGCCTGCCAGGGGTGGTTATGTCTACTTCATTATATTTACTGACGATTACAGTAGATATGGATTTGTGTACCTTATGAAGGCCAAATCCGAATCCTTTGAAATGTTTAAAGAATTTAAAAGTGAAGTAGAGAAGCAACTTGGAAAAAGTATTAAGGCTCTACGATCGGATCGTGGAGGAGAATACTTGAGCCAAGAGTTTGACGACTATTTTAGAGAGTGTGGGATCGTGTCCCAACTCACTCCACCTGGAACGCCACAATGGAATGGCGTGTCAAAGAGGAGGAATCGAACCCTATTAGATATGGTTCGATCTATGATGTGTCAAACCGATCTTCCATTATCGTTTTAGGGATATGCTCTATTAAGTGCAACTTTCACCATTAACCGTGTTCCATCTAAATCAGTCATGAAGACACAACATGAGATGTGGAGTGGGAGGCGTCCCACACTGCCATTCATGAAGATTTGGGGCTGCGATGTCTATGTAAAACGTTTACAATCAGACTAGCTAGGGCCAAAGTCGGATAAGCGTAAATTTGTGGGGTACCCTAAGGAAACTAAGTGTTACTACTTCTACAATCCAACCGAGAACAAAGTGTTTGTTGCTCGGACCGACGTGTTTCTAGAAAGAGAGTTTGTCTCTAAAGAAGCAAGTGGGAGGACTGTAGAACTTGAAGAGATTCAAGAACAACAAATCACTAAACCGATTATGGAACAAGAACAGGAACCACAAGCAGTTTTGGAACAGCTTGTTCAGGTAACACAAGAGATTCGTAGATCTAGTAGAGTGCGCCAGGAACCCGAGAGGTATGGACTTCTCGTGACCTATTCCGGTGACACGATGCTCATAGATGATGAGCCTACTACCTATGAAGAGGCCGTGAAAGGGCCAGACTCTCAGAAGTGGCTAGAAGCCATGAGATCCGAGATGGAATCCATGTATACCAACAAAGTATTGGTGTAACCACCCGAAGGGGCGCGACCCATAAGGTGCAAGTGGGCCTTCAAGAAGAAGATCGACGTGGATGGTAATGCGATTACCTATAAGGGTTGATTGGTGGCTAAAGGATTCAGACAGATTCATGGTATTGACCTTGATGAAACCTTTTCACCAGTCGCTATGACCAAATCCATCCGAATCCTATTTGCAATTGCAGCATACTACGACTATGAGATTTGGAAGATGGATGTCAAAACAACATTCTTTTATGGAAATCTCCTCGAGGACGTGTATATGATACAGCCGGAGGGTTTTGAAGATCCAAAGCAAGCCAACAAAGTCTGTAAGCTGCAACGATCCATTTATGGATTGAAGCAAGCTTCTAGAAGTTGGAATCAACGTTTTGATGAAGCAGTCAAAGAGTTTGGCTTCATCAGAAACAAAGATGAGTCTTGTGTCTACAAGAAGGTTAGTGGAAGCTCTGTAACTTTTCTGGTCTTGTATGTGGATGACATACTACTCATTGGAAATGACGTTCCCATGCTGCAATTCGTTAAAGATTGGCTAGGGAAGTGTTTCTCAATGAAGGTGTTGAAACGGTTCAACACGCAAGATTCCAAGAAGGGATTCTTGCCCATGTCACATGGAATCACTCTTTCTAAGAGTGGTTGTACTTCCAATGAGATTGAGAAGTAACGCATGAGTAGAATACCCTATGCCTCAGCCATAGGATCTATCATGTACGCCATTTTATGTACTAGACCAGATGTGTCATATGCCTTGAGTATGACAAGCAGATACCAATCGAATCCGGGTGAGAGTCACTGGATTGCAGTCAAGATCCTAAAGTACTTGAGAAGAACTAAGGATGATTTCTTGATATTTGGCAGTGAGGAAGAGTTGCGTGTAAGGGGTTACACGGATGCAAGCTTCCAAACCGACAGAGATGACTTTAGATCACAGTCGGGATATGTGTTTTGCCTGAATGGAGCAGCGGTGAGCTAGAAGAGTTCCAAGCAAGAGATGATTGCTGATTATACAACAGAGGCTGAGTACATTGCTGCAAATGGTGCAGCAAATGAAACTGTTTGGATCAGAAAGTTTGTTTCTGAACTTGGTGTGGTTCCTAGCATTGCGGATCCAGTTGAGTTGTACTGTGACAACACTGGGGCGATCCCGTAATCAAAGGAGCCCAGGTCACACCAGAGATACAAGCACGTGATCAGGAAGTTCAATCCGATTCCAGACATTATCGATAGAGGAGACGTTCGGATATGCAAGATTCCTACAGATGAGAATCTGTCAGATCCACTTACAAAGCCGCTTATTCAGTGGAAGCATGAAGGGCACACTAGGAGCATGGGAATACGAGATGCGTTAGATTGGCTCTAGTGCAAGTGGGAGACTGTTGGAATAGTTTCCCTAGATGCAATATAGTTTAGTATGAATTTATGTGTGGCTATAACATTCATTGTATTATTTATTGGACATTTAATATAATGAATTCCTTAGATTTACAAATGTGTTGTTTATCTAAAATATCCCTAGTCCAGTATAATGATTAATAGGACAATCATCTATAGACTAGTACTGGGTTGGATTGATATGGAGATATCATGATCCAACACATTGGTGTGCATTAAGGGTAATGGCGCACCGGATTGACCCATCTCCGAGAAGGCTACATACACGTTATGTTAAGTCACAAGTGCTTCTCGTGGTGCAATGGTATTGTCATCCTTAGACTTGAAGTCGCTAGATATTCTAGTTGTGGATTATTGTGATTTTGGTAGCGTCAAACGCTACACCGTAACTGGGTAGTCATAAAGGCGTGTACCGGATACAATAAGAATCAAGATTAGAGATCGTAGTGGACGTAGATAGAATTTGTCCCTCCCACATAACGGGAGAAAATATCCTAGGCCACTCGAGGGATAGTGCTTATAGAATGTCTGGCCAGACTCAAATTAATCAATATGGGATATTGATGTTATTTGCACGAATAAGGCTATTCCCATGGATCGAGAAACTATGAATTGGATATACGAGTGTGACTTTTATGTATCGTGTCCAATCCGGATATAAAGACAAAGGGATGAGACAAATACTTGTACAAGGTTTGTCGGATGAATATTCCATTAGTTGGCTAGAATGGATGTTTTGCTAGAAGCCGCTCTATATTAGCAAAGTGTTGCTACCACCTAGATAAAACCTATGAGGTCACACACTATATAGAGTTTAACTAGATTTGGGAATTAATTAATTAGAAGGATCACTTTGCAACACCTTTCAAATTTAGTAGGACTAATTTGCAAGGAAGGGACTAACCGAATTCTAGTAGGACTAGAACGGGTCCTTTAGGTAGTTGACAAGGATTTGTTGGACTATATAAAGGATGCTCCTTCCTTTCTTCCCACACTTATGAGCCTTTAGTTCATAACTTGAGTGGGAGAGAACAAAAGGAGAGAAAGCAAGCAAGCAAGGAAGGCCGTCCGCCCCCCTTGCCGCCGCCCCCTTCCCGTCGGCCCAACAAGGAGGCCGCCCCTCCTTGTTGTCTCGTGTTGTGTGATTTCTTCTTCCTCTTCCTCCGTTCCGGGCTAGCACAAAGGAGAAGGAAGATCTAGATCACAACTCTAGGCGTGGATAAATATAGAGAACGTGACACAATTCACGTTACAAGTCATCACAGGAGAAACCCTAAGGTGTGTAACTTGATTTTTTCCCTTACCATCGTTATGTCTCTTGTCCTGTGATCCTTGGAGGGTATTTCATGGTTACAATTTTTTTTCCGCTGCGTATCCATGATCAAAACCCTACATCTCCTTTCTTGTGTCCTACTCAAAGTATGTTATGAGCTTAATTCGTAGGGAAGGAAGCTAAGGGCATCCTTTATATAGTCCAAAAACTCATTGTTTACTACATAAAGACCCTTTCCTAATCCTCCTCAAGTTCGAATTAGTCCAACTTGCATATTAGTCCTATTAAGTTAGCAAGTTGTTGCGTTTTGATCCTTCTTTTTATTTAATCATATTAAATAATTATTTCCCAAGTCTAGTTCACCTCTATGTGGTGCGTGACCCAATATGTTCTATTTAGTTGGTAGTAACTACTTACTATTATGGAGCGGCCTCTAGCAAGACATCCATTCTAGCCAACAAACAGAAATAGTCATCATGACAAACCGTGTGCAAGTATTGTCTCATACCTTTGTCTCAATATCCGGATTGGACACGAGATATACAAGTCACACTCGTATACCAATCCATAGTTCCTAGATCCTGGGAATAGCCTTATTCGTGCAAATAACATTAATGTCCTATATTGAATTATTTCAGTCTGGCCAGACATTCAACACTATCACTCGAGTGGCCTAGGATATTTACTCCCGTTATGTGGTAGGGCAAAATTCTATCTACATCACTACAATATCTAAGCTTGCTTCCTATTGTGTCCAATATGCGCCTTTATGACTACCCAGTACACAGTGGATCGTTTGACGCTACCAAAACACAATATTCCACAACTAGAACAACTAGTGACTTCAAGTCTAAGGATGACAATACCGTTTTCACCGCGAGAAGAACTTGTGACTTTACATAACATGTATGTAGCCTTCTCGGAATTTGGTCAATCCAGTATGCCATTACACCTAATGCATACCCATGTGTAGGATCACGATATCTCCATATCAATCCAATCCCATAGTATTCTACAGATGAGTGTCCCATTAATCATTATAATGGACTAGGGATATTTAAGATAAACAACACAATTGTAAATCTGAAACAGCCCGAAGGACCACGGTTCATAGCTAGTACAACTCAACCAAAAATCCAAGTACATTATTTATAAATAAAAAAAGGAGAAAACCCTCCAACAACGTTTGGAAATAAAGAAATGAACAAAACTAAACGTCCGAAATGTCTAAGTGATGAAAATGAAAACTAAACAAAACTTTTATTTGCAGCTAGCCTAAGCTTCACCATATGTGCGCGTTTCCCCCACCTCAATGCCAACCTGCGGGTTTTACAATAGACAAAGCCGACCGCAGGAAAATTTTAAGTCAGTAAAAACTGAGTAAGAGCATACTACAGCACGTGATAACAGATGATTGGGCTCTAACTAATACAAGTTTAAAAGCAAGCTTTAAAAGAAATGGAATTAGAATCGTAACAAGTAACCGAACCATTTAATTGGATATTAATTCAGCAGAAGCACATAAGGCCCAGCAGGAACGATGTATCCAGAGAGGTCACGATGCAATATAAAACATCATCAATAGAGGTGCCTCTTGGGATATCACAAATCCCATTTCACCCAGAGCGTTAAGGGCTACCCAACGCAACCCCGCTCAATCACATAGCTAAAAGACCTTAAGTGTCGACACCCCTATACTGTTGTGACCCACACTAGCATAGGTAGTACTCTATAGCTTTCACAATAAATAACCCCCCGCTACCTCAGCACATCGGTGCATATTGGCCACCACAGGGGCGGGTATGTAACCTCTATGGATTATCCCCGAGGAGGTTCGCGTCCTAACGCCTCCGACCTTAGCCTCCACACACATCCTCTGAACATCGCCATATTTCTATTAGAGTGAATTAAACTTTCATTATTACAACTTGAACCATTGATTTCCAAAACAGTAGTTTCCACAAGTACTTTCCAAATCAGGGGTTTGAACAAGTTCATCACAGGATATATACAAAACATGTATAAGGACATTTTCACAAGTAATCACATTTTGAGAGTAAAAACTGTACATATGAACTTACTTGGATCGAAGTAAGCTCGACACACAAGCAAACAGAACTAATAGTCGTAGCACAGATCTTCAACAAACTGATCGCCTACGAAGTCGGAATCTACAATAGCCACATAATCCTAACATCAATACATATTCATTTGCGACACAAATGTAAATACAACAATGCCCTATATGCCAATGCAATCCAATTTCCCCAACAAGTTCACAATTCAATTATACCCCCAAAATCATTAAACGACTCTCGTATTATAAGGAAATGATAAGTTATAAAGTTTGACAATAGTAATAATAATAATAATAATAATAATAATAATAATAATAATAATAATAATAATAATAATAATAATAATAATAATAATAATAATAAGACTAAAACATTAATACAAAGTTTAACTAATTAATTATATTCTTAAAATCTATTTACAACTAGTTATTTAGAAAAGAGTGTAATAAACAAAGATGATATTATTATTAAGGAAATACTAATTCTACTTATTAAAAGGGTATAAATTTATTTACAAAAAGTAAATCCTAAAAATAAACACATGATATAAATATAACTTAGGAAATACAACTTTTGTTTATTAATAGATAATTACTTTTATTACTCAAATTCTCTTATACGAATTATACTATAGAACATATTATTTTTTTTATTAATAAAACTCTACTTATAAAATTATACTATAAAACTCATATTTAAATTTCATGTTAAAGAAACTAATTTTAATTATCATAATCAAATCACTAGATTTAAGTATGAGAAAAATAAATTAAAAGAAACAGATTCAACATAATAATTGAGGCCTCCCCTCAAGTTTCCTAAAAGTACAACAACAACCCATCAATCCAAAACCCCCTTCAAACTTAACCCTGTTGCAATTTACATCATCTTCTTCAACAAAATTGATAACAGAGACATACAGTATACCCCAAACAAACCGACAGGAATTCGACAAAGCTTGAAACAGTGACGACGTAGTACAAGTTTTACGATACGGGAAGCGAATTCATGATTCAAACGACGAGAATTGACTTACCGGAATCGAGAAATCAAAGAACTGAATTCGATTGAGTAAGGAAACGACTTGATCAGAAATGGGCGGAGAGTACTGATGGAGGTCGCCGGTGATGGGTTCGCCGGAGCAAGCGAAATCGACGGAGAGGGTGGCGGACGGAGTGAACGCACGGAGACAGAGGACGGCGACGTTGGGTCTCGTCCGGGTCCGATTCGGAAACGGGTCTGGCACTTCACCAGTGGAATCGCTGCAGTTGCAGCTGACTTTTGGTGGTTCTGGGTCGCCAGAGAGTGAGCAGAAGAGGGAGGGGGTTCGCCGGAATTTGCAGTGGTGGTGTTGGCGTTCGGAGGTGGTTATGAAAACAGGGGAGGCTCTCTGGGTTTTCTTCGGCAAAACAGAGGGTGAGCGTGTGAGATGAAGTGATGAGGGAGAGGAAGAGGGTTGATTTAAGGTTGACGGGAGTGGAATTGAGGGAGACTTGGGTGAATTTGTGGGGGAGAGGGGGAGAGACGTTGAGGAAGAAGCGGGGGATTTGTTGAGGGAGGATCGGGGGTTCACTGGGTTTTCCGTTGAAGTGAGGAAGAGAGAGTGCAGGTGGGTTCTTTACCTGTTTAAGGTAAAGACACTTTAAACCCCCACACCTAGTCAAAGAAACTACAAATATATCCCCCAATTTCAAAAAGAATGATTTTAACCTCAAATAATTAAGAATAATACCCTAAATACCCTATTAAAATATAGGGGTATTACATCACCTTCCTTTTAAAACAACGCTTCGTCCCTGAAGCGTAAAACAATATATTCCACAACTAAAACATCGCGACAATATGCAAGATGCAGATGTACAATATGCAAGATGCAGATGTGATTCTAATGCACATGCCAACAAAACAACTACGAAGAAATTACTACAAAAGACAAGTGGATTGAGGGGTCACCTTCCCCTTAAAAGGAGTGACGTCCCCGGCACTCAGATTATACCTGATCGAATAGGTGCGGGTAACGCTTCTTCATGTCGGCCTCGGTTTCCCACGATGCTTCCTCCGTGAGATGGTTCGACAAAAGAACCTTAACCAACGCAGTGGACTTGGTACGTGTATCCCTAGTCTTTCGATCTAAGATTTTGATTGGTTGCTCTTAATAGGTCAGGGACGGGTCTAACTCAACAGGCTCGGGATCAAGAATATGGCTAGGATCATGAATATAAGGCTTGAGTTGGGATACATGGAAAACATTACGGACTCGACCAAGGTTGTTAGGAAGATTAAGGCGATAGGCTACCTCTCCGATCCGATCCAACACTTCATTGGGTCCGATGAACTTGGGACTCAGCTTCCCCTTCTGGTGAAACGCATAACGCCCTTCGTAGGAGAGACTCTTAGGAACTTTTTGTCACCAACCTTGAACTCCAACGGTCTTCTCTTCAAATCTGCGCAAGATTTCTGTCGATCCTGAGCTGTCTTCATCCTTTGTTTAATCATTCGAATCTGGTTCGTCGACTCTTCAATCAATTGTGGTCCTAAAATCACCGTCTCACTGATGTCATTCCAACATAATGGCGTCCTGCACTTCCTTCCATACAACGCTTCATAAGGTGCCATTCCTATGCTGCTATGGTAGCTATTGTTGTAGGAGAACTCAATCAGTGGAAGCTTGTCCACCCATGATCCTCCAAAGTCCAATATTCAAGCTCTTAGCATGTCCTCCAGTGTTTGGATTGTCCTTTCGGTTTGCCCATCTGTAGCTGGACGAAATGCTGTGCTAAACCTTAATTCCGTCCTCATAGCTTTCTGTAGCTCTTTCCAAAAATGAGACAAGAAATTTGGGTCTCGATCGGAAACAATTGAACTAGGCACTCCATGTAACCTCACTACATTCTTGATGTACGCATCAGCCTTCTTTTCCATATCCCACGTGTCTTTCATGGGAATGAATCTTGCTGTCTTTGTCAGTCGATCAACTACTACCCAAATCTGGTTAAGTCCATTAGTCAAAACTGGCAAAGCCGTAACGAAGTCCATTGAGATGGAATCCCATTTCCATACTGGAACTTCTAACGGTTACAACATTCCTCCTGGTCTTTTGTGCTCGAACTTAACCTTCTGACACGTCAAACATCGAGATACAAAATCTGCAACTTCCTTCTTCATACCCTTCCACCAAAAGTTTTTCTTCAGATCCTTATACAGCCTGTCTCCTCCAGGGTGTACAGAATACGGCGTATTATGAGCTTCCTTCATGATCTTCTCCTTCACTTCAGCACATTTAATCGGAATACACCATCTTCCTTTGAACTTTACACTTCCATCTTTTTCAACCTTAAAATCGAGTGCTTCACCCTTCTTGATCTTTTCCTTGATCTGTTGCAGAAATGTGTCCCCCTTCTGTCCTTCCTTTATCTCAACAAAGATATCCGGAACTATCGACAAATTGCATAGCATGCTACTTGTCATCCCTTTCACACAAACCTCAATCTCCAATTTCTGAAAATCTTCATAAAGTTTACGCGGCAAAACCCATAAGGAATTCACCGTGTGATTTGTCTTTCGACTCAAAGCATCCGCCACTACATTGGCTTTCCCTTCGTGGTATTGGATTTGAAAATCATAATCCTTTACCAATTCTAACCACCTTTGTTGACGCATATTCAGCTCCTTCTGGGTGAATATGTACTTCAGACTTTTGTGATCCGTGAAGATCTTGCAAGTCGTTCCGTACAGGTAATGTCTCCATATCTTCAAGGCAAACACTATAGCAGCTAACTCCAAATCATGGGTAGGATAGTTCTCTTTGTAGGACTTTAGCTGCCTAGAAGCATACGCTATCACTTTCCCAACTTGCATCAAAACACATCCTAAACCGTGCTTCGACGCATCACTATAGACTTCAAACTCTCCTCCTTCAGTAGGCAATGTCAACACAGGTGCTGACGTCAACCTATCCTTTAACGTTTGAAAAGCTTCTTCACACTTATCATCCCATACATACTTGCTCGAATTCTTCATTAAGACCGTCATAGGTCTCGCAATCTTCGAGAAATCCTTTACAAACCTCCGGTAGTATCCTGCCAATCCCAAGAAACTTCTTATCTCAGTCACACTCTTTGGTGTTGGCCAGTCCTTCACTGCTGCTACCTTCCCCGGGTCCATTGACACTCCTTCCTTGGATATTATGTGTGCTAAGAAAGGCACTCTATCCAGCCAAAACTCACACTTCGATAACTTCCCATACAACTTCTTTTCCCTTAGAGTTTCCAACACTTCTTTCAAATGTTGTTCGTGCTCCTCCTTTCCCTTAGAGTAGATTAGAATGTCATCGATGAACACGACAACAAACTTATCTAGAAACTTCTGCAACACACGGTTCATCAACTCCATGAATGCTGAAGGTGCATTTGTCAAACCGAATGGCATCACTGTAAACTCGTAATGACCATATCGAGTACGAAATGGTGTCTTAGGAATATCCTTCTCGGCTATCCTAAGTTGGTGGTACCCTGACCTCAAATCAATCTTTGAAAAGGTATCGGCTCCTTGTAGTTGATCAAACAAGTCTTCGATCCTAGGAAGTGGGTACTTGTTCTTGACGGTCACACCATTTAACTCACGGTAGTCTATGCAAAGCCTTAGACTTCTGTCCTTCTTCTTCACAAACAAGACTGGTGCTCCCCACGGTGAGACACTAGGTTTAATGTAACCCTTATCTAATAGCTCCTTAAGTTGCTCCTTCAACTCCTTCAACTCAGCTGGTGCCATCCGGTATGTCGCCTTAGAAATAGGTCCAGTCCCAGGCACTAAGTCGATTTGGAAATCTACTGCTCTCCTTGGTGGCATCCCAGGAAGTTCCTCCGGAAACACATCTGAAAAGTCTCTCACTACTGGAATATCCTCCAATTTATCTCCTTCTTTCTCATGATTGTGGATCGTACAGAGGTATGCCTTATGCCCTTTCTTAACTTCCGAGAGAATGGTTAGGGCTGACACAATTCGGATGCTAGGTACGCTCGTTATACCCCTATAGGATAGACGCTCACCTTTCGGTCCACGAAACCTAACTTTTTGGCTGGCACACTCTATGGTCGCCTTATACTTGCTAAGCCAATCCATACCCAAGATAACATCTAAACTCCCCAAATCGAAAAGGATAAGGTCTGATGGAAGTTCAACACCTAGGATTTCTAGTTTGACTCCAGGGTACACGGTCTTACACGATGTGACTTCTCCATTAGGGGCAGAGATAGAAACATATATAGGTGTGGGATTAGGTAAATCTAGTCTCTTAGCAAAAGAAGATGAAATGAAAGAAAACGTGGCTCCAGAATCAAATAAGACATATGGGGTAGAGTGGATAAGGAATGTACCAGTCACTACGTTGGCCTGCTCCGCTTGTGTCTGGTTCATCACGTTGATAGTCCCTGCCTTGCTGTTGGTTGTGGCTGCTGGTGCGGTAGTTCCTGCAGCTGCTGTGGATGCGGATCCAACATTGCTCGCCTGAGTTCGGTTGCTGCAACCATTCCCTCCTTGTTAATTGTTGCCCCTGTTGTAACCACCTCCATTGTTGTTGTTGTTGTTGTTGTTGTTGTTGTTGTTGTTGTTGTTGTTGTTGTTGTTGTTGTTGTTCCTGCCTTGGTTGTAACCTCCGTTGTTTCCATTGCGGTAAGCTCCACCCTGCTGGTAATTCTGCTGGTTCCCGCCATACTGATTTCCACCGTTGTAGTAGTTACCCCCACGGTTAGGACCATTGTTTCCCCCAGAGCGGTTCACAACATTCCCATTGTTTCCACCTCCGTAGTAGTTGCCCCCATTTTTATTTCCTTGAGGCCTTATTTTGCACTCGAATCTACGGTGTCCCAATTTTCCACATGCGAGGCAATTAACCTTGTTTCCTTTGCAGTCTATCCCCGAATGGTTATTTCCGCATCGGCCGCAGTTGTAGACTCGGATCTGTCCCAGATCTCCGTTGTTGTTTCGACCACCATTCTGATTGTTGGGATTAAAATCTGGATGGTACCTCTTATCTCCGTTGTTTTTCCCAGCATTACGGTTTTGGAAGTTAGGTGCCGCCGGTGCTTCAGGCTTCCTCTTCTTGCTTTCCTCGAGATTCTCGTCGATCATGGTTTGGACGTCTTGGGCTGCTCCGTAGGCATCCACGAGGGTGTTAAATCGGGCTGCAGCCAAGGCCATTCGATGCTGGAAGTTCAAACCTCCCAAAAATCTCTTGATCTTCTTTGCCTTAGTTGGAACGAGTTCCCTGCCAAATCTCATCATCTCCATGTACTTCTTGTGATATGCGTAGAGGCTATCACTTCATTTTTTCAGGTTCATGAACTCCTTGAACTTTCTATCCTTGACATAGTCGGGATAGAAACGTTCTCTCAGTGCTGATTTTAGCTGCTCCCAATTAAATCCTTGCTGGGCATATAATTCGTCCCCCTTAGCTGACCACCAATCATCAGCTTCATCCTTGAAGTAGTAAATCGCCACCTCGACGCGTTGGTTCTCAGGGCAGCGACTAGACCTTAAGGCTTTCTCAAAGTCCCTGATCCAATTCTCTAGGGTAGTGGGGTTGTCCGTCCCATAGAAGAAATCTGGGCGGAGTTCAGCTACTTTGCTCATCATAAATCCCCCTCCATTGTGGGTGTTGTGGAGGATTTGGGTAAGAGCTAACGTTGCTTGCTGCATATTCCGAAATTCAATCGGGTCCACTGGTGGGACTTGTCCACCCTGAGCTTGTTGGTTTCCTGGTTCCATAGTGGTTGGCTGGTTTAAACGAGTCCTGGTATAGTAGCGGTGAGGATTTGTGTATCGCATTGTACCTTATGAATTAACGTACTTAATGAAATTCTAGCCCGATCATACACATGAGAGACATAATATAAAATAACCATGAATTTATTGATTCAAATACCACACAAAATTCACATAACGAACTCAACCAACAACTAATCCAACATAAAAGACATATTGAATCAAAATTCTAATACTAATCTTTCTCACTTGTAGCGGAAGAAATAAAAGGATAATCCTAATGGAAAGAACATCATATCGGGGAGTCGTACTCATCATTTGTAACACACTCGGGACCAGTTCCACCTAAGGTCACAGGATAAGTTTGAGGTGTGTAAGTTGGTTCATCATCTCTCAACATATCAGGTTGATCATCACCCATAACCAAGTGCGCAAGCGATGGCTCAACGAGTTCGACCTCATTCTCTTCATACATTCCATCGTCTTCCTGCTCATCCTCCATGTCCTCATCTTCCTCACCTTCGTCTTGCTCCTCTTCTGGGTCCTCTTCAGGTTCGTATTCTTCCTCCGGATCCTCTTCTGGGTCCTCTTCAATTTCGTCGTCTTGGTGCTCGGCGTCCTGTGCCACCTCCCGGGGCATTGGTGGATGTAGCAATTCTTCCATCTGGCACCAAAGCTCTAAGTGGTTCATCCAATAGTGATCATAATCGCAATGCTTGTACTTGGTGACATTAGGAACCATTTGACCCCATATATTCCTAACAAACAATTCATCGTATCTTCCCTTAAGGCCCGCCCATAAAGGCTCATCTGGTAGACCGTTGAGGATGTAACAGCATATCTTCAGCGGGTGGGCGTGGATTTCTTTTCCATGTGGGCTTTGGCTCCAAGCACGGCACAAGTTTCGTACATAAGTACAATACTCTCCTATCGTCTCTTGTCCCGCAAGGTATGTGACATAGCGCGGCGCGTGAGCAGGTGTGAGGTCAGCAGGGGCTGGGATGGGTGGTCTAACCGCGGAATCAGGTAGGGCAGCCATCTGAAAGAAGAAAAGAAGAAGTCTCTGAAATGTTCTAAACCCACGCATCACTTAATATCTCAACGGAAATTTAATTTAAACAATCTAAAGAACCAAACATATTTTTTTTTTAATTAACCAACACAGTAATATCCACATGACGAAACATGAAACAATACACATATGCCACATAAGAATCTCCAAACAACGGGGAACTCAAATATTCATAGAAGACAACAGGGAATATTGCTAAGCTATCCCACAACCCCGGCTTGTTTAATTTTACCATTTAGTTGCCCTAATTAAATTTTAATTTCTTTTGAAAATATTTTTAATATTAAATTTCGATTTACTTAAGGCATTCGGAGAGTCGCACTAGCTTAGAACCGTCGGCTCTGATACCAACTGAAACAGCCCGAAGGACCACGGTTCATAGCTAGTACAACTCAACCAAAAATCCAAGTACATTATTTATAAATAAAAAAGGAGAAAACCCTCCAACAACGTTTGGAAACAAAGAAATGAACAAAACTAAACGTCTGAAATGTCTAAGTGATGAAAATGAAAACTAAACTAAACTTTTATTTGCAGCTAGCCTAAGCTTCACCATATGTGCGCGTTTCCCCCACCTCAATGCGAACCTGCGGGTTTTACAATAGACAAAGCCGACCGCAGGAAAATTTTAAGTCAGTAAAAACTGAGTAAGAGCATACTACAGCACGTGAAAACAGATGATTGGGCTCTAACTAATACAAGTTTAAAAGCAAGCTTTAAAATACATGGAATTAGAATCGTAACAAGTAACCGAACCATTTAATTGGATATTAATTCAGCTGAAGAACATAAGGCCCACCAGGAACGATGTATTCAGAGAGGTCACGATGCAATATAAAACATCATCAATAGAGGTGCCTCTTGGGATATCACAAATCCCATTTCACCCAGAGCGTTAAGGGCTACCCTACGCAACCCCGCTCAATCACATAGCTAAAACACCTTAAGTGTCGACACCCCTATACTGTTGTGACCCACACTAGCATAGGTAGTACTCTATAGCTTTCACAATAAATAACCCCCCGCTACCTCAGCACATCGGTGCATATTGGCCGCCACAGGGGCGGGTATGTAACCGCTATGGATTACCCCCGAGGAGGTTCGCGTCCTAACGCCTCCGGCCTTAGTCTCCACACACATCCTCTGAACATCGCCCTATTTCTATTAGAGTGAATTAAACTTTCATTATTACAACTTGAACCATTGATTTCCGAAACAGTAGTTTCCACAAGTACTTTCCAAATCAGGAGTTTGAACAAGTTCATCACAGGATATATACAAAACATATCTAAGGACATTTTCACAAGTAATCACATTTTGAGAGTAAAAACTGTACATATGAACATACTTGGATCGAAGTAAGCTCGACACACAAGCAAGCAGAAACTAATAGTCGTAGCCCAGATCTTCAACAAACTGATCGCCTACGAAGTCGGAATCTACAATAGCCACATAATCCTAACATCAATACATATTCATTTGCACGAAAAATGTAAATACAACAATGCCCTATATGCCAATGCAATCCAATTTCCCCAACAAGTTCACAATTCAATTATACCCCCAAAATCATTAAACGACTCTCGTATTATAAGGAAATTATAAGTTATAAAGTTTTGACAATAGTAATAATAATAATAATAATAATAATAATAATAATAATAATAATAATAATAATAATAATAATAATAATAATAATAATAATAATAATAATAATAATAATAATAATAATAATAATAATAAGACTAAAACATTAAAACAAACTTTAACTCCTTAATTATATTCTTAAAATCTATTTACAACTAGTTATTTAGAAAAGAGTGTAATAAACAAAGATGATATTAGTATTAAGGAAATACTAATTTTACGTATTAAAAGGGTATAAATTTATTTACAAAAAGTAAATCCTAAAAATAAACACATGATATGCATATAACTTAGGAAATACAACTTTTGTTTATTAATAGATAATTACTTTTATTACTCAAATTCTCTTATAAGAATTATACTATAGAACATATTATTTTTTTTATTATTAAAACTCTACTTATAAAATTATACTATAAAACTCATATTTAAATTTCATGTTAAAGAAACTAATTTTAATTATCATAATCAAAACACTAGATTTAAGTATGAGAAAAATAAATTAAAAGAAACAGATTCAACATAATAATTGAGGCCTCCCCTCAAGTTTCCTGAGAGTACAACAACAACCCATCAATCCAAAACCCCCTTTCAAACTTAACCCTGTTACAATTTACATCATCTTCTTCAACAAAATTGATAACAGAGACATACAGTATACCCCAAACAAACCGACACGAGTTCGAAAAATCTTGAAACAGAGACGACGTAGTACAAGTTTTACGATACGGGAAGCGAATTCATGATTCAAACGGCGAGAATTGACTTACCGGAATCGAGAAATCAAATAACTAAATTCGACTGAGTAAGGCAGCGACTTGATCGGAAATGGGCGGAGAGTACTGATGGAGGTCGCCGGTGATGGGTTCGCCGGAGCAAGCGAAATCGACGGAGAGGGTGGCGGACGGCATAAACACACGGAGACAGAGGACGGCGACGTTGGGTCTCGTCCGGGTCCGATTCGGAAATGGGTCTGGCACTTCACCGGTGGAATCACTGCTGTTGCAGCTGACTTCTGGTGGTTCTGGGTCGCCGGAGAGTGAGCAGAAGAGGGAGGGGGTTCGCCGGAATTCGCAATGGTGGTGTTGGTGTTCGGAGGTGGTTATGAAAACATGGGAGGCTCTCTGGGTTTTCTTCGGCAAAACATAGGGTGAGCGTGTGAGATGAAGTGATGAGGGAGAGGAAGAGGGTTGATTTAAGGTTGACGGGAGTGGAATTAAGGGAGACGTGGGTGAATTCGTGGGGGAGAGTGGGAGAGAAGTTGAGGAAGAAGCGGGGGATTTGTTGAGGGAGGATCGGGGGTTCACTGGGTTTTCCGTTGAAGTGAGGAAGAGAGAGTGCAGGTGGGTTCTTTACCTGTTTAAGGTAAAGACACTTTAACCCCCCACACCTAGTCAAAGAAACTACAAATACATCCCCCAATTTCAAAAAGAATGATTTTAACCTCAAATAATTAAGAATAATACCCTAAATACCCTATTAAAATATAGGGGTATTACAAAATCTAGGGACATTGTTATATTATAAATCCAATGAATAATACAATGAATGTTCTACCCAATTTATTGTTCATACTAAAACAGATTTCCTCTAGGGACCCTATTCCAACACCACAATGGTGATAGAATTTTCAGCGCAGAATTGTACAAAACATGTCACCATGGCATCAGAGCAGTAGAGAGTTACCACATCGGTGATCAAAAGCCCACCACGACAGAAGCACACAAACGACGCTCCAAAGAAGCAGGGTGGGGTGGGGGGGGGGGTTGAGTGTAATTTTTGGAAAAAATTATGAAGTTTCCTTCTTTCTTCAATTTATTTTCAAGATAAAAGGAATCCACTCATTATCGTGGTACAAAGAGATGAAGTTTACATATTAAATATTGGAAGATTCAAGATCGGAGATTAGAGATACTTTGGGGGACGACGAAGGAGGCTATCGACTTATCCACCGGAACATCGATATTTGATATCTCTTTCTATAATAGTATCCACCATGAAACTATCTATGGATCCTTTTCTTTTTTATTCTATCATGAGTAACTAAACCCAACAGATTAGGGACTGATTTGGTGCCATGGACAAATTTTATTGAATGATTGATTTGGATCATCTTTTGCGTTTGATTTTGCTAGATTAAATGTTTATGAATTGTTGTGCTTAGAACGGATCCTCATAAAGTGCAGTTTAAAAGCCCGACTAGGAGGAACATAGCGAGCAAATATTGTAGCGCAAGGATTGAGGACCCTTAGGAGCGAAAGTAGTGACGTGCGGAGAACCTAGACTAATAGAGTAGCATGATACTTTTTATGGGAATCTCAAAGTCACAAAAGTGTTCAAGACGGAAAATAAGTTATCAATAAACATGGCGTGCTCAAAAATCCGAATGAGGCGCCATAATCGCCTTTATTTTACTATTTAATTTAAGTTTGCTTTTTGAACTTTTATGCAATTAGTTTTAGCAAAGAAACAAATCAAAACCACCATCACTCTAATTCAACTGAACTCCAACCTCCGGTCTTGTGGGTTTAATATAAATGTGGTACTTATCAGAAAAACTACAGAAGACATAGTAGGCTTGCGGTTAACAAATCATCTTTAAAGTACACACCAGCTATCTGCACACCCAGTTGTTGGCACCATTATCAAGGACCAGGATTTTTTTTCGATTATTTCGACGCAGTTTTTCTATTACTTTTACTTATTCTTTTATTTTTTATGTTCTCATTTTTTCTTAAATAATATGTTTTTCAGGTACTTGTGATGTTGTATGACCATCGAAATACGAGATGTCATACCACCATTGGAGGATCTTGAATCACTTTTTAGTAAAAGAGGTCAAGAGTTGAGACAGAAAATTGCTACTATGGCTGATGCAAAATCTGAAGCAGAGAGGTTGAGGACCAATTTAGCAGCCAAAAGCGCTCTTCGTGAGCATAATCAAAAAGATATGGAGGTGTTTCAAGATATGGTTCAAGACCTCCATGTTAGGTTGACTCAACATCCATTGCAAGGACCACCTGTGGATCCTCGCAATTTAGTGCAACAAGTGGCGTAAGCACAAGCACAAGAGTAGGAAGTTCCAATGGTTGACGACTACAGGTCGACCGGCGCACGTTATCTGTCGCCTATTCTGGACCCCAGCATGACACAAATAGAATCAATCAAGAGTCCTTTAATGGACATGGTTCAGAATGGTTGTCATTTCAGTGGGAATCCTACTGAAAATCCTAATTCACACTTGGTGATACTTACTCAAATCGACCAGACTAGGAAAGTTCCCTCAACATACGAATCTTTGTTGAATCTCATAATGTTCACCTTTTCACTAATAGGAAAAGCTCGGGAATGGTGAAACAAGATTATCCAGAATGTGTTCAATCTAGGATCCCGTACTATTTCTTGTGTTTTTCAATTCATAAACAAAATAGCTCTGACCATGTAGAGCATTGTATAGGTTTATTATTTAACGATCTGAGTCTCTTTATTTAAATGCTCTTTGATGCTAAACAATGTTCCTGAAGGCAATTCAGGTGTCTTGAATTTAGTCCAGCAAGAAATCATCAGATATCCTCAGTTATGTGATCTTTGGGTTTCATGTATTTTTCTAGATGTTTCTGAGTCATACTTAGGCCTAGAGTTATTCCTCTAGCGTCAATCCATATGTCTTTGATGGAACTGCCAAAACTGCAAAAGAGAAAATAACCAAAAAGCAGTTAAACCTTCCTGGCACGGCTAAGAGGCCTTGCACAGTCCATGCGCGACTAGACTAGGGTTTTACTTGTTGTTTTCTATTGTTTCTAGCTCTTTTGGCAGTTCGAATCAGCTAGTTATTCTTCTTAAATATTTTTATGATTTTTCCCTTATATTTCAAGTAAGAGGTTTAATCCGGAAATCAATGTATCTTTTATGAAATAAATATATTTAGTGATAATTATCACTAAGATGTATCTTCCTATTAAAACTCTTTTACTAATTAAACCCGTTTTCTGTTTTAATATACTTGGTAGAGTTTCTGTATAAATAAAAAATGAACGTACCATGTATATCACCTTAAATATTTTGGCCAAAGTATTCTTTTCAACTTAATTATTTTTGGCAGAGTTATTATATTAACTATTATTCTTTTTCCTAAATTTTCTTTGATTAAGAATCTTTTCGTAAATACAGAAAAGAATAAATGACAACTAAATTTCTATTATAAGTAAATAGACACTGTTGTTTCAATAAGTATTTTTTTTTTTATTATTTACTTATTTCGAATTTTATAGTAAGTATGAATCTTCTTTTTCATAGAAACTAGATTTTTTGAATAAGTAATACTCTTTTATAGTTAAATGATTATTCTTTAATATACGAGTTGGACTTCAAATCTATTTCTTTAAGTCGAGATTCATAATTTATTTTCTTAAGAACTCGCTTGCTTGAAAATCAAATAACCTCTCATATAAGTATAGAGCTAGATGTCAGAGAAAATTAAGCTTGGAAGCTAGAAAAATTAGGTCTTCCACACACATATGAGAAAGAGAGAGCTCTGATAGGTTAGGCCACAACTCAGGAGGAGCTTCTTTAGCCTACGAATGGACTTCCCATGCCGATGATTCGTCCTCCTACCATCCTTAAGAGACAATTTAGCTTCCCTTATCTTTGATTTTTTAATCAGAAGATGTTGAGTACTCTTCTAGAATCTTTCCATGTATCTATGTATTGCTTTCATTGAGTGTCATGATCAATCTTCTTCTATTGATCTAGAACAGTGTTCTCTCAAATTACTTGCGTGTCGAATACATTGTTTATCCTTTTGACTAAACCAACATGCTTTAAAGTTTATTCTTAGTTTGGTTTTGCTTCATATATGTGTTTTAGACTGTCTCCTCTCCATAGACATGTCATTATGAGCACTATGATTACTCTCTTAGATTCATCTTAGAGTCTAGCGTATTGTCATATCTGTTATCCTGAACCATGACACCCCGTTCTTAAAATTATTCAAATTAGTGTGTTTTTAGTAAATTTTTATGTTTGTTGGACGGGTGTTTGTGATGTGTGAACATAAGTGGTCACACTAAGTATAAATGTTATATCCATGCATATATATTATGTTTGTGTAAATATTCATGCAAATGATGCATTGATTATTTACTTTGGTCATGATTCATTTGTGGTGTAACTTGATCATTTTAATAATTCTATAAAAAGAAATATGTGTTCTTATCTTAATAGTTACTGATGAGTTGGCTAGTAGACTATCCTTGGCTAGTAAGTCTCATGGTTACATGATAGATTTCAAATAGTAATAACCATTAGTATGCATCTCTACCATTAGGCCAACTTACAGCTTGCCTAGGGCCCCGATAACGGGAGGGGTCTGACAATAATATATGAGAAATTATAGGGAAACAACCAATATCTCCCCCTCATCTCAAACTTAAGTTTCATAATATATTGAATTAGAATCAAATTAAATATATTGTTTAGGCAACAAAATCAAATTCTTCTACTTTCTTAAAGAAATATGTGATGATGTTATATATATTTTTCTTTTTCGGGGTGGGGGGGGGGGAGTTGGATTCTCCTAGGGTCTCTGAAAACCTAGAGACGGCCCTGGGGATGAGTTAAGAGACTTTTACCTAATAGACAAAGAAACATATAAGAAACAGAAAATAAAGCGGGGGGGGGGGGGGGGGGGAGTGGAAAGGGAGTTGGCTAATACCACCTGGACCAGAGAGAGAGTGGGTTGGAGAGGAGGGAAACAAGCCACTCCATGCACGAAGCCATATTGAAGAGTAGGGTGTGGTAAAAGAGAAGGACCAGAGAGAGAGAGTGGCTAATAGACATGGATTTTTTATAGGGAAATTAAAAGAAATTTTATTACAGTGGTTTTCTTGGTTTGATCTCTAAGGCTCTTACGAGTCTGATTTGCATGGTTTTGACATTTAAATCTGCTTCGAATGAGGTAGGGGAAATATAATCTCTAAATTTTTGCAGTTACAGTCTATACCTGTTTATACTGCTGGTGTGAATTTTAAAGCTTCTTAGTTATATGCTAATTAACTGGTGATTAATAAATCACGCTGTTTGTGTATTTGGTGCCGCATGCTGATGCGTAATAACTGGCTGTTGAATAAAGTAGAATTTAGATTACGCCAGTTGTTAGGCGGTACCTGCTGGGTTGTTTGGCTCACCCCTCTGTTTTACAGGTTGAGCAGGAGCGCGATTGAATCGCGGAGTAGTTACTAAAATATTTATTGTTAGTTATTAACTATGTTGTTTTTAGCTGTTTTTAACTGTTTGTCGTAAATTACTATTTTGGGCCCGATATTTATAAAATTGTCATTTTTACGAGCTGGTGTAACTTTTTAATAATTCTGTCACGTACCAGTTTTTCAGATATTTTATTAAAAAGGTGTTTTGGAGGACTGTGTGTCCTGCTGATTGAGTTTTGGACGTATGAAAGTGTCAGACGGGTTGACAGTAAATAGTGATTTTATCGAATATCGATATTTTATTATTATAAGTGTGACTGGCTTGTGACACTGGTATCAGAGCCTCACCCAACCGGAAGTGCGAATAGTGTATCTGGGACTGGACGGGTGTTTTGGCAGGTGTCTGTGACGGGTGTTGTACAAGTGGTACACACTTGTGAGTCACCACACTTGTGAGCCATCGCACTGTCGAGCTAGGGATACACAATCTAGTACTGCTAGGGTGGTGAATGTGATTTGCTATGGTGGTACGTGATATTTGTTTTTAAAAATAGGTATTTTTTTGTAAGGAGAAACGAACAAAAAAAAAATTAACAGATGGGATTTAGATGGAAAATCATTTGTTGTAGATTGGGTAGATGTAAGTTTTGGATGAATAAGTGCATAAAATCTTTACATGCAAAAAATTGTAACACATGCTCTTATAGGTACTCTAAGTTACTGCACATATTTGTTGATGAAAGATGTGATTTTGGGCTTATTAGTTGAATCATGTGGGTTACTTTGCCAACTTTGGAATTGACATATTGCACTTCTTGTGATGGCATACAAAAGTTGAAAATATCAACTGGTTAAAACATTTGAAAGGGGAGTAAGCAGGTAGAGATGTAGTTTGAATACTCTAGAAGGGGGGGGGGGAATAGAGTATGCCAACTTTTTACAAAACTTGTAAAGCTAAAAGTTTAAGGCCTTGAAAAAGGTTTCAAGCCCTTGAAAACAATGAAGTTCAAGGCTTTGAAAACAGTTTCAAGACTTTGGAAGAGATACAGTTTAAATAAAGAGACAGACAAGTCTTTTTCAAGGCCTTGAAATGAGTTTCAAACCCTTGAAACAAATTAGTTTGAATGCTAGAAAACTAAGTATGCAAGATAAACTGTAAACGCAAGAGACTCAGAATTTATAGAGTTCAGTCCACTTGGACCTACGTTTATACCTCAGGGATCTTATCCCGGTCGGATTTTCAGGCACAATTCTTATTAATCAAAAGTTAAGCCCTAGATCTCAAGCACAGAGATATGCCTTACTCTGTTACAACTTGTGGTTCTCACTAACATATCTAGTACCTGCTCTAGCTGACTGATTAACTAAGAATTCTCTATTGTTCACTTTGAACAATCCTTGAGAATGAGAGGTAGATGTAATACAAGAACGATCTACAAATAAAGAACAAGACAGTAGAACACTGAAGTATAAAACTGCAGTGAAGAATGCAGTGATCTTCTGTGAGAAGGATTGTGAGAATGATGAACGTCTTTGATGCTTGTCAATATAGAAATGCGTCTCTCTCTTTTCCCGTTGAGTGTTGTATATGTTGCTTCAAAAAGATCTCCATTTATGCTGATCAGAAGCTCTGCAAATCTTCCCTGATTTTCAGCACCAACCTTCCTATTTTGTAGGCAACAACTTTGACTCTCTTAACAACCTTCTCCAACGGATAGTTGATCACAATCTTCAGAGATATTGTTGTGATCTTGTCTTTAAAAAAATTGAGGAGGTGTCAAGAGTGTCTGATTGATCACATAATCATCTTCTCTTAATGTTTTGTTTCCTCCAAAAGCCAGATTAGGAAACCAATCCTGCAAACATAGGAAACAAAATTTCCCTGCAAAACTGAGTCAAAAATATGGATTAGATGGTGTTAGATATATCAAAACAGTTTGTCTTTCATCATCAAATCATAACACATCAAGCATAGGAGCGAGAGAGATAGAATCAAATCAGAAGAGTTCAGAAAAACTCCCCCTTAGAACATGCATACAGGTTAGAAAGTTTCAAGATTTTGAATCCTGGTTCAAGGCCTTGAAATAGCTCTCTGCTATTTTAAGCCTGTGAAACCTGATTCAAGGCTTTGAAAACTAGTTCAAGGCCTTGAAATAACTTAGTATTTCAAGTTCACGATACCTGTGACCTTACAATCTCCCCTTGATGAAAGACAAAACCTTAATCTGGTTGAGCCTTAGTTTATGAAAAAATACTGATTAGCATACATCAAAAATAGTAGTACCACATATATTCCAAAAGATCAAAATTATTAAAAAACTTAAGACAAAAAACAAATAAGTTGCTGATAGTCCTACAGACCAAAAAATAGGTCACTTAAACAGAAATAAAAAAACCTACTATTTCTCCCCCTTTTTTACTTTCATCAAAAAGAATGAGAAGATGCTGGATCAGTGTCTGGAAAATTTTCAAAACTAAAGTTAAAAAAAGAATGGGAAAGAAAGAATAGGAAAGATTAAGAGGTTGGGTCTTCATCTCCATCCTGATCTCCCTCTTCTTCCTCACTGTCTTCATCATTGTCCTGTTCCTCTTAGGTAGTATCTGAATTCGAGTCTGGAATGAGAATTTCTTTTCCTTTGATCCCCGTGTCTGCCTTTTTCTTGTTCTTCTTAGGGCTTCCAATATGGATTCCCTTATGATTTTCTTGTGCAGTTCCCGTGGTATTTTTCTTCTTGCATGTTACTTGATACTGGTCATTCTTCACCATCTTCTTGGGTGATAAAGACTCCAGTTCTTCATCAGTAGTCCCTTTTGATTCTTAGTCTTCACTAATATCCTGAACCATATCCTCTGCTGCCTTTCTCTTCTTCTCTGTACTGGGCTTTGATCCTCCGGCCATCTGGATTCTATCAGACGCTCTTCTAGTGCTCATTAGGGTTTGGGAGAAGAATATAGAGATGTGGAGTTGATACAGAGTGAAGGAGAATAGAAGAAGATAAATACTGAAATAGTTTTAGTTTAAGAAGGAAACTGCAATATCTCTCTCTGATCTCAAAAGATCTGTAATGATCAAAGAAGCTTCAAATCTTTGAAGCTGTTGGAAGTAAATAAATTAATACTATATTTGGTTGAAAAAGAATTTTGAAAAAGGTAGGGGCAATATTGAGAAAATATCTTCAAAGATAACACTCAATATTGAAAGATCCAAGAATTATTGACTAACCAGTTATCAGACTTATTTTCAAGGCTTTCAAAATAAATTCAAGGTCTTGAAACACTGCTATACTGAAACAAGTAAAATCAAAGCTTTGAAAAGATTTTCAAGGCTTTGAAAATATTTTCAAGGATTTGAAAATCAGTTCAAATCTTTGAAACATATAATAACTTACCTTCCTTACCTTGTGCTCCCCCTAAACCAATGCACTGTGATTTAGCATACCCAATTCCAGTCTAAGTACTGAAAATCTTTCATCTGCCAATGGTTTCGTGAAGATATCTGCAAGTTGCATGTTCGTAGAAACAAATTCAAGAACAATATCACCTTTCTCAGCATGATCTCTGATGAAATGGTGTCTGACATCAATATGCTTGGTTCTTGGATGTTGAACTGGATTCTTTGTAATAGATATTGCACTAGTGTTGTCACATTTGATAGGTACACTTCTGAAGTCAAATCCAAGGTCTCTCAACTGCTGATCAATCCATATGACTTGTGAGCAACAAGCTCGAGCAGCTATATATTCAGCTTCAGCTGTTGATAGAGCAACTGAGTTTTGTTTCTTGGAGTGCCAACTAATCAAAGAGGATCCAATGAATTGGCAGGTTCCTAAAGTGCTTTTCCTATGAACTTTCTAACCTGCAAAGTTAGTATCTGAAAATCCATGCAAAGAGAAATTATAATGTCTTGGATACCAAAGCCCTAAGTCTTTGGTACCATTGAGATATCTGAATATTCTCTTCACAGCAGTTAAGTGTGATTCCTTTGGATCAGCTTGAAATTTTGCACACATACACACACTGAACGTGATATCAGGTCTACTAGCAGTGAGGTATAGTAATGATCCAATCATACCTCTGTACTCTTTTACTCTAACACTCTTACCAGATTCATCCTTTTCTAAGGACAATGTAGAACTCATACGAGTCTTGATTTCTTTCGATGGAGACATATTGTACTTGTTCAGCAAGTCCCTAGTGTACTTGCTTTCATGCAGAAATATGCCCTTCTTCAATTGATGTATTTGAAGTCCAAGGAAGAAGTTCAACTCTCCCATCATGCTCATTTCAAATTCCCTTCTCATGAGACTTGATAATTCCTTGCATAGAAAATTATTAGTAGCTCCAAAAAGAATATCATCAACATAAAATTGATCTACAAGTAGATCTTTCTCACGAGTCTTCATAAAAAGGTTTTTGCCTACCAATCCTCTTTTAAAATAATTTTCAAGTAAAAACTTGGACAATCTTTTATACCAAGCTCTTGGAGCTTGTTTCAAACCATAAAGAGCTTTGTCAAGTTTGTAAACATGATATGAAAATTTATCACTTTCAAAACCTGGAGGTTGTGAAATATAAACTTCCTCTTGCAAGTAACCATTAAAAAAATGCACACTTCACATCCATTTGAAATAGTTTCATGTTCTTGTAAGATTAAAAAGCAAGTAAAATTCTAATTGCTTCTAACCTGGCAACATGAGAAAAAGTTTCCTCATAATCAATGCCTTCTTCTTTGTTGTAACCTTGAGCAAGGTACCTTGCTTTGTTTCTGATCACTTTGCCATTTTCATCCAACTTGTTTCTGAACACCCATCTGGTACCTATGACAGACTGATTTGTTGGTGGAGGAACTAGGTTCCACACCTTATTTCTTTCAAACTCATTGAGTTCATTTTTCATAGATATAATCCAGTCTGCTTCTTGTAATGCTTCCTTCACAATCTTAGGTTCTACAAAAGAGATAAATGCATTAAAAGAACAAAGATTCTTCATCTTTGATCTTGTTTGTGTACCTGTTGCTGGATCAGAAATGATGTTGTCAACTGGATGAGATGAGAGATATTTGAATCTCTTTCTTGGAGACCAGGGTTAAGGTTCTCCATATTGCTTCCCTGGTGTTGAAGTAGTGGCCTGATCATTCATGTCTTTCTGGTTTAAACTTTTCAAGGATTTGATCTTTATTTTCAAGGCCTTGAGAAATATTTTCAAGGTCTTGAAAATGGCTTCTGCTTCCTTCTGAATCTTTTTTGAACCAAGCGAGTTTTCAGCTTCTTCTTCTGACTCATGCTTGTTCGAATTCAAGTCTGCAAAACTTGAACTCAAAGAACCATCATAGCTTTCATAAAAGATAACATGAATACTTTCTTCAAACAGCTTCATTCTCTTAATATAACCTCTATAGCTTTGCTAGTCAGAGAGTAGCCAAGAAATATACCATCATCACTTCTTGCATCAAACTTACCCAAGTTGTCCTTTCCATTTTGTGGACAAAGAAAGTGCATCCAAAGGGCTTGAAATATGAAATGTTTGGATTTATTTCTTTGAATAATTCATAAAGGGTCTTCTTCAGGATATGTCTGATCAAGCACCTGTTCAAAATGTAATTTCCTGTACTCACAGCTTCTGCCCAATAATGTTTTGGCAGCTTGTTCTCTAAGAGCATTTTTCTTGGCATGTCTTGAAGAGTTCTGTCCTTTCTTTCAACAACTTTATTCTGTTGAGGAGTTCTAGGAGCAGAGAAATTGTGAGAGATACCATTCTTAACACAAAATAACTCAAACTCTAATTGATCAATCTCTCTACCATGATCACTTCTAATAGAAGCCATAGGCAGGTTTTTCAAGGTTTGAAGTTCTCTGCAAAGATTTGAAAATTCAGAGAGGGCTTCAGATTTTTCTTTCGGAAACATAACCCAAGTATATCTAGAGTAGTCATCAACAATAACTAGCATATACTTCATACCTTTAGGAGTTGGAGTCCTCATAGGACCACATAAATCCATGTGAAGTAATTCAGTAGGTCTAGAAGTACTTACAATTTTCTTTGGCTTGAATGAGCTTCATGTTTGCTTATCTTGAGCACAGGCATACTTCAGCATCTTTGAACTTAATGAATGGTAATTCTCTTACCAGATCTTTGGAGATCAACTTGTTCACGGTATGCAAGCTAATGTGACCAAGCTTTCTATGCCAAAGCTTTGAATCTTCTTTCAAGGCCTTGCTTCACTTCAAGCTTTTATCTGCGACTTTGTTAGTCTGAAAAGTATAAACATTGTTTGATCTAGAGGCTGTGAGGATGCAATTGCCTGATTTTTCATTCTACACCACACACTTCTCTTTATCAAAGATAACCGTATTGCCATTATCACAAATCTGAGATACACTAAGCAAGTTGAATTTGAAGCCATCAACAAGATACACATAAGAAATTGAATTGTTAGAATCTGTACCAACTTTACCAATACCAAGAATGTCGCATTTGCCTTTTTCACCATGTGTAATTGATCATTCAGATTGATCTTTCAATTCTGAGAATATAGATCTCTTTCTACTCATGTGTCTTGAGAAACCACTGTCCATAAACCACTTCTGTTCTTTATCGTTAGTGACAACATGCGAACACCAATCATTGCCTTACCCAGCTGCTAGACCAATTGTTGAATTTGAACTCATATTAAGGATCAACCATATTAGGTGGTCTGACCCCTTTAGGAACCGAAATCTGTATGACTTGTCCTTTGAGTTGAAATGGGAATGTGTTCCTCATTATGTGAGGGTCTCTTCTTCTGAAAGGACAAGTCATCTTCATATGACTAATTTTATTGCAAAAATGACATTTAGGAGAAGTTTTGTTTCCAGCCTTCACAAATCAGGTATTGTTCTTTCTTGGAAAGTTTGGATTGTATCCAATACCAATTTTGTGAACAGATTTTGAACTTTCTCCAAGAATGAAGTTCAACTTGTGTTATTTGCCTTCAAGATTGACATTGACTAATTTATATTCTTGAAGTTTCTCAGCAAGAGTAGTCTTTTGTTTATCTAATTCATCAGCCTGATGTCTCAGATTAACAAGGCTATTACTCAACAAAGAGTTCTCAGTGACTACTTCCTTGACTTGTGTTTTCAAGGCTTTGAAACTGGTTTTCAAGGCCTTTAAATCATTTTCAGTTTTCTTCTGAGAGATTGCAAGATACTGATTTTGAAAATCAGTTGTAAATTCTCTTTTTCTTGCTCATGAAATTTTTCTTTCAGAACTCTAATTTCTTTCAGATAATCCTCTTCATTTAAAAGCATTGTCCTAAGATAATCTGAAAGAGCTTCTTTTGGTTTTGAAATCAAACAGTTTACCATTACCTCATTGGTCTTTTCAGAACTTTCATTATGCTTGGCCATGAAGCATAGGTTGGCATGTTCTTCTTCAGATTCAGAGTCACTTGAAGTATCTGAATAACTCCATAAATATATCATAGCTTTCTTTCTCTTGTATGATCTTTATTTTGGAAGTTCTTGCTTTTCTTGTGTGGAAAATCTCTGATCAGGTGTCCTGCATCACCACACTCAAAGCAATTCATGACTTTTTTATTGTTCTATAAAGAAGACTTACCTTTGTAGTCTTTTCTACAAATGATATGTGTCTTTCTCTGTTGCAGTCTTTGTTTCCAAAGTTTTCTTCATCTTAAGAATTTTGGTCAAGGCTTTGAAAATCAAAGCAAATGGATCTTCATCATCATCCTCATTTTCAAGGCTTTGAATTTTCTCATTTTATTTGGCCTTGAGTGCTAAGTTCTTGATGCCTTTTGGTAACTCTCCATCAGCTTCATTCATAGATATTTCATGTGTTAAAAGCTTCCCTTGTAGGTCATCAAGTTGGAGTGACGATAGATCTTGAGCTTCCTCAATTTCAGTAGTCTTTGTAAGACTTCTCAGAATGTTCCTCACCTTTTCTTCATTGGAAATGTGCTTTCCCAGTGAATCAAGTTTATTGACAATGTCTTTAAACCTTTTGAACATTTCTCTAATTGACTCATCTGCATTCAACTTGAATAGCTCATATTGTCTGAGGTAGATGTTGATATTGGTTTGCTTTACTTGTCTGGTTCTTTCAAAAGTCACCACAAGCTTATCCCTGATCTCCTTGGCAGTCTTGCAGTCTGAACCTGTTGAATTCATCTGTACTCAAAGCACAATACAAAATTTTAATAGCTTTGTAATTCTTAGAGAATTGTTCTAATTCAGATGAAGAGAGAGAGTCTTCGGATTTGGGAGTTCTAATCCCATCTTTATCTGTGTAGAAAGTGTGAGGTCCATGCTGAATAATGGTCCACAGTTCTATGTCTTGATCAATGATGAACATTTTCATCAAGGCTTTCCAGTGAGCAATATTATCTCCACATAATAGAGGAGGTCTGTTAGCAGCTCTTCCCTGTGAGAAACCACTATCGCCTGTAGTACTCATTATCACCAGATGGTTAAATCTAATACAGTGATACAAGCTCTGATACCAATTGAAAGCAGGTAAAAATGTAGTTTAAATACTCTAGAAGGGGGGGGGGGAGTTGAATAGAGTATGCCAACTTTTGCAAAACTTGTGAAGATAAAAGTGTAAGTTAAGACCAAAGAAGTTCAAGGCCTTGAAAACAGTTTCAAGCCTTTGGAAAAGATACAATTTAAATAAAGAGACAGACAAGTCTTTTTCAAGGCCTTGAAACGAGTTTCAAACCCTTGAAACAGATTAGTTTGAATGCTGTAAAACTAAGTATGCAAGATAAACTGTCAATGAAAGAAACTCAGAATATATAGAGTTCAGTCCACTTGGAACTATGTCTCTAACTCAGGGATCTTCTCCCTGTAGGATTTTCTCAAAATTCTTATTAATCAAACGCTAAGCCCTAGATCTCAAGCACAGAGATATGCTGACTTTGTTACAGCTTGTGGTTCTCACTAACCAATCAAGTACCTGCTCTAGCTAACTGATTAACTAAGAATTCTCTATTGTTCACTTTGAACAATCCTTGAGAATGAGAGATAGATTTAATACAAGAATTATCTACAAATAAAGCACAAGACAGAAGAACACTGAAGTATAAAATTGCAGTGAAGATGCAGTGATCTTCTGTGAGATGGATTGTGAGAATGATGAACTTCTTTGATGCTTGTCAATCCAGAAACGTGTCTCTCTTTTTTGCCCGTTTAGTGTTTTATATGTTGCTTCAAAATGAGCTCCATTTATACTAATCAGAAGCTCTGCAAATCTTCCCAGATTTTCAGCAACAACCTTCCTATTTTGTAGGCAACAACTTTGACTCTCTTAACAGCCTTCTTGAACGGATAGTTGATCGTAATCTTCAGAGATATTGTTGTGATCTTGTATTTAAAAAAATTGATAAGCTTTCATTAGTGTCTGATTGATCACATAATCATCTTCTCTTAATGTTTCCTTTCCTGCAAAAGCCATATTAGGAAACTAATCCTGCAAACTAAGGAAATAAAATTTCCCTGCAAAACTGAGTCAAACAGATGGATTAATGGTGTTAGATATATGAAAACGGTTTGACTTTCATCATAAAATGATAACACATCAAGCATAGGAGTGAGAGAGATAGAATCAAATCAGAAGAGTTCACTAAAACTCCCCCTTAGAACATGCATATAGGTCATACAGTTTCAAGGCTTTGAATCCTGGTTCAAGGCGCTATTTCAAGCCTGTGAAACTTGATTCAAGGATTTGAAAACTGGTTCAAGGACTTGAAATAACTTAGTATTTCAAGTCCATGAAACATGTGACCTTACACATTTGAAGCACTAACTTAATTTATTTGTGGTGGCTTAGAGCGACGTTGTTGAATGCTACTACATGCCTCTATGAAAGACCATGCATTTTGCATACTTTATTTGTAATGAAATCAGAACTGTTATCTGATGATGCATGCATGGATATTATTTCTTCTATTTGTGAGGTACCTAATTATGAGTTTTTCAAGTTTTAGGTTTCAGAATATTTAAAATGATAAGTATATTTCAGAATCATTTTGATACTTATAAAAAAACAATATGTGTTCTTATCTTAATAGTTCCTGACGAGTTGGCTACTAGACTATCCTTGGCTAGCAATTCTCATGGTTGCAAGATTGATATCAAAAAGTAATAACCATTAGTCATGCATTAGGTGGCAATAAAGGGATGATTTTGTTGGAATAGATGCCCTAGAGGCAATCTAGTTTAGTATGAATTTATCTGTGGCTAGAAATTCATTTATTATTTATTGGATATTTAATATAATGAATTCCTTAGATTTACAATTGTGTTGTTTATCTTAAATATCCCTAGTCCACTATAATGATTAATGAGACTGTTGAGTTGGTTCCTTGAATTGGTCAAAGGCGGCCAAACTCTTTGTTTCCAACTTTGATTAGGAAACATTGGAAGTCAAAGGCGGTGGAGGATTAGTTAGGAAACAAGTTGTTTCCAAATCGGATTTGGAAACTTTAGGGATTTCCTAGCACTATATAAAGAACCTAGTAGTCACATTATTAGGTATGCAAAAACATTGTAATTGTTCCTCTTAAGTGAATAAAGAGTGCTTTTCCGCCGTGGAGGCAGTTAGCAAATATTTTGCTAGCGAACCACGTAAAATACTCGTGTTCTTCTTTTATTCGTTCTTCGTTCGTGTGGTGGTTTGACATAAAAAACTGGTATCAGAGCCAAGGTTGACGGTGTTTCAAGATCAAGATCAAGGCGGAGCAAAGCTAGGGTTTCACAACTTGGTGAAATCAAAGCTAGGGTTTTGTTATCTAGGTGGAGCATGCGACTAGGGTTCAAGATCAACCAAGAACATTGTCCGGATTGATGTTTAAGATCGACAGGTTCACTGGAGGGAACAACTACAGTCTGTGGAAGATAAAGATGGAGGCTTTTCTCAAATTGCAAGGCTTGTGGGCACCTTTGACCGCGGACAAGGGAGGCATGAATGTTGCATCAGCGGAGTTCAAGGCGATAGAGGAGAAGGCACACGCAACGGTTATGCTGTGCTTATCGGATGACGTGATCACCGAGATCGCAGATTAGAAGAAAGCAGCGAAGCTCTGGCTCAAGTTGGAGAGTCTCTACATGACGAAGAGTCTCACTAGAAAGTTGATGCTAAAGCAAAGGCTCATTACCCTGCGGATGCTCGAAGGTACGGCTCTCAAGGACCATCCTGATCAATTGAACACAATTCTGTTAGATTTGCGTAATATTGGCGAGAAGGTGGAGGATGAGGATGCTGCACTATTGTTATTGATCTCGTTACCTCCATCATATGAGAACTTCGTGCAGTCGTTCATTGTGAACAACGACGACTTATCCCTAGAGGAGGTGAAATCGGCACTCCATGCAAGGGAACTGCGCCATAAGGGTGCAGGAACAGGTATAGAGGACCATGCTTCCGAACTGATGGAAACGGGGGGAAGCAAGAAGGGTAAGAAGAACAAGAAGAAGCAGTTATCAGGTTATAAGTTACCCAAGGATGTTTGTGACTTTTTCAAGGAAAAGGGGCACTGGAAGAGAGATTGCCCGAAACGAAGTCAACAGGGGCCAAATGGATCCGCAGCCGTAGTTGAACAAGGTACTCGTCGCAGGATGATTACGTTCTAATGGCGGATGTTGTCACGCACTATCAGGATTCGTGGGTCCTTGATTCCGGAGATTCCTATCATATTTGCTCTAACAGGGAGCTATTCTCGACGTACAACCAACCAGATGGAGGGTCTGTCTACATGGCAAACGGAGCCGTCTGTAAGGTGATTTGGAGCGGCTCAGTTAGATTGAAGACGAATGAAGGGAAGTTATGTACTTTAGAGAAAGTCAGGCATGTACCACATATTAAGAAGAATCTGATCTCCTTGAGTCTACTCGACAGCAAAGGATACAATTTCAAAGGTGAAGGTGGAGATCTACAAGTCTGCAAGGGTTCTAAGGTGATACTCAAGGATGTCAAGAGCGGGACTTTGTACATGTTGAAAGGTTCGACGATCACAGGTTCTGTTGGAGTTTTCTCAGCCGAGATTAAGGAAGCTGATCTAACCAAGCTGTGGCATATGAGGCTCGGTCATATGAGTGAACGTGGAATGCAGAAACTTCACAAGAAGGCGGTTCTGCGTGTATGGGAAACTACAGCGTAGCAAGTTCCCTAAGGCGTTACATAGAACGGAAGGTACTCTTGATTATATCCATTCGGATTGCTGGGGTCCATCTCGAGTCGAGGCGATTGGAGGATACAGGTATTTCCTAAGCATCATAGATGACTACTCCAGGATGACTTGGATATTCGTGATTAAGCACAAGAGTGAAGCCTTCGCAAGATTCAAGGAGTGGAAAGACACTAGTAGAGAATCAGGTGGGAAAGAAGGTGAAGAGGCTGCGCACGGACAACGGCTTAGAGTTCTGTTCATCAGAGTTTGATGAATTGTGCAAGGATCAGGGAATAGCACGCCATCGCACCGTTCGGCACACACCGCATCAGAACGGTGTAGTCGAGAGAATGAATCAGACACTTTTAGCGAAAGCAAGGTGCATGCTTTCGAATGCAGGTCTTTCTAGAGGTTTATGGGGAGAGGCAGTTTCCATGGCATGCTATCTCATAAATCGGAGCCCGCACACAGGTATAGCATGCAAGATTCCTATGGAAGTCTGGACCGGTAATGCAGTGGATTACTCGGATTTGATAGTATTTGGTTGTGTTGCATATTATCACGTTGATCATGGAAAACTAGAACCAAGAGCTAAGAAGGGAGTATTCATGGGTTTCGGAACAGGTGTGAAGGGATACAAGATATGGGCAGACAACAAGATTATATTTAGCAGAAGTGTAGTCTTTAATGAGTCTCATATGTTGAAAAACTCCGTGGAGGTGGAGCTTGGGGATGCAAAGAAGAAGGTGGAGGGAGAGTCAGATTCTATTGATCCTATGGATTCCGAAATCCTTACACCGCCGCCGGAAGCCGAAGAGGAAGAAGTAGAAGAGTCTGATAGTGAGGATGCGTCTACACCAGAGGAACCGGTTCATCAAAGTATTGCTGAAGGAAGACCAAGGGGAGTCATAAAGCCTCGAGCGAGATACAAAGATGACGGTATGGTGGGATATGCATTACAGGTAGCGGAAGAGGTAGAGGACGAGCCATCCTCCTACAAGGCCGCTATATCTAGTTCTGAGTCAGCACAATGGATTGCCGCGATGGGAGAAGAGATGGAGTCTCTTAGTAAGAACTCGACTTGGGAGCTTGTTAAATTGCCAGCGCGAAGGAAGATAGTCACCTGCAAGTGGGTTTTCAGAAGAAAGGAAGGAACTACATCTTGAGAGGGCGTCAAGTATAAGGAAAGGCTAGTTGCAAGAGGGTTCAGTCAGAAAGATGGAGTTGACTACAACGAGATCTTCTCACCGATAGTCAGACATACTTCTATCCGGGTGTTACTAGCTTTAGTGGCACACCACGACCTAGAGCGTGAGCAATCGGATGTCAAGACAGCTTTCCTGCACGGAGAGTTGGAGGAGGAAATATACATGAGCCAACCGGAGGGGTTCCAAGTTCCCGAAAGAGAGAACCACGTGTGCAAGCTGAAGAGATCTCTCTACGGACTTAAGCAGTCGCCGAGGCAATTGTACAAGAGGTTTGACAGCTTCATGTTGAAGATTGGTTACCACAAGTGCGAGTACGATTGCTGCGTGTATCACAAAGAGTTGCATAGTGGATCACGTATTTACCTAGTTCTATTTGTGGATGATATTTTGATTGCAACTCGAAATATGAAGGACATTAGAGAACTGAAGAGGTCCCTTAGTGCGGAATTCAAAATGAAGGATCTGGAAGCTGCTCGGAAGATATTGGGAGTTGAGATCTATAGAGATAGGAAGAAGAAGAAGCTTTTCTTATCACATCAGGGATACATCAAGAAGATCTTGGCAAGATTCGGGATGTTATCAGCTAAAGCTATAGATACTCCTATGGCAACTAACAGCAAGCTAGGAATGTACACCGTTCAGACTGAGGAGGAAAAGGAGTACATGTCCAAGGTTCCATATGCTAGCGCAGTTGGAAGTCTCATGTATGCTATGGTCTGTACTCGACCGGACATAGCATTCGCTGTTAGTGTGGTTAGTCATTTTATGGCTCATCCGGGTAGGGACCATTGGCAGGCGGTGAAGCGTATATTCAGGTAACTTAAGGGTACGTCAGATATTGGCCTATGCTATGGGTCACGTGAAAACATCTTGGTAGATGGTTTCTCGGATGCGGACTATGCATGGGATATTGACAGTAGAAGATCAATGACCAGCTATGTATTTGCTCTGGGAGCATCTGTTGTGAGTTGGAAGGCGACGCTACAGCCGACGGTGACTTTTTCCACACGGAGGCGGAGTATATGGCTCTAACGGAAGCAGCAAAGGAGGCAATTTGGCTTAAGGGAATGGTCAATGATCAAGGGCTACTTCAAGATCAGGCGATAGTCTACTGTGATAGCTTGAGTGCGATATGCTTGACTAAGGACCAGGTTCATCATGAAAGGACCAAGCATATCGATGTTAGGTATCATTTTCTGAGAAACGACAGCAGGGTCAAGGTGAAGAAGGTGGGGACTGCTGACATCCCCGCGGATATGTTCACGAAGCCGGTTCCGGAGAGCAAGTTCCAGCAATGTCTGGAATTGCTCAACATCTTGAGCCAGTGAGGCCCTTCAGGGCATGTCGGACCCGGAGGGGGTCAAGTGAGTCTCTGTGACGAGAGACATCTGGTGCGGAGAAGACGTAGCTTTATTTACGAGAAGAGGAGCAGCTGCTGTTGACGAGACAATTCAAGTCAAGGTGGAGATTTGTTGAGTTGGTGCCTTGAATTGGTCAAAGGCGGTCAAATTCTTTGTTTCCAACTTTGATTAGGAAACATTGGAAGTCAAAGTCGGTGGAGGATTAGTTAGGAAACAAGTTGTTTCCAAATCGGATTTGGAAACTTTAGGGATTTCCTAGCACTATATAAAGAACCTGGTAGTCACATTATTAGGTATGCAAAAACATTGTAATTGTTCCTCTTAAGTGAATAAAGAGTGCTTTTCCGCCGTGGAGGTAGTTAGCAAATATTTTGCTAGCGAACCACGTAAAATACTAGTGTTCTTCTTTTATTTGTTCTTCGTTCGTGAGGTGGTTTGACATAACAGGGACAATCATCTATAGACTAGTATGGGGTTGGATTGATATGGAGATATCATGATCCAACACATAGGTGTGCATTAGGGGTAATGGCGCACTGGATTGACCCATCTACGAGAAGGCTACATACACGTTATGTTGAGTCACAAGCGCTTCTCGCGGTGCAATGGTATTGTCATCCTTAGACTTGAAGTCACTAGATATTCTAGTTGTGGATTATTGTGATTTTGGTAGCGTCAAACGCTACACCGTAACTGGGTAGTTATAAAGGCGTGTACTGGATACAATAAGAAGCAAGCTTAGAGATCGTAGTGGACGTAGATAGAATTTGTCCCTCCCACATAACGGGAGAAAATATCCTAGGCCATCCGAGGGATAGTGCTTATAGAATGTCTGGCCAGACTCAAATAAATCTATATAGGATATTGATGTTATTTGCACGAATAAGGCTAATCCCATGGATCGAGAAACTATGGATTGGATATACGAGTGTGACTTGTATGTCTCGTGTCCAATCCGAATATAGAGACAAAGGGATGAGACAATTACTTGTACAAAGGTTGTCAAGATGACTATTCTATTAGTTGGCTAGAATGGATGTTTTGCTAGAAACCGCTCCATACTAGCAAATAGTTGCTACAAACTAGATAGAACCTATGGGGTCACACGATATATAGAGTTGAACTAGATTTGGGAATTAATTAATTGGATTAATTAATTAGAAGGATCACTTTGCAAAACCTTGCAAACTTAGTAGGGACTAATTTGCAACGAAGGGACTAAATTGAATTCTAGTAGGACTAGAATAAGTCCTTTAGGTAGTTGGCAAGGAGTTGTTGGACTATATAAAGGACCTTCCTTCCTTACTTCCCATAACTTATGCTCATAATTGATCATAACTAGAGTGGGAGAGAACAAAAGGAGTGAGCAACAAGCAAAGAAGGAGCCGACCGCCCCTCCCTCGCCGCCGCCCGTCCCCGTCGGTCCCAAGGAGGCCGAACCTCCTTGGTTTGGTCTCGTTTTGCGTGATTCTTCTTACTCTTCCTCTTTCCGCGCTAGCACCAAGGAGTGGGAGATCTAGAAATCAACTCTAGGCGTGGATCAACTATAGAGAACGTGACACAATTCGCGTTTGAAGTCATCAAAGGAGAACCCTAAGGTGTGTTATTGATTTCTTCCTTTACCAGCGTTATGTGTCTTGACTTGTGATCCTTGGAGGGTTTTGAATGGTTAATTATTGTTTCCGTTGCGCATCCATGAATCAAAACCCTACAGTGGTATCAGACCCACATGTCGTAGACAATAAATGTGGTTTATGTGTTACGTTTTAGTTGTTTTACACCTTAATTTGATTGTTTATCGCGTAAAACAAGACAAATCAAGCATGGGATGCAATTTTTCAACAATCTATCATAAAAAGATCTAATTTTTGCATTGAATGCATGAATTAGTGAGTTTGAGAAATTTTAGGATCTTAGATCTAGGGTTTGGGCATCCTTGGGGAAGAAGGAGTTCTTCCAAAACAAGGAAACAACCAAACATGGGCACGAAGGAAGGGAGTTGTTTTGGAAACAACTCCCTATAGAGGTTCGGCCCCCCTAAGGGGACCGTCCCTCTTGCTTGCCGCCCAAGTCTTGACCGCCCTAGGGGCCGGGCAGCCCTAGCCCGCGGCCTAGCCGCGTGGGCTAGGGGCCGGGCCGGCCCTAGGGCCTTGCAGTTTACTTTTTGGGCCCGGGCAATTAGATTGTTGGGCCCATGGACCGTTTTAACCCTAGAAATCCTAAAATCAATTAAAATTGACCAAGCGCGTTAAAATTGGATTTTAACTATTTATGTGCAAATCGCATGTTGATTGGATATGGCCTTAGGATGTGGTTTGATGTGGATGTTTATTTTTGTGGTTTGGTTTTACATCCTGCGAGCTGATCAATTAATTGTAATAATTAATTAGGGTTTGGCCTGCGTACCATTTTTTTCTCAACTTGTGAGATTTATTTTATTTATATAGAAGTTAGCTAGTGTTAGATAAAGTAGATTGTTAGCCACGATTGAAGAAAAAAAGCCCAAAGCCAAAAGGAGCCACAAATAATGGAGCATGGAGCATGGAGCATTCCACATGACTATGAAGGATGGACCAAAAGATCAAGACGCATGGAGATGTGTTTGCTTTTAGGGTTCATAGATAATTCCATTGGCTTGGAATTATCTTAGTCTAGAAAAGGCCATATCCACATCACGTTTAATTTTTGTTTTGTGGTTGTTTACTTTATTGTCTTATTATTTTATGGTTGGTGTATGGATGATGCATGCAATTAGGATAATAAGATAATTAGACAAGCCGGATCTATTATTTGGATTTGTGCCCAAACTCAAATAGATAGATTAGTTGATTTTGATCAACAAAACAATTAAAATTGAATTTAAAATCCCTCAAAATTCAAATATTGTGTTCTTTCCTTCTCTTTATTTAAACACTCATTGTCATCATTATTTATCAAGTTCGTGCGTGCCAAAGCATGACGACTTGGTTCATAATGATGGAATGCGATGGCACAAGCTAGTAATGTGGAATTGTTTAAATAAGAGGTTGAACACAACTAGGCTATTAATATGATTAAGAAACCTAGAGGCAATCAATTGGGATTATCCATATGGATGGATAAATAAGGAGTTATTTGCCCAATTGAACCAAGAGTTGCATAAGGGATGCAATTGGAATTGTTCCTACCTAAAGTAGTCAAATTATGGGTGACTTGCCAAAGCAAGCTCATAAGGAGATGAAACGTGGATCTTGGCCCACTAGAAAATATAAGGATATTTTCCGCATCAATATCTTGAGGGTTATTAATCCGTAGAAAAATAGTGGGAGCTATATTTGATAAACTAGCCATTATTGAATATATTCAAAAATTCACAAATACTAAAACTTGCATATTTTCCTTTTGTAGAATTCCAAATGGCAAACAACTCATCGAGTTCACAACATTCCCTACGATCTGTCCTTGAGAAGGACAAGCTCTCTGGAACCAACTTTCTTGATTGGTACAGAAACTTTAGAATTGTTCTCAAGCAAGAGAAGAAACTGTACGCAATAGAGGAGCATGTTCCAGAAGGTCCAGAGAACCAAACACCTGCTGCCCTAAAGGCGTATCAAAAGCGTGTTGATGAAACTAATGATGCGGCCTGCCTTATGCTATGCACCATGACTTCTGAGCTTTAGAAGCAACACGGAAACATGAATGCTCTCGATATGATCGAGCATCTGAAGCAGCTCTTCCAAGAGCAGGCAAGGGTTGAGAGGTATGAGGTCTCTAAGGCATTTTTCAAGTGTCATCTGGCGGAAGGGAACCCGGTGGAACCCCATGTACTCCGTATGATCGGGTACTTGGAGAATCTCGCCCGACTGGGGTTCCCGGTCGGCCAAGAGTTGGCAAACGATCTTGTGTTGCAATCGTTGCCCGAGAGTTATGGACAGTTCATCATGAACTATGACATGAACGAGATCGTGAAACCACTGCCAGTTTTACTCAATATGTTAAGGACAGCTCAACAGAGCATCTTCAAGGGTAAGGGCAAGGCCATTATGATGGTGCAGAAAGGAAAGGTCAAAAGGTTTGCCTCCATAAGGATGGATTACTAGACTCGTTTGATTTTGAATCATATGAGACATGTGAGGCTTGTTTATTGGGAAAAATGACAAAGTCCCCTTTCAATAAGAAAGGTGAGAGGACTGTTGAGCAATTGGCGCTCATACATACTGATGTGTGTTGGCCATTTGCCACGCCTGCCAGGGGTGGTTATGTCTACTTCATTACATTCACTGATGATTACAGTAGATATGGATTTTCGTACCTTATGAGGGCAAAATCCGAATCCTTTGAAGTGTTCAAAGAATTCAAGAATGAATTAGAGAAGCAACTTGGAAAAAGTATCAAGGCTCTACGATCGGATCGTGGAGGATAATACTTGAGCCAAGAGTTTGACGACTATCTTAGAGAGTGTGGGATCGTGTCCCAACTCACTCCACCCGGAACGCCACAATGGAATGGCGTGTCTGAGAGGAGGAATCGAACCCTTGGATATGGTTCGATCTATGATGTGTCAAACCGATCTTCCATTATCGTTTTGGGGTCACGCTCTATTAAGTGCAGCTTTCACCATTAACCGTGTTCCATCTAAATCAGTCATGAAGACACCATATGAGATATGGAGTGGGAGGCGTCCCACACTATTGTTCATGAGGATTTGGGGCTGCGATGTCTATGTAGATAGAATTTGTCCCTCCCACATAACGGGAGCAAATATCCTACGCCACTCGAGGTATAGTGCTTATAGAATGTCTGGCCAGACTCAAATAAATCAATATGGGATATTGATGTTATTTGCACGAATAAGGCTATTCCCAGGATCGAGAAACTATGGATTGGATATAAGAGTGTGACTTGTATGTCTCGTGTCCAATACGAATATAGAGACAAAGGGATGAGACAATTACTTGTACAAAGGTTGTCAAGATGACTATTCTATTAGTTGGCTAGAATGGATGTTTTGCTAGAAACCGCTCCATATTAGCAAATAGTTGCTACCAACTAGATAGAACCTATGGGGTCACACGCTATATAGAGTTGAACTAGATTTAGGAATTAATTAATTGGATCAATTAATTAGAAGGATCACTTTACAAAACCTTGCAAACTTAGTAGGGACTAATTTGCAAGGAAGGGACTAAATTGAATTCTAGTAGGATAGAATAAGTCCTTTAGGTAGTTGGCAAGGAGTTGTTGGACTATATAAAGGACCTTCCTACCTTCCTTCCTTCCTTCCCATAACTTATGCTCATAATTGATCATAACTAGAGTGGGAGAGAACAAAAGGAGAGAGCAACAAGCAAGGAAGGAGCCGACCGCCCCTCCCTCGCCGCAGCCCGTCCCCGTCGGCCCCAAGGAGGCCGAACCTCCTTGATTTGGTCTCGTTTTGCTTGATTATTCTTCCTCTTCCTCTTTCCGAGCTAGCACCAAGGAGTGGGAGATCTAGAAATCAACTCTAGGCGTGGGTCAACTATAGAGAACGTGACAAAATTCGCGTTTGTCATCAAAGGAGAACCCTAAGGTGTGTTATTGATTTCTTCCTTTACCATCGTTATGTCTCTTGACTTGTGATCCTTGGAGGGTTTTGCATGGTTTATTATTGTTTCCGTTGCGCATCCATGAATCAAAACCCTACAGATTTAAGATACTTTTAACTAATATACAATGAAACTTAAAAGAAACAGAAAATAAACAGGGGGGAGTGGAAAGGGAGTTGTATAATACCACCTGGACTAGAGAGACAGTGGGTGGGAGAGAAGAGAAAGAAGCCACTCCATGCGTGAAGCCGTATTCAAGAATAGGGTGTGGTAAATGAGAAGGGTGATAGACATGGTGTTTTTATAGGGAAATTAAGAGACGTTCCGTTACAGTGGGTTTCTTGGTTTAATCTCTAAGGCTACTACGAGTCTGCTTTGCATGGTTTTGTCATTTAAATCGGCTTCAACTGAAATTGGAGAAATATAATATCTAAATTTCTGCAGTTACAGACTATACCTGTATATACTGTTGGTGTGAATTTTTATAGATTCTTAGTTATATGCTGATTAACTGGTGATTGATAAATCACGCTGTTTGTGTATTTGGTGCCGCATGCTGATTTATAATAATTGGCTGCTGTGTTAAGTAAATTTTAGATTTCTACGCCAGTTGTTAGGCGATACCTGCTGGGCTGTTTGGCTCACCCCTCTTTTTTATAGGTTGAGCAGGAGCGACTGGATCGCGGAGTAGTTACTAAAATTTGTATTTTTTTAAATAAGTTGTTTTTCGCTATTTTTAATTGTTTGTCATAAATTACTATTTTGGGCCAGATATTTATAAAATTTTCATTTTTGAAGAGTTTGTGTAACTTTTTAAATAATTCAGTCACGTACTAGTATTTCAGATAGTTGATAAAAAATGTTGTATGGTGGAATGTGTGTTCTCCTGGTTGAGGTTTGAACGTCTGGAAGTGCCAGACTAGATTGACAATATACTATGATTTTAACGTTAATCAATATTTTATTATTAAAATTATGACTAGGTCGTCACATGAACCAGTGAATTAGCAACTGTTAGATTTGAGCTTTGTTTACCCTATCTGGAACGTCTAGAGTTTCCCTTGTGCTTTTACCAGAAGATCTGCTAGGTCTATGTTTCAATAGCGTTTTCTAGAGTCTCATAGTATGGAAGTACAATATCGTATCATTCTACAGATTTGTTCGCTCACGAACCAAACGGTGATAGAGTTGTTCACTTGAAAAAATATCAAAGTTACTGCTATCATCGACTAGATACAAGCATGGATTGTAATGCCGCAGGCTTGGGGTGCTACACAAGAGGTTGCAGAGACTAGGTAGGCAAAATTTAGTGTGGTAAGTAGCTAGTTCTAGGGACAGCTCGATATCTACCTTGTATTAGATGTTTCATGCATTAAAGTATCTAACACTTGTTGGTGTTTGCGGTAATCCTAACTGTCTTTCTAAGGCGGGAACACATTGAAGGTCTACCCATGTTAAAAAAAATGTGTGTTGTGTCTGTTACGTTTCATATAATTGTCTTAACTTCTTGATTAGCTCTCCATTTAAACGTTATATAACTTCATTTGATTTTGTGCATGTTCTTGTACTAGAATAGATCTTGTCTATAGGGGTGGTATGTGTCACTTAAACTCTCGTCTCTATTTCCCTTTCCCTAATAGCCCCCTTATCTTTTTGTTTACCATTGCTATATTCCAAAAATTGAGTTTTATGCATGTGCAGGGGGTGGGAAAACATGTTTAAAAAAAGAATTGTAAATTTCAAAGGAAAAATAATATCGCTTGTTGCTAATATTACGCGTGTAGATCCCTGTTGTTAACATACGTTTTTTCACGGTGAAAAAAGAATGGGAAACTTTGAAATAAATAAAAACTCAATGTTTTCAAAAAGATTCAATTCTTTTTCTTTGGCTTTGTCCTGAAGAAATATCCGTGGTTAGAATGTGCATCTCTACCAACCATTACTTCCGCCGCATCCTGTGTATTGTTATTCCTAAGCCGAAGTACTGTCCCCACATTTTCTAAAATTTGGTTTACGACTCTCAATGTCTCAGAAGGGTATATGTACACTTCCTCTATTGTGCTAGCTCGAATTAGTTCCTCAATGTGCCTATATTATATTGTGAAAATTTGTGGACTGATATATAGATCTAGGGTAGGCTTTTGTGTCGAGATTGCTTTGATGGGGTAAAATTGCCATGGCCTAAGCGAATTCATGGGTCATATCTCACTATCCTGTGCGGTGGTTGTATGAGAATATTTAAAAAAATTCACGCTCTCAGTCTTACTAGAAGAAGTCTTATATCATTTCGCGAGGATAATTTGCATTCAATGCAATCAAGGTCGAGAGAATAAAAATGATCATTGAAAATGTTCTCATAATTTAGTGTATCAAAATTCCCTACTAAAAAACAGGGTCTCAAATGCTCTGCAAGTGAAACTCTCATGTTCATCAAGAATGGACACTAAAATGGTTGATTCAAGTTTTTTGCTAGCTTCCAGTTAGACCCTCTAAAGTTAATAATGTGCCCCTATGAGCCTAAGGGTCAAAATCTCTATCTTTTTGTTTGTTTTAAGGGGTAAAACGGTTTAGTGTGGAAGCCTTAGTATGTCTTTGCACATGATCAACTACTACTGAACATAAGGTCTCTGTGTGTATTCTGGGCATGGACTTTCTTTTTAGGTGATTTTTTCAACATTCTCTGTACTTCTAACTTTGTGAACTTGAGATTTTAAGTTTATCCATGGTTTTTCACAGAGAAAATAATTCCCTTTCATTGAATATTTCCTGTTAATGAAGGATGTGTACTAAATCAAAAATATTTTTAGCAAGAGCTTTTGAGAAAATATAAGATTTAACTCTATTTACTTCCTAGCATGTGGTATAAACTTGTTGTAGTTAGGGGAGTATTTTTTTGTAGAAGATTGTCAAAACATAGCCTCTATTTCACAATATTCTCACTTATATCAAATAAAAATATCTTTTTATATTTTAACTCTATAGACTCATATCCTCTAAAAAAACCCACATATTTGGCCCGTGTCGTAATTGGAGTTATGCTTACGTTTGAAGATCTAATGCTTTTACGTTGTTTATATCCCTAGATCCTTGTTTATCAAGGATTTGACTTATCAACAAGTTTTGAACTTGCCTATCTCTCCTAGGACTTGCCAGGTACTGAAAGTAGATCACCTCCATATATTTGCTTACGACGAGAATTACACTCAGTCTATTCCGTTGACTGCACATGATGAAGGATTTGTGCCTCGCTTGAAGAATCATTATGGTCTCTAAGGTCCGGTATGGAGCGTATTTCTCTAATGAATTTGAAGATACCCTTGGCACTGAGAGTAGAACACAACATGTCTAGGTAGTCAGAGATATTTTTAAAGCATTGAATTCTATGTTCTGGAGGTTCCTAACAAGCTCTGTATGTGATGTTTCTCGGAGTCTTATTACTTACGTTCAATTAACTAAATAGAAACTTTCTCAAGTTCGTGTCACTAATAGGGGGAGTAATTTTGAAGATCCGTAGGGGCATTGTTTCAGTTTTTGAAAGTGGAATAAAAAGTTTATGTTTTTCCCATGAGAATTGGTTACCGTTTATGCTTGATTGTACCTCATGAATGTTTCCAATTGATAACGAGTCATGTGATGTTTATTCACGATGATGAATCAGTTGATGTGTACTATTTTATTTCATATTCTCTACGCTACACCGACTATGATATATGTTTTATTGGATTACAGATCTAAAGAGCATAACATTCATATCTTGAATCGTTGCATTCTATATGAATATGAGAAATAAAAAATATATGATTTCCATCATAAATCACATTCATTTGGTATTACATATATTTGTAAGTGATTTCGTGCTTTCTTGCTGCTGCTCTTAAGATTTTAGCTGTCAGGGAGCATATTACAATTGGTCGTTTTTATGGAGTGGTTGATATTGAGGCCTTAGAAAAAGAACAATGGATGAATGAGGCAATCTTTGAAGACAAAGGTTATTTATTCATGGTTGAAGAAGTTTGGGGCATTCATGGAGCAAGATGATGCATAAAGATGAACACCGCTATACTTTATTTTCTTTAGAAATTAAAAAGAGGATTTTGTGTCCAAATTGACAAAGGGGAGGTTAAAAGAGGATGAGCCGGAATGTGTTCAATCTAGGATTCCAAATTATTTCTGGCCTTTGTCAGTTCAGGAACAAACTAACTTAGATCATGTAGCGCATTGTATAGGATTATTATTAAGGATCAAAGTCTCTTTACTTAGATAGTCTATGATGCTAACCTATATTCTTGTTGGAAATTCAGACGCCTTGAATCTAATCCAGCGAGAATCATCATGTATCCTCCGTTATGTGAGCCTTGGGTTTCAAGTATTTCCCTAAAAGTTTCTCAATCACTATTAGGTCTAGGATTATTCATATAGCGTCAATCCATGGATATTTTGGACTAAACTTCACTCATTGTAAAAGAGAAAAGGACCAAAGAGTTGTAGGAACTCCCTAGCGCCCATAACCTTTGCATGAAACCCTAGGAAGTGATGAGTACTCCTTGGGCCGACCATGTTGAGCTATGCTTGTTCTGTTATCCTTTTTCATGCTCTTCTGGCAATTTCGGCCAGTTAGTTATTCTTCTTAGAGATTATTTTATGATCTTTTTCCTTATCTTAAAGGTAAGAGAATTCAATTTGGAATATAATATATATTTTAATAATTTATTTAGTGATAATGATCAGAAAGATGTATTTTCCGATTAGAATTTTTTTGGGAATTTAATCAGTTTTTCTTTAAAGTGATTGGAATATTTTCAGTGTAAATCAAAATAACATAGAAAGATCATTTCTTCAAAGAATTTCAGTCATAATTAGTTTTAATCCATTAGTCTAGGCCATTTTTGTCCTAAAATATGTTTTTGAAAATTGAGAATATTTTCATTAAATAATAAAAAGATAATTCAAAACTTAATTTATATTCTAAGAAAATTGACATTTATTTCCCAAAAAGATTGTTTCTTTTATATTATTAAGTTAATATAGAATTTGAAATTAAATATTAATTTGTTTATGGAAATTAGATTTTAATTTTTATTAAAACTCTTTTATTACTAATTGATTATTATTCAAATAAGAGTTGGATTATAAATCAATTTCTATAAGTCTATATTCATTATTGATTTTCTAAGTTCACCTTGTTTTAGAGGCTTGAAACAACTTGTGTGTTTCAAGGCTTTGAAACTTATTTCAAGGGTTACAAACTAACACTGCAGATTCTGGCATGAACTTAGGGGGACATGATGATCTTATTCAAACTCCTAATCTCTTATATTTAATTATCTGTCACTTGATGATGAAAGAAAAATCATCTTTCTAATGTATACTGTGATTAATTCATTTGCTTGATTCAGTTTGTGCAGGAATATTTAGTTTCCTATTTTGCAGGATTGTATCCTATCTTATTTGATTGCCGAATGGAAATAAATCTTATAGAGTTACTATGCACATTGCTCTGGTACATCTAAAGCTTCCCAACTTTCCAACAAACAAGATCAAGTTAGTGTCTTTGAAGATAATGAGAAACTATCCGTTGGGAGAGCTGTTAGAAGAGTCAAGATCCTATGCAGATTTTTTGGAAAGTTTGTTACAATGAAGGTCCTGAAGATCCTCAATTAAACGACTGCATGAAGGTGGGAAGGCTTGAAGAAATAACAACGGACACTTACAAAAATTCTCAAGCACTTCACAGAGATTGGCAAGCAAGAAAGAATCAGATCAAATCATCCAATATGATCATCTGAAGAGCATCGCATACTCACTTTCAGACTCTGTCCTAGTGTTCTTCTATTCTGAGCTTTATTTGTATATTATTGTGATAATGCTTCTAGTTATTATTCTCGTGGATTGTGGAAGGTGAACAATAGAGAATTATTAGTTAATCAGTTAGCTAGAACAGGTACTAGATAGGTTAGTGAGAACCAAAAGCTGTAGTAAGGCATCTCTCTGTGCTTGATATATAGGAACTTAGCTTTTGATTAATAAGAATTGAGTTGAAAATCCTGCAGGGATTAAGTCCCTGAGGTAGAGACGTGGTCCAAGTGGACTGAACTCTATAAATCATTGTTTCTCTTGCAGCATTTTACTTAGCATACAAACTGCACAAAACATGTTTTCAGTTCAAGGGCTTGAACCTCATTTCAAGGCCTTGAAAACTATCAGATTTCTCTTTACTATCTATTTTGATTCCAAGGACTTGAACTCATTTCAAGGCCTTGAAATACTTGCTGCATTTCACAAACTCATTTGAAACCACTCTTTTAACAAAAGTTGCAAAAGTTTCCATACTCTATTAAACCCCCCCTTCTAGAGTATTGATCATGTATTTATTCCTACTGTACTGTCCTTCAATTGGTATCAGAGCTTGTATCACTGCATAGATCTAAAAATCTTTTGATTATGAGTATTGTAGGAGATGGTGGTATCTCACAGGGAAGAGCTGCTAATAGACCTCCCTTGTTCTGTGGCGACAAGTTTGTACACTGGAAAGTCCCGATGAAAATGTTCATCATTGATCAAGATATGGAACTTTTCACTATCATTCAGAAAGGTCCTCACATATTCTATACTGAAATACATGGGATCAGAACTCCCAAAACTGAGGATTCACTTTCTTCTTGCAAAAATGCCAAGGAGATCTGGGATAAGCTTGTGGTGAATTTTGAAGGAACCAGACAAGTCAAGCAAACCAAGATCAACATATACCTCAAGAAATATGAGTTGTTCAAGATGAATGGAGATGAATCAGTTAGAGACATGTTCAAAAGATTATCTGATATTGTCAACAAACTTGATTCTTTGGGAAAAAACATTTCCAGTAAAGAAAATGTTAGAAAGATTCTGAGAAGTCTTCCTCAAGCAAGATGGGAACCAAAGAAAACTGCAATTAAATAAGTTCAAGACCTATCATATCTTCAACTTGATGACTTGCAAGGAAAATTGCTTACACATGAGGTATCTATGAATGAAGCTGATGGAGATTTGCCATATAGTGTCAAGAACTTAGTTCTCAAGTCCAAGGAGAGTGAGTCATGTCAAAGCCTTGAAATAGAAGAAGAAGATGATGAAGATCCTTTTGCTCTCATTTCCAAATCCTTGACCAGGATCCTAAAAATGAAGAAGAACTTTGGAAACAAAGACTTCAGCAAAGACAAACATAGATCCTCAAATAACAGAGATCACAAAGGTAAAGCTATCTCTCATGGTTATAAAGCTAAAGTAATGAATTTATTTGAGTGTGGTGATGCAGGAAAGTTAATCAGAGACTGTCCACACAATAAAAGCAAATCATTTCAGAAGAAAGACCATGACAAAAAAAAGAAAGCTATGGTGGCTTTCTGGAGTGACTCTAATTCCTCTAGTGATTCGGAATCAGAGGAAGAAAAAGCCAACCCCTGCCTTATGGCCAAGCATGATGAATGTTCTGAAAAGAACATTGAGGTAATGGTAACTTTTTTGATTTCCAAACAAATAGATGTCCTCACTGACTTTCTTAGAACAATGATTTTAAATGAGGAGGACTATCTGAAAGAAATTAGAACTTTGAAAGAAACAATTCATGAGCAAGAAAAAGAGAACTTGGAACTTGTTTGCAAAAATCAAAACCTTGAAATTTCTCAGAAGAACTCTGAAAGAAATTCCAAAGCCTTGTAAACCAGTTTCAAATCCTTGAAAATTCAAGTCAAGGAAGTAGTCACTGAGAACTCTCTACTGAGTGACATAATTCTTGCTCTTAGACATAATTATGATGATCTGTAGGAACAAAATACTGCTCCAGCTGAGAAACTTCAAGATGCTAAGAATACTATGACCAAGCTTGCTGGCATAGAACACAATTTGAACTTGATTCTTGGAGGAAGCTTACAGTCTGTTCACAAAACTCGTATTGGCTACAATCAAATGTTTCCTAAAAAAGAGAAACACTAGATTTGTGAAGGCTACATGTTAAGATGACTTTTCGTTTTATAAGAAGAGACCCTCAATTAATAGGAACACTTTTCCATTCCAACTTAAAGGAAAAATTAAACAGATTTGGGTTCCAAAAGGGGTTATACCACCTAACATGGTTAACCCTGAATATGAATCTAAATTCTACACTTGGTCTAACAACTAGGTAATGCAGTGAATGGTGTTTGCAAGATATCACCAAGAGTAAAGATCAAAGAGGGTTTATGGATAGTGGATGCTCCAGGCACATGAGTGAAAAGAGATCTCTATTCTCATACTGAAAGAGCAATCTGAAGGCTCAATAACACTTGATGATAAAGGGAAGTGCAACATGTTAGGTATTGGTAAAGTTTGTACAAATTATGAAAACTCTATTTCTGATGTTTACTTAGTTGATTGTTACAAATTTAGTCTGCTTTGTGGATCTCAACTTTTTGATAATGGTAACAAGGTTATCTTTGACAAAGAGAAATGTGTGGTGCAAAATGAGAAATTTGGAATTTGCATTCCCTTTGCCTCAAGATCAAAAAATGTCTACACTTTGCACACTAACAAAGTTGCAGGTGCAAGCTTAAAGTGTCTCAAGGCCTTGAAAGAAGATTCAAAGCTTTGGCACAAAAATCTTGGACACATTAGCTTGCATACCTTGAACAAGTTAATCTCTAAAGATCGGGTAAGAGGATTTCCCTCTATCTAAATGAAAGATGATGAAGTATGCTAAGCTTGTGCTCAAGGTAAGCAGACAAGGAGCTCATTCAAGCCAAATAAGCTTGTATGTACAACCAGACCCATTGAATTACTTCACATGTATCTTTGTGGTCCTATGAGGACTCCAACTCCAAAGGGTAAGAAGTATATGTTAGTTATTGTTGATGATTACTCTAGATTTACTTGGGTTATGTTTCTAAAAGATAAATCTGAAGCTCTATCTGGATTCTCAAAGCTTTGTAAGGAGCTTCAAACTTTGAAAAACTTTCCAATTGACTCAATTAGAAGTGATCATGGTAGATAATTTGATCGAATTAAGTTTGATTTATTTTGTGCTAAGTATGGTATCTCTCATAACTTTTCTGCTCCAAGAACTCCTCAACAGAATGGTGTTGTTGAAAGAAAGAACATGACACTTGAAGACATGTCAAGGACAATGCTTCTAGAGAACAAGTTACCAAAGTCATTATGGTAAGAAGCTTTGAAAACAACCAACTACATACTTAACAGGTGCTTGATTAGACCAATCTTGCAGAAGACCCCCTATGATCTCTTCAAATGAAGAAAGCCAAATATTTCATATTTCAAACGTTTTGGCTGCACTTGTTTTGTCCACAACATTGGTAAGGACAATCTTGGTATGTTTGATGTCAGAATTGATGAAGGTATCTTTCTCGGTTACTCTCTAACTAGCAAATCTTATAGAGTTTACAATAAAAGAACTAAACTTGCTGAAGAAAGTATTCATGTCATTTTTGATGAAAGCTATGATGGTTCTTTGAGTATAAATTTTGCAGACTTGAATTTGAATAAGCATGAGTTAGAAGATGAAGCAGAGACTTCACATGGTTTCAAGGAAAGCTTGAAGGAAAACATAAAGAATTTTTCCTTGAAAATTGTTCCCAAAGCCTTGAAAATGAGCAACAGAAGAATCATAATGATCAAGCTACTTCCTCAAGATCTGAAAGGATTGAAAAGTTGTCTGGAGAACCTGATCCATGGACTCCAAGAAAGAGATTCAAATATCTGTCATCTCATCCATTTGAGAACATTATATCTGATCCATCTACTGGTACACAGACAAATCATAATTGAAAAATTTGTGTGCTTTTAATGCTTTTATTTCTCTTGTAGAACCAAAAAATGTCAAAGAGGCATTACATAAAGCAGATTGGATCATTGCAATTCAAAGTGAAATCAATGAATTTGAGAGAAACAAGGTGTGAAATCTAGTTCCTCCACCAAAAGATTAGTCTGTCATTGGCACAAGATAAGTGTTCAGAAACAAGTTGGATGAAAATGGCAAGCTAATCAGAAACAAATCTAGAATAGTGGCTCAAGGATAAAACCAAGAAGAAGGTATTTATTATGAGGTGAATTTTTCTCCTGTTGCAAGGTTAGAAGCAATTAGAATGTTACTTGCATTTGCATCTTACATGAACATTAAAAATTTCCAAATGGATGTTAAGTGTGCATTTTTAAATGGATACTTGCAAGAAGAAGTTTATGTGGCTCAACCTTCTGGAATTCAAAATGATGAGTTTCCAAATCATGTCTATAAACTTGACAAAACTCTCTATGGTTTGAAACAAGCTCAAAGGGCTTGGTATGAAAGACTGTCAAAGTTTTTACTTGAAAATGGTTTCAAGAGAGGATTGTTTGATAAAACTCTTTTCATACAGACTCATGAGAAAGATATGTTAGTAGTTCAAATCTTTGTTGATGATATTCTGTTTGGAGCTGCTAATGATTCTCTTTGTAAGGATTTCTCAAGTCTAATGAGCAAGGAATTTGAGATGAACTTAATGGGAGAATTGAACTTCTTCCTTGGACTGCATGTACAACAAATGAAGAAGGGTATCTTTCTACATCAAAATAAGTATAGTAAGTACTTGATTAACAAGTCCAATTTGTCTTGGTTCAAAGCTGAAAAGACTCCTATGAGTTCTACACTTCCCTTTGATAAGGATCAAGCTGGTAAGAGTGTGAATCAAAAAGACTAAAGAGGTATGATTGAATCTATGCTATATATCACTGCTAGTAGACAAGCTATATGTTTAGTGTCTGCATGTGTGCAAGATTTCAATCTGATCCTAAAGAGTCACATTTAACTGCTGTTAAAAGGATATTAAGAAATCTAAATGGTACCAAAGACCTAGGGATTTAGTATCCAAAATAGTCTAACTTCTCTCTTTGTGGATAATCAGATGCTGAATTTTAGGATATGAAGTTGATAGAAATAGCACTTCAAGGTGTTGCCAATTCCTTGGTTCACCCCTAACTAGCTTGCACTCAAAGAAACAAAACTATGTAGCATTATCAACAACTAAGCCAATATATAGAAGCTGAAGCTTGCTGCTCACAAGTTTTATGGATTGCTCAGGAAATTAGGGATCTAGAGTTCAATTTCAAATAAATTCCTATTAAATGTGAGAACACCAGTGCTATTTCAATCACAGAGAATCATGTTCAGCATTCCAGAACCAAGCACATTGATGTTAGACATCATTCCATCAGAGATCATGCTGAAAAAGGTGATATTATTCTTGAAGTTGTTTCTAATAATTTGAAACTAGCAGATATCTTCACTAAACCATTGCCAAAAGAAAAATTTGCAGCCCTCAGATTGGAGCTGGGCATGCTTAATAAGGAAGTATTTGTTTAGGGGGAGTATAAGGTAAATATAAGGTAGGGGCTTATGTGTTCCAAAGTTTTTAACTGATATTCAAATCATTGAAAATCTTTCCAAATCCTTGATTTTATTTTTTCAGCAATATAGCTTTTCAAGGAATTGAAAAGTTTTCCAAAGCCTTGGAAATAAGTCAATATGCTCTCTAGTCAAAAATTGGATCTCTCAATGTTGGATGCTATCTTTGTAGATAATTAACTAATTTTGTACTTACCTTTTAAGATATTTTTTAAGCATTATTTTATTTCCTTTCCTATGTCACACACACAAACACACTGACATGAATTCAAACTGTAAAGATATCAAAAAGATTTGGAAATATTTCAGTTTCCTTATCTGACTCATACTCTTGAGTATTTATCTTCTTTTTTCTCTCTTCTCTCCGTATCACTCATGCCTTTCTATTCTTCACCCCCAAACCCTAATGATAAGCAGTAGAGAATCCCAAAGAGTCAAGATGGCTGGAGGTTCAAAGATGGGTTCAGAAAATAAGAGGAAGACTGTAGAAGATGTTATTCAAACAATCATTGGTGACTCTAGTTCCAGAACTACAACTGAAGAAAAGGTTCCTTCTCATCCAACCAAGAAAAGCAAGAAGGACCAGACACCAATTTCAAGCAAGAAGAAGAAGATGGGAGATCAGTCTACTCGAGAGAAACAGCCGGAGGAACAAGTGGCTAGTCCAAAGAAGTTGAAGAAGAAGAAGCCTACAGTTGCTGACAAGGGAAGAGGAAATGGTATTGAGGTTGCACAAGAGAAAAGCACTGGCAAGGAACTTCAGATCTATTCTGGAACACATCAATCCCCTGGTAAGAAACTTTCTAGCAAGTGGTTTATTTCTCAAAATGCTAGAGGTCAGGCGTTAGTTGGTTTTTGCTTCTAGACCAGTTTCCTACTGTAGTCAGGTTAGTGTTGATATGTTAGAAACCATAAAACCTAGAGTGTGTCAAGAGACTGAAGAAAAGTTCTGTTTGGAAAGTGTTGAACCCTCCTGAAGTTGCCTACCCCATACTTACTAGGCTTTTCTATCTGAACTTGGCGCAAATCAAAACAACTATGAACCTAGTGATTCAATCTAAAGTTGATGGGATTACAATGGAGTTAGATGACTCGGAGTTTGCAAATGTTCTAGGCTGTCCAAAGAGGTATAACATTGAGTACTACCCAAACAATGTTGATGCATTGAAACTGGCTAGGGAAGAATTCCTTCTACCTAATGTCTCTACCTCCTCCAAACAGCTAACACACTCTGTGCTTACTGTTGAAGCCAACACTTTTTTCATAATATTGATGAGGTGTGTAGTGCATAGGGAAATTCAAAACAGCTGCTGACTGATAGGGTACTTTACTTGATGTATTTTATCATGCATTTCTATGAGATTGATCTTCCAGCAATTGTGATGGAAGATATGCTCTACTCTCAGACCAAAAAGGAAGCATCCTTTACCCTATGCTAATCGGCTTTCTTCTTTCTTTCTTCACCGTGACCTACATCTGAAAGAGAAGAAACCATTACTACTGGTTTTGGCAAGCTTGATGAGAAAGCATTTGAGAGAATTGGCGTTGTGAAAACCAGTGATGGGATATGGAAGTTATACTCTGATCTGTCCGAAAAAGACCTACAATCCAAGAAGTTTTCAAAACACAAGGCTGTGACCCTACCTTTAAACCTATCCTCTCAACCATAAGATCTTGGCTTAGGGATTGAAAGGCTTGATATTCTTGATAAGAACATGGATGAGCTGAAGGAGAATCAGCATGAGTTTGGTAGTGAATTCAAACATGTGAAGTATATGGTTGAAAGTATCTTCAAGAGCATCATTGTACTTCATTTGGACGGAGAAGTGTCTCAGGCTGCAGAAGGATCAAAGAAGGATGCAGCAGGTTCAGATAGAGATTTTTTCAGTGAGCATACAACTCAGGATGAGGCTACATGGGTGGTGGACAAAGGAAAAAATGTGGTTCAAGAACAGGGTAATGAACAACATGAACATGCTGATGTAGACAGTCGAGACTCAGGGATGCTTTTCAAAGATCTAAAGAAGAAGAAGAAGAAAACCAAAATTCCAGAAGTGGTGACTGAAGACCAACTGTTTGAAGAACCTTGTCATGCTGGTAGACTTTACTGCTGTTTTTGCTAATAAGTAAGATCACTTGGATATTTGGTGTTAAATCTTACTATCATGGATTCTGCTTTTATATAATCATTATTTTTTGCAGAAAATTTACTCCTTAAGAGATTTTGGTTTTGTCTTTCATCAAGGGGGAGATTGTAAGTTAAGTCTGTTTCAAAGGCTGTTTCAAGGCCTTGAAACTGATTTCAAGGGTTTGAAACTAACACTGCAGATTCTGGCATGAACTTAGGCCTCGTTTGGGTAGAGGATAAGGAGGGAGCATAAGATAACATATACCCTCTCTCTTTTTATCAAGTGTTTGGGTACTAGATAAGAGAGGGGATAAGTTATGTTGCCTTATGCTGATGGAGCTTTTAATGAACAAATTTTATACCTCCAACATGGAGGTATAAGGTCGGATAAGAAAATATAGCATATTACCATGCTAGTAGGTTGACAAAAATACCCCCCACAAACTATTTAATTTTCTACCCTTGTCTCCAAACCCTATCATTTTGGGATTGATAACTATTATTTTGGAATTGAAAACTATCATTTTGGAGGAGGTCCTCATGGGTTTGATACCTATTATTTTGGGATTGCATAACTTTATTTGAGTATGTATCGTTGAGATAAATATAAAGACATTTTTCCGTGCTTGCTAAAATTTCGTTCGTTTAATTTAACTTATTTATTGTAGGTTATGTAACACCATGCCAATTTGCCAATTAAGTACTACTAATTTATACTCCGTACTTTGCTATGGTCGTGTTGTATCCATGAATATTTGTTATGTTTGCATGTTACTACAAATTTATTTCGCGTATTAATATACATTTTGTATACATTTTGACAACGTCATTATTGTGTAGAAAAAAGAGTATTAAAATATGAACATACATACTAATACATTTTGTATACATTTTCCTCGTCAATTTGAAATATACAATCTCTTATACAAATTAACAGCACTGAGGGTATTACAGTCATTTGGGCACATGTCCTGCTTCATATCCTGCATCATATCCGACATCACCCAAACACGGACAGCCAGAATATCTTATCAGGGCTTATCAGACAACATTCATATCCTTGCTCATATCCCAGCATAAGCCTTATCCCTACATAGCATATCCTCTACCCAAACGAGGCCTCAGGGGGAGCTGATGATCTTGTTCAAACTCCTAATCTCTTATATTTCATTATCTGTTACTTGATGATGAAAGACAAATCATCTCTCTACTGTATAATATGAATAATTCATTTGTTTGACTCAGTTTGTGCAGGGATATTTAGTTTCCTATTTTGCAAGATTATTTCCTCACTTATTTGATTGCTGAATGGAAATAAATCATACAGAGTTAAACATCCAACAAGGTGAACAATATAGATACTGAGAAACTATCCGTTGGGAGAGCTGTTAGAAGAGTCAAGATCCTTTGTATATTTTTCGGAAAGTTTGTTACAATAAGATCCTGAAGATCCTCAATTCAAACAACTGCATAAAGGTGGGAAGGCTTGAAGAAATAACAATGGACACTTACAGAAACTCACAAGCACTTCACAGAGATTGGTAAGCAACATAGAAGCAAATCAAATCATCCAATCTGATCATCTAAAGAGCAATGCATACTAACTTTCAAACTTTGTCCTAGTTTTCTTCTATTCTCAGCTTTATTTGTATACCATTATGATAATACTTCGAGTTCTTATTCTGGTTGATTGTTCAAGGTGAACAATATAGAATTCCTAGTTAATCACTTATCTAGAACATATACTAGATTGGTTAGTGAGAACCACAAGCTGTAACAGAGTAAGGCACCTATCTGTGCTTGATTTCTAGGGACTTAGCTTTTGTTCAATAAGAATTAATTTTTAAAATCCTGCAGGGATTAAGTCCTTGAGGTAGAGATGTAGGTCCAAGTGGACTAAACTATATAAATAATTGTGTTTCTTGCCTTTACTTTGCAGCATTTTATTAGCATACAAACTGCACAAAACAGGATTTAGTTCAAGGGCTTGACCCTCATTTCAAGGCCTTGAAAACTATCAGATTTCTCTTTAATATCTATTTTGATCCCAAGGACTTGAAACTCATTTCAAGGCCTTGAAATACTTGCTGCATTTCACAAACTCATTTGAAACCACACTTTTAGCAGAAGTTGCAAAAGTTTCCATTCTCTATTCAACCCCCCATATAGAGTATTGGTCCAGTATTTATTCCTACTGTACTGTCCTTCAGACTTTCTCTTGAATTATCTTTCTTGAAAATCAAGTAACCTCTAATACAAATGTAGATCTAGTGTTGAGAGAAAATTAAGCTTTGAAGCAGAAGAACTAGGTCAGCCACCCTTACACCTTAGAGAGGCAAAGCTCTTCAAGTTTGAAAAATATCTCAAGAACTTCTCCATAACGACTATTGAACTTCCCCTAGCCTTTGGTTTGTGTTCCTACTCCCAGTAACGACGCTTCAGCCTCCCTCTACTTGGTTCCACAATCAGAAGCTGTTGAATACGCTTCTAGGATCAATCCATATATGTTTGTATTTTTTTCATTGATTATCTATATCAATCTTTGTGTATTGATCTTGACAATTTTTTTGTCCGATTACTTGAATCTAGAATCGAGAATTTATCTGTTAGACTAAGCCAAAGTGATTTAAAGTTTATTCTTGGTTTGGTTTGGCGTTAGATCTGTGGTTTAGAGTGTCTCTTCTCTACAGATGTCTCACAGATTCTGAACACTAGGATTACTCTCTCATATCTATCCTAGAGTCTAGTTTGTTATCACATTTGCGATCCTGGTCTGTCAATTTAGCTGATGTCATTTCTCGGTATTGTTTCCTCCACCTGGGATGTGTAGAGTACGCCCTTCTAGATATCTCTATATATCTACTAAGTCTAGGTTTCATTATATTTATCTAGAGTCTCCTAGGTTGAAAGTGAAATGTCATAACCTTCTACAGAGTTTTTTAGTCACGAACTAAGAGGTATGAAGATGTTCACTTGTAGAACTACCAGAGTCACTACTATCATCGACTACATTCAAGTGAGGCTTCAATTTCCACAGGTGTTGGGTGCTACAAAAGAGGTTGCAAATACTAGGTAAGCAAAATGTAGTGTGGTGAGTAGTTTGTCTGAGGGACTACTCATTATCTATTTTGTATCACACGTTTTGGGCAATAAAGGATCTAGCACTTGTTTGTTTAGGAAGTGATGTTTTAATCCTTAAAGTCCTTCTCAGGAGGAGAACACAGTGAAGGTTTCCCACTGTAAAAATCTTAGGTGCCATGTTTGTTAATTTTTTAGATGTTAGATTAGTTCTACGCCTAAACGTTATACAACTGCATCTTTATTTATCTTATTCAAGTTGTTGTGTTAGCATATATCTTGTTTTATAGCTTTATCAATTTCTCAATCTATTAAACTTTTTGACAAAAACCGTTCCTATTTGGCTCTACAATTATAGTCTTCCGCTGTGTCGCCTAGTGTCGAAAGTTAAGGGTGTATAAGAGCAGACACTCTCGAACTCGTGTGATTATTTTATGCGCCTGTTCTCTCCAATCATTTTATGTATTTACACATTCAAATATATTCTATCAATATATTTTCTCAAGAGTGAGGATGCATATGCAGATGTCATGCAGGCTGACTAGTCAAAAGTTATTATTTTCCCCCTAATATCTTAGTCTCAGTAGTATAGTCCTTGCATTTTCCTAAATCCATAAATTTTGTTTAATTGGGAAGTCTAATGAGTTCCAAAGCCACATAATGACCTCATATAGGCTGGATCTCAAGTTCTGGTTAACTGTACTAAATTCCCTACAGTTTGGCTAAATTGTATTGTAGTCCCAACTTCAATTTGATTGGTCTGATTCAAGTCCAGATTGGCACAATTGATTCGAGATGTTATGAAACTAACATACAGACATGAGGTCATATCTTGTGTCACGATTTAAGAGTCTGATTGAAGATGTTGTGAAATTACTATTTTACCCCTTTTAGGTAGTTCAGTCTTACTAGGGTTTCCAAAAAGCCAAAGAGCCTTATACTTAGAATGTTATTGTTAACAATGTACCATAAAGGCATTTTGGTCTCTTAAGATATTTGATAGCTCAACTCAGAAGTCAACGTTAGCTGTGAAAATGGTTCACATGATCTACTTTGCAACCAATTCTGGTCAGTTGAGAGAGAGTTTTCACAATCAGAGAGCAGGGTCTATATGATTGAAGTTTGAGGTTTCGAGATCATATATGATCTCCCAAGAACTGAGAGAACTCAAGGGGGAATGATCAGTAAAATTTGGATGGCAACAATCCAATACTTTGAGTATTCTTGAGAGTTTTCAAAGTTTCAGGTTAGCTACTTTGAGCTTGGTGTCTGAGCAATATGTTAAGGATTTGGAAGGAATGATTTCAAGTAGTATTTACTAGTTTCTTACAAGAGAAAGAAGATGATGATTTGATGACGTATTTATGAAGTTATGACTATTCGAATATGGTTGTTTATCAAGTCAAATTGCATACTAAAAGACAATTTAGTCAACTTTAGGCTCGTTTTCTAGAAAATCCATTTAGAATTTGTGGAAAACTCATTGAACTTGATTGAAGTATTAAAAGCAAATACACATAGGAAGAAGTATAACAAGATTTGATCAAGTATTCAAGGCGTTATGATCATTAGAAAAAAAACACAGATGATAAGTATTTTCCACACTTAGAAAAAATTTAAATTCACAGACTCTTAGCTTTTTAGACTTGCACTTCGCAGCTCAAATTCAGAGAGGTTGAGAGGGAGATATGGGCCAATAAAAACATATGATATTAAGGATCTTATAACTGACTATTCACATGAGGAAACAAAGTTCATTTCGTCAAGTAAATAGTTACTTTTGTATCAACCAAGTTCAGTACAAATTCAAGGCATTCTTTGATAATTATGGAAACCTGTTTCACCAACTTCCACCATGATTTTTTACATTTTAAAGACATAATCATATGGATTAATTAACACAAGTTTGTAGTATTAGATTTAGGGAGTATGCATAAAAACAATCACCCAAATCCAACAACTAGAGAGGGAGATAGCATGCCTCAAGTTGGCAACAAAATACATGATAATGTAACACTAGATCCAGTCCTACTTCACAACAAATTTGAGTTGATTTTAGGATGTCTAAGAGGTGATTCAAAATTATCGATAAACATGAATATTTTTGTATTAAGTACAAAGAATATAGAGGGAAAATAATAAAGTCAAACCAATAAATATCGAATGAGTTATAAGCCCCTGAACATGGAGTAAAATTCACCGGAAAATTAAAAAATCAGAGTATTAAAACATGATTCAAGAATGACCTGGGTATGTATTGACTCGGTATTATGCCTACCTAACTCACAAGGATCACAACAAGCCTTTAAAAAATGAATTTTAGAAGGACCAAGAGCTTACCGGAGCTCCGGTAGCAATAGCAGAAACTGGCGGCTTCTTGCCAAGTTTCCGGCCACAATGGAAGAAAACGGCGAGTTAACAACCTCCTCTTTGTAAGTTGGGCTCGCCTGAGGAAAATTTTCACATATCCAAAAACCATTTAAAATGATGCATAGATTGGAGATATAATTAATCAGTTAACTTACGAGGTTTCTTAAGACTCATACCCGTTTACCTGATCAACCAATTGATAAAATAAAGAATTGAGTTGGGCCTTTTGCTCCACAAGTTAGTGGCTACCTCCTATAGTAGTAGCTCGCAGGATTGAGAAGTTGTGGTGGTGTTGTGGTACTCTTTATGGATGAAGAAGATGATGGATGAGGGTAGTACATGCAAGTTGTTTTGCTTGTTTAAGCAGACTGTGGTGAGGTGCTGCAACCTCATGTGTGAGGTGGCAAAAATTTATCATGAGATAGCCATGTGGCAAGCATGCATAAGGGGTATATTTTCAATTTATTCAAAGTTAGGGTAGATAATGAGTTATGATAAATTTAGATTGCATGTCAACTCCGCTCTTAGCCCATCACTTTTAATAATCTATACGTACCTACACAAATTTTTGTAATCTCAGGTTGGCCAAATATAAGTCAGAAATTAAATTTTAATAAATTAGGTACTTGCCCAAATGTTTTATGGTAATTTCTTAATTGCCTCATAATGATTTGAAATCACATTTCACAGTATAAACAACCAATATACTGCATTATGAAATCATTTACAGTCCAGTCTCAAATAGAGATGTCAAAACACTTCAATTATCCTTTTATCCCCATGTTTCTAGCCTCTCAATACCAACCCCATTACTTCTAAAATATTACACCAACATCTCTCATCCTAGAATCATTATTAAGCCTTTTCACACCATAATAAATTTTATTTACACATTTTCCCAGAATTTTGAGATATTGAATTTTAACCCCTTAGTATTTTCTGAGGTATTACACTATACCCCTGTAAAAGAATCCTCGTCCTGGAAGATCCGCATCATTATCTGCACATGATCTCTGATTAACCTTTACTGAACCCTTGTCTGTACTCATTTTCAAGAATTACAATCCGTTACCTTTATAACCTACCCTAGCCCTAAAGTTTCCTACTCACGTAAATATCCAGTTGAGTTTCAATTATATAACCTTCGGTAGTGATTCTTAGATTGTCGTTATGATGTCAACAGTCAGATTCTCCATTATTTTGATTGGATTGCCCAAGAAATTGTACTTCCTATCATATTATTTGTCCCATTCTCTCCTAATTACCCAATCCACTTCAGATACTACCAACATTATCTTACCGGTATACCATGACTTAAGAAATCTTTCAATTTTCACTTGTCATTGAGATTCCCCTATTGATCTCCAAACTAGATCGCAAGCCAACCAATAGTTACATTCCTTCATCCTAGTCCTTAAGACTTTTGATAATGATATTTTACTTCCTCTAGTTTACCCATATAATGCTTTCAGCCTATATGATCGTCTCATCCCCACAGTCTCCTACTGTTTTTATTCATTGTCGTCACATCATACAACTTATTACTTTAAATACTTAAGCAATCTCTTTTTTGTACCTTGATATAGATGGATTTGTGTGCCAAACAACCCTTCCAATCATCAGAGAGACTCTTTGTGAGACTCCTCTCATTCTTGTTACTCCTACCGAACCATGTGTTCTATGATAGGATACCTCGACTACCGTTTTCATTGATTTAACCATAATGATAGTGATTGTTCAAGCTCTTGAGCATGAATGTGTTTACAAACTCAGGGGGAGTTTGATCTTTGATGATGAAAGCCAAAAGGATCAGAACTGTTAAAGTCTCAAAGTTTCAAAGCTTTGAGATACTGTTTGCTTGTGCTATCTGTCTACTATTCTTAATTGTTTCTGTGATTGCATGCTTGGAGATTGGATTGAGTGGTGATTCACTATTGTCTTTAAAAAATATTATTGAGCCTGTGTTTTGATTGAATTGGTTTTGCAGATTGCAGGAATTAGTTATAAAGTTAATTTATAAGAACTAGGAATCAAAGCTCCAAAGCTTTGAGATTGCTTTTATGCTCAGAACTGCTTAACTGAATTCTGTATTCACGATGAGTTTGTTTGATTCAAGATTTGAATATGATTTAATCTAACTTCTTATTATGCTACCTATCTCGTCTTACAGTCTTATACACACGTGGCTATTTATATTGAATTTTATCTAAGGCAAAATTAGCTAGGGTTTATGCAGCAACTGTGTGTCTAAGAGATCAGATTGTGTGGCTAATTTGTCTAGATCTTGTTTGATTGTTGTGGCTCATATTGTGCATAATTTTTGGTCATCAAAATGTCCATAAAAAAAGTCAATAAGCTATTCAAACATAGCTATTGAAAGAAGCATATCAGGGGAGAGGATTCAGTTCCCAAAATCACTCAAGGAGTTGCAAGCTGTTGATAAAAGCTGGAGTTTGAATTTCAAATATACAGAGAGAGGATGCTAAATAGAGGTATTGAAGAGAGTTTCATACGTGGGAGATCAAGTTACAGAACTCTTCAAGCAATCAAGCCATTAACAACTTCAGGAATTGAAGATCCTGAGTATAATCTGTGATGGCCCTTATTTTTCTGACCGACATCCATGTATGTCTCACCTCCGTAGCTTTATGATTGATTCCAATATCACCATCTTCTATCACCTGAGAGTTACTACCCTTATAAGCACTAATTATAATATCATAAGCTTCGAATAATTCTTTCAACACCGATATACAATTCCTCACTCTCTTCCTATACTTGCTAGTCAAATCACTCATGTTTTTTGAATTTCATGGCTCTCAACTCCGACTAATAATTTCCTGGGATTGACACATTATTCTAATAGTATTTCATATATTCCCACCTCCAAGTACAACATTCAAGCATAACCTATATCCTATAGTTAATACTTTTATACACCCTATTCAATCCTAATTTTGACGTACTACTCGGTTACCGGTTCCGTCCAAACCTATTTTTAACAACCCCTGAATACTGTAACAAATCCTGCTTCATTTCATCTTTGGAATCCTTCTAGGCACTTTACACTATTGATATATACACCCATTGCAATATTTTACGTGCTATTTGAAGTTAACATACATTTGTTCATTCTATCATGATTCTTTATTTGCAATTTTTATTGCCAGATACCTATATCTCTCCAAACCTTCTCTAAACCCACATATACAAGCCCATAACTCTTCTAATTGTATTATTACTACCTCCTACTCTCATATCCTACATCTATTGTTCAAGAGATATGTTACAAATCATGACCTCTATTTAAGTGATCTACATATTCATTTACCTATAAAAAAAATTACTTATATAAATTCTTCACTTTCAGCTATAACCTGATAAATGAAATCATTTATGATATCCCTTCCATCAATGCCTACAACATAATATTGTCATCAAATACGTTATATCCCTTCACCAAATCATTCTAGTAACTCCCAAAAAATTATCATTCCAATGTCTAAGCGATATCAACTCCCTTAATATTATCTACACCACTCAGCATAAGCCCTTTCTTGACATGGTCCTTACCTATTTCTCCTTCTTATCCAAAAAGTATACATGAGAGAAAATTCGCAACCTCCTGATTAAATAAGTCTTTCAATAATCCATTCATTATTTCCAGGTACGCTTATCCCCATCTCATAAATTAAATAGAATCTTTTGCCCTATCTTATTGTCACACTTGTAATTCTATTTTCCCTACTAGCGAATCTTTACTATATCTTACTCGGTCCGTAAATAGGTATCATACTACGATCTAGGATGCCTGGCAAGGTCATCAAACTATGATAATGTATCCCATCTTAACCACTTCAGTTTCTTCCCAGCTATCATGCAATAAGCATATGTCAGCTTCTCGACTGACTATATGAAAACCTCAAGTAATATTATTTCTATACGAACATGATTGATGGAATAGATGGTTTATGCCAAACCGTTTGTAACCATCTAGCTTATTTTATTATCAATACCATCAACATACTATTTCCGCATCCATTCTCTCTTCTCAGAATCATGCAACTTCTCTCAATATGCAAAGCAAAACAACAATGGTGAACCTCATCCTGTGGCTCCAACTATATAGGCTCATCTGGCCCAAATATGCACATACAGAACTCTCTTATGTTCTCTCACAACCATCCTATTACAAATTTAGACACGTTTCCTACAAAATTTTTATTTTTGAAAAAACTAGCTTTCTATTAATCCCGTTTCTAACTATATTTTTTCACAGAATAAAATATCTGATACCATATGTAACACCCCACCCTTGGGTACAGCAGAAACTGCACATAGATCCTAAAGACTCTCGGGGATGTCCTTCGCTAAGAACGAAAATGCTCTACAAGGAGCCTAACCCTAACATTTCTGTTATGAGACATAAATAAAGAAACAAAAGCTTAGTTGAAACTCACAATCGTAGGTTGCATACTCTAAAATAGTATCAACTAGCTTCTCACATGATAAAAAAGATAATGATCTGAAGAAGTGTCGATGAAGTTATGATTGTTCAAAGACAACTGTCCAACTCACATTTCATACTAAAAAGAGTATTCATTCAACTTTAGGCTCGGGTTTCGGAAAATCCATTTAGAATTTGAAGTGAACTCATACGACATGATATGAAGTATCTCAACCAGCTGTGTATAGGAAGAAGAAGAACACGATTTGATCAAGTATAAAAGGATATATGATCATTCAAAAACAATCATAAGATAATTATTTTCTACACTTAAAAATATTTGAAGTTCACAATTTCTTAGTTTCTTAGAGCAGCACTTTGTAGTTCAAATTCAGGGAGATTGAGAAGAAGATTTGGGCTATTCAAAACATGAGATTAAGTATCTCATAACCAGCTATTCGCAGGAGGAAACATAAGTCCATTTCATCAATAAAGATTAACGTATGTATCAACCAAATTTAGTAGAGAATCAGGGCATTCTATGATAGTCATGAACAACCTGTTGTGATAATTTCAAACATGATTTTTAACATTTTAAATACTAAACCGCGTGGGGGGGGGGGGGGGGGTGACGCGTGTAAACTATGCGTTGCTGCGCAAGTATACGGTCAAGTAATAAAGTGGAGTATTTTGGACTCCGAGTTATCGAACCCAAGGGAAGGTGTTTACTATATTCTCTAGATTAATAATTAAACCCGATTTACCTAAGTAACTGGTAAAAATGGTTGAGAATGGAGTCTTGTCACCCTCAAACAAGTGACTAGATCAATACGTAAAACTAACGCAAAAGAAATGATTTAATGTAAATCAAAGGAGATAAGACTAGGCAACCTATAGATCACCTAGGGTAGTATTGATAATTACGGATTTCATGTTCTAACACAACGACTCTCGGTAACCTATGCTGGGTAATGGCGTTGACAATTACCTATCGGTCTCATGTCGTTTTGCACAAAGGTAATGATTTGTCCCTCTCAGGCCAAGTATACTACCTATATGATCTAGCAGGCCAACAATGCTGCAAGGAATAATGTCTTCTCAGACTACCATTCACGAGCAACTCACTACATCCTAGTGAATTTGGGGTAGAGCTGTTTTCACACACTCACTAGTTATGTAGTAATTCCGGGTCATGACTCCTAAGTTACTAAGAATTAAGCATAATAAACAAGATAATTAGGCTACCAATATCATCATACAACCTAATTCATGATTTGATAAAGAAATAGATGATCAACAACACACATCGTCGTCCTAATGTGTCAATGAAAGAACTCAACATGATAAAAACCAAAACAATCTTCATTGAACCATAATCCTAGCATGAAAGTTCATCCAAAATCCGGAAATTATCATCAAAACATAAACCCTAAGCTCTCCATAGATGCGTAGGTATGAGTTTAGCTACTCATAACACAAGATAACATGGTTTTTGAATATTTCATACAAGAAAATAGAGAGAAAAATAGATCGAACGCTAGAAATCGTGAAGATTGTCGCGATCCGGGCTCTTCTCCTTGCTCGAGGTCGTTCCCAATGAAGTATCCTTGCTCTCCTACTTTTTTGTAGCTCTCTGGATGCGTGAATGATTGTGTTTTTTGCCCCCTAGGTAGTCCTTCAATCATAACCCGCAGAAGTCTTCAATAATTGCACAATAGCCCCTGAAATCTGCTCCTGACTTCAATAGGCCAAAACTTGGTCGTCCGAACTCGGATTAAGCTCCGTGACCTATCAATGGAAAGCTCTCTGAGTCTACATTAATATGGCACTGGTCTCACCCACAAATTAATTGTAATACTCCGGATACGATAAAAATAATGCAAACTGGTCATCCAAGCTCCTTGAATTCAGGTTCTCTTGACTCCACTTGAGCTCCCGTTGTTTCCGAAGTTCGTTCCATGCTTCCTATCAACCGATTAGCATCCGTTCCTGCCAAGGCAACATGAAAAAACATACCAAGCGATTATATTTGACAAATAATAATGAAATATGCATAGAAAATGCCCGGACTAACAATACAGCATATGGTGAGCAACAAGTGATAAAACGACTCATAATCTCTAACATTAGGCTCAAATCACTCTCCAATAACTATTAACATGTGGTAAATGCTAAGGAATTATAGCCCCTAACATGTTCTATCAAACTCCCCCACACTTACTCTTTTGCTCGTCTCGAGCAACAATGAAGCATAAAACCCCCACACTTCAGACATTGCATACATACCAAAACCAAACCAATGCATACCCCACCACGTTGAATACTTCACTTTCCGCTAGCCAACACGACACACGACTCAATACAAAAAAAGACACGACTATGCAAACTACACGATATATAAAATGCAACTCAAGTATGTACAATGCAAGGAATTAACGAACATATTTTTTTCTTAATAGTTAGAGATTGGGCAACCTCAAAGAATCAAACGGCCTGTTAAGGCTCTCACATCCCCTAGAAGATTATATACTTTTGGTGATCGGTAGAGCTTGCGACCAGTTTCGTCAAACAGAACGGGCACGTACAAAAAATAAATTATTTCCGCACACTCATCAAAAGTATCCTTAGCACTTACCAGCCGAGATATTTATCCACGGGTTAGAATGTTGACAGCTTTAGGACGAGTAGGATAGGATATTAATAAGCGTAGTCCTAGACGTCATGATACAACTCACAAAACCCGATTCTCACACTCCCTCACCAAGTGGGTAGAAGCGGTGCCACTCAGGCAGGTATAGTGCTTTCCAGACAGACAAATCACAGCCACGTGGCAGTCATCCAGCACACCAGCTATGCTCCATATACACAGGATCACCACCCGCGCTGATCCACGTGGGGGCTGCGAGACAGGGCCCTCGCATATCATTCCACACGGGACTTGTAGGCACTTAGTGGTTTGGAGGCTAGAGTAAGATCCGTCGCGCGCGAGTGACAATCAAGCCCGCGCGCGACCCTTTGTTACGACTTTGAGAGATATACGGCCACGAGCTCCACAAACCCGGTCAACCTCATAAAGGTTCCGGTATACGCGGACGAAGTGCGTAACGGTCCCTATATATGTGGACGAACGTGCCGTTATGGTTAAGGTAATTAAGCTGCCATTAATGGGCGCATTAACCCACTACTACAGTCACATTCTCCACTATATATTGGGGTGTTAACCCTTCATTGCATAGCTCTGATCTTCTAAACTACGCGGAAGCTCGGGCCAAATACTATCTCTCTCTCACTGAGTTGCCATTGTCTACTTTCCCTACTCACTACCCTATACTTCCCGTGTTTCTCATTCTCTACTCTTTGTGTACGTTTGAATCTTCCTCAAAGGATTCTCCTGTACACAACATTAATGTTGTTCAATGAGGCAATTTAGGGAATTCGAACAGTTACTGCACAATTTTTTTGTGAATGGTCATGATTAGTGGCTTATAAGTTTATTATGATGTCCTTCATGCTCGCAGTTTGTTTCCATGTAGTACTGAACTGGGCCTCTTCATGATTATTATAATCTACTGAATGCTAACTGTTTGCGCTCTAGTGATCCCCAATTTGTCATCACTAGCAACGATCCATGAATTTACCATTGAATTCTCGTGCCTTACCAATGCCCTTGTCCAAATTACTTTATTTTCACTCTCACGTTCATTTTCGATAATGGTTGTGCACTGCGTGGAATTTCAGCACACGTAAACTTTGTTCCTTTTATATTGTTGATCCATAATTTTCACATCAATGTAAGATGAATAAAGAAAACTAAACTATATTTCCTATCACCTGTTGCAGGTAACATTTCCAGGTTACAGAACATTAATCAATAGTATGGACGAGTGGGCAATGTTTGGACTTTCGCCAGAGGTAAACATACTTTGGCGCCCCCTTTCTTTTCCTTTAAGTCCAATCTCTTATTGATGGTTATATTCCCGTTTTGAAGGAAACCTTGTCTTATGGTCGGCAACATAGCATTTAGAGTAACATATATTTTAAAGTAACTACCTTGTCTTATGATTGCGCAAACTTCTCTTAAGTCCACTCTCTTCTTGATGTTGATGATTCTCCTGTATACTCTTGATGTTGAAATTCCCTTTTGGAGGGAAACTTTGTTTAATTATCGTCTAACATAGCTTTTAGAGTAACTAATATCAGGATGCATTAGTTGTGACATGTGAGAAAATTAAGAGCGAGTAGAAAGAAAAACATGTGAAGTAATAGCACTAAAATCCAGCAGGTTCTTTGTGGTTATTCAATGCAACACAAGAAAGCTGGGTTGGAAGTTAAAAACCTATGGGGTTACTACATAGTATGGTTCATCGAACATCGAATACAGCAACATATTGGGTTGGGGCATACTATGGTAGATGAACCATACACGCAGTAACCAAATAAATTTTAGACCGCCATGCAAGCTTTATCTTTGATGATTTTCCGTGCCCGGGTGGTGGCAGACGAGATTCTGAAAATCTCATTATGATGCTAGAAAGAATCATAAAAAACCTAGCTTCCACCTCCGACTGCTTCTTTATGATTGTTCCAACATCAAAATGCTGCTAAACAGAATTTTCGTCGATGAGGAGTTGGACTATGATAAATAGAGGTCGGCGTCGTTATGTTCTGACTACCTGAAGCAACATCTATGTGATCATTCCATGCATCACAATGCTCCATCAGGGCAACCAGAACATAACGAAATGAACCTTGTGGAGATCGTTGACATCGACATGCTTTCAGACAAGCAAAAGTCTATATAGCAAGATGAAAGGTGTAGTGAAATGTACAAGGCTGTAAGCTGTGGTTTTATGCACAGTTGGGAGCTGGAGGGTTAGGAGAAGATTGAGAGTTTGAAGATTGACAGGTGGGGGTTGGGGGGGGATTAATTGAGTTTAATAAATGATATTGAAGATGTGGTTTCATATCAAAATTACTGCTGGTTTAAAGAATAGTGCAGGTCAGTAGGTATAGGTTAATGACGAACCTCAATAATTGGGGGTTGCAATGTTCTGAAAATAGTTTTAACATTGTTTATTTTCGGTATGACCCTTTGGATTTGTGATGTCCGTGGAGTTTAAAATTGTGTCTTTAACCGGCTGGCAAATTGGTCTTTGCAATCTACTATCGGTTGACTTAGTCAGAATTTTGTTTCTTTAATCTGATACCAAGCAGTCTCTTAGTCCCACTCTGTTTCTTCTCTTATAACAAAATGATGCAATTTTTTTATTATAATGACTCAAGAATGAGGCCCAACCTGTAGAGAGATGGATATGGTTTTTGGAGGGTGTGGTTGACCCTCTCTGCAGTTGTTTGCTTTGGAGCCGGTGATTTATGAAAGCTTTCAATTTACTTCCCTCCCATATGTGTATTTTTATGTTGCAAACAACATACATACATAGCAAGTGATATCGCGAACTTAGAACTTTCTGGCAAACCAGACCAGAGTATAATAATACATGGATTTTTAGAGTAACATAGCTTTAGAGTAACAAATTGATTAATAAATGCTGGTTTAAAAATTTGTTTCATAGTAATCATTGCGGGGTTTCAAGATGTGGTTGCAGAGAGATCATTGCTGGTTTAGAGATTAGTGCAGTAGGTATACGCTCATGAACTGCCTCATTGGTTAGGGGTGGCAACATTACAAAATTATACTATTTTTTTTTCCAGTCACCTGTTGCAGGTACAATTTGAATGTTATAGAACATTGATATTAGTAGTATATATTAGCGCCTTATGTGATGTCCAAAAAATACTAGGCCAAAAATATCCAAAATATTTGCAGAGTATTTCGTTGAAGGATGAGTTGCATCACCAATAGGGGTAAATTACCCTGTAATAGTTTACATCATCTGACTGTTCCTCGCATTTGAAAATCGTAAACGAGACCCCTGCGTGGTGTGGGTGGAGGCTCCTGCCAGGTGGAAGCTATGCATGGAACACGCACTGAAACACTCACTATATTTGTTTGACACTTCCACTGCTGCATGTTGCATATTGCTCGCTCGAGACCCATGCGTGGTGTGGGTGGAGACTCCTGCCCGGTGGAGACCATGCATACAATTCACACACTACACGCACAATATTATATGTACATTGTATGCGCTCAGAAGTTATGGAAGTTTATCGGTATAGTTGAATTGAGATGAGGGCTCCCTGAGAACTGAAAAATGCATTTGACAATGTCACTGTTGTGACTTCTTCCGGCAGCTGTCCATTGTTATATGTGTGAATCGGATTTAAGAATGTTAACTTTGTATATCGGGTGAACAACTAGCTAGCTGAGTTTAATTTAGCATATACCTTGAATTGCATAACATAATTCTTGTTCATACTTGTTAGAAAATTTATATGCTGTTTGTGAATGTCTTCAGGTTTTGTGAATTAGACTCCCAACACGACGATTGCATGACCGTGTATCTTGCAAGAACTCAAGGTCGCCTCCACCTCCTATGCACGATACACGTTCACATCGGAGCTTCCCTACACACAACTACGTACCTAGCTAGTGTAGATTATATGCTAAGGTTGTAGTTTTGGTTTGGATGATATATAGTTTGTTAGGATTTTATGTTGTAGTTGATGTAAATGTACACATTTTTGGTACACTGGGTTTGGTTGATATTAATAGAAATTTCGTTTCTTTTCATGGTGTTTATGAATTTAGTATTTATTTATAAAAAATATTATTTTTAGAGACGGCCACTTCTCAACGAACAATTAGTGAGAAAAATGGCTATATACGACGAGCAAAATTTTCGTTTTAAGAAATAAAGACAAGTACAATGGTCGTCTCTTCACGAAAAATGGGCAAACAGCACAAAAGTTACGAAAATAGATAATAAATAACGACGAAAAAAATAGTCATACAAAGACAAAAGACGACGAGAATAGTTGTCGACATAAATTCAACGACTACAAATGCTTGTCGAAATAATCGTCGGCAAAAGATTTGACCATGATTTTTTTTGGTCGGGAAGTTGTCAGCAAACTATTAACGACGAGACTATGTCGTCGGAAACTGTGGCCGGTAAATTTTTTTTACCGACCACTGCGATATGTTGTCGCCCCGTCGAACTAACGATGGAGCTATTCCGAAACACTTTGGAAGAACTTTTCTCGTCGTCTTCGTATTCTAATGACGAATTTTCGGGATATAACGACGAGTTTACTCGTCGTAATAAACCCAATTTTTTGTAGTGCTTCCACCACCGCATCCACCGTTGTTGCCGGCGGCAACAACCCAAGAGCAAACCCACTTATCTCTCTATCCTTCTATTTCTTTACCCACCTATCCGCAGTCCATCACCATCTCCTCTGCCCAGAAGTAGAGGCCAAAAGCCCCAGAACCAGAGGAGTTGCAGAGCTACCCGCCACCACTGGAACTCCATTAAAGCCGGCCAAAGCTCCGGCCAAGATCCACCAATGCCACCCACAGATTTAGATTTCTTCCAGTAGACTCCTAGAGGGCCAACCAACTCAGTAGCAGGCTCATACCAGGCTTGGGAAGTCATTAAAGGCAGCCTTGAAGAGCAACACCGGCGGCTCGAACGTGAGACAAGGTCGTCAAAATAGAATCTTGATAGCCTTGAAGAGCAATACCAGGCTTCCGGCCATTTTTGGCCTAGGTTCATTGTAAATCTCCTCATTAGTTGCTTTTGGTCGTCAAAATAGAATCTTGATAGCTGAATCAATGTTTAGTTTAGCCAATTTGAATTTCTTGTTGAAAGGGAGTCAAAGTGTTGAAAGGGGGTTAAGGTATCTTGATAGCTCAATCCATGTTTAGTCAGAAATTGTTTATAGCATAAGATAGGGGTAGCTAATTGTCATTTTGAAAACTGTAAAGGTATCAAACTAGTTTGTGAGTAGTAGGGGTTGTAGCAGTCTTCTAGTATAAATTAGGAGGTTTCACTTGTCTTTTACTTAAACTTCATACGTTCCACGAAAAATAAAATTTTAATTTTCGGATTGAAAATAATTTCTAAACATACTAGTTTTCATCCCCGTCTCGGAGAAGTGATCCGGGCGTTGAAATAGTGTACTAGTTGTTCGTTAAAAATTAAACTAGAAACATTTTTATTAAAAATTTAAATAAACTTTGTTAGTCACTTAGCATACAATTTGATTGTACAAAACTTGTAAAAATTAAAATTCGCTAGTTTTTAAACATTATAGTATCGTGTTGCAGTTTTGTTAAAACGTAATATTCTTCAATATCGTTTAATCATTATAGTAATAATAATTATTTGGGTAAAAGACAAAAACCACCCCTTGAGTATGGGGTATATACAAAAACACCCCTAGTGTTCGGGGATATACAAAAACCACCCCTGTCATTAACGGCCGATGGACAAATACCACCCTTCTGTTAATGTCAGTTAAGAGAGGGGTGCAATCTGACTTCTTTTATGACTATTTTGCCCTTATTTGTGTTTTTGTGTTATTTTGTTCTTGTTCATAGTGTTCTTGGTGTTCTTGGCCACCACCACCACCACCACCACCACACCGCCACCGCCAACACAAACAACAACAAAAACCAAAACAACTCGCCTGAATTTCAATTACCAAAACCTATAAAACCAAAATCATATTCCTCAAATTACAACCCAGTAATTGAACAAAATCAATTTCCCGAATCAATTCCAAACCATACAAGTTACGAAACCAAACCATACAAGTTAATTCGTCACTTGTTTATTATCAAGAACACCAAGAACATCAAGAACACAAAATACAGACCTACAAAATTTCAAATAAATTAGTTACAAGTTGTAAATTCTTTTTGGAGGTATTTCTATACTTACATTGAAAAACAAAATTCACACAAAGAGAAGGTGCCAAAAAATTTCAAAATAAATTAGTTACAAGCTTCTTTGTTTAATAAAACATCAAAATTGTGTAGGAGAAGATTTCACCAGCAGGAAAAAAAATAAGAAAAGGAGAGGGTGCCTAAGCAAACACCACCAGCAATTGATAACCCAAACCCCCTTCAATTTGATCGGAAAATATCAGGAATAGAGACCAAAGTCAAACTCAAAATCATTCCTTGTACTCGAAAAAATCTCACCTCTCGTCTGTGTTTTGTTGAAGCAAACAACACCACCGTCACCACTGTTTTCACCAAACAAAACTGACCACCACCACCACCACCACTCTGACCTCCATTGTTTCCGTCGAACTAACACCTCCAACACCCCCATCACCGTCGCCTCCCTCTGGCGATCCAGCCACCACTAAACCAAGCCACCACCAGCGACTCAAAGAGCTCCCGAAGACGACCCGAGTCCGACCCGATTGAGCCCCCTAGGATTCCATGTTCGCTCGGTTCCGAACCCAAGCAGCAGAGGTCGTTGTAAAATCACCACCGCAGCCATGGGTCTTGAGTTTGGGAGATTTTCCCGATCTGGGAGAGCTCTAAACCTCCGATGGTGGGCCCCCGTTGAACGAGAAGATTGGGTTTCCGATCTGCGAGGGCTTTGAGCTCTGAACCATCGCCGTTGGTCGGAGATGGCCATCTACTCGTCGTTCACCGGCAGGAGCGATTTTTTCTGGATTCCGATACAAGACCGCCGGAGATTGTTGGGAATCCACCCCCTCTGCTCTCTGATGCAACAGCGTAGCCACCAGATCTGGTCAAGCCCTCAATCGGAGGTGGCAACATCGAATCTCAATCGGGGATCTCGATGGGTTCGGGTCTGGTTATGGTGGGTTTGATGGTGGTGGAGGCTGAGAGAGAGAGAGAGAGAGAGAGATGGGGAAGGGGAAGAATGCAGCTAGGGTACAAAGTGAGGATGAAAGAAGAAAAATTGGTATTTATAGTGTGACTTTTTTTTGCCAAAATGAGGGTAAATATGTCTTCTTACCCATCCGTTAGTGTGCTGTTAGTGACAAGGGTGGTTTTTGTATATCCCCGAACACTAGGGGTGTTTTTGTATATACCCCATACTCAAGGGGTGGTTTTTGTCTTTTACCCTAATTATTTTTCATAAATATAAACTAGTTTTCGTTCTCACTATTATATCACGTCTTTTATATAAAATAACTTCTCTAAATTAGTAGTTTCCCTCACAAATATGAAATTTAATAGTCGTTTAAAAATAGACTTGTTGTTTCGTGTAACTTTTTTATTTAGAAAATTATAACAAAAGAGACAAGCGTTGGGGTTTTATTTAAGGGGTTTAAGTTAAACTTAAAACTAAAAGGGTGCTTGTTAGGACTTGTGGTATTTTATTTGGAAATTCATTGATTTAGACTTACACTTTATCGGTGAGGATTGTGTAGGGAAGAGATACTTCTAAGGCGTGCTATTGCTGTTGAAATAAGGTAAGTAAACAAGCCAAGCATTGTGCCTAGCTCTTTTCGTATCGTAGTCTGATTTTTAATACTTTTCTAAAAACGTGTTTATGATTTATATGTCTTATTTGTGATTACTTTACATTTTAAATAAGTTTCTTTGATTTAATACTCACAAAAAATTAATAATGCGTAATAACGTGAAGTGGAAAGAGTCGTGCGGGAAAAGCTTATTATTATTGTCGTGTTGACTTCTGTCATGCGGCCCGTGGTTATTATTATTGTCGTCTTTACTTCTTTCATGCGGCCCGTGGCTATTATTTTTATTGTTGTGTTGATTTCTGTCACGCAACCTGTGGTTATTATTTTATTATTGTCATGTTGACTTCGGTCACTCGGCCAGTGGTTATTATTATTGTCAAGGTTGATTCGGCTCCATGTACTCACCTCTCTAGCCGTAAGAAGTCTTAGAGGGATGCCAACATTTAAGGTCTTGGAGTATGCGAGATGGTAGTAGTTATCACTTCTTCCCCGTATCAACAAAGTTAATAAAACAGTTTTCTCTGAGATTTGAATATTTATGAAAAGAAAAGAAGAAGAGATTGGGAATTATATTCCGCGTTGGAAAGGTGAAAAGGAAATTTAAAAGAAAGAGATATTATATATCTCCTCCTACTTTATATATCGTTTTTACTATTCATGCTTCATTTCATCCTATTGTTTATTGTGAAAAAGAAAGGTATGTTTCATCATCTGTTTACGATGTTGGGTGTTACTTACTCAGTATTTCAGTGCTGAATTTGAATAATGTGGTTCCTCTTTCCTTCCCACCACAGGTTTAGGAGTTGAAGACTGTGGTGTAGTTGGGTACGAGACTTACCTAGATGGATTTCATCACGAGTAGAATCTAATATAGTAGCAATAATAATGTAGTAGTTTTAAATTTGAGAAGAATTTTATATCTATAGACTTTATTAAGGATTAATGTTATGAAATAAATAATTTTGGGATGTTATTCTTTTGATTTCCGTCGTTACTTTTAGCATTGCCCTCCTGGTCTTCTCCGAGCCGGATAAGGGGGTTGTTGCAGGTGGTATCAGAGCAGACGACCCAGTTTAAACCTGTAGGGAAAACTTAAATGATCATAGGGAAAGATAATTAAATTTGGAAAATCCATTCGGATTATGGGTAGCCTAAGTATAAGTCTTGATTATTCCCGCTCACCCTCATCCTGTTTTGAGAAGTGTTGCGTGATATAGTTTTATGTGACCTGGTTTAATTAGAGATGCATTTTAATGGTTACGGATGATTGTTACTTTCATGATGAGAAGAAGGCTAGAGATAGAATTTGATTTGTAATTATTGTTCATAAATGAGTTATATTTTCTTATTCGTTGACAAGAGTTATATGCGCTATACGTGAAATTGCTATGCAATGCATGTTTATCGCTATTTTTGTGATGATTGTGTTAGATATGTTATTAATTGTGAAATTATGATATGGTTGTTGAGATTTTCATGACCACAACCGAGGACACAATAGGATCTAACTGATAGACCGTTCTGATACCACTCGTGGAAAGTTTGGCAGAAACAAATGGCTGAGAATATCACCATGGAGAAATTATTCGCACAAATGACTCAGATGATGAATAACGTAGGTTAGGAAGGAACTAACTGGGCCAAGCAAGTGGCAGACATGAAGCCAATGAGTTTACGAGGAAAGTGGATCCTATTGAGTTAGAAGATTGGATTATGGAAATGGACAAAGTACTTGAGACGTTAGATTCTCTCGATGATCGGAAAGTCAGTTGTGCAGTCTCTTAGTTAAAAAGCGAAGCGAATCTCTGCGGGAGGAATGCATGGTAAACTCTGCTAGTCGATCCCAACTTCAATCGGGAAGCCCTGCAAACTGCTCTTAGAGCTCGCTTCTATCCTCAGCATGTGAAGAGGAGAAATGAATAGGAAATTCAGAACCTGCAACAAGGGAATGACTTAGTTACTGAGTAATTCGGGAAATGTACATAATTGACGCGATTTGAAGGTAACATGGTGCTTGATGAAGTTTCCAAGGTTTCCAAATTCATCTCTGAACTGCACGAAAGCCCTGCAAACTACTCTCCACGATGCCTACGAAAGAGCCACTGATATCTATTGAGTTTGTGTCACCTAACAAGAGAAACACAAGAAACGTAAGGTAGAGGAGACAGGAGGTAGCAACAATAAGTTCGCAAAGGGGAATCACAAGTTTAAGATGGGGAAAGTGATCAGGGGAATACCGAGGCATAAGTAGAATTCTTGAGGTCACTAACCTCGCCGCTATATCTGTAAAAAGTGTCAGCAGAACCCACCTGGAGTTCACTGCATGAGGAACCTAGTCACCTGCCACAATTGTGGTAAGAGGGGAAATCGAGCTTATGAGTGCCGGTCACAACATACCAGGAACCAGCCAGTGAATGAAGGAGGAAACTTTGGAAGACCACCACAGAACAATTATCAGAGAACCGCCAACATAAAGGCAACAACTTTGCTCGCAACCAGAAGTTTGGGAATCAGCAGAATGGGAACCGCAACTACCAAAATAATGGAAGCAATGGCTATGGCAGACAGCACAACTACCACACAGGCAATGCATGACAGAATTGAGCTCAACCCAGGATTGGAAACAACAACAATGGATAAGGTGGAGGAGGAGCTCAGAATGCCAATATAGGAAGAAATGCTGTGCTGACAAAGACTAAGGCGGATGCTGCACATGGAGTTGCCACGGGTAATTTCCTTATCCACTAGTAACCAACTTAGGGTTGAGAACCTAGTTGGTTACATACTGGGGCTACCATTTCAGCCTCGAGACTTAGCAACCTAGACGAGACTATGATGAGCAACCAAAATGAGACTATGATCACTTAAGTCAATAGACCTGACCACGACTTTACTTGATACTATATGTGTCATTGGTGGCATTAGATGGTGATTACTCGTCAAGTGAAATTACTTGCTTGCTATGTGATTTCAATATCCCAGTTGTTTGACTGATTTTAGCTTCGAGGACGAACCTCCCTTTAAGGGGGGAAGAATGTAATACCCCGTCTGATTAGTAAGGGTAAAATTGTAACTTAGGAAGTTAAATAAGAATATAGTTATAAAATAAATAAATTAATAAGTTGGTTAAATATTTTTGCTTTTATAGGTACGAAATTTGCGGGTAAGATTTTAGAAACCGTTAGAAAAACATTCAAAAATGAATATATAGGCGTTTGTTTAAATTTTTAGTCGAGAGCGCGGGTACGACCACCGCGAGATATTGCGTGTAGGCTACACCAATTCATTCCCACTTTTGGTACCTCCTCCACACCCAATTATGGCCAAAAGAACTGTTAATATATTAAAATTTTTTCATTTTCACATAAAGTTCTTCACCTTCTTCTTCCTTTTCCTTCACGGAAAATCAGAAATCACCGCCTCCACATCACCGCCCCAACTCCTTTATAAAAGTTATCATCCTCTTCCTCTCACGCCACAGCAGCTAGCCGCCACCACCAGAGTCACCATCTTATCCAACACCACCATTGTGTTCACCATCACCACCACCATCGTTAACACCATCGGAAAAGAAGTAAACCCACCTCCATCTCTCTCTCTCTCTAGTCTCTGCACCACCTCTCTCTCTCGCTCTCTATTCTTCGAAGACAACAGAAACAAAATCAGAGATGGCCGCACCCACTTCCACCACCGTAGCCACCATTGCTAGCGGCGACAACAACCCAAGAGCAAACCCACTTAGCTCTCTCTTCTCCTATTTCTTTCATACACACCACTCTTCACTTCATCACCATATACATTTCCCAGAAATAGATGCCAGAAGCCCCGGAAACAGAGGTGTTGCAAATCAACCCGCCACCACCGGACCTCCATTAAAGTCGGCCAAAGCTTCGGCCAAGCTCCACCAGTGCCACCCACGGCTTTAGCTTGCTTCCCGTAGACTCGTAGGGGGTCGACCAACTCTGTAGTAGGCTCAGACTAGGCTTGGGAAGCCATTAAAGGAACCCACAAAGAGCACCACCGGCTGCTACAACATTTGACAAGACTCGACCAATTTCTTGGCGGCTTCCGGCCGTTTTTGGCCTAGGTACGTTCTAAATCTCCTAATTACTTGCTTTAGGTAGTCAAAATTGTATCTTGATAGCTGAATCCATGTTTACACTACTAGAAATCTTAGCAAATACCACATTTTATTTGTAGCATTTGAACAAATGCGGTAATTGATACCCTAAAGCAGATTGGTATTAATGTTGCAAAGTAAATGCTGTAATATTGGAGCATTAATCCTATAATGCTGCAATGTTTTGCGAAACAGCTTAAAAACTGCAGCAATAATCCAATAATGCTGCAATGGATGGTAATATTGTAGCATTAATCACATTAATGCTGCTTATTTAGTTCTACTTTGCAGCATTAACAAACAAACGCTACAATCACAAAATATTTTAGGGGGGGGGGGGGAATTCAAACTTTCACTAAACATTGGGGGGGGGGGGATTGAAAATTCATTAAAAGTTGAGACACCCTAAACAACTAACCCTAACTGCACACAACCCAGCCGCCCCATCTCTCATTTCTCACCCCTCACCCGTATGAACAAACAAACAGAGAGAGAGAGAGAGAGACGAATATGAGGAAGAGAACGAGAGAGATAGAGGTGCACGCCGGCAAAATCCGTTTCTCGTCTCCGTCATCGTGTGGCTCCGGCGAACCTCCTTCTCCTTCCATCTCTCCCTCTGCGTTCCAAGGAGATCTGCGCGTTGGTGGTTCTTCAAAGCAGATCCGACGCCGGGTGGAATTTCTCCGGCAAAATACGTTTCTCGTCACCGTCATCGTTGATGATGAAGATGAGTCGTTTTAAATTCTCTCTTTTCTTTTGAAATTGCTTCAATCGAAATCGTCAATGTTTGATTTAGTTTCGGTCGATTGGCAGAAAAGTGACGATGATGATCGGTACATACGAAGACGCCATCGCCGGACTCACCAACCTCCTTAGGTCTCTCTCTCTCTCCATCGCCGATTTGTTCTTTTAATAGGTTTGAATAGTTTGGATCGATTTTTTTTAACTTCTCTCGGTTCTTTTGCATATTTGATCTTGTTGCAGTTTGTTTTTATGTTGTTGCAATTTTTGTTGATCTAGTTACCATTTTCAAACCCTTTGGATATGGCACTTACTGTCATTGATTTCGTTCTCAATTTCTTCTAGGTTTCTTATGTGTTTGCCTTGAATCTGGAGGATAAAGGATGAAGAACAAGGACCAAACCAGGACCAAACAAGGACCAAACTAGATTGAAGAAAAAGGGAAGAATTGGAGGAGAAAGGATGAAGAACAAGGGAAGAAAGGATGAGCATGAATCTGCAGATTTTTTTTCTTTAAATCTGTTAGATTAGATTTGTAGTGACTTTTTTTCCATGTTCTTAGTGATGTAGAACTGGACATTTGTAGTGATTTTGTAAATTGATATAAATCAGTATGGATGAATGGATATAAATTTTTGTGTGTGTTTGATATTTTTTTGTTGTGTTATTGTTATTAGATTAGAATCAATTCATGTTTTGTTGATGATTTCTGTTTATGATATTTGAGGAGGAAGAAGGAGTTGAAGAGGATGAAAAGGGAATAATGAAGATAAACAGAAGAAATCTGCAAAAAATAAAAATAAAAAATAATAACAGAAGAAGAAAAATGCTACATTAATCAACAATAATGCTGCAAAATTAAGTGTAAAATTGCAGCATTAAAGTCCAATAATGCTCCAATTTGATTCCAAAATGCAGCATTAATGTGTAAATGCTGCAAGTGTGACTAGAACTGTGCAACATTAGTTAATGCTGCAATGATAAAACAGCACTGGCTAATGCAGCATTAGCCTTAATTTTAGCAAAACCCGCATTTTCTTAATGAAGCTTTAACGAAGATTTCTAGTAGTGTTATTTTAGCTAATTTGAAGTTCTTGTTGAAAGGGGGGTTAAAGTGTCTTTTTCAGAAACTATTTATAGCATAAGATAGGGGTAGCTAATTGACATTTTGAAAAATGTATAGGTAGTCTTGTCTTTTAATCAAACTTGTTTGTGAGTAGTAGGGGTTGTAGCTGTATTTTAGTATAACTGCGGAGGTTTCACTTGTCTTTTAATTAAACTTCATACGTTTTGCGAAATATAAAATTTTAATTTTCGGATTAAAAATAATTTCTAAAACTACTAGTTTTCGTCCCCGTCCTGGAGAAGTGATCCGGGCATTCAAATAGTGTACGAGTTGTTCGTGAAAAATTAAACTAGAATTTTTTTTATTTAAAAACTTTAAATACACTTTGTTAGTCAATTAGCTTACAGTTTGATTGTTCAAAATTTTTAAAATTTGACATTTCGCTAGTTGTTAAACATTATAGTATTGTGTAGCAGGTTTGTTAAAACGTAATAGTCTCCAATATCGTTTAATCATTAAAATAATAATAATTCTTTTTCATAAATATAAACTACTTTTCAATATCACTATTAGATCATGTATTTTATGTAAAATAACTTCTAAATAAGTAGTTACCCTTTAGAATATAAAATTTAATAGTCGTTTAAAAATAGACTTGTTGTTTCGTATAAATTCGTTATTAAGAAAAGTAAAACAAAAGAGAGAAGCATTGGGATTTTATTTAAGGGGTTTGAGTTGAACTAAAAACTATAAGGGTGCTTGTTAGAACTTGTGTTATTTTCTTTGGATATTCGTTGATTTAGAAGCTACACTTTGTAGGTGACGATTGTGTATGCACGAGATACTTCTAAGGCATGATGTTGTTGTTGAAATAAGGTATGTAAACATGCCAAGCTTTGTGCCTAGCTATTTTCGTGTCGTAATCATATTATTAATACTTGACTCAAAATGTGTTTATGGTTTATATGTCTTATTTGTAATTACTTTACATTTTAAATAAGTTTCTTTGATTTTATACTGTCACACAAAAATTAATATTGCGTAATAACATAAAGTTGATAGAGGTTTGAGGGAGAAGCTTATTAATATTGTCATGTTGACTTCTGTCAGGCGGCCCATGGTTATTATTATTATCATGTTGACTTCTGTCACGCGACCGGTGGTTATTATTATTATTATTGTCGTGTTGACTTCTGTCACGCGGCCCTTGGTTATTATTTTATTATTGTCGTGTTCACTTCGGTCACTCGGCTGGTGGTTATTATTATTATTGTCGAGGTTGACTCGGCCCTTGGTTATTATTATTACTCCATGTACTCACCTCTCTAGCCGCAAGAAGTCTTAGAGGGGTGTCGGCACTTAAGGTCTTGGAGTATGCAAGATGGTAGTTCTTATAAGTTCTACCGCGTAGCTAAAAAGTTAATAAACAGTATTATCTAAGATTTGGATATTTATAAAAAAAAAGGAAGAATAGATTGGGAATCATATTCCCAGTTGTAAAGTTGAAAAGGAAAATTTAAAAGAAATAGAATTTATATTTCTGCTCCTACTTTATTTATGGAGTTTACTATTCATGTTTCATTTCCTCCTATTGTTTATTCTGAAAAAGAAAGTTATAATTCATCATCTGTTTACGAGCTTGGGTGTTACTTACTCAGCATTTCCGTGCTGACTTTGAAAAAAGCGGTTCCCGTTTTCTTCGCACCGAAGATTTAGCAGCTGAAGAATGTGGTTTAGCTTGGTACGAGACTCACCTACATGGATCTCATCACGAGTAGAATCTAATATAGCTAGCAATAATAATGTAGTAATTTTAATTTTATAGATGCATGTTATATCTAGAGACTTTTGCAATGATAATATTATGAAATAAACAAATAATTGATTTCCGCCGTTACTTTTCGAATCGCCCTCCCGGTCTTGTTGAAGTCGGATAGAGAGGTTGTTTCACACCTTATGGATTAAACCGGACTTCGGGATTAATTGGTAGGACTAGTTAAATAAAAGAATCAATACACAACCAAAAGAAAAGGTAATAGGATTAATTTTCAAGGTGGACTAATCCGTGTATAGACATGATTAGTATTGGGGAAATATGTAGTTTATAAGAAGTTATTAACTATATAAGGGCACTCCTAGATTAATTTATCATCACCTATTCATTATTGAGTGATAGAACAAAGCAAGGAGAGAGCAAGGGTACTTGGCCGAGCCCTAGCTGTCCATGTCCTATACCAGTCGGCCACAAGAGGTGTCAGCCGCTTGGTCCTCGTTGTGCGTGATCTTCTTTTTCCTCCTTCTTGGCGTGATCTAGAAGATACACGTAAGGAGGATTCGAATCATTCCTAGGTGTGCATATTAATTGAGACGTGGACACTATTCTATGTAAAGTGATAAATTCAGACAAACAAGGTACACAATGCTTTTATCCCTTACCATCGTTATGATTCATGATCTGCGATTCATGGAGGGTCTTGAACGGAAAGTAATTATTGTTATTCCGTTGTGAAATCCGTATCCAAACCCTACAATGGTATCAGAGCCACATGTCATAGCGCATAACGTGGTTTATATGTTAATGTTTTGTTAGTTTTTACACCGTTCTGCTACTTTTCGCGTAAAAACTAAAATTGGCATATTGATGCAAACTGAATATGATTATGTAGGGAATGATCTAGTTCGAATCGTCCTATAAAAATTAACGAATTTTGTTCACATATGATGTGGCTTTTGGGGATTTGAAATCTAGGGTTTGAGCACAATTTTAATGGAAAAAATGTATTTTTCTTTAAAATTGGAAATAGGCAAACTTGTGAAGGAAGGAAGGAAACAACCCTACGGTTGCACCCTAGGGCCGTCCGCCCCTCCTTGCCCGCCAAGGAAGCCATGGCCAAGGGTCGGGCCGGGCCGGCCAAGCTAGAGGCTTGGGCGCACGGGTTCGGCCAAAGGGTTTGGTGGGCCCCTTGGATCGTTTTAACCCTAAAAATTCCCAAAATCGATTAAAATTTACCAAGCGTGTTGTGATTTTGCATGTTGATTGGATGTGTACTTAGATGTGGATGTTATGGATGTTTATTTTTGTGGTTTGGTTTTATTGTAATCACTGTAACTAATTAAATTTTACGGCATGCGTGTCGCCTTCTGATCAACTTGTAAGGTCTCTATATTTAGTATACATGCTAGCTAGTACTAGATAATTAGATGATAGTCAAGACATGGGGAAGAAGCTTAAAAAATTGAAGAAACCACAAGAAGGCATCATTCCACAAGCTAAGGCGCATGGACTAAAGATGGAGGCACATGGAGATGAGCTTGGTATTTTAGGGCTTACAAATATTCCCAATGGCTTGGGAATTTCTTATTTTTACGAGGCCACACCACATCACGTTTACTTATTGCTTGTGGTTGTTTAATTTATTGTCTTCTTGTTTATTTTGGTGTATGGATGATGCATGCGAATTGTGACAAGATAATAATTAAATACCCGGATATTTTATTTTGGGATTATCCAACCCAAATAAGTAGATCAATTGATATGAACAAACAAAACAATTAAAATTAGAAGGAAAAAATCCCACAAATTTAATATTGCATTTTTGCCTTCTCTTTACTTAAGACTCGTCAAAACTATAATGTATTAAATTCGCGCTTTCAAAAGCAAGGCAATTTGATTCTTTATAGGATGACGCGATGGCACAAGCAAGTAATCTGAAATTGTTGAAGTAAGTGGTTGGACGCAACTAGTCTACTTCAATTGAATTGAAGTCCTAGTGGCATGACAATTGGGATTATCTATGGGATAGATAAATAAGGAGTTATTTGCCCAATTGAAACAAGAGTTGCATTGGATGCAATTGGAAGGTGTTACTACCTAAATAACTCATTCTTGGGTTATGTGCCAAAGCAAGCTCAAGAAGAAGTGAAATATGGGTCTTGGCCCACTAGAAAATATATGATATTTTCCTCATTAATAGTGGGGGTAAGGGGCGGACCAAGGTGGTCGAGTTCGGCCTCCTTGTGTCTTGCTCTCTCTTCTCTGTTTCTCTCCCACTCAACTTATGTTATGAGAATTAATGTGGTAAAGAAGCTAGGAGCATCCTTTATATAGCCCAAAAACTCCTTGTCAACTACCTAAAGGCCCTTCCTAATCCTACATGAGTTAGGATTAGTCCCTTCCTTGAATATTAGTCCTACTAAGTTTGCAAGGTGTTGCAAAGTGATCATTCCAATTAATTAATCATATTAATTAATTCCCAATTCTAGTTCAACCCTATGTATCGTGTGACCCCATAGGTTCTATCTAGTTGGTAACAACAATTTGCAAATATGGAGCAGCGTCTAGCAAGACATCCATTCCAGCCAACTAATAGAATAGTCATTCGACATACCTTGTTCAAGTAATAGTCTCATCCATTTGTCTCTATATTCGGATTGGACATGAGACATACAATTCACACTCGTATATCCAATCCAAAGTTTCTCGATCCAGGGAATAGCCTTATTCGTGCAAATAACATCAATATCCCATATTGATTTATTTGAGTCTGGCCAGACATTCGATAAGCACTATCCCTCAAGTGGCCTCGAATGTTTGCTCCCGTTATGTGGGAGGGACAAATTCTATCTACGTCTACTAAAATTTCTAAGATTGCTTCTTATTGTATCCGGTACGCACCTTTATAGCTACCCAGTTACGTTGTAGCGTTTGACGCTACCAAAATCTCAGTAATCCACAACTAGATAATCTAGTGACTTCGAGTCTAAGGATGACAGTAACGTTGTTACCACGAGAAGCGCTTGTGACTCAACATAACATGTATTTAGCCTTCTCGGATATGGGTCAATCCAGTATGCCATTGCCCTTAATGCATACCCATGTGTTGGATCCAGATATCTCCATATCAATCAAATCCTATACTAGTCTATAGATGATTGTCCCATTTAATCATTGTAATGGACTAGGGATATTTAAGATAAACAACACATTTGTAAATCTATGGACTTCATAATATTAAATATCCAATAAATCAAATAATGAATACTCTCGCCAAAATAAGTTCATACTAAACTAGATTCCCTCCAGGGCATCTATTCCAACAAATAGTTACAACCAACTAAGTAGAAACCTATGGGGTCACACGCCATATGGATTGAACTAGACTTGGGAATTAATTAATATGATTAATTAATTAGAAGGATCAAAGTGCAACGACTTTCTAACTTAGTAAGACTAATATGCAAGAGGTACTAATTCGAACTTGAGTAGGATTAGGAGAGGGCCTTTATGTAGCATACAAGAAAATGTTGGAATATATAAAGGATGGTCCTAGATTCCCTCCTACAACTAGTTCTCATTACACTACTTCAGTAGGAGAGAAATCAAGGAGAAAAAGAGGTCAAACCAAAGATGCCGACCGCCCCCTTGGTCTGCCCTCTAGCCGTCGCCCACAAAGAAGAGGCCAAGCCTCTCTTTTGGTCTCCAATGCTTGATTTCTTCTTCCTCTTCCATCGTTCCTAGCTAGCACAAGGATTTGGAGGATCTAGATCTCAACCCAAGGCGTGGATCCACCGAAGAAACACAACATTATTTTTGTTTGAAGTCATCACAGGAGACCCACAAGGTACTTCTTATGAATCCTTTACTTTCGTTATGAATTCTCTTCCTGTGATCCTTGGAGGGTCTTGTGCGGACGTTTTATTGTTTCATTTCGTTGCGTTATCCGTTACAAATCCCTAAACTTGAGTACTTGCGAAGCACTAAGGATGAATTCTTTATATATGGAGGATATGAAGGGTTTATTGTAAGGTGTTGCAGTGATGCGAACATCCGATCTGTTAAAGATGATTTTAGATTATAGTCAAGTTTTGTGTTTTGCGTTAATGGAAGGGATTGTCAGCTTGAAAGGTTACAGGCAAGATTCATTGCCGTTTCTACCAAAGAGGACTGAGTATATTGCTGCAACAGATGCACAAAATCAAAATATTAGATCTCAATTGATTGTCGATAGAGGAGATGTGAATTTATGCCAAGTACCACTATATGTCTCACTTACCTTGCGCAACATAGGCGTGGGGGCCGCGCTAGATCAATAGGCATATGATGCGCCAGGTTGACTCTAGTACAAGAAGGAGACTATTGGAAATATGCCCTAGAGGCAATCTATTTCTTGTGACATTTATATGGACTTACTATTTGTTGTGTTATCAATATGGAGAAATGTGAACATGAATGAAGTCCTTAGAACATAAATCTTATATTCTTACATATCCCTAGTCTAGTACTACAGTTAATAGGACGAATGTATTGCATTGATACTAGTATATGTGTAGATTGATATGGGGATATCAAGTCTAGCACATTGGTGTGCATTAGGGGTAATGGCATACTGGAATGACCCACCACGAGAAGGCTATGTCAATTATGCTAAAGACACAAGTGCTTGTCGTTGAGACAATGGTATTGTGGTCCTTAGACTTAAAATCACTAGATAATCTAGTTGTGGCATGTTGTGTTTTGATATCGGCAAACACTACACCGTGACTGGGTACCAATTAAGGCGTTTAACGGACACAATAAGAAGCAAGCTTAGATATGGTAGTGATGTAGAGAAGATTTGTTTCTCCCACAAAAGGGAGCAAATATCCACAACCACTCGAGGGGTAAGTGCTTATAGAATGTCTATCAAGCCTCAGACAAATCAATATGGGATATTGATGTTATCTGCATGGATAAGACTATTCTCAGAATCGAGAAAGTATGGATTGGATATACGAGTGTGAATTGTATGTCTTGTGTCCAATCTCGAAAAGGAGACAAAGGGATAATATAATACGGTAACATAGGTCACAAGAATTACTGACTATTTCTATCAGTTGGGTGGCATATATGTGTTAGTAGACACCACTCTATGTTAGTAATTTGTTACTACAAACTAAGTACAAACCTACGGGGTCACACACCTTATGGATTAAATCGAACTTTGGGATTGATTAGTCGGACTAATTAAATAGAAGGATCAATACACAAACAAAAGAAAACTTAGTAGGACTAATTTGCAAGGTGGACGAATCCGAGTATGGACAGGATTAGTATTGGGGAAAATAAGTTTTTAATAATGAGTAATTAACTATATAGGGCACTCCTAGCTTTTGATCTCATAACACACATTCATTATTGAGTGAGATAAAAAAGCAAGGAAAGAGCAAGGAGACGAGGCTGAGCCGTCTCCGTCCCCATCCCCTACCTGTCGGCCACAAGAGGCGTGAGCCACTTGGTCCTCATTGTGCGTGATCTTCCACATCCCCCTTCTTGTTGGAATAGATGCCCTAGAGGCAATCGTAGATTTAGTATGAACATTGTATTGGCTAGAATATTCATTTATTATATATTGTGATATTTAATATAATGAATTCCTTAGATAAAATGTGTTGTTTATATTAAATATCCCTAGTCCACTATATTGATTAATGGGACGATCAAATATAGACCAGAATGTGGGTAGATTGATATGGAGATATCAAGTCTAACACATGGGTATGCATTAGAGTAATGGCATACTGGATTGACCCACAACGAGAAGGATACATTAGATTATGTCAAGTCACAATCGCTTTTCGTAGTGCTAATATAATTGCAATCCTTAGACTTGAAGTCACTAAATACTCTAGTTTTGGAATATTGCGCTTTGATGTTATCAAACGTTACACCGTAACTTGGTAATCATAAAGATGGCTATCGGGCGTGATAGGAAGCCAGCTTAGAGATCGTAGTGATGTAGATAGGATTTGTCCCTCCCACATAATGGGGGTAAATATCAACGGCCACTCGAGGGATGAGGCTTATTGAATGTCTGGGCAGACCCAGATAGATCAATATATAGATATTGATGTTATCTTCAAGCATAAGCATATTCCCAGGATCGAGGAACTATGGATTGGATATACGAGTGTGACTATTTATGTCTCGTGTCCAATCCGGATATGGAGACAAAGGGACAGTGCAATATAATGTATTTGTCATAAGAGGTTTGTCGGGATCACTGACTATTTCTATTGGTTGGGTAGCATGGATGTGTTTCTAGACACCGCTCCATGTTAGTAAGAGTTACTACCAACTATATAGGAACATATGGGGTCACACGTCAAATAGAGTAGAGCTAGATTTGGAATTAATTAAATTGATTAATTAATAGAAGGATCATTGTGCAACACCTTGCAAACTTTGTAGGACTAATTTGCAAGGAAGGGAATAATTCTAGTTCATCTGAAATTAGGAAACTCTTTTATGGAAACAACTAGGAGTTGTTGGAGTATATAAAGAGGCTCTAGCTTCCTTCCCACTTAATGTTATAAGACATAACAAAGTGAGTTGGAGAGCGCAAAAAAGAGAGATCAAGAAAAGCTAGGCCTAAACCTAGCCCGTCCGGCCCCCTTCCCGTCGGCTCCAAGAGGAGGCCAATCCTCCTCTTGCCTTATGTTGCTTTGAACTTCTTCCCTCTTCCTCCAGGTTCAAGCTAGCACTTGTTTGAAGGAAGAATCTAGATCTCACCTCTAGTAGTGGATCAACCGTAGAGACGAGGACATCATTCTTCGTGTGCTCTCACAAATTAAAAAGGTACACAATACTATGTATCTTATCATGTTATGATATCTCCTCCTGACAATCCGTGGCGGGCTTTGAAGTAAGAATTAAATTATTGTTATTCCGCTGCGTTACCTACGTCAAAACCCAATAGTGGTATCATAGCCACAGGTCGTAGAGCATAACATGATTTTATGTGTTAAGATTTCAGTTTATACACCATATTGTTATTACGCGAAAACTGAAAATAATTGGCATAGTAGATGCAAAATTGAATTTGATTCAATAAACAAGACCCAATTTAACATTGGATGTTAGAATTGGTGAGTTTAATCACATAAGATGTGTACAATTGGGTTCTTGAAAAATTAGGCTTCATGGGAACACGATTGAAAAGGGGTTTTTAATTATGAAAACAATTTTATGGAATTAAATCCATTAGGAAACAACCTTGCTTGGGCAACTAGAAGAGGGAAGGAGGCTAGGGCCGAAACCCTAGCCGTCCGCCCCCTCCCTTGCGCGCCAAGAAAAGACCGCGGGCCAATGGGCGGCCGGCCTTGTGGCGGCGGCGGTCCTAGGGGTTCGGGCCCCTTGTTGGCTTGAACCCCTTGGACCGTTGTAACCATAAATACCCAATTTAATTTAAATTGAACAAGCGCGTTAAAAATTGGTTTTAACTGTATTATATGCTTTGCTGCATGGTGGATGAATATGGCCTAGGATTGTGAATGTTTATTGCTTTGTGGTTTCGTGATCAAATTAATGTAATAATTAATTAGGTTTTACGGCCTGCGAGTCGTCTTTTTTTCCTCGACATGTGAGGCTTTTTTAATTTATTTATTCTAGATGTTAAGCTAGAATTAGAAATATATAGATGATAGCTAAGAGCATGGATAAGAAGACCGGAGAACCAAAGGAGCCAAGAGACAAAGAAGACATCCCTCGGCGCGCAGCTATGGTGGAGCTCATGGAGATGAGTTCAGTACTTTAGGACAATTAGATATTATCATTGGCTTGATAATATCATTAGTCTAGTGGCAATATCCATGCCACATTTCTTTTATTTTGTGGATGTTTATTATTCATGCTTTGTTATCTAATTTTTGTGGGTATGGCGATACTAGCGAAAAAATAACAAGATAATAATAAACAAGGTTGGCCTTTTATTGTGGATTTCCCAATGCAAATAAGTAGACCATGTTTATGAGATCAACCAAACAAATTAAGAAAGAAAATCCCTCAATTAAATATTGCCTTTTTCTTTCGCTTGCCAAAACAACCTTCATGATCAAGGTTCATTAAAATTCGGGCTTGCCAAAGAAAGGAGATTTTAATTTACCATGGTGTGTTGCGGACGACACGAGCTAGTAATGTGTTTATGTTGAAGCAAGAGGTTTGACGCAACTGTGCAAGAATTAGTTGGATTGATGAGCATAGAGGCATGACAATTAGGGGTTATCCATGGGATAAAGAATATAAGTTGTTCACCTAATTGGACCAAGAGTTGCATAAGGATGCAATTGGAAGGGTTCCTACCCAAATAACCTATTCTTGGGTGACTTGCCAAAGCAAGCTCAAGAAGAAGTGAAAAAGGGATCTTGGACCCACTAGAAAATATAATGATATTTTCCGCATTAATGGTGAGGGCTATTAATCCGATAAAAATAATGGGAGCTACATTTGATGATGTAGCCATTGTTGAATATAGTTAAATTGTTCAAAATACTAAAATTGCACATTTCTCGTTTTGTAGAATTCCAAATGGCAAACAACAACGCATCGACTTCATCCCTACGATCTGTCCTTGAGAAGGATAAACTGTCTGGAACAAATTTTATTGACTGGTAAAGAAACTTAAGGATTATCCTTAAGCAAGAAAAGAAGTTGTACGTCTTGGACACTCAAATTCCAGAACCACCACAAGACGAGTCTCTTCTAGCGGAAGTGAGGGAACGTCTGAAACATATTGATGATTCTAATGACTTGACTTGCCTCATGCTTTGTACCATGACTCCTGAGCTTCAGAAGCAGAATGAGAATGTGGAAGCCTATGATATGATCATACACTTGAAACAATTGTTTAAGGAACAGGCTAGGCAGGAGCGCTATGAGGTTTCTAAAGCATTATTCAAGAGTATTCTTGCAGAGGGGAATCCAGTAGGGCCTCACGTGCTTCGAATGATCGGGTACATTGAGAAACTTGAGAGACTGGGATTCCCATTGGGCCAAGATTTTGCGACTGATTTTGTCTTGCAATCGTTGCCTGACAGTTATAATCATTTCATCATGAACTATAATATGAACGAGATCAGTAAGACTCTGCCTGACTTATTGAATATGCTGAAGACAGCGGAACAGAGCGTCAACAAAGGCAAGGGCAAAGCCATTATGATGGTTCATAAGAAGAAGGGCAAGTAAGTTGCCTCTAATTCAAAAGGAAAACACAAGAAAGTTGCAAAATCCAAGGAATCCCTAAAGCCTAGTGTAGGCGTGGCTAAAGGTGAGTGTCACTAATGCAGCCAGCCGGGTCACTGGAGGAGGAATTGCCCTTAAAATTTGGAGGATAAAAAGCTTGGAATAGTGATTCCACAACCACCAGGTATTTATGTTATAGACATCAATCTTTCTATTTCTTCATCTTGGGTATTGGATACCGGATGTGGTTCTCAAATTTGTCGTAATGTGCAGGATTTGAATAGAAGTAGAAGATTGAGTAAAGGGGAGATAGATCTGCGCGTCGGGAATGGAGCAAGAGTTGCTGCATTAGCTGCAGGCGTTTATGAATTATCTTTGCCTTTTGGACTTATTTTAGAATTAGAAAATTGCTTTTATGTGCCTGCTATGAGCAGAAACATTATTCCATTTCTTGTTTGGACGAGAAGGCTTTTTCTATTTCAATAAAGGACAAGTGTTGCTCCATTTATTTTGATCGTATGCACTATTGTAGTGCGCATTTGTCTAATGGATTGTATATCCTTGATCTAAATAGTCCAATCTATAACATAAATAATAAAAAGATTAAAACTAATGATTTAAATCCTACATATCTATGGCACTGTCGTTTAGGCCAGATAAATGAGAAACGCATGTCTAGACTCCATAAGGATGGACTTCTAGACTCATTTGATTTGGAATCATATGAGACATGTGAATGTTGTTTATTAGGAAAAATGACAAAGTCCCCTTTCAATAAGAAAGGTGAAAGGACCAGTGAGTTATTGGCACTCATACATACCGATGTATGTGGACCATTCCCCACGCATGCCATAGGTGGTTACACCTACTTCATCACATTTACTGATGATTTCAGTAGATATGGATTTGTATACCTTATGAAGGCCATATCCGAATCATTTGAATAGTTCAAAGAATTCAAGAATGAAGTATAGAAGCAACTTGGAAAAAGTATTAAGGCTCTACGATCGGATCGTGGAGGAGAATACTTGAGCCAAGAGTTTGATGAGTATCTTAGAGAGTGTGGGATAGTATCCCATCTCACTCCACCCGGAACGCCGCAATGGAATGGCGTGTCCGAGAGGAGGAATCGCACTCTATTAGATATGGTGCGATCTATGATGTCTCAAACATGTCTTCCGATATCCTTTTGGGGACATGCTCTAATGACGGGAGCTTTTACCATTAACCGCGTTCCATCCAAGTAAGTCACGAAGACACCATATGAGATATGGACTTGGAAACGTCCCATAGTAACGTTTATGAGGATTTGGGGTTGCGATGTCTATGTAAAACGTTTACAAACAAACAAGCTCGGGCCCAAAGCGGATGAGTGTAAATTTGTGGGATATCTTAAGGAAACTAAAGAATATTATTTCTACAATCCCATCGAGAACAAAGTGTTTGTTTCTCGGACCGGCGTGTATATATAAAGATAGTTTGTCTCTAAAGAATCAAGTGGGAGGGCTGTAGAACTTGAAGAAATTCAAGAACCACAAATCACTGAACCGATGATGGAACATGAACAGGAACAACAAGTAGTTGTGGAAGAACCTGTTCAGGTGACACAGGAATTCCGTAGACCCGGAAGAGTGCGTCATGAGCCAGAGAGGTACGTACTTCTCGTAACAGAGCCCAATGACGTACCACTCATAGATGATGAGCCTGCAACCTACGGAGAGGCCATGAAAGGCCCAGACTCTAAGAAGTGGCTGGAAGCCATGAGATCCGAAATAGATTCCATGTTCACCAACAAAGTATGGACTTTTGTGGAACCACCCGAAGGGGCTTGGCCCATAGGGTGCAAGTGGGTCTTCAAGAAGAAGACCGACATGGATGGCAAGGTAGTTTCCTATAAGGGGCGATTGGTAGACAAAGTGTATAGACAGATTCATGGTATTGACTATGATGAGACCTTTTCACCAGTCGCCATGACTAAATCCATTTGAATCCTACTTGCTATTGCAGCATACTACGACTATGAGATTTGGCAAATGGATGTCAAAACAGAGTTCCTTTATGGGAACCTCCTCAAAGATGTGTACATGACACAACTGGAGGGTTTTCAAAGATTAAGAGAATGCCAATAAAGTCAGTAAGCTGTAAAGATCTATTTATGGATTAAAGCAAGCTTCTAGGAGTTGGAACCGACGTTTTGATGACTCTCTCAAAGATTTTGGCTTCATCAAGAACGAAGATGAGCCTTGTGTATACAAGAAGGTTAGTGGGAGCTCTGTAGTATTTCTGGTCTTGTATGTGGATGACATACTAATCACTGGAAACGACATTCCTACTTTGCAATATGTTAAAGATTGGGTAGGAAAGTGCTTTGCAATGAAGGACTTAGGAGACACACCCTATATACTTGGTATAAAGATATATATGGATAGATGTAAGAGGTTGCTCGACCTAAGTCAAATTACATATATAGACAAGGTGTTGAAGAGGTTCGACATGCAAGATTCCAACAAGGGATTCTTGCCCATGTCGCATGGAGTCACTCTTTCTAAGAATGACTGTCCCTCCAGCGAGATTGAGAAGGACCGCATGAGTAGGATACCCTATGCTTCGGCCATAGGATCCATCATGTACGCCATGTTATGTACTAGACCAGACGTATCATAGGCGTTGAGTATGGTGAGCAGATACCAGTCCAATCCGGGTGAGAGTCACTAGATTGCTGTCAAGAACATCCTAAAGTACTTGAGAAGAACTAAGGATGTGTTCTTGATATTTTGAAGTAACGAAGAGCTAAGTGTAAAGGGTTACACTGATGCAAGCTTCCAAACCGACAAAGATGACTACAGATCGCAGTCTGGCACGTGTTTTGCCTGAATGGTGGAGCTGTAAGCTGGAAGAGTTCCAAGCAAGGGACAGTTGCTGATTCTACAACAGAAGCTGAGTACATTGCTGCTGCGGAAGCAGCAAAAGAGGCAGTTTGGATAAAGAAGTTTATCACTGAGCTCGGTGTGGTCCCTAGCATCTTGGATCCCATAGAGTTCTACTGTGACAACTCTTGGGCAATCGCACAGGCCAAGGAACCAAGATCACAACAGAAATCAAAGCATGTACTTAGGATATTCCATCGTATTCGTGATGTGATCGATCGAGGAGATGTGAAGATGTGCAAGATTCCAACGGATGACAATGTTTTTGATCCGCACACAAAACCTCTTGCGCAGCGAAAGCATGAAGGGCACGCCGTATCTATAGGCATACGAGATGCGCCAGATTGGCCTTGGTGCAAGTGGGAGGCTGTTGGAATAGATGCCCTAGAGGCAATCGTAGATTTAGTATGAACATTATTTTGGCTATAATATTCATTTATTATATATTGTGATATTTAATATAATGAAGTCCTTAGATAAAATGTGTTGTTTATCTTAAAAATCCCTAGTCCGCTATATTGATTATTGGGATGATAAAATATAGACTAGTATGTGGGAAGATTAATATGGAGATATCAAGTCTAACACATGGGTATGCATTAGGAGTAATGGCATACTGGATTGACCCACAACGAGAAGGATACATTAGATTATGTCAAGTCACAATCGCTTTTCGTAGTGCTAATATAATTGCATTCCTTAGACTTGAAGTCACTAGATACCCTAGTTGTGGAATATTGCGCTTTCATGTTATCAAACGTTACACCGTAACTGGGTAATCATAAAGATGGCTATCGGGCGTGATAGGAAGAAAGCTTAGAGATCGTAGTGATATAGATAGGATTTGTCCCTCCCACATAATGGGGGTAAATATCCACGGCCACTCGAGGGATGAGGCTTATTGAATGTCTAGCCAGACTCAGATTAATCAATATTGAGATATTTATATTATCTGCAAGCATAAGCATATCTCCTGGATCGAGGAATTATGGATTGGATATACGAGTGTGACTATTTATGTCTCGTGTCCAATCCGGATATGGAGACAAAGGGATAGTGCAATATAAGATATTGGGCACAAGAGGTTTGTCGGGATCACTGACTATTTCAATTGGTTGGGTAGCATGGATGTGTTGCTAGACAACGCTCCATGTTAGTAAGAGTTACTACCAACTATATAGAAACCTATGGGGTCACACGTAAAATAGAGTAGAGCTAGATTTGGGATTAATTAATATTGATTATTAAAGGAAGGATCATTGTGAAACACCTTGCAAACTTAGTAGGACTAGTTTGCAAGGAAGGGAATAATTCTAGTTCGTCTAGAATTAGGAAACTCTTTTATGGAAACAACAAGGAGTTGTTGGAGTATATAAATAGGCTCTAGCTTCCTTCCCACTTAATGTTATAAGACATAACAAAGTGAGTGGGAGAGAACAAAAAAAAGGAGCAAGACAAGCTAGGCCGAAACCTAGCCCGTCCGCCCCCCTTCCCGTCGGCTCCAAGAGGAGGCCGAATCCTCCTCTTGCCTTTTGTTGTTTTGATCTTCTTCCCTCTTCCTCCGGGTTAAAGCTAGCACTTGTTTTAAAGAAGAATATAGATCTCACCTCTAGACGTGGATCAACCGTAGAGACGAGGACATCATTCTTCGTGTGATCTCACAAATCAAAAAGGTACACAATACTATGTCTCTTATCATGTTATGATATCTCCTCCTGACGATCCGTGGTGGGCTTTGAAGTAGGAATTAAATTTTTGTTATTCCGCTGCGTTACCTACGTCAAAACCCAACAGTGGTATCAGAGCCACAGGTCGTAGAGCATTACATGATTTTATGTGTTAAGATTTCAGTTTATACACCGTATTATTGTTATTACGCGAAAACTTAAAATAATTGTCATAGTAGATGCAAAATTGAATTTGATTCAATAAAACAAGACCCAATTGAACATCGGATGTTAGAGTTGGTGAGCTTAATCACATAAGATGTGTACAATTGGGTTCTTGAAAAATTAGGGTTCATGGGCACATGATTGAAAAGGGGTTTTCAATTATGGAAACAAATTTATGGAATTAAATCCATAAGGAAACAACCGTGCTTGGGCAACAAGAAGAGGGAAGGAGGCTAGGGCCGAAACTCTAGCCCTCCGCCCCCTCCCTTGCGCGCCAAGCAAAGGCCGCCAATGGGGCGGCCGGCCTTTGGCCGGGCCTTGTGGCGGCGGCAGTCCTAGAGGTTCGGGCCCCTTGTTGGATTGAACCCCTTGGACCGTTGTAACCCTAATTACCCAATTTAATTTAAATTGAACAAGAGCGTTAAAAATTGGTTTTAACTGTATTATGTGCTTTGTTGCATGTTGGGTGGATATGGCCTAGGATTGTGAATGTTTATTGCTTTGTGGTTTGGTTTACGGCCTGCGAGCTGATAAAATTAATGTAATAATTAATGAGGTTTTACGGCCTGCGAGTCGTCTTTTTCTCCTCGATATGTGAGGCTTTTGTTATTTATTTATTCAAGATGTTAGGCTAGAATTAGAAATATTTTGATGATTTCCAAGAGCATGGAGAAGAAGACCGGAGAACCAAAGGATCCAAGAGACAAAGAAGACATCCCTAGGCACGCAGCTATGGTGGAGCACATGGAGATGAGCTCGGCACATTAGGGCAATTAGATATTATCATTGGCTTGATAATATCATTAGTCTAGAGGCCATATCCATGCCACGTTTCTTTTATTTTGTGGATGTTTATTATTCATGCCTTGTTATTTAATTTTAGTTTATGGCGATACTAGAGAAAACAATAACAAGATAATAATAAAAAAGGTTGGCCTTTATTGTGGATTTCCCAATTCAAATAAGTAGACCATATTGATGAGATCAACCAAATAAATTAAGAAAGAAAATTTCTCAATTAAATATTGCGTTTTGCCTTCTCTTGCCAAAACAACCTTCATGATCAAGGTTCATTAAAATTCAAGCTTGCCAAAGCAAGGCGATTTTAATTTACCATGGTGTGTTGCGGACCACACAAGCTAGTAATGTGTTTATGTTGAAGTAAGAGGTTTGACGCAACAAGGCAAGAATTAATTTGATTGATGAGCCCAGAGGCATGACAATTAGGGGTTATCCATGGGATAAAGAATAAAGAGTTGTTCGCCTAATTGGACCAAGAGTTGCATAGGGATGCAATTGGAATGGTTCCTACCCAAATAACCTATTCTTCGGTGACTTGCCAAAGCAAGCTCAAGAAGAAGTGAAAAGGGATCTTCGACCCACTAGAAAATATAATGATATTTTCCGCATTAATGGTCAAGGCTATTAATCCGTAAAAAATAGTGGGAGCTATATTATGATGTAGCCATTGTTGAATATAGTTAAATTTTTCAAAATACTAAAATTGAACATTTCTCGTTTTTTAGAATTCCGAATGGCAAACAACAACGCATCGACTTCATCCCTACGATCCGTCCTTGAGAAGGATAAACTGTCTGGAAAAAATTTCTTGACTGGTACACAATGCTATGACTTCATCCCTACGATCCATACATCATTCTTCGTGTGATTTCAAAAATCAAAAAGGTACACAATACTATGTCTCTTATCATGTTATGATATCTCCTCCTGACGATCCGTGGTGGGCTTTGAAGTAGGAATTAAATTTTTGTTATTCCGCTGCGTTACCTACGTCAAAACCCAACACTTATTGATTGATCTAGCACATACACGTAAGGAGGATCTGTAGAAATCTTAGTTTTGGATATTCATAGACACGTGGACGCTACTCTACGTAAAGTGATATATTCAGAAAAACAAGGTACACAATGCTTTTATCCCTTACCATCGTTATGATGCATGATCAGCGATTCATGGAGGGTCTTAAAAGAAACTACTTATTGTAATTTTTCTTTTCAATCCGTATCAAAACCCTACACCACAGTAATCGCGTATCAGACAAATTTTGAATCGGTTCTCAACAAGATTTTCGGAGTCAAAGAATCGGCTTTGACTTCACTTTTTCGCACCGAACTCAAGTAGCCGATTATGCGTGAACTTACGCTTTGCAATCCCCGAACATCGGCTGAAGCCTTTTCATTGGCCCATGAGCTCTCGGCCGGTCAGGATGATCTCTTACAATCCTTTGTTCAACTTCACTTGTGGGGACCCACGCAGAATTGCTACGTGGCCGCCAACGCGAACCAACCCGTCACAGCCCCCACCAATCCCCCGCTACCGACGGCCAAAAGAGCGGCCTTGCCAATTGTTCGTCTTTCAAAAGAGAGTCATGACGAATAACTAGCAAGTGTCTTTGCTGGAATTGCAATGAGAAGTTTGTGTAGGGTCACAAAGGCAAGTCGTGCTTTCTGGGGTTGATCACGGACCGACACACTTTTCTTATAACCGCATGTCCACATTGTTCATTTCGAGCTGAAATTGGAGCTGTATGAACTCATAGAGGTGACCACCCAGTCTAACCAAAACACCGGTCAAACCATATTTCTGGACGATATTCCTCCTAGGGTGCTCGAGGTTCTTATGAAGAAAAAGGGAGTCTTTGATGTTCCTATAGGATTGCCACCAGCTCCTCAGTGGGACCACCACATTCATCTTACTCAAGAGGCCAAACCGGTTAACGTCGGTCCATATCGTTATCCGTATTCTCATAAGTAAGAGATAGAGAAACAAGTGTGCGAGATGTTGGATCAAGGATCATTCAACCAATAGACAACCCTTTTTTGTCACCGGTATAGGTGGTTCAGAAAAAATATGGTACTTACCATTTCTGTATGAACCGCATCTTCGGTCCTATGCTTCGTTCATTCCTTATTATCTTCTTTGAAGATATTCTTGTTTACAGCACATCTATGGAGTTGCACGCGCAAGACATGGATCAGGTTCTCCAGCTTTTGTATGAGCATTGCTTTTTTGTTAAACTGAAAAATTGTTTGTTTATAACGACGAGTGTGGAATCTTAAGGCTATATTATTAGTGCCGGCCAGCTTCAGGAAGACTCGTATAAAATTTACGCCATGGTGGCGTGGCCTACTCTTTCATCTGTGAAACAGTTGCGGGGTTTTTTGGGGCTGGCAGGTGTAGATGGTGCTTTCCAGACATACAGATCACAGCGACGTGGCAGTCATCCAGCACACCTAGCTGTGCTCCGTAACACATCAGATAGATACCCATGCTTATCCACTTGGGGGCTGTGAGACAGAGCCCTTGCGTACCAACACGGGACCTGTAGGGACTTAGTGGTTTAGAGGCTAGAGTAAAACCCGTCGCGCGAGAGCGAAAACCAAGCTTGCACGCGACCTCTGGTAACTGACTGAGAGGTTTAATGCTCGTGCACCCCATAATTACAATCGATCTCATAAGGTTCTCCGATATGTGCGGGCAGGTGCGTAACGGTCCCTATATATGCGGTCGAACGTGCCGTTACATGGGCTATCATTAAGCCACCATTTATGGTGCCTGAACCCCCTTCAGAACTGTCTCTTCCCGAATATATATAGGATCATTAGCTCTATATTGCATGTTCTCTTAGACACTTAAATATCTTGCTAGTCTACTGTCTCACTTCGAAGAGCAGTTGCCTTTGCTTACTCTCTCCCTACTCACACCCTAAATCTCTCTGTGTTCAAACCCTCTGATCCCCTACTTGAGGTGTACACTTGGATCTCTCCCGAGGATTTCCTTGAACACAATTTGGTGAACCCGATGTGAACCCATCCACCTTCAACCTCTTTATTTAAACCCACCACTTTAGCTACCATGTCTCTTGAAGCCAAACGTCGTGAGGGAGACTAATCTCCTTTGAGAGACGATACCCAAAGGGAAGAGTCCCTTAATACCAACACAAACACTCAAACGGTTACAGGAAGTCGTCCATCTTTGGAGGCACTCCAAGCCACGATTCAGAGATGAGCGGAAGCCATGCAGGCTCAGTCTGTTCAGATCGCCCAGATCATGGCAATCTCGGGAGGCCTTGTTCAGAAAACTGCCCAAGGAGCGCCGATCCCATTACCGACTGGTCAGTTGCCTCCATCAGGGGCACCCGCCATGCCAAACCCGCAGACCTTCCTGCCGAATGGCCCTACGTCTCAAATGACAAGGCTTCAATCAGGCTCGTCCCTGACATCCACCAAGAACGCTCCTACGCACTTCGTGATGCTCTCGCATACGAGTGGAGCTCAATGGAGCTATGAGCTACAAACTCCGCCTCCCTATGATCCAAATATGCCCTACATCCTCGGCTTTGCCGCGACTCCGTCATTAAACTCTGGGTGATCAATGGAAATCATAACTTCGGAGACACTGTTATTCCAAAAGTGGACAGTGTACCTCCCATCCCGCAGGATATATACTTAATACCCAATCATGCAGGATACAAGGCACCCAAATGGGAAAAGTTCGATGAATCCAGTGGGAATGCACACGAACACGTAATGAAGTTCGTTGTCCTGATGGTCCCACAAGCAGTCGACACTAGATTGTTGATGCTTGAATTCCCAAAGTCTCTGTGGGTTGGCAAGTCCAGGGACGACATGGTGAAGAAGTTCGACACCAAATTCTTCCAAATGTACGAAAAGGTCACTACAATTCACCTCTCTCGCATGCATATAAAACATGATGAGGAAGGAGTCGCCTTCATCAGAAGGTTCAGGGCTAGGTCCTTGGAATGCGTTGGCGATGTATTGGAAACCCGCCTGGTGGAGATATGCCTTTAGGGCATGCGCGACGAGTACAAAGGTATGTTAATCAATTTGAATATGCCTACTTTTTTCAAGAGTGATTAACTGCACTAGGAACGTGGAGCCATTGGTGGAGAGAATGAAAAAGAGATACGCCAGTGGGCGTACACCGGCAAGTCCCAGCTTCAAGGTGGGAAAAGTCAATTACAAGTGGACACGAGATGCCAATGTACATGCAGTATCATCACCCAACAAACAACAGCTTGCCGCACCCCAGGAAGCACCACCCTTGCCTTGTTCGATTGAAGATGCAATTGATCTTTGCGAAAGATGGCGCAAAGATGGAATTCTATTAGCCTTGGAGCACAAACCCACAAGAGACAAGCTGCATGTGCTACACCCAACTAAGGAGTGAAAAAAGCTCAGGTGGTTGTTAGACAAGAAGATAAAGGAAGGACAATTGGTGGTTGATGAGCCAACTAAAGATGTGCACAAGAATCCCCTGTCGTCCCATGCGAGGCAGGAGCCCAAAGGAAAGGAGATAGCTATGATCTCGATTACAGACCTTGAGGAGGGCACATACGTTGAGGCCCCGGTGGTCGCCTAAATCCATGAAGATTAGGATTACGACGTTGAAATAAAAGATTCGCGCGTTGAGCGGATGAAAAACTCTTCCAAGTTCGTTAAATTCTTCAATGAAATGAATTTCTCGAACGGCTGCAGGCACGAGATGGTGAATGAAATCTTAAGTTTGCCCGAGGACCATGGGGAAGAACTGGTCATCTCCAATGGGAAAGTTGTTAGGGCTGCGTGATCAGGCGGTTTGATCATGACGTTCGATGAGTCGGATAATAAGACATACTCGAATCATCAAAGGCCATTGTATGTAACGGCTGTTATCAACGGAGTCTTGTTCAAAGGGCCTTTGCTGATGGAGGGGCTACCGTAAATGTCATCGCTATCTGTACTCTAGAGTTCGTGGGAATCCCGCAAGGCAAGATTGTTAAAAAAACCATCACCGTTAAAAGGCTTCGGATGCGACTCCAGAATGACGGTTTGCTGGATTCGGTTAGGTATCCAGATTGGTCAAATTAAGTGCTCCGCTAAATTCCACGTAATAGAGGCAAACACCACTTACCACATGATCATCAGTCGAGCATGGACCCGTCGCTTCGACGCTGTAACTTCCACAGCTCACCAAGTAATGAAGTCCATCTGGAAAGATAGTGTGGTCGCAATACCCGCCACGGTGAATCCTTTCAATCTAGAAGAGGCATACTTATGCAAAGCTATGTTGTTTACTGAGATGGCGGATGAAGCTACTCCAGCTCCGTTTCAGCCAACTCCCCTACCAAAGTTGGAAGACATCAAGGGCCAGTCACCAGCCGGGTAATGGTAATGCGAGAGGAGCCTAAGGAGAAGCAACACGTGCAGGAGGAAATTCCCAGCGTTACCTACAACAAGAAGAGTTGCTATACCTTGAAAAGGGTTGTCGAACACAACGGCGAGGGCAAGCAGGTAGGTAGATTCTACTCCAATGGCAAGAAGTTTTACCGCATCTAAAGGCGCGCGGGGTCACCTTCGAGTCCCTCAATCGGAGATGTCCCCAGACAAATTTACGAGCTAACAGAGCCTCCCAATGAGGACAAGGAGAACCCGTTGCTGGAAGAAATCAAGGAAGCCCCCGAATGCATGGAGGACAGCCCAAAGCCAAAAAAGCAAGAACTGAAGAAGGTATTCTTAAGCCTTGCGGAAGAAAATAAAAGGCATGTCTTCTTAAGTGCAGATCTAAGCAATGAAGAGGAGCAAAGACTGCTCAAATTATTGAGGGAGTACAGAGATGTCTTCGCGTGGGATTACGACGAGATGCCGGGTTTAGATCAAGGCATCACGGGTCATAGACTGGATGTTATTCCAGAATACAAGTCAGTCAAGCAGAGAGCAAGGACGTTCCGTCCTGAAATAAATGTTAAAATCAAAGAGGAAATTGTCCAGTTGCTAAAGGCCAAATTCATCGAACCCAATCATCATCCCACTTGCCTCACCAACATAGTACGTGTCCTTAAGAAGAGTGGAAGTCTTCGAGTTTGTGTGGATTTCAGAGATCTAAACAAGTTATGCCCTAAAGATGATTTTCCGCTCCCAGACATAGATCTTCTAATCGACTACACCGCAGGCCACGAAATGTTAAGCTTCATGGACGAATTCAGTGGCTATAATCAGATCAAAATTGACTCATAGGACGCGAAGAAAAGGACATTCATCACACCCGTGGGGGTCTTCAATTACACCGTTATGCCATTCCGTCTGAAGAATGCTGGGTCCATGTCTCAACGCGCGATGATGGCCGTATTCCATGACATGATGCATCAGGAAGCCGAGTTCTATGTGGATGATCTGCTGGTTAAATCAAAGCTACAGTAGCGTCATTTGAAAGACTTGAGGAATGTCTTCTAAACCTGCATAGCCTTTCTATTAAAGATGACCCCTATGTAGTGGACATTTGGAGTGACCTCCGAAAATTTCCAAGGTTGTGTGATTCACAGACATGGGATCGAGCCTGACCCTGCAAAAAAATCGGCGATCACTAGCTTACCAACGCTGCAGTCCCAAACCGCGTTAAAGGCATTCCTAGGGAAGTTATCATATCTGAGGAGATTCATACCGGTGATCGCAGAGTTGACCTTTTGCTTCATCAATCTGCTTAAGAAGAACATGACGTTCTCGTGGACAGAAGAGGATCAAGCTGCGTTTGAAAAATTGAAGAAGTTGTTGGCATCCCCAAGAGTCATGATCGAGCCCCAACTGGGGTCGCCTTTGCTATTGTACCTAATTTCAACAAAGAGGTCCATTGGGACATTACTAGGTCAGGAGTTTGAAGGGCAATAGAGGCCGATATACTACATCTCGCGCATGATCCAATATGCGGAATCCAGGTATAGAGAAATCGAGCGTCAATGCCTATCCCTATTCTTAGCTATTGAAAAATTGAAAAATTACATTGCTTCTCACAAAGTAGTATTTGTAACAAAGCACGACCCTATACGCTATCTGCTGGGCACTCACCTCCCTCTGGAAGACTAGCAAAATGGTACATGACCATATCCCAGTATGATATAATCTGTACGCGACCCAAGGCCATTCAATCTCAGGTACTGGCGGATCTTCTAGCCCAGTCCCTGGACGGTTACTACGAGCCAGTGACACAACAGCTTGAGGGACCAGAGATAACCGCAATCAATGACTAGTACTGGAAGCTCCACTTCGATGGATCTTCAACGAGGACAGGAGGAGGAATTGGAGTATTGCTAATCATGACAAGGAAAGAAGTATGTTATTCAGATGTCGACCAAGCTGGACGTCGCAGTAACAAATAATGAGGCATAATACGAGCATTGATTGCGGAAGAACTCGAAACCAAGGTCTTAGAGGTTCAGAATCTCATTATCATGGGAGATTCCAAGTTAATCACAAACAAGCCTCGGGAGAATATGCGCTAATGGAGATCAAATTGCTGAAATACTGGTCAATAGCAGAGAAGTTTGTTCAGAAGTTCGAATCTGTCAGATATGAGCACACGCTCAGGTCTGATAATCGACGTGCGGATGCGTTGGCTACCCTAGGGTCAAAAATCAGCTATGATAAATTCCCGGAAAAAATCTCGATCGAATTCAAGACGATTCCATCCTTGGTAAAATACTTATGCGAGGAGGATTATTATGAAGAAACGGATTGGAGAAAGCCCATCCTGCGCACGATGGCCGATAGAACCAGCAAAGAAACTTTGGTGTCCATCAAGGGATTTTGCATACACAATGTCCTGCTATATTACAAAGGCCCTGGTGGGATTCTCATGCGATGCGTAACGGAAGAGGAAGGTCGAGCAACCATGGATAAGATCCATCAACATTCATGAGGAGAAAATGAGATCTATATCTACAGGAAAGCCCAAAAATATGGGATCCATTGGCCATAGATGTCATACTTTGCAGCCATCATACAGAGCAGCTGTGAGAAATAGGCGCTAATCAAAGATTCTTTAGAAATTTCGACAATCGAAGATGGAGATGGAGAAAGCCTATAATTGACTACTTACAAGAAGGGAATCTGCCTGCCTACTAGAAAAGAGGCTGATAAGCTCAACAGGAAGGCTTCTCGATACGTCTTACAAGAAAGTTTGTTATGGCGGAAAGGACACAATGGGAATTGCTCAGATGTCTGAATGGGCGAGTAACCCAAGAAGTCATGGAGATGTCCCACCAAGTAGAGAACCAAGGAGGCACAAAGCTGTGCAGACAGCTATTAACAGTCGGATATTTCTGGCCAACCATGGAAGCCGATTGCCGCGCGAAAATCAGAAGATGCTAGCAATGCCAATTCCATGGCAACCTAGTTCATGCTCCTACCGTTGACTTGCATGCAGTGGGGACCCCCTTGGCCATTCCACACTTGGTCGCTAGACTTCATAGGACCAATACGACCCCCTTCGCACGAAAATGAATATATCCTCACAAGAACAGAGCAATTCACTAAGTGGGTTGATGCAATTCCACTCAAGACAGCGAATGCGGCAGTCGTGGTCAAATTCATACAGGAAAACATCATCCAACGCTTTTGTATCCCTAACACCATACTATCCGACAATGGAAATCCTTTATTCAATCGCCAGGTGGCCGTAAAATTAACGGAGTACAACATAAGTTAAATGTGCTCAACGGCCTATTATCCAAGAGGAAACGGACAAGCGGAGGCCACCAACAAGACGTTGCTCCGGATATTGAGAAAAATGGTCGCGGACGATCACAAAAAATGGGCGGATTCATTGGGAATGGCGCTTTGGCATATCGAACATCTCCTAGGACTCCTACAGGAACATCCCCATTCTAACTGTGCTATGGGGCTGAAGCCCTTGTCTCTCCTGAATTTAAGGTGAACTCAGCAAGACTGGCTTTCAGCGGTTTATATGATAACGAGTGCGACCATGATGTTATCCTGCTCGATGAAAGACTCGAGAAAGCTACAAGAACGAACACCAAGTATAAAGAAAGGATATCGCGCGCCTACAACAAAAAGGCTTAGCATAGGGCCTTCGCAATGGGCGACCTAGTCCTGCGAGCTTCCGACCATTGCATGCGCGAAGCAGCTCATCCCAAGTTTGCGGCTAACTGGGAAGGACCCTTCGAGGTCAAAGAAGTCTTTGATAGTGGTTATTGAAACATTCTGCGCTGCCACGGGACTGCCACCACTACAACACCAGTTAATCAGAGGTGGCTGATAAAGTACTATCCCTAGCTTTCTCTCTCTTTACTTTGCTTAACACTTGCACTGTATATCTTTCTAAAATTCTCCCATATGGGGATGCATATAATGATAATAACTCTCCCATATGAGAGCTCTTTTATTAGCTACAAGTCTCATTTTATCATTCTACTTATATGGATTAGCAGCAATGTGCGAACGTAAGCCTATCTCATATGATAGCAGTAATGCAAACTCAAAAGCCTATATGTCTAGATAGCAGCCAAACACGACTAAAGCCTATATCATATGGTAACAGCTAATTGCAAATTAAGAGTCTATCTATTTAGATAGAAGCTAAAACGCGACTAAAGCCTATCTCATATGGTAGCAGCTAAACTGCGAAATAAGCAGAGCCTATCTGTTTAGATAGCAGTCATCCGCAAATAAAAGCCTATCTATTCAGATAGTAGCTAAACACGACTAAGTCCATCCGTCTGGTGGCAGCAAAGTAAAAAAGCCTATTCGATCGAATAGCAGCCAATATGATAATCAAAGTCTATCTTATTAGACAACAGTAAGTGCAAAAGCAAAGCCTACCTATTCAGATAGCAGCTAAACACGACTAAGCCCGTCCGTCTTGTGGCAGCAAAGTACAAAAGCCTATTCGATCGAATAGCAGCCAATATGTGAATCAAAGTCTATCTTATTAGACAACAGCAAGTGCAAAATCAAAGCCCGTTTGCACAACAGTCAAGATGCGCTCTTATCTCGTTAAATAGCGGTCAAAAGCAAGTTTATCCTATTAGACAAATAGAAAATTCGAAGCATACTTTCATCACAGACAAATGCGGTTTACAACTTATCTCTTTAGATAGCAGATCAAAGCGAGGCTTATAATAAAAAGTGATTTCAATCAAAAGCTAAGTATTCTCAAAGAACGTTAAAAAAGATTCCTACATGGGACTCCCAAAGCTACGAAACTGACTACGATTAACTCCGCCCTGTCTTCGACGTGCTCACTCAGAACAGAGCTTGTGTTCATACCCCTGGGATTGCAAGATGCCAGATTAACTTGAGGCCATGAAGGCTGCTGATGTGAAGAACAAGTTGGAGAACAGCTCAAGAGGTAGGAAACTGATTGTGCGTAAGTAGGAAGCACCCCAACTTTTTACTCCCTGGCTTATGCAATGGTGGCAAATAGGTATCCTCCAGAGAGACACCGGAGATGCACCCCGCTCATTACTTGCTGGTTTAAGAATCGGTGACAGAATATTTTGCGCCGGAGTTCCACCGGAGAAAATCCCCTCAATCAGGACTGAGGTAAAGATGTCTTCATTCCAACGGAAGAGCTCACACCACCGGTCTTCGAAAAGATTAGGCGAATCAAAAGCTTCTTTTGTGAGTTCCTTGGGAGCCATTTCTATAGCACAACGCACAAGTGGAAGCTTGGAGGCCCAGGGCTGATACAGATTGAAAATGGGTAAAAAGCAATGAAGAAAATGGCAAGGATTCAGAAGAAGTGGCATTTTCTCAAATGCAAGGACCCATAAGGGTAGAAAAGGGGGCAAACAAAATGGCAGAGAAGAAGGTTTGAATAGGACTCAAAGGAGACTCTTTAGTTCCCGGCTGAGTCAGCAACGCCTCGAAAACTGGCAAGAATCAATGACCCTACTAAAGTCTACGACGATACAATAGCCCTAGGAAATGATGAGGTTTTGGGTTACTGTGCGACAGACACACTTTTTTTAAATTCAAGACAATGATGGCGGCTCATGGGGACATGAGCCTCTAAGGCATTTAAAAATTCAGAACTCATCAAGATTCTTTAGTCAGTCAATTCTAAAGTGCATCAAAGCATGACATATGCGCGTAAGCCTACCTTTCTATGATAGCGGCAAAAATCATCAAGTCAAGTGTAAGTCTACATGTCTAGGTCGCGACGAGACGCACGTGTAAGCATGTCTCATATGATAGCAACATTGTGCACTAACGTTCGAGCCTATCTGTCTAGATAGTCATAACTCACAAAAGCCTAAACCTAATGGCGACATTATTTACCTACAAGGAGCAAGCACATAAAGCCTCACATTCATGTAAGAAAAAACATGAACGAATCAAAAGAATGAAAAGATATTTTAATATGCGCAGAACCAATGCGCGCAAAAGATATGTGTTAAAACGATCTAAGGATCGCGGCCACAGAAGGCACAAAAAGTTACATTAAAGAGTTTCAAGGAGCGATTCTTGCAATGCTAAAAGTTTCAATCCTCAAAGAGATCCTTCAAAAGTGAATCTCCCGTTGACAACTTGATGCTATTGGCAGTTAGTTTCCCCTAGAGAGCCTTTTCATCCGCATGGCTTTTAGTAGTTGCCTCAAATTCTTTGGCCATCTGCTCCAACTATGTCTTGCGCGCGTCAAGAGCATCTTTCTCCTCCCTATAGGTAGCATACTCAGACCAGATTTTTGTAGAACTACGGATCTTTTTCAACCTCTGTACAAGAAAGTCCAAATCCAATCGCCCTGCTGCAATCTGGAGAAACTCTTCCGCGCTAGCATGGAGGGCCTGAGCGCTGTCAACCGTGGTGCATTCGGGGGTACTAGCATGAACTCTCTCCAAAAGAGAAACCATATTTCAGAAAAGTTCCCCTCTGTCATTTGGGGCCAGTTCCAGCACAATAGCAAATGTAGTTGGAAAAGACACGCGCACCTTCACTAGCCACTCGAGGAAAGCTTGGTCGATACCTGCACGCGCGGAAGCAAAAGCAGAACACTTAGCAAAACACATTAGTTTGGTAAACCAAGAATCATGAACAAAAAGGGGGAGTGGCCTTACCAGTTCCTACAACAATCTTCCGAAGAGCGCGTCTTCCACAGCCGTCGCATTTTCTTCCAACCCATTATCTTCTTCATGTGTGGAAATGTGTATTGCTGGGGTGACAGGAGCAGCATCATATTCTTTCCTTTGGTCCTTCTCATCTTGCTCTTAAAAAAACTCGAGACGCTCCCCATCGGCAAAATCTTCAACCATGGGAGTTCTTTTCCATTACAGTCTGCCCCGTAGAACCTGCATCAGAAACCGGGGGTACTTCTCCCGTCTCTTCATCATCAGAGTTATCCCCTGGGGCAGGATAAGAATATTATTCCTGGTTTCATGAAAAAATCAGCTCCAAGAAAAAGAAAAAAAATAATGAGTACCTCTCCTCTTAAAAGCTGGATTGACGGCAGCCTGCTTGGTGACTTCCATTCGACAACGCTTTGATCGCTAAGTAACTATGTCGCTAGCCTCGGGTTCGTCACCATTTCTCTTTCTCGTCGAGATTTTGTCAATTGAAGCCAGAAAGGCTTCTAATGCAGTAGAAACCAGCTGATAGACTTCAGGAGTCATAGGCCTGGCCCGGTTAATACGACTGTCAGGTACGGAGGAATTTTTTAAGATTGCTTTCTCCTCACGCAAGCGTTCGATAAAAATTGCGCTACGATATCCAGAGGCGAAGCGCCTCAGAAAAAACTGATACAAAGTAAGGGAAAAGTTAAGAGTAGCACATGAAAACACGAAGACAAGGGAAGGAGGAGCGAGCATACCTGGATGAAGGAGAACACATACTTAACCGTGGCTGTAAAAATTTTTTGCTTAATAACATCGATCTTCTCTTCGAGAACGAACTATGCACATAAATGCCGATCCTTAGCCAGCAAGGAGTAAAAGCCATGCCGGGAATCATCTCGACTACAAGTTGTCTTATGCTATGCTTGCTACAACTGTGACTGATTTCCGAAAAAAGGATGCGTTTGTCTAGAAACCAGCATTTGACTTGACTGTTGCGTCCCCAAATTTCTCGGAAGACTTCCGGTGGTGATGATCGACTCTTGTCGTTTTAAACTACAGGGGGGGCGATCTTCAAATCTTCGCCAACAGGTAACTAGGTGAATTGTCTAATTTGTTCTCATCGGGTTCACCAATGTCATTGAGGGCTCTGTCGCGGCAGTTCCTCGGTGTTCCTCCAAGGAGTATAGAAAACAAACGACACATAGTTAACATGTTCTCGGACCAGAGATGAGAGTCAGTTTGGGGGGTAAGAGCAAGGCAATGTATGTTATCTAGAGGCGAGATAGGGATGGTTGTGCCGAGTGTGGTAGTTGTTGTAGTTGATTGTCGTTTTATCGATCGATGATGTTGTGAATTGGAAAGATCTTTTATATACAGGCCACTAGAAGGACGTGGGTTAGCACGCACGACGGTCATGGGATCTCTCGTGGCCTTAACGTCTGCCTGATTGAGCGGCCTGTGGCCCGTATATGTAGGGATCATGGTCCAATATTTCAGGGACGTGACAGTCCATTCGGCATCATTGGATAACATACGAGGGTCACATGCATCTAGCACGCGATAGACCTTACTCTAGCCTCCAAGCCATTCGCACCACCGAGTCTCGTAAGCATAAGGCGCATACGTGAAGGACCCTCCCTCACACTCCCTGGCATACGCGTATGCAAATGACGCATTGACGTGCTATGCAGAGAACAATTGCTGTACACGTATCCCTTATCTGGAGTGCCATGAGGCATGTCGATGGTATCACGATTTAGGTTATTTACACCAGGACCGGTGGTAGAGCTTTTCTTTTGTCTAATTATCCTTCTATTTCTCCTTTTCTTACAAGCAATATATCTTCGTGTTGGATGATGGAGGCTTCCATATTTGTGGGAGATGTGATTTTGGATTATTGTAGGTTCTTGTTCTCCCCTTTTCAATGTTCTTCCTTATATCTACTTTATCAAAAACGAAGAAATATTAGTGTTAAAAACTGTATTTGCTTATTGTAAAAATCGTTACCCTAATAATATACACATCGCGAACGGGTGCTAGCTCAACCGTAGAAGTCCCTGCATTATGTTTGGGGTTAGAATTCGGTTATACATAAGATATGATATAATTCTTTAAAAAAATTATTAATACACAGGCATATCCTTGAATCTTTTTGGACGTTTATGCCCTATACGACTTCCAAATTAGCATTCTTCGATTTGTGTGTGCTGCTTGTCGTACAAGGTAAAAAACCATTTTCTTTATTGGCCAGACTGGTCTTTTCTGAAGGTGATTTCTAACTGCAATCTCCGGCAAAGCCGTGATGAGATACCCCGGTGACATGCACGGCTCATGCCGGGGCTGTCCCTTTATTCTCCGGCATCTCAAATCCCAATGCCCGGAGTTCAGGTAAGGGACAGGCCGGCTTCTCGCGAGGTCTTCTGGCAACAACCACGATAAATGGTGGCTTGGCTCATGAAGATGAGAAGTAACAACACGATTACGGTGTACATGTGTCATGGTAACTGCCAGCTGTGTAACCAACTTTGGATGTTTTACGCGTGCACGAATGGGGTGTTCAGTGCCTTAGCGTAGTCAAATAAATTTTTGGGAAGGGATACTACATGTTACGCCCATGTTTACATATTTGAGTCTTCCCAATTTATGATGGCTACAACTTTCGAAAAAAAAAAGAAAGAAAATTATGATGACCACATCTCCCATTCCGTGATCTAAGTCAAGAATCAAATTGAAATTTTCACGGCTTATACAAAACTGAGTCGCGTTAACAATATTGGACTAATTTAGTATGAACTTGATTTAAGAGTGTCGTGGAATTTTATAAAGTTACTTAATTTTTAGGGAATTATAAAGTTATCGTGTTGGAAGCACAGTAAGAAATTTGTTGTGAAAATGTACATAAAAAATTTGTTTGGTAAACTCCCTATAAAACATTATTTGATTTTTTTCCGAATGTATTGTGTCTGATAATTAATGTTTTAGACTTGTTGTTAGTGTCCGAATGACAATAATAAACATAATTAAAAAATTATCATATTCAAATAAACAATTGTTAATATATTTATGAGTGTATGGAAATGTTTATGAATAAAATTATCAAAAGGCCGGCCCGAAAGAGCAACCATTGTCCTAATTTTCAAAAATTGCGATGAAAACGCAATTATTGTTCGAAAGAAAGAAAATTAGTAATTTAATAAATATATACAATACCGATTTTGCTATTAAAAGAAAAGTGTTCAAAAAAGTGAAAACACAGTCAAATGGGCTCTTAATGAGATGTTTCTATAAAGATTTGATGAGAAACCAATTGGACAGATATCTGATAACTGATAAGGAAAGGTGGGAGAATGTGCATTTTTTTCGCACCAACAAACCTCATATTACACTAAAAACACGAGTACATCCTCACAGAGGAGGTTGATGTTCCAAAAGTCCACAAACATAAACAAACCAAACATAACTGTTGGGAAATGCCTTGAAGATGGAAGAGACTCAAATAGCAACAAATGTGAAGCCCCAGGTCTCTTCGCACGAGTACAAGGAGGTCTTCGCACGAAGAAGTCGCACATGAAGGCAAACCCAAGAATGTGATTGTATAACACTGTGATGTCTCAAAGTATGAAGCTCTTTGCACGAAGAGATCGTGGAGGTGAAAATAAGAAAGGAAATCATTTCTTAGGGCATGAGGGCAATTTCGGGGAGTGCAAATTGATCCTTTGGGAGTCTGAGTAATGTATGTAAGCATTTGAGACATTCTCCTCAGTTGGATAAATGTCTTTCTTGGTCGTGGACGTAGTTATGAAATTTTGGGCTATGGAAACACGAAAACCCTTGGAATGAAATACAGTTTAAAATGTTTCAGTCAAGTCTTTTTCAAGGCCTTGAAAAAAGTTTCAAACCCTTGAAAACAGACAAGTTTGAATGCTGTAAAACTGAGTAAGTAAAGAAACTGTAAATGCAAGAGAAAAATAATTTATCAAGTTCAGTCCACTTGAACCTACGTCTCTACCTAAGGGATCTTCTCCCTGCAGGATTTTGAAATCAATTCTTATTAATAAAAGCTAAGCCCTAGATCTCAAGCACAGAGAATTGTCTTACTCTGTTACAGCTTGTGGTTCTCCCTAACATATCTAGTACCTGCTCTTGCTAACTGACTAACTAAGAATTATCTATTGTTCACCTTGAACAATGCTCGAGAATGAAGATAGAAATATTACAAAAATGATCTACCAATGAAGCACTATACAAAAGAACACTAGAGTGTAGAAACTGCAGTAAAGTATGTAGTGAACTTCTGTGAAATGGGTTGTGAGATTGATGAACTTCTTAGATGCATGTCAATCCATACTTGTCTCTCTCTTTTTGCCCATTGAGTGTTGTGTATGTTTATTTAGAATTGAGCTCTATTTAACTTCAAACAGCTCTGCAAAATCTTACATGATTTTCAACAACAAATCTCCTATTTTGTGGGGAACAGACTTTTACTCTTTGACAATCTTCTCCAACGGTTAAGTGATCACAATCTTCAAAGATAATGTCATGATCTTGTATTTGAATAGATTGAGAAGTTGTCATACCATTCCGATCAATAACAGAATCATCTTCTCAATTATTTCCTTCCCTGCAAAAGTCAGATTAGGAAATAATCCTTGTAAACTAGGAAATAAAGTTTCCTGCAAGATCATAGTCAAACAGATGATATTCTATGTTTAAACATGTTAGAATAATTTGTTCTCTTCATCAAATAGTAGTAAAACAGTCATATGAAGGAGAGATAGGAAATCAACTTAGAAGAGTTTACAGAAAACTACACCTGATAGGTTAGACAGTTTCAACGCTTTGAATTCAGTTTCAAGGCCTTGAAAGTAGCGATACTATTTTCAAGCCTGTGATAACTGATCCAAGGCTTTGAAAGCTGATTCAAGGCCTTGAAATAGTTGAACTATTTCAAGCCTTACACGACCTGATCTTACAATCTCCACCTTAATGAAAGACAAAACCAAATTCTGTTTGATCCTTTGTCTCTGCAAAAAATACTGATTAGTTCACAATTCATAATAACACAGTAATTCCAAAAAGATGCAACTTATTCAATTCAGCAACAGAAAATAAAAAGTTTAGCAAATAATTCCTAAATCTAAAAACTCGAAACCCTAGAATTTCTCCCCCTTTTTGACTTTCATCAAAAAGATAGAAAGGATGTTGGATCAATTGTCTGGAAAATTTTGAAAAGAAAACTTAAGAAACTTAAATAAAAAGAGAGAATGGGGAGAAAGAGTAGGCAAGATTGATTTGGGTCTTCATCTCCATCTTTATCTCCTTCTTCTTCATCACTGTCTTCAACATCAGTCTCATCCAGTTCTTCCTGTTCATCTTCTTCCTCACCAGCAGTAGTCACTTCTTCAGTCTTGTCCTTTGCAGCAGCCTTTGTAGATTTATTTTTTCTTCAAAGTAATCAGCAAATCATCTGAGTCAGGACTGTTGACTACATCTCTTTTCTGAGCAGCTTGTTCTACCACTTGCTTTCCCTTATATTAGACTGGAGCAGTCTCTTCCTGGTTGGAATGTTCACTTGGAAAATTCTTGTCAGAATCTCCTTTCTTTGTGCCTTCTTCATCGTCAGGAACATCAAGCAGAGTCATGCTCCTGAAGATGCTTTCCACCACGTACTTAACTTGGCCCCCATCAGTTCCAAGTCAATAAATAGTTTCTTTGATCTCTTACATATCCAACTCCAAACCATCAACTCTCTGATTGTCTGTAGGCTGAGAAGTTTGACTTGAAGTGGGAGTCAAGGTCTTGGGCTTAAGAAACTTCTTTTCACCTAGTTCTGCTTCAGTCAAATCTGAGTACAACTTCTAAATATTTTCTTTGGTATTCACCACTCCAATGCTCTCAAAGGCATTCTCATTAAGCATTCTAATGCCAGAAGTGATTGATTCCTCTCCTCCAGTTGGAATCTCAAAGTGTTCAAAGAATAATGTGAGCAGATTTGCATAGGGCAGAGGATGTTTCCTTTAATTGGTATAGCTAAAGAGCATATGTTCAAGCACCAACTCTCTAGAGTGCTCTCTGGGAAAGATGCACCTTACCAAAAAAGTGTAAAGGACTTTGCCTAAACATTTAACACAGAGTGTGTTAATTTTTTGGCTTTGATAAGAGTGTTTGGTAGGTAGAACTCTTCTTTTGCTAGTTTCAGTATCTCTTTCTTTGGTGGGTGATTGCTTGTGTCATATCTCTTGGGACACCCTATCACATTGGCAAACTCAGAGTGATCCAATTCAACCTATATTCGAGCAACTCTAGATTGAATAACCTAGTGTGCTGATCTTTTAACTTGTTTCAATTTCTGATAGAAGAGTCTGATGATTCTTGGATAGGTTAACTCTTTAGGGTTTAGCATAAACCACAGAGAAATCTTATTTAACATAGAGATTCACTTAAGATTCATGTGTTCCACCATATGCATATTGATCATACTACAGAAAGCCATAGATCTACAAGAAAAACCATCTAACCACTAACCGTTGGAGGTGTTTGAGGCAAACCAAGTTTCATCAAAGGTTGGGGTCTTTTGAGTAGACTTGCAGAACCTTCTCCATATGATCTTCTGGTTGTTCCTCTGTCACCTTCCCTTTCCCTTTTTCAGCTTGAGTTTGCTTCTTATTTTTCTTTAACTTCTTGGGGCTAGAGATCTCTATTTCAGTTTGCTTCTCTGCAGCAGCTTTCTCTTTATTCTTCTTCTTCTTCTCTGAGGAGGGAGTTGCATCCTTCTCGAATTTCTTCTTGTGTGAGGAAGCTCTGCAAATGCCTCTGCACTAGGAGTTCCAGAGCTAGAATCTCCACTTATCTCTTGAACCTCTTCAACTGCTGCCTTTCTTTTCTTCTCTCAACAAGGTTCTGTTCCTCCAGCCATCTTGATTCTGTCTGAGGATCTCCTGGTGCTCATTAGGGTCTGGGAGAAGAATAGAGAGAGGTAGGAATGATACGGAGAGAGGAGAAGAGAAGAGAAGATAAATACTAAAAAATTTGAGTTTCAAAAGAAAACTAGAGTATCTCTCTGATATGAAAAGATCTGTATTTATCAGAGAAGATTCAAATCGTTTATGCCATTGGAAATAAAATATTTTAATACTATATTTGGCTAAAACGAGTTTTTGAAAAAGTAAGGGGCTATATTGAGCAAATATCTACAGAGATATCACCCAATACAGAAGGATCTAAAATTATTGACTACTAGTATAGAAGACTTATTTTCAAGGCTTTGAAAAGGTTTTCAAGGTCTTGAAATGCTGTAATATTGCAACAAATAAAGATCAAAGCTTTGAAGTAATTTTCCAGGCTTTGAAAACCGGTTCAAACCTTTGAAAGCACATACGACTTACCTTTCTTACCTGATGCTCCCCCTAAATCAATGCATCTTTATTTAACATTCCCTATTCCAATCTTAGAGCTGAGAATCTCTCATATGCTAATGGTTTAGTGAAGGTATCTGCAATTTGCATGTTAGTAGCAACAAAATCAAGAAAAAATATTACCTTTCTCAGCATGAAATCTGATGAAATGGTGTCTGACATGAATGTGCTTGGTTCTTGAATGTTGAACTGGATTCTTTGTAATTGAAATTGCACTGGTGTTATCACATTTGATAGGTATGCTTCTGAAACCAAATCCAAGGTCTCTTAGTTGTTGAGCAATCCATAGTACTTGTGAACAACATGCTCCTGCAGCTATATATTCAGCTTCAGGTGTTGATAGAGAAATTAAATTATGTTGCTAGGAATGCCAACTGATCAAGGATGATCGAATAAATTGGAAAGTTCCTGAAGTACTTTTCCTATCAAATTTGTAACCTGCAAAGTCAGCATCTGAAAAACCATACAAAGAAAAATTAGAATGTCTTGGATACCAAAGCCCTAAGTCTTTGGTTCCACTGAGATATCGGAAAATTCTCTTCACAACATTAAGTGTGACTCCTTTGGATTAGCTTGAAATCTAGCACACATGCATACACTAAACATGATATCTAGTCTGCTTGCTGTAAGATAGAGTAATGATCCAATCATACTTCTATACTCTTTCACATTGACATTCTTACCAGATTCATCCTTGTCTAAGGATAATGTAGAACTCATAGGAGTCTTAGCATCCTTACATTGAGCCATGCTATATTTGCTCAACAAGTCTCTTTTGTATTTACTTTGATGCAGAAAGATGTCCTTCTTCAATTGATGTATTTGAAGTCCTAGGAAGAAGTTCAGCTCTCCCATCATACTCATTTCAAATTCCCTGCTCAAAAGACTTGAGAATTCTATGCACAATTGATCATTAGTAGCTCCAAACAAGATCATCAACATAGATCTGAACTACAAGTAATTCTTTCTCATGAGTCTTTATGAAAAATTCTTGTCTACTAGACCTCTTTTGAAATCATTTTCAAGAAAAACATTTGACAATCTTTCATATGTAGCTCTTGGAGCTTCTTTCAAACCATAAAGAGCTTTGTCAAGTTTGTAAACATGATCTGGAAACTTCTCATTTTCAAAACCAGGAGGTTGTGCTACATAAACTTCTTCTTGTAAGTAGCCATTCAAGAAAGCACACATCACATCCATTTGAAATAATTTCATGTTTTTGTGAGATGCAAATGAAAGAAAAATTCTAATTGCTTCTAACCTGGAAAATGGAGAAAAAGTTTACTCATAATCAATATCTTCTTCTTGGTTGTAACCTTGAGAAACTAACCTTGCTTTGTTTCGGATCACTTTGCCACTTTCATCCAACTTATTTTTGAAAACTCATATGGTACAAATGACAGACTAGTTTGTAGGTGGAGGAACTAGGTTCCAAACCTTATTCCTTTCAATCTCATTGAGTTCACTTTTCATAGCATTGATCCAATCTGTTTCTTGTAATGCTTCCTTCTCAGTTTGAGGTTCTACAAGAGAGATAAAAGCATTAAAAGCACATAAGTTCTTCAACTGCGATCTAGTTTGTGTACCAGTGGTTGGATCTGAGATGATATTATCAACTGGACGAGATGAGAGATATTTTAATCTCTTTCTTGGAGACCAGGGTTCAGTTTCTCTATAGATCTTCTCTGGTCTTGAAGTAGTGGCTTTTTCACTTGTATGCTTCTGATCATATTTTTCAAGGCTTTGAGGCTTATTTTCAAGGTCTTAAGCACCATTTTCAAGGTCTTGAAAATTTCTTATGTTTTCTTCTAATCCTTTGTTTGAATCCCAGTGGATTCTCAGTCTCTTCCTTTGATTCATGCTTTTTCAAATTCAAGTCAAGATTGTCTTTTCATTGTTATGGATAAAACATGTGCATCCAAAGGGCTTGAAGTATGAAATATTTGGCTTCCTCCCTTTAAATAGTTCATAGGAGGACTTCTTTAAAATAGTTCAGATCAAGAACATGTTCAGTATATAGTTTGCTGTATTCACAGCTTCTGCCAAATAATGTTTGGGCAACTTGTTTTCAAGAAGCATTGTCCTTGGCATATCTTCAAGAGTCATGTTCTTTCTTTCAACAACACCATTCTGTTGAAGAGTTCTTGGAGCAGAAAAGTTGTGATTAATACCATGCTTATCACAGAACAAATCAAATTCTAATTGATTAAATTATCTACCATGAACACTTCTAATTGAAGCTACGGGTAGGTTTTTCATAGTTAGATGTTCTCTGCAAAGCTTTGAAAATTCAGAGAGGGCTTCAGATTTTTCTTTGAGAAACATCACCCAAGTAAATCTAAAAATATCATATACAAAAACTAGCATATACCTTTTACCTTTTGAGTAGGAGTTCTCATAGGACCACAGAGATCCAAATGAAGCCGTTCAATGGGTCTAGTTGTACTTACAAACTTTTTTGGCTTGAAAGAGCTTCTGGTGTGCTTGCCCTTAGCACAGGCTTTGCACAATTCATCTTTTTTGAACTTTACCAATACGAAGAATATTTCATTTGCCTTTGTCACCAAGTGTAATTGAACCTTCATATTGTTCCTTTAGTTCTGTGAATAGAGATCTCTTTCCACTCATGTGTCTTTAGCGACCACTGTCCATGAACCACTTCTGTTCTATGATGTTGGTGACAACGTGCAAACACCAATCACTGCCTTATCCAGCTATTAGACGAAGTGTGGAATTTGGATTCATATTCAGGACCAACCATGTTAGGTGGTCTAACCCCTTCAGGAACCCAAATTTGTTTAACTTGTTCTTTGAGTTGAAATGGAAAAGTGTTTCTCATTATGTGAGGGTCTCTTCTTCTGAAAGGACAAGTCATTTTAACATGACCAGTTTTGCAGCAGTAATGACATTTAGGAGAAGTTTTGTTTCCAGCTTTCACAAATCTGGTATTGTTCTTTCTTGGAAAGTTTGGATTGAATCCAATACCAGCTTTGTGAACAGACTATGAACTTCCTCCAAGAATCAAGTACAACTTGTGTTCTGATCCAGCAATCCTAACTTTGACCAATTTAGATTCCTGAGGTTTCTCAGTAAGAGTAGTCTTTTGTTTATCTAATTCATCAACTTGATATTTCGGACTAACAAGGTTGTTACTCATCAAAAAGTTCTCAAAACGAAAGAGCATCTTTTGGTTTTGAAATCAGACAGTTTACCATTACCTCAATGTTCTTCTCAGAACTTTCATCATGCTTGGCCATGAAGCATAGGTTGGCATGTTCTTCTTCACATTCTGATTCACTTGAGCTATCTGAATCACTCCATGAAACTATCATAGCTTTCTTTCTTCTATCATGGTATTTCTTTTGAAAGCTCTTGCTTTTCTTGTGTGGACAATCTCTTATCAAATGTCCTGCATCACCACATTCAAAGCAATTCATAACCTTTGATTTATTTTGTGAAGAAGACTTACCTATATACTCCTTGCTATTGGGTGGTCTATGTCTTTCTCTGTTGAAGTCTTTGTTTCAAAAGTTTTTCTTCATTTTGAGAATTCTTGTCAAGGCTTTGGAAATCAAAGCAAACGGCTCTTCATCATCACCATCCTCATTTTCAAGGCTTTGAGTTCTCTCATTCTCTTTGGCTTTGAGAGCTAAGTTCTTGACACTTTCTGGGAGCTCTACATCAGCTTCATTCATAGATATTTCATGTGTCAGAAGCTTCCCTTGTAAGTCATCAAGTTGTAGAGTTGAGAGATTCTGAGCTTCATCGATAGTTGTGGTCTTTGGTTCCCACTTTTCCTTTGGAAGACTTCTTAAAATCTTCCTTACCTTTTCTTCATTGGAATTTTTTTTTCAAGTGAATCAAGGTTGTTAACAATGTCGGTGAACCTCTTGAACATGTCTCTCATGGATTCATCTGCATTCATCTTAAACAGTTCATATTGCATGAGATAGACGTTGATCTTGGTTTGCTTGACTTGACTGGTTCCTTCAAAAGTTACCACAAGTTTATCCCAAATTTCTTTGGCAGTAGTGCAGCCTGAAATCTTGTTGAATTCATCTGTACTCAAAGCACAATACATGATGTTAATAGCTTTGTAATCCTTAGAGAATTTTTCTTATTCAAAAGAGGAGAGTGAGTCTTCAGTTTTGGGAGTTCTGATCCCGTCTTTCTCCGTGTAGAAAGTGTGAGGTCCATTATGAATAATGGTCCAAAGCTCTATATCTTTATCAGTGATGAACATTTTCATCCAAGCTTTCCAGTGAGCAAAATTTTCTCCACAAAATAGAGGAGGTCTGTTAGCAGCTCTACCCTGTGAGGAACCACCAGCACCTGCAGTACTCATGATCACCAGATGGTTAAATCTATACAGTAATACAAGCTGTGATACCAATTGAAAGTGTGAGTGTGCCGATGGTATTGAAGCTAAGATACTCTACAAGGGGGGGGGGGGTTGAATAGATTATGCCAACTTTTTGCAAAACTTTCTAAGAAGATGAATCTTGTGAAAACAGTGATGTTCAAGGCCTTGAAAGCAAGTTCAAACCCTTGGAATGAAATATAGTTTGGAATGTTTCAGTCAAGTATTTTTCACGGCCTCGAAAAGAGTTTCAAACCCTTGAAAAGAGACAAGTTTGAATGATGTAAATACTGAGTAAGTACAGAATCTGTAAATGGAAGAGACCAATGATTTATAGTGGTCAGTCCACTTGGACATACGTCTCTACCTCAGGGATCTTCTACCTGCAGGATTTTCAACTCAATTCTTATTAATCAAAAGCTAAGACCTAGATCTCAAGAACAGAGAATTGCCTTACTCTGTTACAACTTGTGGCTCTCCCTAACCTATTAAGATAGAAATATTACAGAAATTATCTACAAATGAAGCACAATACAGAAGAACACTAGAGTGTAGAAACTGCAGTAAGGTATGCAGTGAACTTCTGTGAAATGGGTTGTGAGATTGATGAACTTCTTAGATGCTTTTCAATCCAGACTTGTCACTCTCTTTTTGCCCATTTAGTGTTTTGTATGTTGCTTCAGAAATGAGCTCTATTTAAACTTCAAACAGCTCTGCAAAATCTTGCCAAATTTTCAGCAACAAATCTCCTATTTTGTAGGCAACAGACTTTGACTCTTTGACAATCTTCCCCAATGGTCAAGTGATCACAATCTTCAAAGATAATGTTGTGATCTTGTATTTGAATAGATTGAGAAGCTGTCATACCATTCAGATCAAAAATTGAATTATCTTCTTAATTATTTCCTTCCCTGCAAAAGTCATATTAGGAAATAATCCCTGTAAACTAGGAAATAAAGTTTCTGCAAAATCATAGTTAAACAGATGATATTATGTGTCTAAACATGTTATAATAATTTATCTTTCATCATCAAATAGCAGTAAAATAATTGTATGAAGGAGAGATAGGAAATCAACTTAGAATAGTTTACAGAAAACTAAACCTAAGAATGTTCATATAGGTTAGACAGTTTCAAGGCTTTGAATTCAGTTTCAAGGCCTGGAAACTAGCGATACTATTTTCAAGCCTGTGATAACTGATTCAAGCCTTTGAAAGCTGATTCCAAAATAACCCCTAACTTTTTAGCCATACATAGCACTTAACTGACTCCAACATAGTATTTTGGAAGATGCCCTCATGAAAACACGGTTCTTCTTACTCTTGGAATATAGTCACCGACCCAATTTTGCGATCTCACCTGAGAATCCGCGATAAATGACTACAGAAAGATTGATTTTAAAGACCAGACTCCCAAACAAATAATTCAAATCTCGCATCTCCAGCATGAACCAAACCTAAGTACGAAAACCTCAAAACGAAAGAGAAACTTCAATTGAAACATATCTAAAGGTCTATCCTGAAATCCCCTTGTTCTAGGTATTACACATGACCCACTCATCACGCTATTGTTGTTAGAAAGATCAAATCCTTAGTTCTTAGTACTGACCCCACATAATGATTATTTCGAAATATACACTGCTTGGTATTATATATATACGAAAACAAGTCTATAAAAGTAAGCTAGAATATGCCCCCGATTTTCAATATTTAACAATGACTCCAAAATAATCCTCTAATCCTCTCATCATTATTTCCATAAATTCATATCGCAAAGTGACAAATGAGAAAACACATATGAACAATTCATATATCTCATCTGTAAATAATTACATTGTAACAATACTCCAAGTATTCTCCAGTAGCTGAGATCGTTAACCAATATAAGAAACTCCCAATATCTGCAGAGTAAGAACTCCATGTTATACATCCTGAAATAGCATACTCATATTATAATCTCATCTAGCTCCAAGTTTACACTTTAAAATGTGAGTCAGAACCCCGAGATAACACTAAATGTGCAACTTCATAAAGGACCTACCTAACTCTGTCACATGGTGCAATAATACTTGCCTCACGATTTCAACATCATCCCCCCAAGTGAGTCCCACAAATCCAAGAACAATAAGACGAAAATCACCCAAATCATCGAGCAACATTAAGGTAACCAGAATCCAAGTAACGCCTCAAATGGTTAAATATCTTCTGTACCCTCAAACTATTTATGATGAATCAGTCTAGCAGAGCCCTCTAGATACAAATTATGAAGAAGTACACTTAAAACAAACATTAATACATCGGAACCATCCAATAACTAAGGCTGTATAATTATAGTCGAACAAGTAATTCATGACCCACAGTAAAAATTCGATATTCATAACCCATTTTCCCTATTACAGGAGCAAAATTCATCCAACACTCAACCAAAAATGCATAAACAACATAATCTATGTTTCAACAACCACATGGAGATCAGAACACATATAAATCAATCACAATTCATAATCTGAAATCTAATTTTGATAATCCTTATTTCCCATTTCCTATCGAAGGGTTAACAATATCATTCAAGCAACAAAAATTTAAGTTCACAAATCAAACCAAATGTTATCAAACATAAGCGTCCAAGGGACAACAAGACCAACAATTAAGCTGCCCACAACCTGATCGGATTTTCCAATTATATTATCTTTCCCTATGTTGATTTTAAGTTACCCTACAACTTTTAATTCCCTTATTGGAAAGAACTGCTCTGGTACCACCTGAAAATACCTCGTGATCCTTAAGCATTCCGTTCACAACCGAAAAACCCAGGAGGAGAATGCTAAAAATGTCGGTGGAGACAATAAGCTTAAACGTCCATATTTCATTACTATTAAACATTACATAAGTCTTAAAGTCTTACATACGTCATTTTGTGTTACTACATTATATTTAGGACTAGCACTATTAGACTAACATTTGTGACTTTAGCCATCTAGATGTGTCTCGCGCCCAGCTACTCAAAGATTCCAGCTCCTAAACCTGCGGTGGGAAGGAAAACATGAACCGCATTTTTCGAAAAGTCAGCAATAAAATACTGAGTGAGCAACACCCAAACATGTAAACACAGATGATGAAGCATGTAAACTTTTAAAACAACCGATAAGAAGAATATATCAAAATCGAAAACATATTCTTGAGAAATAAAGTATGAACACTTGTCGCACATGTGAAAACCTTAACTTTTACCTTCCTTCTTAAATTTTCCTTTTTAACCTAAATGGGGAAATATTGTTCCCAATCTATCTCATCTTTCCTAGCAAATATTCCTTTCTCATATTAACCATATAGTTAACTTGTGGGTACAAGAAGAACTACTTTCACTAGCAGCCATGACCGCAAGTGGCGGCACCCCCTAAGACTTCTTGCGGCCAGAGAGGTGAGTACATGGAGCGACCCGGCAGGTTGCGACCGGGTTAAAAATAATGTGGGTTGAGTGACCAAAGTCCACTCGACCAATCTATCAATAATATAAAGATTCCCGCACAACTGTGTCCACTTTGCATTATTTTTAATTTATGGTTCTCCTGTGACATCGCATAGTGACCATTTCGAAACCTTATCAAATCTCAAATAAAATAGGCATGTCATAAAGAAAATTTTGAGAAAAATAATAAAAATTATGTTTGGACATGAAAGAAGCTAGGCAGGCAACGCTTGGCATTTCCACTCACCTTAATCTTTAGTAAATAGCACGTAAGCTCCTACAAGTACACGACCCTTCGTCTACGAATTCGTCGCCTACAATTTGTCCTGAAACAGAGTTTCAGAAACATGCAACTTTGAATGAGCTTATCTCTCTAACCACAAAGGCTATGAAGTTTATTTTTTTCTAAACATGACCATCTCTGAATCTAGTATCAAAATATGCAAGATTTAAAAATTTCCAAGAGGCAAATTATGGAGATAAACAATATTTTTGACAAACTGGTCAGGTTGTAACAACATGAAATCTTTCAAGAATCAATAAGAATGGTTCTAATGAGACCTGCAACCAATATAGACTTGATTTTAACCCAAATAGCACCATTTTAATCATTAAAATAACATTTTTACATGCTCTTAACTCAAATCACCAAATCTCTCTGGAGATACAAATGCAAAGAAGGAGGCATTCACAACATGCATGTGGGTTCTAATGTGAGTTTCATGGACATGCAAGAATTATTTCAAGACTAGAATAAATTTACCTTAAGATAAAGAAGATGGTGAGGAAAAGGGTGATATTGGGCTTCAATTTATGAGAAGAATGGTGGAAAAAACTCATCCATGATCATACTGTTAGAAAATGGATAGTAAATCCATACAGAATTGAAGCAATATTTGGTAGCTTGAAGAAGCTTGAAACAAAGTAGAAAAAAAAATTAGTCCCACATTGTTACTCACAATGTGGGTAGGTGGCTTTATATGGTTTCACACACATGGGTAATGCATAACTACTAAGGTGTGTGTTGGTCCATGGGTGTACTTTTGTGCCTTGCGAACACAAACACACGCGCGCCGCCGCCTTGCCTCGCCACGCCTCGACTTGACTCAGGTCGGTCGGGTCAGACCGGACCGATCCGGGTCGTGTCGAAGGGCGATTTGGGAAAAATGTCTCGGCGTCTCGTGTCAGCAAGGCGACTTGGCGTGAGTTTATAAACCAGTTTTGTTCCATCAAACACCAATTTAATTTTGTACTTAATGGGGTGATTTTGTAATGGAATTAAAACGGTGTTGACCGTATTAATGGGATTAATCAGGGAGAATAATTGCATCAGTTTTACATATCACTTTTGAATGTAAAATTCGAAAACCGATGAGTTGTATATCTAAAGGAAAAGTTTATGCGAAGTTTAGCTTCTCTCTCTCTCTCCCAAAATCCGATCTGCTAGTTTGTTCTTGGCGAACTGAGGTGTTGATCGTCGTTGATCTTCCACGTTGCTGTGACGAAGATAATCGGAGTTGTTTTATCCTGGAAGGGTCATCGCCGGCATCCCAACACAGCGTAAGTGGGGGCGATTATCTCTTCAAGAACAGTCATGCCTTCTCGCAAGACCTGACGACTCAATTTTTTTTTTCATAAAATCTGTTATAGCGTTGATTAGAGGTTTGTCTTCTAATTTGCTGTATTTTTATCATTTTCTGATACATGTGCTATTTATCTTCATGTTTTGTCACCTACGTTTCTTTGGACATGATCTGTTAAATAAATCTGCCTGTCTAATATTGATAATTTTAGTGATTATAACAAACAATCCTGAAGAGATAATCTGTTATTTGTTTAACAAAATACAAGCGAAACTGAAAATCAGTTGACGTTTCGTCTACTTCTTCTGTGGCCATTGATTGGGCCACTTATACTTTTCCACAAGCTGTTGAATTGACTAGTTTCCCATAAAATTCAATGGAGGCGTCGGCATTTCTCGTTGTAAGAAAAATATGAGATTGTGGTTAACTATAAAGGGCCCATGGCCTATTGTGGATTATGAGAAACCAATAGTGGATCAATAAAAAGTTGATTCAATTAAAGCTATTGCGAAGGGGCTGAGAAATACAGGGTGGCTATGGCAGCTATTTTAGCTTCTCTGTCAAACACTCTGTTTGATGTTTATTCATCAGATTCATACACCGCAAATATCTTATGGGAAAAGCTAAATGAGACACATAATACTGACTCTCAGGGTCTGGAAAAGTATTATGTGTCTAAGTTTCTTGATTTCAAACTGGTGGACAATAAGACCATGTCTGAGCAGGTACATGAGTTCGAGATGATTGTGCATGCTTTGAAGCGCTCTTGTATAGACCTCCCTGAATAGTTTTTTGTTATGTGTGTGATTGACAAGCTCCCTAAGTCTTGGGAAGATTTTTGTCTCTCCATGAAAAGGCAGAAAGGAGAAATCACATGGACTAACCTCATGCTGGACATCTTGGTGCAAGAACAACACAAGTCCAAACAGGGACATGTGATGCCAACAGAACGTGGTTGCACGAAGTTGAATGTTGTCACTGTTGGAAAGAAAAGGAAAAACATTTCTACGAAGAATGAAAGTGATAAACCTAAAGTTGAAAATGACAAGTCCAAGAAACTAAAGGCAAACAAACCATGTTGGTTTTGTGGGCACTTTGGACATTTCAGTAAGAATTGCCCTAAAAAGAAAGCTAAGAGAATAGAGGTGGTAGCCCAAGCAAATGTTGTGTTCGGAACCACAAATGAGCCTGTGGTGAACATGGTTGTTGGTGAAGCTTCTGCTTCTGAAACTGACGTTAACCGGTATGTTACTTACAACCCTGCACTATTTTGCACATCTCTGTCAAATGAATGGTTGATTGATACTGGAGGTAATGTGCATATTTGTGCTGACATTAGTTTATTTATATGTTATCGACAGATTCCTGGCTTGAAAGTGAAGATGGGGAACACGAGTGCCGCTCAAGTACTTGGAATAGGAAACGTGGACCTCAAGTTTCCTTCGAGTCGTATTCTATCCTTGACGAGAGTGCATCATGTTCCTGATGTTCGTAGGAACATAATAAGTGGAAGTCTATTAGTAGCTACTGGTTTTGAGATTTCTTTGAAATGTAATAAAGTAGTTCTTGTTCATATTGTTACATTTTTTGGCAAGGGCTATTTGTCAGGCGGTTTTTTGTAATCAATTCTGAACCCCTTTTGGGTACTTTAGCAAATGATATTGTTCCTTCTGTTAATTGTATTTAATCGTCCAATTTATGGCATGCAACACTTAATCACTTGAATTTTGGTGCTCTAAAGAACATGATGAATTTAGAGCTGATTCCTAAACACAACATAGAAAAGAATTTTAAATGTAAAGTATGTGTGTCTGCTAAACAAACAAGGAAACCTTTTCATAATGTTGTTAGGGATTTGGACTTGTTAGATTTAGTACACACGGACTTTTGTGAATTTGGTGGTGTGTTAACTAAGGACCAATTAGATACTTCATTACCTTTATAGATTATTGTAGTAGATATTGTTATGTTTATTTACTTAAACATAAGGATGAAGCACTTATTAAATTCATTATTTATATAACTGAAGTTGAAAAACAAACTAGTAAGGTACTTAAACGTTTGAGATCCGATAGATGTGGTGAGTATACGAGTAACGCATTTGATGTGTTTTGTGCAAACACTGGAATAATTCATGAAGTTACTCCTCCATACACACCTGAGTTTAATGGGATTGCTGAACGAAAGAACTGAACGTTTCAAGATATCATTAACAGTATGCTTTTAAACTATGGGTTGCCTAAATACTTGTGGGGAGAGGATCTGAATACGGCTTGCCATATTCTGAATAGAGTCCCTCTGAAACACAAGGAGAAAACACCCTATGAGTTATGGAAGGGCATGAAGGCTAGTCTTAATTATCTTCGTGTGTGGGGGTGCCTTGCTAAGGTACTTATACCCGTATACAAGAGAACGAAGCTGGTCCTAAGACTGTTGATTGTATGTTTCTGGGCTACAAAGAACCACTACGGCTATGAGATTTTTAGTAGTAAAATCTGACATAGACGGTATAGTGGGAAACAAGATAGTTGAATTTCGTGATGCAACATCCTTTGAGGATGTCTAACCTATAAAGACTGGTATACCTCAATATACTACTAAAGAAGATCCATCTCACACATCGAGTTCTATTCCTGATCATGTGGAAAACATGATAAATATGGGGGCAGAATCGAGTAGTTGTTCTGTCCCTAAGGAAGTAGAGGAACCAAGAAGGAGTAAGCATGCAAAGGTAGTCAAGGATTTAGGAAGTGATTTTGTCACTTAAAATGTCGAGGACGAACCTTTAACTTTTCGGCAGGCTTTGGATTCTTCTTAATCTAGGCACTGTATGGGCGCTATAAAGAGTGAAATTGACTCTATTGTTTCTAATGGAACATGGGATTTAGTTGATCTCCCTCGTGGGTGTTCTACTATTGGGTGCAGGTGGATCTTTAAGAGGAAGATGAACCCTGACGTGTCAATAGAGAAGTACAAGGCCAGACTGGTTGCTAAGGGTTGTAGGCAAAGGGAAGGCATTGATTACTTTGATAAATACTCTCCAGTTGCTAGTATGACAACAATCCAAACGCTTATAGCATTGGCTTCGGTCCATGGTCTTATAATCCATCAGATGGATGTTAAGACAGCTCTTCTTCACGGTGATCTTGAATAAGAGATTTATAAGGATCAGCCTAAAGGGTCTGTTGCATCAGGCAATGAAAGGAAAATATGTAAGTTAATCAATTCCCTATACAGCTTGAAACAAGCTCCTAGGGATTGGCATCAAAAGTTTGATGAAACTGTTTTCCCGTTCAGTTTTATTATTAATGGAAGTGACAAGTGTGTCTACACCAAAGTTAAGGGTAGTTAATGTGATTTTATGTCTATATGTGGATGATATTTTATTATTTCGAACTAATATTGAGATTATTAATGAGACAAAAGCTTTCTTGAGGAGGCATTTTGAGATGAAGGATATGGGTGAGGCTAGTTTGATTCTTGGACAGAAGTTGACTCATTCAGTTGAGGGAATAACCTTATCTCAGTCTCTTTATATAGAGAAATATATACATGAGAAGTATTGTTATTCATAGTGTAGAATCGCTAGTACACCAAATGATCCTAAAATTGCCTTAGTCAAGAATTCTTCAGGTGTACCTGTGTCTCAATTAAGCTATTCTCAGAATATTAGGAGTTCGCACTATCTTGCTAACTGTACTAGACCAGATATTTCATATTCTGGGTCTAAGTTCGCTAGATATACTAGTTTTCCAAACAGAACTCACTGGGATGCTCTTGATAGAGTGCTTAGATATCTTAAAGGCACAACGTACCTAAGTTTACACTATAGGAGATTTCCTGGTGTACTTGAGGGCTACAGTGATGCAAGTTGGATAGCTAAGAAGTCTAGTTCCAATGGAGTGTCTGGATATGTGTTCATTTTGGCAGGTGGATCAATATCCTGTAAGTCCACCAAGCAGACTATTGTAACTCGGTCTACTTTTGAGGCTGAGTTGTGTGCGCTTGATGCCACGAAGACGGGGGCTGAATGGTTACACTGAATTATGTCCGCTATAACTGTAGTAATCAAACCGCTTCCAGCTACTGCTATTAATTATGATAGTCGGACGACTATCGACAAGATTAACAGTAAAAAGTATAATGTTAAAACAAGGAGACACATCCGAATTAGACTAAAGTCTATAAGGGGATTAGTGTCTGATATGATTATAGCTGTTGAGTTCATAGGAACTCTGAATAATACAGCTCATCCTTAGACTAAAGAACTGGAACCTGCAAATTGTCCTTAAGTCGAGGTTGGGGATGGGACTGACAACCCATCATAGTTCATCAACAGTGGGAAACCAATACACATGACAGGAGATCCCTCTAAAGTGTATTTAATTTTTTAATAACAAGCTGTGAGGATGAACTGGTATTACCTTTACATTTTGTATCGGGAGTCTATTACTGTAAACCTAAACGGTACTGTTTCTGCCAAGTATAGTAAGAGTTATTCTAACTCTGAATGGGGTCAAGTCTTTTGACGAGATGATTGCAGTCATCTCTGGAGATGCCTAGCTAAGAGAATGTAATTGTGCGGTCGCAATTAGAGGAAAGGGTTATTCCTTGAAGCATTCGACGAACTGGATCAAGACAAAACCATTGATGTCTCAAAGCCGTTGATTGTCACCATAGCCGTTGACTTGTCGTCCTCTATGGAGCATGACTACACCAGACGAATTAAGATTCAAGGTGAAAAATTCCATCTGAATCCGGTAGTCACAGAAGTAGAGGTCTTAGGAGGGTTCAAACCCGGAAAGGTACCGACTCTGAAAACCAAGTCATGATGAGAATCCTGTATGCATTTCTGTATGGACTTGTGTGGGATTGCTAGAAAATTGATAGTAAATCCATAGAGAAATCGAAGCAATACTTGGTAGCTTGAAGAAGCTTGAAACCAAGTTGAAAAAAAAAATTAGTCCCACATTGGTACTCACAAGGTGGCTAGGTGGATTTATATGGTTTCACACACATGGGTAGTGTATAAATACTAAGGTGTGTGGAGGACCATGGGTGTTCTTGTGTGCCTCGGGCACACACACACACACGCGCGAGCCGCCGCCTCGCCACGCCTCGCCTCGAATCAACTCGGGTCGGGTCAGACCGGACCGGACCCGGGTCTAAGGGCGATTTGGGCGAAATGTTTAGGCTTCTCGCGCCCGCGAGGCGACATGGCGTGAGATTATAAATTATTTTTGTTGCATCAAACACCAGTTTAATTTTTTAATTAATGGGGTGATTTTGTAATGGAATTAAAACGGTTTTGACTGTATTAATGGGGATTAATTAGGGAGATTAATTGCATCATTTTTCCATATCACTTTTGAATGTAAAATTCGGAAATGGATGAGTTGTGTATCTGCTAGAAAAGTTTCTGCGAAGTTTAGCTTCTCTCTCTCTCTCTCCCAAAATCCGATCTGGTCGTGTGTTCTTGGCGAACTGAGGTGTTGATCGTCGTTGATCTTCTACGTTGCTTTGACGAAGAAAATCGGAGTTGTTTTATCCTGGAAGGGTCATCGCTGACATCCCAGCACAGCGTAAGTGGGGGCGATTATTTCTTCAAGAACAGTCAGGACTTCTCGCAAGACCTGACGACACAGCTGTTCTTTCATAAAAACTATTATAGCGTTGATTAGAGGTATGTCGTCTAATTTGATGTATTTTTTTATCAGTTTCTGATACATTTTCTCTTTACCTTCATGTTTTGTTACTTGTGTTTCTTTAACCATGATCTGTTAAATAAATTTTCCTGTATAAAATTGATAATTTTAGTGATTATAACCAACACATATGATAGCAACATTTAGGAGCTATCTATTACCTTAATTTGACCTCATTATCACGAGTGATACGTGCTTAATTGTAGAGAATATGAGTCGTTTTGTCACTTGTTGCTCACCATATGTGATTTATTGTTAGTCTAGGTGTTTATGCATATTTCTTTGTTATTTAACAAATATAAGCGCTTGGTATGTTTTTTCATGTTGTTTTGGCAGGAACAAATGCTATTCGGTTGATAGGAAGCATAGAACGAACTTCGGAAACAACAGGAGCTCAAGTGGAGTCAAGTGAAGCCGAATTGGAGGATCTTGGAAGACCAGTTTGCACTATTTTGATCCTATCTAGAGTTATAAAAATAATTTGTGTGTGAGGCCAGTGTCAAATGAAAGCAGACTCAGAGAACTTTCCAACGATAGGTCACGGAGCTTAATTCAAGTTAGGATGAAGAAGTTACGGCCCGGTGAAGTCAGGAGCATATTTCAGGGTGCTATTGTGCAATTACTGAAGACTTCTGCGTGTTATGATTGAGGAAAAAAACACATCATTCACGCATACGGAGGAAGGAAGAGAGGCAAGGGAGCTGAGGAGATCGTTTGGGATCATCCCCAAACTGGAGATTTCACCGTTTGATTTCGTTCTCTTCTCTTTTAATCACTTGTACGGAGAAACTTTGTTGTGTTGCTACGATTTCAATTAGTAACTAGATGTTTTTCTAGGCTTCTCTAGAGAGCCTAGGGTTTATGTAGACGATTATGTTTTAATCTCTAGGCTTTTTGATTTGATCTATTGGATGGCATTTGATTTCATGAACTTGTTGAAGATCTTAGTTTATTGACACAGCTAGGGTAGGAATTGATAATTTATGAATCTTCTTGTTCTTCATAGATTGTGATCTTGCTTAAAGTTAATATATGTTTCAGCTAATTGCTCATACACTTTGTGTAATCCTTGGCAAGAATGGAGTAATTAACCGTACTTGTTCATTAGCTAGCGAGTGCCTGAGAGCGACTTAGACCTAGTTGTGATGAGATATGAACAACAATCCTTAATCACTGAGACTGAGAAGAGAAGTGTGTAGGATTTGCCTTAGTGAGTAGATTCGGTAGAAGATAGTGAGGTATTCGTGTGTTGGTGATTTGAGAGGAACCGTGACGTAGAACGACATGAGACCGAGGGAAGATTGTCAGTGCTATTACCCGACTTAGCTAGAATAGAATTAACGTGTTACATAGCTAATCGGGAAATCGTTTACAACCCTAGGTGATCTGTACAATGCCTCGTTGCTCCATATTTTTTTTAATAACATAAAAACCCAAAAATATTAGTTTAGTTGTTTATTTTATTTCAGTCACCTGTTTGAGGGTGATAACTCTTTAAAATCACAATTTTTTCTCCTGTTACAGTACTCTAAGTTAATAACTAATTAAATAATCTCAAGTTTGTCCTCGTGGGATCGATAACTCGGGGTTGAAATATGACCCTATATTACTTGACCGTGCACTTGGGATACACGTAAGAAATCGTTTCAAGTTTTTGGTTTCGTTGTCGGGGACAGGGGTAGATTATTTATTTAGGAGTTAGTTTAGAGTACTTTTCTTTTAGTTTTTTTTATTTCTTTTCTATCTCTGTGCTTCACGAGTTTCTTGTGAGTTTGTTTTTGCAGGAACACGGGAAGCAGGAGACGTAATGAGCATGTGGAGCGACGAGGATTATGAGGGGATATCTGATTACCCCTACTACTGTGCTAAATGTAGAGTTTGGCACAATGATGACACATGCTCAATGATTTGGTGCTACAAATGCAAGAAGGATCACAAGTATGAAGACGCATGCAGGTTTGATCCACCACAGCTTCAGCACCACCAAGTGGACTCATCAGCAAGCATGGAAGACTTTCACAACATTATGGGGGAGATCCAAGCGCACATCACAAGGATATCCCTTATTACAGATTAGCCACAAGAGGAGCCTCTGCCACATGGCATTGAGCCCCTAATGGAGCCTCTATGGTCACCGTCACAAGATGGTTTGGATGAACCTCATTGGCTACCAGCTGTCCTAGAGATGCAAAGGACACTGATGGCTAGGATGGAGAAAGAACGAGAATCCGAATCGCAAGCTGCAGTGATGGAAGAAGAGGTACTGAGCGGAGCGAAGAGTGCAATGTCCCTGAACAAGTTGTGGACTTTGCCACTTATGAAGACTCAAACTATAATTCAGACTAGGGTGGTGTTGTGTGTTCAAAAATGGAGGAGGCGATTCTCTCTGCAAGGGAACCTCCAATTATCTCACAGCTTTGGCATGATTGGGATGAAACCGACATTGGGAGCTTGTGGTGTGCTGATGATGAAGATGGCGAAGAAATAGTGTCCATTATAGTTGAGGTAAAAGCCCCTACTCATATTCTTGAAGACTTTTCCATATCTCATATAAATCAAGTCCGCAATGAGTTGAAAAGACTTGTGTATGGAGAGTCTTTGGGGAAGAACATGATGGGCACCTTCCAATTTATTGTTCTATTGGCTATCCTATTAACGATCTATATGACATAGTCAAGGAGTTGGATATCGTCAAGTGTGGGGATATAGATGAGATGCATGTGTCTAATGAAGATCATTAGGCACCGAAGGAGTATTACTGGGATGATTTCTTGGTGAGAGATTCATTTGAGCCTAGTGGTACTCTATGGAAGTTGAACAAGAAGAAAAAGTGCAAGATGAAAGAGGGTAACTTCCACATCTTTCCACCATGTCCAAAGAGCCTATGTGCTCGAGATAAAAAGCTTATCTTGAAAAGATGGTGGAAGAAGAAGAGGTGGAGAGTTAAGCATCCTTCTCTATCCTAGACGGTTGAGGTAATCGGGTTGGGCTGTCGACCTTAAATTACAAGCGCTACTTGGGAGACAACCCAATGTAGAGTAAGATATTTGTTATTTTATTTTTGTATTTAGTTCTCCATATTTTATTTTCAGGGGTGAGAGAGAGTTGTTTTAATATTTCCTATCAGTGTGCTGGACAAAGAAATCCGAAGAGGGATGAAAAAAAAAGTTTAAAGGGACTCGATTCTGGTGATAGAGAGCAATTTTGGAGATGAGATAAAAAAATTCACGGACTTTGGGAATTTTCCAGTAAACATTGGATTCTACATTCAATGACGAGTTCGTGAGCGCGAGAATCAAAGAAATCGGACATCGGACGAAGAAATAAGAGCAAAAACAAAATCCGGTAAGTCCCATGGAATTTCTAGCCGATATCAATTCATTTCGGGCCAAAATGCCCCTTGATTTCTGGCCGAATTAAAAACAACATTCTGTTCCAAGTTTTCCAAAGCATTTCGGGCAGAAATGGCCTGGACAACTCATTTATTGAGGGTTTTTTTGGTATTTTGGGGCTATTCTTTAAAACTAAAATCGGGTTTTAACCCTCCTACTCCCCAATTTCGGATCAAATACATCCTCGTCATCTTCTTACTCCAAACTCTGAAGAACACTCACACACACAAAACCCTAAACTTCTCCAAATTTAGAACTTTTTGGTGGGTTTTGCTCCTTGCAAGCTCGCCATCAACATTAACTCGCGAAGTTTTGAGAGAAAGTGTGCAGTTTGAGTGTTGGGGAAGCCATTCCTTGTGACTTTCATCACTACTTAGAATGGTCTCTTCCTGTGCGTCATGACAGAGGGAGTCGAGTTAAGGAGGCTCGTTGAGAGAGAGCTGATTTAATACATCTTGAGTTGATTTTCTCACATATCATCTTTTGAGGGGATGCGAGGGTAAGTTAGAGACGGTAGCATACTTTGGTGTGGCGGTGAGTCGTGTCCATAGGCCACGATTACAGGTGGAGTGCAGTAGTGCTTGACATTCTTCCGCACGTCATGGGGTGGGGGTTGATTGATCTTATAGGAGGATGTGCTTCGTTTTGTATGCTTATTCTCTATATCTTAGGTGATGAGGAGGATTGGTTGGAAAAAGAACATATATACATTGATTACCGGGTTTTTGAGATATTGTTTACATTGAGTGTGGGGGTGTCGACATATATTGATTACATCATTGATTTGACAAATTCCACCCCACGTTATTTATTGCGATATTTGATCTCCTTGGATATTCTTATCATCATTGGTGTCTCCATGTGCTTATTGTTGAAATAGAAAAAAAAAAAGAAAAAAAAGAAATTGAAAGTGAAATGGAATGGGGAGCCGAAACATAAAATTCAGGAAGACCGAGGAGATTAGCTATATGGTTTGATAACTTCTTCACATTTGTGGCCGCGAGAACGGCGTTACACCAAGATTGAGGGAATGAGGGCCGGTGTAGTGGATTAAGTAAGGTTCATTGGATTTTGGTGAGGGAGTGTGAGAATGTGTTTTTGTGAGATGTATCATGGTTCCGTTGCTATCCTACCCGTCCTAACCCGTCAACAATTGAAACCCGTGGATAAATAGCTCAGATGATAGGTTGCTAGGGATACTTTTGATGAGTGTGCGGAAGCAACTTATTAAGTGTTTGTGCCCGTTCTGTCTGACGAAACTGGCCGCAAATTCCAATGATCACCAAGGTTATAGAATCTCTAAGGGAATATGAGAGCCTTATGACATGCCGGTTTTTTCTTCGAGATTGCCCAATCTCTAACCAAAAAGACAAAAATATGTTCTTCAAGTTCTTGCATTGTATCTAATTGAGTTGCATTGTTCAAAGTCATGTAGATTGCATAGTCCAGAGTTTGAGTCGTTGTGTCTAAAGCAAAGTAAAGATATATGTGAATCTTGGAAGCAAGTGTTGCTGGGACGAGCAAAAAGGTAGTGTGGGGGAATTTGATAGCATATTTTAGGAGCTATCTATTACCTTCATTTTACCACATTATCACGAGTGATTTGAGCTTAACTGTAGAGAATATGAGTCGTTTTTCACTTGGTGCTCACCATATGCGCTTTATTGTTAGTCCGGGCATTTTTATGAATATTTCGTTGTTATTTGTGAAATATAATCACTTGGTATGTTTTTTCATGTTGTTTTGGCAGGAACGGATGCTAATCAATTTTTATCCTAGCTCAAGTGGAGTCAAGAGAAGCCGAATTGGAGGAGCTTGGATGACTAGCTTACACAATTTTTATCCTAGTTGGAGTTCTACAAGTAATTGGGGAGTGATACCAGTGCCAAATGAAAGTAGACTCAGATAGCTTTCCAACGATAGGTCACAGAGCTTAATCCGAGTTCAGACGAAGAAGTTATGGCCTGGCGAGGTCAGGAGTAAATGTCATGGGGCTATTGTGCAATTACTGAAGACTTCTGCGGGTTATGATTGAAGAACGACCTAGGGACCGAAAAAACACATCATTCACGCATACGGAGGAAGGAAGAGAGGCAAGGGAGCTGAGGAGATCGTTTGGGATCATCCCCAACCCGGAGATTTCACCGTTTGATTTCTATATCTTCTCTTTAAATCACTTGTATGGAGATACTTTGTTGTGTTGCTACGATTTCAATCAGTAACTAGACGTTTTGCTAGGCTTCTCTAGAGAGCATAGGGTTTATGTAGACAATTATGTTTTCCGGGTTTAAGACTTTGTTTAATGCTTTTTGATTTGATCTATTGGATGGCATTTGATTTCATGAACTTGTTGTAGATCTTTGTCTATTGACACGGCTAGGATAGGAATTGATAATTCATGAATCCTTGTGTTCTTCATAGATTGTGATCTTGCTAAAAGTTAATATATGTTTTAGATAATTGTTCATATACTATGTGTTATACTTGGCAGGAATGGAGTAATTAACTGGACTTGTTAATTAGCTAGCGAGTGCGTGAGAGAGTCTTAGACCTAGTTGTGATGAGTTATGAACAACAATCCTTAATCACTGAGACTGAGAAGATAAGTGTGTAGGATTGGCCTTGGTGGGTAGATTCGGTAGGAGATAGTGAGGTATTCCTGTTGTGGTGGTCTGAGAGGACATCATTCCGTACATTGTCATTAGCCTACTAGAAAAGACAGGTAGATGTAGGTGGACTAAAATGAAACCAAGTAAATGTTGACGTAGAACGACATGAGACTAAGAGGAGATTGTCATTGCTATTACTCGGCTTAACTAGAATAGAATTAACGTGTTACATGGCTAATCCGGAAATCGTCTACAACCCTAGGTGATCTAGAGAATGCCTAGTTTCTCCATATTTGTTTTAATTTCATAAAAACACAAAAATGTTAATTTAGTTTTTTATTTTATTTCAGTCACCTGTTTGAGGGTGAAAACTCTTTAAAATCACAATTCTTACTCCTGTTACAATACTCTAAGTTAATAACTAATTAAATAATCTTAAGTTTGTCCTCGTAGGATCGATAACTCGGGGTTGAAATATTACCCTATATTACTTGACCGTGCACTTGGGCATACACATAAGAAATCGTTACTATGCTTGGACTCAAGTTTTTCTTGATTTGGAGGCTAGAAAATGAAGTTTTGATGGAGTTTTGTGGAGGTCAAGCTTCAAAACCGGTAATGGAGTTTGTAGAGAGAGTAGTGGGTTTCTATGAGTGTTCTTGAGGAGAAAAATATGTGAGGAAATGAGGGGAATAAATAAAGGGTGATGGAGATGATGGTTTTGATATGACAAGATAGTATACGCAAACATTCATAGATGGATGAACTAGAGATATCGTATTTTAATGAGGATTACCAATGTAGTTAAATATGTACTTGAGAGTAAATAATCAAGAGATGAATTAGTAGTTGAGGTAGAAATGGGAAAAAGCTAAAATTTGAGGGGAAAAAAGAAATTCCCAATTCCTAGTTAACAAATAAAAGACAAAATATTATTTCTAGCATTTTACCTAGACTCTCACACACACTTCTTACATATATACATGATAATTTTACAACACTAATTCCACTATTAAATTCATATTTCACTTAATCTAACTTTGAAATTATTAATTTACCCCTAGCAAATACACGAGGTATTACATTCGCAACCATGAAAACAAGGGCTGTCGTGCTGCTACGCAGATTCCAACCTAAACCATCAGCCGCGCATGCCTTATGTTGCTATGCACATCCATCTTATCTAAAAATTGCTTGTCAATAATTTGCTTCTTTTATTGAAAAAAAAGGCTGATAAAGATGAACACAAGGACCAAAAGATTCAAATCGCTTGTTGTTATTGAGTACTTGCATATTTAGTTATTTTTGTTTCTTCTTTTTCTTTATTACGATACTCATATTCAATATTTTGACCAAATGAACTAATTATTTTTACAATAGCATCTTTCACTTATTTTAAGTGAAGCAAGCAGTCAAATGATAATAATAACTTAGAGAAAAAGAATTTGACATTGGTCTACTTAGATCTAGAGCAATTACTTCTCCGCCTTTTTGCGCGTTATGATATAGAGCAATTACGAGCTCCTCCTTTTTTGCGCGTGATGATATAGAGCAATTACTTGCTCCGCCTTTGCGCGTTATGATTTAGATCAATTACTTGCTCCATCATTGCACGATAAGATAAAAAGCAATTACGTGCTCCGCCTTGTGCGTTTTTTATTTTGAATTTTCTGAAAAAAAACTACCGCTGTAAACATTCCCGTAAAAAGAAAAGGAGTTATGCGCTACTTCTGGGATACAAAGCCAGCCCCAGTAGGCTGGTTGACTGTGGTGCGCACAAAATGTCTACAAGATGCACTGCTACCACTTGAGCAACATCTTGTGGTTGAAGCAAGGATTTTTTTTTTTATTATTATTCCCGTTCTACTACTTCAACCAAATTTCAGCCAAGATGAAAAAAAAAAAGTGGTCCGCAGCTCATTGATGCTAGGTTGTTGAAAAAACAAAATAAAAAATGTTGCTAGAGGGAATTGAGCCCAAAGCCTAGCCTCTGCCCTTGGACTCTACTACGCCTATATGACCAGCTAGAGACGTTTAACTATTTCACACTTTTTTAAAAGATCTATATCTTCGATCTGAACCAAAAATAAATGTTTGAATAGTTTGTTCTATTCGGTTCAAACCTAAGAGTTTGGACACCGCACGCCTTTTATTTCGCTGTGCATGACCTACTATTCTCACTACAAAAAATTCAGTTTATTACGACGAGTAAACTCGTCGTTATATCCCGAAAATTCGTCGTTAGAATACAAAGAGTAAGAGAAAAGATCGTCCAAAATGCGTCGCAATAGCTTCGTCGCCAGTTCGACGGGGCGACAACATATCGCAGTGGTCGGTAAAAGTATTTTACTGACCATTATTTCCGACGAAATTGTCTCGACGTTGAAAATTTGCCGACGACTTCCCGACCAAACAAAATTCGTGGTCAAATCTTTTGTCGAAGATTATTTCGACAAGCTTTTGTAGTCGTTTAATTTATGCCGACAACTATTCTCGTCGTCTTTTGTTTTTTCGTCGTTATTTTTTATCTATTTTCGTAACTTTTGTGCTGTTTGCCCATTTATTTCGTGAAAAGACGACCATAGTAGTTGTCTATATTTCTTAAAACGACAATTTTACTCGTCGTATATAGTCATTTTGTTCACTAACTGTTCGTCGAGAAGTGTTCGTCTATAAAAATAATATTTTTTATAAATAAATACTAAATTCATAAACACCATGAAAAGAAATGAAATTTCTATTAATATCATCCGAACCCAGTGTACAAAAAATTTGTACGTTTACATCAACTACAACATAAAATCTTAACAAACTATATATCATCCTAACCAAAACTACAAACTTATCATAATCTAGACTAGCTAGGTACGTAGTTGTGAGTAGGGAAGCTCCGATGTGAACGTTTATCGTGCATAGGAGGTGGAGGCGACCTTGAGTTCTTGCAAGCTAGACGGTAATGCGATTGTCGTGTTGGGAGTCTGATTCACAAAACCTGAAGAAATTCTCAAACAACATATAAATTTTCTAACAAGTATGAACAAGAATTATGTTATGCAGTACAAAGTGTATGCAAAATTATACTCAGTTAGCCAGATGTTCACCCGATATACAAAATTCACATTCTTAAATCTGATTCACACAGATAACAATGGACAACTGCCGGTAGAAGGCGCAATAGTGACATTGTCAAATGCAATTTTCAGCTCGCAGGGAGCCCTGATAAATCCTTAACAAGAGTCATCCTATATACACTTTATATTGTTATTTGTGTGCGTTTCGGTGCAAAGTGACGAATTTCGGGCTTATTTGAGAAGAAAATGAGTTTTATGATGTTTTAGAGCTTAAACATACAATCCGGACATTTATTGAATAGTTTTACTTATGATTTGTATGATTTTGTCACATATGATCTTCGCGTTAGTGTTCGTGTTGTGATTTACAGGAACATTGCATGAGAAGAGCAAGTGGAAAGAAGAAACGAGCTTCGGAAGTCAAGAAGAAGCAAGAGAAGCAAAGTTGGAGGAGCAGAATTGACCAATGTACACTATTTTGATGATATCTTGAGTTCTACAAGACCTGCTATAGTGAGACTAATTCAAAATGCAAGTAGACTCAATTAGCTTTCAAATGATAGGTCATGGAGCTCAATCAAAGGTCGTACAAGAATGATATGGTTCGCCGAAGATGACGCAAAAACGAAGAAAAGCTGGAAAAGTTCACTGGACCAGTCTTCAGTATTCAGGCGGTATATGGAGTTACATATACAATTTTAGAGCAAGGCCTATGCCATTAGAAAGTAGACATCCAGGGCTTTCCAACAATATAAGATAGGCCCAAAACGGACTCCGGATGAGGGAGAAAAGGCCCGCGCAAGACCAGCTTGTGAAATCTGTCCGAGAATTGCAAAGTAGAGAGGCTGAATTGCAAATGCGGCCAAAATACATTAAAAATCGTGCCCAAACCTATATATGACAATTTTTAGGACCTAAATACAGAGAGGGCTGCTGGAGACAAGGAAGAACAAGTTGGAGGAAGGCTTGGAGCTTGGAGTTCGTCGTGAGAGCGAGGATTCCATCGTTTGATCTCTCTTATCTATCTTTTTCATTGTTTTTGATCATGAACAACATAAACTTCATCTTATTACTCATGAATCACAGTAGCTAATTTCATTATCGGGATTTGTCCATGGTAGCTAGGGTTTGAAGCCGTTTTGGCGGATTATCAATTTGATTCACGTTTTGCTTAAACTTAATTGATGATGTTCTTGTTTGCTATGTTTAATTCATACTCTTAATCTATCTTGCTATTGTGAGACGTTGCAGTAGGAAGATTATAGGTAATACGTTAGTGAAAGCAACGAATTGCCCGGATAATTGAATTAAGCACTTAGTCACAGGTTAGGGAAATCAACCACCGACTGTGAACGTTGAGTAGAATTAGATGATCGTCATTATATGTTTTAGGGATAATTAGAACTTGGTAACTCGGTTGTAATTTGACCTAGGCAGAGAAAGCTAGCTTGGTAACTCGGTTAGCCTTATTGCTCGTTTGGAAAATTAAAACATTATCTGTGTTTCAAAATGTAATTCGTTAACGGTGTTCACCTAGTGATCCTAGAAAAATCCTGATACTTATCCCTCGTATTAGTCTCAATTTTAATAATAATTTGTTATTTAAATTTTTAGTTTAATAAAACAATCTCTACTACTTGCCCACATAAAGTTAAGAATACAAATTGATTCACGACAAGTCCCTTGGGTTCGACAAACCCGGATTACCGGATATTACTACACGCGACAGTCGTACACTTGCGACTAGATCGTGTCAAGTTTTTGGCGCCGTTGCCGGGGACTTCGGTTGAATTAGTTAGAATTATTAACTTTAGGGAATGTTATTTTAGCTTTTGTTTATTTAGTTGTTGATTTCACCTGCTTCCTAGCGAATTATTGAGCAGGTATCTTGGTGATCATGTGGGGGCAAAATTACTATGGGCAATCTCCAGTCTACCAGCCGTACTACTCCTATGGAGATATGTACACCCCTCCTCCTTGCAATCAATAATATGAGCATATTAAAGAAGTATTGAAGCTCATTATAGCTAGTATGGACAGAATCGAGGAAGGGATAAATAGGATGGATGAAACTCTCCAGCTGAAGGGACAACACTTGGCAAAACTTTCGAGTGCATTGGCATATGCAGATAATGACGATGGGCCAAGTAGCATCATTCCTGACTTAGTTGAGGAGTGCGAAGAGGAAGACAATGAACCCCTAGTGGTCTATGTCTACAATGCTGTTCATCATGAAGTAATAGATCCTCGGGCTGCTTCAAACTCAGGTTCGGACTCAGATTGGGATGATATTGTGAAGCTTATACAACTTGTACCTCGCATAATTCCGGATTCGTGGCATGTATGGGAGAGTGTGGACATCGCTAGCTTATGGCCCACTGAAGATATTTGCTTTGAGGAAGAAAGTCATGAAGCTAAGGAATTACTGCATGGAGATGTTTGCAAGGACATGTATCATGAAGTTTCTCCGCCAAATCCATACCTCTTCGAGATCATAAAATTGGGTGAGTCACATGAGAAAGACCAAAGACCACAGTTTTATGCAATACATGAATTGCCACCTGTGATTCCAAGGCAAGCACTAGGAAAGGATGCAATCAAGACGGCACTCCTTGCCATTACTGTTCCACTTGGGATTTTATTTCCACATGAACAGTCCTCGATGATAATGTTTTAAAAAATTTGAAGAAGAAGAAGAAGAGGAGAGGTACAAGGGATCATGATGTGGTGAATGAATTCTCGAGAAGACCGGTGATCAAGGAGTGGAAGCAAAAAAGGAAAAAAATATTTGAGGTCGTCTTCTACAATTTTTTTGCGCCATACGCATCTTTGAGGTAACTGGGTCGGGTCGTCGACCTTAAATTACAAGGCGCTTGTTGGGAGGCAACCCAACATATTTAGGCTTTAGATTAGGGAGTGTGTTTTTAATATAATTGGGTTTCTTATTTGTGTTATTTGGAGAGATGAGAGATAGAGGGACTAATGATGCTTCTTAGTGACATACTTGAGCAGGTTATGGTAGAATCTATCCCGGTGTGCCCTGGCACACATGACCTTCACAGGGGCTTGCAATGGCGAGTTGGGGATTCTTCTGACACGGATTTTAGCAGACGAGGCAGTCGACCCCGGTGTGCGAGAACACGCTGACTATATAGGAGCACAGTGGCACCACTAGTGCTTGCGGATTGCTTGGAGTGTATTTCGTCCCCGCCCTTGAGGCGGTTGTGAGTATCTCATCCTTTAGCTAAAATTATATGTTTCTTTGGTATATGTCATGCTCCATCTCATCTATTGACCTACGCAACTGATTGCTGAGTTCTCTTGCATACTCTCTAAATTTGTTGAGGACAACGAAGCATTCAGTGTGGGGGTGATTTATCTGTTTGCTACCCAATTGTGTCTTGCATAGCCAGTTACATGTAGGATGTGTTTAGTTCGCATTGTGAGTCAGTATTGTGGTTTATGTTGAGTTTTTATTTATATTGGCGTATTGTTTAGGATATATTTATATACTGTTTGCACTTTTACATAATTGAGTCTACCCACCAAACAGAGTTAGTTGTCTAGTGTCAATTTTTTTTTTCCGAGTCTAAGCCTTGCATATAAAGTTAGGATATTGTGAAAAAAAAAAATTGAAAAATTGAAAATCCATAAAAATTGAAAATTTTAAAAATTTTAGAAAAAGGCAATTGAGGATCTTAAAACTGAAGAGAGCTTAGTGAACGAATCCTTTTGAGTAGGAAGTGCCGCAGTAGGGAAATTTTTATTCTTTAATATTTTGTGTAGAGGTTTCACTAAGGATGTCCCGGGAATTTTTTGAAGTTGTGAAAGAATGACATGAAAAACTATACCGAAGTTTCCTATAGTGTGCTAATTAGATTGAGTTTTGCTTGTAGCTGAATATTCTGTTTTCAAGTGGAAACTTGTGGTCTGTTGTTGATCTGGGGTGGACCTTCGTGTAGAGTTGGTTTCATGTGGTACGGTTGCCTCAGCCTAAGTGAAGTTGAGGGGCGTACACCACCATCCCTTATGGTGGTCACAAGAGTTAACCGAAAAAGCCCACGCTCTTTATGCTCTACTGCCGCACGGTTGAAATAAAACAGAGGAGTAAATAAAAGAAAATGAGAAAATCTGAAAAAAAAAGAAAAAAAAATTGTGCTTCAAGGAGAAACAACCTAACGTGTTTCCGGTCACACGGAAAATTTGGATTCCATCCAAGTATAACTTATAGAGCAAAACTAGAGTCAAGCCTTATTTCACAGGAGTTGTGACTCCCTTCACTGGGACAATTTGCATTCTAACGCAATAAAGGCTAAGAGGGTCTGAAAACCTCAGATGTTTCGGCGAAGAAAGGCTAAAGTGAAATTTGAGCTTGATTAGACCCAATGAAGCTTAGGACGTGCTTGTGTCTTGGTTTGAATTGGTGGAGGAAAGTGGACACCTTAGTGATCTTTTGCATCGAATCATTTTTTATTTCAAATTCTTGCTACGTGTATGAAAATTTCAAAGAGGATTAGTAAGAGCTTGATGATTTTCAGCTGATGAGAGGGAGATTGCCTATTCTTGCCAAAAAAAGAAGAGAGAAATTGGATGTTTTATATAATTATTTTAAGATCGATTCTAGAATTGCATTTGCATCATCTTGCTGCATTTATAGTGTCCTGATTCATGTTAGAGTCGTCTGAGTCTTGTTGGCAAGTAGACAAATAAATGCAGTAGATGAGACTTTGCTCGGGACACGCAAATGGCAATTGTGGGGGTATTTGATAACTCCTTAACAAGAGTCATCCTATATACACTTTAAATTGTTATTTGTGTGCGTTTCGGTGCAAAGTGACGAATTTCGGGCTTATTTGAGATGAAAATGAGTTTTATGATGTTTTAGAGCTTAAACGTACAATCCGGACATTTCTTGAATAGTTTTACTTATGATTTGTATGATTTTGTCACATTTGATCTTCGCATTAGTGTTCGTGTTGTGATTTACAGGAACATTGCATGAGGAGAGCAAGTGGATATAAGAAACGAGCTTCGGAAGTCAAGAAGAAGCAATAGAAGCAAAGTTGGAGGAGCAGAATTGACCAACGTTCACTATTTTGATGATATCTTGAGTTCTACAAGACCTGATATAGTGAGACTAATTCCAAATGAAAGTAGACTCAATTATCTTTCAAACTATAGGTCACGGAGCTCAATCAAAGGTCGTACGAGAAAGATATGGTCCGCCGAAGATGACGCAAAAACGAAGAAGAGCTGGAAAAGTTCACTGGACCAGTCTTCAGTATTCGGGCTGTATATGTAGTTACATATAAAATTTTGGACAAGGCCTACGCCATTAGAAAGTAGACATCCAGGGCTTTCCAACGATATAAGATAGGCCCAAAACGGAGTCCGGATGAGGGAGAAAAGACCCGCGCAAGACCAGCTTGTGAAATCTGTCCGAGAATTGCAAACTAGAGGGGCTGAATTGCAAATGCTGCCAAAATACATTAAAAATCGTGCCCAACCCTATACATGACAATTTTTAGGACCTAAAGACAGAGAGGGCTGCTGGTGAAAAGGAAGAACAAGTTGGAGGAAGGCTTGGAGCTTGGAGTTCGTCGTGAGAGCGAGGATTCCATCGTTTGATCTCTCTTATCTATCTTTTTCATTGTTTTTGATCATGAACAACATAAACTTCATCTTATTACTCATGAGTCTCAGTAGCTAATTTCATTATCGGGATTTCTCCATGGTAGCTAGGGTTTAAAGCCGTTTTGGCGGATTATCAATTTCATTCACGTTTTGCTTAAACTTAATTGATGATGTTCTTGTTTGCTATGTTTAATTCATACTCTTAATCTATCTTGCTATTGTAAGACGTTGCAGTAGGAAGATTATAGGTAATACGTTAGTGAAAGCAACGAATTGCCCGGATAATTGAATTAAGCACATAGTCACAGGTTAGGGAAATCAACCACCGACTTTGAACTTTGAGTAGAATTACATAATGATCGTCATTATATGTTTTAGGGATAATTAGAACTTGGTAACTCGGTTGTAATTTGACCTAGGCATAGAAAGCTAGCTTGATAACTCGGTTAGCCTTATTGCTCGTTTGGAAAATTAAAACATAATCTGTGTTTCAAAATGTAATTCGTTAACGGTGTTCACCTAGTGATCCTAGAAAATTCCTGATACTTATCCCTCGTATTAGTCTCAATTTTAATAATAATTTATTATTTAAATTTTTAGTTTAATAAAACAATCTCTACTACTTGCCCACATAAAGTTAAGAATACTAATTGATTCACGACAAGTCCCTTGGGTTCGACGAACCCGGATTACCGGATATTACTACACGCGACAGCCGTACACTTGCGGTTGGATCATGTTACTCTGAAACCAAACTTTTAAACCAGCATTCATTAATCGATTTGTTACTCTAAAGGTATGTTACGCTAAAAACCCATGTATTATTATTCTTTGGTCTGCTTCGCTAGAAAGTTCCAAGTTAGCGATATCACTGACTATGTATGGATGTTGTTTGCAACATAACAAAACACATATGGGAGGGCAGTTGATTGAAAGATTTCAGAAATGACCGACTCCAAAGCAAACCACTGCAGAGAGGGTCAACCACCCTCCAAAAACATCCCCGTCTCTCTGCAGATTGAGCCTCATTATTGAGTCATTATTATCAAAAAATTGCATCATTTTGCTATAAGAGAAGAAACATAGAGGTACTAAGAGACTGTTTGGTATCATCTTAAAGAAACAAAATGCTGACTAAGTCAACCGATAGTAGGTTGTAATGACCAATTCGCCAGCCGGTTAAAGACCCAATTTTAAACTCCATGGACATCACAAAGCCAAACGTTTATACCGAAAAAAACAATGTTAAAACTATTTTCAGAACATTGCCACCCCTAATCAATGAGGTTCATCATTAACCTATACCTACTGACCTGCAATACTCTTTAAACCAGCAGTAATTTTGATATGAAGCCACATCTTCAAACTATCATTTATTATACTCAATTAATCTCCCAAACCCACACTTGTCAATCTTTAAACTCTCATTCTTCTCCTGACCCCCCAGCTTCCCAACTATGTATAAAACCAGAGCCTACAACGTTGTACATTTCACCACGCCTTTCATCTTCCTATATAGAGTTTTGCTTGTCTGAAAGCATGTTGATGTCAACGATCTCCACAAGGTTGATTTCGTTATGTTCTGCTTATCTTGATGCAGCATTGTGATGCATGGAATGATCACAAAGATGTTTCTTCAGGTATTCAGAACATAACTATGCAAACCTCTGTTTATCATTGCCAAACTCCTCATCGACGTCAATTCTGTTCGGCAGCATTGTGATGCAGGAACAATCATAAAGAAGCAGCCGGAGGTGGCATGTTGCTTTTTATGATTGTTTCTAGCATCACAATGAGATATTCAGAATCTCGTCTACCACCACCCGAGCACGGAGAATAATCACAGATAAAGCTGGTATGGCGGACTAAAATTCTAATGGGTTGTTGAGTGTATGGTTCATCAACCATAGTATGTCCCAACCCAATATGTTGCTGTATTCGATGGTCGATGAACCATACTATGCACTAACCCCATAGATTTTTGACTTCCAACCCATCTTTCATGTGATGCATTGAATAACCACGAAGAAGCTGCTGAATTTTAGTGCTACTACTTCACATGTTTTTCTTTCTACTCGCTCTTTATTTTGTCACATGTCACAACTAATGCATCGAGACAGTAGTTACTCTAAAAGCTATGTTAGGTGATCATAAAACAAGGTTTCCCACCAAAAGGGAATTTCAACATCAAGAATAGACTGGAGAATTATCAACATCAAGAAGAGAGTGGACTTAAGACAAGATTGCGCGATCATAAGACAAGGTAGTTACTCTAAAAGCTATGTTGCCAATCATAAGACAAGGTTACCCTCAAAACCGGAATATCAACATCAAGAAGATAAGGGACTTAAAGGAAATGAAAGGGGGCACCAAAATATGTTTACCTCTGTCGAAAGTCCAAACAGTGCCCACTCATCCATACTATCGATTAATGTTCTGTAACCTGAAAATGTTACCTGCAATAGGTGATAGGAAATACATTTTAGTTTTGTTTATTCATCTTATGTTGATGTGAAATTTATGGATCAACAAGATAAAAGAAAGAAAGTTTACCTCTGATGAAATTCCACGCAGTGCACAAACATTAACGAAAATGAACGTGAGAGTGAAAATGTAGTAATTTGGACCAGGGCATTGATAAGGAACGAACATTTAATGGTAAATTCATGGATCGTTGCTAGTGATTACAAATTGGGGATCACTAGAGCGCAAACAATTAGCATTCAGTAGATTATAATAATCATGAAGAGGCCCAGTTCAGTACTACATGGAAACAAACAGCGAGCATGAAGGAAATCGTAATAAACCTATAAGCCACTAAACATCATGACCATTCACAAATATTTGTGCAGTAACTGTTTGAATTCCCTACACTGCCTCATTGAACAACATTAATGTACAAGGCAATCAAAGTCAATTACTTGCATGTTTATTGAGTAGGAAAAAAAGAGAAACTGAAAGCTCATTAACTCTATTTACTCTCATACATCCATTCCAAATTAGTCTCAGAAAATTTAATCACTTCTCCAAGACTCCATCAAAGTTTAGTCCCGAAAACCCCATGACCATGAAACCAATTCTCAACCGCCTACGTTAAGAGGAGGAGGTCACCAGTCGTTTCACAAGACTACCAGGGTCCAATATGAATGCACCAATTTTCATCTCTGATTCGTCAGATGAAGATTCAATGAGCGAGGACTCCCCTTGAGTGAGGTTGTATAAGGAGAGGCAAACTGCAATGGAGGAAAGCCGGCGGAAAATACAAGAGAGTTAATGGAGAATCCACTTAATTGAGCAGATGAAGATTGAAAATTATAGGTTGGTTGTGCCTCTCGAATTCTATGAAGAAACCGTAGAATCCGTTTTCCCAATCAAAAGGAGATACAGGGAAGCTACCGGGAAAAAGCTTTCACACAATCAGGAAGTAAGCAAGGCCCCGACAGATGAACAACTCAAAGAGGACAATGCAGACTAGACTTTTAGTTTTTGTAATTTTCCTTCTTATCTTTCTCTTATTCATGGTAATATATTTGTTTATGTATATGTATGGTCCGTTGTCTTTCATGGATAGTTTTCTTTAATTTGCTATTACTTGAATTATTAGTGAAATAAATTCATTTAGTAATTCATCTGTTCATTGTCTAATGTCCACAGGTAGCTGCGAAGAACATTTTGACCCGGTTTAAATGCACCAAAGTGTTGTTAATAGTTTGCAAATATTATCGGCGGATCAAAATGAACTTCGCAACTCCACCCAGAATAGAAAGGTTGAACGGATAAAATAACAACTATCACACTCAAATTCTAGGAAAACTAATATACGCGACGGGCTACGCATCTATTAGGACACACGCGATATGAAGGTCCCCTCAACAGGTAATTGGGCACATAGACGACATTACTAATGTGTGTTTTGTTAATCAAGAAGAGATACGTAGAAAGGATAAAGACCCGAAATTGAATGAACTGAGGGATATACGGAAAGAGGCTCAAATTTGTACTCATGAAAACCAGATAAGAGATCGATGGTCACTGGCTGCAAAAAGCAATTCGGCTCTCCGTGCCTACCATGCCACTCTATCGGCTACAGAGAGTGAATTCGGTAGATAAATATCATCACGGCCTCTTCAGTGACCGTGAAAAGGCTCCGATCTGTACTCTTTAAACCCAAATAAGAGATGATCATAGAAGGCCGCAAACAAAAATTTGCCTCGCCATGCATAATAATCTCTAATAGCTTCAACGAGTGAATTTGATAGATCCATATCATCTCGGCCTCACAGTGAGCGCTAACAGTGAGCAAGAAATGCTCAAATCAGTACTCAGTAAAAGCAAATAAGTGATGATCACAGCACGCTGCAAATAATGCATCCCTTATCTGGCAGGTTACGAAACGGGTGTTAAAATAATTACCATGTGCATCATTCGTAACTTTCAAAGCAGTTGATTCATTAAGCCATATATATCATAGATCATGTGTACTGAAATAAAATCCATTTGAAATTTCTCCGTTAATCCTCTATCATGTATAGAGTCTCGTGAAGGTCACTTCAACCCGATTTGCAGACACACAGCTCTGTAACGTATTAGCCAGCATTATGAGCGGGTCGAAGAGCCTTCACATGCCCGTATTAGCTAGCACTGTGGGGGGAAAAATTAATCGAAGTCAATCCCGTAAAGTGAACAAGGCACACCTCAAATTAAACATGTTGCACAAACATCATTGGCACCCCTAATCAATGAGGTGGTTCATGAACCTATGCCTAGTAAGCTGCAAGAATATTGAAACCATGAAGCACATATTTCTCTGAAACCACATCTTTAAACCAGTATTTATTATCACTAACCACCATCCTCTCCAGCTTATTACTCTTCATCTTCTCCTAACCCCACAGCCTCCCAACTGTGTATAAAACCAAAGCCTACAACCTTGTCCATGTCTGTCAATAATCTCATAGGTCACAAGTAATGCATCCAAATAATAAAGCAAAAGCTATAGACTAGTTTCCACATAAGACAAGTTTTCCCTCCAAAAGGGAATTTCAACATAAAGAAGAGACTGACTGGACTTAAAGGAAATAATGGTGGGAATCAGAATATGCTTTATGCAGGTTCTCAAAAAAGTACCAAAAAGTTGAATCTTGAGAACAACAATCTTTGGCAGATGACTACACAGCTCATGTACACAATATGCAAAAGTTGTGTCTTTATTGGCAAACAAATAAACAGACACACACACACACACACACACACAAAACATGCATAAGTTGTGTTAAGAGCACCTCCAATAATTTTATGTCGGAAAAAATGCAAATTAGCCATCAAAATGAAATTAAGTATTAATTTTATTAAAATATTAATTAATTCAAAAATTCAATAAAATTAAATAAAAAAGGAGATCGTGATACAGTAATTTATGACAAACAAGAAATAATATGCAGTTATTATTGCGTACAAAAAAAATCCATAGCAGTTAATTTAGGAGCAGCAGTTATTTCAGGAGCAGCCCTTGAAATATGCATTAATTAACCTGCACTAACTACCCCACCTCTCCATCTTCTAACTCTCCATCTTCTTGTAACCCCCACCTCCTCCATTAACTTCCTGAAGTTTGAACCTATATAATGAGTATAAAATAAAAGCCAACAGAATTTATCCATTGACAGAACCTTTCCTCCTAGATAAAGTTCATATTCTGCCAAGCTTGTCAATGTCAGGGGACAACACATTACCTCAAGTCAATCTGGAGGATGCTCCAGGTAAAAAGGGACCACGTTGGTCCTTTAAAGAGAGAAGTGAGCAATTTGTGATCACCAATACCTGGTGCATTCCTTTCCCACTCATACCATCTCCAACATCAAACATGGCCACCATCTTCACTCACCTCAAGGCCCCAACAGCATGGTTCGTGGAGGAAGGGACCCTTAACAACCTCCTTGAACAGCTCAGTTGGACATCTGTTCAATTTAATTAGATGATCGCCGAGGAGGAAGCAAGGGGTGGCAGGCGACGTTGTTCCAGACAACTAGCTTGTGACCGCAGTTGACAGGCTGAGCTCGAACCTCTGGTACATTTTCTATTTTCGAGCCGACATTGGAGAAGCAAGGCCTGTAATGATGGAGGACTACAAGGCAACCTGGATTCTAGAGTATTCGGGAAAAATTCGGAGAAACTCAGGGGAATACCTTTATACGATCCTACAGAAGGGGGACTTCTTGGCGGAACGCGGAAATTTGATGGATGTGGTAGAGGAGGAGGAGACCAGAGCAATGGTGGAAGACCAAAGAAAAAGTGCACCAGGGGGGCTGCTGGATGGAGTGAGGGTTTCCAACTTTCCCATGAGGTTTCTTCTCTGGAATTGTAAGGATGCGCGCACTAGTACTTTTAGAAGCAACTTCATGGCTCTGGTTGGCAGGCAAAGGCCAAACATTGTCTGTGTAACTGAAACTTGAATGTCTAGGGATAGGGCCAGATGCATTTGCGCCTCTGTTGGCTTTGAGAGATGCTTTTTGGATGATCCATATCGATTTGGTGGCGGCTTTTGGATTATGTGGGAGCCAAATGAGGTGGAGGTGGATGTCATTGTTGTGTCTCAGCAAGAGATCCATGCCTTAGTCCAGGTTTGATATGAACACCAAAGCTAGTAGTTCTATTATTCTTCAATCACATGCCTTAGCACATATATATGTACATTAATCTTTAGGTTTTCGAGATGTGAAACTCCTAAATGAATGCATGTGTGCTTCCATGAGTGGAGACTGCTAGGAACTAATGGAGCCACAGGTGAAGCTGAAGAATGGGCAAAGATCCGCCTACAAAGCTCCTCTGCCATCGCTCGTCTGCCGTTGCTTCCATTTTCTGTGTTAAATCCCTTTAATAATCATGTTTGTTTAATTTAATGTTGAACAATGGTTTTTGAAGCTCCCTCCCATGGTTTGAGGAGAGGGTTGTGCTTTGAGATTGTAACGGGTGGTTTACCCCCCCCCCCCCCCCTCAATATTTGTGGTTTTATTTGATTTTTTTTATTTATGCCAGCTATTATTTATTCCTAAAATATACCTAGTCATCTACATATATGCTGTAATTTATTACCCATGTATTAACTATTTTTCGCAAAAATGGAATTTATCAATGTTCATAAGTAATAACTAATTGTATAACTAATAATCCGCATTAGCAATTTAAAGTTCTTATACATAAAAATAAGTTTATTATTCTAGTTTCCTATCATTGAATCATTATTCTAGTAATTACTCTAATTATTCTAGTAATTATACTAATTATTCTTGCAATTTAAAGTTCTTAAATATAATAATAAGTATTTTTCCCCCTATTATTCTAGTAATTATTCTAATTATTCTAGTTTCTAATTGTATAAATAATAATCTGCATTAGCAACATCACCATGAAGAACAAAAACTCATACCAACACATAAGGATAAATTGAACAAATTTTTTCGGAACAACCCTAGCTAAAGAGTAAGTCCCCAACTATAGAAATAACGATATCCCTAATCCAAAGAGCATACCAAACCCCCAAATACAATAGTACTAGATCGAACAAATGCATTCACATACGGAATTGCAGTTCTATAGCACGAATTGACCTAAAAAATCACGAATTAAGAAATGAACACAACAATAGCTACTAATGTACAAGAGTTGGAGAGAAGTTAGTCCAAACCGACCATCCTTGAGGCTATGCCAATATCGACTCGGTGGGTTCTTGAATCAACACTCGGATGTCCTTCAGGCGCACTGGCTATCGCCGTTCCGAATACATTCAGTGGTTCCATCGGCCGCGGAGCTGAGTGAGTGGTCGCGGGAAGAGCTTCAGAGAGCTCTTGGCTTGTGAATATGGGTTGAGGAATGAGTGGGGAGCAAGAGGTTCATATGGCATTTTTTTTAACTGAATCCTTTCGAAATTATTTTGATTCAATGTATTTTCCTCCCCTATATTTGGATTTAGTTGTATTCCCCTCCCCTACAAATTTTTCCGTTAATTATACTTTCCTCCCAAAGTTTCATTGTAATGCAAGTTCCCACCCCTGTAAATGTATTTTCTTCATAGTAGTTATTTCCCGGAGTTTCAAAAAAAATTCAATTTGCTTTAGAAACTGACACAAACATTTTTTTTGGTGAAAAACTGACACGAACATTGTTTGTGGAATATACATGTTATAAGACAATCAAAATGTCGGTTCTAAATTAAGGTAAGAATCGATAATATGCTCTTATGGCCTACCGCATAATAGACCATGCATTGACTATGGAGTTGACTACATCTCACATTTGTCCGAAACTATATGTTTGACTAGGTGGAGAACTAATAGTTGACCGTTCACATCAGAGTTGCCTTCTTACCTCAATACGAGGGGTTTAGGGTCTACCAATTACATATATATAGATATATATATATACATATATATATACGTACGTATACCATGCATAACCTATACATAACCTCAAAAGATTTGTAATGAGTAAAGAGTATTTCAAGGCATGGAAATGCGTTTCAAGTCCTTGGAATGAAAACAGTTAACGTAGAAAATATAACTTTATCTGAAGACATTGAAATGAGTTTCAAACCCTTGAAATGAAACTGTTTTATTTTTTTTGCAAATAAGCTAAGTAATGAACTGAAAAGTAAAGGCAAGAGACAAAAGATATATAGAGTTCAGTCCACTTGTACCTACGTCTCTACCTCAGGGATCTTCTCCCTGTAGGATTTTCAACTCAATTTCAATTAATCAAAAATTAAGCCCTAGATCTCAAGTACAGAGAGATGCCTTACTCTGTTACAAATTGTGGTTCTCACTAACCTATCTAGTACCTGATCTAGCTAACTAGTTAACGAAGAATTATCTATTGTTCACCTTGAGAAATCCGCGATAATAAGAACTACAAGTATTATCAGGATAATATAGAAATAAAGCTCAAAATAGAAGAACACTATAACTGAGTCTGCAATGAGTATGCATTGTTCTCCAGATGCGTCGATGGAGAGAAATGGATATGCTTCTTTGTTTCTTGTAAATCCGTGAAAGTGTTTGAGTGTCGTTGTGAATTGCTCTGTGTTATCTCTATATTTTTTTCACTCAAACTCCCTCTTATATAGCTGGTTTGAACTGCATATCTTGTAGATCTCTTCATAACCAACCTTCCTATTTTGTAGCACCAGCTGTTGACTTCTCTCACAGATTCTCCAACAAATAGTTTCCCAATATCTTCAAAGATACTTATTTGATTTTGTTAAGAAATGTGTTGGGAAGCCTTCAAACAAGGTAGATTGTTCACAGAATCAAATCAACATGCTGCTTCCTTTCCTGAAAAACATAAGTTAGGAAACAGATTCCTATAAAATAGGTAACATAATATCCCTGCAAAACTTGTGCAAATAGATGGATTAGATATAGTTTAGAGTATCAAAATACATTGTCTTTCATCATGAAATAACAGCTAGTCAAGAAGAGGGGTTATATGAGTAGAATCAAGATCAGAAACTCCCCCTAAGATCATGCATACTAGGAAATGTCAGTTTCAAAGCTTTGAAAGCTGTTTTAAGGCCTTGAAATAGACAAGCTATTTCACTCTCCCCCTTCATGAAAGAAAAAACCACAATCTGTTTTGAACTATGTTTCTGCAAAAAAAATACTCATTACAATATAGCAGAATAAATCAAAACACATTATATCCAAAAGATCCAACTTATTAACCAACTAAAAATAGCAAATAACAGCAAAGTTTCAGATAGTCCTAGTGACCAAAACCAGGTCTCTAAACAAATAAGTAAACATAAAATATCCTAAATTTCTTCTTCTTTTTTACTTTCATCAAAAAACTATGAGAAAGTGTTGGATCAAAGTTTGGAATTAAGTTTAAGAAAATTGTTTGAAAGATAGAGTTTTCAAGACTTTGAAAAGGATTTAAAGGTATTGAAAAAAGAAAGAAAGAGTAAGCACGAGTTAAGTGGTTGGGTCTACGTCATCTTGCTGCTCTACATCTCCTTCATCGCCATCTTCTTCCTTGTCATGTTCTTCTTCTTGAGCTCAAGCATCTTCCTTATCATTACATGCTCCACCTTCCTCTTCAAACAGATCAGTCTCAGTCACAATCTCTGGAATAAGTGGCTTATTTTGCTTCTTCTTTAAGTCCTTAAGCAATATTCCTGAATCTGGACTGTCAGCTTCATCATCTGGTTCCTCAACTGCTTGGTTACCCTTGTCCTTCACTCCATTAGTCTCTTCCTCAGTTGTGTGCTAACTAAACATTTCCTTGGATTAGCCATTCTTTTTGGTTCCCTCTACTGCTACTTCTTCAGGCACATCAAACACAGTCATGCTCTTGAAGATGTGTTCAACCATGTACTTTGTCTTTTAAAACTCAGTTCCAAACTCATGTTGATTCTCCTTTCAGTTCATCGATGTCCTTCTCAAGTCCACTAAGGTTCTGAAGAACCAAGGAGAGATTTTGAGGCTGAGAGGTTTGGCTTGAAGTAGGGGTCAAGGTCTTGGTATTTAGAAACTTCTTGGAGTTCAGCTCTTTTTCTATCAAGTCAGAGTACAACTTCCAAGTCTTAGCACTTGTTTTCACTATACCAATTTTATTAAAAGCTATTTCATCAAGCATTCAAAAACCAGTAGTGATAGTTTCTTCCCTTTCAGTTCAAATTTCAAGGTGTTGAAAGAATGAGGTGAGCATATTGGCATAGGGAAAGTATGCTTTCTCTGATTGATTTGGCAATCAAGCATGTGTTCCATCACAATTTTCATAAGATCAACCTCATAAACATGCATAACCAAGTACATAAAGTACAGAACCCTTTAAGTTATAAGCTCCTTTGATTTCTCCCTTGGTACCAAACATCTCATAAGGATTGTGAATAAAACTTTAGCTTCAACAGTTAGCACAGTGTGTGTTAACTGCTTGGTTGTGGTAGGAGTGTTAGGTACAAAGAATTCTTCTTTGGCCAGTTTTAGGGCTTCACTCTTAGAAGGGTGATACTAGTCTCATACCTCACTGGACAACCTAGAAAATTGGCGAACTTAGAGTTGTTTAAGTCCATATCAATGACTGAAACTTCGGTTTGAATCACAAGGTTCACAGTGTTCTTGAGTTGCTTCATGTTTAGGTAAAAGAATCTAGTGAGTCTCGGGTAGGCTATCTCTGGAGGGTTTAGAACAATCCAAAGAGAGATTTTCGTCAACATCTTAATGCACTTCAGATTCATACCATTCAACATAGACACTCTGATCATACTACAAAATGCAACTTATCTAGAATCAAATCCATTTAGCCATTGCCCTATAGCAACATTAGTAATGAACCATTTGTTATAAAGGGACGATTTCGTACCAGTGGATATCTTCTTTTCTGAATAGATCTGTAGTGCCTTTTAAATGTTCTCCTCTGGATCATCCTCTTTTATTTTTCCTTTCCCTTGTCTGCTTTGTCAGCCTTCTTCTTCACCTTCTTAAGGCTACCAATCTGAATCCCGTTCTACTTTTCTGTAGCAGACTCCTCTGTCTTCTTCTTCTTGCCAAAAATAGGTGTATGATCTTTCTTTGCATTATTCTTGGGAGGAGGAGAGGCCATGTATTCTGCAGTAGGAGTCCTTGAACTTGAATCACCACTGATGGTCTGAACCTCTTCCCTAGTAGCATATATTTTCTTCTCTATAGTAGCCTTTGAACCACCAGCCATTTTTATTCTGTCAGAGCCTCTTCTAGTGCTCATTAGGGTTTGGGGAGTAGAAGAGAGAGATTGAATAGATACGAAGGAGAGAAGAAGATAAATATTAAAGAGTTTTAGTTTGAAAAGGAAACTGAATATTTTCCTAATCTTGGAATATTTGCTGAATAAAAAAGATTCAAATTTGTGTGTGCTGTTGGAAGTAAGTAATATAATACTATTTTGGCTGAAAAGGGGTATTTGAAAATTGAGGGCAATATTGAGCAATTATCTACAAAGATAACACCCAACATTGAAAGATCCATATTATTCACTAAACAACATACAGTCTTTTTTCAAGGCTTTGGAAAGTATTTCAAGACTTGGAAAAGCTATATGGTTAAAGCACGTATACTCAAATCTTTGAATTTTTTTTCAAGGCTTTGAAAATCAGTTCAAAATTTTGAAACACGTAATACCTTCCTTGTACTAATCTGATTCTCCCCCTAAAGCAATGCTTCTTTATTTAGCATGCCCAATTCTAATCGCAAGGATGAGAATCATGCATCTGGAAATTGTTTAGTGAAGATGTCTGCAAATTGTATGTTAGTACAAACAAATTCAAGAACAATATCACCTTTCCAGCATGATCTCTGACGAAGTGATGTCTAACATCAATATGATTTGTTCTTGAATGCTGAGCGGGATTATTTATGATTGATATTGTACTTGTGTTGTCACACTTGATATGTTTTTATCTCTAAAAACAAATCAAAGGTCTCTCATTTGTTGTGCTATCCATAACACTTGTGAACATCGTGCTCCAACTGCTATGTATTGAGCTTCTGTTGTTGATAGTGCATACTACTAGAAAACCTAGTAAAAACCGAGGTTTCAAACAGCGGTTTAATGTGCCGAAGCCGTCATTTTAGAAATAAATAGTGGTTTTTACCGCGGTTTCCAAGCCGTCGTTTCGAACGGTGTCGCCAAAGCTTTACCGCGGTTCCAAACCGTGGTAAATAATGTTTTTTTATTTTTATTATTTTTACTAAAATTTATTTCAATTGAAATTTTCATAATTGAAAAAACAAGAAATTCAAATAATATTTTTATTTTTAATAGATTTTTCATGGTTAAATAATAAAGAAATTCAAGAACAGTTGGATCTAGGTTCCTCTTCAAAATTTTCAGATGTTTCCGGAGGTGGGTTCCTCTTCAATATCCATTCTTGAAAAATCAAATGGATCTGGGTTCTTGCTGGCCGGTTCCGCCGGTGGTGTAGGCGGCGTTAATGGTTTGGTGTCGGCGATGCGGCAACGGCGATGGTGCGGCGGCGCTTCGTCTCTGTCCATCGGCGGTGCTTCGTGTCTATGCTTCGGCGGTGTTTCGGATCTGGTTTGCGGCGGAGCTTCGGGTCTGGATTCCGGCGGTCTCCGGCGAGGAGAGACCTCCGGAAATAGAGAGAGACCGGATGAGGGAGGGAGACGAAGAGCAGAGAAGGGAGGGAGGGTGTGAGGAAGGAGAAGAGAGAGAAAGGGAGGAGGGATCGGGGGAGGAAGAGGAGAAGATAGAGATTGAGGGAGAAATGGGAGGCTGAGAGATAAAAAGAGCGAGACTGTAGAGAGAGAGAGGGTTTGTAGATAAGATTAGGGTTGGAAAATCAATGGATGAGATAAGAACTTAGTATTTCCATAAACAACGGTTCATTAAGAACCTTTATTTATTACTTATTTTTTCGATGAATGGATGAGATAAGATCTTAGTATTTCCATAAACAACGGTTCATTAAGAACCGTTAGTTATTATATATTTTTTTATTTTATGACTTATATATATAATAATTATTGAGGAATATAATTATTATAGAATATAATTATTTTTTATCTAATTAAACAACGGTTAAGGTTAAAACCGTTGTATTTTGTGTTACTTTTTACCGCAGTTTCCCTTTAACCGTTATATTATAATTTTGGGATACAACGGTTCGTTAAAACCGCCGTTTAATTTTTTCTAAAAACAACGGTTTTACTTATAACCGTGGTAAAAGTAAAAAAAAAAAAAACACGGTTTTTAGGTAAACCTTTGTATTTGATGTTATATTTACCACAGTTTTTTTATAACCGCCATTAGTTTAAATAATTGTAACGGTTACAAAAAAAAACGCCGTTATTGGTGCCTTTTTATAACAGGTTGGACAACAGCGGTTTTTTAACTGTTGTTTATGGACCTTTTTTTAGTAGTGGCAATTGAGTTTTTCTTCTTTGAATGCCAGCTAATTAAAGATGATCCAAGGAATGGCAGCATCCTGATGTACTCATTCTATCAACTTTATATCCTGCAAAGTCAGCATCAAAATAGCCACACAAAGAGAAATTAGATTGTTTAGGATACCAAAGCCCCAAGACTTTGGTACCAATGAGATATCTAAAAACTCTTTTAACTGCAGTCAAGTGTGATTCTTTATGATCACCTTGAAATCTAGCACACATACAAACACTGAACATGATATCTGGCCTGCTAGCTGTGAGGTTTAGTAATGATCCAATCATACCTCTATACTTTTTCAAATTCACTTTCTTACAAGATTCATCTTTGCCTAAAGACAATGTAGAACTCATGGGGGTCTTGATTTCTTTGGATTGAGACATATTATACTTGTTCAACAAGTCTCTCATATACTTGCTTTGATGTAGGATTATGCCTTTCTTCATCTGATGAATTTAAAGTCCAAGAAAGAAGTTTAATTCTCCCATCAAGCTCATTTCAAATTCCGTGCTAATAAGACTTGATAATTCCTAGCAAAGAAGATCATTAGTAGCTCCAAACAGAATATCATCAACATATTTTTGAACTACAAACATATCTTTCTCACGAGTCTTTATGAAAAGGGTCATATCTACTAATACTCTTTTGAAATCATTTTCAATTAAAATCTTTGACAATCTTTCATACCAAGCCCTTGGTGCTTGTTTCAAACCATAAAGAGCCTTGTCAAGTTTATAAACATGCTCTGGAAACTTGTCATTTTCAAAACCTGAAGGTGAGCAAAATAAAATTCTTCTTGAAAATAGCCATTTAAGGATGCACATTTCACATCCATTTGAAAAAATTTCATGTTGTTGTGAGATGCAAATGTAAGTAGAATTCAAATTGCTTCTAACATGGCAACATGAGAAAAAGTTTCTTCAAAGTCAATACATTCTTCTTGATTGTAGCCTTGAGCTACTAATCTGGCTTTGTTTCTAATTACATTTCTATTCTCATCTAACTTGTTTCTAAATACCCATCTGGTGCCAATAACAGTCCATTTCTTGGTGGAGGAACTAGAGTCCAAACCTTGTTCCTTTCAAACTCATTGATTTCACTTTGCATAGCTTGGATCCAATTTGCTTCTTGTAATGCTTCCTTCACAGTTTTAGGTTATACAAGATAAATAAAAGCATTAAAAGCACTGATATTCTTTAACTATGATTTGGTTTGTGTACCAGTGGTTGGATTAGAAATGATGTTGTCAACGGGATGAGATGAGAGACATTTAAATTTCTTCCTTTGTGTCCAAGGTTCAGGCACTCCAATTTGTTTTTCAAGTCTTTGAGAACTTGAGGTTGTAGCTTGATCTGCTGTTTCTCTAGAGATTTTGTATCAAGGCTTTGAACCAAGATTGTTGAAACTACCTTCTTTATTCCTGTAATTTTTTGTTGGAAGCTTTTGAGAATTCTTCTTCAATATCTGAATCATGCTTGTTCAGATTAAGATCTGCGAAACCATCACTAAAAGAACTATCATAGCTTTCATCAAATATGACATGAATACTTTCTTCAACAATCTTGGTTCTCTTATATAAACTTTATAGGCTTTGCTTGTCTGAGAATAACAACGAAAAATACCTTCATCACTTCTTGCATCAAACATACCAACATTGTCCTCACCATTATTATGAACATAGCAGGTACAACCAAAATGTTTGAAGTAATAAATGATTAGCTTTCTTCCTTTGAACAGCTCATAAGGAGTCTTCTTCATTATAGGTCTGATCAACCACCTGTTAAGAATATAGTTTGCTGTATTCACAACTTCTGCCCAACAGTACTTTGTCAGTTTGTTTTCCAGAAGCATTGTTCTTCACATGTATTCAAGAGTCATGTTCTTTCTTTCAACAACTCCATTTTGTTGAGGAGTTCTAGGAGCAGAAAATTTGTGAGAGATACCATGCTTAGAACATAATACATCAAACTCAAGTTGATCAAACTCTCTACCACGATCACTTCTGGTTGAAGCAATATGTAGTTTTACAAGGTTTGAAGTACTCTACAAAGCTTTGGAAATTCAATGAGAACTTCAAATTTCTCTTTGAGAGACATAAACCAAGTATATCTACAGAAATCATCTACAATAACAAACACGTACTTCTTACCCTTTGGTGTTGTAGTTCTCATAGGACCAGAGAGATGCTTAGGCAATAATTCAATGGGTCTAGTATTACTTACAAAGTTCTTTGGCATGAATAAGAATCTAGTTTGCTTGCTTTGTGCACATGGTCTGCATACTTCTTCATCTTTGAACTTGATAGAGGGTAGGCCTCTTACTAAGTTCTTGGAAACTAGCTTGTTCATGGTATGCATGCTAATGTGTCCTAACTTTCTGTGCTAAAGCTTTTAATCTTCTTTCAAATCCTTGAGACACTTCAAGTTTTCTCCTGCAACTTTGTTTGTTTGAAAAGTATAGACATTGTTTGACCTAGAGGCTGTGAGGAAGCAATTGCCAGATTTCTCATCTTGCACCACACATTTCTCTTTGTCAAAAATAACCTTATTACCATTATCACAAAGCTGAGATACACTAAGAAAATTAAATTTCAAACCCTCAACTAAGTATGCATCATAAATAGAGTTTTCAGAATCTGTACCAGCTTTACGAATACCGTGGATGCTGCATTTTCCTTTGTCACAAAGTATGATTACCTTCAGATTGCTCTTTCAACTCTGAGAATAAAGATCTCTTTCAACTCATATGCCTTGAGCAACCACTATCCATAAACCATTTTTGTTCATTGGTCTTGGTGACAACCTGCAAACACCATTAACTGCCTTACCCAGCTGTTAGAACAAATGTGGAATTTAGATTCATATTCAGGGTCAACCATTTGGGTTGTCTAACCCCTTTAGGAACCCAAATTTGTCTAACTTTTCCCTTGAGTTGAACTAGATAAGTATTCCTCATTATGTGAGGATCTCTTTTTCTGAAACGACAAGTCATTTTAAAATGACCAATTCTATTGAAGTAATAGCACATAGGAGATGTTCTGCTTCCATCTTTTAAAAATTTTGTATTTTTCTTTCTGGAAAAATATGGATTGTATCCAATACCTTTTTTGTGAGAACACTTTAAGCTACCTACAAGAATCAAGTTCAAGTTGTGTTCTGAGCCTGCAAGTTTTGTCATCGCTGATTCAGATGCTTAAAGTTTCTAAGTTAGAGTAGTCTTTTGTTTAACTAGTTCACAAACTTGAAATCATAGATTAACATTACTGTTACTCAGAAGAAATTCATAGTGACTACTTCCTTGACTTGTGTTTTCAAGGCTTTGAAACTGTTTTTCAAGGCCTTGAAATCACTGTCAGTTTTTTTCTGAGAAATTTCAAGGTTCTGATTCAGGCAAAAAAGATGCAAGTTTTATTTTTCCTGCTCACGAACTTTTTCTTTCAAAACTCTGATTTTTTTCCGGATAGTTCCCTTTATTTAAAAGCATTGTTCTTACATAATCAGATAGGGCTTCTATTGGTTTTGAAATTAAACAGTTTACCATTACCTCAATGTTCTTTCAGAACATTCATCATGGTCGGCCGTAAAGCATAGGTTGGCATGTTCTTCTTCAGATTCAGAGTCACTTGAAGTTTCAAAATCACTCAATGAGGCTATCATAGCTTTCTTTCTTTTATCATGGGCTTTCTTCTAACAATTTTAGATCTTTTTGTGTAGGCAGTCTCTAATCAAGTGGCTTGTGTCACCAAAATCAAAGCAATTCATTACTTAAGGCTTATTACCATGTGAGGAAGACTTACCTTTGTAATCTTTGCTACTGGAGGATCTGTGTCTGTCTGTGCTAAAGTCCTTGTTTCCAAAGTTCTTCTTCATTTTAAGAATTCTGGTCAAGGCTTCGGAAATCAAAGCAATAGGATCTTCATCATCATCTTCATCAGTTTCAAGGCTTCCAGATGGCTCATTATCCTTTTCCTTTAGAGCTAGATTCTTGAAACCTTCTTGTAGTTCCGAATCAACTTCATTCATGGATATTTCATGTGTAAGGAGTTTTCCTTGCAGGTTATCAAGTTGAAGTGATGACAGATCTTGAGCTTCCTCAATAGCAATAGTCTTTCGTTCCCATTTTTCTCAAGGAAGACTTCTCGTAATCTTTCTAACCTTTTCCAAATTGGAAATATGTTTTCCCAATGAGTCAAGATTATTGACAATATCAACGAATCTTTTGAAAATGTCTCTGATTGAATCATCTCCATTAATCTTGAATATTTCATACTGCCTGAGATATATCTCGATCTTGGTTGCTTGACTTGGCAGGTTCCTTCAAAATTCATCAAAAGCTTATCCCAGATCTCATTGGCAGTCGGGCAACCTGAAATCCTATTGAACTCATCTACACTCAAAGCATAGTATAAGAGATTCATAGCTTTATAATACTGGTCTTCGTCAGAAGCAGAAAGTGAGTCTTTAGTTTTGGGATTTCTAATCCCATATTTCTCTTGTGTAGAAAGTGTGAGCACCATTCTGTATGATATTCCAACGCTCTATGTCCTGATCAATGATGAACATTTTCATCAAGGCTTTCCAGTGGATAAACTTGTCTGCACAGAAGAGAGGAGTTCTGTTAGCAGCTCTTCCCTTAGAGACACCACCATCAACTACAGTACTCTTAATCACAAGATGGTAAAATCTATGAAGTGATACAAGCTCTGATACCAATTGAACGGGTGTATACTAGACATAAATACATGATCAATACTCTAAAGGGGGGAGGGGGTTGAATAGAGTATTTCAAAAAGATTTGTAATGACTAAAGAGTATTTCAAGGCCTTGAAATGAGTTTCATGTCATTGGAATGAAAACAGTTACAATAGAAGAGATAAGTCTATTTCAAGGCCTTAAAATGAGTTTCAAACCCTTGAAATGAAAATGTTTTGTTTGCTGCAATTAAGCTAAGTAATGAACTGAAAAGTAAATGCAAGATAAACAAGATATACAGAGTTCAATCCACTTGGACCTACGTCTCTACCTCACGGATCTTCTCCCCGCAAGATTTTCAACTCAATTCTTATTAATTAAAGCTAAGCCTTAGATCTCAAACACTGAGAGATGCCTTACTCTGTTACAATTTGTGGTTCTCAGATACCTATCCAGTACTTTCTCTAGCTAACAGATTAACTAATAATTCTCTGTTGTTAACCATGAACAATCCACGAGAATAAGAATTATAAGTATTATCAGAATGACATAAATTAAAGCTTAGAATAGAAGAACACTAGAACTGAGTTTGCAATGAGTATGCACTGTTCTTCAAATTCTTGGATTGAGAGAAATGGATCTGCTTCTTTGTTGATTTTTAATCCCTGAAAGTGTTTGAGTGTCTCTGTGAATTGCTATGTGTTATCTCTATCGTTTTTTCACTCAAACTCCCCCTTATATAGCTGATTTGAATTGCAAATCTTGCAGGTCTCTTCATAACCAACATTCCTATTTTGTAGAAACAACTGTTGACTTCTCTAGCAGCTTCTCGAACGGATATTTTTTTAGTATCTTTAAAGATATTGATTTGATATTTTTTAGTAATTTGTTGGGAAGCCTTCAAACAAGATAGATTGATTACAAAATCAAATCAACAGGCAATTTCCTTTCCTGCAAAACATAAGTTAGGAAACATATTCTTAAAAGATAGGAAACACAATATCTCTGCAAAACTTGTTCAAATAGATGGATTAGATGTAGTTTAGAGTATCAAAATACTTTTTCATTCATCATCAAATACGAACTAATCAAGCACAGGGGTTATTGTAGGGTTTTGATCATGATACGCAGCGGAATAAACAATAATTTTATTCGATCAAGACCACCCAAGGATCACATGATGAGAATTCATAACAATAGTGTCCACGCTGACTGCTGTAGTGACACTCACCTTTAGTCACACATTTGGAAATGCCACCAACAGGCTTAAGGGCAATGTCCTTGGGGTTTGGCAACTGCTTTACAATTTCCCTTGGAGGTTGAGGCAAACCTTTTGCCATATCTTTTCTTCAACATCATCATGGATTTTCCCTTACCCTTGTTGATCATTTGTTCAGCTGTCCTCGACATATTGAGGAGATCTGGTAGAGGTTTCATGATATCATTCATGTTATATTTCATAATGAACTATCCATTACTCTTAGGCAACGATTGCAATATGAGATTGGTGTCCAACTCTTGACCCACCTGAAACCCTAGGTGGCCGAGGCTCTCTCAATAGCCGATCATACGCAACACGTGCAGCCACACTAGGTTTCCCTCTGACATATGACATTTGACAGTTCCTTGGAAACTTCATACCTCTAAACCCTAGCCTTCTCTTGAAAGAGCTTCTTCAAGTGTTCGATCATATCTACTGCACTCATGTTCTCATGTTGCTTTTGAAGCTCAGAGGTCATGGTGCAAAGCATTAGGCAGGCCGCATCACTAGCGTCATCTACACGCTTTTGCTACGCCTTTAGGGCCGCAGGAGTATTGTTTTCCGTACCTTCAGGATCTTGCTCCTCTTCAGCATACAGTTTCTTTTCCTCCTTGATAACGATTCTCAAATTTCTATACCAGACTAGAAAATTGGTCCCAGAGAGCTCGTCCTTTTCAAGGACAGAGCGTAGGGAGTGCGATGAGCTCGATGATTTGTTTGCCATTGGAATTCTATAAAAATTAGATATGCAAGTTTTAGTATTTATGAAGGATTTGACTATATTTAATAATGGCCAGATTATTAAATACAACTCCCACAATTTTTCTACGGATTAATAACGCTCAAGATATTAGTGCGGAAAATATCATTATATTTTATAGTGGGCCATGATCCATACCAATTGCATCCTATGCAACTCTTGGTTCAATTGGGCAAATAACTCTTTATTTATCTATCTTATAAATAATCCCAATTGAGTGCCTCTAGCTTTTTAATAGATATTCAAATTACCTAGTTACGTCAAACGTCTTACTCCAACAATTGCACAATATATGTCCCATCGCACCACATAATGATGAATCAAGTCGCCTTGCTTCGGCACCCACGAACTTCATTAATCGATTTTGTGACGAGTGTTTAAGTAACGAGATGGCAAAACATAATATTTACTTTTCAGGGATTTTTCTTTCTGTTATAATTATTTTGTTGATCCATATGAACTGAGCTACTAATTTGAGTTTGGGCAAAACTCCAAATAAAATATTCGGGTTGTTTAATTATCTTATTATCAAACTCCATGCATCATCCATACACCAAAAACAATAATAAGTCAATAAAGTAAACATCCACAAAAAGAAATTAACGTGATATGGATACGGTCTCCTAGACTAAGATATTCCCAAGCCAATGAGAATATTTATGAACCCTAAAATAGCAAGGGCATCTCCATGTGCCACCATTTATTGGTCCATCCTCCATAGCCTTGTGGAATGCTCCATGCTCCATGATGGGGCTCCTTCAATTCTTTGGGCTTCTCTTCTTAAATCTTGGCTAGCATCTATTTTATCTAGTACTAGCTAGCACCTATACTAAATAAAATAAATCTCACAAGTCGAGAAAAAAAATACCGGCTCGCAGGCCGTCAACCCTAGTTAAATATTACATCAAATTTATCAGCTCGCGAGCCGTAAACAAACCACAAAAATTTAAACATTCACAATAAACCACATATAAGGCCATATCTTATCACCATACAAAAGCACATAAATAGTTGAAACCAAATTTTGACGCGCTTTGTAAATTAATTGAGTTTAGGATTACTAGGGTCAAAACGGTCCAAGAGGCCCAACCAACTAGTTGGCCGAACCCGTTGGAGCCGCCGGGGCAGAGCCTAGGCTGGTCGGACCAACCCGTGGGGCCGGCCAACCGCTTAGGACTTCCGCCTAGGTTTCATGGGTGGCATGTAGAAGGGGCGGGCTCCCTAGGGGGGCCGAACCTCTTGGAGTTGTTTCCAAACTCCTTCCTTGTTCCTCAAGTCCAAAACGTTTCCAAATTAGAACTTGTTTCCAATTTGTGCCCAAACCCAAGATCTAATGTAAAAATTATATCTTGTTTGGATGAATCACATTCAACATGCATCTAATTTGCTTAATTTGTCGTTTCAACGCAATACAACTGTATAGGTGAAAAACGATAAAAACGTAACATATAAACTACGTTATGCTATACAAACCAGGCTCTGATACCACTATATGGTTTTGATCATGGATGAAAGTGTGTAAAGTAGGTGTAAAGAGGTGAAGTAATACTCTAGAAGGGGGGGGGGGGGGTTGAATAGAGTATGCTAGCTTTTGCCAAAACTCAAGTTTTTGAAACTTTAGTAAAGCAAGATGTTGATATCTCAAAGCATTGAAATAGATTTAAGAATCTGAAATATATAATAGCATAGTATAGAGGCTTCAAAGTTTGGAGACTTGGAAAGCTACAAAGCTTTGAAACTTCCAACTTGAACTTTATGCGAAAGCAGCAAAAGTAAATAGCAAGGACACATATATTTTACAGAGTTGAGTCACAATTGACCTAGTCTTTTCCTGAAGGATCTAATCCTTACAGGATTCAAACACGAATTCTTATTAATCACCAAGATTTAGCCCTATATCATAAGCCTAAGTGAGCTACCTTACACTTATACAGCTTGTGGTTCCCAATCTATCGAGTTACAGGCTACAATCTATTGAAACGATAAGAACCACTTGTTGTTCACTTGAAAAACCAAACTACTAAGTTTAGTGAGGTTTAGAAATACATAAAAGACTATATAATTAAGTACAGAGATAAGAACTAAGAAGGAATAAGCTATTGAAAGCCTGGAAGTGTTCTTCTGGATTTTAGTGATCTTGATCTTCAGCCTGCTTGAATTGATTACCAGAATGATTTGAAGAGCTGTATCTATTTTATCTTTCCAGATTATTGCTCTCTTAAAAAATACGACCTTTGTGTCACTAAATAGTCTCTGTAATTCAAACTTGGCTAGCCGTTTTAGTCTGCAACCAACTTAAGAGTTTTCAGGAACAGAATTCCTAAAATATCTCTTGTTTGTTAGGCTCCTGTTAAAAGCTCAAATTGAGTTCATTGCTGATCTGTTTATGGACGTTGGAGAGTCCAACAAACCTGCAAATACATAGCAAACAAGATCAAACAAATAACAATACAATCTAGCAAAGAGATCTGCTTGAAACAGCAGCTAACAAATTAAGAGATAATCATGCTAGATTGTCTGCTGATACTTCTGAGTTACCAGTTATATTCAATCTCATAAATATATCTAATACCCAATATAAAATCCACAATAATAGACAATAATTAGCATGTAACAATATCCAAGTAATACTGAATCCATGTGGACACAGAAAGAAGGTCACAATAACTTAGTAGTAAAGAGTAACTTGAAAATATCAAAGCATTGAAGCTTTGCCTGCTAACTTCTTCATAATGTGTATTGGATTTTCAATCCAATCTAAACCTGCAGTGATCCTCTTGGAATGTTGATTACTGAATATAAGTATATATGTAAATTAATGGCGTGTCTGAGAGGAGGAATCGAATCCTATTGGATATGGTTCGATCTATGATGTGTCAAACCGCTCTTCCATTATCATTTTGGGGCCACGCTCTATTAAGTGCAGTTTTCACCATTAACCGTGTTCCATCTAAATCAGTCATGAAGAATTTATATGGGATGTGGAGTGGGAGGCGTCCCGCATTGTCGTTCATGAGGATTTGGGGTTGCGATGTCTATGTAAAACGTTTACAATCAGACAAGCTAGGGCCAAAATCGGATAAGTGTAAATTCGTGGGGTACGCTAAGGAAACTAAGGGTTACTACTTCTACAATCCAACCGAGAACAAAGTGTTTGTTTCTCGAGCCGGCGTGTTTCTAGAAAGAGAGTTTGTCTCTAAAGAAGCAGGTGGAAGGACTGTAGAACTTGAAGACGTTCAAGAACCACAAATCACTGAACCGATTATGGAACATGAAAAGGAACCACAATCGGTTGGGGAACAACCTGTTCAGGTAACACAAGAGCTTCGTAGATCTAGTAGAGTGCGCCAGGAACCCGAGAGGTATGGACTTATCGTGATCGATTCCGGTGACAAGATGCTCATAGATGATGAGCCTACTACCTATGAAGAGGCCATGAAGGGCCCAGACTCTCAGAATCCATGTATACCAACAAAGTATGGACTTTGGTGGAACCACCCGAAGGGGCGCGGCCCATAGGGTGCAAGTGGGTCTTCAAGAAGAAGATCGACATGGATGGTAATTTGATTACCTATAAGGGCCGATTGGTGGCTAAAGGATTCCGACAGATTCATGGTATTGACTATGATGAAACCTTTGCACCAGTCGCTATGACCAAATCCATCCGAATCCTACTTGCGCTTGCAGCATACCACGACTATGAGATTTGGCAGATGGATGTCAAAATAGCATTACTTTATGGGAATCTAATCGAGGACGTGTATATGATACAGCCGGAGGGTTTGGAGGATCCAAAGCAAGCCAAAAAAGTCTCTAAACTGCAACGATCCAATTATGGATTGAAGCAAGCTTCTAGGAGTTGGAATCAACGTTTTGATGAAGTAGTCAAAGAGTTTGGCTTCATCAGAAACGAAGATGAGTCTTGTGTCTACAAGAAGGTTAGCGGGAGCTCTGTAGCTTTTCTGGTCTTGTATGTGGATGACATACTACTCATTGGAAACGAGGTTCCCATGCTGCAATCTGTTAAAGATTGCCTAGGGAAGTGTTTCTCAATGAAGGACTTAAGGGAAGCAGCCTATATACTCGGTATAAAGATCTATAGAGATAGATCTTAGAGACTCCTAGGCCTAAGTCAAAGTACATATATTGACAAGGTGTTGAAGCGGTTCAACATGCAAGATTCCAAGAAGGGATTCTTGCCCATGTCACATGGAATCACTCTTTCGAAGAGTGGTTGTCCTTCCAATGAGATTGAGAAGGAACGCATGAGTAGGATTCCCTATGCCTCAGCCATAAGATCTATCATGTACGCCATGTTATGTACTAGCCCAGATGTGTCATATGCCTTGAGTATGACAAGCAGATACCAATCCAATCCAGGTGAGAGTCACTGGGTTGCAGTCAAGAACATCCTAAAAGTACTTGAGAAGAACTAAGGATGCTTTCTTGATATTTGGCGGTGAGGAAGAGTTGCGTGTAAGGGATTACACCGATGCAAGCTTCCAAACCGACGGAGATGACTTTAGATCACAGTCGGCATATGTGTTTTGCCTGAATGGAGCAGCGGTGAGCTGGAAGAGTTCCAAGCAAGAGACGGTGGCTTATTCTACAACAAAGGATGAGTACATTGCTGCAAATGGCGCAGCAAAGGAAGCTGTTTGGATCAGAAAGTTTGTTTCTGAACTTGGTGTGGTTCCTAGCATTGCGGATCCAGTTGAGTTGTACTGTGACAACATTGGGGCGATTGAGCAATCAAAGGAACCTAGGTCACACAAGAAATCCAAGCACGTGCTCAGGAAGTTTCATCTGATTCGAGATATTATCGATAGAGGAGACGTTCGGATATGCAAGATTCCTACAGATGAGAATCTGTCAGACCCGCTTACAAAGCCACTCACGCAGTGGAAGCATGAAGGGCACACTAGGATTATGGGCATACGAGATGCGCCATATTGGCTCTAGTGCAAGTGGGAGACTGTTGGAATAGATGTCCTAGAGGCAATCTAGTTTAGTATGAATTTATTTGTGGATAGAAATTCATTTATTATTTATTGGATATTTAATATAATGAAGTCCTTTGATTTACAATTGTGTTGTTTATCTTAAATATCCCTAGTCCAATATAATGATTAATGGGACAATCATCTATAGACTAGTATGGGGTTGGATTGATATGGAGATATCATGATCCAACACATAGGTGTGCATTAAGGGTAATGTCGCACTGGATTGACCGATCTTCGAGAAGGCTACATACACGTTATGTTGAGTCACAAGCGCTTCTCGCGGTGCAATGGTATTGTCATCCTTAGACTTGAAGTCACTAGATATTCTAGTTGTGGATTATTGTGATTTTGGTAGGTTTAAACGCTACACCATAACTCGGTATTTATAAAGGCGTGTACCGGATACAATAAGAAGCAAGATTAGAGATCGTAGTGGACGTAGATAGAATTTATCCCTCCCACATAACGGGAGAAAATATCCTAGGCCACTCGAGGGATAGTGCTTATAGAATTTATGGCCAGACTCAAATAAATCAATATGGGATATTGATGTTATTTGCACGAATAAGGCTATTCCCATAGATCGAGAAACTATGGATTGGATATACGAGTGTGACTTGTAAGTCTCGTGTCCAATTCAGATATAGATACAAAGGGATTAGACAATTACTTGTACAAAGGTTGTCAAGATGACTATTCTATTAGTTGGCTAGAATGGATGTTTTGCTAGAAACCGCTCCATATTAGCAAATAGTTGCTACCAACTACATAGAACCTATTGGGTCACGCGCTAGATAGAGTTGAACTAGATTTGGGAATTAATTAATTGGATTAATTAATTAGAAGGATCACTTTGCAAAACCTTGCAAACTTAGTAGGGACTAATTTGCAAGGAAGGGACTAAATTGAATTGTAGTAGGACTAGAATAAGTCCTTTAGGTAGTTGGCAAGGAGTTGTTGGACTATATAAAGGACCTTACTTCCTTCCTTCCCACACTTATGTTCATACTTGATCATAAATCGAGTGGGAGAGAACAAAAGGAGAGAGCAAGCAAGCTAGAGGAGCTCGCCGCCCTCCTAGCCCGCCGCCCGTCCCCGTCGCCCCCAAAGGAGGCCGAACCTCCTTTGGTTCGTCTCGTTTTGCGTGATTCTTCTTCCTCTTCCTCTTTCCCGGCTAGTACCATGGAGTGGGATATCTAGAAATCAACTCTAGGCATGGATCAACTATAGAGAACGTGACACAATTCGCGTTTGAAGTCATTAAAGGAGAACCCTAAGGTGTGTTATTGATTTCTTCCTTTACCATCGTTATGTCTCTTGACTTGTGATCCTTAGAGGATTTTGCATGGTTAATTATTGTTTCCATTGCGCATCCATGAATCAAAACCCTACAGGGATATGTAAGATAAACAACCCAATTGTAAATCTAAGGTCTTCATTATATTAAATATCTCCATAAATAATACAATGAATATTCTATTTAATTGATTGTTCATACTAAACTAGATTGCCTCTAGGGAACCTATTTCAACAGTTATAGGAGTTGAATCAAGATTAGAAAATCCCCCTGAGATCATGCATATAAAGCACTGTTAGTTTCAAAGCTTTGAAAGTTGTTTCAAGGGCTTGAAATAGAATAGCTATTTCAAGCCTTTGAAACTGAGTATGAACTTACAATGAAAATTAATATAATTTACAAGGGATATTTAAGAAAACAACACATTGTAATCAGAGGAATTCATTATACTCATTATCTCCATAGATAATACAACTATTATTCTAGCCAAAATAGTTTTCATACTAAATATGGTTGTCTCTAGGGCATCGATTCCACCAGTCTCCCACTTGCACTAGAGCCAATCTAGTGAATCCTGTTTTCTTTAGCTCTAGTGTGTCGTTCATGCTTGCGCTGAACATGCGGCTTTGTAAGTGGATCTCACAGATTTTCATCGGTAGGAATCTTGCAAAGCTTCACATCTCCTCGATCGACGATCTCAGGAATAAGATAGAACCTTTCTGAGTACGTGCTTGGATTTCAGGTGTACCCTGGGTTCCTTGGACTGTTCAATAGCTCTTGTGTTATCACAATATAACTTTATTAGATCCAAAATACTAAGAACCACACCAAGCTCAGTAATGAACATCCTAATCCAGACAGCCTCCTTTGCTGCATCCAATGCAGCAATGTACTCACCCGCAGTTGTAGAATAAAAAACCGTATCTTGCTTGGAACATTTCCTGCTCACATCTCCTCCATTCAGGCAAAACATGATTTCCGACTGCGATATGAAATTATCTATGTCTGTTTGGAAGCGTGCATCATTGTATCAACTTACACGCAACTCTTCATCCCCTCCATAGATCAAACCCATCCTTAGTTCTTCTCAAGTACTTAAGGATGTTCTAGACCGCTATCCAAAGACTCTCACCCGGATTGGACTGGTATCCACATGTCATACTCAACACGTATGAGACATCGAGCTTAGTTCACAACATGGAGTACCTGATGGATCCTATCAGCAAACCATAGGGAACCCTACTCATGCGTTGCTTATCTATCTCATTAAAAGGACAATAAGCCTTCAAATGGGTGATTCCATGCGACATGGGCAAGAATCCTTTCTTGGAGTCTTGCATATTGAACCATTTCAACACCTTGTCCATATATGTACTTTAACTTAGGCTGAGCTACTTCCTAGATCTATCCCTATAGATCTTGATAGCAAATAAATAAGCTGCATCTTCTAAGTTCTACATTGAGAAACACTTTTCTAGTCTATCTTTGACAAATTGCAAGGTAGGAATGTCGTTTCCAGTGAGTAGTATGTCATCCACGTACAAGACCAGAAACACAACAGAGCTCCAACTAACATTCTTGTAAACAAAAGGTTCATCTTAGTTCTTTATGAAGCCAAACACTTTGACCACGTAACCAAAACATAGATTCTAACTCCTAGAAGCTTGCTTCAATCCATAAATGGACCTCTTTAACTTACACACTTTATGGGCATGCTCTGCATCCTCAAAACCCTTTGGATTTTTCATGTACACATCCTCAAGGTGGTTTCCATACAGAAAAGCTGCTTCGAATGGATTTGTTCATCGCGACTGGAGAAATGGTTTCATCATAGTCAAAAACATGAATCTGTCTGAATGCTTTTCCCAACAATTGGCCCTTATAGGCAATCACATTGCCATCTATATTTGTATTCTTCTTGAAGACCCACTTCCACCCTATGGGTGGTTCCACCAATGTCCATAATTTGCTGGTAAACATGGATTCCATTTCGGATCTAATGGCCTTAAGAAACTTTTGAGAGTCCAGCCCTTTCATGGCCTCTCCATAGGTAGTTAGCTCATCATCTATGAGCAACGCGTCACCTGGCTCAATAAAGAGAAGCCCGTACCTCTCTGGTTCCTGGCGCAGTCTACTCGACCTACAAAGTTCTTGTGTTACCTGAACAGGTTCCTCTACAACATCATGCGGTTCATGTTCATGTTCCATAGTAGGTTCAGGGATTTGTGGTTCCTGAATTTCTTCAAGTTCTACTGTCCTCCCACTTGCTCCTTTAGAGATAAACTCTCTTTCTTGGAACACATCGGTCCGACCAACAAACACTTTGATCTAAGTAGGATTGTAGAAATAATACCCCTTTGTTTCCTTAGTGTATCCCACAAACTTAAACTTATCCGACTTGGGCCCGAGCTTTTATGTTTGTAAACGTTACACATACACATCGCAGCCCCAAATCCTCATAAAAGACAATGTGGGACGCCTCCCACTCCACATCTCATATGGCGTTTTCATGACTGATTTAGATGAAACACGGTTAAGGGTGAAAGCCACACATAATAGAGTGTGCACCCAAAAGAGTAATGGAAGATCAGTTCGACACATCATATATCAAACCATGTCCAACATAGTTCGATTCCTCCTCTCGGACACACAATTACATTGTGGCGTCGCGGGTGGAATGAGTTGGGACAAGATCCAACACTCTCTAAGATAGTCATCAAACTCTTGGCTCAAGTATTCTCCTCAACGATCTTATCGGGGAGCCTTAATACTCTTGCCAAGTTTCTATGCTACTTCATTCTTGAATTCTTTGAACTTTTCAAAGGATTCGGATTTGGCCTTCATAAGGTACAAAAATCCATATCTATTGAAATCATCGGTATGCAAGAGATGCGTTTTCTCGTTTATATGGCCTAAACGATGGCATAAGTAAGTAGGATTTAAATAATCAGTTTTAATCCTCTTGGTATTTATTATATAGAAAGGATTATTTATATCAACGAGATACTAGCCATTAGACAATTGTGCACTGACAGCTTGAAAATGTATTAGTCTGGGACATCTTTTTACCATTGGTTTTAACCCTGTGAGAGTTGAGTTTGGCCATTTTCAGCTTATTTTCCACTTGATACGAGACAGAGATTTTTAGATCATGATTTCAAATTTGAGTAATTTTATGCATACTTTTGTTTGTTGGATATGATCGCGGGTGCGTGTTATGTGCAGGTAACAGGTGCCGGAAAAATGCATGAGATTGACTTGGATAGGAGGCAGCGTATCAGGAGAGCTGAGCAGAAAAAGAGGAAAAATGACTAAGTTGTGCGTTCAAACGCAGAAGCTGCGTTCAAACGCACAAAACAGGCAGCAGGAAAAATGGCAGAATTTGGCTAAGGCCTGCGTTCATACGCAGAGGCAGGCTGCGTTCAAACGCAGGAGTCAGAGACCAAAGCGCAGAAAAAACTAAGTCCTGCGTTCAAACGCAGGTTGTGCGTTCATACGCAGGGCTCAACACTCAGGAGAAGAAACGGCTAAGGGGTGCGTTCAAACGCAGAGGAGCTGCGTTCAAACGCATGGGTTCAGGAGTCAGAAGAGGAAATTGACTAAGTCCTGCGTTCAAACGTAAGGGGGGTGTGCGTTCATACGCACTGCGTTTAAACGCAGGAAGTGTGCGTTTGAACGCACAGACGTGTTCCAGAATCTTCCAGGACGGATCTTTTCGAGGGTAAAACAGGAATTTCGTGCATCAGTTTTGGAGACTGTGGCAATATAAAAGGAGGTGTCCCAGCAGTGTTTTAGGGTTACGAAGGCATACCACAGCTATCATCATCATCAGCAGCCAGTTTTCACAACAGCCAGGAGTTGGAGCAGAGCAGGATTGGAGCAGTTTTCCAGTATCTTAAGAAATAACTAGTTTGATCTTTTCTCTTTTTATGAAACATTGTCTTTTAATAATGCAAGCTAGCTAGACCTTTTGCCTAGGTTCTCGGTGAACCTAGGGTTTATGAATTCAGCAGACTTGGATGTTTTGATTTTCAGATGCATGGCTAGCTAAGTCTTAATACAGGATGGTTTGTTTATTATTCTGTCTTTGATTTTATTTACATACATGAATGGCTTGATCACCCAGGAGTGTTACAGACAGGATCTGGTGTGCGAGAGTGACCAGTGAACGTTAGGAAGAACAGACAGGATTTAGTACTCTGCCTTGATGGACCGAGAGGTGAAGAGAATCAGGGGACTAGCCCAGAAGCATTAGACCAACTGTTAGACGTTTAGGGGGAGACCGAGAGGAGAACCTGTAACCCTAGCAGACTTAGAACGAACCTGCAGATTTAGGTGGACCGAGAGGACCCGAAAATCTGCAGTCGAGTGATAAGTGCATGAGACCGAGAGGAGATTGTACTATTGGTATGCTGGCATAAACAAAACCACTGTGTGTTTCTGAAATCAAATAAACCATGGAAGCTGGAGAGTAACCCTAGGGGATCCTGGAATCTAGATTTTTAGAATTACCAACTCTCACAACTACAACAATTTCAGCAAAATATTCAGCAGAAAAATAAAATAAGTCTTTCTACTGTTTTTATTTATTATAATTTAGTATAATCAAATCCCAAACCTTCCTCCTTTTTACAAACTTCGTGTCTTATTCTGATTCTGATTAGCAAAAACTTAAACTGTTCTCGTGGGTTCGATAACCAGAGTCACAATTACATACTCTATACTACTTGATCGTACACTTGCGAAAAAGCAGATAGTTTACGCTGTCAAGTTTTTGGCGCCGTTGCCGGGGAACGGTTACAGTTTTTGTTAAAGAGACATTAGAATAAGTCTCAGAGTTTTTCTTTTATTTTTACAGTTACTTTCTTTCGACTTACTGCTCTTGAAATCTGATTTTCAGGCTATTCTAGTTTATGCCCAGATTGCCCCGCAAACTGGTATCACCACTCGAAGATCCCGAAAAACTTTTCAGAGAGCAAAGTCGCAGACACCGAGCCGCAATGTCTGAGCACGGAGAAGACACCACAACCGAAACAGGAAGACCCACAGGACAGCCACAACGTACTCCAGCACAGATGGCTCTTTACATTGAAGAGCTGATAGCAGCAGGTTTTGCTGCCAGGAACAATCAGAGGACTTATAACAGGTCTGGAAGGGCACTGGTCGAAAATTTTGAAGTCCCAACCGGAGGACATCAACCAGCTATTGTAGTGCCTCCCATTACAGCAGAGCACTTCGACCTGAAATCATCCACCATCCAGACCGCCCAGACCCATTGTCCTTTTAATGGGAAGGCAGATGAAGACCCAAACGACTTCCTCGGAAAATTTGAGGATTACTGCAACAAGATTAAGTACAGAGGAGTCGAAGCGGACACGCTAAAGCTGATTTTATTCCCATACTGTTTGTTCTGTACAGCAAAGGATTGGCTGGAGGCAAGACCACCGAGGTCTATCACTACCTGGGAGGGGTGTGTTGCTGATTTCTTGGCAAAATTCTACCCTGCATCCCGCGTTATCAAGCTGCAGAGCGAGATCTTATCTTTCAAACAGAAGATGGGGGAGACAGTGGTAGATGCATGGGACAGGCTAATGAGACTTGTGAAAAAATGCCCCAATCACGGCTTCGGGGACGCAAAGATTTTGCAGGTGTTCTACCACGCACTTGACAGGGAGAATGCAGACAGGATTGACAGGGAAGCTGGGGGTAACTTTTTGTACCATGTGGATAAAGATGGAGCCTACGAACTGATGAAGCAACTAGCCAAACAGGATACTCGCCTGTTTGATGACCGCAGGCTCGCAGCAGTAGCAGAACCAGTGGTTGATGACAGGATTGATAATCTCACGAAAGTGGTACAGGACTTAGTCAAGAAGGTGTACACAGAAAAGAAGCCAGTGGCATCAGTAGACGAACCTGACTTTGACGCAGCAATTCTGGAGCTTCAGAACGAAGATGCTAACTATGTTCAGCAGCAGTGGGATCCTAGTCGCTACAGACCAGGCACACGTGACCATCCAGGGTTTCGCTACGGAAATCCCAATGCAGCAGTGTATGCACCAGGATTCCAGCACAGGCCACAGGCACAACAGACAGCTCCAGCCCAGCCTGCGCAAGCAGCACCACAACTAAACCTGTCTCAGCAACATTTTGAGTCCTATATGGAGAAATTCAATAAGCAGTTGGAAACCAGATTCGCACAGATGGACTCATTAACTGCTGATGTGAGCCAGATGAAGATTGCTATCCGCAACCTGGAAGTACAGAATGGACAGCTTGCACAGAACCAGGCAGAACGAGCCCCAGGGAATTTACCGTCTAACACAGTGAACAATCCACGCGCTCAAATCAATGCTATCACAACTCAGAGTGGAATTGCACTGCAGGATCCACCGTATCCCAGTCATGCACGCGCAGAAAAGTCAAAAATTATTGAACAGGAGGTGATTGACCGGGAAGACAGTTCAACCGCTGACCCTCAGAAAAGGGGTTCGGTCGAGCAGGAAGCAGCGCAGAAGAATGAGGGTAATCCAGAGACAGTGCCAACTTCTAAGGAGATTCCTTATCCTCTGAAGACACGCAAGAGAGATGACAGCAAAGACTACGCCAGATTTCTGGAGGTATTCAAGCAATTACAGATAAATATACCTTTTGCTGAAGCACTTGCCAAAATGCCTACTTATGCGAAATTTCTCAAAGACATCTTGTACGGTAGAAGGCGAATGAGTGACTTCGAAACAGTGAATCTGACGGCAGAAGCGAGCAGTTGTGTAAAAAATGGTCTACCACTGAAAAAGAAAGACCCTGGCAGCTTTGTTATTCCGGTAACCCTGGGCAGTGCATACACAGGAAAAGCCTTATGCGATTTGGTTGCCAGCATCAACTTGATGCCACTGACCATCTTCAAAAGTCTGGGAGTCGGAGAGCCACGCCCAACCAGAATTATGCTTCAAATGGCTGACAGATCCGTGAAACCCGCTTATGGGGTAATTGAAGATATCCTGGTAAAAGTGGGAGAGCTTATTTTTCCAGCAGATTTTGTGATACTGGATATGGAGTCAGGAGAGGTTCCGCTGATCCTGGGCAGACCTTTCCTGGCGACTGGTGAAGCCATTATTAACTGCAAAAGTGGAGAGCTGTCCATGCAAATTAATGAAGAAAAAGTAAAATTTAATGTTTTCAAATCTCTCCAGCTTCCCGATCATTATGGCCATGAAAACTGTTTTGCAGTTGAGGTAATTGATGACCTGGAAAGCGATGTGATAGAAGATTTATGGGAGGAATTTGAAGACATATTTCCAGAGGAAACAGAAGAGCAGCAGGATGAGCAGATCATGGGAACAGAAAGCTGGGTCAGGCTATACAGGGATGAAGGAGGCGAGCAGAAAATGACACTGGTCCCGTCACTGCAGGAACCACCAGCCCTGGAATTAAAGCAGTTGCCAGACCACCTCAGGTACGCTTTTATTGGTGAAAATAATACACTGCCGGTAATTGTTTCATCTCTTTTATCTCAGGAACAGGAACAAAAGCTACTGGAGGTACTCCGAGAGCATAAAGAAGCCATAGGATGGACCATTGCAGACTTGAAGGGAATCAGTCCTGATTATTGCATGCACAAAATAAGAATTGAAGACGGAAAGAAGCCAGTCATCCAGCCTCAAAGAAGATTGAACCCAATTATGAAAGATGTGGTACGTAAGGAGGTCATGAAGTGGCTAGAAGCAGGAATTATATACCCCATATCAGACAGCACCTGGGTGAGTCCTGTCCAGTGTGTACCGAAGAAAGGGGGTATTACAGTAGTGCAGAATGCTGATCAGGAACAGATCGCCCAGCGAACTGTCACTGGCTGGCGAATCTGTATGGACTATCGGAAGCTGAACGAGGCCACACTGAAAGACCACTTCCCACTGCCATTCATGGACCAAATGTTGGACAGACTAGCACACCATGCTTACTACTGCTTTCTGGACGGGTACTCGGGCTACAACCAGATCTATATAAATCCAGAAGACCAAGAAAAGACGACGTTCACTTGCCCGTATGGAACGTTCGCCTTTAGACGAATGCCATTTGGACTGTGCAATGCTCCAGCAACATTCCAGAGGTGTATGATGGCAATTTTCTCTGATATGATAGAGAAAAACCTGGAAGTTTTTATGGACGATTTTTCGTTATTCGGAGACAGCTTCGAAGATTGCTTATATCATCTGGCCAGAGTTTTGATTCGCTGCAGGAAAACAAATCTGGTACTCAACTGGGAAAAATGCCACTTCATGGTGACTGAAGGAATAGTGCTGGGACACAGGATTTCCAGTAAAGGGCTGGAAGTAGACAGGGCAAAAATAGAGGTGATCAAGCAGCTGCCGTATCCAACCACAGTGAGGGCAATCAAGAGTTTTTTGGGCCACGCAGGATTTTACAGAAGTTTTATTAAAGACTTCTCAAAAATTACAAAGCCACTTTGTAATTTGTTGGGAAAAGATGTGCCCTTCGTATTTGACGAAGCCTGCAAAGAAGCTTTTGACGTGCTTAAAGAAAGGCTGACGACTGCACCCATTATCACAACACCAGACTGGACGCTCCCGTTCGAGCTGATGTGCGACGCCAGTGATTACGCAGTAGGCGCAGTACTGGGACAGAGGAAGGACAAGGTGTGCAGTGTCATCTACTATGCCAGCAGGGTCCTGAATGAGGCGCAGATTAATTATGGGACTACAGAGAAGGAGCTGCTGGCAGTCGTTTTTGCCCTGGATAAATTCAGATCGTACCTGGTAGGCTCTAAAGTCATTTTTTTTTACAGATCACAGTGCACTGAAATACTTACTGGAAAAGAAGGATGCAAAGCCAAGGCTGCTGCGGTGGATTCTGCTGATGCAGGAATTTGACGTCGAAATCAGGGATAAAAAGGGAGTTGAAAATGTAGTAGCTGATCATCTATCTCGTCTGGAAAAACCTACAGAAGAAGTGGTGCCCATTCAAGAAAATTTTCCAGATGAACATATTATGAAGATCAAGACCAACAGACGGCCCTGGTACTATGCCATTGCCAATTATTTGGTCAATGGAGCACTCCCTGAAGATATCACCCCTTGGCAGAAAAAGAAATTTATTTCAGATTGCAGGCAATATTTCTGGGACGATCCTTATCTGTTCAAGCAAGGGGCAGATAACATTCTCCGACGGTGCATTCCATGTCACGAAATTTTGGAGGTAATTCAGCACTGCCACTCAGCACAGTGTGGAGGACACTTCAGCGGACCGAGAACAGCTCACAAGGTGCTGCAGTCAGGATTTTTCTGGCCAACAGTTTTTAAGGACTGCCATGATTACGCGCAGAGTTGTGATCGTTGCCAACGGACAGGAAATATCTCTCAGCGGAATGAAATGCCCATGACACTTTGGCAGGAAGTCGAGCCTTTCGACGTGTGGGGTATTGATTTTATGGGTCCTTTTCCTTCGTCGCTGGGAAATCTTTACATCTTATTGGCAGTGGATTACGTGTCAAAGTGGGTGGAAGCAATAGCCTGCCAGAAGAATGATGCGTCAGTTGTGGAAAGGTTCCTCAAACGCAACATCTTTACCAGATTTGGGACACCGAGAGCCATGGTCAGTGATGAAGGTTCTCATTTTATCAATAAAGTCTTTGCCAAGGTTCTAAAGCAGTATGGGGTGTCTATCCATAAGGTATCACTGCCTTATCACCCTCAGGCAAACGGGAAAGCAGAGGTGTCCAACAGGGAGATAAAGAGCATACTGGAAAAAACTGTGAATCCAGGACGCAAGGACTGGTCGTTAAAGCTGGATGATGCGCTTTGGGCATACAGAACTGCTTACAAAACCCCACTGGGAATGTCCCCGTACCAGCTGGTGTTTGGGAAAGCATGTCATTTACCAGTAGAATTGGAGCACAAAGCTTACTGGGCAATCAAACAGCTGAATATGGATCACAGTTTATCAGGAAACAAACGGAAGATGGCACTCCTTGAACTGGAGGAATTTCGTAAAACTGCATACGAGAGTGCCAAAATTTATAAGGAAAAAACGAAGAAGTTGCATGACAACCGCATTCTACCAAAGAAGATAGAAATCGGGCAGAAGGTTCTCCTCTACAATTCAAGGATGAAATTCTATCCATTGAAGCTGCGCTCAAGATGGTCTGGACCATTTATTGTGAAGGACATTACATCATGGGGAGTGGTGGAGCTGGAAAACCCGAGGGACAATACAGTTTTTAAGGTGAATGGGAACAGAGTCAAGCCATACAGGGATCCTCAGGAAATCATGGAGGTAGAGGCACTCTACCTCGACACTCCGTGATTACAGCAGAGGTAACAAAGTCGGGCTGTCGACTGTAAATCACAAGCGCTGGTTGGGAGGCAACCCAACGTAGGTTAGTTGTTTTTAGATAATTTTTACAATGTTCATAATTTGAGAGAAAAGTGAGAAAGAGGGATTTAATGTTGAACTCAGTGTTTTCAGGAAGCAGAGGCGTGAGTTCAAACGCAGAAGACTTGCGTTCAAACGCAGTGCGTTCAAACGCAGAGATCGTGCGTTCAAACGCAGCCCCACCAATGGACAGGAAGAGCACTGAGAACTGCTAACACTTATGCGTTCAAACGCAGCAGACTTGCGTTCAAACGCAGATCACATCATGAAAATTTTCAGCCACCAAGTGGTGCGTTTAAACGCAACACAGTGCGTTCAAACGCAAGATGACAAAGAAGAGGTGAAAATTCTTAAGGCGTGCGTTTAAACGCAGAATCTGCGTTCAAACGCAGACCCAATCAGCAGAGATTTTCTAGAGAGACAAAGGCATGCGTTTAAACGCAACTCATGTGCGTTCAAACGCAGCTCATCCGAGATGCAGAAGATAAGCGTTGCGTTCAAACGCAGCTCATGTGCGTTCAAACGGAACTCATCAGACCCAGAAAAATTCAAGAACGTTCAAGCACTGCGTTCAAACGCACACCCTGCGTTTAAACGCAGCTCATCAGATCTTCAAATTTTCCAGAAAAACTAAGCAGTGCGTTCAAACGCAGAACCTGCGTTCAAACGCACATTTGAGCGGGATCAAAAATTTCGGAAAATTTTGAAAAATTTTGAAATTTTGGGGCCATTCTGCAATTTCTGAAAGTTCGCCTATATATACTGTACGGATGACAGTGACTCATTTTCACACAAGTCTTCCAGTTTTCAACTCTCTCTCTAGAAAATTCTCTCTGCCCTAGCAGCCGCCAGAGCAGTCTGCCGCCAGCAGCCTCCGACGACCACCGCAGCACCGCCAGAAGGTCAGGAACAGTGTGGGGGTGATCCAAATCAGCCGATTCAAACACCAACAGATTCATCTCAGAGAGATATTTCCAGATCTGTACCCGTAAGATTCACTCCGGGTACCCAGGTTCTATCTTTTCATTCTCTTTGAATATTTTCAATTTTTACTGTTTGAATCTGAAATGGAGGTGGATCAACCTTTCATGAGGCCGGATAGGGCTATTGCACCATTGAACATCATAGACTGCCGTTTGCTTAGGCCTAACTATTTCTGCGACCATAGGTTTGTTAACATGGAGGCTCACCGTTTCTTTTTGCAAGACAAAAAGATTCGGTATGACATACCCGCTGAGAGGACCTTTCCACGTGATAGGGTAGCCATGGGGGACGAACTGTTTGAATTTACTGGGCAGGATCAGTTCGGGGATTTGTTTACTGGGTTTCCCAATCTGCGGGTCAGTTCTGTGCTGGCTAAGGAGATTTACAGCAATCTCCAGCAGTGCATGAACAGTGAAGTCCTGTCAATTGACTGGATTTACTGCAGAAAGAGATGGATTCGAATCACCCCAGAGAGTATCCGAGAGAGTCTGGGTCTGGAGTTAGTGCTGGATGACTGTCATTTCCAGGAACTGAGACGTCATCCATCAGAGCAGTTGAGTGAGCAGATCCTGACCACCCTGTGTGCTGGTGTCCCCGGCGCTGTCTGGTACCACCCTGAGAGGAGTCCTTCCTACCGGAAACTGCCATCGACCTACCTGATTAGAGAGGCGAAATGGTGGACAGAGTGGGTGAACAACAGAATTGTGGGTATAAAACACTTTACCCACATTGATTATAATATTGCCCTGCTTGTGTACTGTTTGATGGCCCGGGAGCCTGTGAGCCTCCCGGAGATTATTTTTGAGTTTTTCCGGGAAAGGAGGGAGACCCATAGCAAGAAGGGTTTGGGTCTTCTGGGGATGTTGACAAAAATGGCGCAGGATTATCTTGTGGTCATTCCTGGCGAGCTGAGAGACATTCGACCTGTTCAAGTACGCAAGTACAAGAACATGAGATGTGCGCTGGAGGAGGCCATTCACGGCCCTCCTGAATATGTCCAAGTGGACGATGATGATGATGTTGTTCCACCTCAGGGTGGGGGTGGTGGCATGCCACCACCGCCTCCTCCCGGTGATGGGGGTTTACCAGCTTTACCAGGACCCTTCCCACTGCCCCGTTCTGCCAGTTCCAGCGAACACAGGCAGGCCGACCCTGACTTGGGGCAGTCTAGCAGAGGGGCCAGGCGCAGCTCTTTTGGGCGCCTGGAGAGGACTGAGCATGAGGAGTGGGTCAGAAAGAAAATTAAGGCCCAAGAAAAAGTACAAAACTACCTGGTAAAGACGGTCAAGAAAATGGCCAGGGGTCTTGGCAAATTGTTTAAGACCCAGAAGCATATCTACCACGCTCACACCGCCGCCATGAGAGCTCATGAGTCGGCACTTGCTGAAATTCAGAGTAACATGCGTGGTAGGCAGTTTAATTTTCCAGCCCGCTATTCTAGTGATAATTGTCCAAGCTGGACAATGGAGGATAGCCGGCCATTTGATAGCTTCTCTGGCCATGACCCCACACCGAGCCCGGAACATGGAGACAGTGTCGGTGACCCCGGCAGACCCGGTACCCAGTACCCACCTAGGAGAGATCATGCAGACCCAGGGGCCAGCAGTGCCCATCCCGGTGCCAGCCACGCTGGTACCGCTGCCGCAGCACGCCATGCTGCGAGGAAGCGCGCCAGAGGGCGCACCCCTTCACCATCTCCCGAGCCGACTGACCAGTCTACTCCGGAGAACACAGATTCGAGTTACCGACCAGATCAGTAGAGTCGCGAGGACGCGCCACCTCTAGTGTGGGGGTGGGGAATCGTGTCCTCCTGCATAGCCATGTCAGCATATTTTTGTCACTTTTATTTTTCATTTTATTTTCATTTTTTGAGTCAGCACGTTTTTTATGTTGAGTCTACCCGCCAATCTGTCTAACCTTGCATGATAAAAAATAAAATAAAAAAAAAAAATAATAAAAAAAAAAAAAAAATATAGGGAAAACTGATAAATAATTTTTTCTGAGAAAGGGCAACTTAGGACCTAGAAACTGAAGAGAGTCCAATGAAAGAGCTTATTAGAGTAGGAAGCACCGTAGCAGGGATACTTCAATTTTAGTATTTTGTGCACAATTTTCACGACAGGCTATCCCGGGTATTCAGGAATGTGGAAAGTAGATACATGCATACTTTTGACTTCTCTAGTGTGCTAGGCAGATTCGGTCTTTAGATAGTTGAATATTCTGTTTCCCGTGGAAACTGGTGGACTCTTGGAATCTGGGGTGGACCTTCGTGTTGAGTCGGTTTTATGTGGTACAAATCTGTAGCCTAAGCGAAGTTGTAGAATGTACACCACCATCCCTTAAGGTGGTTCCAAGAGAAAATCCTAAAAAGCCTACACTCTTAACGCTCTACTGCACGGTTGTAAAAAACAGAGGGGAATAAAAAAAATAATAAAAAAAAAAATGATGAAATGTTGTGCTTAAAGGAGAAACAACATAATGTGCTTCCATTCACATGGAAAATTTGGATTCAATCCAATTTAGAGCTTAGGAGGGAAATTAAAGTCAAGCCGTATTACACAGGAGTTGTGTCTCCCAGCAATGGGACAATTTGCAAATCAAACGCAATAACGGCTAAGAGGGTCTGAAAACCTCAAATGACTTGGCGAAGAAAAACTATCTGTTGACTATAGATGCCTGGACCCTCAAAGTCAAAAGACGTGCCTTGTCTTGGTTGGTTTGGTGGATGTTTGGGGATACCTTAGTGAATTTGTGCATAGGATCAGTTTATATCATTTCTTGCTGCGTGTTGTGGAAATTCGAAATAAGCTAGTGAGGATTTGATGATTTCAGTTTATGATAGAGAGGTTGCCCAATTTCAGAAAATATATATAAAAAAAAAAAAAAAAAAAAAAAATTAGTTGTGTCTTGAGTCAGTTTGTGTATATTCTGTATCTGAGTCAGTCGTCTATCGAGTGTTTTGGTCTGTGTCTTGAATCTGTGAAAGAGGGGAAGTATGCAAATTGAAGTATGCAAAAATGGGTCTGCAGGGCAGTATGCAAGGGTCTGCTCGGGACGAGCAGAGATAAGTGTGGGGGTATTTTGACAGCTTGAAAATGTATTAGTCTGGGACATCTTTTTACCATTGGTTTTAACCCTGTGAGAGTTGAGTTTGGCCATTTTCAGCTTATTTTCCACTTGATACGAGACAGAGATTTTTAGATCATGATTTCAAAATTTGAGTAATTTTATGCATACTTTTGTTTGTTGGATATGATCGCGGGTGCGTGTTATGTGCAGGTAACAGGTGCCGGAAAAATGCATGAGATTGACTTGGATAGGAGGCAGCGTATCAGGAGAGCTGAGCAGAAAAAGAGGAAAAATGACTAAGTTGTGCGTTCAAACGCAGAAGCTGCGTTCAAACGCACAAAACAGGCAGCAGGAAAAATGGCAGAATTTGGCTAAGGCCTGCGTTCATACGCAGAGGCAGGCTGCGTTCAAACGCAGGAGTCAGAGACCAAAGCGCAGAAAAAACTAAGTCCTGCGTTCAAACGCAGGTTGTGCGTTCATACGCAGGGCTCAACACTCAGGAGAAGAAATGGCTAAGGGGTGCGTTCAAACGCAGAGGAGCTGCGTTCAAACGCATGGGTTCAGGAGTCAGAAGAGGAAATTGACTAAGTCCTGCGTTCAAACGTAAGGGGGGTGTGCGTTCATACGCACTGCGTTTAAACGCAGGAAGTGTGCGTTTGAACGCACAGACGTGTTCCAGAATCTTCCAGGACGGATCTTTTCGAGGGTAAAACAGGAATTTCGTGCATCAGTTTTGGAGACTGTGGCAATATAAAAGGAGGTGTCCCAGCACTGTTTTAGGGTTACGAAGGCATACCACAGCTATCATCATCATCAGCAGCCAGTTTTCACAGCAACCAGGAGTTGGAGCAGAGCAGGATTGGAGCAGTTTTCCAGTATCTTAAGAAATAACTAGTTTGATCTTTTCTCTTTTTATGAAACATTGTCTTTTAATAATGCAAGCTAGCTAGACCTTTTGCCTAGGTTCTCGGTGAACCTAGGGTTTATGAATTCAGCAGACTTGGATGTTTTGATTTTCAGATGCATGGCTAGCTAAGTCTTAATACAGGATGGTTTGTTTATTATTCTGTCTTTGATTTTATTTACATACATGAATGGCTTGATCACCCAGGAGTGTTACAGACAGGATCTGGTGTGCGAGAGTGACCAGTGAACGTTAGGAAGAACAGACAGGATTTAGTACTCTGCCTTGATGGACCGAGAGGTGAAGAGAATCAGGGGACTAGCCCAGAAGCATTAGACCAACTGTTAGACGTTTAGGGGGAGACCGAGAGGAGAACCTGTAACCCTAGCAGACTTAGAACGAACCTGCAGATTTAGGTGGACCGAGAGGACCCGAAAATCTGCAGTCGAGTGATAAGTGCATGAGACCGAGAGGAGATTGTACTATTGGTATGCTGGCATAAACAAAACCACTGTGTGTTTCTGAAATCAAATAAACCATGGAAGCTGGAGAGTAACCCTAGGGGATCCTGGAATCTAGATTTTTAGAATTACCAACTCTCACAACTACAACAATTTCAGCAAAATATTCAGCAGAAAAATAAAATAAGTCTTTCTACTGTTTTTATTTATTATAATTTAGTATAATCAAATCCCAAACCTTCCTCCTTTTTACAAACTTCGTGTCTTATTCTGATTCTGATTAGCAAAAACTTAAACTGTTCTCGTGGGTTCGATAACCAGAGTCACAATTACATACTCTATACTACTTGATCGTACACTTGCGAAAAAGCAGATAGTTTACGCTGTCATGCACTACAATAAAGTATACTATCAAAATAAATGGAGCAACACTTATCCTTTATTGAAATCGTAAAACCATTCTCGTCCAAACAAGAAATAGAAATAATGTCTCTTCTCATGGAAGTTACAAAATAGCAATTATATAATTCTAAAACTAATCATGAAGGAAATGATAGATCGTACACGCCGACTGCCAATGGAGCAACCTTTGCTCCATTCCCAACACGCAGGTCTATCTCCCCTTTAGCCAATCTTATACTTCTCTCTAGATCCTGCACATTTCAAAAAATGCGAATTCCACATCCAGTATCCAATAACCAAGATGAAAAGATAATTAATTCACATCTATAAAAAATACCTGATGGTGGGGGAGTCACTATTCCAAGCCTTTTAGCATCTAGATACTTTGGTGATTTCCTCTTTGAGTGTCCAGGCTGAATTCAGTAGTGACACTCACCCTTAGTCACGCCCTTGGCAATGCCACTTACAGGTTTAAGGACAACTTCCTTGGGTTTTGCAACTACATAGCCTTTCCCTCTTGAGATAGAAGCAACTCGCTTGCTCTTTCCTTTTCCACATCATTATGGCCTCGCCCCTTCTCTTGTTGATGCTTTTATAAGATGTCCTCAACATATTGAGTAAATCTGGCAGGGGCTTGTTAATCTAATTCATGTTATAGTTCATGATGAACAGTCCATAACTATCAGGCAACGATTGCTAGATAAGATCAGTGGCCAACTCTAGACCCACCAGAAACCCAAATCATGTTAGAGTCGTCAAGTAACCGATCATACGAAGTACGTGAGGGCCCACTGGGTTGCCATCTGACATATGACATTTGAACAATACCTTAGAAACTTCATACCGCTCATGCCTCGCCTGATCTTGAAAGAGTTGCTTCAAGTGTATGATCATATCAAACGCAAACATGTTCTCATGTTGCCTCTGAAGCTCAGAGCTCTTGGTGCAAAGAATAAGATATGCCACATAATTAACATCGTCAACGATCTTCTGTTGTGCCTTTAAGGCTGCAGGAGTTTTATTTTTTGGACCATGAGGAACTCGCTTCTCTAGAATGTAAAATTTCTTTTCTTGCTTGAGAACGATTCTCAAGTTTCTGTACTAGTCCAGAAGTTTGTTCCATCAAGCATGTCCTTCTCAAGGACTGATTGTAGAGATTGTGATGAATTCGATGAATTGTTTTCCATTGGAATTCTACAAAATGAGAAATATACAAGTTTTACTATTTTGTTAACAAATAACTACATTTAAGAATGGCTACATTAGTAAACATATCTCACACTATTTTTTCGGATTAATTACACTCTATATTAGTGCGGAAAATATCATTATATTTTATAGTGGGCCACGATCCATATTTCACTTCTTTCTTAACTTGATTTGGCAAGTCACCCAAAAATTAGTTATTAAGGTAGGAACAATTACAATTTCATCCCATGCAAATCTTGGTTCAATTGGGAAAATAACTCCTTATTTATCTATTCCATAGATAAACCCAATTGTTTGACTCTAGGCTTTCAATCCTATTAAATTAGCCTAGTTGCGTCCAACCTCTTCCTTCAAAAATCACACATTACTAGCTTGTGCTGTGCCGTCACATCATGATGAATCAATTCGCCTTGCTTTGGCAAGCCCGGACTCGATAAATCATGATTATGACGAGTGTTTAGTAACGAGAAGGCAAAAACGCAATATTAAATTTTGAGGGATGTTTCAATTCAATTTTAATTACATTGTTGATCCAAATCAACTGAACTACTTATTTCGGTTGGGCAATCCCAAATAAAAGATGTGGGTTGTATTATCGTATTGCCAATTCGCATGCATCATCCATACGCCAACAATAAATAACACGACAATAAATAAACAACCACAAACAATAAATAAACGTGATGTGAATACGGCCTCCTAAAACTAAGATATTCCCAAGACAATGAGAATATCTATAAGCTCTTAAAAAGGCAAGCTCAGCTCCATGTGGCTCCATCTTTTAGTCCATGCGCCTTATCTTGTGGAATGCCACTATCTATAAGTCTTTAGGTTTCTTTAATTATTGACTATCATCTACTATATCTAATACTAGCTAGAGAGGCCTCAAAAGTTGAGGAGAAACCGGCTCGCAGGCCGTAAAACATAATAAATTAATTATTATAATATTACAGTGGTCCAGTCAGACCATGAACGTATCCCCACTCATTATACCTCCGCGCTAAAAGAGGCTGCACGCAACCTCCCTGCTTTCCCTGGACTTAGCCAAAATGGAATCCATGGCCTCTTTTCTGATTCATGCCCAACCGCTGCAAGGGCCAAAACTGAGACATAAAAAGTATGTCGCGTAATACTTTGATGAGGAAAGCATCTTACTGAAATAATTGTCGATGTTGGGAAAGAGGTAGAACGAGTTCAAAGAAAAATTATGAAGATGGATAGAATGGGAGCGATCAATCGACAATTTGCTATGGAAACAAACATTCTACTAAATCTGGAATAGATCATGGAAACTTCTAGTCAAGGTGGAGTGGAGCCTTCATTTGCCTCGTACCTAATGTAAACGAGAGATGATGACATTGCAACATTTATTTCTTCAAGAGAGACTAGATTCTAGGTTGTTTCTATAAAGTACTATAATATTTACTACGATATGTTTGTTGCAAACCATCATCTTTTTGTGTAATATATAAATAAACTATATATTCAATCAATCTATCGTTTTGAATCATTTCCTACTTATGTTTGTTCCCTTAGCAATAGCATCTGTTTATTTATGTATATGATAATAAGTATCATAAGATCCAAGGTTATTGCAAAATATCTAAACCATTATAGAGACTATCATATTGAACCAGTTTGTGATAAGGGAAAAATAATTGTGTTTGGAGGAAGATTTTGTATTGATTGCTAATTGTTGTTGAAGACTCAATATTCAGCTGAGCATCTGAATTTGCAACATATGCGTAATATACAAGTTTTCAAGCTTATAAGGGGTAGAGAATATTGTATGAGAAGGTTATTGAAAATACCTTTTGACTGGAAAATGGTTATGTTTGGCTGCTTCAAATTTAGGCACATTGCGAAGTTTATTGGTGAATTGCTTCAAATGGAACTGCTTTACTTGTTTACAATTTCCTATGTTCAATGCGACAACATAATTGTTTTTACACATATACATCACTAGCTTTTTTGATTGGCGCCTTCGCCTACTGGTCTTAGGCTTTAGCTATATTTACAAAGGCAATGATGATATTAATGCTCTCCATTTTGTAACGAAAACCATGAAATTTTACTCTTTGTGGCGAAGCAAGCTCGTTTTGCAGGCATGTATGGTACAAAATTTATATACGAAGGTTTGAGACTGCATATGGTCATCTGATATGCACGAAATTTTTTATTTTCCATTAGCAACTTAGAAATTTTGAATTCGAAATTTGGTAACACCATATTTGATTTCCTAATTTCTTCCTTGTTCCTGACACTCTCTCTCAATCCTATCATAGGTGCTCGAACTCACCGCAACAAATTTGATTTCTACAGGAGAACTCTGTTTGGAGAAGAAGTAACCTGCCATGTAATGGAAACCCAAAATGTTGTTGCCGACGATCGGGTTATTGTTAAGATGGAGTTTGTTGTAGAAGAAGTCTATCCCTTTGTGAGCGCTGTTATGAAAAACCGTGGGAGGGAGTTACTCCGACAGGAGATTGATCAAGAAAAAAACAACTAGAGGATGGGATTCAGACTTCGTAGGAAATTGTTTCACTCTAGGACAAGCGACGTACATATATGAGTGTAGATGACGAAACTTAAGGATCTTCAGGCCCCAAAAAAGAAGCTCTTTTCTAAGACGGGGACCATCATAAGGAACTCATTGCGACAAGAGTAAGCTTCCTTGACTTTCCTTGTTTATGTCATGTCCCACCCTTGATTGCAAACATGCATACTTTGTCTGCCACTAGATTTTGTAAATGTTGTAGCATTGAGCACACGTTGTGAATGCAGGGAATTATAATAAGAATATGAAAACAAAGATATTTTTTCCTGTGAAAAATGTATAAACTTATCTTTGTTGCAAACTTATGGTATTTACTGTGCATTTGTTGTGGTCGAATCTGCTTTTTGCACAAACCAAGAAGTCTATGTTTGAACTTTGTCATGGCAGTGATGCTTTCATTACAACTTTTTAAATATTACGATTTGAAGGAGAAATGTCGTGTTCAAACAGTTAATGGACAATAATATGCCAAATTTATTGAAAGTTAGACATCAGGTCTGGCGCACCCAAAGAGCATTCCGTAAATTGTTTGATTATTTTAAATTTAATCTTTTTTATGAAGGCCCTAAATTGGTTCTTTCTGTATCAGGTATGGTGAGATGAGCGTGCATGGTTGTGTTTTTCCGGCCTGCAAAAATGCTGGTACTGGAGGAGTGTTCACGAATGGCAGCAGAGATGGGCTGCTGGTTTTCATTGGAAGACTTGATGGACACACTAGCCTGGAAAATGAATTGTGAGGAATTTCCCGAGGTTGAGCTCTGACGTTCAACGATAACTAGAATAACTTTGATGTGGAGAGTGCTTGTGGAATACCCCGTATAATTTACAAGGGCAAAATAGTAATATAAAGAGCTAAACAAAAGAATTTAATTGTGAAAGTAAGGTTCGTTAAATAATCGTATTTTATATACAAGATATTCGCGTAGTATTTTAGAAAATAATAAGTTTTTATTCGTAGATAAATACACGAGAGATTTATTTACTTGTAATATTATTGCTGTCTACGAGTGTACGACCACCGTGAAATTTAGTGTGTGTGTGACACACCCAATCAACCCAATACTTGGTGCAATAACCACACCTTATAACTCCTCCCAAGAACTCATCTTCTTCACAACTTCTCCTTCGGTGATTTTTATCACCGCCACTGCCACAAGCATCATCATCACCTTCCTCCACTATTACCTCCTATATAAACAGCTCACCCTCATTAGCTCATCACCATCATCACCATCGTCTTCATCATCTTCATCTTCTTCTTCATCTTCACCGGCCACACCAACGCCACCTCCATCACTCTCAGTCTCTAGCTCTCTTTTATTTCTCTCGCTCTCTCTGTCTCACTCTCTATTCTGTCCAGAACAACGCACAACAGCTGCAGTGGCATAGGCTGCCAACACCACCTCCTCCGTTCACGACGGAATAAACCACCTGGAGCCGCCATCTCAATCTCTTCTCTTCCCCGAATCTACTGCTCCCCCTCTTTCTATTCCCCCACTGTTTTAACCTCAGAACAAGAGAAAGAGGCTACAAACAAAGCAATAGTAACAGCCATGGTAGCCCGACAAAAATTGCGGCGAAACACAATTGTTACTGGCGAAAAGCTCGGCCCGAGCAACCCAACGACACCCATCCCTCCAAATCAGTACCTAACGACTCCTAGAGCTCACAGGAGACGAAATTAGGTCCTACCCAAAGCTAGGAGATCCTCCATCGTCGGCGACGAAGAGCACCACCGTGACTCGCCGTCGGCAAATTCAACCCGCTTCGTTTCTTGATCGATTCAGTCCATTCTTAGCCTAGGTTACATTCACGTAGGTGAGGGCTACGACTAGAGTGATCTCTCGCTTTTGGAATTCGATAAGAAAATATGCCTATCCTAGCATGCCTAGCTCCCTAATGCCGATGAGGGAAAAATAATAATGTCGGACATGGGGTGAACCACAACAATGTAGCAACTGTAGGAGTAGGAGCTCATAATGCCCATGTGGGAAGAATCGCCATGCTGACAAGGAACGGAGAAGAAGATGCTCATGGAGTTTCTACGGGTACGTTCCTTAACTGTGAATAATCGTATTTCATACTATTTGAATATGGTACATCTTATTCTTCCATACCCTCTGCCCCGAGAAACAACCTATTCCATCAGATACTGTGGGTTAGTGTTTCCCGAGGATTGATTTGAGTTCAGGGGACGCCACTCTCTAACGGGGAGAGGATGCACCCCTTCGTTTAGTGCCATTACGCTTTAGTACCCTTACGACGTGTTTAACCCTGACCTTTAGTAACCAAATGAGACTATAATAACATAGGTAAGATAGATGTAACTACAAATTTAAGTGGTACTAGACGTGTTGCACTGCATGCATTGGATAGTAAAATTTTTGCACCCACTTGATGTGTGAAAATTATTGCCTTCTATGTGATCGTAAGTGTAATCATTAATTGCAAGTTAGATAGTTTTAGCATCAGGAGTATTTGGCTGGTTTAAGCTTCGAGGATGAAGCTCTGTTTAAGCGGGAGAGAATGTAATACCCCGTATAATTTACAAAGGAAGAATAGTAATTTAAAGAGCTAACTAAAAGAATTTAATTTTGAAAAGTAAAGTTCGTTAGATTATCGTATTTTATAGAATTGAAATTCGCGTAGGATTTTAGAAAATATTAAGTTTGTATTCGTAGATAAATACGTGAGAGTTTTATATATTTTTGTTATTATTGCTGTCTACCCATGTACGAACACCGTGAAATTTATTGTGTGTGTGACACACCCAATCACCCAATACTTGGTGCATCAAACACACCTTATAACTCCTCCCAAGAACTCATCTTCTTCACAACTTCTTCTTCGGTGATTTTTATCACCCCCACCCCCACAAGCATCATCATCACCTTCATCCACTTTTACATCATATATAAACAGCTCACCCTCATTAGATCATCACCATCATCACCATCGTCTTCATCATCTTCATCTTCTTCTTCCCCGGCCACCTCAACGTCACCACCGTCACCACCACCGAGAGACCCACCACCTCCATCACTCTCTTTCGCTAGATCTCTCTTCTTTCTCTCTATCTCTGTCTCACTCTTTGTTCTGTCCAGAACAAAGCACCGCAGCAGCAGAGGCAAAAGCTGCCACCCCCACCGCCTCTGTTCCAGGCGGGACAACCACCTAGAGCCGCCACCTCAATCAGTCTTCTCTTGCCGAATCTGCTGTGCCCCCTCTCTTGATTCCCCCTTTGATTCAACCTTAGAACAAGAGAAAGAGGCTACAAACAAAGCAATAGCAGCAGCCACGGTAGCCCGACGAAAATTCCAACGTGCAGCTTTGCCCTAGCAACGAAACGACACCCACCCCCTCCAAATACGTAGCTAATGACTCCTATAGCTCACAGGATATGAAATCAGGTCCTACCCTAAGCTAGGAGATCCTACATTGCAGGCGACGAAGAGCACCACCGTGACTCACCGTCAACAAATTCAACCCGCTTTGTTTCTTGATCGATTCCGGCCATTCTTGGCCTAGGTGACATTCACATAGGCGAGGGCTACGACTAGAACGATCTGTCTCTTTTTGACTGAGGTAAGTAAATATGCCTAGCCTAGTATTCCTAGCTCCCTTCGTGTCAATTGTGATATTTTTGACTTGTCTTAAAATATAATTGTAATTAAATACGCCAAGTGTTGTGTGCCCATCTTCATTCGTATCCAAACGTGATTTTATGTTTCTTGCCTTAAAATATATTTGTATGCAAATAAGCCTAGCCTACCGTGCCTAGCTTTCTTCGTGTCGTCACATGATTTGTGAGTTGTCTCAAAATATGTTTTGTGCTATTACCTGTTTTACTCGATATTTTTTACATTTTGAAAATATCTTCTTTGAAACATTCACGCGAAGAATAATAACTCTTAAAGAACGTAAAGTGGAAATAGTTGTGCGAGAGAAGCTTATTGTTGTCGCGTTTACTTCGGTCACTCGGCTTGTGATTATTATTGTCGTGTTGACTTCGTTCACTCGGCCTGTGATAATTACTGTCGTGTTGACTTCGGTCACTCGGCCTGTGATTATTACTGTCGTATTGACTTCAATCACTCCGTCTTTGATTTTTATTGTCGTGTTGACTTCGGTCACTCGGCCTGTGTATTTCAATCCAGTCTCAACCTACCTGATCGCTCCATGTAGTCACCTCTCAGGCCGCAAGAAGTCTTAGGGGGCTACCGGCAATTAAGGTTATGGTTGCTAGTGATGGTATAGTAGTTCCTTCCCCGTATCAACAAAGTTAAAATATGTTTTTCTCTAAGAAAGGATGTTTATGGAGAGGAATGAAGAAGATATTTGGATTAACACTCCCCGTTTGAGATTCAAGAAAGCAAATTGAAATTACAAGGAATTTATTCAAGTTTCTGTTCTATACTTCAAGTTTACTAAGTTTTTCGTCTTTATAACTTTTATAAAGGAAATTGTTCTCCGTCATCTTTTTACAAATTAGGGTATTTATTTACTCAGCATTTCACAGCTGACATTAGAATATGTGGTTCTCGTTTTCCTTCCCACCGCAGGATTAGAAGAAGAAGACTATGGTATGGTCAGGTACAAGACTCACTAAGGCAATTCTGTCACGAGTTGTACGATAGTATGAATAATGCAAGGCTAATGTATAATAGAACTGTGTGAAAGACTTGAGAAGTGATGTAATGTTTAATAATATGTAATGTATACGTTGGGATGTTGTTCTTTTAATTGTCCGCCATTACTTTAAGCATTTCCCTCCCGGTTCGCCCGAGCCAGATAAGGGAGTTGTTGCATCTTGTATTGAGGAAGTTTACATTTTAAGGCATCAAGTATGTCACAGCTTCCATGACTTCCCAGATCACTGAGGTTCAACTGCATCTGAATCCAGTTAAGTAGATGTATTTTCATGTTCGCATCTTTATTTATAAATGTTCACTCATGGACTTTTTATGGAATTTTGTTTAGTAGTGAATGTTATTTCAATTCTCGCACCTTTTAATTTTTTATAGTTGTATTTTGTCTACATACCTTCACTATGAATTTGCATTGACACCATAAAAATAGATCTCTACTATCTATATAATATCACAATCCAACGCCGATTTTGGTGAAGTCAAAATTTGTAGCCTACCATATTCAGTTTTCCCATTCTATCCAAAAGGTATAAAAATTCGATGTCAATATGGAAGGTTAATTGAGTCATTACAAAATTAATTGCTCGAGTACATTACAACTCCCTGTACACGCATGAACCCACCACTTCCACCCATCTACATATCTCCTCCCCACATAAGACAACCACTTATGATACTTGTACTATTTGAATATCTCCTCAATGTTTACTACTAAAACTTGCGAGTCTAAATGCAATTATTGGCATTGAAAAAAAACGTAAATTTCAAGCTTAATTTCTGCTGCTTTGGAAGGTAATACATTTTCTCTCCACCAATTAAAGGTTAAAAAACAATCTTCCATTGCTGAAAATATGGTTTGTGATGCACTTGCATCTCGCTGCTCCTTCTTAAACATGACATGATTTTTTATCTGAAATATAATGCAATGTGTTAGAAAATATTTATTTAACTTTAAACATAAGATATGTTAGATTGATTATCAGAGTATGAATTGAAGATGCATTGCATGTGCCCTAGTATTTTAGAATTAAAGAGTAACAACACCCTGACGCTGATTATAAATATGGAATTAAGTCTCTATGAGTGAAACCCCGGTCGGCCTACTAACGAAACTAGTATAGAATCTTTAGAAGATGCATCATTCATAAATTCTGAGGCAGTCGATGCATTAATCCATAACATACGTGAGTTATATTGAAATTTTATGTTCGCAGTTTGTTCGCTGTTAGTTTAAGATCTTTGAAAGTTGTTTCGAATCCTTGAAAAAGTCTAAACATGAACTGAGCATGAACAGAGGGGGAGTTTCTACTCCTATGTGTTTCTAATCTTCTGAACTAGATCTTGATATGTTTTATGATGAAAGACAAACTTAATCTGTGTTATAACTTACATTGATATTATTATTTGCTTGCAGGAACTGCAAGCTAACTCCGTGTATGCATTTTTAGCAAGTTTCCTTATTTGTTGGATTGTATGCTTAGCAAATAAAGTCCGCAAATAGATCCTACTACTATAAAATGGTGTCTGGACCTTCCTTATTCCTGTAGATGGAAGATCAAATCGAAATTAGCAGAAGGGATTTCTGTTTGAAGGTTGCTATATATTCTGCGATAAGTGTACCCAAAAAAATATATATACATATATATGTATATATATATATATATTCTGCTATTCAAATCAGCAGAAGGGTAGGAACAGAGAGAGATTCACGAACACAAAGCATCACAAAGATTCATGCACTCTCACATGATTCACAAGCTTCATTGAAGGAGATCAAAGACTCTATCAGTCGACTTCAGATCACAGAAGAACACTTCTAGCATCATTGTTTTATTCTTTTCACAATTTTCTTCTCTAAAGCTTTATTTGTATATCATTTAGCTATACTAATATATCATCTATTCTCCTCTTTGTTCAAGAGGAACAACGGGTTATTGCATCAGTTAGCGCGAGCAGGTAACGGAGAGGTTAGGATGAACCACATACTGCACAGAGTAACGAAATTCTCTAAGTTAGATATCTAGGTCTTAGATTTTGATAAATTAGAAGTTTGTTGAAATCCTGAAGGAATTAGATCCCTCGGGCGGATAGGTAGGTCATTGAGGACTGGACTTTGTAAAAATCAGTGTGTTCATTGCTTTACATTTGAGTTCTTTACTTGTCACTATAACTGCTTGCAAAACAGTTTCAAGTTCAGTGCTTTGAATGGCATTTCAAATCCTTGAAAACTATCAGTTATTTTCAGAACTGTCTGTTTTAGTTTCAAAGCCTTATAAATGAGTTCAAACCTTTGAAACTCTGCTCAGTTCTTCATACTTTGTTTTAAAACAACATCTTTAGAAAAAGTTGCCATGCTCTATTCAACCCCCCCCCCCCCCCCCCCTTCTAGTGTATTTGATCATGTATTATATACCTACATACTGTCTTTCAATTGGAATCAGAGCTTATATAACTGTACAGATCTAACAATCTTGTGATTATGAGTATTGTAGGTGATGGTGGTTTCACACAGGGAAGAGCTGCTAATAGACCTCCCTTGTTCTGTGGAGATTATTTTTTACACTAGAAGGCCTTGTTGAAAATTTTCATTATTGATAAGGACACTGAAATTTGGTTTATCATCCATAATGGACCTCACACTTTCTACAAATAAAATGATTATATTTGAACTCCCAAACCTGATAACTCTTTCTCTTCTTCTGAATTAGGAGAGCATTCAAAGAATTAGAGATCTATGAATCTCTTATATTGCTGTTCGAATGCAGATGAATTCAACAGGATATCCACATGCAAGACTGCGAACGAGATATGGGATAAAATGGTGGTAACCTTTGAAGGAACCAGCCAAGTGAGGCAAACCAATATTAATATCTTTCTTAGATTGTATGAACTATTCAAGATGATTGGAGATGAATCTATCAAGGACATATTCAAAAGTTTTACTAACATAGTCTACAATTTGGAGTCTTTTCAAATGAAAACAAGGTCAGGAAGATCTTGAGAAGTCTTCCAAAGATAAATGGGAACAAAAAACAACAGCCATTGAAGAAGCTCAAGATCTTTCCACTCTCCAAATAGATGATTTACATGGAAAGCTACTCACACATGAGATCTCCATGAGTGAAGCTGAAGGAGAATTAACAGAGAGAGTCAAGAATCTGACACTCAAGGAAAATGAGAGTTAAAAACTTCAAATCCTTGAAAAGCAAGAAGATTAAGAAGAAGTACCAATTTCTCTCATTTTCAAATCCTTTTCACGGTTTCTCAAAATGAAGATTTTTTTTTGGAAACAAGGACTCCATCTGAGACAGATCCAGATATTCCAATAGCAAGGACTACAAAATTAAGTCCTCTTCCCATGTAAGTAAATCAAAGATTTTCCCTTACAAGAAATGTAAGCACTTTCAAAAAAGGAAAATGACAGAAGAAAGAAAGTTATGGTAGCTTCATGGAGTGATTCTAATTCTTCAAGTGAGTCGGAATCCTATGAGTTCTATACTATCCGTAGAAAAGGATCAAAATGGTAAGAGTGTGAACTAGAAAGAATTCATTGGTATGATTGGTTCACTGCCCTATATTAGTGCAAGCATGCCACATATTATGTTTAGTGTTTGTATGTGTACTAGATTCCAATCTAATCTTAAAGATTCACACCTAGTTGTTGTCAAAAGAATATTCATATATCTCAATGTTACCAAAGATGTAGCGCTTTGGTATCCAAAACAGGCTAACTTATCTCTCTGTGACTATTTAGATAATGATTTTACAGGATATAAAGTTGATAGAAAAAGCACATCAGGGTGTTGACAGTTCCTTAGATCATCTCTGATAAGGTGGCATTCTAAATAGCAAAATTCAGTTGCTTCATCAACAGTAGAAGCTTAATACAAAGTAGTAGGAGCTGTTACTCACGTGTGGTGGATAGCTCAAGAAATGAGAGATCAGGGTTATGAATTTAGAGATATTTCCATCAAATGTGACAACACTAGTGCAATCTCAATTACAAAGACTCTAGTACAACACTAAGAACATAGATGTTATACATCCCTTTATCAGATATCACGTGGACAAAGGTGATGTAACTTTATCATTTGTGCCTACTAACATGCAGTTTGCAGACATCTTTAGTAAACAACTTCCAGAGGACAGATTCACAGTCCTAAGATTATAATAGGGCATGTTAAAAAAGGAAATTTTTTTTTAGTGGGAGCATCATGTAAGTTTTATGTGTTTCAATTTTTTAGAAATTTTTCAAAACTTTAAAAAGCTTTTCAAAGCCTTAACATTTTATTTGCAGTATCACAGTTTTTCAAGGCCTTGATATTCATTTCAATTCTTTGAACATCAATCTGTATACTATAGCTCAATCAATTGATCACTACTGTTGGGTGTTAATTTTTAAGATAATTGTATTTCAATATTTTTTTAACATTTTTAAATCAAATCTTTCTCGAAATCGTAGGAAATTATTTACTTTGAAAATGAGATTGAATCTCAATCAAACTTCCTTCCTAAAATATTTGGGAATATTGAGTTTCCTTATTTAACTTAAACACTTCAGTATTTATCTTCTCCATTCTCTCTTTCTCTCGTCTATCTTTCCTGCCCCGCTCTTCTTAAAACCTAACCCTATGGAGAAACGGAGATCCTCACAAAGAATAAAAATGGCTAGTGGAAACTATAAGAAAACTATAGGGAATAAAAGAAAGGCTGGTAAAGAATGTGGGGTTTCTACACGGCAGTGTTAGCATGGTAGATATGCTTTTGGGTCTTAAACGGTTTCCCGAGACCCCTAGCCATTTTCTTGACTGTCCTCACCAAGTAATTCTACATCTTTTCCTGGGCCTTAATCTTCTATCTAACCCATGCCCCATGCCCAGTCCTCTCAAGGAAGCTAAAAGAACTGCGCCTGGCCCCTCTACTGGAATGCCCGTGGTCATACTCGGTCTGCCTGGATTCACTTGAACTAGCTAGTCGGGGTAGTTTTAGGGGTCCTTGTAAGGTAGGCAGACTACCGCCTGCTGGTCGCGGTGGCGGCGGGATCTCATCACCCCACCCTGTGGAGGCGCACCGTTATCATCTTCATCATCACCATTAACATACTCCGGATGCCCCTGAAGAGCCTCCTCCAATGAACATCTAATTTTTCGATACTTTTGTACCTCAACAGGTCTGATATCTCTCAGCTCACCAGGAATTGGCACCAGATAATCCTGGGACATTTTGGTCAACACCCCTAAAAGACCCAACCCTTTCCTACTAGTAACCTCCATCCGACTCGGTTGGATTATGACGAATGGCTCTCGGTTTGATTATGATCAGGCCATTTTGGTTGGATTATTATGACTGGATCTCGATTCATCAAACAAAAAACCAATAATGCCACATCATAATCCAACCGAGTCATGTGATTGATGTCCACAATGCGGTTGTTGACCCACTAGCCTCCCGGATCAGGTAGGTAGCAGGGAATTTCCTATGGGGAGGACTCTGTTCAGGGTAGTACCACGCAGCCCCTGGTATACGCGCACACAAAGTCTGGAGAATCTGGTCACTAAGTGCTTCAGAAGGGTGAGTCCGGAATTCCTTAAAATGGCAGTCATCTAACACCAATTCTAGGCCTAAACTATCGCGGATCTGGGGTGATCCTACTCTAAGTCTTTCTCCCGTAAATCCACTCAACTGACTGGGCCCCGATGTTCATACACTGCTGGAGATTATTGTAAATCTCTTTAGCTAGTATATAACTGACCTGGAAAGTAGTAAACCCAGTGAACAAATCCCCAAACTGACATAGTTTGGTGTAGTCAAACAGGTTTTGCCCCATAGCCAAAGGATCACGAGGAAAGGTTCTCTTACTCGGAATCTCAAACATGATATTTTTATCTTGCAGAAAGAACAAGTGGGCATCTTTGTTGACAAATCTATGGTCGCAAAAATGGTCCTCCGTTAACATTCTAAAATCTATGTTATTCAGTGGAGCAATAGCTCGATCCGGCCGCATATAGGTTTTGTCCACATCCATCACAGAAAATGGCATGACATATAGAAAAATTGAATCTGTAGAGAGAGAGAAAAATTAGAACCTGGGTACCCCGAGTAAATCTTACGGGTACAGATCCGAAAACGCTGTCTCTGAAGCAGATCTGGAACTGTCAAATTTTTCTCGTCTGGGCACCCCTACACTGTTTCTGGGCAGTCTGGCCGTCTTGTGGTGGTCGCCGGATTTGGACTGGCAATTGAAAACTTCTAGCGGTTCAGTAGGGCAGAGAGAGAGTTGAAAGAGTTTTACAAAAGTGAAAATGAGTCACTTTCAGCCGTACACTATAGACAACCTTTCAAAAATTTCAGATAGGCCCATGAAATTCAAAAAAATTCAAAATTTTATGATCCCGCTCCTTGAGCGTTCGAACGCACATTAAGGTTTTGAACGCACAGCTTGAATTTCTTGAAATTTTTTGAATCTGGATGATCTGCGTTTGAACGCACATTATGCATTTGAACGCATCGCTAAAATTTCAGGAATTTCTGAGTTCATGATGATGTGTGTTTGAACGCACATCATGCATCTGAACGCACTGCTTCACTGTTTGGGTTTTTGCAGGTTTCTGATGATATGCGTTTGAACTCACAAGTTGCGGTTAACGCACATATTCTCTCTAGAAAATTTCTGGATTATTCTTCTGCGTTTGAACGCACATCTGGTAATCTGAAAATTTTTCTACCTAGGTGTGCGTTCGAACGCACATCCTCTGCGTTTGAACGCAGATGTGTTGATTCAAAAATTCCATTCTGGAGTTCCTGCGTTTAAATGCAACCCTTCTGCGTATGGATGCACATTTTCTTTTTAACGCAGGTCTTCTACGTTTGAACGCACAACTCCTTGGTCTGACTGGTTCTTTTTTTGACAAATTTCTCCTGACGTGGCTCCCTGCGCTTGAACGCACAGATCTGCGTTTAAGCGCACATCTGCGTTTGAACGCAATCCCCTGTGTTTGAACGCAGACTCCAATTCAAGCAAAAAAATTTCCTTCCTGAAACAATAAATTCAGCATTACACACCTCTTCTCACTTTTCTATCTTTGTATGAAAATTCTATTTACATACTAAATTATTGTACGTAAAAACTACTACTCTACTTTGTGTTGCCTCCCAACCAGCGCTTTTGATTTGCAGTCGTCAACCCGACTTTGTTACCTTATTGGTGGTCAGGGCTTGACGAGGTAGATGGCCCATACCTCTATTATCTCATGAGTATCTCTTTATGGCTTGATTCTGTTCCCATTTGCCTTAAAAATTTTGTTGTCCCTTCGGTTTTCCAGCTCCACTACTCCCCATGATGTAATGTCTTTCACAATGAATGGTCTTAACCATCATGAGCGCAGCTTCCCTGGATAGAATTTCATCCTTGAATTGTAAAGGAGAACCTTCGGCCCAATTTCTATCTTCTTCGATAGAATGCAGTTGTCATGCCATTTCTTTGTCTTTTCCTTATAGATCTTGGAACTCTCGTAAGCTGTTCTTTGTAAATCCTCCAACTCAAGAAGTGCCATCTTTCTCTTATCTCCAGACAAACTATGATCCATGTTGAGCTGCTTCATTGCCCAATAAGCTCATTGATCTAATTCCACTAATAGGTTATAGGCCTTACCGAACACTAGCTGGTATGGGGACATTCCCAGTGGAGTTTTGTAAGCTGTCCTGTTCGCCCATAGTGCAGCATCAAGTTTCAAGGACCAATCTTTACGTCCTGGATTCACCATTTTTTCCAAGATGCTCTTGATTTCCCGATTCAACACATCTTCTTGCCCATTTTCCTGAGTGTAGTCAGGCAGTGAAACCTTATGGATAGACACCCCATATTGATTTAAAAATTTGGCAAAGACTTTGTTAATAAAGTGAGAGCCTTCATCACTGACCATGGCTCTTGGTGTTCCAAACCTGGTAAAACTGTTGCGCTTGAGAAATTGCTCCACTGTTTTGGCGTCGTTTTTCTGACAGGCTGTAGCCTCTACCCACTTCGACACATAATCCACTGCTAGAAGGATATACATATTACCCAAGGATGACGGAATAGGTCCCATGAAGTCGATACCCAAACGTCGAAAGGTTCAACCTTTTGAGAGAGAGTCAAAGGCATCTCATTCCGTTGGGAAATATTTCTTGTGCGCTGGAAGCGATCACAACTCTGTGCAAAATCGTGGCAATTCTTAAAAACTATCAGCCAGAAAAAACCTGATTGCATAATTTTGTAGGCTGTTCTGGGTCCACTAAAGTGACCCACAAACTATGCTGAGTGACAGTGCTGAATTACCTCCTAGATCTCGTGACATGGACTACAATGTCGTAGGATGTTATCTGCACCCAGTTTGAACAGGAAAGGGTAATCCCAAAACTTTTTCTGTAGGGGGTGATATCTTCAGGGAGTGCTCCATTGCCCAAATAATTGGCTATCACATAGTACCAGGGTTGTCTGTTGGCTTTGACCTTCGTAACATGCTTGTGAAGGAAGTTTATTGAATTGGAACTGACTCCTCAATTGGGTTCTCCAGGCGAGATAAATGATCAGCCACCACATTCTCGACTCCTTTTTTTCCCCTGATGTCAACATCAAACTCTTGCATCAGAGGAATCCAACGTAACAGCCGTGGTTTTGAATATTTTTTCTAGCCGGTACTTTAAGGCACTGCGATCTGAGAAAATAATAACTTTTGACCCCACTAGATATGGTCTGAATTTGTCAAAGGAAAAAACTACCACCAAGAGTTCTTTTGCTGTAGTCCCATATTTAATTTGTTCATCGTTCAAAACTTTGCTGGAGTAGTAAATCACATGGCAACATTTATCTTTTTGCTGTCCCAACACTGCTCCAACTGCATACTCAATGGCGTCGCACATAAGTTCGAATGGGAGTGACCAATCTGGAGTCGTGATTATTGGTGCAGTGGTAAGTCGATCTTTGAGTACATCAAAGGCTTGTTTGCAGGATTCGTCGAATACGAATGGCACATCCTTTCCCAACAGATTACATAATGGTTTCTTAATTTTGGAATAATCTTATATGAATCTTCTGTAAAATCCTGCATGGTCCAAAAAAACTCTTGATTGCCCTTACTGTGGTAGGGTATGTGTTAATGACATAAAATTGCATGTTTTATTATGTCAATGAATGTTTCATAACTTACTAATATGTGTAATCTATCTTTCTTACCTCTCTTTCTAGACTTGTTCTTGTCTTTGTAGTTTTGGTTGTTTTTAGCTTATTTTGTAGGAAAAGACGTGCTTTAGAACACAAGAGGCTAGTTGGGAGAACTTGAATGATGAATTGAGACGCTTTGGAGGAGCCAAGAGACATGAAGAAGGTACTCGGGGCGCTTGATTAGATGATTAGTGAAGATTTGAGAGGCCAAGATTGAAGGCAAAGAAAGTTATAAGGCCAAAGTTACATCAAAGGGGCTTATTTGAAGATAATTTAACGGAACAGGGAGCTAAATGCAAGTTTCATAAGTTTCTATGAGCTGCAGTGAAGGGTTATTAACAAATTGGGGGAGTATAAGAAATTTTCCAAAAAAATTAAAAGAGTTGGTTTCCATTTTAAAGCCCCAACAAAGAAAGGGGGAGCCGAGTTCCATTTTGGCAAAAGCAGCAACAATCTCACGCGTGTGTATTCTCTCTGTCCCCGTTGTTGAACACAGAAGAGAACCCACGAAAAACCTCCATGAAAGCTTCGACCGAAGCTTCCTACAACCCTCAAACCCCGACCCAAACCTCCACCAAATCAAATGAGGTTTTTCCCAAACTTCTCCCAAATCAATTCTCTACATAGCCCATCCTCCAATTCGTCCCAAGAACAACCATAGACAAAATCCCCAATTTCAGCTTGGGTTGTGGCTGAAAATCATCTATGTAGAGGGTCTGAGATCAATTGAAAGGCCGAGATGATCCCTTGGAGGTTACGAAACGTATCCTCAGATTCTATATAAAGCAAAGATGAAAAAAGTTTGGGCTCCTCTCTAGACCCATCTGGTTCTCCAATACTCTTTTCGAGTCTTGTTTTCTTCCCCTCTATCTCTCCGATTTCGCCCGGATTTGGGTTGTTCTTGAGCTATCTAAGGGAAAGAACAAATAAAGAGGACGAGAGGGAGAGAGGAGCATCGATTCAAGCCATTTTTAGTCCGTTTTTGGCTCTGTTTTGGTGTTGTTCTTGCACTATGTATGCTCTGTTTCTAGAGCACTGTTTCTTCTTCATTTGTTGTAGCAGCAGCAGCGATAAGCTGCTTAGTTGTTAGATAATCTCAGTTTCATTAGGTTGTAGTTGATTCGAGGTTGGTTTGCTCTTCACTTTGAAATATAGCTTGTGTACTGGGGTTGATTTTGAGAAGAACTTGTGTATTCTTGAGTTTTTAGGTTGAAATATATGGAAATCTATTTGAATATGTTGGTGAAATCTCTTATTCAACTCAATAGCATGCTTAGCTATTTCATTTGTTGGGTTAGTTGATGAAGTTGGATGGCTTGTTGTCAATTTTTCTATTGTTCTTCATGTTGTCACAAGTTGGGATGTCGAGTTCATTGAATTTGTAAGTCGAAATACAAATCTGAATTGTTGGCTGATCTTGTATGTGGACTCACTTAGATGAGTACATATCCTTTATGCTTGACATAACTCGATTTTGGGTTTCGCTCTTGAATTCGTGAGCTAGACGATCTCGTTTTCTTTAGAATCCATGTTTCGTCCCTTCATACAAATTTTGGGTGTAGAACTTCACTTTGAAGTTTTCTAGCGAAATCAATTGACCCAACTCCACCCTCTTTAATCGTAGTGTTACTAGTATTTGTATTCATTTATTTTATTTCTTAGTTTCAAAAACAACTTGCTCCATCACTTGTGGTGGATTTGATACCTTGACAAGCTCTAACGTCATTGAGAATTTGTGTCACTTTCTTTCGTTAGTCATTTTTTACTCTCTATTCTAGTTTAGCAAGTCACTGTCTAACCCTCCTCTCCATGAGGATTCGACTCCGGACTTATCGAATATTATTACTTGAGACGATATCCTATACTTGGGATTTTTGTCAAACAGCATGGAAGTTGTTTTATCACCTCAATCTTTGCTCTGTCCACTTCTAAGCCTTTCCTGGAAATCATGTGTCCCAGCACAATGCCTTCAGTAACCATGAAGTGGCATTTTTCCTAATTCAGTACCATATAAGTTTTCTTACAGCAGATCAGACTCTGACCAAGTGGTACAAACAGTCTTCAAAACTGTCCCCAAATAATGAAAATTCATCCATGAAAACTTCCAGATATCATATCTAAAAATATGGCCATCATGCATCGCTGGAATGTTGCTGGAGCGTTGCACAGACCAAACAACATGCGTCTAAAGGCGATAATACCATATAGGCAACTTAACGACGTCTTTTCTTGATCTTCTGGATTAATGTAGATCTAGTTGTACCTGGAGTATCTGTCAGGAAAAGAGTAGTAGGCATGGTGAGCCAACCTGTCCAGCATCTGGTCCATGAATGGCAGTGGAAATTTATCCTTTAGTGTTGCATCATTCAGCCTCCTGTAAGCCATGCAGATTCGCCTGCCAGTAATATTGCGCTGAGTGATCTGTTCCTCATCAGCATTCTTTACTATTGTCATACCCTCTTCTTTAGGTACACACCGGACAGGATTGAACCAGTTGCTGTCCGATATGGGGTATATAATTCCTACTTCTAGCCACTTCATTACCTCTTTGAGCACAATGTCTTTCATGTTCGGATTCATTCTCCAATGAGGCTAAATTACACGCTTCTTTCCTTCCTCAATCCTGATCTTGTGCATGCTGTAGGAGTGACTGATCCCATTGAGATCGGCAGTTGCCATCTGATGGCCTCCTCATGTTCCTTCAGCACCTCCAGCAGTTTATGTTCCTATTCCTGAGATAGAAGAGACGAGATAATTGCTGGCAGAGTATTATTTTCACCAATATATGCATACCTGAGGTGGTCGGGGAGCGGCTTCAGCTCCTGGACTGGTGGTTCTTTGAGTGATGGGACCAGAGCCATTTTCTGGTCGGCTTCTTTGTCTTCATATGAGGTGGTCCGGTCTTCAATTCTCATGGCCTTCTCATCCTGGTGCTTCTCCTTGTCCTATGGGTACATGTCCTCAAATTCTGCCCAAAGTTCCTCCATCTCTACATTTTCTATGCCCTCATAAATTACTTCCACAGCGAAACAGTTTTCATGACCATAGTAATCTGGGAGCTGGAGAGACTTGAAAACGTTGAACTTCACTTTGTCTTCACTAATTTGCATAGATAGCTCTCCACTCTTTAAGTTTGTGATGGCTTCTCTAGTTGCTAGCAATGGTCTGCCTAGAATGAGCAGGACCTCCCCTGCCTCCATATCGAGAATCACAAAATCTGTTGGAAAAATAAGATCTCCAACTTTAACCAGAATATCTTAAATGACTCCATAAGCTGGTTTTACGGATCTGTCAGCCATCTAAAGCATAATTTTGGTGGGCCTGGGGTGTCCGATCCCCAAAATTTTGAAAATGGTCAGCGGCATTAGATTAATGTTTTCCCTTAAAGCACACAAAGTCTTTTCTTTGTAAGCACTACCTAGGGTTGTCGGTATCACAAAATTTCTAGGGCCCTTGTGTTTTCAGTGGTAGCCCGTTTTTCACACAAATACTCACTTCTGCCGTCAGATTTACAGTCTCGAAATCACACTCATCCACCTCCTTCCAAACAGTATGTCTTTGAGGGATTTAGCATAAGTGTGCATTTTAGCTAACGCCTCGGCAAACGGCATGTTAATCTGCAACTGCTTGAATACTTTAAGAAATCTGGCGTAGTATTTTATATCATCCCTCTTGCATGTCTTCAAAGGGTATGGTACCTCTTTGGAAATTAGTAATGTTTCTAATTTTATCCTTATCAGTTCGCACTCAATCCTGTCCGACCGGGCCCTTCGGCTGGGAGCTGACAGTTTGCCTGTCTTACCTTTCAAAAACTTCGTGTTCTTTTTGAATGATCAGATTGTGCAAGGCTTGGAATAGCTCATCTATTTCCAGGCCTTGAATCAGCTTTCAAAGCCTTAAATCTGTCTCAGAGGCTTGAAAATAGTTTAGCTAATTTCAAGGCCTTGAAACTGGATTCAAAGCCTTGAAACAGCTTAACCTGTATGAACACTCTCAGGGGAGTTTTTTTGCAAACTCTCTGAGTTTATTCCCTTTATATATCTCATATGTTTGATTCACTTTTACGAGATGATGAAAGACAAATTATTCTATCATGTTTTGATCATAAAACATCATCTGTTTAACCTTCATATTGCAGGAATTTTTGTTTCCAATATTTGCAGGATTATTTCCTAAATTTAATCTTTGCAGATTTGGAAATAGTTTGATATTTTGATCTTGTGATCAATCAGAGTCTTATGAAAGCTTCTCAGATTTGCTTATGGACGGGACAACAACAATATCTCTGAAGATTGTGATCAACTATCCGTTGGAGAAGGCTGTTAAAGAGAGTCAAAGCTGTTTCCTACAAAATAGGAAGTTGTTGCTGAAAATTTGGGAAGATTTGAAGAGCTTCAAACAGTTTAAATAGATCTCACTTTGAAGCAACAAGAGACGAGACTCAACGGGAAAAAGAAAGAGACACGTTTCTGGATTGACAAAGCACCAAAGAAGAATATCAAACTCTCAATCCATTCCACAGAAGTTCACAAAATTTTCACTGCAGTTTTTTGTACTCTATGTGTAATTCTGTATTGAGCTGGATTCGTAGATCATTTCTTTATTATCTCTACATCTATTCTCAAGGATTGTTCAAAGTTAACAATAGAGAATTCTTAGCTAATCAGTTAGCTAGAGCGGGTTCTAGACAGGTTGGGGAAAACCACAAGCTGTAACAGAGTAAGGGAACTCATTGCGCATGAGTTCTAGGTCTTAGATTTTGATTAATAAGAATTGAGTTGAAAATCCTACAGGGATCTAATCCCTGAGGTTGAGACGTAGGTCCAAGTGGACTGAACTCTATAAATTAGTTGTCTTCTGCATTTACAGTTCATTTCCTTTCACAGTTTTTGCAGCATACAAAACTATTTGTTTTTTCAAGGGTTTGACTTTTTTTTCAAGGCCTTGAAAAAGGCATACTTGCTTTATACTGTCTTCATCTTCTCCAAAGGCTTGAACTTGTTTTCAAGGCCTTGAACTTCACTGTTTTCACCAGTTTTTCATCTTCCTAACAAGTTTTTGCAAAAAGTTGGCAAACTCTATTCAACCCCCCCCCCTTCTAGTGTATCTTAGCTGCATTAACATCTGCAGACACACAATTTATCTTCTTCTTCAACTTTTCAGCACGTGCATGACTCGGATACGGCGGATATTGTAGTGTGGTTCCACTCCGAGTGGTGATGACATTGGTCTGAGCGCATGTATTTTTCACTGTATTTGATGGTAGGTTTCGTGGAGTTCTTTCTGCCTGCTGCTCTGCGAGCTGACCGTGTTGTACTTCCAAAGTGCGTATAGCAGTTTTCATTGCTTTCATCTCAGCAGTGAGTGTATCCAGTTGTAAAAATTTGGCTTCTAATTTGTCGTTAAATTTACCCATATAATTCTCAAACAGCTGCATTGTTAGCCCAATCTATGGTGGAGGTGCTGGTGCTTCCTGTGCAGGGGCTGCCTGCTATGCATGTGGCCTGTGCTGATAACCTGGGGCATATACTGCAACATTATGGTTTCCGTAGCGGAACTCAGGATGGTCTCGTGTGCCTTTTCTTTAGCTACTTGGATCACACAGTTGCTGAACGTAGTTGGCATCCTTAGTCTGGAGTTCCTCGATAGCTGCATCCAAGTCTGGTTCTTCCACTGATGCTACCGTCTTCTTTTTTGTGTAGACCTTTCTGACCAGATCTTGCACGATTTTGGGTAGATTGTCAATTCGATCATCACCGACTAGTAATGCTTATGCTGTGAGCCTGCGATCGCCAAAGAGGCGAGTATCCTGCTTGGCTAGTTGCTTCCTCAACTCATATGCTCCATCTTTATCCACATGGTACAGGAAATTACCCCCAACTTCCCCGTCAATCCTATCAGTATTCTCCCTATCCAAAGCATGGTAGAATACTTTCAGAATTTTCAGGAACCGAAACCTTGATTAGGGCATCTTTTCACAAGTCTCATCAGCATGTCCCATGCGTCTACTACTTTCTCATCTAACTTCTGTATAAAAGATAAGGTTTCTATTTTGGAGTTTGATAACCCGAGAAGCGGCGTAGAATATTGCCAAGAAGTCGGAAACGCACCCTTCCCAAGTTTTGATGGATCTCGGCAGTCAGGCTTCGAGCCAGTCCTTTGCTATCTTGAATAAACAGTACGAGAAAAAATATCAATTTAAGTGTGTCTCGTTCAACTCCCCTTTCTTTGATCTTGTGATATAAATATTCAGACTTCCCGGTGAAGTCGTTCGGATCTTCGTCAGCTTTCCCATTGAACGGGCAATTGGTCTCGGCCGCTTGGATGGTGGATGCTTTCAGATCGATGTGCTCAGCTGTTATTGGAGGCACTATGATAGCTGGCTCATTCCCTTGAGTAGGGACTTCAAAATTCTCCACCAACGCCCTCCCAGATCTGTTGTATGTTCTCCGGTTGTTCCAGGAAGCAAAGCCTTCTGCAATCTAATCCTCAATGTAACAATCCATCTATGCTAGGGTGCGTGTCTCAGGTTCTCTGGGCACATCTTCTCCATGTAAATACATCTTGGCTTCTCGGTGTCCGAGGTTTTGCTCTCTGAAAGTATTTCTGGATCTTCGAGTGGTTGCACCAGTTCGCGAGGAAATCTGGGCATACACTAGAATGGCCTGAAAATCAGAGTTCAAGAGGAGTAAGATAAGAGAAAAAATAAATATAAAAGAAAAAAACTTCGTAATAATTCGGATTTCTAAGAAAAACCGTAATCGTTCCCCGGAAACAGCGCCATAAACTTGACACGTAAATCTAGGTGTGCCTTTTTGCAAGTGTACGATCAAGTAATATAGAGTAACATAATTGTGACTTAGATATCAGCCCACGAGAACAGTGCGAGTTTTACTTTTGAGAATCAGAATTAATAGCAAAGCTGTAAAAAGGGTGGAATAGTTGTGTGTGTGACTTACTAAACTAAATTGCAGTAAAGAAAAGCACTAAGTAAAGCAGTAAATAAAGTCACTGTTTTTTGGTATAAATTTTCAGGGAATGTTTCTTAGCCTGAAAACTAATGAATTAAATATCTAGGCTCCAGGATCCCATAGGGTTACTATTCAGCTTTTACAGTTTACCCTGATTTCAGAAACACGCATTTGTGTTGTTTATGCCAGCATACCAGTGATACAATCTCCTCTCGGTCTCATGCATATATCACTCCCCTGCATTTTTTTAGGGTCCTCTTGTTCCACCTAGATCTGCAGGTTTGTTCTGAGTCTGCTAGAGTTTCAGGTTCTCCTCTCGGTCTCCCCCAAACTTCTAGCAGTTAGTCCAATGCTTCTGGGATAGTCCCCTGATTCTTTTCACCTCTCGGTCCATCAAGTCAGGGTACTAAATCCTGTCTTATCTTCCTAACTCTCACTGGCCACTCTCGCGGACAAGATCCTGTCTATAGCACTCCTGCGTGATCAGGCCATTCGTGCATAAAAATAAAACTGAAGACATAATAATAAACAATCCAATACTGTATTAAGACTTCAAAGCAGTCATGAATCAGATAATTAAGTTAAACTACGTCGCTGAATGCATAAACCCCAAGTTCACCGATAACCTAGGTAAAGAATTTAGCTAGCATACATTATTGAAAAATAGAATTTCATAAAAATAAAGAGAAGATAAATCAAACGAGAATAATGCTAATAACTGCTCCGTGCTCTGCTCTGCGCCAGTACCCCGGTTCTGATGATGAGCGGTAGAATGAATGATAATTTTTCTATGCTGGGACACCTCTTATTTAAATTGCCACAGTTTCCAAAACTAATGCCTGAAATTATTGTTCTGCCCCTGTCTAAACCGCCCTGGGAAGCTTTTGGAAGTCTTGACATGCGTCTGAACACACCTTTCTGTCTCTAAACATGCATGTACGTGTGAACACACATTCCTGCGTTTGGACGCACGTGCTGCTGAACTTAGACTTTTTAACTTTTTACTTCCGTTTACTTTTTGGGGCTGCGTTTGAACGCTCATGTCTTCAGTTTTCAGGTTGAGTTCTGCCTGAATTTCTGACTTTTTTCTGCAATTTGAAGTTTCATGTTCATATATATGAAGCTATTTGATATTGATATATGGAAGAATATGTATAAGGAGCTTAGGTTCCTTGATGATGATAGCCTGAAACACAGGCTGGACATATTGGATATATTTCTATGTGCCAAAGCTTCAAAGCTTTGAGGCACTATAGTTATGCATATATATGACTAACTGTTTTGTGCATGTCTTTGTTTTTTATATGAACTGAGTTATACAACTCTCCATCTTAGAAGAGAATATTCATGTGATTCTTGATGGAAGTACTGATGATTCTCTGAGTAAAAATTTTGCAGATCTCAATTTGAACAAATATGAGGCTGATGATGACAATGAGAAAGTCACCTGAATCAAAACTAAGAAGCAGAAACTTTCACAAGAATCTCAAGGCCTTGAACCTCCTGCTGAGCCAAAATCTCAAAGCCTTGAGATTGAAACTGACAGGAAATATGATGCTCCCTCTACTATGTCAATAACTCAAAGCCTTGAAGGATCATACACTTGGACACCCAGAAAGAATTTCAAATACTTGTTAGATTATCCTGCATAGAATATCATATCAGATCCAACCACAGGAACTCAGACAAGAGGTCAAATAATGAATCTGTGTGATTTGGAGTGCTTTTGTGTCACTTATTGAGCCCAGTAATAAAAAAGAAGCACTAGTAGATGCAGATAGGATCCTTGCAATGCAGATAGGATCATTGCAATGCAGAATGAGCTGAATGAGTTTGAAAGGAAGAAAGTTTAGAATTTGGTTCCTAGACCAAATAATCAATTTTTTATTGGAACAAGATGGGTGTTCAGAAACAAACTTGATGAAAAACAGTTTTCAAGTCTAATGTGCAGGGAATTTGAGATGAGCCTGATGGGAGAACAAAATTTCTTTCTTGGACTTCATGTGCATCAAATGAAGAAAGGAATTTTTGTGCATCAAGAGAAATACACCAAGGACTTGTCAAAAAAACATAACATATCACAGTCCAAGGTAATTAAGACCTCTATGAGTTCATCAGCATCTTTGGACAAGGATACAAATGGTAAGAGTGAGAATCAAAAGGATTATAGAGGTATGATGGCTTCACTTCTGTATCTAACTTCTAGTAGACCAGATATTATGTTTAGTGTTTGCATGTGTGGTAGATTTCGTGTAGATTCTAAAGAAAGTCATTTGATTGCTGTCGAAAGGATTTTCAGATATTTGAATTGATCCAAATACTTGGGGCTTTGGTATCCAAGAAGATCTAATTTTATGTTGAGTGGTTATTCAGATGCAGACTTTGCAGGATACAAAGTAGACAGAAAGAGCACTTCAGGATGTTTCCAGTTTCTTGGATCATCATTGATCAGTTGGCATTCAAAGAAACAAAATTAAATAGCTCTATCAACTTCAAAGGCTGAATACATTGCAGTTGGAGCTTGTTTCTATCAGGTTTTATGGATTGCTCAACAGCTAAGAGATCTTGGATATGAATTCAGAAATGTGCCTATCAACTGTGACTATACAAGTGCCATTTCTATATCAAAGAATCCAGTTCAGCATTCATGGACAAAGCACCTAGATGTGAGACATCATTTTCTTAGAGATCATGCTGAAAACGGTGATATTGTTCTATCTTTTATTTCCACTACCATGCAAATAGCTGATATTTTCACTAAACCATTGCCAGATGAGAGGTTTGCATCCCTAAGGCTTGAATTTGGTATGTTAAACAAGGATGCATTGGTTTAGGTGGAGCATTAGTTTCTATGTGTATTATATGTGTGAATCTCAAAGCCTTGAGATCATACTTTCTTAAGCCTTGAAAGTATGGCTCAAAGCTTTGAAGATTTCTGTGTTGGTATGAAACTTATCAAAGCTTTGAACGACTGTTACACTGCATTGATTAAGTGGATATGCATTCTTTAAATAATTGGATCGTGGATTATTTTGTAATATCTTTTTAGATAATTACAGAATATTTCAAAAGTTCACATATTTTTTTTTTGAGAAAAAAGTTCAAGTATTTTGACAAAATATCAGAAATATCTTAAGAAATCTTTTGCAATTTCTTTTGCATGCAAATCCCTTTTTCAAATAAAACTCTTCTACCTACTTAAGATGACTTCAGGGCTTATTTCTCTCATTCTCAACTTCTATCTCTTCGTATGTCTCTCTCTCGTCTCTCTCAAACCCTCTCAAACCCTAATAAATGGAGCGCAAGTCCGAAAGGATCAAGCAACAAGGCAAAAATTTCAACAAGAGGACAAAGAGGAAGGCTAACAGGAAGATCACAATTCATGTATTTCATTCAAAAGATTCACCCAGTGTCCATGAGACTTCACCCCCCTCAAAGAAGGTTAAAAGGGGGAAACGAATTTCAAGAAGAACCAGTGGCTGAGTTAGAATCTGATTCTGCTACAATTGAATTGGTGAAGAGCTAAGAACAGGGGTGTAAGGATAAGGGAGAAGAATCAAGCAAGAAGAAGAAGGAAGTGGCTATTGAGAAAGGTGAAAAGAAGAATGTGCCATCTTCAAAGGGTAATAAAGTTTATGAGAAGATGGCTGAAGCAAATCCAGAGAAGAAAAGAGTGAAACACTGTGCAATAATGACCAAGAAGACTAAAAGATTTGGTAAGAACTTGTTTCCAGATTCTTGGTTTGTTAATTCAGAAGTTAAGACTGTATGGATGGATGGGTATGCATCATCCAAAGTATATTTTTGTAGTCCAGTCAGTACTGAATTATTGGATTTATTGGACTTAGACTACATTAAGAACTTGAGGAAATCATCTGTTGGGATTCTGTTAAATCCACCATCTGAGGCTTACCCTTGGCTAACCAGAATTTTATATCTGAACTTAGTTGAAGAATTGGATGATACTGACAAGTACATTCTCACATCAAAGGTCGCTGGTGTGGATATTAAGTTTGATCACAGGGTGTTTTCCAAAGTTTTGGGAGTACCTCGAATGTATAGGATTAGTGATCACCCTAATAGGAAGGAGATTTTGTAGAAGCCAAAACCTTGTTTTCCTTGGAGGGAACCACTACTGAACCAAAACAGTTAACACATTCTGTGTTTACCTGTGAAGCTTAAATCTTGTTTTCTATCATTATGAGATGTGTAGTTATAAGGGATTATTCCAAAGAATTGGTCACATATAAGGTGTTGATTCTGATGTATCTAATATGTCAAGGGTTTGAAGTTGATCTACCTGCTGTTGTGATGGAACATATGGTTTACTATGGCACTAGGAATAGGAACCATTCCAAGCCGTATGCCAATGTTTTAACCTTGTTTTTCAAACACTTTGGAGTCTCTTTGGAGGATGAGGAGAAGATTATTACTAGTTTTGGGTTAGTGGATGAGGCATCTCTTAAAAGGATTGGGATAGTTCACACTGTCAAAGGAAAGTGGATATTTTATTTTGATGCTAAAGAGCTGAAAGACAAGGAGCATATCAAACCGAGAGCTGCTACAACCTCGAACGTGCCTGGTATATTTGATTTCTCTCAAATACCGGATAAGGTTGAAGTTTTGGAAGATGGAGTGGAGGATGTGAGACAAGGGTTGTTTGACCTGTCTACTGATTTCACCAAGTTCAAAGGTTTGGCGAACAATAAGCTAGGCATCATTATCAAAGGATTGAACCTAGAGAAGGTACCCTATTCAGAATGCAGAGAAACTAGCATTGATTCAGATAAAGTACATGGAGAAGCTCTCAAAAAGTAGAGGAAGAAGAAGAAGAAGAAGAAGAAGAAGAAGAAGAAGAAACAGAAGAAGAAGAAGAAGAAGAAGAAGAAGAAGAAGAAGAAGAAGAAGAAGAAGAAGAAGAAGAAGAAACCACTTCCTATTGATCTTACTTCAAATGATCTCTTTGATCAATCTGAGGATGAGGCTGGTGATGAGGAAATAGCTGCAGAGACCGCTGAAAAGGAAGCTGCTGATTTGAGATTAATTTGTTCATGAAGTAGATGAAAAAATGCACGCTGAGACTAAGAAAGCACAGAGTGAAGAAGATGATGAACAAGGTGAGCAAAGAGAAGAACCAGCTGAAGCTGAAGGTGATTCAGAGACTGAAACAGTTGAAGAGGTTCAGGATGATTCTCAAGACAAGGGAAAGGGAAAAGCTAAGCCTGGAAAGAAGTCTGCAAAGAAGATCCTGAAGCTGAATCTTCAAAGCCTTGAAGCCTACCCTTCTTATTCTTTCTGCCTTTCTTTCTCTTTCAAGTCATGAAGTTTTTTTTTTTATCTTTAAAACAATCTGAACGAGATCCTACATTTATTCTACTCGTTTGTTGAAAGACAAAAAGGGGGAGAAGATTATATGTTTTTTTGTTAAGACTTGTAATAAGTTTTTGTTTTGAGTAGGATGCTCTAAGATGCCGTTTGGGTATTAGCTATATGCAGATTTTTGTTTTTATAGTGCTATATGATGCTATATAATGCTTAACTGTAATCTTTAGTTTAATACTGTTACTGGTATTGGTAAATCACTATTTTTTTTAGTTTCAGGAAATTTATTCATAATCTCAATTACAGTAATGTGTTTTGTCTTTCATTAAGGGGGGATTGATAGATCTGAATCTCTTTGACAATGATATATGGATGAATATGCAAAAGGATCTTAGGTTCCTTGATGATGAAAGCCAGAAACACAGGCAGGACATATTGTATATATTTCTAAGTGTAAAAGCTTCAAAGCTTTGAGGCACTGTAGCTATGCCTATATATATATATACATATATATATATATACATATACATGTGACTAATTGTTTTGTGCAGGTCTTTGTTTTTTATATGAGCTGATTTATACAACTCTACATATAACATCATGCAGACATTAGTAATTAATGCTTAGGATGGATTAACATTATACGCAGGGTTGAGTTGGATTGGAAATAAAATTTCATTCTAATGAAGTAGCAGACAAAGCTTCAAAGCTTTGAGATTCACTAAGTTCTCTCCAGTGTTAAGTTCAGCTGATCAAATATGTGTTTGGATGCTAACTCTATGGGGTTCATAACTTGTTATGGATCAATAGTTTCCTATTAATAATTTTTCTAAAATGTGTTGATGATATACTCATCAGATTGGGTGTCTTTTCTGAGTTTATTTAAAGAAAAAACCTAGCCCAACTTTTCTCATAAATTGTTGGCATATTGCTAATCAGATCTTGATGCTTGTTTGTCTGGAAAGTGCTTGATCTTGTTTGTTGAGTGTACGCAGGGTTGTTGGGCGATCCAACTTCCATAAACCAATCAAATAGCTATCCAAGCATAGGTGTTGAGAGAAGCATATATGTGAAGAGGATATTTAGGTATTTGGTTCCTAAAATCACTTTGGTTGTTGTTGGTTGTTATATATAGAGATCAGTTCTTTTAATTTGAAGAGAGACAGAGAGACTGAGACTGATCATCGTGATTTTTGAACAGTCCTACAAAAAGGAGAGATCAGATCATTCAAATCTTCAGATTCATCAGGCCTTTGACACTGCAGAAGCAAGATCACTCGTCACAAATTGAAGAACACTTCAAATCTTTACTGATTATCTTTATTTTGTGTTCTTCACACATGTACTAAACTCGTGTTATCATTCTGTGTTCATAAACCCCACAAACATAGAAGCTTAGTTGTTCAATTGAACAACAAAGAGGTTCTTATTGTTTCAACGGGTTTTAGCTAGAACTAGATATGTTGGGAACCACAAGCTGTATAGGTGATAGGTACCTCGCTTAGGGTTGATATCTAGGGCTAAATCTGGGTGATTAATAAGAATTTGTGTTAGAATTCGGGAGGGATAAGATCGCTCAGGGAGAGACTAGGTCCCATTGTGACTGTACTCTGTAAATTCCTTGTGTTCTTGTTGCTTACTTCATTTTTATTTTCATTACAGTGTTGTGCACAAGAGATTCCGGCGGGGAGACCTCTGTGTACACCGTATGTAGTGGATCAGGCATCGCACAGGAAGAGAGGGGTTGTGTGTAGGGAGAGAGTAAGGCAGTAGCAATGTCTGAGAGAGAGACAGAGGTTTGGCAGAGCTTCCGCGTATGGCAAGTGTGTTCTCCCTTTGTATGGAAAGGTTAACGTCCTATATATAGCAGAGAACGTGACCGTTGTAGTGTGGTTAATGCGCCCATTGATGGCGGCTTAATTAGCTTAACCATAACGGCACGTTCGTCCGAGTATATAGGGACCGTTACAGCACGTGGTGCGCGAATACCAGAACCGTTACGGGGTTGACCGGGTTTGACCGAATTGACCGGGTTTATGGAGCTCGTGCCATAAATCTCTCAAAACAGTTACTAAAGGTCGCGTGCGGGCTTGGCTCGCACGCGACAGGGCTTACTCTAGCCTCCAAACCACAAAGTCCCTACAAGTCCCGTGCAGTGGTATGCGAGGGCTCTGTCTCGCAGCCCCCACATGGATCAGCTCGGCTGGTGATCCAGTGTGTGTGGAGCACAATATGGTGTGCTGGATGGTTGCCACGTGGCCAAGATCTGTCAGCTCAGAAAGCACTATCTACATTAGCCCCCTTTCTGCGCGTGAAGACTCATAGCTGTATAGACTTCCATGCGCGGAAACCAACATACGCGTTGCTGCCACGCACCAATTCAAATACGGGTAAGTTCAGCCCCCGTGCGTGTCATTATGACCTAAAACCCCTAGAGTCGTGCCGTCTGGCCTTTAGGGTTTTAGGCGTGACGTCAGCTTGTCCTGTGATTGCGCGATTCGACGGTGACGGTTGCGATTCGACTATCGAACGGACGCAACCCTTCATTGTTTTGGATAAATACTTTGTATCCCCCATTATTGCAAAGCATCACTTCTTTCTCTTAAAGTGAATGGTACCCGGAGATCTTCGAGAGCAGATTCAGATAATCAATCACCAGTTCAGAACTGCAAATCGTGTTCTTCAATTGTGCATATCCAAGCAAGCTTCAAGAAAACAAGGTTGGCCTCGTTTAATTTTGATTTAAGATACCAGTGTTTGCCTAGAACTGCGTTGAATCTGTAAACCCATGAAATTTGTGAAGAGGCTTTGATCTTTGAACCCACTTTTGTTTTAATCCTTCAACAATATGAGATCTTGCAACTCCCTGATTTCTGAAATTGATACCAGAAACTGTTCGTCTTCCTTTGCATAGATCTTGAATTTCAAAATTCAAACTGAAGTGTGGTATTTCTCCCCCTTTTTCTTGCTCTTCCGCAGGAATGGCCAAGACAAGAGGAACCAGACCCGTCAAGGAAGATGAAGAGATACCCGACCTTCCGCAGGCCTTGTGGCGAAAAGCCCCCTATTTAGGCGGCAAAGATTTCTACCATGCGAGAGTTAAGGCGAAGAGGATGCCTGATCCTGTCCCGGTTGAGCGATTGCTGACACTGACTCGCCCTGTTAACTCAGCCTTGCTCGAGTTGATTGGTTCCGAGGATGTGGTTCTATTGGGAATCGAGAACGGGCACTTCCCATATACTGCGATTTCTACCCAGGCGTTCGTCCAGAAATTGGACTATATGGATGAGTGGATTGACCACGTGTTGGACCATCACGCCGCGACTCTTGATGAAGCCGGCGTATACTTTGCTATCCGTGCTATGAAGGGTGCTGCCGTGAAGCTGGATCAGTCCATTCTTCTAGACCTTCTGTCCCGTTACTCGCCTGCGACTCACACGTTCCATTTTGCTGAGTTCGAGGCTGCCCCCACACTCGAGGATGTTCAAATGCTGTACGAGCTTTCCCCCATGGGCGAAGTGGACCCTTTGAGTCCCTTGAGGACATCTGCGGAGATTGCTTTATACACACAGATGGAGGAATGCCTAGCAGAGGTAAAGAAAATCTCCACCCGGTGGACCATTACAAAGCCTCTTCCGAACTGGCAGTTGGTTGATACGTCTGCGAAGAACACCTGGAACAAATGGTTACAGTACTTCTTCCGAGACTATGCGAACAGCAGCATCACTAAAAATCTCCTGAGTGAGAACCCAGAGGCCGAGAATTATGTAGAGGGTAAGGGCTATCACTTGACCCTTTGTGCCTTCCTCTGTGCTTGGTTGTCGAGGTACTTGATTGATGGTCACCCCCATGATGGGGTCTTCTACCATGTTTTGCCACTTGCTGTGAGGCTCGCCCTTGGCCAGAGAGTCGCACTTGGACCCTTGGTCTTGGGCACGCTGTACTATAGGCTTGATCAGCTGGTTCTAGCCACGAAAGAGTCGCGTGGCCGCCTCGATGTACTGACTTTTGTCAATATTTCCTTTTTGACAATGTGGGTTTTCGAGCGATGGCCGTCTTATGCTCCAACTGCTCTCAAACTTGACAAGTGGTGTCCCCCAAGGCGAGACGGAAGCGCGCAACAGCGGAAGAGCTGCGAGATGGTTCGGAGCAAGCAACACCAAGTGCGTTTGGAGTTTGATATGCGACAAACGGAAGGAGTTTACTGCCAGGCCCTATGCCACGCGCATTGAGAACGTGCGATGGTTTCCAAAGTTGTACCCCTCTAAAGGTATTGTCTTCTCAGAAGAGCTTCTCTTCGAAGAGGGACCGCATTTTCATGAGCGCTACCGCGAGTTCTTTTGCTGGTGTCTGCGAGGTTCCCTTCCTGCCCTCGCAGAGCATATTCGTGAGCTCGCGCCAAGGTATGAAAAGCTTACCGTGGACGTTGACCCCACTCGAGTTTCTCCTCAGTTCGGTTTTGATGGGGTGGCCCCATCAATCTGGCCCCAGTCCATTATCAGAGGGTGCTATAAGCGCTTGCTAACAAAGGAGTGCAAGACGGTCTTCATGAACAATCTTCCCTTTGAGCAGCCTGCGGGAACCCGCGAGGGTTGTTGTTCCCAAAACTGGCTCGCATACTGGATTGCCCAGCAAACGAGGATTGAGACGGAGTCGGCCGCGCAGCCAAGTAGAGCTCCCTTGATCAAAAGAAACTCTTTTCCGTTTCGCCCCAATTGCATTCTCAGCGAGTCTGAGTATGGTTGCTACTCACTGTTGGATCGCGAGAACCACTTGTGTCCTGATGTCATTCTGAAGGAGAAGATCGCCGCAATTAAGAAGGGCGATACGCATGTCGTCAGATATAGCAAGGCATTTGCTGAGGTAAGCAATTTCTCCGCGTGCGTTAAGCCTTTTGATTTTCTTATGCTGATGCCTTCATTCTGTACTGTTTGCTGTAGTGTCATGTGTGGAGATTCGCATTTGGTGATCGCTCCAAATCATTGGTTAACACCATTGTTTCCACCAGAAGACAAAAGCACTCGTTCCGGCTAGCATGGAGGATGGACCCTGAGGTCGAAACAAAGATTCGCGCAGTCATGAATGCTTTTGCTGACTCGCTGATAGACAATGCTCCGGCTCTGTCTCCTCCTGGAGATGACCCGTCCCCTCCAGCGACTGCGGCACCGAGAGTGAAGAGACCTAGGCAAAAGGGAATTATGATTTCTTCCCCTAGAAGTGCTCCAGCTTCTCCTCTAGTGAGGTCCCTTTCTATCAAGGACAAAGGCAAAGGTCGCATGCCCAGCAAGGTGCGAAAAGAGCTCGCAGTTGAGTCTTTTGTTCCATTCAACCAAGAGGAAGAGGAAGAGAGGCAGGAGCCCCAAGAAAGCGATGAAGAAGAAGAAGCAACAGTTGTGATGCATGAGGAAGAATCAGGAGGTAACTTCGTTGCATTTCCTCTCCCATTATCTTAACTTCCTTGCACTTCTTTTCTTAAACCAATCATATCTTCTCAGATGATGATGATGATGATGAGACCATTGGTGGCCTTTTGGCCAAGAGATAAAAGAGAGATACCCATTCTGGCATTCCAGACGATCCCATAAGCGAGGACATTCTTGCCGAGTCCAGGAAGACGGCCGCGGAGGCTGCTGAAAGAAGGAGACAGCGGGAAGAGGAGGAGCTCGAGCGTGTGAGACAGCGGAACCTCGAAGAGCAGCATGTTGACGACTTAGTGCGTCCAGCTAGCGAGGAAGATGAGATTCCCGAAGAAGTGGTTCCCCAGGCAGAGGAAGAAGATGCGGTTCCGGAAGAGGATGCAGCAGCGCTGGAGCAAGTTCAAGCGGACTTTGAGGAAATCGCAGGAGGCGATAAAGGTGAGATCTTCAATCTCGCAGTAACTTATAGAGATGTTATTGTGGGTGCGTTAAAGCATGGTGTGTCAAAGACTGACATCCGCCGTTGGCTAGTAGACAAGTGCGGAGAACCTTCAGGTAAATATTTAAGCGATATGCGTGTGCTAGACCTGAGCAACTTGAAACAGGATCATGACTGGTTTCTTCGCATCCCAGGTCACGCTCCTTTTAAAGACTTGCTTAGTGAGGAGACACTAATAGGACATGGTTCCACATCCTTAGTGTATGATGGAGATACCTCAATCCCACCTTCGCGTGGAGGTGCTTACTCTTAGCTTTAGTAAAGATAGCAAAATAACTTATAGCGCAAGTTACCTCATATCATCGCATTTAATGTTGCAGGTCATGCTGAGGAACCTGTGCTGGAGCAGGGAAGTCAGCCTTCTGCGTCCTATGTTCCGATTCCGAGCTCCCATACCGAGAAGCCTGTCGCAGCTGCTGAACATGCAAGTGAGCCTCTCGAGGATATCATCGAACTTTCCGATGATGCTGAAGCAGATGCTGTGCTGATGGATGAAGATGTCCATACTGGTGCTGAGGAAGTAAGGACAAGTGCTGCTAATGCTTTCGCATCTGAGAGCGTCCCTCGCCAAGTGACTTCGGCTGTCCCTTCGCCTCCGGCGATGACTGAGCCAGAGGCACCTATTCCTGCGTGGAGCTTTTGGGGCTCGCAGGTTGGGAATGCAGTCGCAGCTGGTGCGGCCTACAGTCTTCCTCCTGACTACGAGAGATTGGAGCTCGCAGCTGATAGGAGAGCTATGGAGCGGGGACAGTCTTCGACCACCCCGGCAGCGCGCATTCCTTCTCTTCATGAGATTCTGGAAGGAACTGGTAAGCAGAGCTTTACTGTTCGCATTTTACATTATTTTCTTGCGAGTTTGACATCATAACTTAGTTTTGACGTCTCTTCAGGTTTGAAGCAAACCGATGTAGACTGGGTGGTTCGAATGCGCCTCACCTACCCCCAATCGTTTGTGAGATCTCTGGAGATAGGGCCCTTCGACAGGAGGCTGTTTCTTACTGAAGCCATTTGGATTTTGGAGCAGCTGTCTGCGGCTACGCCTGCGACCATTTCTGTCCAGAGTGCTGAATTGCTATGTGGCATGTGCCAAAATATCCTGACCAAAGTCCAGGGCAGACTGGGTTTCAAGTTTCTTATGAACAGAGTCACGCTGATTCGCGCAGCCGTAACTTTGAAACTCGGCCACCAGAATCTCGCAGCTGAGAAGCAGAAGGTGGAGCAGCAAAAGCTAAAGGTTGATGAAGCTCTGAAGCTCTATCATGAGATGAATGCCAGGTGCGAGCTATTGAAGCAAGAGGTGGAACAAGTAGAGAAGCTGAGCCATCAGTTCGAGCCCCAAGAATCCTTGATCAAGAATTTGCTTTGACTTTTCAAATTTTGAAAAATAGCAAGAAAATAGCTGAAACATTAATGTAATGTTTGAAACATTAATGTAATGTTGCTAGGGTTTCTCCCCCTTTTTTTAACAACAAGAATGAATTTGCCCGTTTTGCCCTTTCCCGGGATTTGATAGGATATCTCTGTGCATATCCAATTATGACATCAGCAATTGATACTCTGCTTGATTTTCGCGCTAATTTCTCGGCAGATAAGCACGCTTTCGTTGGGAAGTCCATCCGAATCATGACCATCCGTCATTTCTTAGGATACGCAACTGAATCGTCGTAGCCTTTAGTAGGGTAATTGATTGTTACCGCTTTTCAAGGCGTATGTGATTGAACTTACCCTCTTTTCGAATTCTGCTGACTCATCTTTGGCAACTGAAGAGTTTCCACAGGGTCTATATAAACCTTGTCTTTGCTATTTGGGTTCTTCATCCCAAAAAATGTGCTTTGCCGAAAGTCCTTACGACTGCTGGCTTCAACGCTTGTTTTTCGTTGATTCATGGCAACTTCAAGTTGTGAATCCTGAGTTTGCGCTTTGTGCTGTAGAAATAGTTTCCAAGATCCGCTTTATGAGGCTTATTGTTCTTTATCTTACTACCTATATAAAAGAAGTTACAGCCACTTTACGTGGCAGTGGTGGTCCAATCATGTGCTGCCAATTCGGACCAAGTGCCAGCGAAATGCCTACGTAATTGTGACGTGTAGAAAAGGTCGGTTATGCCCTTGCTGACGTGGAACAGGTAGATTGTGGTTGAAGGGCGTTGTGGTCATTTTGGATCTTCTTTGCCTGGTTTGATATCACGAGGCTTCTGAGAGAAGCCAGCTTCAACCAGAAGCTTCGTTCTTCTCTCTCATCTCTCTCTGCTCTCTCTTCTACGGCACCCGTAGCTCTCTCCCATCTCTCTGTCACTCCTCTTCTCTCATCGTCTGGCCGTCGAAGAAGACGAAGGTGATGGGCGTGGTTCAGGTGGTCGCCGGAGATGAAGGTGGCCCATAGCCTCTAGCCGGTGCCCTAGAGGCTTCTGTTCTTCTTCTTCTTCTTTCTCCACCGCCGACGGTGAACCCTCGCACTTGCATGCCGCTTTCTTCGATTCGTCTTCGTTTGTCACAAAGGTATACACTTTTCTCTCTATCCGTCTGGATTCAGTCCATTTGTTTGCAATCAAACTGCAATCAAACACTATGGGGGCACATATTGGTCGCTTGTAACTAGGGTTTGCGAAGATTGGGGGCAATCTGGCCTTGAATTTGCATCAGCAACACCAACAACAAGGCCCCGTCAATTTCTCTTCTTCCTCCCCAACAACGTAGTCTCTCTCTGTGTTGTGATTCTGCATTCAATTCACTTGATAGCTTCATTGGGGATTTTGACCATGATATGAATTTGCTCTGTTGCCTGAATTTTTCTGTTTTAGGGTTTGATTGTGGTTGGTGGGAGTCTGATTTGTGGAAATGTCTCTCCTCTGCTTGTGGGTTTCTGTTATGATAGACTTTGCCGGTTCAGCATCTACATACAGTATATCCACTTCATAATTCAATACAGGACATTGTTCTTGATCAATTCTTAGGATCCTTTATTGATTGGATTTCGCCTCCTTTTTTTGCTCGCTCTTGGAGGTAGTTGTTGACCTGTTTTTAGCGGTGGCTGAGGTTTGAATTAGGATTTATGAAGCAACTGCCAGATTAGCCTTAGGCAGGTTGCCCTGTTTATGCCATTACTGAGAATCTTCTTTGTCTCATGAATGATCACTCTAGAAAAAATTAATGTGGTTGGTAGGATACATGTATAACTCAAATTTTTAATCATCTGATAAGGATTGAATAGGTTACTATATGAATAGGTTATCTTCTTACTTTCATGTTCTCATGTATTAAGCTACTATATAGGTCTATTGACTCTATTCTCTATGGTCCAAGTCACTGGTGGTATGGAGTCTCCAGGCTCTTACATCTCACAAATTTTTGTCTTCGCCACATGCTTATGGGTTTATTTTAGAGTTTAGACCATTCCGAAATGGGGAATTTGTTTTTACAATCCTCATTTACAGTTAAGAAGTTGGGATATGTCTGTAGCTACTCAAAAACCCCACCCACTGTATCTGATCCAGAAACCTTAGTGACTTACTCGCCTAATATCGCAATACCATATTATTTCTAGAAATTAATTAGTGCTGCTACTGGGGATTGAAACTATAATCTGCGCATAAGAAGTGAAATATTTTTGTAACCGAGTATGCAGTTGAGACTAATTGTTAGTAACCTGGTAACATACTTAATCAGGACTTGTTTGCCTATTATAATTTGTACTTCTGGTTTCCTAAAAAAATGTGTATGCGTGTAAAGGATTGAATATACTCCTGTTTCTGTGTTTCGGAACAGGCAAATGGAAGAATGCACGACAGTAAGACAATGAACGCACCACACAAACAAGATATAATTTATGGCCACACATCAGATTAGGCGACTTTGGCTGGTTGGTATGGGTTATCAAGGTAAGAACTTCCACGGTCAAGAGGAATCATAGCCACCACTAAGTTTCTTATATTTTCTACATCTCTTTTATGCTCTTATAATTCCATCACTTTTTCTATTAACCAGACTTGGATTGTACGAATCAAATGTAGTTTTTCTGGTTCAATAAATCGTGTCCCAAAGCCAGAAAGACCTCACATTTGCATCTCAACTAAGAGATGGCTGTTGGTGTGTATAGTCCTATTGAAAAATTTAGGGTCGTAATGGAATAACCATGGGAGGGCGTATATCATGAATTGGATACTTTAGATGGTATTGTGGAATAGCAGATCCGTATAAGGACATTGGAGAATGGCGGCTACAGAATCATATTCTTGATTAAACTTCAGGAGATATTGTGAATGTAGTTGATTAAAGTGAGACTGGATTACTGCCTCTTGAACATTATCCAGTCTTCTAGGACACCTTTGTTGTTTTATTTATAGTTTTTCTGGTAGGATTATTGGGTAATACGGACTCCTTGAAATTCTGTGATTTACATGGTAGCACAAGTACACTTTTGAGATAATAAGATGAGAGTTAGCTCAGTCGCCAGTGAACTTGTCAGTTAGAAGTTAGAACCCCAACCATATATAGATTCACAGTGCATTCTATTTCTGGAGAATTACTGATGCTTTTGCGATATTCTTCCAGGAAGTCCCAGAAAAATCAAAGGAAAGCGCTGGGGGGGCCTGGAGATTTTGCGGGTTGTTGCCTTTGTTTGATCCTCCTAGACCTGATAACGCTGATACAATTAGCAGAGTACTTAACCTTGGGGTTTGTGTGAAGGTTATTACAGGTAATCAAGAAACTGATTTTTCTTAGCCTTTTTTTTTTCCTTATCCTGCCGAACACATCTCCAGAAGTACCTACATCCGTTGGAACCTCTCAAGAGCGATCAACTGGGAATGCATTTTTACATCTTCATTTTTACGATTTCGTAGTTATAGAATGTAATGCCTTTTCACATCTTCATTTTTACGATTTCATAGTAAAATGTATTCTTCTTTCGCCGTGTCCTGGTGCATGTGATCAACGGGTAGGTCGAGGGCTTGGCATGGGTGATGTTATGTATCCTTGTTCATCCTTACCGAGTCATGAAAGAGATGAAAACATAATTCACCCGGAAGATGAGCTTATTGAAAAAACATATATTTTTGCCGGTGCATCTCCATTTTTTTTTTATATCTATAACTATTTCCTGGAGTGAATCATTCTAATCATGGTAACTACGTCAGTGTCCTATTATTGTGCTTCTTTCCATGATGATTCAGAACACAAGTACGAGATTGTGAAGATTCTACAAGAGAGAAGGCACGTCGTTGGTCTAATTGGAGGTGGTGCAGATGATGTACCAGCTCTAAAGAGCGCAGATATCGGAATAGCAGTTGCGGGTGCCACAGATGCTGCAAGGAATGCTGCTGATATCTTGTTGTCAAAGCCAGGCTTAAGTCTGATGGTAAGTGCTATTTTAACCAACCATGATATCTTCCAAAGAATGAACAGTTACAGAGTTGAGTCCTCCTATCAATTCCTTACCTTGAAACATACTAATAAATAAGGTTTCATATGACCTTTTTATCTGGGGATGTGCAGATATACGTGGTGTCCGTAACTATTAAATTTGTGGTAAGTTTCTTTTCTCTCTCTCTCTCTTTTTTTTTTTTTTTTTTTTTTCTTGACTGGGGGCACTTATTAACCAGTCGACTTGGAGCGTTCTCATCATGTTCTTCTTGCAGCTTGGTTTTATGCACCTGGCATTGATATGGGAATATGACTTTCCGCCATTTATGGTTCTCGTAATAGCAATACTGAATGATGGTTCGTCTCAATTCCCATTTATGTTTAAGAATTGACTTGACACAGTAGTATAGTATTTCGACATGGAATTAAATTAGGCTAAATGCATACTAACACATTAGGTAAAAACAATGAAAGATTCTGTTTGTGCATTCGGTTATTCTGCAAGAAAATGTTGGGAATTGTAGTTAAGGTAAAATGCATGCTAACGTACTTATGTTCATTTGGAGACAGGAGTGATCCTGACTATTTCCACTGACCTGGTGAAGCCATCCGCGAAACCTAATAGTTGGAAGCTTAGCAAAATTTTGGCAACTGGCATTGTCATTGTCACTTATCTTGCTTTTGTTACCGTCTTCTTTTACTGGGTTGCTGTTGAAACTACTTTATTTGAGGTACCAGAAACAACAAGAAAGAATTTTAGTAGTGTATTTGTTTCATATTCTATTGAGAAATGTCTTACTAATTTTCCAAGCTGATCATATGATTTCTAATATCATAGCGTCTACTCAATGCCGCATTGCAGAAGGGCCTAGCGGTGGGGCAAGCACCAGTAGTGCAACCTGAAAAAGCGGAGTTGCAGAAGGGACTGAATGGGGAAGGATACACGAAGGACTTGCCGAGGTAATTCTTCTTGTTTGAAGCCTTGGTTTTCAATCTCAGCCAGGTCTGATCTTGACGAACTACAGTAAATCTATCACTCTCTCTAAGAATCTCACAGTGATTTGTTGTGTTGTTTCCATATTGAAACATCTGAATGTTCTTCTGGGTTATTGATTACTGAAAGAGTTTCTTAGTTGTAACAAATCTTTTATAGATTATGATTTTAAGATATAGGTGTTTAATAGAAAAGCATATTTTAGGTCCGTTGCTCTCGTGAAAACGTGAATAATAGTGCTCGACCCTTGTATGAGTTTCAAACTCCCCTGAATGCTCTTTCAAGGCACCTTGTCATATTTTACGGTATTTACTTTTCATAATTAGTTGCATACCAAAAACATTGAATGGTAAACTAATGACAAACTGTTGTTGCGATTTGAACCCAGGAAACCAATTGAGGTAGACGAAGTAGAGACTAGACGAAGCAGAGACGGGGGAAGCCGCCTACAGTTCAGGCAAGCCAACACATGAGCATCTGTACCACCTGGTTTGTAATCTGAATTTGTTGTTAACTAAAGGTGTCTCTTGTTTTCTTCACGATAATTGGCTCTCTTTCATCTGATTATGAGTCGGTAATCGTGGATGTGCTAATTATATAATTTCACTTCATCTCAATCTTACAGTTCATATGTCCATTCAAAAAGAGAGATCACGGTCTTTGGAAACTTCAGCAGGCAAGAACTCTGTACTGGAGGCACCATATCTGACGCTACTGCAAAATTTGCACATCCGATGCAGAAACCTTCCGTGCAGGTATAAATGATTATCATTTCCCTGTTTGGGTTCTAAGTTCATCATGTTAGGACCGTTAGTATTACTGTTTGCGGCTTCAGCTATTAAAGTTTAATCGCTTGATAGTTTAACTGTTTTCATTAGGTTTTTGAGACATGAGTAAGTTGAACAATACTGGATATTCTATCTGGATTGTTTCATGATAATCGATAATGAAAATTCTTCTACAAAGGCTTTAATATCTTGAGCTAACTAAGACTAAAAGAGCTACCGTGAAAATTGGGGTTTTGGGTCTTTTGCTGAGTTCCCTTGCACAAAATCTGACACACTTCGTGCATTTTATTGTATCAATGATTTTTTTCTGTTGCCCGTAGCAGTTTTCCCGTGAAAATTGGGTGCGTTGGTCTTCCTTGTCATATTTCTTGGATCTAAAGTAATTACAAAGGCATAATAGGCAATATTCAAGAATGAAAGACTCCCTAAGTTTTACTTCGTAATTCCATGATTCCAGTTCTCGCGTCATGAACCAGAAGGCGCGGGGTATATTAGTCTCATGCTGCTCTTCGGCTTCCTAAGGACGCCCACAGTGTGACTATAGTTGTATGTCTGTTCTCATATAACAACAGGTGATAATTTTGACCTTCAATTCCTATAGTCTATAGATAATCAAATGAAAAAAATTGTGCCAATCTCTCCCGGGGTAGACTAGGTGCTTTTAAGGTTACTATCACCACTATGAGATCATCCCCTTACACTGATGCTGTATGATGCTCTCATTTGCATTCATTGTGTGCTTTAAAAAAAATGTTTTTCTTGGTGATTTAAAAAAAAAGAAGTTATTCGTACCTTATTGTTTTCACGAGTTTTTGTATTGGTACGATGAGGTTAATTGATGTCAGTTAGACCAAGTAAGTTCTTTCAGAGACCACATATATTGAAGCTGAAACTTGTTAACTAACTCCTTAGAGCGTAATAATTTCTTCCTAGAGACTCACCATGAGGTTACGGTGTTCCATATTTGGCCTTAAAGTCAACTTATTTCATAATAGTTCAGAAATTTCGCTAACACTTCAAAACTATTTTAGCCCGTGATTTATGTTTGCTGTGTTAAAAACTATTGCCAGAACAAGTTTTCGAGATCTATTGAGAAAAAAAACAATTAATGGCCGGAGGATTGAGTTTTTGTGCATGGAGCTTCACATGAAAGACACTTCTTGTGGAGCAAGTTCTCTAAATACTATCTCTTATAGTTGCTTGGGAATTTCTCTTCCTCTCTATTGCAAGTGTCTAATTTTTTTCCGTGGTTTAGGTTATCGGATGGCAGCCGAATGTACTCGTAACACCTTCTTGCTGAAGGTCATGGACAACAAGGATGACCCTGGTACTGCTCTTAGTTCCTCCTATTAATACATCTGTATTTACTGGGTTGATTTACTGGATCCATGCAGTGTCTTATTCAAATGACTACATCTATCATATTAGGCCCTGCTTTCCTTACCTAAATCTAGGTGACCTTTCATCTTTGTTTAGAAAAAGAAAGGAAATGTTGTTTACTTCGTGCATATTAAGTTTTCTACAAAGTTTCAGTTGCCTATTTAGAAAAAAAAAGGCGTTTAGGTAATTTCTATTTTACCTCCTAAAAAGTACTAAGAAAGTAGAAAAAATTTAAAGTTAGAAAAAACTAACTTTTTTTAGCCTTATAAAAGGGTTAAAAAGTTATCGAACAGAATTTCTAACAAAATAACCTAATTTGAAATTAAGGGTAAGTTTAGTTTTTCGTTTTGGTTCAAGCCTTTCAGGAAATTTTCTCAAGAATTGAGATTTTGTGGGAAAAATGGCAACTATTATAGGCGATTTCATCGAAAGCTGCGCCATTCTCAATTTCAACATGTAATCAGCCGAGTAATCATAACACAAATGAAAATTTCAGATTATGATGTAGTGATTATAGTCAAATACTTTGGAATGTTGGTATGAAGGTTGACAGTTAAAAATGGTGCAAAGAACATTATAACTAGAAGTAGGAGGAAGTATAAGGTTAATGATGGCAAAGAAGTGATCACACTCTGGCTAGGAAAGCCATTATCTACTGAGTGTCTCAGGGACAAGCATTTTGGAATTTTGCAGCAACGGTTCGACCCACAATGGTATATACAGGAAGTTTGTCGAGGTCATAAGCTATTGGTTCAAAACTATAAGGCCGCTTCTTTCGAATAATTTCACAATCGCAATTTGTTTGGTCAATCCTCCGTCTTTACAGGGTTTTGCGGTTCGATTGATCAGTTCATTTGTTTTCACTTATTTAGGCAGCTGTTGACTGGTAGTCCTTGTATGCAGGTTGGCGTCCAGTACAGTTCTGTATTCAGGGTTCTCTAATGCTTCAAGTGATCGTCGTCCAGTTGCTAATGTGGAGAACAAGTTGGAGGTCAACAAAGAATTGGCATACTGCCAAGCCCTGGTTCCCGTACCCCCAATAAATCCGGATGCATTTGCATTGCTTCCAGTGAACCAAAAATCTAAGCGGTGTGAACTTGCACACCGTAGAACTCGAAGACCCTTTTCTGTCACAGAGGTAGAAGCACTTGTTGAAGCTGTTGAGAAACTCGGAACTGGAAGGTGTGCTAATATAACTATTGTTTGCATGTGTTAGGCAAATATATGTCGATGCTATGCTTTCGCCTTCCAGGAGCCTCCACCCACAGACGTAGGGCTGTCGTTCCAGATAATCAATTCACACCTAACTGCAAAGGGTGGTGTGGTAAACATCTATACCTATGCACTCTTTAAATTATGCCAGGTTTGCACAAATAGCGTTAATCGACAATTATAACTTTTATCTGCTACAGAATGTACCTGTCCGATTCGCACGGGAGTACATGACAAACACACCAAACCACCTAATACAGAGGACAACATGAAATGGGAATTTCGATGCACCTTCCCATGCAGCAACGACTCGAGCAGACGCCGCATCTGTTGGTATCAAACACATGGGAATTGCTGTGCACAACAAATGCCATATGAATTGTTTGACCCCACAACATTCAGAGTCACCGTGTTTCGTTCATAGGCTTCACAGGAAAGGGAGTTCCAGATATATACATGTGCTTTACTATTAATGTCTACGCTCCTCTGTTTATCGTATTGTTTTGCGGAACCAACACTTGGCGGATCCATCACCACAACAATATTTTTGTAACATTTGGATTCCTTAGCTTCCTGCTTTGATATCATTTATGTTATATCATTCCCTGATATGCTTTGCCAGCAGAAATCACAAGAACATGAACTCTGCCCCATCTTCACTTCACTGAAAAATTACTCCGAATTTCGACTACGCAGGTCGTTGCAAAGCAACCGCGCTCAAGAAATAGGACGGTATTCCTCATACTTCCTCTTCCTTTCTACTGTTTCGTGTTACATTGTGCAGTGCTGAATGATAGTGGTAACTCATACATTAGCTCTTCCGGTTCATTGCTCTGCGCTCTAATTGTCTAATTACTGAACTCTGCTCTAATTATAACAAACCAAAACTTTTGTTAAGTCACACTTATGTCGGTCATCTAAAAAAAAAATTAAAATTTCTATTACTAAATTTCGTGTGACCAGATGTTATATTATGTGTGGTGTCTAGATTGGGGTTCGATTGTTTGGTTTCAGGCCATTGCAGCCGCAAATTCCCATCAAGGTAATTTGTTTGTTCTGCTTTAATTACAGTAAATGATATGAATTTGAATGTTCTTCAGATACAAAGTTTCGATTTTTGAGGTCTCAGTTTGTTCCATCTTCTTCGGTCTCTTTCAATATCAATTTCTGGGTTTCAAATTCTATATGCACGTGATTCTGTAACATATTTGGTATGCATATGAATACTGTACAAATTGAGCACCTTTTGGCCGGGTTCTGAGCTCAAACACCAGTTCACAAAGCCTAAGTTTCCATTTAGTTTGTATGAGAAAGGTTGTGAAAGTAATACTGATCAAGTAATTTAGGCCATCTCCAGGTACCACCCAGGCACTGGTATATGTCCAACTGCGACGGGGTGATATGCAATCCTTTTCTGCTCTGGTTTGTTGGTCTGTGCGAAGGTGGAAATTTAGACCATCTGACTTAACGGGTGGTGAAGAATCACTGTAGTTGATTCTAGCTTTTGGGATTAGCACTCGATAATTCTGAATATGAATTATTCAGAATTAGACTATGGTTAGTGAAGGTTTAGAGTTGCTTGCTTATTTCTTGGGTTGGCTGCTGATATGCTTGATCTACTGCATGCTTTAACCTCTTCCGTAAAATGGATTTGTTGTTTTGTAAGTACTGCGCCCTCATTTTAGCTAACACTTGCTTACCTTGGTAGAGTCATTGTGTGCCTTACAGTATGTTACACTTCACATTTCGTGTCCTACTGTGTGGTTTACTTGTATTTAAATACGACTGCATCTTTTCGTTGTTGGGATACTTAAGCTTCTTGTGCAAGGCCATAGAAGACCAGGTACCGATACTACTTAGGGAGTAGAAGAACTAATCTAAGTTTGCTGAGTACTTGCTGAGAGGCTGTGACGATAAATTTCTATAGCTTGCAATTCAGACTACGATTAGAATCCGAATCTTGGCGGGGTAACCACAGCGAGGGTCACCCCTCGCTGTTGTTGCAGCCATGTTGGAGCCATCGTAGCTTGATCGCATCCACGATCTGAGCCTCTACAAATAACAGCACAATATATGCTGGGGCCACGTCAGCGGTCATGGCCACTCTGTCCATGCGTGGGTCTGCCAGCCGTGCTTACCAAAATACCTATTCTACCCTTTATTAATTACCTCTATTGTCTCACGCTGATATAAGGTCATTATTGTCCATTCAGCCTTACCCTCCCAGCTGTCTCTCTCTCCGCTTCCTCTTCGTGTTATTGCTCTGCATGAGAGCTTCGGAAATCCATGGCTTCGGGCTTTTAGTGGGTTTACTGTTGCAAGTGCCAGGTGTGGCGATTCTCATGCGAGTATTTAACGGCGCTTAACTCACTTGCACTACTTCAGTTTTGAGGCTGTTAAACAACCGTTCCTTTCAAGCAACTTTCTCTCTTGCTTATGACCTTTGCGTAGGATTTAGGGTAATTTCCAGTATTGGAGCCTAATCTAACAGAATCAGTTGGTGTGGCTGAGGAGGTGAAAAAGACAATTCTACCTAATATAAAAGCAGGAATGGCCATGACACGTTAGCGCCACGTCAGCGGTCATGGCCACTGTGTCCATTTATTTGATTGCCAATACTGCTTCCCAGAATACCTATTTTGTCCTTGGCTGAATTGCTCTGTCCTTCCTCAGCCACTTGAGGATATTTTCGTCAATTTAGCTCTCTCCACCTCTGCATTGGCATTGTTTCGGAAGGAGCTTCGATGAGAAGCCTATCTCACCCAGATAGCTATTTGTTTCGTTCTTTGTACCATTACAGTGGTATATAGATATTAGCTTGGCTAAATTACACTTTCGCCCCCTTCTGGTTTGGGTTGATATGAGGCTGTGACGATGAATACTCTGATCAAATGATTCAGGCACGGAGATCGGTACCACGTGTTGGCACGGCGGCTCGGAGGTCTTTTGGCCATCGTAGTTGCAGCCACGGTGGGTTCGTTCTCCACCAATCACTCCAACAGATCTGAGCCTCTCCCGAAACTGTGATTGCTTTGAGCTTATGATTTTTAAATTGGGATCAACATCCCGCCTTCTCACTTCACTATACTTAAAGGTGGGGTATGTTGCTGTCAGAGGCTGTGATGATACCTGTCTAGAGCTTGCAACTCAGACTACAATTCGATTCTTGTCTTGGCAGGGCAACCTGTTACGGCTACTGTATCCACCGTTGATACTGTCCCACTGACGAAATAGGTGTATTTTGGTGCAATTTTTTATGATAATTTCTTTTCACTGCTCTTATGACCTAATATGGAGGGTTATACGTAGACACAAGAAGCAATTTCTGATGAGATAAATAGTTTCATTTTTTTTTAATTAACTCCTTTCATGTCTCCATCAGTACTTATTGTGTGATTGTGTATGGTAAATTGTTGTTTGTCGTTTATGTGCTTTGTGTAGGCCCTGTAGGAACTGTTTTAGAATCTAACTTGTATTTCCATGATGATATATCCGCCATCAGTTCATGGTCAAGTAGCATTTTCAAAGGTGTCAGTGAGATATTTGCAAGCCTATTAACAGGTGCCAAGTTGGTTTTGTCCAAGTTCATCGATTTTAGGGAAAAACAAGAATGCAGTTGGTGTGCATTCAAATAAGTTGTTTTTTAGTTAGTAGATAAGCACCAATCTCAGGTATTGCTTGCTTTTCTTGGTTCATAGGATGTTTCACTAAGCTTTTTAGGACATCATTTATTGCTAAGTCCAGTTGGGAGTCCAACCTGCATAGCTGATCTTTTGTCATGATGTTCTATATGGTTTATTCAAGCCAAGCCCTTTCTCCTACTATACAAACTGATAAATGGTATGTGTATCAATTTATTGGTTAGGTTCGTTTTGATCGGTTTGGAAAAAGTCCAACATTGGTCAGACCATGTAGCACACTTCGATTTAGGTTTGCAGTCCCCCCGATTTTAACTTATCAGATGTGAATATGCAAATAGCTACTTCAAACATATCATCGTGGACAAGTAATTATGGTATTTATTCAGTTGGGAGGCATCTTCCAAATCTCAGTGCCTGTTGTGTTTGTTGCTTCTAATAGAGATCTTTGTTTTCCTTTGCTCTCAAAGACCCACTAAATATTTAGATTTGTTAACTTTACTATGCAACTGCTGCAGGATCTTTTCGCAATTGGTCTTGGCTGGATAGTGTTTGGTGGGCTTTCTTTTGACTTTTGTGAGTCCAAATTTTGTGACTTTATATTTCATTGGATAGAGGTATTTGAATATTGAATTCTACTTTAGAATCCTTTTCCTTTGATGGGTCCGAATATTGAGCAGAATACAGGCGTAAGAAATAGGGTACGCACATTAAGCTCTGCTAATGGTAGCTATTTCTTGTAGTAGACATTCATTTATGTTACCATCGTACTTCAATTGCAACATAAACCTTAAATTTTTGCTAAAACTGAGCATAGCGAACACTCTGTTTTGTTGTTCAATTCAGCTCTTTTATCAGTGTAAGATGTTTCAACCTTAATTTTCATTTAATAAATTCAATATTATCTCGTGCTTTTTAGGCAGTCAGTTTCACTTAGGCTTTGGTCGAAGCCCCTCCTTGACTCCTACTTACACGAATTAACCAGTTATCTAATGATGAGTCTGATCCGTTGAAGCTTCAGCTTTTGTGTCATGGTAGCCCCATCCTTAATTTCCCAGTAATTATATCTGTTACTAAACCTATTCATAGATTTATGAGTTTCTGTAATTGAGGTTCTTTTCAGTAATAATGGGTCTAGATTGGCAATAACTAAAGAAAGAAATGGTGAAGCAATGGAAACTTAAGAGAATGTAGATAAAGTATATTTTTTCCATGTTGTGGTCTGGAATCTATTTTTTAATTTCGAATTCTGTTTGACTTATTAAATTTCAGGTGACTTTGTCCGCATCTCTTATACGGAAGCGGAAACCATACTTGAGAAAGTGTCAAAGGAAGAGAACCAGTTTGAGAAGGAGGTGAAGTGGGGAGATGATATTGCATCAGAGCATGAAAGGTGAAATGAATTCTTTCTGAGTTGAACATCTTTTTCAGCCATTTGTGCGTCTACTTATGCAATGTCTCTGTCTGTAATCTCATAGGTATTTGACAGGGATAAAATTCAAGTGCTCAGTTAGTGTGCGATCACCCAAAAGAGATTAAAGCTTTCTATATGAAGCTCAATGATGACAAAAAGACCGAGGTAAGATGTTTTTTTCCCGTAAACTGTGCATTACCCGAAAATGAATTTGTCATTATCAATGGTGTGATGTGTATGAATAAAATGATGTTGCTAATATCCAGGTGGGATATCTGATCGGAAGAAGCCAAAGGGAGAAAAACTATGAAGTCATTGTAGACAGGTATTAACTCAGAATGTTTAGTATCTCTGGTTTAAATGAAGCATTGTTATGTGCTCATACATACGTTGGAGAACAACTTTGATCAAGGCTTATATCCGTGTTTCATTTTGAAGGTACTAATAGCGTGATCAAGGCTTATATCCGTGTTCCTAATCAAAGTAGTATCTTGGTAGAGTGGGGTTCGGTATATAGCATTGATCTTTACGATTTTTCTTTAGCTTTTGTGATTATGAAGTTCCAACTGAATTCTTGGCTTCAGACTGTTTTAGCTGCTGCTCAGGACCAAACTTCAGTTGAGGCTCATGTCCAAGAAACAGGCATAGTTTGGGGGTACGCTTATAATCTGTACATAAAAAGAGCCCACGAGAGGAAGAATATTACCCAGTTTGGTCACTATTTGGATTTACCACCTTTCATGTTGCTCAGAGCTATGATGAGACAATTAGATAATTTAACTGACCTGCATATCTGCTTTGCTAATTTCCTTAGTTCTTGTTGTGTCTGATTATCTGATCTGTGGTGCAAATGCCTTTCTTACAGAAAGTTGAACAGCAAAGCACTTCTTATGAATGTTTTCATTTCAACATGGATGGAGGTGATGTGTTTCAATCACGGGTATTCTGCAACATAGTATGACCGAGTTGGATGGTGCCACATACTGCAGGTATGAATAATTCGACCTTTCAATGTTGATAACACATGCAGAGTTTGCTATTTGCCACTATTTGTAACTTCATAACAATGATAACAGATGTTTTGTACAATTTTTTACAGGACCAGCTAATACGGCGACACACAACAACAATGACAATGAATGAAACAACTCACACGCCAGGCACTGATCGTTCGACACGTCCAACAAGCCAACACCAGCAATAGCCACCAACCCAACCACCTTTTGAATAATTTAGTGGAGGGCACAACCTGTTTGGCCATATGTAAATCCATGGCCTCTATGCAGATCAGATGCAGGAGATAGCACTGCTCTTCTCTCTTGGGCTTTGAATGTTCCAATGAAGTGGACACTCCTGGTAGAAATGAACTAGAGCAGTTGCTTAAGCAAGGCAGGCTGTCAAAAGAGGATACCCATTCTACGTATGGGTCGGATAGAAGTAGAATACTTTCCCTTGACGCTGCTTTGTACATGCTGGTCTGAATTCTGCTGCTATCTAAGTTTAACGTACGAGTACTTAATGCATCAAATATTCTCGAAACCAATTTCAATTTCTTGCTTCCTACTTCAAGTCAGTTTATGTTATTGTTTTTCACTGCACCTGCTTTGTTGTAACACCAAATTTGCCCATTGCCACTTGCTTTGGCTTCACAAATTCAATCATCTTTGTGTGTTGCACTCGCTGGTATGTCATTGATTGACTGTAATTTTGATTTGAGATGTTTTGATTAATGCTTTACTTAGTGCATACATTTTATAAGTGCCCGGCTTTCTTATCTTCAAGCGAAGCATCTATGGGCTTTGTTACTTCTTTCTTGTTGGTGTAATGTGAGGACCCATTCAATTAGGAAACTTGTAATCTTCGCAGAGTGATCAACCTTCTAAGGTGCAAAATGCGATTGTGTTTTATTGTTTAGAGTTCAGTTTTGGCCTTTCCCGCTGAGCGATTACCACCCATGTGTCGGTATAATGTGTGGATTCACGATGAGATTTCTCTGTGTCGGTGCTTCGATGGGTGCTTCTGCTCTCTATTCCTCTGCATGACTGGTGAAGTATGTTATGGGTGACAATCCTCTGATGGCTCTTCTTAGGTAAGTTTGTAGCTTCTTAGGCAAAATCAAATTCAGTGCTGTGATTTCTCCCGCGAATATATTCTTCTTCCTGCGATGTTATTTTTCTTTCGTTTGATTTACAATTTGTGTCTTTGTGCGACTTTGTTGTCTGCAGAGAATTTCCTGACTGTGATTTGTGCTTGCGGAGTGGTTTTTGGTCTGTTTATTACAGTTTAACTTAATTGTTTTCCTTGCTGGTCCAAGAGAATGATTATTATTATTATAACTCTATAACAATAAGCCTATTGTAATAGATATATAAATTTCTGGACTGGAATTAAAACTTCAGTCCTACCCTCAAAATCCATAATATGTAGTGACATTATTTATTAACTTCGGTAGCGATTAATTTTGCTCCTGATGGTTCGATTTTCTAACGCCGCCAATATGTATATGACAAAACCCATGGTTTGAGAATTCTACAGCTCCTCATAAAGTTTGTAAGTTGGTAAGATCCAAATACGGATTGAAACAAGACCTCTGGCTTCGATTCGTCTTCTTACCCTTTGTTTACTTCACCTGGTGCATGCAGCATTCCTCATTATTTGTTGGACATATTCATGGTGTATTACTTCGCTTCTGTTGTTCCTTTTAGGACGTGAAATTCGGTCTTCTGGAGTGGTCGTCAATCAACTCTATTAGACATTGTTCTTTGTTTTGTGTTGGCAACGATTTATTCAGAATGCTTGCACTGTGAGCACTGGTGGCTGTGAATCCCTGTAGTTTCTAGAATTAAGATGTATTCGTCAATATCTTATTACTCTGTGACACAGCTCCGCAAGAAACATCAAGGCCACACCGCGCGCAACGCGCGCGGGGTGGAACCTAGTAACCATCATAAAGGAGATGGAGATGATATCTCATATGTGTTCGAAGAAATTTCTTCGTGTATTATGATTGCAGGTCATGTTTCCGGCCGCCTCCCGGCGAGGTGCAGCGCCGAAGTGACCGTGCTACCGTCTTGTAATGAACGGCGGAATTCTCCTCCAGCATCCCTGAAGGAGGGTTTCTTGCCTCTTCGTTCTTGAACTCAGGGGGCTTGCCAATGCCCTTGTCTATCATGACAAGGAATCCATCACCAGAGGAATGACTGCTTCGCCTGTTTTGCAGGACAGCGTATGTCGGAACAGGAAGTTCCTCCGGTGCCTATCTTGATCAGACAGAGGTTTTTGTCACCCCTTGGGGTCTTGGACGTATCATTTCGCAGATCTTGCTGCTAAGGACGTAGTGAATGACAAGCTGATCTCTTCGCAGCAGCATCCCTTTTGCTATAGATCTTTGGTCGTAGATCTGTGTATTGCATAGCCGGTGTTAGGACCGTTAGGTTCATCCTTTTGCAGTCAGGATTCCCGCGATGTGTTATTTCATGCTTTTCGAATGTATTGTAAGCCATGTTGGCTGCGTAGTTAGATTCGAGCTTTTTCGCTTGTAAGCTGCTATCTAGACAGATAAATTGTAAGTCTTTTGACTCATAATGATAAATAGCCTTTTGTATTATCTGCTGTCTCTTTACAACAAAATACAACTTCGCATGCGTTTCGGCATATTTCGCCTTGCATAATGCTACGTAATGGTTTCGCATTTGCGATCTGCTATATGAATTCGCGGATGTTTCACTAGATCGTTTGAGATCATATTTTCGCAGTTGTGCCATCCTGGCAGATGGGCTTGTGATTGGCCTTTGTGAATCATTTAAGATCATTTTCACAATATTGCTATCGTAGTAGATAGTCTTTAGTAGATCAATTAAGATCGTTAAATTGTGCGAGTTGCTATCGTGGCAGATAAGCTTTACTAGAAGATCAATTGGGATCATTTTTCGCATGAGCTGCTATCGCAACAGATAGGCTTTTAGAAGATCAAATAAGATCATTTTGCGCATGAGTTGCTATCGTAACAGATAGGCTTGAAAGATCAATTAAGATCGCATTTGTATGTGTTGCTATCGTGACAGATAGGCTTCAGAGGATCAATTAAGATCGCATTTGTATAGGTTGCTATCGTAACAGATAGGCTTTTATGATCAATTAAGATCGCATTTGCATAGGCTGCTATCGTGACTGATAGGCTTAGATGATCAATTAAGATCGCATTTGCATGGGCTGCTATCGTAAGGGATAGGCTTAGATGATCGATTAAGATCGCATTTGCATAGGCTTCTATCGTGAGAGATAGGCTTAGATGATCGATTAAGATCGCATTTGCATAGGCTGCTATCGTAAGGGATAGGCTTAGATGATCGATTAAGATCGCATTTGCATAGGCTGCTATCGTAAGAGATAGGCTTAGATGATCAGTTAAGATCGCATCTGCATGGGCTGATATCGTGAGAGATAGGCTTAGATGATCAATTAAGATCGCATTTGCATAGGCTGCTATCGTAAGAGATAGGCTTAGATGATCAGTTAAGATCGCATTTGCATGGGCTGCTATCATAACAGATAGGCTTAGATGATCAGTTAAGATCGCATTCGCGGATTGTTATTGTAGCGGATGACTCACTGTTAACAGCTATAACAAACTGAAATAAAGTAAAATTGACATGCACAAATACGAAGTTTCTCATTTGGGAGAATTTTCTTATTATAATGCTCTCATATGGGAGAGATGGGATTACAATCCTCTCATATGGGAGAGGAGATTGTGTAAATCGTAGCCACACAAGACATTGAGCGACGTTATAATAAAACGCATGAAATGAGAGAAGTCAGGGATAGTACTTCTTAATCCAGCGCATGTTGACTGAACTCGGAGTTGAGGTTGTGCCGTGCAACCTTCGTATGCTGCAGTAGCCACTGTCAAAGACTTCTGTGACTTCGAAGGGTCCTTCCCAATTGGCTGCGAACTTCGGGTGTGTCGCTTCTCGCATACAGTGATCAGATGCGCGCAAGACCAAGTCTCCGACTGCGAAATCTCTTCGCTGGACCGTCTTATTGTAGGCGGGAGCGATTCTTTCCTGGTACCGCTTGTTGGTCCTTTTGGCTTGTTCTCGCTTTTCCTCCAGCAAGACTAAGTCGTGATCGCGTTGATTTTCATAGAGTGCATGGAAGGCCAGCCTTGCCGAATTGACTCTAACCTCCGCAGGTACTACAGCTTCGGCCCCATAACATAGTAGAAATGGCGAGGCCCCCGTGGGTGTCCTTGGAGAAGTTCAGTAGGCCCACAGAGCTATGCTTAGAGAGTCGGCCCACTTCTTGTGGTCATCTGCGACCATCTTGCTCAAAATTCTCAACAGCGTTTTGTTGGTCGCTTCGGCTTGTCCATTTCCCTTTGGGTAATAAGGGGTAGAACAAATCTGCCTGATATTGTACTCCGCTAGTTTCGCAGCTACCTGGCGATTAACAAAAGGAGTACCGTTATCTGAAAGAATGGTGTTTGGGATTCCGAACCTGCATATGATGCTTTCCTGGATGAAGTTGACCACAGCCAGCGCATTTGCCGTCTTCAGTGGTATTGCTTCCACCCACTTGGTGAATAGCTCAGTTGCGGTGAGAATGAAATGGTTCCCGTGCGACGTCGGTCGGATGGGACCGATGAAGTCCAGAGCCCATGTGTGAAATGGCCATGGCGTCCCTAATGCATGTAGATCCACGGCGGGAGCGTGCACTAGGTTCCCTTTGAATTGGCACTCCTGGCAGCGTCGCACTTTGGTGCGGCAATCGACCTCCATCGTGGGCCAGAAATACCCGATTGAGAGGAGCTGTCTGCATAATTTCCCACCTCCTTGGTGTTCCACCTGATGAGAAAGGTCCATGGCTTCTTGTGCTTCTCTGCCGTCTAGACATCGCAGCAAGTTGCCCTCGTGACCTCTTCGCCAAAGTAGGTTTTCCTGTACCACATATCGAGACGCTTTCCTTTTCAATTTCTCGGCTTCTTTTCTTGATTCGGGCACGGTGCCCTGGGTGAGGAAATCAAATAGTGGCTTCCTCCACTCCGTGTCGTCATCGGTTAGGGCGATGAGTAGAGAATCTTTGATTAGTGCGCAACTCTCGCACTTTCCTTGTATCAGGGCTGCGGCTGTTGACATGTCTGGCCAATGAATGCCATATCTCTGAGCCTTCCTGTAGATTGACACCTCGCTTTCTCCGCAAGCGTGTTGGTGAATCTTTTCTAACAAAAGTTGTCCCTCTCGCTCGGAGACGCATCGCATGAGTATTCCGCCAGGACCCTTGTAATAAAGGGTGTTGTCATGTATGCGGTACCCTTTTGTGAGTGCCCAGCTTTCACTGCTTGTGCCTTCCGCAATAGCTTGCAGGATTGCTTTCCTCCAGTCTGCGTCATCCATGTGTTCGTCGTCGCACGCATCCTCTGTCAATGCCGACGACGTTCGCACTTCAATAGAGATCTTTTCGGGGCATTTGTCAGTGCTGACCTTAGACCCCAAGGTTGCCAAGGCGTCCGCATGTCTGTTGTCTGCTCGGGGCTTGTGCTCGTACTTCACATCGCAGAATTGCTGTATCAGCTTTTGTACTAGGGTGCGGTAAGACAGGAGGTTGATCTCCTTCAAACCATATTCGCCCGAGGCTTGCTTAACAATCAGCTTGGAATCTCCCATGACCGTTAAGTTGCTTACTTCCAAAGCTTTCGCCGCACGGAGCCCCGCGATGAGAGCCTCGTATTCTGCTTCATTGTTTGTGACAGCGAAGTTGAGCTTTGCGGACATCTGTAGGACCTCCCCATCTGGTTTGGTCAAGACTATCCCAATGCCTCCACCTTTCCTTGTGGACGAGCCGTCAAAGTGGAGCGTCCAATAGGGCACGTCGATTGCATAGATCTCAGGGCCTTCGAGCTCTTCCTCGATCACGGGCTCGTGGCTGTTGTTCGCGATAATTCCCAAGTATAGGAATATCGTTCTAAGTAGTACCCGAGTAAGAACGGGGTCGAATCCACAAGGAGAGGAGGTTTAGACAATGACTTGCAAAACTAGAAAACGACAAACTAAAGCAAGAAAACACAAACTCTCAATGGCTTTAAAGCTTGCCAAGCTATTCAAATCCACCAAAATCAATTGATGGAGCAAGTTTGAGGTTTGAGTTTAAGAACAAAGTAAACGACTACTAGAGCTACGATTCAAGAAACTAGGCGAAATACCAAGTAATGAGGGCTAGGGATCATCGGTTTCTCTAGTGACCAATCCTCCTATTATATTCAAGCCCGATTCTCAATTCGCATGTGTCAATCCACAAGACAAGTATCTCAAGAAGTGATTGCTCATACAATCCAACTCGCGACAAGAGAAGTGTGTAAATCCAACACGCTAATCAAGCACTAAAGAGGCTATTCAAATGAGATCCTCCAAATTTCAAGTGTTTCAAGCATCAACCATATGTAAACACATGTAGGTGTTTCCACATGAAAGATCAAGCAACAAATGAGATTTGTAAATTCTCACTCAAATCACCTAACTAGAACTTGATTTCTCAAAGTTAGGATTGATGAGTTCCTCTCACTCAAATGCAACTTCAAATCAAACACGTCTAAAGTATTCGCACATCTACCTATTCAATGCATCAAATACTTCAACAAGAGAAATTCAAACATTGCACTAAGCATTCAAGTGAACTCAATTCAACCCATTCATCCTCGAAGTTCAACTTGAATCAATAAGATGATTAGGGCACTAGATAGTCCCAAATCACCCAAGCAAGTGAATTAGCTAAACATGAGTATAAATTCAAGAGAAGTAAAGAAAATTATCATTCTATTCATCATACTTGAATCCAACACATGTTATCACCAATCCAACCTCAATACATCAATTACTACTCGATTCAAACTAAGAACAAAACTACCCAACTTCATTCAAACCACATCTAAGCTATGAAAATGAAGAAACTACCAAACTAACTAGTAATTGAGAAACTTTTCAATCTAAACTGCTGCTGCTATCTCTGCAGCTGCTACTGCTGCAATCACATACGAAGAACAGAGCCATACACAGTGAAACAGAGCAGAGACAGTAACAAGCAGCCCCCAAATGGATCAAAACAACCTCCTCTCTCCCTCTCTTCCTCTTTCTCTTGTTCTTGGCCCTGATTATGCTCAAAGAGAGCTCAGGCGCATCAAGAACAAGCCCATAATTAGGTGAAATCGGAGAGAGAGAGAGGAGCAAAAACAGAGGCGAAGAGCACTGTAGAATCCGTCGGGTCTGAGAGGAATCGAAATTTTCTTCACACTTGCTTTATATAGATGATGAGAATGGGTTGAGTAGCCTCCAAGACTTCATCTACGCCCTCCAATTCGTCCGATTCATCCTCAGTCGTCCATTTTCAGAACCTTCTCGCGAACCCTAGGTTTTAGGGCTTTTCTTGTCTCTTGATATTGGGCGGAATTGATGGGTTCAGAAGAGAGCTCTTGGGCTGGGGAGTAATTTGGGACCATTCTTACGCGATTTGGTGAAGAAACGAGAGAGAAAAGGGTCTTCGAAGAAGCTTCGGACGAGCTTTCATGGAGGTTGCTCTGTTCGCTGCGTGTTTCTTCGCTGAAGGTCGACGGGGAGAGAGAAGAACGCTCACTGTCTATGAGCTGTTGTGCGAAAAGTGCAAAAAGACCCCCCTCCTTTGCTGAAACGTTTTAAAATACCCCAGGCTCTTCTTAAAATGTTTGAGAAAATACAATTCCACCCCGATTCCGTTATAAATCCTTCAAATAAGCCATTAACTCGTTTAGAAAACTGCAATAAGCTCCCCAACTCCGTTAAATGGTTTTCAAACAAACCCTTGGATGCAACTTTGGCCTTGCAAATTCGTCTCTTGACTTCTTGAATCTTCAAATCCCTTCAAATTAAGTCCTCCAAGCTTCTTTAATTCATCGTTTGGCTCTCCTAGGCTAGTCTCTTGCGTTCTAAATCACGTATTTGCCTACAAAAATAAGATAAAAACAACCAAAGCTACGAAAACAAGCATAAGTCTAGAATTAGGGATATAACACGCAAATAACATATAAAAGTAAGTTAAGAGGAGGTCATTAACCTACTAAAACATGCGATTTTATGTCGTTAACACACCCCCCAACTAGCCTTTTGCTCGTCCTCGAGCAAAGAGAGCGATATTCAATTCTTTTTTTTTTTTTTAAAGAACCAATAATGAGAGGCACACACTCAACTAGACAAGGCTTGACTCGATTCTAAACTAGACTCAAATATTTACAAAAACGCACACACACATTATCTATCCTAAGTGAGAACTCAAAGAAACAAAATACTAAGAGTTACTAGCTAATTTTAATTTTTTTGGTGGGGGAAAAAGAAGAATGCATAAATGTCTCATCAAATAAATTCTCAAAGTCCAAGAAGATTGAGAAAGAAGCCTAAGGACGTCTAAGCATATACTCATACAAATGTGGGCGGTGTTTGGTAGAAGGTGACTCATGCGAACTACAAAACTTGTTAAATTAAGTCCAATTTGCGAGAAAGTATGCCTTCAAAAATAAGGATCTCATGAAACTAGACATTCTCATACTTATTCAAAAGCACCCATGTAGGATGGACTCCCAAAGCTTTGAACAAAAATTTTTAAGAAGGGGAGATGTGGTTGTGGGCTTGTATGATCCTTTTGTGGATTTTTGGTAGATGGTGCGATTTATCATTTTTTTTTTTTTTTTGAGATTTATAGCATTAACATTTCATTTTTAACCTCAAATCCAAGGATCTCCAAGACCCACAACAAAATAGAGGAATAAACACGCGAGTGGGCTTTTTAAGCTAAACCAAGGGAGCTATCTAGGTGGTGACGTAACATTATCCCCGGACACCCCTCTATTTCTTAGACATCGCATGGGGTGTCATTGGTAACCACCACTCCAATGGGCTACAAGTTTCCACCGCAAAAACGAATAGAGAAAAATCTTTTTGTGAAGTTCAAATAGCTTTAGAAAATGCACCCTTTATCAAAAGTAAAAGACGTCAAAGCTTATGTGATCAACTTAGCTTAAAGGACTTAAACATGAAAAGTAAATTTAGTGTGTCGCTTTGTGAGAACGCATGATGTCGCGGAATGTGGGATATTGGTGTAGATGTATTGAGTATAAGCAAAGAATTCATTTCTAAAATAAAAATAAAAAGAACATGGACTAAGAAATTTCATTTTTTGAAAACATCTAGCTTCCTAAAATTCCCCCTTTTCACTTTTTCTCTTTTTTTTTTCATTTTTTCATTTTTTTTTTTGTTTTTTTTTTACTTTTTTTTTTTTTTTTTTTGAAATAAGTGACTCAACTATAACTTCCTAAGACTAAATAAAGCTATCAAATAAGAAAATAAAATCTAGACTCAAGATGAAAGGTGAAAATAAAACTATCAAAGAAAGAGGAAAAAAAAATCTATGGTTTGACACGGGGATAGAGTGATGCTTCTCATGAATGGTTCACACATTTTTTTTTTCAAAATTTTCAAATTTTTAATTTTTATGATTTTTTCAATTTTTTTTTTCATTTTTTTGTATTTTTCATGTAAATTACTATTGGAGAAAAAGCATGCTAGTAACCATTTAAGCAAGAAATAAAATCTACTCCCCACCCCCCAACTAAAATGTCACATTGTCCTCAATGTGTGAGAACAATGGAAGAGCATACAAGTTCATATAAGAGATAAGGGATAGATAGACCTCATTTTAGCTTTATTGGCCACCAAGCACAAGTCGTCCTCCAAGAGCAACCTACAAAATGGTAAAAGAAAAGAAGATGCAAGAAATAGAGATAAACTAATTTATTTATTTACAACTAGGGAGGTGGAACAAAGAAAATGATGCTATCCCACCCCCAATCTCGGAAATTTCTTTCCATGCCATGCCCCTACTTCATTCTTAGAAAAGTACTTCTCCTTTAAAAAGTTTGATTCATCAATTAGAATAGATAGGAGAAGTAGGGGCAAGACACAAAAGATGAATAAGAGATGCAAGCAAAATCTAACAATAAAGTTAGAGCAAGTTGTTATGTCTTGCATCATCTTAAGAAAAGGGTTTGAAATCCTCAAATGAATTGAATCATAGAATGGGTCTTCATAAGTTGCCAAATTTTTACTTGAAATAAAAACTTGAGAGATGGCGGCAACTTGTGAATCATCAATCTCATCACTTTTAAATAGGTCATATGGATTTGGGGATGGGGCTTCACAAGTGGGAGTTAAAATAATTTGAGAACTTGAAGCCTCATCCAAACCCTTAGGCACATCTTCCATTATGATAGAATCCGAGGGAGCATTCAAGTAAAATTCAATTTCGTCACAAATACGAACATAGCTCCCCGGATCTTCATTAGACATATCAATACTAACCGGAGTACCTCCCAATAAAACTTCAATTTCGTCACAATCAAGATCATAGGAACTCCGGTAAGTACTAGGCTCTTCTAGAGCACAAGACAAGTCTACATTCCCTTCACTAGTGGTAGCATCAAATTTGACCTCTAACTCATCACATGAGTGATTTTCATTTTGCGACTCCTCCTCACAAGTGTCACTATGTGAGTCATCCAAAATGGCTTCACTCATGTCATGGGTTGAAGAGTCATCATCAAAAATATCAATCTCACTACCGATATCACTATCACATGCTTCTTTAGATTGTGCAAATGAGAAATGAATACAATCACCTATCCTAGTGGCAACAACTCCATCATCAAACACATCATCCAAATTTTGGTCTTCAATAGACTTGTGATGTGTGTGAGTGAGAACTTGAGACTCATATGATGGCGAGTCTTGTGAAGAGTAAGAGCTATATGCAAGAGACCCATCATCATGAGATTTTGAATATAACGATTCCACTTTATCGGCCAAGTAAGAAAATGCTTCTACTAGTTCTTTTGTGCCTTGAAAATAATTTTGCATTGTTTCCTCAAGAGAACTATTTATAGGCCTCTCTAGGTCCTCATTCATATAATCTTCCCTCTCAAAATAATTCACTCCTCTTGATTCACACGTCATATCTGTTGGAATAGATGCCCTAGAGGTAATCTAGTTTAGTATGAATTTGTATTTGGCTAGAAAATTCATTTATTATTTATTGGATATTTAATATAATGAAGTCCTTAGATTTACAATCGTGTTGTTTATCTTAAATATCCCTAGTCAAGTATAATGATTAATGGGACAATCATCTATAGACTAGTATGGGGTTGGATTGATATGGAGATATCACGATCCAACACATAGGTGTGCATTACGGAATGTTGCACTGGATTGACCCATCACCGAGAAGGCTACATACATGTTATGTTGAGTCACAAGTGCTTCTCGGGTACAATGGTATTGTCATCCTTAGACTTGAAGTCACTAGATATTCTAGTTGTGGATCATTGTGATCTTGGTAGCGTTAAACGCTACACCGTAACTGGGTAGTTATAAAGGCGTGTACTGGATACAATGAGAAGCAAGCTTAGAGATCGTAGTGGACGTAGAGAGGATTTGCCCCTCCCACATAACGGGAGCAAATATCCAAGGCCACTCGAAGGATAGTGCTTAAAGAATGTCTGGCCAGACTCAAATAAATCAATATGGGATATTGATGTTATTTGCACGAATAAGGCTATTCCATGGATCGAGAAACTATGGATTGGATATACGAGTGTGACTTGTATGTCTCGTGTCCAATCCGGATATGGAGGCAAAGGGATGAGACAATTACTTGTACAAGGTTGTCTAGATGACTATTCTATTAGTTGGCTAGAATGGATGTTTTGCTCGAAACCGCTCCATATTAGCAAAGAGTTGCTACCAACTAGATAGAACCTATGGGGTCACACGCTATATAGAGTTGTACTAGATTTGGGAATTAATTAATTGGATTAATTAATTAGAAGGATCACTTTGCAAACCCTTGCAAACTTAGTAGGGACTAATTTTCAAGGAAGGGACTAAATTGAATTCTAGTTGGACTAGAATAAGTCCTTTAGGTAGTTAACAAGGAGTTGTTGGACTATATAAAGGACCCTCCTTCCTTCCTTCCTCATAACTTATGCTCTAAAGAGAACATAACAAGAGTGGGAGAGAACAAAGGAGAGAGAGAGCAAGCAACAAGGAGGACGCCGCCCCCTTGCCGCCGCCCCCTCGTCCCCGACGCCAAAAAGGAGGCCGAGCCCTTCTTTATGCCTCGTTTTGCGTGATTCCTTCACCCTCCTCTCATTCCGGGCTAGCACCAAGGAGATTGGAGATCTAGGATCAACTCTAGGCGTGGATCAATTATAGAGAACGTGACACTATTCGCGTTTGAAGTCATCAAGGAGAACCCAAAGGTGTGTTTATGATTTCTTACCTTCACTATCGTTATGCATCTAGACTTGTGATCCTTGGAGGGTTTTGCATGGTTGTTTGTTTGATTATGCTTCCGTTTGCGCGATCCATGAATCAAAACCCTACAGTGGTATCAGAGCCACAGGTCATAGAGCATAAACGTAGTTTATGTGTTACATTCTTGTTGTTTTACACCTTAATTTGTTGTTTATCGCGTAAAACAAGACAAATCAAGCATTGGATGCAATTTGTCAAAGAATTAAACATAACAAGACCCAATTTTGCATTGGATGCATGAATTGGTGAGTTTGAGAAATTTTAGGATCTTAGATCTAGGGTTTGGGCATCCTTGGGGAAGAAGGAGTTCTCCCAAAACAAGGAAACAACCAAACTTGGGCTCCAAGCAAGGAGGTTGTTTTGGAAACAACCTCCACAAGGAGGTTCGGCCCCCTAGGGGACCGCCCCCTTGCTTGCCGCCCAAGATTGGCGCCCTAAGGGGCCCGGCGGCCCTAACCCGCGGGCCTAGCTTGCGGGTTTTGGGCCGGGCCGGCCCTAGGGCCTTATGGTTCACTTTGTTTGGGCCCGGGCAATTGGATTGTTGGGCCCATGGACCGTTTTAACCCTAGAAATCCTAAAATCAATTAAAAATTGACCAAGCGCGTTAAAATTGGATTTTAACTGTTTATGTGAAAATCGCATGGTGATTGGATATGGCCTTAGGATGTGGTTTGATGTGGATGTTTAATTTTATGGTTTGGTTTTACGGCCTGCGAGCTGATCAATTAATTGTAATAATTAATTAGGGTTTTATGGCCTGCGTGCCATATTTTTTTTTTCTCAACTTGTGAGATTTATTTTATTTAGTGCTAGATAAAGTAGATTGTTAGCCAAGATTGGAGAAAAGAAGCCCAAAGCCAAAGAAGCCACAAAAGATGGAGCATGGAGCATGGAGCACACCACATGACTATGAAGGATGGACCAAAAGATCAAGACGCATGGAGATGTGTTTTGTTTAGGGTTCATAGATAATTCCATTGGCTTGGAATTATCTTAGTCTAGAAAAGGCCATATCCACATCACGTTTAATTTCTGTTTTGTGGTTGTTTATTTATTATCTTATTATTTGTGTGGTTGGTGTATGGATGATGCATGCAATTAGGATAATAAGATAATTAGACAACCCGGATCTATTATTTGGAGTTGTGCCCAAACTCAAATAGATAGATTAGTTGATATTGATCAACAAGATAATTAAAATTGAATTAAAAAAATCCCTCAAAATTCAATATTGTGTTCTTGCCTTCTCGTTATTTAAACACTCATTATCATCATTATTTATCAAGTACGTGCGTGCCAAAGCATGGCGACTTGGTTCATAATGATGGAATGCGATGGCACGTAACAATGTGCAATTGTTTAGATAAGAGGTTGAACACAACTAGGCTATTAATTTGATTAAGAAACCTAGAGGCAATCAATTGGGATTATCCATATGGATGGATAAATAAGGAGTTATTTGCCCGATTGAACCAAGAGTTGCATATGAGATGCAATTGGAAATTGTTCCTACCTAAGAAGTAATCGAATTATGGGTGACTTGCCAAAGCAAGCTCATAAGGAGATGAAAAAGATGGATCTTGGCCCACTATAAAATATAAGGATATTTTCCGCTTTAATATCTTGAGGGTTATTAATCCGTAGAAAAATAGTGGGAGCTATATTTAATAAACTAGCCATTATTAAATATAGTCAAAAATTCATAAATACTAGAACTTGCGTATTTTCCTTTTGTAGAATTCCAAATGGCAAACAACTCATCGAGTTCACAACATTCCCTACGATCTGTCCTTGAGAAGGACAAGCTCTCTGGAACCAACTTTCTTGATTGGTACAGAAACTTGAGAATTGTTCTCAAGCAAGAGAAGAAACTGTACGCAATAGAGGAGCATGTTCCAGAAGGTCCAGAGAATCAGACACCTGCTGCCTTAAAGGCGTATCAAAAGCGTGTTGATGACACTAATGATGCGGCCTGCCTAATGCTTTGCACCATGACCTCTGAGCTTCAGAAGCAACATGAGAACATGAACGCTGTCGATATGATCGAACATCTAAAGCAACTCTTCCAAGAGCAGGCGAGGGTAGAGAGGTATGACGTCTCAAAGGCACTGTTCAAATGTCATCTGGCAGAAGGGAACCCGGTGGGACCCCATGTACTCCGAATGATCGGGTACTTGGGGAATCTCGCCCGGCTTAGGTTCCCGGTCGGCCAAGAGTTGGCAACCGATCTCGTGTTGCAATCGTTGCCTGAAAGTTATGGACAGTTCATTATGAACTATAACATGAACGAGATCGTTAAACCACTGCCAGATTTGCTCAACATGTTGAGGACGGCTGAACAGAGCATCAACAAGGGTAAGGGCAAGGCCATTATGATGGTGCATAAAGGAAAGGGCAAAAAGTTTGCCTCTTCCTCTAAGGGCAAAGGCAAGTCAGTTGCCAAGTCCAAGGAACAAGCCCTTAAGCCTGTTGGTGGCATTGCCAAGGTCGTGACTAAGGGTGAATGTCACTACTGTAGTCAACCTGGACACTGGAGGAGGAACGTCCCAAAATATCTGGAGGACAAGAGGCTTGGAATAGTGATTCCACCACCACCAGGTATTTTTGTTGTAGATGTCAATTTAACTGTCTCTACATCATGGGTATTAGGTACTGGATGTGGATCTCATATTTGTCGAAATATGCAGGATCTAAAGAGAAGTAAAAGATTGGCTAAAGGGGAGGTAGATCTGCGTGTTGGGAATGGAGCAAAGGTTGCTGCGTTGGCCATAGGCGTGTGCGAGCTATCTCTGCCTTCAGGATTATTTTTAGAATTAAATAATTGCTATTTTGTGCCTGCTATGAGCATAAACATTATTTCTATTTCTTGTTTGGACAAGGAAGGTTTTATTATTTCAATAAAGAACAATTGTTGTTCCTTTTATTTGAATAATATTCACTATTTTAGTGCGCAATTATTTAATGGACTTTATGTCCTTGATCTAAGCAATCCTGTCTACAACATTAATACCAAGCGGATTAAAATAAATGATTTAAATCCTGCTTATTTATGGCATTGTCGTTTAGGCCACATAAATGAGAAACGTGTATCTAGACTCCATAAGGATGGATTACTAGACTCATTTGATTTTGAATCATATGAGACATGTGAGGCTTGTTTATTGGGAAAAATGACAAAGTCCCCTTTCAATAAGAAAGGTGAGAGGACTAGTGAGCAATTGGCGCTCATACATACCGATGTGTGTGGGCCATTTGCCACGCCAGCCAGGGGTGGTTATGTCTACTTCATTACATTTACTGATGATTACAGTAGATATGGATTTGTGTACCTTATGAGGGCAAAATCGGAATCCTTTGAAGTGTTCAAAGAATTCAAGAATGAAGTAGAGAAGCAACTTGGCAAAAGTATCAAGGCTCTACGATCGGATCGTGGAGGAGAATACTTGAGCCAAGAGTTTGACGACTATCTTATAGAGTGTGGGATCGTGTCCCAAATCACTCCACCCGGAACACCACAATGGATGGCCTGTCCGAGAGGAGGAATCGAACCCTGTTGGATATGGTTCGGTCTATGATGTGTCAAAACGATCTTCCATTATCATTTTGGGGCTACGCTCTATTAAGTGCAGCTTTCACCATTAACCGTGTTCCATCTAAATCAGTCATGAAGACACCATATGAGATGTGGAGTGGGAGGCGTCCCACACTGTCGTTCATGAGGATTTGGGGCTGTGATGTCTATGTAAAGCGTTTACAATCAGACAAGCTGGGGCCTAAATCGGATAAGTGTAAATTTGTGGGGTACCCTAAGGAAACTAAGGGATACTATTTCTACAATCCAACCGAGAACAAAGTGTTTGTTGCTCGGACCGGCGTGTTTCTAGAAAGAGAATTTGTCTCTAAAGAAGCAAGTGGGAGGAATGTAGAACTTGAAGAAGTTCAAGAACCACAAATCACTGAACCGATTATGGAACATGAACAGGAATCACAAGCAGTTGTGGATCCACCTGTTCAGGTAACACAAGAGCTTCGTAGATCTAATAGAGTGCGCCAGGAACCCGAGAGGTACGGACTTCTCGTAACTGATTCCGGCGACACGATGCTCATAGATGATGAGCCTAATACCTATGAGGAGGCCATGAATGGCCCAGACTCGCAGAAGTGGCTTGAAGCCATGAGATCCGAGATGGAATCCATGTATACCAACAAAGTATGGACTTTGGTGGAACCACCTGATGGGGCGCGGCCAATAGGGTGCAAGTGGGTCTTCAAGAAGAAGATCGACATGGATGGTAATGTGATTACCTATAAGGGCCGATTGGTGGCTAAAGGATTCAGATAGATTCATGGTATTGACTATGATGAAACCTTTTCACCAGTCGCAATGACCAAATCCATCCGAATCCTACTTGCAATTGCAGCATACTACGACTATGAGATTTGGCAGATGGATGTCAAAACAGCATTGCTTTATGGGAATCTCCTCGAGGACGTGTATATGATACAGCCGGAGGGTTTTGAGGATCCAAAGCAAGCCAACAAAGTCTGTAAGCTGCAACGATCCATTTATGGATTGAAGCAAGCTTCTAGGAGTTGGAATCGACGTTTTGATGAAGTAGTCAAAGAGTTTGGCTTCATCAGAAACGAAGATGAGTCTTGTGTCTACAAGAAGGTTAGTGGGAGCTCTGTAGCTTTTCTGGTCTTGTATGTGGATGACATACTACTCATTGGAAACGACATTCCCATGCTGCAATCTGTGAAAGATTGGCTAGGAAAGTGTTTCTCAATGAAGGACTTAGGGGAAGCAGCCTATATACTCGGTATAAAGATCTATAGAGATAGATCTAAGAGGTTGCTAGGCCTAATTCAAAGTACATATATTGACAAGGTGTTGAAACGGTTCAACATGCAAGACTCCAAGAAGGGATTCTTGCCCATGTCACATGGAATCACTCTTTCGAAGAGTGGTTGTCCTTCCAATGGGATTGAGAAGGATCGCATGAGTAGGATTCCCTATGCCTCGGCCATAGGATCCATCATGTACGCCATGTTATGTACTAGACCAGATGTGTCGTATGCCTTGAGTATGACAAGCAGATACCAATCCAATCCGGGTGAGAGTCACTGGATTGCTGTCAAGAACATCCTAAAGTACTTGAGAAGAACTAAGGATGCTTTCTTGATGTTTGGCGGTGAGGAAGAGTTGCGTGTAGGGGGTTACACTGATGCAAGCTTCCAAAACGATAGAGATGACTTTAGATCACAATCGGGATATGTGTTTTGCCTGAGTGGAGCAGCGGTGAGCTGGAAGAGTTCCAAGCAAGAGACGGTGGCTGATTCTACAACAGAGGCTGAGTACATTGCTGCAAATGGCGCAGGAAAGGAGGCTGTTTGGATCAGAAAGTTTGTTTCTGAACTTGGTGTGGTCCCTAGCATTGCGGATCCAGTGGAGTTGTTCTGTGACAACACTGGGGCGATCGCGCAATCAAAGGAACCCAGATCGCACCAGAAGTCCAAGCATGTGCTCAGGAAGTTTCATCTGATTCGAGATATTATCGATAGAGGAGACGTTCGGATATGCAAGATTCCTACAGATGATAATCTGTCAGACCCGCTTACGAAGCCTCTCACGCAGTGGAAGCATGAAGGGCACACTAGGAGTATGGGCATACGAGATGCGCCAGATTGGCTCTAGTGCAAGTGGGAGACTGTTGGAATAGATGCCCTAGAGGCAATCTAGTTTAGTATGAATTTGTATTTGGCTAGAAAATTCATTTATTATTTATTGGATATTTAATATAATGAAGTCCTTAGATTTACAATCGTGTTGTTTATCTTAAATATCCCTAGTCAAGTATAATGATTAATGGGACAATCATCTATAGACTAGTATGGGGTTGGATTGATATGGAGATATCACGATCCAACACATAGGTGTGCATTACGGAATGTTGCACTGGATTGACCCATCACCGAGAAGGCTACATACATGTTATGTTGAGTCACAAGTGCTTCTCGGGTACAATGGTATTGTCATCCTTAGACTTGAAGTCACTAGATATTCTAGTTGTGGAATTGTGATCTTGGTAGCGTTAAACGCTACACCGTAACTGGGTAGTTATAAAGGCGTGTACTGGATACAATGAGAAGCAAGCTTAGAGATCGTAGTGGACGTAGAGAGGATTTGCCCCTCCCACATAACGGGAGCAAATATCCAAGGACACTCGAAGGATAGTGCTTATAGAATGTCTGGCCAGACTCAAATAAATCAATATGGGATATTGATGTTATTTGCACGAATAAGGCTATTCCATGGATCGAGAAACTATGGATTGGATATACGAGTGTGACTTGTGTGTCTCGTGTCCAATCCGGATATGGAGGCAAAGGGATGAGACAATTACTTGTACAAGGTTGTCTAGATGACTATTCTATTAGTTGGCTAGAATGGATGTTTTGCTAGAAACCGCTCCATATTAGCAAAGAGTTGCTACCAACTAGATAGAACCTATGGGGTCACACGCTATATAGAGTTGTACTAGATTTGGGAATTAATTAATTGGATTAATTAATTAGAAGGATCACATTGCAAACCCTTGAAAACTTAGTAGGGACTAATTTGCAAGGAAGGGACTAAATTGAATTCTAGTTGGACTAGAATAAGTCCTTTAGGTAGTTAACAAGGAGTTGTTGGACTATATAAAGGACCCTCCTTCCTTCCTTCCTCATAACTTATGCTCTAAAGAGAACATAACAAGAGTGGGAGAGAACAAAGGAGAGAGAGAGCAAGCAACAAGGAGGACGCCGCCCCCTTGCCGCCGCCCCCTCGTCCCCGACGCCAAAAAGGAGGCCGAGCCCTTCTTTTTGCCTCGTTTTGCGTGATTCCTTCACCCTCCTCTCATTCCGGGCTAGCACCAAGGAGATTGGAGATCTAGGATCAACTCTAGGCGTGGATCAACTATAGAGAACGTGACACTATTCGCGTTTGAAGTCATCAAGGAGAACCCAAAGGTGTGTTTATGATTTCTTACCTTCACTATCGTTATGCATCTAGACTTGTGATCCTTGGAGGGTTTTGCATGGTTGTTTGTTTGATTATGCTTCCGTTTGCGCGATCCACGAATCAAAACCCTACAATATCATTATATTGATAAGTGCAAGAATCATGAGAGTAAGTGTTTGAGGGAGGTGATTGTGCACAAGAAGCATGAGATGTGTAATCTAGTGTCCTATTACCATGCCAAGAATAATCATTCTTAGGAAAATAATTATCATTTTGAATCGCACGTTCACGTATGGAACACATTGATTCCTTAGAATGATTTCCATGACTAGTAAATGCATAGTAATAAGGAACACTAGGCCTTTCACCAAGTCCAAAATGTTCATGAGACATTTTTTTTCAAGCAAGTAGATGAGAGGTACTTGATGAATTTCACAAGCCCTATTGAATCTCAAAAGCTTAGATAACCACAATACAACTAGAGAAAATGTCAAAAACAAACTACTAATCAAACTAACTAAGAAAGCAAATCAAATCTAAAGCCTAGCCTCTCCCCGGCAACGGCGCCAAAAACTTGTTCGCGATAATTCCCAAGTATAGGAATATCGTTCTAAGTAGTACCCGAGTAAGAACGGGGTCGAATCCACAAGGAGAGGAGGTTTAGACAATGACTTGCAAAACTAGAAAACGACAAACTAAAGCAAGAAAACACAAACTCTCAATGGCTTTAAAGCTTGCCAAGCTATTCAAATCCACCAAAATCAATTGATGGAGCAAGTTTGAGGTTTGAGTTTAAGAACAAAGTAAACGACTACTAGAGCTACGATTCAAGAAACTAGGCGAAATACCAAGTAATGAGGGCTAGGGATCATCGGTTTCTCTAGTGACCAATCCTCCTATTATATTCAAGCCCGATTCTCAATTCGCATGTGTCAATCCACAAGACAAGTATCTCAAGAAGTGATTGCTCATACAATCCAACTCGCGACAAGAGAAGTGTGTAAATCCAACACGCTAATCAAGCACTAAAGAGGCTATTCAAATGAGATCCTCCAAATTTCAAGTGTTTCATGCATCAACCATATGTAAACACACGTAGGTGTTTCCACATGAAAGATCAAGCAACAAATGAGATTTGTAAATTCTCACTCAAATCACCTAACTAGAACTCGATTTCTCAAAGTTAGGATTCATGAGTTCCTCTCACTCAAATGCAACTTCAAATCAAACACGTCTAAAGTATTCGCACATCTACCTATTCAATGCATCAAATACTTCAACAAGAGAAATTCAAACATTGCACTAAGCATTCAAGTGAACTCAATTCAACCCATTCATCCTTGAAGTTAAACTTGAATCAATAAGATGATTAGGGCACTAGATAGTCCCAAATCACCCAAGCAAGTGAATTAGCTAAACATGAGTATAAATTCAAGAGAATTAAAGAAAATTATCATTCTATTCATCATACTTGAATCCAACACATGTTATCACCAATCCAACCTCAATACATCAATTACTACTCGATTCAAACTAAGAACAAAACTACCCAACTTCATTCAAACCACATCTAAGCTATGAAAATGAAGAAACTACCAAACTAACTAGTAATTGAGAAGCTTTTCAATCTAAACTGCTGCTGCTATCTCTGCAACTGCTACTGCTGCAATCACATACGAAGAACAGAGCCATACACAGTGAAACAGAGCAGAGAGAGAAACAAGCAGCCCCCAAATGGATCAAAACAACCTCCTCTCTCCCTCTCTTCCTCTTTCTCTTGTTCTTGGCCCTGATTATGCTCAAAGAGAGCTCAGGCGCATCAAGAACAAGCCTAGAATTAGGTGAAATCGGAGAGAGAGAGAGGAGCAAAAACAGAGGCGAAGAGCACTGTAGAATCCGTCGGGTCTGAGAGGAATCGAAATTTTCTTCACACTTGCTTTATATAGATGATGAGAATGGGTTGAGTAGCCTCCCAGACTTCATCTACGCCCTCCAACTCGTCCGATTCATCCTCATTCGTCCATTTTCAGAACCTTCTCACAAACCCTAGGTTTTAGGGCTTTTCTTGTCTCTTGATCTTCGGCCGAATTGATGGGTTCAAAAGAGAGCTCTTGGGCTGGGGAGTAATTTGGGACCATTCTTGCGCGATTTGGTGAAGAAACGAGAGAGAAAAGGGTATTCGAAGAAGCTTCGGACGAGCTTCCATGGAGGTTGCTCTGTTCGCTGCGTGTTTCTTCGCTGAAGGTCGACGGGGAGAGAGAAGAACGCTCACTGTCTGTGAGCTGTTGTCCGAAAAGTGCAAAAAGACCCCCCTCCTTTGCTGAAACGTTTTAAAATACCCCAGGCTCTTCTTAAAATGTTTGAGAAAATACAATTCCACCCTGATTCCGTTATAAATCCTTCAAATAAGCCATTAACTCGTTTAGAAAACTGCAATAAGCTCCCCAACTCCGTTAAATGGTTTTCAAACAAACCCTTGGATGCAACTTTGGCCTTGCAAATTCGTCTCTTGACTTCTTGAATCTTCAAATCCCTTCAAATTAAGTCCTCCAAGCTTCTTTAATTCATCGTTTGGTCCTCCTAGGCTAGTCTCTTGCGTTCTAAATCACGTATTTGCCTACAAAAATAAGATAAAAACAACCAAAGCTACGAAAACAAGCATAAGTCTAGAATTAGGGATATAACACGCAAATAACATATAAAAGTAAGATAAGAGGAGGTCATTAACCTACTAAAACATGCGATTTTATGTCGTTAACAGCTGTTATCGGGGCACTGTGCCAACAGATCCGCTACCGCTTGCGACTTGATCGCTCGCGGTGGCACGCATGCGATATCGTATTGAGAGATGGTCATGTACCATTTCGCCAATCTCCCGCCCGGAGTAGTGTGAGTTAGCAAATATCGTATAGGGTCGCTCTTGGTGACCACTACTACTTTGTGTGATGCAAAATAGTGTTTCAACTTCTCTATCACAAAGAATAAGGCAAGGCAATGACGTTCGATGTCTGTGTACCTTGATTCCGCAGGCTGCACGATGCGAGAGATGTAATAGATAGGTCTCTCTTGGCCTTCATACTCCTGAGCCAAGAGCGCTCCTATAGATCTCCTTGTTGATGTCAGATATAGCAGAAGCGGTGATCCCAGTTGAGGTGCGATCATTATTTTTGAGGACGTCAGTAAATCCTTCAGCTTTTCGAATGCGGCTTCGTGCTCTGGGGCCCAGTTGTATGCAGCGTCCTTCAAGGTACTCTGGTTATGGGGTGGTGTCATGCTGGTGATAGCTGATACTTTCGCAGGGTCAGGCTCGATCCCTTGGCGATGAACCACGCATCCCAAGAATTTCCCTGATGTTACCCCGAATGCGCACTTCATGGGATTCATTTTCAGTTGAAAACATCTGCATCTATTGAACACCTTTCGTAGATCTGCAAGGTGGTCTGCTTCGTGCTTGGATTTGACCACCAGGTCATCCACATAGAATTCCACTTCTTTATGCATCATGTCGTGAAACAGAGCCATCATGGCCCGCTGGTAGGTTGCACCCGCATTTTTGAGACCGAATGGCATTACGGTGTAATTGAACACCCCCACCGGAGTGATGAATGCAGTTTTCCGCGCGTCTTCGGGATCCATCTTGATTTGATTGTACCCGCTGAAGCCGTCCATGAAACTGAACATGCGATGGCCCGCTGTTGAATCGATAAGCAAATCGATGTTGGGCAGTGGGAAATCGTCCTTGGGGCAGAAGCGATTGAGATCTCGGAAGTCCACGCAGATGCGGAGCTGTCCGTTCTTTTTCACTACTGGCACGATATTGGCCAGCCATGTGGGATGATGATTCGGCTCTATGAATTTGGCATCCAGGAGTTTGACAATCTCTTGCTTGATTTTCACGTTAAGATCCGGCCTGAAGCTCCTTGTACTCTGCTTTACTGGTTTAGACCCCGGGATGATGTCTAAACGGTGCATGGTGATGCTTGTATCCAGACCTGGCATCTCATCATATTCCCATGCGAACACATCCTTGTATTCAGTTAGGAGTTGTAGCAGTCCTTGCTCCTCTTCGCTTGTGAGGTCCGCACTTAGAAAGACTGGCCTTTTCTTTTCCTCGTTCGGGCTGAGGAACACTTCGTTTAGCTCTTGCTTTTGTGGTCTGGGCCTGTCTTCCATGCATTCAGGTGCTTCTTTGAGTTTCTCGTCTGGAGCGCCCTGTGTTGGCTCTTCCGTCAGCGCAATTTGCTCGATTTGATTGATTTGCCCAGGGATATCCCCATGCCCGCGTGAGGACATCCCCGCGCACCTTCATATGCGATAGCATTTCTTCCCATTGGCGTAGAAGCTCTCTATCTCCTTGCCCTCGGGGTCATGCTTCGCGATTCTCTTCAGAGTATACACGTTCTTTCGATGATATGCGATACGCGGCGCCTCTTCGCGTGTAGGCGGCTTTTCCTTGGCATCTTCCCTTGTCACCATTACTCCCGCAGGCGACTGGTCCTTGATGTCCTCCCAGAGAGGCAAAGGAATAGGGTTGAATGGTCCAGGTGTTTGCTCGTCCGCCATCTCAGTGAACCACACCGCCTCGCTGAGATGTGCTTCGTCCAGGTTGAATGGGTTCGTCGAAGCCGGTATCTCGACTATTCTGTCGTTCCAGATAGCTTTCATAACCTGGTGAGCCGTTGAAGGGACTGCGTCGAAGCGATGAATCCAGGCTCGACCTATAATCATGTGGTACGTGGTGTTCGCGTCTATGACATAGAACTTTGCTGAGCACTTGATTTTGCCAATCTGAACGCCCAGGCGGATCCATCCGATCGTCATTCTAGAGTCGCTTCCGAATCCCATCAGCGGAAATGGACGTCTGACGATCTTGTGCTCGGGGAACCTGCTAGCATCAGTGTGTGGAGCGAAACGACGTTGACCGCTGCTCCTCCATCGACGAACGCTCGTTTGAACTCGACGCCATTGATGATGGCGGTCACGTACAGAGGTCTTTGGTGGCTCGCATCCGTCTTCTTGTCGCTGGCAGAAAAGGACATAATCTTTTCTGTAGAGCGGGATGTCCTGATGACTTTCCCGTTGGAGACTACGAGGTCCTCCTCGTAGTCCTCCGCTATTCTCAAGATCGCTTTCGTCATATCAGTCCCACACTTCTCGGAGAAGTTCATCTCGTCGAAGAATCTGTTGAAGCCGTGCGACCCTTTCATCCGGTCGGCACGTTCATCCTCCGTGTCCATGCTGTAGTCTTCGTCTTCATGGACCTCGGCCACGATGGGTAGACCATCCTCTGCGACTTCTTCCAAGTCAACAATCGAGATCATGGCGACCTCTTTGCCTTTCGGGCCTTGCTCCGCATGAGCAGGAAGTGGGTTGTTGCGCACGTCCTTTCTGTGATCACTGACGATTAGCTCGCCGTTCTTCATCTTCTGGTCGAATGCAAACCTGAGCTTTTTACATTCCGCTGTGGGGTGCATGACCTTGCCATGGTACTCGCACCACTTAGGGTCCCTCACCATCTCCTTGGAGGGTGTTTTCTCGAGCGGTGGCAGGACGCCGTCCTTGGTCCACTGTCTGCAGAGGTCGCTTGCTTCCTTTACTGAGCATGGCAGAGGCGGTACATCGAAGTTCGCAACCTTCGCTTGCTTCTGGGGCGAAACTGTATTGACCTCAGCTTCGCGTCCCCTCTTGTAGCTAAATCTCCCGATCTTGTAAGTAGTGCCGCTCGAAGGTCGCTCCGGAGCGCTCTTCTTTTTCTGTCTCTCGACTATAGGCTCGATGTTCTTCGTGCATTCGATTAGCTTTGAAAACGTAGGTGTTTGCAAATTGATGAGCATACCTTTGTATTCATCTCGCATGCACTGCAGGCATATCTCTACGAGCCGGCTTTCGGGCATTGGATCTTTGCATTCCAAGGATTTCGCCCTGAATTTCTTGATGAAAGTGATTTCGTCCTCCTCGCGCTTCTGATACATCCGTGAGAGATGGATCATCGTCACCTTTTCTTCCATCTGGAAGAACTTGGTATAGAACTTCTGGACCATGTCGTCCCAAGTCTTTACGGATCCGGCTTCCAATGTTCGGTACCATTTGTATGCTACGTTCCCTAGAGATTTTGGGAACTCTCGCATCAGCAGCTTGGGATCAGCTCCGTACGGAACCATGACATCAATGAAACGCATGACATGCTCATGAGCGTTTCCATTGACGTCCTCGAACTTATCCCATTTAGGAGCCTTGTACCCCGCCGGGTTAGGCATGAGATAGATCTCTCGTGGAATAGGTGGATCGTTGTTTAACTTCGGGATAATGGTATCCGCGAATGACTGATGAGCCAGAACAGTGTCCACGCGCTTCTGTAGAGACGTCATGCATTCTGGAATGCTCCCCTCGGTAGTTGACGGAGGAGTGTGAGCAGCAAGAGGCAACATCTGAGCCGTTGACCCTTGAACCGACGACAGCTGCGTAGTCGCCGGTGGAGTCTGCAGATTGGGGTTGGGAGGTGTGGTTGACGCTCCCAATCCTGGAGCGGTAGGGGCTCCTCCTCCTTGAGGGACAGCGGTGGCTGATGAGGGGTTTGGCGCAAGGGTGCCCAGAACGGCCAAGATCCGTTCTAATTGCGCAGACTGAGCCTTGAGAGCTTTGGCCTGACTCTGAACAGTGGCGTCCAAAGACTCTAGCGTCGGTGTCTCACCGGGAGTCGTAGGAGTACGGCGGGTCTCGTCTTCCGAGGGAGCTTCGGTGGACGGCGATCTGTTGCTGACATCATCCTCCTGAGACATGGTTGCTTTTGTTGGTAAGTTCACGTCAGGTTCACCAAAATGTGCACAAGAGATTCCGGCGGGGAGACCTCTGTGTACACCGTATGTAGTGGATCAGGGATCGCACAGGAAGAGAGGGGTTGTGTGTTGGGAGAGAGTAAGGCAGTAGCAATGTCTGAGAGAGAGACAGAGGTTTGGCAGAGCTTCCGCGTATGGCAAGTGTGTTCTCCCTTTGTATGGAAAGGTTAACGTCCTATATATATCAGAGAACGTGACCGTTGTAGTGTGGTTAATGCGCCCATTGATGGCGGCTTAATTAGCTTAACCATAACGGCACGTTCGTCCGAGTATATAGGGACCGTTACAGCACGTGGTGCGCGAATACCGGAACCGTTACGGGGTTGACCGGGTTTGACCGGATTGACCGGGTTTATGGAGCTCGTGCCATAAATCTCTCAAAACAGTTACTAAAGGTCGCGTGCGGGCTTGGCTCGCACGCGACAGGGCTTACTCTAGCCTCCAAACCACAAAGTCCCTACAAGTCCCGTGCAGTGGTATGCGAGGGCTCTGTCTCGCAGCCCCCACATGGATCAGCTCGGCTGGTGATCCAGTGTGTGTGGAGCACAATATGGTGTGCTGGATGGTTGCCACGTGGCCAAGATCTGTCAGCTCAGAAAGCACTATCTACAAGTGTAAACATGAAGTTTCAAAGATTTGGAGTTTTCCGAATCTCAAAGCTTTGAAGCCTCTGTGTTGTGCAGTTATATTTATAGTTTCTCAAAGCTTTAAGATATCAACTGCATACTTTCATCAAGTTTTAAAAAGACTGTTTTTAGCCAAAGTTATCATAATCTCTTCAACCCCCCTTCTAGAGTATTCAAATCCTGCTATTGTACTTACATTACAGACTTTCACCTGCGTTTAATGCAGGATGTGCGTCTGAACGCACAGTACTTCGTCTTTTTCTAGCCAATTTTCCTGTCTCCTGCTGCTGCTTGAATGTGCCTGTGAACACAGAATGTGCGTCTGAGCGCACATTATTTGCTTTCTGCACTTGTCTGCTTTGACTCCTTGATACTCTGCCTCCATTCCCGGCCTCTCTCATCCACTTATGGTACCTGTTTCCTGCACACAACAGCAAACACCCGCGGTCATATCCAAATAGACAAAATTATGCATGAAATTGATCAAATATAGAAATTACACTCTCAGCTTTCTCTTTCTTGTATCATGTATAAAACCTACTGAAAACCGGCGAAATCAAGCTCAACAGGGTCAGAACCAACAGTAATAGTCGCCCCAGACTAACTCTACCTGCGATTTATCAAACGATAATTTCCTTGGGTTTCGCAACTTCTTGACTTTCCCTTTGTAGTTAGAAGCAACTCGCTTTTTCTTTCCTTTTTTCACAATAATTATGGCCTTCCCCTTTCCCTTCTTGATGCTTTGTTCAGCTGTCCTCAACATATTGTGTAAATCTGGCAGAGGCTAGTTGATCTCGGTCATGTTATAGTTCATGATGAACTGTCCATCACTATCAGGCAACGATTGGTAGATGAGATCATTGGCAACCTCTTGACCCACCAGAAACCCCAAGCGTGTGAGATTCTCTAAGTACGTGATCATACGAAGTTTGTGAGGTCCCACTGGGTTTCCCTCTGACAGATGACATTTGAACAATAACTTTGAAACTTCATATCGCTCATGCCTGGCGTGCTCTTGGAAGAGATGCTTCAAGTGTATGATCATATCAAACGAAATCATGTTCTCATGTTTCTTCAAAAGCTCAGAGCTCATGGTGCAAAGCATAAGGCAAGAAACATGATTAGCATCGTCAACGATCTTCTGATGTGCCTTTAAGGCTGCAGATGTTTTATTTTTTGGACCTTGAGGAACTCGCTTCTCTAGAATGTACCGTTTCTTTTCTTTCTTGAGAATGTTTCTCAAGTTTCTGTACTAGTCCAGAAAGTTTGTTCCAAAAAGCTTGTCCTTCTCAAGGACTGATCGTAGGAATTGTGATGAATTCGATGAATTTTTTTATGAGATATATACAAGTTTTAGTATTTTGTGAAAAAATAAGTACATTTAATAATGGCTAGATTAATAAACATAGCTCACGCTATTTTTCACGTATTAATAACCCTCTACATTAATGTGCAAAATATCATTATATTTTCAAGTGGGCCAAGATCCATATTTCACTTCTTTTTTAGCTTGCTTTGGCAAGTCACAAATAAATTAGTTATTAAGGTAGGAACAATTCCAGTTGCATCCCAGAAAACTCTTGGTTCAATTGGGCAAATAACTCCTTATTTATATAACCCATAGATAATCCCAAATGTTTGCCTCTAGAATTTCAATCCTATTGAAGTAGTCTAGTTGCGTCCAACCTGTTATTTCAACAATCGCACATAAATATCTTGTGTCGTGGCATCACATCATGATGAATCAATTCACCTTGCTTTGGAAAGCCCGAAATTGATAAATATTGATTATGACGAGTCTTTAGTAATGTGTACAAGGAATTCCTCAAGATATATCCAAGTATAGACCTCAAGTAGAGAATAAGAATAGAGAGAATTGTAGGTTATGTGTAGGGAGAGGGTAAGCACTAGTAACTGCTTGTGAGAGAGAGAGAGTAAGCTTATGGTATTGGACCAGCATACAACTTGTGTCGCAACGGCGAGATAACGATCCTATATATAGTGGGGAAGTGATCGTCGATGTGTTAATGCACCATAAATGGCGGCTTAAAGATAGACCCCCAACAGCACGTTCGACCGTGTATATAGGAACCGTTACGCATCTGCCCGCAAGCATCGGAGACCGTTATGAGATCAACCGCATTGAGAGGACACGTAAGCCTAGGATCTCTCAGTCAATTACCAGAGGTCGCGCGTAATCTTGGTTGTCGCATGTATGCGACGGGCCTAACCCTAGCCTCCAAACCACTAAGTCCCTAAAAGTCCCGTGTTATGGTGCGCGGGGGTCCTGTCTCGTAGCCCCCACTTGGATCAACACGGGTGGTGATCCAGTGTGGATGGAGCACAGCTGGGTGTGCTGGATGGCTGCCACGTGGGAATGAGCCGTCTTTCTGGAAATCAGTATCTACAATAGCCCCCTTTTTCGCGATTGCCACGCGCTCTTCTCTTGTGCAGTCACGCAAAATCAACCGTGCTTGAAGTTCACGGAGACCCTTTGAATTTTTAATTTGAATCCCCATAGCCCCCAGTCATAGCCATGATTGCATAGGGTTTGGGAAGCGCCGTTTAGCCTCTGATGAAGCGTGGCCTCTGTCGAGTTAATCAAACGTCATCCAATTTCACCTATTTTCGAGGCAGGGATAGATCAAACCTCAGATCTTCCGGATTCCAAAGCGTTGCTGACTCAGCAGTACTCAAGGGTTGCGACTCTTTGGGGGTTTTTAAACCCTTTTATGCCTCTGATTGATACTTTTCTGCTTTGTTCTCTTTCAAGCGAAACAAGCATTCAAGCGTCAGCCAGGCTAGTGAGTTTGCAGTGACCAATTTTGCAGGTTCACTTCTCCCCCTTTTCCTTTTTCCCTTTTTCTTACAGACTGTTAGGAACTTGATGATTTTTGTTTGTAGCGATGGCTCCCAAGAAAGCTGCTAAAGTTCCAGAACTGCCTAGCGAGTTGTGGTACAAATCCCCCTACCTTGGGGGTGATGATTTTTATGTAGCCACCATTATGGCATCCCCTCTCCAAGCATCCCCGTATAATGATGCCTTACAATTTGTTCCGGAACCAATGTGGTCTGATTGGGACGTGGTTAATGCTGGGGATGTGCAGCGCCTTAGCGTGGAGGCTGGCTTGTATGGCTTCACTTACATTCTTCCACAGTCCTTCATGGAGGGTTTTGACTGGATGGAGGAGTGGACGGAACACATCCTTTGCTATTACGCGCCAGACTAGAATTGCGCTAATGTTTTTCACGCCGTTCGTGCAACCAAAGGTCTCCGTATCTGGCGTGATAGTACCATGCTCCAGGCACTATTTTCCAGGTATTCAAGAAAGACCCACACTTTTCATCTCTCCCATCTTGAAGTTTCCCCTACCTTGGAGGATGAGGAGGTCTTGCTGAACCTCCCAAGGATGGGAATCATTGATCCCTTAGCACCTTTGACCGAGTTAGACGAGATTCAAATATTTGAAGATATGAAGGTTCTTATAGCGGATATGGGAAGAACTGGCTCGAAATGGATGCCTAGCGCGACCAAACCTTGTGGAGAATTCCCACATATATCCTCGGGTCCAAAGAACACTTGGTCAAAATGGCTCATGTACTTCTTTAAAGACTTTGTTGATACCTCCATGGCTCGCGAGTGGCGGGACAAAATAACCCAGAGGCGGTCATTAGTGTCGTAGGAAAAGGGTTTCATTTTACCCTTTGCGGCTATATTTGTGTGTGGTTATCGCTCTACTTGATAGATGGGTTCCCCCATGATGGAGTCTTTATGCACGTGCTTCCGATTGCAATGAGGTTATCCCTTAGACAAAAGGTAACCCTAGGGCCACTCATGCTGGGCTCTTTGTATCACCGCCTTGACTTGGTGGCTGCTCATGTCGAACAGTCGCAGGGAAGAGTCGACGTTTGTACCTTTGTTAATACTACCTTTCTGTCTATGTGGGCTTTCGACAGATGGCCTGGACATGCCCCTGTTCTTTTGAAGGTGGGCCTTTGGAATACTCCTAGCGTCCCTCCGATCTTCTAGAGTCCTCGATCCTTTGCGCGTCGATCCTACTCTACTCGTTTGAAGAATGAGAAAATAGATTTCTGGGAGGACTTATATCCGAGGCAAGATATCACTCTTTTCGCTGAGCACATAACTAAAGGTGATTGGTCTTTCAGCAGGTTTGTGAACTGTGTTATCGAGGTTTGATAACACTTCTTTATTTTGGAGTAGAAGCTACCCACTCGTTTGCCGTCTTCAGCATGCTCCATGGCCCTCTTCAAGGTGTAGATGTTTTAGGCTGTTTTAAGGGCGTCCTTCCTCGCGGGTTGTTCTTCCTTCGACTCCTCCCGTATTACTATCGCTCCAGCCGGTGACCAATTCAGGATGACCTCCCATCTGGGCAAAGGATTTGGCCGCAACTGGGCCGGGAGCGGCCTGTCTTCCATCTCCATGAACCATGCCGCTTCAGGTATGTGTGCCTCCTCCAGGTTGAAAGGATTCACCGAAACGAGTATTGTGACTACCCTTTCTTTCCTGATGGCCTTCATCACCTGGTGAGCTTTCGAACGTACAGCGTTAAAGCGGTGAATCCATGCTCGCCCGATAATCATGTGGTAAGATGTTTCTCCTCGATGACGTGAAATTTGGCGGAACAGCTTATCTTCCCAATTTTGACTCCCAAGTGGATCCAGCCCAGAGTCATTATGGAGCCACTTCCAAACCTCGTCAAGGACAAGGGATTCTTGACCATCTCATGCCTGGGAACCCCTGCCATCTCTAGGGTGCCCAAGGGGATGACGTTTACCACAGCTCCACCATCGACGAAGGCTCTTTTGAATTCGACGTGGTTGATCGTGGCCGTTACACATAAAAGCCTTCGGTGGTTGATATCAGCTCTTCTCTCCGACTCGTTGAACGTCACGATTAGTCATTGCGGTCTAAAGGCTCTGACGACTTTGCCATTTGTGGTGAAAAATTCTTCTCCGTATTCCTCTGCCACCCTTAATACTGCTTTCATCATCCCATGTCTGCAGCCCTCTGAAAAGTTAACATCATCAAAGAATCTGGTGAATTTGGTAGAGCCCTTCATTCGCCCAGCGTAAGATACTTCGGTATCAACGCCAGATTGTTCGTCCTCATAGAGTTCTGTAACCACAGGGGCAGCCGCTTCCGCCACGTATGTGATCGAGATCATGGCGATCTCTTTCCACTTGGATTCTCGTCGCAATAGAGGGTTGTCTCGTACATATTTAGTTGACTCTTCAACAACCAACTGGCCCTCCTTTATCTACTTGTCCACCATCCACCTGAGTTTCCTGCAGTCCCTGGTTTGATGAGAGATTTGCCCGTGGCATTCGCACCATTGCAGGTCCTGAAACTGTTCTCCTGTAGGTCTGTGTTCAAATGCCGGCAAGATTCCATCTTGTCGCCATTTCTTACAAAGGTCAATGGCGTCCCTGACCGAGATAGGCAGGGGTGGCGGCTCTTAAGCTGCAAATCGTCGCTGCTTGCTGGGCGAGGATATCGCATGCACGTTGGCGTCTCGTGATCGTTTGTAATTGAATTCGCCGTCTTTACAGCTGGAATTCGTGGGTGCGCGCTCACTAGCGTATATTTTCTTCATCCTTTCTACCAGTGGCTCTACGTTCTTGTAGAATCAATCAATTTTGAAAAAGTATGCATGTTCAAGTTGATCAACATACCTTTATATTAACCACGCATGCCTTCTAGGCATATTTCAACCAGACGGCCCTCCGAGACATCGTCGATGCATTCCTGGGACCTGGCCCTTCATTTCTTGATGAAGGCGACACCTTCCTTGTCAGACTTCTGAACATTCGGGAGAGGTGAATGGATGTGACCCTTTCATCAAATTGGATGTACTTTGTGTAGAATTTCTTCCCCATTTCTTCCCATGTATTGAAAGATCCCGCTTCGAGGGTTCTGTACCACTTGTATGCAATAGTTCCCATAGACTTGGGAATTCGCGCATGAGCAACCATGTATCGGCCGCGTGCGGGCCCTTCATATCCACGAACCTCATTACGAGTTCGTGGACGTTCCCGGTAACTTCATCAAACCTCTACCACTTGGGTGCTTCGTACCTAGCAGGATTTGGCATCATGTAGATGTCCCGCGGAATGGGAAGTGCATTATCTACCCTGGGGATGACAGTGTCCGCGAAGCTTCGGTTGGCAATAATACTGTCGATCCTTTGCTCAAGGACCGCCATGCTGGTAGGTGTTCCCCCGGTGGATGACGTTGTTGGTCAGAGGCCTGGAATGTAGGGCATACTGGGGTTGTAAGGAGGCGGAGGTGGGGGCCCATGGCTTCCTAGGGCTCTGTTTGCATAGAAAAATGATGCAGGATATGAGGCGGGGTTCCTTGCCGCCATCAGGGATGAGCCTGATGAGAATGGTGGCGTCTGGATCGCCGGGCCACCCGAGAGAGGAGTCTGGGTGAAACAACCCGGAACCCCGGTTTCTTGCTAGTACAACTATTCGATAATCCAAAAGTGCATTTATTTAATAAAAATCGGAGAAATCCTCCAACAATAGTTTTGAAAGAAATAAAATTGATATTCTTCAAATCTAAATTGTGAATAAAATGCTTCCTAGATAAATAAGAAATATCCTCGCAGTGATTCCTAGTCTCAAGCTGATGTGTGCGCGTTCCCCCACCTTATTGATAACCTGCGGATTTTAAAATAGCAAAAGCCGACTGTAGAAAACGTCTGATCAGTAAAAAATGAGTAGCTCAAACTAAAACATGTAAAGCAAGAGTTTTTGCTAACAGGAAATATAAGCAAGAGGTATTAACAAGAGATGTTTGAATAACCAAGATAAATTATAACCAGTAGCCGATTGAACATATTAATCATTTGTTTAGCTGAGGCATCTTATAGCCCAGCGGGTAACGAATGCCCACAGAGAGGTCACGATGCAATAATAATAATTAGGGTAACTTTTTTGGATATCACAGTCCATCCCATTTCTCCCTAGACAACTATGAGACATTAAGTGTCGACACCCCTATACCGTAGTGACCTACACACGCATAAGTAGTACTCAATAAGTTTCACGCCTTTTATATAACCCCGCGATCGTATCATAGCAGTATATGTCAATCATGGGGGCCGGATATGTAATCTTGTTTGGATTAGCACCCGAGGGGAATCACTAACATGTGTCCCCGGCCGTAGCCTCCACGCACATCCTTTGTACATCGCCCCATATCATTTATCGTTCATTATTCATTTACAATTTCACAAGAGTAATATTTGACTCAAAAGGCTGAGTAAAACACATTCTCGAAATCACTATTCACATGTAATCCAACAGTAAAATATTTTGAGTATCGAAAGGTATAGCAGTTTACAATTTAGGAGATTACACACGCGAAAAACACATTTTGATAGTTAAAGGTTTTGCACGCCTGAACTTACATGAAATGAAGAGAGCTCGACACGTGAAAGCAAGCAAAGTCCTAGTAATACGGTTCCTCCACAAATTTTCCGTCTACGAACTCGGCGTCTACATAAACAATTATTCCTAATCAAATATACTACTAATACGCCAAATGTACATACAAACCCTATATGCAATGCCAAGACATCACGTTAGTGAACCCCCAAATAAGTTCCCTAAAATTTACCAAAAGTAAAATACGACTTTTATTTAACACACGATGTTCATAACTTAACGTTTATTATATATATACTAAACTATAGTTATATAAGCTTACTTGTGTCCACAAAATAGAGAAGATCATATAATTTTTTTTTTAAATTAGTTAATTAATCTTTATTTAAGAAAATATACGTGTATATATAATTTACAAATACAATAACAACCAAAACTATATTTAGTACAAGATATACTTATATGAGAAAAACATTAGCCACCCTGTCAATTTCAGAAAACATTACAAGTACCCTTACAGTTTCATATTGCACACAATGACCCCCAAAAGTTTCTAAAAGTTTCAACCCACTATTTTCTTCTCTCATAACGAAAACAACTAATAAATAAATAAAAAAAAACAAACAAACAAAACAAATGAAGGAGAGAAAGAAGAACGGGTTTGTACCCAGTACAGAAGATGGGGAAGGCGACGGAAGACTGTGACGACTTGCTGCTGCTACTGCAGCTTCAGCGGAGGCAAAGAGCGCTGGAGAGAGGTGGCGGCGGCGTCAAGGCTGCGGAACGAGCTGGGCTCAGTCGAATTTCGGCCGAGTTCGGCTGAGTTTTCCGACAAACCGAACGGGAGAGAGAGAGAGGCGGGATTGAGAGAGATATTTGGTTGTGGGTGGTGTGAAAATTATGGGTTATGCGAGTTTGTTTATATAGGCGGAGATAGGTGACAAATACGGCAAAGAGTTTGACTCTTTCAGGTTGAATTGGGTTTGAGAAATTGGCGAGATACACTCGTTATATGGTCAAAATGTGTTTGGGTGTGATACGGAGTGAATCGGGACGTGTTTTAGGCAATGGTTGTGGTGTTCCGAGGTGGTGTCTTGGTGGTCGAGTCGGAGTTGGAGGCGGAGATGAGTCTCCTGTTGAGATGGGGAAGATCATGGGATGAGTGATCCGGTGTGGCACGGAGCACCGGGTCACGCGGTGGTTGACACGTCACCATCGAAAGATTAGATTTTTTGAAGTTGGCTAAAAAAAGTTATTTTCCGTAATGTGTCTAGCACCTCTAAGCAGTTAACTCATTTTGTGTTAACTGTTGAAGCCAAAATTTTGTTTACTATCTTGATGAGGTGTGTGGTACTAAAAGAAAACTTGAAAGAGTTGCTGTATGATAGGGTGTTGTATCTGATGAGGTTTGTGGAACACATGTTGTATAGTTGTACCAAGAATAGGAAGCATCCACTACCCTATGTCATCCTCTTCTCACTCTTCTTTCAACACCTTGCAATACCAGTTGATCGGCAAGAGACAGCTACCACTGGATTTGGAATGATAGAAATATCCTTTCAAATGATTAGAATTGTTAAAACCAATAAGGGAATATGGAAGTTATACTCTGACCTGTCTGAAGATGAGTTGAAGAGTAAAATGTTTTCAACGCCTAAGTCCTTAACCTCTCAACAAGCCCTACCTTCTACCACTCGAGATCAATATCATGTTCTTCAGAAGCTGGATTCCATTGACAATGAAATTTATGAACTTAAGCAAGTTAAGTATCAGTTGGGTACTGAATTTGGCAAATGAAGTATGTGATTGAGAGTTTTTGAAGAGCATAAATCTGATTCATGTGGAAGAAGAGGGTACACCATTTCAATAAGGCTCAAGGCATTCAGAATCTACTCGAGAGTTATCTTTTGAGCACAGTTATGGGAAATAGCCTGCTAGAGATAAGGATGCAATGGAAAAGTCTACAGGTTGAGGAAAAGGATTAATAAGACAGTGTGGACTCTGGGTTGCGACTCAAAGATTCGAATCATGGAAAGAAAGCAAAGGTTGCAGCCATTTTTAGTTCAATATTATGTGGTGGCTGATGAGCCTCGTGAAGAAGTTACACAAGAGGATGATGCACATGAGGAAGCTGAAGAAGAAAGTGATCAGGAAGATCTTGCATGAGACAAGACAGATGCAGACCCATAGCCTTGATTGTAGCCTTTCTTTTTTTTTCCCAATGCCTTGAATCTTCTTTCTCAAACTTTTTCTTCTTTAAAGTTTGTATGGTTTTTAAACACTTTGATCCAATATTTTCTCACTTTTTTTATGAAAGTAAAAAAGGGGGAGAAAATTAGGGAGATAAGTTTTAGGGGGATATGATTTATCTGGTTTGGTTTTGTGTGGCAATACGTTTTAGGGTGATAAGCTTTAACATGTTTGGTTTTTTGATGCAGTAAGTTGTTGAACTATTTAGTAATTTGGTTTTTGACTAGTTACGATGTTTGATTTCGATTAAGTTTGGTTTAGTTCTTATAAATGTTAGTAAAGTTATTTGATTTTGATCTTGTAATTGTTTTTGCTATGCTACTAATGTCTACCTTTCGCAAAAAAAACAGTTCAAACAGAATAGTTGGTTTTGTCTTTCATCAAGCGGGAGATTGTAAGTTCACAGTTTTCTCACAGTTGGTTTCAAAGCTTTGAACCTTGAAAATGTCAGAACATGAACTGAGCGTGAACTAAGGGGGAGTTTCTACTCCTATGTCTATCTAATCTTCTATAATTTATCTTGACAACTTAATCTGTGTATGCAGGTTAAGCAAGTTTCCTTATCTACTGGATTGTATGCTTAGCAAATAAATTCTGCAGATTGATCCTACTATTATGGAATGTTGTATGGACCTTTCTTATACCTCGATGGAAGATCAAATAAAAATCACTGAGGAAATTAAGCAGCTAGCCGTTGGAATTGAGATGTTGAGAGTCAAAGATCCTGGGAGGATTTTCAGGGATTTCCGTTTGAAATTTTCTATGTATTCTGCAATTCAAATCAGCAGAAGGATAGTAAAATAGAGAGATTCACGAACACGGAGCATCATAGAGACTCAATAACTCTCACAGGATTGACAAGATACATTAAGGAAGATCAAACACTCTATCAATCAACTCGTGATCTGAGAAGAACACTTCCAGCATCACTGCTTTAGTCTTTTCAGAGTGTTCTTCTCTTATGCATTATTTCTATATCATTCTATACTAGTTTATCATCTATTCTCGTGTGCTATTCAAGAGGAACAATAGATAATTCTTATTGTATTAGTTAGATAGAGCAGGTACTAGATAGGTTTGTAAGAACCACAAACTGCACAGAGTAAGGAAATTCTCTGATTCTGATATGCAGGGCTTAGCTTTTGATAAATAAGAAGTATGTTGAAATCCTCAAGGGATTAGATCAATCAGGCAGAGAGGTAGGTCAATAGGATTGAACTCCATAAAAATCACTGTGTTCATTGCTTTACATTTCAGCTTTTTACTTGTCTATATAACTTCTTTCAAAACAGGTTTAAGTTAAGAGATTTGAAATACATTTCAAAGCCTTGAAAACTATCTATTATTTCAAAAAAAGTCTGTTTTAGTTTGAAAGCCTGGAAACTGAGTTCAAACCTTTGAAACTCTCCTCAATTCTTCACTCTTTGGCTTAAAACCACATATTTGGCAAAAGTTCCATACTCTATTCAACCCCCTCCCCCCCCCACCCCCCCGCTCATATAGTATTTGATTGTGTATTGCATACCTAAATACTATCTTTCAGAAATAACATCCATTACCAATTTCTTCTTCGTCTAATATTGTCTAGTGTAGTTGTGAAGGTCATTTTGATCCGGTTTCGATGCAAAAATGTTCCCATCATTTTTACAACATTATCAAATGTTCAAAATGGCCTTTGAAAGATCAGGTTGTGCAAGACTTGAAATAGCTCAGCTATTTCAAGGCCTTGAACCAGCTTTCAAAGCCTTGAATCAGTCTCACAGGCTTGAAAATATTAGCTATTTTCAAGGCCTTGAAACTCGAGTCAAATCTTGAAACAGCTTAACTTGAATGCACACTCTCAGGGGGAGTTTTCGGCAATCTTTCTGAATTGATTCACTCTCTTTCTTCCATATGAGTGATTCACTGTTATTAGATGATGAAAGACAAATTGTTCTAACATGTTTTAATCACAAGATATTATTTGTTTGACCATGATAATGCAGGACATTTTTTTTCCAATATTTGCAGGATTAGTTTCCTAATATGAAGTTGTGTAGATTTGGAAATAGATGAATACTTTGATCCTGTGATCAATCCGAAACTTATGACAGCCTCTTAGATTGCTTATGGACGAGATCACAACAATATCTCTGGAGATTGTGATCAACTATCCGTTGGAAAAAGCTATTAAAGAGAGTCAAAGTTGTTGCCTACAAAATAGGAAGTTTTTGCTGAAAATCTGGGAAGATTTGCAGAGCTTGAAACAGTTTAAATTGAACTCATTTTGAAGCAACAAGATACGAGACTCAACTGAAAAACACAAGAGACAAGTTTCTGGAATGACAAAGCACCAAAGAAGAACATCAAACTCTCAATCCTTTCCAAAGAAGTTCACTGCATTTTCACTGCAGTTTCTCTACTCTTAGTGTACTTCTGTATTGAATTGTATTAATAGATCATTTCTGTATTATTTCTACATCTATTCTCAAGGATTTTGCAAAATGAACAATAGAGAATTCTTATTTAATTAGTTAGCTAGAGAAGGTACTAGACAGGTTAGGGAAAACCACAAGCTGTAACAGAGTAAGGGAACTCTCTGGGCTGGAGTTCCAGGCCCTAGCTTTTGATTAATAAGAATTGAGTTGAAAATCATGCAGGGATCTAATCCCATAGGTAGAGACGTATGTCCAAGGGGACTGAACTCTATAAATCACTTGTATTCTTCATTTACAGTTCATTCCTTTTCATTGTCTTTGCAGCATACAAAACAGTCTATTTTTCAAGGGTTTGAACTTTATTTCAAGGCCTTGAAAAAGTCATACTTGCTTTACACTGTCTGCATTATTTCCATAAGCTTGAACAAATTTTCAAGGCCTTAAACTTTATAGTTTGAATAATTTTTTATCTTCCTAGCAAGTTTTGCAAAAAGTTGGCACACTCTATTCAACCCCCCCCCCCCCCCTTGTAGAGTATCTTAGCTGCATAAACATCTGCATACTCACACTTTCAATTGGTATAAGAGCTTGTATCACTGTATAAGATTTAACCATCTGGTGAACATGAGTATTGCAGGTGATCGTGGTTTCTCATAGGGAAGAGCTGCCAACAGACCTTCTCTATTCTGTGGAGAAAAATTTTCTCACTGGAAAGCCCTCATGAAAATGTTCATTATTGATCAAGATCTAGAGATTTGGACCATTATCCAAAATGGACCTCATACTTTCTACACAGAAAAAGATGGGATCAGAACTCCCAAAACAGAAGACTCACTCTCCTCTTTTGAATTAGAGTAATGTTCTAAGAACTACAAAGCTATAAGCATTTTGTATTGTCCTTTGAGTGCAGATGAATTCAACAGGATCTTTGGATGCACAACTACAAAAGAAATATGGGATAAGCTTGTTGTTACCTTTGAGGGAACCAGTCAAGTCAAGCAAACCAAGATCAACATTTATCTCAGGCAATATGAGCTGTTTAAGATGAATGCAGATGAGTCCATCAGCGACATGTTCAAGAGGTTCACTGATATTGTCAACAACCTTGATTCACTGGGAAAAGATTTTTCCAACGAAGAAAAGGTAAGGAAGATTCTCAGATGTCTTCCAAAGGCAAAATGGGAACCAAAGACCACAGCTATTGAAGAAGCTCAAAATCTCTCAACTTTACAACTTGATGACCTACAAGGGATGCTCCTAACACATGAGATATCTATGAATGAAGTTGATGGACAACTCCCAGATGGTGTGAAGAACTTAGCTAGAAAAGCCAAAGACATTGAGAGAACACAAAGCCTTGAAACTGAGGATGGTGGTGATGAAGATCCAATTGCCTTAATGTCCTAAGCCTTGACAAGGATTCTCAAAATGAAGAAAAACATTGGAAATAAAGACTTCAACAGAGAAAGGCATAGATCATTCAGCATCAAGGACTACAAAGGTAAGTCCTCTTCACAAAATAAATCAAAAGTTATGAACTGCTTTGCATGTGGTGATCCAGGACACTTGATAAGAGATTGTCCACACAAGAAAAGAAAGAGGTATCAAAAGAAAGATCATGAAAGAAGAAAGAAAGCCATGATATCTTCATGGAGTGATTCAGATAGCTCTAGTGAATCTGAATCTGAGTAAGAACATGCAAACCTATGCTTCATGGGCAAAGCTTGATGAAAGTTCTGAGAAGAACATTAAGGTAATGGTAAATTGTCTGATTTCAATACCAAAAGAAGCTCTTTCAGAATATCTCAGAACAATGCTTTTGACTGAGGAAGATTATCAGAAAGAGATCAGACTTTTGAAAGAAAAATTTCATGAGCAAGCAAAAGAAAACTTACAACTTGTTTGCCTAAATAAGATTCTTGAAATCTCTCAGAAGAAAACTGGTAGTGATTTCAAGGCCTTGAAACCAGTTTCAAAGCCTTGAAAAAACAAGTCAAGGACGTAGTCACTGAGAACTCCTTCATAAGACATCAGGTTGATGAATTAGAGAAACAAAAGACTAATCTTTTTGAGAAACTTCAAAAATCTGAATTGGTCAAAGTCAAGCTTGCTGGATCATAAAACAAGTTGAACTTGATTCTTGGAGGAAGTTCAAAGTCTGTTCACAAAGCTGGTATTGTATTCAAACCAAACTTTCCAAGAAGGAACAATACCAAATTTGTGAAAGCTGGAAACAAAACTTCTCCTACATGTCTGTTGGAATAGATTTCCTAGAGGAAATCTAGTTTAGTATGAATTATTTGTGGCTAGAAATTCATTTAATATTTATTGGATATTTAATATAATGAAGTCCTTAGATTTACAATTGTGTTGTTTATCTTAAATATCCCTAGTCCAGTATAATGATTAATGGGACAATCATATATAGACCAGTATGGAGTTGGATTGATATGGAGATATCACGATCCAACACATAGGTGTTCATTAAGGGTAATGTTGCACTGGATTGACCCATCTCCGAGAAGGCTACTCCGAGAAGGCTACGTACACGTTATGTTGAATCACAAGCGCTTCTCGCGGTGCAATGGTATTGTCATCCTTAGACTTGAAGTCACTAGATATTCTAGTTGTGGATTATTGTGATTTTGGTAGCGTTAAACGCTACACCGTGACTGGGTAGTTATAAAGGCGTGTACTGGATACAGTAAGAAGCAAGCTAGAGATCGTAGTGGACGTTGATATAATTTGTCCCTCCCACATAACGGGGGCAAATATCCTAGGCCACTCGAGGGATAGTGCTTATAGAATGTCTGGCCAGACTCAAATAAATCAATATGGGATATTGATGGTATTTGCACGAATAAGGCTATTCCCATGGATCGAGAAACTATGGATTGGATATACGAGGGTGACTTGTATGTCTCGTGTTCAATCCGGATATAGAGACAAAGGGATGAGACAATTACTTGTACAAATGTTGTCAAGATGACTATTCTATTAGTTGGCTAGAATGGATGTTTTGCTAGAAACCGCTCCATATTAGCAAATAGTTGCTACCAACTAGATAGAACCTATGGGTTCACACGCTATATAGAGTTGAACTAGATTTGGGAATTAATAATTGGATTATTTAATTAGAAGGATCACTTTGCAAAACCTTACAAACTTAGTAGGGACTAATTTGCAAGGAAGAGACTACATTGAATTCTAGTAGGACTAGAATAAGTCCTTTAGGTAGTTGGGAAGGAGTTGTTGGACTATATAAAGGACCCTCCTTCCTTCCTTCCCACAACTTATGATCATTATTGAACAAAACAAAGAGTGGGAGAGAACAAAAGGAGAGAGAGCAAGCAACAAGAGGAGCCGACCGCCCCTCTTGCCGCCGCCCATCTTGTCGGCCGCAAAGGAGGCCGAGACCCTCCTTTTGGGTCTCGTTTTGCGTGATTCTTCTTCCTCTTCCTCTTCCGGGCTAGCACAAAGGACTTGGGAGATTATAGGATCAACTCTAGGCGTGGATCAACCATAGAGGACGTGACACAATTCGCGTTTGAAGTCATCAAAGAAGAGTCCTAAGGTGTGTTATTGATTTCTTCCTTTACCATCGTTATGTCTCTTGACTTGTGATCCTTGGAGGGTTTTGCATGGTTTAGGATTGTTTGTGTTTCTGTTGCGCATCCATGAATCAAAACCCTACAGTGGTATCAGAGCCACAGGTCGTAGAGCATAAACGTTGTTTATGTGTTACGTTTTAGTTGTTTTACACCTTAATTTGATTGTTTATCGCGTAAAACAAGACAAATCAAGCATGGGATGCAATTTGTCCATAATTAATCATAACAAGATCTAATTTTTGCATTGGATGCATGAATTGGTGAGTTTGAGAAATTTTAGGATCTTAGATCTAGGGTTTGGGCATCCTTGGGGAAGAAGGAGTTCTTCCAAAACAAGGAAACAACCAAACTTTGGCACCAAGCAAGGGAGTTGTTTCGGAAACAACTCCCTCAAGGAGGTTCGGCCCCCTAGGGGACCTCCCCTCTTGCTTGCCGCCCAAGCTTGGCCGCCCTATGGGCCGGGCGGCCCTAGAAATCCTAAAATCAATTAAAATTGACCATGCGCGTTAAAATTGGATTTTAACTGTTTATGTGAAAACCGCATGGTGATTGGATATGGCCTTCGGATGTGGTTTGATGTGGATGTTTAATTTTGTGGTTTGGTTTTACGGCCTGCGAGCTGATCAATTAATTGTAATAATTAATTAGGGTTTTATGGCCTGCGTGCCATTTTTTTCTCAACTTGTAAGATTTATTTTATTTAGTATAGAAGTTAGTTAGTGCTAGATAAAGTAGATTGTTAGCCAATATTGAAGAAAAGAAGCCCAAAGCCAAAGAAGCAAAAAAAAACATGGAGCATGGAGCATTCCACATGACTATGAAGGATGGACCAAAAGATCAAGACGCATGGAGATGTGTTTGTTTTAGGGTTCATAGATAATTCCATTGGCTTGGAATATCTTAGTCTAGAAAAGGCCATATCCACATCACGTTTAATTTATGTTTTGTGGTTGTTTATTTTATTGTCTTATTATTGTGTGGCTGGTGTATGGATGATGCATGCAATTAGGATAATAAGATAATTTGACAACCCGGATCTATTATTTGGAGTTGTGCCCAAACTCAAATAGATAGATTAGTTGATATTGATCAACAAAACAATTAAAATTGAATTTAAAATCCCTCAAAAATAAAATATTGTCTTCTTGCATTCTCGTTATTTAAATACTCATTATCATCATTATTTATCAGGTTCGTGCGTGCCAAAGCATGGCGACTTGGTTCATAATGATGGAACGCGATGGCACGTAACAATGTGAAATTGTTTAGATAAGAGGTTGAACACAACTGGGCTATTAATTTGATTAAGAAACCTAGAGGCAATCAATTGGGATTATCCATGTGGATGGATAAATAATGAGTTATTTGCCCAATTGGACCAAGAGTTGCATATGGGATGCAATTGGAATTGTTCCTACCTAAAGTAGTCAAATTATGGGTGACTTGCCAAAGCAAGCTCATAAGGAGATGAAAGATGGATCTTGGCCCACTAGAAAATATAAAGATATTTTCCCCATTAATATCTTGAGGGTTATTAATCCGTAGAAAAATAGTGGGAGCTATATTTGATAAACTAGCCATTATTGAATATAGTAAAAAATTCACAAATACTAAAACTTGCGTATTTTCCTTTTGTAGAATTCCAAATGGCAAACAACTCATCGAGTTCATAACATTCCCTACGATCTGTCCTTGAGAAGGACAAGCTCTCTGAACAAACTTTCTTGATTTGTACGGAAACTTGAGAATTGTTCTCAAGCAAGAGAAGAAACTATACGCAATAGAGGAGCATGTTCCAGAAGTTCCAGGGAACCAAACACCTGCTGCCCTAAAGGCGTATCACAAGCGTGTTGATGACGCTAATGATGCGGCCTGGCTTATGTTATGCACCATGACTTATGAGCTTCAGAAGCAACAAGAAAACATGAATGCTGTCGATATGATCGAGCATCTGAAGCAGCTCTTCCAAGAGCAGGAAAGGGTAGAGAGGTATGAGGTCTCTAAGGCACTGTTCAAGTTTCATCTGGCAGAAGGGAACCCGGTGGGACCCCATGTACTCCGTATGATCAGGTACTTGGAGAATCTCGCCCGACTAGGGTTCCCGGTCGGCCAAGAGTTGGCAACCGATCTCGTGTTGCAGTCGTTCCACGAGAGTTATGGACAGTTCATCATGAACTATAACATGAACGAGATCGTGAAACCACTGCCCGATTTACTCAATATGTTGAGGACGGCTGAACAGAGCATCAACAAGGGTAAGGGCAAGGCCATTATGATGGTACAGAAAGGAAAGGGCAAAAGGTTTGCCTCTTCCTCCAAGGGCAAAGGCAAGTCAGTTGCTAAGTCCAAGGAACCTGCCCTTAAGCCTGTTGGTGGCATTGCCAAAGGTGTGACTAAAGGTGAGTGTCACTACTGCAGTCAGCCTGCACACTGGAGGAGGAACTGCCCAAAATATCTGGAGGACAAGAGGCTTGGAATAGTGATTCCACCACCACCAGGTATTTTTGTTGTAGATGTCAATTTAACTGTCTCTACATCATGGGTATTAGATACTGGATGTGGATCTCATATTTGTCGAAATATGCAGGATCTATAGAGAAGTTGAAGATTGGCTAAAGGAGAGGTAGATCTGCGCGTTGGGAATGGAGCAAAGGTTGCTGCGTTGGCCATAGGCGTGTGCGAGCTATCTCTGCCTTCAGGATTAGTTTTAGAATTAAATAATTGCTATTTTGTGCCTGCTATGAGCAGAAACATTATTTCTATTTCTTGTTTGGACAAGGATGGTTTTATTATTTCAATAAAGAACAATTGTTTTTCATTTTATTTAATAATATTCACTATTTTAGTGCGTAATTATTTAATGGACTTTATGTCCTTGATCTAAGCAATCCTGTCTACAACATTAATACCAAGCGGATTAAAATAAATGATTTAAATCCTGCTTATTTATAACACTGTCGTTTAGGCCACATAAATGAGAAACGTGTATCTAGACTCCATAAGGATGGATTACTAGACTCATTTGATTTTGAATCATATGAGACATGTGAGGCTTGTTTATTGGGGAAAATGACAAAGTCCCCTTTCAATAAAAAAGGTGAGAGGACTAGTGAGCAATTGGCGCTCATACATACCGATGTGTGTGGGCCATTTGCCACGCCTGCCAGGGGTGGTTATGTCTACTTCATTACATTTACTGATGATTACAGTAGATATGGATTTGTGTACCTTATGAGGGCAAAATCCGAATCCTTCGAAGTGTTCAAAGAATTCAAGAATGAAGTAGTGAAGCAACTTGGCAAAAGTATCAAGTCTCTACGATCGGATCGTGGAGGAGAATACTTGAGCCAAGAGTTTGACGACTATCTTAGAGAGTGTGGGATCGTCTCCCAACTCACTCCACCCGGAACGCCGCAATGGAATGGCGTGCCCGAGAGGAGGAATCGAACCCTATTGGATATGGTTCGATCTACGATGTGTCAAACCGATCTTCCATTATCATTTTGGGGCTACGCTCTATTAAGTGCAGTTTTCACCATTAACCGTGTTCCATCTAAATCAGTCATGAAGACACCATATGAGATGTGGAGTGGGAGGCGTCCCACACTGTCGTTCATGAGGATTTGGGGCTGTGATGTCAATGTAAAACGTTTACAATCAGACAAGCTAGGGTCGAAATCGGATAAGTGTAAACTTGTGGGGTACCCTAAGGAAACTAAGGGATACTACTTCTAGAATCCAACCGAGAACAAAGTGTTTGTTGCTCGGACCGGCGTGTTTCTAGAAAGAGAGTTTGTCTATAAAGAAGCAAGTGGGAGGAATGTAGAACTTGAAGAGGTTCAAGAACCACAAATCACTGAACCAATTATGGAACATGAACATGAACCACAAGAAGTTGTGGAGCAACCTGTTCAGGTAACACAAGAGCTTCGTAGATCTAGTAGAGTGCGTCAGGAACCCGAGAGGTATGGACTTCTTGTGACTGATTCCTGTGACACGATGCTCATAGATGATGAGCCTACTACCTATGAGGAGGCCACGAATGGCCCAGACTCTCAGAAGTGGCTAGAAGCCATGAGATCCGAGATGGAATCCATGTATACCAACAAAGTATGGACTTTGGTGGAACCACCCGAAGGGGCGCGGCCCATAGGGTGCAAATGGGTATTCAAGAAGAAGATCGACATGGATGGTAATGTGATTACCTATAAGGGCCGATTGGTGGCTAAAGGATTCAGACAGATTCATGGTATTGACTATGATGAAACCTTTTCACCAGTCGCTATGACCAAATCCATCCGAATCCTACTTGCAATTGCAGCATACCATGACTATGAGATTTGGCAGATGGATGTCAAAACAGCATTCCTTTATGGGAATCTCCTCGAGGACGTGTATATGACACAGCCGGAGGGTTTTTAGGATCCAAAGCAAGCCAACAAAGTCTTTAAGTTGCAACGATCCATTTATGGATTGAAGCAAGCTTCTAGGAGTTGAAATCGACGTTTTGATGAAGTGGTCAAAGAGTTTGGCTTCATCAGAAACGAAGATGAGTCTTGTGTCTATAAGAAGGTTAGTGGGAGCTCTGTAGCTTTTCTGGTCTTGTATGTGGATGACATACTACTCATTGGAAACGACGTTCCCATGCTACAATCTGTTAAAGATTGGCTAGGGTAGTGTTTCTCAATGAAAGACTTAGGGTAAGTAGCCTATATACTCGGTATAAAGATCTATAGAGATAGATCTAAGAGGTTGGTAGGCCTAAGTCAAAGTACATATATTGACAAGGTGTTGAAACGGTTCAACATGCAAGATTCCAAGAAGGGATTCTTGCCCATGTCACATGGAATCACTCTTTCGAAGAGTGGTTGGCCTTCCAATGAGATTGAGAAGGAACGCATAAGTATAATTCCATATGCCTCGGCCATAGAATTTATCATGTACGCCATGTTATGTACTAGACCAGATGTGTCATATGCCTTGAGTATGACAAGCAGATACCAATCCAATCCGGGTAAGAGTCACTGGATTGCAGTCAAGAACATCCTAAAGTACTTGAGAAGAACTAAGGATGCTTTCTTGATATTTGGCGGTGAGGAAGAGTTGCGTGTAAGGGGTTACAATGATGCAAGCTTCCAAACCGACAGAGATGGCTTTAGATCACAGTCAGGATATGTGTTTTGCATGAATGGAGCAGCAGGTGAGCTGGAAGAGTTCCAAGCAAGAAACGGTGGCAGATTCTACAACAGAGGCTGAGTACATTGCTGCAAATGGCGCAGCAAAGGAAGCTGTTTGGATCAGAAAGTTTGTTTCTGAACTAGGTGTGGTACCTAGCATTGCGGATCCAGTCGAGTTGTTTTGTGACAACATTGGGGCGATCGCGCAATCAAAGGAACCAAGATTGCACCAGAAGTCCAAGCACGTGCTCAGGAAGTTTCTTCTGATTCGAGATATTATCGATAGAGGAGACGTTCGGATATGCAAGATTCCTACACATGATAATATGTCAGACCCGCTTACAAAGCCGCTCACGCAGTGGAAGCATGAAAGGGAACACTAGGAGTATGGGCATACGAGATGCGCCAGATTGGCTCTAGTGCAAGGGGAGACTGTTGGAATAGATGCCCTAGAGGAAATCTAGTTTAGTATGAATTATTTGTGGCTAGAAATTCATTTATTATTTATTGGATATTTAATATAATGAAGTCCTTAGATTTACGATTGTGTTGTTTATCTTAAATATCCCTAGTCCAGTATAATGATTAATGGGACAATCATCTATAGACTAGTATGGGGATGGATTGATATGGAGATATCACGATCCAACACATAGGTGTGCATTAAGGGTAATGTTGCACTGGATTGACCCATCTCCGAGAAGGCTACATACACGTTATGTTGAGTCACAAACGCTTCTCGCGGTGCAATGGTATTGTCATCCTTAGACTTGAAGTCACTAGATATTCTAGTTGAGGATTATTGTGATTTTGGTAGCGTTAAACGGTACACCGTGACTGGGTAGTTATAAAGGCGTGTACTAGATACAATAAGAAGCAAGCTTAGAGATCGTAGTGGACGTAGATAGAATTTGTCCCTCCCACATAACGGGAGCAAATATCCTAGGCCACTCGAGGGATAGAGCTTATAGAATGTCTGGCCAGACTCAAATAAATCAATATGGGATATTGATGTTATTTGAACGAATAAGGCTATTCCCATGGATCGAGAAACTATGGATTGGATATACGAGTGTGAATTGTATGTCTCGTGTCCAATCCGGATAGAGAGACAAAGGGATGAGACAATTACTTGTACAAATGTTGTCAAGATGACTATTCTATTAGTTGGATAGAATGGATGTTTTGCTAGAAACCGCTCCATATTAGCAAATAGTTGCTACCAACTAGATAGAACCTATGGGGTCACACGCTATATAGAGTTGAACTAGATCTGGGAATTAATAATTGGATTAATTAATTAGAATGATCACTTTGCAAAACCTTGCAAACTTAGTAGGGACTAATTTGCAAGGAAGGGACTAAATTGAATTCTAGTAGGACTAGAATAAGTCCTTTAGGTAGTTGGCAAGGAGTTGTTGGACTATATAAAGGACCCTCCTTCCTTCCTTCCCACAACTTATGATCATTATTGAACACAACAAAGAGTGGGAGAGAACAAAAGGAGAGAGAGCAAGCAACAAGAGGAGCCGACCGCCCCTCTTGCCGCCGCCCATCCCGTCGGCCGCAAAGGAGGCCGAGACCCTCCTTTTGGGTCTCGTTTTGCGTGATTCTTCTTCCTATTCCTCTTCCGGGATAGCACCAAGGACTTGGGAGATTCTAGGATCAACTCTAGGCGTGGATCAACCATAGAGAACGTGACACAATTCGCGTTTGAAGTCATCAAAGGAGAACCCTAAGGTGTGTTATTTATTTCTTCCTTTACGTTATGTCTCTTGACTTGTGATCCTTGGACGGTTTTGCATGGTTTAGGATTTTTTGTGTTTCCGTTGCGCATCCATGAATGAAAACCCTACATTGTCTTCATTGCTGCAAAATTGGTCATGTTAAGATGACTTGTCCTTTTAGAAGAAGAGACCCTCACATAATGAGGAACACTTTTCCTTTTAAACCGAAAGGACAAGTTAAGCAAATTTCGGTTCCTAAAAGGGTTAGGCCACCTAACATGGGTGATCCTGAATATGAATCCAAATTCCACACTTCGTTTAACAGCTGGGTAAGGCAATGATTGGTGTTTGCAGGTTGTCACCAATATCAAAGAACATTAGTGGTTCATGGACAGTGGTTGCTCAAGGCATGTGAGGGCAAAGAGATCTCTATTCTCAGAATTAAAGGACAAATCAGAAGTTTCAATAAAACTTAATGACAAAGGCAAATGCAATATCTCAGCTTAGTGTATCTCACCTTTGTGATAATGGAAAAAAAAAAGTTATCTTTGATAAAGAGAAATCAGGAGATTGCATTCCACAGCCTCTAGATCAACAATGTTTATACTTTTCAGACTAACAAAGTTGCCGGTGAAAGTTTGAAGTGTCTCAAGGACTTGAAAGAGCATTCAAAGCTTTGGCACAGGAAACTTGGTCATATCAGTTTGCATACTTTGTACAAGCTGATTTTCAAAGACTTGGTAAGAGGATTGCCATCCATCAAGTTGAAAGAAGATGAAATGTGCAAAGCCTGTGCTCAAGGCAAGCAGACCAGAAGTTCCTTCAAACCAAAGAATTTTGTAAGTACAACTAAACCTATTGAATTGCATCATATGGATCTCTGTGGTCCTATGAGGACTTCTACTCCCAAAGTTAAAAGGTATATGCTGGTTGTTGTAGATGACTTTTCTAGATATACTTGGGTGATGTTTTTTAAAGAAAAATATGAAGAACTCTCTGAATTTTCAAAGTTTGCAGAGAACTTCAATACTTGAAAAACCTACCTGCAGCTTCAATCAGAAGTGATCATGGTAGAGAATTTGATCAATTAGAATATTATTTATTTTGTGATAAGCATGGTATTACTCACAACTTTTCTGCTCCAAGAACTCCTCAACAGAATGGTGTTGTTGAAAGAAAGAAAGAACAGGACTCTTGAAGATATGTCAAGAACAATGCTTCTTGGGAACAAGCTGCTAACACATTATTAGGCAGAGGCTGTGAATACAGCAAACTATATCTTGAACAGGTGCTTGATCAGACCTATTCTGAAAAAGACGCCCTATGAACTATTCAAATGGAGAAAGCCAAACATTTCATACTTCAGACCCTTGGAATGTACTTGTTTTATCCACAACAATGGAAAAGAAAACCTTGGTTAGTTTGATGCAAGAAGTGATGAAGGTATATTTCGTGGTTACTCTCTGAATAGCAAAGCATATAGAGTTTACAATAAAAGAACCAAACTGGTTGAAGAGAGCATTCATGTTATTTGTGATTAAAGCTATGATGGTTCGTTGAGTGAAAGTTTTGCAGACTTGAATTTGAACAAGCATGAACCAGAGGAAGAGACTCAGAATCAATTAGGATTCAAGAAAGGTCAGAAGAAAAAAGAAGTCATTTTCAAGACATTGAAAATGGTGCTTAAGGCCTTGAAAGTAAATCTCAAAGCCTTGAAAAAAGTGATCAAAAGGATTCAAGTGACAAAGCCACTACTTCAAGACCACAGAAGATCGATGGAGAGCCTGAACCATGGTCTCCAAGAAGGAGATTCAAATATCTCTCATCCCTTCCAGCTTATAAATCATATCAGATTCAACCACTGGTACATAAACTAGATCACAGTTGAAGAACTTATGTGCTTTTAATGCTTTTATTTCTCTTGTAGAACGAAAAACTGAGAAGGAAGCTTTACAAGAAGCAGACTGGATCATTGCAATGAAAAGTGAACTCAATGAGTTTGAAAGGAATAAGGTTTGGAACCTGGTTCCTCCACCTACAAGCCGGTCTGTCATTGGTACCAGATGGGTATTCAGAAATAAGGTGGATAAGAGTGGCAATGTGATCAGAAAAAAAAGAAAGGTTAGTTTTTTAAGGTTACAATCAAGAAGAGAGGTATTGATTATGAGGAAAATTTTGCTCCAGTTTCCAGGTTAGAAGCAATTAGAATTTTGCTTGCTTTTGCATCTTACAAGAACATGAAACTGTTTCAAGTTGATGTGAAGTGTTCTTTCTTGAATGGATATTTACAAGAACAAGTTTATGTTGCACAACCACCTGGTTTTGAAAATAACAAGTTTCCAGGTTATGTTTACAAACTTGACAAATCTCTTTATGGTTTGAAACAAGCTCCAAGAGCTTGGTATGAAAGATTGTCAAAGTTCTGACTTGAAAATGATTCAAAGGAGGTTTAGTAGTTAAGACTCTTTTCATAAATACACATGAGAAATATTTACTTGTAGTTCAGATATATGTTGATGATATACTGTTTGGAGCTACTAATGATCAATTGCGCAGAGAATTCTCAAATCTTATGAGCACGAAATTTGAAATGAGCATGATGGGAGAGCTGAACTTCTTCCTAGGACTTCAAATGCATCAATTGAAGAAGGGAATCTTTCTGCATCAAAGCAAGTACACAAGAGACTTACGAAACAAATATAGCATTTCTCAATGTAAGGAAAGTCTCCTATGAGTTCTACATTATCCTTAGACAAAGATTAATCTGGTAAGAGTGTCAATGAAAAAGAGTATAGAGGCATGATTGGATCATTACTCTTTCTGACAGCAAGCAGACCAGATATTATGTTTAGTGTGTGTATGTGTGCTAGATTTCAAGCTAATCCAAAAGAATCACACTTGATTACTGTGAAGAGAATATTCAGATATCTCAATGGTACCAAAGACTTGGGGTTTTGGTATCCAAGACATTCTAACTTCTCTTTGCATGGTTTTTCAGATGCTGACTTTGCAGGTTACAAGGTTTATAGAAAAAGTACTTCAGGACCTTTCTAATTCATTGGATCATCCTTGATCAGTTGGCATTCCAAGAAACAGAATTCAGTTGCTCTATCAACAGCAGAAGCTGAATAGATAGCTGCAGGAGCATGCTGCTCACAAGTGTTATTGATTGATCAACAGCTGAGAGACCTTGGATTTCACTTCAGGGGCATACCTATTAAGTGTGATAAAACTACCGGAATTTCAATTGCAAAGAATCGAGTGCAACACTCAAGAAACAAGCTCATTGATGTCAGACACCACTTTAATAGAGATCATGCTTAGAATGGTGATATTGTTCTTGAATTCGTTGCTACTAACATGAAAATTGCAGATATCTTCACTAAACCATTAGCAGATGAAAGATTCTCAGCTTTAAGATTGGAGTTAGGAATGCTAAATAAAGATGCATTGGTTTAGGGGAGCATCAGGTATGAAAGGTAAGCCTTATATGGTTTCAAACGTTTGAAATGAGTATCAAAGCCTTGAAAATCAGTTCAAAGCCTTGGCCTTTACTTGTTGCAGTGTTACTGTTTTTCAAGACCTTGAAAACCTTTTCAAAGTCTTGAAAATAAGTCTGCTACACTGAAGTAAATAATCTTGGATCATTCTGTGTTGGGTGATATCCTTTAGATATTTTCCTAATATAGCCCCTACCCTTTTCAAATATTTGATTTAGCCAAAGATAGCATTAGTATATTGTATTTTCCAACGACATAAAAGATTTGAAATCTCTCTGATCATTGCAAATCTTTTGAGATAAGAGAGATACTAGTTTCCTTTTGAAGCTCAAACTCTTTCAGTATTTATCTTCTTTTCTTCTCTTTCATTCTGTATAACTCCACCTCTCTCTATTCTTCTCCCAAACCCTAATGAGCACAAGGAGAGCCTCAGATAGAATCAAGATGGCTGGAGGTTCGAAACCTGTCTCAGAGAAGAAAATAAAAGCAGCAGTGGAAGAGGTTCCAGAGATCAGTGAAGACTCTGCTTCAAAAAGCTTTACTGATGAAGAAGAGGAATCTTCACCACCGAAGAAGATGGTGAGAAAATATCAGGCCCCAACAAAGAAGAAACAAACTGTGGCATCTACACAAGAGAAGCAGAAGGGAATCCATAATGGAATCCCTAAAAGAGACAAGAAGAAGACAGTTTATGAGGTTAAAGAAAAAGATAAGAAATCCTTATTCAAGACTCAGACTCATACACTACTTCAGTATCCTATGGAGTGTACTCCATATCCAACAAAGGGAAACATGAGAAGGATCCATCCCAGCCTTTAGAAGCTTCAAAAGGAGGAAAGAAAAATCTCAAGACTATCTCTCCTCATCAGAAATGGTTAGCTGTAAAGAAGAAGCTGAAGCATGGGAAGAAAGCCTTGGAAGGACTCACCTTCCTATTCAATAGTGTTATTGAAAATATCAGCTGCTTCATTGAGGAACTAGATGTGGTCTCTGAAGAAGTTCAAGACAACAGTGAAGAAAGTGAGGAAGAATCAGGAGACCACGAGGATGAGAAAGAACCTTAATCTTGCCAACTCTTTCTTCCCCATACTCTTTTCTTCAAAGTTTTTTCTTTAAAGTTTTCAAAATTTTCCAGACACTTGATCCAACATCTTCTATATTTTTGATGAAAGTCAAAAAGGGGGAAAAATTCTAGGTTTTTGTTTTTAGTAGTTCTTTAGGCTTAATTTTATTTGCTGAATTATTTAAGTTTTTGTTGGTATTATGAATATTGGATCTTCTTGGATATACTGTGTTATAAATTGTGAACTAATCAGTTTATTTTGCAGGTTCAAACAGAATTTGGTTTTGTCTTTCATCAAGGGGGAGATCGAAAGATCAGATTGTTCAAAACATGAAATAGCTCAGCTATATGCCAACTCTCCGATCGTTTCCACGATATCATATGGTCCAATGAACTTTGGGCATAACTTCCCTTTCTGGTTGAACCTCTATAATCCCTTGGTCGGTGGAAATTTCAGAAATACTTTATCGCCAACTTGGAACACGAGTGGCCTTCTTTTCTGATCAGTGTATGACTTTTGCCTGTCTTGCACTGCTTTCATCTTCTGTTGAATAAGTCGAACCTGGTCAGTCATATCCTCAATGATCTGTGGTCCAAGTACAATTGTCTCGCTGATGTCGCTCCAGCAAAGTGGAGTCCTATACTTTCTCCCGTACAGTGCTTCATGAGGTGCCATCCCAATGCTAGGCTAGGTGAAGAAGATGAAGAAGGAGGAGATTAAGAAGGTGAAGATGGAGAGTTGATTTGATTTGGTAGGAAGCTAGGCTAGGTGCTAGCTGGGGAGGAAGCGGCGTGCGTGGTCGAGTTGAAGGGTACGGAGGTGTGGATTTTCTCAGGAGGCTACGGGAGCAGGTCAGGGACGAAGCAGAGGGAAAGAAAAAAAGAAAAAAAAAGGGAAAAAAAAGAAAGAAAAGGTGAAGTGATGGGTGAAAGGAGATGTTCCGGTGTGGTGGATTCGCGAAGTCACGCAGTGTTCGACATGTGGAAAGTGGTGCGCGACAGAAATTAACAAGCGTCGGACGTTTTAAACGCGAATAAAATTTATAAATGTGATAACGAGCTATAGACGACAAATAATAAACTTATCGTTTATATAAAATACATATTTTAATTTTTATACTTAACAAGAGATATATTCTAACTAAATATATATTTATAAGTTAAGATTTATAAAACATGAAAATCATCACTAATTAAAATTAAATCGTAATTGATCATAAAACACTACGTAACCTCAAATTACTAAAATATAATTAGGAAAATCTCTGGTATTACATCTGCATTTACACTTCATTCCTTTCCATTGTCTTTGCAGCATACAAAACTGTCTATTTTTCAAGGGTTTGAAATTGTTTTCAAGGCTTTGAAAAAGGCATACTTGCTTTACACTGTCTGGCATCTTCTCCAAGGGCTTGAACTGATTTTTCAAGGCCTTGAACTTCACTGTTTGCACAAGTTTTCATCTTTCTAGCATGTTTTGAAAAAAGTTGGCATACTCTATTCAACCCCCCCTCCCTTCTAGAGTATCTTAGCTGCATAAACATCTGCATACTCACACTTTCAGCCTTCACAACTCCAACTAGATGAGAGAGATTAAATGGAGGAAGTAACAAATATCAAACTTAATTTCTAAGAAACTAATATATGTAACGAGCTGTATATTACATCAAGTATCTCACACGCGATATCATCTCCCCTTCAACAATGTAGTAGTACACATGAACTTGGTTTCACACTATTTCGAGGTAACATACACAATGACATTCAGAATATCTTGAAATAAAATTTATAACGGCCAACTGAGAGTTCACCATAATACATAATAGGTAATTACACAATATGTATATAGACAGATGACAAAATAAATTTGCAGCAAGGCTATAACCATTAACATTTATGTTTAGCAAATAAAATGCTCGTAAAAAGAAGAACCTTCACCAAGCGACCCCAAAATCCAATGAAATCCTTATGATCCTCCGGTACCAGGTTTTCCACTCGTCGTAGCAACCAATCTTAAGCATCAGAATCAACTAGTTAAGTCTGCCAAAGCAAGAACAATCACCTGGAATGAAGCACCAAAAAATATATTAATCACACTGATAAGGGCGCATAACGGTAGTAATGGCTCTCTCATAGAAAACTTACGAGTTTGGATCCATTATCGTTCAATACATCAGCTCATTCCAACAACCGCATGGGGATAACCTAAAAGTTAAAGTTTGTGAATATGTTTCAGTGGACAAAATAGTAGCAGCACCCAATAAAAGTGAACTTACATGGTTCCATAATACGTCAACTTTAGAAAATTTTAGAAATAAGAAAATTTACACTTGACTGAATGAAGAAATTACAATTACTGCACATTGAAGAGGTCATTCAAAACTAATCCCACATGAAATTAATGGAACTAAGAAACCATTATTCAAGGAAGGGTAGGGAAGGGCCCCTACATAGAGTCCACTAAAAAATGAACCATAAAATCCGGAACAATTCATAACTAGTCATTGGAATTCGTGTTCAAGCAAGATAGAGAAATAGGAGAAATACTATGGAAGATAAAGAAGTAACAATTGTCTTGGTGAGGCGATGAGCACCTTCACTTTTCTTTCTATGCTCATGGTGAAGATGGGGTTATGAGGAATCTATAGCCCTCATGCTTCATTGAGATAAGATATTTATAGCACTGTGAGTTAAATCATCATAATGAACTTGATAATCACATGCACAAAAGAAACAAGTAACATGGTCGAAGAGTGAAGGTAGGGTACATGAATTGAGACATGGATCTCTTGATGACACTACAACGACATCACATTCCACCTCATTGCATTCCCACGTAAGCCATATTCCACCCTCATAATCGCTAGGGTTAGCCAAAAAGTACTTGTGAAATCCAAGGAATTCACATCTTTTCCAAGAACTCTCACCATACACTCTTGTTTTACTAATTAAAATGATAGTTGGACCATTAGAACTGATCCCGTATCTGAAGTTGCTTCTAAAAGCACGACTATCTGCAGTTTAGCTGTTCCAGAGGAGAAATTTCATGGGGTAGTTACATTGGACTATCTTCCCCTGCACAATCATTTGGCCTTGTTGTATGTTCCTTTCTAGCGCCACCATCTCCTTATATTCTATTAATTCCATCTGGTTTTCCACATTTCCTTTTTGCAGGACAATATGGAGGTACTCCCCTGCAAAGGACTGCACGTTTCCGGAGCACTCTATTAACCACTTGGCATGTGTTCCCTCCATGAAGACCAGTTTTACACCTTCCACTCTTGCTGGAAACTAGGCCATGTACATTAGGTCTCTGATCAGTTTTGGATCTCCCTCCAACATCTCATGGTCTTGGAAATTGAGACCCCCCATTCTAGCATCCTCCTTACTTACGAGCGTGATGATCTGTGTAGGGTTTTGATACGGATTACGCAGCGGAAAAAAATTAATTTCGTTCAATACCTTCCAAGGATCACAAGTCTGGAATTCATAAAGCATGGTAAAAGTTGAGAACGTCAAGTACCTTAGTTTGTCTCCTTGATGACTTCACGTGAAATAGTGTCCACGTCTCTATGAAAAGTCCACTCCTAGGATTAATCTTGGATCCTCCAAACCTTTGTGATAGCTAGGGAAGGTGGAGGAGGAAAAAGATCACGCCAAACGTGACCTACGGGACCACTTCTCTTTGGCCAACGGCGAGAAGGGGGCAAACGGGGTTGGGTTGGCCCTTGTTGGCTCTCTCCTTGCTTTTTTCTCTCTCTATTTTTTGTGATAAAAATTATGACACAACTTATGAGAAGATAAGCTAGGAGTGTTCTTTATATAGTCTAACAACTCCTTGTTAACTACATATTAGCCCCTCTACTAATCATGTCCATACATGGATTAGTCCACTATATAAATTAGTCCTACTAAGCTTACAAGTATTTACGTATTGATCCTTATATTTAATTAATCATATAAATTAACATAGAGCGGCCTCTAGCAAGACATCTATGCTACCCAACTAATAGAAATAGTCAGTAATCCGACAAACCTTGTGACCAATGTTACCGTATTGTATTATCCCTTAGTCTCCATATCTGAATTGAAAACGAGACATAAAAGTAACACTCGTAGATCCAATCGATATTTTCTCGATCCTGGGAATAGTCTTATCCATCCAGGTAACATCAATATCCTATATTGATTTATCTAAGTCTGACCAGACATTTTATAAGCACTACCGCTCGAGTGGCCGCAGATATTTTCTCCCGTTTATGTGGAGGGACAAACTGTCTCTAAAACACTACCACATCTAAGCTTGCTTCCTATATTTCCCGATAACTACCTTCTATATTTACCTGGTTAAGGCGCAACGTTTGATAATATCAAATCATGATATTTCACAATTAGAATATCTAGTGACTTCAAGTCTAAGGACCACAGTACCATTGTCACTATGAGAAGCACTTGTGACTTTACATAACTTGTCTCCCACTTGCACTAGAGTCAATCTGGTTCATCTCGTATGCCTATAGATCTATTGTTCCCTTCATGCTTGCGCTGAACAAGCGGCTTTGTAAGTGGATCTGACAGATTCTCATCTGTAGGAATAACTCATATCTTCACATATCCTCGATCAACTATCTCTCGAATAAGATGGAACTTTCTGAGTACGTGCTTTGATTTCTGGTGTGACCTAAGTTCCTTGGATTGTGCGATCGCTCACAATACAACTCTATTGGATCCACAATACTAGGAACCACACCAAGCTCAGTAATGAACTTCCTAATCCAAACAGATTCCTTTGCTGCACCTGATGCAGCAATGTACTCAACCTCAGTTTTAGAATCATCAATCGTCTCTTGCTTGAAACTTTTCCAGCTCACATCTCCTCCGTTCAGGCAATACACAAATCCCGACTGCGATCTGAAATCATCTTTGTCAGTTTGGAAGCTTGCATCCGTGTAACCCCTTACACGCAACTCTTCCTCCCCTCTATCTCGAGTAAGGAACGCATCCTTACTTCATCTCGAGTACTTAAGGATGTTCTTGACTGCTATCCAGTGACTCTCACCTGGATTGTACTGATATCTGCTTGTCATACTCAACACTTATAAAACATCTGGTCTATTACATGACATGGCGTACATGATGGATTCTATGGCCGAAGCATATGGAATCCTACTCATGTGTTCCTTCTTAATCTCATTGGAAGGACAATCAGCCTTCGAAACGGTGATTCCATGCGACATGGGCAAGAATTCTTTCTTAGAATCTTTTATGTTGAACCGTTTCAACACTTAGTCTATATATGTACTTTGACTTAGTCCTAGCAGCTTCCGTGATCTATCCTTATTGACCTTGATACCAAGTATATAAGCTGCATCCCTTGTGTCCTTCATTGAGAAACACTTTCCTAGACAATCTTTAACATATTGCATGGTAGGAATGTCGTTTCCAATGAGTAGTATGTCAGCCACATACAAGACCAGAAACACAATAGAGCTCCCACTAACCTGCTTGTAGACACTAGGTTCATTTTCATTCTTGATGAAGCGAAATTCTTTCACCGCGTCAACAAACCGTAGATTCCGCTCCTAGAAGCTTGCATCAACCCATAAATTGATCGCTGCAATTTATACACTTTATGGGCATGCTCTGGATCCTCAAAACCCTCTGGCTATGTCATATACACATCCTCAAGGATGTTTCCATGCAGAAACGATGTTTTGACATCCATCTGCCAAATCTCATAATCATGGTAAGCTGCAATAGCAAGTAATATTTGAATGGATTTGGTCATTGCGATTGTGGAAAAGGTTTCACCAAAGTCAATACCATGAATCTATCTGAATCCTTTTTCCACCAATCGGCACTTATAGGCAATCATATTGCCATCCATGCCGGTCTTCTTCTGGAAGAACCACTTGCATTCTATGGGCTGAGCCCCTTGAGGTGGCTTACCAAAGTCCATACTTTGTTGGTATACATGGATTACATCTCTGATCTCATGGCTTCATGCCACTTTGAGAGTTCGGGCATTTCATGGCCTCTCCATAGGTAGTAGGCTCATCATGTATCACCAGGCTTAGTCATGAGAGGTCCATAGCTGCCTGGCTCCTGGCGCACTCTTGAGAAAATCAACGAGATCTAAAGTTGAGAAAATCAACGATAAAGATTGCTCAATTGCATTCGTTTTGGCGGGGAACACCGTTCTATTTTATTATATACATAGATATAGATATAGATATTTGTGTGTGTGTGTGCGTGTGTGGATAGGTACACAAGATGTAAATTGATATGTTTACAGGATTATACCCAAAGAGAAAATGGCATCCAATTATTTATTAATTATCTAATAAATATTTAACAATTACACACAAATACATGAATACATGCATATATTTCTATTTCGCCAATTTCTTTTGTTTCTTTCTTACATTTTTACTGTTTTGCAAATAGACTTACTATACATATAACATTTTAATTTATGTAAAGAGGAAATGGGTAAAATTTAAGATGATTGATAATTTTCAGGAAACTATTATATGTCCTGTCAGAATCATAATTTAAAAAAAAAAATTAATTAATCTCGTCAATTCAAATCAAACAAAGAGAAAATCAGACGTCCTACCCCTTTGTTAGTAGTACGGAGCTAAAATTTTAATTATTCACATTTAACGTATTCAATAATTATGTAATATGATTCGTAAAAACAAATGCATTTAATTAATTGATGATATAAGAAAATGTAATTCATTCTTTATATGGGATATTGGAATTTAGTTTGGCTCTCTACTATTGACAATTTTCCTGTATTGTAGATTTGTCATTTTCAAATCATTATAGGTGCTCAGCCAGAGTAGAGTATACTATTATCGGTAGCAATATCAACTTATTCGGTGAGAGTTTATTGATTCGAAGTTACGTCTAATTTCTTCAATCACTCTCTGCTGTGTCAATAGTGATCGTTTTCAACCGACTTGTTCGTTAGTGGATTTATTCCTTCCGACATCGAGCAAGAGTCACACTTGTTGAACCAATTCTCTAATTATGGATTGTAACAGCAAGAACCGTATATAGACAAATGAAATTGGAGCCGAAAGACTAAGTGCTAATAATGCGTTGATGTATTTCAATACAATTGGGATACGTAGTGTGTGAAAAAAGACAACATGGTAAGTGTAACAGCTTACCTTATGTTAGTTTGGAGGCTAGCTATAATTAGTATGACAAATGCAAGATAGTTTGGTTGGCTGACAAAGTAATGGGATAAGACTTGGAACATAAGAACTATAATAAGTCGTCTAGTTTGTGACATTGGCTTGGATAAGGCCTTCTATTTTGGGAAAAAGAACGAAAGGTGGTATCCAGTTGGAATAACAATGGTTGCTAATTTAGCAATGATCACTTTGAATACTTCTTGTGAAGGGTAAATCAATCTTTCAGTCCGTCAAGGAAATCGGATGTCTGCACTCGTATAGCAAGTAGCATTACATGATACTCTGTGACGACTTAAAATCAATAATGTCCATATTCTAGCATTTTACCACGGAATTAATTTTGGAGATATAACAACTTAAAATCAATAATGTCCATATTCTAGCATTTTACCGCGGAATTAATTTTGGAGATGTACGGTTTCTTTTCTTTAGGAAAGGGAGAGTTAGAGTTTGATACCATACTGAATAGACCCCAAGAGGCTGACATTCTCGTATTTTATGTGAAATAACTCATAACAAGTAAGACAACACTTACTGGTGTGATGTTAAAATTTGCAATCTATCCTATACACTATTTAAGAATGTATTCTCTAACTCTGCCTGAGAAATTGACATGAGGAAATATCAATTAATTAATGTAACTTATGTATTGAAATTTAAAATCAGATAAAGGTATAGTCAAACTTATTATTAATTAAGTATTGACTAGAGTTTGCATTTAAAAAAAAATAGTGACTAGAGTTTAAAATCAATAGAAGGTATAGTAAACGGTAATTGATTACTCCTTCCTAATTAATGCTAATTCCAAACTTTATTTCCTGTTACTGTAATGTATAAGAGATTGCGATAATGTTAGGTGACTACCCAATATATGCCACTGAATAGTTATATTATTATAAAAAGTTTTTTTCTCTCTAGGGTTTTCTCTCTAGACGGAAGTGAACGATCGGCGGTGGCCGAGAAACGATGGAAACCGACCTGCTCTATCTAACTGATTTTTCAGAGGGAGAGAATTCTTACTCTGTTATAGCTTGTGGTTTTCCCTAACCTGTCTAATTGGGAAAGCAATCTGTGACAGAGTCCGAGAGGATTGGAAGTTATGCCTCATTGGAATGTTCATCGGGGATACCAAGATCGATCTTCAGGGAATGAAGGAGCTTTTTCGGAGGTTATGGTGTCCTGAGGATGATCTGAAGATCATGACGGAAGGAGTCGAAAGATTCATATTCAGGTTCAGCAATAGGAACAATCTGGAAAAGGCCCTGTACGGAGGACCATGGTCTTTTGATAACCAACTCCTTCTTCTGAAAGAGTGGGATATCAATCGCCATAAATATGACTATAGCTTTAACGATCTGTGAGTGTGGATTCAAATCAGGGAACTCCCCCTGCATCTCATCCATGAGGAGGTAGGGGCTCAAATTGCGGCGTCTATTGGAGAAGTCCAAAAGGTCTCTATTCATATTGAAGGCGATGAGAAGGATAGATGCATAAGAGCGCGAACAAGAATCAAGACCTACAGAGCCTTGAAGAGAAGTGCTTTTGTCAAGACAGACGAGGGTGATCAACAATGGGTCAATCCTTCGTATGAAAGGATCCCCTGTGTTTGTGATTGGTGTGGAAGACTAGATCACTTAGCTCGAAAATGTGAACAAAGAGGGAAGATGAAAAGCAAGAATCAAGATCCGGAATATGGCTCGTGGATCATCGGAAAACAAGCCGGAAAGCGGAAAAGCGCCGGGAAGGAAGGACGTGACGAGAAGAGAGAACAGATGAAGGAAAAAACCGTAATCTCAAAGATAACAAAATCTTTGGAGATAATGCGGGTAAGGGTAAGTCAAAGGCAATGGATATACTCCAATCAGGAAAATTTCTACCCAAATCAATTTCAAATCCAACTTTTATGGGAGGAGATTTGACTGGGAACTCATGGAGTAAATTACATCCACCAATCACGGCCTTTCAGCCACCTTTGACGACGAAACCAAATTTTGATATGGGTACTTTAGACAAGATTGCCTTACCCAAAGGAATCAAGTTTAATGCATCCAATGAAAGAAAACTGAAAAGGGTCAACGTCAAAGACTTATCAAGGAATAAAGGGAAGAAGACAGATGAGGAAGAAGGTAACGGGAAGAGAAAACCGCTAGGGAAACTGGTGGTCAACGACAATGAGATGGGGATGATTACGGGAGGAGGAAAAAGAACCTTTAGCAAACCGGAGCTATCAATTCCAAACCACCCTGGTAAGGAAAATCTTCTTCCGGAGCCAGAACCGGACGGAAGCCACAAGGAAGTCAACGAATCAATTGAATGCGAACACCAACACTCTAACAACTTTCAAGAGGCAGAGGCTGCTAAACAGCCCTGCCTAGAGCAATGAGTGTCCTAAGTTGGAACGTACGAGGGCCTGAAAACCTTCGTAACGTTCTATCCCTTTGCGACACCATGAAGGAAAGACGTCCCTATCTAGTTTTTCTCATGGAAACTAGATTGTATTCACATGAGATGGAAGCAATCAGAAAGAAGGTAGGGTATGCAAACAGCACAGTGGTGGATAGCATTGGAAGAGGTGGAGGATTGGAACTGTTCTGGGATGATAAGACCCAGGTACAACCTATCAGCCAGAATATCTGATCTATCCACTCCAAAGTTCGATTCGAAGGGGAGGAAAAAGACTGGTTTTTTACTGGTTTTTATGGTGAACCGAAAGAGCGGAACGCCACCATTCCTGGAATCTTTTGACTCGACTCAAACCCTATGGGGATGCCCCATGGTTTGTCATTTTTGACTTCAATGAAGTTTTGTCACAAGAAGAAAAAGAAGGAGGTAATTTTGTTACACCTTCTCAATCAGATCCTTTCCGTGAGGCCCTTCGAGAATGTGATCTCAAGGACCTTGGATTTTATGGTAATCCTTTTATGTGGAGTAATAACCAGGGGGAAAGTAATTTTATCAGGGAAAGGCTCGATAGAGCAGTTGCAAATCTGGAATGGAGATCTCTGTACGGGAATGTAAGAGCTAACCATCTCATCACGAGCACCTCTGATCATTACCCAATCGAAATTTCTTTTAACAAGCAAACCCAAGACTGCTACAGCTTGGGGAACAAGCGATTCCTATTCAAAGCCGTCTGGCTTCATGATGATGACTGCGATATAATGGTCTCACATAATTGGGGAGTATCAACTGAATCGGTCAAAAACAAGCTGAGCTCTTGTGCCGAGGAACTGCGAGTATGGGCAAAGAATTCTTTCGGGAATGTTACAAAACAAATCTGAGAGCTCAAAAAACAAATCGGACGGTTAGACAGGCAGAAGCAAACTGCTTATATTGCATTTCAAAGGAGGAAAGCGAAGAAAACCCTAAATGATCTTCTGCTCAAGGAGGAGAAGATTTGGCAGCAAAGATCAAGGGTCCAATGGCTCCAAAGTGGAGACAAAAACACTGCCTATTTTTATCGTAAGGCTTCAACACGCAAAGCGAGAAATCTGATAAAATGGATTGAAGACAAAAATGGTCAGTGGCATACTGACGATGAGGATATCATCAAAGTCCTTACAGAACACTTTGATGGTATTTTTGCATCTTCCAACCCGTCGGAGAAAGACACAGACAAGATGCTACAGCTCATTACTTCTGGAATTACAGATGCTCAAAGGAACTTCGTGGAAGCTCCTTATTCTTTAAAGGAGGTGGAGAAAAGTCTAAAACAAATGAGCCCTCTCAAAGCACCGGGAGCGGATGGGTTTCCGGCACTATTTTACCAGAACTTTTGGCCTATGATTAAGGAGGAGGTCGGAGGTTGTATTTTGAATATCCTCAATGGCCAACAAAGTGTAGATGAATACAACCACACTCTTTTGGCGTTGATCCCAAAGGTGAAACAGGTTAGAAAACCGTCTGATTTACGTCCTATTAGTTTTTGTACGATCATTTATAAGTTGGTTTCAAAGACCATGGCTAACAGACTCAAAATGGTACTACCGAGTATAATATCGGAAAGCCAAAGTGCCTTTGTTCCGGGGCGTTTAATAACCGACAACATTATCTCCGCCTTTGAAATCTTACACTCCATGCGTACAAGTTTAAAGGCAATGAAGGGTATATGGCACTCAAAATGGACATTAGCAAAGTGTATGATCGTGTCGAATGGGTTTTCCTCACAAAGACGATGACTAAACTGGGATTTGGGCCGAGGTGGATAAATCTTGTTCATGATTGTAACTCTACCACTAGTTTCTCCTTTTCTTAAAAGGGACGAATAGTTGGTAATGTTACGCACAAGCGGGGGCCTCGTCAAGGATGTCCCATCTCAACTTATCTCTTTTTATTTTGTGGTGAAATTCTCTCACGTTCTCTCACGAGTTTTATGTCTAGTGGTTCTATTACAGGTGTCGCCGCGTCGCGAGGTGGTCCTAAAGTTTCCCACCTATTCTTCAAGGACGACAGCATTATTTTTACAAAATCAGTACAATCAGAAATAAGACACCTAACTGCTATTTTACAAGACTATGAACGAGCAACTGGACAATAAATCAACCTCGAGAAGTCTTCGGTGGTCTACTCAAATAATGTGACGGATGAAGATGGAACAGCGCTAAGCACGGCTTGTGGGATGAAAAAAGAGCTGATCCTTGATCGATACCTGGGTTTACCAACATAAATGGGGAGAAGAAGAATGGATAAGTTTCAAAGCATTGTGAGCCGAGTTCAAGACAAGCTGAAGAATTATAAAGAGAAATTTCTAACTCCTGCCGGTAAAGAAATTCTTTTAAAAGCAGTAATTGAAGCAATCCCTACGTATGCGATGGGTTGTTTTAGATTACCTGCTACTTTATGTGACAAATTTGAAGCAAAAATGTCAATATTTTGGTGGGAATCTTCAGACCAGGGACGCAAGATCAGTTGGATTGCATGGAACCGAATGAAAGATAGCAAAGCTGAAGGGGTAATCGGTTTCCACCACCTGCCAAATTTCAAAACGGCTATTTTAGGTAAACAGTTTTGGCGTATCCTTCATAATCCAGATAAGTTACACGCCAAGATCCTGAGGCATAAGTACTTCAGAAACACAGAAATTCTAAAAGCAGAAGTGAAGCAAAACAGTTCATATATGTGGAGAAGCATATTGTCGAGAAAGAAACTTATCTTAAGTGGCTGCAGATGGCGAATTGGTAACGGTGAAAAAATCAATGCTTTTACAGATCCATGGTTGCTGAGACGAAATTTGTTTAAGCCGTTTACCCCAGCTCCAATCAACAGATCCATCATGGTTTCAGACCTCATCACAGAAGACAGGAAATGGGATGTGAGAGCCATTAATGACCTATTTTGGAAAGAAGATGCAGATAAAATTAAAAGAATCAATATCCCAACTCTCATCAGCCCTGATAGGCTTATATGGCACTTTTCAGATAATGGTGCTTATACAGTGAAATTTGGCTATCAGCTGTGTACCCAACAAGAAAAACAAACCCAAACTTTTCATCTAGGGGCTTCCTCGAATCCAACCCCAAACTCGTGGAAAAGTTTTTGGGGATTTAAGGTTCCAAAAAAAAAACTTATTCCCAGTATGGAGAGCCTTCCAAAAAGGGCTTCCGGTTCGAGCCAATTTAAACCGACGGGGAATCTCTACGGAGAGATGGTGTCCCGTCTGTAAGAGAGATGAAGAAACTGAAACTCATGTTTTTATAGCTTGCAAAATCGCAAAAAAAATGCTGGTCTATTATGTTTGGGGATGAATTTTCGAAAAATATGCAAGAGGAGTTCCAGATCTGGCTCCCCCAAATCATTATAGACTCAGATGCGAAGACTAAAAAGCTGATTGTGATTTGCCTTGCAAGAATTTGGAAGAACAGAAACGATCTGCTGTTAAAACAGATTGAAAAGAAGGCGGAGATTATTGTCACAGAAGTTAAAGACCCTGGAAGAGTTGGAAACAATCATGCAAGATGCTATATCAAAGGATCCGACTCAGATAAGCCATCCTCCGGTCGTCCCGCCACATAGATCGCCAGAGGGATGGATCGTTCTCAACTCAGACGCCGCTTGGAACCCAAATTTGAGGGCGGCAGCGACGGGAGCCCTCCTTACGGATTCAAACAGTATCTTCATTGCCGGGCTCTCTAAATACACCCCTCTCTCCATCTCGGCCAAAGCTTCAGAAGCAGAGGCCCTTAGAGATGGCATCAAGATGGCGGTAGAATTCGGTTACACCAAGATATGGTGTGAAACCGATTCTGTGATGTTAGAGAGAGAAGTGAACAGACATATCAAAGGGAAGTCTCCAGAAGATGTAACGGAAGTAGAAAGCTTTGTCGAGGAATGAATCACACTACTCGGGAAGATAAGCAACCACGTGGTCACTCACATACCAAGAAAGTGGAATACAGCTGCACACGCGTTTGCACGACAGGGGCTCCAATTTCACTTAAAAAATGTTTGGACTCAAAGAGCACCTGAATGGGCCGATTTTATTTTGAGCAATGCGTTTGAACTTCGTTTTCGACCAGAGGCCTAATAAAACGTTATTTCCCTCAATATATATATATAAATATAAATATATATATATATAAATATATATATATATATGCCACTGATCTATCCTACTAATTGTTACAAATATATAATATATACTATTTGAGAATGTCTTCTCTAACTTTGTCTGAGAAATTGACACGTGGAAATTTCAATTAAATAATGTAAGTTAAGTATTGAAATTTAAAATCATAAAAAGGTATAGTAAAACTTCTTATTAATTAAGGATTGACTAAAGTTTAAAATCAGTTAAAGGTATAGCAAACGGTAATTGATTACTGATTCCTATTTAATACTAATACCAAACTTTATTTCCAGTTACTTTTATGTATAAGATATTGCAATTATATTGGGTGAGTACTCAATATATGTAATTGACATATCCTATTAATTTTTACAAATTGAGAACTATTTTCTAATTTCACAATTTATTGCTTGTAGTGATTGTGACAAATAACACAGGAATTCATCTTTTAAAAATAATTCAGACCTTAAACATGCAGATTTATATGAAAAAATTCAATTTAAAATTTCTCCTTTGATGAAGCTAATTTTATATGAAAAAATTATAAATCACATTAATATGCAATAGTTGTAGTTACTAATTTTGAAATCATTGTGAAGGGAGGTATGCAGATTGATATGCAACACAGATAGTCTAGAGAGGGGGGGGTTGAATAGAGTATGCCAACTTTTTGCACAACTTGACGAGGAAAAGAGTTTTAGTTCAAGTGCCAAAGGGTTCAAGACCTTGAACACAAATTCAAACTTTTGGAATGAAATACATTTTGCAATGAAACAGTCAAGTCTTTTTCAAGGCCTTGAAAAAAGTTTCAAACCCTTGAAAAACGGACAAGTTTAAATGCAGTAAAGACTATGAATGTGAATGAGCTGTAAATGCAAGAGACAAAAGATTTATAGAGTTCAGTCCACTTGGACCTACGTCTCTACCTCAGGGAACTTCTCCCTGCAGGATTTTAAACTCAATTCTTATTAATCAAAAGCTAAGCCCTAGATCTCAAGCACAGAGAATTGTCTTACTCTGGTACAGCTTGTGGTTCTGCCTAACCTATCTAGTATCTGCTCTAGCTAAGTTACTAACTAAGAATTCTCTATTTATCACTTTGAACAATCCTTGAGAATGCAGTATAGAAGTATTGCAGAAATGATCTACCAATAAAGCACAATACAGAAGAACACTAGAATGTAGAACTGCAGTAAAGAATGCAGTGAACTTCTTTGAGATGGATTGTGAGAGTGATGAACTTCTTTGATGCTTGTCAATCCAGAATTGTGTCTCTCTTTTTGCCCGTTGAGCTCCATTTATACTGTTTGAAGCGCTGCAAATCTTCCCAGATTTTCAGCAACAACTTCCTATTTTGTAGGAAACAAACTTTGACCCTCTTAATAACTCTATCCGACGGATAGTTGATCACAATCTTAAGAGATATTTTTGTGATCTTGTCTTTAAACACTCTGAGAGGCTGTCATCTGTCTCTGATTGATCAGAGGATCATCTTCACTTAGTGATTTCCTTCCTGAAAAAGTAAGATAAGGAAACAAATCCTACATATATAGGAAATAAAATTTCCCTGCAAAACTGAGTCAAATGGATTAAAACATGTTAGACATATCGAACCAGTTTGTCTTTCATCATGTAATAATAACACATCAAGTACAGGGGTGAGATGAATAAAATTCAATCAAAAGAGTTTGGAGAAACTTCCCCTCAGAACATGTATGGAGGTCAGACCGTTTCAAGGCTTTGAATCCTTGTTCAAGGCCGCTATTGCAATCCTCTGAAACATGATTCAAGGCTTCAAAAACTGGTTCAAGGCTGAGTATTTGAAGTCCATGAAACTTGTGACTTTACAATCTCCCCCTTGATGAAAGACAATACCTCGACTGTTTGATTCTTACTTTCTGCAAAAAATACGTATTAGTACACAATTCACAAAAATAATAATAACACAGTAATTCCAAAAGGTCCAACTAATTAATGAACAAAAGCAACAACAGAAAGTAAGTTGCAGAAAATCCTACTGACCAAAAGATAGGTCATCTAAACTAAAATAAAATCAAAACAACTAAAGATTTTTCTCCCCCTTTTTGACTTTCATCAAAAAGAATGAGAAGATGTTGGATCAGTGTCAGGAAAATTTTGAAAATAAAAGTCTTAAAGAAAATAATGGGTAAGAAAGAGTAGGCAGGATTAAGGGGTTGGGTCTTCATCTCCATCCTTATCTCCCTCTTCTTCCTCACTATATTCATCAGTCTTATCATGTTCTTCTCGTTCCTCTTCATTCTCACCACCAGCATTCACTTCTTTAGTCTTGTCCTTAGTGGCAGTCTTTGGAGATTTCTTCTTCTTCTTTAGAGTAATCAGCAAATCATATGAGTCACAGATGTCTACTTCATCTCCTTCCTGAGCAACTTGTTCAACTACCACCTATTTTCCTTTATCTTTGACTGGAGCAGCCTCTTCCTGGTTGGAATGTTCACTTGGCCATTTCTTGTCAGATCTGTCTTTCTTGGAACCTCTTCATCCTTAGGGACATCAAACACAATCATGCTTCTAAAACTAGTTTCCACCATGTATTTGACCTATGAGAGATTAGTCTCAAACCCATGCCGATTCTCTTTGATCTCGCTATTGTCCATTTCTAAACCATCAAGTCTCTGAAGGATTAAAGACAAATCAGGAGGCTGAGATGTCTGGCTTGAAGTAGGAGTCAAGGCCTTGGGCTTATCAAATTTCTTTGCATTTAGCTCTTTCTCAGTCAAATCAAAATACAACTTCCAAACCTTCTCTTTTTTCTTAACAACCCCAATATTTTCTAAAGCCTTCTCATTCAGCAACCAATCCCAGAAGTGATAGACTCGTCACCAGCAGTAGGAATCTCAAGGTGTTGGAAGAATTGAGTGAGCAAGTTTGCATAAGGCAGGGGATGCTTTCTCTAATCTGTTTGACTGAATAGCATGTGTTCCATTACATGTTTCTGCAGATCAATATCATAGCCATTCATGATCAAATACATAATGTACAACAACCTCTCAGTAACTAACACCTTAGAATGTTCCCTTGGAAAGATGCATCTCATCAATATAGTGAATAGAACTTTAGCTACAACAATTAACACATAGTGTGTTAACTGTTTGGATGAGGCAGGAATATTGGGTAAGAAGAATTCTTCTATGGCCAACTTCAAGGCTTCATTATTTGGAGGGTAGTTATGTGTGTCATACCTCTTAGGATACCCTACGACAGATGCAAACTCAACATGATCTAGTTCCATTGTTACTCCAGCAACTAATGACTTGATGACTAAGTGTCGAGAATTCTTAAGTTGCTTCATGTTGAGATAGAAGAATCTGGTGAGTCTAGGATAGGCTAGCTCAGGTGAGTTTAGCATGAACCACAAAGAGCTTTTCTTCAACATAGTCATATAGTTCAGATTCATTCCGAGAAACATATGCATACTAATCAAACTGCAGAAGGAAATCTTCCTAGATGCAAAACCATCCAACCACTGACCTTTTGAAGTGTTTGATATAAACCAAGATTCATCAGGATCAGTGTTCTTTCAGTAGATCTGCAATGCTTCCTCCACATTTTCCGCTGGTTGTTCCTCTGTTACCTATCCTTTTCCTTTTTTAGCTTGAGTCTCCTTCTTATTTTTCTGGAACTTCTTGGGGCTCGAGATATCTGTTTGTGGTTGCTTCTCTGCAGAAGCTTCATCTTTCTTCTTCTTCTTCTTTTCTGAGGAGGGAGTTTCATCCCTCTAGACTTTCTTCTTGGGTTGAGGAAGCTCTGCAACTGCCTCTGCACTAGGAGTTGTAGAGCTAGTGTCTCCACTAATCTCTTGAACTTCACCCGCATCTGCCTTTCTCTTCTTCTCTGTACTTTGTTTTGAACCTCCGGCCATCTTGATTCTTTCTGAGGCTCTTCTAGTCCTCATTAGGGTTTGGGTAAAGAATATAGAGTTGTAGATTTGATACGGAGTGAAGGAGAAGAGAACGAGATAAGTACTCAGAGAGTTTTTATTTGAAAAGGAAACTGCAATATTTTCTGATCTTAAAAGATCTGTAATAATCAACAAAGATTCAAATCTTTGAAGCCGTTGGAAATAAATAATTTAATACTATGTTTGGATAAAAAACAATTTTAAAAAGGTAGGGGCAATATTGAGAAAATATCTACAAAGATAGCACCCAATACTGAATGATCCAAAAGTTATTCACTAATCAGTTATCAGATTTATTTTCAAGGCTTTCAAAATAGTTTCAAGGTCTTGAAATGCTATTAAACTGAAACATGTAAGACAAAAGCTTTGAATAGATTTTCAAGGCTTTGAAAATCAGTTCAAACCTTTGAACCACATAATAACTTACCTTCCTTACCTGATGCTCCCCCTAAACCAATGCATCCTTATTTTGCATGCCTAATTCCAGTCTTACAACTGAAAATCTTTCATCTCGCAATGGTTTAGTGAAGATATCTGCAAGTTTCATGTTAGTAGAAACAAATTCAAGAACAATATCACCTTTCTCAACATGATCTCTAATGAAATGATGTCTAACATCAATATGCTTGGTTCTTGAATGTTGTACTGGATTCTTTGTAATAGATATTGCACTAGTGTTGTCACACTTGATGCGAATACTTCTGAAATCAACCCCAAGATCCCTCAATTGTTGAGCAATCCATAATACTTGTGAACAGCACGCTCCAGCAGATATATATTCAGCTTCAGCTTTTGATAAAGCAACTGAATTTTTTTTCTTGGAGTGTCAACAGATTAGAGATGATCCAATAAATTGGCAAGTTCAAGAAGTGATTTTTCTATCAACTTTGTAACCTGCAAAGTCAGCATCTGAATATCCATGTAAAGAGAAGTTTGAATGTCTTGGATACCAAAGCCCTAAGTCTTTGGTACCATTGAGATATCTGAATATTTTCTTCACAATAGTTAAGTGTGATTCCTTTGGATCAGCTTGAAGTCTTTCAAACTTACATACAATGAACATGATATCTGGTTTACTAGCAGTAAGTTATAGAAATGATCCAATCATACCTCTATACTCTTTCACATTGACACTCTTACCAGATTCATCTTTATCTAAAGACAGTGTTGAGCTCATTGGAGTCTTGATCTCTTTGGATTGAGACAAGTTGTACATGTTCAGCAAGTCCCTAGTATATTTGCTTTGATGCAGAAATATACCCTTATTCAATTGATGTATTTGAAGTCCAAGGAAGAAGTACAACTCTCCCATCATACTCATTTCAAATTCCCTCCTCATAATACTTGAGAATTCTTTGCATAGAAGATCATTAGTAGCTACAAACAGAATATCATCAACATAAATCTGAACTACAAGTAAATCTTTCTCATGAGTTTTTATGAAAAGGGTCTTGTCTACCAATACTCTTTTGAAATCATTTTCAAGCAGAAACTTTGACAATCTTTCATACCGAGCCGTTGGAGCTTGTTTCAAACCATAAATAGCTTTGTCAAGTTTATAAACATGATCTGGAAACTTAAAGCTTTCAAAACAAGGAGGTTGTGCAACATAAACTTCTTCTTGTAAGTAGCCATTTAGAAAAGCACATTTTACATCCATTTGAAATAGTTCCATATTTTTGAAAGATGCAAATGCAAGCAGAATTATAATTGCTTCAGACCTGGCAACTAGAGCAAAAGTTTCCTCATAATTAATACCTTATTCTTGATTGTAACATTGAGCAACTAACCTTGCTTTGTTTCTGATCACTTGACCATCCTCATCCAATTTGTTTCTGAACACCCATCTGGTACCCATGACAGACTGGTTTGTAGGTGGAGGAACTAGGTTCCACACCTTGTTTCTTTGAAACTCATTGAGTTCACTTTGCATAGCTATTATAAAGTCTGCTTCTTGTAAAGCTTCCTTCACAGTTTTGGGTTCAACAAGAGAAATGAAAGCATCGAAGGCACAAAGATTCTTCAACTGTGACCTTGTTTGTGTACCAGTGGTTGGGTCAGAGATGATATTGTCAGCTGCATGAGATGAGAGATTTTTTAATCTCTTACTTGGAGACCATGGTTCAGGTTCTCCATATATCTTCTTTGGTCTTGAAGTAGTGGCATGATCATTCATCTCTTTCAGATCATCTTTATCAAGGCTTTCATCTCTATTTTCAAGGCCTTGAGACCTGTTTTCATGGTCTTGAAAATAGCTTTTGTTTCCTTGTGAACCTTTCTTGAACCCAAGAGAGTTCTCATCTTCTTCTTCTGATTCATGCTTGTTCAGATTCAAGTCTGCAAACTTTCACTCAAAGAACCATCATAGTTTTATCAAAAATAGCATGAATACTTTCTTCAACCAGCTTGGTTTTTATTATAAATTCTATAATCTTTCCTAGTAAGAGAATAACAAAGAAATATACCTTCATCATTTCATGCATAAAACCTAACCAAGTTTTCCTTACCATTGTTTTGGACATAGCATGTGCAACCAAATGGTTTGAAGTATGAGATGTTCGACTTTCTCCCTTTGAATAGTTCATAGGGGGTTATCTTCAAGATAGGTCTGATCACGCTTATGTTCAGAATATAATTTGCTGTATTCACAGCTTCTGGCCAGTAATGTTTTGGTAATTTATTTTCTAGAAGCATTGTCCTTGACATGTCTTCAAGAGTCGAGTTCTTTCTTTCAACAACTCCGTTCTGTTGAGGAGTTCTAGGAGCAGAGAAATTGTGAGGGATACCTTGCTTAGCACAGAACAAATCAAATTCTAATTGATCAAACTCTCTACCATACTCACTTCTAATTGAAACAATGGGTAAGTTTTTCGAGTTTTGAAGTTCTCTGCAAAGCTTTGAAAATTCAGAGAGCGCTTCAAATTTTTCTTTCATAAACATAACCCAAGTATCTCTAGAATAATAATCTACGATAACTAGCATATACCTCTTACCCGTTGGAGTTGGTGTCCTCATAGGACCACACAAATCCATGTGAAGTAGTTCAATAGGTGTAGAAGTACTTAAAAACTTCTTTGGTTTGAATGAGGTTCTGGTCTTCTTACCCTGAGCATGCAGACTTCATCTTCTTTGAAATTGATAGATGGTAATCCTTTTAACAGGTCTTTGGAGATTAATTTGTTCAAGGTATGCAAGATAATGTGACCAATCATTCTGTGCCAAACCCTTGAATCCTCTTTCAAGGCCTTGAGACACTTTAAGCTCTTACCTGCAACTTTGTTAGTCTGAAAGGATAAACATTGTTTGATCTAGAGGCTGTGAGAATGCAATTTCCTGATTTCTTATTTTGCACCACACACTTCTTTTTATCAAAAATAACCTTATTACCATTATCACAAAGCTGAGATACACTAAGCAAGTTAAATTTCAAACCATCAACTAGATATACATCAGAAATAGAGTTTTCAGAATCTGTACCAACTTTACCAATACCAAGAATGTTGCATTTGCCTTTTTCACCAAGAGTAATTCAACCTTCAGATTGCTCTTTCAATTTTGAGAATAAAGATCTCTTTGCACTCATGTGTCTTGAGCAACCACTGTCCATGAACCACTTTTGTTCTTTCATGTTGGTGACAACCTGGAAACACCAATCAGTACCTTACCCAGCTGTTAGACCAAGTGTGGAATTTGGACTCATACTGATGATCAACCATGCTAGGTGGTCTGACCCCTTTAGGAACCCAAACATGTCTGACTTATCCTTTAAGTTGAAATGGAAATGTGTTCCTCATTATATGATGGTCTCTTCTTCTGAAAGGACAAGTCATCTTCATATGACCAATTTTGTTAGAAAAATTCCACTTAGGAGAAGTTTTGCTTCCAGCTTTCACAAATCTGGTACTGCTATTTCTTGGAAAACTTGGATTGTATCAAATACCAGTTTTATGAACAGACTTTGAACTTCCTCCAAGAATCAAGTTTTACTTGTGTTCTGAGCCTGCAAGCTTGACTTTGACTAATTCATATTCTTGAAGTTTATTAGCAAGAGTAGTCTTTTGTTTATCTAATTCATCAACCTGATGTTTCAGATTAACAAGGCTGTTACTGAGTAAAGAGTTGTCAGTGACTACTTCCTTGACTTGTGTTTTCATGGCTTTGAAACTGATTTTCAGGGCCTTGAAATCACTGTCAGTTTTCTTATGAGATATTTCAAGATTCTGATTTAGACAAACAAGTTGTAAAGTATCTTTTGCTTTCTCATGAACTTTTGTTTCTGAAGTCTAATCACGTTCCGATAATCTTCTTCATTTAGAAGCATTGTTCTAAGATAATCTGAAAGAGCATCTTCGCGTCTTGGCATTAGTTACCTTCTCCGCTAGGTGATCGGCAAGAGGTGGTAAGTAGTTGGAAGGCGTAATGGTATAAGCCTGCCTGACTGTGAGACCTATCATTTCCCAAAACCATCAAACCTTAGAGCTTGGTTTTGAAATTAGACAGTTTACCATTACCTCAATGTTCTTCTCAGAAATTTCATCATGCTTGGCCATGAAGCATAGGTTGGCATGTTCTTCTTCAGATTAAGATTCACTTGAGCTATCCGAATCACTCCATGAAGCTATCATAGCTTTCTTTCTACTGCCATGATCTTTCGTCTGAAAATTCTTGCTTTTCTTGTGTGGAATCTCTCTTATCAAATGTCCTGCATCACAACACTCAAAGCAGTTCATGAATTTGGATTTATTTTGTGAAGAAGACTTGCCTTTGTAGTCCTTGCTACTGGATGATCGGTTTCTTTCTCCGTTGAAGTCTTTGTTTCCAAAGTTTATCTTCATCTTGAGAATTCTGGTGCTTTGGAAATCAATACAAAAGGATCTTCATCATCATCATCTTCAGTATCAAGTCTTTGAATTTTCTCATTCTTTTTGGCCTTGAGTGCTAAGCTCTTGACACCTTCATGAAGCTCTCCATCAGCTTCATTCATGGATATTTCATGTGTAAGGAGCTTCCCTTGTAGTTCATCAAGTTGTTGTAATGAAAGATCTTAAGCTTATTCAATGGTTGTTGTCTTTGGTTACCATTTGGCCTTTGGAAGACTTCTCAGTATCTTCCTCACCTTTTCTTCATTGTAAATATATTTTCCCAAAAAACCAAAGTTGTTAACAATGTCTGTAAACCTCTTGAACATCTCTCTAATAGACTCATCTGCATTCATATTGAACAGCTCATATTGCCTTAGGTAGATGTTGATCTTGGTTTGCTTGACTTGATTAGTTCCTTCAAATGTCACCACAAGCTTATCCCAGATTTCTTTGGCAGTCTTGCAGCCTGAAACTCTCTTGAGTTTATCTGTACTCAAAGCACAATACAAGGTGTTAATAGCTTTGTAATTCGTAGAAAATTGTTCTAATTCAAAAGAAGAGAGTGAGTCTTCAGATTTGGGAGTTTTGATCCCATCTTTCCCTTCAAAGAAAGTCTGAGGTCCATTCTGAATAATGGTCCAAAGCTCTATGTCTTGATCAATGATGAACATCTTCATCAGGGCTTTCCAGTGAGGAATGTTGTCTCCACAAAATAGAGGAGGTCGGTTAGAAGCTCTTCCTTGTGAGAAACCACCATCACCTGCAGTAATCATGATCACCAGATGGTTAAATGTTATACAGTGATCCAGCTCTGATACCAATTGAAAGGGGAGTATGCAGATGGATATGCAGCATATATACTCTAAAAGGGTGGGGGAGGGGTTAAATAGAGGATTCCAACTTTTTGCACAACTTGACGAGGAAATGAGTTTTAGTTCAAGTGAAAAGGAGTTCTAGGCCTTGAACACAAATTTGATCATTTGGAATAAAATACAGTTTTCAATGAAAAAGTCAAGTATTTTTCAAGGCCTTGAAAAAAGTTTCAAACCCTTGAAAAACAGACAAGTTTTAATGCAGTAAATACTATGAATGTGAATGAACCGTAAATGCAAGAGACAGAGGATTTATAGAGTTAACTCCACTTGGACCTACGTCTCTACCTCGGAGATCTTCTCCCTGCAGGATTTTCAAGTCAATTCTTATTAATCAAAAGCTAAGCCCTAGATCTCAAGCATGAATAATTGCCTTACTCTGTTACAGCTTGTGGTCCTCCGTAACCTATCTAGTACCTGCTCTAGCTAACTAATTAACTAAGAATTTCGTATTGTTCACTTTGAAAAATCCTTGAGAATGAAGTATAGAAGTACTACAGAAATGATCTACCAATAAAGCGCAATAAAGAAGAACACTAGAATATAGAACCGCAGTAAAGAATGCAGTGGACTTCTGTGAGTTGGATTGTGAGAGTGATGAACATCTTTAATGCTTGTCAATCCAGAATTGTGTCTCTGTTTTTGCCCGTTGAGTGTTGTCTATTTTTGCTTCAAAATGATCTCCATTTATACTGTTTTAAGCTCCGCAAATCTTCCCAGATTTTCAGCAACAACTTCCTAATTTATAGGCAACAAACTTTGACTCTCTTAACAGCTCTCTCCAACGGATAGTTGATCACAATCTTCAGAGATATAGTTGTGATCTTGTCTTAAAACACTCTGAGAGGCTATCATGAGTCTATGATTGATTAGAGCATCATCTTCTCTTACCTGTGATCTTGTCTTTAAACACTCTGAGAGGCTATCATAAGGAAACAAATCCTGCATATATAGGAAATAAAATTTCCGTGAAAAACTGAGTCAAAATGATGGATTAAAACATGTTAGATATATCAAAACAGTTTTTCTTTCATCATCAAATAATAACACATCAAGTACAGGGGTGAGAGAAATATAATTAAATCAAAAGAGTTTAGATAAACTCTCCCTCAGAACATGTATGCACGTCAGACAGTTTCAAGGCTTTAAATCCTGGTTCAAGGCCTGATTCAAGGCTTTGAAAACTGGTTCAAGGCCTTGAAATACCTGAGTATGTCAAGTCCATAAAACCTATGAATTAACACATAAATTCTCCTCTATAACTCACCATGCTATATAAAACACCATCTCCCTTACAACCTCAGTGTACAAAATCATATTTTCATTTCTCTCTTGCTCTGGGTCCTACTTTTGCTCTGTCAATATATCTCTTCGTTATCATGTTTATAATAGAAATTTGCCAGAGGTGGAGGTTATATTATTCGTTGAAAACATCACATTAGAGGACGAAATATGTAGTTTGTGTTCTAAGAGGTTATTATCATGTTTATAGGTTTCACTATTAGTGCATGATAACTTATAAACCACACATGTGATATCATTTTAAAAATCTTGAAAGATCTTCTTTAAGATAGTAATTGGTTGTCTCACTATATTGGTATGTGGCAGTAGTTATGCCCATGATTATTTTTTATTTTGTTGGAATTCTAAAGAATCAGTAGTCGGCGTGTATGGTGGATGACAATGAAAATTAATATAAGAAAAAAAAAATTAAATTTCAAATGCTCTAAAGGTACTATTCATAGAAATAATTGTCCAGATGTGTATGAGGAAATTTATGTCAGTATATAAAGGAAATTGTCTTATTTCTAGAGCAAAATATAAAATACACTTGACCAAAACATAAAGTAATAATGATTTACCATTGACTTCTACGGTAATGAAGTAAAATAAACTGAGATATTAGCAGTGATGGGAAAATTTAGTAGAATCAATAATAATCATGGACTTATACGGTCAAGGAGTAAAACAAATGTTATAGACGTAAAAGTTAAAATCATATTTTTTTCCCAATTACTAATTACGTTATAAGTACCACATGTCGAATTTTAAGATAAACTCAATTCAGTATAAATTTCTAATAAAACATACATTTAATAAATGCATGCTACTTAAATTTACTCTGTAGTTTATAAGAATATATTTATATAGTAATGGAGGGATCAAACAAAACTAATGATAAAAATAAGTTTTGCAATTAAAAAAAATGTCCAACATGATCAAATGTCCAAATTTTAGTTCTACAAGGAATTAAAAGAAATTGTCAGTATATGTCTAAAATATTGTAAATGCATAAGACTGTGCATCGCCCGGGCTCAATGCCAGTATGACCATATTCTAACATGCATGTAGACTTTAGAAAAAAATATTTTTTTAGAATCGTTGACTTCAAGAATTCACACAATATACATTTGTAGATAGTGTATTTAACATAAATTGATCGGAGTCCACGTCAGTCTACGATGACATCTAATGGTACTCCACTATCACTCTATATTTACTTTTTCATTTATACTTATCCATATGAGGGCTGTGAGACAGGGCTACCCTCGCGTATAATCCCGCCGGGAGTCAAGGGGTCTAACTGGCTTGGAGGCTAGAGTAAGGTCTTTCGCACCTGAGTAACAGTTACACTCACGTGCAATCCTTGTCAGTTATCTGAGAGATTTTCTAATCACACGCCTATATATGCGGTCGAGCGTACACATGGGAAGCAGTTATATAACCGTCGCATGCGGGTATATAACTCCTTGTAACGTTTTTCCTAAGGCCCATATGTATTGAAGGGTTGTCTTCTGTCCTAAGTTTGATTTTATTGGATATAAGACAGATATCGTCTCTCTCTCTCAGAACATTGACAAGCTTACTCTTATTCTCGCCTACTTACTCTTACTCTTTTTCCATTGCATCTTGTGTTCTTTTCTATTTCAGGTACATGTTTGGATCTGTTTGCCAGTATTCCTCATATACATTGGTGAGCCCGACGTGAATACTCACTTCGAGCTTTATCTTACAATCACGTCAACGCATGGTGACGGCTGGTACTGCTCCCCCACTGAAGATGGAACCCCGAGGGAAGAAATTCCGATCAACATCAACAACAATTTGCAATCACAGACGGTTTCAATTCACGCCCAAACTCTGGGGATGTTTAATGCAACTACCCATAACCAAGCAAGGGTCATGGAAGCCCAGTCTGCACAGATTTCCCAAATCATGGTTGTACTAGTTAATATCGCTGCCTACTCCTCTCAGGGATGTTCAATCCCTTCTGGAAAACCGACGGCATCTGTGCATCATGTCACAATTCCACAGACACTCCCACCATCACAACCACCGTTCCCGCCAGGCTTAGCGCCTCAAATGCCATATTTGCCACCAGCACCACAACTTGCGACTGGTTTCCAAGAAGAACGACTACCAAATCCACCAACATATACAACATGAATCTAATACATGCCTACAAACCCCACACCTTATGACCCCAACAGGCCTTATATCCCTGGATTTAACACATCAGCGACACTTATGACGGGAGGAAACACTAGTGCGAATGTTTCAACTTTGGAACAACGTCTAGACACTTTCCTGACAAACCAAAGCCCCGCAGATGGAGTTTTCCTAAAGATTGTGTGTGCAGCACTAATCCCACGAGAAATATACTTAATGTCAAATCATGTAGGCTACAAAGCACCAAAGTGGGAAAAATTTGACGAGATCTATGGTAACGCGCGAGAACGCATTATGCGGTTCGTGGATATGATGGGTCCACATGGAATTGATCAGAGGTTGCTGATGCGCGAGTTTCCAAATTATTTGGGACATGTAGCATACAAGTGGTATAGGACGTTAGAAGCAGGATCGATTCGCACATGGGAAGATATGATTAAGAAGTTTTACACCAAATTCTTCCAAGGCGAAGAGAAGGTTAGAACAATCCATCTTTCGCGCATGCATCAAAAACATGATTAGGAAGGTGTCGCCTTTATAAAAAAGTTTCGAACAAAATCACTTGAATGTGTTGACCAAGTTGTGGAAAGTCAACTAGTGGATAATTGTCTCCAAGGAATGCATGACGAGTATAAGGGTATGTTAACTAATTTGCAGATGCCTACTTTCTCCAAATTGATTGATTATACCAGGAACAATATTGTGGAGAATCAGAGGACGAAATTCTCAAACGATAGAGGATCAGGAAGTTCAAGATTCAAAATAGGGCGATTCAGGACGCAGGGATGAAGTAAATGCGATTTCATCACAGAAATTGCGTAGAGGTCCAGCAAAAGAAGCGCCACCATTACCATGTTTGATAGGGGAAATAACAAATCTCTGCAAGCATTGGAGGAAAGATGGAGTGTTACCAGCAATCGAGAAGCTCACAGGAGAAAAATTGATAGATCCATATTGGTGTGAGTGCCATTGAAATATTTCCCATCCAACAGTTGAATGCATGAAATTAAGGTGGCTCGTTGACAAGAAGTTAAAAGAGGGAAAGCTGACAATTGAAGAGCCAAGGAAAGATGTTCGATATAACCCCCTGCTATCTCATTCATCAGAGGAGCCTAAAGGGAAAGAGGTCGCACTAGTATCCATTATTGATCAAGAAGAAGGAAGACGAAGAAATTCCAATTGTTGCTCAGATACATGAAGTTGAGGATTACGAAGATGATACTGAAGATTCTCAGGCGAGAAGGGTGCTGGATTCACCCAAGTTGGAGAATTTTTATGAAGAAATGGGAGTTTTCAGAGACCCGTTGTGTGCAAAAGACAAAGGAGATTTTAAGAGTCGCATAAGATTTTTCAGAAGACCTAGTAGTCTCCATTGGAATAGTCATCAAGGCAGCGCGATTAGGCACACCAGTAATGTCGTTTTCTGAACGTGACAAGAAGACAAACGCGAACCATCAGAGGCCATTATACGTGACGACTATCGTGAATGGCATAAAATTCAAAAGGGATTTTGTTGACGGAGGAGTAGCAGTCAATGTGATACGACTTTGTACTCTTGAATTAGATGGTATCCCAGAGGAGAAAATTGTTAAACGCTCATCTCCCTTACTTGGATTTGGGAGTGAGTCAAAACTGACAGCGGGGTCGATCCGTTTGGGGATTCAAATTGGAAGGATTGAGTCTCCTGCCAAGTTTCAAGTTATAGATGCGAATACAACTTATCACATGATCATTGGACGCGCATGGATACACTGTTTTGATGCAATACCCTCTATAGCGCACCAGATGATGAAGCTCATCTCACAAAGGCAGTATGGTTCACGGAAACGGGAGATGAAGAAATGCCAACGCCGTTCAATCCTACACCATTGCATAAATGGGAAGATATCAAAGACCAATCACCAGCTGGATTCATGGTAATGAGAGAAGTCGCAAAGGAAGAAGGACCTATGAGACACGAAGATGCAAAGGTGAAATATTGTAAGAAAAATGTTTATTCCCTAAAAAGAGTAGTTAAACATGATGCTGGCGGAAATGAAGTCAGTAGTTTTTATGAAAATGGGAAGAAATGTTATCGCACGTAAAGGTGCGCGGGGTCGCCTTCAAGTTCCTCTCCTCAAGTTGTCTCTGAGATAATCCCTTGCCAAGAATTTGAAATTACTTGCCGAAGTGTCCATTGAAAAATTGAAGGATGCTCAGGAATGCATGGAGGACTCTCCAAAACCACATAAACAAGAACTGAAAGAACTACTCCTAAGCCCAATAGAAGAGAAGAAAAGACCGGTGTTTCTGTCTGCAGACCTTAGCGAAGACTAATAAAAAGGTTTGGTATGTATTTTGAGAGATTAAAAAGATGCGTTCGCATGGGAATACGACGAAATTCATGGCCTCGATACGGAGGTAGCAATGCATAGGCTATATTTTCTTCCAGATGGGAAGCCAATTAAACAAAGCACACGAAATTTCAGTCCTGAAATTGAGATGAAGATTAAGGGAAACTGTAAAGCTACTGAAAGAAAAGATCAATGAACATGGGAATCATCCTACTTGGCTTGCAAATATTGTTCCCGTTGTGAAGAAAATGGATAACTGCGAGTTTTCGTCGACTTCAGAGATTCAAATCGATTTTGCCCAAAGGATAACTTTCCCTTGCCAAATATAGATATGCTGATTGATTCAAATGCAGGCCATCTTAAATTCTTAGTTTTGTGGACGATTTCAGTGGATATAATCAGATTAAGATGGATCCCGAAGATGCCACGAAGACTGCTTTTATTACGCCGATTGGAGTATTTTATTATACTGTTATGCCCTTTAGGATTGATGAATGCACGTGCGACGTATAAACGTGCGATGATGGATCTATTTCATGACATGACCTATCAGGAAGTTGAATTCTATGTGGATGATCTGGTGATCTAGTCAATGCAGAAAGAAAACCATTTGAAAGATATGAAGAAAGTATTTGAAAGATGCAGGAAGCATCAATTGAAGATGAATCCATGAAATGCGCCTTTGGTGTAACTTCAGGAACATTCTTGGGATGTTTAATTTATCGACAAAGAATCCAGCATGATTTTGCAAAAATATTTTAAGGTACCAGTTTACCAACGCCACAGTCTCAGAGTGCATTGAAAACTTTCTTAGGCAAGTTATCATATGTAAGACGCTTCATTCTTTTTTTTCCAGAAATGACATATTGTTTCAATAACTTGCTCAAGAAGAATGTGATCTATCTTGGAAAGAAGAACACCAAAATGCATTTCACAAATTGAAGACATCATCTCCACTAATCATGATCGCACCTCATCTTGGGTCTCCTTTAGTTCTCTACCTTACTTCAACGAAGAAATCAATTGGAGCTTTGTTAGCTCAAGAATTTGAAGGGAAAGAACGACCTATCTATTACACCTCCCGAGTGGTACAATATACAGAATCTAGGTACACTGACATAGAAAGACATTTCCTTGCTTTATTCTTTGTCATTGGAAAAACTGAAACATTACTTTGCATCTTTCAAAGTGGTAGTGATGACCAAAAGTGACCCCATACAATACCTATTGGCACATCCTACTCCTTGTGGGAGTTTAGCGAAATGGTACATGACTATATCCCAATATGATATCACTTGAGCTTGACCAAAGGCTGTCAAATGGCAGACAGTAGCTGACTTGTTAGCACAATTCCCAGATGGAAATTATGAGCCCATGTCCGAAGAAACACTTGAAGGACCAGAATTATGTTCGATAAAATCACTCTATAGGAAATTACAATTTGCCGGATCATCAACAAGAACAGGAGGTGGCACAGGAATTGTTCTAACTAATCCAAATGGATAAGTAATTTGGATGTCATGTAAACTTGATTTCACAGTCACCAATAATGAAGCAGAGTACGAGACAATGAACGCAGGTCCATAGGAAGCTAAAGCGTTAGAAGTTAAAAAATTTATTGTAACGGGGGATTCTAAGTTGATCGTAAATCAGACTCAGATTTGACTAACTGTTTATGTGCTCCTTGGCATGGTGATTGGATACTAAACTAGATCCAATCAGGTGCATCTCGTAAGCCTATGCTCCTAGTGTGCCCTTCATGCTTGCGCTGAACAAGCGGCTTTCTAAGTGGATATTGCAAATTCTCATGGGTAGGAATCTTGCATATCCGAACGTCTCCCCTCTCGATAATATCTCGAATAAGATGGAACTTCCTGAGAACGTGCTTGGATTCTGGTGTTACCTGGGTTCCTTGGATTTCGCGATCGCCCAGTGATGTCACAATACAACTATAATGGATCCGCAATGCTAGGAACCACACCAAACTCATTGATGAAATGCCTAATCCAAACAGCCTCCCAAACAGCCTCCTTTGCTGCGCCATTTGCATCAATTTAGTCAGCATCAGTTGTAGAATCAACCACCGTCTCTTGCTTCGAACTCTTCCAGCTCACCGCTACTCCATTCAGGAAAAATACAAACCCCGAATGTGATCTGAAATCATCTCTGTTCGTTTGGAAGCTTGCATCCGTCTAACCCTTTACACACAACTCCTCCTCACCTCCAAATATCATGAATGCATCCTTAGTTCTTCTTAAGTACTTCAGGATGTTCTTGACTGCAATCCAGTGAATTTCACCTGGATTGGAATGATAAGTGCTTGATATACTCAATGAAAATGACACATCTGGTCTAGTACAGAACATGATGTACATGATGAATCCTATGGCCGGGGCATAGGGAACCCTACTCATGCGTTCCTTCTCAATCTCATTGGAAGGACAACCACTCTTCCAAAGAGTGATTCCATGCGACATGGGCAAGAATTCCTTCTTGGAATCTTGCATGTTGAAACATTTCAACACCTAGATCTATCTCTATATATCTTGAAACCAAGTAAATAAGCTGCTTCACTTAAGTATTTCACTGAGAAACACTTTCCTAGCCTATCTTCAACATATTGCAACATAGGAATGACGTTTCCAATGAGTAGTATGTCATCCACATGCACGACCAGTAAATCAACAGAGCTCTCACTAACCTTCTTGTAGACACAAGATTCATCTTCGTTTCTAATGAAGCCAAACTCTTTGACCACTTCATCAAAACGCCGATTCCAACTCCTAGAAGCTTGCTTCAATCCATAAATGGATCATTGCAGTTTACATACTTTGTTGGCTTCGTTTGGATCTTCAAAACCCTCAGGTTGTGTCATATACACATCCTCGAGGAGATTCCCATACAGGAATGCTGTTTTGACATCCAATTGCCAAATCTCATAGTCGTAGTATGCTGCAATAGCAAGTAAGATTCGGATGGATTATTTCATTGCGACTGGTGAAAATGTTTCATCATAGTCAATACCATGAATCCGTCTGAATCCTTTAGCCACCAATCGACCCTTATAGGTATTCACATTACCATCCATGTCGATCTTTTTCTTGAAGACCCACTTGCACCCTATAGGCCGAGCCCCTTCGGGTGGTTCCACCAAAGTCCATACTTTGTTGGTATACATGGATTCCAACTCGGATCTCATGGCCTCGAGCAACTTCTGAGAGTCCAGCCCTTTTATGGCCTCTACATAGGTTATAGGCTCATCATCTACGAGCAACGTGTGACAAGACTCAGTCACGAGAAAGTGCATACCTCTCTGGCTCCTGGCGCACTCTACTAGTTCTACGAAGTTCTTGTGTTACCTGAACAGGCTGCTCCACAACCTCTTGCGGTTCCTGTTCATGTTCCATAGTAGGATAAATGCTTTGTGGTTCTTAAACTTCTTCATATTATACAGTCCTCCCTCTAGCTTCCTTAGAGACAAATTCTCTTTCTAGAAACACGCTAGACCGAGCAACAAACACTTTGTTCTCAGTTGGATTGTAGAAATAATATCCCTTAGTTTCCTTAGGGTATCCCACAAATTTGAACTTGTCCGAATTAGGCCCTAGCTTGCCTGATCGTAAAAGTTTGACAAAGACATTGCAGCCCAAAATCTTCATGAACGACAATGTGCGAAGAATCCACTCCACATCTCATGTGGTGTCTTCATGACTGACTAAGATGGAACACGGTTAATGGTGAAAGTTGCACTTAATAGAGCGTAGCCCCAAAATGATAATGGAAGATCAGTTTGGTAGATCATAGATCGAACCAAATCCAATAGAGTTTGATTCCTCCTCTCGAACACGCCATTCCATTGTGGTGTTCCGAGTGGAGTCAGTTTCTATATTATCCCACACTCTCTAAGATAGTCATCAAAATCTTGGCTCAAATATTCACCTCCACGATCCGATCGTAGAGCCTTAATACTTTTTCCAAGCTGCTTTTTGAATTCTTTGAACTTTTCAAAGGATATGGATTTGGCCTTCATAAGGTATATAAATCCACATCTACTGAAATCATCAGTAAACGTGATGAAGTAGACGTAACCACCCCTGGCAGGCGTGGCAAATGGCCCACATACATCAGTATGTACTAGCGCCAATTGCTCACTAGTCCTTTATCATTTCTTATTGAAATGAGACTTTGTCATTTTTCCCAACAAACAAGCCTCACATGTCTCATATGATTCAAAATTAAATGAGTCTCGACATCCATCTTTATGGAATCGAGATACACGTTTCTCGTTTACATTGCCTAAACAACAGTGCCATATATAAGCATGATTTAAATCATTTATTTTAATCTTGTTGGTATTTATGTTATAGATAGGATTACTTAGATCAAGTATATGTAAATCATTAAATAATTCCGCACTACAATAGTTAATACTATCAAAATAAATGGAGGAACAATTATACTTTATTGAAATAGTAAAACCTTCCTTGTCCAAACAAGAAATATAAATATTGTCACTGCTCATAGCAGCCACAAAATATCAATTATTTAATTCTAAAACTAATCTTCAAGGAAGAGCAATGGTACACGCCTACAGTCAATGCAAAAACCTTTGCTCCATTCCCAACGCGGAGATCTATCTCTCATTTAGCCAATCTTACAATTCTCTTTAGATCCTGCACATTTCGACAAATGTGAGATCCACATCCAGTATCCAATACCGAAGATGAAGAGAAAGTAATATTGACATCTATAAATAAAAATTCTGGTGGTGATGGAATCACTATTCCAAGCCTTTTATCATCTATGTACTTTGGGAAGTTCATCCTCCATGTCCAGGCTGACTGCAGTAGTGACACTAACCTTTAGTCACACCTTTAGAAATGCCACCAACATTATGGATTAAGGGCAGAATCTCCGGGTTTGGTAACTGCTTTTCATTTTCCTTTGGAGGTAGAGGCAAACCTTTTTCCCTTTCCTTTCGGCACCATCATTATGGATTTGCCCTTACCCTAGTTGATTCTTTGTTCAGCTGTCCTCAACATATTGAGTAAATCTGGCACAAGTTTCTCGATCTCATGCATGTTATAGTTCATGATGAACTGTCCATAACTCTAAGGCAACGATTGCAAGATGAGATCGGTGGCCAACTCTTGACCCTCGTAAACCCCTGGCGGCCGAGGCTCTAAGGATAGCCGATCTTACGCAATACGTGCGGCCTCACTGGTTTTCCTTATGACAGATGACATTTGATCAATTCCTTGGAAACTTCATACCTCTCAACCCTAGCCTGCTCCTGGAAGAGCTGCTTTAAGTGTGCGATCATATCGACTGCATTCATGTTCTTATGTTGCGTCTGAAGCTCAGAGGACATGGTGCACAGCATTAGGCAGGCCGCTGCTGGTATAGGTTCCCTAGAGATAATCTAGTTTAGTATGAACAATAAATTGGCTAGAAAATTTATTGTATTATTTATTGGATATTTAATATTATGAAGTCCTTAGATTTACAATTGTGTTGTTTATCTTGAATATCCCTAGTCCATTACAATGATTAATAGGACAATCGTCTATATACTAGTATGGTGTTTGATTGATATGGAGATATTATGATCCAAGACATGGGTATGCATTAAGAGTAATGGCATACTGGATTGACCCATCTTCGAGATGGCTACATACATGTCATGTAATGTCACAAGTACTTCTCACGGTGACAACGGTATTGTCATCCTTAGACTTGAAGTCACTAGATCATCTAGTTGTGGAGTATTGTGTTTTGGTAGCGTCAAACGCTATACCGTGATTGGGTAGTCATAAAGGCGCACATCGGACACAATAGTAACAACCTAAGATACTGTATTGATGTAGATAGAAATAGTCACTCCCACATAACGGGACCTAATATCCTAGGCCACTGGAGGGATAGTTCTTACAGAATACCTGGCTAGACTCAAATAAATCAATATAGGATATTGATGTTATTTTCACGAATAAGGCTAATCCCAGGATCGAGGAACTGTGGATTGGATATACGAGTGTGACTTATATGTCTCGTGTCCAATCTGGATATTGAGACAAAGGGATGAGATAATACTTGCACAAGGTTTGTCGGATGACTATTTCTGTTAGTTGGCAAGAATGGATGTCTTGCTAGAGGCCGCTCTATATTAGTAAATAGTTACTACTAACTAAATAGAAACCTATGGGGTCACACTCCATATAGGATTGAACTAGACTTGGGAATCAATTAATATCATTAATTAATTAGAAGGATTAAATCGCAACAACTTGCTAACTTAGTAGGACTAATATGCAAGTTGGACTAATCCAAACTTGAGTAGGATTAAAAGAAGGCCTTTATGTAGTAACCAAAAATTTTTGGACGTTATAAAGGATGCTCCTAGATTACTTCCATACAACTAATGCTCATAACATAAGTTGATTAGAACAGAGGAAGGAGAGAGCAACACAACAAGAGGGCCGAAACCCCCTTGCCGTCCGCCCTTACCCGTCGGCCAAAAAGAGAGGTCGCCCCCTAATTTTGGTGCTCCGTTGCGTGATTTCTTCATCCTCTCCCATTCATCCTAGCTAGCACAAGGAGATTGAAAGATCTAGATCTCAATCATAGGCGTGGATCAACCGTAGAGACGTGATACTTTTCGCGTTTGAAGTATTCAAAGGAGACCTACAACCTACATAACACGAATCCTTTACCATCGTCTTGACTCTCTTCCTGTGATCCTTGGAGGGTCTTGATTGGATAAATTATTCTTTATTCTCTGTGTATCCATGATCAAAACTCTACAGTGGTATCAGAGCCACATGTCGTAGAGCATAATGTGGTTTATGTGTTACGTTTTTGTTGTTTTTCACCTATAATTGTTGATTATTGCGTCAAATCGAAAAATTAAACATATTAGATGCATGTTGAATGTTATTCAACCAAACAAGATCCAATTTTTACATTGGATGTATGAATAAGTGAGTTTGAGAATTTTCAAGATCTTAGATCTAGTGTTCTTGGACATCCAATTGGAAAAGGATTTTTTTTTTTTTAAATTAGGAAACAACCAAACTTGGGAAACAAGGCTAGGAATTGTTTTGGAAACAACTCCTAAAGGAGGTTCGGGCCCCCTAAGGGACCGCCCCTCCGTCCTTTCACCCCAAGCAAGGCTCGAGCAAGGTGTCAGGGCTACCCTAGCGCACGGCCTAGCCGTGGGGTAAGGGGATGGCCGGCCCATGGCCTTGGGCGGTCCATTAAGGGGTTCGGCCAAGAATTTTTGTGGGCCCTCTTGGACCGTTTTGACCCTAGTAATCCTAAAATCAACTAAAATTAAATAAGTGCGTTAAAAATAATGGTTTTAACTGTTTATGTGCAATTCGTATGGTAATTGGAAATGGCCTTAGATATGGTTTGTTGTGAATGTTTAATTTTTGTGGTTTGTTTACGGCCTGCGAGCTGATCAATTTTATGTAATAATTAATAAGGTTTTACGGCATGCGAGTCAGTATTTTTCTCAACTTGTGAGATTTAATTTATTCAGTATAGCTTTTAGCTAGTACTAGATCAAATAGATGATAGCAAAGATTGAAGAAAATAATCCCAAAGAACTAAAGGAGCCACAACATGGATCATGGAGCTTCCCACAAGGCTATTAAGGATGGACCAAGAGATGGAAGCACGTGGAGATGCATTTTCTATACTACGGTTCATAGATATACTCACTTCTTGAGAATATCTTAGTCTGAGAGGCCATATCCATATCACGTTAATTTCTTTTGTGGATGTTTATTTTATTGTCTTATTATTGTTGTTGGTGTATGGATGATGCATGCAATTTGATATTAAGATAATAAACAACCCGAATTTTTTATTTGGAGTTTTGCCCAAAATCAAATAAGTAGATCAGTTGAAATGGATCAACAAAACAATTTAAAATTGAAAATAAAATCCCTCAATTTAAATATTGCATTTTTTCCATCTCGTTATTTCGACACACTCCATGATCATGATTATCAAGCTCGTGCGTGCCAAAGCATGGCGACTTGATTTGTAATGATTGTGTTGCGATGGCACATGCAAGTAATGTGCAACTGTTTATGTAAGAGGTTGGACGCATCTAAGTGATTTTAATATGATTAAAAACCTAGAGGCAAACAATTGGGATTATCCATGGAATGAATAAATAAGGAGTTATTTGACCAATTGAACCATGAATTGCATAAGGATGCAATTAGAAATTGTTTCTACCTAAATAACTAATTTTGGGTGACTTGCCAAAAGAAGTGAAATATTGATCATGTCACCTACTAGAAAATATAATGATATTTTCAGCATTAATATTTGAGGGTTATTAATCCGTAGAAAAATAGTGGGAGCTGTATTTAATAATCTAACCATTATTAAATATAGTTAATTGTTCACAAATACTAAAAAATTGCGTATTTTCCTTTTATAAAATTCCAATGGCAAACAACTCATCGAAATCATCTCACTCCCTACGCTCTGTCCTTGAGAAGGAAAAGCTCTCCGGGACTAATTTTCTAGACTGGTACAGAAACTTGAGAATCGTTCTCAAGCAGAAATAGAAAGTGTGCACTCTAGAGAAGCAAGTTCCTGAAGGTCCGGAAAACAACACTCTTGCTGCCCTAAAGGCGTATCAGAAGCGTGTTGATGACGCTAATGATACGGACTGCCTAATGCTTTGCACCATGTCCTCTAAGCTTCAGAAGCAACATGAGAACATGAATACAGTCGCTATGATCGCAGACTTGAAGCAGCTCTTCCAAGAGCAGGCTATGGTTGAGAGGTATGAAGTTTCCAACGCATTGTTCAAATGTCATATGTCAGAGGGAAACCCCGTGGGGTCGCACTTATTGCGTATAATCGGCTACCTAGAGAGCCTCGAGAGCCTAGAGCTTTCGGTGGGTCAGGAGTTTGCCACCGATCTCATCTTGCAATAGTTTCCTGAAAGTTATGGACAGTTCATCATGATCTATAACATGAATGAGATCGTGAAACCTCATCCGGATCTACTCAATATGTTGAGGAAAGCTGAACAAAGCATCAAGAAGGGTAAGGGAAAATCCATAGTGATGGTGCAGAAATGAAAGGGCAAAAGGTTTTCCTCTACCTCCAAGGGAAAATGCAAAGCAGTTGCCAAACCCAGGGACACAGCCCTTAAGCCCGTTGGTGGCAATTCCAAAGGTGTAACTAAAGGTGAGTGTCCCTACTGCATTCAGCCTGGACACGAGAGGAGGAACTGCCCAAAATATCTGGAGGATAAAAGGCTTGGAATAGTGATTCCACCACCACCAGGTATTTTTTTATAGATGCCAATATTTCTTTCTCTTCATCTTGGTTATTAGATACTGGATGTGGATCTCAAATTTGTCGAAATGTGCAGGATCTAAAGAGAAGTATAAGATTGGCTATAGGAGAGATAGATCTGCGCATTGGGAATGGAGCAAAGGTTGCTGCATTGGATGTAGGCGTGTACGAGCTGTCTCTGCCTTCACGATTAGTTTTAGAATTAAACAATTGCTATTTTGTGCCTGCTATGAGCAGAAATATTATTTCTATTTCTTGTTTGGACAATGAAGGTTTTACTATTTCAATAAAGGACAATTTGTGTTCCATTTATTTTGATAGAATTCACTATTGTAGTGCGCAATAATTTAATGGATTGTACATCCTTGATCTAAATAGCCCTATCTATAACATAAATACCAAGACGATTAAAATAAATGTTTTAAATCCTGATTATCCATGGCACAGTTGTTTAGGCCATATAAACGAGAAACATGTATCTAGACTTCATAAGGATGGATTTCTAGACTCATTTGATTTTGAATCATATGAGACATGTGAGGCTTGTTTATTGGGAAAAATGAAAAAGTCCCCTTTCAATAAGGAAGGTGGGAGGACTAGTGAGAAATTGGCGCTAGTACATACTGGTGTATGAGGGCCATTTGCCACACCTGCGAGTAGTGGTTATGTCTACTTCATCACATTTACTGATGATTTCAGTAGATATGGATTAGTATACCTTATGAAGGCCAAATCCGAATCCTTTGAAGTTCAAAGAATTCAAGAATGAAGTAGAGAAGCAGCTTGGCAAAGGTATTAAGGCTCTGTGATCGAATCGTGGAGGCGAATACTTGAGCCAAGTGTTTGAGGACTATCTTAGAGAGTGTGGGATAATATCCCAACTCACTCCACCCGGAACGCCACAATGGAATGGTGTGTCCGAGAGGAGAAATCAAACTCTATTAGATATGGTTCGATCTTTGATGTTTCAAACTTATCTTCCACTATCATTTTTGGGCTATGCTCTATTGGGTGAAGCTTTTACCATTAGTCGTGTTCCATCTAAGTCAGTCATGAAGACACCACATAAGATGTGGAGTGGGAATCGTCCCACAGTGTCGTTCATGATGATTTGGGGCTGCGATGTCTATGTAAAACGTTTATTATCAGACAAGCTAGGGCCTAAGTCTTACAAGTGAAAATTTGTGGGATACCCTAAGGAAACTAAGGGATATTATTTCTACAATCCAATTGAGAAAAAACTGTTTGTTGCTCGGTCCGGCGTGTTTCTAGAAAGAGAGTTTGTCTCTAAAGAAGCAAATGGGAGGACAGTAGAACTTGAAGAAGTTCATTAACCAAAATGCATTGATCCTACTATGGAACATGAACATGAACCACAAGATGTCGTGGAGCAGCCTATTCAAGTAACACAAGAGCTTGGTAGGTCAAGTAGAGTGCACTAGGAGCCAGAGAGGTATGGACTTCTCGTGACTAATTCTTGTGACACGTTGCTCATAGATGGTGAGCCTACTACCTATGGATAATCCATGAAATGGTCTGACTCTGAGAGGTGTCTCAAAGCCATGGAATCAGAGATGGAATCCATGTATGCCGACAAAGTATGGAATTTGGTGGAACCACCGCAAGGGGCATGCCCCATAGGGTGCAAGTGGGTCTTCAAGAAGAAGACCGAAAGGGATAGTATTGTGATTACCTATAAGGGTCGATTGGTGGCGAAAGGATTCAGACAGATTCATGGTATAGACTATGATGAAACCTTTTCACCATTCGCAATGACCAAATCCATTCGAATCCTACTTGCTCTTGAGGCTTACTACGATTATGAGATTTGGCAGATGGATGTCAAAACAGCGTTTCTGTATGGAAACCTCCTTGAGGATGTGTATATGACACAACCTAAGGGTTTTGTGGATCTAGATCATGCAAATAAAGTTTGTAAGCTACAACAATCCATTTATGCATTGAAGCAAGCTTCTAGGATTTGGAATCGACGTATTGATGAAGGAGTCAAATATTTTGACTTCTACAAAGATGAATATTGTTTCTACAAGAAGGTTAGTGGGAGCTATGTTGATTTTCTTGTCTTGTATGTGGATGACATACTACTCACTGGAAAACAACATTCCCATGCTGAAATCTGTTACAGATTGGTCAGGAAAGTGTTTCCCAATGAAGGACTTAGGGGGAAGCAGCTTATATACTTGGTATCAAGATCTATAGGGATCGATCAAGGAAGCTGCTAGGCCTAAGTCGAAGTACATATTTAGACGAGGTGTTGAATCGGTTCTGAAAGTGTGAGTATGCAGATGTGTAAACAACTAAGATACTCGAGAAGGGGGGGGGGAATAGAGTATGCCAATTTTTTGCAAAACTAGCTAACAAGTAGAAGAACTAGTGTAGATAATGTAGTTCAAGGCCTTGAACACAGATTCAAGCCTTTGAAATATACCAGAATGTTTTGGAATAAGTAAGCCTTTTTCAAGGCCTTGAAAACAAGTTCAAACCCTTAAAATAAATAGTTTTTGTATGTTTCAAAAGGTTTGAAAGTAGATGAACTGAAAATGCACAAGACAGGTGATTTATAGAGTTCAGTCCACTTGGACCTACGTCTCTAACTCAGGGATTAGATCCCTGCAGGATTTTCAACTCAATTCTTATTAATCAAAAGCTAAGTGACACGATTTCTTACGCGTTACCGCAAGTGCACGGTTCAAGTAATATAGGGCTGGTATTTCAACCCCGAGTTATCGATCCCACGAGGACAGTGTTATTGCTTAATTAGAAACTGGGTTGAAAGAGTAAAAACATAAAAAGTAAAAGGATGAATATTTTGGGTCGAATTATAATAAACTAAGTACTGAACGTAAAAAACAGAATTAACAATCTTTTTGGTAATTTTCTGATAATAAAGTCTGGCAGTAAAAACTAGGGTTTTGGGTACCTAGGTTTCCAGGATCCCCTAGGGTTACTATTCAGCTTTTAAGTTTTTCTGATTCAGAAACACACAGCAGTTTTGTTTATGCCAGCATACCATTGATACGATCTCCTCTCGGTCTCATGCACCTGTCACTCTCCTGCAGATTTTCGGGTCCTCTCAGTCCACCTAGATCTGCAGGTTCGTTCTAAGTCTACTAGGGTTACAGGTTCTCCTCTCGGTCTCCCCCTAAACTTCTAGCAGTTGGTCTAATGCTTCTGGCTAGTCCCCTGGTTCTCTTCACCTCTCAGTCCATCAAGGCAGATACTAAATCCTGTCTTCTTTCCCTAACTCTCACTGGCCACTCTCGCGCACCAGATCCTGTCTGTAACACTCCAGGTTCGCGACTCCGTTCATGCATAAACAGTAAAAACCAAAGACAGAATAATAAACAAAACCTCTACTGTATTAAGATTTAAACAATCATGAATCTGAAGTCGAGATAAACTAAGTTGCTGAAATCATGAACCCTAGGTTCACCGAGAACCTAGGTAAATTATTTAGCTACTGAAAACTAACATAAATAAGAGAAGAGAATCAAACAGGTGACTGCTCGGATGCTCCTGCTTCTGCTGTGTCTGACTCTGATTCTGTGAATTCTGTCTGTCCTGTGTTGCCTGTGCTGTATATCCTAAAACTGTTGGGCAGAGCTGCTTTATATACAGATGAAGTTTCCCTAATCCTGTGCTGAAATTCCTATTCTGCCCCTGTCTAAACCGCCCTGGGAAGCTTCTGGAAATCCTGTCCTGCGTCTGAACGCACATCTGTTGACTTTGACTTTTCTGACGAAGTTTGACTTTTTCCACCGTCTTCAGAAATTCTGAAAATCTTGACCTGCGTTTGAACGCACAAAGGTTGCATTTGAACGCACATTTTGAGAGTTGACTTTTTGACTTTGACTTCCGTTGACTTTTTGGGTGTGCGTTTGAACGCACATACTTGGTCTTCTGGTTGATTTATGCCTGATTCTGACCTTTCTAAAATTTGAAGTTTCCTGCGTCTGAACGCAGGATGTGCGTTTGAACGCACATACTTTGTAATTTTCTGGCCAGTGTTCCCTGTCTGTTGCTGCACTGTGTTGTGCGTCTGAACGCACATACTTAGCCAATTTTCTGCACTTTCTGCGTTTAGCCAATATTCGCCCTTTTTTGGCCTCTGGGACTCAGTTTTTGCGTTTGTCCACCAATCTTACATGCAGACATAAGTTGGTTTTGACTTCGGGGCTGCGTTTGAACGCACATTGTGGGTTTGAACGCACATGTGCGTCTGAACGCAGAACCTGTGCGTCTGAACGCACATCAGCGACAGCTCCAACTTCAAAACGTCGTAACTTCTTCGTCTGATCTCCGATTTAGCTCCGTGACCTATCGTCGGAAATCTCTTGAAGTCTTCTTTCATTTGCCACCGGTCTCACTCCCAAATTCATTGTAGAACTCAAGATATTATCGAAATAGTGGAGACTGGTCATTCTAGCTTCTCCAACTTTGCTTCTCTTTACTCCGCTTTAGCTCCCGTTGCTTCCGAAGTTCGTTTCATGCCTCAAATCAACCGCTAAGCATCCATTCCTGTAAAAACAACATGAACAAATATACCAAGCGATTATATATGTCATTTAATATCTTTTTATGCACGAAAACGCCCGGATTTCTCAATTAAGCTCAAACTCATCTTTTTCATACTACGGAGGCTTTGTCGGCTAAAACGTGCTCAATATATGGAAAATCAACTTATTAAATTCTAAGATAAACTCACAGATAACTCATAAATGTGAGTTATCAAATACCCCCACACTGAACTTTGCTCGCCCGGAGCAAACTTCAGCTGTATACTACCGTTGCATACGATCCCGAAACAATCCAGAGCGTTGTAACTGCATTTACTTAAAATTAGTCCAAATACTATAAAAACAGTTTATCTTTTTGATGAGACTGGGCAGTTTCTTCAACTCAAACTGGACATCATTAATCTCTCATATTCCCCTAAACTTCTGAAACTGCAGTGATCGGAAGAACTCGCGGCCAGCCTAGGTTAGGAACAAGCACGAACACTACTTACTTCTGCTTTTACACACAATCCGAACATATCCCTAACGCACACCTTCCGTGCTTTTAATCTGGGTGTAATGTAAATCTGCCGGCTTTGGGACGGTAGGATAAGTCATTTAGAAGCGAATTCCTAAACGTCACAGCACACTCACAAATACCCAAATCTCACACTCCCTCACCAAGAAGACAAAAACTGACCCAAATCACCTAAGATTCTAGACATTCAATTTCCCCAATCTGGTGTAAATGTCGTTCTCGCGACCACAACTGTGAAAGAATGCGAAACAGTAATAAACTTTGCCTGGCCATGCGTTTGAAATAAAAATCAAGTAAGCACCCTGAAACTCTGCCTTTGCGGTTTTTTTTTTCTTTTCTTCTTTTTTTTGATTTCTTTTATTTTCTAAATTTTTTTCTCTCTTTTCTTTTTTTTTCTTTCAATGAGGGGCAATATTTAAAAAATACTATAAACCAGGCCAGTTCTGCGAAAAACCAAACTTTGGGGTGGCACAAAAATACAGTGAATAACATCTGAAACGACCACCCCCACACTGTTCCAAACCACGTAGTCAATCTGTAAAATAATCGCGCTTTTCCAACCGAACCTCCTCACTCCAAGGATGTCTAACTAGCAAAGCGCGTCCTCCAAATAACCCTGTCAACCCAAGTCCCCCATGTCGTGCGGAAAAAATGTCACACACTACGACTCTCCTCATGTGCTCACGGTGTAATGTCGTGAGTCACCGCCACACCGCAGTGTGCTGCCGTCACTATCTCACCCTTACACACCCTCAGTTATAAGGATGAAGCGTATCCACTATCAAATATAACAAATCTGCTCTATCCCATAAAATCCCCCTCAACTTAAATCCCTCGTGCCGTGACGCGTAGGAAAGGTGAAAATACTAACAATGATGCAAGTATCAAAAAACAGCTTCCTAGGTCAAAAAAGGTACCAAGAAAAGGGATAACGGATCAATGGGCTCACTAGTGGACCTAAGGCGCGAGACAGGACGTGAGGTCCCCTATGGCCTATCACTCCACCAAATGATGTGGTGACCGTGATGGCGGGTTGACGACTACCTGGTGACGGTGGTCTGGCAGCTAGTACGATACATGGCTCGGGAGACAGCTACTTGCATTTTCTGACGTGCATTGGCTCTATGACTCCCCTAGACAGATTCTCGCAGCTCTTCCTCACTTCAGTTCCTCAATATTCGGGAAATTTTCTATCATTAAGCTCTCTCCAGTTTTAAGCTAAATCTGTTGCCCATTCTCAAAATTTTAAATTTTTAAATTTTTCAATTTTTCTTTTTTTTCAGTATAATAAAACTAATGCAGTTACAACGCCACCATCCCCACACTGGATGGTGCCATGCCCTCATGGTACTAATCATCAGGCACATAATCTGGATTGATGAGCTGGCGTGCCTCATCTACTGGGATCGGGACGACCTAATGCTAGACCGACCGACTGACTTATGGCTTGATAGAGCCACTGGCTTGCTGGCTCGAGACTGGCCGTCAGTCAACCGGCTGGTAGTATACTCAGAAAAATAAAGCAAGAGACAGAAATTAAACCTGTTCACCCGTAGTCAGTTCGTACAGGTGCTGACTTTTCTGCAGATTCCGGCAGAGAAGGACCGTTGACCGATCGCCGAAAAATTTCTCAACGGAAGTTGTCTACTTTCCGGGCTCTGTCGCGCTCTTCAAGTGTGCAATCCCCAAGCACCATTGTCTGTGACAATGTGCTCCCATATGGTCGAATGTATTTTCGTACACCGGGGTCGATTGCTCCATTCCTGCTGAAAATTGTTCCTGAAAAATCCCCAACTCATACGAGTCCCTGTGAAGGTCGAGTGCATTCTGTGCACCGGGGTCGATTCTTCAGGATTTTTTTTAATCTGCCTTCTTCTAGCAGGCTGCCACTAGACGCTGACAGCAACCCAATTTCTGTACTTCAGCTCCCTGTAACCTGTTTCCTGAAATATTCTGCAGCTAAACATTAACTGACCCTCATTTGTCCTCTCAAAATTTATTAAACAATAAATTGATTATCAATTTAATCCTACTCCTAAGTTGGGTTGCCTCCCAACGAGCGCTTGTATTTTAAGGTCGACGGCCCGACCCTGTTACCTCAACCTTTGAGAAATTTGGAGACTTCTTTATCTCTCCACTTCTTTTTCTTCCACCATCTCTTCTCAATGATACTTATCTTACGTGCACACCCGTTCTTTTGACAAGGTGGAAGGTTGCGGAAGATGATTTCTTTAATTTTGCACTTTTTCTTCTTGATCAGCTTCCACTCATCATTCACCGGCTTGTCTGGGAATATTTTTACAAAGTCCTGCCGATGAACTTCACCCCTGAATGCTTGAGTTGGACACTGGAATTTCAACTCATACCCAGTTGACCCTTGATGCTGAACAACCCGTGCAGGCAGCTTATCGGTACCCCCACACTGTGTAATTTCCAATCCCTTTTCTATGTTCTGTGCAACGTCACTAGAACAATCCATAGAACAAGGATCAGGGGAATGGTCATGATCAGCTTCCGTGTAAGAGTCCTCACACAGCCGTCTTTCCAACTCCTCACATACTTGATAAACATACGACATGGTGATTTCTTCAGCAGGCTGATTTGGTATTCCTACCTCAAGCTCATCCATATCAGTGGACACATTCTCGAACACAGTTTCCTCCTCAGTACACCCCCATTGCTCAATATCAGTGTCTTTCAAATCATGCCTAGAATTTGAAATTGGTTGTGGTTCAATCCATGCAGGCACTGTTTCTTCCAAATCTGATTCAGAATCTGAGTCCTCATAATAATTAAATACCTGAGTTGGCTCTTGAATAGTGCACACTTCTCTTGGCTCGGGCACCTCTTCTTTCATGACAGCAACCTGTGATGCAGTTTCTTGTTGTTCCTGCGCCATCTTTGCAAAGAAGCCCTTCTGCATCTCCAGCACTGCTGGAAGCCAGTGAGGAATATGTGAGTCTGTTTCCTGTGGTGCGGGTACTGGATCAATTTCTGGCTCAACTGGACCTGATGATGTCACTGTCTACACTTCTTCAATTTCTAGTGGCGTGAACTCTGTTTCTGGTTCCTGTGTATCCGGTGAAATCCCTGACTGAGAAAGTCCGTGATACTTGTTTGCCAATCGCAATATGTCACCGTTGAGGTCTCTCATATCCTCTGCAATCTGGTCAAGGCGTGCTGAAAAAAATTTCTCCAGCACGCACTCCAATTTAGACATCCATGAGAAGAAAACTTCTTGAGTGAGCAGTTCAAAAAGTGGCGGAGGTACAAATTGAGGTGGATCTGGATAGTACAGAGCAGTCTCAAGATGCGCCTCTGATTGGCAGTGCTGAAAGTTCCACGGCTGATAAGTTTTGCATGCCCCAGCCCTGCAACCACCCCCACACTGGATGCAGTAGGGGTAATAGTGTTGATAAAGCTGGGGTGAGTGCAATATGCACGCCTCATCATACTCATGATAATTCTTGCACTGAAAGCAATAAACTGGACGGTGTGCATCCTCTTTTCTGTGCCAATTATGGCAGTATTCACAGTAGGGGGGACACAGTAACTGAGTTGGCCCCGACTCAAGATTGCCGCTCCACATGCCTACAATTTCTCTGGCTCCTTGCAATCCTGAGTAAACAAAGCTCCAGAAATACCCGTGAGGTAACTAGGTATAAAAATATAATTTCTTTTTTTTAAAAAAAAAAAAATCATTTTTTTTTTTTTTTTTTTTAACTCTCTAAACTAGTTCCTAAGTAACAATAAATTTTTCCCCGGCAACAGCGCCAAAAACTTGACACGATTTCTTACGCGTTACCGCAAGTGCACGGTTCAAGTAATATAGGGCTGGTATTTCAATCCCGAGTTATCGATCCCACGAGGACAGTGTTATTGCTTAATTAGAAACTGGGTTTAAAGAGTAAAAACATAAAAAGTAAAAGGATGAATATTTTGGGTCGAATTATAATAAACTAAGTACTGAATGTAAAAAACAGAATTAACAATCTTTTTGGTAATTTTCTGATAATAAAGTCTGGCAGTAAAAACTAGGGTTTTGGGTACCTAGGTTTCCAGGATCCCCTAGGGTTACTATTCTGCTTTTCAGTTTTTCTGATTCAGAAACACACAGCAGTTTTGTTTATGCCAGCATACCATTGATACGATCTCCTCTCGGTCTCATGCACCTGTCACTCTCCTGCAGATTTTCGGGTCCTCTCAGTCCACCTAGATCTGTAGGTTCGTTCTAAGTCTACTAGGGTTACAGGTTCTCCTCTCGGTCTCCCCCTAAACTTCTAGCAGTTGGTCTAATGCTTCTGGCTAGTCCCCTGGTTCTCCTCACCTCTCGGTCCATCAAGGCAGAGTACTAAATCCTGTCTTCTCTTCCTAACTCTCACTGGCCACTCTCGCGCACCAGATCCTGTCTGTAACACTCCAGGTTCGCGACTCCGTTCATGCATAAACAGTAAAAACCAAATACAGAATAATAAACAAAACCTCTACTGTATTAAGATTTAAACAATCATGAATCTGAAGTCGAGATAAACTATGTTGCTGAAATCATAAACCCTAGGTTCACCGAGAACCTAGGTAAATTATTTAGCTACTGAAAAGTAACATAAATAAGAGAAGAGAATCAAATAGGTGACTGCTCCGATGCTCCTACTTCTGCTGTGTCAGACTCTGATTCTGTGAATTCTGTCTGTCCTGTGTTGCCTGTGCTGTATATCCTGAAACTGCTGTGCAGAGCTGCTTTATATACTGCTGAAGTTTCCCTAATCCTGTGCTGAAAATCCTATTCTGCCCCTGTCTAAACCGCCCTGGGAAGCTTCTGGAAATCCTGTCCTGCGTCTGAACGCACATCTGTTGACTTTGACTTATCTGACGAAGTTTGACTTTTTCCATCGTCTTTAGAAATTCTGAAAATCTTGACTTGCGTTTGAACGCACAAAGGTTGCGTTTGAACGCACATTTTGAGAGTTGACTTTTTGACTTTGACTTCCGTTGACTTTTTGGGTGTGCGTTTGAACGCACAATGTGCGTTTGAACGCACATACTTGGTCTTCTGGTTGATTTATGCCTGATTCTGACCTTTCTGAAATTTGAAGTTTCCTGCGTCTGAACGCAGGATGTGCGTTTGAACGCACATACTTAGTCCTTTTCTGGCCAGTTTTCCCTGTCTGTTGCTGCACTGTGTTGTGCGTTTGAACGCAGAATGTGCGTCTGAACGCACATACTTAGCCAATTTTCTGCACTTTCTGCGTTTAGCCAATATTCGCCCTTTTTTGGCCTCCGGGACTCAGTTTTTGCGTTTTGCCACCAATCTTACATGCAGACATAAGTTGGTTTTGACTTCACGGCTGCGTTTGAACGCACAATGTGCGTTTGAACGCACATGTGCGTCTGAACGCAGAACCTGTGCGTCTGAACGCACATCAGCGACAGCTCCAACTTCAAAACGTCGTAACTTCTTCGTCCGATCTCCGATTTAGCTCCGTGACCTATCGTTGGAAAGCTCTTGAAGTCTACTTTTATTTTCCACCGGTCTCACTCCAAAGTTCATTGTAGAACTCAAGATATGATCGAAATAGTGGAGACTGGTCATTCTAGCTTCTCCAACTTTGCTTCTCTTTACTCCGCTTTAGCTCCCGTTGCTTCCGAAGTTCTTTTCATGCCTCAAATCAACCGCTAAGCATCCATTCCTGTAAAACAACATGAAAAACTATACCAAGCGATTATATATGTCATTTAATATCTATTTATGCACGAAAAAACGCCCGGATTTCTCAATTAAGCTCAAACTCATCTTTTTCATACTACGGAGGCTTTGTCGGCTAAAACGTGCTCAATCATATGGAAACTCCACTTATTAAATTCTAAGATAAACTCACAGATAACTCATAAATGAGAGTTATCACTAAGCCCTAGAACTCAAGCACAGAGAGTTCCCTTACTCTGTTACAGCTTGTGGTTTTCCCTAACTTGTCAGTACCTGCTCTAGGTAACTGATTAACTAAGAATTCTCTATTTTTGAACTTGAACAATCCTTGAGAATAAATGTAGAAATAATACAGAAATGATCTACCAATATATCTGTATACAGAAGATCACTTAAGAGTACAAAACTGCAGTGAAATGCAGTGAACTTCTGTGTATGGATTGGAAGAGATGAAGAACTTCTTTGATGCTTTTCAATCCAGAATGCTTTCTCAGTATTTGCCCGTTCAGAATTTCAATATCGTTGCTTCGAATTTGAGCTCTTTAAATTTTTCAAACAGCTCTACATATCTCTCCATATTTTCAGCAACAACCTTCCTACTTTGTAGGTAACAGAATTTGACTATGTTGAGATCTTCTCCAACGGTTGAATGACTGTAATATTCTGAGATATCATTCTAATCCTTTATTTATCCATCATGAGAAGGTTTCAAACACATCTGATTGATCACATGATCAAAGTATTCAAGCGTTTCCAAATCTGCAGCAATCCAGTTTAGGAAACAATCCTGCAAACTTAGAAACAATATTTCCAGCAATATCATGGTCAAACAGTTGATATAGTACGGTTCAAAACATGTTTAACAATTTGTCTTTCATATTATAACAACAGATAATTAAAACATATGCAAGAGAAAGGATAGATTAGATCAGGTAGTTAATAGAAAAACTCCCCCTGAGAATATGCTTTCAGGTTTAACAGTTTCAAGGCTTTGAATCCAGTTTCAAGGCCTTAAAAATAGTTAACATTATTTTCAAGCCTTTGAGGCTGATTCAAGGTTTTGAAAGCTTTTTCAAGGCCTTGAAATAGTCAAGCTCTTTCAAGCCTTGAACAACGTGAGCTTTCAATCTCCCACTTGATGAAAGACAAAACCAAATTCTTTTTGATCCTTAGTCTCTTCAAAATAAACTGATTAGTCTGCAATTTAAAGACACATTTATTCCAAAAAGATCCAACTTATTTAAATACCCACAAAAAAACCTAAAAAGTTCAGTAGATAACATCAAATAAACCTAAGATCCTAAACTGAAAACCTAGAATTATTCTCCCCCTTTTTTACTTTCATCAAAAATATAGAAGATGTCGGATCAAGTTTCAGGAAAATTTTGAAAACTTAAAAAAAAAAAAAAAAAAAAAAAAGCAGAGAGAATGTGGAAGAAAGAACTCTTCTTTGGCTAGCTTCAAAGTTTCTATCTTTGGGGGATGGTTGCTAGTGTCATACCTCTTTAAACAACTTAACACCTTGGCAAACTCAGAATGATCATGTTCAATTGTTATCCCATTAACTTTAGATGTGATCACTAAGGGTGCAGATCTCTTTACTTGGGTGAGGTTTAGATAGAAGAGTCTGATGAGTCTGGGGTAGGCAATATCCCTAGGATTTAACAAACACCACAAAGAGCTCTTCTTTAACATAGAGATGAACTTGAGTTTCATGTGTTCCAACACATACTTATTAACCAAACTGCAGAAACCAATAGACCTTGAAGCAAAACCATCAAACCACTTACCTTTTGAGATGTTTGAGACAAACCATGTCTCATCTGGAGCAGTGTTCTTTGTTGAGAGTTGAGAATAGATCTGCAAAGCCTTCTCCAATTGACCTTCTAGTTGTGCTTCACTCACCTTCCCTTTCCCTTTTTCTGCCTGAGTTGCCTTCTTATTCACCTTCTTTGAACTGGTAGTCTCTTTTTCTGGTTACTTTTATGTAATGGCCTTCTGCTTCTTCTACTTTTCTGAAGAGGAGGTTGTATCCTTCTTGATCTTCTTCTTTTGTGGAGGAGGATCTGGAACTAATTCTGCACTAGGAGTTCTGGAGCTAGAGTCTCCACTGACTTCTTGAACCTGTTCCACTGCTGCTTTTCTCTTCTTCTCTGATACAGGTTTTGAACCACCAGCCATCTTGATTCGATCATAGAATCTTCTTGTGCTCATTAGGGTTAGGTAGAAGAAAATAGAGAGATGGAATGATACGAAATGAAGGAGAAGAGAAGAGGATAAATACTGAAAGAGTTTGAGTTTCAAAAGAAAACTAGTATTTCTCTGATTCTAAAAAGATTTGCAAAGATCAGAAAAATTTAAAACTATTATGCCGTTTGGAAAAAGAATATACTAATACTATTTTTGGCTAAAATAAATTTTTGAAAAAGGTAGGGGCTATATTAGGAAAATATCTACAGAGATATCACCCATTATAGAATGATCCAAGTTTATTGACTATTAGTTTAACATATTCATTTTCAAGGCTTTAAAAAGGCTTTCAAGGCCTTGAAATACTGTAACACTGCAACAGATAAAGGATCAAAGCTTTGAAATGATTTTCAATCCTTTGAAATTCAGTTCAAACCTTTGTAAACACAAATAACTTACCTTTCTTACCTTAAGCTCCCCCTAAACCAATGCAGTCTTATTTAGCATTCCCAATTCCAATCTTAGAGCTGAGAATCTCTCATCTGCTAATGTTTTGGTGAAGATATCTACAATTTGCATATTAGTATCAACAAATTCAAGAACAATATCACCTTTCTCAGCACGATCTCTGATGAAGTGGTGTCTGACATTAATGTGCTTGGTTCTTGAGTGTTGTCCTAGATTCTTTGTAATTGAAATTGCACTAGTGTGGTCACACTTAATAGGTATGCCTCTGAAGTCAAATCCAAGGTCTCTTAGCTGTTGAGCAATCCATAGTACTTGTGAGCAACATGCTCCTGCAGCTATATATTCAGCTTTGGCTGTTGATAGAGAAACTGAATTCTGCTTCTTGGAATGCAAGCTAATCAAAGATGATCCAATGAATTGACAAGTTCCAGAAGTGCTGTTTCTATCAACTTTGTAGCCTGCAAAGTCAGCATCTGAAAAACCACTTAAAGAAAAGTTAGAATGTATTGGATACCAAATCCCTAAGTATTTGGTACCATTGAGATATCTGAATATTCTCTTCACAACAGTTAAGTATGATTCCCTTGGATCAGCTTGAAACCTAGCACACATGCATACACTAAACATGATATTTGGTCTGCTTGCTGTCAAATAGAGTAATGATCCAATCATGCCTCTTCACTCTTCAACATTGACACTCTTACCAGATTCATCCTTGTCTAAGGATAGAGTTGAGCTCATTAGGGTCTTAGCTTCCTTGCATTGAGCCATGCTGTATTTATTCAACAAGTCTCGTGTATACTTGCTTTGATTCTGAAAAATACCCTTCTTCAATTGACGTATTAGAAGTCCTAGGAAGAAGTTTAATTCTCCCATCATGCTCATTTCAAACTCCCTGCTCATAATACTTGAGAATTCTCTGCACAATTGATCATTAGTAGCTCCAAACAGTATATCATCAACATATATCTGGACTACAAGTAAATCTTTCTCATGAGTCTTGATGAAAAGAGTCTTGTCTACTAAACCCCTTTTGAAATCATTTTCAAGTAGAAACTTTGACAGTATTTCATACCAAGCCCTTGGAGCTTGTTTCAAACCATAAAGAGCTTTTCGAGTTTGTAAACATGATCTGGAAATTTGTCATGTTCAAAACCAGGAGGTTGTGCAACAGAAACTTCTTCTTGTAATTAACCATTCAAGAAAGCACATTTTACATCCATTTTAAAGAGTTTCATGTTCTTGTAGGATGCAAATGCAAGTAAAATTCTTATTGCTTCTAACCTGGAAACTGGAGCAAAGGTTTCTTCATAATCTATACCTTCTTCTTGATTGTAACCTTGAGAAACTAACCTTGCTTTGTTTGTGATTACATTGCCACTTTCATCCAACTTGTTTCTGAATACCCATCTGGTACCAATGACAGACTGGTTTGTTGGTGCAGGAACCAGGTTCCAAACCTTATTCCTCTCAAACTCATTGAGCCAACTTTGCATAGCAATAATCCACTCTGCTTCTTGCAAAGCTTCTTTCACAGTTTTTGGTTCTAGAAGAGAAATAAAAGCATTAAAAGCACATAAGTTCTTCAACTGTGATCTAGTCTGTGTACCAGTGGTTGGATCTGATATGATATTGTCAGCTGGATTAGATGAGAGATATTTAAATCTCTTCCTTGGAGACCATGGTTCAAGATCACCATAGATCTTCTATGGTCTTGAAGTAGTAGCTTTGTTACTTGAATCCTTCTGATCATCTTGTTTAAGGCTTTGAGTTGTATTTTCAAGTCCTTGAGAACTGTTTTCAAGGTCTTGAAAATGACTTCTATTTTCTTCCGAGTCTTTCCTAAATCCAAGTGGATTCTCAGTCTCTTCCTCTGATTAATGCTTGTTCAAATTCAAATCTGCAAAACTTTCACTCAAAGAAACATCATAGCTTTCATCAAAAATAACATGAATGCTCTCTTCAACCACTTTGGTTCTTTTATTGTACACTCTATAAGCTTTGCTATTCAGAGAGTAACCAAGAAATATACCATCATCAATTCTTGCATCAAACTTACCAAGATTGTCTTTTCCATTGTTATGGATAAAAAAAGTGCATCCAAAGGGTCTGAAGTAAGAGATGTTTGGCTTCCTCCCTTTGAATTATTCATATGGGGTCTTCTTTAGAATGGGTCTGATCAAGCACCTGTTCAAAATATAGTTTGGTGTATTCACAACTTCTGCCCAGTAGTATTTGGGAATTGTTCTCAAGAAGCATTGTCCTTGACATATCTTCCAGATTCCTGTTCTTTCTTTCAACAACACCATTTTGTTGAGGAGTTCTTGGAGCAGAAAAATTATGAGAAATACCGTGCTTATCACAGAATAGATCAAACTCTAACTAATCAAATTATCTACCATGATCACTTATGATTGAAGCTACAGGTAGGTTTTTCAAGTTTTGAAGTTCTCTGCAAAGCTTTGAAAATTCAGAGAGAGCTTCAGATTTTTCTTTGAGAAACATAACCCAAGTGTATCTAGAGAAATCATCTACAACAATTAGCATATACCTTTTACGTTTTGGAGTAGGAGTCCTCATAGGACCACAAATGTCCATATGAAGTAATTCAATAGGTCTACTTGTACTTACAAACTTCTTTGGCTTGAAGGAGCTTCTGGTCTGCTTTCCTTGTGCACAGGCTTTGCATAACTCATCTTCTTTGAACTTGGAGGATGGCAATCCTCTTACCAAGTCTTTGGAAATCAATTTTTTCAGAGTATGCAAACTGATATGACCATGTTTCATATGCCAAAGCTTTGAATCTTCTTTCAAGGCCTTGAGACACTTCAAACTTTCACCTGTAACTTTGTTAGTCTGAAAAGTATAAACATTGTTTGATCTAGAGGCTGTGAGAATGCAATCTTCTGATTTCTCATTTTGCACCACACACTTATCTTTATCAAAGACAAATTTGTTACCATTATCACAAAGATGAGATACACTAAGTAAATTAAACTTCAAACCTTCAACTAGATAAACATTAGAAATTGAGTTTTCATAATTTGTACAAACTTTTCAAATACCAAGAATATTGCACTTTCCTTTATCACCAAGTGTTATTGAACCTTTTGATTGCTCCTTTAATTGTGATAATAGAGATCTATTTCCACTCATATGTCTTGAGCAACCACTGTCCACGAACCACTTCTGTTCCTTGGTGACAACCTGCAAGCACCAATCACTGCCTTACCCAGATGTTAGACCAAGTGTGGAATTTGGATTCATATTCAGGATCAACCATGTTAGGTGGTCTAACCCCTTTAGGAACCCAAATCTGCTTAACTTGTCCTTTAAGTTGGAAAGGAAAAGTGTTCCTCATATGTGAGGGTCTCTTCTTCTAAAAGGACAAGTCATTTTCACATGACCAGTTTTACAGGAGTAATGACAAGTAGGCAAACAAGTTTTTCTTTTGGGAGATTTCAAGATTCTGATTTAGGCAAACAAGTTGTAAATTTTCTTAAGCTTGCTTATGTACTTTCTCTTTCAAAAGCCTAATCTCTTTCGGATAATCTTCATCATTTAAAAGCATAGTTTTGAGATATTCTGAAGAGCTTCTTTTGGCTTTGAAATTAAACAGTTAACCATTACCTCAATGTTCTTTTTAGAACTATCATCATGCTTCGCCACGAAGCAAAGATTGGCATGTTCTTATTCGGATTCAGATTCGTTGGAGCTGTCTGAATCACTCCATGAGGCTATCATGGCTTTATTTCTTCTGTCATGATCTTTCTTCTGAAAGTTCTTGCTCTTTTTGTATGGAAAATCTCTTATCAAGTGTCCTGCATCACCACACTCAAAGCAGTTCATAACTTTTGACTTGTTTTGTGAAGAGGGCTTACCATTGTAGTCCTTGCTGCTGGATGGCCTATGCCTTTTGCTGTTGAACTCTTTGTTTCCACAGTTTCTCTTCATCTTGAGGATCCTTATCAAGGCTTTGGAAATCAACGCAATTGGATCTTCTTCATCACCATCATCAGTTTCAATTCTTTGAATTCTCTCATTCTCTTTGGCTTTGAGGGCTAGATTTTTGACACCTTTTGGGAGTTCTCCATCAACTTCATTCATGCATATCTCATGTGTTAGGAGAATCCCTTGGAGGTCATCAAGTTGTAAAGTGGAGAGATTATGAGCTTCTTCAATAGCTCTGGTTTTTGGTTCCCACTTTGCCTTTGGAAGACTTCTAAGTATCTTCCTCACCTTTTCCTCATTGGAAAAGTGTTTTCCCAGTGAGTCAAGGTTGTTGACAATATCAGTGAATCTCTTGAACATATCTCTGATGGATTCATCTGCATTCATTTTGAACAGCTCATATTATCTGAGATAAATGTTGATCTTGGTCTGTTTGACTTGGCTCGTTTCTTCAAAGGTAACCACAAGTTTATCCCAGATTTCTTTAGCAGTTGTGCATCCAGAGATCCTGTTGAATTCATCTATACTCAAAGCCCAAAAAAAAATTTTAATAGCCTTGCAATTCTTAGAAACTTTCTCTAATTCAGAAGAGGAGAGTGAGTCTTCTGTTTTAGGAGTTCTGATCCCATCTTTCTCTGTATAGAAAGTATGAGGTCCATTTTGAATAATGGTCTAAAGCTATAGATCTTGATCAATGATAAACATTTTCATGAGAGCTTTTCAGTGAGCAAAATTTTCTCCACAGAATAGAGGAGGTCTGTTAGCAGCTCTTCCTTGTGAGAAGCCACCATCACTTGCAGTACTCATGATCACCAGATGGTTAAATCTTATACAGTGATACAAGCTCTGATACCAATTGAAAGTGTGAGTATGCAGATTTATAAACAACTAAGATACACTAGAAGGGGGGGATTGAATAGAGTATGCCAACTTTTTGCAAAACTAGCTAACACGTAGAAGTACTAGTGTAGATAATGGAGTTCAAGGCCTTGAACACAGATTCAAGACTTTGAAATATAACAGAATTATTTAGAACAAATAAGTCTTTTTCAAGGCCTATTAACAAGTTCAAACCCTTGAAAAATAAACAGTTTTTTTATGCTGCAAAAGCTTTGAAAGTAGATGAACTGAAAATGCACAAGACAAGTGATTTATAGAATTCAGTTTACTTGAACCTACGTCTCTACCTCATGGATTAGACCCCTTCAGGATTTTCAACTCAATTTTTATTAATCAAAAGCTAAGCCCTAAAACTCAAGAACAGAGAGTTCACTTACTCTGTTACAGCTTGTGGTTTTCCCTAACCTGTCTAGTACCTTCTCTAGCTAACTGATTAACTATGAATTCTCTATTGTTCACCTTGAACAATCCTTGAGAATGAATGTAGAAATAATACAGAAATGATCTACCAATATAGCTCTATACAGAAGATCACTTAAGAGTAGAAAACTGCAGTAAAATGAAGTGTACTTCTGTGTATGGATTGGAAGAGATGAAGAACTTCTTTGATGCTTTTAAATCCAGAATGCTTTCTCTGTATTTGCATGTTGAAGTTTTGTTATCGTTGCTTCGAATTTGAGATCTTTAAATACTTCAAATAGCTCTGCAATTCTCTCCAGATTTTCAGCAACAACCTTCCTACTTTGTTGGTAACAGAGCTTGACTATGATGAGATCTTCTCCAACTGTTGAATGACTGTAATCGTCTGAGATATTGTTGTAAACCTTCATTTAACCATCATGAGATGCTGTCAAACAAATCTTATTGATCACAGGATCAAATTCTTCAAGTGTTTCCAAATCTGCATCAATCCAGTTTAAGAAACAATCCTGCAAACTTAGAAACAATATTTCCTGCAATATCATGGTCAAATAGTTTATATAGTACGATTCAAAACATTTTTAACAATTTGTCTTTCATCATATAACAACAGATAATTAAACATATGCAAGAGAGATGATAGATTAGATAAGAGAGTTAATAGAAAAATTCTCCCTCAGAATATGCTTTCAGGTTTAACAGTTTCAAGTTTCAAGGACACTATTTTCAAGCTCTGAAGCTAATTTAAGGCTTTGAAAGCTGTTTCAAGGCCTTGAAATAGTCAAGCTCTTTCCAGCCTTGAACGACCTGAGCTTTCAGGTTCAAATTTGCACCATGAACGTATCTTTAGCGCAATATATCATGGGGTATCTAGATATGAAATCCGCAGATGGTTAAGGGATCAATGTGGGGAATCCTCAGATATATCCACCTCCTTAGCATCTTGATGCTTCACATTACCCTCGCACATCAATAAAGATTTACCAAACACTTCAGGTCATGCTAAATCCAAAGGAGTTTACGATAATCTTTGCGCAGATGCTTCATATGACCTCGGAAAAAGTGGGTCTTATCGTCATAGCCCTCTCAGCCCTTGTATGATTGATTTTCAACTTGGAACTGACTGTGAAACTTTATTTTGTAGAACATGCAGAGCCATTGATTCAAAGATCCCACCGGCTCCTCTGCGCGATTGTTCGCTTGCCTCATTCTATTATTGAGGCCAATCAGAGGGACAAGGAAGTGGAGGCAGTTGCAGCCGTGCCTCAAGGACTTAGCACTGAGGAGCCTGTAGTTGCGCCACAAGGGCCTATTACTGAAGTGGCAATCGGCCTACTACTGAGGTGATCGACCTTGAGAGCGAGCGCCTCGAACTCATGGAAAAAGAATAAGAGGAGGCAGAACTTCAACAAGAAAGGGAACAAAGTACTGAAGAAAGGAATGCCTCTGAGCGAAATGTGCCTCCAAAATCTGAAGCTCCCGCGACTGAGACCCCCATTGAGATGGGCCAGCAAGGCAAGGCTTCTTCCGTGGCAGTGATTTCAAGTCTTCTAACTTCTGGAGCTCCTACAAGTGCTTCCTTAGCGGCTGCTTTTCCAACTGAGCGAGTTGAGGTTGCTGACGAGGAAACAATTATAATCCTTTGCCTGAAGATGTGATAACTAACCAAGGAGAAACTGGGCCTGAGTCCAATGCGGATGCCATCGCAATCGACCAAGCTATGACGGATGTTCAAGCACCCGCTCTTGATGCCAATATTACTGCAACTCCTGGGATGCAACCAGACGTCGCACACGGAAGTGTGCTAGAAGCACCAGAGTCTGCACCAGGTCTGAATGAGGCGGGAAAAATGAATGAAGATGTAACTATGTCTGAACCTCATCAAGGCGGGAGTGAGGTGCCATCAAGGTCTGCTCCCCTATTACAAGATACCTTAAGAGGATTTGCATCTTCAGAGGGCCTCTGTGAAAATTTTTCACTTCCTAGCATGGGCATCGACTCCTTTAGCTTATACATGGATGCTCATTTTTCTCAAAATCCATGGGCGGCATGGGGCTCGCAAGTTTCTGAACCTGTTGTTTCCGAGAGGAACTTTGCAATCCCAGAGGCGTACTTCACGCGTGAAGCCTTGACATATCAAAGGTTAACTGAGCCAGCCGCTTCTAGTTCACAGACAGCGACTCCAATTGCTTCGCTTCAGCAAATTGTCGAAGGAACTTGTAAGACAACTCCCCTTTTCGGTTTACAGTGCATGAATTTATACATTTACTAAGTGTCTTCTTCCACCTTTGCATGTATAGGCATTGATCAGGATTTCCTTGAGTGGCTCATCAAGGTTCACCTATCATATCCGCCCACGTTTGCGATAATTTTGGAGCTCGCACCTAGGGATAGAGGGGATCTTCTTAGGGAGATGACCGCTCTCGTGGAAAGAGTAAATAACGCAACTCCCGCAAGCACCTCAGTTACCAGTGTTCAAAGCCTTCTTTCGAGTGCGCGTGGCCTTCAGCAAGTCGCGGCAGGTAGGCCGAACTTGGATTTTATTATTCAAAGGCTTGCCAAAATCAACAACTATGCACAACATTGGCTTGAATTTATCAATTATAGCAATGAAAAGGCTTCCCTTAAGGCGCGCAAGGAGGTGCTTGCTAAAGCCATCAAGGAATTTGAGGAAGCTGTGAGGCTTCATGAGAGAAACAAGGCTCGCTTGGATTCACTGTCTGCTAACTGCATAAAGCTATCAGCTGAAGACTCTCTTCTGAAAGACTTCTTCAAGGATTAGTAGTTTTAGTACTGCAATAGCTCATGTTTTTTTGAAATATCTCTTGGTGTAATCTTTTGCGCCATTTATGGTCGCGAGCTTTTTGCTTCTGTTTTTACCGTGTGCATGTTAAACATTGCTTTGCTTTTTGACTTGTGCTCTTAATTGCTGTTTTATTAGCGAGTAAACTTCTTAGGGTTTGCCATTATTCATGAATAAGCTTGATCAAAGTAGTGCTATCTAGAGAGGTAGGCTTATGCTCGCGTATTGTTTCTATCTGGACAGATAGGCTTATTCTTGCGTATTTTGCTATTGGAGTAGGCGGGCTTTTGGTTTTTCTATCTAAGATGATAGACTTGTCTTGTTGCTATCTTAGTTAGATAGGCTTACACTCTCATATTTCTACTAAAGTCGCGCAGAATCATGCACGTTTGCTGTTTGTGTTGAAAACCAATTAAGAATCTTCGCGCGAGGATTTTTGAATTCTGAATGCCTGAAAGACACTAGTCCCCATAAGCTGCCATTATTCCCTAAAGTTGTTTTACCGTTGTAGATAGTGCTTTCTGAGCTAACAGTTCTTGGTCACGTGGCAATCATCTAGCACACCATATTGTGCTCCACACACACTGGATCACCAGTCGCGCTGATCCACGTGGGGGCTGCGAGACGGGGCCCTCGCATACCACTGCACAGGACTTGTAGGGACTTAGTGGTTTGGAGGCTAGAGTAAGTCCTGTCGCGTGCGAGCCAAGCCCGCGCGCGACCTTTAGTAACTGATTTTGAGAGATTTATGGCACGAGCTGCATAAACCCGGTCAATCCGGCCAAACGCGGTCAAACCCATAACGGTTCCGGTATTCGCGCATAACGTGCTGTAACGGTCCATATATACGCGGAAGAACGTGCCGTTGTGGTTAAGCTAATTAAGCCGCCATTGATGGGCGCATTAACCACACTGCAACGGTCATATTCTCCGTTATATATAGGACGTTAACTTTTCCATACAAAGGAGGACACATCAGAAACACGCAGAAGCTCTGCCAAACCCCTGTCTCTCTCTCAGACATTACTACTGCCTTACTCTCTCCCTACACACAACCCAACTCTTCCTGTGCCATTTCCGATCCCCTACTTACGGTGTACACAAAGTGCTCCTCGCCGGATTCTCTTGTGCACATTTTGGTGAACCCGATGTGAACCTACCATCTTAAGCCACCATGTCTCAGGAAGATGATGTCAGTAACAGATCGCCTTCAACGGAGGCCGCCTCAGGAGAGGAGATTCGCCGTACTCCTACAGCTCCCGGTGAAGCTCCGACGCTAGAAGCCTTGGACGCCACCATCCAGAGTCAGGCGAAGGCTCTCAAAGCTCAATCTGCTCAGCTTGAACGGATCATGGCTGTCTTGGGGACTCTTGCTCCAAACCCTGCACCAGCCGCCGCCGTTTCTCAGGGAGGAGGAGCCTCTACCACTCAAGGATTGGGAGTGTCAGCCACACCACCCAACCCTAATCTGCAAACTCCACCGGCGACCACGCAGCTACCCTCAATTCAGGGGTCAACAGGTCAGATGTTGCTTCTCGCTGCTCATACCCCTCAGCCTCCGGCTTTGGTACCTAATTCGGCCTCACAACATCCCTTGCCTCCGCCAACGGCAATCTGGGGTAACGTGAATTCTCAATACGTCCCTAGCCCTCCTGCGGCGTATGTGTCGCCTCCATCTGTGACAACTCCTCCTCCCGTTGTCGAGGGAAGTACTCCGGAGTGTATGACGTCACTCCAACGGCGCATAGATACCATTCTGGATCACCAATCGTTCGCAGATACCATCATTCCGAAGCTCGACAACGATCCACCTATCCCACGAGAGATCTATCTCATGCCTAACCCTGCTGGGTACAAGGCTCCTAAATGGGACAAGTTCGAGGACGTCAATGGGAACGCCCATGAGCATGTCATGCGTTTCATCGATGTGATGGGTCCGTATGGAGCTGATCCTAAACTGCTGATGCGCGAGTTCCCGAAATCCCTGGGGAACGTGGCTTACAAGTGGTATAGGACGTTGGAAGCCGGATCCGTGAAGACTTGGGACGATATGGTCCAGAAGTTCTACACCAAGTTCTTCCAAATGGAGGAAAAGGTGACGATGATTCATCTTTCGCAGATGTATCAGAAGCGCGAGGAGGACGGAATAACCTTCATGAAGAAGTTCAGGGCTAAGTCCTTGGAATGCAAGGACGTGAAACTTGAAAGCAGACTTGTAGAGATATGCTTGCAGTGCATGCGAGACGAGTACAAAGGTATGCTTATTAGCCTGCAAACGCCTACGTTTTCAAAACTAATCGAATGCACGAAGAACATCGAGCCTATAGTGGAGAGGCAGAAAAAGAGAAACGCCCCTGAGCGACCCTCGGGTGGTACTACTTTCAAGATCGGGAGATTCAGATACAAGATGGCGTAAGGATGGTGTCCTACCGCCGCTTGAGAGGGAACCCTCCAAGGAGATGGTGAGGGACCCGAAGTGGTGCGAATACAACGGAAAGGTCATACATCCCACGGCGGACTGCAAGAAGCTCAGAATTGTGTTTAGCCAAAAGATGAAGAATGGCAAACTGATTGTTAGCGACCAAAGGCAGGATGTGCGCAATAATCCACTCCCTGCCCATGCGGAGCAAGAATCGAAAGGCAAAGAGGTCGCTATAATCTCGATTGTGGATCTTGAAGAGGTCGCAGAGGATGGTCTACCCATCATTGCCGAAGTCCATGATGATGAAGACTACAGCATAGACACGGAGGACGAGCGTGCCGACCGGATGAAGGGGTCGCACGGCTTCAGCAGGTTCTTCGACGAGACGAACTTCTCAGAAAAATGCCGGACGGAGATGACAAAAGCGATCTTAAGGATAGCAGAAGATTATGATGAGGATCTCGTGGTCTCCAATGGGAAAGTCATTAGGGCGTCTCGCTCTATAGAAAAGATCATAACCTTTTCCACCAGCGACAAGAAGACAGATGCGAGCCACCAGAGGCCTCTGTATGTGACGGCTATCATCAAATGCGTCAAATTCAAAAGAGCGTTCGTCGAAGGAGGAGCAGCAGTTAACGTTGTTTCGCTCCATACATTGAAGCTAGCAGGAATCCCAGAGTACAAGATTGTCAAGCGTCCATCCCCACTGATGGGATTCGGAAGCGACTCCAGAATGACGATAGGATGGATCCGCCTAGGAATTCAGATCGGCAAGATCAAGTGCTCGGCGAAATTCCATGTCATAGATGCGAACACGACGTGTCACATGATCATAGGTCAAGCCTGGATTCATCGCTTTGATGATGTCCCTTCAACAGCTCACCAAGTAATGAAAGCCATTTGGAATGACAGAATAGTTGAAATACTAGCTTCGACGAATCCGTTCAACATGGATGAAGCACATCTCAGTGAAGCGGTGTGGTTCACCGAGATGGCAGATGAGAAAACACGAGGACCATTTAACCCCACTCCGTTGCCCCGATGGGAGGATATCAAAGATCAGTCGCCTGCGGGAGTGATGGTGACAAGAGAGGATGCCAAAGAAAAGCCGCCTGCTCAAGAGGAGGCGCCGCGCATTTCTTATCAACAAATGAGTGTGTAAACTCTGAAAAGAATAGCAAAACATGACCCTGAAGGTAAAGAGATAGAAAGTTTCTACGCCAACGGGAAGAAATGTTATCGCATATGAAGGTGCACGGGGGTGTCCCCACGCGGGCATGGGGATATCCCTGGGCAAATCAACCAAATTGAGCAGGTTTCGGAGACAGAAAAACCAAAGCCAAGCATTCTAGAAGAGAAACTCAAAGAAGCACCCGAATGCAAGGAAGACAAACCCAGACCGCAAAAGCAAGAGCTGAAGGAGGTATTCCTAAGCCCGAATGAAGAAAAGAAGAGGGCAGTCTTTCTAAGTGCGGACCTCACAAGCGAAGAGGAGGAAAGATTGTTACGGCTCTTGACCGAGTACAAGGATGTATTCGCATGGGAGTACGACGAAATGCCGGGCCTCGACACGAGCATCACCATGCACCGGTTGGACGTGATTCCGGGATCCAAGCCGGTAAAGCAGAGCACAAGAAGCTTTAGGCCCGAGCTCAACGTGAAGATAAAGCAGGAGCTTGTCAAACTCTTGGATGCCAAATTCATAGAGCCAAATCACCATCCCACATGGCTGGCCAACATCGTGCCAGTGGTAAAGAAGAATGGGCAGCTCCGTATTTGCGTGGATTTCCGGGATCTCAATCGTTTCTGCCCTAAGGACGATTTTCCACTTCCCAAAATCGACTTGTTTATCAATTCGACAGCGGGTCATCGCATGTTCAGCTTCATGGACAGCTTTAGTGGGTACAATCAGCTCAAGATGGACCCCGAAGATGCACGGAAAACCGCATTCATCACCCCGGTGGGAGTATTCAACTATACGGTGATGCCTTTTGGCCTCAAAAATGCGGGTGCGACCTATCAGCGGGCCATGATGGCTCTGCTCCACGACATGATGCACAAAGAAGGGGAATTCTATGTGGATGACCTAGTTGTCAAATCCAAGCAAGAGGCAGAACATCTGGCGGATTTACGAAAGGTGTTCAACAGATGCAGGCGCTTTCAATTGAAGATGAATCCTATGAAGTGCGCATTTGGGGTAACATCAGGGAAATTCTTGGGATGCGTGGTACATCGTCAAGGAATCGAGCCTGACCCTGCGAAAGTATCAGCCATCACTGGCATGACTCCGCCACATAACCAGAGTGCCTTGAAAACATTCTTTGAAAGCTATCATATCTGCGAAGATTCGTTCCAGCAATTGCCGAAATTACCTTCTGTTTCAGTGATATTCTCAAGAAAGATGCCGTATACAATTGGACTCCGGAGCACGAAGCTGCGTTCAGGAAACTAAACGAGCTGCTGACATCTTCAAAAGTGATGATGGCACCTCAGCTAGGATCACCGCTTTTGCTGTCTCTGACGTCAACAAGGAGGTCTATAGGAGCCCTCCTGGCTCAGGAGTATGAGAACAAGGCCCATCTACTATATCTCTCGCATTGTGCAGCCCGCAGAATCAAGGTACACGGACATCGAGCGTCATTGCCTTGCTTTATTCTTCGTAATAGAGAAGCTGAGACACAACTTCGCTTCGCACAAAGTGGTGGTGGTCACAAAGAGTGATCCGATACGATATCTTCTGACTCACACCGCTCCTGGGGGAACATTGGCAAAATGGTATATGACAATCTCCCAATATGACATCACATGCGTTCGACCACGGGCGATCACGTCGCCGGCGGTGGCGGATTTACTGGCTCATTTCCCCGATAACAGTCATGAGCCTGTGATTGAAGAAGAATTGGAGGGTCCTGAAATCTATGCAGTCGAGTTTCCCTATTGGACGCTCCATTTCGATGGTTCATCAACAAGGAAAGGTGGAGGCATTGGGATAGTCTTGACCAAAACAGATGGGGAAGTCAGATAGATGTCCGCAAAGCTTGACTTCGCAGTCACCAACAATGAAGCAGAATATGAAGCCCTCATCGCGGGGCTTCGCGCGGCAAAGGCCTTGGAAGTAAGCAATTTAACGGTTATGGGGGACTCCAAGCTAATCGTCAAACAACCTCGGGCGAGTATGGTTTGAAGGAGATAAATCTACTGTCCTGCCTGACCTTGGTACAAAAACTGGTGCAACAGTTCTGCGACGTTAGATACGAACACAAACCTCGAGCGGACAACAGGCATGCTGAAGCTTTAGCTACCTTGGGATCCAAGGTCAGTGCGGATGAATGTCCTGCAAGGATCTTCATTGAAGTGCAAACATCCTCGGCGTTGACAGAAGACGCGTGCGATGATGAATGCATGGACGATGCGGACTATAGAAAGTCAGTCTTACGCGCCATCGCGGAAGGCACGAGCGGCGTGAACTGGGCATCCAGAAAAGGGATATTGCATACATGACAACACGCTTTATTACAAGGGCCCTGGCGGAATACTTATGCGATGCGTCTCCGAGCAAGAGGGACATCTAATATTAGAAAAGATTCACCGACGTGCTTGTGGAGAAAGTGAGGTGTCAATTTATCGGAAAGCTCAGAGGTATGGCATTCATTGGCCAGACATGTCAACGGCCGCATCATTGATTCAAGGAAAGTGCGAGAGTTGCGCACTGATAAAAGACTCTTTACTCATTACTCTAACCGACGATGATGCGGATTGGAGGAAGCCCCTCTTCGATCTTCTTACCCTGGGTACTGCACCCGAGTCCAGAAAAGAAGCCGAAAAACTAAGAAGGAAGGCATCCCGATATGTGGTGCAAGAGAATCTTCTTTGGCGAAGAGGCCATGAAGGCAACCTGATGCGATGCCTAGACAGCACAGAAGCACAAGAAGTGATGGACCTTTCTCATCAGGTAGAACACCAGGGGGGTGCGAAATTATGCAGACAACTCCTTTCAATTGGATATTTCTGGCCCACTATGGAGGCTGATTGCCGCACCAAAGTAAGACGCTGCCAGGAGTGTCATTTCAAGGGTAATCTAGTGCACCCCCCGGCCGTAGATCTACATGCATTGGGAACACCATGGCTGTTTCACACGTGGGCTCTGGATTTCATCGGTCCCATTCGACCGACCTCGCACGGGAATTACTTCATTCTCACCGCGACCGAATTGTTCACCAAGTGGGTAGAAGAGATACCACTGAAGACAGCAAATGCGTTAGCTGTGGTCCATTTCATCCAAGAAAGTATCATATGCAGGTTTGGAATTCCCAAAATCATCCTTTCGGATAATGTCACTCCTTTTCTCAACCGCCAAGTGGCCGCAAAGCTAGTAAAATATAACATCAGGCAGATATGCTCCACTCCATACTATCCGAAAGAGAATGGGCAAGCAGAAGCAACCAACAAAACGCTGTTGAGGATTTTGAGCAAGATTGTCGCAGATGACCACAAGAAGTGAGCTGACTCTTTAAGCATAGCCCCGTGGGCTTATCGGACTTCTCCAAGGACACCCACAGGGGTCTCACCGTTCCTTTTGTGCTATGGAGCTGAGGCTGTGGTACCTGCAGAAGTGAAGGTTAACTCCGCAAGTTTGGCTTTTCACGCGTTATATGAAAACCAACGCGATCATGACCTAGTCTTGCTAGAAGAAAAGCGGGAGCAAGCCAAAAGGACCAACAAACGTTACCAAGAAAGGATTGCTCGTGCGTACAACAAAACAGTCCAACGTCGAGATTTCGCAGTTGGAGATTTGGTCTTACGCGCATCTGATCATTGCATGCGAGAGGCAGCTCATCCAAAATTCGCAGCCAATTGGGAAGGACCCTTTGAAGTCACAGAAGTCATTGACAGTGGCTACTGTAGCATACAGAGGTTACATGGAACAACCTCAACCCCAAGCTCAGTCAATATGCGCTGGATCAAGAAGTACTATCCTTAAATTCTCTTGTTTATACGCGTTATATTACAACGTTTTGCTTTATGATCCGTTATACCATGATTCGCATATCTTCTCTCCCATATGAGAGAATTGAAATCTCACCTCTCCCATACGAGAGTTTCATAATAAAAGACTTCTCTCAAATGAGAAGAACTCTATACTTCCAGCTGTCTTTATTGCTTCATTTAGTTCAATATCACTGTTAGCAAAAGCCTATCCGCCGTGATAGCAGCCCATGCAAATGCGATCTTAACTGATCTTTTAAGCATATCCGTCACGATAGCAGCCTACGCAAATACGATCTTAATTGATCTTTTAAGCCTATCTACCGCGATAGCAGCCCATGCGAGAATGATCATAACTGATCTTTTAAGCCTATCTGTCACGATAGCAGCCTACGCAAATACGATCTTAATTGATCTTTTAAGCCTATCTGCCGCGATAGCATCCCATGCGAGAACGATCTTAAGTGATCTTTTAAGCTTATCTGTCACGATAGCAGCCCATGCGAAAATGATCTTAATTGATCTTTTAAGCCTGTCTGCAACGATAGCAACCTATAAACATGATCTCAACTGATCTTCCAAAGCCTATCTGTCACGATAGCAGCACTGTACAAATGCGATCTTAAGATGATGCTTGAGTCTAAAACAAATCACAAGCCTACCAGTCAAGGTAGCACAGCTGCGCAAATACGATCTCGAATGATCTAAAATCACATCTGCGAATCTATCCGGCAAATAGAAAATCATACGCGATAATGCAAAAGTGTTTATACAGCACTCGAGAAGGCGAAATTTGTCAATACACGTGCGAAATCGTAATTTGTTGTAACAAAACAGCAAATCATACAAAGTGATTTATCATTATGAGTCAAAACGACTTACAATTTATCTGTCTAGATAACAGCTTACAAGCGAAAAAAGCTCAGCTCAAGCTAACTATGCAGCCAACATGGCTTACAATGCATCTAAATAGTAACTCGCACACAGAAGTTACTCATCGGGGAAACCTCAAATGGAAAAGGATCGACCTAACGGTCCTAACAGAAGCTATGCGATACGAAGACTTGCCACCCAAAATCTGTAGCAAGTAGGGCTTGCTATAAAATGAACGTCCCACAAACGTCACAAAGGCTATGCGACGCTATGTTCAAGATCCCAGGATCTGACAAGGCCATTCTGTGGTCTTACGTTTAAGAGACGTTCCTGAGAAACCACCTGTTCTGGCGTATGCGGCTGTGAAGAACAGGGGAGCAGTCGTTCCTCGGGCAATGGGCCCCTTGTCCACGGAGACGACCGCAATGGCTCGCCACCCTGAGTTCAAGAACGAGGAGGCAAGAAATTCTTCTCCGGGCATGCTGGAGGAGAATCCCGCCGTTCATTACGAGTCGGTAGCAAGGTCAGTACGACACTGCACCTCGCCGGGAGGCCGCCGGAAACACGACCTGCAAGCATAATAGACGAAGAAAATTCTTCGAACAAACATGAGGTATTATCTGCATCTTCTATATGATAATTATAAAGATCAATAAGCCTTATAAAGCGGATCTTGGAAACTATTTCTATAGCACAAAGCGAAAACTCAGGCTTCATAACTTGAAGCTGCCATGAATCAACGAAAAACAAGCATTGAAGCAAGTAGTCGTACGGACTCACGGCAAGCCACATTGTGGGATAAAGAACCCAAATAGCAAAAGGCAGGGTTTATATAGACCTCGTGAAGACTCATCAGTTACCAAGATGAGTCAGCAGAATTTGAAAAGGGGGTTAAGGATCAATCACTTACGCCTTGAAAGCGGTAACAATCAATTACCCTACTAAAGGCTACGACGATTCGGTTGCGTATCCTAATTAATGACGGATAGTCATGATACGGATGGACTTCCCAAGGAAGGCGTGCTTATCTAATGAGCAATTAGCGCGAAAATCAAGGCAGAATATCAGTTGCTGACGTCATAAATTGATATGCACAGAGATATTTGAGCAAATCCTGAAAAGGCCAAAACGGGTAATTCAATTCCTTTTTTTTTAAAAAAAAAGGGGGAGAAACCCTAGCAACATTAAAGTAGTGTTTCAACTAACTACTTATTTGCTACTCTTTTCAAACAAGCCCTTGATCAAGGAGTCGTTACGAGTAAACTGACGGCTCAGATTTTGCACTTGCTCCACTTATTGTTTCAATTGCTCGCATTTGGCGTTCATCTCATGAAAGAGCTTCATAGCCTCTTAAACCTTTTGTCTTTGTTGCTCTACCTTCTGCTGTTCAGCTGCGAGGTTTTTGTGGCCGCGTTTCAAGGTCACGGCCGCGCGAATCAGGGTGACTCTTTTGACAAGAAACCCAAAGCCCAGCCTTCCTTGAACTTTGGCGAGAAGGTTCTGGCACATACCAAAAAGCAATTCCGCGCTTTGAGGAGAAATGGTCGCAGGTGTGGCTTCGGACAGCTGCTCTAAAATCCAGGTGGCCTCAGTCAGAAACAGCCTTCTATCAAAGGGGCCTATCTGCAGAGACCTCACAAATGATTGGGGGTAGGAGAGACGCATGCGAACTCGCCAGTCCACGTCGGCTTGTTTCAACCCTAAAGCAATGTTAAAGTCAAGATTAGACTTACGAACTCGCAAGCAGAGAATGCAAGATGCGAACAGTAAACCACGACATACCGGTTCCTTCAAGGATCTGGCGCAGAGAAGGAATGCGCATCGCTGGGACAGTTGAAGACTGTCCCCGCTCCATCGCCCTTTTATCAGCCGCGAGCTCTAACTCCTCATAGTTGGGGGGAAGAGTATAAGTTGCACCAGGTGGGATTGCCGCCCCGAACTGCGAACCCCAAAAGTTCCACGCAGGAAGAGGTGCTGCAGGCTCAGTCATTTCCGGAGGCATGGCGGCAGCAGAAGTCGCAGCTGGAGGAAGGATACCTTCAGGTGCGATAGTATCGTCAGTGTTCGTTATTACTTCCTCAGCACCGGCATGGGCATCTTCCTCCATCAACACGGTGTCAGCTTCGGCATCATCAGAGAGTTCAATGATGTCTTCGAAGGGCTCTCTTTCATATTCGGCAGCTGCGACGGGCTTCTCAGTATGAGAAATTGGCACCGGGACATAGGATGCAGAAGGTTGATTCCTTTGCTCTAACACGGCCTCGTCAGCATTACCTGCGATACAAAATACAAATGTGTGAGGTAACTTGTATTGTACGCTATTTTATTATCTTTGATAAGCTAAGAGCGAGCACCTCCACGCGAAGGTGGGATCGCAGCGTCCTCGTCATATGCTAAGGACGTGGAACCTCGCCCTATTAATGTATCTTCGTTAAGCATGTCTTTAAGGTGAGCATGACCTGGGGCGCGGAGAAACCAGTCATGATTATGTTTGGATTGTTAAGCCAATTTCACACATGTTGCTAAAATAATTACCTGAAGGTTCACCGCACTTGCCTACTAGCCAACGGCGAATGTCAGCTTTTGGCACACCGTGCTTTAGCGCACCGACAATTACATCCCGGTAAGTTACTGCGAGGTTAAAAATATGACCTTCGTTACCACCTGCGATATCTTCGAAGTCTGCTTGGGCTTGCTCTAGAGCTGCTGCATCTTCTTTTGGAGCCGCATCCTCCTCTTCGCCTTGAGGAGCCACCTCTTCGGGAAGAACATCTTCCTCATCAGTTGGACGCACTAAGTCGTCGACGTGTTGTTCTTCTAATCTCCTCTGCTTCACGCGTTCGAGCTCCTCTTCCTCTCGTTTCCTTCTTCTTTCAGCAGCCTCCGCAACTGTTCTCCTAGACTCGGCAAGAATGTCCTCGCTTATGGCTTCATCAGAAACGCCAGCATGAGAACCTTTCTTCTGCTTCTTGGCCAAGAGGCCACCGATGGTCTCGTCATCATCATCATCTGCTAAAGAAACAATTTGTTCAAACCAGATTGCAAAAGAGTTAAGATAATGAGAAGAGAAATACGATTGAGATACCTCCTGATTCTTCCTCATGTATCGCATCTCCCTCTCCATCTCTGACATCTTCAATTCTTTCCTCTTCTTCGTCTCCTTCTCTTGGCTCCCGCCTCTCTTCTTCTTCCTCCTGGCCGAACGGAACAAAGGTCTCCACTGCGAGCTCCTTCCGCGCTTTACTGGTAATGCGACCTTTACCTTTATCCCTGGCAGAGAGGGACCTCGCGGGAGGGGAAGTTGGAGCGCTCCTAGGGGAAGAAATTGTAATTCCCTTTTGCCTGAGCCTCTTCGCTCTCGGGGCAGCAGTCGCTGGAGGAGACGGATCATCCCTAGGAGGAGACAAGGCTGGAGTGTTGTCTATCAGCGAATCAGGAAAAGCGTTCATGATCTCGCGAATCCTGGTCTCGACCGCGGGATCCATTTTCGAGGGCAGATGAAACGGCTGTCCTTGCCTTCTTGCAGTAACAATGGTGGTAACCAGCGATTTGGAACGCTCACCAGATGAAAACCTCCGCACATGACACTGCTGTAGAAAGTGAAGCATGAAGTCTTCAATATATTGGAATAAAGAAATTTAGCGAAGTTGTTTACCTTAGCAAAAGTTTCGCTATATCTGATGACATGCAAATCGCCTTTCCTAAACGCAGCGATCTTTTCATCTAAAATGATGGAGGGACACAGATGTTTCTCACGATCCAGCAATGAATAGCAACCATATTCAGACTCGTCCAGGCTACAATTGGGACAAAAAGGGAAAGAATTCCTCTTGATAACAGGAGCTCTACTTGGCTGAGGGACCGACTGCGTCTCGAACCTTGTATGCTGGGCATTTCAGTAGGCGATCCAGTTTCTGGAATAGCCGCCTTCACGGTTGCCTGGAGGTTGCTCAAAGGGAAGATTGCTCAACAAGATTGTTTTACACTCCCTCGACAATAACCGCTTGTAGCAGCCTCTGATGATAGACTGCGGCCAGATTGAGGGTGCCACTGCATCAAAGCCAAACTGGGGAGACACGCGAGTGGGATCCACATCCACGGTAATACTCTCATACCTAAGTGCGAGCTCACGTACATGCTCCGCAAGAGCAGGAAGCGAACCTCGCAGACACCAGCAAAAGAATTCGCGATAGCGCTCATGGAAATGCTCTCCACCTTCGAAAAGGAGCTCTTCTGAGAAGGCAACACCCTTAGAAGGATACAGTTTTGGAAACCATCGCACGTTCTCAATGCGCATGGCATAGGGCCTAGCTATGAACTCTTCCCGATTGTCGCATATCAGGCTCCAAACGCACTTGGGATAGTTAGTTCCAAACCAGCTCGCAGCCCTGCCGCTGTTACGCTCCTCTTCCGTACCTGGGGGACACCATTTGCTGGGCTTGGAAGAGACTGGGGCATAAGAGGGCCATCACTCGAAGACCCACATTTTCAAGAAAGCAATGTTAATATAAGTCAGTATGTCGAGGCGGCCACGCGATTCCTTCATTGCGACAACCAGCTGATCCAGCCTGTAGTACAATGTGCCCAAGACTAAGGGTCCGAGTGCGACCTTCTGACCAAGGGCCAATTTCACAGCAAGAGGCAGAACATGATAGAAGACCCCATCATGCGGGTGACCATCGATTAAGTACCTCGACAACCAGGCACAGAGGAAGGCGCACAGGGTCAAGTGATAACCCTTGCCATTCACATAGTTCTTAGCTTTCGGGTTTCGACTCAGAAGCTTCTTGGTGATATTGCGGTTCGCATAGTCACGGAAAAAGTACTGGACCCACTTGTTCCAAGTATTCTTCGCAGATGTGTCAACCAACTGCCAGTCAAGAAGGACTTCTGTAGGGTCCACCGGGTGGAAATTTTCTTCACCTCTGATAAGCACTCCTCCATCTGCGTGTACAGAGCAATTTCCGCATCCGTTCTCAAGGGACTCAAAGGATCCACCTCGCCCACGGGAGAAAAATCATACAGCATGTGCACATCTTTGAGCGTGGGAGCAGCCTCGAACTCAGCAAAATGGAACGTGTGAGTCGCAGGCGAGTAACGGGAAAGAAGGTTTAGAAGCATGGACTGATCCAGCTTAACGGCAGCACCCTTCATAGCACGAACTGCGAAGTATATTCCGACATCGTTCAAAGTCACGGCATGATTGGTCAACACATGGTCAATCCATTCATCCATGAAGTCCAATTTCTGAACAAATGCTTGAGTAGAAAGTGCAGTGTATGGGAAGTACCCATTTTCGACTCCCAATCGAACCACATCTTCGGAATCGATCAATTCGAGCAACGCCGAGTTAACTGGAGGGGTTAATGTTTTCAATCCTTCACCAGGGACAGGGATTGGCAGTTTCTTTGCCTTAACCCTAGCATGGTAGAAGTCTTTGCCACCCAGATAGGGGGCTTTTCGCCATAAAGCCCGTGGAAGATCAGGTATTTATTCGACCTCCTTAATGGGTTTGGTTCCTTTTGTCTTTGTTATTCCTGCGGAAAAGCAAGAAATAAAGGGGGAGAAATACACATGCTTTAGTTCAAATTTCATGATTCAGTTCTAAGCATACGGGGGTTTATTGGAAGAAAGATGAACAGTCCAGTGGCAATTTACAAAATTAGAAGATTGGAATCGTTTACATTATCAGGGATTTCAGAAACCCTATCTTCAAGGTCCTTATTAGTTGGGGATTAGGTTGAAATTAGATTCAAAGATTGAGAACTTCTTCACATGTTGCAGTGGATAATATGTTACGGGTTTGCAAGATTCAACGCAGTTCAAAGCATATATCAGTATATCAAACGCAATTGAACAAGGCCAACCTTGTTTTGGTAAAGCTTGCTTGGATGTGCACAATTGAAGAAGACGATTGACAAGAGAGAACTGGTGATTGATTATCTAAATATGCTCTTGAAGGCTTCCGGGTATCATTCACTTTTAGAGAAAGAAGTGATGCTTTGCAACAATGGAGAGTACAGAGTATTTATCCAAAAACAATGAAGGGTTGCGTCCTTTCAGTAGTCGAATTGCAACCGTCACCGTTGAATCACGCAATCACAGGACAAGCTGACGTCACGCCTAAAACCATAAAAGGCCAGACGGCACGACTCTAGGGGTTTTAGGTCATAATGGCACGCATGGGGGCTGAACCTACATACATTTGAATTGGTGCGTGGCGGCGACGCGTACGTTGGTTCCTGCGCATGGAAGTCTATCCGGCTATGAGTCTTCACGCGCAGAAAGGGGGATAATGTAGATAGTGCTTTCTGAGCTAACAGATCTTGGCCACGTGGAAATCATCTAGTACACCATATTGTGCTCCACACACACTGGATCACCAGCCGCGCTGATCCACGTGGGGGCTGCGAGATAGGGCCCTCGCGTACCACTGCACGGGACTTGTAGGGACTTAGTGGTTTGGAGGCTATAGTAAGTCCTGTCGCGTGCGAGCCAAGCCCGCGCGCGACCTTTAGTAACTGCTTTTGATAGATTTATGGCACGAGCTCCATAAACCCGGTCAATCCGGTCAACCCCATAACGGTTCCGGTATTCGCGCATAACGTGCTGTAACGGTCCCTATATACGCGGACGAACGTGCCGTTGTGGTTAAGCTAATTAAGCCGCCATTGATGGGCGCATTAACCACACTACAACGGTCATATTCTCCGTTATATATAGGACGTTAACCTTTCCATACAAAGAAGGACACATCAGACACACGCGGAAGCTCTGCCAAACCGCTGTCTCTCTCTCAGACATTACTACTGCCTTACTCTCTCCCTACACACAACCCAACTCTTCCTGTACCATTTCCGATCCCCTACTTACGGTGTACACAGAGTGCTCCTCGTCGGATTCTCTTGTGCACAACCGTCGTAGCCTTTAATAGGGTCATTGATTCTCGCCCTTTTTCGAGACGTTGCTCACTCAGCAAGGAACTGAAGAGTCACCCTCTCTGGGTCCTATATAAACCCTTTCACCATTTCCACCCTCTTGGGTTTGCGATTGAGAGAGAATAATTGTCCTTCTTCTTTGCGGATCCAAAACCAGTATTGGATAATCATTGCTCTTCATTGCTTTACAACTCGTTCCAACGCTGGATCTCTAGTTATGTATGTGTCCGTTGTGCTATAGAAATGGCTCCCAAGAAATCCACGAATGAAGCTGTTGATTAGCCCAAGCTTTCCCAAGACCGGTGGTGTAAACTCTCTTATCATAGTGAAGATGTCTTCTCCAACGGAAGTCACTCTGCAACCAGCGCCTGAACCAGAGAGTGATGATTGGGTTACAACTTTCTAATGCAAAATCATCTTCCTTCCCCATGGGCTGCTCTTCCCATTTGTTCTTCACATTTTTAGTCTTCGTTGTTTGAAGTTCATCTGGCATCTCACCATGTCAGGGGCATCAAGAAGAGCCCTGTTTTGATCGAGGACGTCGACGATGACGACGAATCAATCTTAGTTATTTCTGTAGTTCATAGTTTCTATGTAGAAGTCTTGAATGTTCTTTGAGAAGGCTTTTGATGTATGATTCTATTTAAAAGTTGTGTTTATATAAAATTGCCTTTTGCTTTCGCTATTGCTTTATGAACATTGAGTTAAAAACAGAGAATTATGTTATGCGAACATGATCGATAAACTCATACCTTGCGAGTATCGCGTGTAGCTGTTATGATTTATGAGCAAGGTATTATTCCTTAGCATAATGGCGCTATCTAGACAGATAGGCTTAAAATCCCGTTTGTAGGGTTTTGATTCATGGATGCGCAACGGAAACACAAACAATCATAAACCATGCAAAACCCTCCAAGGATCACAAGTCAAGAGACATAACGATGGTAAAGGAAGAAATCAATAACACACCTTAGGGTTCTCCTTTGATGACTTCAAACGCGAATTGTGTCACGTCTCTACGGTTGATCCACGCCTAGAGGTGAGATCTAGATCTTCCAATCCTTGGTGCTAGCCCGGAAAGAGGAAGAGGAAGAAGAATCACGCAAAACGAGGCAAGCCAAGGTGGGCGGCGCCCCTTTAGGCCGACGGGTGGGGCGGCAATCCCAAGGGGGGGTTCGGCCCCTTTGTGGGATTTATCACTCTCTCCTTTTCTCTCCCACTCACTTATGTTATGAGCATTAGTGTGGGAATGAAGGAGCATCCTTTATATAGTCCAAAAACTCCTTGTTAACTACCTAAAGGCCCTATTCTAGTCCTACTAGAATTCGGATTAGTCCCCTTTTGCAAAAATAGTCCTTATCATGTCAATACATGGATTAGTTCTATTTGCAAATTAATCCTAATCATGTCTCTACATGAATTAGGCCACCTTGGCATATCCTAATCATGTCTATACATGGATTAGTCCAACTTGCATATTAGTCCTACTAAGTTAGCAAGTTGTTTCGATTTGATCCTTTTAATTAATTAATCATATTAATTAATTAATTCACATGTCTAGTTCACCCCTATATGGCGTGTGACCCCATAGGTTCTATTTAGTTGGTAGTAAAAATTTACTAATATGGAGCGGCCTCTAGCAAGACATCCATTCTAGCCAACAAATAGAATAGTCATCATGACAAACCTTGTGCAAGTAATTGTCTCATCCCTTTGTCCCAATATCCGGATTGGACACGAGACATACAAGTCACACTCATATATCTAATCAATAGTTTCTCGATCCTGGGAATAGCCTTATTCTTGCAAATAACATCAATATCCCATATTGATTTATTTGAGTCTGGTCAGAAATTTTATAAGCGCTATCCCTCGAGTGGCCTAGGATATTTGCTCCCGTTATGTTGGAGGGACAAATTCTATCTACGTCCACTACGATCTCTAAGCTTGCTTCTTATTGTATCCAGTACACGCCTTTATAACTACCCAGTTACGGTGTAGCGTTTGACGCTACCAAGATCACAATAATCCACAACTAGACAATCTAGTGACTTCAAGTCTAAGGATGACAATACTTTTCTACCGCGAGAAGCGCTTGTGACTTAACATAACATGTATGTAGCCTTCTCGGAGGTGGGTCAATCCAGTATGCCATTATTCCTAATGCATACCCATGTGTTGGATCATGATATCTCCATATCAATCCAACCCCATACTAGTCTATAGATGATTGTCCTATTTATCATTATAATCGACTAGGGATATTTAAGAATATAACACGTATATTCTAAGGACTTCATTCATGTTAACATATCTCCATATCGATAACATAATGAACCGTAAATCCATAAATGTCACAATTAATTGATTGCCTCTAGGGCACAATTCCAACAGTCTCCCACTTGCACTAGAGTCAATCTCCTGTATCATATGCCTATTGATCTAGCGCGACCCTCCACGCTTCCGCTGCGCAGGGGCGAAACATCTGTTGGTACCTTGCAAATATTCACATCTCCTCTATCAACAATTTGATTGATATTGAATATTCTGAGTAAATTCATCTTATGTATTAATTTACTCAGTCCTCTATGTTAGAATCAGTGAGTGACTCTTGCCTGGAACCTTTACAGCTCACAGTCGCTCCCTACTAGGGAAAAACACAAAACTCGGCTTTGTAATCTGAAATCTTCTTTGTGGGATTTGAAGTTCTCATCACTGTAACCCCTTACAGTAAACTCTTCCTATCCTCCATTTATCAAAAATTCATCCTTAGTGCTTCTCAAGTACTAAAGGATAATCTTAATAATTTATCCCGTGACTCTCACCCGGATTTGACTGGTATCTTTGTGTCATGCCATGTGACACATATGGCCTAGTACATTCCATGGCGTACCTCGGGAATCTTATTCATACGGTCCATTCCCAATCTAATTGGAAAGACAATTAGCCTTCCAAAGACTAATTCCATGTTACATGGGTAAGAATCAATATTCTTTTCATGTTGAACCATTTCAACACCTTTGTCAATTTATGTACTATGACCTAAGCTATACAACCATCTTGATCTACCTCAATAGATCTTCACAAGTTGCTTCGCTTAAGTCTACCATTAGAAAGTCAACTCCCTAGTCAATCTACGTAAGACTGCCAAGTAGGGGCAACATTCCCAATGACTAAGCATGTCTCCACATACAAGACCAGAAAAATAACTGTGCTCCCACTAACCTTCTTGTACACACAAGTCTCATCTTCAATTTTGATGGAACCAAACTCCTTTGATTACATCATCAATTCGAAGAGTCCAACTCCTAGAATCTTAATCCAATCTATAAATAGATTGTTACAAGCAAGATGTGAATGGATTTAAGCATCACAATTGGGGAAAGATTTTGTCATAGTCTATACTATGAGCTCACATGAAATCCATTTCCTACCAATTTTCCGTTAAAGGTAATCATATTACCATCCATGTTGGTTTCCTCATAACCCACTTGCACCTTTTAGGTGGTTCCATCAAAGTCCATACTTCTTTGGTATACATGGATTCCATATTGTATCTCATGGCCCATTTCTGAGAGTATGGCCACACGTGGCCATCTCATAGGTTGTAGGCTCATCTCAATGAGCAATATATCACTGGTTATGAGAAATCCTTATTTCTCTAGTCCCTCGATATATCCTACCTGACCTACGTGGTTCTTGTGTTTTTCTGAGTAGGGTGCTCCACAACACCTTGTGATCCTCCTCATGTTCCATCAAACGGATCAATGTTCTAATTGTGGTTCTTAAACTTTTCAAGTTCTACTGTCCTCCCACTGTTTCTTTTAGAGACAATCTCTACCTAGAAACATTGTGGTTCGAGAAACAAACAGTTTGTTCTCGATTAGGTTGTAGAAATAATATCCTTTTCAGGATATTCCACGAAACATTTATCCGACTTGGGTCCAAGTTTATTTGTAAAAGCTATTACATAAACTTCATAACCCCAAATCTTTATGAATGACATACTAGGACACTTCCTAGTCCATATCTCATATGGTGTTATTCATATTCTGTTTTTGATGGAACAAGGTTAAGGGCGAAATTTGCTGTAATTAGAACATAGCCCCAAAAGTAAATTGGAAGTTCTGTTTGACTCATCTTGGACCGAACTGTGTCCTACACGGTTTGAACTCTCCTCTTAGACACGTCTAACCCATGTGGCGTGCTAGGTGGAGCGAGTTTTTGGATCATATCCAATACTCCCATAGAGTCTTGTCAAACTCTTGGCTCAAGTACTTTCCTCTATGATCCTATCGTAGAGTCTAAATACTTTTGCCAAGTTGGTTCTCTACTTCATTCCTGAATACTTTGAACAATTCAAAGGATTCTGATTTGTTTCTTCCTAAGATACACAAATCTATATTTCTCTGATCCCATCGATAAATATGATGAAGTACTGAAAACCATCTTTAGTTTTTGTGCTTAGCGGCCTTCATACATCAATATGTATGATTTCCAAAAGATCATATCTTTGCCCAAAAAGTTTTACATGTCTCATATGATTCAATAATCAAATGAGTTCAAGAAATCCATCCTCATGGAGTTCTAGATATGTATATCTTATTTATGAGGCCTAAACGATAATGCTAAAGATAATTGAAGTTCATATCATTATATGCAAACCTCTAGGTATTAATGTTATAGATGAAATTATCATTATCATGGATATAGAATCCACATAGACAAAATTGCATTACAATAATGCATATCATAATAAATGGAACAACATTTGTCCTTTATTATTATAAGGAGCTTTCTTGTCCAAACAAGAAACTATGATAATGGTCCCACTCATAGCTAGGACATGATCGTTTTTGTCTAATTCATGAACAATTTCTTAAAGGTAGAAATAATTCCCTACGGCTTATTTAACAACCCATTGCTTCATAGCCCCACGTGTAGGATTATTTCTTCCTTATCCAATTGTCTCCATCTCTTGAGACCCTCCACATTTCTATAAATGTGAGATCCTCTTCTAGTATCATATACTCTTGATGATGAGATAGACATATTGAATTTTATAACAAGATTGGAATTCACAATTCCATTATTACTTACTTCCAGGTACTTTGGGTAGTTTCTCTTCCTCTACACTACCTTTGGGACTCCAAGGCAACTTGGTTTTAGCAACAGGCTTGCTCTATACCCATGGGTCGGCGTAAACTATTTGCCCTTACCCATGCTGTTAACCATTAACAGCTTTGCCCATGCCCATTATGAGTGTTTTGTTTAGTGATTTTTCAATCATATTGAGTAAATCAATTTTAAAACTAAAAATATAATTGCATCCAATGCAATTCTTGGTCCACTTGGGTGAATAACCGTTTATTCTTAATCTATATCATAGATAATGCATATTCACTAATGTTTCAATCATATTGAATTAGTATAGTTGCATAACCCAAAGTGGAGCAACACTTCAAACCTTTCATGTCTAGCTCGCTCTTTTGAAAGAGCTTCTTTCAGTGTATGATCATATCATACTTCTCCATGTTTCTCTTCTTGCTTCCAAAGCTCAGAGTTCATGGCAGCTAGCATGAGGCAAGTCATAACCAAATAACCATTATTTGGTGTTCCTTCCATTAGGTTTTTGGTGTGTTTTTGTAGGAAGAGAACTTTATGTTCTACGATGTACAACAATTTCTCTTTTATTTGAGAAAAATTCTCAATTTTATACCAGTCTAGAAAAAGATAAAGTCGCGTTTTTTATTTGTTCAATGCCATGGGAATTCAACATAATAGGATTATGCAAAGTTTGTGACGTTTAACTATATTAGCAAGGATTTAAATTGTTAAACATAGCTCCCACTATTTTACTAAGGATTAATAACCCTCAAGATATTAATGCGGATTATATCATTATATTTTCTAGTGGGCCAAGATCCATGTTTCATCTCCTTATGAGCTTGCTTTGGCAAGTCACCCATAATTTGACTAATTTAGGTAGGAACGATTCCAATTGCATCCCTTATGCAACTCTTGGTTCAATTGGGCAAATAACTCCTTATTTATCCATCCATATGGATAATCCCAATTGATTGCCTCTAGGTTTCTTAATCATACTAATTGCCTAGTTGTGTTCAACCTCTTATTTAAACAATTTCACATTGTTACGTGCCATCGCATTCCATGATTATGAACCAAGTCGCCATGCTTTGGCACGCACGAACTTGATAAATAATGATGATAATGAGTGTTTAAATAACGAGAAGGCAAGAACATAATATTTGAATTTTGAGGGATTTTAAATTCAATTTTAATTATTTTCTTGATCAAAATCAACTAATCTATCTATTTGAGCTTGGGCAAAACTCCAAATAATAGATCTGGGTTGTCTAATTATCTTATTATCCTAATTGCATGCATCATCCATACACCAACCACACAATAATAAGACAATAAAGTAAACAACCACAAAATAGAAATTTAACGTGATGTGGATATGGCCTTTTTTAACTAAGATAATTCCAAGCCAATGGAATTATCTATGAACCCTAAAACAAACACATCTCCATGCGTCTTGATCTTTTGGTCCATCCTTCATAGTCATGTGGAATGCTCCATGCTCCATGCTCCATCTTTTGTGGCTTCTTTTGGCTTTGGGCTTCTTTTCTTCAATCTTGGCTAACAATCTAATTTTATCTAGCACTAGCTAACAACTATACTAACCCTAATTAATTATTACAATTAATTGACCAGCTCGCAGGCCGTAAACCAAACCACAAAAATTAAACATCCACAACAAACCACATCCTAAGGCCATATCCAATCACCATGTGAATTGCACATAAACAATTAAAATCCAATTTTAACGCGCTTGGTCAATTTTAATTGATTTTAGGATATTCTAGGGTTAAAACGGTCAATGGGCCTAACAATCAAATTGCCCGGGCCCAATAAGGTGAACCACAAGGCCCTAGGGCCGGCCCGGCCAATAACCCACACGCCTAGGCCGCGGGCTTGGGCTGCCCGGCCCCTAGGGCGGCCAATCTCTGGCGGCAAGCAAGAGGGGCGGTCCCCTAGGGGGGCCGAACCTCCTTGAGGGAGTTGTTTCCAAAACAACTCCCTTGCTTGGTGCCCAAGTTTGGTTGTTTCCTTGTTTTGGAAGAACTGCTTCTTCCCCAAGGATGCCCAAACCCTAGATCTAAGATCCTAAAATTTCTCAAACTCACCAATTCATGCATCCAATGCAAAAATTAGATCTTGTTATGATAAATTATTGACAAATTGCATCACATGCTTGATTTGTCTTGTTTTACGCGATAAACAATCAAATTAAGGTGTAAAACAACTAAAACGTAACACATAAACCACGTTTATGCTCTACGACTTGTGGCTCTGATACAACTGTAGGGTTTTGATTCATGGATGCGCAACGGAAACACAATCAAACGCGAATTGTGTCACGTCTCTATGGTTGATCCACGCCTAGGGGTGAGATCTAGATCTTCCAATCCTTGGTGCTAGCCCGGAAAGAGGAAGAGGAAGAAGAATCACGCAAAACGAGGCAAGCCAAGGTGGGCGGCGCCCCTTTAGGCCGACGGGTGGGGCGGCAATCCCAAGGGGGGGGGTTCGGCCCCTTTGTGGGATTTCTCACTCTCTCCTTTTCTCTCCCACTCACTTATGTTATGAGCATTAGTTTGGGAAGGAAGGATCATCCTTTATATAGTCCAACAACTCCTTGTTAACTACCTAAAGGCCCTATTCTAGTCCTACTAGAATTCGGATTAGTCCCCTTTTGCAAAAATAGTCCTTATCATGTCAATACATGGATTAGTTCTATTTTCAAATTAATCCTAATCATGTCTCTACAGGAATTAGGCCACCTTGGCATATCCTAATCATGTCTATACATGGATTAGTCCAACTTGCATATTAGTCCTACTAAGTTAGCAAGTTGTTGCGATTTGATCCTTTTAATTAATTAATCATATTAATTAATTAATTCCCATGTCTAGTTCACCCCTATATGGCGTGTGACCCCATAGGTTCTATTTAGTTGGTAGTAACAATTTACTAATATGGAGCGGCCTCTAGCAAGACATCCATTCTAGCCAACAAATAGAATAGTCATCATGACAAACCTTGTGCAAGTAATTGTCTCATCCCTTTTTCCCAATATCCGGATTAGACACGAGACATACAAGTCACACTCGTATATCCAATCAATAGTTTCTCGATCCTGGGAATAGCCTTATTCGTGCAAATAACATCAATATCCCATATTGATTTATTTGAGTCTGGCTAGACATTTTATAACCACTATCCCTCGAGTGGCCTAGGATATTTGCTCCCGTTATGTGGGAGGGACAAATTCTATCTACGTCCACTACGATCTCTAAGCTTGCTTCTTATTGTATCCAGTACACGCCTTTATAACTACCCAGTTACGGTGTAGCGTTTGACGCTACCAAGATCACAATAATCCACAACTAGACAATCCAGTGACTTCAAGTCTAAGAATGACAATACCGTTGCACCGCGAGAAGCGCTCGTGACTTAACATAACATGTATGTAGCCTTCTAGGAGATGGGTCAATCCAGTATGCCATTACTCCTAATGCATACCCATGTGTTGGATCATGATATCTCCATATCAATCAAACCCCATACTAGTCTATAGATGATTGTCCTATTTATCAATATAATCGACTAGGGATATTTAAGAATATAACACGTATATTCTAAGGACTTCATTCATGTTAACATATCTCCATATCGATAACATAATGAACCGTAAATCCATAAATGTCACAATTAATTGATTGCCTCTAGGGCACAATTCCAACACCGTTTGGATGCTATCTAGACAGGTAGGCTTTAGATTGCATTCGTGCTGCTATCTAGACATATAGACTTTTGATAGCATTTGCGCTGCTATCTATACAGATAGGCTTTAGCTCGCATTTGTGCTGCTATCTAGACAGATAGGCCTTAGCTCTTATTACTTTTATCAAAGTAGATAGGCTTACGTCCGTATATTGCTGCTATCTAGACAGATAGGCTTTGGTTTTGCAGGGTGATCGACTATCAGTCTACAAGCAAGGAAAATAAAACGAAGCCAGCAATTGATAAAAGAGCTCTCATATGCGAGAGTTATTATCATTAATTAAATCCTCATGTGGGAGGATATAAGAAAATGTACAGTGTGAATGTAAAGCAAAAGAGAAGGCTAGGTATAGTACTTCTATAGCCATCGCATGTTATTGGGAGTGGAAGTTGCACCAGTCCCATGGCACCTTAGAATAGTGCAGTATCCAGTGTCAAAGAATTCCTTAACCTCAGAAGGTCCTTCCCAGTTAGCGGAAAACTTGGGATGAGCTGCGAAGTCCCTGTGCTGGACAATCTTATTGTAGGCCCGCGAGATTCTCTCCTTGTACTTGGTATTTTTCCTTTTAGCTTGTCTGCGCTTTTCTTCAAGAAAAATTAGATCATGGTCGCACTCATTTTCGTATAAGGAACTGAAGGCCAGTCTCGCGGAGTTTATCTTAACCTCAGCCGGGACTACTGCTTCATATCCATAGCAAAGAATATGGGGGAGTCCTAGTAGCAGTCCTTGGTGATGTGCGATACGCCCAAAGCGCCGTACCCAGAGAATCTGCCCACTTTTTCTGATAATCTGCGACCTTCCGCATGTCCATTTCCTTTCGGGTAGTAAGGCGTGGAGCACACCTGTGTTACATTATACTCATTTAATTTTGGTTGGAGCACACCTGCCTTACGTTATTTCTTTGGTTGGAGTATACTACCCGAAAGTATACTCCTTTCGGGTAGTAAGGCGTCGAGCGTCTTTTCGGGTGACAAAGGGGGTTCCATCGTCGGATAGAATGGTGTTAGGAATCCCAAACTGGTGGATAATGTTCCCCTATATGAACTTGACCACAGCTACTGCATTTGCTGTTTTGAGCGGAACCGCTTCAACTCACTTGGTGAATTGCTCTGTTCCGGTAAGGATGAATTGGTTCCCGCGCTACGGGGGTTGGATTGGACCAATGAAATCCAAGGACCAAGTTTGGAATGGCCAAGGAGTTCCTAAGACGTGAAAATCAAATGTCGGGGCGTGAGCTAGATTACCGTGGAATTGGCATTGCTAGCATCTCTTGACCTTTGCGCGACAATCAGCTTTCATGGTTGGCAAGAAATACCCAACAGTTAAAAGATGTCTTCATAACTTCGCGCCCCCTTGGTGTTCCACCTGATGAGACATTTCCATAACCTCCTAGATTTCTTAACTGTTCAGACACCTTAGTAAGTTCTCATTTTGTCCTTTCCGCCAGAGTAAATTTTCTTTCAAGATGTATCGAGCTGTTTTTCTCTTAAGCTTATCAGCTTCCTTTCTATCGCTCGGCACGGTTCCATCTTGTAGGTAGTCGATTATAGGTCTCAGCCAATCCTCATCTTCAATTGTAACAAATTCCAGGGAGTCTTTTATCAGCGCCCACTTTCCACAGTTGCTATGTACAATGGCAGCAAAATATCCCATATGTGGCCAATGGATTCCATATCTCTGCGCCTTTCTGTAGAGAGAAATTTCATTTTCGCCACAGGAATGTTGATGGATTTTCTACAAAATGGCTCGACCTTCCTCCTCCGTGACGCATCGCATCAGGATTCCTCATGTCTCCTTGTAGTACAGCAAGTTATCATGTATGCAAAACCCTTTTGTTGAAACCCAAGTTTCCTTGTTGTTCCTTCAGCAATCGCGCGCGTGATGGGTTTTCTCCAATCCGCCTCTCCTGGAGTTTCATCTTCGCACAAGTCTTAGACCAAATATGGAGTTTTCTTAACCTCAATCGAGAATTTTGCTGGGCATTTGTCTGATCTTATCTTCGAACCCAAGGTAGCCAATGCATCCGCATGTCGATTATCAGATCTGGGAATGTGCTCATATTTGATGGAATCGAACTTCTGAACTAGCTTATGCACTATTGATCTCTAGTTAAGAAAGTTGATCTCTTTCAATCCTTACACTTCTGAAGCTTGCTTTACTACTAGCTTGGAATCTCCCATTACAATGATATTCTGAACTTCCAAGGCCTTGGCTGCAAGCAATCGTTGAAGTTCCTCTTCCATTAACGGCTCACAATTCTCATCCGAGAACTGTGCCAACAAGTCTGCCAGTGCTTCGGATTTGATGGCCTTTGGTCGCACACAGACTATATCGTACTGATAAATGCCCATGTACCATTTTGCCAGTCTCCCGCAAGGAGGCGAGTGCCCCAACAAATAACGTATAGGGTCATTCTTGGTAATAATGACAACTTTGTGGGAAGAGAATAATGCTTTAACTTTTCAAAAACGAAAAATAAAGCTGGGCAGTGGCGTTCGATATCTGTGTACCTGGATTCCACAGACTGGATCATATGCGAGATGTAGTACACTAGCCTTTCTTGTCACTCAAACTCTTGAGCTAGCAACACTCCAATGGATCTCTTTGTTGAGGTTATGTATAGTAGTAGAGCGATCCCAGTTGAGGTTCAATCATAACTCTTGGAGATGCTAATAATATCTTGAACTTTTCAAATGTAGTTTGATGCTCCTCCGTCCATGAGAATGTCGCATTTTTCTTGAGAAAATTTCCAAAGCAAAAGGTTAGCTCCGCAATAGCTTGTATGAATCTCCTTAGATAAGACAATTTTCTCAGGAATGTCTTCAGTGTACTCTGAGACTGTGGCGTAGCTATATTGGTGATTGCCGAGATATTTTCGGGATAGGGTTCAATCCCGTGCCGGTGAATTACACAGCCCAAGAATTTTCCTGAAGTTACCCCAAACGCGCACTTCATGGAGTTCATCTTTAGCTGAAAATCCCGGCATCTTTCAAAGACTTTCCTCAAGTCATTCCAATGGTCCTTCTGCCTTGACTTGACCACCAAGTATTCCACATAGAACTCAACCTCCTCATGCATCATATCATGGAATAGCACCATCATTGCGCGTTGATAATTAGCTTCTGCATTCTTCAGACCAAAAGGCATGACCGTGTAGTTAAAGAACCCTACAGGCGTGATGAACGCTCTCTTCTTCGTGTCTTTTGGGTCCATTTTTATCTGATTATAGCCTCTAAATCCTTCCATAAAGCTGAGCATTTCATGGCCTGTAGTAGAGTCGATCAGGAGATCTATGTTTGGCAAATGGAAATCGTCCTTTGGGTAGTACTTGTTCGATTCTGTAAAGTCGACACATACGCGAAGGCTCCCATTCTTTTTCAATACAGGCACAATATTCGCAAGCCAGGTGGGATGGTGGCTGGGCTCGATGAATTTTGCATTTAGCCGCTTCACAATTTCTTTTTTTATCTTGACGGTCATTTCTGGGAGGAAATTTCTCGCGCTTTGTTTTACTGGCTTTGATCTTGTAATAATGTCAAGTCTATGCATGCGGATGTCCTGGTCTAGCCCCGACATTTTGTCGTAATCCCACGCGAGAAAATCTCTGTATTCCTTCAGTAGTTTGAGAAATTCTTGCTCTTCCTCATCCCTGAGATCCGCACTCAAGAAGACTGGCCACCTCTTTTCCTCAGTTGGGCTCAGGAATACCTCTTTTAATTCTTGCTTCTTAGGTTTTGGGTGATCCTCCGTGAATTCAGGGGCTTCCTTCAGTTCTTACATCAGTATTGTTCCCTTATATTTTCCTGGAACTTCTTCAAGATCACAAATTTGCGTAGCGACACCTTCAATGGGATGGGTCGAAGATGACACCGCGAACCTTCAGATGCGACAACACATTTTCCCATTGGAGTAGAAGCTACCGCCCTGCTTGCCTGCTTTGTCGTGCTCAACGACCCTTTTCAAGGTGAAAACATTCTTCTTGCTGAAACTTATTATGGGTGCTTCCTCCTGCACGGGTTGATTCCCTTTTGACTGAAACAACCGCGGGATCTCGGTACAGGGTTAATGCGAAAATCGATAACCAAAAGTAAAACTGTAGTTACAAATGTTATAATTTATTTAGTACAAAAATATTTGAGACGATAAGTTTACAAAAGCAATGTGTGAAATAAGCTATGTGATCTACTAAGTGATCTTAAAGTTTTCGTCTCGATCCGCGTTCCCATAACCCCACCTTGATTGATGATCTGCGGTTTAAAAATGGAAAAAGCCGACGCAGTTTTGAAGAAAATGATCAGTAAAAACTGAGTAAATACACACTGTACATGTAAAGCAACGAGTGGCACATAGGAATGAGCTGAAATAAATCAAGAGATTTGAAAGAATCATAAGTAATAGAGTTGGGAACAATTTGGAACAATTATAATTAATCGCATTGCGTGAAATCTCAACTTTAAAACATTTATAAATTACGAGTATTCAAGATGTTCTTAGCAAAGTAAAGTGTCAACAGTAAACAAGTCCATTTGAACTGATAACAATATTAATTCACGAGTAGCATATGCTTTTCAATTCTTTTCATTAGATTAGGCAATCAAGAGCCACAAACTACATCAATAGAGTAATCAAACTTTCTATAAATTCCAATTTAACCGTTAAGTTTAGTTGAGGCATGTCTAGAGCCACCAGCAGGATCGATGTAGAAAGAGGGATCACGAAGTAATCACAAAGGGTTCCTTATAGGTTCTATCAAACCCTATTTCACGCGAGCGTTCAGGGAGCCCATTCGTCAACCCCGCTCACAACATTAGCTAAAAGGCCTTAAGTGTCGACACCCCTATACTGTAGTGACCCTTACAAGTATACGTAGCACTCTATAGCTCTAACAAACCCTTGGCCGCAATACCTTGGTACATTTTGGCTCATCGGGGGCTGATTTGTGAACAATTAAGTTCTATTCAATAATAAGAAGCATTACTTCAATGGTCTTAGCCATAAGAAATGTAGGTTCGCTTGGCGCATCCCATTAATAACATAACTTTGTACATCGTCCTAATTCAATTAGAGGTATCTTATTACCTTTATTTTTCATAACCAAAGTTGGTATAAAAATCATCACATGTCATTCAAGAGTTCTCAGTATAAATCAATAATCGGAATATTTCCGTAAAAATCATGCTTTTCATACTCTTCCAAATAAGACGATATTCATTAAAAACGTCATACACGTGGGCACAATGTGGTAATTAAAGTTCATACATGTGTATTTTATTTCTTCACATTACTATAGACAAAATCAGATTATCAACTTATCACAAGTAAAGTTCCAGGACATATAAAGAGGATTCAATTTATATCCAAACAATTTCGAGTATTAAATCTTGCTCTGCATACTTTTTCGCTCAACAAATATTCATTCGAGTCATAAAAAACACTCACATTTTGATAAGTAAAAGTCGCACATATGTACTTACCAATAAGATGAATCAAAAGCAAAAGCGATAAGGTAAGTCGAGCACTCTAAAGAGAACCACTCTCTCCTACGAGTTCGAGGTCCAAATATTCAAGAAGATGGTGGATGAAAGAGTGAAATTGGCCTTCATTTCTTGATAATAATGGTGAAAGAGCTCCCCTCCATGGTCATACTATCCTTGGAATCAAGTTTTTGATGATTTGAAGAGTCCAAAATGGATTTTTGATGGTCTTGTTGTGAGGTCAACACCTAAAAACGGGATGGAAGTTTGGAGAGAGAGAGAATGGAGGCCATTTGAGTGTTCTTGGTGAGAATATGATGTAAAGAGATGGAAGTGGAAGGGATAAGGTAATGAGTTGATGGAGATGTTGATGGTGAGGAGTGTTTTGATGTAAAACATAGAGTATTAAGTTGAGACAAAAGCTACTAAATAATGTCTTTCTATTTTAAAATAAGTTGACCAAAGTGATGGTGGGGTTAGTTGGTTGTAGTTAGAACAAAATTAGTAGATTTGTGGATGGAACTAAAGATTTTATAGCAAAAAATTAAGGGGTAAAAGAAATGCAATTAAAAAGTCTCCCAACACAATAGTTGGGGTATGAATTGGATTACCAAGAGAATGAGGGTTTACATGCAAATACAAGAAATTTAAGATAACTATAAAATTCCATATGCAAGAGGAGTAGAAATGAGAAGTGCAAAAAATTGAGGGGTGAAAATTTAATTTCTAATTAATATCTAACACATAAAAGTTAATGTCCATAAATTACAAAATTGTCAAATAATTTCAAATAAATCACTTCGTTAATAAATGTCAAAATCCAATTTAAAAAAAAATACAAGTATCTCCCAAGTATATAAAATGAGTTTCATATCGTATTATCCAAGTACTCAAAAACTACAAAATAGCCTCAAAATAAAATTCTATATAATCATACCACTCCGTTTCTTCTCTTTCTCCCCCCTGGAGAAAGCGCAACAAATAAGAAAAGAGGCCAATTGACCCTGTTACACCTCTGTCTTCTCTGTGCCCTCTCTCCTGTGTCTTTCCTTCTCTCGTTGATACCACAACCACAACCACAACCAACCACAACCAACCACAACTACCAGCATCATCAAGTAGATCCAACAAATTTACAGACCACGGGTATAATTTCATATCAAAGAACAATATTACAAATTGAAGAAAAAATCAGAAGGAGAGAAGTGGAAAAATGAAGAGGAAGATGGACACTGATGTGAATCTGCTCCTCCATCTTTCTCCACTCCATTAGCAGATGTACAGATCAAATCAAGAAAAGAGAAAGAAATCAGAGAAATTGAAAGGCCAAAAGGAAGAAGAGAGAGAGAGATATCCGAAGCTACCTGAAGCGCCGCCGTCAAGATCCACCAGAAGCACCGCCGTCGAGTCCACCAGCGCCGCCGTCGAGCCCACCAGTGCCGTCGAGCCCACCAACGTCGAGATCCACCAGTCGGTTCACCGAGCAGATCTGGTCCTCGTAGATCGCGTTCATGGCCTGAACACAAACCTTCATCTGTCACGATCCGTCGTCGCCTTCATCTGAGGGCTCCCCCTTCTTATTCGATTCTTCTTTACTCTCTCTCTCTCTCTTTATTCTACCGTGCCTCTCTCTCTCCATCCTATCTAAAGTGTGAGATGAAATAATGAAACTAGTTAAAAGCTGGGTTTAATTGAGTGGGGGTGGAGTATGTTGAGAAAAAGGTGGGGTTTAACTGTGAGGGTAAATTTGTCATTATTCATTAATAAACATGCCAAATGAGGAAAGGGGGAGAAAGAGAGGAAACAGTCGAAAATAGAAAGGGGGAGAAAGAGAAGAAACAGAGTGGTATGTGTCGAATGACACCCTTATACTTTAAAACTAAGAAGAAGACAAGAAAAAAGTTTGAAAAATAATTTCTCAAAATTATCAAATATTTTTCAGAAATGACCAAATAACCCCCAACTTAATACGGGGTGTTACATTATATCCCCCTTAAAATGAAGCTTCGTCCCCAAATCTTAAGAAATCTTTTGAGTGAAACAACGAACATACATCAAGAGAATGCAACTAATGCACATGAGGCTTGTATGTAATGCTAATGCACATGCAACACTTTAATTAACGAGAAACACGCTCTCGATCGGTTACGTCTCATCTCATTCGTACAATAGTAGGGATTCAAATACAATTAGCTCGAGTAAAATGTCGGAACTAAATTTTGAAAGGTCTAAACCAACATACAAGCTATCATGTTTACAAAGTGATTCGGAAATTTTCTAGCATTTAAACAAGTCTTGAAACTCTAGACACAAAATAGTTTGATCGAAACTAACAAGCCATTTTGATAAACCAATCACCTCAAGTGTTCCACGCATACGAAGGGGAAAGGAACACTATGTGTCGTCACACAACATGTCTATACATCACAACTCGAATGTGTTTCAAATGTTCCAACTTAGTTTACATAGCGGGTACAACTCATAGTACCGTCGTACTAAGAGTCATGCCAGCGAACTGCTAAACAAAGTGGTCCATATAACTTGGCATTTGGTATCTCGACACCCAACAAATATTTTTTTCAAAACTATTTTTTTTGAAAAGATTTTTTTTTGGGTTAAAACTTTCCAAATTTAGAAACGACCAAGTCGAATTAACTCAAAATGAAACACTACAAGATATTATCTTAAAAGTCACACTCAAAGGTATGAAAGGAATGGTCTCGCGGTATTCTAAGTCAAAACGTCGATACTCTCATGTCGACAAAATAACATAACCAATTAAGGGAACGTGCATACGCATCACACGACAGTGACAAATCATTTCTATATACTAAGCAAATATGCTCATAGGATAACAAACGTATAAATAAGCAAGTCGTTTTCGCATTGATCACATATTAATAAGCAGTTCACAGTTAACTTACAAGGTAAAAATCGAGTTCAAGAATACTTAATTACCCAAACTCCGCGACGGCTTGATTACTTCATTTAGTTCCAAATTGAGTTATCCTATTCAATTTTTAGTTTTGAAAACATTTTATCTTTCTTATGCTCTACTAATGGAAATCGATCAGTCACTTTAACCAGAGAACTGATGCTCTAATACCAGCTGAAACAACCCCGTGATCTCGGTTCAGTGTTAATGCGAAAATCGATAACAAAAAGTAGAACTATATTTACAAATATTACAATTTATTTAATACAAAAATATTTGGGACGATGAGTTTACAAAATCAATGTGTGAAATAAGCTATGTGATCTATTAAGTGATCTAAACGTTTTCGTCTCGATCCGTGTTCCCATACCCCGCCTTGATTGATGACATGCGGTTTTAAAAAGGCAAAAGTCGACGCAGTTTTGAAGAAAATGATCAGTAAAACATGCGTAAATACAAACTACGACATGTAAAGCAACGAGTGGCACATAGGTATGAGTTGAAATAAATCAAGAGATTTGAATGAATCGTAAGTAATAGAGTGGGGAACAATTTGGAACAATTATAATTAATCACGTAGCGTAACTCTCAACTTTAAAACATTTATAAATCACGAGTATTCAAGATATTCTTAGCCAAGTAAAGTGTCAACAGTAAACAACTCCATTTGAACAGATAACAATATTAATTCACGAGTAGCATATGATTCTCAATTAATTTCATTAGATTAGGCAATCAAGAGCCACAAACAACATCAATAGAGTAATCAAACTCTTTCAATTCCAATTTAACCGTTAAGTTTAACTGAGGCATGTCCAGAGCCACCAGAAGGATCGATGTAGACACAGGGATCACGAAGTAAACACAAAGGGTTCCTTCTAGGGTCTATCAAACCCTATTTCACTCGAGCGTTAAGGGAGCCCATTCGTCAACCCCGCTCACAACATTAGCTAAAAGGCCTTAAGTGTCGACATCCCTATACCGTAGTGACCCTTACAAGTATAAATAGCACTCTATAGCTCTAACAAACCCTTGGACGCAATACCTTGGTACAAATTGACTCATCGGGGGCGGATTTGAGAACAATTAAGTTCTATCCAATAATAAGAATCATTGCTTTAATGGTCTTAGCCATAAGATAATGGAGGATCGCTTGACGCATCCCATTAATAACACAACTCTTTACATCGTCCTAAATCTATTAGAGGTATCTTATTAACTTTATTTTTCATAACCAAAGTTAATATACAAATCGTCACAAGTCATTCCAAGAGTTCTCAGTATAAATCAATAATCGGAATTTTTCCGTTAAAATCATGCTTTTCATACTCTTCCAAATAAGACGATATTCATTTAAAACATCATACACATGGGCACAATGTGGTAATTAAAGTTCACACATATGTATTTTATTTCTTCTCTTTACCATAGACAAAATCATATTATCAACTTATCACAAGTAAAGTTCCAGGACATATAAAGAGGATTCAATTTATATCCAAACAATTTCGAGTATTAAATCATGCTCTGCTTACTTTTTCAGTCAAAAAATATTTCTTCGAGACATAAAAAAACTCACATTTTGATAAGTAAAAGTCGCACATATGTACATACAAATAACATGAAGCAAAAGCAAAAGCGATAAGGTAAGTCGAGCACTCCAACGAGAACAACTCTCTCATACGAGTTCGAGGTCCAAATATTCAAGAATATGGTGGATGAAAGAGTGAAATTGGCCTTCATTTCTTGATAATAATGGGGAAAGAGCTCCCCTCCATGGTCATACTATCCTTGGAATCAAGTTTTTGATGATTTGAAGAGTCGAAAATGGATTTTTGATGGTCTTGTTGTGAGGTCAACACCCAAAAACGGGATTAAAGTTTGGAGAGAGAGAATGGAGGCCATTTGAGTGTTCTTGGTGAGAATATGATGTAAAGAGATGGAAGTGGAAGACATAAGGTAATGATTTGATGGAGATGTTGATGGTGACGATTGTTTTGATGTAAAACATAGAGTATTAAGTTGAGATACAAGCTACTAAATAATGTCTTTCAATTTTAAAATAAGTTGACCAAAGTGATGGTGGGGGTAGTTGGTTGTAGTCAGAACAAAATTAGAAGAGTTGTTGATGGGGCTAAAGATTTGATAGCCAAAAACTAAGGGGTAAAAGAAATGCAATTAAAAAGTCTCCCAACACCATAGTTGGGGTATGAATCAGATTACCAAGAGAATGAGGGTTGACATGCAAATACAAGAAATTTAAGATAACTACAAAATTCCATATGCAAGAGGAGAAGAAATTAGAAGTGCAAAAAATTGAGGGGTGGAAATATAATTTCTAATTAATAGCTAACACATAAAAGTTAATTTCTACAAATTAAAAAATTGCCAAATAATTTCAAATAAATCACTTTGTTAATAAATGTCAAAATCCATTTTTTTAAAACAATTACAGGTATCTCCCAAGTATATAAAATGAGTTTCATATCGTATTATCCAAGTACTAAAAAACTACAAAATAACCTCAAAATGAAATTCTATATAATCATATGTGTCGAATGACACCCTTATACTTTAAAACTAAGAAGGAGACAAAAAAAAAGTTTGAAATAATAATTTCTCAAATTATCACATATTTTTCTAAAATGACCAAATAACCCCTAACTTAATACGGGGTGTTACATTATATCCCCCTTAAAATGAAGCTTCGTCCCCGAAGCTTAAGAAATCTTTTGAGTGAAACTACGAACATACATCAAGAGAATGCAACTAAAGCACATGAGGCTTGTATGCAATGCTAATGCACGTGCAACACTTTAATTAACGAGAAACACGCTCTCGATCGGTTACGTCTCATCTCATTCGTACAATAGTAGGGATTCAAATACAATTAGCTCGAGTAAAATTTCGGAACTAAATTTTGAAAGGTCTAAACCAACATACAAACTATCACGTTTACAAAGTGATTCGAAAATTTTCTAGCATTTAAACAAGTCTTGAAACTCTAGACACAAAATAGTTTGATCGAAAGTAACAAGCCATTTTGATAAACCAACCACCTCAAGTGTTCCACGCATACGAGGGGGGAAAGAACACTATGTGTCGTCACACAACATGTCTATCCATCACAACTCGAATGTGTTTCAAATGTTCCAACTTAGTTTACATAGCGGGTACAACTCATAGTACCGTCGTACTAAGAGTCATGCCAGCGGACTGCTAAACAAAGTGGTCCATATCACTTGGCATTTGGTATCTCGACACCCAACAAATTTTTTTTTCAAAACTATTTTTTTTTTAAAGATTTTTTTTTTGGGTCAAAACTTTCTAATTTTAGAAACGACCAAGTCGAATAAAATCAAAATGAAACAATACAAGATATTATCTTAAAAGTCGCACTCAAAGGTATGAAAGGAATGGTCTCGCGGTCTTCTAAGTCAAAACGTCGATACTCTAATGTCGACAAAATAACATAACCAATTAAGGGAACGTGCATACGCATCACACGACAGTGACAAATCATTTCTATATACTAAGAAAATATGCTCATAGGATAACAAACATATAAATAAGCAAGTCGTTTTCGCATTGATCACATATTAATAAGCAGTTAACAGTTAACTTACAAGGTAAAAATCGAGTTCAAGAATACTTAATTACCCAAACTCCGCGACGGCTTGATTACTTCATCTAGTTCCAAATTTAGTTATCCTAGTCAATTTTAAGTTTTAAAAACATTTTATCTTTCTTATGCTCTACTAATGGAAATCAATCAGTCACTTTAACCAGAGAACTGATGCTCTGATACCAGCTTAAACAACCCCGGGATCTCGGTTCAGTGTTAATGCGAAAATCGATAACAAAAAGTAGAACTATATTTACAAATATTACAATTTATTTAATACAAAAATATTTGGGATGATAAGTTTAGAAAATCAATGTGTGAAATAAGCTATGTGATCTATTAAGTGATCCAAACGTTTCCGTCTCGATCCGTGTTCCCATACCCCGCCTAGATTGATGACATGCGGTTTTAAAATGGCAAAAGCCGACGCAGTTTTGAAGAAAATGATCAGTAAAAGATGAGTAAATACAAACTACGACATGTAAAGCAACGAGTGGCACATAGATATGAGTTGAAATAAATCAAGAGATATGAAAGAATCGTAAGTAATAGAGTGGGGAACAATTTGGAACAATTATAATTAATCACGTAGCGTAACTCTCAACTTTAAAACATTTATAAATCACGAGTATTCAAGATATTCTTAGCCAAGTAAAGTGTCAACAGTAAAAAACTCCATTTGAACAGATAACAATATTAATTCACGAGTAGCATATGATTCTCAATTCATTTCATTAGATTAGGCAATCAAGAGCCACAAACAACATCAATAGAGTAATCAAACTCTTACAATTCCAATTTAACCGTTAAGTTTAACTGAGGCATGTCCAGAGCCACCAGAAGGATCGATGTAGACACAGGGATCACGAAGTAATCACAAAGGGTTCCTTCTAGGGTCTATCAAACCCTATTTCACCCGAGCGTTAAGGGAGCCCATTCGTCAACCCCGCTCACAACATTTGCTAAAAGACCTTAAGTGTCGACATCCATCTACCGTAGTGACCCTTACAAGTATAAATAGCACTCTATAGCTCTAACAAACCCTTGGCCGCAATACCTTGGTACAAATTGACTCATCGGGGGCGGATTTGAGAACAATTAAGTTCTATCCAATAATAAGAATCATTGCTTTAATGGTCTTAGCCATAAGAAAATGGAGGATCGCTTGGCGCATTCAATTAATAACACGACTCTCTACATCGTCCTAAATCTATTAGAGCTATCTTATTACCTTTATTTTTCATAACCAAAGTTGGTATACAAATCGTCACAAGTCATTCCAAGAGTTCTCAGTATAAATCAATAATCGGAATTTTTCCGTAAAAATCATGCTTTTCATACTCTTCCAAATAAGACGATATTCATTTAAAACATCATACACATGGGCACAATGTGGTAATTAAAGTTCACACATATGTATTTTATTTCTTCTCTTTACCATAGACAAAATCAGATTATCAACTTATCACAAGTAAAGTTCCAGGACATATAAAGAGGATTCAATTTATTTCCAAACAATTTCGAGAATTAAATCATGCTCTGCATACTTTTTCAGTCAAAAAATATTCATTCGAGACATAAAAAAACTCACATTTTGATAAGTAAAAGTCGCACATATGTACATACAAATAATATGAAGAAAAAGAAAAAGCGATAAGGTAGGTCGAGCACTCCAACGAGAACCACTCTCTCCTACGAGTTCGAGGTCCAAATATTCAAGAATATGGTGGATGAAAGAGTAAAATTGACCTTCATTTCTTGATAATGATGGTGAAAGTGCTCCCCACCATGGTCATACTATCCTTAGAATCATGTTTTTGATGATTTGAAGAGTCCAAAATGGATTTTTGATGGTCTTGTTGTGAGGTCAACACCCAAAAACGGGATTGAAGTTTGGAGAGAGAGAATGGAGGTCATTTGAGTGTTCTTGGTGAGAATATGATGTAAAGAGATGGAAGTGGAAGGCATAAGGTAATGAGTTGATGGAGGTGTTGATGGTGAGGAGTGTTTTGATGTAAAACATAGAGTATTAAGTTGAGATACAAGCTACTAAATAATGTCTTTCAATTTTAAAATAAGTTGACCAAAGTGATGGTGGGGGTAGTTGGTTGTAGTTAGAACAAAACTAGAAGAGTTGTGGACGGGGCTAAAGATTTGATAGCCAAAAATTAAGGGGTAAAAGAAATACAATTAAAAAGTCTCTTAACACCATAGTTGGGGTATGAATTGGATTACCAAGAGAATGAGGGTTGACATGCAAATACAAGAAATTTAAGATAACTACAAAATTCCATATGCAAGAGGAGTAGAAATGAGAAGTTCAAAAAATTGAGGGGTGAAAATATAATTTCTAATTAGTAGCTACACATAAAAGTTAATTTTCATAAATTACAAAATTGCCAAATAAGTTCAAATAAATCAATTTGTTAATACATGTCAAAATCCTATTTTTTTTTAAAAAAAATTTCAAGTATCTCCCATGTATATAAAATGAGTTTCATATCGTATTATCCAAGTACTCAAAAATTACAAAATAACCTCAAAATGAAATTCGATATAATCATATGTGTCGAATGACACCCTTATACTTTAAAACTAAGAAGAAGACAAGAAAAAAGTTTGAAATAATAATTTCTCAAAATTTTCAAATATTTTTCTAAAATGACCAAATAACCCCCAAGTTAAATACGGGGTGTTACATTCACTCCTCTTGCATTAACATCACCCCAGCCGGTGACTGTTCTTTGATATCCTCCCATTTGGGTAAGTGAGTCGGCTGAAATGGGTCTGGAGTAGCTTCGTCCACCATTTCCGTGAACCACACTGATTCAGACAAGTGCGCCTCCTCCAAATTGAAAGGATTCACAGAGGCAGGTATTGCCAACACTCTATCTTTCCAAATGGCTTTCATCACCTGATGGGCCGTAGACGGTACATCATCAAAGCGGTGGATCCACGCTCGACCAATGATCATGTGGTAGGTCGTATTGGCATGAATGACATGGAATTGGGCAGAACACTTAATCTGACCAATCTGGATTCCCAGCCGAATCCATCCGACAGTCATTCTGGAGTCACTCCCAAAACCCATCAGTGGCGATGGTCTCTTGACAATTTTGCTCTCTGGGATTCCAGCTAACTCCAGGGTGCTGAGTGGAATAACTTTTACCGGAGTTATTGAACTCCACATCATTGATGACAGTTGTCACATACAGCGGCCCCTGGTGACTCGCGTCTGCTCTCTTGCCCGACTCATCGAATGTCATGACTAGGCCATTTGATCGCACGACCCTGACAACTTTTTCGGTCGAGGTGACTAGTTCCTCTCCATAGTCTTCATCAACCCTTATGATAGAATTTATCATCTCATGCCTGCAATTGCTCGAGAAATTCATGTCTTCAAAGAATTTCTCAAATTTATTGGAGTTGTTCATCTCTAAGCGCGTGAATCTTCTGTGTCCATGCCATAATCCTCTTCTTCGCAGATTTCGGTGACCATTGGAATTTCTGCATCCGCGACCTTTTCAAGGTCCATGATCGAAATCATGGCTATTTCTTTTCCTTTGGGCTCCTGTCGCGCATGAGACGACAGAGGGTTGCTGCCTACGTCCTTGGCCGGTTCATCGACAACCAATTGTCCTTCCTTTATCTTTCTATCCACCACCAACCTGAGATTTTTGCACTCCTTCGGTGGGTGCATGACCTGCCCATGGCAATCGCACCACCTTGGATCTTGCACATGATCTCCAGAGGGTTTGTGCTCCAGTGCTGGAAGAATTCCATCTTTCCGCCACCTTTTACAGAGGTCTATTGCGTCTTCGATTGAACAAGGCAGGGGTGGTGCCTCCCGAGGCGCGGGTCGCTGTTGCTTATGGTGGGACGTCACCGCATACACTTCGACATCCCGTCCACGCTTGTAGCTGAATCTCCTGATTTTAAACCCAGAGCTTGCTGGTGCGCGATCCATGGAGGGCTAACCTTCCTATATATAGTGGTGAAGTGACTGTTGTGGAGGGGGTTAATGCATTATAAATGGCGGCTTAGTGATAGCCCTCGTAACGGCACGTTCGACCGTATATATAGGGAACGTTACGCACATGTCCGCAGCTACCGGAGACCATTATGAGATCAACCGGGTTTATAGGACGTGGTCATTAAGTCTCTCAAAGCAGTTACAAGGGGTCGTGTGCGAACATGGTTGTCGTTCGTGCGCGACGGACCTTACTCTAGCCTCCAAACCACTAAGTCCTTACACGCCCTGTGTGGTTGGTACGCGAGGGCCCTGTCTCGCAGCCCCCAAGTGGATAAGCATGGGTTGTGATTTAGATGTGTATGGAGCGCAGCTAGGTGTGCTGGATGGCCGCCACGTGGTATTGATCCGTCTGTCTGGAAAGCACCATCTACAGCAACAAAGGAAGTTGTTTGGATTAGAAAGTTCATTACTGAGGTTGTTGTGGTTCCTAGCATTGTGGATCCAGTACAGTTGTATTGTGACAACACAAGATCGATGTCACAACCAAAGGAACCCAGATCACACCATAAATCCAAACACGTACTCAGGAAGTTTCATCTTATTCGAGATATCATCGAGGAGATGTGAAGATGTGCAAGATTCCTACAAATGAGAATCTATCATATTCGCTTACAAAGCCGCTTGTTCAGCGTAAGGATGAAAGGCACACTACATCTATGGGCATACAGGATGCGCCCTATTGGCTCTAGTGCAAGTGGGAGACTGTTGGACTAGGTGCCCTAGAGGCAATCTTTTTAGTATGAATAGTGTTTTCGGCTAGAAACATTCATTGTATTATTTATGGAGATATTTAATATAATGAAGTCCTTAGATTGCAAATATGTAGTGTATCTTAAATATCCCTAGTCGATTATAATGATTAACAGGACGATCAACTATAGACTAGTATGGGGTTGCATTGATATGGAGATATCACGATCCAACACATGGGTATGCATTATGAGTAAAAGCATGATGGATTGACCCATAACGAGAAGGCTACATACAGTTACGTAAAGTCACAAGTGCTTCTCGTAGTGACAACGGTATTGTCATCCTTAGACTTTAAGTCACTAGATCCTCTAGTTGTGGAATATTGTGTTTTCACATCGTCAAATGCTACACTGTAACTGGGTAGTAATAAAGATGTTAGTCGGATACAATGATGAAGCAAGCTTAAATATGGTAGTGACATAGAAAGAATTTGCCCCCCCCCCACATAACGGGAGCAAATATCCACGACCACTTGATGTATGGTGCTTATAGAATGTCTGGCGAGACTCATATCAATCAATATAGGATATTGATGTTATCTCCTTGGATAAGACTATTCCTAGGATCGAGAATATATGGATTGGATATACGAGTGTGACTTGTATGTCGCGTGTCCAATCCGAATATAGAGACAAAGGGATGAGGCAATACTTGCATAAGGTTTGTTGGGTGACTATTTCTATTAGTTGGATAGCACGGATGTCTTGCTAGAGGCCGCTCCATGTTTGTAATAGGTACTACCAACTAAGAAGAAACCTATAAGGTCACACTCCCTATAGATTACACCGGACTTGGGAATTAATTAATGTGATTAATTAAATGGAAGGACCAATACATAACTACTCTCATACAGAGTAGGACTAATTTCCATGTTGGACTAATCCGTGTATAGACATGATTAGGGTAGGGGCTTTTATGCAGTCAACAAGGAGTTGTTGGACTATATAAAGGACACTTCTAGCTTTTTCTCAATAATAATGCTCATTACATTACTTGAGTAGAGAGAAAAGCAAGGAGAGAGAGAGAGCAACAAAAGGAGGTTGAATTCCACCTTTGCCTCCCCTCGCCCCTTCGGCCACAAAGGAGGACCGCCCCCTCCTTGTTCCGTTTTGCGTGATCGTGATCTTCTTCCTCTTCTTACTTCAATCCTAGCTAGCACAAAGGCTTGAAGGATCCGGATTCAATCCTATGAGTGGACTAGTCGTAGAGACGTGAATACTTTTTCACGTGTGAAGTCATTAATGGAGAACCAAACGGTATTTTGATAGTAAACCCTTACTATCGTTATGAATTCTACACTTGTGATCCTTGGAGCCTTGAACGGATTAATTATTGTGTATTCCGTTGTGTATCCATTATCAAAAGTCTACATATCATATCCATAGTTTCTCGATCATGGGAATAGGCTTATCTTAACATATAACAACAATATCACATATTAATTTACCTGAGTTTGGCCAGAAATTTGTAAGTACTACTCATCGAATGGCCGTGGATACATAATCCCATTATGTGGGAGGGACAAATCCTTTCTACATGACTACCAACTCTCAGCTTGCTTCATATCATGTACGATTATCACTTTTGTAGTTACCCAATTACGGTGAAAAATTTAATGATATCAAAATATGATAATTCACAACTAGAGTATCTAGTGACCTCAAGTCAAAGGACTACAACACCATTGTCACTACAAGAAGCACTTGTGACATTTACATACTCCCATGTAGCCTTCTCGTGGTGGGTCAATCAAGTATGTCATTACTCCTAATGCATACCCATGTGTTAGACTCGATATGTCCATATCAATCTACCCACATACTAGTCTCTATGCATAGTGATCGTCCTATTAACCAATATAATTTACCAGGTAAAATTTAAGATAAACATTAAATATTGCAATCTAAGGACTTCATTATATCAGGAACGTCAGAGAGAGGAGAAGATACATTTGGTTTCAATTTCTAGAGAAGGGGCATGGATTGTTCTAATTTTCGAGGATCATAAGTGTTTGACGAGTATATGACATTACCAAGGAAATTAAGTAGGGAAATTAATGGAATTCGATTCCATCAATGTCTGTATTTTTGTACGTAATCACCCAATTAACTATTGGAAATATGCCCTAGAGGAAATCTATTTCTTGTGGCTTTTATGGATTTACGATTCATTATGTTATCGATATAGAGATATGTTAACATGAATGAAGTCGTTAGAATATAAGTGTTTTATTCTTAAATATCCCTAGTCAATTATATTATTAATAGGACAATCAACTATAGACTAGACTGTGGGTAGCTTGATATGGAGATATCAAGTCTAGCACATGGGTATGCATTAGGAGTAATGTCATACTGGGTTGACCCATCTCCGAGAAGGATACATACTAGTTATGTAAAGTCACAAGCGCTTCTCTCGGTGACAATGGTATTGTCATCCTTAAACTTGAAGTCACTAGATCCTCTAGATGTTGAATGTTGTTTTTTGACATTGTTAAACGCTACACCGTAACTGGGTAGATATAAAGGCGTTAGTCGGATACAATAAAGAAGCAAGCTTAGAGATGATAGTGACGTAGATAGAATTTTTCCCTCCCACATAAGGGGAGAAAATATCCACGGCCACTCAAGGGATAGTGCTTATAGAATGTATGGCCAGAATCAGATAAATCAATAGGGGATATTGATGTTATCTTCATGGATAAGGCTATTCCCAGGATCGCGAAACTATGGATTGGATATACGAGTGTGACTTGTATGTCTCGTGTCCAATATGGATATAGAGACAAAAGGATGGGAAAATACTTGCAAAAAGGTTTGTCGGATGACTATTTCTATTAGTTGGTTGGAATGGATGTCTTGCTAGAGGTCGCTCCATGTTAGTAAATAGTTACTAACAACTAAGTAGAAACCTATGGGGTCACACGCCATATGGATTGAACTAGACTTGGGAATTAATTAATATGAATAATTAATTAGAAGGATCAAAATGCAACCACTTGCAAACTTAGAAGGACTAATATGCAAGGTGGACTAATCCATGTATATACATGATTAGGATTTTCCAATGTGGAATAATTCATATAGAGACATTATTAGGACTAATTAGCAAAGGGACTAATCCTTACTTGAGTAGGATTAGGAGAGGGGTTCTTTATGTAGTAGGACAAGGAGTTGTTGGACTATATAAAGAACACTAATAGATTATTTTCTATACACATCTACATACTTAGAGTAGTAGAGAATAAAATAAGGAGAGAGACATCAACAAAAGGAGGCCAAACCCCTTGTTGCCGCCCCCTCTACCCGTCGACCACCAAGAGGGCCCGAACCCTCTTCTTTGGTGTTTCGTTGCGTGATTTCTTCTTCCTTCTCCATCGTTCCTAGCTAGCACAAGGTGTAGGACCTAGATCTCAATCCTAGGCGTGTAACAACCGTAGAGACGTGACACTATTCGCGTTTGAATTAATCACAAGAAACCTACAAGGTAAATATTACGAATCCTTTACTATCGTTATGAATTCTCTTCATGTGATCCTTGGAGGGTCTTGATCGGATGAATTATTTTTTATTCCGTTGTGTATCCATGATCAATACCCTACATTAACATGATCAAAGAAGATTCGAGAATGAGGGAAATAGCTATCATGAGGATGTTGATATATGTGCCTCACCTACACACTTTAAGGGTTAAGTTGGAAACTGTGGGAGATGTTGAGCTAGTGGAAAGAGGATCCATGAGACGAAGAATCTTGAGAGAAGAAGAACATGGGCTGGAGAAGGGTGATGAAGCAACTACAGGATAAAGTGACATAGAAGTTTATGTAGGGAAGATAATGGATAGCTGGAGTTTTTTGAGCTAGTAGGGGGAATTGTGGGCCATGCGCTTCATATATGAAAGGTCCAAATCAGAACTAAGTGATCTTCTCCTCATCATAAAAGAGTTATTCTTATATTTGGTGTACAAAAATCAAACAATACCTCACTCAATAATTATGTTAAAGTGATTCAATATCATTGCCTGTTTCTCTTCATCATTTACGAATAAAACTTTAATTTGTGATTTTCCAGTCAATCACGGGGTTTTAGCAATCTCTTTTAAATTTACTTATCCTTCCCCACTATCGTTTTGATTTTTTGTGTGGATCACTAGACCTTTGTTGTACATGTAAGCCTGACAGAATCAATCCGGGCTTAAGTGTTCATAGTATCAATACTTTTGCTACTTCATTGGGGAAGTAAGGTGAAGAAGATGGATAGCACTCGTTTTGGGAAAAAAAAGACTAATGAATGCTTCGAAAGCAGGTACTACAGGCACTGTACCAGTTGTAACTTCAGGAAATAATTATCAACAACCTTTGACTATAAATCCTACGACTACATGCAGTTTTACCGGTAACTCTCGAGCAATGGAAGAGAACCTAATTTCTTGAAAGATTAAATATAGAAACACTAGTAGTTTTATTTTCTCCAATAAAAAGTGTTCCTGAAAGTTATTCGACTCATTTGTCTCTCAAATAGGAGGAAACTCTTATTTAGTTGGGAGAACTAGGAGATCTAATGCAAAGTAGGACAAGATGATCAAAGAAACGAGGAACTACCATGTTGTTTCCTTATCCAGAGAGGATTCCGGAGATCCCTATTAGGAATAGATGCCCTAGATGCAATCTTACTTAGTATGAACATTGTTTTTGGCTAGAATAATCATTTTATCATTTATGAAGATATTTAATATAATGAAGTCCTTATATTGAAATTGTTGTTTATCTTAGATATCCCTAGTCATGTATATTGATTAATAGGCAATCACTATAAAACTAGTATGTGGGTAGATTGATATAGAGATATCAAGTCGAACACATGGGTATGCCTTAGGAGTAATGGCATACTATATTGACCCACCACGAGAAGGTTGCATTTATTAACATCGCAAGCACTTCTGATAGTGAAAGTGGTATTGTTATCCTTAGACTTGAAGTCACTAGATACTCTAGTTGTGGAATATTATGTTTTGATCTCGTCAAACGCTACACCGTGACTGCGTAGCAATAAAGGCGGTTATCGGACATATTAGGAAGCAAGCTTAGAGATGGTAGTGATGTAAAGAGGATTTACCCCGCTTACACAATGGGAGTAAATATACACGGCCACTCGAGGGGCAGTGCTTATGGAATGTCTGGCCAGACTCAGATAAATCAATATGGTTTTTGTAGTTATCTGTACAAATGAGCCTATTCGCAGGATCGAGAAACTATGGATTGAATATACGAGTGTGACATTTATGTCTCGTGTCCAATCCGGATATAGAGACAAAGGGATAATGCAATACGGTAACTTTGAGCAAAAGGTTTGTCGTATCACTGACTATTTTTATTAGTTGGGTGGCATAGATGTGTGTCTAGACACCGCTCTATGTTAGTAATTATTACTAACAACTAAGTAGATACGTATGGGGTTACACACCCTATGAATTAAACTATACGTTGGCATTAATTAGTTGGACTAATTAATCAAAGGGATCAAAATATAACCACAAGCAATGTTAGTAGGACTAGTTTGCAAAGTGGACTAATTCGTGTATGGATTAGTATTGGGGAAAATATGCAGTTAATAAGGAGTTATTAATAATGGGTTGGTTTGGTATGACTTCTTGAACTTTTAAGTCGACTATTTAGTTGCTGTGAAAAAAGTTTGTGAAAGAGAAGTTCATGAAAAAAGATGCATGTGTTTGGTGAAAAAAATTATGCTGTTAAAAAGTTAATGATGCAACACTTTTGTTTGTTAGTGAAAATTATCACTTTACATTTTTTACATTTACTAATAAAACTATGGTAGGTCTATTTAGATATAGTAGTATGTCAATAGAAAAAAAGTAAGGGTAAATTGATCATTTCTATTGTTTATGAAAAAAGAATTCCAAAAGAAGCTCACGAAACCCAAATTTTTTTCAAAATTGAGTTTTACACTATGAAGCTGAAAGCCAAAATTCAAAAGCACGCACAGAAAAATTCATGGCTAAATTGCATCGGAGGTACCCAAAGTTTGCCAAAACGAGCAAGTAGGTACCCAAATTTCAAAATCGAGCACCACAGGTCTCAAATTTTGGATTTTTGAGCAAGTAGGTACCCTTCCGTTAACTTTCCGTTAAAATTGGACGGAAAATTACAAAAAGACTATTTTACTCCTTATTTTCACCTCCTACTATTTTTAAAATACATGTTTTACTAAAAATTAAGAAATAATTTTTAAAATACAAGTTTACTAAAAATCTAAAAAATAATTCAAAAAAATAATTTAATAATTTGATATATGTAAGATAATGCAATATATTTCATCAAAATTACATATTTTTACATCATTTCAAGATATGAAAATATATTTTCATTAACATATATCCGTCAATAATAAAGTCTTTAACTTTTTTTAACAGTTTTTTAAGAAAAATCTTAAAACTTCATAATTTCACATGTATTTTTTTAATAAAACAATAACATACAAGAATCTTTGTTCATTTAAAAACTTACATTAAAGTTGACACCAAACATTCTTGAGTAGCTTTTATTGTAATGATTTGTAAAAGAGACTATTCTATAAAATATATAAAGATACTTGTACGTTATTGTTTCTTAAAAAATACATGAGAAATTATGAAATTTGATATTTTTTTTAAACACTGTTAAAAAAGTTAAAGACTTTAAGATTGACAAATATGTGTTAACAAAAACATATTTTATATCTTGAAATGATGTAAAAATATGTAATTTTGATAATATATTGCATTATCTTACATATATCAAATTATTAAATTAAAATTTTATTTTTTTTTAACTTTTTTTAGAATTTTAGTAAAACTTGTATTTTTAAAAAAAAGGTTGGAGCTGAAAATAAGGGGTAAAAAAGTCATTTTATAATTTTCCGTCCAATTTTAACGGAAAGTTAACGGAGGGGTACCTACTTGCTCGAAAATACAAAATTTGAGACCTGTGGTGCTCGATTTTAAAATTTGGGTACCTACTTGCTTGTTTTGACAAACTTTGGGTACCTCCGATGCAATTTAGCCAAAATTCATACCAAACCTTTCAGAAAAGTTCAGAACAGATTAAAAGTCCAAAGTGGATTATAAGCTGAAAATAAGTCCTACCAAACCCACACTATAAAGGCACTCATGGCTTATTGTTTTCATTAAAGTCATCATTGTGTGAAAATACAAAGCAAGGAGAGCAAGACACAGAGAGCCGAACCCTACCTCGTCCGCCCCCTTGGTGTCATCGGCCATTAGAGGTGCGCGGCTCTTAGTGCCTCATTTTGCGTGATCTTCTTCTGCCTCCTTCTTCGCATAGCTAGCACAAAGACGTGAAGGGGATTCCAGCACAATCTTAGGTATGGATGCTCATAGAGACGTGGACATCATTCTGCGTATCGTGATCATTCAGACAAACTAGGTACACAACTGTTTATCCCTTACGTTAAGAATACTTCCCTACGATCCGTGAAGAAGTTTAATCAGGAATCTATTTATTGTTATTTCTCTACGTAACCTGCATCAAAATCCTACAATGTCGTATAAGAAGAAATTCCCATCTATATAAAAAATTAGGACGGTGCAGATTCTCATGTTTCTGAAATAGTCTTTGGTCCATTAGATCTATTCAATTTTAAAAATTAGATGTAACCTACTTAAGGGAAAAAAAAATGAAAAAGAATAAAAAATATGGCAAAGTTATGCCATAAAATCATTTTCCAGTCATTTTTGTAATAATTTTTTCAAACCCCCTAGGAAGTTGGAGTTTGGGAGAATGGAAATTCAACTATTACATCTCCACTAACTTGAACATATTTTTTTCATTCAAATACCTACAAATTTTTACTTCTTGATGACATCATTCTCACCTTTTTTAACTTCATGAGAAAAATCCAATATTGTAATTCAACAAAAAGTAAAATGGACAAATATTTTGGGAGACATTTATATAACAAATTAGGACGGTGTGAATTTCATGTTCTTAAAATGGCTTTTGGTCCATTAGAACAAATCAATTTTATTCATTGAATGCAACCTACTTAATGGCACTTTTTTCAAAAAAGAATGAGAAAGAAAAAAAAAAATCCATAAAATCATCTTTCTAATTATTTTTGTAATAATATTTTCACTCCCACTTGGAAGTTGCAGTTTGGAAAAATGGAAATGTAATTATTACAGATCCTCTAACTTTAACATGCCTTTGTTTGCGGAAAAAAAACAGAATAAAGAAAAACTACAAACTACGAAAAACCACAAACTTTAACAAGATTTTTATTCGAATACCTATAATTTTTTCTTTACTTCTTGATGATGTCATTCTCCATATTTTTACTTCAAGAGAAACCAAGAATATTGTGCTTCAACAAAAAGTAAAGTGGACAAATATTTTGAGAGGCGATCTATATAACAAATTAGGACGGTTGAATTTTTAAGAGAGTGAGATGACTTTCATCATTTCGATTAAAATATTTTCAGGCCGTAGATGATATCCCATTAGGCAATTTTTTGAAAATTAAAATTTGTGCAAAAATTTTTTTAGAAAAAATATAATTCTCTCCATGATCATATTTTACACGAAAAACCACTCAACTTTTTCATAATCACTTGCCGAGTTGGAAGCTAGGGATGTGCAATGATGAGACAGAGGATCCAGAGAAAAACATTATTTACACATTGATTGTCCCCTATATTTTTATTCAACTTTGTAATATTATTTTCTTAAAGTTAAATATTCCTAAAATATTGCAAATAAGAACCTTTAAGGTATCACGTCAGTGATGAATCTGTAAAAATGTGAGAATTCTATAAGTCTCTGAGGCCTTTTTCTTCTATATGTTACCAATGGAATCTATTGAAATATGGGATGGGGTTTTCATCAACTTCATGATAAATTCTTTATTATTGCATAAAGGTTTTCTTTCCTGGACTACATAAAAGAAAGGAAAATGATGGGGGAAATGGATAGATTTTGACAAAGAAGATGAAGGATTAGTTGCACTTGCACCCAAGGCTAATAAAACAGGAAGTAATCAACATAGCCTAACGATGACTGTCGCATATGAACGCAATTGGAAATATTAAGGAAACTCTAGTGGCAAGAAACTTGTATGAAACAGTAAGATTCAGTTCATGACTTCTCACTGTTTCTAATGGTTGTCAATTATGTGTTCACGCTGATTGATGTATAGGTATTGTATGAATGATTAGAGAACTCTTTATTTTGGGGGAGCACTACTGTACGTCCTGGCCTCACAGGAAATAAACCGGCTTAGCCGGTTTTAGCCGGTTATTACGATTTTACCAGCAAAAACACAAAAAATGGACCTCAGAGTACCGCCATCAGAAACTCGGATAGAAATGTAAACAAATGGAGAAAATTGTAAAGTTTAAGATAAATCTAGAGATAAAAAATAATTAAAAATGGACAAAACAGAAGTGAAATGGACGAAACTGAAACGAATCAGATCAAAACGTAAACAATGCTCAATAACTGAGCTATTGCAGCAGATTTGCAAGCACCGATGTTTAAAAAAAAATACATAATTTTTATACATAAGCAATCACTACAACAAATACTGCTTTCAGCAACCAGTTTCATTCCGACAACCAAGATCATGGTCTTTAAAAGTAGTACAAACAGTAATTTTTCTATTTGTCGTCAGGATGGTATTCTTTCAGATTTCTTAAGACCAACTGTGGTTCTATCGTGCGAAAATGACTATTCATCAGAAATCTAAAATTATCAACGACGTGTCGTATTGTCGCCAATGGATCAAAACACAATTTAGACCAAACTTTTAGGGGGTAATTAAAATTATATGAAACAACTCTGGTGAAAACACAATTTTACTAAATTTTAATTTCACCTAATATCATTTTAGGCGGCTATTGAAAATTTCAGCAAACATTTTAGAGGGGAGTACTAAATCAATACACGAAATATTTAGACCAAAACCAATTCATCGAATCACCAAAACATAAAACCGCGACAAATGGATCGAAATTTTTAACTTATCCTTTCTGATATCGATCTCTAGCTAGCTATACATACTTCTCTTCTTCACACCCCGCCGTGAAATCGATCTCTGTTCCTCTCTTCTTCACACACCACGCGGGCAAATCGGTCGATTTCATAAGCCCCTTTTCTCCTCGATCTCTATATCATCATTTGTTCTTCATTGATCGATACTCTCACCATAGCCGCATAACCACGAGCCTCTTATTCTGTGAGGTGAGAGCTATGTCAATCAGAAGAGGGAGGCAGAGACGAGGCACTTAGATCTGGAATCCTAACGGGGTCCGGTTGCCATCGATTAATAAGAATTGCCGAGAACTTCGTTGAAGAATCGAAGTCAAAGCTCCTATTTTCCCCAATACTCAAGTAAGAATTCACTGATTTGATTTACAATTAATAGATTAGGTTATCTGTATATGGGGTTCTGTTGCTGCGATGGATTAGTGATACCGTATGTTCTTGATTCCAATAACTTGTTCTACGGTTTTTTCTTTTTTCTGTATGGGTTTTAGTTCCTTGTTTGTCTTAAATATGACAATTTTCATTAGAATATGTGAATTCCTGACATACTGAATAAAGTGCTAGTGTCGATAATTTTCAATTGTTTGGTATATGCATGAAGTTGTGTGATACTTTTGCATATAAGAATGTTATGTCTCCAAGCGTGTTGGATGAAAATAAGTTAATTAGTTGATAGTCTATGTGTCCAAATTCATATTTATGAAATTAAAGTTTTAAAGTCAATGTGGCTCTTCGCTGGTTGCATTGCATTTTTCCTGGTGAAATAAATTTTTGCGTCTCATTTACTTGGAAAACGCATTACGTGGTACATGCAGTCCACCAGTTAACTGATATATATATATATATATAGCTATTTGTGTCCTGTGCGGTTGCATTAGTTGTGACTATTGGTGAAAATTTCAAAGGTCGTGATGAGTTGGATCTCTCTATAGAATTCACCCATTGAAGCTGACAGAGTGTAATATGCATGGGAAAGCAGAATCCTTTTGCACCATATCATCATATCTTATTTAGTTTTGATGAGTACCATGCGATTTGAGCCGGCCTCTACATGCTCACTGAAGAGTCCGTGATGATGTGGATCTATTGAATTCACTCATTGAAGCTGGTAGAGTGTCAAATGGGCAAGGCAAAATCCTTTTGCAGCCTGTGATCATCTCTTATTTTCTTTTCATGAGTACAGATCTGAGCATTTTCATGCTCACTGAAGAGTATGTGATGTTATATATGGATCTATCAAATTCACTCGTTGAAGCTGATAGGTAGAGTGTATAATATGCATGGCAAAATTCTTTTACAGCCTCTGATTAACTCTTATTTGCTTTTCATGACTGATTTGAGCCTCTTTCCGTATCGAATGTTTGGGTTTGTATTACAGTATCTCTTATGGAATAACTACATGTGGTGTCTCTTCGTGACATCTTTTATTTGCTTTTCAGTAATAGTTGTCTCGGCCTCATTCTACGTGAGTTTTTTTACACTACAAAAAAAAATGAGCAAATACGACGGCCACAAAATGTTGTATAAGACGAAAAAGTCGTCGTCGTAAATGGTTAAATACAACAGCAACTATTTGACTTTCGGATTGAGTGATATACAAGACGGGAAAATCCTTTACGACAATATTAGGATTACCGTCGGTTTAAATCATTAACGACGGCGTATGGCCGTCGCTTATGTCAACATTTTCGACAACTCCCTCTTACTGTCTTATTTATCTATAGTGACGGTGTGGCTTCTTAACACATCATTGATTTTATTTTCCACCATTTGATAACACTTTAATTTACTTTTTCATCCAATTTAAAGAAATCCTAACCATTCGATACAGGTTCAGGTCACGTAATGTGTTAAAACCAACACACAAAACATCACACAGAACAACATATATGTTATAATTTGAAAATTATATGGAATTCGTAAAAACTCGAATTAATAGCAAATTAGTTCACACAAAAAGTACATAGATGTTCTATTAACTAGTTTAAATCAAAACCGTTCTCCACCGTCCTCCAAGTTTCCCATCTTCCTTCATGCATTAAAGTAACATGTACCATCAAAAAGTTGTGATCAGTACATATAAAGTGTTCATTAAATTCATTCATAACCAAGTTGAGTAATAAAGATTATCATAAAATTAGATACCTTGGTAACAATACCTTGTATCCTTCCTTATGTTTGACAGAATTCTTATGTTTGCACAATTTGCCGTGCACTTCTTACCTATGTTTTCATGATTATTTTCTGCACCCTCTATTCGTAGCTCAGCTAATTTCTTGATCCCCTTTTTGTGCTTCATCATCTTGGACGAAAGTTAATTTTTGATGAACAGAAATTTTGTTCGGCTTATAACCTTATCTCTGTTTCATAAGGGGGATTTATTCAGGCAACGAATTCCATATCGAACTTGTAGATCAACCAAACGGGATCATTAATTTCCTAATGAGGCAATACTGATCTTGATTGAGATTTCCATTCCTCAAAGGTTCTTTTTTATTTTGTGTCGGGGACACGCATAAGAAAACTGATGAGGTCTGTTCAATGAGCAAGTAAGTGGAGGAGCAATTTTTCAAATCCAGATCAGTGAAGGTCTTATCTTTAAAGTGTTCGACTTGCTATAGATAATTTAAATATATTATATTGCTGGATAATAACATTTTCCAACTTGATTTGTTTGTTTCATAAATGATTCAGAGGGTTAAGGTTCAATTTTTGACAAGCCTATGATCATATTTAGTTGGTCGGTTTTTATGACTCTCCTTGTTTTCTCGGTATTAGGAGCTCCTACGATCCATTATTATAATTATGAAACTTCAGTGGAAATTATCTAATTAAGTTAAAGGGACTTGGTTGCCTTAGATTTACAGTAGTGATCTTATCATGTGCTTCAGTACCTTCTTCTACACATTGATGGTGTCATCTGCTTCGGTCAATTACCTCATTCATTAGCAATTATACAAAATACATTTAATCGTAGCTAAATACATACACACACATACAAACGGAAGCATACCACTACATAGAGACCAAAGAACAACTCCAAGTTTAATGGATTATTTTTCATTGCACATACCAAAGATAAAAGCCATGTAACATGAGAACTCAATGCACTATTGCAACACTACAAAAGGAACTTCAATAATTGGAAGTGGTCGATAGGAGAACCTTCCTCTATGCACGGAAATACTATGGAGAGAAAGAAGAGATTTTGTACATCTGAAGACATTGGATCTTCGAGTAAGGTCTAGAAGGTCAAGAGAACACTCAACACATATGTGAAACTCGCTGGAGAATATCACTTCAAAATGAATTTGGTACTGTATTGTGACTACAAAAAACACAGATGAACATTTCAAATAGAAATAGGTCACACTCGGATCGATTTCAAACTGGATAAGGCCAAATTCAGACCCTAATTTTGAAATGAGAAAAATATTGAACGAAACCCTTAATTGAATCAGGAAGAATTTAGATGGAAGATCATATTAAATCAAAATCAAACCTTAATTATGCAATTGCGAACAAGAATAAAGAGACGATTGAGTACTTAGTGGAACTCGAACAAGCAGAACAATAAGAACGCGATGGTGCTTTAGGATGTGTATGATAGAGAGGGACAACTCCAATAACCACTGGAGCTAGGTTTACTATCGATTGCAGAGTGGCGACCACTGGTGATTGATCGGCAACTCGAGATCTGATAAGTATGAAGGTAATGAGAGAGGAAGGCATGAACGATCTTGGATAATGGAGAGAGAGGAAGAGGAGAAGACCAAAGGCTCAATGGTTATGATTTATTTTTATTTGTGATGGTTCTTATTTCCAATCTCAAATATAGTGTATTTCAAAAAAATCTCAAAAAAAGCGCATAAATTGAAATTTCACTTTTCATAAACGATGTCACTTATCCTAAATACTACGATTACTATAGTAGGCCGTTTTAATTGCATACACATATACGACGGGAGGTATGAAGACCGTCGTAATTGACCCTACTAATAACGAGCTGCTTACCTAGGCGTCGTATTTAATAATAAAAACGACGGTCGCTTTCCGGCCGGCATTTTCGGATGAAATACGACGAAAAATGCGGTCGTCGTTTATAAAGGCTGTCGTTTTTGCTCACTTTTTCTGCAGTGTTAGAAATGTCTAGTGTTCATCTATGATTCAGGGGATGAAAATTAATGATGACCACCAATCCGTATTCCAGGAGAGTATTTTCTATTATGTTGCTTCATGCCTATCTCTATTCCGGTGCTATCTTCTTTGACTGTTGTGTGATCTATGCTACCTATGTGTGGCTACTGATGGTTGCTTTAAATTTGAAAGTATTTGATAGTTCTGACTGTGTTTTATATGAGATGTTAAGCAGGCGAGATTATATCAGCGATCGTAAGAGGCCGTGATGATATGGATCGATCACTTGAGAGATTGTAATACGCATGGCGGTGCAATTTTCTTTTTGCAGCCTGTGATCATCTCTTATTTTGCATTGAGATACAGATCTGAGCCTTTCACTATTCTTGAAACAGTTCGTCTATTGTAAGAATTGAAATGATTTTCTTTGATTTAATAGTTTAGTACTTGAGAGCCAGATTGAAGTAGTTTGTTCCACATCAATATCTAATATTGACTGTCTGTGTGTGTTGTCTTGTAGCAATGAATCGCAAATAGACCTACTATGCCGTATTTGGTCCGACAAAGCGGCGTATATAAGACACGGGAAGAGTATCAGCAACAAACAACAGGATACAAGGGCGGTTGCTTTCACAAGTATGCAGATTACGAAGAGGCTACAAATGCCTTTTTGGCAGATTAGGAACGTCGTTGTGCCGGTCCATCCAATTGTTCCACAAGACGTGCTATGTCTTCACCAAAGAATAACTTGCTACTCTCCGACAGTGTTGGATTTCTTTTGGGCTTCTGTGTCGCATGTATAATTATGTCGTAGTGATGTTTATGAAATTAATGTTTTTGTAATGTTGTTTGGATATTTACTATTATATTATGAATATGTTGCAATGTGTTATGTAACATAATTTAATTTGGAACTCTCTAATCAAGTGTGTAATAAGACTCACAGATTGTTTGATGAGAATCTGTAAAATTGTGTGACTTCTCGTTTTGTAATGGCAACTCATTGTTTGTTGATAATTGGCGTAAAGTGCATAGATTGTATTTAAGTAATAGGTTGGGTCAATGAAAAGTCAAAAATTCATTAAAATGTAAATTGTACAGTCAATGGTCAACTCATAAGTCAATATGGAGTCCACGATCCACATTGCAGAAACTAATAGGTTCGGTCAACTCTACGGCATACGGTCAATGCAACACTCAAGTATGTAGTCAAAGGTTAAATTTGCAGTGTCCAATTAGAGAGACTAATATTGTTGGTCAAACAAGGTCAACAATTAACTAAAAACTCAACTGTACAGTCGGTCAACTAAAAAGTCAATTAGGTAGTGAACGGTTAACCTTTTGGTTACCACTTGGTGACACTCTTAGGTTCGGCCAATGAAAGTCAGCAATCAACTAAAAACTCAACTGTACGGTCAACATTCAACTAAAAAGTCAATTATGTAGTGAACGGTCAACTTTGCCGCTCCACTTGGTGACACTACTAGGTTCGTCCAAAGAAAGCCTACAGGGAATGAAATAGTCAATTATACGGTCAACGATCAACTCAAAAGTCAATTATGTACTCAACGGTCAACTTTGCGGCTACCACTTGGTGACGCTAATAGGTTTGGTCAAATAAAGTCAATGTTAAACTAAAAAGTAAACTATACAGTCAACGGTAATGTCATTTGTCACATACATGTTGCTATCTCGCATAGGTGAAACTAGCTAATTGGTTCGGTCAAACAGAGTCGACGGTTAACCCTAAAGTACTAGCTACTGGTCTACAGCCAACGGTAAACTTTGCGATCCCCACTTAACCCTATGAGCTCTATAGAGTTCACTCCACAGTCAATTGTCAAGTTTGTGATCCCCACTCGATCTACACTCCCTAATCCATGAACTCCAAATCGTGTTCTTCAAAGCTCACTATAGAGTCAATGGTCTGCAACTTAATTTTCGGTCCCCTGAAAACCCTAAACCCTTAACCCCCAATCTTGAGCTCGTAAGTTGACAGGACACCCGAAACCCAAAAATCTAAACCCAGCGCTACTTAATTAACAGTGACTTTGCGGTCCCCACACATAAACCTTATGAGCTCTAGAGAGTTCACTACACAATCAACGGAATACATTGTGATCCCTACTCTAAGCCCTAATCCATGAACCCGTAATCGTAACCTTCAAAGCTCACTTTACATTCAATGGTATGAAACTTAATTTCCGGTCCCCTTTAACCATCAACCCTTAACCACAAATCATATGAGCTCGTAAGTTGACACTACGCCCTAAACCCAAAACCCAACGCTGATTAATTGTGACTTTGCGGTCCCCACTAAACCCCATACCCTTATTAATCCATAAACTGGTTAACGTTAACCGTCATAGATAATACGCAATATTATTGGGTTGCGTTAATTTAGAAACGATTGTGCTCTTAATTACCTGTTTATTTCACGCATAGTAATATTTTCCATGTTTGTTTGGAGTAAAATGACATTTTTACCAAACTTTAGAACTAAAATTCATTTGTGAAAAAATAATATGAGGATAGGGAAATACCAATACAGTGAAACTTAGGGCGGAAAATACAATTAAAAACAAAATTTGGAGTGGATAAAAATACAATTAAGTACAAATGTGGGACAAAGAATACACTTAACATAAATAAATCTGGTTGGTGGAATGAATTAAGAAAATACGATTGGATCCCCATGCTCCAGTCATTCTCTATCTTATCCACAAAAAATCTCTCGACGCGAACTCTAAAGCCATTTCCCGCGACCTCTCAGCTCCCCGACCGATCGAACAACCGCGCTTGAATCGATCTGTCATAACGGCTTAAATTCGTCTGAAGGTAGTCGGAGTGTACACTCAAGCACCTGAAAGTGTGTAGTGTAGACTAAATAAAGGACCTAAATACTCTAGAAGGGGGGTGTTGAATAGAGTATTGAAACTTTTTGCAAAAATCAGATTCTAACAGATTAGCTTTGTGTGAAACTCAAATCTCAAGGCCTTGAGATTTTAGAAAACTGTCAGAAACTTTCAAAGGCAAAATAGAAAGCTTCAAGGCCTTGAACTATTGCCAATTCTAAGCAGCTTATAAACCCTAGTTTGATTTGATTTGTGTGCAATAGAAAATAACAAAACCGTAAAGTAAAGAACACAAAGCAATTTACAGAGTTCAGTCCCAATGGACCTAATCTCTGCCTGAGGGAGCTAATCCCACCAGGATTGGGCAAACACTTCTTGTTACTCACACAGAAACAGCCCGAGATCTTCAAGCCTAAGTGATTTCCCTTACACCTATACAGCTTGTGGTTCCAAACCTATCTAGTTCCAGCTACTAACTGTTGAGCTAACAAGAACCTCTTGTTGTTCACTTGAACAACCAACCACTACGTTTAGTGAGGTTTAAGATATTTAAAAGATACATAGATTACAAAACAGGTGAAGAACACAGTAGAAGAAATAAGCTAATGAAGCCTGGATGTGTTCTTCTGGAAACTCGAATGACTTGATCTTCTCAAATCTGGAATTGAAGCTTGAATCCGTGTGTGTTTGAATGAATGATCTCCCACGAATTTGTCACACTTCTCTCAGTATTCTAAAAGCCTCTACCTTTCAAAATTCAAACCAGTCTCTTTATCCACTAGTTGCAACTGAATGAGAGATTTTAGGATCTCAGTTCCTACAAATCCTCCTTCTGTTTTCAACTGAATTCAAACAGCTCTAAGTGGATATCCGTTGGAGTTTGTTGAGATTGCTCTTGCACGTTTAACAAACCTGCAACAACATTAAAACACAACAACAACAAAATCTAGAAATAACACAGTACTATGACTGTTTGGTTTTCCAGTTTCTGATAAAAAATGGTTAAAAGATTAGAAAAGTAATCTGATAAACTTCTGAAACATATAAATCATGATAAACAAGTTTAGGACTCTTATAATTCAATAAATAATAACAATAATAAGAATCAAAACCTGTAAGAAAGAATCAACTAAATTCTGTAAAACTGTCAGCAGCTCAAGGCACATCTCAAGGCCTTGAAGCTCTGAACATGCTTCAGATTTTCAAAGTTAAGTTCAGATAAATTTGATTCTACCTGTTCTGATCATCTGCAATTGTGTTATATATGTAGATATTGTAAAACAAGAGTATATGCAGCAAATCTCTGATATGTATAATAAGATATCCAATCTGCAACACAGAATTGTTAGATAATTCAACAGAATAAAAACAACTCTCAAGACTTTGAAGCTCTGTCAGTATCTCAAGGCCTTGGAGTATCAAATGTACTTTGCTGCCCATATCTTTGTATTTGTCTTTCATCACTCAAAACAATTACCATCCAAAATACATTCAAGGGTCTTTGAGTCAACAATCTCCCCCTTGATGAAAGACAAAACCTACAGTCCTGTGTAGATATTCCTGCCACTCCTTATAAAAAATTAGATAACCACATATTGTATATACAATAGAGAATAATACCAGATATTCAGTAAACCACAGATAATCAGCAAATTTACCACTCACAGATAATCATAGTAATATAAGACAATAGCTATAATTAACTAATTAACTAAAACCATTGATATTATTATTATTCAAGTACTGAAAGTAACACAAAACACATAATATCTCCCCCTTTTTGACTTTCATCAAATAAAGATGAAGAAATGTTGGATCATTACTCAGAGTCTAAAAAAAACATAAAACAAAATTTATTCCTAGAAAGTCAATGCCTTGAGAACAGAAAAGAAGAAAAGAAATAGATAGATGGAAAGGTTCAAGGCTTTGATCTTCTCTGATCTTCATTTCTTCTTTGATGTCTGGCCTTTCTCTAAGCCTTCTCCAACTTCTTCCTCACTTCCAGCATCTTCAGTAGAATGATTTCCCTCTTGTTCAGCTTCCACTTCTGCAACAACTTCTTCAATTATCTCATCCACCTTCTTCTTAACCTGCACTGAATCCCCCTCTGTAGTTGCATCAACACCTGTGTCTTCACCAGCATCTTCTTCATCAGTTTGATCATACAGATCTTTTGAAGTAAGCACCAATGGAATTGGCTTCTTTTTCTTCTTCAAGAAATCACTCAGCCTTTCATCTGAATCCACACTGGTGTCATGACTCGTAGCAGAAGGTATCTTCTCCAAGTTCAAACCCTTAATGACAACATCCAGTTTCCCATTCATAACATTCATCTAGCCTTTGAACTGGTTAAATTCAGATGAAAGATCAAATAACCTTTGTCTGAGATCTTCAATCTCAACCTGCTGATCTTCAAACTTCTCAACCAACAAAGAATAAACCTCAGTGGCTTGTCCTTTCCCTGATGTAGTCCCCTTTGGCTTCACAAACTCCTTCTCTCCAAGTTCCTCCTCTGATAGAGGATGGTTTCTGGTTCTAGTTGCACAATAAATCATATGCTCCATAACAACTGTTGGCAAGTCTATTTCAAACCCTTGAGATATTAGATACATCAGTATAAGAACCTTATCAGTAACCAACTCCCTTGAGTTCTCCCTAGTGTAGATACTGCTTTCTGAACTGACAGATCTTGGCCACGTGGCAATCATCTAGCACACCATATTGTGCTCCACACACACTGGATCACCACCCGCGCTGATCCATGTGGGGGCTGCGAGACAGGGCCCTCGCATACCACTGCACGGGACTTGTAGGGACTTAGTGGTTTGGAGGCTAGAGTAAGTCTTGTCGCGTGCGAGCCAAGCCCGCGCGCGACCTTTAGTAACTGCTTTTGAGAGATTTATAGCACAAGCTCCCTAAACCCGGTCAATCTGGTCAAACCCAGTCAACCCCATAACGGTTCCGGTATTCGCGCACAACGTGCTGTAACGGTCCCTATATACGCGGACGAACGTGCCGTTGTGGTTAAGCTAATTAAGCCGCCATTGAAGGGCGCATTAACCACACTACAATGGTCACATTCTACGTTATATATAGGACGTTAACCTTTCCATACAAAGAAGGACACACTAGACATACGCGGAAGCTCTGCCAAACCTCTGTCTCTCTCTCAGACATTACTACTGCCTTACTCTCTCCCTACACACAACACAACTCTTCATGTGCCATTTCTGATCCCCTACTTATGGTGTACACATAGTACTCCCCGCCGGATTCTCTTGTGCACATTTTGGTGAACCCGACGTGAACCTACCATCTTAAGCAACCATGTCTCAGGAGGATGATGTCAGCAACAGATCGCCTTCCACGGAGGCCGCCTCAGGAGAGGAGATTTGCCGTACTCCTACAGCCCCTGGTGAAGCTCCGACGCTAGAAGCCTTGGATGCCACCATCCAAAGTCAGGCGAAGGCTCTCAAAGCTCAATCTGCACAGCTAGAACGAATCATGGCTGTCTTGGGTACTCTTGCTCCAAACCCTGCACCAGCTACCGCCGTCTCTCAGGGAGGAGGAGTATCCACCACTCAAGGATTGGGAGTGTCAGCCACACCACCCAACCCTAATCTGCAAACTCCACCGGTGATTACGCAGCTACCCTCAATTCAGGGGTCAACAGCTCAAATGTTGCCTCTCATTGTTCACACTCCTCAGCCTCCGGCTTTGGTACCTAATCCGGCCTCACAGTATCCGTTGCCTCCCCCAACGGCAATCTGGGGTAACGTGAATTCGCAATACGTCCCTAGCCCTCCTGCGGCGTATGTGTCACCACCACCTGCGACAACTCCTCCTCCCGTTGCCGAGGGAAGTACTCCGGAGTGTATGACGTCACTCCAACGGCGCATAGACACCATTCTGGCTCACCAATCGTTCGCAGATACCATCATTCCGAAGCTCGACAACGATCCACCTATCCCACGAGAGATCTATCTCATGCCTAACCCTGCTGGGTACAAGGCTCCTAAATGGGATAAGTTCGAGGACGTCAATGGGAACGCCCATGAGCATGTTATGCGTTTCATTGATGTGATGGGTCCGTATGGCGCTGATCCCAAACTACTGATGCGCGAGTTCCCGAAATCCCTGGGGAACGTGGCTTAGAAGTGGTATAGGATGTTGGAAGCCGGATCCGTGAAGACCTGGGACGATATGGTCCAGAAGTTCTACACCAAGTTATTCCAGATCGAGGAAAAGGTGACGATGATTCATCTCTCGCGGATGTATCAGAAGCGCGAGGAAGACGGAATAACCTTCATTAAGAAGTTCAGGGGCAAGTCCTTGGAATGCAAAGATGTGATACTTGAAAGCAGACTCGTAGAGATATGCTTGCAGTGCATGCGAGACGAGTACAAAGGTATGCTTATTAACTTGCAAACGCCTACGTTTTCAAAACTAATCGAATGCACGAAGAACATAGAGCCTATAGTGGAGAGGCAGAAAAAGAGAAACGCCCCTGAGCGACCCTCGGGTGATCGGGAGATTCAGCTACAAGAGGGGGCGCGAGGCTGAAGTGAATGTGGTCTCACCCCAAAAGCAGGCAAAGATTGTGAACTTTGATGCACCACCTCTGCCATGTTCGGTGGAAGAGGCAAGCGACCTTTGCAGGAAATGGCGTAAGGAAGGTGTCAGAATTGTGAGGGACCCGAAGTGGTGCGAATACCATGGCAAGGTCATGCATCCCACGGCGGACTGCAAGAAGCTCAGAATTGTGTTTAGCCAAAAGATGAAGAATGGCGAACTGATTGTTAGTGACCAAAGACAGGATGTGCGCAACAATCCACTCCCTGCCCATACGGAGCAAGAATCGAAAGGCAAAGAGGTCGCTATGATCTCGATTGTGGATCTTGAAGAGGTCGCAGAAGATGGTCTACCCATCATTGCCGAGATCCAGGATGAAGACTACAGCATTGACACGGAGGACGAACGCGCCGACCGGATGAAGGGGTCGCACGGGTTCAGCAGGTTCTTCGACGAGATGAACTTCTCGGAAAAATGTCGGACGGAAATGACAAAAGCGATCTTAAGGATAGCAGAAGATTACGAGGAGGATCTCGTTGTCTCCAATGGGAAAGTTTTTAGGGCGTCTCGCCCTACAGAGAAGGTCATCACCTTTTCCGCAAGCGACAAGAGGACAGATGCGAGCCACCATAGGCCTCTTTATGTGACGGCTATCATCAATGGCGTTGAGTTTAAGAGAGCGTTCGTTGATGGAGGAGCAGCAGTCAACGTTGTTTCGCTCCATACATTGAAGCTAGCAGGAATTCCAGAATACAAGATTGTCAAACGTCCATCTCCGCTGATGGGATTTGGAAGCGACTCCAGAATGACGATAGGATGGATCCGCCTGGGTATCCAGATCGGCAAAATCAAGTGCTCAGCAAAATTCTATGTCATAGATGCGAACACTACCTATCACATGATCATAGGTCGAGCCAGGATTCATCGCTTTGATGCTGTCCCTTCAACAGCTCACCAAGTGATGAAAGCTATTTGGAATGACATAATAGTCGAGATACCAGCTTCGACGAATCCATTCAACATGGATGAAGCGCATCTCAGTGAGGCGGTGTGGTTCACCGAGATGGCGGATGAGCAAATACCAGGACCATTTAACCCCACTCCGTTGCCCCGGTGGGAGGATGTCAAAGATCAGTCACCTGCGGGAGTGATGGTGACAAGAGAGGATGCCAAGGAAGAGCCGCTCACGCGAGAAAAGCGCCGCGCATTGCCTATCAGCGAAAGAACGTGTACACTTTGAAAAGAATAGCAAAGTATGACCCTGAAGGCAAGGAAATAGAGAGTTTCTACGCCAATGGGAAGAAATGCTATCGCATATGAAGGTGCGCGGGGGTGTCCTCACACGGGCATGGGGATATCCCTGAGCAAATCAACCAAATCGAGCAGGTTGCGGAGACAGAAAAACCAAAGCTAAGCACTCTAGAAGAGAAACTCAAAGAAGCGCCCGAATGCATGGAAGACAAACCCAGACCGCAAAAGCAGGAGCTGAAAGAGGATTTGGTAAGCCCGAGCGAAGAAAAGAAAATGCCAGTCTTTCTAAGTGCAGACCTCACGAACGAAGAGGAGGAAAGATTGCTACAGCTCTTGACCGAGTACAAGGACGTATTCGCATGGGAGTACGACGAAATTCGGGGCCTTGACACGAGCATCACCATGCACCGGTTGGATGTGATACCGGGATCCAAGCCGGTAAAGCAGAGCACAAGAAGTTTTAGGCCCGAGCTCAACGTGAAGATAAAGCAGGAGATTGTCAAACTCTTATATGCCAAATTCATAGAGCCAAATCACCATCCCACGTGGCTAGCCAACATTGTGCCTGTGGTAAAGAAGAACGGGCAGCTTCGCATTTGTGTGGATTTCCGGGATCTCAATTGTTTCTGCCCTAAGGACGATTTTCCACTTCCCAACATCGACTTGCTTATCGATTCGACCGCGGGACATCGCATGTTCAGCTTCATGGACGGCTTTAGTGGGTACAATCAGATCAAGATGGACCCCGAGGATGCACGGAAAACCGCATTCATCACCCCCGGGGGAGTATTCAACTATACGGTGATGCCTTTTGGCCTCAAAAACACAGGTGCGACCTATCAGCGGGCCATGATGGCTCTGTTCCACGACATGATGCACAAAGAAGTGGAATTCTATGTAGATGACCTTGTTGTCAAATCCAAGCAAGAGGCGGACCACCTGGCGGATTTACGGAAGGTGTTCAACAGATTCAGGCGCTTTCAATTGAAGACGAATCCTATGAAGTGCGCATTTGGGGTAACATCAGGGAAATTCTTGGGATGCGTGGTGCATCGCCAAGGAATTGAGCCTGACCCTGCGAAAGTTTCAGCCATCACTGGCATGACTCCGCCACGTAACCAGAGTGCCTTGAAAACATTCTTGGGAAAGCTATCATATCTGCGAAGATTCATCCCAGCGATTGCCGAAATTACTTTCAGTTTCAGTGACCTTCTCAAGAAAGATGCTGTATACAACTGGACTCCAGAGCACGGAGCTGCGTTCGGGAAACTAAAGGAGCTGCTGACATCTTCAAAATTAATGATCGCACCTCAGCTCGGATCACCACTCTTGTTGTACCTGACGTCAACGAGGAGGTCTATAGGGGCTCTCCTCGCTCAGGAGTACGAGGGTCAAGAATGGCCCATTTACTACATCTCCCGCATTGTGCAGCCAGCAGATTAAAGGTACAACATCAGGTTCGGAATTCGTAACACCATCCTTTCGGACAATGGCACTCCTTTTATCAATCGCCAGGTGGCTGCAAAGCTAGCAGAATACAACATCAGGCAGATATGCTCCACTCCATACTATCCGAAAGGGAATGGGCCAGCAGAAGCAACCAACAAAACGCTGTTGAGGATTTTGAGCAAAATGGTCGCAGATGACCACAAGAAGTGGGCTGATTCTTTGAGCATAGCCCTGTGGGCTTATCGAACTTCTCCGAGGACACCCACAGGGGTCTCACCGTTCCTTTTGTGCTATGGAGCTGAGGCTGTGATACCAGTGGAAGTGAAGGTTAACTCCCCAAGGTTTTCTTTTCACGCGTTATATGACAACCAACGCGATCATGACTTAGTACTACTAGAAGAAAAGCGGGAGCAAGCCAAAAGGACCAATAAGCGCTACCAAGATAGGATTGCTCGCGCATACAACAAAACAGTCCAACATCGAGACTTCGCAGTTGGAGATTTGGTCTTACGCGCATCTGATCATTGCATGCGAGAGGCAGCTCATCCAAAATTCGCAGCCAATTGGGAAGGACCCTTTGAAGTCATGGAAGTCTTCGACAGTGGCTACTGTAGCATACGAAGGTTACATGGCACGACCTCAACCCCAAGCTCAGTGAATATGCGCTGGATCAAGAAGTACTGTCCCTGACTTCTCTTATTTTACGCGTTATATTACAACGTTTGCTTTATGCTCCGTACTGACATGATTCGCACATCTTCTCTCCCATATGAGAGAATTGTAATCTTATCTCTCCCACACGAGAGTTTTATAATAAAAGACTTCTCCCAAATGAGAAGAACTTCATACTTCTAGCTGTCTTTATCGCTTCATTTAGTTCATTATTACTTTTAGCAAAAGCCTATCCGCCGTGATAGCAGCCTGTGCAAATGCGATCTTAACTGATCTTTTAAGCCTATCTGTCACGATAGAAGCATGTGCAAATACGATCTTAATTGATCTTTTAAGCCTATCTGTCACGATAGCAGCCTGTGCAAATGCGATCTTAACTGATCTATTAAGCCTATCTGTCACGATAGCAGCCGATGCAAATGCGATCTTAATTGATCTTTTAAGCCTATCTGCCGCGTTAGCAGCCTATGCAAACATGATCTTAAGTGATCTTCTAAGCCTATCTGCTATGATAGCAGCTCATGCGAATATGATCTTAAGTGATATTTTAAGCATATCTGCCACGATAGCAGCTCATGCGAATATGATCTTAAGTGATCTTTTAAGCCTATCTGCCACGATAGCAGCCCATGCGAATACGATCTTAAGTGATCTTTTAAGCCTATCCGCTATGATAGCAGCTTATGCGAAGATGATCTTAACCGATCTTTTAAGCCTATCTGCAACGATAGCAGCCTATGCGAATATGATCTCAAATGATCTTTCAAAGCATATCTGTCACGATAGCAGCACTACACGAATGCGATCTTAAAATGATGCTTAAGCCTATCTGTCATGATAGCAACATTATGCAAAATGATCTTAAGTGATCTACAAAAGTCTATCTGATGAGATAGCACCTGCACTTGAATCTAAAACAAATCACAAGCCTACCAGTTAAGGTAGCACAGCTGCGCAAATACGATCTCGAACGGTCTAAAAACAAATCTGCGAACATATCCAGCAGATAGCAAATCATACGCGACAATGCAAAAGTGTTTATACAGCACTACAAAAGGCGAATATTGTCAACACACGTGCGAAATCGCAATTTGTTGTAACAGGACAGCAAATCATACAAAATGATTTATCATTATGAGTCGAAACGACTTACAATTTATCTGTCTAGATAAAAGCTTACAAGCGAAAAAGCTCAACTCAAGCTAACTACGCAGCCAACATGGCTTACAATGCATCTACATAGTAACTCGCACACAGAAGTTACTCATCGGGGAAATCCAAAATGGAAAAGGACCAACCTAACAGTCCTAACAGAAGCTATACGATACAAAGACTTGCGACCAAAGATCTGTAGCAAGTAGGGTGTTCCCGAGAGAAGAACAGCCCACAGCTCGCCTGCCATGTCTACAAGACCTATGGGACGCTATATTTAGGATCTCATAACCTGACAAGACCTCTGTCTGATCAAGATACGTGCCAGAGGAACCGCCTGTTCCGCGAATGCGGCTGTGAAGGACAGGCAAGCAGCAGTTCCAAAGTCCAGAGGCTCCTTGTCAACAGAGACGAGCGTACTGGCTCGCCACCCAGAGTTCAAGAACGAGGAGGCATGAAATTCTTCTCCGGGCATGCTGGAGGAGAATCCCGCCGTTCATTACGAGTCGGTAGCACGGTCAGTACGGCGCTGCACCTCGCCGGGAGGCGGCTGGAAACATGACCTGCAAGCATAATAGACGAAGAAAATTCTTCGAACAAACATGAGGTATTATCTGCATCTTCTCTATGATAGTTATAAAGATCAATAAGCCTTATAAAGCGGATCTTGGAAACTATTTCTATAGCACAAAGCGCAAACTCAGGTTTCACAACTTGAAGTTGCCATGAATCAACGAAAAACAAGCGTTCAAGCCAGTAGTCGTAAGGACTCACGGCAAGCCACATTGTGGGATAAACAACCCAAATAGCAAAAGCCAGGGTTTATATAGACCTTGTGAAGACTCTTCAGTTACCAAGATGAGTCAGCAGAATTTGAAAAGAGGGTAAGGGTCAATAACTTACGCCTTGAAAAGCGGTAACAATCAATTACCCTACTAAAGGCTACGACGATTCGGTTGCGTATCCTAATTAATGATGGATGGTCATGATACGGATGGACTTCCCAAGGAAGGCGTGCTTATCTAATGAGTAATTAGCGCGAAAATCAAGGCAGAGTATCAATTGCTGACGTCATAAATTGTTATACACATAGATATTCGAGCAAATCTCAGAAAGGGCAAAAACGAGCATTTCAATTCTTCCTTTTTTTTAAAAAAAGGGGGGGGGGGAGAAAGCCTAGCAACATTACAGTAATGTTTTGCTACTTTTCAAAACAAGACTTTGTATAAGGAATCGTTAGGAGTAAACTGACGGCTCAGGTTTTCTATTTGCTCCACTTCTTGTTTCAATTGCTCGCATTTGGCGTTCATCTCATGAAAGAGCTTCACAGCCTCTTCGACCTTTTGTCTTTGTTGCTCTACCTTCTGCTGCTCAGCTGCGAGGTTTTGGTGGCCACGTTTAAGGGTCACAGCCGCGCGAATCAGGGTGACTCTTTTGACAAGAAACCCAAAGCCTAGCCTGCCTTGAACTTTGGCGAGAAGGTTCTGGCACATACCAAAAAGTAATTCCGCGCTCTGAGGAGAAATGGTCGCAGGTGTGGCCGCGGATAGCTGCTCTAGAATCGAGATGGCTTCAGTCAGAAACAGCCTTCTATCAAAGGGGCCTATTTCCAAAGACCTCACAAACGATCGGGGATAGGAGAGACGCATGCGAACTAACCAGTCCACGTCGGCTTGCTTCAACCGTAAAGAAATGTTAAAGTCAAGGTTAGACTGACAAACTCGCAAGCAAAGAATGCAAGATGCGAACAGTAGAACTATGACATACCGGTTCCTTCAAGGATCTGGCGCAGAGAAGGAATGCGCATCGCTGGGGCAGTTGAAGACTGTCCTCGCTCCATCGCCCTTTTATCGGCTGCGAGCTCTAACTCCTCATAGTTGGGGGGAAGAGTATAAGCTACACCAGGTGCGATTGCTGACCCGACCTGCGAACCCCAAAAGTTCCACGCAGGAAGAGGTGATGCAGGCTCAGTCATTGCCGGAGGCATGGCGGCAGCAGAAGTTGCAGTTGGAGGAAGGATACCTTCAGGTGCGATAGCATCATCAGCGTTCGTTCTTATGTCCTCAGCACCAGCAGGGGCATCTTCCTCCATCAATACAGTGTCAGCTTCGGCATCATCGGAGAGTTCAATGACGTCCTCGAGGGGCTCTCCTGCATATTCAGCAGCTGCGACAGGCTTCTCAGTATGAGAACTCGGCACCGAGACATAGGATGCAGAATGTTGATTCCTTTGCTCCAACACGGCTTCATCAGCATTACCTGCGATACAAAATACAATGGTGTGAGGTAACTTGTATCGTATATTATTTTATCATTTTTGGTAAGCTAAGAGCGAGCACCTCCACGCGAAGGTGGGATCGCAGAGTCCTCGTCATATGCTAAGGACTTGGAGCCTTGCCCTATTAATGTATCTTCGTTAAGCATGTCTTTAAGGTGAGCATGACCTGGGGCTTGAAGATACCAGTCATGATTATGTTTGGGTTGCTAAGCTAAGTTCACACGTATTGCTCAAATGATTACCTCAAGGTTCACCGCACTTGCCTACTAGCCAACGGCGAATGTCAGCTTTTGACACACCGTGCTTTAGTGCACCGACAATTACATCTCGGTAAGTTACTGCGAGATTAAAAATCTCACATTCGTTGCCGCCTGCGATTTCTTCGAAGTCTGCTTGGGCTTGCTCTAGAGCTGCTGCGTCTTCTTCAGGAGCCGCATCCTCCTCTTCGCCTTTAGGAGCCACCTCTTCGGGAAGCGCATCTTCCTCATCAGTTGGACGCACTAAGTCGTCGACGTGTTGTTCTTCTAGGCTCCTCTGCTTCACGGGTTCGAGCTCCTCTTCCTCTCGCTTCCTTCTTCTTTCGGGAGCCTCCGCAGCTGTTCTCCGGGACTCGGAAAGAATGTCCTCGCTTATGGTTTCATCAGAAACGCCAGCATGAGAACCTTTCTTCTGCTTCTTGGCCAAGAGGCCACTGATGGTCTCGTCATCATCATCATCTGCTAAAGAAACAATTTGTTCAAAGAAGATTGCAAAAGAGTTAAGATAATGAGAAGAGAAGTACGATTGAGAGACCTCCTGATTCTTCCTCATGTATCGCATCTCTCTCTCTGACATCTTCAATTCTTTCCTCTTCTTCGTCTCCTTCTCTTTGCTCACGCCTCTCCTCTTCTTCCTCCTGGCCGAACGGAACAAAGGTCTCCACTGCGAGCTCCTTTCGCGCTTTACCGGTCATGCGGACCTTTACCTTTATCCCTGGCAGAGAGGGACCTCGCGGGAGGGGAAGCTGGAGCGCTCCTAGGGGAAGAAATTGTAATTCCCTTTTGCCAGGGCCTCTTCGCTCTAAGGGCAGCAGTCGCTGGGGGAGACGGATCATCCCTAGGAGGAGACAAGGCTGGAGTGTTGTCTATCAGCGAATCAACAAAAGCATTCATGATATCGCGAATCCTGGTCTAGACCGCGGGATCCATTCTCGATGCCACCCGAAACGGTTGTCCTTGCCTTCTTGCAGTAACAATGGTGGTAACCAGCGATTTGGAACGCTCACCAGATGCAAACCTCCGCACATGGCACTAAAGGAGGAATCGTAGTATGAGGTTTTCAATTTATTGAAGTAAAGAAGCTTAGCGCATGCAAGAGAAGTTGCTTACCTTAGCAAAAGTTTCGCTATATCTGATGACATGCGAATCACCTTTTCAAACCGCAGCAATCTTTTCATCTAGAATGATGGAAGGACAGAGATGATTCTCGCGATCCATCAACGAATAGCAGTCATATTCAGACTCGTCCAGGCTACAATTGGGACGAAAAGGGAAAGAATTCATCTTGATCACAGGAGCTCTACTTGGCTGGGGGACCGAATGCGTCTCGAATCTCGTCTGTTGGACGTTCCAGTAAGCAAGCCAGTTTCTGGAACAGCCGCAAGAAAGTGACGGTGGCTGATTCTTCAACAGAGGCTAAGTACATTGCTACAAATGGTGCAGCAAAGGAAGCTTTTTGGATCAGAAAGTTTTTTTCTGAACTTGGTGTGGTTCCTAGCATTGCGGATCTAGTTGAGTTGTACTGTGACAACACTGGGGCGATCGCGCAATCAAAGGAACCCAGGTCACACCAGAAATCAAAGCACGTGCTCAGGAAGTTTCATCTGATTTGAGATATCATCGATAGGGGAGACGTTCGGATATGCAAGATTCCTACAGATGAGAAGCATGAAGGTCACACCAGGAGTATGGGCATACGAGATGCGCCAGATTGGCTCTAGTGCAAGTAAGAGACTGTTGGAATGGATGCCCTAGAGGCAATCTAGTTTAGTTTGAATTTATTTGTGGCTAGAAATTCATTTATTATTTATTGGATATTTAATATAATGAAGTCCTTAGATTTACAATTGTGTTGTTCATCTTGAATATCCCTAGTCCGGTATAATGATTAATGGGACAATCATCTATAGACTAGTCTGGGGTTGGATTGATATAGAGATATCATGATCCAGCACATAGGTGTGCATTAAGGGTAATGACGCACTGGATTGACCCATATCCGAGAAGGCTACATACTTGTTATGATAAGTCACAAGCGCTTCTCGTGGTGCAATGGTATTGTCATCCTTAGACTTGAAGTCGCTAGATATTCTAGTTGTGGATTATTGTGATTTTAGTAGCGTTAAACGCTACACCGTAACTGGGTAGTTATAAAGGCGTGTACCGGATACAATAAGAATCAAGCTTAGAGATCGTAGTGGACGAAGATAGAATTTGTCCCTCCCACATAACGGGAGCAAATATCCCAGGCCACTCGAGGGATAGTGCTTATAGAATGTCTGGCAAGACTCAAATAAATCAATATGGGATATTGATGTTATTTGCACGAATAAGGCTATTCCCATGGATCGAGAAACTGTGGATTGGATATAAGAGTGTGACTTGTATGTCTCGTGTCCAATCCGGACATAGAGAAAAAGGTATGAGACAATTACTTGTACAAAGGTTTGTCAAGATGACTATTTTATTAGTTGACTATAATGGATGTTATGCTAGAAACCACTCCATATTAGCAAATAGTTGCTACCAACTAGATAGAACCTATGGGGTGACACGCTATATAGAGTTGAACTACATTTGTGAATTAATTAACTGGATTAATTAATTAGAAGGATCACTTTGCAATACCTTGCAAACTTAGTAGGGACTAATTTGCAAGGAAGGGACTAAATTGAATTCTAGTAGGACTAGAATAGGTCCTTTAGGTAGTTGGCAAGGATTTGTTGGACTATATAAAGGACACTCCTTCCTTCCTTCCCACACTTATGATTCAATTGATCATAACTTGAGTGGGAGAGAACCAAAAGGAGAGAGAGCAAGAAAGCTAAGGAGCCGCCGCCCCCTAGCTCGCCGCCACCCGTCCCCGTCGGCCACAAGGAGGCCGAACACCTCCTTGTTCGTCTCGTTTTGCGTGATTCTTCTTCCCCTTCCTCTTTCCGGGCTAGCACCAAGGATTGGAAGATCTAGAAATCAACTCTAGGCGTGGATCAACTATAAAGAACGTGACACAATTCGCGCTTGAAGTCATCGAAGGAGAACCCTAAGGTGTGTTAATTTATTTCTTCCTTTACCATCGTTATGTCTCTTGACTTGTGATCCTTGGAGGGTTTTTCATGGTTAATTATTGTTTCCGTTGCGCATCCATGAAACAAAACCCTACAGATCATTCATATGTCACAACCAGTTTATCCCATACTTCTTTGGCACTCTTACAGTTTGACACTATGTTGAACTCCTCTACATTAAAAGCACAGTATAACAGATTCATAGCCTTGTAATGTTTTGATACCTTTTCCAGTTCAGTAACTGAAAGATTTTCCTCAGACTTGATACATCTGACTCCATCAATAGTAGTGTAGTATTCATGAGGACCATTATGAACTATTGACCACAGTTCCATGTCTTGATCTATGATGAACATCTTCATCAATGTCTTCCAGTGCATGACGTTATCACCACAGAACAATGGAGGTTTGTTGGCTGCCCTTCCTTGTGAGAATCCACCATCTCCTACATTACTCATAGTCACAAGATTGTTAGATCTATATCAGTGACACAAGCTCTGATACCAATTGAAAGTGTGTAGTGTAGACTAAATTCAGGACCTAAATACTCTAGAAGGGGGGGGGGGGTAGAATAGAGGATTGAAACTTTTTTCAAACACTTCTTATTACTCACACAGAAACAGCCATAGATCTTCAAGCCTAAATGATTTCCCTTACACCTATACAGCTTGTGGTTCCAAACCTATCTAGTTCCAGCTACTATCTGTTGAGCTAACAAGAACCTAATGTTTTTCACTTGAACAACCAAACACTAGGTTTAGTGAGGTTTAAGATATTTAAAAAAACACAGATTACAAAACAGGTGAAGAACACAGTAGAAGAAATAAGCTAATGAAGCCTGGATGTGTTCTTCTGGAAACTGGAATGACTTGATTTTCGGAAATCTGGAATTGAAGCTTGAATCCCTGTGTGTTTGAAATCAAGGCTTTGGAGTATCCAAAGTACTTTGCTGCCTATATCTTTGTCCTTGTCTTTCATCACTAAAAACAATTACCATCCAAAATACATTCAAGGGTCTTTGAGTCAACAGCACCAACGGAGTCGGTCGCGTCATAGCCTCAAGCACAGACGGTATATGGTCTTCTTCTATCAAAATGTGATACATTACTTCTTGTTGTTGATATGTCTTGTTATTTATTGTTCTTGTTGATATCTCTTGTTATTTTCGGTGGATTCCTGCTCTATAACTACAAGAATGCCTGTATTAAAACTAGGGTATTTGTATTTGGGGCTCCCTAGGGTTGAAAGAAAAATATAGGGCTATTCTTTTTCTGTACGTATGGGTGGAAGTATTTGTTCTTTAGTTTGTTGTTGTCATTGTCAAACTGTTAATGTGGCGGCGTTCATGTGTTTGTTTGTATACATGAGAAGCTTACCGTGCCAACGCTGCGTGTGACTAGTGACATGCATCTTCTGACTTTGATGCATGAACACTACCATCTGAGGAATGTCATGATATGTTCTTTCTAGCTCTATCTTTGTCTGTCTTTATCTAAAACGTTTAGTCTGCTAGCTCACTGTCTCTTTGTGCTTCGGCCAATCCTTGACTCCCTAAACTTTGTGAGTCGTATGCGGCGTTCGACTGGTCTTTTTGACATGGCTGGGTATATTACTGATTATCGTAGTGGACATACATTAGTATTGGTACTGTGAGTCGTAATTTGTTTCTTTGTGGATCCATCATGTTCCGTATTAAACATACTTCAGCTCTGATCGAATGTTCTTTGTTTCTTATGCCCATTTCAGCAGAAGAGGCGAATCGGAGCTTACGTTCTACAAGTAAAGAAACTTGGAAGGAGGTAATGTGCAATCTTACGTGGATGCAATTTTATGATCATAAGTTATTTTAACATTTGAATTGTTTCTTGTCTATAATATGTGCATAGTGTGTGCTACCAGTTATAATACTCCTTTATTCCAACCCCATTTGCAAAATTTATTGAGCAAGTTGCGCTGAAACTTTCACTAGTACAGTAAGAGGCGGTGATGATAGATTGACGTCTCGAATTCACTCGTTCAAGCTTTCAGTACTAGTATTGTAAGATCTTTCGAATTCTCTAGTTGAAGCTGATAGAATGTAATATGCTGGCAAAGGCAAAATCACTTTGAAGCCACTGAGCATCTCTTATCTGTCTTTGATGATCACACTGATTTGAGCCTCTTGTTATGAATTACACTGGACGCCCAATTTGTACTTGTGAAGTTCAGAAATGCTTGTTTATATATATACTGTTGTGGGGTTAGTCTGCTATGGAGTGGTGACATGTTTTAATTTTCACTTTTTGATATTATGTCATTCTTAACTAATAATTGAATGTGCACTTATGTTTTTTGTTCATATCTTATTTGTTTTTCATGAGTACTGTAAGAGACCGTGATGATGTGGCTCTATTGATGGCACTGGTTGATGGTGAGAGAATGTGATACGCATGGAGGGGCTAAAATCCTTTTGTAGCTGGTGTAATACGCATTACTTGGCTCTCATTACATATTTGAGCCGCTTCATATTCACTGAAGAGGTCGTGATGATATGGATCTACATTCAATCGAAGGTGCAGTTACACTTGGTCGTTGTTCAGTTTGCGCGATTGTGTGATATCGTGAGTTGCACCTTTTATATGGTCTACTCTTGACTTTTTACGATGTGACTATGCATGTTCATACATACGTGTTGTCTCCATGTCTTTTTCATGATAGGTTGTATTAGGGCGATATCGTTGTCTACTCTAAATTTCGTAGGCTCAATGGATCGAAGGTGGATGTCACTGACTGACAAGTTATCTCCTGAATATGTTAAAGTAGTTGTTGGGTTTTCGAGTTTGCTAGATTGCATGTTGATAGTTCTAATAGGGTACGATGTCCTTTTCGTAGTTTTATTAATGTAGTTTATCAACATGTTGAGGAAGTTATAGCATTTGCTTCTGAAAGGTATACAAAGACTACACAATATGGACCTACCATGGGGAGAAAGGTGTTAGTATAGGTTATGGTACCGCTAGTAGTGGGGTTGATGACATTTCAGAAACAGGTGATGACATGGATGGCTTGATCGGGAACTTACAGGAGGGAACAATTAACTCTCCCGGTTCCGTACCATCCATCGATGGTGGGGGGCGATGAATTTGCCAGATTGTTGGAGGATGTGCAATCTGAAGCATACCATGGGTGTCTAACATTCTCTAAGTTGTCACTCATCGTCATGATGCTTCATATTAAGACAATTTGTAGATGGAGTAACAAATCTGTAAACTTAGTGTTGGATGTTATTAAAGAGTTAGTACCTACTGGTCACTCATTACCAAATTCGTTTTGTGAAGCAAAGAAAGTGTTGCGCCGACTAGGGCTAGGCTACATTAACATCCATGCGTGCCCTAACCACTGCACATTATATTGGAAAGAAAACGAACACCTAGAACACTGTCTAAACCCTGATTGTGGTGAACCTATATAGAAGCCCCAAACCAAAAAGGGAAAAAAGTTCTAGAAAGGTTCTAAGATACTTTCCAATTATACTGAGGCTGAAAAAAAATTTCATGTCAAAAACAACCGCTAAGGCAATGAGATGGCACAAGGAAGAGCGTGTCCAGAATGGCCCAGTCATAATCCATCCCTTCGATGCTAAGCAGTGGCAAGAGTTTGACAAAGAGATTGAGTGGTTTGCTATTGATCCCTGTAATGTCCGTTTGGGACTAGCCAGTGATGGATTTAATCCATTCAGCATGATGAATAGTGCTTGCAGTATGTGGCGTCGCTCCACGGCAGTACAATATGTCCCCTGAGGGGTGTCTGATTGAGTATTTTCTGATGATGCCACTTTTGATACCTAGCCCTATGTCCCCGGGAAACACAATCGATACTTACTTGCGTGCATTAGTTGATGAGCGGAAAGATATGTGGGAAGCAGGTGCTGTGACTTTTGACGCAGAAACTGGTGAGCAATTCAGGTTACATGCTGCAATTTTGTGGACCATTAACGATTTTCCCGCCTATGCAATGATGTCGGGGCTGAGTACGAAAGGAAAACTAGCTTGCACTCCTTGTAACAAGGACACACATTCAATCAGGCTACATTTTAGTAGGAGGCAAGCTTATATGGGTGCTCGTAGGTTCCTTGGGCCGAATCATAAGTGGCCGACAGATAAAAGGTTTGGGGTTAATATTGAAAATAAATATAAGCCGAAGGAGTTATCGGAGGATGACATTCTGAAGCATTTTGAGGTACTTCTCAAAGATTTGAGATTGAGGAGTACGGAAGTAAATCGCAAAAGGAATTTGACTCGTCCCCCGGAAAAGTTAAACTGGAAGAAAAAAAGTATTTTTTTGAAATACCTTATTGTCATGAACTAAAATTAAGGAACAACCTGGACGTAATGCATAACGAGAAGAACATTAGCGAGAGTCTTCTTGGGATGTTGATGGGTACAGAAGGAAAAAGTAAAGATCATGCTTATGCACACAAGGATTTAAATCTTATGAAGATTAGGCCGGAATTGCATGCCAGAAGGAAAAGATCAGGAGAAACAAAAACTTCCCAAGGCTCCAAATACCTTGGACTCAGCTGGCAGGAAAAGTTATGTGAATGGTTAAAGGCGATTAAGTTTCCAGATGGCTATGCGTTAAATATTTCAGCTTGTGTAAGTGTCAATGATAACAAGTTAGTTGGAATGAAGAGCCACGATTACCTTGCCCTGTTACAACTGCTGCTTCCACTCGCAATATGTGGCCACCTCAGTGGCAAAATTGTCGGTGCTATTACTGAGCTGAGTGTGTTCTTCAAGGATTTGACCTCAAGAACTCTTACTATCTAGAGTTTTGAGAAACTGGAAGAAGACATAGCTTTGATATTGTGTAAATTTGAGTTAATATTTCCTCCTACCTTGTTCGATATCATGATGCACTTGTCGGTTCATCGGCCCCGAGACGCACTATACGGGAGTCCGGTTCAGTTTTAATGGATGTATCCCGTAGAAATGTTAGGTGCCGGTATAATAAGTGAATTATAATATATTAATATGTACGAAAACATGTACCATTGATGTTGTCCGTACTGGTTATTTAAACAGATTTCTTCATACACTAAATTAGTATGTGAGAAGAAAAAGCAAAGCCGGAGGGTTCAATTGCTGAAGCTTTCATCGACAATGAATGTCTCACTTTCTGCTCGATGTATCTTCACGGAGTTGAAACGAGATTTTATAGGACTGAGCGAAACCGCTGACAGGTCAACAGTAGTGATATTCCGAATCTGTCCATATTAGATAGTGCAGATCGCCCTTTGAAGGGGTCATCCTTTTACGAGCTGTCAGCAGAGGAGTATGAGTAGATAAGTAGGTATATTTTACAAAATTGTACGGAGGTTTAGCAGTATTTAATATGAGTGGTTCCACTAAATAAATTTCCTTTAATAATGGATGCTAATGCACTAAATATTAATACGTACTAAATCGTGATATAACTCTTAATATATCCAGACAACAACACGAAGAAACCAAGACCGTGATTCCGACCCAGGACGTCGGGATTGTATACATCAGCGGGAGTTTCCTGCCTGGTTTAAGCGGCATTTTGGTTTTTCATTCTCCTGGCCTCGTCAGTAACATGTTATATGTATTTAAATTCTTATTATAACTTCAGATATACATCTGTTCATTCAGATTATTCGAAAGCGCCTTGAAAAGTCACCAGAATCAACCGATGGACTATATTCACTCTCTTGTGGTGCTGACAAGCAAGTGCGTCGGTATAATTCTTGTGTTGTGAATGACCTCAGTTTCCGCACGATTGCCAATGATGAACATAAGACAACCCGGAATTCCGGATTGTTGTGCTATCTGAACATTCATGCGACGAAATTGATTATTATGGTACATTAAATGACATATTTTAACTAACATATCCAACTCACAACCGGGTTTTGATGTTCAAGTGTGATTGGTTGAAATTAGGAGATAACAAAGGCGTTCAGAAAGTTGGCCACTTTACTACTGTAAACGTCTGTAGGACTTGGTATAAAGATGATCCTTACATTTTTGCAACCCAGACTCAAAAAGTCTTCTATGCTCCTGACCTTATTAAGGGTGTGAACTGGCGAATCGTGCAGAAGATAGAACCTCGAGCTTATCAGGTCCCAAAAGCAAATGATGGAAATATAGACAGACGAGTTGAGGATGCTTATCAGCAGTCATCAAACGGCGGTGAGGCGTTTGAAATAGATGTTAACAGATCAGGTTTTGCCTACTGATATTGTTCAGGATCTCGGATCCGCTACTGTGGACCCGAAGGATATCGACAACTTGCTACAAACACTTTGTGAGGATTATGCATCTGAGGATGACAACATCGGCTACCAGAGCGAATATGGTACCACTGATGATTATTACGATACGGATTTCGGTGATTTGGATTGACGATCTGTTCAATTAGTTATGTTTTAGATCATATGTTGTACATGATGTTTTGCATTTCCTACGTGTCGTTTTTTCACGTAGAGGATTACGAAAACTTGCTTGAATTAATTTGTGAGGATTACGTAAATTGTTAACATATCTAATAATTCAAATATTCTCAGTTAATATTACATGATCCTGTATTAAAATTTGCAATTTCCTGTAAATAAGCAGATTACATTATGTCAACCACCAAAAATATTAGAAGGTCGGGCCGTTTGATTCCACTAAAAGTCGCGGGGGAAATTACTTCGGCTGGAAATCATGGTGAGAGTTGTCCTACGTTATTTCAACTTAAATATCTTTACATATATATTACAGATTCATACTAATATTTCCTTTCTTGTGGAATTACAGAACCCGGTTCGACAAAAATTTCTACAACATCGGAGAACATCCAGGACATAAACAATCATTCTGTTGGTGTTGGTGCTGCTACGCAGATGGTGTAGATAGAGGTGATATGTTTTGTTCTCTTTGTGTGAACGCTTATTTCTATGTAACGAACGCTGCTTATTTGCACTTTTCGTTAGTCTTTTTTTAACTTAAATATTTTGTTATCTCTATGTTACTTACGTATCACAACGTGGTTATTGCAGAAAATAGGCCAAGGAAATCCAACGAAGGGATTGGCCAAGCTCAACGGCACTGGCAGCCACCGTGGTTAGTATGACCCTTCAAAACTTATAATCTTAAAAGTGTGTTTTGTAATTCTTAGTCCCTGCAGGATCGCATGTGCTAAGGAGCAGCGCTTCCATTTCTGAAGGCGTACAAATGCGGAAGGTTGTGTTAGAAAGAGAGACCATTTTGGGAAGCGATGGCCTAAATGGAAGTGCTGACGCAGGTGCTGGAGGGATTACATCGCAGGTAAAATTGTGAAACCGATGATATTTTTGTGTCATATTAATTGCAATGCTTCCTCAAATCTCATTGTTGGTAACTAGAATAAGGAGTACAATGTCGCACATGGATATTTGAAGGAACGGGATAAAGCAATGTTACTTGAAAGATCGAATGATGCGAGGAAATTGATTGTCAACCTAGAGGGTAAGTTCTAACAATAGGTTGATAAATTTAGCATTTCAATCTTGTGTTGATTGGAAGGGAAACTAAATCACTTTGAGATTGAGGTCCTGTCTAATAGTACTATTGTCTATTTTGGTAGCTATGAATCAGGAAAGCAAGCCAAAGAGTGTCGGTTCCGGCATGGATCTGGGAACCACAAGTGTTAAGGTGATCAGGTCTATAATTGTTTTTTAATATTCCTAGTAACCTCGAAATGTTTCATTTATGTGCAAACGTTGTAGTTATACTACATGTGGAACAGCTAGCTAAATCCCCACGCAGGTAAGGCATTTTTACTGTTGGCGGTGGTCAATGAGAAGCAGTGATCAAGAGGGCTATGTCTACTGCAGCACGGACGCCGCAGTTTCTAGGCAACATTGAGGTAATGTAGATGATGTTTGAACCAAGTTACTGCCACTGTTTTGTTTAATTTTACTAATATTTTTAAAATGTACCCTTCTCTAGGTTTTACCACCAGCCAATTAGCAACGTAAATCCCCGTGCGGGAATGCTTCAGCTGTTCATGGGGTTCCTGTACCAGCTGACAAGAGGTCTCCATCTACTGCAGACCGGGCATAGTTGTTTCCCTCAAACACAGAGAACAATGAAGATCATGTTTGAACCAAGTTATACTGCACCAGTTTTGTTTCATATTACTGTTAGGCTTGAAATGTAACCTTTATGTGCAAACGTTATAGGTTGTACCACCTGTGATCCAGCAATGCAAATCCCCCTGCGGAAAAGGAAAGACTGTTGAGGGGGATCATGGTCAAGCCTAGAATATGTCTACGCCTAAGGCTGCAGTGGCCGAGGAGATTCTATCTGACAGTGAGGTATAGTTGTGGTATGACGAACCAGTCATGGATTATGTTCTGGTTTTCAATATTTCTAAATGCGACCGATGGTTTTGCCACTTGTTTTATGACATGTTTCCTTTTGATTCCTAGTTAATAAGAAGATCTTCTGAAAGGCTTGCTCAACCGAATGGTAACATTTTATCCATTTCCGATTATATTGTACTTGTATTTGGTTAGATGGAATTTCGTTGTTGGTGCTTTTACCTATCTAGTGATTCATGTTCTCATTTACATTTGCAGTGGGATCAAGAGGATTTAAAAGGAAGCACAGAAAAGACTCGTACAGTTTGGTCGACGAGGTGGGTATTCGTGAATGATTACTGAATTTGAAGGTTTTCCATTGTCGTACATTAGCTCAGTAGGTCTATGTCTTACTGTAGGCCGATGAGGAAGAGGAGGAACTTGAGGGCCAATTGCCGCCATTGACCAGGGGCCACACAGTTGACGTGACAATGGGAAAGCTGAATGCCGATGAAATGGATGCCGATGTTAGTACTTATACAGTTAACATGTTCCTTGTTTGTATTAATTTATGGATGGCACTCAGAGGTTTGAATGTTTTCTCGCAGAACGTGACGTCCCATAGTACAACACCGAGGAGATCGCAACGCCTTGAAGAATTTGGGTCCCCAATGGACCACACGACCCCCTATACGTCGGTGGCTCAATCCTCCCCTAAACAGAATGACCATGGGGCCCCAAGTACATCATGTGCGTATCTCATTTCTCTTAAAACACCTGATATATAATCTTTATGGTAGTAGATGGCCAGTCCATTTCCCGATGGCTGATTAACTGATCAGTCATTAGTTATTGTGGAAGCTCCGCCTTTAAGTAGAAGAGGAAGAGGCATGACCCATGGGCTTTCAAAGAGGGAGAACTTGGTCGACGGAGATAAGTATTATGTGGACATTCCTGTTGGCAAGCAGAGGCCAGTAGGCTTGCATTCGAAGGAGCTCACTGCAGAGGTGGTTATAGCAGTGCGGAAGAATGCACCGTTGGATAAGGATTGCTCAAAAGCGATGGATGAGGTTGACCTCAAACCCATATTTGATCATCTTGATGAAAGAGACGTAAAATACATTTGAACATATTTTTCCTGTAATTACTTTCTGTGAATGTGTACTTATGACCACGTATCTTGTCGTATGCAGGGTCTATTTGAGCTCGGCTTCAACAAAGAAACTATTGTGAAGACCATCCATTCTGTGGCAAAGGAAGCTTATGGTTAGTATTGCTATAAGCTGCACAAACACTTCAATAATTTATGCACCCCCTCTGAAGCATTGAAAAATCCATAAGCAAGTGTCTCCCAGCAGAAGTGGGAAACAGCATGTAAACATTTTCAGATAAAAGGTTGGAAGGTAAAATATTGACTGCTTTTTCATTGCCACAAACTTAATTTAGGTTCGCTTTTGACTTCATATCCACTATTACGTCATTGCAGTTGAAGAGTGCCAGGGCTAAGTTGAACCGATCGAAAGTCAAAAATCTTTCTACCTCAGGTTGAAATTCCTTCGTTCAGCGTTTACATAAGATGGTAAGTTCCATGTCATCCGCTCTTTGTCAACACTTTATAAGTATCGCAGGTAGAATATATGTACGTATGAAATATTTATTTGGAATATTATATTGTGCGGGAGTCCCCCTCCCTCATCGACAACTACAAGACAACACACACCCGGAAGAAATCAGACGCTTGGATTACAGCGGATGCGGAGGAGAAGCACGTTAGTTTTGTGATTTCCTCGCCGTGTTTTATTTTACTTTTTATGGTTCTAACAATTTATGTTTTTTTTGAAACTACAGAAAAGATGGTGGAGATGCGGAATAATGATACAAAGGGGAAGCTGACCGGAGATAAGATAGTGGACATTGTTCTTGGGAGCGGGCGTGGATTTGTAACGGGATATGGTATTAGTGAGGTCCCGAGGACTGCGTGGAATTTTCAAGAAGGCCTATATGCTAATGAGTCTAGGGTTGCTGACGCAGAAAGGATGGCTGAAGCTGCTGAGCTAAGGGCACATGTTGCCGAGAAAGGCGCTGAGGAGGCTGTCAAAAGAGCGGAATAGGATGAGAACAAGGCAAAGGAAGCGTAGAAAAATGTCGAGGAGGCTGTCAGAAGGTAAAATGAATCTGTCAACCTTATGACCGGAATGAAAGCACGGTTTAAGAACATGGAGTCCTTTACGGCAAACAAGCTGACGAAGAAGAAGGCGTCAAGAGGGTATCGTCATTCATCATCATCTTCGGATGAATTTTAAGGTAAGATGTCAATTTTCATTTCAATATGTGAATAAATGACTTATTGAGTATGCTGCATGTCTAGATAATTAATTTTTAGTTGCTTTGGTGTATGCATGAAGGTGTGTGGAACTTTGGATATAGGTTAAAGTGATGTCTCTAAGTGTACGTGATGGGTATATGAAACTAAGTTAGTTCATAATGTGACCTCCAACTTAATTTTTACAAAATTATGTTTTAAAGTACCATGTCTCTTTGCTGATTGCATTATGTTTTACCAGGTGAAATAACTTTTTGCGTCTCGTTTACTTGGACAGCTTTCTTACTTAATGTGTTGTTATTGTCTTTTACGCTTGGAACATGCTGCTCCACCAGTTAACTGATCTATAGCTATTTATGTCTTGTGTGGGTGCATGAGTTGTGAATAATTGTGAGAATTAATGTAGTTGTGTCTTCAGAACAAAATTAAGCAAAAATTTGAGGAAAATAATAGAAAAGAACAGAAAATAAAAGTCTAGCTAGTCCTCGAGCTTGGTGTTTGATGGCTCCGCTTTGTCCGCAATCAGTTGTTCAACTGTCGGGGCCTTTAATTTTTCGATTTCTCCTTGTCTCAAAAAATTGTTCCGGAAGTCCCCCCCACCCCACCCCACCCTCTCATGTGTATCTCTTCTTCATCTTCGGCAGTAGCTCGTATTTTCTTGCATATCTCATCAGCGGGCCTTCCTCAAGCCAAACTCTCTTCTTTTTAAACAACCTGATATCTTGCCCGTTGTCACTGCTTGAATCATCATCTGAGATGATAGTTGGATAATCATTATAGGACCCTGGAAAGGACTGGTGACCTCCTCCTCTTTACGCAGAAGTTTACGAATGGGTTTCATGGTGAGAGGATTTTGGGGATTTGCTGTGACTGAGAAAGAATTGGAGGTTACTATTTGAATAGGGGGGGCAGGTCCATTAACCTATATATATCATTAAGTTAGGGAATTCGAACAGTTGCAATTATGTGTTAGTGGGTGCAAGCATGGTTATTACATGGTTAGTGGTTATTATGATGTTCATTACGAGGCATTAAGTTCATTCATGATGAGGTAGTTGCGTATGGGAACACTTTCAGTTGTGGGAATATTAATTGGGTCCCAAATTAATTATTTCAAATAATAGGTGGAACCACATATTGTTTTAAGTACAACGTCTGGCGATTGTTAATACTTCATTTCGATACTTTTTCTCCTTTTGGACCACCGAGCATATATGTAATTTTCACAAAAACTTGAACACAGTATAGCTGCATTTTACTTTCGTTTCCCTTGTCAAGTAAAATTTTCATGAACTGATGTTTAACTTCTTTGTCCTCGTTTAAATCACAGCAATGACGTCGCATTACAGCTCTGGAAGTAGCAGCAGCAGCACATCCATGCTCATCTAGTTTTCAGTGCGTCAACAATGAACACTTCTACGCCAGCTATCTGAGGTACAAAGGTTAAAAATTCATCTGAACAAAAGGTTAAGAAATTTCTTAACAATCTTATTTTGATGAAATCTGTTGTGGGTACTGTAATATTTCGAGGAAGGTTGTGTGGATATATATGTAGTATTTGGTCGGGTTTGTGGCTGTTGAACAATTGAATTATATTGATTTTTGTGGTTTGGATATATTGTTCAAGTGTAATAGTTCGGATTGAAAATTTCTTTTTTTGTTATGAGCAGGGTATATAGAAATTTGAGATAGGCGACTGCATTAATAGCCGTCTATAAGGAAGACCGAATGAGCAGACGACGAGCACAGCTATCAGCAAATAAATATCACGATGATCAATTTAGTCGTGTAAATTAAATAAAAAATTAATATAAAAAGTTGACTAAAAGTAACAACGACAATCATTGCCGTCTTCAAAACATTAACGACGACAATACACATCGATAAATTTCGGCAAAAAGTTGTTCACAATGAAAAAATAGTCAAAAGGCCGTCGTTGAAAGATCAACGACCAAAATATATTCGACAACATCGTCGGCAAAAGTTTTTTCCAAGAAAATTGATGGTCGGGAGGTCATCGGCAAAAGAACAACGACGAGAAAAAAGTGGTCGGTAAAGTAGTCGGTAAAAAGTTTCCACCGACCGGTGGATTTTTTGTCGCCCGGTCGAACTAACAACGGAGTTATTCCGACGGCAGGGCGACAACTGTGTTTCTTTGTTCTTTCGTTCTAACGACGCTTTTTGGGGTTTTTACGACGAGCTTGCTCATCGTAAAAAACCCGTTTTTTTGTAGTTAATGGACACAAGAACACCTTGAGACGGTTGTTTCACCTAAAAAAAATAACAAGCATTGCGAAAAGTAACGCAAATGCAAGAACAGTGATGCATTTGTGTGCTATCATTTAAATCTTTAGTATTTCTTCATTTTTATATTTCATTTGTCTTGTTTTTGCAGTAATTGTGGACCATCCTTGAATTGTTTCCTCGCAAAAGTACGGAGGTTCTTCTTTGGCCCATGCAGCCTGAGGTAGTGGACACCGGAAGAAATCTCTACCTGGTTTCTTTGTGTAAGGACCAGCTGTTCTCATCACTCGTATCTTTCCACAGCTACAATATATTTGTCGAGACTCGGTGTTACGACAGAATTGGTGGGAGGAGTAGTTGAAGGAGGTATGTGACATGGTGTTAATGAGAATTTGAGAATATTTGGAGGGGTATAAAATCATGGAAATGAGGTGTAAATGACAGATTTGATTGTGCACGAGTGGGTTAGTGTATAAGTAAAAGAGGTGAATGGGTGGTTGGTTAATGGACATAAATGGGGAGTAAATTATCCATAATGACAGGTTTAATTACTCTCAAACAAAAGAGCAAGTCTGAGCTGAGTAACACATGGAAGGAAGCAATGAATGTGGTTAGGAGTGATAAACTGACATGAAAAAATAACAGATAAAAGTATAAAGCCAATAAACGTTAATTATAAACAAGCATATGATATTGTCAAACATCTGAACAAAAATCATACAAGTTAATTTTTTTGAAACCCATTCAACATTACAACCAGAATAATATTCACCACCCACATTATCCAACAGAAACTGGTCAATTATTTAAAAAAAACACACAAAACCACAGAGAGATCAGAATGGAAGACCCTCATAAGTGGAAAAGACCGTAGGTATCTTCTTGTTCTTCTTGACGAAAATCTCATCATTGTATCCCTGAGCTTTCAAGTTTTTCATATCTTCAAGAAAGGACTTCCCTGAGGTTGTTGTACATGGAACGACCAATTAAATTGGCAACCCATATCCTAATAAAATCTTCATTGATCTTTATCTTCCTTTCAGGTTGGGGGGAGTCAGCTCTCTCAGATGTGTCATCTAAAAGCACACAAATGCTCCACAATCATAGCAAGACAAAGCAGAAGATATTACTGGACATATGGACTCAAAACTTAAATAGGAAAAAATGAAACATAAGAGTGAAAAATTACTTGTTAAATTGTCTTAATATGTCATTGGAATGACATTGTTTTTTCAGGGGAGAAGCTGCTACCTTAGGTGATCCATGAGCATGCCTAATGGGTAGAGAAGCTGCAACCTTGGGTGATGCATGATCAGGTCTGATTGGATTTGAAGATACTTGAACTGGAGACTTATGAAAAGCAATAATGTGGTAAGCATATGTAAGAAGTAAGTAAGAGAATTCACCTATAAGATCCCTAGGTGGAACCTCCCTGCCTCTGGCATAGTATTTTTGTAATCAAGTATGGTATTATATCAAGCAAGAAGTGCTAAATGGAACCAATACTACGCCATATGAGAAAGGTAGTTAGTTCGGGAAAGAGTATTTTTTCCCTCCTCTTTAGGAGTTCGCATCCGTCCCAAAAAAACTACCCACCTCTAGAGGCTTGTTGAATGCAGCCTACACTCACATAAACAAACGGATAGAATAAATAAGCAGATTGTACAAGACATAAACATAATAGACTGAACAATGTGTAATACAGGTTGCAAACCATCAAGAATGTTTTAAACCCTAGCTCGGTGCTATAGGATTTATCCGGAAAAATGTTCTAGGTGCTTTAAGTTGTTATCCAGATAGGTGTTAGGGTTTATGTGCTCTAGGATTTTATCCAATTATGGTTTACAGATCAGGTGCTTTACATTTCACTTCTTAGTTTCAAAACATACCATGTTACTAGCTAGGTTTATTGTTTAAGATTGATCTTCGCTGGGATTGAATGAATTTGATTTTTTATGACAAATACATCGTGTAAAATATGTAGTTAACATGAGTTTACATTGTTGAAGTTGTACAATTTGTATCATGACACATTTTAGAAAAAATGAGCTTCTCCAACATGGGAATGGGTATAATATTTCATGTTGAAATTATAAAGTTTAGAGATTCTCAATAATGTTTACACAATTATCTGTTTTCTCTTGCATGTTAACTAAAGGCTCAAGACTAATATATGTCTTTACCTATGTGAAGATGGTCGTCTCTCCCTTACATTTGAATCATGGTAAACTTTGGGGTATTTGGGGTATAATACATGTATCTCATATTTATAAATATTTAATGTCTAAATATTTTGTGAAAATATTAAAACAAAATACAGAGTACAACACTTGGATACGTAGTTTAATACGTTAGATGTGAAGACGTAACAAAACAAATTAATTCCACATTCATCCAAATTGATACATTTTGTTCTGGGAGATAGGTAACACAATATTTCCGGTTACCTTCACTCTTATAGTGGACAATCATACTTATGTTGTTCACAGGACTACAGTTGATGAGAACTTCATATACAATATCATTTAACATATGGTACCACACTTTGAATTGGTGGTATCCACTTGTATCATCTCATTAACATTGACTATATATTGTAGTATTGCTATAGTAGATACGTGGTTATGGCATCAAATTGCCTATGGTACAGTCACACTTGTATATTATGGGAAGGATCCATTGACCAAATTTCATCACACTTAAATATTATTGTATCTGCTCCATGCTTGAATTTCAATGTGTTGTATAGTATATGTATGTAAGTTTCATCATTTTATTATAATGGACAATCATTCCTAAGTGGTGATTGGAGTGTTAGGTGAGCACATGATCATACGGATGGTCATTGACCCTTACCTATCATAAGTACATTACAAATGCTATTCACTTTTCATATATGTGGAAGATTCATACTTGCATTATAATTTCTTGTATTGCATGTATGGAAGATTCATTTTTGCATTAAAATGTATAATAAGTCTTACATTTTTGTGGAGTTGTTAATTGAGAACATCTTCGTAAAGATGTTTATTGAACAAAATATATCACACATACATATCTACATGTTATTTTGAACGAGAAGAACAACATGATATAAAACTATGTGAAATTTACTATCTGGGCTGTTTAATATTTGATCTGGAAGTTCTTGAGTTCTATCCAAAGTGTCTAAACATTTTTTTGCAGTAAATCAATGTTACATATGTTTCTCTTGTTAATATTTTGGTGGTATAACTATTAATTTTGCATGTTTATTCTCATTATTAGGCCTTGAGCCGTAACAAATAAAGTTAAGAATCTTTGTATGCAGCCATGTTCTACACTAGGGTCGTGTATGCAAAGTTCAAGTAGCAAGCAATGAAGGTAAAACACTACAAATCTGTTGACATTCAACACCTACCTGAATATGAAATGGATGCAATCTATGTCACAAGGGAAAAGGAAAGCGCATCTCTAGTAAATTCATACGATATACTATTTTTTATTGTCACTTTAAAAGTTTATCTTCTTGATTTAGGTTTCTATCAAGAACTACAAGTAAAATATCTGATGTCTTTTGTTTACAGAGCAGTTCTTTCCAGTGCTAGTTTAATTTTCTCTGTATTTAATGTTTCTATATGAAATGTCAAATGAGATATCTGAGTGGCTTGAATTTTGTTCTGTCATCACACCATTCTCTGCCAACGAGATAATAGTATGTTGTATTGCTTCTACATGAGGTGAGTCATCACTGATGGTTTGTGGCTACATTATATTTGTGCTCTTCCATAAAGGATTTCTATTCATTCCGGAAATGTTGTTATCAAAACGATGGAAAAACATTGATAGTGACTTCGACATGAATGATCCATCCATGACGGACCCGAGAACAAGACGGTGTGACGATCCAAAACCCACGCATTTAGTTGGGGTTTCATGAAGGTAAGAATGGATTTGACTAGTGACTTGGGAGAAACATCACAAGAGAGTTACGACTATAGGCGAGAACATGTTGACTTGATGATAGGGAGTCTCAAGAACATTATTTTGAAACAAAAAAATGAAGAGCTTGTGGTTAATGTCAACTCGCAAGAGTATGCTCAAGTAAGACCTCCATCCAAAGGGGATACAAAACCCAAAGGGAGATTCACAAATGTTCGAAAGAAGTGCATGAGATGTCAATAATATGGACACAATTGAACTACATGCACGAATACCCCGGTTGATATTTCCGTTCAAGATGTAGGACAATCGCAAGCCCTATCTCAGTAAACATAACAAACGATGATTTCCAACGTCAAATACAACTGGTCTGAGGGAATGAGTAACCAGTACTCTTTTGGGGGTGTTGGGAATGACTGGGTTTGATTTATGCAAGGATTATATTAAATGTTTGCATGTTTTTGTCAAGTAACTTGACATTTTTATCCGTCATTATGTCCTTTTTGTCTGATTTTTTAATGTGTTATCTGGTTCTATGCATGTTTATCCGCTGTTGTAAACTTTTGATAATTTTTTAATCTGTTTCTTTGCAGTTTTATCTGATTCAGCGCTTTTTTATCCACTAGGGTTTCTGACCTGATAGAACCGGTCACTTCCCCATCAAATTATGTGTTTTTTTGTCTTTTACTGGGTGACCACAACTATTTTATTTGCACCCCCCCCCCCCTTAGGACTTACACTAGACAAACCCTTTATTTTGATACCTCTACAATGCTAAATCAAACTTGCATGTTGAACGTGTGTAATGTAGGTGTAAACCAGTATCTAAATACTCTAGAAGGGGGGTTGAATAGAGTATGCTAACTTTTGCTAAAACACAGCCTTTTGAAATTAAAGTAATGCAAACTGATGATATCTCAAAGCTTTGAAAGGATTTGAAAATCTTAAAGATGTAACAACAAATTAAGAATGCTTCAAAGCTTTGAGATTTGGAAAACTTTAAAGCTTTGAAACTTCCAATATAAACTGAAAGTAAAGACAACAAAAGTATATAGCAGAGACCTGGAGATTTTACAGAGTTCAGTCACAATTGGACCTAGTCTCTGCCTAAGGCATCTAATCCCTCCGAGATTCAAACACAACTTCGCATTAATTACCTAGATTTAGCCCTAGATCTCAAGCCTGAGTGAGATACCTTACACTTATACAGCTTGTGGTTCCCAACATATCTAGTTACAGGCTACAACCTATTGAAACAATAAGAACCTCTTGTTGTTCACTTGAACAACCAAACTGCTAAGTTTAGTGAGGTTTCACAAATTAAGAATGAGTGATACAATTAAGTACAAGATGAAGAACTCAGAATAGATAAGCTATTTAAGCCTGGAAGAGTTCTTCTGAACTGGGTGATCTTCAGTCTGCTGGAGAATTGATTTTCTTGAATGATTTGCAGAGCTATGTAACTTGATCTTTCCAGTTTGTTTCTCTCTTCAAAACCACGATCTCTGTCTATCTTTTCTGACTCTCTTTAATTTTCAAATTTAAAGTGTTGATCACTTGGGCAACAGTCTGCAACCAACTTAGAAAATTCAGGAACCGAATTCCTATATTATCTCCTTTCTAATAAGCTTCATTCAACAGCTATATTTTAATGGATTGTTGATCTGTTTATGGGCGTTGGAGCGTCCAACAAACCTGCAAAAACTCAGCAAACAAGATCAAAACAATTAACAAGACAATCTAACAAGAAGATATGTTTAAGCAACAGCAAACAGTTCATGAGAAAACTAGTCTAGATTTGTCTGCTGACAGTTCTAAGTTAACAAATATATTCAACCTCATGAATATATCAAGTAACTAATATAGAACACACAATAATAGACAATAATAAGATTATATCAAGTTGTAAGTCTCACAGAATTCACCTGCACTCACAAAAATAATCAAATGAACTTAGTAGTAAAGAACAACAAGAATATCTCGAAGCTTTGAAGCTTTGCCTGCTAATTCATCAGAGTGAACCTTGGATTTCCAATCCAACTCATTCCTGTAATAATTATAGCTTAGAACACAAATTACTAGTACATTCATATAATTAATTCATATAACAACCAAAACCTGCACAAAAACAATTAGATAAATCAACATATAGGTATTTCTACAGTAACCCAAAGCTTTGAAACTTTGGTGCTTAGCAATATCTTCTTCTTGTGTTTCTAGCTTTCATCATCAAGGAGCCAAAGCTCTCTGCCTGTATATTGCCAACATAATCTCTAGAAGCTTCAGACTTATCAATCTATCCTTTGATGAAAGACAAAACACATTGTTTGAACAAGTGATTCCTTGCAACTTACAAATCAGAAGTTATATTTACAGAATAGTTCACCAAATTCAAAAATAACACATACCACATACTTATAAAGAAAACACATAATAGCATAGATAGCATCTACCACCAAATCCAGAAATTATTAGAAAACCATATAGAAACTAAACATCCTATAAAACATAAAACTACCACAAAACACATAATCTTCTCCCCCTTTTTGACTTTCATCAAAAGAGTAGAAGAAATGTAGGATCTTTTCAGTGTGTTTTTAAGAAAATATTAAAATAACAAAAGAGCTTCAGGACTGATAAGAAAAAAATAGAGATAATGGGTTTCAAGGCTTTGAAGATCCAGAAGAATTTGCTTTTCCTTTGCCTTTGCCCTGAGTTTCTTCCTACTCTTCCTCTGAAGCTTCTTCATCTTCAGCTTTTTCCTCAGCCCGTTCTCCTTATTCTTCAGTTTTCTTTACATGAGATTCCTCATTCTGCATCTTCTCAGAAACCTCATCAACTAACTTGTCTAAATCAGCAGCTTCCTTTTCAGCTTTATCTGCAGCAGTTTCCTCATCACCTATCTCTTATTCAGGCTGTTCAAAGAGATCTTTTGATGTCATCACAACAGGAATGCCTTTCTTCTTCTTCTGATTCTTGAGAGCTTCTCCCAGAACTTCCTCTGAATCAATGCTGGTATCTCTGCTATCTGAAGAAGGCACTTTCTGCAGTTCTAAACCTTTGATGATCAAGTCAATTTTGTTGATTGGACAAGTCAAATAACTCTTGTCTTAATTCCTCCACTCCATCTTCCAGAACCTCAACCCTATCCAAAACTTGCGAAAAGTCCAGATTACCAGATACTTTGGGGGTTGAAGCAGCTCTAGGTTTGACGAATTCTTTCTCCTTCAGCTCCTTAGCATTCAATTGTAAGTAAAACTTCCACTTGCCTTTAGCAGTGTAAAAAATCCCAATCCTTTGAAGTGATGTCTCATCAACTACTCCAAAACCAGTAGTAATCTTCTCCTCATCCTTCAAAGAATTCCAAAATGCTTGAAAAACAGTGGTAAGACATTGGCATAGGGCAGGGAGGAATTCCTAGTCCTAGTTCCACAATAGACCATATGCTCCATCACCATAGTAGGAAGGTCTACCTCAAACCCTTGACATATCAAATACATCAAAATCAACACCTTGTCTGTCAGCAACTCTTTGGAATATTCTCTGGGAACTACACATCTCATGATGATTGAGATCAAAATCTTTTCATTACAGTTAAACACAGAATGTGTTAACTGCTTAGGTTCAGAAGTGGTTCCCTCCAAGAAAAACATGGATTTGGGCTTTCTCCAAAATTTATTTCATATCAGGATAATCACTAACTTTTTACTTCCTAGGTACTCCCAAAACATTGGAAAACACCGTGATCCAACCTAATGTCAACACTAGCCACTTTTGAAGTAAGGATATACCTTTCACTATCATCAATTTCTTGAACCAAATTCAGATAAAACAGCCTGGTTAACCTAGGGTACGCTTCAGAAGGATGGTTTAACAAATTTCCAACAGATGAGTTTCTCAAACTCTTAATGTATTCTAAGTCCAAAATCTCCAATAAATCAGTACTAATAAGACTACAAAATGAAACTTTAGAAGATGCATACCGATCCATCCAGACAGCTTTAACCTCGGAATCAACAAACCAAGATTCAGGCAAAAGATTCTTACCAAAATGTGTGGCTTTCTTGGTTTCCACTGCACCATGTTTAACCCTCTTCTTCTCAGGAGTTGCTTCACCCTTCTTCTCATTAGCCTTCTTCTCTTTTGAAGATGGTACATTCTTCTTTTCTCCTTTCTCATCAGTCACCTCTTTCTTCTTCTTATTTGATTCCTCCTCCTGATTCTTATTCCCCTGTTCTTTGTCCTTCACCACCTCCTCTGTAGCAGATTCTGAATCTGACCCAGCCCATGCTTCTTCCTGAACTTCCTTACCCTTCTTGATCTTCTTTGAGGGAAGAGACGTCTCATGAACACAGGCTGTGTCCTCTGAGTCTATACCATGAATGGTGATCTTCCTATTAGCTTTTCTCTTGTTGTAATTCTAACCTTGCTGCTTGATCCTTTCTGATTTTCGCTCCATTTTGGTTAGGGTTTGAGAGAATTTTAGATAATAGGGAAAGAGAGAGAGAGAGAGAGAGACGAAGAGATAGAAGTTGAGAATGAGAGAAATAAGTTCTGAAGCTGGCTTAAGTAGGTAGATGAGTTTGATGGAAAAATGAGATTTGCATGCAAAAAGATTTCAGAATATTTTCAAAGATATTTGTAGATATTTTGTATAAATCTCTGAACATCTGAAAAATTATGTAATTATCTAAACAGATATTACAAAATATTTCACGATCCAATTTTTTAAAGATAATATATATCCACTAATCAAAGCAGTGTACAGGGGTTCAAAGCTTTGAGAAGTTTCAGAAAAACAAATAAACTTCAAAACTTTGAGCCATACTTTCAAGGCTTAAGAAATACACATAGAAACTTATTACTCCTCCTAAACCAATGCATCCTTGTTTAGCATACCCAATTCAAGCCTTAGGGATGCAAACCTCTCATCTGGCAATGGTTTAGTGAAATTATCAGCTATCTTCTTAGAGGTAGAAATAAAAGATAGAACAATATCACCTTTTTCAGCTTGATCTCTAAGAAAGTGGTGTCTCACATCTATAAGCTTTTTCCATGAATGCCGGACTGGATTCATAGAAATAGAAATGGCACTTGTATTGTCACAGTTGATTGGAACATTTCTGAATTCATTTCCAAGATCTCTTAGCTGCTGAGCAATCCACAAGACGTGTGAACAGCAGGCTTCAGCTGCAATGTATTCAGTTTCTACAGTTGATAGAGCTACTGAATTTTCGTTCTTTGAATGTCAACTAATCAATGAAGATCCAAGAAATTGGCAACATCCAGAAGTACTCTTTCTGTCTATTTTGTATCCTGCAAAGTCTGCATCTGAATATCCACTCAACATAAAGTTAGATCTTCTTGGATACCAAAGCACCAAGTGTATGGTTCCATTCAAATATCTTGAAATCCTTTTTACAGCAACCAAATGACTTTCTTTAGGATCAACTTGAAATCTAGCACACATAAACACTAAACATAATATCTGGTCTTCTAGCAGTTAGATATAGAAGTGAACCAATCATACCTCTGTACTCTTTCTGATTTACACTCTTACCAGTTGTGTCTTTTTCTAAAGAAAGTGATGAACTCATAGGAGTCTTTACTACCTTTGACTGTGACATGTTATACCTGTTTAACAAGTCTAGGGTGTACTTTCCTTGACGCACAAAAATTACCTTCTTCATTTGTGTACATGAAGTCCAAGAAAGAAATTCAGTTCTCCCATCAAGCTCATTTCAAATTCTCTGCACATTAGACCTGAAAACTCTTTTGAAAGAGCATCATTAGTAGCACCAAATAGAATATCATCTACATAAATCTGAACAACTAACAAATCATTTTCCTGGTTTTTGATAAAAAGAGTTTTATCAACTAGTCCTCTCTTGAAACCATTTTCCAATAAAAATTTAGAGAGTCTCTCATACCAAGCTCTTGGAGCTTACTTAAGTCCATATAAAGCTTTGTCTCATTTGTAAAGATAATCAGAAACTGTGTCATTTTCAAAACTTGGTGGTTGAGCAACATATAATTCTTCTTGTAAATAACCATTCAAAAGCACATTTGACATCCATTTGAAAAAGTTTTATGTGATTATGTGATGCAAATGCAAGAAGTATTCTGATAGCTTCTAACCTTGCAACAAGGGACAATGTTTCCTCATATTCAATACCTTCTTCTTGATTGTATCCATGTGCAACCACTCTTGATTTATTTCTCACAACCTTACCTTTTCTATCCAGTTTATTTCTGAACACCCATCTTGTTCCAATCACTGATTGATCATTTGGTTCTAGAACCAAATTCCAGACCTTGTTCCTTTCAAACTCATTCAGCTCATTCTGCATCAATAATCCAATCTGCATCTTCTAGTGCTTCTTTTGCATTTTTGGGCTCAATGAGTGATACAAAAGCAATGAAGGCACACAAGTTCCTTAATTGACCTCTTATCAGAGTTCCAGTAGTTGGATCTGATATGATATTCTCTGCAAGATGATCTGATAGATATTTGAACTTCTTTCTAGGTGTCCAAGTGTATGGACCTTCAAGGCTTTGAGTTCTTGATACAGTAGAAGGAGCGTCATATTTCATGTCAGTCTCAGTCTCAAGGCTTTGAGATTTTGGCTCAGCAGGGGGTTCAAAGCCTTGAGATTCTTCTGAAAGTTTATGCTCCTTAGTTTTTCTTTTGCTGGCTTTCTCATAGTCTTCATCAGCTTCATATTTATTCAAACTAAGATCTTCAAAAATTTCACTCAGAGAATCATCAGTACTTTCATCAAAAATAACATGAATACTCTCCTCTACTACCTTAGTTCTCTTATTGTAAACCCTGTAAGCTTTGCTGGTTTGAGAATAACCAAGAAACACACCTTCATCACTTCTAGCATCAAACTTACCAAGATTATCTTTGCCATTTTTATGCACAAAACAGGTACAACCAAAAGGCTTAAAGTAAGCAATACTAGGCTTTCTTCCTTTGAACAATTCATAAGGGGTTTTCTTCAAAATTGGCCTGATCAAACATCTGTTGAGCACATAGTTGGAAGAATTAACAGCTTTTTCCCACAAAAATTTTTGCAAATTACTTACAAGAAGCATGGTTCTAGACATATATTCAAGAGTCCTATTTTTCCTCTCAACTACACCATTCTACTGAGGAGTTCTTGGTGCAGAAAAGTTGTGTGAAATGCCATGATTTGCAGAAAATAAATCAAAATCAAGTTGATCATATTCCATACCATGATCACTTCTAATAGATGCAACAGGTAAAAATTTGAAAGTTTGAAGCTCTTTGCAAAGTTTTGAAACATATAATGCTTTAGAATTTTCTCTTATGAACATAACCCCAAGTATGTCTAGAGTACTCATCAACCACAAAAAGCATATATCTCTTACCTCTGGGTGTTTGAACCCTCACATGACCACACAAGTCCAGATGCATCAATTCTAAAGGTCTAGAGGTACTTACAAAGTTATTTGAATTGAATGAGCTTCTAGTCTGTTTACCTTGAGTACATGCCTTGCAAAACTCGCCATCTTTGAAATTGAGGATTGGTTACCCTCTTACCAGATCTTTTGTGATGATCTTATTCAAAGTATGCATGCTTATATGACCAAGCTTTCTATGCCACAACTTTGAGTCATCCTTCAAAGCTTTGAGACATTTCAGACTTTCACCTGCAACTTTGTCAGTACATAGTGCATAAACATTATGTGACCTAGGAGCAGTGAGTATGCAATTGCCTGATTTTCATCTTACACCACACATTTCTCCTTGTCAAAAACTACTTTATTTCCTTTATCATAAAGCTGAGAAATACTCAATAAATTATACTTAAGACCATCAACTAAATAAACATATGAAATTGAATATGCAAACTTGTTATCAACACTTCCAATACAAATTATGTTGCACTTTGCTTTGTCACCAAGTGTGATTGTTCCCTCTGATTATTCTTTGAGTTACAAAGAATAATCCAGTATTCAAAATCCATTTCTGATCTTTCAAAGCTTTGCTAACATCCTGCAAAATTCAATCAATGCCTTAACATGCTATTAGACCAAGTGTAAAATTTGGATTCATACTGAGTGTCAACCATGTTAGGTGGTCTAAATCCTTTTGGAACCAAAATCTGTTTCACTTGTCCCTTAAGCTGGTAAGGATAGGTATTCCTCATTATATGTGGTTATGTCCTTCTAAAGGGGCAAGTTAATTTCACATGTCCAATTTTGCAACAGTAATGACATTTTAGAGAATGTCTGCTTCATTATTTCACAAAAGTGGTTTGGTTTCTTCTTGGAAAATTTGGATTATAACCAATTCCACTCTTGCATACAGAATGCATACTTCCTACAAGCATAAGATTTAGCTTCTGTTCTGAGCCAGCAAAAGTTGAAAAAAAATTCTTCGATTCTTGAATCTTACTAATCAAAGAAGTATTTTTTGTTCTAAATCATCAGAATGATTTTTTAGATCAACAAACTTGTCAGTTAAAATAGTGTTTTGATCAACTACTTCTTTGACCTGTGATTTCAAAGCTTTGAACCTGTTGTCCAAGGATTTGAAGTCACTGTCAATTTTCAACTTAGTAGCTTCAAGACATTTGTTCTGAAAAACTAAATCCAAATTTTCTTTTGCTTGCTCATGAACCTTCATTTTCAAAGAATCAATCTCATTCATGTAACTCTGGTCATTTAAAAACATGCTTTTGAGAATTTCAGGCAATACATCAGAAGGGCTAGATAAGATATTTTTTACCATGTCTTCAATTGGCTTTTCAGTATAGTGGTCCTCTTGATATCCAGCCATTAAACAAAGATTGGCTTTCTCCTCATCAGATCTGAGTCTGAAGAATCTGAATCACTCCATGAGGCTACCATTGCCTTCTTTCTTCTGTTGTCATTTTCCTTCTTGGAAAATTGTCTGCTCTTCTTCTTTTGAGGGCAATCTCCTACCAAGTGATATGCATCTCCACATTCATAGAAATTCATAACTTTAGGTTTATATGGTTGTGAAGAAAACTTACCTTTCAAATCCTTGCTGGTTGAGGATCTGAATTTCTCTTTGTTGTAATCCTTATTTCCCAAAATTTCTCTTTTTCTCCAGAATTCTGGCCAAGGCTTTGGAAATCAAGGCTAAGGCCTCATCATCATCATCATCATCATCATCCTCTGGTTCAAGGCTTTGGGAATTTTCATTGTCTTTTGCCTTGAGTACCAGATTCTTGATGTTATCACTCAGTTCACCATCAACTTACTTCATAGAGATCTCATAAGTGAGTAACTTTCCTTGGAGATCATCAAGTTCCAGAATGCTTAAATTCTAAGCTTCTTCAATTGCAGTTGTCTTGGGCTCCCATTTGGCCTTGGGCAAGCTTCTGAGAATTTTTTCTGACTTTTTCTTCATTTGAGAATACCTTTCCCAATGACTCCAAGTTATTCACAATATCTGTAAACCTTTTGAACATATCTTTGATGGATTCATCAGACTTCATCTTAAACAGTTCATAGTGCCTCAAAAGGATATTGATCTTTGTCTGCTTGACTTGGCTTGTTCCTTCATAGGTAGCAGTCAACTTATCCCAGATCTCTTTTGCATTTTTGCAGTTGGATATCCTGTAGAACTCATCTGAACTAAGAGCACAATATAATAAGTTCAGAGCTTTGTAATTTTTTGATACCTTTTCCAGTTCAGTAACTGAGAGATCGTCATCAGGTTTGACAGTTCTAACCCCATTAACAGTAGTATAGAACACGTTTGGCCCATTCACAATAATAGACGATAGTTCCATATCCTGATCTATGATGAACATTTTCATCAATGCCTTCCAATGCACGAAGTTATCACCACAGAACAGTGGTGGTCTATTGGCTGCTATACTCTGTGAGAATCCTCCTTCACCAACAAACCTCATTGTCACAAGATTGTTAGATCTTAAATTGTGACCCAAAGCTTTGATACCAATTGAAAGTGTGTAATGTAGGTGTAAACCAGTATCTAAAAACTCTAGAAGGGGGGAGGGGGTTGAATAGAGTATGCTAACCTTTGCTAAAACACAGCATTTTTAAATTAAAGTAATGCAAACTGATGATATCTCAAAGCTTTGAAAATATTTGAAAAACTTAAAGATGTAACAGCAACTTAAGAAGGCTTCAAAACTTTGAGATTTGGAAAACTCCAAAGCTTTGAAACTTCCAATATAAACTGAAAGTAAAGATAGCAAAAGTAATAAGCAGAGACACGGAGATTTTACAGAGTTCAGTTACAATTTGACCTAGTCTCTGCCTGAGGGATCTAATCCCTCCACGATTCAAACACAACTTCTTATTAATCACACAGATTTAGCCCTAGATCTCAAGCCTAAGTGAGCTACTTTACACTTATACAGCTTGTGGTTCCCAACCTATCTAGTTACATGCTACTACCTGTTGAAACAATAAGAACCTCTTGTTGTTCACTTGAACAACAAACCTACTAATTTTAGTGAGGTTTCAGAAATGAAGATTGAATTATACAATTAAGTACAAGATGAAGAACTCAGAATAGATAAGCTATTTCAGCCTGGAAGAGTTCTTCTGAATTGAGTGATCTTCAGTCTGCTGGAGAGTTAATTTTCTTGAATGATATGAAGAGCTATGTAACTTGATATTTCCAGTTTGTTCCTCTCTTCAAAACCACAATCTCTGTCTATCTTTTCAGACTCTCTTCAATTCAAATTCAAAGTGCTGATCACTTGGGCAACAGTCTGCAACCAACTGAGAAAATCCAGGAACAGAATTCCTATATTATCTCCTTTCTAATAAGCTCCATTCAACAGCTATATTCGAATGGATTGCTGATCTGTTTAGGGGTGTTGGAGCGTCCAACAAACCTACATAAACTCAGCAAACAAGATCAAATAACTAACAAGACTATCTAGCAACAAGATCTGTTTAAGCAACAGCAAACAGTTCATGAGAAAACTAGGCTAGATTTGTCTGCTGACAGTTCTGAGTTAACAAATATATGCAACCTCATGAATATATCAAGTAACTAATACAGAACACACAATAATAGACAATAATAAGCTTATATCAAGTTCTAAGTCTCACAGAATTCACCTGCACTCACAAAAATAATCAAGTGAACTTAGCACTAACGAACAAACAGAATATCTCAAAGCTTTGAACCTTTGCATGCTAATTCACCAGAGTGAATCTTGGATTTCCAATCCAACTCAGTCCTGTAATAATTATAGCTTAGAACAAAAATTACTAGTACATTCATATAATTAATTCATATCACTACCAAAACATGCACACAAAAAAAATAAATCAACATATAGGCCTTGCTACAATAACCCAAAGCTTTGAAACTTTGGTGCTTAGCAATATCTCCTGCTTGTGTTTCTGGCTTTCATCATCAAGGAGCCAAAGCTCTCTGCCTGTATATTGACAACATAATGTCTAGGAGCTTCAGACTTATCACATGTAATTAATTGTCTTGAATTCTGTGAAGCATGTCCACTTTCCTAAGGTATTCAGGTAATTATTCTAGGGTCAATACTTATTCGATGAGTAGTATCATTCTTGTAGCATTTTTGTAATAAGTTAGGGTATGAATTTCCAAACCTCAAAGTAGAAGAAGCCTTACGCCTGGTGTAGATACTGCTTTATGACATGGCAGATCTAGGCCACGTGGCAACCATCCAGCACACCATATTGTGCTCCACACACACAGGATCACCAGCCGAGCTGATCCATGTGGGGGCTGCGAGACAGAGCCCTCGCATACCACTGCACGGGACTTGTAGGGACTTGTAGTTTGGAGGCTAGAGTAAGCCCTGTCGCGTGCGAGCCAAGCCCGCACGCGACCTTTAGTAACTGTTTTGAGAGATTTATGGCACGAGCTCCATAAACCCGGTCAATCCGGTCAAACCCGGTCAACCTCGTAACGGTTCCGGTACTCGCGCACCACGTGCTCTAACGGTTCCTATATACTCGGACGAACGTGCCGTTACGGTTAAGCTAATTAAGCCGCCATTAATGGGCGCATTAACCACACTACAACGGTCACGTTCTCCAGTATATATATATCGTTAACCTTTCCATACAAAGGAGGACACACTGCCATACGCGGAAGCTCTGCCAAACCTCTGTCTCTCTCTCAGACATTGCTACTGACTTACTCTCTCCCTACACACACCCCTATTCTTCCTGTGCGATCCCTGATCCACTACGCACGGTGTACACGGAGGTCTCCCTGCCGGAATCTCTTGTGCACATTTTGGTGAACCCGACGTGAAACTTACCAGCAAAAGCAACCATGTCTCAGGAGGACGATGTCAGCAACCGATCTCCTTCCACCGAAACTCCCTCGGGAGACGAGGCTCGCCGTACTCCGACGACTCCCGGCGAGGCGCCAACTTTAGAGTCTTTGGACGCCACTGTCCAAAGTCAGGCAAAAGCTCTCAAGTCTCAATCCGCGCAGTTAGAACGGATCTTGGCCGTTCTGGGCACTCTTGCGCCAAATCCTCCACCTGCCGCCGCTATCCCTCAGGGAGGAGGAACCCCTACCGCTCCAGGATTGGGAGTGTCGGCCACGCCTCCCAACCCTCATCTGCAAACTCCACCGTCGGCCACGCAGCTGCCTTCGGTCCAAGGGTCAACGGCACAAATGCTACCCCCTGCTGCTCACGCCTCTCAGCCCCCGGCTTTGGCGTCCAACCCAACTCTGCAGTACACTCTGCCTCCACCAGCGACAATCTGGGGAAACGCGGGTAGTCAATACACTCCCAATCCTCCGGCGGCATATGTGTCGCCACCGCCTACGGCAACCCCTCCGCCAACTGCCGAGGGAAGCATTCCAGAATGCATGACGTCTTTGCAGAAGCGCGTGGACTCCATCTTGGCTCATTAGTCGTTCGCGGATACCATCATCCCGAAGCTAGACAACGATCCACCCATCCCACGAGAGATCTATCTCATGCCTAACCCGGCGGGGTACAAGGCTCCCAAATGGGATAAGTTCGAGGACGTCAACGGAAACGCTCATGAGCATGTCATGCGTTTCATCGATGTCATGGGTCCATACGGAGCCGATCCCAAACTGCTGATGCGAGAATTCCCGAAAACTCTTGGGAATGTAGCATACAAATGGTACCGAACATTGGAGGCCGGATCTGTGAAAACTTGGGACGACATGGTCCAGAAGTTCTATACCAAGTTCTTCCAGATGGAAGAAAAGGTGACGATGATCCATCTCTCACGGATGTATCAGAAACGCGAGGAAGATGGAATCACTTTCATCAAGAAATTCAGAGCGAAATCCTTGGAGTGCAAGGATCCAATGCTCGAAAGCCGGCTCGTAGAGATATGCCTGCAGTGCATGCGAGACGAATACAAAAGCATGCTGATCAATTTGCAAACGCCTACGTTTTCAAAGCTCATCGAATGCACGATGAACATCGAGCCCATTGTCGAGAGACAGAGAAAGAAGAGCGCTCCAGAACGACCTGCGAGCGGCACCACCTACAAGATCGGCAGATTTGGCTACAAGCGGGGACGCGAAGCTGAGGTCAACACAGTTTCGCCCCAGAAGCAAGCAAAGGTTGCAAACTTCGAAGCACCACCTCTGCCATGCTCGGTGGAGGAAGCGAGCGATCTCTGCAGACAGTGGCGCAAGGACGCCGTCCTGCCACCGCTCGAGAAAGCACCCTCCAAGGAGATGACGAGGGACCCTAAGTGGTGCGAATACCACGGCAAGGTCATGCACCCCACAGCCGAGTGCAAGAAGCTCAGATTCGCGTTCGATCAGAAGATGAAGAACGGCGAACTCATCGTCAGCGACCACCGGAAGGATGTGCGCAACAACCCGCTACCTGCCCATACAGATTCGGGCTCAAAGGGCAAAGAGGTCGCCATGATCTCGATAGTGGACTTGGAAGAAGTCGCAGAAGATGGTCTGCCCATCATTGCTGAAGTCCATGAAGATGAAGACTACAGCATGGACACGGAAGATGAGCGTGCCGACCGCATGAAAGGGTCGCACGGCTTCGACAAATTCTTCAACGAGATGAACTTCTCCGAAAAATGTCGAGCGGACATGACAAAAGCAATCTTAAGGGTAGCAGAGGACTACGAGGAGGACCTCGTGGTCTCCAACGGGAAAGTCGTCAGGGCGTCCCGTTCCACAGAAAAGATTATGACCTTTTCTGCCAGCGACAAGAAGACAGATGCGAGCCACCAGAGGCCCCTGTACGTGACCGCCATCATCAACGGCGTCGAATTCAAGCGAGCATTCGTCGATGGAGGAGCAGCGGTCAATGTTGTTCCACTCCACACACTGAAGCTAGCAGGGATCCCCGAGCACAAGGTAGTCAAGCGTCCATCCCCGCTGGTGGGATTCGGAAGCGATTCTAGAATGACGATCGGATGGATCCGCCTGGGCGTTCAGATCGGCAAAATCAAGTGCTCGGCGAAGTTCTATGTCATAGACGCGAACACCACATATCACATGATCATAGGTCGGGCCTGGATTCATCGCTTTGACGCAATCCCTTCGACGGCTCACCAGGTGATGAAAGCTATCTGGAACGACAGGGTTGTCGAGATACCGGCCTCAACTAACCCGTTCAACTTGGACGAAGCACATCTCAGCGAGGCGGTGTGGTTCACCGAGATGGCGGACGAGCAAACACCCGGACCATTCAACCCTACTCCCTTACCTCTCTGGGAGGACATCAAGGACCAGTCACCCGCAGGCGTGATGGTGACAAAGGGAGATGCCAAGGAAAAGCCGCCTACACACGAAGAGGCGTCGCGCATCGCATATCATCGGAAGAATGTGTACACTTTGAAGAGGATCGCAAAGCATGACCCCGAGTGTAAGGAGATAGAGAGCTTCTACGCCAACGGGAAGAAATGCTATCGCATATGAAGGTGCGCGGGGACGTCCTCACACGGGCATGGGGGTGTCCCTGGGCAAATCAATCAAATCGAGCAAGTTGCGCTGACGGAAGAGCCAACACAGGGCACTCCGGACGAGAAACTCAAAGAAGCGCCCGAATGCATGGAAGACAGGCCAAGACCACAAAAGCAAGAGCTAAAAGAAGTGTTCCTCAGCCCGAACGAGGAAAAGAAAAGGCCAGTCTTCCTGAGTGCGGACCTCACAAGCAAAGAGGAACAAGGACTGCTGCAGCTCCTAACTGAATACAAGGACGTGTTCGCATGGGAATATGATGAGATGCCAGGTCTGGACACGAGCATCACCATGCACCGTTTAGACATCATCCCAGGGTCTAAACCGGTCAAGCAAAGCACCAGAAGCTTCAGGCCAGAGCTCAACGTGAAGATCAAGCAGGAGATTGTTAAACTCCTAGACGCCAAGTTCATAGAGCCAAATCACCATCCCACATGGTTGGCCAACATCGTGCCGGTGGTGAAGAAGAACGGACAGCTCCGCATCTGCGTGGACTTCCGAGATCTTAATCGCTTCTGCCCTAAGGACGATTTCCCACTGCCTAACATCGATTTGCTCATTGATTCAACGGCAGGCCATCGCATGTTCAGTTTCATGGACGGCTTCAGCGGGTACAATCAAATCAAGATGGATCCCGAAGATGCAAGGAAAACTGCATTCATCACTCCCGTGGGGGTATTCAACTACACGGTAATGCCATTTGGTCTTAAGAACGCAGGCGCAACCTATCAGCGGGCCATGATGGCTCTATTCCACGACATGATGCACAAAGAAGTGGAATTCTATGTGGATGACTTGGTAGTCAAATCCAAGCATGAAGCAGATCACCTTGCAGACCTGCGAAAGGTGTTCAACAGATGCAGGAGCTTTCAGCTGAAAATGAACCCCATGAAATGCGCATTCGGCGTGACTTCGGGGAAGTTTTTGGGATGCGTAGTCCATCGCCAAGGGATCGAGCCTGACCCTGCGAAAGTGTCAGCCATCACCAGCATGACGCCACCTCACAATCAAAGTACCTTGAAAACATTCTTGGGAAAATTGTCATATCTGCGGAGATTCATCCCGGCAATCGCCGAAATCACATGCTGCTTCAGCACTCTTCTCAAGAAGGACGCCGCGTACAACTGGGCTCCTGATCACGAAGCCGCATTCGAAAAGCTAAAAGAGCTACTCACATCCCCAAAGATAATGATCGCGCCTCAACTGGGATCACCGCTTCTGCTATACCTTACATCGACAAGGAAATCTGTAGGAGCACTCTTGGCTCAGGTGTATGAAGGCCAAGAGAGGCCCATCTATTACATCTCTCGCATTGTGCAGCCTGCCGAATCAAGGTACACAGACATCGAACGTCATTGCCTTGCTTTATTCTTCGTAATAGAGAAGTTGAGACACTATTTTGCATCGCACAAAGTAGTGGTGGTCACCAAAAGCGACCCCATAAGATACCTGCTAACTCACACTACTCCGGGCGGGAGATTGGCGAAATGGTACATGACCATCTCTCAATACGATATCACATGCGTGAAACCAAGAGCGATCAAGTCGCAGGCGGTAGCAGATCTGTTGGCACAGTTTCCCGACAACAGTCACGAACCTGTGATCGAGGAAGAGCTCGAAGGCCCTGAAATCTACGCGATTGACGTGCCCTATTGGACCCTCCACTTCGACGGTTCGTCAACCAGAAAAGGCGGAGGCATTGGGATAGTCTTGACAAAGCCGGACGGGGAAGTCATACAGATGTCCGCAAAACTCAACTTCGCAGTCACGAACAACGAGGCGGAATACGAGGCTCTGATCGCGGGGCTCCGTGCGGCGAAAGCTTTGGAAGTGAGCAACTTAACAGTCATGGGAGATTCCAAACTGATTGTTAAGCAGGCCTCGGGCGAATATGGTTTAAAGGAGATCAACCTCCTGCCATACCGCACCCTAGTGCAAAAGCTGATGCAGCAATTCTGCGACGTGAAATACGAGCACAAACCCCGAGCGGACAACAGGCATGCAGACGCCTTAGCAACTCTGGGATCTAAGGTCAGCATAGACAAATGCCCCGCAAGGATCTCCATCGAAGTGCGAACTTCGTCGGCATTAACAGAAGATGCGTGCGACGATGAACACATGGATGACGCAGACTGGCGAAAAGCAATCCTGCAAGCTATTGCGAAAGGCACCAGCAGCGAAAGCTGGGTACTCACGAAAGGATACTGCATCCACGACAACACCCTTTACTACAAGGGTCCTGGAGGAATACTCATGCGATGTGTCTCCGAGCAAGAGGGACAACAGCTGTTAGAAAAAATTCACCAACACGCTTGCGGAGAAAGCGAGGTGTCAATCTACAGGAAAGCTCAGAGATATGGCATTCATTGGCCAGGCATGTCAACAGCTGCAGCCCTGATACAAGGGAAGTGCGAAAGTTGCGCACTAATCAAAGATTCTCTACTCGTCGCTCTAACCGATGACGAAACAGATTGGAGGAAGCCATTGTTTGAATTCCTTACCCAGGGCACCGTACCCGAATCGAGAAAAGAAGCCGACAAATTGAAGAGGAAAGCTTCTCGATACGTGGTTCAGGAAAACCTGCTTTGGCGAAAAGGTCACGAGGGTAACTTGCTGCGATGCCTAGACGGCAGGGAAGCACAAGAAGTCATGGACCTTTCTCATCAGGTGGAACACCAGGGAGGTGCGAAACTATGCAGACAACTCCTCTCAATCGGATACTTCTGGCCCACGATGGAAGTCGATTGCCGCACCAAGGTGCGACGCTGCCAAGAATGCCAATTCAAAGGGAACCTAGTGCACGCTCCCGCCGTGGATCTACATGCATTAGGGACGCCATGGCCATTCCACACATGGGCTTTGGACTTCATCGGACCCATCCGACCAACGTCACATGGGAACCATTTCATTCTCACCGCAACCGAGCTGTTCACCAAATGGGTGGAAGCAATACCACTAAAGACGGCAAACGCGCTGGCTGTGGTTAACTTCATCCAGGAAAACATCGTATGCAGGTTTGGAATCCCAAACACCATTCTTTCAGATAACGGTACTCCTTTTGTTAATCGTCAGGTAGCTACGAAACTCGCGGAGTACAATATCAGGCAGATATGCTCCACTCCCTATTATCCAAAGGGAAACGGACAAGCCGAAGCGACTAACAAAACGCTGTTGAGAATTCTGAGCAAGATGGTCGCAGATGACCACAAGAAGTGGGCCGACTCCCTTAACATAGCTCTGTGGGCCTACAGAACTTCTCCAAGGACACCTACAGGGGCCTCGCCATTTCTACTATGTTATGGGGCCGAAGCTGTGGTACCTGCGGAGGTCAGAGTCAATTCGGCAAGGCTGGCCTTCCATGCACTCTATGAAAATCAACGCGATCATGATTTAGTCTTGCTGGAAGAAAAGCGAGAACAAGCCAAAAGGACTAACAAGCGGTACCAAGAGAGAATCGCTCGTGCCTATAACAAGACAGTCCAGCGACGGGATTTCGCAGTTGGCGACCTGGTCTTGCGCGCATCTGATCACTGCATGCGAGAAGCAACTCACCCGAAGTTCGCAGCTAATTGGGAAGGACCCTTCGAAGTCACAGAAGTCTTCGATAGCGGCTACTGCAGCATACGAAGGTTGCACGGCACAACCTCAACTCCAAGCTCAGTCAACATGCGCTGGATCAAGAAGTACTATCCTTGACTCCTCTTATTTCATACGTTTTATGATAACGTTGCTCAATGTCTCATGTGGCTATGATATTCGCAATCTCCTCTCCCATATGAGAGGATTGTAATCCTATCTCTCCCATATGAGAATGCTATAATAAAAGAATTCTCCCAAATGAGAAGTTCATATTTCTAGCTGTTTATATCGCTCTATTTTATTCGTTATTGCTGTTAACAATGATTTATTCGCTGCAATATCAGCAAATACAAATGCGATCTTAATTGATCATCAAAGCCTATCTCTTACGATAGCAAATGCGATCTTAATTGATCATCAAAGCCTATCTCTTACGATAGCAGCAAATACAAACGCGATCTTAATTGATCATCAAAGCCTATCTCTTACGATAGCAGCAAATACAAACGCGATCTTAATCGATCATCAAAGCCTATCTCTTACGATAGCAAACGCGATCTTAATTGATCATCAAAGCCTATCTCTTACGATAGCAGCAAATACAAACGCGATCTTAATCGATCATCAAAGCCTATCTCTTACGATAGCAAACGCGATCTTAATTGATCATCAAAGCCTATCTCTTACGATAGCAGCAAATACAAATACGATCTCAATGGATCATCTAAAGCCTATCTCTTACGATAGCAGCCAAACGCAAATGCGATCTTAAGTGATCATCCAAAGCCTATCTCCCACGATAGCAGTCAACGCAAACGCGATCTTAATTGATCACCTAAAGCCCATCCCTTACGATGGCAGCCAATGCAAATGCGATCTTAAGTGATCATCCAGAGCCTATCTCTCACGATAGCAGTCAACATAAATACGATCTTAATTGATCATCTAAAGCCCATCCCTTACGATGGCAGCCAGCGCAAATGTGATCTTAAGTGATCCTCAAAGCCTCTCTCTCATGATAGCAGGCAACACAAATACGATCTTAATTGATCATCTAAAGCCCATCCCTTACGATGGCAGCCAATGCAAATGCGATCTTAAGTGATCATCCAAAGCCTATCTCCTACGATAGCGGCAAAATACAAAAACGATCTCAATCGATTATCAAAATCCTATTTCTCACGATAGCGGTTTACGCAAGTGCGATCTTATATGATCTTCTCAAGCCTATCTGTTACGATAGCAATTTATACGCAAAGTGATTTAAGTTGATCACCCAAGCCCGTCTGTTACGATGGCAATGTAACTGCAGAACCGTCTTGCTAGACCTTCTAAAGGTCTATCTGCTGCGATAACAATTCATGCGAGAAACTATCTCAAGCAATTCTCTAATAAAGCCTATCTTCTATGATAGCAATTCGCACCGCTCAATGATCTTAATTGATCTGTTAAAAAACTATCTGTTACGATAGCAAAGTTGTGAACGTGATCTCATACGATTTACAACGATCACCTGCAAGCCCATCCGTCAAGATGGCACAGCTGCGAAATTACGATCTCGAATGATCTAGCGAAACATCTGCGCATTGACGTCGCATATGTGAAATCATTACATGGCATTATGCAAGGCAAAACAAGCCGAAACGCATGCGAAATTGTATTTTGTTGCAAAGAGAGCAGATAATACAAAGGCTATATATCATTATGAGTCAAATGACTTATAATTTATCTATCTAGATAACAGCTTACAAGCGAAAAGCTCGCATCTAACTACACAGCCAACATGGCTAACAATACATTCGAAAAATGGCTGGAAAGCCAGAGATGCGTCAAGGGAACTCTCGACTAATAAAAGAGAGAATCCACCGGTCCTGACACCGGCAGCACAGCACGCAAGACTGCGGCCAAAGATCTATAGCAAAAGGGATGCTGCCGCGAAGAGATCAACTCGTCATTCGCCACATCCCTAGCAGCAAGGTCAGGGATACGATACGCCCAAGACCTCAAGGAATGACAAAAGCCTCTGTCTGATCAAGATAGGCGCCGGAGGAGCTTCCTGTGCCGACAGATGATACTCCGCAAAACAGGCGAAGCAGTCATTCCTCTGGTGATGGACTCCTTGTCATGTTGGACAAGGGCCTTGACGAGCACCCCGACCTCACAAATGTGAGGGTGACGGATTCTTCTTCGGAGATGCTGAAGAAGAATTCCGCCGTTCATTACGAGACGGTAGCACGGTCACTTCGGCGCTGCACCTCCCCACGAGGCGGCCGGAAACATGACCTGCACACATAATACACGAAGAAATTTCTTCGAACACACATGAGGTATTATCTGCATCCTCTTTATGATGGTTATAAACAGCAATAAGCCTCATAAAGTGGATCTTGGAAACTATTTCTATAGCACAAAGCGCAAACTCAGGATTCAAAACTTGAAGTTGCCATGAATCAACGAAAAACAAGCGTTGAAGCCAGCAGTCGTAAGGACTCACGGCAAAGCACATGTTTGGGATGAAGAACCCAAATGGCAAAGACAGGGTTTATATAGGCCCTGTGGAGACTCTTTGGTTGCCTAAGATGAGTCAGCAAAATTCAAAAAGAGGGTAAGTTCAATCACTTACGCCTTGAAAAGCGGTAACAATCAATTACCCTACTAAAGGCTACGACGATTCAGTTGCGTATCCTAATAAATGACGGATAGTCATGATTCGGATGGACTTCCCAACGGAAGCGTGCTTATCTGCCGAGAAATTAGCGCGAAAATCAAGCAGAAAATCAATTGCTGATGTCATAATTGGATATGCACAGAAATGTCCAATCAAATCCCGAAAAGGGCAAAACGGGAAAACCCATTGTCTGTTGTTAAAAAAAAGGGGAGAAACCCTAGCAACATTACATTAATGTTTCAAAACATTACATTAATGTTTCAGCCATTTTCCTGTTTTCTTTTCAAAATTTGAAAAGTCAAAACAAATTCTTGATCAAGGAGTCTTGGGGCTCGAACTGCTCGCTCAGCTTCTCCACTTGTTTCACTTCTTGCTTCAGTTGCTCGCACTTGGCATTCATTTCATGATACAGCTTCAAAGCTTCATCAACCTTTTGCTTTTGCTGCTCCACCTTCTGCATCTCAGCTGCGAGATTCTGGTGACCCAGATTCAAGGTTACAGCTGCGCGAATCAGTGTAACTCTGTCCTTGAGGAATTTGAAACCAAGTCTGCCTTGGACTTTGAACAGGAGATTTTGGCACATGCCACACAGCAACTCAGCACTCTGGGCCGAAATGGTCGCAGGTGTAGCCGCAGACAGCTGCTCCAATATCCAGATGGCTTCAGTAAGGAACAGCCTCCTGTCAAAAGGTCCGATCTCCAGAGATCTCACAAACGATCGGGGGTATCTGAGACGCATTCGAACCACCCAGTCTACATCGGTTTGCTTCAAACCTGAGACATCAAAAATGGTTATAATGTCAGAACTCGCAAGCAAATAATGCGACGTGCGAACGGTAAATCTTTACTTACCAGTGCCTTCCAGAATTTCATGAAGAGAAGGGATGCGGGCCACTGGGTTGTTCGAAGACTGCCCTCTCTCCATAGCTCTCCTATCAGCTGCGAGCTCCAACCTCTCATAGTCAGGAGGAAGAGTGTAGGCCGCACCAGCTGCGACCACATTCCCAACCTGCGAGCCCCAAATGCTCCACGCAGGAATAGGTGCTTCTGGCTCAGTCATCGCCGGAGGCGAAGGGACAGCCGAAGTCGCTGGGTGGAGGACACTCCCAGATGCGAAAATGTTAGCATCACTTGTCCTTTCTTCCTCACCACCGGTACGGACACCTTCGTCCATCGGCACAGCATCAGCTTCGACATCATCGGAGAGTTCGATGACATCCTCGACATGCTCACTTACGTGTCCAGCAGCTGCGACGGGCTTCTCGGTATGGGAGCTCGAGATTAGAACATGGGATGCAGAAGGCTGACTTCTCTGCTCCAGCTCAGGTTCCTCAGCATGACCTGCGATACCAAATGCGATAATATGAGGTAACTTGTGTTATAAGTTATTTCGCTATCTTTACTAAAGCTAAGAATAAGCACCTCCACGCGAAGGTGGGATTGAGGTATCCTCATCGTACACTAGGGACGTGGAACCGTGCCCTATCAGTGTATCCTCACTAAGCAAATCTTTAAGAGAAGCGTGACCTGGGACGCGAGTAAACCAGTCATGATTTTGCCTCAAGTGGCTACAGCCTAGTATGCGCATATCACTCAAAATAATTACCTGAGGGTTCTCCGCATTTGCTTACCAACCAACGGCGAATGTCAGGCTTTGACACACCGCGCTTTAACGCACCCACAATTACATCTCTATAAGTAACTGCGAGATTGAAGATCTCACCTTTATCGCCGCCTGCGATCTCTGCGAAGTCTGCTTGGACTTGCTCTAGCTCTGCTGCCTCCTCTCCAGGAACCTCATCTTCCTCCTCCACATGAGGAGCCACTTCTTCGGGAAGCTCGTCTTCCTCGCCAACTGGACGTACTAAGTCGTCAACATGCTGCTCCTCGAGGCTCCGCTGTTTCACACGCTCGAGCTCCTCCTCCTCTCGCTGCCTTCTTCTTTCAGCAGCCTCCGCGGCTGTCTTCCGGGACTCAGCAAGAACATCCTCGCTTATAGGATCATCTGAAACGCCAGAATGGGCATCTCTCTTTTGCCTCTTGGCCACAAGGCCACCGACGGCTTCATCATCATCATCTGCGAATACATATTTGGTTCAAAGAAAAGAACTACAAAGAAGTCAAGATAAAGGGCAAGGAGATGTGACGGAAGTACCTCCTGATTCTTCCTCGCACATCACAACTGTTGCTTCTTCTTCATCACTTGCCTGGTGCTCCTGTCTCTCTTCCTCCTCTTGGTTGAATGGAACGAAAGTCTCAACTGCGAGATCTTTTCGCGCTTTGCTGGGCATACGACCCTTGCCTTTGTCCTTGATGAAAAGGGACCTCACTGGGGGAGAAGTTGGAGCACTCCTAGGGGAAGAAATCGTAATTCCCTTTTGCCTAGGTCTCTTCACTCTCGGCGCCGCAGTCGCTGGAGGGGACGGGTCATCTCTAGGAGGAGACGGAGCCGGAGGGTTGTCTATCAGCGAGTCAGCAAAAGTGTTCATGACTCCGCGAACTTTTGTTTCGACCTCGGCATCCATCCTCCATGCTAGCCGGTACGACTCCCCCTTCCTTCTGGTGGCAACAATGGTGTCCACCAGCGATTTGGAGCGATCACCAGCTGCGAACCTCCGCACATGACACTGAAACAGCACAGAACAAAAAGCATCAGCGCAAGGAAACCAAAAAGCTTAAAGCACATAAGGAAATTGCTTACCTCAGCAAACGCCTTGCTATATTTGATGACCTGCGCGTCACCCTTCTTGATTGCGTCGACTTGCTCCTTCAGAATGAAATCGGGGCACAAATGATTCTCGCGGTCCCACAACGAGTAGCAACCATACTCAGACTCGCTCAAACTGCAAGTGGGGCGAAACGGGAAAGAGTTTCTCTTGATCAAGGGGGCCCTTCCTGGCTGCGCTGCCGCCTCCGTCTCAATCCTCGTTTGCTGGGCAACCCAGTATGCGATCCAGTTCTGGGAACAACCACCCTTGCGAGTTCCCGCAGGCTGCTCAAAGGGAAGATTGCTCATGAGGACCGTCTTGCACTCCTTTGTCAGCAAACGCTTGTAGCACCCTCTGATAATAGACTGGGGCCAGATCGATGGGGCCACTGCATCAAAACCAAACTGAGGAGAGACCCGAGTAGGGTCAACATCCACTGTAAGTCTTTCATACCGTGGCGCGAGCTCACGAATATGCTCTGCAAGGGCAGGAAGAGAACCTCGCAGACACCAACAGAAGAAGTCACGATAGCGTTCGTGGAAATGCGGCCCCTTTTCAAAGAGAAGGTCTTCTGACAAGACCATACCTTTGGAAGGGTATAGCTTTGGAAACCACCGTACATTCTCAACACGCGTGGCATAGGGCCTGGCAGTAAACTCCTTTCGTTTGTCGCATATCAAACTCCAAGTGCACTTGGTGTTGCTTGCTCCAAACCATCTCGCAGCCCTTCTGCTGTTGCGCGCTTCCGTCTCGCCTGGGGGACACCACTTCTCAAGTGGGAGGGGAGTTGGAGCATAAGACGGCCAGCGCTCGAAAACCCACATTGTCAAAAAGCTGATATTAACAAAGGTCAGAACATCGAGGCGGCCACGCGATTCCCTCATCGCCAGAACCAGCTGATCAAGCCTGTAATATAACGTGCCTAAGACCAAGGGTCCGAGTGCGACTCTCTGGCCAAGAGCGAGCCTCACAGCAAGTGGCAGCACATGGTAAAAGACCCCGTCATGGGGATGACCATCAATCAGATACCTCGACAGCCAAGCACAGAGAAAGGCACAAAGGGTTAAATGATAACCCTTGCCCTCTACATAATTCTCGGCCTCCGGGTTCTCGCTCAAAAGCTTCTTAGTGATGCTGATGTTCGCATAGTCTCGGAAGAAGTACTGCAACCACTTGTTCCAGGTATTCTTCGCAGACGTATCCACTAGCTGCCAGTTCGGAAGAGGCTTTGTAGTGGTCCACCGAGTGGAGATTTTCTTTACCTCTGCTAGGCACTCCTCCATCTGCGCGTACAAGGCCATTTCAGCAGATGTCCTCAAGTGGCTCAAGGGGTCCACCTCGCCCATGGGGGAAAGCTCATACAGCATTTGAACGTCCTCAAGCGTGGGGGCAGCCTCGAACTCAGCAAAATGAAACGTGTGAGTCGCGGGCGAATAACGGGACAGAAGGTCTAGAAGCATGGACTGATCCAACTTCACGGCAGCACCCTTCATAGCACGGATAGCAAAGAAAATGCCGGCTTTATCAAGAGTCTCGGCATGATGATCCAATACGTGGTCAATCCACTCATCCATGTAGTCCAATTTCTGGACGAACGCTTGAGTAGAAATCGCAGTATACGGGAAGTGCCCGTTCTCGATCCCCAATCGGACTACATCCTCGGAACCAACCCACTCGAGCAGGGCTGAGTTAACTGGGCGAGTCAACGTCAGCAATTGCTCAGCAGGAACAGGATCAGGCATTCTCTTCGCTCTTATCCTCGCATGATAAAAATCCTTCCCACCCAAAAAGGGGGCTTTACGCCACAGAGCCTGCGGAAGCTCCGGCATCTCTTCGTCTTCCTTGACGGGTCTGGTTACTCTTGTCTTGGCCATTCCTGCGAAAGGGCAAGAAAAAGGGGGGAGAAATACCACACCACACTTCAGTTTGAATTTTGGAATTTGAGATCTATGCAAACCAAAGCAAACAGTTCCGGTGCCGATTTCAGAAATTGGGGAGTTGATATTGTTGAAAGATTAAAACGAAGCGGGTTCAAAGATCAAAAGCCTCTTCGCAAATTTCATGGATTTACAGATTCAACGCGATTCAAGGCAAACACTGGTATTTTAAATCAAAAGTAAACGAGGCCAACCTTGTTTCCTTGAAGCTTGCTTGGATATACACAATTGGAGAATACGATTTGCAGTTCTGAACTGGTGATTGATTATCTGGATCTGCTCTCGAAGATCTCCGGGTACCATTCACTTTAAAGAGAAAGAAGTGATGCTTTGCAATAATGGGATACAAGGTATTTATCCAGAAGAATGAAGGGTTGCGTCCCTTCAATAGTCAAATCGCAACCGTCAGCGTCGTGTCGCGCAATCACAGGACGGGCTGACGTCACGCCTAAAACCCTAAAGGTCAGACGGCACGACTCTAGGGGTTTTAGGTCATAATGACACGCACGGGGGCTGAACCTACCCGTATTTGAATTGGTGCGTGGCGACGACGCGCATGTTGGTTTCCGCGCATGGAAGCCTATACAGCTATGAGCCTTCACGCGAAGAAAGGGGGCTAATGTAGATACTGCTTTATGACATGGCAGATCTTGGCCACGTGGCAACCATCCAGCACACCATATTGTGCTCCACACACACAGGATCACCAGCCGAGCTGATCCATGTGGGGGCTGCGAGACAGAGCCCTCGCATACCACTGCACGGGACTTGTAGGGACTTGTGGTTTGGAGGCTAGAGTAAGCCCTGTCGCGTGCGAGCAAGCCCGCACGCGACCTTTAGTAACTGTTTTGAGAGATTTATGGCACGAGCTCCATAAACCCGGTCAATCCGGTCAAACCCGGTCAACCTCGTAACGGTTCCGGTACTCGCGCACCACGTGCTCTAACGGTTCCTATATACTCGGACGAACGTGCCGTTACGGTTAAGCTAATTAAGCCGCCATTAATGGGCGCATTAACCACACTACAACGGTCACGTTCTCCAGTATATATATATCGTTAACCTTTCCATACAAAGGAGGACACACTGCCATACGCGGAAGCTCTGCCAAACCTCTGTCTCTCTCTCAGACATTGCTACTGACTTACTCTCTCCCTACACACACCCCTATTCTTCCTGTGCGATCCCTGATCCACTACGCACGGTGTACACGGAGGTCTCCCTGCCGGAATCTCTTGTGCACACCTGGTCAACAAGGTGCGTTGAACTGCGGCATTGACATGATCTCCCACCACCTTTAACTTCCTCTTCTTGCTAATTTTGGTAGATTAGTCAAGATAGATCTCTTCTTCTAGATTTTCTAATAGATCGTTCATATCCTTCCATGTGAGAGAGTTTAACTAGGAATAACGCCTACGCCTTTAACTTAATACATACTACTACTACTACTACTCAAAACTTACTTTATATTTTATAAGAAAATATGTGTATAGTAGTGGACATATCAAACAAAACTAATGATAAGAATAAGTTTTGCAATTAAAAATAATGTCCAATATAATAAAATGTTTAAATTGTAATTCTACAAAGAATTACAATCAGGCAACATATGTCTAAAATGTTGTAAGTGCATAAGGTTGTGCATCGCACGGGCTCAATGCTAGTGCATTAACAAATTAAGCAAAAATTATATTCTGTTAATTATACGTTACGGAATGAAATGTCTTATTCACTTCAAAATAGTGATGTACGGTAAGATTGTTGCAATTAGGCTTTCTTCAAACACACCTTACAACATGAGGTATGTTATACAATTAGGATTGAGTTAATCTTAGTGACCATATAATCAGTCAATTTGACCTGTTTGGTACGATCAGAACATGCCATCCTCCTCTTTACGTATATACCCAATTACGCAAGCAGAAGCGGGAGGCTATTGGAAATAAGCTAGAGTCAAATCTCAAGCTGTGGGCGTACCCTAGATCGAGATTAACCCTCTAACTTCATGCATATAATTTTAGATTCGTATTTACTTTAACGTAAGCAGTAGTACTCGTATTAGCTTAGATCTTGGTTTCACATTGGTTAGCACCAGTAATTAAAGTTTAGTTGTCCAATTGGTGACTAATTAATGTGTATGAATACTCATATAAAGTTTGGTCTTGCATGGGATTGTGCAGACATCATGGTCAAAACATGTGTTGTTTCTTTTTAGTACTGATATAGAAAGATAATTAGGAGTAATTAATTAAGTTTAATAGACCAATTAAGTGGTCCCAAATCCCATGTTTCCCTGGCATTGTAAAGGTGAAGACAGCGCTACTTACTGTAGTAACATGGAATGATTAATCTATGCAATCCTTAAAGGAATGCAAATGGCTGCATCGTTAAGGTAGGATTATGCCTCAGTGTGACATTCTGGTCAGAGCCCCATTACCCTTATATTACTATAGTACTTTTAATGTGTCAAAAAAGTTTTGGATTTGATCCATCTTTAAGCTAATTGGTGGTGAAAGATTCAAATCAATCTCAAGGGCGTCATTTTCTATTCATTTAGATAGACAGCATGTAACTTCTTGCTTTCCTATTTCTTTTTTACTTGGATTTTCGCGTTTGGGTGCGAATTAATATCTTAAATTGGCTGATAATTGGATTAAGCTTGCATCATTGGTTTCATATTTTGGTCTAAAAATTTACAAATTATGTAATCTTATACAGTTTACTACAAACTTCCAAGTACTCGAGAGTTTGTGCTGACACTGTCACTCAAAGTATTTTAAAGAAATATACTAATTTTGACCCAACTTCAAATGAACTCTTATCAGTTTTCAACTGAACATGTCACTTGTTGCTACTATTTTCACACGATAATTTCATTGCAGACAAGTACGAGTTAAAATACGAAAACCTCGCAAGCAATATGAGTGAAAAAGTTGTTAATTTAATCTAGCTGAAAGTATCAAAATTGTTCAGCATGATTTATAAATCTGTCGATCATCTCACATTTTTACTATCTATCTGTAAAACAGTTATAATCTCAACGCAAAAGCAGAAGGCTTAATTACTTAACGCATACCCCCAGTATATCGAAACTAACACATTGCATTCCCCATTTCTGGAATAGTCTTATTGCATCCTCTATTTGTAATAAATCATACTAATTGCAAACTGGTAAAAAATTCAGTCCCAATAACATTCATATGTTGAGGGTAAATATGGCAATACACAAATATCAATAAAAACAAATAATAAAAACAAAACAAATTGGTGAAGATAAGGATACGGAACAAGAAGATGAGAAGATGTATCAGTTTCTGGATAAATTCGACTATTCGAGGTTCAAATCACTTCACAACAATAGCAGCTCCATGTGTAAGAAAAATCCCAATCTCCTAGCCAATTAGTACGACCAATCCTTAATTCATCAATATCCACAATTCAAATCTCGAATTCGAATTTGATTTTGCAGTTTGTCATTGTCGGACTTCGGAACAGTCCCAGACGAGAGCTCTATGTCAGGGACTTTGTATTCCCTTCGCCAAAAAAACAACATCCACCCACACGGCCTTTGAACTCGCCAGACTTTTTCTCACTTTCTCCTTCTTTCTATCTATGCTCCCTCCCTTTCCCTCGACCTTCTTAGGGCTAGTTTAGGAATGCTGGGGCGGTGGTAGAAAGCTGCTGTGTGAAAACACTGTAGAAAGCTGCTGTGAATTCTTGATAAAATGTTGTTTGGTAAATATTACGTAGAAGCTGCTGTGAAATATTGATATAGTAATTTTTTTGTTTGGAAAAATCAACTGTGAAGTTGCTGTGAGAGGGCAAAATGACAAAAATATATGACACGTGTCATTTCCGAAAAGATAACTATTGATATTTTAAAAAATTGTAAGGTCAAAATCGGTTGTAGATAAATTAATCAAAAGCACTTTCTGGAAAAGCATCTCCCCCCTTGCTTCCTGAAAACTGTTGTGGGACAGCAGAAACTGTCCGGAAAAGTAGAAATTTTATTTTTACCAAACACACTAAAACTGCTTCTGCTATCGGAAAGCAGCTGTGCTGGCAGCAGAAGCATTCCCAAACTCACCCTTACTCTCTCTCTCTCTCTCTCTCTCTCTCTCTCTCTCTCTCTCTCTCTCTCTCTCTCTCTCTGATTCAGATCTGATTTTGGGGTGTCTGGGTTAGAGTTGGGGTAGGGTCGGATCGTATGGGCTATGGGTTACGGCTGGAAATCAGGAAGTGTCAATTTGGAGTGATGGGTTTCTTTGATTCAGGCTTTGGGTTTTTTCTTGGGTTCGCACAATCTGAGCAAGGGTTGGTGTTTGAATTAGGGCTGCTTATGGTTTTTGTAATGGTGATTATGGGGATCACAGTGATGATGTTGCCGGAATCTGGGTTTTAGTCGCGGGATTGTAGCTTCAATCGCCAGAATCTGGGTTGGGTAGCATTGATTAGGCAATTTAAGTAGTGATTACAATGTTGTGTTTTGGGTATTCATACATGAAAGTGAATAGATAATTGTACCCTTTCAATAAAAGGATGTGATAATCAAAAAAAAATACCAGTTTCAGTTAGTATGATTTATGGCAAATGAGGGATGCAATAAGCCTATTATAGAAGTGGCGGATGCAATGTGTTAGTTTCGATATACTGAAAGTATGCATCAAGTAATTAAGCCAAAGCAGAAACCAAACAATGTCAAAACTGGACACAAATATCCATCAAACTCCTAATTGTAATCCTCTCAAAAACATGCAACAGGTAATAAGTACCTTTCCTACATGTATAAATGTTGTATATGAAAAGATGATCTTGTGGGGTTTGATCATGGACACGCAGCCGAATAAACCCTAATTAATCCGATCAAGGCCCTCCAATGATCACAGGAAGAGAATTCATAACGATAGTAAAGGATTCGTAATAGTCACCTTGTAGGTTTCCTGTGATGACTTCAAACGCAAATAGTGTCACGTCTCTACAGTTTATCCACGCGTAGTATTGAGATCTAGATCCTCCAACTCCTTATGATAGCTAGGAATGATGGAGGAGGAAGAAGAAATCACGCAACGAATCACCAAAGAAGAGGGTTCGGGCCCTCTTGGTGGCCGACAGGAAGAGGGGGCGGTAAAAGGGGGTTCGGCCTACTTTTGTTGCTTTCTCTCTCCTTGCTTTATTCTCTCCTACTCTATGTATGTAGATGTGTAGAGAAAATAAGCTAGGAGTGTTCTTTATATAGTCCCACAACTCCTCGTCCTACTACATAAAGAACCTCTCTCCTAATCCTACTCAAGTAACGGTTAGTCCCTTTTCAAATTAGTCCTAATCATGTCTCTACATGAATTAGTCAACCTTGGAAAATCCTAATCATGTCTATACGTGGGTAAGTCCTACTAAGTTTGCAAGTGGCTGCGTTTTGATCCTTTTAATTAATAAATTATAATTAATTAATTCCCAAGTCTAGTTCAATCTATATGGCGTGTGACCCCATAGGTTTCTACTTAGTTGGTAATAACTATTTACTAACATGGAGCGGCCTCTGGCAAGACATCTATTCCACCCAACTAATAGAAATAGTCACCCGACAAACCTTTGTGCAAGTATTGTCTCATCCCTTTGTTTCTATATCCGGATTGGACACGAGACATACAAGTCACACTCGTATATCCAATCCATAGTTTCTCGATACTGGGAATAGTCTTATCCTTGCAGATAACATCAATATCCCATATCTGAGTCTGCCCAGACATTCTATAAGCACTATCCCTCGAGTGGTCGCGGATATTTGCTCCTGTTATGTGGGAGGGACATATTCTATCTACGTCACTACCATTTCTAAGCTTGCTTCTTTATTATATCAGACTAACTCCTTTATAACTACCCAGTTACGGTGTAGCGTTTAACGATGTCAAAAAACAACATTCCGCAACTAGAGAATCTAGTGACGTCAAGTCTAAGGATGACAATATCGTTGTCACCGCGAGAAGCGCTTGTGACTTTACATAACTAGTATGTAGCCTTCTCGGAGATGGGTCAATCCAGTATGACATTACTCCTAATGCATACCCATGTGTTGGATCGTGATATCTCCATATCAATCCAACCCCATACTATTCTATAGTTGATTGTCTTATCAATCAATATAATTGACTAGGGATATTTAAGAATATAACACTTATATTCTAAGGACTTCATTCGTGTTAACATATATCTATATCGATAACATAATGAATTGTAAATCCATAAATTTCACAAGAAATAGATTGCCTCTAGGGTATATTTCCAACAGTCTCCCACTTACACTAGAGTCAATCTCCTGCATCATATGCCTATTGATCTAGCGCGGCCCTTCATGCTTACACCGCGTAGGGGCATGGTAGGCGAGACATCCGCTGGTACCTTGCAAATATTCACATCTCTTCTATGAAAAATTTGATTGAGATTGAATATCCTGAGTAAGTGCATCTTGGGAAGTAATTCACTCAGTCCTCTATGTTAGAATCGGCAACTGAATCTTGCCTGGAACCTTTCCAGCTCACGATCCCTCCCACTTGTGTAAAACATAAAACTTGACTATAATCTGAAATCTTCTTTGTTAGATTAGAAATTCGCATCACTGTAACCCCTTACAGTAAACTCTTCCTATCCTCCATATATCAATAATTCATCCCTTAGTTCTTCTCAAGTACTTAAGGATAATCTTGATAATTATTCAGTGCCGCTAACCCGGATTTGACTAGTATCTTTGTGTCGTACCATATGACACATCTGGCCTAGTACATAACATAGCGTATCTCGTGAATCTCATTCATACGGTCCCATTCCCAATCTAATTGGAAAGACAATTAGTCTTCCAAAGACTAATTCCATGTGACATAGTTAGAATCCATATTCTTTACATGTTGAATCATTTCAACACCTTTGTCAATATATGCACTTTGACTTAAGGTGAGCAATTATCCTGATCTATCCCCATAGATCATTATAGATTATTTTGCCTAAGTCTATCATTGAAGATTAATTACCTAGTCAATCTACATAAGATTTCCAAGTAGGGTCATCATTCCCAATGATTAGTATGTCTCTACATACAAGACCAGAAATATAATTGTGCTCCCACTAACCTTCTTGTAAACATAAGCTTCATCTTCAATTTTGATGGAACCAAACTACTTTGATTGCATCATCAATTCCAAGAATCCAACTCCGAGAAGCTTGACTCAATACATAGACATATTGCTTAAAGCAAGATACTAATGGATTTAAGCATCACAATTGGGGAAAATATTTCGTCATAGTCTATACAATGAACTCACAAAAACACCATTTTCCAACCTGTTGTCCCTTAAAAGTAATCATATTACCATCCATGTTGGTTTCCTCATAACCCACTTGCCCCGCATGGGTCCTACCTTTCAGGTGGTTCCACCAAAGTCCATACTTTGTTGGTATACATGGATTCCATATCGTATCTCATGGCTACAAGCCATCTCAGAGAGTATAGCCCACTCGAGGCCTCTTCATAGGTTTTAGGATCATCTCTTATTAGCAATATATCACTGGGCTATGACAAATCCATACTTCTCTAGCTCCTTGACATATCCTACCTGACCTACGAGGTCTTTATGTTACTTGAGTATGTTGCTCCACAACACCTTGTGATCCTACTCATGTTCCATCAAAAGGATCAATGTTCTGTTGTGGTTCTTGAACTCCTTCAAGTTTTACTGTCCTCCCACTGTTTCTTTTAGAGACAATCTCTATCTAGAAACACAGCGGTTCGAGCAATAAAAAAAAAATTCTCGACTGGATAGTAGAGAAAATATCATTTCTTTCCTCAGGATATTCATATAGTACATTTATCCGACATAGGTTCAAGTTTATTTGTAAACCTTTTACATAAACTCATAACCCAAATTCTTTGTGAATGACAAACTAGGACACTTCCTAGTCCATATCTCATATTGTATTTTCATTATTAATTTAGATGGAACAAGGTTAAGGGCGAAATTTGCTGCAATTAGAACATGACCCTTAAGCATACTGGAAGTTCTGTTTGACACATCATGGACCGAACCGTGTCCAAAAAGGTCCGGTGTCTCTTCTCAGACATGCCATTCAATAATTGTGTTCTAGGTAGAGTGAGTTGGGATCATATCACATACTCTCTTAGATGCTCAAACTATTGGCTTAAGTATTCTCCTCCACGATTCAATCGTAGAGCCATGATACTTTTTCCAAGATGGCTCTCTACTCCATTCTTGAATTCCTTGAACTCTTCAAATGATTCTGATTTGTTTCTTCATAAGATACACAAATCCATATTTCTCTGATCCCATCAGTAAATATGATGAAGTACTGAAAACCATTATTAGCATTTTTGCTTAGTTGCCTACATACATCAACATGTATGATTCCCAAAGATCATATCGTGCCCTTTAAACAATTATTACATATCTCATATGATTCAAAATCAAATGATTACAGAAATCCATCCATATGGAGTTCCAGATATGTATCTCTTATTCATGTGGCCTAAACGACAATGCTAAAGATAAGTGAAGTTCATATCATTATATGGAAACCTCTTGGTATTAATGTTATAGATGAAATTATCATGATCAATGATATACAATCCACTTAGACAAAAGTGCATTACAATAACGCATTTTATCAAATAAATCGAACAACATTTGTCCATTATTTTAATAAGATATCTTTCTTGTCAAAACAAGAAAGTGTGATAATGTCCCTACTCAAATCAGTGACATAATCGAATTTTTCTAATTCATGGATAGTTACAAAAAGGTAGAAATAATTCCCTACGTCTAATTCAGCAACCCTTTGCTTTATTGCCGCACTTGTAGGTTTATTTCTTCCTTATTCAATTGTCTACATCTCTTAAGATCATCCAAATTTCTATAAACGTGAGATCCCACTACAAAAAAAGATAGCAAAAACGACGGCCTTTTTAAACGACAGCCGTATTTAACGTCGTATTTGGTCCAAAAACATCAGCCGGATAGTGACCGTCGTTTTTATTATCAAATACGACGGCCAGGTAAGGAACGCCGTATTAATATGGTCAATTACGACGGTCTTTATAACGCCGTATTAATATGGTCAATTACGACGGTCGTATATGTGTACGCAATTACAACGGCCTACTATAGTGGCCGTAGTATTTAGGATAAACGACGTCGTTTTTTGAAAGTGAAATTTCAATTTTTGCACTTTTTTGACCTTTTTTGAAATACACTATCTTTTTTTTGAGATATGAAATACACTATCTTTAAGATCTGAAATCAGAACAATTTCAAAAAAAAAAAAAAAGATCTGAAATCAGAACCATCGTGCCTTAGGTCTTCTCCTCTTCGTTTCTCTCTCCATTCTCCAAGATCGTTCCGGCCTTCCTCTCTCATGGATCTCGAGTCGCCGATCAATCACCGGTGGCCGGCACTATGCAACCGCTAGTAAACCTAGCTCCAGTAAGTTATTGAAGTTGTCCCCCTCTCTCATACACATCCTGAAGCACCATCGTGGTCTTGGTGTTCTGCTTCTTTGAGTTCCAGTAAGTACTCAATCGTCTCTTTACTCTTGTTTGCAATTGCATTATTAAGGTTTGATTTCGATTTAATTTGATCTTGGATCTAAATTCATCCTGATTCAATTTAGGGTTTCATTCAATTATTTTCTCATTTCGATGTTGGGGTCTGAATTTGACCTTATCCAGTTTGAAATCGGTCTGAGTGTGACCTAGTTCTACTTGAAATGTTCACCTGAGTTTGTCGTAGTACAATACAGTACCTAATTCAGTTTGAAATGATATCTCCAGCGAGTTTCACATATGTGTTGAGTGTTCTCTTGACCTTCTAGACCTTACTCGAAGATCAAGTGTCTTCTGAGGTATAAACTCTCTTTCTCTCCCTAGTATTTCTATTCATAGAGGCAGGTTCTCCTATCGACCACTTCCAATTGTTGAAGTTCCTTTTGTAGTGTTGCAATAGTGCATTGAGTTCTCATGTTACAGGGCTTTGATCTTTGGTATGTACATTGAAAAATAATCCATTAAACTTGGAGTTGTTCTTTTGTCTCTATGTAGTGGTATGCTCCAGTTTGTATGTGTGTGTGTGTATATAGTTACGATTAAATGTGTTTCGTTTAATTTCTAATGAATGAGGTAATTGACTGAAGCAGATGACACCATCAATGTGTAGAAGAAGGTACTGAAGCACATGATATGATCACTACTGTATATATAAGGCAACCAAGTCCCTTTAACTTAATTAAAGAATTTCCACTGAAGTTTCATAATTATTATACTGAATCATATGAGCTCCAAGTACCGAGAAAACAAGGAGAGTCATAAAAACTGACCAACTAAACCCTCTTATTCATTTATCAAACAAACAAATTAAGTTGGATAATGTTACTATCTAGCAATATCATATATGTAAATTATCAGTAGCAAGTCAAACACTACAAAGATAAGATCTTCACTGATCTGGATTTGAAAATTTTCTCCTCCACTTACTTGCTGATTAACAGGCCTCATTAGTTTGCTTATGCAACTCCCTGACACAAAAGAAAAAAGAACCCTTTAAGAAAGGAAGTCTCAACAATGATCCGGTTTGGTTGATCTATAAGTTAGATATGGAATTCGTTGCCAGAATATATCCCCCTTATGAAACAGAGATCAGGTTATGATCAGCCAAGCTAAATTTCTGTTCATCCAAAATTAATAAGCTTACTCCTATTTCAATCAGGAATGGATTTTGTATTTTAAAGTTCGATTTCAGGCAAGTTTGTCTCCGATCTAGATGCTCTTTGGTTCCATGTTCTCTGAAATAGAGCAAGTACCAACGCTTATTAGTTGATCTCGTACTCTGTTTGCAATTTCAGAAACATGATTGGATCGCAGTCACTAAAGAAATCTCAGTCTCAGATCGCTTAGGCTTTTTCATGCTCTCTAGCATACTTTCTGATTGAAGAGAAGGCCATCAGTTTGTTTGGTGTTGAGAGCCTTCACACAATTCCTGAAACTTTACACTATTCACATCAATAGAGGTATGATTTAGCATTTCTTGAGTTATAATGCTGAATAACTTCATCAGGTTGATTTCCTGCCTATGCATAGCATTAAAACTAATACTTGCATAAGCCATATGGGGTCTTGTGTAGGCTGGATATGTGGCTTAGTAATTCCTCAAGTGAATTTAAAGTGTCACTTCGATTAAATTAGTTTCACAAGTCAGAATCAAACTGAAGTATTCAGTAGTTATTACAAAGTACTTTATTTTACTTAATCTTGCAGATTTCGGTGTGTTTAGTTTCCATATCTTGAAGGTCCAAAGTACTGAAGAGATTCAAGGCGCCCAAACTATTACCAAGATGTTTAGGTTTACGTAAGTACTACTCTATCCTCTTTATCGTTGCTTCCCCGACTTGATATAGCTTTTGGATTTTCTTACCGTGTCTGTAGTTTCTTGCTTTTTCGTAAGAGTCTTTCATACCGAGGCTAAATCTACTAAATGTGATTTTCCTTTTCTGCTTCCTTTTTCTTCTATTTTCTCTCAAGTACTGATTATTGAAGTGTGTTCTCCTTTCATCTATGGCAGATTAAGCTGGATGCTGTGATTTTTAATCGCGTATAAAATTCATTTAGTGAAGAATCTTTTGAGCACTTTTTGCTCCCAAGGTCAGTTGTAGTTTAAAATCGAATTTTAGTTGTTGATGTGCAGTGAGATTGTTGCATTCCTTTATCTATGTAGTAGCATAACCAATTGCGCCTATGAAATACTTTCTGACATCATCTGCACCTCTTACACATGGAAAATGCTTGCATATTAGCATTTGGTTTGTGATACCGCAATGAAGCAAAAAAACAAGAATCTATAACCATATCTTGCTGTAATTTGTCAATTATCATTGTTTCTTATCTCACATAGGATAGGGTCATAGGACATTCAAGAGTGTCAATGATACGTGTGGAGTCTCACGAAAGCAATGGTCCAATGAAGCAAAAACATACACCAGATCATATATCTGCAATCCATTACCCAATGCAGCAAAAGCATACACCAGATGTTTCTCTTTTCTCCTTTGTCCTTGAGTTGAATTACAACTTTCTCTATAGAAAGTAGAAACTCAACCTAACTGCAATGTGACCCATGAACTAATGCACTGTTCCAACCCATTGGTATCCATGTTCTTAAACAGATATTAATCAGGGGGTCGGGGATCAGCCTCTTTTCCCTATTTAACCGCAGGATAGGTATACTTAATCAGGCTTCTCTTGTCGTTTTTGTATGACGTAATAAAATGAAATGAATTTGGAGTTACAGTATACTAAAACGTTCTAAAATTTGTGCTCGCTGCATTTGAGGAGTCCGACCTTCAGACCGTTTCATTATAGGGTAAAGACACTTTACCCCGCTTAGGTCTGACACAAACACCTCACCCTTCCAGTTTGGGAAATAATACTTTCACCCCTTTAGTGTGCCAGACTTCAGAACTCTTGAACTGAGGCTTCCTTTTAGCAAAGATATACGAGCATGCATTCTGATCTTTTTTCCAATTTTAATAAAGTCTCTTCTCTTTGGGGGCTGAAATGCAAGTGTGTTGTTCCTTTTAGCTATCATCAAGCAGTTGCAGTTTCAGTTCCACTTACACAAATTGGAGGTCACAATGTACTCTTAAAAGAGTTAGATTTGGTGCAAAGATACAGCCATTGTAGTCCTTGTTTCTGCATCAGGATGAAGGAAAAACAAATTGATTAAATCGACAATAAAAGCTCAAGACTGAATGACATATTAGGAATGTAGGAGGTTACAGTACTTCTCTTGTAAATCTAAGTCTGGATATCTATTACAAAAAGCACCCAGAGTCCAAATCAAAATTGTACATTGATTTCCAGATTGCTGACTCGGGTTTAGGTACAGAGATAGGGACATAGGTCTGGGCGCAACATCAGAGGCCCCGTTCTTGATATAGTAGCTACAATAAGCAATGAAAACATTTTGTTGATATCATATGATTCCTTGCATATTTATTTGAGTCTGGGCGCAACATTGGAGGCCCCGCTCACGATATAGTAGCTACAATAAGCAATGAAAACATTTTGCTGATATCATATGATACCTTGCATATTTATTTGAACGTATATTTTTGACACTGCTATGTTTCCTCAGGTAATATGTATAAACCATTTTCCCTCCAAACATCTGAAGTCGGATGATCTAGCCCTTGTCCACCAAATGATAAGAAAAAAATGGGAAACAACGTCCGCTGCAGCAAGGTTGGCGATATCAATGGCAGGCGCGCTCGCACAAACCATCAATTAAATATCACAGCAAATTGTTTCAGAGTCATCTACAGCATAAACTCCCTAGGTACCATCGGATGTCAGCTACACTATGCGATCACCGCATCGCTAACCTCACAGCTACCCCACGCGACGCGCGTGGGGTGAAACCTAGTTTTACAAGTATATATTGACCACATATTTTTTTTGTCCAGGACCGATTTGAATTCTTCAAAGAAAATGGGCAAGAGAAAGAGTTTTTCATTTCCCCATATGTAATAGACAAATGTTATGGAAACTACTACTTATGTTTTATTGGAGATGAACACATGTAATATCAACAAATATTATTATGCTTTAATGAAAAATTATATTGTATTTGTGGTCAGCTAGTTAACATTGTATTTTTTGTCCCCAATATTGGTTTATGTATATATATATTTTTTTTAATCAGAAAAATTTATTTACGACGGTATATGAACTGTCGTATAATATACAAACGACGGAGAAACATATGACCGTCGTATATTTTCCTTAGAAACAACGGTCAACCAACAACCGTCGCATTAGACTCTCAATAACGACACTTGCCAGCAGTCGTCGTATATGATCAGAAACGACGGACGGTGACCGTCGTACCATCTTATACGACCCCTTACGATACGACGGTCATCTGGCCGTCGTATTTATCAAATACGACGGTTTTTTATCCTTAAACGACGCTTTTTGGCCGTCGTATTTGCCCACATTTTTTGTAGTGTCCTCATCTAGTATCATATACTTATGATGATGAGATAGACTCATTGTTTTCTATAACAAAATCCCTAAGGTGGAATTCATAATTATTTCCTTCCAGGTACCTTGGACATTCTTTCTTCCTCTACACGACCAATGGGACTTTAAGGCAACTTGGTTTTAGCAACAAGCTTGCTTTATACCTATGGGGTCGGCGCAAAACCTTTTTGTCCTCACCCATGTTGCTAACATATTTTTCCTTAGCCCTCATTAGTGTCTTGTTCAGCGGTTCTCAATCATTGAATAAACTGCCTTTGAAAAAAATTATAATTGCATCGAATGCAATTCTTGGTCCACATTGGGTGAATAACTGTTTATTCTTTATCTATCTCATATATAACTCCCAAAATAATCTTCCAATTTTATTGAAATAGCTTAGTTGCGTTTTACCTTTTGCTTCAGCAGTCACACACTACTGGCTAGTGTCATCCCGTCATATCTTAATGCATCAAGTCTCCCTGCTTTGGCACGCACGAGCTTGATTAATCTCGATCATGACGAGTGCTAAGCAAGAGAACGCAACGCGGAGCAACACTCCAAACCTTTCATGTGTAGCTCGCTCTTTGAAAGAGCTTCTTTTAATGTATGATCATATCAAAGGCCTCCACGTTTCTCATCTTGCTTCCAAAGCTCAGAGTTTAGGAAAGCTAACATGAGACAAGTGACGTTCAAAGAACTATTCTTTGATGTTTCTTCCATTAGGATTTAGTGTGTTTTGGTAGTCGGTGGGAAGAGTACTATATGTCTACGTTGTACAACAATTTTCTTTTTATTTGAGAACAATTATCAATTTTATACCAGTTTAGAAAAATAGATTCCAGACATCTTGTCGTTCTCAAGAACATAGAGTCGCTTTTTGTTTGTTTAATGCCATGGGTACTCAACACAATAGAGTTATGCAAAGTCTTGTGACGTATAACTATACTCAACAAGGGCTTAATTGTCAAACATAGCTCCCACTATTTTTCGACGGATTAATAACCGTCATGATATTAATGCGGAAAATATCATTATATGTTCTAGTGGGCCAAGATCCATATTTTACTTCCTTTTGAGCTTTCTTTGGCAAGTCACACAAAAGTTAGTTATTTAGGTAGGAACAATTCCAATTGCATCACATGCAATTCTTGGTTCAATTGGTCTAATAACTCCTTATTTATCTATCCTGTAGATAATCTCAATCGAGTTCCTCTAGGTTTTTGACACGATTCAACCGCAAGTGTACGGGTGTCGCGTGTAGTAATATCCAGAAATCCGGGTTTGTCGAACCCAAGGGACTTGTCGTGAATTAACTAGGATGATTAACTTCGTGTGGGCAAACAATTGGATTGTTTTAATAAACTAATAATTTAAATAACAAAATAATTATTAAAAGTGAGATTAATACGAGAGACAAGTATCAGGATTTTTCTAGGATCACTAGGTGAACACCGTTAACGAATTACGTTTTGAAACACAGATAATGTTTTAATTTGCCAAACGAGCAATAAGGCTAACCGAGTTACCAAGCTAGCTTTCTATGCCTAGTTCAAATTACAACCGAGTTACCAAGTTCTAATTATCCCTAAAACATATAATGACGATCATCTAATTCTACTCAACGTTCATAGTCGGTGGTTGATTTCTCTAACCTGTGACTACGTGCTTAATTCAATTATCCGGACAATTCGTTGCTTTCACTAACGTATTACCTATAATCTTCCTACTGCAACGTCTCACAATAGCAAGATAGATTAAGAGTATGAATTAAACATAGCAAACAAGAACATCATCAATTAAGTTTAAGCAATACGTGAATCAAATTCATAATTCGCCAAAACGGCTTCAAACCCTAGCTACCATAGATAAATCCCAATAATAAACTTAGCTACTGCGATACATGATCAACACGACGAAGTTTATATTGATCACGATAAAAAACAATGAAAAATATAGAGAAGAGAGATCAAACGATGGAATCCTCGCTCTCACGACGAACTCCAAGCTCCAAGCCTTCCTCCAACTTGTTCTTCCTTGTCTCCAGCAGCCCTCTCTGCCTTTAGGTCCTAAAAATCGTCATGTATAGGGCTGGGCACGATTTTTAATGAAACTTGGCCGAATTTGCAATTCAGCCCCTCTAGTTTGCAATTCTCGGACAGATTTCATAAGCTGATCTTGCGCGGGCCTTTTCTCCCTCATCCGGACTCCGTTTTGAGCCTATCTTATATCGTTGGAAAGCCCTGGATGTCTACTTTCTAATGGAATAGGCCTTGATCCAAAATAGTATACTTAACTCCAGATACATCCAGAGGAGTGCACACTGGTCCAGTGAAACTTTACCAGCTTTTCTTCGTTTTTGTGTCAACTTCACCGGACCATATCTTTCTCGTCCGAACTTTGATTGAGCTCCGTGACCTACCGTTGGAAAGATATTTGAGTCTACTTTCATTTGGAACAGGTCTCACTATAGCAGGTTTTGTAGAACTCAATATATCATCAAAATAGTGAAGGATGGTCACTTTTGCTCCTCTAACTTTGCTTCTCTTGTGTACTCTTTGACTTCCGAAGCTCGTTTCTTCTCTCCAATTGCTCTCCTCATGCAATGTTCCTTTAAATCACAACACGAACACTACCGCGAAGATCAAATGTGACAAAATCATACAAATCATAAGTAAAACTATTCAAGAAACGCCCGGATTGTACGTTTAAGCTCTAAAACATCGTAAAACTCATTTTCTTCTCAAATAAGCCCGAAATTCGTCACTTTGCACCGAAACGCACACAAATAAAAATATAAAGTGTATATAGGATGACTCTTATTAAGGAGTTATCAAATACCCCCACACTTGCCATTTGCGCGTCCCGAGCAAAGTCTCATCTACTGCATTTATTTGTCTACTAGCCAACAAGACTCAAACGACTCTAAAATGACTCACGACTCTATAAGTGCAGCAAGATGATGCAAATGCAATTCTAGACTCAATCTTAAAACAATTATTTAAAACATCCAATTTCTCTTTTTTTTTTGGCAAGAATAGGCAATCTCCCTCTCATCAGCTGAAAATCATCAAGCACTCACTAATCCTTTTTGAAATTCATATACACGTAGCAAGAATTTGAAATAAAAATTTGATTCAGTGCAAAAGCTCACTAAGGCGTCCCCTTTCCTCCACCAATTCAAACCAAGACACAAGTACGTCCTAAGCTTCATTGGGTCTAATTAAGCTCAAATTTCACTGTAACCTTTCTTCGCCGAATCATCTGAGGTTTTCAGACCCTCTTAGCCTTTATTGCGTTTGAATGCAAATTGTCCCAGTGAAGGGAGTCACAACTCCTGTGAAATAAGGCTTGACTCTAGTTTTCCTCTCTAAGCTCTATTTGGATGGAATCCAAATTTTCCGTGTGACCGGAAGCACATTAGGTTGTTTCTCCTTGAAGCACAATTTTTTTTTTCTTTTTTCATATTTTCTCATTTTCTTTCCTCCTCTGTTTTTTTACAACCGTGCAGTAGAGCATAAAGAACATGGGCTTTTTCGGTTAACTCTTGTGACCACCGTAAGGGATGGTGGTGTACGCCCCCCAACTTCACTTAGGCTGAGGCAACCGTACCACATGAAACCAACTCTACACGAAGGTCCACCCCAGATCAACAAGAGACCACAAGTTTCCACTTGAAAACAGAATATTCAGCTACAAGCAAAACTCAATCTAATTAGCACACTATAGGAAACTTAGGTATACTTTACATGTCATTCTTTCACAACTTCCAAAAATTCCCGGGACATCCTTAGTGAAACTTCCACACAAAATATTTAAAGAATAAAAATTTCCCTACTACGGCACTTCCTACTCAAAAGGATTCATTCACTAAGCTCTCTTCAGTTTCAAGATCCTCAATTGCCTCTTTCTCAAATTTTAAATTTTTCAATTTTTATGAATTTTCTCTTTTCTCATTTTTTTGTATTTTTTTTTCAATATCCTACCTCTATATGCAAGGGTTTGACACGAAAAAAATTTGACACAACACAACTCAACTTTTTGGTGGGTATACTCAATTATGTAAAAGTGCACACAGTATGTAAACTACTCTACACAATACGACAATATAAATAAAAACTCAACTTTTACCACAATACTGACTCACAATACGAACTAAACACATCCTACATGTAACTGGCTATGCAAGACACTATGGCTAGCAAACAGATAAATCACCCCCACACTGAATGCTTCGTTGTCCTCAACGAATTTAGAGAGTATGCAAGAAGACTCAGCAATCAATGTGTAGGCCAGTAGATGAGATGGAGCATGACATACTTATATAAAAGAAACAAAAAATTTAGCAAGAGAAAAAGATACTCACAACCACCTCAAGGGTGGGGACGAAATCACGCCAAGCAGTCCCCAAGCACAGTAGTGGTGCCACCATGCTCCTATACAGTCAATGTGTACTCGCACACCGGGGTCGACTGCCCTCCTCTACTAAAATATGTGTCTTGGAGAATCCCCAACTCGCATGCACGAGTCCCTGTAAAGGTCATGTGTGACATGGCACACCGGGGTAGATTCTACCATAACCTGCTCAAGTATGTCACTAGGAAACATCATTAGTCCCTCTCTCTCTCATCTCTAAAAAGACAAAATTGTATTAAAAACTCACTCCCTAACTTAAGCAAAAAATACGTTGGGTTGCCTCCCAACAAGCGTCGTGTAATTTAAGGTCGACGACCCAACCCCGTTACCTCAAAAGATGTTAAGGAGGTTTTTCTCTCCATTTTTTCTTCTTCCACCATCGCTTCTCTTTCTGTCTCTTCTCAAGCGAGCATGCACAAGATAATGGCACGAAGAAAGAAAAGTTTTTAGCCGCCACATGCCTCACTCTACCTTTCCTCGTCTTCTTCTTCTTCTTCTTCTTCTTCTTCTTCTTCCAGTTCTTCAAAACTCCAGTCGTTGAGGATTGGCTCTTTGAATCTAGTATCTCAAGTGGAACGACTACAACCATGCGTTCTTCCTTTCCTACTTCCTTTATTCGTTCTTGTCTTGGAATCACGGGTGGTAAATCATGGATTGCATAAAATTGGGGTCTTTTCTCTTCCTCGTGCGATTCGCCCAATTTTATGATATCCAAGAGATATGGACTAGGAAGAGGAACTTCTTGATACATGTCCTTGCAAACATCTCCATGCAGTAATTCCTTAGCTTCACGACTTTCTTCCTCAAAGAAAATATCTTCAGTGGGCCATAAGCTTGCGATGTCCACACTCTCCCATTCGTGCCATGGATCCGGAGTTATGCGTGGCACAAGTTGTATAGGCTTCACAATATCATCCCAATCTGAGTCTGAATCTGAGTCTGAAGCAGCCCAAGAATCTATTACTTCATGATGAAAAGTATTATAGACATAGACCTCTGGGAGTTCTTCGTCTTCCTCTTCACACTCCTCAACTAAGTCAGGAATGATGCTACTTGGCCCATCGTCATTATCTGCATATGCCAATGCACTCGAAAGTTTTGCCAAGTGTTGTCCCTTCAGCTGGAGAGTTTCATCCATCCTATTAAGCCCTTCCTCCATTCTGTCCATACTAGCTATCAACTGCTTCAATACTTCTTTAATATTCTCATCTTCTTGATTGCAAGGAGGAGGGGTGTACATATCTCCATAGGAGTAGTACGGTTGGTAGACTGGAGAATGTCCATAGTAATTCTGCCCCCACATGATCACCAAGATACCTGCACAATTATTCACTAGGAAACAGGTGAAATCAACAAATAAATAAACCTAAGTTACCTGGAACGCGGATCGTTCCGATTCGTGGAACGGGAACGGGATCGCGGAACGCCATACCCTATGGAATTCGGTACGCCAGGGGTAGGCTTCTTTGGATACCTTTATAGCTGTTTTACCATTTATCGCAAATCATAAAGTGTAAAACTACGCAATATATAAAATATTTAAAAGTCAATACCCTAAAAATGGATGTAACTTAGCAAAATTCCCCCTCTTACATAGATGCTTTAGGTGAAATTAGTGAAAAAAATAGGGATCGCCAAATTAAGCGATCTGGATCGCTGGTGTTCCACGTTTCGGAACGGGTGATCCAATTCGCAATTCGTGGGGGTACGAGTGAATTGTGGTAACACTGAAATAAACAAAAGAAAAAATAAAATTCCCTAAAGTTAATAATTCTAACTAATTCAACCGAAGTCCCCGGCAACGGCGCCAAAAACTTGACACGATTCAACCGCAAGTGTACGGGTGTCGCGTGTAGTAATATCCGGAAATCCGGGTTTGTCGAACCCAAGGGACTTGTCGTGAATTAACTAGGATGATTAACTTCGTGTGGGCAAACAATTGGATTGTTTTAATAAACTAATAATTTAAATAACAAAATAATTATTAAAAGTGAGATTAATACGAGAGACAAGTATCAGGATTTTTCTAGGATCACTAGGTGAACACCGTTAACGAATTACGTTTTGAAACACAGATAATGTTTTAATTTGCCAAACGAGCAATAAGGCTAACCGAGTTACCAAGCTAGCTTTCTATGCCTAGTTCAAATTACAACCGAGTTACCAAGTTCTAATTATCCCTAAAACATATAATGACGATCATCTAATTCTACTCAACGTTCATAGTCGGTGGTTGATTTCTCTAACCTGTGACTACGTGCTTAATTCAATTATCCGGACAATTCGTTGCTTTCACTAACGTATTACCTATAATCTTCCTACTGCAACGTCTCACAATAGCAAGATAGATTAAGAGTATGAATTAAACATAGCAAACAAGAACATCATCAATTAAGTTTAAGCAATACGTGAATCAAATTCATAATTCGCCAAAACGGCTTCAAACCCTAGCTACCATAGATAAATCCCAATAATAAACTTAGCTACTGCGATACATGATCAACACGACGAAGTTTATATTGATCACGATAAAAAACAATGAAAAATATAGAGAAGAGAGATCAAACGATGGAATCCTCGCTCTCACGACGAACTCCAAGCTCCAAGCCTTCCTCCAACTTGTTCTTCCTTGTCTCCAGCAGCCCTCTCTGCCTTTAGGTCCTAAAAATCGTCATGTATAGGGCTGGGCACGATTTTTAATGAAACTTGGCCGAATTTGCAATTCAGCCCCTCTAGTTTGCAATTCTCGGACAGATTTCATAAGCTGATCTTGCGCGGGCCTTTTCTCCCTCATCCGGACTCCGTTTTGAGCCTATCTTATATCGTTGGAAAGCCCTGGATGTCTACTTTCTAATGGAATAGGCCTTGATCCAAAATAGTATACTTAACTCCAGATACATCCAGAGGAGTGCACACTGGTCCAGTGAAACTTTACCAGCTTTTCTTCGTTTTTGTGTCAACTTCACCGGACCATATCTTTCTCGTCCGAACTTTGATTGAGCTCCGTGACCTACCGTTGGAAAGATATTTGAGTCTACTTTCATTTGGAACAGGTCTCACTATAGCAGGTTTTGTAGAACTCAATATATCATCAAAATAGTGAAGGATGGTCACTTTTGCTCCTCTAACTTTGCTTCTCTTGTGTACTCTTTGACTTCCGAAGCTCGTTTCTTCTCTCCAATTGCTCTCCTCATGCAATGTTCCTTTAAATCACAACACGAACACTACCGCGAAGATCAAATGTGACAAAATCATACAAATCATAAGTAAAACTATTCAAGAAACGCCCGGATTGTACGTTTAAGCTCTAAAACATCGTAAAACTCATTTTCTTCTCAAATAAGCCCGAAATTCGTCACTTTGCACCGAAACGCACACAAATAAAAATATAAAGTGTATATAGGATGACTCTTATTAAGGAGTTATCAAATACCCCCACACTTGCCATTTGCGCGTCCCGAGCAAAGTCTCATCTACTGCATTTATTTGTCTACTAGCCAACAAGACTCAAACGACTCTAAAATGACTCACGACTCTATAAGTGCAGCAAGATGATGCAAATGCAATTCTAGACTCAATCTTAAAACAATTATTTAAAACATCCAATTTCTCTTTTTTTTTTGGCAAGAATAGGCAATCTCCCTCTCATCAGCTGAAAATCATCAAGCACTCACTAATCCTTTTTGAAATTCATATACACGTAGCAAGAATTTGAAATAAAAATTTGATTCAGTGCAAAAGCTCACTAAGGCGTCCCCTTTCCTCCACCAATTCAAACCAAGACACAAGTACGTCCTAAGCTTCATTGGGTCTAATTAAGCTCAAATTTCACTGTAACCTTTCTTCGCCGAATCATCTGAGGTTTTCAGACCCTCTTAGCCTTTATTGCGTTTGAATGCAAATTGTCCCAGTGAAGGGAGTCACAACTCCTGTGAAATAAGGCTTGACTCTAGTTTTCCTCTCTAAGCTCTATTTGGATGGAATCCAAATTTTCCGTGTGACCGGAAGCACATTAGGTTGTTTCTCCTTGAAGCACAATTTTTTTTTTCTTTTTTCATATTTTCTCATTTTCTTTCCTCCTCTGTTTTTTTACAACCGTGCAGTAGAGCATAAAGAACATGGGCTTTTTCGGTTAACTCTTGTGACCACCGTAAGGGATGGTGGTGTACGCCCCCCAACTTCACTTAGGCTGAGGCAACCGTACCACATGAAACCAACTCTACACGAAGGTCCACCCCAGATCAACAAGAGACCACAAGTTTCCACTTGAAAACAGAATATTCAGCTACAAGCAAAACTCAATCTAATTAGCACACTATAGGAAACTTAGGTATACTTTACATGTCATTCTTTCACAACTTCCAAAAATTCCCGGGACATCCTTAGTGAAACTTCCACACAAAATATTTAAAGAATAAAAATTTCCCTACTACGGCACTTCCTACTCAAAAGGATTCATTCACTAAGCTCTCTTCAGTTTCAAGATCCTCAATTGCCTCTTTCTCAAATTTTAAATTTTTCAATTTTTATGAATTTTCTCTTTTCTCATTTTTTTGTATTTTTTTTTCAATATCCTACCTCTATATGCAAGGGTTTGACACGAAAAAAATTTGACACAACACAACTCAACTTTTTGGTGGGTATACTCAATTATGTAAAAGTGCACACAGTATGTAAACTACTCTACACAATACGACAATATAAATAAAAACTCAACTTTTACCACAATACTGACTCACAATACGAACTAAACACATCCTACATGTAACTGGCTATGCAAGACACTATGGCTAGCAAACAGATAAATCACCCCCACACTGAATGCTTCGTTGTCCTCAATGAATTTAGAGAGTATGCAAGAAGACTCAGCAATCAATTTGTAGGCCAGTAGATGAGATGGAGCATGACATACTTATATAAAAGAAACACAAAATTTAGCAAGAGAAAAAGATACTCACAACCACCTCAAGGGTGGGGACGAAATCACGCCAAGCAGTCCCCAAGCACAGTAGTGGTGCCACCATGCTCCTATACAGTCAATGTGTACTCGCACACCGGGGTCGACTGCCCTCCTCTACTAAAATATGTGTCTTGGAGAATCCCCAACTCGCATGCACGAGTCCCTGTAAAGGTCATGTGTGACATGGCACACCGGGGTAGATTCTACCATAACCTGCTCAAGTATGTCACTAGGAAACATCATTAGTCCCTCTCTCTCTCATCTCTAAAAAGACAAAATTGTATTAAAAACTCACTCCCTAACTTAAGCAAAAAATACGTTGGGTTGCCTCCCAACAAGCGTCGTGTAATTTAAGGTCGACGACCCAACCCCGTTACCTCAAAAGATGTTAAGGAGGTTTTTCTCTCCATTTTTTCTTCTTCCACCATCGCTTCTCTTTCTGTCTCTTCTCAAGCGAGCATGCACAAGATAATGGCACGAAGAAAGAAAAGTTTTTAGCCGCCACATGCCTCACTCTACCTTTCCTCGTCGTCTTCTTCTTCTTCTTCTTCTTCTTCTTCTTCTTCTTCCAGTTCTTCAAAACTCCAGTCGTTGAGGATTGGCTCTTTGAATCTAGTATCTCAAGTGGAACGACTACAACCATGCGTTCTTCCTTTCCTACTTCCTTTATTCGTTCTTGTCTTGGAATCACGGGTGGTAAATCATGGATTGCATAAAATTGGGGTCTTTTCTCTTCCTCGTGCGATTCGCCCAATTTTATGATATCCAAGAGATATGGACTAGGAAGAGGAACTTCTTGATACATGTCCTTGCAAACATCTCCATGCAGTAATTCCTTAGCTTCACGACTTTCTTCCTCAAAGAAAATATCTTCAGTGGGCCATAAGCTTGCGATGTCCACACTCTCCCATTCGTGCCATGGATCCGGAGTTATGCGTGGCACAAGTTGTATAGGCTTCACAATATCATCCCAATCTGAGTCTGAATCTGAGTCTGAAGCAGCCCAAGAATCTATTACTTCATGATGAAAAGTATTATAGACATAGACCTCTGGGAGTTCTTCGTCTTCCTCTTCACACTCCTCAACTAAGTCAGGAATGATGCTACTTGGCCCATCGTCATTATCTGCATATGCCAATGCACTCGAAAGTTTTGCCAAGTGTTGTCCCTTCAGCTGGAGAGTTTCATCCATCCTATTAAGCCCTTCCTCCATTCTGTCCATACTAGCTATCAACTGCTTCAATACTTCTTTAATATTCTCATCTTCTTGATTGCAAGGAGGAGGGGTGTACATATCTCCATAGGAGTAGTACGGTTGGTAGACTGGAGAATGTCCATAGTAATTCTGCCCCCACATGATCACCAAGATACCTGCACAATTATTCACTAGGAAACAGGTGAAATCAACAAATAAATAAACCTAAGTTACCTGGAACGCGGATCGTTCCGATTCGTGGAACGGGAACGGGATCGCGGAACGCCATACCCTATGGAATTCGGTACGCCAGGGGTAGGCTTCTTTGGATACCTTTATAGCTGTTTTACCATTTATCGCAAATCATAAAGTGTAAAACTACGCAATATATAAAATATTTAAAAGTCAATACCCTAAAAATGGATGTAACTTAGCAAAATTCCCCCTCTTACATAGATGCTTTAGGTGAAATTAGTGAAAAAAATAGGGATCGCCAAATTAAGCGATCTGGATCGCTGGTGTTCCACGTTTCGGAACGGGTGATCCAATTCGCAATTCGTGGGGGTACGAGTGAATTGTGGTAACACTGAAATAAACAAAAGAAAAAATAAAATTCCCTAAAGTTAATAATTCTAACTAATTCAACCGAAGTCCCCGGCAACGGCGCCAAAAACTTGACACGATTCAACCGCAAGTGTACGGGTGTCGCGTGTAGTAATATCCGGAAATCCGGGTTTGTCGAACCCAAGGGACTTGTCGTGAATTAACTAGGATGATTAACTTCGTGTGGGCAAACAATTGGATTGTTTTAATAAACTAATAATTTAAATAACAAAATAATTATTAAAAGTGAGATTAATACGAGAGACAAGTATCAGGATTTTTCTAGGATCACTAGGTGAACACCGTTAACGAATTACGTTTTGAAACACAGATAATGTTTTAATTTGCCAAACGAGCAATAAGGCTAACCGAGTTACCAAGCTAGCTTTCTATGCCTAGTTCAAATTACAACCGAGTTACCAAGTTCTAATTATCCCTAAAACATATAATGACGATCATCTAATTCTACTCAACGTTCATAGTCGGTGGTTGATTTCTCTAACCTGTGACTACGTGCTTAATTCAATTATCCGGACAATTCGTTGCTTTCACTAACGTATTACCTATAATCTTCCTACTGCAACGTCTCACAATAGCAAGATAGATTAAGAGTATGAATTAAACATAGCAAACAAGAACATCATCAATTAAGTTTAAGCAATACGTGAATCAAATTCATAATTCGCCAAAACGGCTTCAAACCCTAGCTACCATAGATAAATCCCAATAATAAACTTAGCTACTGCGATACATGATCAACACGACGAAGTTTATATTGATCACGATAAAAAACAATGAAAAATATAGAGAAGAGAGATCAAACGATGGAATCCTCGCTCTCACGACGAACTCCAAGCTCCAAGCCTTCCTCCAACTTGTTCTTCCTTGTCTCCAGCAGCCCTCTCTGCCTTTAGGTCCTAAAAATCGTCATGTATAGGGCTGGGCACGATTTTTAATGAAACTTGGCCGAATTTGCAATTCAGCCCCTCTAGTTTGCAATTCTCGGACAGATTTCATAAGCTGATCTTGCGCGGGCCTTTTCTCCCTCATCCGGACTCCGTTTTGAGCCTATCTTATATCGTTGGAAAGCCCTGGATGTCTACTTTCTAATGGAATAGGCCTTGATCCAAAATAGTATACTTAACTCCAGATACATCCAGAGGAGTGCACACTGGTCCAGTGAAACTTTACCAGCTTTTCTTCGTTTTTGTGTCAACTTCACCGGACCATATCTTTCTCGTCCGAACTTTGATTGAGCTCCGTGACCTACCGTTGGAAAGATATTTGAGTCTACTTTCATTTGGAACAGGTCTCACTATAGCAGGTTTTGTAGAACTCAATATATCATCAAAATAGTGAAGGATGGTCACTTTTGCTCCTCTAACTTTGCTTCTCTTGTGTACTCTTTGACTTCCGAAGCTCGTTTCTTCTCTCCAATTGCTCTCCTCATGCAATGTTCCTTTAAATCACAACACGAACACTACCGCGAAGATCAAATGTGACAAAATCATACAAATCATAAGTAAAACTATTCAAGAAACGCCCGGATTGTACGTTTAAGCTCTAAAACATCGTAAAACTCATTTTCTTCTCAAATAAGCCCGAAATTCGTCACTTTGCACCGAAACGCACACAAATAAAAATATAAAGTGTATATAGGATGACTCTTATTAAGGAGTTATCAGTTTTTCATCCTTATTAAAATTACCTAGTTACGTCCAACCTCTTACTCCAACAATTTCACATTACATGTGCCATCGCACCACATAATGATGAATCAAGTCGCCTTGCTTTGGCACGCACGAACTTGATTGATCGATTTTGTGATGAGTGTTTAAGTAACAAGAAAGCAAAACGTAATATTTACTTACGAGGGATTTCAAAATTATTTTGTTGATACATATCAACTGATCTACTTATTTGAGTTTGGGAAAAACTCAAAACAAAAAATTCGGGTTGTTTAATTATCTTATTATCGAATTGCATGCATCATCCTTACACCAACAACAATAATAAGACAATATAGTAAACATCCACAAAAATAGAAATTAATGTGATATTGATATGGCCTCATAGACTAAGATATTCCCAAGCCAATGAGAATATCTATGAACCCTAAAATAGCAAGCACATCTCCATGTGCCTCAATCTTTTGGCCCATCCTCCATAGCCTTGTGGAATGCTCCATGCTCCATGTTGTGGCTCCTTTAATTGTTTGGGCTTCTTTTCTTCAATCTTGGCTACCTATTCTATTTAGTACTAGCTAGAAACTAAACTAAATAAAGAAATCTCACAAGTTGAGAAAAAAAATACCGGCTCGCAGGCCGTAAACCCTAATTAATTATTACATCAAATTGATCAGCTCGCAGGACGTAAACAAACCACAAGAACTAAACATTCACAACAAACCACATCTAAGGCCATATTCAATCACCATACGAATTGCACATAAACAGTTAAAAACTAATTTTAACGCGCTTAGTCAATTTTAATTGATTCTAGGATTCTAGGGTCAAAACGATCCAAGAGGCCCAATCATCACTATCGCCGAACCAACAATGGACCGCCACGTGGCCTTTGGGCCGGCCAGACCTAGACCGCTTGGTTAACCCGTGCGCGCCTAGGCCGATTTGGACCTTACAACGTGGGTGACTTGGGCGGCAAGCAAGGGAGGGGTGCTCCCCTAGGGGGGCGAACCTCCTTGTGAGTTGTTTCCAAAACAACTCGTTGTCCTTGTTGCCCAAGTTTGCATGTTTCCGATTTGAAAAACTCATTTTCCTAATTTGTGACCAACCCTAGATTCAAGATCCTAAAATTTCTCAAACTCACTAATTCATACATCCCATGTAAAAGAATAGATCTTGTTAGGTTGAATCACATTCAACATGCATCTAATATGCTTAATTTGTCGTTTTAACGCAATATTCAACAATTATAGGTGAAAAATAATAAAATCGTAACACATAAACTATGTTATGCTCTAATACATGTGGCTCTAATACAACTGTAGGGTTTTGGTCATGGATACGCAGCGGAATAAACAATAAACAATTCGATCAAGACCCTCCAATTATAACACGAAGAGAATTCATAACGGTAGTAAAGGCTTCGTAATAGTCACCTTATAAATTTCCTTTGATGACTTCTAATGCGAATAGTGTCACGTCTCAACGTTTGTTCCACGCCTAGTATTGAGATATAGATCCTCAAACTCCTTATGCTATCTAGGAACGAGGGAGGAGGAAGAAGAAATCATGCAACGAATCACCAAATAAGAGGGTTCAGGCCCTCTTGGTGACCGACATGTTGAGGGGGCGGCAAAGGGGGGTTTGGCTCACTTTTGTTGCTTCATATTTCCTTGCTTTATTCTCTCCTACTCTAAGTATGTAGATGTGTAGAGAAAATAAGCTAGGAATATTCTTTATATAGTCCAACAACTCCTTGTCCTACTACATAAAGAACCCCTCTCCTAATCCTACTCAAGTAAGGGTTAGTCCCTTTGCAACTTATTCATAATCATGTCTCTACATGAATTAGTCCACATTGGCAAATCCTAATCATGTCTATACATAGATTAGTTCACCTTGCATATTAGTCCTACTAAGTTTGCAAGTGGTTGTGTTTTGATCCTTCTGATTAATTAATTCTCAAGTCTAGTTCAATCCATATGGTGTGTGACCCCATTGGTTTCTACTTAGTTGGTAGTAACTATTTACTAACATGGAGAGGCATCTAGCAAGACATCCATTCCACCCAACTAATAGAAATAATCATCTGACAAACCTTTGTGCAAGAATTGTCTCATCCCTTTGTCTATATATCTGGATTGGACATGAGACACACAAGTCACACTCGTATATCCAATCCATAGTTTCTAGATCCTTGGAATAATCCTATCCATGCAGATAACATCAATATCCCATATTGATTTATGTGAGTCTGCCCAGACATTCTATAAGAACTATCCCTCCAGTGGTCGCGGATATTTGCTCCCGTTATGTGGAGGGAAAAATTCTATCAACGTCACTACCATTTCTAAGATTACTTCTTTATTATATCCGACTAACTCCTTTATAACTAACCACTTTTGGTGTAGCGTTTAACGATGTCAACAAAACAACATTCTAGTGACTTCAAGTCTAAGGATGACAATACCGTTGCCACCGCGAGAAGCGCTTGTGACTTTACATAACTAGTATGTAGCCTTATCGGAAATGGGTCAGTCCAGTATGACATTACTCCTAATGCATACCCATGTGTTGGATCGTGATATCTCCATATCAATTCAATCCCATACTAGTCTATAGTTGATTGTCCTATTAATCAATATAATTGACTAGAGATTTTTAAGAATATAACACTTATATTCTAAGGACTTCATTCATGTTAATATATATCTATATCGATAACATAATGAATCGTAAATCCATAAATGTCACAAGAAATAGATTGCCTCTAGGGCTTATTTCCAACAGATCCCATCACAGAACACCCCGAAACGTCTGGGTGATATATATCTTTCCTACAAATGTCAATTTGTTTCAGGTAAACATCCGAGGCATTCTTCATTGCTCTACAGTATGCTCTACAACGTCATGAGAACATGTCCCCTTAGGTTTTCAAAAATTTCAGGTTTAATCTAAATCTTGTGATTTTTTAACAATAAAAGAATAATAAATACATAAATATCAGAGTTTTGTCCACATTTTTCACTAGTTCCATCAAAAATTTGTTATATAAAAGTTTAAAAATATTATTTTTATATTAAATTCAAACTTGTGACTTTTTCTGAAAAGTTGTCTTGTTTCAAATAGTTGTAATTTTTACAATCTTTGTGTCCCTTGGTAGTTTCTTTTCTGAAAAGGTGCTTCAAGCTTCCTTTGATGTCTATAAATACAAGTGGTCATTTGTTATCAAAACAAGTTTTAGTATGATGTCTCTCTTCTCAATTATCTTCTTTCTTGTCCGGATTGGGTTATAATTTAGGAGAAGACAAGAAGTGCAATCTTGTTTCTTCTCCACCGTGGTAGGCATTGTATCGGTGGGTAGTATTTCCGTGTAGCCCATTTTCCATCGTATAGTGGGGTAAATTACTATCCTAAAGAGAGTTTTGTTGGGTTTATTTTGATTCAAACTTGTGACATTGAAAATTCTGCATGGGCAAAGCAACAAAAGAACAGCCGAATTAGATTTGTGGGACAAAACAAATTGATTAATTGGTGCATGTATGCATGTGTACATGTCCAATACAGTTGGTTCAATTGTTTAGTATGGTGATAGGTGTTTGGGTCGGTAGTGGGTATTTTTTGGTCAAAGGATCTTTGTTTGGAAACACTAGACTACTTTTCACATGTTTTTCTTGGGGTAGTCTACTTTGACCATTGATTGGTAGTGTCCTTATTGGATTATGAAACAATTATTTTGGACAGATTTATTCCTTGTCTGTCTCGGATTAATTGTGGTCGTTGTTTTGGCTTCAAGTCTTAAACTAGTACAAATAGATACTAAGGTCGTGACTTTGAGTTGTATGCTTGCAATTGGTTTGGCTTCTCATCAATAAATTTGTTTGGTTTGGCCATGGATGTAGCTCTCAAAACTAGTGAACCACATAATTCTTGTTTTCTTGATCTTAATTTCGTTTTTTCTTGTTTCTCTTGTCTCTCGTGTTTTGGAATCCTAACAAAGGGTATCAGAGCCAGTTTCGTTGAATCTGAAAAGAAGAAATGGCGAGATCGTGGTCAAGATCTGTCGGGTTTGATGTGAACATTGAGTTTCTGCTGGTTGGTCTCTGAAACAGGGGGTGCAAGCACACCAAGTCTTTGTTGGGAGGTTATCGGTTTCCTTGTTGGAGGAGCTATTTGGCTCTTGTTGTGGAGCACCGGAATTGTGGATCTAGCTTTAGTGCATCTGACACGCTTTCGGTTCCTGCAGGCGTCAATCGATATGGCATGCTCAACCCCGTGAGTGATCTGGATCTATATCTGGATATGAATGCTAGGAGGATTCAAGCCTACGGGGAGGCGACTCGAATCAACTAGCGAATTGAGGGTGGAAGGTCATTGGAAGAGGGAGTGTTCCAAGAATCGTGCACCTGTAGATCTCGCTTCAGGTGGAGGAGGAGGGACGTTCGACGACGATCTAGGCCCCTTGAGGGCGTGGCTCCGCGCATGAAGAATGGGCGCGTGTTATTTGGCATGCAATTTGGTGGCTTGTTATTGTGCATGCTCGATTGGTGGCACGATTGGATCTTGGATTGGCACGCATCAGGTTATTGGTTTTGGGCATTGGTGCGGGTAACGGCGCAAATTTGCATGACATCGCTTGATAGACACTTTGTTGCGAAGTGTCATTGGCGCAACGTTGGGATATGCATTGTGTCATGGTGCATTAGGGGAGCGTTTATCGGGACGCATTGTCTTTTTGTTTGTTGAAGACGCATAGACGCCCGTGTTGGGACGTAATGAGAATGTGTTCAATTCCGCAAATTGGAAATACAGTCGGATTGGGTTTGTTGGATTGATGAGAAGAATTGGTTCGGTTGCTATGCGGTTTGAATCAAGGGGGAGGTTTTTTGAGTTTATTTTGATTCAAACTTGTGGCATTGAAAATTGGTCATGGGCAAAGAAACAAAAGGGCGGCCGAGTTAGATTTGTACTAACAAAATTATGAAATTGTTTGTTTTAGTGGATTTTCCACAATATAAATGTGTCTTACTGTTTCATTTTTCTAACTTCGCTATTGACCATAAATGTCTTGATGTATATCGAGTGTGCTCCCACAACTGATTAATGATTATAAACTCCTGACTTGAGATGGTTTGTAAGGAGTTGAGCCCTTCGCACCCAGGCCCGGCCCAAGGCAATTGGGGGGCCTAAAGCTGGTAGTAAAATACAGACCCCAAAAAGAAAAATATACACACAAAATAGTTTGTTTAAAGAAAAAAATATTGACTTTCAATACTTCTATGTAACAATACATAGATTATATTGTGTTAATTTCTGTTAGTACTAAATAGCCTTACAGTTTTTACATATTAAAACTGAAATCTTCACATACGCCTTGAAATAGATTCAAATTTGTGTCAAGTTTGTAGCAAAAAAAATGAGTTACCACCAAACTGAAGTACAATTTATGGTAAATATACATTAACATATTTAATTAACCTACATACAGTGTGATGAACCTAGCTACCATTATAAACAAATGGGGCGATGCCGACCCATGGGCCAAAAGCGGCCGCTCCAACTGCTTTACCATAGGGCCAGCCCTGTTCGCACCCCTAAATCTTCACTACTTTATAATTGAATAAAGTAGTATATTAGTATCCCTTTTCGGTAGAAAAAGTAGAGCCCATAGCAAGATCTTATGTACCACTCCGTCCCAGCTGAAATGCACCATTAGACTTTTTTCATCCGTAATTGGGTCACTTTGACCCGGTGATTTGGATCGCAAAATGATACAATTTTTTGATAATTTCTTTATTGTTTTGTAGAATAAGAGTTACTCTACAATACTTCAAAAAATTTATCTTAAAATTGTAATATTTTGCTATCCAAATTATCGGGTCAAAGTGATCCGGTGAATAGTGGTAAAAATCCAAATGGTGCAAAAGAGATGGGACGGAGTGGTATGCGTTCTTGAACTAGTAATTCTTTGGGCAATGATCACAAGCTCTTGCATTGTCATTTCAACAACCCGCCATGGTGACCTATTGCCACAGAGTGATCTTTCATGTACTTCTTTTGGGTGGGTTTGGTATCAACTTATTTGTGTCTTTTCATCCAAAATCATCTTTTTTGCTTTTTTGAATTAACCTAAAAGTTTGGTATCAATTTTTCTTAAGAGCTTTTTGAATTTTGGCTTTTGGCATCTACTGTAAAATGAGGGAAAGAATAAAAGTTAAACATCATACAAATGAGAATAATGTCCTCACCAATCAATAGTAACATTACTAGCACTCCGTCCCCAACTCTTTTGCATCATTTGGACTTTTACTACAATTCACCGGGTCACTTTGACCCGGTGATTTGGATACCTAAACTTTGCAAATTTTTAGATAATTCTTTAGTAGTTTTGTAGAGTAACTCTTATTCTACAAGACCATAAAAAGCTTATCGAAAAATTTTATCGTTTTGCGATCCAAATCACCCGGTCAAAGTGACCCCGTTACAGGTGAAAAAGTCAAACTAGTGCAAAAGACATGGGACGGAGTGGTAACTTTTTCCACAAAAGGGCGTATTTGTAGCTTTTACTAAACAACCAAACTATCACATCAATGACTTTTTTACAGCACTAACTTTTTTTACCAAACTCGTACACCTTTTATCTTTAGCTTTTATGTCATGGACTTTTCTCACACCATTATTTTAGACAACTTAAAATCTAAAAAATTGATATCAAACCCACCCTTTGTTTTTTCTGCTGCTTTTTATAGCACTAGTGATCAGGTCAAAGTGATCCGATAATTTAATTAGTAAAACAATGTAAGAATTTTATGATCTTTTTTATGGTATGATATAGCAACTTTGTACTAAGACACTATCAAAATATATTAACAAATTCTTGTATTGTTTTTTAATCAGATTACCGAATTAAATTGACCTCTAAAATTCAAAGGAAGAAGCAAGAGAAAGAACAGTGAAAGTACTTATTTGTCGGCTTTGATTTTTCATCTATTTCAGGTGAAAAAGGTTAACAAAGTCATGATGACTTGTGAATTTTGTTGAGAGACACTAAGAAAATACTACCTCCGTTTCTTCTCTATCACACCGGTTTGACTTTAACCACTATTCACTGGGTCGCTTTGACCCGGTGATTTGGATAGCAAAATGATACAATTTTTTGATAATTTTTTCATGGTGTTGTAGAGTAAAAGTTGCTCTATAACACGGTGAAAAAATTATTACAAAATCGCGTCGTTTTGCTATACAAATCACCCGGTCAAAGTGACTCAGATACGAGTCAAAAGGTCAAACCGGTGCTATAGAGAAGAAACGGAGGTAGTACAGAGAATGTGGTTACAACTTAAAATCCCGCTAGTTGCTGTTCGGCCCATATTCCTATTACAATGTTAATGTTTTGAGCTTCTTTATCTTCCTTTTTGTCATAAAGCTCTCTGAAATGTACGCTTCACAAGTAATATTTGCATGGAAATAATTTAAACAAGATGGTGGTTCGGTACCATCTTCGTTATTTCTTCAACTGAAAGGTACGTTAGTACATTTCAGAAAATCATTGCATCTTTAACTCAAATCACTTTGTGTTTTGTGACTGCATGCTCATGATCGAATGACAATGGCACACCGACACGTACCTTGAATTATGCAAATTTCAATCCAACTTAAGACATCATGATTCTTAGACTTTGAATAAAAACATGAAAAGAACACAAGTGAAGCCAATTACCAGTCCGTCCCAGCTCTTTCTTCCCATCTGACTTTTTTGACTCGTATCTGGGTCACTTTGACCGGGTGATTTGGATAGTAAAATAATACGATTTTTTGATAATTTTTTCACCATATTATAGAGCACCTTTTACTTTACGACACCATGAAAAAATTATCAAAAAATTATATCGGTTTGCTATTCAAATTACCGGGTCAAAGTGACTCAGTGAATAGTGACAAAAGTCAAATTGGGAAAAAAGAGCTGGGACAGAGTGGTACACCGTGGTACTGGTAGCCTACAATGAGGCTCAGTACTTTGGCTTGTACCTTTATCCGGACTTGTCCTCTCACACTAGTGTACTCCCATATTTTCTCAAGCATGTTATGGTTGATTTGATTTGATGCAACGTGTCACTACTTTATGACCTTAATTGGTACCAGTTTGTTCCAGCTCTTTCTTCCCATATAATTTTTTTGATTCGTATTTGGGTCACTTTGATCGGGTAATTTGGATAGTAAAATAATATGATTTTTTTAATAATTTTTTCACCATATTATAGAGCACATTTTACTCTACAACACCATGAAAAAATTATGAAAAAATTACATCGGTTTGCTATTCAAATCACCGGGTCAAAGTGACCCAGTAAATAGTGACAAAAATCAAATTGAGAAGAAATTGCTAAGACATACTGATATTCGTTTAGAAACAAGAAATATATGAACAAAAAATATGCTGAAAAGACACGTTTTTAAACGAACTCTTAAACACGTTGTTTAAAAAAAATTGTGTGGTATCCATTCTGAAAACATTGCCTAAAATCAAAAAGACAATTGACAACATTACTAAATTTCAATATTAATTTCTTTTAATATTATTTTACGTACAATATTGACATATATTTGATGTTTTATGCATTGAATCATAATTGAAAATGTCTTTAACCAAAAATATTGTGAAAAAGAACACACACAAAAAAACACGATAATTGCTGTTTTTTTTTTTAAACAGTTTTTCTCAGTATGTTTTTATTTTTACACAGTAAAAAAAAACAGCGCTGCTAGATGAGCTTAAAAATAACACCTTGTTTCTTTTTTTAATCAAAGTTGATTAAAAAATAGGAATACCAAACATGCACCATGCATTTCTTTTCCATTTCAGTGTCGCTACTTTCTTTCTTTCTATCTTCAACCACACTCTCTGTGTTTTCTTAGTAGTATGTCACAACAAAAAACAGATGTTATTCAGTGTTTGGAAGATGATCTGAATCTGAATTGATTAAAATCTCGAGTTTAATAAGACCTTTTGCTTCATCTTTTTAACTTTCGATAAATATCACTCCTTGTGATGACCATTTGTAGATTATTTGTTCTCCTACGTCAGGATAATATCCCGCAATCTGAAATTTTTTGCCTCATATTTCTAAATGTTTTTTGAATTATCGGCTACATTAAAATTTCCACTAGTTTTTCTCACTCGCATTATTTCTAAGAGACATCGTGTAGCAAATACAAATTTCTCTTACATGCACAATGGTGAAACGGCATAAGCACACATGTAAATCCTCTTGTGGAATCCATCAAAAAAGTTGAAAGTTGAGTCCTTATCTGTTTCAGACATGAGGCAATGGCATGCATGATGTACCTGTCACCGGAGACTTTGGCTTTTACAAAGACAAATTTGTTTGCAATATACTAGCATTGCTCACGCACACGATTATGATATATTGGGCGCTCAATAATTCACGGATGACGTATTCTCTCTTCTTTTCCGAAAACAGTCATACTGGTACTAGTACTGAGTTAAACATAACATCAATATGATTGCAAACATAAACATAACAGTATTATACTGGTACTAGTACTGAATTAACATCAATATTATTCTAGGAAAGGCTAGTCCCGTGGTTTCTAACACAACGGTCTTATCCGAAAGTTGTTCAAGAACAAAAGTTTTTTGTGTCTATTTTGTGCTTAGTATATTTTATCGTTTTCAATTTCTAAACCGCCTTAAGACTGTACTACATTTTTTGAAAGAAAAGAGAACTTCAATTAAAAAAACAACGAAAGACTACACCAGTTATCTATTGAAGGGTTCCATATCTATATATCATGCATGAAAGAACTATATCTTTTATCTATTCAGACATTATCGTTTGAAGCAACATTAAAAGAATCTACGACAACTTTTTAATTTATTATACTCCCTCCGTCCCCATAAAAATAGTAAATTATTATTTTTTTAGAGACATGCAAGTAATGCATTGCACTAGTAATTTTGGTGTGGTATTTCCATTATTATCATTAATTTTTTTTTTTCCTAAGACTAGGTTCATTTTCCCTTAAAAAAGACTAATTTTGGCGGTTTTAGCAGTTAGTAGCTGTTTTTCCATCATCTTTTGCGTTTCAGACGCTTCATCTTAGCCATTCTAGGCTTGTTGTCTTTTAATTTTCTTTCTCTTTGCATCAATCTTCATCCAATCCTTACCGTCATTACCACCATGTCCTCTAAACAAACAAAAACTCCGACCCTATCTTCTGAAATTTTCAAGATGATGTCCTTGTTGAACCTTACTGAAAAGGAAAAACAAGGTGTTACCCTCCCAGCAGAACCGTTGATCGAGGGACAAGCAGAATGTCGAAAGAGCATCTTTGGTAAAGTCGTTATAACCAAAAATGTCAACTTTGGCAATCTTGAATGTTATGCCCAAAGCTTGGGACGACTCGGTGGGTTTCAAGGTAATTCCATTGGGTAACCATCTATATCAGCTTGTCTTTGAGCGTGATGACCAAGTGAAGACAATTCTGGAGACGCAATCGTGGTTTTACAGGGGTGCCATGATAGTTATGGAGCAGGGTATCCTTGGAAGAAGATGCGGGACTGCTCCTATGACGGAGCTTATCTTTGGGTGCAAGTTTGGATTTTGTCCAGGATTGTTACGCTAAAAAAGTCGGTAAAGTAATTGGGTCCACCTTGGGTCGTTTTCCCATTGTTGTTGTTCCTACTCGTGGTATACTTGTTGGAAAATGTATCCGCGTGAAGGTTTGCGTTCGGATTGCCGAACCATTACTCCGTGCTTGTTCAGTCACCCTTTTGGAAGACCGTTCGGAGTGGGTGTTGTTGAAATATGAGAAGTTACCACGTTTATGCAATTTCTGCGGGCATATGGGGCACGAAATGCGTGATTGTGATGAAGTGATTGCTAAAAATATCCCGTTGGATGCAATCGCGCAAAATTATGGTCATTGGATGACAGCAACTGCCATGTCAGACTATGTGATGGGTTATAACACAGATTCGTCTTCTGCTTTTGGCCCTTTCACTATCCCAAAATATTGCAACATCCCCCCGAGTTGTTGTTCCAATCCCAACGGAAAACAAAGACTACACTGGTGGCATCGCGGAGAAGGTGATGATGAAGAAATCGACCCTGATTCAGACGAGGGACAGTTCATGCTTCGACAATTGGAAAAGGAATCTGATCTGTAATTACTAAATGAAGCCATAATTGATTCTTCGGTTAATGATGGTGATGATGAATACAATGGCCAAGACCTGATTCCACTGTCTGGGGGCAGTAGAACAGATATGACTATGGAAACCATGGAAATTTTTGGAAGGCGCAATTTTATTGAAGGTTCTGAAGACGGAGTGAAGAAACACAAGGGAGATAGAGATATTTCTCTCTCCCCCCAAACGGCAGAGGCTGGTGTGAACCAGCCCTACTGGTCCAATGAGAACCCTCTGTTGGAACGTTCGGGGTTCGGGGAGTACCTCAACATTCCAAATTTTGAACTATCTTGTAGGGATCGGAAACCTGAGATGTTGCTCATAATGGAAACCAAACTTCTGGTCCTAAATCAGAGTCTTTGCCTTAAAAATTGGGCTTTCAGGAAGGTTTTGATGTTCCTCAATATGGTCTTAGTGGAGTCCTAAGTCTGATGTGCACTAGAGATGTGGACCACCTGAGATTGATTCAATTCCATATTATTTTACCGGATTTTACGGCAATCCGATAAAACATAATTGCAGTTATTCGAAACTCGTCTGGTGATTTGGTGCTGGCGATGGCCTACCCTATCCGCTTCAACAAAGATTCATTGATGGCTGAAGCTTATGCCACCATAGCCGCCGTCAAAGGTGCTCTATCCAGAGGCTTTGTGTCGCTGGTTATCCAATCGGATAATCAAACCCTGAATGGCCACTTGTAGAGGACGCTTTGTGCGTGCCACGCAAATGAGAAACTTAGGGTTCTCAACCATTTAAAGGAGCTGTTCTCGTCTTTTAGCTCAATTAGGGTTTGTTGGTATAAAATTTCTTCTAATACACTTGCTCATAAACTAGCTATGTTGGGCTTGGGCTCTTTAGATTTTAACTATTGGGCTATTACTTGTCCCACTAGCTTGTATAAAGTTTGGGCTGCTGATAAAGTCAATATCTAAATAAAGTACAAGCTTTTCTAAAAAACAAAATGAGTAGAATTAGAACTTAATTACATTATTAACCTTGAAAATGAAATTGGACAACCTAATTGGGGAGAATTTCTTTAGTGCTCCAAAACAGCACCACGTGGTGCTCTACTTCCAAACAGAGTGCTCACTTATACAAACTACCAGTGATTGGCACATACTCATTGTTTGTAGAGCGCCACGTGGATCTAATTTTGTAGCACTAAAAAAATTCTTCAAATATGAATTCGTAAATAAACTCTTAAATGTAAATGTCTCAATATTTCGAAAGAAACTCTAATGACGAGCTATGCCTTGTTCCACCAGAAAAAAAGAGATCACTATTTTTAAATTAATGTGGAAAAATTATTTGGCAAAAGAAACTGAGTGCACGTTTGGTTGCAGATTTTAATCTCCAAAAGATACAGTGTCATTTGTTTCATATATTTTTTGAGCCAACTTTTTGTTTAAGGTAGCTAATAATTGACATATTATATAGTTTCCATTTTTGGAGTTCTTTTAGGTATATCTTTCTGAAATACATACTCTACCATTTTCTTTATGCATGAAGTGTTAATTTTTGTTAACGCACAACATCTTAGACGTACAATTCATGCATTTCTTTCTCTAAATAGGGGTCCAAATTGACATTTTTACCATTTTAGTAACATTTCTTTCTCTAAATAGGACGTCAATTCAACCTAACTTACATGTACCTTTTTACGGTTTGTTATTTTATCTAGAAGTTTAATTTATGGTTCTTATTTTACTCTTTCCTCTTTTTGGCCAAATTACGTTTTTTCAACTATTTAAGTCCTGCTTGTTGAACTGATTTCGTATGTTATGGATTATCGAGTGTTTTCATAAAACTTAAAGAGATTTCTCTTGTAATTTTCCTACTGATTGGATATTCATGCCGCTCGATAAACGCCTCGATTTGGTTCGACTTCATTTGGCATTAAAGTTCAGACCTCCGTGGAAAGAAGATCATCAACAACAATGGTTCTTGGACGTCCTTGCGGTCGTAGGTGATAGCTTGAAAATGGAATTAGTGTGGGACATCTCTTTACCATCGATTCTAACCCTGTGAGAGTTGAGTTTGCCAATTTTCATCCTATTTTCCACTTGATACGAGGCAGAGACTTTGAGGACATAATTGGTAGATTTGAGTATTTTCATGCATAATTGTGTTTATTGGATATGATCGCGGGTACATGTTATTGTGTGCAGGTAACAGGTGCCGAGAAATGCATGGAATTGGCTTGGATTTGGAGGCAGCGTATCAAGTAAGCTGAGCAGAAAAAGACGCGTAAAAGTTAACTCCGTGCGTTCAGACGCAGGATCCCTGCGTTCAGACGCACAACACGGCAGCAGAGGAAGCAAGGAAAAAAAGGCAGAAGAAAAGCTAACTCTGTGCGTTCAGACGAACAGACCTGCATTCAAACGCAGGACTTGACTCCAGAATCGCGAAAGCCAAGGGGTGCGTCCAAACGCACTGGGTGCGTTCAGACGCACAAGTCCGAGAAGCCAGAAGGAAAGATGAGAAAATCAGCCAAGGCCTGCGTTCAAACACAGGAGACATGCGTTCAGACGCACTGCGTTCAAACGCAGGAAAGCTGCGTTCGAACGCACGATGGGTTTCCAGAAGCTTCTAGGACGGATTTTTTGCAGGGGTAGAACAGGGATTTCGGGCATCAGTTTTAGAGACTGTGGCAGTATAAAAGGAGGTGTCCCAGCATAGAATTAGGGTCACACATACACAATCATCATCACAGCAACCGGTATCAGAGCCGTCGGGATTGGAGCAGAGCAGGATTGGAGCAGTTTTCAGTATTCAGCCATAAACCCGTTTGATCTTTCTTTTTTCTTTTACGGAACATTGTTTTTCAATAATGTACGCTAGCTAAACCTTTTACCTAGGTTCTCGGTGAACCTAGGGTTTATGAATTCAGCAGTATGGTCTGTTTGATTTTCAGATGCAGGACTAGTTGGAAGTCTTAATACAGAATTGGATTGTTTATTATCTTGTCTTTGATTTTATATACATGTGTAGATAGTGCTTTCTGAGCTGACAGATCTTGGCCACGTGGCAACCATCCAGCACACCATATTGTGCTCCACACACACTGGATCACCAGCCGCGCTGATCCATGTGGGGGCTGCGAGACAGAGCCCTCGCATACCACTGCACGGGACTTGTAGGGACTTAGTGGTTTGGAGGCTAGAGTAAGTCATGTCGCGTGCGAGCCAAGCCCGCGCGTGACCTTTAGTAACTGCTTTTGAGAGATTTATGGCACGAGCTCCTTAAACCCGGTCAATCCGGTCAAACCCGGTCAACCTCGTAACAGTTCCGGTATTCGCGCATAACGTGCTGTAACGGTCCCTATATAGGCGGACGAACGTGCCGTTGCGGTTAAGCTAATTAAGCCGCCATTGATGGGTGCATTAACCACACTGCAACGGTCACATTCTCCGTTATATATAGGACGTTAACCTTTCCATACAAAGGAGGACACACTAGCCATACGCGGAAGCTCTGCCAAGCCTCTGTCTCTCTCTCAGACATTACTACTGCCTTACTCTCTCCCTACACACAACCCAACTCTTCCTGTGCCATCTCTGATCCTCTACTTACGGTGTACACGGAGGTCTCCCCGCCGGAATCTCTTGTGCACATTTTGGTGAACCCGACGTGAACTTACCAACAAAAGCAACCATGTCTCAGGAGGATGATATCAGCAACAGATCGCCTTCCACCGAAGCTGCCTCAGGAGAGGAGACTCGCCGCACTCCCACGACCACCGGTGAGGCCCCGACGCTAGAATCCTTGGACGCCACCATCCAAGGTCAGGCGAAAGCCCTCAAAGCTCAATCTGCGCAGTTAGAACGGATCATGGCTGTCTGGGGGACTCTTGCACCGAACCCTACGCAAGCCGCCGCCGTTTCTCCGGGAGGGGGAGCCCCTACCGCTCCAGGACTGGGAGTGTCAACCACACCTCCCAACCCTAATCTGCAGACTCCACCGGCGACTACGCAGCTACCTTCAATCCAAGGGTCAACAGCTCAAATGTTGCCTCTCACTGCTCTTGCTCCTCAGCCTCCGGCTCTGGTACCTAACCTGGCTTCACAATATCCCTTGCCTCCCCCAACGGAAATCTGGGGCAATGCGAACTGCCAATATGTCCCCAATCCTCCGGCGGCATACGTGTCGCCTCCGCCTGCGGCAACCCCTCCTCCTGTTACCGAGGGAAACATTCCAGAATGTATGACGTCCCTGCAGAAGCGCATGGACACTATTCTGGCTCACCAATCGTTCGCGGATACCATCATCCCGAAGCTAGACAACGATCCAACTATCCCGCGAGAGATCTATCTCATGCCTAACCCGGTGGGGTACAAGGCTCCAAAATGGGACAAGTTCGAAGATGTCAACGGAAAAGCTCATGAACATGTCATGCGTTTCATCGATGTCATGGGGCCGTATGGAGCTGATCCCAAACTGCTGATGCAAGAATTCCCGAAGTCTTTGGGAAACGTGGCGTACAAGTGGTACAGGACGTTGGAAGCTGAGTCCGTCAAGACTTGGGACGACATGGTCCAAAAGTTCTACACCAAGTTCTTCCAGATGGAGGAAAAGATGACAATGATCCACCTCTCGCGGATGTATCAGAAGCGCGAAGAGGACGGGATAAATTTCATCAAGAAGTTCAGGGCGAAGTCCTTGGAGTGCAAAGATCCGATGCTCGAAAGTCGGCTCGTAGAGATATGCCTGCAGTGCATGCAAGATGAATACAAAGGTATGCTCATCAACCTGCAAACACCTACGTTTTCAAAGCTAATCGAATGCACGAAGAACATCGAGCCTATAGTGGAGAGGCAGAAAAAGAAAAACGCTCCGGAGCGATCTTCGAGCGGTACTACCTACAAGATTGGGAGATTCAGTTACAAGAGGGGACGCGAAGCTGAAGTCAATACAGTTTCACCCCAGAAGCAGGCGAAGATTGTGAACTTCGACGCACCACCTCTGCCATGTTCGGTGGAAGAAGCAAGCGACCTCTGCAGGCAATGGCGCAAGGACGGTGTCCTACCGCCGCTCGAGAAGGCACCCTCCAAAGAGATGGTGAGGGACCCGAAGTGGTGTGAGTACCACGGCAAGGTCATGCATCCCACTGCGGACTGTAAGAAGCTCATGATTGTATTCAACCAAAAGATGAAAAACGGCGAGCTGATCGTCAGCGATCACAGGAAGGCTGTGCGCAATAATCCACTTCCTGCCCACGCAGAGCAAGACTCGAAAGGTAAAGAGGTCGCCATGATCTCGATTGTAGATCTGGAAGAAGTCGCAGAGGATGGTCTACCCATCATTGCCGAAGTCCATGACGATGAGGACTACAACATAGACACGGAGGATGAACGTGCCGACCAGATGAAGGGGTCGCACGGCTTCAACAGATTCTTCGACGAGATGAACTTCTCGAAGAAATGCCGGACAGAAATGACGAAAGCAATCTTGAGGATAGCGGAGGACTACGAGGAGGATCTTGTAGTCTCCAACGGGAAAGTCATCCGGGCGTCTCGCCCTACAGAAAAGATTATGACCTTTTCTACCAGCGACAAAAAGACAGATGCGAGCCACCAGAGGCCTCTGTATGTGACGGCCATCATCAATGGCGTCGGGTTCAAAAGAGCATTCGTCGATGGAAGAGCAGCGGTCAACGTCGTTTCGCTTCACACACTGAAGCTAGCAGGGATCCCCGAGTACAAGATTGTCAGGCGTCCATCTCCGCTGATGGGATTTGGAAGCGACTCCAGAATGACGATAGGATGGATCCGCCTGGGCGTCCAGATCGGCAAAATCAAGTGCTCAGCGAAGTTCTATGTCATAGATGCGAACACTACGTATCACGTGATCATAGGCCGAGCCTGGATTCATCGCTTTGACGCGGTCCCTTCAACAGCTCACCAAGTCATGAAAGCTATCTGGAACGACAGAATAGTCGAGATACCGGCTTCAACGAATCCATTCAATATGGATGAAGCGCATCTCAGCGAGGCGGTGTGGTTCACCGAGATGGCGGACGAGCAAACACCAGGACCATTCAACCCTACTCCTTTACCCCTATGGGAAGATATCAAGGATCAGTCACCTGCGGGAGTGATGGTGACAAGGGAGGATGCCAAGGAAAAGCCGCCCACACGGGGAGAGGCGCCGCGAATTGCTTACCAACGAAAGAACGTATATACTATGAAGAGAATAACAAAGCATGACCCTGAAGGCAAAGAGATAGAGAGTTTCTACGCCAACGGGAAGAAATGCTATCGCATTTGAAGGCGCGCGGGGATGTCCTCACACGGGCATGGGGATATCCCTGGGCAAATCAACCAAATCGAGCAGATTGTGGTAACGGAAAAGCCAATGCAAAGCGCTCCAGACGAGAAGCTCAAAGAAGCACCCGAATGCATGGAAGACAGACACAGACCACAGAAGCAAGAGCTAAAAGAAGTGTTCCTAAGCCCGAACGAAGAAAAGAAGAGGCCAGTCTTCTTAAGCGCGGACCTCACAAGCGAGGAGGAGCAAGGACTACTGCAGCTCCTGAATGAGTACAAAGACGTGTTCGCATGGGAGTATGATGAGATGCCCGGACTGGACACAAGCATCACCATACACCGGTTAGATATCATCCCGGGGTCTAAGCCGGTAAAACAGGGCACAAGAAGCTTCAGGCCGGAGCTTAACGTGAAGATCAAACAGGAGATTGTCAAACTCCTGGACGCCAGGTTCATAGAACCGAATCACCATCCCACATGGCTGGCCAATATTGTGCCGGTGGTAAAGAAGAATGGACAGCTTCGCATCTGCGTGGACTTCCGAGATCTCAATCGCTTCTGCCCCAAGGACGATTTTCCGCTTCCCAACATCGATTTGTTCATCGATTCGACAGCGGTTCATCGCATGTTCAGTTTCATGGACGGCTTCAGCGGGTACAACCAGATCAAGATGGACCCTGAAGATGCACGGAAAACCGCATTCATCACCCCAGTGGGAGTGTTCAACTACACGGTGATGCCCTTTGGTCTCAAAAACGCGGGTGCAACCTACCAGCGGGCCATGATGGCCCTATTCCACGACATGATGCACAAAGAAGTGGAGTTTTATGTAGATGACCTCGTGGTTAAATCCAAGCAGGAGGCAGATCACCTGGCAGATTTGCGGAAGGTGTTCAACAGATGCAGACGCTTTCAGCTGAAGATGAACCCTATGAAATGCACATTTGGGGGAACGTCAGGGAAATTCTTGGGATGTGTGGTACATCGTCAAGGAATCGAGCCTGACCCTGCGAAAGTTTCAGCCATCATCAGCATGACTCCGCCGCATGACCAGAGTGCCTTTAAGACATTCTTGGGGAAGCTATCGTATCTGCGAAGATTCATCCCAGCGATTGCCGAGATTACTTTCTGTTTCAGTAATCTTCTCAAAAAAGATGCCGCATACAGCTGGACTCCGGAGCACGAAGCTGTGTTCGGGATGCTAAAAGAACTGCTGACGTCTTCAAAAATAATGATCGCACCTCAGTTGGGATCACCGCTTTTGCTGTATCTGACGTCCACGAGGAAATCCATAGGAGCACTTTTGGCTCAGGAGTACGAGGTTCAAGAAAGGCCCATCTACTACATCTCTCGCATATTTCAGCCCGAAAAATCAAGGTACACGGACATTGAGCGTCATTGCCTTGCCCTATTCTTCATAATAGAGAAGTTGAGACACTACTTTGCGTCGCACAAAGTGGTGGTGGTTACAAAGAGTGATCCTATACGATATTTTCTAACTCACACTACTCCTGAAGGAAGATTGGCAAAATGGTATATGACCATTTCCCAATTTGATATCACATGCGTTCGGCCGCGGGCGATCAAGTCGCAGGCGGTTGCGGATTTGTTGGCACAGTTCCCTGACAACAGTCATGAGCCTGTGATCGAAGAAGAACTCGAGGGACCTGAAATCTATGAAGTCGACGTACCCTATTGGACACTCCACTTCGATGGCTCGTCGACAAGGAAATGCGGAGGCATTGGGATAGTCTTGACCAAACCAGATGGAGAGGTCATACAGATGTCCGCCAAGCTTGACTTCGCAGTCACTAACAACGAAGCAGAATATGAGGCTCTCATCGCGGGACTTCGTGCAGTGAAAGCTTTGGAAGTAAACAACTTGACAGTCATGGGGGACTCCAAGATAATTGTCAAGCAAGCCTCGGGCGAGTACGGTTTGAAGGAGATTAATCTTCTGTCCTACCGGAATTTGGTACAAAAGCTGGTGCAGCAATTCTGCGACGTTAGGTACGAGCACAAGCCCCGAGCGGACAACAGGCATGCAGACGCTTTGGCCACCTTGGGATCCAAAGTTAGTACCGACAAATGTCCCGCAAGAATCTCGATCGAAGTGCGAACATCGTCGGCGTTAACAGAAGGCGCATGCGACGATGAACACATTGACGATGCAGACTGGAGAAAGGCGATCTTACAAGCTATCGTAGAAGGCACAAGCAGCGAGAGCTGGGCACTCACAAAGGGGTATTGCATACTTGAAAACACCCTTTACTACAAGGGCCCTGGCGGAATACTTATGCGATACGTCTCCGAGCAAGAGGGACAACTGTTGCTAGAAAAGATTCACCAACATGCTTGCGGAGAAAGCGAAGTTTCAATCTATCGAAATGCTCAGAGATATGGCATTCACTGGCCAGACATGTCAACAGCCGCAACACTAATACAGGGAAAGTGCGAGAGTTGCGCACTGATCAAGGATTCTTTACTCATTGCTCTAACCGATGATGATGCGGAATGGAGGAAACCACACTTCGATTTTCTCACCCAGGGAACCATACCCGAAGCGAGGAAAGAAGCTGAGAAATTGAAGAGGAAAGCATCCCGATACGTGGTAGAAGAGAACCTGGTTTGGAGAAGAGGTCATGAGGGCAACTTGCTGCGATGTTTAGACGGCAAGGAAGCACAAGAAGTCATGGACCTTTCTCATCAGGTGGAACACCAGGGAGGTGCGAAATTATGCAGGCAACTCCTCTCAATTGGATATTTCTGGCCCACGATGGAGGCTGATTGCCGCGCCAAAGTACGATGCTGCCAGGTGTGTCAATTCAAAGGGAACCTAGTGCACGCTTCTGCTGTAGATCTACACGCATTGGGAACGCCATGGCCATTTCACACATGGGCGTTGGATTTCATTGGTCCCATCCGACCAACTTTGCATGGGAATCATTTTATTCACACCGCAACTGAGCTGTTCACCAAGTGGGTAGAAGCGATACCACTAAAGACAGCGAATGCGCTAGCTGTGGTCAATTTCATCCAAGAAAGCATCATATGCAGGTTCGGAATACCCAACACCATCCTTTCAGATAATGGTACTCCTTTTGTAAATCGCCAGGTGGCTGCGAAGCTAGTAGAATACAACATCAGGCAGATATGCTCCACCCCCTACTACCCGAAGGGGAACGGGCAGGCCGAAGCAACCAACAAAACGCTGTTGAGGATCTTGAGCAAGATGGTCGCAGATGACCACAAGAAGTGGGCTGATTCTCTAAGCATAGCCCTGTGGGCTTACCGGACTTCTCCAAGGACACCCACAGGGGTCTCACCGTTCCTCCTATGCTATGGGGCTGAGGCTGTGGTACCTGCGGAGGTGAAGGTTAATTCGGCAAGATTGGCCTTCCACGCATTGTACGAAAATCAACGCGATCATGACTTAGTCTTGCTGGAAGAAAAGCGAGAACAAGCTAAAAGGACACACAAGCGGTATCAAGAAAGGATCGCTCGTGCGTACAACAAAACAGTCCAACGTAGAGATTTCGCAGTTGGAGATTTGGTCTTGCGCGCATCTGACCATTGCATGCGATAGGCGGCTCACCCAAAGTTCGCAGCCAATTGGGAGGGACCCTTTGAAGTCACAAAAGTCTTTGACAGTGGCTACTGCAGCATACGGAGGTTGCACGGAACGACCTCAACCCCAAGCTCAGTCAACATGCGCTGGATTAAGAAGTACTATCCTTGACTTCTCTCATTTTATGCGTTTTATTACAACGTTGCTTTATGCTTTGTATAGCTATGATTCGCACAATCTTCTCTCCCATATGAGAAAATTGTAATCTCATCTCTCCCATATGAGAGTACTATAATAAAAGACTTCTCCCAAATGAGAAGAACTTTATGCTTCTAGCCGTTTATATTGCTTCATTTGGTTTGTTATTACTGTTAGCAAAAGCCTATCCGCCGCGATAGCAACCTACTCAAACGCGATCTTAATTGATCTTCTAAGCCTATCTGTCACGATAGCAGCCTATGCAAATGCGATCTTAATTGATCTTCTAAGCCTATCTGTCACGATAGCAGCCTATGCAAAAACGATCTTAAGTGATCTTTCAAGCCTATCTTCTACGATAGCAGCTTATGCGAACATGATCTTAATTGATCTCTTAAGCCTATCTGCCACGATAGCAGCACATGCGAAAATGATCTAAATCCATCTTTTAAGCCTATCTGTTACGATAGCAGCCCATGCGAACATGATGCGATAGCAGCGTTATACAAGTGCGATTTAAAATTCGTTGCTAAGTCTATCTATTGTGATAGCAACATTATGCAAAATGATCTTAAGTGATCTACAAAGGTCTATCTAATGAGATGGCACCTGCACTTTAATCTGGAGTAAATCTCAAGCCTATCTGCCAAGATAGCAAAGCTGCGTGAACATGATCTCGAACGATCTAAGAACATATCTGCGAATCTATGCGACAGATAGCAAATACAAAGTGTGTATATAGCACCACAGAAGGCGAAATCTGCCAACACGGGTGCGAAATTGTAATTTGTTGTAACAAAACAGCAAATCATACAAAGCAATTTATCATTATGAGTCAAAAGGACTTACAATGTATCTGTCTAGATAGCAGCTTACAAGCGAAAAGCTCAAAACTAACTGTGCAGCCAACATGGCTTAAAATGCATTCAAAAAAGTAACTTACAAGCGAGAAGTTACACATCGAGGGAATCCTAACTAAAAAGGGATGAACCTAACGGTCCTAACACCCGCTATGCGATACACAGATCTGCGGCCAAAGATCTGTCGTAAGTAGGGTCTTTCTATAAAATGAACGTCCTACAAGAGCCACAAGAAGCCATACGTTCAAGATCCCAGTATTTGACAAGGCCCTTATCTGATCAGTACCCCATGAGATGCGCCTGGGGAACCACCGGTTCCGGCGTACAACATGCAAACAGAAACTCCGAATGACAGGGGGTCCTTGTCCGTGGGAACGAGCACAACGGCTCGCCACCCTGAGCTCACGAACGTGGGGGCAGTAAGTTCTCCTCCAGGGATGCTGGAGGAGAATCCCACCGTTCATTACGAGTCGGTAGCAAAGTCAGTACGACGCTGCACCTCGCCGGGAGGCGGCCGGAAACATGACCTGCAAACATAATAGACGAAGAAAATTCTTCGAATAAACATGAGGTATTATCTCTGTCTTCTTTATAAAGGTTACAAAGACCAATAAGCCTTATAAAGCGGATCTTGGAAACTATTTCTATAGCACAAAGCGCAAACTCAGGTCTCATGACTTGAAGTTGCCATGAATCAACGGAAAATAAGCGTTGAAGCCAGCAGTCGTAAGGACTCACGGCAAAGCACATTTTTCGGGATGAAGAACCCAAATAACAATAAGCAGGGGTTTATATAGACCTTGTGGAGACTCTTCAGTTGCCAAGATGAGTCAGCAGAATTTGAAAAGAGGGTAAGGTCAATCACTTACGCCTTGAAAAGCGGTAACAATCAATTACCCTACTAAAGGCTACGACGATTCAGTTGCATATCCTAATTAATGACGGATGGTCATGATTCGGATGGACTTCCCAAGGAAAGCGTGCTTATCTAATGAGCAATTAGCGCGAAAATCAAGGCAGAGTATCAATTGCTGACGTCATAAATTGATGTGCACAGAGACATTCTAGCAAATCCCGGAAAGGGCAAAACGGGCACTTTGCTTCTTTTGAAAAAAAAAGGGGGAGAAACCCTAGCAACATTACATTAATGTCTCAGCTATTTATTTGTTACTTTTCAAATTCAAAAATCAAAGTAAACACTTGATCAAGGAGTCATGAGGGGTGAACTGACGGCTCAGATTCTCCACCTGCTCCACTTCCTGCTTCAATTGCTCGCACTTGGCATTCATCTCATGATAGAGCTTCATAGCCTCTTCAACCTTTTGCTTTTGTTGCTCTACCTTCTGCTTCTCAGCTGCGAGGTTTTGGTGGCCGAGTTTCAAAGTTACGGCTGCGCGAATCAGGGTAACTCTCTTCATAAGAAACTTGAAACCCAGCCTGCCTTGAACTTTGGCGAGAATATTTTGGCACATGCCAAAAAGCAATTCGGCACTCTGAGGAGAAATGGTCGCAGGCGTGGCCCCAGACAGCTGCTCCAAAATCCAAATGGCCTCGGTAAGATGCAGCCTCCTGTCAAAGGGCCCTATCTCCAGAGACCTCCCAAATGACTGGGGGTAGGCGAGGCCCATCCGAAATAGCCAATCCACGTCGGCTTGCTTCAAACCTGAAGCAATAGCAAAGCCAAGTCAACTATCAAATTCGCAAATGAAGAATACGAAATGCAAACAGCAAAACACGACTTACCAGTTCCTTCAAGGATCTCATGAAGAGAAGGAATGCGCATTGCTGGGGTGGTCGAAGACTGTCCTCGCTCCATTGCCTTTTTATCAGCCGCGAGCTCTAACTCCTCATAGTCAGGAGGAAGAGTATAAGCCGCACCAGTTGCGATTGCTGTCCCGACCTGCGAGCCCCAAAAGCTCCACGCAGGAAGAGGTGCCGCCGACTCAGTCATCGCTGGAAGCGTAGTAGCAGCCGAAGCTGCTTGGCGAGGGACACTCTCAGATGCGGTAGCATCAACAGCACTTGTTCTCATTTCCTCAACACTAACATGGATATCTTCCTCCATTAGCACAGTGTCAGCCTCGACATCATCGGAAAGTTCGATGATGTCCTCAAAAGGCTCTCCTGCATATTCAGCAGCTGCGACGGGCTTCTCGGTATGAGAACTCGGAGCCGGGACATAGGACGCAGAAGGTCGACTCCTTTTCTCCAGCACGGGTTCATCAGCATTGCCTGCGAATCAAAATGCGATAGTAAGAGGTAACTTGTATCGTATGATATTTTATTATCTTTGCTAAGCTAAGAGAAAGCACCTCCATGCGAAGTTGGGATTTCCATATCCTCGTCATACGCTAAGGACGTGGAACCTCGCTCTATTAATGTGCCTTCATTAAGCATGTCCTTAAGATGAGCGTGAACTGGGGCGTGAAGAAACCGGTCATGATTATGTTTCGAGTTGCTAAGTCTAGTTCATGCATATCGTTCAAGTGATTACCTGAGGGTTCACCGCACTTGCCTACTAGCCAACGGCAAATGTCAACTTTTGACACACCATGCTTTAATGCACTGACAATAACATCTCGATAAGTTACTGCGAGATTAAAAATCTCACCTTCATTGCCGCCTGCGATTTCTTCAAAATCCGCTTGGGCTTGCTCCAAAGCTGCTGCATCCTCTTCTGGAGCCACATCCTCCTCCTCAGCTCGAGGAACCACCTCTTCGGGAAGCAGATCTTCCTCATCGGTTGGACGCACTAAGTCGTCAACATGCTGTTCTTCGAGGCTCCTCTGCCTCACACGCTCGAGCTCCTCCTCTTCTCGCTTTCTTCTCCTTTCAGCAGCTTCCGCAGCTGCCTTCCTAGACTCGGCGAGAACGTCCTCGCTTATGGGTTCGTCAGAAATACCAGAATGAGCACCCCTCTTCTGTCTCTTGGCCAAAAGGCCACTGATGGTCTCTTCATCATCATCATCTGCGAAGAAATGACTCGTTCAAAATCAAGTTGAAAAAGAGTTACGATAATGAGAGGGGAAACGAGATGGAGATACCTCCTGATTCTTCCTCATGTATCACATTTGCTCTTTCTTCTTCTTCTTCATCTCCTTCTCTTGGCTCCCGCCTCTCCTCTTCTTCCTCATGGCCGAATGGAACGAAGGTCTCTACTGCGAGCTCCTTTCGCGTTTTACTGGGCATGCGACCTTTGCCTTTGTCCTTGGCAGAAAGGGACCTCACCGGGGGAGAAGTTGGAGCGCTTCTAGGGGAAGAAATTGTAATGCCCCTTTGCCTGGGTCTCTTCGCTCTTTGCGCGGCAGTCGCTGGAGGAGACGAATTATCTCCAGGAGGAGACAAGGCCGGAGCATTGTCTATTAGCGAGTCAGCAAAAGCATTCATGACCTCGCGAATCCTGGTTTCGACCTCAGGGTCCATCCTCGATGCTAGCAGGGACGTCTTTCCTTGTCTTCTTGTGGTAACAATGGTGTTAACTAGCGACTTGGAACGGTCGACAGATGCAAACCTCCGCACATGGCACTACAGCAAGCAGTGTAGAATGAAGATGTCAATATGTGAAAAAAAAAAGAAAGCTTAGCGCATGCAAAAGAAGTTGCTTACCTTGGCAAAAGTCTTGCTATATCTGATGACATGCGAGTCACCTTTCTTAACTGCGGCGATCTTTTCGTCCAGAATGATGGCAGGGCACAAATGGTTCTCATGATCCAACAATGAGTAGCAACCATATTCAAACTCGTCCGGACTGCAATTGGGACGAAACGGAAAAGAGTTTCTTTTAATCAAAGGAGCTCTGCTTGGCTGGGGGGCCGACTGCATCTCAAACCTTGTCTGCTGGGCGTGCCAGTATGCGAGCCAGTTCTTAGAACAACCACCTTCACGGTTACCCGCAGGTTGCTCAAAGGGAAGGTTGCTCATGAAGACTGTTTTGCACTCCTTTGTCAACAAGCGCTTATAGCAGCCTCTGATAATGGACTGTGGCCAGATTGAGGGTGCCACTGCATCAAAGCCGAACTGGGGAGAAACTCGAGTGGGGTCAACATCCACAGTAATTCTTTCGTACCTTGGCGCGAGCTCACGAATATGCTCTGCGAGAGCAGGTAGGGAACCTCGCAGGCACCAGCAAAAGAATTCACGATAGCGCTCGTGGAAATGCTCTCCACCTTCGAAGAGAAGCTCTTCTGAAAACACAACACCCTTAGAAGGGTACAGCTTTGGAAACCTTCGCACGTTTTCAACACGCATGGCATAGGGCCTGGCTATGAACTCTCGCCGATTGTCGCATATCAGACTCCAAACGCACTTGGTATTGTTCGTTCCGAACCACCTTGCAGCTCTGCCGCTGTTACGCTCCTTTACCGCGCCTGGGGGACACCACTTGTTGGGCTTAGAAGCAGTTGGGGCATAGGAAGGCCATCGCTCAAAGACCCACATCGTCAAGAAGGCAATGTTGACGAAAGTCAGTATGTCGAGGCGGCCGCGCGATTCTTTCATATCCATAACTAGCTGATCCAGTCTGTAGTACAGCGTACCCAAGACCAAGGGTCCGAGTGCGACTTTCTGGCCAAGGGCCAGTTTCACAGCAAGCGGCAAAACGTGATAGAAAACCCCACCGTGTGGGTGACCATCGATTAAGTACCTCGACAACCAGGCACAGAGGAAAGCACAAAGGGTCAAGTGATAACCCTTACCCTCCACATAATTCTTGGTCTCTGGGTCTTGACTCAGAAGCTTCTTGGTAATGCTGCTGTTCGCGTAATAACGGAAGAAATACTGCACCCATTTATTCCAAGTATTCTTCGCAGACGTGTCAACCAACTGCCAGTCAGGAAGGGCTTTTGTAGTGGTCCACCGGGTGGAGATTTTCTTTACCTCTGACAAGCATTCCTCCATCTGCGTGTACAAAGCAATCTCCGCATCCGTCCTCAAGGGACTCAAAGGGTCCACCTCGCCCATGGGAGACAGATCGTACAGCATGTGCACGTCCTCGAGCGTGAGAGCAGCCTCAAACTCAGCAAAGTGAAAAGTATGAGTCGCAGGCGAGTACCGGGAAAGAAGGTTTAGAAGCATGGATTGGTCCAGCTTCACGGCAGCACCCTTCATAGCACGAACGGCGAAGTATACGCTGACCTCGTTGAGAGTCACAGCATGATTGGTCAACACATGGTCAATCCATTCATCCATGTAGTCCAATTTCTGAACAAAAGCTTGGGTGGAAATCGCGGCATACGGGAAGTACCCATTTTCGATTCCCAATCGAACCACGTCCTCGGAGCCAATCAAATCAAGCAAGGCTGAGTTAACTGGAGGGGTTAATGTTAACAATCCCTCATTGGGGACAGAAGCAGGCAGTTTCTTTGCCTTAACCCTCGCATGGTAGAAGTCCTTGCCACCAAGGTAGGGGGCTTTTCCCCATAGAGCTTGTGGAAGATCAGGTATTTCTTCGTCCTCCTTGGTGGGTCTAGTTCCTTTTCTCTTTGCCATTCCTGCGGAAGAGCAAGAAAAAAGGGGGGAGAAATATGCACACACTTCAGTTTGAATTCTGAGATTCAAGATCTATGGGAAGAAAGACGAACAGTTTCTGGTACCAATTTCAAAAATTAAGGTTGGAAATTGTTTGCATTATCAGGGATTTCAAAACCCTACATCCAAGGTCCTTATCATTGAAGGATTAAATCAAAATTGGGTTCAAAGATTGGAGCTTCTTCACAAGTTTCCAACAGATAATATGTCATGGGTTTGCAGATCCAACACAGTTCAAAGCATACATCGGGATGTTAAACAAAATTAAACAAGACCAACCTTGTTTTGGTAAAGCTTGCTTGGATGCGCACAGTTCAAGAAGACGATTGACAAGAGCGAACTGGTGATTGATTATTTGAATCTGCTCTCGAAGACTTCCGGGTATCATTCACTTTAAGAGAAAGAAGTGATGCTTTGCAACAATGGAGAGTACAGAGTACTTATCCAAAAACAATGAAGGGTTGCGTCCTTTCAGTAGTCGAATCGCAACCGTCACCGTCGAATCGCGCAATCACAGGACAAGCTGACGTCACGCCTAAAACCCTAAAGGCCATACGGCACGACTCCAGGGGTTTTAGGTCATAATGGCACGCACGGGGGCTGAATTTACTCGTATTTGAATTGGTGCGTGGCGGCGACGCGTATGTTGGTTTCCGCGCATGGAAGTCTATGCAGCTCTGAGTCTTCACGCGCAAAAAGGGGGCTAATGTAGATAGTGCTTTCTGAGCTGACAGATCTTGGCCACGTGGCAACCATCCAGCACACCATATTGTGCTCCACACACACTGGATCACCAGCCGCGCTGATCCATGTGGGGGCTGCGAGACAGAGCCCTCGCATACCACTGCACGGGACTTGTAGGGACTTAGTGGTTTGGAGGCTAGAGTAAGTCCTGTCGCGTGCGAGCCAAGCCCGCGCGCGACCTTTAGTAACTGCTTTTGAGAGATTTATGGCACGAGCTCCATAAACCCGGTCAATCCGGTCAAACCCGGTCAACCTCGTAACGGTTCCGGTATTCGCGCATAACGTGCTGTAACGGTCCCTATATAGGCGGACGAACGTGCCGTTGCGGTTAAGTTAATTAAGACGCCATTGATGGGCGCATTAACCACACTGCAACGGTTCCGTTATATACAGGACGTTAACCTTTCCATACAAAGGAGGACACACTAGCCATACGCGGAAGCTCTGCCAAGCCTCTATCTCTCTCTCAGACATTACTACTGCCTTACTCTCTCCCTACACACAACCCAACTCTTCCTGTGCCATCTCTGATCCTCTACTTACGGTGTACACGGAGGTCTCCCCACCGGAATCTCTTGTGCACAACATGCATGAATGGCTTGATCACCCAGGAGTGTTATAGACAGGATCTGGTGCGCGAGAGTGGCCAGTGAGAGTTAGGAAGAAAAGACGAGATTTGATACCCTATCTTGATGGACCGAGAGGTGAATGGAATCAGGATATTAGCCCAGAAGTATTAGACTAACTGCTAGATGTTTAGGGGGAGACCGAGAGGAGAACCTGTAACCCTAGCAGACTTAGAACAAACCTGCAGATTTAGGTGGACCGAGAGGACCCAAAATTTGTAGGAGAGTGACAAGTGCCTGAAAAAATTTGTAGGAGAGTGACAAGTGCATGAGACCGAGAGGAGATTGTATCAATGGTATGCTGGCATAAACAAGACTGCTGTGTGTTTCTGAAATCAATTGAACCAGGCAAGCTGAAAAGTAACCCTAGCGGATCCTGGGACCTAGATTGTTAATTCATCAACTTTTACAACTACAAAAACTCCCAGAAAATTACTCCAAATAAAATAAGATTTTCTAAGTATTGCTTTATTTACTGCAAACTAGTTTATTACAATTACACCTCAACTTTCCTCCTTTTTATAGCTTTGTATTTATTTCTAATTTTTATAAGTAAAACTTAAACTGTTCTCGTGGGTTCGACAATCAGAGACATAAATACATACTCTATATTACTTGATCGTACACTTGCGAAAAAGCAGATAGATTTACGCTGTCAAGTTTTTTGCGTCGTTGCCGGGGAACGGTCACAGTTTTTCTTAAAAGAAATTAGAATAACTTTCAAAGTTTTTTCTTTTATTTTTACGTTTATTTTTCCCTTAACTTATTGCTCTTGAACTCTGATTTTCAGGCCATTCTAGTATATGCCCAGATTGCTGCGCGAACTGGTGCCACCACTTGAAAACCCTGAAAAACTTTTCAGAGAGCAAAATCGCAGACACCGAGTCACGATGTCTGAGCACGAAGAAAACACGCTAACAGAAGCAAGAACACCCACAGGACAGGAGCAACGCACTCCAGCACAGATGGCTCTTTACATTGAGGAGCAGATAGCAGCAGGCTTTGCTGCCAGGAACAATCAGAGGACTTACAACAGGTCTGTGAGGGCGATAGTAGAAAACTTCGAAGTTCCTACCAGAGGACATCAACCAGCTATCGTAGTGCCACCAATCACAGCAGAGCACTTCGATCAGAAATCATCTACTATCCAAACCGCCCAGACTCATTGTCCTTTCAATGGGAAAGCAGATGAAGATCCAAACGACTTCCTCGGAAAGTTCGAAGACTACTGCAACAAGATTAAGTATAGAGGAGTTGAAGCGGATACGCTGAAATTAATTCTATTCCCATACTGCTTATTCGGGACAGCAAAAGACTGGCTAGAAGCAAGACCACTAAGGTCCATCACAACCTGGGATGGGTGTGTTACTGATTTTTTGGCAAAATTCTACCCCGCATCTCGTGTTATCAAGCTGCAGAGTGAGATCTTATCCTTCAAACAGAAGATGGGAGAGACGGTGGTAGATGCATGGGACAGGTTGATGAGACTCGTTAAAAGATGCCCCAATCACGGCTTCGGGGACGCGAAAATTCTGCAAGTATTCTACCATGCTCTTGACAGGGAGAATGCTGACAGGATTGACAGGGAAGCTGGGGGTAATTTTCTGTACCATGTGGATGAAGATGGAGCCTACGAGCTGATGAAACAATTAGCCAAACAGGACACTCGTCTGTTTGATGACCGCAGGCTCACAACACTAGCAGAACCATTGGCTGATGATAGAATTGATAATCTCACAAAAGTAGTACAAGACTTAGTCAAAAAGGTGTATACAGAAAAGAAAACCGTGGCAGCAGTGGACGAGCCTGACCTTGATGCAGCGATTCAGGAGCTTCAGGCCGAAGATGCCAATTATGTTCAGCAGCAGTGGGATCCAAGCCGCTACAGACCAGGCACACGTGACCATCCAGGGTTCTGCTACGGAAACCCCAATGCATCAGTTTATGCACCAGGGTTCCAGCACAGGCCACAGGCACAAGAGACAGCACCAGCAAAACAAGCACCAGCAGCACAACCACAGCTAAATTTATCACAACAACATTTTGATTCCTATATGGAGAAATTTAATAAGCATTGGGAAGCTAGATTTTTCGCAGATGGAATCATTAACTGCTGTAAGCCAAATGAAAATTGCTATCCGCAACCTGGAAGTACAGAATGGTCAGCTTGCACAGAACCATGCAGAACGAGCCCCAGGGAATTTACCATCAAATACAGTGAACAATCCACGCGCTCAAATCAATGCTATCACAACTCAGAGTGGAATCGCACTGCAGGATCCGCCGTATTCCAGTCATGCACGTGCAGAAAAGTCAAAGAACATTGAACACGAAGTGTTTGACAGGGAAGACAGCTCAACCGCTAACCCTCAACAAAGGGGTTCGGTCGAACAGGAAGCAGGGCAGACTAATGAGGGTAACCCAGAAACAGTGCCAAGCTCTAAAGAGGTGCCTTACCCTCTGAAGACACGTAAGAGAGATGACAGCAAAGACTACGCCAGATTTATGGAGGTATTCAAGCAATTACAGATAAACATACCTTTCGCCGAAGCACTAGCCAAAATGCCTACTTATGCAAAATTTCTCAAAGACATATTGTATGGAAGAAGGCGGATGAGCGACTTCGAAACAGTAAATCTGACGGCAGAAGCGAGCAGCTGTGTGAAAAACGGTCTACCACTGAAGAAAAAAGACCCTGGCCGTTTTGTTATTCCAGTAACTCTGGGCAGTGCATACACAGGAAAAGCCTTATGCGACTTGGATGCCAGCATTAACCTGATGCCACTAACCATCTTCAAAAGTCTGGGAGTCGGAGAACCGAGGCCAACAAGAATTATGCTTCAAATGACTGACAGATCCTTAAAACCTGCATATGGAGTCATTGAAGATATCTTGGTAAAAGTTGGAGATCTTATTTTTCCAGCAGATTTTGTGATACTGGATATGGAGGCAGGAGAGGTCCCACTAATTTTAGGTAGACCTTTCCTAGCAACTGGTGAAGCCATTATCAACTGCAAAAGTGGAGAGCTGTCCATGCAAATCAACGAAGAAAAAGTGAAATTGAACGTCTTCAAATCTCTCAAACTCCCTGATCATTACGGTCATGAACACTGTTTTGCAGTGTAAGTAATTGATGATCTGGAAAGTGAGGAGATGGAAAATTTATGGGGAGAATTTGAGGACATATACCCAGAGGATACAGAGGAGCACCAAGCTGAGCATATCATGAGAACAGAAAGCTGGGTCACCCTATATAAGGATGAAGGAGGCGAACAGAAAATGACATTGGTCCCATCACTTCAGGAACCACCAATCCTGGAGTTGAAACAGTTACCAGACCACCTCAAGTACGCATTTATTGGTGAAAATAATACTCAGCCAGTAATTGTTTCATCTCTTCTATCTCAGGAACAGGAACAAAAGCTGCTGGATGTACTTCGAGAGCATAAAGAAGCTATCGGATGGACAATTGCTGAACTGAAGGGAATCAGTCCTGATTACTGCATGCACAAAATAAGAATTGAAGAAGGAAAGAAGCCAGTCATCCAACCTCAACGGAGATTAAACCCAATCATGAAAGATGTGGTACGTAAGGAGGTCATGAAGTGGCTAGAAGTAGGGATTATATACTCCATATCAGACAACACCTGGGTTAGTCCTGTCCAGTGTGTACCAAAGAAAGGGGGTATTACCGTAGCACAGAACGCTAATCAGGAACAGATCGCCCAGCGCACTGTCACTGGCTGGCGAATCTTTATGGATTATCGGAAGCTGAACGACGCGACACTGAAAGACCACTTTCCGCTGCCATTCATGGACCAGATGTTGGACAGATTGGCTCACCATGCTTATTATTGCTTTCTCGACGGGTACTCCGGATACAACCAGATCTATATAAATCCGGAAGATCAAGAAAAGACGACGTTCACCTGCCCATACGGAACGTTTGCTTTTAGACGAATGTCATTTGGATTATGTAACGCTCCGGCGACATTCCAAAGATGTATGATGGCCATATTCTCTGACATGATAGAGAAAAATCTGGAAGTTTTCATGGACGATTTTTCGTTATTTGGGGACAGTTTTGATGATTGTTTATACCATCTGGCCAGAGTTCTGATTCGATGCAGAAAGACTAACCTGGTACTCAACTGGGAGAAATGCCATTTCATGGTTACTGAAGAAATAGTGCTGGGACACAGGATTTCCAGCAAAGGCCTAGAAGTAGACAGAGCAAAAATAGAGGTGATTAAGCAGCTACCATATCCGACCATAGTGAAGGCAATCAAGAGTTTTTAGGGCCATGTAGGGTTTTACAGAAGGTTTATCAAAGATTTTTCCAAAATTACAAAGCAATTATGTAATTTGTTGGGAAAAGATGTGCCATTCATATTTGACGAAGCCTGCAAAGAAGCCTTTGACGTACTCAAAGACAGGCTGACAACTGCACCCATTATCACAACGCTAGATTGGACCCTCCCGTTCGAGCTAATGTGCGACGCCAGTGATTACGCAGTGGGCGCAGTGTTGGGACAGGGAAAGGATAAAGTATGCGGTGTAATTTTTTATGCCAGCATGGTCCTGAATGAAGCACAGGTTAATTATGGTATTACAGAAAAGGAGCTGCTGGAAGTCGTTTTTGCTCTGGATAAGTTCAGATCCTATCTGGTAGGTTCAAAAGTCATTATCTTCACGGATCATAGTGCGTTGAAATATTTACTGGAGAAAAAGGATGCAAAGCCAAGGCTGCTGCGTTGGATACTGCTGATGCAGGAATTCGATGTCGAAATCAAGGATAAAAAGGGAGTAGAAAATGTGGTAGCTGATCATCTTTCTCGCATGGAAAACCCAACAGAAGAATTGTTACCAATTCAAGAAAATTTCCCAGATGAGCATATCATGAAGATCAAGACCAACAGACGACCCTGGTATTACGCAATAGCCAATTATTTGGTCAATGGAGCACTCCTTGAAGACATCACCCCTTGGTAGAAAAAGAAGTTTATTTCAGAATGCAGAAACTATTTCTGGGACAATCCTTACCTGTTTAAACAAGGGGCAGATAATATTCTTCGACGTTGCATCCCATGTCATGAGATTTTAGAGGTAATTCAGCACTGCCACTCAGCACAGTGTGGGGGACACTTCAGCGGTCTGAGAACAGCTCACAAAGTGCTGCAGTCAGGATTTTTCTGGCCAACAGTTTTCAAGGATTGCCATGACTATGCACAAAGTTGTGATCGCTGCCAGCGTACAGGAAATATCTCCCAGCGAAATGAGATGCCCATGACACTTTGGCAGGAGGTTGAGCCTTTTGACGTTTGGGGTATTGATTTTATCGGTCCATTTCCTTCTTCTCTGGGAAATCTCTACATCTTACTGGTAGCAGACTACGTGTCAAAATGGGTGGAAGCTATGGCCTGTCAGAAGAATGATGCAGCAGTTGTGGAACGATTCCTCAAACGCAATATTTTTACCAGATTCGGAACACCAAGAGTCATGGTCAGTGATGAAGGCTCTCATTTTATCAATAAAGTCTTTGCCAAGGTTCTAAAGCAGTATGGGGTGTCTATCCATAAGGTGTCACTGCCTTACCACCCTCAGGCAAATGGGCAAGCAGAGGTTTCAAACAGGGAGATAAAAAGCATACTGGAAAAAACTGTGAATCCTGGACGGAAGGACTGGTCATTAAAGCTGGATGATGCGCTCTGGGCATACAGAACTGCTTATAAAACCCCGCTGGGAATGTCCCCATACCAGCTGGTTTTTGGTAAAGCATGTCACTTACCAGTAGAATTGGAGCACATAGCATACTGGGCAATCAAGCAGCTTAATATGGATCACGGCTTATCTGGAAACAAAAGGAAGATGGCACTCCTCGAACTATAGGAATTTCGTAAAACAGCTTATGAGAGTGCCAAAATCTATAAAGAAAAAACGAAGAAGTGGCATGACAATAGCATTCTACCAAAGAAGATAGAAATTGGGCAGAAGGTTCTCCTTTACAACTCAAGGATGAAATTCTATCCAGGGAAGCTGCGCTCAAGATGGTCTGGACCATTCATTGTGAAAGGCATTACATCATGGGGAGTGGTGGAGCTGGAAAACCCAAGGGATAATACAGTTTCAAGGTGAATGGAAACAGAGTCAAGCCATACAGGGATCCTCAGGAGATCCTAGAGGTAGAAGCGATCTACCTCGACCTTCCCTGACCATAAAAGAGGTAACAAAGTCGGGCTGTCGACTGTAAATCACAAGCGCTGGTTGGGAGGCAACCCAACGTAGAATAGTTGTTTTTATAGTTAGTTATTTAATATAAAATGTTCATAATATGAGTGAAAAGTGAGGAAGAGGGGTTTAATGTTGAATTTAGTGTTTCAGGAAACATTCGGAAGTTTGAAAGGCATCCGTTCAAACGCATACCTGCGTTCAAACGCAGAAAGCGCGTTCAAACGCAGAAGGACCACCCACTGCAGAAACTCAGAAAAAATGGCTAACAATTATCCGTTCAAACGCAGACGATGTGCGTTCAAACGCATACCAAAAGAAGCAGATTTCCAGCTAACACATGTGCGTTCAAACACACGGGGTGCGTTCAAACGCAACAGATAAAAACTGAAAAATCCCAAGGAAGTGCGTTTAAACGCAGCAGGTGTGTCTGAACGCAGAAAACAATCAACAGAAGTTTCTAGAGAGACGACATGCGTCCAAACGCACGGGGTGCGTTCAAACGCAACTCATCCGAAGATTGCAGACACAAGGGGTGCGTTCAGACGCAGTGCATCTGCGTTCAAACGCATATCATCAAACCCAGAAATTCAAAAAACTATAAGTTATGCGTTTAAACGCACGGGGTGCGTTCAAACGCAGTTCAAGATAATTCACAATTTTTCCAGAAACATAAAGCACTGCGTTTAAACGCAGAAGGTGCGTTCAAACGCACAATCGAGCGGGATCAGAAAATTTTGAAAAATTTTGAATTTTAGGGGCCATTCTGCAATTTCTGAAAGTTTGCCTATATATACTGTACGGGTGAAAGTGACCCATTTCACTTCAGTCAACCAGTTTTCAACTCTCTCTCTAGAAACTCTCTCTGCCCTAGCAGCCGCCAGGAGCAGTCAGCCGCCAGCAATCTCCGACTACCACCGCAGGGACACCAGACTGCCAGAAACAGTGTGGAAGTGATCACACTCATCCGATCCAAACGCATCCAGATCCGCTTCAGAGAGCAGTTTCCGGATCTGTACCCGTAAGATTCACTCCGGGTAGCCAGGTTCTGTTTTCTCTCTCTCTCTTTGCAGATTTCCATTTTTCTACTTGATTTTTTGAGATGGATGAGGACAGACCATATATGAGGCTAGATAGGGAAATCGCACCCTTGAACATCATTGATTGCAGACTGCTTAGGGTCGACCATTTCTCTGACCATAGGTTTGTCAATATGGAAGCCCACCGTTTCTTTCTGCAAGACAAAAAGATTAGGTATGACATACTTGCTGAGAGAACTTTTCCTTGTGATATTGTGTCTATGGGGGAAGACCTGTTCAACTCTACTGGGCAGGATCATTTTGGGGACTTGTTTACCGGCTTTACCAATCTACAGGTCAGTTCTGTGCTGGCTAAGGAGATTTTCAGTAATCTCCAGCAGTGCATGAACAGTGAAGCCCAGTCAATTGACTGGATTTACTGCAGAAAGACCTAGATTAGGATCACTCTAGAGAGTATTCGAGAGAGTTTGGTCCTGGAATTGGTGTTGGACGATTGTCAGTTTCAGGAACTGCGGGGTCATCCCTCTGAACAACTTAGTGAACAGATCCTTCACACACTGTGTGCGGGTGTACCAGGCGCTTCTTGGTATTACCCCCACCGGAGCCCGTCCTATCGAAAACTCCCTGCCACATATCTGATTCGAGAGGCGAGATGGTGGACTGAGTTGGTCAACTACCGAGTTGTGGGCATTAAGCACATGACCCGGATAGAATATAATGTTGCATTTCTGGTGTACTGCTTGATGACCCGTGAGCCTGTGAGCCTCCCGGAGATTATTTGTGAGTTTTTCAGGGAGAGACGTGAGTCCCACAGTAAGAAGGGTTTGGTTCTTTTGGGGATGTTGACTAAAATGGCACAGGACTATCACGTGCCAATTCCTGGTGAGCTGAGAGATATCCGACCGGTTCAGGTACGCAAGTACCGGAAGATTCGATGTGCTTTACACGAGGCTCTTCATGGGCCTCCAGAATATGTCCAAGTGGATGATGATGATGATGATGATGAGGGTGACGCTCTGCCTCATGGTGGGGGTGGTGGCATGCCACCACCGCCTCCACCCGGTGATGGGGGTTTTCCAGCCTTACCAGGTCCCCTTAGATTGCCCCGATCTGCTAGTTCCAGTGAAACCAGGCAGACCGAGCCTGATCTAGGGCAGTCCAGCAGAGGGGCCAGGCGCAGTTCTTTTGGGCGCCTGGAGAGGACTGAGCATGAGGAGTGGGTCAAAAGAAAATTAAGGCCCAAGAAAAAATGCATAACTACCTGGTGAGGACGGTCAAGAAAATAGCCAGGGGTCTTGGAAAGTTGTTCAAGACCCAGCAGCAGATTTACCATGCCAACACAACTGCACTGCGAGCTCATGAGGCTGCCTTCACTGAGGTTCAGAGCAATATGCGTGGTAAGAAATTTAACTTCCTGGACCACTATTCTAGTGATAACTTTCCCAGTTGGACAATGGAGGATAGTAGGCCCTATGACAGCTTCTCTGGCCATGACCCTACCCCGAGTCCGGAACACGCAGACAGTGTTGGTGACCCCGGCAGACCCGGTACCCAGTACCCACCCAGGCAGCATGTAGAACCAGGAGCCTGCAGTGTCCATCCCGGTGCCAGCCACGCTGGTACCGCTGCCGCAGCACGACAGGCTGCGAGGAAAAGACCCAAAGGGCGAACCCCTGAACCATCTCCCGAGCCGACTGACCAGTCTACTCCGGAGAACACAGATTCGAGTTACAGTCCAGATCAGTAGAGTCGCGAGAACGCGCCACCTCTAGTGTGGGGGTGGGGAATTGTGTCCTCCTGCATAGCCATGTCAGCATATTTTTGTTCAGTTTTCTTTTTAATTTTGTTTTAATTTTTGAGTCAGCACGTTTTATTCTTTTGAGTCTACCTACATATTTTTATGACCTTATATAATAGTAAAAAAAAAATCAGAAAAATCTGAAAATCTTTTGAGAAAGGGAAATTGATGGGACTTTAAACTGTAAATAATTCAGTAAGTAAAACTCCAACAGGGAAGAAAACTGACATCGAGGTGTAGGAGTTTTATTTTTCTTTGGATGGATAGATCCAGTGCAACCCAGAATTCTCCGGTAGGTTATAGCCTGAGTTAGGAATCCGACTAGTTACCACACCACCGTCACATAGGTAGTCGAAAACCTGCCTACGGGCGTCAGCACGGTCACTGCATTTTTCAGTGAAGTGTTTGGCTTATAACGGACCTCACGTCATGTTTCTCAGCCTTAGGTCCAAATAGTTAGCCCATTTGCAGCCATTTACCCCTTTATTCACAGCCACTGCAGCCTAGGAAGCCTTCCTTGTGACTTGCATAACTTGTTTAGTTGGCCAGTACTACGCGTTATGACGTAGGGAGTGAGTTTGGGAGGGTTGTAGAGGAACGAGAGCTTTTAGACAGATCAGTTTTGGACAGCATGAGGGTGTGACAGGGTGAGTTAGAGGCGACAGCATTAAATTGCAGGCGGTGAATCACTACATTACACAGTGATCACAGGAGGAGAAGTCGCGTGTGTGATATCCATTTCACACAGATCAGGGGTCCGGGGGTTGTCAGGTTTTAATTGGAGGTTGTGCCGATTTCTGCATCTTTGGTGATGAGGAGGTTAGGTAGGACAGCACACTATCTTCTGGACTACAGGGATCAAGCATTTAACGACTAATGTGGGGGTATTTCTGGCAAGCATATACTATTCGTACCCCACATATTTACGATTGCACTACCTAGCTTAGTTAGTTGAAATCGTGTGTATTTTGTTTATTAAATAATAATAATAATAAAAAAAAATATAGTGTATTTGTTGTTTTAAGTTGTTTAGTTTAGTTAGTAAAATCAATCTTAGTAGGGAACACTGTTTGGACTACACGCTACTTCAAAATTGTGGCCGCGAGAACGGCAAATCAGCATCATGATTTCGGGAAATTGGGAAACAGGGACTTAGTTGTTCTGGACAGTTTTCGGGGAGCATGGTGAGGGGTGTGAGTTTGGAACAGTGAGGTGTCATAACAAGTAGGATTGGTGTAACTCCCCCGATTTCCAGAGGAGCCGGAAACCGGTTGGTGCCCTCCGTACAGGGGATTTTACCCTTTCGTACAAGGAGTGGTAACCGAAAACAAGTGAAAGGAAACATCCAACTACTGATTCATTACGATAAAAGTTTACAATGTTCGTGACTGGTTCCAAACTGGACACCAAGTCTAACAAAATATTTTACATCAAAAGTGAGCTCTCCGGTTAATTTCTAAACTCTACTGTTTGCATGAGAGAACGTGTTCGTGATCCCAGCGCGTTACTCCAAGCAATCACATCATAATCCTGCGGGAATTTAAAAGAAACAAGGACGCAGTTTTTCGAGTATCAGTAAAAACTGAGTGAATAAACACCTTAGCATGTAAAACAGAGTGGCTAAGAAAGGTTATCGGGTTTACATTTGAAGTAGTTTAAACAGTAACAAAGTATAAGTATAAACATCAGAGTAAAGACTTGAACTATTTTCAGAAATACAAGAACGAGTAGAAGTCACGATTATCAGAGTTCTCAGAAGTTATTTTTTTCTAAACTGAGAGTTATTATGAGTAGCCGATTCGTTTACTGAGATATTCATACGTTTCCAAACGTGAATATGAAACAAGTCATATTATTATGTCGCAGTAACCAGGGGAGACCAGGGTGAAGTATATCATCTCAGATCGGATATCTAGATCAAGAATTGGGAAAACCTTTCCCGGGGAAACCTTCCCAGCGTAGGACGACAACGAGAGAGAAAACCTTTCCTCCGTGCCTGGCGTTATGGAAAACCTTTCCCGCCCCCACTATAATAATAAACTACGTCATAGTTTGGGAAAACCTTTCCCGATGTAGGACGACAACAAGAGAGAAAACCTTTCCTCCGTGTCTGGCGTTATGGAAAACCTTTCCCGCCCCCACTATAATAATAAACTATACTAGGCGAAGAGTCGTGCCATATGAGAGAAAAATTAAAGCCAACTAAGGGGATTCCAAGTAACAACCAACTGGTTCCGGTACATGCGATCTTTCACTTTACGTTGTTAATGAATTCTGACAGTGACAGTTGAACAAGGAGTTCTTCGATTTGAAGACGAGGAGTAAAGTGACGATTTAAAAGCAAGTACGACAAGTTTAGAAATTTTGAAATAAGGTGCGTCAATTATTTTCAAATAAAACAAGTATATCACATGAAAGGAATTGGCACGCAAAACTAAGCATATATTTTGAGATAAGACATAAATCACGATTTGACACGAAAGAAGATAAGCACACGAGACTAAGCATGAATACTCACATGTATAATTTGAGACATGAAATAAAATCACATTTTGACACGAAGGGAGATAAGCACACGAGACTAAGCATGAATACTCACATGTATAATTTGAGACATGAAATAAAATCACATTTTGACACGAAGGGAGATAAGCACGCAAGGCTAAGCATGGATACTCACCGTGAGAGCCGAAGATACGCAAGTCGCACTACTGGTACACAATGCCTGGTGCTACGAAGTCGGGCTCTACAAACAAACACAGATAGTCCTAATCACACACAAGTTCGATCGAAAAACGTACGACGAGGAGCGACAGCTCTAATCGGATTCCCCGATGGTAGTTATAAACCCGTAAACGATTTTAAGGAAATTCAAACGATAAATAATAAATTTTACGGAGACAAGACTATATAATACTCTAAGTATGATATTTAGAAATTATACAAAAATTAGAATTTCATTTTAAAAGTAGTACTTATAATTTCAAAAGTGATATTTCTGATTGAAGAAGAAATTTCTTAATATTTCACAATTACAATTTTGTTCAAAAATAATTTACTTTACATTAATAAAAATAATAATTAACATAACTATTTCTTTTGAAAAACCTATTATAAATAATTAACAAACTAATTTTAATCTTGTCAAATTAATAGAATACTCTTTCTAATGTTTTTAATTCCAAATTATACAATTATTTTCATAATATAAAAAAAAGCTAATTAACTTTAAATTAAATATTTAAATGAAACTTTAACTTGTAGATACAAACAACTCCCCCAGAGTTTTATAAGATACAGACAGCCCCCCTACAGTTTCTTTAAAGACAAACTAACCCCCCAAACACACACTACCGGTAATACATGTTCCTCCCTCAACCTAACTCAATCGAATCATGAATTTAAGCTAGCAAAATCAGATTTTGACAATCAAAAATGAACGAGCACGAGATTTATAGCATACCTAACTCAAGAGACGCGAAAAACAGCGAAGAAACGTGGCGGGTCGAGTCGCCGAAAAGAGGCGCCGGAGGTGGAGTTCGACGGGGGTTCTCCGGTCGTTCTTGGCTGCGGCTGAGACCTCCTGGAGCTTGTTCAGATCTCCTAGAGTCGAGGGGGACCGGTCTTAAGGTCTGCGTGGCCTTGGTTAGGTTGGGCCGAAGGTCTTGCCGAAATTAATGGTGTGCGGCGGCGGCGGTGATGGAGCTCGGCTCCTGTTGTTGCTGCTGATAGCTGATGCTTCTGGTGGTTAGGGCTAGCTCAGAGAGATGGAGAGAGATCAGAGAAAGGTTGAGGGAGAGATTGAGAGGGAGAATGAGCAGCGGTGGCAGCGGCGGCGTCGGGGCTCTGTTTCGCGGCTCCCGAAGCTGCTGCTGCCGCTGATTTGGGCGGCTGTTTTTGGGTTGCCGAGGCAGAGAGTGAGGAGGGAGAGAGCTGGGTGTTGATGGTGGTGTGAGACGATGGTGATTGGAAGTGGTGGCCGACGGTGGTGTTGGTTGTTCTCGGTAGAAACATGGGTTGTTTTTCGTGGTGGAAACAGGGGGTCTTGGGGCCGGTTTCTCTCGGCAAAGAAGGGAACAGAGGGTTGTGGTGGTGGAGTTTGCCGTTGATGGAGGTGGTGGTTACGGTTGTGTTCGTTGAAACAGAGAGAGAGGGAGTTTGAGATGAGAGTTGATGTTGTGTTTTCTGGGTCTTTCTCTCGCCAAGGCAGAGGAGAAGAGAGGGAGGTGAAGATGTGTGTTTAAGTTGTTGTAGTTGTTGTCTTTGTTGTTGTTTTGTCCGAAGAGAAAAGAAGAGGGAGTAGAAGAGAGAGTGAGAGTTGATGGGGGTGGAGAGGAGGTGATGTTGATGTGGGGAGTAGGAGGTACAACAGGAGGTGTAGGTGGCAGTAGAGATAATGGGTGGTGATGGTGATGGTGCAAGGAGTAGGGTGGTGATAGGGGCGGCTAAATCAGAGGGAGTGTCGGGGAAAGAAGAAAGAAAAAAAAAAGGAAGGTGAATAAGAGAATATCATACGGTGTGGCACGGGCGCGGATGACGCGGTGGTTCGGGTACGCGACGAGTAATTAAAACGTGACAACTAATAAAACACGCCTATAAATTAACACGTTTTAAACAAACGATTTTAAATAATAATAATAATAATAATAATAATAATAATAATAATAATAATAATAATAATAATAATAATTTGACTGATAAATATAAACTTGACAGGTAAAAGTAAATTAGAGTGATAAACGATATTTGACTATCTATAACGGAGTTTGACTGATAGAAACTAAATATTTACTGACAAAATAAATTTTGATTATTAAAAGTAGTTTAACTGCTATACAAATGAATTTGACAAATAACAGTAAGTTCGAATGATATTTTTAATAAAGTTCAAATATTGATTTTGAGAAAACTCTTAAACGTTTTATCTTAATAAAGATTTACTAAATATTTGATAAAAATTTATAATTAACTTTTTATCAAAATAACATAAATTTATCTAAAAATAATTTATAAGGATAATCTAGCTGATCAAAATAATTATAAACAAAAAAATTAGTTAATCACTACGAAATCAAATCACGCATAATATCTACAACGTCTTATTACGACTAACACTACTATCAAACAATACAATTCTCAGTTTCTCCAAAAATAACTACGCCGTACAAAATTTCTAAAATAACCCTAGAGTAAAATACGGGTTGTTACATCCTTCCCTCCTTGGACTAAGCTTCGTCCTCGAAGCTTGAACGCGGTACTAGGACTTAGCGGTCTTTATTGGAAGCCACAGCTAGACAAAGAGACAATTAACAGGCAAATGCATGCACGGAGAAAATAGTGTCGTTACATCTTCCCCCACTTAGGAGTGAGCTTCGTCCTCGAAGCTCGAAGGGTTTCTATTAGTCTCTATGGGTTCTAATACGAAGTGAAATGTAGGGTGATGGTGGATAGGCAACGTATTCGTCTCCATGTTGCATGCTGCTTCCCCCTCTATCTGATTCATCGCAAGATCTATTCGCCTGATCTTTGGACGTTGCACTGAGTTGCTTCCTTCCATTTCGGTTGGCACATTGCTTTTGGCGCCTTACCAGGATAGCCTATCAGACGAGCGTCTTATACTAAAGCCTATCGATTTGAAGGGCAGGGGTATGCAAACAGGTAGGATATGAATCGATGCGCACAAGAAAGGTTCTAACCGTGCAAGAGGACATTATATAAACATATACGCAATAGCAATTAATCATATAATAGACTCGTCCAAATTCACGAAATTTGAGAATCAAATTTTCACAAGTTACGAAGCATATAGGGAAGTGCGATTGAACACTCAGAAACCAGCACAAAGCGAGGTTAAACACCCTCAAGTCGTGTAAGAAAGAACAGACATAAGTGTAGGATATAGTATTTCAAAACCAAGGATGAGGGTGGGCGGGAAATACCCACATCAGTCACTGGTCATTCGAACATGTATAAGCACTGAGGCTTGAAAATGAAATGGAAGTAAAGACAGTTAACACATATCAGTTAGGCATGCGAGGATAAACAAGAGACATAACCCAAATCCCCGGCTTATTCAGATTTTACTTTTCAGTTTGTCTTGCCCTACCGATTTAACTTCAAGTTCAAAATTAGCTTTAGTTACTTTCAAAAATCTTAGTTTTAAGTGTTTTCTCCCTACAGTCCTACTGGATGTCACTGCTCTGATACCAACTGTAACTCCCCCGATTTCCAGAGGAGCCGGAAACCGGTTGGTGCCCTCCGTACAGGGGATTTTACCCTTTCGTACAAGGAGTGGTAACCGAAAACAAGTGAAAGGAAACATCCAACTACTGATTCATTACGATAAAAGTTTACAATGTTCGTGACTGGTTCCAAACTGGACACCAAGTCTAACAAAATATTTTACATCAAAAGTGAGCTCTCCGGTTAATTTCTAAACTCTACTGTTTGCATGAGAGAACGTGTTCGTGATCCCAGCGCGTTACTCCAAGCAATCACATCATAATCCTGCGGGAATTTAAAAGAAACAAGGACGCAGTTTTTCGAGTATCAGTAAAAACTGAGTGAATAAACACCTTAGCATGTAAAACAGAGTGGCTAAGAAAGGTTATCGGGTTTACATTTGAAGTAGTTTAAACAGTAACAAAGTATAAGTATAAACATCAGAGTAAAGACTTGAACTATTTTCAGAAATACAAGAACGAGTAGAAGTCACGATTATCAGAGTTCTCAGAAGTTATTTTTTTCTAAACTGAGAGTTATTATGAGTAGCCGATTCGTTTACTGAGATATTCATACGTTTCCAAACGTGAATATGAAACAAGTCATATTATTATGTCGCAGTAACCAGGGGAGACCAGGGTGAAGTATATCATCTCAGATCGGATATCTAGATCAAGAATTGGGAAAACCTTTCCCGGGGAAACCTTCCCAGCGTAGGACGACAACGAGAGAGAAAACCTTTCCTCCGTGCCTGGCGTTATGGAAAACCTTTCCCGCCCCCACTATAATAATAAACTACGTCATAGTTTGGGAAAACCTTTCCCGATGTAGGACGACAACAAGAGAGAAAACCTTTCCTCCGTGTCTGGCGTTATGGAAAACCTTTCCCGCCCCCACTATAATAATAAACTATACTAGGCGAAGAGTCGTGCCATATGAGAGAAAAATTAAAGCCAACTAAGGGGATTCCAAGTAACAACCAACTGGTTCCGGTACATGCGATCTTTCACTTTACGTTGTTAATGAATTCTGACAGTGACAGTTGAACAAGGAGTTCTTCGATTTGAAGACGAGGAGTAAAGTGACGATTTAAAAGCAAGTACGACAAGTTTAGAAATTTTGAAATAAGGTGCGTCAATTATTTTCAAATAAAACAAGTATATCACATGAAAGGAATTGGCACGCAAAACTAAGCATATATTTTGAGATAAGACATAAATCACGATTTGACACGAAAGAAGATAAGCACACGAGACTAAGCATGAATACTCACATGTATAATTTGAGACATGAAATAAAATCACATTTTGACACGAAGGGAGATAAGCACACGAGACTAAGCATGAATACTCACATGTATAATTTGAGACATGAAATAAAATCACATTTTGACACGAAGGGAGATAAGCACGCAAGGCTAAGCATGGATACTCACCGTGAGAGCCGAAGATACGCAAGTCGCACTACTGGTACACAATGCCTGGTGCTACGAAGTCGGGCTCTACAAACAAACACAGATAGTCCTAATCACACACAAGTTCGATCGAAAAACGTACGACGAGGAGCGACAGCTCTAATCGGATTCCCCGATGGTAGTTATAAACCCGTAAACGATTTTAAGGAAATTCAAACGATAAATAATAAATTTTACGGAGACAAGACTATATAATACTCTAAGTATGATATTTAGAAATTATACAAAAATTAGAATTTCATTTTAAAAGTAGTACTTATAATTTCAAAAGTGATATTTCTGATTGAAGAAGAAATTTCTTAATATTTCACAATTACAATTTTGTTCAAAAATAATTTACTTTACATTAATAAAAATAATAATTAACATAACTATTTCTTTTGAAAAACCTATTATAAATAATTAACAAACTAATTTTAATCTTGTCAAATTAATAGAATACTCTTTCTAATGTTTTTAATTCCAAATTATACAATTATTTTCATAATATAAAAAAAAGCTAATTAACTTTAAATTAAATATTTAAATGAAACTTTAACTTGTAGATACAAACAACTCCCCCAGAGTTTTATAAGATACAGACAGCCCCCCTACAGTTTCTTTAAAGACAAACTAACCCCCCAAACACACACTACCGGTAATACATGTTCCTCCCTCAACCTAACTCAATCGAATCATGAATTTAAGCTAGCAAAATCAGATTTTGACAATCAAAAATGAACGAGCACGAGATTTATAGCATACCTAACTCAAGAGACGCGAAAAACAGCGAAGAAACGTGGCGGGTCGAGTCGCCGAAAAGAGGCGCCGGAGGTGGAGTTCGACGGGGGTTCTCCGGTCGTTCTTGGCTGCGGCTGAGACCTCCTGGAGCTTGTTCAGATCTCCTAGAGTCGAGGGGGACCGGTCTTAAGGTCTGCGTGGCCTTGGTTAGGTTGGGCCGAAGGTCTTGCCGAAATTAATGGTGTGCGGCGGCGGCGGTGATGGAGCTCGGCTCCTGTTGTTGCTGCTGATAGCTGATGCTTCTGGTGGTTAGGGCTAGCTCAGAGAGATGGAGAGAGATCAGAGAAAGGTTGAGGGAGAGATTGAGAGGGAGAATGAGCAGCGGTGGCAGCGGCGGCGTCGGGGCTCTGTTTCGCGGCTCCCGAAGCTGCTGCTGCCGCTGATTTGGGCGGCTGTTTTTGGGTTGCCGAGGCAGAGAGTGAGGAGGGAGAGAGCTGGGTGTTGATGGTGGTGTGAGACGATGGTGATTGGAAGTGGTGGCCGACGGTGGTGTTGGTTGTTCTCGGTAGAAACATGGGTTGTTTTTCGTGGTGGAAACAGGGGGTCTTGGGGCCGGTTTCTCTCGGCAAAGAAGGGAACAGAGGGTTGTGGTGGTGGAGTTTGCCGTTGATGGAGGTGGTGGTTACGGTTGTGTTCGTTGAAACAGAGAGAGAGGGAGTTTGAGATGAGAGTTGATGTTGTGTTTTCTGGGTCTTTCTCTCGCCAAGGCAGAGGAGAAGAGAGGGAGGTGAAGATGTGTGTTTAAGTTGTTGTAGTTGTTGTCTTTGTTGTTGTTTTGTCCGAAGAGAAAAGAAGAGGGAGTAGAAGAGAGAGTGAGAGTTGATGGGGGTGGAGAGGAGGTGATGTTGATGTGGGGAGTAGGAGGTACAACAGGAGGTGTAGGTGGCAGTAGAGATAATGGGTGGTGATGGTGATGGTGCAAGGAGTAGGGTGGTGATAGGGGCGGCTAAATCAGAGGGAGTGTCGGGGAAAGAAGAAAGAAAAAAAAAAGGAAGGTGAATAAGAGAATATCATACGGTGTGGCACGGGCGCGGATGACGCGGTGGTTCGGGTACGCGACGAGTAATTAAAACGTGACAACTAATAAAACACGCCTATAAATTAACACGTTTTAAACAAACGATTTTAAATAATAATAATAATAATAATAATAATAATAATAATAATAATAATAATAATAATAATAATAATTTGACTGATAAATATAAACTTGACAGGTAAAAGTAAATTAGAGTGATAAACGATATTTGACTATCTATAACGGAGTTTGACTGATAGAAACTAAATATTTACTGACAAAATAAATTTTGATTATTAAAAGTAGTTTAACTGCTATACAAATGAATTTGACAAATAACAGTAAGTTCGAATGATATTTTTAATAAAGTTCAAATATTGATTTTGAGAAAACTCTTAAACGTTTTATCTTAATAAAGATTTACTAAATATTTGATAAAAATTTATAATTAACTTTTTATCAAAATAACATAAATTTATCTAAAAATAATTTATAAGGATAATCTAGCTGATCAAAATAATTATAAACAAAAAAATTAGTTAATCACTACGAAATCAAATCACGCATAATATCTACAACGTCTTATTACGACTAACACTACTATCAAACAATACAATTCTCAGTTTCTCCAAAAATAACTACGCCGTACAAAATTTCTAAAATAACCCTAGAGTAAAATACGGGTTGTTACATCCTTCCCTCCTTGGACTAAGCTTCGTCCTCGAAGCTTGAACGCGGTACTAGGACTTAGCGGTCTTTATTGGAAGCCACAGCTAGACAAAGAGACAATTAACAGGCAAATGCATGCACGGAGAAAATAGTGTCGTTACAATTGGCTTTGCCTATTACATATAAAACCCTACCTGTTAGACTTAGGATCCCTAATGGAAAACAGCTCGAAAGGTAGGTTAACTAGGGATTTACTCAGGACACAGACAAAAGTAACAGTAAGGGGAGCCCGTGCTTATTTTCCACCATGAGAAATAAACGGTCTCACCAATCGATTGTCTATCAGTATTTTCTGGAGGTGGAATGAACATTGAAGGACACATCAGTTTTCAATTCCAGAGATTGCCCAATCTCAACTAAAAACTAAAAAAAAAAAAGAATTTTGTCTTGGGTCAGTTTGTGTATATTCCTTGTCTGAGTCAGTTAAGCAGTTGAGTCTTCTGGTCTTTAGCATGAATCTGTGGAAGGGGAAAGTATGCAATTGAAGTATGCAAAAGAAGGGTCTGCAAAGCAGTATGCAAGGGTCTGCTCGGGACGAGCAGAGTTTAATGTGGGGGTATTTTGATAGCTTGAAAATGGAATTAGTGTGGGACATCTTTTTACCATCGGTTCTAACCCTGTGAGAGTTGAGTTTGCCCATTTTCAGCCTATTTTCCACTTGATACGAGGCAGAGACTTTGAGGACATAATTGGTAGATTTGAGTGATTTCATGCATAATTGTGTTTATTGAATATGATCGCGGGTAAATGTTATTGTGTGCAGGTAACAGGTGCCGAGAAATGCATGGAATTGGCTTGGATTTGGAGGCAGCGTATCAAGTAAGCTGAGCTGAAAAAGACGCGTAAAAGTTAACTCCGCGCGTTCAGACGCAGGATCCCTGCGTTCAGACGCACAACAGGGCAGAAGAGGAATAAAGGAAAAAAAGGCAGAAGAAAAGCTAACTCTGTGCGTTCTGACGCACAGACCTGCGTTCAAACGCAGGACTTGACTCTAGAATCGCGAAAGCCAAGGGGTGCGTTCAAACGCACTGGGTGCGTTCAGACGCACAAGTCCCAGAAACCAGAAGGAAAGAGGAGAAAATCAGCCAAGGCCTGCGTTCAAACGCAGGAGACATGCGTTCAGACGCGCTGCGTTCAAGCGCAGGAAAGCTGCGTTCGAACGCACGATGGGTTTCCAGAAGCTTCCAGGACGGATTTTTTGCAGGGGTAGAACAGGGATTTTGGGCATCAGTTTTAGAGACTGTGGAAGTATAAAAGGAGGTGTCCCAGCACAGAATTAGGGTTACACATACATAATAATCATCACAGCAACCAGTATCAGTGCCGTCGGGATTGGAGCAGAGCAGGATTGGAGCAGTTTTCAGTATTCAGCCATAAACCCGTTTGATCTTTCTTCTTTCTTTTATGGAACATTGTTTCTCAATAATGTACGCTATCTAAACCTTTTACCTAGGTTCTCGGTGAACCTAGGGTTTATGAATTCAGCAGTATGGTTTATTTGGTTTTCAGATGCATGACTAGTTGGAAGTCTTAATACAAAAAATGGATTGTTTATTATCTTGTCTTTGATTTTATATACATGCATGAATGGCTTGATCACCCAGGAGTGTTATAGACAGGATCTGGTGTGCGAGAGTGGCCATTGAGAGTTAGGAAGAAAAGACGAGATTTGATACCCTATCTTGATGGACCGAGAGGTGAAAGGAATCAGGATATTAGCCCAGAAGCATTAGACTAACTGCTAGATGTTTAGGGGGAGAACGATAGGAGAACCTGTAACCCTAGCAGACTTAGAACAAACCTGCAGATTTAGGTGGACCGAGAGGACCCAAAATCTGTAGGAGAGTGACAGGTGCATGAGACCGAGAGGAGATTGTATCAATAGTATGCTGGCATAAACAAGACTGATGTGTGTTTCTGAAATCAATATAACCAGGCAAGCTGAAAAGTAACCCTAGGGGATCCTGGGACCTAGATTGTTAATTCATCAACTTTTACAACTACAACAACTCCCAGAAAATTACTCCAAATAAAATAAGATTTTCTAAGTATTGCTTTATTTACTGCAAACTAGTTTATTACAATTACACCTCAACTTTCCTCCTTTTTATAGCTTTGTTTTTATTTATAATTCTTATAAGTAAAACTTAAACTGTTCTCGTGGGTTCGACAATCAAAGTCATAAATACATACTCTATAATACTTGATCGTACACTTGCGAAAAAGCAGATAGATTTACACTGTCAGTAGGTAGGTTCTGAACGAGGAAGCCCCCCCCCCAACGAGAGCATAATGTCCAAGGATCTGCAGAGGCAGACTGCAGACTAGACAAATTGCCTCGGGGCACGAGATTTGCAGCTACAAGTCGCAGAAATAGTCAACACTTGGCAGAGCGAGACTTCAAGAGTCGCAAGGCCACGTTGGAGATCCCCTACATCTGTGATGGCCCTAGGTAACTCTTTGATCGTGACTCGTAGCCAGCATCCAATATCTAGTACAACCGCGATTCTCGTGGTCTTAATAAGCGTCATATGGGAGCGAGTTTGAAGAATGATATGCCTGATTACTCAGGTAATTTACGAACTTAAAAAAATCTTCGATTAGATTAGCCAAGAAGAAGAAATAATCGTAGAGTAGGCCAAAGGTTTTTCATACGATGAAATATTTCAGTAGATTATTTTATCTTCATGCCACTATGACGTGGATTTGACAAAACCATATGAAGCTTTGATTGCGGAGGATGACGGACATACTTCAGATGTTCCGATTCTTCATGAAGTAGTTTCAGATTCATGTCAATTAGTTTGTCCATCAAATATTTCTATTCAATTTGATGATGAATATATAAGAATTGAAGTTGATACGTCCTTGATTTTTTCAATCAAGTTGCAATACCTTTATTTTGATCAATTTATGCTGTTGTCAATAAATTTAATTTTTTAAATTGAACTCGATGACTAATTCTTTTGAAAAGGGGTACCTGATGCAGGAAGAATTTTGATGAAAAATATGTGAGCTTTAGAAAAATTGTTTCGATATAGATGCAGAATCAGGGGCTGAGTTGAAGGCTTGAAGAACGGATTCAAGACGAACCTTTATTTTACAAGAAACAACAATCTAAGTAAAACCCGTACTTTGTCACGAGCACTGCCTTGATATATTGTATTTTTATTTTTATAATTAGCAATTATATTTTTCATTATTAATAATTTATTTCTAAATCATTAAATATATTTTAAAAATAAACTTAATTATGTGTGGGAAGGGGAATTGTTGTAGATGAGTACTTAGTCCGTTCTCTCTCTATCTTCCACGTTTCACTTTTGCACGTAACCTTGTCACTTTGACCCGGTTATTTAGATAAAAAGACAATGTACTTTTTTGATAATTTTTTCATGGTGTTGTGGAATAAAATTTGCTAGACAACACTTTACAAAGTTTACCAAATTCTTGCATCGTTTTACTAATCAAATCACCGAACTAAATTAACAGAAGATGGGGAGATGGGGAGGGAGAAATGCGACATGGTTGGAAATGACCTAAATAGTTGCGCAAGTAGTAGTTCGAGAAAAAATCGAGAAAAAATATTGTGTTCAACTTATTTTTAGATTCACATCCAACATGTTGCATTAAATACCGCCTCTAGTCTCAACTCCTAAATCAAAACCTAATGATACACCTCCTCTGGTCACTATTTCATTTTCAGACTGTTGATATTACTGTCACAACTACCACTACCAATAGTTGCCTTAATGAGACCCTCGTATCGAGTACTTGCTCAGTTTCTTCTCTTTCTTCTAGTTTTAATTTTTTTATGAGAAATGCTAGGGAACCCACCTATATCTCCCACTCATCTCCCACATTCTTTCTAGAAAAATGCAATCATGCCAAATGAATATTCATGTTGCCAATTTTACACTTGGGTGGGAAGTGTAAAATTGGCAACATGAATATTCATTTGGCATGATTGCATTTTTCTAGAAGGAATGTGGGAGATGAGTGGGAGATATGGGTGGGTTCCCTAGCATTTCTCTTTTTTTATCCGTAAGCATGTCACTTTGACCCTGTGATTTGGATAGTCAAACGATGCAATTTTTCAATAATTCTTCAGAGTAAAATTTACTGCACAACACAATGAAAATCTACTAAAAAATTACATCGTATTGTTAATCATCGGGTCAAAGCGGACTGATGAATAGTAATAAAATTCAAAGTGGAAGAGAGAGAAGAAACATAGAAAGGTTAGGTCTTTGTTCTTTGTCTTTTATCCACTTACTGTTTTTTCAGGATTCCTGTCGGACCAGTGCCCCCAAATATTTGGGACACAATTTCATTCTCTGCTATGCTTATCGTTGAAGTCCATCAAATTATTTATCAGTCACAAAACATAATCCACGTTTTATTCCTGGTCCTTCTAGCTTTTAGACTCCATAAGGCGATATTCTGCGCAAAAGCGCGGGGCATTGTACTATATTTTGATTTTGAATTTAGATCATGACAATCTAATAATAAAACTTTAACTAATACAAATGATGCATAATATAAACTTTATTTCAAATCAGATAAAAAATTATAGAGCTCTAAATTTTTATGTTTGGTACATCTCCATTATAATGTCACGAAGTCAACTCTTTCCATTTGGAATAGGAAATTGATTCAGACATTTTTACATTTTCTTTTTTATTTGAAGATTACAATTTTAATTCGTCTAGAAAAGGGTAGATATTAGTGACATTAGTGAATGTTTTAGTAATCTTATTTGAAATAATAAGAAAAGTTTCTACACTTTCAAATTTGTATATAGTGCTTCTAATGCAAATGGTTTATTTTAATGCAGGATTTGTTCATCCTCTTTTTAAACATAATTGAAACCATTTCATCATTTTACACAGCAATTTTTCAGAATAGTGAAATTGCAAACCAAATTAGTTCAAGAAGATTCTAATAATATAATTTATATAATAAGCAGAATGGCTTCTAAAGTTTGTGTACCTATATATTTTATATTTATTGAACTTATTATAATATTATCATACACAATATACATCATGATAAAATAAATTTAATACTCACATCATAAAATCTAGCAACCTTAAGAGAATTATCTAACATAAAGTTAAGCAGGATAAAAATTGAGGAAGTTAGGATGGACTAATTAGTGAGGCGAATTTTAAAAAAAAACACATGATGTCATTTACATACATGTAGGTGCACAAATGCATGCAACACATGTTTTTAAGAATATCAATTATTACAATTTTATTTTCATAAATATTTAATTTAAATATGATGTCATTATTTATTTTTTATAGTTTCAAGTATATAATATACATCAACCAAACATTCACTGAAGAATAACCATTTTTAAATAATAATAAAAATTACTACTAAAGCTCATGTACTTATAATTCTTTTACATGTATTATGCTATTATCATATACATTTTGTACTAAAATATAAAACATAATAATATTCAAGTCATAAAAACAATTTAAATTTTTACATAAAATGAAAATATCATTTTTATATTACGTAGGATGTGTTCTATCTAAAAAATCATAAATGCGATTTTTACTTTTTTAAAGATTTGTGAATTTATTATTCTATTATCATATGTATTTTACAGTAATATGTAAAATATATTTATACTCATGTTATAAAAATCAAACCTGATTATTCAATACAAGTTTACCATTATAATATTAAAATGAGCATTGATTGCTCATGAAGCTATATTATAAAATAGCATGCTTTAACTAACTTATGATTTTTAAACCCTTAGATTAAATCAACCCCATCCTCACCATTACATCTCACCTACTTATTACATCTCTAACTACCCACTCTCCTTGGACATCCCTAACTACCAACTCTCCTTGGACATTCCTAACTAATAGGATAGATGTTTTTCTCAACTACATGTGATTCTCACGTCCATTATAAAACTCATCCCATATTTTGAATTTGTTTTTGCTCTTTTCTTTTCACCATGCAAATAGATTTTTTGAATAACACCTATAAATTCATCAAAAAAGTACCTCTAAATTCAAAAACTATCTAATTTAGGGATTGAGCCCTCGGGCACGGGCAATACTCTAGATATAAACTAAAATAGTAACCTTCAAATCATTATGGCAAATCCACTATTTCTTCCACTCTGCTCAAGCCATAATCACTACCTGCAAACAAGCAAACTAACAAGATCTCCAAACTTGGATTCATTAACCTACCTGCCTCTAATTTCGCGTTTTCCCAACAGACCCAGTTCTCGCCTGCTTCTTCATCAAACCGCTACAACACTTCTTTCATTCAATCTCTGCAGCTAGGTTTTTGTTCCAAGACAATCATCACTCGCTTGGGAATTGAATTCTGCTGCTGTAATCTCTTCCCCCAAATCTCTCCTTCTCTGATTTTATCTCTCCCAACTTATCATTCATCCCAACTCCACACGCCACCAGAGACCTTCCCAGTAGCATTATCCCACCTAAACTCTAAAACCCACCCTCCATCATTAAACCTAGCCTAAGCCACCCACCAGACACTTCGGTTTCCGACACCAGCACGCCGGTCTCTCCTCCATCTGAAATCGCCAAGATTTAATGGAGTCCATCAACGGTTTCTCAAGCCATCAACAACACCACTCTTCTCCCATCAAACCCTCCTCCATGGATAGAAACCCCTATCTTCCGCCACATCGCCGCCAAGGCTACCGCCATCCACCGCCACCACCGCAGCCAAATTTCGGCCACCACCGTCCTCCTCCACACCCACAACCACCTCTCCCTCACTACCGTCAAAGAACACCAACACCTTTCACTGTCTACAACCCCCACCATCTGCATGTCCCCCCCCCCCCCCCCCCGGCCACCAAACCGCCTGTTTCCCGCTCCTCGGATTCACCGCCCTCCTGGAAAACCAGAAGACCCAGCTCGTAGAGGAGTCCAAAGTTACATCCCCAATTCCATCTCTGACTACTACGAACCCACACCCCATCAAAGTCTCACCATTTGTATTGTTGACGACACCGCCTTCAACCCAGACCAAATGCTCCCCCTTTTACGGCAACTTTGGAGACCCCAATCTGACTTGCAGATTATTGGCTCCTTCAACAACCTCTTTGTGGTTCAATTTGAAGATTTTAATGAACTGGTTGGCGTGCTGTACGGAGGTCCATACTCGATCCATGGAGCTCTAATGGTGGTAGACCACTGGGACCCATCCCTGTCGCTAGAAGAGTTGCCACCGCCGAGACTCCCTATCTGGTTCCGTTTATATAATACACCTCTTCGAGCTTTCACCCCAGCCACCGCAGAGTTCCTTGGTTCCCTTCTCGGAGATGTCGCACGCACTGATATCGCATTTTCCTCTTCCAGACCACACGGCTACCTTCGGGTCCAAGTTTGGGTCAACCCAGATGGACCCATCATACCTGGGTTTTATCTTATGGATGATCTTGGTCGTATTCGTTGGATTACTTGTCAGCCGGAGAGATTTTTCAGGTACTGTAACGCCTGCGGAAGAATTGGTCACCTTCACCGTCACTGCACTCTCACCGCTGACCAAGCAAGGGTTCTGATTGACCAACGGCTTCAACGAATGGCGGCTGCCATTAATGCTCCCATAATGGCTCAACCTCAACTCAGCCTTTATCGGAATCAATGGAGACGACCACACTCACCGCCTCCTACACCGCCAGCCTCACCAGTTCTCCTCATGCCAGCCCATCTCAATCCTTTCCAGCACAACACGCCTTTACATCCTGCAGTTGATACTACTCAGAGCGAGATCTTCATATATCCTCACCCAAACTTCAACGAGACTCACTATGACAATTTCATACAACTATATGACACTCACTGGGAACATCATGGTGCCCAACCCCATAATCTCTTCAATGTCCAAGAGCAGCCCCCGGATCCACAGCAAGTTTCCCAAAACGCAGACATTTTCCAAGCCCCTCTCCATCCCCCCTTAGTCATATCCCCAAACCACACACCCCCCGCAACTCCATCGGCATCCCCACCCTCACTGCCGCCAACTCCCCCACCCCTTGAGCATAATCATGATCAGTTTGTACCCCACCCAGCTCCACTTCCACCCTCTCTGGCTGAAAAGTTATTGGATGAAAATTTCATCCCCTCCGAAGATGAATGGGCACTGATCTCTGATTTTTGGGCGTCCTTCATGGCCTCCAAAGGAAAAAAACCCATAGTGCTGCACTGCTCTGAAAAAGATTGGGACGATGACATGTTCGACATCTCCCTAGAAGTTGGTACTGACACAGTCAAGGTTCTATCCTCTCCGGCGAACAGACCTGAAAGTTGCCGCCCCATACTGCCACCGCTGCAAATGCGAGAGGCACCCTCACAGAACTGCCAACCCCTTGCTCTATCCCAAAACTCATCGGACAAAGACCTATACAAGGGCAAGAGGAAGGCTGTTTCCCCGCCGGGCACTGACTCCTCTGACGACGACTCCCCAATCCGCCTCGGGACATCCTCTCAATTAGAAGGATCGGTTAAACGGAGCAGGTCCTCTATTCCCCTGCCGCCAGGTTTCGAGCAAGGTCAATCCAGCTCTATGCCAGTTACAGTGAAACGCAGGGAATCGCCAGTCATAGAGCACCAACAGAGCATGCCTAAGAGTCCTCGAATTTCTGATGTTCTTCCTGATTTCATGCCATTATTCACAGACCCCTGCAAATTCACTGAGACAGATCACATTCTCGCCTCGGTCTTCTTTGAAGAACGCTTTAATACTTTCATGGCCTATTTTGACTACGACTACGACACTGTGATGTACTATCTTAGTGATGAGTTTTATTTGTACTGTAAATCGATGGAGGTTGCTCGCCGACATCCATCGCCGCCATGAAAATATTTAGCTGGAACTGTAGGGGTTTAGGACATTACCTTACGGTTCATTCGCTCAAAAAAAAATGTTCTGAACATCAGCCTTGTATCAATTTTGTAATGGAGACTAAGAAGGCGGTGGATGATCTTTTGTTCTTGGGGAATTCTCTTGGATATGACTCTTTTTGCGGTGCGGATGCTATCGGTACTAAAGGCGGCCTTCTAGCTATGTGGCATTCCACACTCAATATTACTCCGATTTTTACCTGCCTATGGTTCATTATATTACAAGTCTATGATTTGAGACGAGGTCCCTGGAACTTGGTCTTATTTTATGGGCACTCAAAATTCTCGCAGCGGCAAAAAAATTTTGACCGTCTACAACACCACTTGGACTTCTTATCTCAGCCCTTTGTTATTATTGGCGATACAAATCAGGTTGCGTCCTTACATGATAAACTCTCTGCAAAGGCAACCACCCCGCGTGGTACTCAATTCATACAGTCACTACTTTCAGCAAACCGTTTGATCGAACTCCCGTCCCACGGTGTTTATTTCACTTGGACGAACGGAAGGCAAAGACGGAAAGCCACTTACGAAAAGATTGATAAGGCATTTGTCCAAGCTGACTGGTACTACCTCTTCCCCAAAGCACTGCTTGTTAATTTACCCATTCAGAGATCCGACCATAGTCCAATTATTCTACATACGGATGGTCAAGCCTTTAAGCCTAAACGTCCTCTGCGATTTGAATTATCTTGGCTTCTCCACGATGCTTTGAAGCAGATCACTACAAAAGTATGGTCCTTAACCATTTCGGGCTCCTCTACTTATGAACACGTCCGCAAGCAAAGGCTTCTTCTTACTCATATGAAAAATTGGGCGTCCACAACTATTAAATCTTTGCCAAACCGCATCCTCGCCGCCAACAATGACATGGCTGCCCTCCAAAAACAGTTGGGTTCTTCGCATTTATCGCCTGCTCGGCTAATGAGTATTGCAAAAGAAGAGCAGTTTTTACGGATCCACTTAGACAAGCTAATGATGAAGGAAGAAATTTATTGGAAACAAAGGTCCAAACAATCTTGGCTTCAACATGGCGACACAAATTCAAATTTTTTTCATCGAGCAGCCACTTTGCGGACAAATAAAGCGACTATTGTGGGCATCAACACTCCAGACGGACGCTTCACGCAGGATCCGACTGAGATTATGACTTGCATGACAACCCAATTTAAGAAGCTCCTTCGCCCTCAACCCATAGATGACGACGGTCGGGGAGCCACTTTCCACTGCACTGAATTTTTTAATCTTCAGCTGCCCCAAAATGATGCCGCAAGTTTGGACCAACCATACACACCATCGGAGGTTAAAACAGCTGTCTTTAAATTGGGAAAAAATAAAGCGCCTGGGCCAGATGGAATTGTTGCGGAATTTTTCCAAGCCCATTGGGATATTATTGGTGATCTACTTACGGAGGCGGTCTTGAAACCACTCTCCACGGGGTTTATGCTGCGGGAATTAAACTTTACGTACATTACTCTTATTCCTAAGCATCGGGAGCCCATATCTGCCAATGATTTCCGTCGAATCAGCTTATGCAACACTGTCTACAAAATTATTGAAAAGGTGTTGGCAAATCGGCTGGCCAGTGTTATTCCTCATATTATCTCGCCAACACAAGCTGCATTTCAAAAAGGTCGAATCATATCAGACAACATCTTGCTAGCCCATGAAGTGCTTCACTTCATTCGCAAGAAAAACAAGGTAAAACCTCCTTCTTTGCGCTTAAATTGGATATGAATAAGGCTTTCGACCGCGTCTCATGGAGCTTTCTCCAAACGTGCCTACTCAAGCTGGGTTTCGGTCCCCTTTATGTCCGCAACATTATGATGTGCATATCCACTGTCTCATCTGCAGTCCTGGTCAATGGACAGCCTACTTCTTTTTTTAGCCCATCTCAAGGTTTGCGCCAAGGCGCCCATTATCGCCATTTCTATTTCTTATTATTTCGAAAGCTTTCTCCTCAACCATTAGTCATCTTACGGCCACGGGAAATTTGGAAGGTGTAAGCATTGCAAGAACGTCTCCCTAGATATCTCATCTCCTTTTTGCAGATGACACGTTCATTTTCCAGCAATATGACGATAATTTTGTTGACAACCTACATGAGGTTCTTCAATGTTACTGTCGCCAATCGGGACAACTTATAAATCTCCACAAGTCGGAGCTGTACTGCAGCCCAAATATGAACCCGCAACATGTTATACATCTGACTAATACTCTTGGAATTAAGAAAGTCTTGCAACCGGGGATATACCTTGGCAGCCCCATGGATTTCACGCTGCCGAAGCATGCCATCTTCAGTCACATTTTGCCCGTGTTCGTGCCAAACTTACTACTTGGAAACAGTGTTCACTCTCTTTTGCTGGACGGGTCACACTCATCAAGGCTACACTACTATCTATTCCCACCTATATGCTCTCAGTCTACAAGGCGCCGGCTTCTTTTCACAAGGAACTTCAACAAATAATGGCTCGTTTCCTATGGTCTAAAAATTGCAAGCGTGGCATCCATTGGAAATCATGGAAGTTTCTCTCCCTCGATATTAAGTTGGGAGGCCTCGGCTTTCGAAATATTGAGGCACACAACCAGGCCCTACTATCCAAGACAGCTTTCCATCTTATCTCAAACCCACATACCTTGCTGGCTCGGGTTCTCAAAGGACGCTACTTCCCTCAAAGCTCGTTCATAGATGCTAAAGCACCTTCATCTTCCTCACGGGGCTGGCGTAGTATGTGCTGGGGTCGCCTACTTGCTCTTCGAGGTTCTCAATGGCTAATTGGGAATGGAAAAAATACTCATCCGCTAGTCCACCCTTGGATTCCTGATGAGCCAACCCCGCCAGAACCTACGCCGCTTATCTTACACATGTATCCCTCGCTTACGGTAAAAGATTTGATTCGTTCGGATAAGCTGGCTTGGAACACGACTCTCTTGAGTTCATTTTTTACACCTGACCAGGTTCGGCGTATTCAGACAATCCCACTTGTTACTGCCGACCAGCCTGATACCATTGTTTGGAAAGACACTGCGGATGGCCAGTTTTCTGTCAGCTCTGCGCATCGGCTAGAACTTATGGTTTTCGACCCTGGTATTGTCCCTTCACCTTCAATTCAGCCCCTCATGCATATTATTATGAAACTCTCGCTACAGCCGAAGCTCTTTTTCTTCATTTGGAAAGTCATAGTGGGTGCTTTACCCGTTAAAGCTCACCTTCAACGACGACAGGTTCCCATGCTCAACCCTTTCTGTGATCTCTGTTCCTCGACCACTGAAACCACCATGCACTGTCTTCTTGAATGCCCACATGCACGTTCTATTTGGTTCGGATCTAGACTAGGTATTCGCCACCCCATGACTATTTCCACTTCCACCAACCAATACCTACTCACCCTTTTCACATCTCTTCCCTCAAAAGACGATAGAATTCTCGCAATTCTCGTCCTCCGGCAAATATGGCTCGCCAGGAACTCTTTGACGATGAAGCGCGTTGCTATCACCCCGAAGAATTCTCTCATAGCCATTTCCGCTGCAGCAACCTGCCAATCAACCCGCTCCCATTTTCATGCCAAATCACAGCCTCCTCCTGCCAGATCACCCTCCCAACACACCATAACCTTCAACCACTCCCCCTCCACGCATTCTTCACCCTGTGCTACTTTTGTTGTGGATGCTACATGGAAAGCTGGTCGTCGCTCAGCAGCTGCTTGGGTTAATAAAGATGATCCTCACATTCGTGGACATTTCACTTTCTATGCATCATCACCTCTTCAAGCCGAAGCGCGTGGTATCTCCCAGGCACTTAAATGGTTACTTTTCATGGATACTCGAATATCCATCTCCATACAGACTCCCAGCTCCTTATCACACAACTTCGGACATCCAAGTCGCACCCACATACTTTTATGCTTCGCCATGAAATACTGCAAGATGCAAAGTTTTTTACTTCATGTACTTTCTCTTTTGTTCCTCGTTCCGCAGTGCATCTTGCTCACAGTGCTGCACGTAATGTTGCTACGGCTTTCCCTATTGTTGTTGTTTAATGATATAATACGTCTCTTTGTCAAAAAAAAAAAAGAATGACAAAGGTCGATACGTGATTTCACCTCGAGACTTTTCTGCTTTTATATTATATATATATATATAAGATAAGATTGCTTTACTTCTTTTTCACTACATGATAATTTTATTAACAAATTTTAGTGATGGTCAGATGGCGTGGATGGTACTATTATTTTTTGTCTTATACTTCAATTGTTTAATTATCTAGCACTCCGTCCCAACTCTTTCAGTTCAAGGTGACTTTTTGACTCGTAACTAGGTGACTTTGACCGGGTGATTTTGATAGTAAAATGATGCGATTTCATAATAATGATTGACTTTTACTCTACAACACTATTGAAAAGATAATCAAAATATTGCATCATTTTGCTATCCAAATCATCGGTTCAAACTGACCCAGTGAATAGTAGTGAAAATCAAATTGGGGAGAAAGAGCTGGGACAGAGTGATATAACTTTCTTTTTTGACTTTGACGCCGAATAGAATCGAGGCTGTGGTCGGAAAAAGCTACGCGAAAAACCTCTCTATGGTTCGAAATAATTCAATGAACAAAAACTGCAAACTCTGTCCACAAGCCGGAAAAATATAGTCAAAACCTAATTTACGCCGGAAATGGGAAAATCCCAAAATTGGCCAAAAGTTTAGTCTTTATTGCAAGAAACATGCAAGAGAAAGTTTAACCCAAACCGGGTTAAGAACGATGTCATAATCAGCACTTGAAATATTTTCTAAAAATAATGAAAAAATATCTAGAATTGACTAAGACTGGTCAAACAGCGAAATTTCAGGATAAAGACGGACCCCGATCGGTCCCTCGTTCCTCTAAACGAGAGCTTTCTCAATCGGGGTCGCAATCGCAATTCTAACACTCGTAGCCAAAGTTCTGGCCAAAACCGCACGACGTCCTCAAATACTACAGTCACTTTTGTCCCGTGCCCTTATCTTTCATATCAAGGTAGATAAGCGCTAAATTAGTCGCATGGGATAGTAACTTTGAATCGATAAAGAGTATTATTTTAAATATTAATTAAATTTAAATTTAGTCTTATTTAATTATATATTGAGGTTTTCATAGATATATATATATATATGTATGTATATATATATGTATATATTAGTCCTTACCATAAATCTATGTTTTTAATTAAATTTTTTCTTTGTTGAAGTAAACTAAATTGATTTTAAATTATAGAGTAATTTTCAATTATTAACAAATAATTTATTTAAAAAATATCTTTTACAATTATAGAGTTAAGTTCTTACCTTCTTAAATTAAATTATTTTTTTATAATTTTTAATAATTTTAATTTTATTATTGATTAGTTATCAATAATACTAGTTTACTTTAATATACATATATCAAAGTATCTATTTAACTGTTTAGGAAATGGTTTTCAATTTGTTAATTTATTATTTTGTATTAAATAGAATAGTCATGGATGATTGTTGTTAATAACCAAATTAGAAGATTATTTAATTATTCTATAATTAGTTTTATCTTCTTAAATTTTTCTTCTTTAATTTCAGAAAATAGTTTTGGGGCTTTATGGCTTTAATTTCTTGGACCCGTCACTAATTAGGGACCATGGCGTCCAATTCCATTCGCCGTAGGTAGAGAAAAAAATAGAGTTCTACTCTTTTAACTTACACCAAAGGAGGTATCGACACTTAAGGTCTACTTGGCTATTCGTAAGATGACTAGCGGGACAAAAAATTGATCCATAACGCATGACAGAGAGGATGGATTTTCAAAACCCCCTATATGCCTTTATCATATGTTACTCTTCACCCTAATAATATCCTAGTTACTACGAATTAATTATATGCTTTGTTCCATTCCGCGTCAAGAATATTATGAATATCTTGGTAAAGGAATTGGCTACTTGTGTAATAACATCTTAGAATAGGAAACAACTCTAGCGAAACTTCGTTCATAAGTAAACTTTGATTCTCGCTCTCTGATATTCATACTTATGCGTTCGATAGATTTTGAAGTCTTCAACTCGCACATCCGTAAATATCCTCTGACCATGTTAAAAAAATTTAAATTGGAAAGCCCGCAAACTTTCAAATCTATTCTATTTTACATGCTAAGTTGTTTGTTCACTCAGTTTTTACAGATACTCCCATTATGACATCTGTTTCATTTTTAATTCCCCACCGCATGTATGGAACTGCTTGCTTGAGGGTAATGCACTTGTGTCATGAACTCGTTCTCTATGAAAATAGTAGAGCTTAGTAATTAACTAAATAGTCGATTTTTGTTAATATCTTTTGTTAGGCTCGTTGTTGGACTCGGCCATGGACACTGCTAACTTTTGTAATATTAATCATATTTCTTTTAATTTGATTTTGTCACCACTCCTTGTAGGAAAGGGTAAAATCCCTTTTACGCAGGGCAGATACCGGTCCTCGGCACCTCTAGAAATCAGGGGTGTTACTTTAAGTATGTATCTATTGCGATGGTTGAGTTATATATGTACTTAGAAGGTTCCATGAAATATATAGGTTTTCCATTAGTTGGTGCTAGCACATGAGGTTTTAATGCTTCACTGGTTTTCATGTTGAGGTGATCTGTCTGTAAAAGATTTCACAAAGTAAAAATCGGGTGTGCCATGTATCATCTCTCTTAACTGTTCAATTTACTTTTCGTTTTACCTTACAATTATAGTTAGCATCTAAAGTTATATTTACACTTCTTCTTGCTTGAATATATTAGATCGTATTACCTTATAAATTATATATTCTGTTAAGAAGCAATATTGTTTCGTTTACTTTACGCTTTTTTAGTATTCCTCTGTGCTATTTGTTGGTGTATATAAGTATACACACTCTTATCGCGTGCTAGTTGTTGTCTATCAGACTCTGTATTCACTCTCATAGGAGTAGTTAGGTTAGTTATGTTTTAAAATACAATCTTTTTTCAAATTTGTACGACACGAGGGAGCAGCTTTTGAATTAAAGCATGGCATAAACTATTTTTTTATGTGCTTTATTTTCATTGTCGTATGTGGAAAGTTACTCGATAATACTTATTCGTGAATGCTTTATTATGAGCAATCTTTAATCCGTTTCTCTCCTTTTCCAAGGACATACCCATATTTAGAGCGGTATATCAAACTTTACTATGTAGATTTATAATTGTTGGTTATGATTGATCTATCTTTTCTTCCTTTCTCAAGGTCAACCCACAAAATTTTATTTTGTTTATTTAATTTGATCGGCGAATGTATCCCACCCACATAACTATTTGAAATCAAGAAACTATAGAAAGAAATCCTATAGAGTCAAACCCAAAAGGAGCTGAAAAATGGGAGATTATAACTCTATAGGTGGATGAACCTCTTTTTTCTCGTCCCTTATATGTCTCAACTCTCTATGCGTACTTAGACCTCATCAAAAATTCTACTCTTAAAGTTCTAGGAATTCACGCGATCAACCCTAGCAAGACACCTTATTAGATCTTTCATATTAGTTTACCTAGGTGTAGGTTACCCCACTTGAGTGAAAACTAAATTTCGCTAGTTTATCAGCAGCATACCGGACTCGACAAAATTAATCACTGTTGATATAACTCACCTTAGGATTAAGACTTATAAGCCTTGCCTTTGGTTATCTATGTCTAGGTTGTACTTGAACAATACCATCTAGATTTAACACAATCGTTCACTTCACAAACATCATAGAGACGTCATGTTTGGCAAGTTAAAAAAGCGTCTTACTTGTTGCACATGTTACTAGTTCAGTTTACCGAACTAGTGTGCTGGTTGCTAATTCAAGGAAGAGGCTGATCTAATCACATATAGATCTACAACATGAATTAAATAGGAAGATTCATGTGTTACCTCTTCACCTAAGCTCCTAGCGCAGCAAATGATCGTTGTTTGCTTGCTTTCAAGAACCACTGTGTTGCTCCCAACAGTCTGGCTCGAATCACTAAGACGAAAGCTTTTGTTCACACCACGTTCCACTAATGGAGACAAGTTAGAGAGATAGAGGATAGGGTTCCTAGAACTGTGTCTGATCAACACATGATCTCTACAGTTTTCTTCATTACTACTACTGACTTATTCAGTAGGAGGCTGTCTCTTTATATAATAGACTTATTTCTAGTTTGCAACGAGCCCCTTTGGGTTTGTGCCTTATTGCAGTTAACCCCGTAAGGTGTCACGGCAAAGTAGCATCATCACCCCGCCTCTCCACGACACTGATAAAAGTACAAAGGGTATACAATGTCAATTATATTTGTTTGATCGACGATGCTCACATGGCGAGGAATCTCAGGGTATAGTTCTACTCGCCACCTCATGTCACTCATAAGTACGCGTTATTTTGGGGAAAATATGCGCCATAGTGTTTGAACTCTGATCAGAGCGCATGTCTTGTCCAATAAGGACCACTATGCATATATTAGTCATGTAGCCATTTTGGCCACCAACCCGAGTACTGAAATGTCACAAAATTGCGCACGGAAATAAGTTCTCGCATTTGGCTTTGTCTACATAGACTGTACATGGATTGGGGTATTAACCATGTTCGATTAGACATAAACCAACCTCACCTTGGACATGCTACAATGCAACAATTGAGTCCGTCTGACAGGCGTCTTGCTGTAAAGATAGATCTCTAGCTCTTATCATAGACCATATGCCACATATGACAGGCGTCTTGTGTCATATCATAGGCTTCTATCTCTTATCGCGATTCTGTCTCACCTAAATTATCCAGGATATTGCAAAGGCGGTCACTCGTGTGAGAGAGTCGACCTAGTGTCTGCGCATCATGCTCTATGCTAGTACATGGAAATGTAACACATCATGGATTTGATAATAAAAATGCAGCTTATAAACAAATGAAATTAAAATCCAATCAATCAATGTCTCTTATGCTTATCAATCATAATTCCAGTTATCGACTACCGAGTCCCAATTCCCTAAATTAATCCACAAATGATTCTTAAGTGATGTAGGAATGGGAGGAGCCATCACTCTGGTATGTAGTCGATGCACTCCAAGATTACTCCTTAGGTAGTCATTTCACATCTTGTGAAATGATACCCTGTCCTATGTGTTTGAATTTACTGTTGTGTTGCAGCCGTATGCTAACACAATTCAGGATAGCCGGTATGGGTTCGTCAAGCGCTCATTGCGAAACACATTTCTTCCCGGTGGCAAAACATGCGACATTTTCCTGCTTCCATGGTTAATGGAGCGGTCCAATATGATCGTTCAACACTTATATTGTTGTTCCATGCGATGTGTCTGTCATCAAGCATGAACGATAGAATGAAGTAGATCCATGTGCTTCTAGGTCCCCACCTAGTCAGCAATCATAGCCAACCAGTGGAAGCATCTATCTCCGATAATCATAGCATGTGATCCATCGTATAGAGTAATATGAGCATCCTCGTGACTACAATCTAGTTTCCTAAAATGGATTTCCCGAAATTCACTTCTCCGATTACATAAGGTCTATGGGGTCTCAGTATACACCATAGCGTATAGAAGACTCTCATGGCTCCTTCATCAGGCACTCTGGTCATTAAAAAATCTTGTATGGTGTCTCTAGGGCACATATTTAGGCTCATAAAGTATTGCAGCGAGCTACAAGAGTATCAGATGGCTTCGGGTCCAGAATATGGAATCGTTCATGCATCTTCTTGGATTGTGCCTCTAGCGACAATGTAATACCCATGGAAGAACGAGAATGCTTCTCTCCCTAACAGTATCCTTCATCAAAAATCCAGAGGATAACTACTCCTTAGTGGACACGAACAGTCCTTAAGCACCACTGGCCAATAGTGTTTCATCAATGTTAAGTGATATGATCATTAACTCTCTATTAGTGAGAGTGGCATGCAGCGTTTTCATCCGTTAGCGTAAACATATAGTAAACGATTCCCTGCTGATATACTACTGTTCAGAGGACTAGCTAAGACCACACATGGACTTAATTAGCTTGCACACGTTTTGTGCATTTAACCTTACGTCACCTTTATCGAGAATGGAACTTTAAGTCCATCATCAAAACTATTGCAGATATATGTGCAAGTCATATGCCTTACTATGCTTCCTCATGTGTTTCTGATGGACCTTGGAAATCCACTGATCTCCAACAGTCAGAAAGTCAACCGAGTGTCAAACTTGGTTGGTCCTCTAATAGACTCTAACTCTTCTTGTAAAGCTTTACTATTCATTCTTAATAATTATCAAACAGTGAGGACTAGGAATATATCATATCCTTTACGCAAGGTGATCGTAAAGATCATCCCTTCGATCTCAAGCAATCGATGGGGAATGATCCTATGAGAAATTCATTTGCATAGGAGGATCATCAGTTTCTCTCATCCCTATGGACGGGCACCTTGCTTGGAAACTCACTCCCACTGTTCGAAGGATCCTTGAGAAACGAATTCCTCAATGCTCGTGGAACGAGTGTCTTCCAACACTTCCTCCATGATCGTGGAGATCATATCTCTATGAACCTTTCCCTCAATTATGGACTTATCTTATGAGAAATCATATATCTCATGAATCCATTGATGTTACACTACTAATCGACTATTGCGTTTCAAATACGAAATCCCCTGAGCACTCTAAATAGCATATAAAGATAAGTTACTCCATGAAGATATGTTTCTTCCATATATGGTCAAATTTCCAATTCTCTATTGTCAGGTGATGAAAGAGCCTTGGTACAATGCCCTAGTTTCATCATCGTCTTGCGTGGTGACCCTTATGGCCTTCCCTTCGGTGTCAAATCGTCGATGAGGTACGCTCCAAAGAGCGCTCCTCCGCAAAGAGGGGTCCTCCGCATAGTCATAATCTATGATGGGTTGTTCAATAGGCAAGTCACTCACTGTCATGATGATCCATAGAAACTGTTTCATGTTGATCAATCAGGGACAGGGTGTCATCCAGTGAAACCTTTGTTTCGTAGAGACTTACTTCTCCGCGAACCTCTTCCAAACTTGAAAATTTGGTTAGCACACAATTTTCCGATCCCCATGGCCTAAGGTGACCTTACTTAGGTTGTCTTTTGGTCCATATCTCGTAGCACGTAGTGGCTACAGACTTGGTGGGCTCTTGGTTGAGTATTTTGATAGCCGTATATCAAAGTGTCACCTCCAAATAGGAAACATGTATTTTACACGCGCTATCGTACATTAGACCATTTATAGTAGTATCCTATTCCTCCTATCCGCTACAGCAAAATGCGGAGTGTGGGAATGGCCAACTGCCTTACTATTCCTTTCCTTCCCACAGCTCTTGGTCAGATAGACACTCACAATCTCTTTCTGCTCAAACGAAATATTCTTTTTTCCAGATGGTTATCTACCTATCATAGATACCTTTATGAAGCACTTTGGCACCTAGCACACATAGTTGAGACGCGGACAATCATCTACGAATGTGATGGAATAGTAAGCACCGTGTCTTAGCTCTAACTTTTAATGGAACATAATAACATAATGAATAAGAAGTAAAGACTCAATAGTCCTTATTGCTTTACTGGATGGTTAGAGTTTCGCCTTCTATAAAAGGCAAGAATCACACACAGGTAAGGGTACCTTGGACACATTCCAAGAAGGCCTTCCCTAGCTAGCCTGAACATCCTTTCCTGACATTGTGTCTCTCAATATAGCACATCATGTATCATAATATTAAGTCACTAATCTAGAGGTGACATCAAAGGATTCTGAGGTGTTACTCATGCTAGAATTTAAGAACGCAAAAACCAAATATACATGGCCAATTCTTAAGTAAAATTGTGACCAAATACAAATTTGGTGGCTACTCCCTCAAAGACAATCCTATGGATCCTTAGACGAGAAGTTAGTGCCAAGGTTTGTCCTTTTGCTTAATCTTAAGAAAACCCTCTTTTTCTTCCTTTTGCGTTTGACAGTCTTGGGCTATCGGTCATATACCAATATTGCCCCTACATTCCCTTATCCTTGCCCCACCTATTTTCTAGCGGTCCAAATACCGAGCTAGGGACTACATCTGCCTATCATACCTCACTAACAGTCTTTAGCAATCACGTATTGCTTAGACTTCATAAGTATGTTGGACTAGTATTCATATCAAACTATTGGTTGCTTAGATCCTAGAACGGAGCGATGTTTTGTCTTATCCAAACATCCATATTTCATGGCACTTCATGAAATGTGGCAGAGATTGCAACAAATTGCTAACCAGATAGCTTGTACCTGGCAGCCTATAACTCTTTGATCATAAATGGCATGAATCTCATATGCTATAGTCGAGTGCTCACTTTTATGACATGAGTCTACTCATAGTGTAGATACTGCTTTCCAGATAGGCAGATCATTGCCACGTGGCAGCCATCCAGCACACCCAGTTGTGCTCCATCCACACCGGATCACCACCCGTGCTGATCCCCGTGGGGGCTGCGAGATAGGGCCCTCGCGTACGAACACAGGACTTGTAAGGACTTAGTGGTTTGGAGGCTAGGGTAAGGTCCGTCGCGCGCATGCGAAAACCTAGCTTGCACGCGAACTCTGGTAACTGACTGAGAGATCCTAGGCTTACGTGTCCCATCAATGCGGCTGATCTCATAACGGTCTCCGATACTTGCGGGCAGATGCGTAACGGTTCCTATATAAACGGTCGAACGTGCCATTGGGGGTCTATCTTTAATCCGCCATTTATGGCGCATTAACCCCTCAACGGTCACTTCCCCACTATATATAGGATCATTAGCTCTCCATTGCGACACAAGTCATATGCTGGTCCAAGACCATAAGCTTACTGCCTCTCTCTCACAAGCAGTTACTAGTGCTTACCCTCTCCCTACACACAGTCTACGATCCTTTGTGTTCTTATTCTCTACTTGAGGTGTATACTTGGATATCTCTTGAGGATATCCTTGTACACATTTTGGTGAACCCGACGTGAATCATCCAAGACGTTCGTCATGGAGACCAATCTGCCTTCCATGAGGAGACCTCACGAGAGGACGAACTGCTCAACACCACTCCCAATTCTCGGGCTCAAGTTGTCGTTGAGGGAGAGCTCTCTTCGGAGTCTCTCGAGGCTACGATACAAACCCAAGCCCGGGATATGGAGGTTCAATCTGAGTAAATTGATCAGATCATTGAAATTCTGGGAAAAGTGGCCCAGAATGTTGTTCCGGGGCCTTCTGCCCCGTTGCTGCCAACTCCACTTTCCCCCCCCCCAGGGACAGTGTCCACCTCGATAGTGCATGTCTCTGCTGCCCAGACTCCTCTCTCGGGTGGCCCGGCGAGCCTGACGCCACCGTTCTCATCAGGCTCGTCCCTGATGACGGCAGGGAACCCCGTATCATATCCTGCATCATCTCTCTACGCAAGCGGAGCCCTAGAAAGCCATGGGCCTCCACCTTGGCCTCCTTACAACCCCAGTATGCCCTACATTCTGGGCTTCGGGCCAACAGCTCCATCCTATGGGGGAACACCTGCCAGCATGGCGGCCCATGAACAAAGGATCGACAGTATTATCGCCAACCAAAGCTTCGCGGACATTGTCATCCCCATGGTAGATAATGCATCTCCCATTCCGCGTGATATCTACTTGATGCCAAACCCTCTGGGTACAAAGCACCCAAATGGGAGAAGTTTGATGAAGTAAGTGGGAACGCCCACGAACACGTGATGAGGTTCGTGTATATGATGGGCCCGCACGCGGCCGATACTCGGTTGCTCTTGCGTCAATTTCCCAAACATCTGGGAACCGTTGCATACAAGTGGTACAGAACCCTCGAAGTGGGATCTGTCAAGACATGGGAAGAAATGGTAAATAAATTCTACACAAAGTTCTTCCAAGTTGATGAAAGGGTCACCACCATCCACCTCTCCCGAATGTACCAGAAGCCTGACGAGGAAGGTGTCGCCTTAATCAAGAAATTCAGAGACAGGTCCTTGGAATGCATCGACGAGGTCTCGGAGGGCCGTCTGGTCGAAATATGCCTGCAAGGCATGCACGATGAGTATAAAGGTATGCTAATGAACTTGAACATGCCTACTTTTTCGAAGTTGATTAATTGTACCACAAACGTTTAACCATTGGTAGAAAGGATGAAGAAAAGATACGGTAGCGAGCGCGCGCCGACGAATCCCAGCTCTAAAGACGGCGTATTCAAACGATCACGAGACGCCAATGTGCACGCGATATCCTCGCCCAGCAAACAACGGCGGTTTGCAGCTCAAGAGCCGCCACCCCTGTCTATCTCGGTTAGGGACGCAATTGACCTTTGTAATAAATGACGACAAGATGGAATCTTGCCGGCATTTGAACACATACCTACAGGAGAGCAATTTCGAGACCCAAAATGGTGCAAATGTCACGGGAAAATCTCCCATCCAACCAGGGAATGCAGGAAACTCAAGTCGATGGTGGAGAAGAAGATAAGGGAAGGCCAGTTAGTTGTCGAAGAGTCAACTAAAGATGTTCGAGACAACCCTTTGTCGCGACGAGAATCCAAGGGGAAAGAGATCGCCATGATCTCCATTATAGACGTGGCAGGAGCGGCAGTCCCTGTGGTTACGGAACTCTATGGGTTTGAAGAATATGGCGTTGATACCGAAGACTCTCATGCTGGGCGAATGAAGGGCTCTATCAAATTTGCCAGATTCTTTAATGAGATGAACTTTTCAGAGGGCTGCAGACATGGGATGATGAAAGCAATATTAGGGGTGGCAGAGAAGTACGGAGAAGATTTTGTCACAGCGAATGACGAAGCCGTCAGAGCCTTTAGACCGCAAAGACTAATCATGACGTTCAACGAGTCGGACAGAAGAGCTGACATCAACCACCAAAGGCTGTTGTATGTAACGGCCACGATCAACCACGTCGAATTCAAAAGAGCCTTCGTCGATGGTAGAGCTGCGGTAAACGTTATTCCCTTGAGCACCCTAGACATGGCAGGGGTTCCCGGACATGATATGGTTAAGAAGCCCTCGTCCTTAACGGGGTTTGGAAGTGGCTCCATAATGACTTTGGGCGGGATCCGTTTGGGAGTCCGAATTTGGCAGATAAATTGTTCCGCCAAATTCCACGTTATCGAGGCCGAAACGACTTACCACATGATTATCGGACGAGCATGGATTCACCGCTTTGACGCTGTACCCTCGACAGCTCACCAGGTGATGAAGGCCATCTGGAAAGAAAGGGTGGTCACAATACCCGCTTCGGTGAATCCTTTCAATCTGGAGGAGGCACACTTACCTGAAGCGGTATGGTTTACGGAGATGGAAGCCTGACCGCTTTTGGCCCCGTTTCGGCCAACTCCTTTGCCCAGATGGGAGGACATCCAGAATCGTTCACCGGCTAGAGCGACAGTCATACGGGAGGAGTCGAAGGAAGAACAGCCCGCAAGGAAGGACGCCCTTAAAACAGTCAAAAACATATACACCTTGAAGAGGGTCATGGAGTATGCTGAAGAACGAATGAGTAGCTTCTACCCCAAAATTAAGAAGTGTTATCGTGTTAAGGGTGTCCACAGGGAAATTTTCAAGCTATGAGGGGTCTTTAGTATGGGTGAGGGAAATCCGTTAGTTGAGGAAGTCAAAGAAGCACCTGAGTGCATGGAAGACCGCCCAAAGCCACAAAAGCAGGAACTCAAAGAGGTATTCCTCAGCCCTGACGAGGATAAGAGAAGACCTATCTTCCTGAGCGCAGACCTCACTATGCATCGCCCGTACATCATCCCAGGATCGAAACTAGTGAAGCAGAACGCGAGGAATTTCCGTCCTGAGATCAATGTCAAAATCAGGGAGGAAATGGTCAAACTGCTTAATGCCAAGTTCATATAACCAACCATCATCCCACCTGGCTGGCAAACATAGTCCCCGTGCTAAAGAAAAATGGAAGCCTTCGTGTATGTGTAGCTTTTAGAGATCTGAACAAATTCTGCCCAAAGGATGACTTCCCTTTGCCGAACGTGGATCTCTTGATTCAATCCACTGCAGGACACGAGATGTTCAGCTTTATGGACGGATTCAGTGGCTATAACCAGATCAAGATGGACCCTGAGGACGCGTAGAAGACGGCGTTCATAACACCGGTAGGGATCTTCAATTACACGGTCATGCCTTTCGGTCTGAAGAACGCAGGAGCCACATACCATCGCGCAATGATGGCACTGTTTCATGACATGATGCACCAAGAAGCCGAATTCTATGTGGATGATCTAGTGGTTAAGTCAAAGAAGAAAGAAGACCACCTGAAAAATCTAAGAAGGGTTTTTGACAGATGTCGCGCATTTCAGCTAAAGACGAACCTTATGAAGTGTGCGTTTGGGGTAACCTCTGGTAAGTTCCTAGGCTGTGTGATCCACATGCATGGGAACGAGCCTGACCCCGCCAAGATCTCGGCGATTACAAATCTGCCAGCACCGCAATCCCAAACTGCATTGAAGGCATTTATAGGAAAGTTGTCCTATTTTCGGAGGTTTATACCAGCAATTGTAGAATTGACCTTCTGCTTTAGCAATTTGGTTAAAATGAACGCAATGTTCCGCTGGACAGAAGGGCATCAAGTCGCATTCGAGAAACTGAAGAGACTGTTAACATCCACAAGGGTCATGATCGCACCGCAGTTGGGAGCACCTCTACTGTTGTACCTCACCTCAACTAAAAGGTCGATTGGAGCACTACTGGCCCAGGAGTTCGAGGGATAAGAAAGACCGGTGTATTACATCTCCCGCATTATCCAATCAGCAGAATCAAGATACACAGACATAGAGCGACATTGCTTGGTTTTGTTTTTCGCAATTGAGAAGTTAAAACATTACTTTGCTTCCCACAAAGTGGTGATTATAACGAAGAACGATCCCATACGATATCTACTGGGACATTCACCTCCCTCAGGGAGGCTCGCGAAATGGTACATGACCATCTCCCAGTATGATATAACATGCACGCGACCTAAGGCCATCAAATCACAAGCATTGGCAGATTTGCTTGCACAATTCCCGAACGAGAGGCACGAGCCCGTGCCAGAGGAGCTGGAGGGGCCTGAAATATATGCAATCAGCAAGGAGTACTGGAAGCTACAATTTGACGGATCATATACAAGATCGGGGGGAGGAATTGGAGTGGTACTCATCAAGCCTGACCAAGAGGTTATCCAGATGTCAACAAAGCTGGACTTTGCGGTGACCAACAACGAGGCCGAGCATGAGGCTCTGATCGCGGGACTCGTAGCAGCCAGAGCTTTGGAAATGAAGAATCTTGTCATCATGGGAGATTCAAATATATTTGTCAAAAAAACCTCGGGGTAATATGCTCTAAAAGTGATAAATCTTCTCAAATATCGGTCGATTGTGCAGAAGCCGGTTCAGAGCTTCGAGTCTGTCAAGTACGAGCATACTCATAGAACTGACAGTCGTCATTCAGACGCACTAGGTACTTTAGGGTCAAAAATCAGCTCAGATAAATGCCCTGCGAAGATATTAATCGAGGTCAAGACAATCCCGCCATTAGTAAAAGACCTATGGAAAGAAGGATCTCTGGAAGAGGCGGACTGGAGGCAGCCTATTCTGTGCGCGATGGCCGACGGAACCAGCAAGGAAACATGGGTTTCTATCAAGGGCTTTTGCATACACGATGGTTTTCTCTATCACAAGGGCCATGGGGGTATCCTCATGAGATGCGTAACCGAAAAGGAGGGCCAAGCAACCCTGGACAAGATTCATCAAAATTCTTGCGGAGACAACGAGATCTCCATCTACAGAAAGGCCCAATGGTATGGAATATACTAGCCACAGATGTCACACTTCTCCGCCATTATACAAAACAACTGTGAGAGATGTGCTTTAATCAAGGCCACCATGGAGATTGCTGCAATAGAGGACGATTGACGACAACCAATAATCAATTACCTTTAAGAAGGAACTGTGCCCCCAAGCAGAAAGGAAGCCGAAAAGCTCAAAAGAAAGGCCAATAGATATATTTTCCAAGAGAACATTCTGTGGCAAAAGGGGCATAACGGGAACTTACTTAAATGCTTGCATGGACAAGAAGCCCAAGAAGTTATGGAAATGTCGCACCAAGTGGAACACCAAGGGGGTGCGAAATTATGTCGACAACTCTTGACGGTGGGGTACTTCTAGAAAACCATGGAGGCCGACTGCCACGCGAAGGTTAGAAGGTGCCAGCAATGCCAATTTCATGGCAATCTAGTACATGCTCCCGCGGTTGACCTGCATGCGCTAGGGACACCATGGCCATTTCATACTTGGTCCCTAGATTTCATTGGACCAATACGACCTCCCTCAAAGGGGAATGAAAACATCCTTACAGGAACTGAGCAGTTCACCAAGTGGGTAGAAGCAATCCCACTCAAGACAGCAAATGCAGGGGTAGTAGTCAAGTTCATCCAGGAAAACATCATTCACCGCTTTGGCATTCCCAACACTATTTTGTCCGACAATGGAACTCCCTTCGTCAACCGCCAAGTAGCTGAGAAACTAATGGAATACAAAATTAGACAGGTGTGCTCAACTCCCTACTACCCGAAGGGAAATGGGCAGGCGAAAGCGACCAATTAGACACAACTGCGAATATTTAGTAAGATGGTCACAGACGACAACAAGAAATGGGCAGATTCATTAGGAACGACACTTTGAGCATATCGAACATCGCCTAGGAACCCCACTGGGACTTCTCCCTTCCTGCTATGCTACGGAGAAGAAGCGATCGTTCCCTTCGAAGTCAAAGTAAACTCAGCAAGATTGGCTTTCAGTGCCTTGTACAACAACGAGGGTGATCACGATATGATCCTTTTGGAAGAAAAACGCGAGACAGCCACAAGAGTAAACCTTAAGTACAAGGAGAGGATCGCGCATGCATACAATAAGATGGTCCACAACAGGGACTTTACGGAAGGTGACCTCGTACTACGAGCCTCCGATCATTGCATGCGCGAAGCAGCCCACCCCAAGTTTGCGGCTAATTGGGAAGGGCCCTTCGAGGTAAAAGAAATCTTCGACAATGGGTATTGAAACATTCTGCGTTGCCATGGAACGGCTACCACCCCACAACCAATCAACATGCGATGGCTGAAAAAGTACTATCCTTAGTCTCTCCTGTTTATTTGCTTGCAATGTCTTTCCTTTAAAATCCTCTTATTTGAGGATCGAATTATTGATAATATCCCTCCCATATGAGGGCTCTTTTGTCAAAATTATCAGTTTGCCTCTCTTGCTAGTGGGTCGCTAGCCGACCACAATACCGAGACATGAGCCTATCTCATAAGATAGCATTCTAAACCTATCTCACACGATAGCAAACTCCAAAGCCTATCTCATAAGATAGCAATCTAAACCCATCTCACACGATAGCAAACTCCAAAGCCTATCTCCTATGATAATGGCAGGATAAAGCCTATCTCAAAAGAAAGCAACATAAGCCTATCTCACATGATAGCGGTAAAGGCCTATCTCATACGATAGCGATATAAACCTATCTTACATGATAGTGGAAAAATCCTATCTCTTACGATAGCATTACGGGCATGTCTCACATGATAAGGGAAAAAGCCTATCTCACATGATAGAAAAACAAGCCTCTATCTCATAGGATAGCAGGGAAATAAGTAGGTTCCGCGTCCAAATGGTGGCCTAAAACGAAAAAGTCTATCTTACTAGACGATCATGTGCGAAAACAGCATAGTGAATATTTCAATCTCCATTCAAGGGGGGACCACTCGCATGATTGCCTATAAGAGGGGCCAAAGTTTTAGCAGAACAGAGGCAAATCCACTTCATCAAATAGAGGTGCGACAACACTAACTCATACGGCAGCAATAAAGCCCTGTCAAGTCATGAAGGCATGAACAATAGATGCACATATACACATTGTCCACGTTATACCAGTATTACAGCCACGCAGGGCACACAACGAAAGACAAGGAAAACGTTTTCTTGTCAAGACAGTCTCATTCTTCAAAGAAATCTTTCAGCAAAGAATCTCGCGCTGACAACTTTAGGGAGTTAGCAGCAAGCTCTGTAATACGGGCTTTGCTGGCTTCATGATGCTTCACGAACTCATTCAATTCCTTGGCTTGGCGCTCAAACTCTTCCCTGCGCACGGCAAGGGTTGATGTCTCCCTTTTAAAAGTAGCAAGCTCATTTCCCATGTTGGCATAATTATGAATTCTTGTCAACCACCGTGCGAGGAAAATCAAGTCCAACCGTCCTGCTGCAAGGTGTTCACGTCTCTGCACACTCGCAAGGAACTCTTGGGCTTTAGCCGGTGTAGTATCTTCAGGAGTAGCCTGATACAGCTCTCCCAGGAAAATAGCCAACTCTTTGAATATTTCCCCTCTTTCTTCTGGATACAACTCTAACACTCGCGCAAAAGCAGCAGGGAAAGACACACGAACTTTCATGAGCCACTCCAAGCACGCTTGATCAATATCTACATACACGAGCACGATAATATGCTCGGCAAAATGCGGGCTTAAAATCGAGGTATGATGAGTGAAGACAAGATCGGGCTTACCAGTTCCTTCAATAATTTGCTGAAGAAAAGCGATAGGCAATGTCGCCTCCATGCTAGCACTAGCTATGACGGTCAGTTCCTTCTCAGCTCTAGCCTTACGTGCGAAATACACCTCAGGGATTACCAAGTCCCTCCTCACAGCAACAGGGGATGCGGTTTGCGAGCCCCATATCTCGAATGGATTCCCGGAGGAAAGGACGTCCAATTCTAAAACAAAATCACCCGGAACAAGGGAAAACCTGTGAAGACTTGGCGTGGAAGAGGGGCCACCCTCATTTAGTTTAATTTTATAGATGTCCTCGGCGAGGGCAGGGGCTTGCTGGGGGGAAGAATCTGGAGTATTAGTAGTAATTCCCCTCGCGCAAGGAACACGCTCTCTTAACACAACATCCCTCCTGGGGGGAACGGCTTCTCCAAAACCCTCCTCACGAGCAACATCCTTCACGGGAGGCACATCTTTTCCAGTGCGTAAATTTTTTGAAATATCTTCTTCATATGAAGGGATGAGTATAGAGGGCTCTTCATTCTGCGCGCAAGGCGTCTGTTTTCGTCAAGATGCTTGCTCTCCACGACCTCCCATGTCTCCCCTTTGCCAAGAGTTTCACCTGCCATAAAATAAGAATAAGATCCTTAAGAAATCAACATGCATAATTACTAAGAAAATAGGTATGTCCCTTAAGTCCTGAGGATCTCGAGCTTGCTTGACCGGATGTCCCAGCGCGAGGGCGCTTCGGTTCCCGCATGAGTATCTCACTGGAATAAGCTTCATAAGGAATTCTTTTTCTTATGGAGCTCTTCCCATTAGAGGCCAGGAAAGCTACTAGGGAATCCAAAACTAGCAACTGAACTTTAGGAGGCATAGGCATTGGTGACTCAATACGGTTGCCAAGAATGAATGACCCTTGCAAGGCTGCTCTTTTCTCCTGTATGCGAGCAGCAAAACTCGCGCTTCTATCTCCGGACATAAAACGCCTCAGACAACACTAAAGGCAAGAAACTAGTTAAAAAGAAGATGGTAAGCAGGTTTGTATATAAAGGGAGCAAAGAAGCGTGGGCATACCTGAACAAACAATGGGAATACTTGGCCTTAGCCGTAAAGGATTTACGCTTAGCAATTTCAATCTTTTCTTCAAGAATTAGTTGGGCGCATAAATGCCGATCCTTAGCCAGCAGGGAAAAGTAGCCATAACTGCAATCACCACGGCTACGGAGTGCCTCAAAAGGATACTCATTGGTTGAAAATATGGGTATCCTGTTAGGAGAAGGGATATCATTAAGGTTGAGCAGGGAACGGGTCTGGAAGTTCTAGAAGGATACCCAGTTTGGGGTATCCTGACCTCTCCTTTCACGCGAAGGTTGGATCAAAGGAAGCTCAGAATAAAGGGAGGACACACCCTTGCCACACAAAAGACTGTCATAACAGCCCCGGTCGACGGATTCGCGCCACAGTGGAGGAGCAACGACGTCATACCCAAATTGGGGACTAACGCGAACAGGATCATATGGCACGGTAACTTGTTCATAGTCACCAGAAAACTCGGTGTCTAATACGTATTCATGTAGCGCAGGAAGAAATCCTCTTCGAACCCAGTTCACATACCTGCTGAAAGACCAATCACCTTTAGTTATGTGCTCAACGGAAAGAATCTTACCCTGCTTCGGATATAAGTCTTCCCAGAAATCTATATTCTCATTGTAATACCCCGTTTTAAGAGTAGGGGTAAATTGGTAATTTGAGATAAGAATTCAATTTGAGCCATTAAGGTTAATGGTATGAAGGTATTCCTAAAATGTTACTATGTATTAATATATTATGTACATATGGTTTGGATATACATCTAGTGTAGGGAATTGTTAGACTCATGCTTTCCCTAAGGTTGAGACCCATGATTTTTCTAGCTTTAGCCATGCTAGTCATGTCTCTTTTGTCCCATCAAGCTTATTTCCCCTACACACTTTACATTTCTCATTTTTCAAGCTATCTTGTCCAATCAATCAAACCTTTCTAGTGTATTCTCGAAATTGAGAGGATGGTCTATCAAAATATGACCGAAACTTGTTATTTTACTACTCTAAGTGTAGAAAAATAAGGGGAATATGTATATATATGGACCCAATGACTATTTTCTAACATCTCTTATCAATATGGAACACAAATAAGCTATAATACCAAGCCATATAGCATGACTAGAACATTATTGCATGAGCACACCAAAAATCAATAGTTATCATCATACTCTTAAATGACTAGAGATAACTTGCTTAGAAAATACTCAAGTCATCTTTGGACATCATCACACATTTGTGTAGTCTTTTCAAGTAAAATAAAAACATTCCAACACTCCACATCACTAGTCACATCACCTCACTTTTATACACAACATGACTAGTCACATAATCTATTCCAACACTCTACATGATTTGTCATATCACTCCATTTTTATACTCCATATGAGTAGTCACATGCAATCCAACACTCAACATGAGTAGTCACATCACTTCACTCTAATACTCTACATGTCAAGTCACATCATCCACTCCAAGGCTCCGCCTCTCTCTATAAATACCTACCTCTCTCACTTGGATGAAATCATCACCACACTCTCCTGTTACTTCCATATTTGAAGACCTCGCGCTCTCTCTTCCTTTTTACTTCATTTGGTATTCCTAAAGATCAAGTTTGGTAAGTTTCAATCATAGTTCTTTATTTTGATCATTCATGCATCTTCTACACTGGATTTATTTATTTTCATTGTTAATTCCTCATATATACCCTCTTCCTTCTATTTTATATAACTAAAATGAATTATTCCCATAAGATTGTGGAAAGAAATAAAATTTGAATGAAGTTAGTCTCGTTTTGATACTCAATTTTCGGCCAAAATTCTTGACCTGACTTTGATAGGCCATATCTCACTCATACAAATTCGGTTTTTGTCCCGCCTTATATCGTTTCGAAGGTCTACGAGTCTACTTTCATTTCCCCACATTCAAATCATTTATAATTTTTACAGAATGTCTTTTTTTGTAAGATGAGTCGGGTCTGAAAATCTGGATTCGGACATATTATTTGACCCAACTTTGTGAGGTCATAACTCACTCATACGAACTCAGTTTTTGCTCCACTCTATACCGTTACGAAGCTCTATGTGTCTAATTTCATCTCAAAGTGGTTTCACACCGAATGAAATACTGATTTTTATAAACTGTGTCAAGTTGAACATTTTGATTTTGAACCCTATTGCAATAACTCATAACTCCCTCATACGAGATTTACTTAAAAATAGTATTAGCTACTAGTATGATACAAATTGACCAAGAGTTATCACAATTTTCACATAAAAATCATTTTGGTATTTATTTGGACCGTAAGAGTTAGATCTAATCATATGTCCTAACAAGGCATTCATATAGGGTTAGTACAATCATTTGTTTAAGAGTACAACCGTGTGACTAGAAACTTGCCAATTAAATTGTAGGTGAAGGGTTCATAGACGAGGGCTACGTCTCTCCGTAGAATATATTATCGTACTAGTTTCCGTTGCTACTTAAGGTAAGTAAACATGCCAGGCCTAGTGAGCCCGTCCTCCTTTCGTGTCTAAATATTTTTATAATTTCATGTCTCAAAAAGTGATTTGTGATGTACATGTTCAACTTGAGAGTTTGATTATGTGTCTAAATGCTTCTTTCAAAGTTATGACATGATAAATTAATAATGTGTAATAACGTAAAGTGGAAAGAGTTGGGCGGCGGAACACTATTTGGATACTTGGACACTTACATGGTTAACCCGGCCGCACTTAGCCCCTTTTCGCTCCTTGTACTCACTCCTTCTGGGCGCAAGAACCCTTTAGGGGGGGTGTCGATACTTAAGGTCTTGGTAGCTTGGTTATGGATATGTTGTGATATATTGGCAGTTGGTTCTTCCCCGCTACAACAAAATAATAATGTGACTTTTTATGTGGACAATTTATGGTGAATTGAATTTTTGGAATCCCTTAATTGGGGCAATGGTATGGATTGTGAATGTTTTTTTAGGATATATGTCCTGATTTTTTGAGATCACGTTCCTAAAATCGTATTATTAACTAAAGATTTGGGAAAAATAGATCTCTTTCATACATGGTCAATCATGAAAACATATTTGATTACCTTCCAATTATCATCTTGGTTTATAAAATAAAAATGCCTCTTATCCGGTTTACGTGTTTGGGTGTTTTCTTACTCAGCATTTCTCGCTGACTTTGGAAAAACTGTGGTATTTGTTTCTTTCCTCCGCAGGCCTAGGCGAAGGAAGCTCAATGTAGGAGGGATAGCTAAAGCCGTACGAGTTTATCTTAGTTTATTTCGTTAGGTTGAGCGCCTAGTTAAATTTTAGCTTTTGCAATGTAATGAGGCAATTATGCCGTTTGTAATAAATAACTATGGATGTTTTGTTCATGCTTTCCGCCGTTTCGTTACAAGTAGCACCCTCTCGGTCTCTCCTGAGCTGGAATAAGGGGGTTGTTACACTCATCCTTCAAGCGGGTAGTATAGGGTCGACGCGCGAAGAAGCGAGTATCGTCGACTATCAAGGCTTATGTCCGTTGAGGAGCTTCTGTATTATACCAGCGCCACGCTCGAGGACTCTAGAAGATCTGAGGGACGCTAGGAGTATTCCAAAGGATCACTTTCACATGAATAGGGGAATACCCAGGCCATCTCTCGAAGGCCCACAGGGATAGAAAGGCAGTGTTCACAAAGGTACAAATGTCGACCCTTCCTCGTGAATGTTCGACATGAGCAACGGCCAAGTCAAGACGGTGATACAAAGAGCCTTGTACGAGTGGGCCTAGACCAACCTTTTGTCTAAGGGATAACCTCACTGCGATCAGAAGCACGTGCGTAAAGACTCTGTCTTGGGGAAACCCATCTATCAAGTAGTGCGACAACCACACGCAGATATAGCCGCATAGGGTAAAATGAAACCCTTTTCCTACGACACTAATGACTGACTCAGGGTCTTTGTCCCGCCACTCGCGAACCACGGAGGGATCAACAAAGTCTTTAAAGAAGTACATGAGCCATTTTGACCAAGTGTTCTTGGGACCAGAGGATAAACGTGGGAATTCTCCACAAGGTTTGGTCGCCCCAGGAATCCATTTCGAGTTAATCCTTCCCATATCCGCTATAAGGACCTTCATATCTTCAAATAATTGAATCTCGTCTTGGTCGGACAAAGGCGCTAAGGGATCAATGATTCCCATACTTGGGAGGTTCATCAAGACCTCCACATCCTCCAAGGTAGGAGCAAATTCAAAATGGGAGAGATGAAAGGTGTGGGTCTTCCTGGAATACCTAGAAAATAGCGTCTGGAGCATGGTACTATCACGCCAGATACGGATACCTTTGGTTGCATGAATGGCGTGAAAAATATTAGCGCGATTCAGGTCTTGTGCGTAATAGCAAAGGATATGTTCCCTTCCACTCCTACATCCAGTCAAAACCCTGTGGAAGATTGTCAGTAAAGCTATACAAGCCAGCCCCAGCATTAACCACGTTCCAATCAGACCTCACTGGTTCGGGAACGAGTTGCATGGCATCATTCAACGGGGATGCTTGGAGAGGGGATGCCTTAATGGTGGCTGCATAAAATCATCACCCCCAAGGTAGGGGGCTTTATACCACAATTCGCTAGGCAGTTCTGGAACTTCAGCAGCTTTCTTGGAAGCCATCGCTACAAACGTTCAAACTACAAACGTTTTGTTTGTAGCTTGAATGGTTGTTTAGTTGAAAAGAAAGCAAGGCAGGAAATTCTCAATCAAAGGCATAGAAGGGTTTAAATAAACCCCGAAGAGTCGCAACCCTTGAGTACTACTGAGTCAGCAAACGCTTCAGAATCCAGAATATTTGATGTATGATCTATCCCTACTTCGAAAATAGGTGAATTCAGATGGCGATTGATTAACTCGACAGAGGCCACGCTTCATCAAAGGCTAAACGGCGCTTCCCAAACCTTAGGCAATCATGGCTATGAATGGGGGCTATGGGGATTCAAATTCAAAATTCAAAAGATCTGCGTGAACTTCACGCACGGTTGATTTTGCGCGACTGCACAACATAAGAGCGTGTGACAATCGCGCAAAAGGGAAATATTGTAGATACTGCTTTCCAGATAGGCGGATCATTGCCACGTGGCAGCAATCCAACACACCCAGCTGTGCTACATCCACACCGGATTACCACCCGTGCTGATCCCCGTGGGGGCTGCGAGACAGGGCCCTTGCGTACCAACACGGGACTTGTAGGGACTTAGTGGTTTGGAGGCTAGGGTAAGGTCCATCGCGCGCATGAGACAACCAAGCTTGTGCGCGACCTATGTTAACTGACTGAGAGATCCTAGGCTTAAGTTTCCCATTAATGCGTCTGATCTCATAACGTCTCCGATACTTGCGGGCAGATGTGTAACGGTTCCTATATACACGGTCGAACGTGCTGTTGGGGGTCTATATTTAAGCCGCCATTTATGGCGCATTAACCCCTCAACGGTCACTTCCCCACTATATATTGGACCGTTAGCTCTCCATTTCGACACAAGTCATATGCTGGTCCAAGACAATGAGCTTACTGTCTCCCTCTCACAAGCAGTTACTAGTGCTTACCCTCTCCCTACACACACTCTGCGATCCTTTGTGTTCTTATTCTCTACTTCAGGTGTATACTTGGATATCTACTGAGGATTTCCTTGTACACACATAGTTAAGGTGGGAATTATGAGTCACTACTCACAATCAAGATACGCAAATGGCTAAGGTGAATCCAAGATTCTTCTTTGGCCAATTCCTACAAACCTTGAATTTAAATTGGTCTTGAACTTGCTGATGAGGTCATTTCCCCACCTTGGCAGAGCATGCTATGAAATTGTCTTGACTGCTGTCTCCTACTATTGGTTATCCTAAAGACAATGTCCATGTGCATCTATGAAAACTAATCATCACAAGTTCGACCATGTTTGTAGGGGGGTTTGAACACCTATGTCCAACAGATGGTTGCATAGTGCGACGACTCGTCATGTCACTGTTTTTCACCATTTTAGCCTCTACAATTTCGATTTAGACACGATTGATTTGAGACATTGCTTAGGAAATTAATACTAGCATTTACTTAGCTACACAACCTAAGACATCGATAGAAGTTTAATAGTCTATCATCAGGACTCCACCAAAACCTAGTAGCAATTCGACGAATAAAATCTCGTCACTTATTATTCTCCTATTAGTTTTAATCATGTCTACTCATGTGAGCTCTTTTGTTTCAATTCTTTAGCATTCTAGGTTATAAAGTTATATCCATTCACACGCAATTTTAACATAAAACAAGCATAAGCATAAATAAATATACGTGGATGTGGCCCCTAAGGCACACTCCCACTAATGTGAATACTTCATTAGCAAGTCTCGAATCTCGCTTCATGCAATCTCGCCTATCTTAAGAACGCTATTGTGACAACCCAACCCAGTGATACTTCACTTTTTTTTTTTTTTTTGAAAAGTGATGTTTTGATTTTTTAAGCTTCCAATAAGTAGCATGACATCCATATATGTTAGGGGATTCTTTTTAATAATAAAAGATACACGTTAAGGAAGTATAAAAAGTAATAAATTATTTCTTAATGTTTGTTATTTCCCTAGTTTGAAGACATCACCATGGCAGAGCTGGCACACCTCCAAGCGCGTGGATATCTCACCATGATAGAGCTGGAAGACATCAAAGCTAGTGGGGCACGACTCCGAACGGTGACCAATGAGGAGTTCTATCGCATCCAGGAGCAAATTTCTGAGGCCAAGCTACTTGATTTGTTGCAAACCCAGCAAGAACAGCCGGATCTTCTGCTACCGCTGCAAACCCAGCAGTTGCAGCTTGAATCCGCCGCCGGCGGAAAGAACGCTGGACCAGCAGATGCCACAGCAGGAAGCGAACAAGGATGAAGAAGAACGACCAGTCCAGGCCGCGTTTCCTCCACAACCGGCACCAGTTCCGGTCACCTCGCCCAATTCCGTGATCGGAGCAGGAGTCACCGTCGTTGTACAAGCGCTGCAATCCGATCCGCCGCCCAAGCCGTCATGGATTCCGGCCAAACCACCAGACGTATTTGTTGGCGGTCTCAACTCAGCAGCAACAGCCGGAAAATCAGCTCCCGAAGACGACCTAGGGTCGGCCCAGAAATCGGCGGGCGAATCCTAGCCCTCTGGTGACAATGGCACGACAACCAACGACCTCAGGCACCCCAAACAACCCACGAGCATGTCCTAGGGTTGATTTCGCCTTCACCGATGAAAACGAAGCTCGATCAAGCCATTCGAGGAAGGTCGGCTTGAATTAGCCTAATTCTTGAAGACGGCTCCGTTTCAGAGGTCGGCTCCGTACCGGATAGTTCTAGACGAGGCACTCCAAGTGAGTCAATATCAAGTTTGTGGCTCTTTCTTAGCCATTAGCTCAAATGTTTTGAGCCGCGAACTCTTTCCTAGGGTTATTTGACCCTACAAATCCGTTTTTGGCTTCAATTCACGATTTGGATTCCAATGTACTGTTCCCAAGGTCCTTCTCCGTCCATTTGATCCAGGCAAACGTGTGCAAGAGATATAAGACGTCGCACATATTTTAAATTCATCCACCTTGAGGACAAGGTGTTTCTCGAGCGCAGGGGAGTTGATACGGATCAGCCGTATCTTACAGGTCACTATATTATCATCTTTAGTGATATTTAGGATTAGTTGTTAATTGTTTATTTTGTGTCGTTAATTAGTTTATTTGTTTAATTAGATATTTATTTAATTATTTAGTTGATCGGGTTTGGCTCGTTAGGTCTAGGGTTAAGTTTAGTTGTCTATTTAAATGATTGTGGTGTTCAGTTATTGGCATGGAATGATAATTATTTTTCAGTGTTATTTCAGTTATTGCAATTTATATTTCGTAAAGTAGTTTTAGTTACACCGTAACTTGCTACGTGGCTTTGCCAACGATGCTAGTTGTATCAATCCCGCACCAAAACACTGGAAATAATGGGGAGGAAATATCATATTCTCATACCCCAAAATCCCCTACCCAAACAAGGCCTTATTATAAGTGCATGTTTGGTTCAAGATTAAAATCTCATTTGAGATTAAAATCTGCCAAAAAATTTAATCTCGTTTGTTTCGTAGATTTTTTGAGTCAGATTTTAATTTAAGTTTGTTAATAATCTGCAGATTATATAATCTCCTATTTTGGAGATTTTTTAGGTTTAACGTTAGAAATACCATACTCTATCATCTCGTTAATGCATGAATTATTAATTTGTACAAACGTGTAACATCTTAGACGTATCATAGGTTAATAAAGACAATTATTGTAAATTTGATAGTAAAAGCTAAAGATGTTGCCAAACGCAATTAAATTTTAATTCTAGATTTTCACTGCATGCCAAACAGTTTCCAGATTATAATTTCAGCCAGCTTATTCACCACAATTATTTTCATCAGATTATTGAAATTTTAAGCTCGAACCAAACAGACTCTAAACCTAATTGTTCTACTTATAAAAGTTAGATGTACTGTTCATGTTTATAACTAACATTCTTAATATAAACATCATAATCATTCTGTCAAAAGACTTGTATGCTTCAATTACTTGTTTTCGACAAGACATTTTCCTATAACATGACACTAAAAATGTTGTCCTCTCTTATAACATTATCATTACCTTTCACGAGGCATCTTTAGAGGAAGATTTAGATGTTAATCATGTATGTGAAATCTAATTTACATAACGAAATACCAAAAGGGTAAGTTTGGTATTTCTTCCATGAATAGATGCCTATAGCATCCTAGGGCCATTCTTGGGTATATCACTCTGTCCCAGCTCTTTCTTCCTAATTTAATTTTTATCACTATTCATTGGGTCACTTTGACCTGATGATTTGGATAGGAAAATGATATATTTTTTGATAATTTTTTCATGACATTGTAGAGTAAAGGTTGCTCTATAACACGGTGAAAAAATTATCAAAAAATCACATCGTTTTGCTATCCAAATCACCCGGTCAAAGTGACTCAGATACGAGTCAAAAAGTCAGGATGGAAAGAAAGAGCTGGGACGGAGTGGTACTTCCTAAATAGGAAAGAAATAATACCAAAACAACATGATGGAGGGCACCTATTAAATCTCCACACAAGTTGTTAACCAAAAGTTGAAGACCAGCCAAATTGGCGATCAGTTTGGTTGTGGTCACAAAGTACCAATTAAATAAGTTTGGTCTCTCACTTTTGAAGGTGTAGGGATTAATTAGAGAGCAAGTGATTATGATAATAGTACTAGGAAGCTAGTACTTGATATTTTTATGTTCTTTTGTGGTTCAAATATTAATTATGGGCTAGCTACATAGCTAGCTAGTCTCTGAGAAGAGGATAAACATTAAACAAAAGTTATTTACCCAAAAAAAAAACATTAAACAAAAGTTGTAAAGATGAGAAGATGGATTAAAAGGAAGACAAGACAGAAAAGAATGTGATTTTATCATTTTCCTTTGGCTGGATAAAAATTAAACACACGCCCCCTTCATTTCACAGAATGATACGAACGCGTCCATAATGTTCTATGCATTTAAACAGTTTGCCTGAGTGTCTATTAGGCAACATTGTTTTTACATGGAATTGTTTAAAAATGAGAATTACACAAAACACGTCTAACAACAATATTTTGTATACTTATTTTCAAGCTTTTCATTAATTAAAAGCAGTTATTTCCTAAAATTTAATGTTTTTTATGTTGTCTTTCTGTTTTTAAATATTTCTTTGAAATAGATATCTAATATGGTCAAAAATATATATATATATATATGGTCGAAGTTCTTTTAAGTTTAATTCCTCTACTCAACATTTGTCGCTAAAGTTATCAGTTCGGATCCTTGAGAAGAGTGTGAGTGCCAATTCTAATCCCACAATAACTCCGAGACAGGGATGTAAACTGTAGATATTCCGAAAAGATGCAGAGGCACCATTAGTGCTCATAGGCCAAAGAGATGTGGTGCTGTACAGGGGCGGAGCCATGTAGGGGCACGGGGGGGCACGTGCCCCCCTAAAATTTTCCGAAAACACTAGATATCTCCTAATTTGGCAAAAAAAAAATTAATTATTTCTCTATAAATATGTAAAAGTGCCCCGCTGATTTCAAAAGCGCATGCAGCGCAGTTGGTAATATCGCCTCCTTAATATCTTCAAGTCGCGGGTTCGAACCTCCATATGTGCGTTTTAAATTTTTTTGCACAAAAATTTACAAAAACCAATTAAACGTGCCAAGATTCAAACCCTGGTGACTAAATCTATGAGAGAGAGCCCTGCCAGATGAGTACCAGCTGAGCTAGAACGACTTTAGAGTTTTTGTTGATATTTAAAGTTAAAGTAGCTTTACATAAAGGTACAAATATTGGAATTGTGCCCCCCCCCCTTAGACGAAATTCTGGCTCCGCCACTGGTGCTGTATTAGATATGCTTCAAAAAACTCATAGTTCGTTTTATCCCACATTGCCCACTATTTTTTTTTACTACACTTTATAACTGTTAAGTTTGGATTGAGTATTTGAGAGCTCAATAAAACGAGAAACTATAGAAGTTTGAGCCCACTACATAAAGCCCATATAATAATCGCGCGCGGCATAGGATTGCACTTGGGGCCCGGCAGGTTTGTTTTGTAATTTGGGAATTATACTGGAATGTAAGTTATTTAGCATAATACTCAAGGATAAAAAATGTATTTTTTTCCATCATTTCTTTCTTTATAGATTCCCATGATTACAAAACATGCAGTGGTAGTACTAATTGTGCATTGTTAGGCACAAGCTTAGATTCCTTAATGATAATTTTGGTCCCCTAATCACAACACATCCCTATAGAAAGCTTATTGATTTGGACCTATACCACACACCATATCTAAAGTTTCAAACAACGCAAATCCAAGTTTATTGGTTAGTGGGGAGGGGAGGATGGTTGAAACCCTTTTAGCCCATCGTTTCATGTCGCCGCCTCGGGTAACCGGATGGACCCACAACCGAGCGAACATCCGCTTGACCACAATTAGAGTGTACCCCACAGAAAGTTTATATCTTTCGGGGAAGATGATTGAAGTCAGGGCCTCAGGAGGTGGAGGGATGGGATTAATCTTAGGTAGGGGTCCGGCCCAGAGAAAGAGAGGGTGGCAAGTTAAGAGACCAGTTAATGTGGGGAACATATTCATGCATTAATTGGAAAGAAGAAAATGAGAGAAAACATAGTCACATAGGGCTTTTTTCTTTCCTTTTCTTTTTGTGCATGTGTGCGTGTTTTAACTTATTATCCCAAGCGTTGGAATAACAATGACTAGGTTTACTATAGCTTCCATTATAAACAGTTTGGACGGAGGGGATGGGAAGGGATAGGATTGTGGATGACCATGTATGGGGTAGTTTTGTTGACTAATTTCAGCTACTTGTCTAGTGAGTGCCACCTTATGAAAATAATGATAGTGCATCACTTAAAATTTATTTATTTACTTAAAATTTATTTATTTATTTTGTGTGTGTAGTGTGTCTATGAGGAGGAGGGGGAGAGACTTGAATGTTTGGTCCTACATCGGAAAATGGGAGGTGGGAGTGTCTTGTGTCCCTACAAAATGAACCCAAAGAAGCAAATGTATTACAAGAGAGTATTGCATAATGTTGTCTTTATAAACCATTCCTTTTGCCCCCTACCTCTGACTCTCTCTCCCGTGGTAGGAAGGTGGACATAGCTGCAAAACTTTGAGTTCTTTTGCCACCCCAATACCCCTCATCTTAATAAATGAAGAATGAATTATGTTGTATAATGTTTGTAATGGTAGGTGTGGATCATGAGTATATAGACATGGATATGATCTGTAACCTCCCTTTATATTCCCACATAGCTAATGGTATTGCAGCTATTCTCCAACAGTTTTTGTCTTGCTCAACTACTCAACATCTTTTTATGTGTGTCTGTTCTATATATGTGGCGACCAGTGCCTAAGCTCAGACACTAGTTCCTAATTAACACTATGTTTAAAAGAGCTAAGTGATAGATTGTAGCCTAATCAAAGGTTTAGGGTTTAAAGGAATATTGTTTATCTGAGTTGGTGTATGCCCTAGAAGTAATCTATTTTAGTGTGAACGTTGTTGTGGCCAAACTATTTATTGTATTAAAAATTGAGATATTATTATAATGAAGTCCTTAGATTGCAATTGTTGTTATTATAAATTTTTCCTAGTCAAGTATGATGATTATTAGGACGATCACTATGCATAGAGACTAGTATGTGGGTAGATTGACATGGAGATATCAGGTCTAACACATGGATATGCATTATGAGTAATGACATACTTGATTGACCTGCCACGAGAAGGCTACATGGAAGTTATGTAAATGTCACAAGTGCTTCTCGTAGTGACAATGGTGTTGTGGTCCTTTGACTTGAAGTCACTAGATACTCTAGTTGTGAAATATCATGTATTGATATCGTCAAACGTTGCACCGTAACTGAGCAACTATAAAGGCGATAATCGGACATGTTATGAAACAAGATGATAGATGGTAGTGATGTAGAGATGATTTGTCCCTCCCCATAGTGGGAGTATGTATCATTTGCCACTCGATGAGTAGTACTTATAAATGTCTGGACAAGCTCATGTAGATAAATAAATGATATTTATGTTATTGTTCAGATAAGTCTATTCCTAGGATCGAGACACTATGAATTGAATATACGAGTGTGACATATGTTTTGTTGGAATAGGTGCCCTAGAGACAATCTAGTATCTAGTATGAACAATGATATTGGCTAGAGTATTCATTTATTATTTATTGTGATATTTAATATAATGAAGTCCTTAGATACAATGTGTTGTTTATCTTAAATATCCCTAGTCCTGTATATTGATTAATAGGACGATCAAATATAGACTAGTATGTGTGTAGATTGATATGGAGATATCAAGTCTAACACATGGGTATGCATTAGGAGTAATGTCATACCGGATTGACCCACAACGAGAAGGATACATTAGATTATGTTAAAGTCACAATCGCTTCTCGTTGTGCTAATATAATTGCAATTCTTAGACTTGAAGTCACTGGATACTCTAACTATGAAATATTGTGCTTTGATGTTATCAAACGTTACACCGTAACTGGGTAATCATACAGGTAGTTATCGGGCATGATAGGAAGCAAGCTTAGAGATTGTAGTGATGTAGAGAGGATTTGTCCCTCCCACATAATGGGAGTAAATATCCACGGCCACTCGAGGGATGAGGCTTATTGAATGTCTGACCAGACTTAGATAAATCAATATGGAGATATTGATTTATCTTCTTGCATAAGCTTATTCCTAGGATCGAGGAACTATTGATTGGGTATACGTGTGTGACTATTTATGTCTCGTGTCCAATCCGGATATGGAGACAAAGGGATAGTGCAATATGAAATATTGGGCACAAAGGTTTGTCGGGATCACTGGCTATTTCTATTATTTGGGTTGCATGGATGTGTTTCTAGACACACTCCATGTTAGTAAAAGTTACTACCAACTAAGTAGAAACCTATGGGGTTACACGTAAAATAAAGTGGAACAAGATTTGGGATTAATTAATATGATTTATTAATAAGAAGGATCACTTTGCAACACCTTGCAAACTTTGTAATACTAATAGCAAGGAAGGACTAATCCAAGTTCATGTAGAACTAGGAGGGACCTTTATGTTGTTAACAAGGAGTTGTTGGACTATATAAAGGAGGCTCTAGCTTCCTTCCCACTAATGTTATTAGACATAACATAAGTGAGTGAAAGAGAAAGCAAGAGAGAGAGCAAGAACACAAAGGGGCCGAACACCCTCTTGCGTCCGCCCCTTCCCGTCGGCACAAAGAGAGGGCCGAACCCCTCCCTTTGCCTCCTTGGTTGCTTGATTCCTTCTTCCCTCTTCCTCCGGTCCAGGCTAGCACTTGAGAAGGAAGAATCTAGATCTCACCTCTAGACGTAGATCAACCGTAGAGACGAGGACAATATTCTTCGTGTGATTTCCCAAACCAAAAAGGTACACCACTACTATGTCCCTTATCATGTTATGATGTCTCTTCCTGTGATCCTTGGTGGGCTTTGAGTAGGAATTAAATTTTTGTTATTCCGCTGCGTTACCTACGTTAAAACCAACCTGTGGTATCAGAGCCACATGTCGCAGTGCATAACATGCTTTTATGTGTTACGTTTTCAGTTTATACACCGTTGTATTCATATTACGCGAAAACTAATATTAATTGACATAGTAGATGAAAATTGAATTTGATTCGACATAAACAAGATCTAATTTAACATTGGATGTTAGAATTGGTGAGTTTAATCACATAGGATGTGAATTATTGGGTTCTATAAATATTAGAGTTCATGGGCACCTAGTTGAAAAAATAGTTTTTCAATTATGAAAACAATTTTATGAAAACATCCATAAGGAAACAACCATGCTTGGGCAACAAGGAAGGAAGGGAAGGAGACTGGGACCGAAATCCTAGCCGTCCTCCCCTCCTCCTTGCGCGCCAAGCAAGGCCGCGGGTCACTAGGGCGGCTGGCCTTGGGCCGGGCAACGTGGCGGGCGGCGGTCCTCATAGGGGTTCGGCCCATGCATGGGTTGGACCCCTTGGACCGTTGTAACCCTAATTACCCAATTCAAATAAAATTGAACAAGCGCGTTAAAAATTTATTTTAGCTGTATTATGTGCTTTGTTGCATGGTGGATGGATATGTCCTAGGCTGTGAATGTTTATTGCTTTGTGGTTTGGTTTACGGCCTGCGAGTCGTCTTTTCTCCTCGACATGTGAGGCTTTTATTATTTATTTATTCTAGAGGTTATGCTAGAATTAGAAATATTTAGATGATAGCCAAGAGCACATGGAGAAGAAGACCGGAGGCCCAAAGAATCCAAAAGATAAAGAAGAGACCCCTAGGCGCGCGGCTATGGTGGAGCACATGGAGACAAGCTTGTCACTTTAGGGAAATTGGATATTATCATTGGCTTGATAATATCTTAGTCTAGGGGCCATATCCATGCCACGTTTTTTTCTATTTTGTGGATGTTTATTATTTATGTCTTGTTATTTATTTTTCTGTGTATGGCGATACTAGCAAAACGTAAACAAGATAATAATAAACAAGGATGGTATTTTATTGTGGATTGCCCAATCCAAATAAGTATATCATGTTGATTGGATCAAGAAAGCAAATTAAGAACGATTAAATACCTCAATTAAAATATTGCGTTTTCCCTTCTGTTGCCAAAACACCCTTCATGATCAGGGTTTATTAAAATTCGGGCTTCCCAAAACAAGGCGATTTTAATTTACCATGGTGTGTTGCGGACGACACAAGATAGTAATGTGTGTATGTTGAAGCAAGATGTTGGACGCGACTGGGTAAGACTCAATTGAATTTATGAACCTAGAGGCACGAAAATTAGGCGTTATCCATGGGATAAAGAATAAAGAGTTATTCACCTAACTGGACCAAGAGTTGCATGGGATGCAACTGGAATGGTTCCTACCTAAATAACCTATTCTTGGGTGACTTGCCAAAGCAAGCTTAAGAAGAAGTGAAAAAGGGCTCTTGGACCTACTAGAAAATATAATGATATTCTCCGCATTAATGGTGAGGGCTATTAATCTGAGAAAAATAGTGGGAGCTATATTTAATGATCTAGCCATTGTTGAATATAGTTAAATTGTTCAAAATACTAAAATTGCACATTTCCCGTTTTGTAGAATTCCAAATGACAAACAACAACGCATCGACTTCATCCCTACGATCTGTCCTTGAGAATGATAAACTGTCTGAAACAAATTTCCTTGACTGGTACAGAAACTTAAGGATTGTCCTTAAGCAAGAAAGAAGATGTACGTCTTGGCCACTCCGATTCCAAAACCACCACAGGACGAGTCTGTTCTAGCCAAAGTAAGGGCACGTCAGAAACATATTGATGATTCTAATGACGTGACTTGCCTCATGCTTTGCACCATGACTGCTGAGCTTCAAAAGCAGCACGAGAACATGGAGGCCTAAGATATGATCATACACTTGAAACAATTGTTTCAGGAACATGCAAGACATGAACGATATGATGAGTACAAAGCATTGTTCAAGAGTAGTCTTGCAGAAGGGAATCCTGTAGGGCCTCATGTACTCCGAATGATCGGGAACATTGAGAACCTTGAGAGACTGGTATTCCCACTTGGCCAAGATTTGGCAACTGATCTTGTCTTGCAATCGTTGCCTGACAGTTATAATCAGTTCATCATGAACCATAATATGAACGAGATCAGTAAGACTCTGCCAGACTTGTTGAACATGCTGAAGACATCTGAACAGAGCGTGAACAAAGGCAAGGGCAAGGCCATAATGATGGTGCATAAGAAGAAGGGAAAAAGAGTTGCCTCTAATTCCAAAGGAAAGAGCAAGAAAGTTGCGAAATCCAAGAAAGCCCTAAAGCCTAGTGGAGGCGTGGCTAAAGGTGAATGTCACTACTGCAGCCAGCCGGGTAACTGGAGGAGGAATTTCCCTAAATATCTGGAGGATAAAAAGCTTGGAATAGTGATTCCACCACCACCATGTATTTATGTTATAGACGTCAATCTTTCTATTTCTTCATCTTGGGTATTGGATAATGGATGTGGTTCGCACATTTGTCGAAATGTGCAGGATTTGAAAAGAAGTAGAAGATTGGCTAAAGGGGAGATAGATATGCGCGTCGGGAATGGATCAAGAGTTTCTGCCTTAGCTGTAGGCCTTTATGAGCTATCTTTTCCTTCTGGACTTATTTTAGAATTAGACAATTGCTTTTATGTGCCTAATATGAGCAGAAACATTATTTCCATTTCTTGTTTGGACGAGAAGAGTTTTTCTATTTCAATAAAGGACAAGTGTTGCTCCATTTATTTTGATAGTATGCACTATTGTAGTGCGCATTTGTCTAATGGATTGTATATCCTTGATCTAAATAGTCCAATCTATAACATAAATACTAAAAGGATTAAAACTATCGATTTAAATCCTACATATATATGGCACTGTCGTTTAGGCCATATAAATGAGAAACGCTTATCTAAACTTCATAGGGATGGACTTCTGGACTCATTTGATTTGGAATCATATGAGACATGTGAATCTGGTTTATTAGGAAAAATGACAAAGTCCCCTTTCAATAAGAAAGGTGAGAGGACTACTGAGTTATTGGCACTTATACATACTGACGTATGTGGGCTATTCCCCACGCCTGCCATAGGTGGTTACACCTACTTCATCACGTTTACTGATGATTTCAGTAGATATGGATTTGTATACCTTATGAAGGCCAAATCTGAATCCTTTGAATTGTTCAAAGAATTCAAGAATGAAGTAGAGAAGCAACTTGGTAAAAGTATTAAGGCTCTACGTTCGGACCGTGGAGGAGAATACTTAAGCCAAGAGTTTGATGAGTATCTTAGGGAGTTTTGAATAGTATCCCACCTCACTCCACCCGGAACGCCACAATGGAATGGCCTGTCCGAGAGGAGGAATCACACACTATTAGATATGGTGCGATCTATGATGTCTCAAACGGATCTTCCGATATCATTTTGGGGACATGCTCTAATGACGGCAGCTTCTACCATTAATCGTGTTCCATCCAAATCAGTCATGAAGAAACCATATGAGATATGGACTGGGAAGCGTTCCATAGTGTCGTTTATGAGGATTTGGGGCTGCGATGTCTATGTAAAGCGTTTACAAACAGACAAGCTCGGGACCAAAGTGGATAAGTGTAAATTTGTGGCATATCCTATGAAAACTAAATGATATTATTTCTACAATCCCACAGAGAACAAAGTGTTTGTTTCTCGGACCGGCGTGTTTCTAGAAAGAGAGTTTGTCTCTAAATAAGCAAGTGGGAGGGCTATAGAACTTGAAGAGATTCAAGAACCACAAATCATCGAACCAATTATGGAACATGAAAAGGAACCGCAAGATGTTGTGGAAGAACCTGTTCAGGTAACACAGGAACTCCGCATGTCAGGAAGAGTGCGTCATGAGCCAGAGAGGTACGGACTTCTTGTGACTGAGCCCGATGACGTACTACTCATGGATGATGAGCCTGCAACCTACGAGGAAGCCATGAAAGGCCCAGATTCTAATAAGTGGCTAGAAGCCATGAGATCCGAAATGGATTCCATGTACACCAACAAAGTGTGGAATTGGTAGAACCACCCGAAGGGGATCGGCTCATGGGGTACAAGTGGGTCTTCAAGAAGAAGACCGACATGGATGGAAAGGTAGTTGCCTATAAGGGGCGATTGGTTGCTAAAGGGTATAGGCATATTCATGGTATTGACTATGATGACACCTTTTCACCAGTCGCCATGACTAAATCCATTTGAATCCTACTTGCTATTGCAGCATACTACGACTATGAGATTTGGCAGATGGATGTCAAAACAGCGTTCCTTTATGGGAACGTCCTCAAGGATGTGTACATGACACAACCGGAGGGTTTTGAGGATCCAGAGAATGCCAATAAAGTCCGTAAGCTGCAGATGTCCATTTATGGATTAAAGCAAGCTTCTAGGAGCTGGATTCGACGTTTTGATGACGCAGTCAAAGAGTTTGGCTTCATTAAGAACGAAGATGAGCCTTGTGTTTACAAGAAGGTTAGTGGGAGCTCTATAGCATTTCTGTTCTTGTATGTGAATGACATACTAATCATTGGAAACGACGTTCCTACTTTGCAATCTATTAAAGATTGGCTAGGAAAGTGTTTTGCAATAGGAATTAGGAGATGAAGCCTATATGCTTGGTATAAAGATCTATAGGGATATATCTAGAAAGCTGCTCGGCCTAAGTCAAAGTACATATATAGACAAGGTGTTTAAGAGGTTCAACATGCAAGATTCCAAGAAGGGATTCTTTCCCATGTCGCATGGAGTCACTCTTTCCAAGAATGATTGTCCCTCCAATGAGATTGAGAAGGACCGCATGAGGAGGATACCCTATGCTTCGGCCATAGGATCCATCGTGTACGCCATGTTGTTTACTAGACCAGAAGTATCATACACGTTGAGTATGGTGAGCAGATATCAGTACAATCTGGGTGAGAGTAATTGGATTGCTATCAAGAACATCCTAAAGTACTTGAGAAGAACTAAGGATGCGTTCTTGATATTTGGAGGTAAGGAAGAGCTGAGTTTAATAGGTTACACTGATGCGAGCTTCCAAACCGACAAAGATGACTACAGATCGCAGTCTGGATACGTGTTTCGCCTGAATGGAGGAGCTGTGAGCTGGAAGAGTTCCAAGCAAGGGATAGTTGCTGATTCTACAACAGAAGCTAAGTACATTGCTGCTGCGGAAGCAGCAAAAGAGGCAGTTTGGATAAAGAAGTTTATCACTGAGCTCGGTGTGGTTCCTAGCATTGTGGATCCCATAGGGGTGTACTGTGACAACTCCGGGGCGATCGCACTAGCCAAGGAACCAAGATAACACCAGAAATCAAAGCATGTACTTAGGAGATTCCATTTTATTCGTAATATGATCGATCGAGGAGATGTGAAGATGTGCAAGATTCCCACGAATGACAATCTTTCAGATCCGCTCACAAAACCTCTTGCGCAGCGAAAGCATGAAGGACACGCCAGATCTATAGGCATACGAAATGCACCAGATTGGCTCTAGTGCAAGTGGGAGACTGTTGGAATAGGTTCCCTAGAGGAAATCTAATATTTAAGTATGAACAATGATATTGGCTAGAATATTCATTTATAATTTATTGTGATATTTAATATAATGAAGTCCTTAGATACAATGTGTTGTTTATCTTAAATATCCCTAGTCCTGTATATTGATTAATAGGACGATCAAATATAGACTAGTATGTGTGTAGATTGATATGGAGATATCAAGTCTAACACATGGGTATGCCTTAGGAGTAATGGCATACCGGATTGACCCACAACGAGAAGGATACATTAGATTATTATAAAGTCACAATCGCTTCTCGTAGTGCTAATATAATTGCAATCCTTAGACTTGAAGTCACTGGATACTCTAACTATGAAATATCGTGCTTTGATGTTATGAAACGTTACACCGTAACTGGGTAATCATACAGGTAGTTATCGGGCATGATAGGAAGCAAGCTTAGAGATCGTAGTGATGTAGAGAGGATTTGTCCCTCCCACATAATGGGAGTAAATATCCACGGCCACTCGAGGGATGAGGCATATTGAATGTCTGGCCAGACTCAGATAAATCAATATGGAGACATTGATTTATCTTCTTGCATAAGCGTATTCCTAGGATCGAGGAACTACGGATTGGATATACGAGTGTGACTATTTATGTCTCGTGTCCAATCCGGATATGGAGACAAAGGGATAGTGCAATATGAAATATTGGGCACAAAGGTTTGTCGGGATCACTGAATATTTATATTAGTTGGGTTGCATGGATGTGTTGCTATACACCGCTCCATGTTAGTAAAATTTACAACCCACTACGTAGAAACCTATGGGGTCACACGTCAAATAGAGTGGAACTAGATTTGGGATTAATTAATATGATTAATTAATAAGGAGGATCACTTTGCAACAACTTGCAAACTCAGTAGGACTAATATGCAAGGAAGGGACAAATCCAAGTTTGTGTAGAACTAGGAGGCCCCTTTATGTAGTTAGCAAGGAGTTGTGGACTATATAAAGGAGACTCTAGCTTCCTTCCCACTAATGTTATTATACATAACATAAGTGAGTGGGAGAGAAAGAAAGAGAGAGAGCAAGAACACAAAGGGGCCGAACACCCCCTTGCGTTCGCCCCTTCCCGTCGGCACAAAGAGAGGGCCGAACCCATCTCTTTGCCTCCTTGGTTTCTTGATTCCTTATTCCCTCTTCCTCCGGTCCAAGCTAGCACTTGAGAAGGAAGAATCTAGATCTCACCTCTAGACGTGGATCAACCGTAGAGACGAGGAAAATATTCTTTGTGTGATTTCCCAAACCAAAAGGTACACCACTACTATGTCCCTTATCATGTTATGATCTCTCTTCCTGTGACCCTTGGTGGGCTTTGAGTAGGAATTAAATTTTTTCTATTCCGCTGCGTTACCTACGTCAAAACCCAACATATGTCTCGTGTCAAATCCGAATATTGTGACAAAGGGACAGTACAGCACAGTAACATCCGTCATAGAGGTGTGTCAGATAACTGAATATTCATATTACTTGGGTAGAATTGATATGTTGCTAGACACCGCTCAATGTTTGTACTTGTTCTTGCCAACGTAATAGGAACCTGCATGGTCGCACACAAAAGGATTAAACTGGATGTAGTTGTTAATTAGTTGAACTGATTAACAGTTAATTAGTTGGACTGATTTACAGTTAAAGGATCAGGGATCAAGGTGAAACACCGTGCATATTTAGTTGGACTACATAGCAAATTGGACTAAAACAAAAGTAGATCCAAGTATGGATCGGATTAGTAGTGGGGAAATTTTGTAATTAATAAAGAGTTATTAATTATAAATGCCTAATCCAGCCTTAATTATTCATATGATGAAATAATCAGAGTAAGAGACAAAACAGAGAGAGACCCGCCCCTACCCTTGGTCGACGACAACAAGAGGGCCGAACCTCCCTCCTTCATTATTGCGTGCACTGCTTGATTCGATCAAGCTCCTGATTGCTTCCTTCCTACACTGCTAGCACAAACAGCAGAGGAATATCCAGTTTGTCATCCTACGGTGTGGATACCAACAGAGGCGTGAAACTACTATGGGAATTGATCAGTCAGATCAACAAGGTAACCGTTCTTCCTTTATCATGTTATAATGCTTCACCTGCGATCCATGGAGGGTTTTGAGCAGATTTTTTGTATTTCTGCTTCCTAACCTGCATCAAAACTCTCAGTGATATCAGAGCCACATGCTGATAGCGCATATCATGACTTATGTGGTTATTAGTTTTATCAGTTTTGACCGTATCTGTCAGTTTGACTGTAAACAGTAATAAAACAGATACACGTATTATGATACGCCATGAATATGATTCATGTGGACAATCATTAAATTTGTATATGATGCAAAAATAATATTTTTTCAGGTATATAATGGATATACGTATTATTGGTGTTGAACTAGGGTTATGGCTCAATTGGGGAAGAAAAATGAGTTTTTGTGTCCCACATAGGGTTCAGCCTAGCACAAAGGAGTATAATTTTTTTGACTTTTTGACCCCAAGGGATTCGGCCAAGGTAGCAGCCCGTCCCCCTTGGTGCGCCAGCCTTTGGTTGACCGGTTTGACCACCCGGCCAAGGTCTGACTGGTTGGACGGTTCTGCCAGTTGTCTGGTCTGACCATTTTGACCGGTTTGACCGTTTGAACAAGTTATCCCAATTCAATTAAAAATAACCCAGCGCGATAAAATTTGAATTTTAACTTTTTATGTGTTTTATCGCGTGGTGGGTGGATGTGGCCTTACTTGTGTGGTTGTTTATTTTATGTGGGTTGGTTTTGGTTTTGACGTAATTAATTAGATTAGTTTTACGAATGTGAGGTCGCTCTATATAGTTTGTAGATGTTAGCTAGAATTAGATAGATAAGGAATAGCTAGAAACATGTAGAGACGATCAAATACTAAAGAAACCATAAGACGATGAAGACCCACAAGCTTGGGCGCAGGACTAAAGACGGAAGCACATGGAGATGAGCTTGCTGTTTTAGGACTTATAGATATAATCTCATTGGCTTGTGAATATCTTAGTTTTAGGGGCTACATCCACACCACGTTTATTTACAGCTTTACATTGTATTATTTTGATATAGTATGATGCATGAAAAACGATAACAAGATAATAATAAAACTTTTTGGATATTTTATTTGGGATTGCCCAATATAAATTAGTAGATCAGTTGATATGATTAAAAATTAAAATGACAAGAAAAATTCTTCAACGATAATATTGCGTTTTTCCTTCTCTTGCTTAACACTCTTCATGAACAAGATGTATTGAGTTCGGGCTTGCCAAAGCAGGGCGACTTCATTCATCATAATGTGGTGGGACAGCACAAGCAAGTAATGTGACTACTGAAGAGGTCAAACGCAACTCAGATATTTCAAAAGGATTGAAAGCTTAGATGCATGACAATTGGGAGTTGTCTATGAGATATATAATGAATAAGGAGTTATTCGCCCAACTGAACCAAGAGTTGCATTGGATGCAATTGGAATTTTTTCCTACCTATATAACCAAATTTTTGGGTGACCTGCCAAAGCAGGCTCAAGAGGAGGTGAAATATGGATCTTGGTCCACTAAAAAATATATGATATTTTTCGCATTAATAGTGAGGGCAGTTAATCCGAGAAAAATAGTGAGGTACAGTATAACTGTTCACAATACTAAAATTGTATATCTCTTATTCTTTGTAGATTTCCAGTGACAAACAATCTACAAACATCGACAACATCATCGCGTTAAGACCTTGAGAATTGTTCTCAAGAAAAAAATAAGCTGTAAACTCTAAAGCAACCAATTCGAGAAGCACCACATGCTGATGCCACTGCTGCTGTAAGGAAAACACATCAGAAGATTGTTGATGATTCTACTGATGTGAATTTCCTAATGTTTTGCACCATGAACTCTAAGCTTCAGAAGAAACATGCGAGCATGGAGGCGTATGACATGATCATACATTTGAGATAACTCTTCCAAGAGCAAGGAAGGCATGAGCGGTATGAATTTTCAAAAGCACCGTTCAAAGGTAGTCTGCCAGAGTGAAACCCAGTGGGACCCTATGTACTCCGTGTGATAGGGTACATTGAGAATCTTAATAGATTGGTGTTTCTATTCAACCAAGAGTTGGCTACTGATCTCATCCTGCAATCATTTCCGGACAGTTATAGTCAGTTCATTATGAACTACGATACGAATGAGATAAATAAAAATCTAACAGACTTACTCAATATGTTGAAGACCAATGAACAAAGCATTAATAAAGTTAAAAGGCAAGGCCATAATAATGGCCAATAAGGGGAAGAGCAAGAAGGTTTCTCAGAACCCTAAAGGGAAGATCAAGGTAGTTTCAAAGCCCAAGGAAGTTGCCTTAAAGCCTATTGGTGGGGTTATTAAGGGCCCATGCCACTATTCTAGTTAGCAGGGCCTCAGGAAGAGGAACTGTCCAAAGTATCTGGAAGATAAGAAGATTGTAATAGTGATTCCCGATCCAGGTACTTTTGTTATTGATGTCAATTTGTCTATCTCTTCTTCATGTTGGAAAAGATGCCCTAGAGGCAATCTAATTTTACTATGAATTGGCTAGAATAATCATTGTATTATTTATGGAGATATTTAATATAATGAAGTCCTTAGATTTGCAAATTGTGTTGTTTATCTTAAATATCCCTAGTCAAGTATAATGATTAATAAGACGATCATCTATAGACTAGTATGGGGTTGGATTGATATGGAGATATCACGATCCAACACATGGGTATGTATTAGGAGTAATGTCATACCAGATTGACCCATATCCGAGAAGGCTACATACAAGTTATGTAAAGTCACAAGTGCTTCTCACGGTGATAGGATATTGTCATCCTTAGACTGTAAGTCACAAGATCCTCTAGTTGTGAAATATTTTTCTTTGACATCTTCAAACGTTACTCCGTAGTTGGGTAACTATAAAAGCGCATATTGGGCACAATAGAGATGGTGAGTGATGTAGATAGGATTTGTCCCTTCCACATAATGGGAGCAAATATCCGAGGCCACTCGAGCGATGGCGCCTAAAGAACGTCTGGCCAGACTCATATAAATCAATATGGGGATATTGATGTTATATGCATGGATAGGGCTATTCCCAGGATCGAGAAACATGGATTGGATATACGAGTGTGAGTTGTATGTCTCGTGCCCAATCCTGATAATGAGACAAAGTGATGCGATAGTACGATCACAAGGATTGTCGGATGACTATTTCTATTAATTGGGTGGCATGGATGTGTTGCTAGACACCGCTCCATGTTTGTAAGTAGAAACCTATGGGTTCACACGCCATATGAATATAATTGGACATGAGATTTAATTAATAAGGATTAATTAAAAGGATCATATTGCAGCAAGTTTCTAATTTAGTAGGACTAATTGACAAATAATACTAATCCATATATAAATATGATTAGTATTGGGCCCTTTATGGAAACAATTAGGAGTAGTTGGACTATATAAATGAACTCCTTCCTTCCTACTCAAGTGATTATTCATAACACATTGAGCGGAGAGAAAGGAGTAGAGAGCAAGACACAAGAGGACCGGCCGAACCGACCCCCCGCGTCCGCCCCCTACCCGTCGGCCCAAGGAGGCCGAACACCTCCTTATTACTTTGTTGAGTGATTCCGTTGTCTCCTTCCTCCGTTCTAGCTAGAACAAGAAAGCAAGGAAGGTATAATTATCTATCTTAGGTGTGGATCAACCGTAGAGAACGTGACACTGTTCGCGTTTGAAGTCATCACATGAGAACTCAAAGGTAAACATGAATTTATCCTTTGCTATAGTTATGTGTTCTTGAATTTTGATCCTTGGAGGGATTTGAACGGAATATTTGTTATCTTCCGCTGCGATTCCATGTTCAAAAACCTACAATTGTATCAGAGCCACAGGTGGTAGAGCATAACATAGTTTTATGTGTTACGATTTTGTTGTTTTAATACTTTAAATTCATGTTTATCGCGTAAAACGACATATTAAGAATATTATATGCAATTGAATGGAGATTCAATCAAACAAGATGTAATTGTGCATTGGATGCAACAAATTAGTGACTTTTGTCACATACGATGTGAAGATCTTGGTTTGAAGATTAGGGTTTGAGCACATGTTGGAAAAGGGGTTTTTCCAACATGGAAACAAGTTGGATTTGGTATGAAGGAGTTGTTTTTGGAAACAACTCCATAAAAGGTTCGGCCCCTATAGGGACCGCCCCTTGCTCCTTGCCGCCCAAGCCACGCACGGCCTAAGGGCTGGCCGGGCCTAGGCGCGACTGGGGTGACCAGCGGCTTGGGCTTGGTCGGGCCCTAGGGCCGTGTGTGATCCAATAGGGCTTTGGGAAGTTCTTTTGGATTATTTTTGACCCTACTTCTTCCAAGATAGTTAAAATTGAACAAGCGCGTTAAAATTGGTTTTAACTGTTTATGTGATATTCACATAGTGGTTGGATATGGCGCTAGGATGTGGTTTGTGTGTGAATGTTTACTTTGTGGTTTGTTTTACGGTCTGCGAGTTGATCAATTTGATGTAATAATTAAAAGTTTACGGTCTGCGAGCCGGTATTTTCTCTCAACTTCTGAGATTTATTTTATGTAGTATAGGTGTAGTTAGCACTAGATAAAATATATTGTTAGCCAAGATTGAAGAAAGGAAGCCCAAAGACAATGGAGCCACAAGCATTCTACAAGACTATGAAGGATGGACCAAAAAGATGGATGTGCATGGAGATGTGATCTATTTTTGGTTTCATAGATATTCTCATTGGCTTGGGAATATCTTAGTCTAGAAAAGGCCATATCCATTCCACGTTTATTTTTCTGTTGTGGTTGTTTATTTCATTGTCTTATTATTTTGTGATTGGTGTATGGATGATGCATGCGATTATGATAATAAGATAATTAGACAACCCGGATCTATGTTTTGAAGTTTTGCCCAAAATTCAAACATATAAGATCATGTTGATATGGATCAACAAAACAAATTAAAATTGAAGGCAAATCCCTCATTTAAAATATTGTGTTTATGCCTTCTCGTTATTTAAACACTCATCATGATCACTATATCCCATGTCCGTGCGTGCCAAAGCAGGGCGTCATGGTTTATCGTGATTAGATGCGATGGCACGTAACAATGTGCAAATTGTTTAAGTAAGAGGTTGAACACAACTAGGTAGATTTATTAAGATTAAAAGAACCTAGAGGCATAAAATTGGGATTATCCATGGGGATGGATAAATAATAGTTATTTTCCCAATTGAACCAAGAGTTACATATGATGTAATTGGAATGGTTCCTACCTAAATAACCAATTCCGGGTGACTTGCCAAAGCAAGCTCGAAAAAGGCGAAATATGGATCTTGGCCCACTAGAAAATATAAGGATATTTTCCGAATTAATATGGAGGGTTATTAATCCGATAAAAATAGTGGGAGCTATATTTAATAATCTAGCCATTATTGAGTATAGTAAAATCATACTAAAATCTTTTATATTTCTCGTTTTGTAGAATTCCAATGGCAAACAATTCATCGAATTCATCACACTCCCTACGTGCTGTTCTTGAGAAGGACAAGCTTTCTGGAACCAATTTTCTGGACTGGTATAGAAATTTAAGAATTGTTCTTAAATAAGAAAAGAAACTGTACCCACTAGAAGAAGCAGCTCCAGAGGGTCCAGAAAATAATACCGCAGCAGCTATAAAGGCGTATCAAAAGATCGTTGGCGATTCTAATGATGTGGCCTGCCTTATGCTTCGCACCATGTCTCCTGAGCTTCAGAAGCAACATGAGAACATGAATGCAGTCGATATGATAGAACATTTAAAGCATCTCTTCCAAGAGCAGGCAAGGGTTGAACGGTATGAAGTTTCAAGGGCATTGTTCAAGAGTCACTTGGCGGAAGGGAACCCAGTAGGACCGCACGTGTTGCGGATGATTGGGTAGCTTGAGAATCTCAATTACCTAGGGTCCCCGACCGGTCAAGAGTTGGCCACAGATCTCATTCTTCAATCGTTGCCGGATAGTTATGGACAGTTCATCATGAACTATAACATCAATGAGATCGCCAAGCCTCTGCCAGAGCTACTCAACATGTTGAGGACAGCTGAACAATCCGTCAACAACGGAAAGGGCAAGCCATGCTGATGGTACATAAAGGAAAGGGCAAAATGTTTGCCTCTACTTCCAATGGAAAAGGCAAGTCAGTTGCCAAACCTAAGGACACTGCTCTTAAACCTGCTGGTGGCGTAGCCAAAGGCGTGATCAAGTGTGATTGTCACTACTGAAGTCAGCCTGGACACTGGAAAAGGAATTGCCCAAAGTATCTAGAGGATAAAAGGCTTGGGATAGTGATCCCACAACCACCAGGTATTTTTGTTATAGATGTTAATTTAACTACTTCTTCATCATGGGTATTGGATACTGGATGTGGATCTCATATTTGTCGAAATATGCAGGATCTAAGTAGAAGTAGAACATTGGCAAAAGGAGAGGTGGACATGCGCGTTGGGAATGGAGCAAGAGTTGCTGCTTTGGCCATAGGCGTGTATAGGCTATCTCTGCCTTCTGGATTAGTATTAGAATTAAATAATTGCTTTTATGTTCCTGCTATGAGTAAGAACATTATTTCCGTATCTTGTTTGGACAAGGAAGGTTTTACTATTTCAATAAAGAACAATGGTTGTTCCATTTATTTTGATAGTATTCACTATTGTAGTGCGCTGTTATTTAATGGATTATATATCCTTGATCTAAGCTATCCAATCTATAACATAAATACTAATAAGATTAAAATGAATGATTTAAATCCTGGTTATCTATGGCATTGTCGTCTAGGCCATATAAATGTGAAACATGTATCTAGACTCCATAAGGATGGATTTATATACTCATTTGATTTTGAATCATATGAGACATGTGAGGCTTGTTTATTAGCAAAGATGAAAAAGTCCCCTTTCAATAATAAAGGTGAAAGGACTAGTGATCAATTAGCACTCATACATACTGATGTGTGTGGGCCGTTTTTTACACCTTCCAGAGGTGGTTATGTCTACTTCATTACATTCAACGATGATTTCAGCAGACATGGATTTGTATACCTTATGAAGGCCAAATCCGAATCTTTTGAGAAATTCAAGGAATTTAAGAATGAAGTAGAGAAGCAACTTGGCAAAAGTATCAAGGCTCTACGATCAGATCGAGGAGGTGAATACTTGGGCCAAGAGTTTGATGATTATCTTAGAGATTGTGGGATATTGTCCCAATTCACTCCACCTGGAACACCACAATGGAATGGCGTGTCCGAGAGGATTAATCGAACCTTGATAGACATGGTGAGATCTATGATGTGTCAAACAGATCTTCTGTTATCTTTTTGGGGCTATGCTCTGATGTGTGCAGCTTCCACAATTAACCGTGTTCCATCCAAATCAGTAATGAAGACACCTCATGAGATGTGGAGTGGGAGCCGTCCCACAATGTCATTCATGAGGATATGGGGCTACGATGTCTATGTAAAACGTCTACAGCCAGGCAAACTCGGGCCGAAATCGGATAAGTGTAAGTTTGTGGGATACCCTAAGGAAACTAAGGGTTATTACTTCTTTAATCCAACCGAGAACAAAGTGTTTTTTGCTCGGACTGGCGTGTTTCTAGAGAGGGAATTCGTCTCTAAAGAAGCAAGTGGGAGGACTGTAGAACTTGAAGAACATCAACAACAAAAAATTACTGATTCAGTTATGGAACATGAACAGGAACCACAACAGGTTGTGGAGCAACCTGTTCAAGTAACACAAGTGCTCCTTAGGTCTAGTAGAGTGCGCCAGGAGCCAGAGAGGTATGGACTTCTAGTGACTGAAACTGGTGACACAAAGCTCATAGGATATGAGCCTACTACTTATGGAGAGGCCATGCAAGGGCCGGACTCTCAGAAGTGGCTAAAAGCCATGAGATCCGAGATGGAATCCATGTATACAAACCAAGTATGGAATTTGGTGGAACCACCCCAAGGGGCATGCCCCATATGGTGCAAATGGGTCTTAAAGAAGAAGACCGAGATGGATGGCAATGTAGTTACCTATAAGGGCCGATTAGTGGCTAAAGGATTCAGAGAGATTCATGGTATAGACTATGATGAAACCTTTTCCCCAGTCGCTATGACCAAATCCATCCGAATCCTATTCGCAATTGCGGCTTATTATGACTATGAGATTTGGCAGATGGATGTCAAAACAACATTCCTTTATGGGAATCTTCTTGAGGATGTGTACATGACACACCCAGAAGGTTTTGTAGATCCAGAGCATGCAAATAAAGTCTGTAAGCTTCAACGATCAATTTATGAATTGAAGCAAGCTTCTAGGAGTTGGAATCGACGTTTTGATGAAGCTGTCTAAGAGTTTGAATTCATTAAGAACGAAGATGAGTCTTGTGTGTACAAGAAGGTTAGTGGGAGCTCCGTAGCATTCCTTGTCTTGTATGTGGATGACATATTGCTCATTGGAAACGACATTCCCATGCTGCAATCAGTTAAGAATTGGCTAGGAAATCTCAATGAAAGACTTAGGGGAAGCTGCCTATATACTCGGTAAAAAGATCTATAGGGATAGATCTAAAAGGCTGGTAGGCCTAAGTCAAAGTACATATATAGAAAAGGAGTTGTGTAACACCCCCGATTTCCAGAGGAACCGGAGATCGGGGATGTGTCTCCGTACATGGAATTACCCTTTCGTACAAGGATTAGTAGTAACAAGTAGTGAAAAGAAAACATCCAAATTACAGATTAATATTACAAAAGTTAATAGTGTTCGCGCCAGAGTCCAACCTGGACAACAAGTCTAACAAAAGATAGTTTACAACAAAAGAGGTCTCTCCGGTTAATTACTAAGCATTACAGTTTACATGCGAGAACGAGCTCGTGAATCCCGCGCGTTACCCCAAGCAAACTAGTCATATACCTGCGGGGGAAAATAAAAGGAACAAAGACCCCAGTTTTTCGAGTATCAGTAAAAACTGAGTTGAAAGTGTGTAATGTAGACTAAATACATGACCTAAATACTCTAGAAGTGGGGGGGGGGGGGGGGGGTTGAATAGAGTATGGAAACTTTTTTCAAAACTTTAAAGTTTAACAGAATAACTTTGTGTGAAACTCAAATCTCAAGGCTTGGAGATTTTAGTAAACTGTCTGAAACTTTCAAAGGCAAAATAGAAAGCTTCAAGGCCTTGAACTGTAATCAATTCTAAACAGCTTTTGAACCCTAGTTTGATTTGAGTTGTAAGCAGCAGATAATAATCAAACTGTAAAGTAAAGAACACAAAGCAATTTACAGAGTTCAGTCCCAATGGACCTAATCTCTGCCTGAGGGATCTAATCCCACCAAGATTGGGCAAACACTTCTTATTACTCACACAGAAACAGCCCTAGATGTTCAAGCCTAAGTGATTTTCCTTACACCTATACAGCTTGTGGTTCCAGACCTATCTAGTTCCAGCTACTAATTGTTGAGCTAAGAAGAACCTCTTGTTGTTAACTTGAACAACAAACCACTAGGTTAAGTGAGGTTTAAGATAATCAAAAGATACACAGATTAAATTACATGTGAAGAACACAGTAGAAAAGATAAGCTGTTGAAGCCTGGATGTGTTCTTCTGAAAACTGGATTGATTTGATCTTCTGGAATCTGGATTGAAGCTTGAATGTTTGTGTGTTTGAATGAATGATCTCCCACGAATTTGTCACACCTTTCTGAGTATTGTGCAAGCCTATATCATCTTTAAATTTCAAACCAGTCTCTTTTATCCACAGCTGCAACTGATTGAGACATTTTAGGATCTCAGTTCCTACAAATCCTCTTTCTGTTTTCAACTGAAATTCAAACAGATCTAAGTGGATATCCGTTGGAGTTTGTTGAGGTTGCTCTTTCCTTTTAACAGCCCTGCAACAGCATTGAAACACAGCAACAACAAAATCCAAAAAAGATAACAGTGCTATGACTGTTTGGTTATCCAGTTTCTGATAAAACTGGTTAAAAGATTAGAAAAATTAACCTGTATAACTTCTAATACATATTAATCATGAAAAAACAAGTTTAAGACTCTTAGAAGTCAGTAAATAATCAAAATAATAAGAATCACAACCTGCAAGAGAGAATCCACTTAGTTCTGTAAAAACTGTCAGTAGCTCAAGGCACACCTCAAGGCCTTGGAGCTCTGAACCTGATTCACAGATATTCAAATTTAAACCCCGATAACTTTGATTCTTCCTGTTCTGATCATCTGCAATTTGTGTTAGATATGTAAATAGTGTAATCTATAAGTATATGCAGTAAACCCTTGATCTGTATAATCAGATATCCAATCTGCAACACAGAACTGTTAGAAAATATAGTAGAATAAAACAACACTCAAGGCTTTGAAGTTCTGTAAGTATCTCAAGGCCTTGAAGTAACTGAAATACTTTGTTGCTTATGTCTTTGTCTTTCATCACTCAAAACAATTACCAATCGAAACACATTCACGGGTCTTTGAATCAACAATCTCCCCCTTGATGAAAGACAAAACCTACAGTCTTGTATAGATTTTCCTGCCACTCAGATTTAAAATTAGATAACCACAAAATGCAGATACAATAAACAATAATAACCATTATACCACAGATAATCAGCAGATAATTACATAACCATTGTAACATAAACACAACTAATTAAACCACATAACTGAGTATTATTATTATTAAAATACAGCTAAAAACACAAAAATCACATAATTTCCCCCCTTTTTGACTTTCATAAAATAAGGATGAAGAAATGTTGGATCATTACTCATAGTCTTTTAAGAAAAACTTAAACAAAATTATTGCTTAAAATTCGAGGCCTTGATAACAAAAAAGAAAGAAGAGAAAGAAATAGAAGGTCAAGGCTTTGGCATTCTCTGATCTTCACTTCTTCTTTGATGTCTGGCCTTTCTCTGAGCCTTCTCCAACTTCTTCTTCACTTGCAGCATCTTCAGCAGACTGATTAACTTCTTGTTCAGCTTCCACTTATGCAACAACCTCTTGAATTGTCTCATCCACTTTCTTCTTAGCCTGTACTGAATCCCCTTCATCAACACCTGTGTCTTCACCAGCATCTTCTTCATCATTTTGTTCATACAAATCTTTTGAAGTAAGCACCACTGGAATTGGCTTCTTATTCTTCTTCAAAAAATCTCCCTGACTTTCATCTGAATTCACACTGGTGTAATGACTAGTAGCAGAAGGTATCTTCTCCAAATTCAAACCCTTGATGACAACATCCAGCTTCCCATTCATAACATTCATCAAGCCCTTGAACTGGTTGAATTCAGTTGACAGGTCAAATAGCCTTTGTCTGAGATCTTCAATCTCAACCTGCTGATCTTCTAACTTCTCAACCAACAAACAGTAATCCTCATTGGCTTGTCCTTTCCATGATGTAGTCCCCTTAGGCTTCACAAACTCCTTCTCTCCAAGTTCCTCCTTTGACAAATCTGAATAAAACTTCCAATGTCGTCTCCCAGTCTGAACTACCCCAATCCTCTGAAGTGCAGTCTCATCAATCAACCAAAAACCTCCTGTAATGTTTTCCTCTAATTTCACAGGTACATCAAAGTATTCAAAGAAAAGAGGTAACAGGTTGGCATATGGAAGAGGATGGTTTCTAGTCCTGGTTGCACAATAAATCATATGATCCATAACAACTGTTGGCAAGTCTATCTCAAACCCTTGAGATATCAGATACATCAAAATCAGAACCTTATCAGTCACTAACTCCCTTGTGTTCTCCCTAGGAACTACACTCCTCATCAGAATTGTAAACAAGATTTTGGCTTCACAGTTGAGCACAGAGTGTGTCAACTGCTTTGGACCAGAGGGAAAACCTTCAATAAAAAACATCTCCTTTGCCTTATCTAGACACTCCTTCCTATCAGGGTAATCTCCAACATTGTATTTCCTAAGAATGCCCAAGACTTTGGCAAAATTCCTATGATCTAACCTCAAATCCACTCCAGCCACTTTTGAAGTTAATATCATTTTATCATCACCTTCATAAATCAGATTTAGATAAAATAACCTAGTTAACCTAGGATAGGCCTTTGAACTAGGATTTAGCACCTTCCAAACAACAGTTTCTCATAACTTTCTCATGCAGTCTATATTCCAACTTATCCAATAATTCTTTAGAAACCATACGACAGAAAGCTACCTTTGATTAAGCATACCCGTGAATCCATACAGTTGTAACCTCTGAACTAACAAACCAGTCTGTAGGAAGTACATTCTTGCCTTGGTATCCTTTCTTAGTTGCAGCAGCAACTTGCTTAACCCTAGTTTTCTTCTCTGAGGGTTTGGTATTTTCTTGTCCTCCTTCAGATGGTTTCTTCTGGCTTTCTTGAGTTGATTTCACTTTTTCCTCTTCACCAGTCTTTTTCTTTTCTCCCCCTTTCTTCTTCTCTGAGCTAGGTTGATCACCACCCTGTGTCTCCTGTTGTGGATTCATGCTTCAGCCTTCATCTCCCTTCTCTGTTCTGGATTTCTTTGCAGGAGGAGTGTCCTCATGCAAGCTCTGAGTGTTTTCTGAATTTGAATCAGAAATCACTATCTTCTCCTTCTTATTTGCTCTCTTCTTGGATCTGCCAGAGGGCTTTCCCTGTTGCTGAATTCTGGCTGATTTGCGCTCCATTTTGGGGGTTAGGGTTTTGAGAAGAGAATGTGATTGAGAGAAACTGAGAGAGAGATAGTAGAGTCGTAGAGAATTGAGAAAGAATGAGAAGAAAAACCCCTGAATTTCAGCTTAAGTAGGTTGAAAAGGATGAGTCATAAAAGGACTCTGCTATATCAACATGTAAAATAGAATCTTGAAAAATATTTTTTGGGATATTTTAGAAAATTCTCCGAGTAATTCAAATATTACACAGTTATCTAAAAAGATAAGATGTAATATTTGATGATCCATTTTTTAGAAAAAATTACAGATTTTATCAAGACCTGGAGAACAATCTCAAGGCCTCGAGATTTTCTGTAGTTTGAGAAACTTCAAATCTTTGAGCTATACTTTCAAGGATTCAGAAAGTATAATCTCAAGGCTTTGAGATTTCAGCACATAAACACATATAAGTACTAATACTCCCCCTAAACCAATGCATCCTTGTTTAACATCCCCAATTCAAGCCTTAGAGATGAAAACCTATCATCTGGAAAAGGTTTAGTGAAAATATCAGCAATCTGCATTGAAGTAGAGATAAAATTTAAAAACACATCACCTTGTTCTGCATGATCTCTAAGGAAGTGATGTCTCACATCTATGTGCTTAGTCCTTGAGTGCTCGACTGGATTCTTAGAGATTGAAATAGCACTTGTGTTGTCACAATGAAGAGACACATTTCTGAAATTGTAGACAATATCTATAAGTTGTTGAGCAATCCATAACACTTGTGAACAGCAAGCACCAGCTGCATTATATTCAGCTTCTTCAGTTGATAATGCTATAGAATATTGCTTTTTGGAATGCCAACTGATCAGTGAAGATCCAAGAAATTGACAGCATCCAGAAGTACTTTTCCTGTCTACTTAATATCCTGCAAAATCTGCATCTGAATAGCCACTCAACATAAAATTAGATCTTCTTGGATACCAAAGCCCTAAGTCTCTGGTTCCATTCAAATATCTAAAAATTCTTTTGACTGCAGTTAAATGACTTTCCTTAGGATCTTCTTGAACTCTAGCACACATGCAGACACTTAACATAATATCAGGTCTACTAGGAGTTAAATATAACAGTGATCCAATCATACCTCTGTATTCCTTTTGATTCACACTCTTACCATTTGAATATTTGTCTAAAGAGAGTGATGAACTCATAGGGGTCTTAAGCACCTTGGACTGTGACATATTGTACTTATTCAATAAGTCCTTGGTATACTTTCCTTGATGCACAAAAATTCCTTTCTTCATTTGTAAGATATGAAATCCAAGAAAGAAATTCAGTTCACCCATTAGGCTCATCTCAAACTCCCTGCACATCAGACTAGAAAACTCTTTTGAAAGAACATCATTAGTAGCACCAAATAAAATATCATTTACATAAATCTGAACTACTAACAAATCACTTTGATGGTGTTTAATGAAAAGAGTTTTGTCAACAAGTCCTCTTTTGAAATTGTTTTCAAGTAGAAATTTTGAAAGTCTGTCATACCAAGCCCTTGGAGCTTGTTTTAAACCAAAAAGAGCTTTGTCCAGTTTATAAACATGATCAGGAAAGTTTTCATCTTCAAAACCAGGTGGTTGTGCGACAAAAACATCTTCTTGTAAATATCCATTCAGAAAAGCACATTTAACATCCATTTGATAAAGCTTTATGTGATTGTGAGATGCAAATGCAAGAAGTATTCTAATAGCTTCTAACCTGGCAACAGGAGCAAAAGTCTCCTCATAATCTATACCTTCTTCCTGATTATATCCTTGAGCTACCAGTCTGGCTTTATTTCTTACCACTTTGTCATTCTCATCAAGCTTGTTTCTGAATATCCATCTGGTTCCAATAACTGATTTCTCTGTAGGTCTAGGAACCAGATTCCAAACCTTGTTCCTTTCAAACTCATTCAGCTCACTCTGCATTGCAATGATCCATTCTGCATCTTCTAGTGCTTCCTTGGTATTTTTAGGCTCAATCAAAGATACAAATGCACTAAAAGAACACAAGTTCTTCAACTGTCCTCTTGTCTGAGTTCCAGTTGATGGATATGTTATAATGCTATCAGCTGGATGGTCTGCAAGGTACTTAAACTTCTTTCTTGGTACCCAGGAGTATTCTCCAATTCAAGGCTTTAAGTTCTTGAAACAGTACATGGAGCATCATAGAAAGTTTCAGCTTTTGTCTCAAGGCTTTGAGATTTTGGTTCAGCAGGAGGTTCAAGGCCTTGAGATTCTGCTTATTGATTCTGCACATTAGTTTTGCCTTTGTCTTCTTTCACAACATCATCATCTGATTCATGCTTGTTCAAATCTTGATCTTCAAAACTTTCACTCAAAGAATCCTTAGTACTTTCATCAAAGATTACATGAATGCTCTCTTCCACAATCTTGTTTTTTCTATTATAAACTCTATAAGCTTTGCTAGTTTGAGAATATCCAAGAAATACACCTTCATCACTTCTAGCATCAAACTTACCAAGATTGTCTCTACCATTATTATGCACAAAACAGATACAACCAAAAGGTTTGAAATAAGAAACAGTAGGCTTTCTCCCTTTAAACAGATCATAGGGGGTCTTTTTCAAAATAGGTCTAATCAAGCATCTATTTTGCCCGTAAAAACTTTGGCAAATTACTTTCAAGAAGCATGGTTCTAGACATATCCTCAAGTGTCCTATTCTTCCTTTCAACTACTCCATTTTGCTGTGGAGTTCTAGGGGCAAAAAAGTTGTGTGAAATGCCATGCTTTGCACAAAACAAATCAAAGTCCAGTCGATCAAACTCCCTACCATGATCACTTCTATTAGATGCAACAGGAAATTTTTTCAAAGTATGAAGCTCTTTGCACAGTCTAGAAAATTCAGATAAAGCTTCAGTTTTGTCTCTAATAAACATCACCCAAGTAAATCTTGAATAATCATCAATTATAACAAGCATATACCTCTTACCTTATGGGGTCTGAACTCTCATAGGACCACATAAGTCCATATGGAGCAATTCTAAGGGTCTAGAAGTACTTACAAAGTTCTTTGGCTTGAATGAGCTCCTGGTTTGCTTACCTTGTACACATGCCTTACAAACCTCATCATCTGAAAATTTCTGTGATGGTTTATTCAAGGTATGTATACTAATATGCCCAAGAATTCTGTGGAAAAGCTTTGAATCTTCCTTCAAGGCCTTGAGGCATTTTAGCTTGTCACCTGCAACACTGTTAGTATTCATAGCATATAGATTATATGATCTAGGAGCAGTGAGTATGCAATCACCTGATTTCTCATCTTGCACCACACATTTCTCCTTGTCAAATATAGCCTTATAACCTTTATTACATAACTAAGAGATAATAAGAAGATTATACTTAAGTCCATTTACCAGATAAACATTAGATATAGAATTAGTAGAACCATTACCAATACTACCTATACCAATGATATTGCACTTTGCTTTGTCACCAAGTGTGATTGTTACTCCATATTTTTCTGTAAGTTCAGTGAAGAGAGACTTCTTTCCACTCATATGTCTGGAACATCCACTGTCTAATATCCATTTCAGATCTTTCAAGGCCTTGGTGACATCCTGCAGAAAACAAATCATTGCCTCAACAGGCTGTTAGACTAAGTGCAGAACTTTGAGTCATACTCAGAATCAGCCATGTTTGGTGGCCTAATTCCTTTTGGAACCCAAATCTGCCTAACATGTCCCTTAAGCTAATAAGGATAAGTATCCCTCATAATGTGAGGTTATGATCTTCTGAAGGGACAAGTTAATCTGACATGACCAATTTTTACACAGTAATGACATTTTGGAGAATGTCTGCTACCAGATTTGACAAAAATGGTTTGGCCTTTCTTTGGAAAATTTGGATTATAGCCAATCCCACTTTTATGCATTGATTTCAGACTTCCTCCAAGAATGAGATTCAGATTATGTTCTAAGCCTGTAAACCTAGCTAGGACCTTCTTGGAATCTTGAAGTTTCTCAGTAAAAGAATAGATATGTTGTTCTAAGTTCTCAGAATGAGTCTTTAGATCAACATACCTTTCAGTCAAAAGAGTATTTTTATCAACCTCTTTTATCTATGCCTTCAAGGCTTTGAACCTGCTGTCCAAGGCCTTGAAGTCCTTTTCAAGCTTTGTCTTAGAAACTTCAACAGTTTTTTTTGAAAAAACTAGGTCAAGGTATTCTTTTACCTGCTCATGAATCTTAATCTTTAAAGCAGAAATCTCATTTCTATAACTTTCCTCATTTAAAAACATAGTTTTGAGAATTTCAGGAAGTACATCAGAAGGACTAGCAAGTAGATTTTTTTTACCATATCTTCAATACGTCTGTCTGATGAATTTTCCTCATCATGCTTTGCCATGAAGCATAAGTTTGCTTGTTCTTCTTCTGTGTCTGAGTCACTTGATGAATCAGAATCACTCCAAGAAGCCATCATGGCTTTCTTCCTTCTGTTTTCAGTGTATTTCTTTTGAAAGTTCCTGTTCTTATTCTTTTGTGGACAGTCCCTTACTAAATGATTTGCATCACCACACTCAAAACAAATTATTACTTTAGTTTTATGTGACTGTGATGAAGGTTTACCTTTGTATTCCTTGCTGCCTGAGGGTCTTGATCTCTCTCTCTCTGTTATAATCCATGTTACCAGAGTTTCTTTTCTTTTTGAGAATCCAGGCCAAGGCCTTGGAGATCAATGCTATAGCCTCTTCATCATCAGGCTCATCCTCAGTCTCAAGGCTTTGAGACTTTTCAATGTCTTTTGCCTTAAGTGCTAGGTTCCTGATGTTTTCACTCAAATCACCTTCCACATCCTTCATAGACATTTCAAGAGTAAGCAGCTTTTCTTGTAGATCATCTAGCTGAAGAAGACTCAAGTCCTGAGCTTCCTTAATGGCTGTTGTCTTTGGCTCCCACTTGGCTTTTGGCAAGCTTCTCAGAATCTTTCTGACCTTCTCTTCATATGAGAACTTCTTTCCCAATGACTCCAGATTGTTCACCACATCAACAAATCTTTTGAACATCTCCTTGATGGTCTCATCTGAGTTCATCTTAAACAACTCATATTGCCTCAGAAGTATGTTGATCTTGGTCTGCTTAACCTGGCTAGTTCCTTCATATGTCACCACCAGTTTATCCCATACTTCTTTGGCACTCTTGCAATTTGACACTCTGTTGAACTCATCTGCATTAAGAGCACAGTATAACAGATTCATAGCCTTGTAATTTTTTGATACCATTTCCAGCTCAGTAACTGAAATATTTTCCTCAGACTTGATACATCTGACTCCATCAATTGTAGTGTAGTACTCATGAGGACCATCTGAACTATTGACCACAGTTCCATGTCTTGATATATGATGAGCATCTTCATCAATGCCTTCTAGTGCATGAAGTTATCACCACAGAACAATGGAGGTCTGTTTGCTGCCCTTCCTTGTGAGAATCCACCATCTCCTATATTACTCATAGTCACCAGATTGTTAGATCAAAAACAGTGACACAAGCTCTGATACCAATTGAAAGTGTGTAATGTAGACTAAATACATGACCTAAATACTCTAGAAGGGGGGGGGGGGGTTGAATAGAGTATGAAACTTTTTTCAAAACTTTAAAGTTTAACAGATTAACTTTGTGTGAAACTCAAATCTCAAGGCCTTGAGATTTTAGTAAACTGTCTGAAACTTTCAAAGGCAAAATAGAAAGATTCAAGGCCTTGAACTGTAATCAATTCTAAACAACTTTTGAACCCTAGTTTGATTTGAGTTGTAAGCAGAAGATAGTAATCAAACTATAAAGTAAAGAACACAAAGCAATTTACAGAGTTCAGTCCCAATGGACCTAATCTCTGCTTGAGGGATCTAATCCCACCAGGATTGGGCAAAATCTTCTTATTACTCACACAGAAACAGCCCTAGATCTTCAAGCCTAAGTGATTTTCCTTACACCTATACAGCTTGTGGTTCCAAACCTATCTAGTTCCAGCTACTAACTGTTGAGCTAACAAGAACCTCTTGTTGTTCACTTGAACAACCAACCACTAGGTTAAGTGCGGTTTAAGATAATCTAAAGATACACAGATTAAAGTACAAGTTAAGAACACAGTAGACAAGATAAGCTATTGAAGCCAGGATGTATTCTTCTGAAAACTGGATTGATTTGATCTTCTGGAATCTGGATTGAAGCTTGAATGTTTGTGTGTTTGAATGAATGATCTCCCACGAAGTTGTCACACCTTTCTGAGTATTCTGCAAGCATCTATCATCTTTAAATTTCAAACCAGTCTCTTTTATCCACAGCTGCAACTGATTGAGACATTTTAGGATCTCAGTTCCTACAAATCCTCTTTCTGTTTTCAAATGAAATTCAAACAGCTCTAACTGGATATCCGTTGGAGTTTGTTGAGGTTGCTCTTGCACGTTTAAAAGCCCTGCAACAGCATTGAAACACAGAAACAACAAAATCCGAAAAAGATAACAGTGCTATGACTGTTTGGTTATCCAGTTTCTGATAAAACTGGTTAAAATATTAGAACATTAACCTCTATAACTTCTAATACATATAAATCATGAAAAACAAGTTTAAGACTCTTAGAAGTTAATAAATAATCACAATAATAAGAATCACAACCTGCAAGAAAGAATCCACTTAGTTCTCTAAAAACTGTCAGTAGCTCAAGGCGCACTTCAAGGCCTTGGAGCTCTGAACCTGCTTCACAGATATTCAAAGTTAAACCCATATAAATTTGATTCTTCCTGTTCTCATCGTCTGCAATTGTGTTAGATATGTAAATAGTGTAATCTATAAGTATATGCAGTAAACCCTTGATCTGTATAATCAGATATCCAATCTGCAACACAGAACTGTTAGAACATATAGTAGAATAAAACAACTCTCAAGGCTTTGAAGTTCTGTCAGTATCTCAAGGCCTTGAAGTAACTGAAATACTTTGCTGCTTATGTCTTTGTCTTTCATCACTCAAAACAATTACCAATCAAAACACATTCAAGGGTCTTTGAATCAACATGAGTGAATAAACAACTTAGCATGTAAAACAGATTGGCTAAGAAAGGTTACCGGGTTTGTATTTGTAACAGTTTAAAAAGTGACGGAGTATAAGTTTAAAGATCAGAGTTTGCATTAATAATAAGATTCCCGAATTACCAGTGTTTCCATTACAAATATCTTATCTCAAGTGGCGTGTCTATGCAGAACACGGCATATAAATAATTATTTCCATAGTTAGAGATAAAGTAGTCAAATTAATAATTCGCAGTAACCAAGGGAGACCAGGATAAATAGTAACAGATAATACTGGTGTATAGAAGGTGTTAAAACCCAACCTCTCTACCAAGCGTTATGGATCGGATCCCCCGTCCCGCTAGTCATCATACAAATAGCCAACTAGACCTTAAGTGTCGACACCCCCTTAAGATTGTAATTCAGAAGAGTAGTACTAGATGCTAGACTCTAGCCTATGGTGATAAGAGTCAGGGCACTCGGGGTCCCAAAGTAGTAACGGGTCCAAGACTCCTATAGGCAGTCATGGGAAGCTGTCGAATCGATACTTCCGGCCGTAACCAACCAAAAGACCAAGACTCCAACAAGTATAGGTTGTCACGGGAAGATGCTGAAACGGTACTTCTGGCCGGAGCCAACATAGTAACAGTCCACTGGTTCCAGTACATGCGATTCTTTCACTTTACGTTGTTAATGGATTCTGATTTAGTGACATTTGAATAAAGAGTTTTCTCATTTCGAATACGAGTTGTAAAATGACGGTTTAAAAGTATAACGACAGGTTTAGAAAATTTCAGAATAAAATACGACAGTTATTTTGAAATAAACAATTAGATCACATGAAAGAACTAGGCAGGAAAAACTAAGCAAGTAAACTCATATGTATATTTTGAGACTGAACATAAATTACGTTTTGACACGAAGGAAGACAAGTAAGCAACACTAAGCATGTATACTCACCGAGAGAGCCAAAAGTGCCTGCTAAACCGCTACTCGTAAACAACGTCCAACTCTACTCCATCGCCGAAATCGGGCTCTACAAGCATACACATAAATTCCTAATCACAACCTGGTTAGTGTAACAAATAGAGTATGCATATGTCCTACGTGAGATGCAAATGACATACAAAGAGTAATTATAACACCCAATTTATTTTTAGATAGTTTAAGTCTCAATTGCTAGTGAATCAGAAATCTCTAAACTGATATTAGAAAAATTACATAATAATTTTAAGACTATAAAACTATTTAATACTATAATTACCGTTATAGTAAATTATAAGAAACTCAGATTATAGTTAAACATCGAAAGATAACAATTCTTTTAATGGTAAAAGAGTTATATCTAGTTAAGGATATGATTTCGAAATATTTCACAATTAGTATCTATTTCTTAACTAATTTATTTTGCGATAAAAATAACAATAGTTAATTAAACGAATTTAATTGTTGACTAAAAAGATAACATTTTTACTTATAATTTTTTACAAAATCAATATTTATTTAATGAGTAAAACATTACTATATATTCATTATGTAATTTAAACGTATATAAACAATTCATTTTACTAAATTAAATTTTCAAAAAAACATAGTGTAAATATTTATTATGTAACATATGAAATTTTTTGGAGATATTGCATTTGAAAAAATGATTTTGTGTTTATTTATTTATTTAATATGAAATTTGCAAGGTTTTATTTAACATATAGACAATTAATTAAAACTAATCATTAATTAATATAAACAGTATAGCTCCTCTAAACTACAACTACTCCAATTTATTAGTTTTAATAGCAACAGGTCATACCCTAAAGTTTCTGGAATGGACACAAAAACCCCCTTGCAACTAAGTTCTTTTCAACAATGCAATCTTCTACATGAATTTCACCTACGGGACTACACCCACACCCACCATATCATAAATACGCATACATACATGGATATACATCAATATATATTATCTAATTTCATATCGAAACAAAAAAGGCGAAGAAGTTTCGGGTTACTGGTAGAAGAAATCGACAGACGACGGAAGAGACTTCGGCAATGGAGGATGCTAATGTTTCTGCTGCTACTGGGTCGATGGACGAAGATAGACGACGGAGAGAGAAAGACAAACGGCGCTAGTGGTGGAGAATAGAGCACGGCCCTTCGGAACAGGTGGCGGTGGCGGCGTCGAGGCTCATTGCCTCTGTTGCCGCTGCTGCCATTGTAGTTGTCTCTGCTCGGATTTCGACGGAGAAGGGAGAGGGTGAGACGGTGAGTGAAAGGGAGAGATGGGGGCGATGATGGTGGTGCGTGGTGGGGGTGATTGGAGGTGGAGGTTGGCGGTGAAAGGGGCTCTGTTTTGCTGGGTTTGTTCTCGGCAAAAACAGAGCAGAGGGGTGGGTTGTTTCGGGGCAAAGAAGAGAGGGTTGAGAGAGATGGAGGTGCAGCAGTGGTGGGGGAGAAACGGGGAGGTGAAGCTGGAGGTGGTGTCGTAGGCAGTGATGTCTGGTCGTGATGGTGATGGTGATGGTGGGTCTGTTGTGAGGAAGAAAAGGAGGAAGAAGAAGGTGTGTTGGTTAATAAAGGGTACTGGGGAAAGAAACAAAAAAATGCCTAAGTGAAATGTGAGGTCATATTTTTTTATGCTTAGGTCACTTCTTTATCTCAAATCTTTTTTTCTTTTCTTTTTAAAACACATTATAAAGTGAGGTGGGAGCGCGGGTTCGGGTGGTGATTCGGGCGCGAAAAGACGTAATTACGCGGGACTAATTTAACACGTGGCGATCATAAAAATTATATTTTACAACCGATTAATATTTTAACAATGTAAAACATAAAGTTTTAGACAACAAAATTTATTAAATAAGAAATTTTATTTTAATCGCAACAATTAAAAATTACTACCCGCGTTGAATTACTTAACGAATCTAGCTTAAAGGTCACGGGTATTACATCCTTCCCTCCTTGGACTAAGCGTCGTCTCGAAGATTTAATGCAGTTCTAGGGTTTACGGGTCTCTAATAGCGAGTATACGAATGCCGTAACAAGTAGCAAGTCACAAACGAATGATAATGCAATTAAATAATGCAATGAGACAATATAATGATAGCATGATTATATATGATGACATGCAAGGGTAGTTAATAATAGGAATGTATGGGGTTTTACATCCTCTCCCCCTTAGAGGAGTGACGTCCCCAGTACTCGGTTAATACCTCATCGACGAAGAGGTGCGGGTACTTATCCCTCATTGAATGCTCGGTTTCCCAAGTAGCTTCCTCTGTGAGGTGATTCGTCCACAAAACTTTGACCAATTTGATGCTCTTGCTCCGCGTTTCCCTCGTTTTGCGGTCAAAGATCTTGACTGGCTGTTCCTCGTAAGTTAGCGCACGATCCAATTCTATGGGTTCTGGATCAGGACGTGAGATTGATCAGCAATGTACTTCTTCAATTGCGACACATGGAATACGTTTTGAACACGTCCGAGATTCGATGGTAGATCCAATCTGTATGCCAGTTCTCCGATCTTTTCCACAATATCGTAAGGTCCAATGAACTTCGGGCTTAACTTACCTTTCTGATTGAACCTCTTTACCCCCTTAGTCGGTGAAACTTTAAGAAAAACTTTATCACCGACTTGGAACACGAGTGGCCTTCCTTTCTGATCAGCATATGACTTCTTCCTGTCTTGCGCTGCTTTCATCTTCTGCTGAATAAGTGGAACTTGGTCAGTCATATCCTCGATGATCTATGGTCCAAGTACAACTGTCTCGCTGATGTCGCTCCAGCATAGTGGGGTCCTACACTTTCTTCCATATAGAGCTTCGTGAGGTGCCATCCCAATGCTAGCATGATAACTGTTGTTGTAGGAAAACTCTATTAGCGGTAGTCTATCAACCCATGAACCCTGAAATTCCATGACAGAAGCCCGCAACATATCCTCTAATGTCCGGATTGTTCTCTCTGTTTGACCATCTGTCGCTGGTTGAAAGGCTGTACTGAAACATAACTTTGTCCCAAGCGCTTCTTGAAGTGCTTTCTAGAAATGAGAGAGCAAGTTTGGATCTATGTCCGAAACAATTGATTATGGTACTTCATGATACCGCACTATGTTCTTAACATATGCGTCTGCCCTTAGTTCCATATTCCAGGTGTCCTTCATTGGAATGAACCTCGCTGTCTTGGTCAATCTGTCTACGATTACCCAAATTGAATTCAGCCCATTCCTTGATACTGGTAGAGCTGTTACAAAATCCATTGAGATCGCATCCCATTTCCACTTTGGAACTTCCAGTGGTTGCACTAGTCTGCCCATTCTTTTTTCCTCAAACTTTACTTTCTGTCACGTGAGATATCGCGCTACGAACTCTGCTACTTCATTCTTCATCTTGGGCCACCAAAACTGTTTCTTCATATCGTTGTATAACTTGTCCCCTCTCCGGGATGAACTGAATAGGGTGTGCAATGCGCCTCTTGCATCAATTTCTCCTTGATATCTGCACACTTCTGAGGTACACACAACCTTCCCTTATACCGGATACTTCCGTCTCCGTGAATCTGAAATTCTTTTGCTGAACTGTCCTCCATCTTCTTTCTAACCCTTTCCAACTTCACGTCTCCTGGCTGGCCTTTCTTTATCTCTTTCAAGATGTCAGGCACAATTGTCATACTCCCAAGTATGTTGCTCACAGTTCCTTGTTCCATCACTTCAATTTTCATCTTCTCGAACTCTTTGCACAACTTTTGCGGTAAGACCCACGTGGAATTCAGTGTGTGACTTGATTTCCTGCTCAAAGCATCTGCAACTACGTTTGCCTTCCCTTCGTGATACTGAAACTCCAAGTCATAGTCCTTGATCAACTCTAGCCATCTCCTTTTCCTGTGGTTCAGCTCCTTCTGGGTGAAGATGTACTTCAAACTATCGTGGTCAGTGAACATTCTACAAGTCGCTCCATACAAATGATGCTTCCAAATCTTGAGTGCAAACACAACTGCCAAATCTAAGTCATGTGTGGCATAGTTCTCCTCATGCGGTTTCAACTGCCTTGATGCGTAAGCAATAACCTTCTTGTCTTGCATAAGCACGCATACCAAGCCCTTCGTTGATGCATCGCTGTACACCTCAAACTCCCCTGACTCATTAGGTAGAGTCAACACTGGTGCTGTTGTCAGCTTCTCCTTTAAAATCTGAAATGCTTCTTCGCAGCTTTCGTTCCAGACATACTTCACAGTTTTCTTTTTCAAATTCGTCTAAGGCCTTGCGATCTTTGAAAAGTCCTTCACGAACCTTCGATAGTAGCCTGCCAATCCCAGAAAACTCCTGATTTCTGACGCATTATTTGGTCTAGGCCAATCATTTACTGCTGTAGTCTTAGCTGGATCAACTGATACTCCTTCACTCGAGATGATATGTCCCAAGAATGGAACTCTGTCCAGCCAGATCTCACACTTATAAAGCTTTTCATAGAACTTATCCTCTCACATGGTTCCCAAAACTTGTCTAAGATGCTCCTCATGCTCTTCTTTGCTCTTCGAATACACCAAGATGTCATCAATGAACACTACCACAAAGCGATCTATGAACGGTCTCAACGTCCGGTTCATTACGTCCATGAACACTGCAGGTGCATTGGTTAAACCAAAAGACATCACTGTGAACTCGTAATGTCCATACCTTGTCCTGAAGGCTGTCTTCGGAATGTCCTTCTCTGCCACTCTAAGCTGGTGGTAACCTGTTCTTAGATCAATCTTCAAAAATACACTGGCTCCTTGTAACCGATCAAACATGTGGTCTATCCTTGGCAACGGATGCTTGTTCTTGATCGTCACACTATTCAGCTCCGTGTAGTCTATACATAGCCTGAGGCTCCCATATTTCTTCTTCACGAACAACACCGGTGCTCCCCAAGGCGATACAATTGGTCTAATATATCCCTTCTCTAGAAGCTCCTTCAACTCTTTTAGCTCTGCGGGCGCCATGCGGTACGGTGCCTTCGAAACTGGTGTCGTTCCTGGCACTACTTCAATTGTAAACTCCACTTCCCTTGTCGGTGGCATACCCAGGATTTCATCCGGGAACACATCCGAAAATTCTCGTGCTACACGTATATCCCTTAACGCGTTCTCTGCCGCTGAAAGGTCTTGAATGTAACACAAGTAGGCCTCGTGGCCTTTCTAAACCTGATTAACAATGGTTAAGTCCGAGACTATCTCGACTGAAGGTTTTCTAGGAATACTGCTGTAGGATATGCGCTCCCCTTTGGGTCCTTTTAGTCTCACCTTTTGATCAGCAAATATGATGTTGGCCTTGTACTACGTCAACGAATCCATTCCCAGGATAACATCAATCTCTCCAAGGTTAAAATCAATGAGATTCGATGGTAAGGTGCAACCTAGGATGTTGACCTCTACTCCTTCACAAACGTTGGGTGTCGCAACTGCTACTTGACCGTTGGGTGTCGCAACTGCTATAGATGTTCTAGTCGAAGGTACTAGTCATATCTTCTTAGCAAATGCAGATGATATAAATGACAGTGATGCGCCAGAATCAAATAATGTGAAAGCAGGATGATTATGAACAAGAAAGGTACCGGTCACCACGTTGTTTGCTGCTTCTGCTTCTGTGTGGTTCATCAAAAATATATGGCCACCTGGCTGCTGGTTGTTCCCCTGAGCTGCATTGCCTACATTTCCATTCCCATTGTTGCCAGCCCTGTTGTTACCATTTATAGCCACATTCTTGTTTTGCCTGCCATTCCTGTTGCCATTCTGATTGTTGTAGTTTCCCTGCTGGCCAGCTGTGCCATTTCGGAAGTTGTTGTTGAGAACCTGATTACTCCCATTCTGGTTGTTCTTCCAGAATCCATTCCCATTCTGATTCTGCCGATTCCCCTGGTAGTTCTGTCCATTCCCCTGATAGTTCTGACCGTTGAAGCCTTGCTGGTTCTCAGTCCCCAACCTCTTCCGACATTCACGGAATACGTGGCCTTTGATGCCACAGAACCTACAAGACAAAATAGCTCCATCACAAGTGAATCCTCGATGGCTGCGACCACACCTGTTGCAGTTGGACTCGTACTGGTTGCCGCTATTGCCAGACTTAAAGTGCTTGTCTGACCCATGGTTGTTGTTTTCCCCTTGGACGCTAGTTCCCTGGCCTTCCAGCTTTCTCTTTCCATGCTGCTGAGTCAATGCCTGATAAACCTCCATATGTTTGCAGCTATCCCATAGGCTTCTGACAAGGTATCATTACCTCTAGTGAGCATGTTCCTCTGAATCTCAAGCTTCAGACCTCCTAGAATGCGAGTAACCTTGCGCCATTCGGTTGGCACTGTTTCTTCAGCAAATCGGGCCAACTCTACGAACTTGTCATAATAGTCTATCACAGAGTCGCTTCCCTGCTTCAGTGCGATGAACTCCTGATACTTCAGCTCCTTGACATGCTCTGGATAAAATTTTGTCCTCATAGCAGTCTTCATTGCATCCCAGTTGAAGCCTTCCAGAGCCATGAGTCTTGCTCGATTAGCTGTCTACCAGTTATGAGCCTTCTCTTTGAAATAGAAAGTCGCCTAATTGATCTTGTGGGCTTTAGGGCAATCCATTGCTTGGAAGATTTTGTCGAAATCCCTGATCCAGTTCACCAGTAATACCGGATCCTCTTTCCCATAAAATTTGCTCGGGTTCCGCTGAGATACCTTCTTAGCCCAGTCTGGTTCTCGCTCAACGATGACATTATTGTTCTGATTGTTTTGGTTGTTGTTGTTCATAGCCTGAACAAACTGACCCATATGAGCAACCAGCTGAGCCACCTGTGGGTCCAATTCCGCTTCCCCTTCCATTTGAGTAGACGCGTTGCTTTTAGTGGCGTAGCGGTGTTGGCGATCAGTCATGCGCCCTACACTGTTGCTTAACGATTGGTGTGGGGTTATGCAAGATTGATTTAGCTTAGCTAGCGCACAAATAATAATAATAATAATAATAATAATAATAATAATAATAATAATAATAATAATAATAATAATAATAATAATAATAATAATAATAATAATAATAATATAGCTTCAATCACATATAATTACATTCTACAAGTATGAAATCACAGTTAAACACATATGTTATCTCGACATACGTGCAATTCGAGAAATATATTTCTCAAGTAAAGAGCATGTAGGCATCTCGAAATTAAGGATGAGAGTGGGTGGGATATACCCCTAATCAGTCACCGGTCATTTGAACATGTAATAAGCACTAAGGCTTGAAAATGAAAAGACGGCAAACACAAGCAACACATATCTATGAGGCATGCGAGGATAAACAAGAGAAAACCCATAATCCCCGGCTTATTCAGATTTTACGTTCCAGTGTATCTTGCCCTATCGATTTAAAGTTCATGTTCTAACTTACTTGAATTACTTTCAAAAATCTTAGTTTTAAGTGTTATCTCCCTACAGTCCTAAAGGATGTCACTGCTCTGATACCAACTGTAACACCCCCGATTTCCAGAGGAACCGGAGATCGCGGAAGTGTCTCCGTACAGGGAATTACCCTTTCGTACAAGGATTAGTAGTAACAAGTAGTGAAAAGAAAACATCCAAACTACAGATTAATATTACAAAAGTTAATAGTGTTCGCAACAGTGTCCAACCTGGACAACAAGTCTAACAAAAGATATTTTACAACAAAAGAGGTCTCCCCGGTTAAATACTAAGCATTACAGTTTACATGTGAGAACGAGCTCGTGAATCCCGCGCGTTACCCCAAGCAAACTAGTCATATACCTGCGGGGGAAAATAAAAGGAACAAAGACCGCAGCTTTCGAGTATCAGTAAAAACTAAGTGAATAAACAACTTAGCATGTAAAAGAGAGTGGCTAATAAAGGTTACCGGATTTGTATTTGAAACAGTTTAAACAGTGACGGAGTATAAGTTTACAGATCAGAGTTTGCAGTAATAATAAGATTCCCAAATGTTCACTGTTTCCATTACAAATATCTTATCTCAAGTGGCGTGTCTATGCAGAACACGGCTTATAAATAATCATTTCCATATTTAGAGATAAAGTAGTCAAATTAATAATTCGCACTAACCAAGGGAGACCAGGATAAATAGAAACAGATGATACTGGTGTATAGGGGGTGTTAAAACCCAACCTCTCTACCAAGCGTTATGGATCGGATCCCCCGTCCTGCTAGTCATCTTACAAATAGCCAACTAGACCTTAAGTGTCGACACCCCCTTAAGATTGTAAGTCATAAGAGTAGTACTAGATGCTAGACTCTGGCCTATGGCGATAATAGTCAGGGCACTCGGAGTCCCAAAGTAGTAACGGGTCCAAGACTTCAATAGGCAGTCAAGGGAAGTTGTCGAATCGATACTTCCGGCTGGAACCAACCATAAGTCCAAGACTCCAACAAGCATAGGTAGTCAAGGGAAGCTGCCGAATCGGTACTTCCGGCCGGAGCCAACATAGTATTAGTCCACTGGTTCCAGTACATGCGATTCTTTCACTTTATGTTGTTAATGGATTCTGATTTAGTGACATTTGAATAAAGAGTTTTCTCATTTCGAATACGAGTTATAAAATGACGGTTTAAAAGTAGAACGACAGGTTTAGCAAATTTTAGAATAAAATACGACAGTTATTTTGAAATAAACAATTAGATCACATGAAAGAACTAGGCAGGAAAAACTAAGCAAGTAAACTCACAGGTATATTTTGAGACTGAACATAAATTACGTTTTGACACGAAGGAAGACAATTACGCAACACTAAGAATGTATACTCACCGAGAGAGCCAAAAGTGCCAGCTAAACCGCTACTCGTAAACAACGTCCAACTCTACTCCATCGTCGAAATCGGGCTCTACAAGCATACACATAAATTCCTAATCACAACCAGGTCCGTGTCATAAATAGAGTATGCATATGTCCTACGTGAGATGAAAATGACATCCAAAGAGTAATTATAACACCAGTTTATTTTTAGATAGTTTAATTCTCAATTGCTAGTGAATCAGAAATCTCTAAACTGGTATTAGGAATATTACATAATAATTTTAAGACTATAAAACTATTTAATACTATAATTACCGTTATAGTAAATTATAAGAAAAGTCAGATTATAGTTAAACATCGAAAGATAACAATTCTCTTTATCGCAAAAGAGTTATATCTAGTTAAGGAAATGATTTCGAAATATTTCACAATTAGTATCTATTTTTTAACTAAATTATTTTGCAATAAAAATAAAAATAGTTAATTAAATGAATTTAATTGTTCAATAAAAATATAACATTTTTACTTATAATTTTTTAAAACTCATACTTTATTTAGATAAGAAAAATCAATATTTGTTGAATGAGTAAAACATTACTATATATTCATTATGTAATTTAAACGTATATAAAAAATTCATTTTACTAACTTAAATTTTCACAAAAACTAAGTGAAAATATTTATTATGTAACATATGCTAATTTGTGGAGATATTGCATTTGAAAAAAAATGATTTTATGTTTATTTATTTTAATATGAAATTTGCAAGGTTTTATTTAACATATAGACAATTAATTAAAACTAATCATCAATTAGTATTAACAGTTTGTAAAAATAACAGAAAGTCCGCCATAGTTCCTCTAAACTACAACTACTCCAATTAATTAGTTTTAGTAGCAACATGTCATACCCTAAAGTTTCTGGAATGGACACAAAAACCCCCTGCAACTAAGTTCTTTTCAACAATGCAATCTTCTACATGAATTTCACATACGGGACTACAACCACACCCACCAAATCACAAATCCGCATACATACATGGATATACAGCAATATACATGATCTAATTTCATATCAAAACAAAATGGCGAAGAAGTTTCGGGTTACCGGTCGGAGAAATCGACAGACGACGGAAGAGACTTCGGCAATGGAGGATGCCGATGTTTCTGCTGCTACTGGGTCGATGGACGAAGATAGACGATGGCGAGAGACAGAAAAACGACGCTAGTGGTGGCGAACAGAGCACGGGCCTTCGAATCAGGTGGCGGTGGCGGCATCGAGGCTCATTGCCTCTGTTGCCGCTGCTGCCATTTTTGTTGTCTCTGTTGGATTTGGACGGGGAAGGGAGAAGATGAGACTGTGAGTGAGAGGGAGAGATGGGGTAGATGATGGTGGTGCGTGGTGGTGGTGATTGGAGGTGGAGGTTGGCGGTGAAAGGGGCTCTGTTTTGCCGGGTTTGTTCTCGGCAAAAACAGAGCAGAGGGGTGGGTTGTTTCGGGGCACAGAAGAGAGGGTTGAGAGAGATGGAGGTGGAGCAGTGGTGGGGGAGAAACGGGGAGGTGAAGCTGGAGCTGGAGGATGTGTCGTAGGCGGTGATGTCTTGTGGTGATGGTGATGGTGATGGTGATGGTGGGTCTGTTATGAGGAAGAAGAGGAAGAAGAAGGTGTGTTGGGTAATAAAGGGTACTGGGGAAAGAAAAAAAAATGCCTTAGTGAAATGTGAGGTCAGACTTTGTTATGCTTAGGTCACTTCTTTATCTCAAATCTTTTTTTTTCTTATTAAAACAAATTATAAAGTGAGGTGGGAGCGCGGGTTCGGGTGGTTATTTGGGCGCGAAATTACGCGGGACTTCTTTAACACGCGACGATCATAAAAATTATATTTTACAACCGAATATTTTAAAAATGTAAAACATAAATTTTTAGACAACAAAATTTATTAACTATGAAATTTTATTTTAATTGCAACAATAAAATATTACTACCCGCGTCGAATTACTTAACGACTCTAGCTTAAAAATCACAGGTATTACATGTTGAATCGGTTCAACGTGCAGGATTCCAATAAGGGATTCTTGCCCATGTCTCATGGCATTACTCTTTCGAAGAGTGTTTGTCCATCAACTAAGATTGAAATGGACCGCATGACTAAGATAACTATGCCTCGACCATAGGATCTATCATGTACGCCATGTTGTGTACTAGACCGGACGTATCATGAGCATTGAGTATGGCGAGAAGATATCAGTCTAATCCGGGTGAGAGTCACTGGATGCAGTCTAGAACATTCTCAAGTACTTGAGAAGAACTAAGGATGCGTTCTAGATATTTGGAGGTGAGGAAGAGTTATGTGTAACTGGTTACACCGATACAAGCTTCTAAACCAACAGAGATGATTTCAGATCATAGTCGGGATTTGTGTATTGCCTAAATGGAGGAGTTGTGAGCTGGAAGAGTTCCAAGCAAGTGCGGTTGCTGATTCTACAACAGAGGCTGAGTATATTGCTGCAAGTGGTGCAGCAAAGGAAGCTGTTTGGATTAGAAAATTTGTTTCTGATCTTGGTGTTGTTCATAGAATTGAGGATTCCACAGTGTTGTATTGTGACAACACAGGCACAGATTACACCAGAACTCCAAACACATACTCCGGAAGTTCCATCTTATTCGGGAGATTATCGATAGAGGAGATGTAAAGATATGCAAGATTCCTACAGATGATAATCTGGCAGATCCGTTCACAAAGACGCTTGTACAACGCAAGCATGAAGAGCACACTAGGGCGATTGGCATACGCGATGCACCAGATTGGCTCTAGTGCAAGTGGGAGACTGTTGGAAAAGATGCCCTAGAGGCAATCTAATTTTAGTACGAATTGGCTAGAATAATCATTGTATTTTTATGGAGATATTTAATATAATGAAGTCCTTAGATTTGAAAATTGTGTTGTTTATCTTAAATATCCCTAGTCAAGAATAATGATTAATTGGAAGATAATCTATAGACTAGTATGGGGTTGGATTGATATGGAGATATCACGATCTAACACATGGGTATGTATTAGGAGTAATGACATACCGGATTGACCCATATCCGAGTAGGCTACATACAAGTTATGTAAAGTCACAAGTGCTTCTCGCGGTGATAGGATATTATCATCCTTAGACTTGAAGTCACTAGATCATCTAGTTGTGAAATATTGTTCTTTGACATCGTCAAACGTTACTCCGTAACTGGGTAGCTATAAAAGCGCATATTGGGCACAATAGGAAGAAGGCTTAGAGATGGTGCGTGATGTAGATAGGATTTGTCCCTTCCCCATAACGGGAGCAAATATCCGAGGCCACTCGAGGGATGGCGCCTATAGAACGTCTGACCAGACTCATATAAATTAATACGGGGATATTGATGTTATATGCATGGATAGGGCTATTCCCATGATCTAGAAACATGGATTGGATATACGAGTGTGACTTGTATGTCTCATGCCCAATCGGGATAATGAGACAAAGGGATGCGATAATACGATCACAAGGTTTGTTGGATGACTATTTCTATTAATTGGGTGGCATGGATGTGTTGCTAGACACCGCTCCATGTTTGTAAATAGTTACTACCAATTAAGTAGAAACCTATGGGGTGACATGCCATATGGATATAATTGGACATGGGATTTAATTAATAAGGATTAATTAAAAGGATCATATTGCAACAATTTGCTAATTTAGTAGGACTAATTAGCAAATAATACTTATCCATATATGGATATGATTAGTATTGGGCCCTTTATGGAAACAACTAGGAGTAGTTGGACTATATAATGGAACTCCTTCCTTCCCAATCAAGTGATTATTCATAACACATTGAGATGAGAGAAAGGAGTAGAGAGCAAGACACAAGAGGGTCGGCCGAACTGACCCCTCGCGTCCGCCCCCTACCCGTCGGCCCAAGGAGGCCGAACACCTCCATGTTGCTTCATTGCGTGATTCCGTTGTATCCTTCCTCCGTTCTAGCTAGCACAAGAAAGCAAGGAAGGTCCAATTCTCTATCCTAGGCGTGGATAAACCGTAGAGAACGTGACACTATTCGCGTTTGAAGTCATCACATGAGAACTCAAAGGTAAACATGAATTTATTATTTACTATCGTTATGTGTTCTTGACTTGTGATCCTTGGAGGGATTTGAATGGAATATTTGTTATCTTTCGCTGCGATTCCATGTTCAAAAACCCTACACTTCATGGGTATTGGATACAGATGTGGATCTCACATTTGTCGAAATGTGCAGGATCTAAAGAGAAACAGACGACTTGCTAAAGGGGAGATTGATCTACGCATTGGGAATGGAGCAAGAGTTGCTGCATTAGACATATGATCTTTTGAGTTATCTTTACCTTCTTGACTTATTTTAGAATTAGACAATTCTTTATGTACCTGCTATGAGTAAGAACATTATTTCTATTTCTTCTCGGTTTTTCTGTCATTATAAAGGACAATTGTTGCTCCCTTTATTTTGATAGCATACATTATTGTAATGCACTTTTGTCTAATGGGATGTATACCCGTGATCTAGATAATTCCGTCTATGACCTACATACAAAGATGGTCAAATCTAAAGATTTAAATCCACATACCTTTGGCGTTGTCATTTAGGCCATATAAACGAGAAGCGCATTCCTAGGCTCCATAAGGCTGGATTTCTATACTCATTTGATTATGAAACATATAAGACATGTGAAACTTGTTTATTAGGAAAAATGAAAAAGTCCCCTTTCACAAAGAAAGGTGAGAGGACTAGTGAGACGTTGGCACTCATACATACAAATGTGTGAGGACCAATGGCCACAAACGGCAGAGGTGGTTATCCTTACTTCATTACATTTACTGATGACTTCAGTAGATATGGATTTATGTATCTTATGATGAGGAAATCCAAATCCTTTAAAAAGTTCAAAGACGAATGAAGTTGAGAACCAGCTTGGCAAAAGTAATAAGGCTCTATGATCAGATCATGGAGGAGAATACTTAAGCCAATAGTTTAGAGAGTGTGGGATCTTTTCCCAACTCCCTCCACCTGGAACACCACAATTGAATGGTGTGTCTGAGAGGAGGAATCGAACCCTGTTGGACATGGTTCAATCTATGATGAGGAATACATATCTTCCAGTTTTATTTTGGGGCCATGCTCTATTAACATCTATCTTTACCCTTAATCGTGTTCCGTCCAACTCAGTTATGAAGTCTCCATATGAGATATGGGCTGGGAGGCATCCAGTGTGTCGTTCATGAGAATTTGGGGTTGCGATGTTTATGTAAAGCGTTTATAGTCAGATAAACTCTGACCCAAGTCGGACAAGTGTAGATTTCTGAGATATCCTAAAGAAACGATATTATTTCTAAAATCCAAGCGAGAACAAAGTGTTTGTTTCTCGAACCAGTGTGTTTCTAGAAATAGAATTTGTATCTAAATAAAACACTGGGAGGATTGTAGAACTTGAAGAGGATAAAGAACCATAAAGTATTGATCCGATGATGGAACATGAGCAGGAACCACAAGATATTGTGGAGCAACTTGCTCAAGTAACACAAGAGCTTCGTAGATCTGGTAGGATACATCAAGGCCCAGAGAGGTACGAACTTCTCATGACTGAACCCGGTGACATATTTCTCATGGATGTTGATGAGCCTAGAACCTATGAAGAGGCCGTGAAGGGGCCAGACTATCGGAAATGGCTTGAAGACATGAGATTCGATATGGATTCCATGTATAACAATAGAGTATGGACTTAAGTGGAACCCCCTAATGGGGCTCGGCCCATAGGGTGCAAGTTGGTTTTCATGAACAAAACCGATATGGATGGCAATGTGATGCCTTTAAGGGGCGATTGGTGGCAAAAGGATTCAGACATATTGATGGTATTGACTATGACGAAACATTTTCCCCACTTGCGATGATTATATCCATTGAGTATGTGTACATGACACATCCAGAGGGTTTTGAGGATCCAGAGCATGCCAATAAGGTGTGTAAATTACAGCGGTCCATCTATGGGTTGAATTAAGCTTCTCGGAGTTGGAATCTTCAGTTTGATGATGCATACGAAGTGTTTGGCTTCATCAAGAACGAAGATGAACCTTGTGTCTACAAGAAGTTTTGTGTGAGCTCTATGGTGTTTCTGGTCTTGTATGTGGATGACATACTACTCATTGGAAATAATGTCCCTACCTTGAAATTTGTTAAATATTGGCTAGCGAATTGATTCTCAATAATATACTCATGATATGCAAATTATATACTCGGTATAAAGATCTATAGCGATAGATCAAGGAAGTTGCTCGGCCTAAGTCAAAGTGCATACATTGACAAGGTGTTGAAGTAATTCAACATGAAAGAATTGAAGAAAAGATTCTTTCCCATGTCACATGGAGTTACCCTTACGAAGGCTAACTGTCTTTGCAATCAGATTGAAAAGAACTGTATGAGTAAGATCCCATATGCGTGGGCTAGTGGATCTATCATGTACGCCATGTTTTGTATTGGACCAAACTGTAGGGTTTTGATTGAGGTTACGCATCGGAAATATTAAAATTTTCTGCTCAAACCCCTCCATGAATCACAGGTTAAGCTTTATAACATGATGAAGGAGAAAGGTTATCTCAGTCATACTGACTAGTGACGATCACATACGCTGATCAAAAGAACGGAGTCTCTAGGGTATCCACACGAATAGACATCAACTGGACTTCTTCTCCAATGGTTCTAGAAATTGTGAGAAGTAGGAGGATATTTTCATACAAGAAGATGAATATGGACGTGCGCGGCGTCTGAATCCCATTAAGACTGGTGGAAGCAAGAGAGGGAGGCGCCATCACCATGTCCGTGGCTCCTAAAGGGGGCGGCTCATGTGTTGGTCGGACCCTAATGGGAGAGAAACTATTTTTTCTCTTTATCTCTGCTTCTCTAGTGTACTGTGTAGAGTAGGAATGAATCTAGACTGAACTTCCATAGCCTATAATTCCTATTTATATCTAGCTAAATTCATATTTTCCCTTAAATGCAACAATTTAGGTTAGTTTTCATTCTAGTCAAAAATTGCTCTATAGTCCAACTAATGGAAACACTTTACACTTTAGTCCAATCGATTCATTATTGCTCTTTAGTCCTACCAATGAGCAACTAATTGCAGTTTGATATATTCTTGTGTGTGATGACACGTCTATATTACGCGTGGTTGGGCAAGTATACAATTAAGTAATAAAGTGGAGTATTTGGGACTCCGAGTCATCGAACCCAAGGGAAGGTGCTTACTATTTCAACGAGTAGAAACTAAATCTAATCTACTAAATTAACCGGTAAAAAGGTTTGAAGAATTGATTGTTGTCACCCTCGATCAAGTTAGTAGCAATTGTAACTAAATAGCGCAAAAGAATGATTTTGATTAAATCAAGATAGAGAAAGCTAGGCAATCTATAGATCACCTGGGGCAGTTTTGATGATTCGGGATTCTATGTTCTAACACGATAACTCATAGTTAGCTACGTTGGGTAATAGAACTAACAAATACCTATCATTCTCTTGTCGTTCTACGTTTTCGCACCATCGTATCCCGCTCAGATTACTCTGGTTATCAAAACGTTCTAGTACTCTAATGACAATGTAAGGCAACGATGTCCTTTTAGACCATTTTTACACACTGACTCACTATATCCTACCGAATCTGCCCTCTTCTAGCCTTTCCTACCCAACTCACCTATAGGTATCATTGATTAGGCATGCTCTCGTTTACTCATCCCAACTAGGGTAGCGTTTCTTTCACACACTCACTAGTTAATTAACAAGGTTGGGTCATGAATCCTAACTTGTTAATGATTAAGCCCAATAAACGAGTGATTAGCTAACTAAGATCATCTTTAAGACAAGTTTATTCTTGAATGAAGAAAGAGATAAAAAACATAACACATCTTGATTCTACTTTGTCAATAGAAGAACTCAACAAGAAAAAAACTAGAACAATCTTCATTTAATCATAAACCCTAAGCATGAAAGTTCATCAAATCCGGAAAAACATCCTAAAATTATAGACCCTAGGCTCTCCATAGATTCCTAGATATAATTTTAGGTAAGCATAACAAAAGTTGACATTTTCAAATAGTCCATACAAGAGAGAAGAGGAAAAGTTGATCAAACGCTAAAAACATGTTGATGGCGTTGATCCGGGCTCGTTTCCTTGCTTCTTGATGACCCCAATGGCTTTCCTAGCTCTCCTTGTTTTTCTTGGCTCTCTACTATAAGTTCTTATTTGCCTAGGTTGAAGTTATAAAGTCCAAGTCTTGAAATTTGCATTTTAGCCGCATTATTTCCGCGCCAGTCCCCGCACATTTCGTACGAAATCAACCATTTTGTACGAAATGGATTTCGTAAGAAATCCTTCTATTTCGTGAGAAATGGTTAGCAGAATGCGTTCTTGAATATACAATTTCTTGGTTCCAAGCCTCTTTCCTTGTCCTTCCTAGCTTCCGAAGCTCACGTTCTTGATTCCAACCGCTCCTTAAGCCCTGTTTCCTGTCAAAGGCAACAAGCACTATACCAAAGAGACTAAATCCGACAAATAAATCATAGATCAACATATAAACATGCCCGGACTAGAATTAATCATATGAAGGAAACAAGTGATAATCATGCATAACTCAACAATATTAGGCTTCAAACTCTTCAAAAAACCTCTGAATCATGTGGTAAATGCTAAAGAAATATAGATCGTAAAAGGCGCTATCACATGACCCTGTAGTTTACTAATTAAGTTGGCAGTAATAACAAATATTACAAACATTGAGCGACATCTTGTAATACATCAATGCTATAATAGGAATGTAAGCGATCTGACTAACCTATGTGACCAATGTTACCGTGTTGTATAATCTCTTTGTCTCATCTATCCAGATTGGAAACAAGATATGGAGTGTCACACTTGTATATAAAATCTATATTTTCTCGATTTGTGAGTAGACTTGATAAAAAAATAACATCAATATCTCATATTGATTTATTCGAGCATGGCCATGCATTTCCCAATGTCTCACTCATGGAGTGGCGGGTGATATTTACTCCCGTTATGTAGGAGGGACAAATCGCATCTGCATCTCTACCATCTCTTAGCTTTCTTCATATCATGTCCGTTATCACCTTTATAGTTACCTAGTTACGGTGGAACGTTTGATGATATCAAAACATGATAATTCACAACTAGAGCGTCCAGTGACTTCAAGTCTAAGGATCACAACACCATTGTCACTATGAGAAGTGCTTGTGACATTCACATAAATCCTATGTAGCCTTCTCATGGTGGCTCAATCAAGTACGCCATTACTCCTAACGTGTATCCATGTGTTAAACTTGATACCCCCATATCAATCTACCCACATACTAGTCTCAATGCAATAAAGTCGCCCTAATTAGTTGTAGTACTCGACTAGGGATATTTAAGAATATTTCATTTATACTCTAAGGACTTCATTCATGTTCGCATATCTCCATATCGATAACATAATGAATAGTAAGTCCATATAAATTTCACGATAAATAGATTGCCTTTAGGGCATACACCAATAGTCTCCCATTTGCACTAGAGTCAATCTTGTGCATCTTGTTTTCCTATTGATCTAGCGCGGCCCACATGCTTTCGCTGAGCAAGGGGTTAAGAGAGTCATATGCTCGTACTTTGCATATAATCAAATCTCCTCTATCGACAATCAAACGAGATGGAATCTTCTGAGTATGTGCATCTGATGCAGAAATGTACTCAGTCCTCTGTCTTAGAATCGACAACTGAATCTTGCCTGGAACCTTTCCACCTCACAGTCTCTCCATTAAGGAAAAACACAAAAACTTGACTATGATCTGAAATCATCATTGTTGGTTTGGAAGTTTGCATCAATGTAACCCTTTACAGTGAACCCTTCCTATCCCCCATATATCAAGAATTCATCCTTAGTGCTTCTCAAGTACATAAGGATGTTCTTGATAATTATTCAATGACTCTCATGTGGATATGACTGGTATATTCATGTCATGCTCAAAAAGCATATGACATGTTTGGACTCGTACATATCATGGTGTATCATGTGAATCTTATTCATAAGGTCCTTCTCAATCTTATTCGAATGACAATTAGCCTTCGAAAGACTAACTCCATGTGATATAGGTAAGAATCAATATTCTTGCATGTTGAACCGTTTCAACACCTAGTCAATATATGTACTTTGACTTCAGACGAAACACTTTCTTGATCTATGTCCATAGATCTTTATGCGTTGCTTCGCCTAATTCCTTCATTGAAAATAGATTCCCTAGCCAATCTTTAACAAATTTTAGAGTAGGCACATCATTCTTAATGAGTAGTATGTCACCCATATACAAGACATTAAATATAATTGTGCTCCCACAAACCTTCTTGTAAACACAAGCTTCATCTTCATTCTTGATGAAACCAAACACTTTGATTGCGTCATGAAAATCGAAGATTCCAACTCAAGAAGCTTCCTTCGATCTTTATATAGATCGCTGCAACTTACACACCTTTTGGGCAGGCTCTAGATCGACAAAACCCTCTGGATGTGTCATACACGTCCTCAAGGAGGTTTCCAAAAAGTTGTTTTGACATCCACCCGCCAAATCGTGTAGGCTACTACTGCATGCAAGATGCGAATGGATTAAGAATCGCAACCGGGGAAAAAGTTCCGTCATAGTCTATACTATATACTTGCATGAAACCTTTAGCCCCCAATCGTCCCTTACAAGTAATCACATTACCATGCATGTTAGTTTTTTTTAAAACCCACTTGCACCCTATGGTTCTTACCCGTTCAGGTGGTTCCACGAAAGTCCATACTTTCTTGATATACATGGATTCCATTTCGGATCTCTTGGCTCTGAGCCATTTCTGAGAGTCTGACCCACTTGTGACCTCCTCATAGATTGTAGGCTCATCTTGATCAAGAAATTCATATTTCTCCGGTCAGTGGCGTATCCTACCTGATTTACGAGGTCCTTGTGTTACATGAGCAGGTTTCTCCACAACATCTTGTTTTCCTGCTAATGTTCCATCAAAGGATCAATGTTATGTTGTGGTTCTTGAACTTTTCAAGTTCTAATGTCCTCCCACTGTTTCTTTCAGATACAATCTCTTCCTAGAAACATAGCATTTCAAGCACCAAATACTTTTTTTATCGATTAAATTGTAGAAATAATACCCTTTGTTTCCTTAGGATATCCCGCACTGCGTTACCTACGTCAAAACCCAACATGATGTTTGCGAGCCACGTTGACAGGTGCGCTGGCTTGATGAACTTTTACCTTTTATTTGATCTTTACTTCCATCTCTGGTCGGAAATTTCTCGTATTCTGCTTGATTGGCTTGACCTGCTCATTGAAACTGAGCCGATGCATGGTGAATCTTGTGTCGATCCCTGGCATCTCCTCGTTATCCCATGTGAACACGTCTCGGTATTGGTTTAGGAGCTCTAACAGGGCTTTTCTGTCTCCTCTCACAGATCAGCCGCAACCAGGACTGGTCTTTTGATATCTTCCCCGGGGCACATAAACACTTGACTTGAGTCTATCTTCAAAACATTTTGGTGCGGTGGGTAAGTCTTATTGCATGGTTATGTCGCATTTGGTTTCAGCTTCGCTTGCGACCTTGTGGGACCTTTTGTTCCCGGGGTCATCTTCGCGGGCCGAGGATGTCCCCGTGCACCCTTCGATGTGATAGCGGTTATCAGAGAGGATGGAATTGGGAATCCCAAAACGATCCTGCTTGTCCGTTACCCTTCGGATAATATGGCGTGGAGCAGACCTGCCTTATGTTGTACTCTGCCAGCTTCGCAGCTACTTGTCGATTTACGAAGGGGGTGCCGTTATCAGAGAGGATGGAATTGGGAATCCCAAAACGATATATGAAGTTCTCCTGAATGAAGTCAACAACCACAAGCGCGTTTGATGTCTTGAGTGGACCGCTTCCACCCACTTGGTGAATTGCTCAGTTGCAGTCAAGATGAACTGATTCCCATGCGAGGCTGTTTGAATGGTGCCAATAAAATCCAAGGCCCACGTGTGAAATGGCCAAGGCATTCCCAATGCATGCAAGTCTACAGTGGGAGCGTGTACAAGGTTGCCTTTGAACTGGCATTCTTGACACCTCTTCACCTTGGTGCGACAGTCTGCTTCCATTGTAGGCCAGAAATAACCAACAGTGAGGACTTGTCTGCATAACTTCGCGCCTCCTTGGTGCTCCACTTGATGGGAAAAATCCATCACTTCTTGTGCTTCTTGGCTATCCAGACATCTGAGCAGATTCCCCTCGTGACCTCTTCGACAGAGTATATTTTCTTTTACAAAATATCGGGTTTCCTTTCTCTTGAGTTTTTCATCTTCCTTCCTATGAGTTGCTTCAACTCCTTCCTTTAAATAGTCAAACAGCGGCTTCCTCCAATCTGGGTCGTCGTCGACTGCAGCAAATTCTAAGGAATCTTTGACCAGTGCGCAATTCTCGCAGTTCCCTTGAATGATTGCAGCATATGTTGACATCTCTGGCCAGTGAATTCCATATCTCTGAGCTTTCCTATAGACGGACACTTCATTTTCTCCACAGGAGTGTTGGTGGATTTTCTTTAATAGTGCATGCCCTTCCTGCCTTGAGACACATCGCATGAGTACTCCACCTGGTCCCTTAAAGTAGAGGGAGTTATCGTGCATGCAGTATTCCTTTGGGGATGCCCAATTTTCTTTGCTCGTTCGTTCAGAAATCGCGTGCACTGTTGGCTTCCTCGAATCTTCAACTTCTGTCGGCTCTTCTTCACATACCTCTTGTGTTAGAGCCGGAGTAGTTATAAATTCAATCAAAATTCTTGCTGGACACTTTTCTGCATTGATTTTGGATCCCAAGGTGGCCAAAGCATCTGCGTGGTAATTATCAGCTTTGGGAGTGTGCTCATACTTGACATCATGGAGCTGTTGCACCGGTTTCTGAACCATAGTCCTATAAGGCAGAAAGTTGATCTCCTTCAATCCACACTCGCCTGAGGCCTGTTTAACAATGAGCTTTGAATCCCCCATGACCATCAAATTGTTTACTTCCAACGTCTTGGCTGCGAGGAGCCCTGCAGTTAAAGCCTCATAATCTGCTTCATTGTTAGTGACTGGGAAATCCAACTTCGTTAACATTTGGATGACTTCCCCATCTGGCTTGGTCAGGACAATACCATTTCCTCCTCCTTTTATATTGATGACCCGTTGAAATGCACCTTCCAATAAAGTGATTCAATCGCATAAATCTCTGGTCCTTCCAGATCTTCTTCTACCATTGGCTCGTGATTGTTGTCCGGGAACTGTGCCAACAAGTCTGCCATTTCCTGAGACTTAATTGCTTTTGGACTGGCATACGTGATGTCGTACTGCGAAAGAGTCATGTACCACTTCGCTAGCCTTCCACCGGGAGAGGAATGGCTCAACAAGTACTGGATAGGGTCACTCTTTGTGATCAACACGACTTTGTGGGAAGCGAAATAATTCTTTAACTTTCCTATTACGAAAAATAAATCAAGGCAGTGACGCTCTATATCAGTGTACCTGGACTCAGCCGGCTGTACCACGCGAGAGATGTAATAGATTAGCCTTTCCTGCCCCTCATGCTCTTGAGCTAGCAGTGCTCCTATGGATTTCCTGGTCGATGTCAGATACATCAAAAGTGGTGACCCTAGTTGACGCGCGATCATTACACGTGGTGACGTCAACAAGTCCTTCAGCTTTCCGAATGTGGCTTGATGCTCCTCCGTCCAATTATACACATCATTTTTCTTATAAGATCCCCGAAGCAGAAGGTCAGCTCTGCAATTGCTGGCACAAATCTTCGCAAGTAGGATAGCTTCCCCAAGAATTTCTTCAAAGTGCTTTGGTTGTGGGGTGCCACCATGCTGGTGATGGCAGAGTTCTTCGCGGGATAAGGTTCAATCCCATGGCGGTGGATCACAAACCCCAAGAACTTTCGAGAAGTTACCCCGAATGCGCACTTCATTGGATTCATCTTCAATTGGAAGCTCCTGCACCTTTCAAACACTTTCCGCAAGTCTCCCAGATGATCTGCTTCTTCTCTTGACTTGATAACCAAATCATCAACATAGAACTCTACTTCCTGATGCATCATATCATGGAAGAGAGCCATCATGGCGAGTTGATAAGTTGCGCCCGCATTCTTCAATCCAAAGGGCATAACAGTGTAGTTAAAAACCCCAAGTGGCGTGATAAACGCAAATTTCCTCGAATCCTCAGGAACCATCTTGATTTGATTATACCCGCTGAACCCATCCATGAAACTGAACATCCGATGACCTGCAGTGGAGTCAATGAGAAGGTCTATGTTTGGCAGAGGGAAGTCGTCTTTTGGGCAGAAGCGGTTGAGATCTCTGCAATCCACGCAGATGCGAAGCTTCCCATTCTTCTTGACCACTGGCACAATGTTGGCCAACCAAGTAGGATGATGGTTGGGCTCAATGAATTTGGCGCTCAGCAGCTTGACTATTTCCTCCTTGATCTTCATGTTGATCTCTGGTCTGAAACTCCTTTCACTCTGCTTTACTGGATTGGACCCCGGGACAATATTCAACCTATGCATCGTCACACCCGTGTCAAGACCGGGCATTTCGTCATACTCCCAGGCAAACGCATCCTTGTACTCTGCGAGCAATTTTAGAAATTCTGCTTCCTCTTTGCCCTTGAGATCCTCGCTCAGGAACACAGGCCATTTCTTTTCTTCGGATGGACTTAAGAACACTTCCTTTAGTTCCTGTTTCTGTGGCTTTGTCTTGACCTCCAAGCATTCGGGCGCCTCTTTCAACTTTTCCTCCAGTAGATCCGATTTCAGCTTGTCTTCCTCTGGGTCCTGCTCAAGTTGATTGATTTTCCCAGGGATATCCCCATGTTGAGATGGGGGTACCCCCGCGCACCTTCATATACGATAGCATTTCTTTCCATTGTAGTAGAAACTTTCTATCTCCTTTCCTTTGCTATCATGTTTCACCACCCTTTTTAGGGTGTACACACTCTTCTTCTGGTAAGCGATACGTGGTACCTCTTCGCATGCGGGCACCTTTTCCTTGGCATCTTCCCTTGTCACCATCAGTCATGCGGGTGACTGATCCTTGATATCCTCCCACCGAGGAAGAGGAGTTGGGTTAAGTGGCCCAGGTGTCTGTTCCTCCGCCATGTCGGTGAACCACACCGCCTCGGTAAGATGCTCTTCGTTTAGGTTGAATGGATTTGTCGAGGCTGGTATCTCAACTACCCTACCATTCCAAATGGCCTTCATTACCTGGTGGGCCGTTGAGGGCACTGCATCAAAACGATGGATCCACTCACGGCCGATGATCATGTGGTATGGAGTGTTCGCATCAATGACGTAGAACTTGGCAGAACACTTTATCTTTCCTATCTGAAGTCCCAAACGGATCCAACCCACTTTCATCCTGGAGTCGCTTCCGAATCCCATCAACGAATATGGGCGCCTAAGAATCTTCTTCTCGGGAATTCCCGCTAACTTCAGAGTTTTGAGCGAGACTACGTTGACGACCGCTACTCCATCAACGAATGACCTCTTGAACTCGACATCATTGATCACAGCTGTGACATATAGGGGCTTCTGATGGCTCATGTCTGTCTTCTTATCACTTTTAGAGAAGGCCATTATCTTCTCCCTTGTGCGAGAGGCCCTGACAACTCTTCCATTCGAGACAACTATGTCATCCTCAAAGTCTTCCGCCACTCTGAGGATCGCCTTCGTCATCTCCTTGCGGCACATTTCTGAAAAAGTTCATTTCATCAAAGAACCTTCTGAAGCCGTGCGATCCCTTCATTCTATCAGCGCACGAGTCCTCTGTATCAATTCAATAGTCCTCCTCATCATGGACCTCGGCTATAACAGGTAGCCCATCCTCTGCAATCTCTTCGAGGTCCATAATCGCGATCATGGCTACCTCATTGTCTTTTGGCTCTTGCTCTGCATGGGCTGGGAGAGGATTACTGCGCACATCCTGTCTTTGCTCGCTGATAATCAACTCTCCTTCCTTCATCGTCCTGCTTACAAGGTATCTGAGCTTCTAACATTCAGTTGTTGGGTGCATAACTTTGCTGTGGCATTCACACCGCTTTGGGTCCCTTAGCTGCTCCCTAGAGGGTGCCCTTTCAAGTTGAGGTAGGACCCCATCTTTACGCCACTGTTTGCATAGATCGATCACTTCCACAAGGGAGCATGGCAAGGGCGGGGCATCTGAGGTCGAAACCTTGTGCTGTTTGTGCGCCGAAACTGTGTTGACTTCAGCCTTGCGCCCCCTCTTGTAATTGAATCTACCAATCCTGAAAGTCGGTCCTCCAGGAGATCGCTCAGGGATATGCTTCTTCCTCTGCCCCTCAACTATAGGCTCTACGTTCTTGGTAAATTCGATTAACTTTGAAAAAGTAGGAATTTGTAAGCTAATCAACATACCCTTGTATTCGTCTCGCATGCCGTGGAGTCATATCTCGACGAGCCGGCTTTCAACCACCTAATCTCTACATTCCAATGATTTTGCTCTGAACTTTTTGGTGAACGTGACTCGACTAAAAGGAGAGGGAGCGAAGTACCGGGAAGGACCGGGGACTCCATCTTCATCACCCTTCTGATACATACGCGACAAGTGGATCATCGTAACCTACTCCTCCACCTGAATAGAACTTGTTGACCATGTCCTCCCATGTCTTTATGGAGACAGCTTCCAGCGACCTGTACCATTTATATGCGACGTTCCCCAAAGACTTAGGGAACTCGCGCATCAGCAGGTTGGAATCAACCCCATGTGTCCCCATCATATAAATGAAGCGCATGACGTGCTCCTGGGCATTCCCATTGACGTCGTCGAATTTTTCCCACTTAGGGTCCTTGTACCCTGCAGGGCTGGGCATTAAGTAAATATCACGCGGGATAGGGTTTGCGTTGTCAACTTTTGGTATGATGGTGTCCGTAAAGCACTGATTGGCCATAAAGTTGTCTATACGCTGCTCCAAGGCTGTCATGCTTGTTGATACACTCCCTCCCGCAGCAGGAAGAAGGGTTGCAGCTGGGGGAGGCACATATGCACCAGTTGGATTGGGAGTGTAACCAACATTGTTTATAGATGCAGGTGGGGAAATCAAGGGATACTGTGATTGGATATTGATGGGAATGCTCGGTAGTTGGGAAGCAGGCATGACATGGGATGCCTGAGCAATTTGTCCCTGGGTAAGAGACGGGTGGACAATTGCTGGTGGACTTTGTAAACTGGAGCTAGGCGGGGTAGGCGTTACCTCTATCCCCTGGGAAATAGGGGTTCCAGTTCCTTGAGAGACAGCGGTTCCCAGTGCTGGATTCTGAGCAAGGGCTCCCAAAATTGACATAATATGGGCCATCTGTGCAGATTGAGCCTGGAGAGCCTTCGCGTGGTTCTGGAGTGTTGCATTCAACGTCTCCAGGGTTGGAGTAACCCCAGCTGCCGTGGAACAGAGAATAGAAACATAGGGAGGTATAGGGTAATGAGTAGGGAGAGAGTAAGACAATGGCAACTGTAAAAGAGAGAGAGAGAGACAGTATTTGGCCAGAGCTTCCGCGTAGTTCAGAAGATCAGATCGTTGCAATGAAGGGTTAACGATCCTATATATCGTTGAGAATGTGACTGTTGTAGTGGGTTAATGCGCCCATTAATGGCGGCTTAATTATCTTAACCATAATGGCACGTTCGTCCACATATATAGGGACCGTTACGAACTTCGTCCGCGTATACCGGAATCATTATGAGGTTGACCGGGTTTATGGAGCACATGGCCATAAATCTCTTAAAGCAGCTAACAAGGTTCGCGCGCGGGCTTGGTTGTCACTCGCGTGCGACGGCTTACTCTAGCCTCCAAACCACTAGGTCCCTACAAGTCCCGTGTTGGTACGCGAGGGCCCTGTCTCGCAGCCCCCACTTGTATCAGCATAGGTAGTGATCTTGTGTGTATGGAGCACAGCTCGGTGTGCTGGATAGCTGCCACATGGCTGCGATCTGTCTGTCTGGAAAGCACCATCTACAAAAAGTAATAAAAGTTGCTCAGGATCCGAATCTGGATCCGAATTATATCCTTTTCTGGTGATTCGGGTTGTCGGATCGAATACGGATATTGGAAATTAATCCGATCCGAATCCGTTTCGGATCCAGTTGGATTTGGATTGAATATGGATCCACTGTTTTTATCGGATTCGCATATGGATATAGGTGGATCCGATCCGAATTCGATCCGTTGCCATCCCTAGTTGTTAGGGACCAGGAAGAGTGATCAGACGTAGGACAAGATGAAGAACGACCCACCGATATAACGTGGTTCACTAATTTTTAGACTAGCTACATCCACGGCCTAAACGAACCAATTTATTGTTGAGAGAGCCAATTACAATCCATATCACACCATACACTAGTAAGCCACTACCCTAGGTCCTTATATAGGCCTAGGGTACCTACTTTGTGCCCAAGAAACAAAGAAGATACAAAAAACGAACAAGAAAACGAAGTCTAGCCGTCCTATCGAACTGTTCGGGCTAGACCCGTCAAACTGTTCCAGACTCGTTGAACTGCTGCTTCTTTTCTACAAATCTTCAATGCTTCGCCAATTCGATTTGATTGCCAACTTCAAGCTAGATGTTTGATCACCAATTCATAACAGCAACTTTGTTAACTTTTTAAGTACCACATGAGACAGAGGAGAAAGTAATCAATTTCATATGTTGTTGATGCTGATTACGTATGTTGGCTGAATCAAAAGCTAAATTTTAGCAGTAAGCACTATATCCAGAGTGTTTGTTACGCTCTATCATTTCAGAATCTACAACTCTCAGGGAGATAATTTGGAATAGTAAAGAGTTTTTTTTTTTGAAATGGAATAGTAAAGAGTTTGAAGATATTAACATTGTGACGAGATTGGGCTTTCTAATTAAATTTCATATTTCCCGGATAACAAGTTTTTGAGTTTCTATCAGTCCTTTTGTCAATGTCAAATAACAATCACATTTTTCTTTATAAGTAACAATCACTATTTTTCTTGATAAAAAAGAGCCACCTCTTTTTCGCAACACGAAACGCGTCTTGCAAATGGGTGCTAGTTAAATAGTTGAGCGTAGAAAGGCCTTGCATGGGTCCGGGGTTCGAAAATACGTCTTCATTGCCGAGATAGCTCAACAGATATCGTTCTCTGGATCAGTGAAATGAGCTAAAGTAGAATCCATTAAAAACGGCATCAAACTCGCCATATAGTTTGATCTCCCGAGAGTCACAGTTGAATCGGATGCACACGCCTCGTACAGCTAATGAGATACCAAAAATTGGTCTTGACCCAATATCAAATGGAGTTCGGTTAGGAGAAGCTCCACTGTGGGCTAAACGCGTATTGAATTATGATTTGTTATGCACAAGAGCCCAATTTTAATGAAGACTAAAAGAACCACCTCTAAGACTTGTCTGGTTGAGTTCCTGGGTCTCGTAGAAAAGGAGCCATATCCAACCCAAACTGTATAGAGTATTTGACCCAAACTATATAGCATACTGAATCCCCAACTATTTTTCTTTTTTGAATATAAATGCCCAACTCTTTTGTTTCTTCGTTTGTTTGTTTTCTTGGAAAAATAAATCCTCTTTGAAATGGGTCCATTTTTTTGTAGAATATTATAATGGCCCAATTTTATTTTTATTTAAGGAAGAAACATTTTTTTCTGAATCTGTTTTAAGGAAAATATTTATTAATAGGAAGTAAAAGAAAAATAACTATTCCTTAAATAAAGGAAAAAGAAATATTTTAAAGGAAGATAGTTTGAAAGTATGTATTAATAAGGTCAAAGTATTGATTTAGAATGGCTCAATTACCTTTTTGTCCCTAAGAGCATCTCCCACAGTTGATATCAAATTTTAGACCAAATCAATATTTGGTGGATAAAAATGGTTTGGTCTCCCACAGTTAACCCCCAAAAACACCATTTCACTATTTTTGGTGGAAAAAAGCACTTTTGGTCTCCCACAGTTTTCAACAAATTTTACATCAAATAGCCATTTCACCATTTCATCAAATTTAGAGAATGGTATTTTTAGCCTCCCACAACAAATCATCAAATTTATCACCAAATCATGAATTTCATAACTATCAAAATAAAAAATATATTTTATCATCAAATCATTTTTTAGTTGAGTTGCGGCTGCTTCCCGACCCCGATTAACAACAGAGTGCCCAACAACTGCCCCACCCCAATTGGTTGAGGGTTGAATTTTCATTAAGTAGTGTTGTTGTGCCGTCTGTTGTTGTTGAATGATACATCCCCATTGATTACACATGTTTTGAGCATCATCCAGGAAGTCCGATGGGGTGTCCTCAAGTTCGGAGTCACCAGTGGAGGTGGATGAAGAAGATGAGCAATTTGTGGAGAGGTTAGATGGCCGAGGTTGATAACTCATGATGTATGAATCAATAATGATGGAACGAATCAGTGTGTGTTAAAAATGTGATGTGTTTCATCTACCAAAACTAGGATTTCAACTAGATTGTCACGCAGACATGGCACATTCCATTATTATGTCACTTTGTTCTTCATTCTGCTTTCTTCATTTTCTTAGTTTGACTATGTGTTTTATTTTCCTGTTAATAATGTGATATATTTTTATTTTTCTGAGTTTATAATAATGCATTATTCTTGTCGTCATTTTTGTTTATATTTTATTTTTTTATCACTAAGATTAATTATATTAGTCGTTAAATTTTTTTTAACACTAATCAATTGTCTGCACACACTTAATAGTTCAGGTAAGTCTTTCTCTGAATTTGTTCCCACTCCAATCTTATTTTTTTTGGGGTGGGGTGGGGTAGGTTCAAATTTTCTTTGTAATTTTATATATTTGCATGCCATACTATATGGAAATATGTAGAAGAAGGTTACTGAAGTTCTTGAAGTTTAACATCAGTGTATTATGTTCGGCCAAACCTGTTGCAACTACATTAGTTATTTCATTTTATCGTCCCGCAGCATGATGCTGAAAATATTATGTAAGACGCTATGGCTCAAAAGCATATTATACAAAGTGGAAGAAGAAAAACTGATTGCGTATATACTGTAAAGAAGAAATGCTACACTATTACATTAGAGCATATTATTACCATGAAAGTAATGTGAAAACATGCCCTAAACACTAATTAAAAATTTGGTGTAGATTACACCAAATCCTATTTTTGCCATCAAATTTGATGGTAAAAATAGGATTTGGTGATATAGGATAGGATTTGAGGGTACTGTGGGAGATGCACTTCACCATTTCACAAAAGCTACACCAAATATAGAATTTGGTGATTTGGTGTTTTTTTTGGTCAACGACTGTGGGAGGCCTACAAAAAAATCACCATTTTTTTGGTAATTTGGTGATTTGGTGATTTGTTGTGGGAGGCCGAAAATACCAAATTTTACTATCAAATATAGGATTTGGTGCACTGTGGGAGATGCTCTAAGTAATTGATAAGTCTGAAGCTCCTTGATATTAATATATGAATGCATAGGCCAGAGCTTTGGTTTCTTGATGATGAAAGCCATAAACACAAGCAGAAAATATTCCTAAGTACCAAAGCTTCAAGGCTTTGAGGCACTGTAGCTATGTGCATATATATATTTGTCTAACTGTTTTGTGCAGGTTTTTGGTTTTGATATGGATTGACATTATGCAGGCATTAGTAATCTATGTTCTGATTAACAAAATATGCAGGACTGAGTTGGATTAAAAATCCATGTTCGTTCTGATGAACTAGAAGGAAAAGCTTCAAAGCTTTGAGATTCACTGGTTGCTCTTCACTGCTAACTTCATCTGACTAATTCTGTGTATGCAGGTTATTTCTGTGGGATTCAAAACTTGTTATGAATCTATTGTTGACTAATAATGCATGTTCTATACTAGTTACTTGATATATTCATCAGATTGAATATGTATATAAGCTAAGCTTATCGCCAGACAAACCTAGCCCAGTTTTCTCATGAACTGATAGCATATTGCTTATCAGATCTTGATGCTAGATTGTCTTGATATTGTTTGATCTTGTTTGTTGAGTTTTTGCAGGTTTGTTAGGCGTTCCAACGTCCATAAACAAATTAAATAGCTATCCAAACATAGCTGCTGAAAGAAGCATATCAGGGAGGAGGATTTTAGGATTTCAGTTCCTAAAATCTCTCAGTTGGTTGCAGGCTTTTATTTAGAGAAATCAGTGTATCGAATTTAAGAGATACAGAGATTGAGACTGATCTTCGTGAGATTTGAAGAGTGCCACAAACCGAAGAGTTCATATCATTCAAATCTTCAGAATCACCAGGTCATTGACACTACAGAAGATTGAAGAACACTTCCAAGCTCATTTTGCTTATCTATTTTATGTGTTCTTCACACTTGTACTAAACTTGTATTATCATTCTGTGTTCTTAAACATCATAAACTTAGAAGTTTAGTTGTTCAAGTGAACAACAAAGAGGTTCTTATTGTTTCAACATATTGTAGCTGGAACTAGATAGGTTGGGAACCACAAGATGTAATAGGTGAAAGTAGCTCACTTAGGCTTGAGATCTAAGGCTAAATCTGGGTGATTAATAAGAAGTTGTGTTTGAATTCTGGAGGGATAAGATCCCTAATGCAGAGACTAGGTCCAATTGTGACTGAACTCTGTAAAATCCTTGTGTTCTTGTTGCTTACTTTTGTTATCTTTACATTCATCTAAACAAGAAGTTTCGAAGCTTTGGAGATTTCCAAATCTCAAAGCTTTGAAGCCTCTGTATTCTGCAGTTATATTTTCAAGTCTCTCAAAACTGTTTTTAAGCTTTGAGATATCAACTGCTTACTCTACTCAAGTTTTAAAAGACTTTTTTGGCAAAAGTTAGCATACTCTATTCAACCCCCCTTCTAGAGTATTTAGATCCTGTTTTAGACTTACATTACAAACTTTAAATTGGTATCAGAGCTTGTCTCACTGTTTAAGGATCTAACAATCTTGTGACAATGAGTAATGTAGGTGACGGAGGATTCTCACAGGGAAGAGAAGCTAATAGACCTCCACTGTTATGTGGTGATAACTTTGTGCATTGGAAGGCATTGATGAAGATGTTCATAATAGACCAGGACATGGAACTATGGTCTATTATTGTGAATGCCCCAAATTTATTCAATACTACTACCAATGGAGTCAGGACTGTCAAACCTAATGAAGATCTCTCAGTTACTGAACTGGAAAATGTATCAAATAATTACAAAGCTTTGAACTTATTATTTTGTGCTCTTAGTGCATATGAGTTTAACAGGATATTTAACTGCAAAAGTGTAAAAGAGATATGGGACAAGCTGACTGTTACTTATGAAGGAACCAGCCAAGTCAAGCAGAAAAAGATTAATATCCTTTTGAGACAGTATGAACTGTTCAAGATGAATTCTGATGAATCCATCAAGGATATGTTCAAAAGGTTTACATATATTGTAAAAAACTTGGAATATTTGGGAAAAACTTTTTCAAATGAGGAAAAGGTCGGGAAGATACTCAGAAGTTTGTCAAAGGAAAAATGGGAGCCTACAACAACTGCAATTGAGGAAGCTCAGGATTTAAGAATTTTGGAACTTGATGATCTACAAGGAAAATTTATCATTCATGAGATCTCCATGAAGGAGGTAGATGGTGACTTGAGTGACAACATCAAGAACCTGGCACTCAAGGAAAAGGACAATGAAAAATCTCAAAGCCCTGAACAGGAGGATGATGATGATGATGATGAAGAAGCATTAGCCCTGAATTCCAAATCCTTGGCCAGAATTCTGAAGAAGAAGAGAAACTTTGGAAACAAGGACTACAACAAAGAAAATTCAGATCCTCAACCAGCAACATCAGAAAGGTAAGTCTACTTCACATTCATATAAACCTAAAGTTATGAATTGCTATGAATGTATGCAGATCATCTGGTAAGAGGTTGCCCTCAAAAGAAGAAAAGCAGAAAAATTCCTAAGAAGGAAAATGACAACATAAGGAAGAAGGAAATGGTAGCCTCATGGACTTATTCAGACTCTTTAGACTCTGATTTTGATAAGGAGCAAGCCAATCTCTGTTTAATGGATGGACATCAAGAAGACCACTCTACTGAGAAGCCAATTGAAGATATGGATGTCACCAAAGCTTTGAAAGATCAGAAACGGATTTTGGTTAGTGGATGTTCCAAGCACATGGACTTATTCAATTTTAGATGTTTATTTGGTTGATAGTCTTAAGTATAATTTATTGAGTATTTCTCAGCTTTTTGATAAAGGTAATAAGGTAGTTTTTAACAAGGAGAAATGTGTGGTGCACGAAGAAAAATCAGGAAATTTCATACTCTCTGCTCCCAGGTCACATAATGTTTATGCACTATGTATTGACAAAGTTTCAGGTGATAGTCTGAAATGTCTCAAAGTTTTGAAGGATGACTCAAAGCTTTGGCATATAAATCTTGGTCATATAAGCATGCATACTTTGAACAAAGTCATCTCAAAAGACATGGTAAGGGGATTACCAATCCTGAAATTCAAATATGATGAGATTTGCAAGGCATGCACTCAAGGTAAACAAACCAGAAGTTCATCAAGCCAAAGAACTTTGTAAGTACTTCTAGACCTTTAGAATGGATGCACTTGGACTTAGGTGGTCCTATGAGGCTTAAAACACCCAGAGGTAAGAGATATATGCTTGTTGTGGTTGATGATTATTCCAGATTTACTTGGATTATGTTTATTAGAGATAAGTGTGAAGCATTATCTGAATTTTCAACATTGTAAAGAGCTTCAAACTTCGAAAAATTTACCTGTTGCATCTATTTGGAGTGAGCATGGTAGGTGAAAGTGTGAGTATGCAGATGTTAATGCAGTCAAGATACTCTAGAAGAAGGGGTTGAATAGAGTATGCCAAATTTTTGCAAAACTTGCTAGGAAGATGAAAACTTATGAAAACAATGAAGTTCAAGGCCTTGAAAACTAGTTCAAGCCCTTGGAGAAAATGCAGACAGTATAAAGCAAGTATGACTTTTTCAAGGCCTTGACAACAAGTTCAAACCCTTGAAAACATACAGTTTTGTGTGTTGCAAAAACTATAAAAAAGAATGAACAATAAATGCAAGTGACAAGAGATTTATAGAGTTCATTCCACTTGGACCTACGTCTCTACCTCAGGGATTAGATCCCTGCAGGATTTTAAACTCAATTCTTATTAATAAAAAGCTTAGCCCTAGAACTCAAGTCCAGAGAGTTCCCTTACTCTGTTACAGCTTGTGGTTTTCCCTAACTTGTCTAGAACCTACTCTAGCTAACTGATTAACTAAGAATTCTCTATTGTTCACTTTGAAAAATCCTTGAGATTAGATGTAGAGATAAGACATAAATGAACTACCAATACAGCTCAAAACAGAAGTACACTTAGAATAGAAAACTGCAGTGAAGAATGCAGTGAACTTCTATGAATGGATTGAGAGTTTGATGTTCTTCTCTGGTGCTTTGTCAATCCAGAAACTCGTCTCTTGATTTTTACCGTTTGTTCTCCTCTTTTGTTTCTTCAAAGTGAGCTCTATTTAAACTGTTTGAAGCTCTGCAAATCTTCCCAGATTTTCAGCAACAACTTCCTATCTTGTATGCAACAACTTTGACTCTCTTTAACGGCTTTCTCCAACGGATAGTTGATCACAATCATCAGAGATATTATTGTGATATTGTCTATAAGCAATCTGAGAAGCTGTCATAAGTCTCTGATTGAACACATGACCAAAGTGTCCAACTGTTTCCAAAACTACACAAATTCAGTTTAGGAAATAATCCTGCAAATATTAGAAACAAAATTTCCTGCAATATCAAGGTCAAACAGAAGATATTCTATGATCAAAACATGTTATAATAATTTTTCTTTCATCATCTAATAATAGTGACTCATATATATGAAAAATAGAAAGGGAATCAACTTAGAGAGTTTGCAGAAAACTCCCCCTGAGAGTGTTCACACGGGTTAAACAGTTTCAAGGCTTTGAATCTAGTTTAAAGGGCCTTGAAAATAGATAAACTATTTTCAAGCCTTTGAAACTGATTCAAGGCTTTGAAAGCTAATTCAAGGGCTTGAAATAGCTGAGCTATTCCAAGCCCTTTAAAACTTGATCTTACAATGTCCCCCTTGATGAAAGACAAAACCAAATTTTGTTTGATCCTTAGTCTCCGCAAAATAAACTGATAAGTTCACAATTTATCATAGCACAATTATTTCAAAACGATCCAACTTATTCATAATACCAATAGAAACTAACCAGTTCAGCACAAAAGTAAATAAAGCAGATAAACCTAGAGATAAAAGCTACTATCCTAGAATTTTCTCCCACTTTTTGACTTTCATCAAAAAGTTAGAAGATGTTGGATCAAATGTCTTGAAAGTTTTGAAAACTTAAAGAAAAACTTTTAAGAAGAGAGTCTGGTGAAGAAAGAGTAGGCAAGATTAAGGTTCTTTATCATCATCTTGGCCCCCTGCTTCTTCCTCACTTTCTTCATTGTTGGATTGCAATTCTTGTGAAACCACATCTAGTTCCTCATTGAAGGAGCTGATCTTCTCAAGAACACTATAGAATAGGAAGGTGAGTCCTTACTGGGCTTTCTTCCCATCCTTCAGCGTCTTCTTTACAGCTAACCTTTTCTGTTGAGGAGAGACAGTATTGAGACTCTTCTTTCCTACTTTTGAAGCTTCTTAAGACTGGGACGGATCCTTCTCATGTTTCCCTTTGTTGTATATGGAGTATACTCCATAGGATCCAGAAGTAGTGTCTAAGTCTGAGTCTTGAATAAAAATTTCTTTTTCTTTTCCTTGGAACTCAAAAATTGTCTTTTTCTTGTCTCTCTTAGGGATTCCAATATGAATTCTCCTCTGCTTCTCTTGTGTAGATGTTGTATTTTGTTTCTTCTTTGCTGGAGCCTGATATTTTCTTACCATCTTCTTTGGTGGTGAAGATTCTTCTTCTTCCTCATTAGAGCTCTTTGAAGCAGAGTCTTCACTGATCTCTTGAACTTCATCCACTACTGCCTTTCTTTTCTTCTCCAAAATAGGTTTCGATCCTCCAGCCATCTTGATTATGTCTGAGGCTCTCCTTGTGCTCATTAGGGTTTGGGAGAAGAATAGAGAGAGATGGAATGAAACGGAAAGAAGGAGAAGAAAAGAAGATAAATACTGAAGGAGTTTGAGTTTCAAAAGGAAACTAGTATCTCTCTGATCTCAAAATATTTGCAATAATCATAGGGATTTCAAATATTTTCTGTAATTGGAAAATAAAATATTATAATACTATATTTTTCTAAAACAAATTTTTGAAAAGGGTAGGGGCTATATTAGGTAAATATCTACACAGATATCACCCAAAACAGAATGATCCAAGAGTATTGACTATTAGTGTAGCAGATTTATTTTCAAGGCTTTGAAAAGGCTTTCAAGGTCTTGAAAAACTGCAACACTGCAACAGATAAAGATCAAGGCTTTTAAATGATTTTTAAGGCTTTGAAAGTCAGTTCAAGACTTTGAAATCACACACAACTTACCTTGCTTACCTGATGCTCCCCCTAAAACAATGCACCTTTATTTAGCATTCCCAATTCCAATCTTAGAACTGAGAACCTTTCATCTGCTAATGGGTTAGTGAATATATCTGCAATTTTTATGTTAGTAGCAACAAATTCAAGAACAATATCACCTTTCTCAGCATGATCTCTGATGAAATGATGTCTGACATCAATATGCTTGGTTCTTGAGTGTTGCACTGGATTCTTTGTAATTGAAATTACACTGGTATTATCACACTTGATAGGTATGCTTCTGAAATCAAATCCAAGGTCTCTTAGCTGTTGAGGAATCCATAACATTTGTGAGCAACATGATCATTCAGCTATATATTCAGCTTCAGCTGTTGATAGAGCAACTGAATTCTGTTTCTTGGAATGCCAGATGATCAACGATGATCCAATAAATTGGCAAGTTCCTGAAGTACTTTTCCTATCAAACGTGTAACCTGCAAAGTCAGCATCTGAAAACCCATGAAAAGAGAAGTTAGATTTTCTTGGATACCAAAGCCCTAACTCTTTGGTACCATTGAGATATCTGAATATTTTCTTCACAGTGGTCAAGTGTGATTCATTTGGATCAGCTTAAAATCTAGCACACATACACACACTAAACATAATATCTGGTCAACTTGCTGTGAGATAGAGTAATGATCCAATCATACCTCTATACTCTTTTTGACACTCTTACCAGATTCATCCTTGTCTAAGGCTAGCGTAGAACTCATAGGAGTCCTGGCTTCCTTACATTGAGCCATGCTATATTTGTTTAGTAAGTCTCTTGTGTACTTGCTTTGATGCAGAAAGATGCCCTTCTTCAATTGATGTATTTGAAGTCCTAGGAAGAAGTTCAGCTTTCCCATAATGCTCATTTCAAATTCCCTTCTCATAAGACTTGAGAATTATCTGGAAACTGGAGCAAAAGTTTTCTCATAATCAATACCTTCTTCTTAATTGTAAGCTTGAGCAACTAACCTTTCTTTGTTTTTTTATCACATTGCCACTTTTATCCAACTTATTTCTGAATAACCATCTGGTACCAATGATAGACTCGTTTGCAGGTGGAGGAACCAGGTTCCAAACCTTATTCCTTTAAAACTCATTGATTTCACTTTGCATAGGAATGATCCAGTCTGTTTCTTGTAAAGCTTACTTCACAGTTTTAGGTTCTAAAAGAGAGATAAATGCATTAAAAGCACATAAGTTCTTCAACTGTGATCTAGTTTGTGTACCAGTGGTTGGTTCTGATATGGTATTATCAACTAGATGAGATGAGAGATATTTGAATCTCTTTCTTGGAGACCATGGTTCAGGTTCTCCATAGATCTTCTCTGGTTTTGAAGTAGTGGCTTTGTCACTTGAATCCTTCTGATCATCTTTTTTAAGGCTTTGAGGCTTATTTTCGAGGCCTTGAGCACCATTTTCAAGGTCTTGAAAATATCTTCTATTTTCTTCTGAGCCTTTCTTGAATCCTAGTGGATTCTCAGTCTCTTCCTCTAACTCATGCTTGTTCAAATTAAAGTGTGCAAAACTTTCACTCAAAGAACCATCATAGCTTTCATCAAAAATAACATGAATTCTCTCTTCAACCAGTTTGGTTATTTTGTTGTAGACTCTATAAGCTTTGCTATTCACAGAGTAACCAAGAAATATAACTTCATCACTTCTTGCATCAAACTTAACAAGATTGTCTTTTCTATTATTGTGGAAAAAACAAGTACATCCAAAGGGTCTGAAGTATGAAATGTTTGGATTCTTCCATTTGAATAGTTCATAGGGGGTCTTCTTCAGAATTGGTCTAATCAAGCACCTTTTCAAAATATAGTTTGTTGTATTCACAGCTTTTGCCCAATAATGTTTTGGCAGCTTGTTCTCAAGAAGCATTGTTCTTGACATATCTTCAAGAGTCCTGTTCTTTCTTTCAACAACACCATTATGTTGAGGGGTTCTTGGAGCAGAAAAGTGTGAGTAATACCATGCTTATCACAGAATAAATCAAATTCTAACTGATCAAATTCTCTACCATGATCACTTCTAATTGAAGTTACAGGTAGGTTTTTCATGTTTTGAAGTTCTCTGCAAACCTTTGAAAATTCAGAGAGTGCTTCAGATTTTTCTTTGAGAAACATAACCCAAGTATATCTAGAAAAATCATCAACAACAACTAGCATATACCTTTTACCTTTTGGAGTAGGAGTTCACATAGGACCACATAGATCCATACGAAGCAGTTCAATAGGTCTAGTTCTACTTACAAATTTCTTTGGCTTGCAGGAACTTCTGGTCAGCTTGCCTTGAGCACACGCTTTGCACATTTCATCATCTTTGAACTTGATGGATGGAAATCCTCTTACCAAGTCTTTGGAAATCAACTTGTTCAAAGTATGCAAACTCATATGACCAAGCTTCCTGTTCCAAAGCTTCGAATCCTCTTTCAAGGCCTTGAGACACTTCAAACTTTCACCTGTAACTTTGTTAGTCTGAAAATTATAAACATTGTTTGATCTAGAGGCTGTGAGAATGCAATCTCCTGATTTCTCATTTTTCACCACACACTTCTCTTTATCAAAGATGACTTTGTTGCCATTATCACAAAGCTGAGATACACTAAGTAAGTTAAATTTCAAACCTTCAACTAGATACACATCAGAAATAGAGTTTTCAGAATTTGTACCAACTTTTCCAATACCAAGAATATTGCATTTTTCTTTGTCATAAAATGTAATTGAACCTTCTGATTTCTCCTTTAATTCAGAGAATAGATATATCCTTCCACTCATATGTCTTGAGCAACCACTGTCCATAAACCACTTATGTTATTTGATATTGGTGACAACCTGCAAACACCAATCAGTCCCTTACCCAGCTTTTAGACCAAGTGTGGAATTTGGATTCATATTCAGGATCCACCATGTTAGGTGGCCTAACCCCTTTCGGAACCCAAATCTTCTTAACTTGTCCTTTAAGTTTAAATGGAAAAGCGTTCCTCATTATGTGAGGGTCTCTTCTTCTAAAAGGAAAAGTCATCTTAACATGACTAGTTTTGCAGCAGTAATGACATGTAGGAGAAGTTTTGTTTCCAGCTTTCACAAATCTGGTATTGTTCCTCCTTGGAATGTTTGGATTGAATCCAATACCAGCTTTGTGAACAGACTGTGAACTTCCTCCAAGAATCAAGTTCAACTTGTGTTCTGATCCAGCAAGCTTGACTTTGACCAATTCAGATTCTTGAAGTTTCTCAGTAAGAGTAGTCTTTTTTTTTATCTAATTCATCAATCTGATGTCTTAGATTAACAAGGTTGTCACTCATTGAGGAGTTTTCAGTGACTACTTCCTTGACTTGTGTTTTCAAGGCTTTGAAACTGGTTTTCAAGGCCTTGAAATCACTATTAGTTTTCTTCTGAGAGATTTCAAGATTCTGATTTATGAAAACAAGTTGTAAGTTTTGTTTTTCTTGCTCATGAACTTTTTCTTTCAAAAGTCTGATCTCTTTCAGATAATCTTCCTCGTTCAAAAGCATTGTTCTGAGATATTCTGAAAGAGCTTCTTTTGGTTTTGAAATCAGACAATTTACCATTACCTCAATGTTCTTCTCAGAGCTTTCATCATGCTTGGCCATGAAGCATAGGTTGGCATGTTCTTCCTCGGATTCAGATTCACTAGAGCTATCTGAATCACTCCATGAAGCTATCATGGATTTATTTCTTCTGTCATGATCTTTCTTTTGAAAGCTCTTGCTTTTCTTATGTGGACAATCTCTTATCAAGTGTCCTGCATCACTACATTCAAAGCAGTTCATAACTTTTGATTTATTTTGTGAAGAGGACTTACCTTTGTAGTCCTTACTGCTGGATGATCTATGCATTTCTCTGTTGAAGTCTTTGTTTCCACAGTTTTTCTTCATTTTGAGAATCCTTGTCAAGGCTATGGAGATTAAGGCAATTGGATCTTCATCATCACCATCCTCAGTTTCAAGGCTTTGTGTTCTCTCATTCTCTTTGGCTTTGAGAGCTGAGTTCTTGACACTATCTGGGAGTTCTCCATCAACTTCATTCATAGATATCACATGTGTCAGGAGCTTCCCTTGTAGGTCATCAATTCGTAGAGTTGAGAGATTCTGAGCTTCTTCAATAGCTGTGGTCTTCGGTTCCCATTTTGCCTTTAGAAGAATTCTAAGAATCTTCCTCACCGTTTGCTCATTGGAAAAATGTTTACCCAGTGAATCAAGGTTGTTGAAAATGTGAGCGAACCTCTTGAACATGTCTCTGATGGACTCATCTGTATTCATCTGAAACAACTTATGTTGCCTGAGATAGATGTTGATCTTAGTTTTCTTGACTTTACTGGTTCCCTCAAAGGTAACCACAAGCTTATCCCAGATTTCTTTTGCAGTTGTGCATCTAGAGATCCTATTGAATTCATCCGTACTCAAAGCACAATACAAGATGTTAATAGCTTTGTAGTTCTTAGAATATTGCTCTAATTCAGAAGAGAAGAGTAAGTCTTCTGTTTTCGGAGTTTTAATCCCATCTTTCTTAGTGTAGAAAGTATGAGGTCCATTTTGGATAACGGTCCAAAGCTCTAGATCCTGATCAATGATGAACATTTTCATAAGGGCTCCAGTGAGCAAAATTTTCTCCACAAAATAGAGGAGGTCTGTTAGCAGTTCTTCTATGTGAGAAACCACCATCACCAGCAGTACTCATGATCACCAGATGGTTAAATCTATACAGTGATACAAGCTCTGATACCAAATGAAATTGTGAGTATGCAGATGTTAATGCAGCCAAGATACTTTAGAAGGGGGGGGGGGTTGAATAGAGTATGCCAACTTTTTTCAAAACTTGCTAGGAAGATGAAAACTTGTGCAAACAATGAAGTTCAAGGCCTTGAAAACTAGTTCAAGCCCTTGGAGAAAATGCAGACAGTATAAAGCAAGTATGCCTTTTTCAAGGCCTTGAAAACAAGTTCAAACCCTTGAAAAACAGACATATTTGTGTGCTGCAAAAACTATAAAAAGGAATTAACTGTAAATGCAAGTGACAAGAGAATTATAGAGTTCACTCCACTTGGACCTACGTCTCTACCTCAGGGATTAGATCCCTGCAGGATTTTCAACTCAATTCTTATTAATCAAAAGCTAAGCCCTAGAACTCAAGCCCAAAGAGTTCCCTTACTCTGTTACAGCTTGTGGTTTTCCCTAACCTGTCTAGTACCTGCTCTAGCTAACTGATTAACTAAGAAATCTGTATTGTTCACTTTGAAAAATCCTTGAGAATAGATGTAGAGATAATACAGAAATGATCTACCAATACAGCTCAAAACAGAAGTACACTTAGAATAGAAAAATGCAGTGAAGAATGCTGTGAACTTCTGTGGAATGGACTGAGAGTTTGATGTTCTTCTTTGGTGCTTTGTCAATCCAGAAACTCGTCTCTTGCTTTTTCCCGTTTGGTCTCCTCTTTTGTTGCTTCAAAGTGAGCTATATTTAAACTGTTTGAAGCTCTGCAAATCTTCCCAGATTTTCAGCAACAAGTTCCTATTTTGTAGGCAACAGCTTTGACTCTCTTTAACAACTTTCTCCAACGGATATTTTATCACAATTTTCAGGGATATTGTTGTGATCTTGTCTAAAATAAATCTGAGAAGCTGTCATAAGTCTCCAATTGATCACAGGATCAAAGTGTCCAACTGTTTCCAAAACTGCACAAATTCAGTTTAGGAAAAAATCCAGCAAATATTGGAAACAAAATTTCCTGTAATAACAAGGTCAAGCAGATGATATTATATGATCAAAACATGTTAGAATAATTTGTCTTTCATCATCTGATAACAGTGAATCAAACATACGAAAAATAGAAAGGGAATCAACTCAGAGAGTTTGCAGAAAACTCCCCCTGAGGAGTGTTCACACAGGTTAAGCAGTTTCAAGGCTTTGAATCTAGTTTCAAGGCCTTGAAAATAGCTAAACTATTTTCAAGACTCCGAAAATGATTCAAGGCTTTGAAAGATGATTCAAGGCCTTGAAATAGCTGAGCTATTCCAGGCCTTGAAATAGCTGATCTTACAGTAGGGAATTTGTTCAACTTGATTTTGATTATTTTGTGCAAAGCATGGCATCTCACAGAACTTTTCTGCAACTAGAACTCCTCAGCAGAATGGTGTAGTTGACAGGAAAAATAGGACTCTTGAAGACATGTCTAGAAGGATGCTACTTGAAAGTAATTTTCCAAAGTTTTTGTGGGAAGAAGCTGTTAAAACTGAAAATTATGTGCTAAATAGATGTTTGATCAGGCCTATTCTGAAGAAAACTCCTTATGAATTGTTCAAAGGTAGAAATCCTAGTGTTGCTTAGTTTAAACCTTTTGGTTGTACTTGTTTTGTGCATAATAATGGCAAAGATAAACTTGGTAAGTTTGATGCTAGAAGTGATGAAGGTGTTTTTCTTGGTTATTCGCAAACTAGCAAAGCTTACATGGTTTACAATAAGAGAACTAAGATTGTAGAGGAGAGTATTCATGTATTTTTCGATGAAAGTGCTGATGGTTCTGTTAGTGAAAGTTTTTCAGATCTCAATTTGAACAAGTATGACGCTGATGACGATTATGACAAAGTTAATAGAAGCAAAACTAAGCAGCAGAAACATTCAGAAGAATCTCAATGCCTTGAACCCCCTGCTGAGCCAAAATCTCAAAGCCTTGAGACTGGGACGGACAGGAAATATGATGCTCCTTCTTCTGTGTATTGAACTCAAAGCCATGAAGGACCATACACTTGGACAACCAGAGAGAAGTTCAAATTTTTATCAGATGATCCTACAGATAATATTATATCAGTACAACAACTGGAACTCAGACAAGAGGCCAACTGAGAAATTTGCGTGCTTTCAGTGCTTTCATATCACTTATTGAGCCCAAGAATGCAAAAGAAGCACTAGAATATGTAGACTGGATCATTGCAATGTAGAATGAGCTGAATGAGTTTGAAAGGAACAAAGTCTGGAATTTGGTTCACAGACCAAAAGATCAATCAGTTATTGGAACAAGATGGGTGTTCAGAAACAAACTTGATGAAAAAGGTAAGGTTGTCAGAAATAAAGCAAGACTGGTTGCGCATGGATATAATCAAGAATAAGGCATTGACTATGTGGAAACATTTTCCCCTGGTTCAAGGTTAGAGGCTATCAGAATACTTCTTGCATTTGCATCACATAATCATAAAAAACTTTTTCAAATGGATTTAAAGTGTGCTTTTCTAAATGGATATTTACAAGAAGAAGTATATGTTGTTCAACCACAAGTTTTTGAAAATGACACATTTCCTGATCATGCTTACAAATTAGACAGAGCCTTGTATGGACTTAATCCAGCTCCAAGGGCTTGGTATGACAGACTCTCTAAGTTTTTACTGGAAAATGGTTTCAAGAGAGGACTTGTTGACAAAAATCTTTTTAGAAAGAATCATGAAAAAGATTTGTAAGTTTTACAGATATATGTGAATGATATTTTATTTGGTGCTGCTAATGATGCTCTTTCAAAAGAGTTTTCAAGTATAATGTGCAGGGAATTTGAGGGTGAGCTTGATGGGAAAACTTGATTTCTTTCTTGGACTTCATGTACATCAAATGAAGAAAGTAATATTTGTGCATCAAGGGAAACACAACCAGGACTTGTTAAACAAATATAACATGTCACAATCCAAGGTATTTAAGACTCTGATGAGTTCATTATTGTCTTTAGAAAAAGATAAAAGTGGTAAGAGTGTGGATAAAAAGGAATATGGAGGTATGATTGGTTCAATTCTATATGTAACTGCTAGTATACCAGGTATTATGTTTAGTGTATGCATGTGTGCTAGATTTCAAGCAGATCCTAAAGAAAGTCATTTGATTGCTGTGAAAAGATTTTTCAAATATTTGAATGGAACCAAAGACTTGGGGCTTTGGTATCCAAGAAGATCTAAGTTTATGTCAAGTGGTTATTCAGATGCAGACTTTGCAGGATACAGAGTAGATAGAAAAAGTACTTATGTATGTTGTCAATTCCTTGGTTCATCATTTATTATTTTTCATTCAAAGAAGCAAAATTCAGTAGTTTTATCAACTGCAGAAGTTGAATACATTGAAGATGGAGCTTGTTTCTCTCAGGTTTTATGGATTGCTCAACAGCTAAGAGATATTGGATATGAATTCAGCCTATTAATTGTGATAATACAAGTGCAATTTCTATATCAAAGAATCCAGTTCAGCCTTCAAGGAAAAAGCACATAGATGTGAGACATCATATTCTTAGAGATCATGCTGAAAAAGATGATATTGTTCTATCTTTTATTTCTACTTCTAAGCTAATAGCTGATATTTTCACCAAACCACTGCCAGATGAGAGGTTTGCATCCACAAGGCTTGAATTGGGCATGGTAAACAAGGATGAATTGGTTTAGGGGGAGTATTAGTCTATATGTGTATTAGATGTTTAACTCTCAAAGCCTTGAGATCATACTTTCAGCCTTGAAAGTATGCCTCAAAGCTTTGAATGTTGATGTGTTAACCTCAAACTTCTCAAAGCTTTGATTAAGTGGATTTGTATTCTTTAAAAATTGGATCGTGAATTATTTTGTAATATCTTTTGAGATAATTATAGAATATTTGAAATGTTCAGAGATTTTGACAAAATATCTAAAAATATCTTAGCAAATCTTCTGAAATCTCTTTGCATGCAATCTCCCTTTTCAAATCAAACTCTGCCACCTACTTAAGCCAACTTCAGGGCTTATTTCTCTCATTCTCAACTTCTATCTCTTCGTCTATCTCTCTCTCTCTCTATCTCTATCTCTCTCTCTCTCTCTCTCTCTCTCTCTCTCTCTCTCTCTATATATATATATATATATATATTCTGAAACCCTCTCAACCCTAACCAAAATGGAGCGCAAGTCTGAAAGGATCAAGCAGCAATGTCAGACTTCCAACAAGAGGGTGAAAAGGAAGGCTAACAGGAAGATCACCATTTATGGATCAGATTCAGAAGACACAACCAGTGTTCATGACACGTCACCTCCCTCAAAGAAGGTCAAGAAGGGAAAGGAAGTTCAACAAGAACCAGTGGTTGAGCCAGAATCTGAGACTGCTACTGAAGAAGTGGTGAAGGAGAAAGAACAGGGAATAAGGATCTAGGGGAATAATCAAGCAAGAAGAAGAAGGAAGTGACAGTTGAGAAAGGTGAAAAGAAGAGTGTGACATCTTCAAAGGATAAGAAAGCTGGTGAGAAGAAGGTTGAAGCAACTACAGAGAAGAAAAGAGTAAAACACAGTGCAACAAAGACCAAGAAGGCTGCAAATTTTGGTAAGAACCTATTGCCTGAGTCTTGGTTTGTCAATTCTGAGGTTAAAGCTGGGTGGATGGATAGGTATGCATCATCCACAGTATCTTTTTGTAGTCTAATTAGTACTGATTTGTTGGATATAATGGACCTTGACTACATTAAGAATTTGAGGAAATCATCAGTTGGGAGTTTGTTAAATCCACCATCTGAGGCATACCCTAGGATAACCAGACTGTTTTATCTGCATTTAGTTCAAGAACTGGATGATAGTGATAGGTATATTCTTACTTGAAAAGTGGCTGGTGTGGATATTAGGTTGAATCAAAAGTTGTTTCCAAAGTTTTGGGAGTACCTAGGAAGTATAAGGTTAGTGATCACCCTGATAGGAAGGAAATTTTGGAGAAGGCCAAAGCCTTGTTTTTCTTGGAAAGAACCCCTACTGAACCAAAACAGTTATCACATTCTGTGTTTACATATGAAGCCAAAATTTTGTTTTCTATCATTATGAGATGTGTAGTTCCTAGGGAGTATTCCAAAGAATTGGTGACAGACAAAGTGTTGATCTTGATGTATCTTATATGTCAAGGGTTTGATGTAGACCTTCCTACTGTTGTGATGGAGCATATGGTATACTGTGGCACTAGAACTAGGAACTATTCTCTGGCTTATGCCAATTTATTACCTTTATTTTTCAAACACTTTGGAGTATCTTTGCAGGATGAAGAGAAGATTACTACTGGTTTTGGAGTGGTAGATGAGGCATCACTTCAAAGGATTGGGATTTTTTACACTGCCAAAGGAAAGTGGAAGTTTTATTCTGAGTTGAGTTCTAAAGAGTTTAAGGAGAAAGAGTTTATCAAACCTAGAGCTGCTACAACCCCCAAAGTATCTGGTAATTTGGATTTCTCTCAATTAGTGAGCATGGTTGAGGTTTCGGAAGATGGAGTGGAAGATTTGAGACAAGGTTTATTTGATTTGTCCAGTGACTTCACCAATTTCAAAGGTTTGGTGAACAAAAAGCTAGACATCATTATCAAAGGTTTGAACCTAGAACAAATACCCTCTTCAGAAAGCAGAGAAACAAGTATTGACTCTGATGAAGTACTTAGTGAAGCTCTTAAGAAGTAAAAAAAAGAAGAAGAAATCAGTTCATATTGTTCTTACATCAAAGGATCTGTTTGATCAATCTGAGGATCAGGCTGGTGATGAGGAAACTGCTGAAAAGGAAGCTGCTGATTTGGAAAAGCTTGTTGATGAAGTTGTGTAGAAATTGCAAACTGAGGAAGCACAGGGTAAAGAAGATACTAAAACAGGTGAGCAAAGAGAAGAACCAGCTGAAGCTGAAAGAGATTCAGAGGCAAAAAGAGTTGAAGAGATTCAGGAAGAAGTTCAGAATAAGGGAAAGGGAAAAGCCAAGTCTGGAAAGAAGTCTGCAAAGAAGGATCCTGAAGCTGAAGCTTCAAAGCCTTGAAGTCGACCCTTCTATTTCTTTCTGTTCTTCTTTCTTCTTTCAAGTCCAGAAGTTTGTTTAAGTTTTCTGATTTTCTTCAAAACACTCTGAACTAGATCCTACATTGCTTCTACTCTTTTGTTGAAAGACAAAAAGGGGGAGAAGATTATGTGTTTTTTGTGTTAATTTTTGTAATAATTATGATGGATGTTGGTTGGTTATGCTATGAATATTTTTTGTTGAAGTATTATATTTTGTTTAAATATGATCTTTGGTTTAAAACTGCTATCAGAACTTGTGAATTACTTGTGATGAATATATCAAGTAACCAGTATTATATTTTGTCTAACTGTTATGTATAGGTTTTTGGTTTTTATATGGAATGAAATTATGCAGGCATAAGTAATCTATGTTCTAATTAAACAAATATGCAGGACTGAGTTGGATTAAAACTCCGAGTTCATTCTGATGAACTACAAGGAAAAGCTTCAAAGCTTTGAGATTCACTGGTTAATCTTCAATGCTAATTTCATCTGACTAATTCTGTGTATGCATGTTATTTCTGTGGGATTCAAAACTTGTTATGAATATATAGTTGACTAATAATGCTTGTTATATACTGGTTACTTGATATATTCATTAGATTGAATATGTATATAAGCTAAGTTTATCACCAAACAAACCTAGCCCGGTTTTCTCATGAACTCATAGCATATTGTTTATCAGATCTTGATGCGAGATTGTCTTGATATTGTTTGATCTTGTTTGTTGAGTTTTTGCAGTTTTTTTAGGCGTTCCAACGTCCATAAACAAATCAAATAGCTATCCAAACATATATGTTGAAAGAAGAATATCAAGGAGGAGGATTTTTAGGATTTCAGTTCCTAAAATCTCTCAGTTGGTTGCAGGGTGTTATTTAAAGAGATCAGTGTTTTGAATTTAAGAGATACAAAGATTGATATTGATCATCGTGATATTTGAGGAGTGATACGAATAGGAGAGTTCATATCTTTCAAATATTCAGAATCATCAGCCCATTGACATTGCAGAAGCAAGATCATGCATCACAGATTGAAGAAAACTTCCAAGCTCATTTTGCTTATCTGTTTTATGTGTTCTTCACACTTGTACTAAACTTGTATTATCATTGTGTGTTCTTAAACCTCACAAACTTAGAAGTTTAGTTGTTAAAGTGAACAACAAAGAGGTTCTTAAAGTTTCAACAGATTGTAGCTGGAACTAGATAGGTTGGGAACGACAAGCTTTAATAGGTGAAAGGTAGCTCACTTAGAATTGAGATCTAGGGCTAAATCAGGGTGATTAATAAGAAGTTCTGTTTGAATTCTGGAGGGATAAGATCCCTAAGGCAGAGACTAGGTCCAATTGTGACTGAACTCTGTAAAATCCTTGTGTTCTTGTTGCTTACTTTTGTTATCTTTACATTCATTCTAAACAGGAAGTGTCAAAGCTTTGGATCTTTCCAAATCTCAAAGCTTTGAAGCCTCAGTATTCTGCAGTTATATCTTCAAGTTTCTCAAAACTGTTTCAAAGCTTTGAGATATCAACAGCTTACTCTACTCAAGTTTTAAAAGACTGTGTTTTGGAAAAAGTTAGCGTACTTTATTCAACCCCCCTTCTAGAGTATTTAGATCATGATTTACACTTACATTACAAACTTTCAATAAGCATTAGCGAAATCTTATTTTTCGTCTAAGCGTCTCCCCGTCCAAATACTTGGCTACAAGTCCTATTTTCTTCAATGGTAGAAACCCGGATTTCTTATGATGATCGGTTTCATTCTTATCAACCTCCACTTTTCATATTTATTATAGTGTTTTGAGTCACTGAAATTAAGATTACGGTAGGATGTCCAGTGGTCTGTATTTCTTTGTCTCTAACAAAAATATATGAATTAGGATCTTGCTAATCAAATTCTCTTTGGTACACTGAAGTGGACGGTTGTTAAAGCGAGCAATTACAGTGTTCATGTGTTAGCTAGTGATCACTCTCTATTAGCTGAAAAATTCAGAGTTACCACATGATAATAAACCATAACTAAAGCATTATCACACTCCTACGCTATTGCTCATATGTTCATATCCATGTTCGACGCACGTGATTGCTTTCTGACATGCTCATTCACTCCTCCGAAATATTAATCATGTTGGTCGGAAGTGATTAAACTTATTAGCATCTAACTTAGAAGGCATCTCTAATGGGAGATAATATGACATATAAATGAAAATAAATCAACATCACAATCAATTAAACTAAATCTTAATGCATGATGGAACATGCAAAAACCAATTATCTGAAAAAACTCACATAGACCGCAATTAGGGTTGAAGGTATGAAGGTTTTAGCTACTCACAGCCTTGATAGAATTTATAGTTTGATACAAGTAGTTCAAAGTAAAAGGATAAAATATCAAAAAGAGTAATCGCAACTTCAAAAGAATTCCACAATGAATCTTCATTCCTTAGCTCCAAACATGTCTCCTCCAAATCTTCGTTTAATCATTCTCTGATCACCCATATGTTAATGAATGAATGCAAAAATTATGTAGAGGGAACGTCAACCAAGTCATGTATGTGTGTGGAAACCAGAAAAAGTATTAAAAATTTACAAAATAGCCCCAAAAATGTCAACTATGAAAGTGGATATAGAGTCTGTTAGACGACAACAAAAACATGATTACGAGTGTGTCTACTAATCTAAATGTAATGTACATCGGATACTACTGAAAATGTACAGCCACACAAGTGTCATGCTATTCAATAGAAGAGATAATTAACAAGGTAATGAGACCTACTCTATTTCGGCACAAGCAAGTTTAAATATATCTTTTGATGCAAATGATAAATGTAAAGTAAAACAGTAAGTAAACTAAACAGTAAAAATATATAAGACACGACACGCCAATTTTTTACAGTGGAGAAACCTTTTCTGAAATCTCCTGGGTCTTTCAAACGGAATTGGCCAATCCGTTTTGAGTAGATTAGTTGATGAGATTAACAAAACAAGAAAATCTCTCAAAATTAAAATATTAAGTTATAGCTTTCTTTTACTTGGCACTCGTCTAGACCATGATAACTTAAGTGTGGTCTTGCTAAAGCATGTGTATTGATTTATCAATGGTAAGGCGCGATGACATAAGCTAGTAATATGAAAATGTTAAGTGAAAGGTCTTACTTAACTAAGCTAATTTAATAGGAAGCTCATAGGCAAGTTAATTGAATTAATATGATAGATTATGAATAAGGAGTTATTCACCCAATTGTTCCAAGAGTTACATTGGATGTAACTGGAAATCGTTTCCTATCTAAATAACTGAATTCCGGGTGACCAGCTAAACCATACTCACAAGGAGGTGAAATATGGATCTTGGCCCACAAGAAGAATATATGATTTTTTTTTTTATGGTGACGGTCATTGATTTGATGAAAATAGTCTGGAGCTATATTTTATAAAAGTCCTTGTTAAATTTAGTATATTATCATGACATTCATACTTGCACATTTGTTATGTGATAGGTATTGATGACACTGAACACAAAAACCTCAACTTAATTGCTGCGATCTGTCCTTGAGAAGGACAAGTTTTCTGGAATCAACAATCTAGACTGGTACAGAAATTTGATAATTGTTCTCAAACAAGAGAAAAAGTTTTACATCCTAGAGCAGGAAATTTCTCCTTCACCACTTGATAATTCCACTACCTGATAATGTCACTTTGGCCCAAAGGAAGGAACACCAAAAGATTCTAGATGATTCTTTGGATGTGACTTGCCTCATGCTAGATACCACGAACTCTAAGCTTTAGAAGAAACATGAGAACTTAGAGGCGTATGGTATGATCATACATTTGAAACAGCTCTTTGAAAAGCAAGCTAGTTATGAAAGATTTGAAGTGTGTAGATAGTGCTTTCCAGACAGATAGATCACAGCCACGTGGCAGTCATCCAGCACACCTAGCTGTGCTCCACATACGCTAAATCACCACTCGCGCTGATCCACGTGGGGGCTGCCAGACAGGGCCCTCGCACACCACAACACGGGACTTGTAGGGACTTAGTGGTTTGGAGGCTAGAGTAAGTTCCGTCGCGCGCGAGCGACAACCAAGCCCGCGCGCGACCTTTAGTAATTGCTTTGAGAGATGTTTGGCCACGAGCTCCATAAACACGGTCAACCTCATAACGGTTCCGGTATAAGCGAACGAAGTGCGTAACGGTCCCTATATATGCGGACGAACGTGCCGTTGTGGTTAAGGTAATTAAGCCTCCATTAATAGGCGCATTAACCCACTACAACAGTCATATTCTCCACTATATATAGGATCGTTAACCCTTCCTTACACAACACTAATCTCCTGAACTACGCGGAAGCTCTGCCAAATCTGTCTCTCTCTCATACAGCTACTATTGTCTTACTCTCTCCCTACTCACAACCCTACCTCTCCTATGTTTCTCATTCCCTGTTCTTTGTGTACAATGAATCTTCCTCAAAGGATTCTCCTGTACACATTTGGTGAACCCGACGTGAATCTAACATTTGCAAGCAACCATGTCTCATGACGAAGATGTCAGCTACAGATCTCCCTCAACCAAGACGACCTCAGGGGAGGAAACCCGAAACAATTCTGCGGCGACTGGAAGTACTCCAACCTTGGAGGCATTGAATGCCACTCTACAGAGTCAGGTGAAAGCCCTCCAGGCTCAATCTGCACAAATGGCCCAGATAATGTCCCTTTTGGGATCTCTTACCCAGAACCCGGTGCTGGGAACGGCCGTTTCTCAAGGAGCTGGAAACCCTGTTTCCCAGGGAACAGAGGTAACACCTACACCGTCAAACCCTAGTTTGCAAATCGCATCGGTGACGGCCCACCACCTTCTACTCAAGGACAAACAGTCCTACTGTCGTCCATTGTCACGCATGTTTCCCAACTCTCGGCTATTCCCTTCAATATACAGCCACAATATCCCCTGCCTTCGCCGCCAGCAACTGTAAACAATGTGGCTTACACCCCCAATCCAACTGCTGTGTACATGTCTCCACGGCTGCAACTCTTCCTCCTGCTGTGGGAGGGAGTGCACCAGCAAGCATGACGGCCTTGGAGCAGCGCATAGAGAACTTCTTGGCCAACCAGCCTTTTACAGACACCATCATTCCGAAGGTTGAAAATGCACCTCCTATCCCTCTTTGATGCCCAACCCCGCAAGATATAAGGCCCCTAAGTGGAATAAATTTGATGATGTCAACGCGAACGCCCAAGATCATGTCATGTGTTTCATTGATGTGATGGGGCCATATGGGGTAGACCCCAATCTGTTGATGCGTGAATTCCCCAAGTCTTTGGGGAACGTTGCCTATAAATGGTACAAAACGCTGGAGGCTGGATCTGTCAAGACCTGGGATGACATGGTTAAGAAATTCTATACCAAGTTCTTGCAGGTGGAGGCGAAGGTTACAATGATACATCTTTCGCGCATGTATAACAAGCGTAACGAGGATGGCGTCACGTTCAACAAGAAGTTCAGAGCAAAATGATCGGAATGCAGAGATGAAGTGCTCGAAAGCCGGATCGTGGAGATATGTCTCCAGGGGATGCGAGACGAATACAAGGGTATGTTAATTAACTTGCAAACGCCTATCGTTTCGAAGTTAATTGAATGTACCAAGAATATAGAGCCTATAGTCGAGAGGAAAAAGAAGAAGCATGCTCCTGAGCGATCTCCAGGGGGACCGACTTTCAAGATTGGAAGGTTTAGCTACAAGAGGGGACACGAAGCTGAAGTCAACACAGTTTGGCCACACAAGCAACCCAGGGTTTCAACCTCAGATGCCCCGCCTCTGCCATTTTCTCTGGAGGAGGTGATCGATCTATGCAAACAGTGGCGCAAAGATGGGGTCTTACCTCCACTCGAAAGAACACCCTCCAGAGAGATGGTTAGGGACCCGAAATGGTGTGAGTTCCACAGTAAGGTTTTGCATCCCACAGCTGATTTCAAGAAGCTCAGGCACCTCATGAGCCGAAAGATGAAGGAGGGGGATTTGATTGTCAGCGATCAGAGGCAAGACGTGCACAATAATCCACTCCCGGCCCATGCGGAGCAGGAGCCGAAAGACAAAGAGGTAGCTATGATTGCAATAATGGACCTCGAAGAGATTGCAGAATATGGGCTGCCTGTCGTAGCCGAAGTTCATGAGGAAGAGGATTACAGCATGGACAATGAGGACTCGCGTGCTGACAGGATGAAAGGGGCGCACGCGTTTAAAAGGTTCTTTGATGATATGAACTTCTCTGAGAAGTTCCGGAAGGAAATAACCAAGGTAATCCTCAGAGTAGCAGAGGATTTTAAAGAGGACATCGTTGTCTCCAACGGATGAGTTTTCAGAGCCTCCCGTCTAAACGAGAAGATAATGACCTTCTCTGAAAGCGACAAGAAGACGAACTCGAACCACCAGAAGCTCTTGTATGTAACGGCAGTAATCAACGACGTTGAGTTCAAGAGGGCATTTTTCGATGGAGGAGCAGCTGTCAATGTGGTCTCACTCAACACCCTGAAGTTGGTAGGGATTCCTGAGAAGAAGATTGTTAAACGCCCATCCTCACTGATGGAACTCGGAAGTGACTCTAGGATGACAATGGGTTGGATCAGCCTAGGTCTCCAGATAGGGAAGATCAAGTGTTCCGCTAAGTTCTATGTCATTAATGCGAACACTACGTATCACATGATCATAGGTCGAGCGTGGATCCATCTCTTTGACGCGGTTCCATCAACAGCTCACCAAGTGATGGAGGCCATTTGGAATGGCAGAGTAGTCGAGATACCAGCCTCGAGGAATCCCTTTAATCTGAATGAAGCGCACCTCACTGAGGCAGTTTGGTTCACCGAGATGGCGGATGAACAGACGCCGGGGCCGTTCAACCTAACTCATCTGCCTCGATGGGAAGACATCAAGGATCAGTCACCGGCATGAGTGATGGTGACAAGAGAGGATGCCAAGGAAAATTTGCCCGCACGCTAAGAGGCGCCACAAGTTGCTTACCAAAAGAAGAATGTTTATACTATGAAGAGAGTAGTAAAGCACGACAATAAAGGCAAGGAGATAGAAAGTTTCTACTCAAATGGGAAGAAATGCTACCGCATATGAAGGTACGCGAGAGTACCCCCATCAAAACATGGGGATATCCCTGGGCAAATCAATCAACTTGAACAGGGCCCGAAAAAGGACATGCTGAGGTCAGATGTACAAGAGGAAAAATTGAAAGAAGTGCCCGAGTGTATGGAGGACAAGCCGAAGCCACATAAACAGGAACTGAAAGAAGTATTCCTAAGTCCAAATGAAGAAAAGAAAAGGCGTGTTTTCCTGAGCGCATACCTCACAAGCAAAGAGGATGAAAATTGATGTAGTTGCTAACAGAATACAAGGATGTGTTTGCTTGGGATTATAATGAAATTCCTGGTCTGGACACGGGCGTAACAATGCACAGATTGGATGTTGTCCAGGGATCCAAACCAGTGAAGCAAAGTGCCAGAAGCTTCAGACCATAAATCAATGTGAAGATGAAGCAAGAAATAGTCAAGCTGTTGAAAGCTAAATTCATCGAGCCAAATCATCATCCCACCTGGTTTGCCAACATCGTGCCAGTAGTAAAGAAGAATGGGAAGCTTCGCATCTGCGTGGATTTGAGGGATCTCATCGCTTCTGCCCAAAAGACGACTTCCCATTGCCAAATATCGACCTGCTCATCGACTCTACCGTGGGGCATCGGATGTTCAGCTTTATGGATTGTTTCAGCGAATATAACAAAATCAAGATGGATCTTGAAGATGCGAGAAAAAGTGCGTTCATCACACCAGTTGGGGTATTCAACTACACAGTTATGCCATTTGGACTGAAGAATGCGGACGCAACTTATCAGCGAGCTATGATAGCTCTCTTCCATGACTTGATGCACCAGGAAGTAGAATTCTATGTTGATGATCTGGTTATCAAATCAAGAGAAGAAGCGGACCACCTGGGAGACCTGTGGAAGGTATTCTAAAGATGCAGATGTTTCCAACTGAAGATGAACCCCATGAAATGCGTGTTTGGAGTAACATCCGGGAAGTTTTTGGGGTGTGTAATCCATCGACATGGGATTGAACCTGACCCTGCAAAAATCTCAGCTATCACCAGCATGGCGGTGCCTCACAATCGGAGTACTCTGAAGACATTCTTGGGAAAGCTATCTTATCTGAGGAGATTTTTCCCAGCGATTGCAGAGCTGACTTTCTGTTTGGGCGATCTTCTCAAAAAGAATGTTGTGTATAGCTGGACAGAGGAGCATGGAGCTGCATTTGGAAAATTGAAAGACTTGTTGACATCTCCAAGAGTAATGATTGCACCGCAGTTGGGATCACCACTCTTGTTGTACCTGACGTCGACCAAGAAATCCACAGGAGCGCTGCTAGCCCAAGAGCCTGAGGGGCAGGAAAGGCCAATCTACTATATTTCTCGCGTGGTACAGCCGGCCGAGTCCAGGTACACTGATATTGAGCGTCACTTCCTTGCTTTATGTTTCGTAATAGAGAAGTTAAAGCATTATTTCGCTTCGCATACAGTTGTGGTAATCACAAAAAGCGACCCCATACGGTACCTATTGAGCCACTCCTCTCCCTGCGCAAGATTAGCAAAATGGTACATGACCATCTCGCAGTACGACATAACGTGTACTCGATCAAAAGCAATTAAATCACAGGCAGTAGCAGACCTTCTAGCACAGTTTCCAGACAAAAACTATGAGCCAATAATAGAGGAGGAGCTAGAAGGTCCCGAGATCTATGAAATCGAGTAACCATACTGGAAGCTGCATTTTGATAGGTCATCGACAAGGAAAGGATGTGGAATTGGCATTGTACTGACTAAGCCGGATGGGGAGGTCATCGAAATGTCCACCAAGCTAGATTTTTCAGTAAAGAACAATGAAGCAGAATATGAGGCTCTGATCGCAGGGCTTCGCGCGGCCAAGGCATTTGAAGTTAACAATTTGACGGTCATGGGGGATTCCAAGCTCATCGTCAAGCAAGCTTCAGGCGAGTATGGGTTGAAGGAGGTTAACTTGCTGCCTTATAGGACTATGGTGCAGAAGTTGGTGCAGCAATTTCATGATATCAAGTACAAGCACACGCCTAGAGCTGATAACCGGCACGCAGATGCTTTGGCCACTCTGGGGTCAAATATTAGTGCAGAAAAGTGCCCAGAAAGAATCTTGATTGAGGTTAAACCAACTCCAGTCTTGACTCAAGAAGTATGCGAAGAGGAGCCCACAGAGGATGAGGATTGGAGGAAGCTAATACTACGCGCAATTGCTGAGGGAACAAGCAAAGATAATTGGGCATCCACAAAGGGATATTGCGTGCACGATAATTCCCTTTACTTTAAGGGGCCAGGAGGAATACTCATGCGGTCTGTCTCGCAGCAGGAAGGGCATGCATTATTGGAAAAGATCCACCAACACTTGTGGGGAAAATGAAGTATCTGTCTACAGAAAAGCCCAGAGATATGGGATCCATTGGCCGGATATGTCGACGTTCGCCGCAGTCATTCAAGGAAATTGCGAGAGCTGCACATTGGTTAAAGACTCTTTGGAGATTGCTGCAATTGATGATGACAAAGATTGGAGGAAGACGCTCTTTGATTACTTGACAGAAGGAATTGAGCCAACTCAGAGAAAAGAAACTGAGAAGCTTAAAAGAAAAGCAACCCGATATGTTGTGCGAGAAAACGTACTTTGGCGAAGAGGCCATGAAGGGAATTTGTTCACATGTCTGGATAGCCAAGAAGCGAAAGAAGTAATGGACCTGTATCATCAAGTGGAGCACCAAGGAGGCGCGAAACTATGTAGACAGCTCCTCATTGTTGGTTACTTCTGGCCTCCAATGGAAGCAGATTGTCGCACCAAGGTTAAAAGGTGTCAAGAATGCCAGTTCAAAGGCAACCTTGTGCACGCTCCCGCTGTAGACCTGCATGCATTGTGAACGCCTTGGCCATTCCACACATGGGCTTTGGATTTTATCGGCCCCATTCGACCAGCCTCGCATGGGAATCAGTTCATCTTCACTGCAACGGAGCAATTCACTAAGTGGGTGGAAGCAGTGCCACTTAAAACAGCAAATGCGCTTGCGGTTGTCAACATCGTCGAAGAGAACATCGGATACCGATTCAGGATCCCGAATACTATCCTCTCGGAAAACGGCACTCCTTTTGTAAATCGCCAGGTGGCTGCGAAGTTAGCAGAGTACAACATAAGGCAAGTGTGCTCCACGCCTTATTACCCGAAGGGGAATGGACAAGCAGAAGCAACGAACAAGACACTTGTTGAGGATACTGAGTAAGATGGTCGAAGGCGATCACAAGAAGTGAGCGAACTCTCTAAATTTGGCTTTATGGGCATATCGCACTTTGCTGAGGACTCCCACAGGAGCGTCCCCGTTTCTTTTATGTTACAGAGCCGAAGCTGTTTTGCCAGCAGAAATTAAAGTTAACTCTGCAAGGATAGCTTTTCATGCTTTGTACGAAAATCAACGCGATCATGATCTTATTCTGTTGGAAGAAAGGCGTGAACAGGCTAAGAGAGCTAACACAAGACACAAGGAAAGGATCGCTTGCGCATACAACAAAACAGTTCCGCACCGAGACTTTGCAGTTGGGGACTTGGTTCTACGAGCTACAGATCATTGTATGCGAGAGGCGGCCCATCCTAAGTTCGCGTCCAACTGGAAAGGACCATTTGAAGTCAAATAAGTCTTCGAAAGTGGTTATTGCACAATTCAGAGACTTCATGGGACGGCAAAAACTCCAAGCCCAATCAATATGCGATGGATCAAAAAGTATTATCCTTAGCTCGTCTTTTCATTTTTGATCCCAAAGTTTTTGTTGCTTTCACTACTTGCGATTCAAAAGTCAGGTTGCCTCATGTATTCTGCACTACTTCCTCCCATATGAGGAATTTGTTCTCATGCTCCTCCTATATGAGGATGCTTTAATAATAATGACTCTCGCATATGAGAGAACCTTATTAAACTCCAACCTTACCTTCGTCTCGTTGTTTTGTTTACTTATCTGATCATGTTATTTATATCTGCCAAAGTCGTTCAAAGTGTATCTGCCAAGATAGCAGTTATAAGAAATATGATCCTCTGTGATCTAAAGCCTATCTGCCTAGATAGCAGCTATAAAAAATATGATCCTTTGCGATCCAAAGCCTATCTGCCTATATAGCAGCTATAACAAATATGATCCTCTGCGATCTCAAGCCTATCTGCCGAGATAGCAGCCGTAACAATTAAAAAACGCTCCTATGCGATTCAAACCTATCTGTTTAGATAACAACTTATTCAAACATTATTCGGATACAACTGCAACAGAAATACAAAGCTTGTTTTGTCATATAGCAAGTTCATACGCGAAGTTACAATCTATTGTAGCAGACAAAATAGCAAATGGAAAAGCATACTTTCATAACAGTCAAATATGGTTTACAATTTATCTGTCTAGATACCAGCTTACAAGCAAAAGCTTACACTGAGAAAGGAAAATTCCTAATCTAAAGCTTGAATCTACGGGTACTAAAGCTACAAAGCTGGACACTGTCCTCGACGTCCTCGATAAAAACAGAGCTCTTATTCGTACCCCTGCCACCGTGAGGTGCCAAATGAACTTCACTCCATGAAGGCCGCAGACATGAAGAAGAAATGGGAGAACAACTCATGGGGAAGGAAGCTGATTGTGCACGAGGGAAAAACACAATTACTCGTCACACCTTGTTCAAAACAATGGTGGCAAATAGTTCTATGCCGGAGAACTGGCAAAGATGCACACCGTTCATTACTTACAGGTAGTGGAACCGGTATCAGATTGTGTTCCGCCGGAAAGAGTCCTGAGACAATTCTTGCAAACATAATAAAGAAGAAAGAATCTTTGTTCAAACAGGAAAGCTTACGCAATTGATCTTCAAAAAGATCAGACGAATCAAAGGAATTTCCGGGGAATTTCTTGGGAGCCATTTCTATAGCAAAACGCACAAACTCAAGTTTGGAAGCCCGGACCTGATGGGAATCAACAAAGGTCAAGGGCTGATACCAGAAGTCGTGAGGAATCACGGCAAAAAACATTTTGATAAAGAACCAAATAGCAAGAATGGAGGCTTACATAGAGCTCAGAAGGGACTCTTTGGTTTCCTTGCTGAGTCAGCAATGCCTCGGAAACGGGTAAGAATCAATTACCCTTCTAAAGGCTACGACGATACAGTAGCACGCCTTATTTAAAGACTCCGGGTCATGATAACGATGGGGCCCACTGCATGGTAAGCACGCCTTATTTAATACAATAATCACGCACTAATCCCCGTAATTATGGCGGAACAATCGTTATAGCATTAAAATGCGAGCAGAAGATCTTTCAGAAAAGAAAAAGCTAATATAGAGTTTCCAAATTGTTTGAAAAAGGGGGGGGGCATTACAATATGCATAGCTATCAAAATAAACCCTTGTCTAGAGGGTCTTCGGGAGATAACAGGAGCGAGGCACCCTCCGCTTTGTTGATGTCGTGTTTCATCTTTTCATAGCGAGCCTTCATCGCATGGAAGAGATTGGCAGCCTCTTCAGCTTTCTTCTTTTGCTCCTCCAATTTCCTCTTTTCAAGTGCGAGGTTGCGACGACCGTACTTCAACATCAGGGAGTTGAGAATTTGGGTGACCTTATAAAAAAGGAAGCCAAAGTCCAATCTGCCCTGAGCATTATTCTGAAGCCTTTGGCACGTATTGAAGAGCGTCTGTGCATTTTCAGGAGAAATGGTAGCTGGAGTCGTCGCAGATAGTTGCTCCGAAATCCAGATGGCCTCAGCCAAGAAAGAGATCCTATCAAAGGGACCTAGCTCCAGAGCTCTCGCAAACGACCATGGGTACAACAGGCACATCTTTATAAGCTAGTCCACATCAAGTTGCCTCATTCCTAATAAAATGATAATTTTAGGAATGCGAATGATTAACGAAGATATACAGTATGACATGTGACCATACTATGATATACCTGTTCCTTCGATGATTTCTTGCAAAGTAGGAATGCGCATAGCCGGGAAAACTAAAACATCTCCTTACTGCATTTCCTGCCTTTCGTCTTGAACCTCGCGTTCGTTGCAGTCAGCAGGAATAACACAAGTAGCAACAGGCGCGATGGCAGCTCTTGCTTGCGAACCCCAAAAACTCTATGCGGTGGGAACTTGGGAGAAATCCATCTCAACAGAAAGGACGGTAGGATTTTTCTGAGGTCTCGGAGCAGTAACAGAAGCAGCAGGACTTGAAGAAGTGGGTGGAGTATTAACGCCACTAACTTCAGCAATAGTTGTGGTAATGGGAGGATCACCACTTCCGCCGCCAACTGCAATCTCTGCTGGGGCGTCCACATTCGCGTGCGATGGCTGCGAGATGCCTTGGATGATTTATGCTTGCCCAAGGACTTCTTCATTCACAAGAGGTTCTTTTAGATCAGGAGCGTCCATTGGAGCATCGACATTTTCATGCAATGCTATGTCTTCCATGACCTGCTCATTTCCATGAAATTCAGCTCCAGTACCCTCTGTTTCCATCTTTTCAAATGTGTCAGCTTCTCCTGCATACTCATCCCCAGCAGTTCTCTCCCTCATTTCAGTGTCACGACCGTTATTGTCAGAAAACTCAATTACGTCTTCCAAGGGCTCCCCTGCAACTTCAGCAACCATGGCAGGCTTTTCTGTATGCGAACTTCGCTCTGGAACATGAGACATGGGAGGCTGATTTCTCTACTCAAGCACCATGGCATCGTCAGAGATATTCTGAGCAATGACCTCCGCAGCCGGGACGATGGCGCTCCTTAAGAGCACAGGCCTATTGACATAACTTCTGGGGGGAGAGATAAGTTGAACCTCACATGATAATGCGTCGCAAGGATCAACAGATGGACCACCAACACTTGTCTCATTATGGCCGGCCTCGAAGCTGGGGCATCAGCCGAAGTACCTTGTGCAACGGAAACTTCATCTGTACCAATAGCAGGTTCACTTGGAGTGGCATCACCTGCAAAACAAATTTGGACAAGTTTTAAAGGTAACTCGCATTATGAATTATACTCTATATTTCGTTACAAGTCAGATCAAAAGTGAGCACCTCCACACTTAGGCGGGATTGCAGCTCCAACATCATACGATATAGATATAACACCATATCCTGCAGAGGTGTCCTCATTTATCACATCGTTAAGGTGTGCATGACCTGATGTTGCGTAAAAACTCGTTACAATAGGGAATGAGTTGTTAAGCTTTGCTTACAAACATTGTTCAAATGTTTACCTGAGGGTTCGTCACATTTTCTTACTAACCATCGACGAATATCATCTTTGTAAAAGCCGTGCTTTAATGCACCGAAAATTACCTCTTGGTAAGACACAGCAAGTTTAAAAATTGTACCTTCTTCATTGCCTGCGATTTCTTCAAAATCTGGCTGAGCGCGTTCCAAGGCAGCCACACTTATGCTACCAGGATGCTGCTCTTCCAGACTTCTTCTCTTCATAGTCTCAATGTCATCTTCCTTGCGCTTTCTCCTTCTCTCTTCTCCCTCAGCATCCATTCTTTTAGACTCTGCGATTATGGCTTCGTTTATGGGCTCACTAGATGCATATGACCAAGAGCCCTTTGTTTTTTTCCTTTCCTTGGCCAAAAGGCCACTAATAGTCTCAGTATCATCATCTACGAAGAAAATTTTAGAATTAACAACACTATTGTGAAAGTCATGATTCAAAGAAGATTAAGTTCATTTGAGTTACCTTCTGAGCTTTCTTCTCCTATCTCCTCTTCTCTTTCTTCTTCCTCTCTTTCCTCTTCTCCTCTTTCTTCTTCTCCTTCTTATCTTCCTTCTTCGTCCTCAGCTTCTTCCTCCTGATTATAGGGGATGAACGTCTCAACTGCGAGATCTTTCTGCGTCATGCTCTGCATGCGATTCTTGCCTTTGCCCTTGGGAACAGGGGACTTTGCGGGCCACGAAGCTGGAGCTTCTCAGGGCGGCGAAGAGATTACAATTTGCCTTATGTTTTTGATTTTTAGCCTTCGGGGAAACTTCTGCGTCCACCTCAGCATCGTTTTCTATCAGGGAGCGAGCGAATACGTCCATCTCCTCGCGTATCAGAGCCTCCACTTTGGGAGCCAATTCCATGTCTAGAGGGATTTCCTGCTTTTGCCTCTTTGCTTTAACAATAGAATTGACCAATGATGGAAAACGGTCTCCGAATGCGAACCTCCTCAAACAGCACTGAAAAAGAAAATTTTATGTAAGTCACAGTATTTCAAAGAGAGGAGTGCTTCAAGGACAAAGGAGATTTATTTACCTTGGTAAAAGCTTCGCTGTACTCGATCACGCATACAACTCCGCCCCTGACAGCGGTCATCTTCTCCTTAAGAATCACGTCCGGACATAAGTGATTATCAGTATCGAGTAGGGAGTAGAATCCATACTTTAAATCGTCCAAACTGTAATTCTGACGAAACGGGAAAGTATTCCTTTTGATCGCAGGAGCCTTACTGTGGCGGGGAGGCGGAGATGAATCAAACCTTGTTTGTTGAGCGTTCTAGTAAGCAATCCACTTCTTTTTAGGGCGACCTACACGTTTCCCTGAGGGCTGGATGAAAGGCAAGTTGCTAAGCAGGATGGATTTACATCTCTTCGTCAGCAGTCGCTTGTAGCAATCTCTTTTCACTGACCTAGGCCAAATAGATGGCGCCACTGCGTCGAGACCAAACAAGGGAGAAACGTGAGTAGGGTCAACAACGACTGTGATCCGCTCATACTTGGAAGATATCTTAGCGACATTTTCAGCAAGAGAGGTCAGCGAACCTCTCAAACACCAGCAAAGGAATTCTCTATAGCAATCATCTCCGCTGACGATAGTGTCTTCAGAGAGGGATCCATCTTTGTTGGGATACAGCTTTTAGTTGAATCGCACATTCTCGATACGATTAGTGTAAGGCCTGGCTGTAAACTTTGCTTGATCGTCGCAGAGCAAGCTCCATGTACACTTAGGCTCTTTGGTCTTATACCATCGAGCAGCTCTCCCACTCCGAAGTGCATTCTTCACGCCTGGCACATTCCAGGTTTTAGGTCTTGAAGGAATGGGAGCATAAGAAGGCCACCTTTCGAGCACCCACATGGTAAGAAATTAAATGTTAACAAAAGTCAACACATCAAGACGCCCGCGAGATTCTTCAATGGTAACCACAAGTTGGTCTAACCGATGATACAGGGTTCCCAACACCAGAGGCCCAAGTGCGACGTTTTGGCCAAGAGCTAGCTTGACAGCAAGGGGCAAGACATGATAGAAGACCCTGTCATGAGGATGACCATCAATCAAATATCGCGACAGCCAATCACAAAGAAAGCCGCACAAGGTCAAGTGATACCCCTTCCCCTCGATGTAATTCTTCTCTTTGGGATCCTTCTCCTGAATTTCCTTGGTGATTTTACTATTTGCATAGTCGCGAAAGAAATATTGTACCCAATTCCCCCAAGTAAATCTTCGCAGAGGTCTCAACCAACTGCCATGTTGGGAGAACTTCCGCAGATGTCCAACGAGTGGAAATCTTCTTCACCTCGGTCAAGCACTCCTCCATCTGCGCATAAAGAGCATGTTCTGCATCAGATTCTAGAGGGGCCAAGGGATCGACTTTGCCCATGGGAGAAAGATCATATAGCATATGCACATCCTCCAAGGTGGGGGCTGCCTCAAACTCAGCAAAATGGAAGGTGTGAGTTGCAGGCGAATATCGAGAAAAGAGATTCAGAAGCATAGTCTGGTCCAGTTTCATGGCGGCACCCTTTGTAGCCCTAACAGCGTAGTAAATCTCAGCCCGGTCTAGTAAAACAGTATAATGAGTCAGTACATGGTCAATCCACTCATCCATTAGCCATCTTCTGCACGAAGGCCTAGGTAGAAATATCGGTATGGGGGAAGAACCCATTCTCAAGACCTAATCTCACCACATACTTGGCATCAATTAACTCAAACTCGGCTCGACTAATGAGAGGTTTCAACAATAGCAGATCTTCTGTAGCGGGGTCTGGTAGATTCCCTACTTCCGTTCTAGCATGATAGAAGTCTTCTCCACCTAGATATGGAGCTTTCTTCCACAAGGTCTTGGGAAGTTCAGGTATTTCTTCGGCTTCCTTCACGGATTTGGTTGCTTTTGTCTTGGCCATTTCTATAGCAAAGCAAGAAAAAAAGGGGGGATAAATATATCCACTTTTAGTTTCAAGTTCAAGAAGCAGATCCTACAAGTTTCTGGGTTTTGAGATTGTTAAATTGAGAAGATGAACAGTTCTGGGTCATTTACGGTTTCAGAATTTCAGAATTGTGAAAGATTATCGTTTCAAATCGTTTCAATCCTTGGGGTTTTAAAAGAAACCTCTTCAACAGTATCAAACAATGGCGTATTTCAAACGATTCTGGGTTTTTCATATTCAAGAAAGTTCAAAGGAATGAAGTGCATTAATTTAAATTGAGCAAAGCTAACCATGTGATGATGAAGCTATTTGAAGAAGACGATTTGCAAGGAAGAAATGGTGGTTGATTATATATATTTGCTCTCGGAGGATCTCAGAAAACATTCACTTTAGAGCGAGAAGCAATACTTTGCAACAATGGAGGATGAAGAGTATTTATTCAAAAACACTGAAGAGTCGCGTCCTTTCAGTGGTCGAATCGCAACCGTCACCGCCGAATCGCGCAATCACAGGCCAACGTTGATGTCACGGCTAAAACCCTAGAAGAACAGAAGGCACGACTGTAGGGATCCTAAGTCATAATGACACGCACGGAGGCTGATTTCTCGTGTACTTGAATTGGTGCGTTGAAGCAACGCGCGCGCTGGTTTTTGTGCATTGAAGTCTATCCGATTAGGCGTCTTCTTGCGCAAAAAGGGAGCTAATGTAGATAGTGCTTTCCAGACAGATAGATCACAACCACGTGGCAATCATCCAGCACACCTAGCAGTGCTCCACATACACTAGATTACTACCCGCGCTGATCCACGTGGGGGTTGCGAGACAGGGCCCTCGCACACCATAACACGGGACTTGTAGGGACTTAGTGGTTTGGAGGCTAGAGTAAGTTCTGTGGCGCGCGAGAGACAACCAAGCCCGCGCGCGACCTTTAGTAACTGCTTTGAGATATTTATGGCCACGAGCTCCATAAACCTGGTCAACCTCATAACAGTTCCGGTATAAGAGGACGAAGTGCGTAACGATCCCTATATATGCGGACGAATGTGCCGTTGTGGTTAAGGTAATTAAGCCGCCATTAATGGGCGCATTAACCCACTACAACGGTCATACTCTCCACTATATATAGGATCGTTAACCCTTCCTTACACAACACTAATCAGCTGAACTACGCGGAAGCTCTGCCAAATCTGTCTCTCTCTCTCATACAGCTACTACTGTCTTACTCTCTCCCTACTAACAACCCTACCTCTCCTATGTTTCTCATTCCCTGTTCTTGGTGTACGTTGAATCTTCCTCAAAAGATTCTCCTGTATACAAAGTGCAAAAGCTTTGTTCAAAAGTAATCTGGCAGAAAGGACCTCATGTGCTCAGGATGATTGAGTACCTAGAGAATCTCGAAAGGTTGAGGTTTCCATTTAGTCAAGAGTTCGCCACTGATCTCATCATGTAATCATTGTCGGACAGTTATAGTCAAGTCATTATGAACCATAACATAAATGAGATTAACAAACATCTGCCAAATTTTCTCAATATGTTGAGAACTGCTGAACAAAGTACTAATACGGGCAAAGGGAAGACCATATTTATGGTTAACAACAAAGAAAAGGGAAAAAAAATTGCTCGCAAATTCAAGGGTAAAAGCAAGTGTGGTTCTAAATCTAAGGAGGTTTCCTTGAACCCCAAAGGTGGTATAACTAAGGATGACGCAAGTTATCATTGCAGTTTGACTGGCCACTAAAAAGAATTGTCCAAAGTGCCGGGAAGAAAAGAAGAAAGGAATTGTGAATTCTACTTCATATATTTTTTATTATCGAAGTCAATATGTATGTCTCTTCATCATGGGTATTACATACTGGATGTGGAACTCACATTCGCATATGTGCAGGACCTCAAGAGAAGTAGGCCATTGGCTAAAGGCAAGATAGACCTACGCGTTGGGAATGGAACAAGGGTTGCTGCATTAGCTGTAGGAACTTATCATGTATCTTTGCCTTCAGGGATTATCTTTGAATTAGAAAATTATTTTTATGTCCCTTCTATGAGTAGGAACCTTATTTCAGTTTCTTGTTTGGACAAGAAAGGTTTTTCTATCACAATAAAGAACAAATGTTGTTCCATTTATTATGGTGATATGCATTATTGTAATGCACTTTTTTCTTATGGGTTGTATATCCTCGATCTTGATAATTCCATCTACAACATTAATACCCAGAGGTTTAAATCCAATGATATGAACGCTACTTATCTTTGAAATTGTCTTTTGGGCCACATACATGAGAAACGCGTTTCTAGACTTCTTAATGATGGATTTCTGGACTCATCTGATTTTGAATCGTATGAGACATGCGAGACTTGTTTATTGGGCAAGATGACTAAGTCCCCATTCAAAAGAAAGGGTGAACGGTTTAGTCATCTTTGGGACTCGTACATACTGATGTGTGTGGACCACTAGGCACAAGTTCTAGAGGTGGTATCTGTAAGTTCACAGTTCGTTTAAAAGCTTTGAAACTGGTTTCAAAGCCTCGAAACCGCACTGCACATCATGAACTAAGGGGGAGTTCTTACACCTAATCATTCTCTAATCTCCTTCACTTGATCATGATATAGTATATGTGCAAAAACCCCCCTTATCCGGCTCGGACAAGACCGGAAGGGCGATGCTAAAAGTAACGGCGGAAATCAAAATCATAACATCCAAAATTATTTATTTATTACATAATATTAAACATCACAAAAGTCTCTAAATATAACATGCATTTCCAAAACTACAACATAATGTCGAACTAGCCAAACTACATTACGACTTGTGTTGATATCCATCTAGGTGAGTCCCATACCCTGCCATGTCATAGTCTTCAGCTCCTAAGCCTGCGGTGGGAAGGAAACAGGAACCGCGAATTACAAAGTCAGCACGTAAATACTGAGTAAGTAACACCCAAGCTCGTAAACAGATGACGCCGAATACTTTCTTTTTTACAATAAATAATAGAAGAAAATGTGACATGAAGAGTAAACTCGATGAACAAAGTAAGTGCACAAATAAAATTATAGTTCTTTTGAATTTCCTTTTTAACTTGCAACGGGGAGTAAGATTCCCAATCTCCTTTTCTTTTCTCTTTTAAATGTCCAAATCTCAGAGAAAACTGTATTATTAACTTTGTTGATAGGGGGAAGATCTATTATTCTATCACTAGCAGCCATGACCTTAAGTGACGGCACCCCCCCCTAAGATTCCTCGCGCCAGAGAGGTGAGTACATGGAGCGAACCGGCAGGTTGCGACCAGGTTAAAGATAATACGGGTCGAGTGACACCAATCAACACGACCAATCTAATCGAAAGCAATAAAACTATCCCTGCACAACTCTTTCCCCTTTACGTTAATTACGAATTATTATTATTCGTGTGACAATATCAAACCAAACAACTTCTTTAAAATGTAAATACATTATAAACAAAGCATAAGTATTAAAAATTGAATTACGACACGAAGGGAGCTAGGTACGCAAGGCTTGGCATGTTCACTTACATTATTTCTGTAGCGATAGCACGTCCTAAAAGTGTCTCGGGCCTAGAAAATCGTCACCTACAAATTGTAGCTTCTATGTCAGTAAATATTCAAACAAAATGCTACAAGGCCTAACGAGTATTCTCTTTTATATCAACCCCCCTTCCTTAGTTAACTTCCTAACGTTTTACTTAGTTGATAATTATCTATAAATGAAATTATAAAATAGCGTGTCTATTTTTAAACAACTATTATTATTATTATTATTATTATTATTATTATTATTATTATTATTATTATTATTATTATTATTATTATTATTATTATTATTATTATTATAATTATTACTACTATTATTCCTATTATTATCTAAAAGTGGCTAATTAAATTATTAAAAATATGAGCTAAAAATGAGAACTAACAGGAATTTATATTTAAGAAGTATTTCGAATTATGACAATAAAATTATATTTCCCCTACTATGTTTCGAGAAAAATTCTACACGATAACATAATGTTTACAAACTAGCGACAAGTCAATTTTTACAAGTTTTGAACAACCAATTTGTAAGCTAAGTGACTAAACACTATTTATTTAAAGTTTTTAAAAAAAATGTTTCTTTAATTTTTAACGAACAACCCGATCTCAATTTCAACGCCCGAATCACTTTTCCGGGACGGGCACGAAAACTAGTATTTTTAGAAATTATTTTTCATCCAAAATTATTATTTTTATTTTTAGCGAACAGTGTGAAGTTTAAGTAAAAGGCATGTAGAACCCCTAAGTTGTATTAAAAGATAGCAAACACCCCAACTATTAACAAAATAGAATTGTTAAAGCACACAAACCACCTAGTTGTTTATGAAAGTACAAACAGCCCCTCTTAAGTTATGCTAAACACTGTTTTATTAAACTACACTTTTACCCCCTTAACTTAAACTTAAATTTTATCGATCTAAACTTGGATTCAAGCTAGGAGATTTAGGACATACCTAGGCCAAAAAAGGCCGGAAATCGTCGAGAAATGAAACGGGTGAAGCTCGCCGACGAGGTCGCCAGTGGTTCTCTTCGTGGCTGCCTTTATTGGCTTCTCAAGCCTGGTCTGAGCCTGCTACTGCTTTGATCGACCCCTAGGAGTCTACAAGAAGCAAGCTGAAGCCGTGGGTGGCACTTGTGGTGATTCCTGAACTGTTCGCCGGATTCTATGGAGGTCCGACGGCCGGCGGTGGGTGCGCCGTTCGCCTGGTGATTCTGCTGGTGCCTTGATTCTATTTTTGGACAGAGAGGGGGATGAGACAGAGAGCAGAGAGATGGGAACATGAGAGAGAAATTGAGCAGTGGGTAAGCTCTCTCGTTCTCGTCGCCGGAGCTTCGACGGTGGTAGCGGTGGTTGTGGCTGCTGCCACTTCCTGCGTGTTGTCTCCTGGTGACAGAGGAGGAGAATGGGAGAGATAGAGAGAAGAACATAGGGTGTAGGTGGTGGTGGTTTTGCCTTGTCGAAGCTTGAACGTGGTGGGAATGGTGAAGATGACGATCGGGATGAGGGAGGTGGTGGATGTGAGGGCAGCTGTGGTGTGTGAGGGAGGTGGAGGGTGGCTTTTACAACAGAGGTTTCTTGGAGAGGTGGGTTTGCTAAGAGGGAGGCTGTGAGTTGAGGGCAGTGATGAGGTTGGGAGGCGGTGATGGAGATTTGCCGTGATGAAAAAGGAAGAAGAAGGAGGTTGGGGAGAAGTTATATGGTGTGGGTGGAGTACGGTCCACCTAGGTGATTGGGTGCGACAAGCCTATCAAGTCTGCGGTGGTCGGACACGCACTGTTAACTTAAATTAACTAAAATTTGATAAACTTTTACGTATTAATTCCTTATTATTAATCTAATACTTTTCTAAAATTCTACATGAATAAAACTCAGTAACTTACCCAAGTATTATTTTGCAACTAAAATTCTTATTTAACTTCTAAAATTACTATTTTACCCTTGCTATTTAAACGGGGTATTACATCCTTCCCCCCCTAAACACAACTTCGTCCTCGAAGGTAAAATCGGACAACTAATCAAGATGCTCCGACGATCTATCAAGAAATTATCTATCAAAATCAAGATCACACAACAAGCAAGTAATTTCACACAGCAAATAATAGCAAATAACCATTCTTTTTAATGCACATAATATCAAATAATGTTGTAGGCATGTCTATCTACTTAAGTGGTCCTGGTCTCATTTGGTTGCTAAATCTTTTGGTCAAGCAAGTCTCAAGGTTACTAAGTACAAAGAACGTAAACAAATGGTCGCAATATGAGGAAAGACAAACTAATTATGTGTTATAACATGCTTTGATCTTATCAGTTATCTAAGTTATTTTGCATGTATTACTAGCTAACTCTGTATTGAAGGAAGTTTCCTTATTTATTGACTTTCAAAGAAGGAAATCCAAGCCTGCAGATTGATTCTACTGTTATGAAAACTTGTCTAAACTTACCTTAGACTTGCAGAATAAAGATCAAATCAAATCAATGAGGAGATGAAGCTGCTAGCCGTTGGAAGCAAGTTGTTGAAATTCAAAGATCTACGGAGGATTTTTAGGGATTTATATTTAAACGTTCCTTATATATCTACGATTCAAATTGACAGGAAAAAAACAGAGATTGTGAGAGAGATTCAGAAGCACAAAGAATTACACAGAGATTCATACACACTCACGGATTGAAAAGAATCGTTGAAGGAGATCATTTCATCACTCAATCCACTCCAGATTTGAGAAGAACACTTCAAGCTTCACAACTTCACTGTCTTTAGAGTGTTCTTCATCTGAGCTTTATTTGTATATAATTTTATTATACTATTTAATTATCAGTTCACGTGAGTTTTTCAAGAGGACAATATAGATTCTTATTGTATCGGTTAGCTAAAGAATGTACTAGATAGGTTAGAAATAACCACATGCTGTAAAAGAGTAAGGCAGTTCTCTTGGCCTGATAAGAAGTTGTTTAAATCATAGAGGGGTCAGATCCCTCAGGCGGAGAGTAGGCCACTTGGGACCGAACTTCATAACAAATCACTATTTTCTTTGTCTTGCATTTACAATTCTTTACTTCTCTTCAAAACTGCTTCAAAATAGGTTTCAGTTCAAAGCTTTGAAAAACTTTGGAAAATACTCCGAAATTTTTACACAGTCTGTTTTGATTTGAAAGCCTTGAAACTGAGTTCAAAGCTTTGAAATACTTCAAGCTCTTCATACTTTGTTTTAAACCCACTCTTTTGGTAAAAGTTTACATACTCTATTCAACACCCCCCCCCCATTCTAGTGTATTTAATCATGTATTTACATACCTGTATTACATTCTTCTGTATCCAGTACTTCATCACATTTACTGATGATCTTAGTAGATATGGTATTGTGTATCTTATGAAGAATAAATCAAAGTCCTTTGGAAATTTCAAGGAATTCAAGAATGAATTAGATAACCATCTTGGCAAAAGTATATAGGCTCTATGATCATATCGCGGAGGAGGGTACTTAAGACAAGAGTTTGACGAGTATCTATAAGAGTGTGGGATCTTATCCCAACCCACACCACCTGGAACACCACAATGGAATGTTGTGTATGGGGGGAGAAATTGGATCTTGTTAGACATGGTTGGGTACATGATGCATCAAGCAGAACTTCAAGTTTCATTTTGGGGTCATGCTCTACTTACAGAAGCTTTTACCCTTAATCGTGTTCCATAAAAATTGGTTACAAAAACACCTTATGAGATATTGACTGGAAATCGTCCTAGTATTTCATTCATGAAGATTTCGGTTTGTGAAGTTTATGTAAAACGTTTACAGTCAGATAAACTTGGACCCAAGTCATATAAATGTATCTTTGTGGAATATCCTAAGGAAACAATGGGATATTATTTCTACAATCTGATCGAGAACAAAGTATTTGTTGCAAGAACCGGCGTGTTTCTAGAAATAGAGTTTGTCTCCAAAGGAACCTGTTGGAGAATAGTAGAGCTTGAAGATGTTCAAGAACCACAACAAAAAATTGCTCCTTTGATGACACATGAGCATGATCCAAAAGATGTTGTGGAGAAATAACCTCCTCAAGTAATACAAGAATCTCATAGATCCAGTAGGATACGTCAAGGGCTAGAGAGATATGAATTTCTCATGTCAGAACCGGTGATGCATTTATTATGTATCAAGACAAGCCTACAACCTATGAGGAGGCCATAAATGGGCGGGACTCTTTGAATTGTCTTGGAGCCATGAGATTTGAAATGGAATCCATGTATACCAGCCAAGTATGGACTTTGGTGGAACCACCCGAAGGGGTAAAACCTACAGGGTGCAAGTGGATCTTCAAAAGGAAACCTGACATGGATGGTAATGTGATTTCTTTTAAGGTACGATTGGTGGCTAAAGGTTTCAGGAATGTTCATGGTATAGACTATGACGAATTTTTTTCCCCAGTTGCGATTCTTAAATCCATTCGCATCTTTCTTGCAATTGTTGCTTACCACTATTATGAAATTTAGCATATAGATGTCAAAACAACGTTTATTTATGGAAACCTCCTTGAGGATGTGTACATGACATAGCCAGAGGGTTTTTCCAATCCAGAGCATTTCCAAAAGGTGTGTAAGTTGCAACGGTTCATTTATGGATTAATGTAAGCTTCTCGGAGTTGGAATCTTCGATTTGATGATGTAATCAAAAAGTTTGGTTTCATCAGGAACGAAGGATGAACCTTGTGTATACTAGAAGGCTAGTTAGAGCACAATTGTATTTATGATCTTGTATGTGGATGATATACTACTCATTGGCAATGATTTCCCCACTCTGCAATCTGTTAAAGATAGGCTAGGGAATTGATTTCCTATGAAAAACTTATGCGAAGCAACCTATACACTTTGTATAAAGATCTATAGAGATAGATCAAGAAAGTCTGTCGGCTTAGGACAAAGTACATATATTAACAAGGTGTTGAAACAGCTCAACATGCAAGAATCCAAGAAAGGATTCTTACCTATGTCACATGGAGTTAGTCTTTCGAAGGCTAATTGTCCTTCCAATAAGATTGAGAAGGACCGCATGATGGATGTTCCTTACGCGTCTGCAATTGGATACATCATGTACGCCATATTATGTACAAGTTCGGATGTGTCATGTGATTTAAGCATGACAGGTAGATTCCTGTCTAATCCCAGTGAAGGTCACTGGAACGCCGTCCAAAATATCCTTAAGTACTTGAGAAGGACAAAGGATAAATTCTTGATATATGGAGGGGATGAACACCTTACTGTAAGAGGTTACACTGATGGGAGATTCCAAACCATAAATGATTATTTAAGATCGCAATTGACACGCTGTAGCAAGTGTACGGTAGTCGTGTGCAGTAATGAAGATAAGCAGGGTTGTTGTGTCCCAAGAGACTTTTGGTAAACTAGTTAATATTGTATAACCTTATGTGGGCTGGCCAGTTGATTTGTTTTATTAATTCGACGTAATTAAAATTCAGCTAATTCAAATAACCGAGTGAATAATTGCACAGTTAAAGTTGTGAGATTACTATATGGAGACAAATTTCAGGACATCTCTCAGGATCATTAGGGCGTTTATACCATTAATGGTTTACGCTCATAATACATGGTTTATTTTTCTTAGTCAAACGAGCATCACTACTTTATTGATTCCTCTAAAAAAGTTTATACTTAGATGCACATAACTGATTCCTCTAGCCTATAAAAGTCTAAGAATATATTAAGCTCTTTGTGATCTACTCTAGTTCTTACGTAACTAAACTGATTTCTCTAGTTTAGATACGACTAGTGCAAGATTCAATTTCAGGTAGTAAATACCGATTCCTTTAACATTAACCACCTATGATCATTCATGCTGCGACGTCAAACAATAATAATGATAAATTGCGCGCATGAATGAAGCATAACTAAGAAGGACCCATCAAATAAAGCTAGAAACGTGAGTTATAATCCATAAACCACCAAAACGGTGTTAAACCCTAGCTACCTGCGAGATATCCTGAATAAAGAGTTTACCTACTCTTACTCATGATAAAAATAACAAGTTTCAAGTTGGTCATAATCAAAAACCAAAGAAAAGTATAGAAACTAATCCAAACAATGAGATTCGATTTCCAAAAACGCTCTCCAAATCTCCCAAGCAAGTCTCCTACATTTTATAACTCCAAAAAACGGTGTTCTAGGTCACATAATACTCAGAACATTGTTTCCAAACTTGTTTCTAATTATTAAAATAATAACCCCAAAAATTTGTTACGTTTCCAGTTCTGTTCATGCGAACAATTGAGTTTTCGTGCGAACATCTTTGTGCAAACACTTGTACTTGGCTTCCTTCGAGCTTTAGCTTTGAAAGTCTTCTAAGTTTTTCTATTCGTACGAACACATTTTGTGTTCGCATTAACACTTTGTCTAGAAATTCACAACATGAAAACATATCGGAAGATCAAATGAGACAAGTATTGCATAAACTACATGAAAAAGCGCCCGTATTCGATAATGACGTTGAAATGCTCATACATGCTCAAAAATATCAAAACCCGGCCTAAAATACATATAAATGTATGAATGAATGCAAAATAATAAAAAATCACATACAAATATAACTCCAATTATGGAGTTATCAAATATCCCCACACTTACCATTTGTGCGTCCCAAGCAATATATCAAAACCTGACACATTCTCAACCTCTCTTCCCAATAAACCATGGTACGAGCCAATACACTTTGCATACTATTCGAAAAAACCGTTTCATACAAACCATAACTAGTCGACTTGACACAAAAAAAAGACTCAATCAAAGATTCAACGATGCAATGCAATATTAAAACTCGATCTTAATTAAACACATATATACTTAAAAACAAACTTTTCATCTTTTTGGGTGAAATCGGGCAATCACAATTCTTTGAAACAGGCGTGTCATCAAGTTGTCAATCCTCTCAAATCACAAAACACGCCACGTAAGGATGTGAAAACTGAGTGAGACTTACGTTTCTAAACTTGAAATCCCCCTAAAGACCATAGAGAATTTAACGTCGCTCTATAAAAGTGAATAACCTCTTGCGTGTGCCGAAAAATGTTTCAGACATCTTAGCCTAGCCTAGTGCACCATCCGAGCTTTTAATCTCAGCGGGCTTATTCGGTTAAAGGCTTCGGGACGGTAGGATAGGGTTTTTACAAGCGCGGTCCTACTTGTCCTGAAAAATCTCACAAATAACCCCATTCTCACGCTCCCTCACCAAGATGAATGAATACCAAGACAAAATCACACAGCTCCGGCTCTCGATTCCCTTGCCAAAGGTGTAACGTCGTTCTCGCGGGCACAATCATGAACTAGCATAAGTGATCAAAGCTACCACTCGAATTTTTATTTGATGAAACCACTAAACAAAAGGAACCAAACTAAAAATAACAAGCACATTTTTTTTCTCTCTTTCTCTCTATTTTTAGAATTTATAAATAACATAAATACAATGAAGTATAGCATATCACTAAAACTGTAAATCCGAGTAGTCTACAATCTCATACAAGATGGTGGGATGGAAACTGTATTAGATGATGATCTTAGTGAAGCAACCACCATCCCTAAACTCAATGAAGCCCAGTCTCTTTCAGAATAGTTGAATATGTAATGTTACCACGTGCCACTACCCATCCTATCATCCCCAAAACGGAAATATGAAAGTAAATTCGTGGCACGCCCTCCAATGAAAATCAATCAACCTACCCCAGTAGTGCGGATAGAATGTCATGCACATGGGTTCGTCTCCTTGTGATCGTGATGTATGGACTCGACTTACCCCCACATTGAAGTGTGCTAGCTAGATCACACTCCCCCTCACATCCCCGCATATGATGACATAATATGAAATCCACAAGATATGTAATGAAGTACACTCCCTCATCGAACCTCCCTCACTCACTCCCGCTGTGACGAATCATTGGAAATGGCCAAACTAATCAAGTGATGGAGGTAACAATGAATGGCTCCTACGCGTAAAGGGCTATGAACAAAGGGGTAAACGGATCAATAGCTAACTAAATGAACCAAGGCTGTGAGACGGGACATGAGGTCCCCATAAAACTCCCTCGCAAGACTATTCCATTGCCACAACGAGGAGGGGTTTTCGACAACTTAAGATGGTGTTCATGCACTATCGGTTAACTAATTGAATGTCTCAAAAACAGCACACACTTTCATATTCAAATTTTTAAGTTAAGTTCAAAATGGCTTCGTCACCCGAGTTACGAACTCTCTCTATGCATTCTAATGAATTATCAACTTTGGGTTAGCTTTCTCTATTCCAACACACCTACGCGCAATTCTACATAATCACTCACGCACATTCATTAATGAGCTCTCTCCACGTTTGAATTCTTTTCCTTTTTCCTTTCTCAAAATTTTTAATTTTTTTTTTTAATTTTTTTGTTGTATTTTATAACCTAACTCTACATGCAAGGCTAGACGCGAAAGTAGACTCGAAATTGACTCAGTTTAGGTAGGTGGACTCAATTAAGTAAATGTCCAATAATAAATGCTAAAATCAATCTAACTCATTTTTATAACCTAACTCTACGAACAATGTATGTAAATACGACACGGACCACAAATATTGACTCCCAATACGACACAAACGTCCTAAATGTAACAGGGTAATGCAAAAACGGACCTGGCAAGTCAAGGCTAAGAATTCGCCAACACCAGAACGCTTCGTTTTCCTCAACGAAAATAGTGATAAAGTAACGGACTAAGCAAACCAATGAGGGGTGAGGTGAATCTCCTCAGACTCAGTCTCGAGCTCCTGATCCTTTCCTACTAGATAAGGCACATCGTAGTCTCTCGACTTATATTACCACTACCACTCTACGGTGTAGGATCTAACGTGACGTTGGCCGCCTTGGCAATCTGAATATGCTACTTCCCGAGAATCTTAAGTGATGCCCCCACCCCCTACGGCTAATACAGTCATGGGAATGCGATTTGGCACTCTCTATAATCAGTTGAGTCATGTGCTGCCCAAGAGTGTCGGTGCTAGATGATGCACTAGACCCTTACCCATTCGCCTCGTTGGTCTCCGTCCTAGCTCCTTACTTAAGGGGGGGGGGGGTCCACAAACTTATTCCACTATCAGTCCGGGGCTCTCTGAAGATCCTTGTCGCCCTCTCTCAAAATAACTCACGCCTCGAGTGGCCTTTTAGGCAATTGTGACAAGGGGCCATCCTGTTATCATCGGATTTCCACGTCATGATGGTGTCCATGATCATCCAAGGAATATATATACTCTTCTCAAGCCACATACACATATCCATGCAACAATGCCTGAATGTGTCTCCGGGTTCGGGGTGATCCCTAGTACACAGTTCTCTAAAAGCTCGCCGACCCATCTAGCACATGGGAGCAACGGATTCTTATGGACTTCCCAACGATATAACGTCTCTTAGCTCTCCCATGGGTCCATGACTTTCTCAAAGAAAAATGCGTAAACCATAGGAACGACATCCTTCCTCCTAATAATATTATGATACGCACACCGCTCATCCAACTCACTAAACTTGAGGGCTCTACCTATCATCTACCATCCTCTACAGTAGACGAGGTAGTGATCTCTACTCTCGCCTTGCGCTCCATGGCGTAAGTTGAGATAAATCTCCCTTTTTATCTTATAAATTGAGTTTTTGCACAACTTAAACCAGTTGGTGAACTCCTCGACTTGGTGCATTCAGTAGCTCAACGGGAATTTTGTAGTCTCTAGGGAAGGCTTTCTTGAGTGCCCATTTAACTTAAGATACTGGTCCTAGAAAGAACCCTTGTGGGCCATATAGTTCACAAATCGGAAACTACATTAATTATCAGATCCTACCTTAGACTCTGTTATCTTTTCCTTTTTCTCCAAACGCCCATCTCTCAAATTGGGTTTTGGAGGTAAGGGTAGGTTAAGGGATGTGTGAACCGGAGAGTCCGACACCTCGTGACCCTCTTCCCGTTCTTCCTCCGGTTCATACATATGGATATCCTCATCCCCAATTCCCATAACTGGGTGATACACCGCATCGTCACTCGAAGCCGCTTTTCTCTTAGGCATTATGATTTAACAATTAAATACCAAGAGAAAACAAACAAACATGCATAATGACGAATTGTGTAAAATAATATTAAGCATGTAAGCACATAAACATTGTGACAATTTCACGCTGAAGACACAACGCAATAGCCTCAAGTTCACAATTATATCAAAAAAAATCGAGCTTTGACTCAATCTGGCATGATTCCTATCTTAGTCGTAATTAGACTCTGAAATTGAAACGCACGAATGAGACGGACTTGCAGCTCTCGGAGTTCCGTTTTTACAGGTGTCGTTCCGTGAAAATTTGACAAGAAGGGGTCGAAACATCGACCATCAATATTTTCCAGAAATTTGTGTGCTATAGCTCACCGCACTCCTCGCAGTCTCCCCGGAGTGTGAATCACAACCAAAAAGCCCCAATTTACGAAAAACTTCTCAAGAACCCAGCTCTTCACCCCTTACATTCTTCTTTTCTTTCACTATGACTCAAAACTTCATGCCAAATGGAGGGCTTGGAATTTCGCCCAAAACCCCACTCTCAGCCGCGAATTTGGATCAATTTCACCTCGGGGATGGTTTTGTTTTGGAGAGCTTCGGGTGAGAGGTGAGAGTACAAGTAGTCTCTTCGTGGTTTATGAGGGAGAAGACGACATGCCTTGTATTGTCTTCAAAAGTATCAAGGAGAAAATTCTTTTGTACCCTCGCCAAAAAGCCGCCAGTTGCCTTCTATTCGTGCGAACGAACGTGTGTTCATCCCAACACATTCGTGCGAACTAATTTATTTTTCGTGCGAGCACTTTCGTAGGAGCGATCAGGGCCCTTTTATTTTCGTATACGAACGCTCCAAGCGTATTTAACTTGTTCGTTAAAACAAAAGGTGGTGTTTGCACAAATACTTGTGTCCCCAAGCTCAATTTTTTTCTTGTTTTTTGCATCCACTGTTTTGAGCCATCTTAGCGTCAAAGTGCTTTCTTTTGCTCTCAATACACATTTTCATGGGAAAATCTCCAAGACGTGGGAGCTTCTCATTTTGGATGGTCACGTGCTTCGTGCATCCAAATTTGCTAAGAATCCACCATGTAAACATGCTTTGTGCGCATTTAGACTCTGAGCACGCAAATCAATAATCACCGGAAAGCTTTTGATCTGCTCGTATTTCTCGAATGCCTTTTAACTCCTTAAGATTGAGTGAATTTTCCTCATTTATCCTTTTTCCTTTTGTTCAAGTGCTTCTCGGATTTCGTGCATTGTCTGGCGCGCGCATCAAATTAAGTGTTTCCGAATCACCCTCCTGGGTTTCTGCACAAGCTCATTTCAAATGTGAGATTCCCTCACTCTCACCTCTCAAATAACAACTAGTATTAAAAATGCAACACAACAGTATTGAAAAATGCACTCCCTGATCGCCTTGTAATTTAAGGTCGACGACCCGACCCAGTTACCTCAGAGATGAGCGCAAATATCAGGAATGGCACTGAGGCGCTCAATTACACCAGTGAAAGGCATGTCCACGTATGGCTTGTCTCTCTATATGTTCACTTAGATTACTTAATTAGTAGATTAATTTAGAGTACAGTAACAAGGAGGAAACATTTTGATTTAAGAGAGTCGTCGCCTCCAACAAGCAACTGAAATTAAAATAACAACTAAACTAATATTTTTGTATTTCTATTTTAATAAACACATATGGAGAAACTAGGAGATCTCCAGATCACCTATGGCTGTAGACGATTTCCGGACGTCAGAGTTTACCACAACTCTTGTCGGTACACTGGCGTCTACCGATCCGTTCTAGTAGGCTAACGACCTACACGAAAACGGGTCTTGTCGGTCTATCGTTGCACGAAACAGTCGAATCTCACCTACCGAATCTACCCACTAAGGCCAATCCTACTCACGTTCCTTTTCAGTATCAGTGATTCGGGATTGTTGTTCATATATCATCACAACTAGGTCTAAGTCGCTTTCATGCACCCGCTAGATAATTAACAAGTCCGGTTAATTACTCCATTCTTGCCAAGGATTCAGCATAGCATATGAACAATAACTAGAACGATTATTAACATTAAACGAGAAGTTGAATCATAAATAAACCCTAGCTTCACCTAAACTATTCGTGTCAATAAACTAGATTCATCAATAAGATCATGAAATTAACGTTCATCCAATAAATTAAATCCAATAAGCATGTCACAACTTTAGTATCCGGAAAAAAATCAATCGTCTACATAAACCCTAGGCTCTCTAGAGAATCCTAAAAAAAGTCTAGCTTATCGTCTATATAAACCCTTTGGAGATTCCATCTCCTTAAAGAGATCATCGATACACTTGATGTGAAGATATGCAATATTCCAACAGATAATAGTCTTTCTGATCCACTTACAAAGCCGCTTGTGCAGCGAAAGCATGAAGGACACACTAGATCGATATGCATACGAGATGTACCATATTGGCTCTAGTGCAAGTGGGAGACTGTTGAAGTAGGTACCATAGAGGCAATCTTATTTTAGTATGAATAATGTTTTGGCTAGAACATTTATTTATTATTTATGGAGATATTAGTAATAATGAAGTTCGTAGATTACAATTGTTGTTTATCTTAAATATCCCTAGTTCAATATATTGATAATAGGACAATCAATATAGACTAGTATGTGGGTCGATTGATGTGGAGATTTCAAGTCTAAAACATGGGTATGCATTAGGAGTAATGGCATACTGGATTGACCCACCACGAGAAGGCTACATATAAATATGTTAATGTCACACGAGCTTCTCATAGTGGCAATGGTGTTGTAGTACTTAGACTTGAAGTCACTAGGTACTCTATTTGTGAAATATCATGTTCTGATCTCGTTAAACGCTACACTGTAACTTGGTAGCAATAAAGGCGACAATGGGACATGAGAGAAAGCAAGTTGAGAGATGGTAGTGACGTAGAGATTATTTGTCCCTCCCACATAATTGGAGCAACCATTACCAGTCGACGGGTAGAGCTTATGGAATGTCTTGCCAGACTCAGATGAATCAATATGTGATATTGATGTTACATGTTTAGATAAGTCTATTCCTATGATTGAGAAACTATTTATTGGATATACCACTGTGAAATTTGTAACTCGTTTCCAATCCGGATATAGATACAAAGGGACATACAAAACACGGTAAAATTGGTCACATAGGTTTTTCATATCATTAACTATTTCTATTAGTTTGGTAGCATTGATGCGTTGCTAGATACCGCTCAATGTTTGAAATTGTTACTGCCAACTTAATAGAAACCTGTAAGGTCACAAACCAAAAGGATTAAACTGGATATGGATAATAATTAGTTGGACTAAGTAACAATTAGAAGGATCGAGGATCAAAAACGCAACCACATGCAAAGTTAGTTGGACTAAATTGCAAAGTGGACTAATCCGTGTACGGACCGAATTAGTATTGGGGCAAGTTTGTAGTTAACAAGGGTTATTAAATATAAAAGGGGATTCATAGCTCTGTTATTTTATAAGTTTTCATTGAGGGAAATAATCAGAGCAAGGAGAGAGAGCAAGAGAGGAAAGAAACCCCCTTACCAGTCGAATCTAAGAGAGGCTCGGCCTCCTCCTCATTTTGTGTGATCCACTTGATTTGATAAAAATCTTGGAGATTCCATCTTTTACACTACTAGCACAACTCGTAGAGAAGATTCCGGCTTGCAATCCAAATGTGTGGTTAGCGGTAGAGACATGGACATCATTCTATGTTGTGATCACAGAAACCTCCAAGGTAAACATTACTTCCTTTATAAGGAAATTTTTTGTATTTTCGCTGTGTAACCTGTATCAAAATCCTACAGTGGTATCAGAGCCACAGGTCATAGCGCATAATGTGATTTATTTGTTTACATGCTTTATCTGTTTACACAGCACTGTTGATTTTCGCGTAAAATTAATATTCGTATAATGATACGATTTTAATATTATTCAATAGAAGCAAGGTAATTTTACATATAATGTGAAATTAATGAATTTCTCATACATGTGATGTATGAAATTGATTGGAGACGTACAACTAGGGGTAGGACACAATTCGAGATTGTCCCACAATTGGGGATATGCCCACAAGGAACGGAAATATTTTTAGTTTCAGCCCTATGGGGTGGGCCAAGGTAGCTTGTCCCCCACCCTTTTTGGCGTGCGGACCCAAGCCGACCGACCTACCGGTTCGACTGGGTTGGGCCGCTTCGGCAGGTCAGTTCGGTTCGGCCAGTGAGACTGGAGCGACCGTTTTCACCCTAGTGTCCAAATTTAACAAAAAATGGACCCAATTGTTTTATGTTTTTTATCGCATGGTGGTTCGATGTGCCTTAGTTGTGGATGTTCAAGTTTGTGGTTTGTTTTGGTTTTAGTTTTGATGTAATTAATGTAATTATTTTACGGCCTGCATGTTGTCTTCTCCCTCGCATGTGAGGTTCCTCTGTTTAGTTTTTAGATGCTAACTAGATTAGATAGATATAATATAGTCAAGTCATGGAGAAGACGATCAAAGACTAGAGAAACCAAAAGACGATGAAGACCCACAGCTAGGACGCATCGACTAAAGACGTAGGCACAAGGAGATGAGCTTGCTACTTTAGGGCTTATTGATAATCTCATTGGATTTGGGATATCTTAGTTTTAGGGGGCACATCCATGCCACATTTTATTTATTATTTATTGTCTTATTTTAATTTTGATGTATGGATGATGCATGAAAAAATATAACAAGATAATAATTAAACAGTTTGATCTTTTTGGTATTTCCCAATCTAAATAAATAGATCAGTTGATATGGTCAACAAATAATATTGACAAGAAAAACCCCTCAATCGAAAAGACTGAATTTTTCCCTTCTTTTTCTTAACGCTAGTCATGATTAAGATGTATTGAGTTCGGGCTTGCCAAAGCAAGGCGAATTGATTCATCAAGATGTGGCGCGATGGCACAAGCTAGTAATTTGCGATTGTTTAAGTAAGAGCTTAAAGGCAACTAAGCTACTTCAATAGGATTGAAAGATTAGATGCAAGGAAATTAAGTTTATCTATGAGATAGATAAAGAATAAGGAGTTATTTGCCCAATTGAACCAAGAGTTGCAGATGATGCAATTGGAAGCTGTTCCCACCTTAATAACTAAGTTTTGGGTGACTTGCCAAAGTAAGCTCAAGAGGAAGTGAAATAGGAATCATGGCCCACTATAAAATATATAATATTTTTCGCATTAATGGTTAGGGCTATTAGTCCGAGAAAAATAGTGGGAGCTATATTTAATAATCTATCCATCGTTATGTATAGTTAATTGTTCACAATAATAAAATGCATATTTCTCATTTTGTACTATTCCAATCGCAAACAATCAACAACAAACATTGAACCCATCGCTGCGTTGTGTCCTTGAGACAGACAAACTGTCTAGAGTCAAATTCCTATACTGGTACAGAAACTTGAGAATTGTTCTCAAGCAAGAAAAGAAGTTGTACATTCTAGAGCAACCTGTTCCAGAAGCACCACCTGCTAATGCTACTGCAGCCGCAAGGAAGGCACATCAGAAGATCGTAGATGACTCTTCTTATGTGACTTGCACGATGCTTTGCACCATGGAACCCTGAGCTTCAGAAGACACATGAGTACATGGAGGCGTATGATATGATCATATGTTTGAGACTGCTCTTTCTAGAGCAAGCAAGGCATAAGCGGTATGAAGTGTCAAAAGCACTGTTCAAGTGTAGTCTGCCAGAGGGGAAACCAGTCAGACCTCATGTACTCTGTATGATCGGCTACATAGAGAGTCTTGAAAGGTTACGCTTCCTTTTCACCCAAGAGTTGACTACTGATCTCATCCTTCCATCGTTGCCGGAAAGTTATAGTCAGTTCGTCATTAACTATAATATGATTGAGATTAAGAAAACTTTGTCGGGCTTGTTTAATATGTTGAGGACCACTGAACAGAGTATTAATAAAGGTAAATGCTATAATGATGTTCAATAAAGGCAAGAGCGAGAAATTTGCTAAGGACCCTAAAAGGAAGACTAAGATAGCTGAAAAGCCCAAGGAAGTTGCCTTAAAACCTACAGGCGGGGTAGCTAAAGGCGCATGTCACTATTGAAGTCAGACTGGCCCCTGGAAGTGGAACTGCCCAAAATATCTGGATGATTAAAGGCTTGGAATAATGATTCCACCACCACCAGGTATTTTTTTATGGATGTCAATCTGTTATCTCTTCATCTTGGGTATTGGATACTGGATGTGGATCTCACATTTGTCGAAATGTGCAGGATCTAAAGAGGAGAAGACGACTAGCTAAAGGGGATATAGACTTTCTAGTAGAGAATGGAGCAAGATTTTTCGCATTACCCATGGCGTTTATGAGTTGTATTTACCTTCAGGACATATTTTAGAATTAGACAATTGCAGTTATGTGCCTGCTATCAGTAGGAACATTATTTCTATTTCTTGTTTGGACAAGAAAAGTTTTTCTGTCACAATAAAGGACAAGTGTTGCTCCATTTATTTTGATAGGATGCATTATTGTAATGCTCTTTTTTCTAACGGATTATATATCATTGATCTAGATAATTGCCTCTATAACATATATACCAAGAGGATAAAAGCTAACGACTTATATCCTACTTATCTATGGCATTTTAGTTTAGGCCATATAAACGAGAAACACATTTCTAGGCTCCATAATCATGGATTTCTAGACTCATTTGATTATGATTCATATGAGACATGTGAAGCTTATTTATTGGGAAAAAAAGACTAAGTCCCCTTTCAAGAAGAAAAGTGCTAGGACTAGTGAGATATTGGAACTCATACATACTGATGTGTGTGGACCATCTGCCACACTTGCCAGAGGTAGATATCTTTACTTCATTACATTTACTAATGACTTCAGCATAGATGGATTTGTGTATCTTATGAAGAACAAATTCGAATCCTTTGAAAAAATCAAAGAATTCAAGAATGAAGTAGAGAAGGAACTTGGCAAGATTACTAAGACTCTACAATCAGATCGTGAAGGAGAATACTTAAGTCAAGAGTTTGATGACTATCTTAGAGAGTGTGGTATCTTTCCCCAACTCACTCAACCTTGAACACCACATTGGGATGGAGTGTCTTAGAGGAGAAATCAGACATTGTTGGACTTGGTTCAATCTATGATGTGTCAGATAGATCCTCCAATTTTATTTTGGGGCCATGCTCTATTAACAGCTGCTTTTACCCTGAACCGTGTTCCATCCAAATCAGTCACGAAGACACCATATGAGATATTGAGTGGGAGGCGTCCCATAGTGTCTTTTATAAGGATTTGGGGTTGCCTGGTCTATGTAAAGCATTTAAAGTCAGATAAACTCGGACCGAAGTCGGACAAGTGTAGGTTTGTGGGATATCCTAAGGAATTGAAATGATATTATTTATACAATCCAACCAACAACAATTGTTTGTTGCTCGAACCGGTGTGTTTCTAGAAAGAGATTTTGTTTCTAAAGAAGCCAGTGAGAGGACTGTAGAACTTGAAAATGTTCAAGAACCACAAAGAACCGATCCTACAATGGAACATGAGCAGGAACTACAAGATGTTGTGGAGCAGCCTGCTCAAGTAACACAAGAGCTTCGTAGGCCTGGTAGGATACGTCAGGTGCCAGAGAGGTACAGACTTCTCATGACTGAGCTCGGTGACGTACTGCGCATGCATGATGATGAGCCTCCAACCTTGGCGAGGCCATAAATGGGCCGGATTCTCGAAATGACTTGAAGCCATGATATCTAAAATAGAATCAATGTATACCAATAAATTATGGACTTTAGTGGAGCCAACCGATGGGTCGGACCCATAGGATGCAAGTAGGTTTTCAAGAAGAAAATCGACATGGATGGCAATGTGATTGCCTATAAGGCCGATTGGTGGAAAAAGGATTCAGGCAGATTCATGGTATTGACTATAGTGAAACCTTTTATGTAGTTGCGATGACCAAATCCATTCACATCTTGCTTTCCATTGCAGATTATCACGACAACGATATTTGGTAGATGCATGTCAAAACAGAGTTTCTGTATTGAAACCTTCTGGAGGATGTGTGCATGACACAACCAGAGGGTTTTGAGGATCCAGAGCATTCCAAAAAAGTGTGTAAGTTGCTACGATCCATTTATGGATTGAAGCAAGCTTCTAGGAGTTGGAATCTACGTTTTGATGATGCAATCAAAGAGTTTGGCTTTATCAAGAATGAAGATGAACCTTGTGTCTACAAGAGGGTTAGTGGGAGCTCTATAGTGTTTCTAGTCTTGTATATGGATGACATATTACTCTTTGGAAACGATGTCCGTACCTTGCAATCTTTTAAAAGAACTTCTAGGGACTCGCTTCTCAATGAAAGACTTAGGGGATGCAACTTATATGCTTGGTATCAAGATCTGTAGGGATATATCAAGATTACTTGCCCTAAGTCAAAGCATGTATATCGGTACGGTGTTTAAATGGTTCAACATGCAAGAATCAAAGAAAGGATTCTTTCCCAAATCGAATGGAGTCACCCTTACAAAGAGAGAATGTCCTTCTAATTAGATTGAGAAGGACCGTATGAGTAAGATCCTATATTCTTCGGCTATTGGATCTATCATAAATGCCATGTTATGTAGTACACCAGATGTTTTATACGCTTTGACTATGACAAGCAGATACTAGTCCAATCCGGGTGAGAGTCACTGGATGCTGTCAAGAATATCCTTAAGTACATGAGAAGGACTAAGGATGCATTCTTGATAAATGGAGCGGAGGAAGAACTCAGTATAAGGGGTTATACTGACGCGAGCTTCCAAACCGACAAGGATGATTACAGATCACAATCTAGTTATGTGTTTTTCCTGAATGGAGGAGTTTTGAGCTGCAAGAGTTCTAAGCAAGAGACAATTTCTGATTCTACAACTGAAGCTGAGTACATTGTTGCATCGAGTGCAGCAAAGGAATATGTTTGGATTAAGAAGTTCATCACTGTACTGGGTGTGGTTCCCAGCATAGTGGATCCCCTGTGTTGTATTGTGACAACATTGGGCGATTGCACAAGCCAAGAAACCCAAGTCACACTAGAAATCAAAACACATACTCAGGAGATTTCATCTTATTCGAGAGATTTTCGATAGATAAGATGTGAAGATATGCAAGGTACCGACAGAAGGCGTCCTTGCAGACTCTCTTACCAAACCCCTTGTTCAGCGAAAGAATGAGGGCTACACTAGATCAATAGGCATACGAGATTCACCAGATTGGCTCTTGTGCAAGTGGGAGACTATTGGTGTTGGTTCCCTATAGGCAATCTTATTTTAGTATGAACATTGTTTTTGGCACGAATATCCATTTTATTATTTATGGAGATATTTAATATTTTAAATTCCTTAGATTACAATTTTTGTTTATCTTAAATAATCCTAGTCATGTATATTGAATAATAGGACGATCATTATAGACTATTATATGGTTAGATTAATATGGAGATATCAAGTCTAACGCATGGGTATGCATTAGGAGTAATGGCACACTAGATTGACCCACCAGGAGAAGGCTACATAAGAATTATAGTAATGTCACAAGTGCTTCTCGTACTGACAATGGTGTTGTAGTCCTTAGACTTGAAGTCACTAGATACTCTAGTTGTGAATTGTCATGTTTTGATCTCGCCAAATGTTACACCGTAACGGGTTAACTATAAAAGCGGTAGTCGGTCATGATATGAAGCAAGCTGAGAGATGGTAGTGATGTATAGAGTTTTTTTCCCTCCCACATAATGTGAGTAAATATCTGCGGCCTCTCGAGGGGAGAGCTTATGGAATTTTTGGCCAGACTCAGATGAATCAATATGTGATATTGATGTTATTTGTTCTGATAAGTCTATCCCCACGATCGAGAAACTATGGATTGGATATACGAGTGTGAAATTTATGTCTCGTGTCCAATCTGGATATAAAGACAAAGGGACATAAATAACATGGTAACATTGGTCACATAGGTTTGTCAGATCACTGACTATTTCTATTAGTTGGGTAGCATTGATGTGTTGCTCGCAACACATCAATGATAGTCGCAAAAATCTTGACTATTTCTATTAGTTGGGTAGCCAAAAATATTTGCTTAGTTTTTATTTGAAATTCAGTCTCTTGATTGGGGGTGACAACACAACGAAACACTGTTAGACGTGTTTCGATCTATGATGTGTCAGATTGATCTTCCAATATCATTTTGGGGAAATGTTCTATTGACTGCAGCTTTTACCCTTAACTGTGTTCCATCCAAATCAGTCACAAAGACAACATATGAGATATGGACTGGGGAGGCATCCCATAGTGTCGTGTTTATGAGGAATTGGGGTTGCGAGGTGAAGATTGTAAGTAGGTATGGAGTTACATGATCAAATACTCCAGAAGGGGGGAGGGGTTAAATAGAGTATGGCAACTTTTGCCAAAAGTGTAGTTTTAAAATAAAATGAGAAGAACTTGAAGTATTTCAAAGCTTTGAACACAGATTCAAGGCTTTGAAACCAAAATAGACAGATTAAAGGAAATTGAGTATTTTCAAAGGTTTGAATAGCTTTTCAATTCTTTGAACATAAACCTGTTTGATGCAGTTTTGAAGACAAGTAAAGAAATGAAAAGCAAGACAATGAACACAGTGATTTGTTACGAAGTTCAGTCTCAAGTGCCTATACTCCGCCTGAGGGATCTAATCCCTCTAGTATTTCAACAACTTCTTATTTATCAAAAGCTAAGCCCTATATCTCGCGCCAAGAGAATTGTCTTACTCTTTTTAGCATGTGGTTTTTCCTAACCTATCTAGTAACAGCTCTAACTAAGTGATACAATAAGAATACCAGTTATTCCCCTTGAAAAACTTAGCTCTAATAGATTATCAAGAAATAATTATGCAATTAATCTCTAGATGAAGAACCCTATGAAGACAGTAAAGCAATGAAGCTTGAAGTGTTCTTCAGGAATCTGGAATGGATTGAATGGATGAATAATCTCCTTCAATGATGCTTGTCAATATGTGAGAGTGTACGAATCTATATGTAAAGCACTGTACTTCTAAATCTCTCTAAATTGGTCTCTCTATCTGTCAATTTGAATTGCACACTATATAGGAAGATTCAACAGAAATCCCTAAAAATCCTCTTACAGATAATTGACTCTCAACAGCTCTTTATCTACGGCTAGCTGCATGATTTTCTCAATTGATTTTGATTTGATCTTAACTATGCAAGCCTAAAGAAATTCCAGACAACTTTTCATAAGAGTAGCACCAATCTGCAGGCTTTGATTGCCAATTTTGTAATTCTGCAAATAAGGAAACTTCTGCTAAACTTGCAACACAGAGTTAGCTAACATTCCCTGCAAAAAAACTTTGGAAAGTGATATGATCAAGTCTTGTTATAACACATAATTCGTTTGTCTTTCATCATATAATATAACATGATCAAGTGAAAGAGATTAGAGAGTGAATAGGAGTAAAAACTCCCCCTTATTTCATGTTGTGAAGTCCCAAGGCTTTGAAACCAGTTTCAACGCTTTGAAAAACAACTTTGAACTTACAATCTCCCCCTCGATGAAAGACAAAACCAACTGTTTTGTTTGAACTGTTTTTCTGCACAGGATAGATAAAAAACAAATAGCATAGCAATACCAACACTTATAAAAGCTAAACAAAAAAAATAATATTATCAAAAAATAACTAAGCAGATTTAACTGTTCATCCACAGATTCAAAATCATATCTCCCCACAACCACAGAATATCTCCAAATTTGTCCCCCTTTTTTGACTTTCATCAAAAAAGTGAAAAAATGTTGGATCAAATTGTTTTGACAACTTTAAAAAAAAAAACTTGAAATAAATAGAAGTTTGGAAAGAACATAGGGGCTAGATTCAAAGGATTTGGAAAGAATAAAGAAAGGATGGATTCAAGGCTTTGGATCTTCATCTGTCTTACGCCCTGCAACGTCTTCTTTATCACTTTCTTCTTCCTCTTCTTCTTCATTATCTTGATGATCCTCTTCTTGTGCATCCTCTTTTTGTGCAACTTCTCCACCAGGCTCATCAGCCATCACATCATCCTCAAACAAGTCATCTCCTTTGACAATAATTGGAACCTTTCCTATCTGTTTCTTTTGCTGTAGAGCTTCTCTAAGTAGCAACCCTGAATCAATATTATCTTCATTACCAGGTTCCTTATCATCTGCAAACTTTTCCCCAACATCCTTATCCTCAAGCCTTATCCTCAGTGCTCTGCTCATCAAATAGGTCCTTGGTGGATCTTGACTTCCTTCAATCTTCTGGAGCTTGTATATCCTCTTCTTCCACATGTACCAAATTGATGCTCTTGAAAAAACTTTCAATTGTGTACTTCATCTGCCTGACTCGGTATTCAGCTGATATTGTCCCTGCTTTAGCTCATCTAGTTCATTTTAATAAAGTCCATCTTCTGAAAAACTTGAGACTGGTTTGAGTGGTAGAAGGTAGGGAAGAGGGAGTGGTTAAGGACTTAGGCTTTGAAAACTTCTTGGCCTTCAACTTATCAGTAGACAATTCTGAGTAGAATTTCCTTTCTCCTTCAATGGTTTTCACAATTCCAATCCTTTGAAAGGACTTCTCATGTATCACTATAAAACCAGTAGTGATTGCCTCTTCCTTTTCAAAAGGTATTTCCAAATGTTAAAATAAAAGTGGGAGGAGGTTGGCATAGGGTAGAGGATGTTTCCTGTTTTTGGTACAGCAGTACAGCATGTGTCCATTACGATGCTTGGCAGGTCAATCTCATATCCATGCATCATGAAGTACATTAGATAAAACACCCAAAAGATGATCTATTTTCAGTTATGTCCTTCTAAGTGGATATTTGAATGGCCTTCCCTTTGTCTTTTTCTGATCTCTGTATCCCCTTCCAATTGCATGATTTCTTAGATCCATTACCTTCTTCACCTTTCTTGGACTATCAATCTTAACTCCCTTTTGTTTTCAAGAAGTGACTAATTGATCTGACTTCTTATTGCTGGAAGTAACAGTCTGATCATCCTTTGAAATATGAAATATTTGGCTTTCTGCCTTTGAATAGATCATAAGAAGTCTTCTTTAAAATAGTCCTAATCAGGCACCTGTTCATAATGTAATTTGCAGTATTAACAACATCTGCCTTGAAAAGACTTTGGCAATTTGTTTTCTAAAAGCATTGTCCTAGACATGTCCTCAAGAGTCCCATTTTTCCATTCAACTACACAATTTTGTTGAGGAGTTCTAGGAGCTGAAAGTTGTGAGAAATGCCATACTTATCACAGAATAAATCAAACTCTAACTTATCGAAATCTCTTCCATGATCATAGATTTTTGAAGCTATAGGAAGGTTTTTCAAAGTTTGTAGCTCTTAACATTGTTTTGAGAATTCATACAATTCCTCAGACTTTTATCTTAAAAACATAACCCAGGTAAACATAGAGAAATCATCTACAATAACCAGCATATACTTCTTGCTCCATGGAGTTGGAACTCTCATAGGACCACACAGATCCATATGAAGCAGTTCAACGGTCTGGTTGTACTTACAAAGTTTGTAGGCTTGAATTCCTTGTCTGTTTTGAGCACAAGCCTTGTATACCTCTTCATCCTTAAATTTGATGGATGGCAGTCATCTGACCAGGTCTTTAGAGACTAATTTTTTCAATGTATGCAATTTGATGTGTCCAAGCTTTCTGTGACAAAGCTTTTAATTCTCTTTCAAATCCTTGAGACATTTAGGACTTTCTCCTGCAACTTTGTTAGTATTCAAAGAGTAAACATTGTTTGACCTTGGGGCAGTGAGAATGCAATTTCCAGATCTTTCATCTTGCACCACACGTTACTCCCTCTCAAAAATAACCTTATTATCTTTATCACAAAGTTGAGATACACTAAGCGGATTAAACTTTAGACCATATACAAGATAAATATCTGAAATAGAATTTTCAAAACCATTACCAACCTTACCAATTCCTATGATATTGCATTTGCCTTTGTCACCAAGTGTGATTGTCCCTCCTGATTTTTCTTTCAGCTCAATGAATAAAGAACTCTTTCCACTCATGTGCCCGGAGCAACCAGTATCCATAATCCACTTATGTTCTTTGCTCTTAGTGACAACCTGAAAACACCACTCACTGCCTTAGCCTACTGTTAGACCAAGTTTAATATTTGGATTCATATTCAAGGTTAACCATATTAGGTGGTCCAATCCCCTTAGGAACCCAAATCTGTCTCACATGTCCCTTAAGATTGAATGGAAAAGTATTCCTCGTAATGTGAGGTTCTGTTCTTCTAAAGGGACAGGTCATCTTAACATGTCCAATCTTGCAACAGTAAAAGCACTTTGGAGAATGTCTGCTACCTGCTTTCACAAAGCTGGTATTGTTATTTCTTGGAAATTTTGTGTTATATCCATTACCAGTTTCGTGGACAGAATGTAAACTTCATCCAAGAATCAAGTTGAGATTATGTTCAGACATAAGACTCTTTCATTCCTCTAATTCATCATACTGATGTCTTAGAGCAAAAAGGTTGCCACTCAAAAGTGAGTCTCTGTTACAAATTCTTTGACTTGAGTTTTCAAGCCTTTAAAATTGGTTTCCAAAGCTTTGAACTCCCTAACAGTCTTTGTTTGAGAAATTTCAAGATTTTTTTCTGCAAACTAATTGCAAATTCTCTTTTTCTTGCTCATGAACTTTCTCCTTTAAAGACTTGATTTCACTTAAGTAGTCTTATTCATTCAAAAGAATTGTTTTGAGAATTTCAGAAAAAAGTACATTTAGTGGTTTATATATTAGACTATTCACCATTACCTTAATGTTACTTTCTGAGATTTCATCATGCCTTGCCACAAGACATAGGCTGGCTTGATATTCTTTAGAATCTGATTCACTTGAAGAATCAGAGTCATTCCATGAAGCTACCATGGCCTTTTTTCTTCTGTCATTTTCCTTCTTTTGAAAGTGATTGCTTTTCTTGTGAGGGCAATCTTTGATCAAATGTCCTACATCATCACACTCAATGCAATTCATTCCTTTAGATTTATGGGAAGAGGACTTACCTTTGCAGTCCTTGCTACTTGAAGATGTAAATTTGTCTCTTCTAAAGTCTTTGTTTCCAAAGTTCTTCTTCATCTTGAGAATCCTTGTCAAGCCTTTGGAAATGAGAGGAAATGGTCTTCTTCATCATCTTCTTATTTTCAAGGCTTTGAGGTTGTTCACTCTCTTTGGCCTTGAGTGCCAGATTCTTGACACTCTCTGGTAGTTCTCCATCAGCTTCACTCATGGAGATCTCATGTGTGAGTATCTTTCCTTGTAAATCCTCTAGCTGGAGAGAGAGAATAGATCTTGAAGAAGGTACGGGTTTTCGTTTCCTAGGGTATGGGAGGGTGGCTAGTTATTAAGAGCTTTCACATTATTGGAGGGGTGAAAGTGCAGTTAATGGAAAATAAACGCCAACTTTGTGAGGATCGAATACAAGAAAAAGGGGCTGGAGCAATTCTATTCATTCTACTATCATTCACGAAGACAAGGAGGCAAGGAAGAAGAGGGAGACGCCGCTAAGAAAACGAAGGAGAAGGATGAAGACGAGGACGAGGAAGCTCCGATTCATCGTTTGATTTCTTTTTCCCCTCTTGATATTTTTTATGGAGAAACTATCGTACTTTTCTATGTTTCATACGATTAGCCAGACGTTTTGCTAGGCTTCTCAAGAGAGCCTAGGGTTTATGTAGACGATTGGTTCTTCCAGATTTTAGAATTGTATCATGCTTTTAGGATTTAATCTACTAGATGAACGTTTGATTTCAGAAACTTGTTAACGAGTGTAGCCTATTGACACGGCTATCTTAGGAATTGATATTCATCAGAAATATGTGTTCTTCCAAGATCGTAATATTTCTTAATGTTATCGTTCATTTTAGCTAATTGTTCATATGATGTTCTTAATTATTTGGAAAAAATGGAGTAATTAACTGGGCTTGTTAATTAGCTAGCGGGTGCGTGAAAGGGGCTTAGACCTAGTTGTGATGATATATGAACAAATATCCCGAATCAATGAAACTAAAAAGAGAAGTGAGTAGGATTGCCCTTAGTGGGTAGCTTTGGTAGGGGAGATTTGACTGTATCGTGCAACGGTGGACTGGCAGGCCTCGTTTTCGTGCATGTCATTAGCCTACTAGAATGGACCGGTAGATGTAGGTGGCCCGATAGGACCCCAAGTAAACCGTGACGTAGAACAACATGAGACCGACCGGAGATAGTCAGTGCTATTACCCGGCTTAGTTAGAATAGAGTTAACGTTTTATATAGTTGATCCGGAAATCATCTACACCCCTGGGTGATATATATATTTCCTAGTTTCTCTATCTATGTTCATTAAATAAAAATACCAAAAATCTTAGCTTAGTTTTTACTTGAATTGCAGTCGCTTGATTGGGGGAGACAACCTCTTTTATCACAAATCTTTCCTCCTTGTTACTATACTCTAAATTAATCTATAATTAAATAAACTTGAGACTATCCCTGTGGGTCTGCCAACCTAAGCTTAATACTTATTTTTATTACTTCGACCGTGCACTTGCGTATACATGTAATAAATCGTGTCAAGTCCTCTCCTTGTGGATTTTTGCGCTCTCATAGGCCATCAACCGAAATTCTTCAAGATCTAGTAATGCTTGTTAGCATTCATGTTGATCGTCTTAAGCCCCTCAGGTTCAATCGGGAGATGGCATGACTTCCCAAATACAAACAAGTTTATAGAAAGACATGCCCAAGGGGGTCTTGTATGTTGTCCGAAGAGTCCATAGACTGTCATCCAAATGTAGGGACCAGTCTTTTTGTCCCGGATTGTCTATCCTTTCTAGAATCCCCATGATCTCTCGGTTTGAAACTTCAGCTTGCCCATTTGACTGCGGATGATAGGCCAGTGATATCTTATGTGTCTTCACCCCATATTTGCTCAAGAAATTGACAAAGACTTTGTTCACAAAATGCGATCTCTCATCACTGATAATGGCCTCGGGCGTCCCAAGTTACGTAAATATGTTCTTTCCAAGAACCTCTCAACAGTAGCGCCATCATTCTTTGGACATGCCAAAGCCTCCACCCATCGGGTGAAATAACCCATAACTAGCGCCATCATCCAAGGCATCTCATTTCATTTGGAGATATTTTTGGTTCTCTGACACCGGTCACACTGCTGCACAAATAAATGAGCATCTTTATGTAAAGTAGGCCAATAGAAACCACTCTAAAAAACCTTGGTCGTTGTGCGTGACTTGCCGAAATGAACCCCACGACTCAACTCGTGGAAGTGTCTTAGAATCTCTAAAGTGTCTGGTTGCGCTACACAACTCCCTACGTTATCTGTTCCAAGCTTGAACAGATAAGGATCGTCCCAATAGTACTGACATGCATCTGCAAAATACTTCTTCCTATGAATGTAGGAAAAGTCGGTAGGAACAAAGTTGTTTTCCTTGAAGTTTGCCAAGTCAGCATACCAAGGAACAGCTGAAACCACTACCATGAGCTGCTCATATGGAAAGTCTTGTTTGTTAGGCACCTCCTCATGCGTCTCCTTCTCTAATTTGGATAAACAATCAGTCACAAAATTTTCCACCCCTTTCTTGTCTTTAATATGAATGTCGGACCCCTGCTTCAAAACAACCCTCCGGATCAATCTTTTCTTTGCGTCCTTCTTGGTGAGAAGGTACTTGAGGGCCGCATGGTCAGTCAAGATAGTCACCTGACCACAAGATACGAACGAGACTTGTCCAACGCGAAAGGTAATAGACAACATCTACTTCTCAGTAGTATCATAATTCACATGTGCATTATTTATAGTTCGACTAGCATAATAGATGATATAGTACCTTATCTTTTCGTTGTCCCAAAACTGGTCACACTGCATAGTCACTCGCATCACACATGAGCTCAAACGGAAAATTCTAGTCCAGAGTGGTGATGATAGGCGCGCTAATCAGCTTCTCCTTGAGCAAATAAAAAGACAACTTTCACTCCTCAGTAAAATCAAAGAAAGCATCTTTCTCAAGAAATCCAGACAAAGACTTTGTGATCTTTGAGAAATATTTAATGAAGCGCCTGTAGAACCCAAGATGTCCCAAGAAAATCCTTACCCCCTTTGACAGAAGTACAATAAGGCAGTTTCTCAATGACCTATTTCTAGGATCTATCCACCTCCAAGCCTATGTTTGAAGTTTTGTGCCCCAAATCTATGCCCTCAATCACCATGAAATGACACTTCTCCCAGTTGAGCACTAGGTTGGTGTCAATGCTTCTATCCAACACACGGGCCAGTTGCTTCACATAATCTTTAAAGCCATCACCATGAAGCGAAAAATCATCGATGAATACCTCAAATTTCTACTCCATCATATCAAAGAACATCGACATCATGCACTTCTGAAAAGTAGCAGTTGCATTGCATAACCCGAATGGCATGCGTCTAAAAGCAAAAGTTCCGTAGGGACAATTGAATGTCGTCTTCTCCTTATCCGCTGGCTCAATAGCAATCTGGTTGTACGCGGAGTACCTATCCAGAAAACAATAATGCAAGTGATGAGCCAGCCTATCAAGAAAATAAGCAACGAGTAGGAGGGGAAAGTTTTCATTGTGAGCTGCATCATTCAACTTGCGGTAGTCCATGAAAAATTTCCACCATGTCAGTGTTAGGGTAGAAATCTGATCTTCGTTGTCCTATTCCACAACAGTAATACTTCCCTTCTTAGGGACACACTGCACCGGGCTCGTCCATGTGTTGTCGAAAATTGGGTAGATGATGCCCACTTCCAAAAATTTAAGCAAATCTTTATTCACCACCTCCTGCATATGAGGATTGAGGTGGCGCTAAAATTGGACCACCGACTTCCTATCCTCCATAAGCCGGATCTTGTGTTGGCAAACTGTGGGACTGATCCCCTTGATATCTAATATGGTCCATCCCATAACTACCTTTCTTCCCTATAATATTTTGAGCATTTGCTCTTCATATTCCCTGTCCAGGCAAGAAGACACGATCACGGGTAGAGTTTCATTAGTGCCCAAATATAAATATTTCAAATGTGCGGGTAAAGGCTTTAAATATAGAAAATTATAAATTTCAAGAGAAGGAGTAAGAGTCTTCCTTTCTCCCTCGTTGAAGAGATGGAGTGGTTTGCGCCTCCATATCTTGCTCTTTTTCACTTGAATCAAGCAAAGCAAGTTCCTCATATAGCTGCTCCAATAAAGTATTCTCCTCGTTTGATGTGTATGCCTCCACACCAAAGCATTGCTCACTCACCGCATACGCGGGAAAACTTCATAGCTTCAAAGACATTTAATGCCACCTTATCATGGTTGATCCGCATCATCACACTGGAAACAGCAAGGAATGGTCGTCCCAAGATGAGTGGGCATCATCATCAGCCTCCATGTCAAGAATCACGAAATTCGCGGGGAAGATGAGCCCTTCGACTCTCACAAGTACATCCTCCAAAACGCCAAGTGCATGTTTGATGGTACGATCTTCCATCTGCAAGCACATTCAATTCGGCTTTGGATCGCCCACACCGAGTTGCTCAAAAACGGATGTGGGAATCAAATTAATGCTTTCACCAAGGTCACACAATGTCCGCCCATGAAAAGCATCTCCCAATATCACAGGGATGATAAAACCGCCAGGATCTTTCGTCTTATTTGGTAATGCCTTTTGCACAACAGCGCTACACTCTTCATGCAATGTCACGGTTTCAAAATCATCCATGCGCCTCCTATTAGACAAGACGTCCTTGATAAATTTAGCATACTTGGCATTTGTGAAATGGCCTCCGCAAAATGTATATTAATATGCAAATCTTGAAGATATCCACAAACTTCTTGAAGTGCTTGGCATCATCTTGGCTCTTCAACCTCTATGGGTATGGAATACGCATGTTGTAATCTTCCTATGGCTTTTGCGTCTCCTCTGACTTCCTCATCGTGACCTTTTATTGGGGACTTGCGTTAGGAACGGGAATATCTTCACTCAACTCCTTCTTAGTGGTCTTAGTCGTCTCATCTCGCGCGTGGCTAGGATATGGAGGAACCTCAATAGTGATTCCAGTGCGAGTAGTGATTGCATTCAGTTTCTCATTCAGAGTGATCGTTTTGGTAGGAAGCATGCCAGGTGGTAGCTTAGTATCCGGATTAGCAATTTGCCCAATCTGTGTCTCATGTCTCTTCACAGTAGCTTCAATAGATACAAGCTTCTCATTCATCTTTTCTAGAAGGTTGTATAAGTCAGTATTATGTTATTGTTCTTGTGCTTGTTGTTGTGGTCCTTGCCTCTAAGCTTGATATGGGGGATTAGGCTGCTGGCCAAGTGCATACAACCGACTGTTAAGATTGTTATAGATGAAGTTTGGGTGATTGGGGTTGTTGCGATGATAATTGGTCGGTCACTGCTGCTGTCTGGGTGGACCCATATAATTCACATCTTCAATCCTACATTCATATCCCTGATTGTCATCCGCGATCTGCTCTCCCATAGACTTCACCTATGTATTAGGATTCATGTCGTTAAAAGAAGTGGTCATCATTGCCATTTGTTGCTCCATTGATTTCATTTTGTTGACCTTATTTCCATCCCCACCTTATTTTTGTAATCTAAGCGCCTCAGACCTCGTTGTTTCTCGCTTAGCCACAGTGTTAAGCAGGTCTTGAGCTCGTTAGACTCCCATGCCCATAAAATTTCCTCCGGATAGCATATCCAATTCATTCGTTGTTTCCGTGTCAAGAGAATTTTAGAAATAGTGGAGGAGCTTATACCACGGCTCTCCATGATTAGGGAACCTGCGAAGGATCTGATTGAACATCCTCCAAGTATCTCCCAATGAGTCATCCTCTTGTTGTGTAAACTTCGTGATATCAGCTATTTGCTGAGCGCCTTTGGATGGTGGAAGATATCTCCTCAGAAACTCTCTGGAACAATCTTCGCATGTTCAGATTGATCCAGCTGGAATTTCCAGTAGCCACGGATTTGCTTTTCTAGATAAAGAGAAGGAAAAAAGCATTAGCTTCATTGTCTCATCTCAAACTCTATGATCATATAATGCCAAAGTAATTTGCTCGAAGTTGATTTTTTTTTACTAATTCTATATAATTAAAAGACATCAAATTCAAAAAACTGGGTGAATAATAAAACGGTTAAAGTTTTGGAATTACTAAATGGAGAAAAAGTTCAGGACATCTCTCAGGATCACTAGGGTGTTTATAGCGTTAATGGTTTATGTTCATAAGACACCGGTGTATTTTTCTTAGCCAAACGAACATCACTACTTTATTAATTCTTCTAACAAAGTCTATACTTAGACGCACATAACTGATTCCTCTAGCCTATGTAAGTTCTGATCATGCTATAAGCTCTTTGTGATCTACTCTAGTTCTTAGTTAACTAAACCGATTCCTCTAGTTTAGATACGACTAGTTTAAAATTCAATTTCGAGTAGTAAATAGCGATTCCTCTAGCATTCACCACCTATAATCATTCCTACCGCGACGTCAAACAATAATAATGATAAATTATGCGCATGAATCAAGCATAACTTAGAAGAACGCATCCAAATAAGCTAAACAGTGATTTATAATCCTTAAACCACCAAAACGGTGTTAAACCCTAGCTACCTTTGAGATATCCTTAATAAAAAGTTTAGGTACTCTTACTCATGATCAAAATAACAAGTTTCAAGTTGACCATAAGGAAAAACTAAAGAAAAGTTGAGTAAATAATCCAAATCCCAAAAGCTCCGAAGCAAGTCTCCTACGTTGGCTAACTCCAAAAACGGAGTTCTAGGTCACATAATACTTAGAACATTCTTTCCACACTTGTTTCTAATTATTACAATATAACCCCAAGAATTTACAACGTTTCCAGTTCATTTCATGCGAACAATCAAGTAGTTCATGTGAACATCTTTGTGGGAGCAGCTTTTCTGTTCGTGTGAACACCTGCACTTGGCTTCCTTCAATCTTTATCTTTGAAAATATTTTAAGTCTTTCTGTTCGTACGAACACAGGTTGTGTTCGCACGAACACTTTGTCTAGATTTGCTTTTCCTTCATTTTTCAAACTCCAAATCCTCGTCTACTTCCCCGAGCACGTCTCTTGAGCATTCCTTGCTTCCGAGGTTCACTTCCTCTCCTAAATTCCCGCTCCAAGCTCCCGATTCCTGAAATTCACAACACGAAAACATATCGGAAGATCAAACGAGAAAAATATCGCATAACATACATGGAAAAGCGCTCGGACTTGACAATGACGTTCAAATGCTCATACATACTCAAAACTATCAAAAATCGGCCCAAAACACATGTAAATGTATCAGAATGCACACAAAACGATAAGAATTCACATATGAATATAATTGCAATGATGGAGTTTTCAGCAGTCAGGTTTTGTGTTTTGCCTTAATGTTGGAGTTGTGAGCTCGAAGAGTTGGAAGAAAGATAGTTGTCGATTCTACCACATAGGCTGAGTATATTTGTGCATCAGATGCATCAAAGAAAGTTGTTTGGATCAGAAAGTTAATTATTGAAGGAGTTGTCCCTAGCACTGCGGATCCTCTAGCACTATATTGTGACAACAATGGTGCGATTGCATAGGCTAATGAACCTAGATCTCACCAACGGTCCAAGCAGTTACTCAGGAAATTTCATATCATTCGAGAGTTCATCGATAGAAGAGATGTGAGGATATGCAAAGTACCGACAAATGAAAATCTTTTGGACCCACTTAACAAGCCCCTTTCTCAACATTAGCATGAGGGCCACACTAGATCAGTAGGCATACGAGATGCACCAGATTGGCTCTAGTGCAAGTGGGAACTGTTAGAGTATGTCCTATAGGCAATCTATTTATCGTGAACATTTATAAAGCCTTTCTATTCATTGTATTACCGATATGGAGACATGTTAATATCTCCATATCGGTAATACAATCACTTTCTATTCATTGTATTACCGATATGGACATATCAATTCTAACATATGGGTACGCATAAGGAGTAATGGCGCACTGGGTGACCCGCCTTGAGAGGATTGCATGAGTGTTATGTGAATGTCACAAGTGCTTCTCATAGTGGCAATGGTTTTGTGATCCTTCTTCTTGAAGTAACTACATTCTCAAGATGCAGAGTGCATGTTTTAGTGTCGACTAACGTCACGCTGTAACAAGGTGACTATAAATTAGATAATTGAACATGCTATGAAACATGCTGAGATATGTAAGTGATATAGATAGGATTTGTCCCTCCTACATAATAGGACTAAATATTCACGGTCACTCGATGAGTGAGACTTAGAGAAATGGATGGCCATGCTCAAGTGGATCGATATGAGATATTGAAGTCATTTGTTTTTCTAAGTCTACTCAGAGAATCGAGAAACTATAGATTGGATATACGAGTGTGACATTCCATTCCTTGTGTCCAATTTGGATAGATGTGACAAAGAAATTATACAACACGGTAACATTGGTCATATAGGTTAATCAGATCACTGATCTTCCTATTACTTGGGTAGCATTGATGTACTACTTTATAACGCTCAATGTTTGTAATTGTTACTGCCAACGTAATTAGGAACCTAGTGGGTAACACACATAGAATAGATCTAATTGGAATTAGTTGCTCATTAGTTGGACTTAAGAGAAACGATGAATGTTGGACTAAAGTGTAAACTATGCTCATTAGTTGGACTAAAAAGCAATTGTGGACTAGAATGCAAACGATCCAAACTGTTGGGTTAAAGGGCAAGGATGAATTCTCTAGCCTATAAATAGGATTTTTAGGCTATAAAATTCAGTGTAGATTCATTCCACACATACATACATTGATAAGAGAGAAAGATAGACCAAAGAGTGAAACATCGTGACCCTCCTTGATGTCCACAATCACAAAGTCAGCTAGAAAGACAAATGCACCCACTTTGATAAGTAAGTTCTCAATCACCTCCTTCTCAGTCACAATAGAATTATCTGCCAGTTGCAGACCCATTTTGACCGGTGTTGGCACACCAATGCCTAGTCTTTGAAACAAGGACAATGGCATGAGATTTTTGCTAGCACCTAAATCCCAGAGCTCGTGTGTATGAATAACACCCCCAAGAATGCGGCCTAAGATATCACTGCCTGGATCGCTCACCTTGTAAATATCTCGTTGTATCACTGCGCTACACGTCTCCGTCAGCTTTACCTTGGCATAGGGGTCTAGGCTCTTCTTCCCTATAGATTGTCCTTCAGAAACTTCTTATACGTGGGCATTTGAGCTAGAGATTCCAAAAGGGGATGTTGATGTGAAGATGTCTGAATATTTCCATGAATCTCCCATAGTGCTCATCATCATTCCTCTTCAGTTCCATCGGGTATGATACGTGTGGCTCACAATCAGCCGGATTTATATTTTTCTTTGACTTTTCTTTCTTCTCAATTGTGTTCTTCGATTGTGGATGATAACTCCTTCATAAGATTTCTCCTATGTACATTTTATACTGTCTTTTGTGTGCGTGTCGGTGCAAAGTAATGAGATTAGAGTTAGTATGAGAAGAAAATGCATTTTTAGATGTTTTTGAGCTTTAAAGTGCAATCCGGGCGTTTCTAACATGATTTTACGTATGATTTGGATATTTTATCACATTTGATCTTTCTTGTAGTGTTCTTGTTATGATTGACGTGAAATATGCATGCGAGGATCAAGTGGAGAGAAGAAATGAGCTTCGTAATAGAAGGAAAAGATGAATTTGGCGCGTTTTGGATGTTTTCGCAAAAATCGGGCAATAATTGAGAAAAATGAGAAAATGGTCTGGAAACGGGAATTTCTCTACGTGGATGAAGTCTACTTCGCAAAAAGGAATCCAAAGATATAAAAATCACATTTATCAGAGCTCGGGATTAAAATCCGGGTCCTTATTTTCTTTTCAAAACAGCTTAGTTAATTTCAGGATATTTGGAGGATTTTGAGGTTGTATGACCTAGTGAAAAAGCAAATAAGACCCGAACCTTGTCCTTAAACCTGCACTCCCAACCTGAAATTTACTTATAGACCAGCAGTCAAAACCACCATTTTCACCTCTTAGACCATCTAACTAAAACTTCACTCCAAAACAGAAATCCACCTTCACAAGCAGCCAACACCAACAAATAATCTTTCCTAGCCACAACCTACAAAACAACCCAGTACCAATACCAACTCACCACCAATTACATCAACAATCACCCAGCCTACACTACCAGTACAAACAAACCTGAAATTCCCACCTAAGCACCTCATGCAACCACCTGACTTCACCTAAACCCAGCAGCCAACTTTAGCCTCCAACAAGACCACCATTCTCCACATCCTAAACAACCATTTCCTACCTACCTGCAGATCTGCAAATAACTACCGGCAATCCCCTAACTCCATTCACCACCTGCACCTATAGCATAACAACCATCACAAACCAGTTGCAGCAGTTGCACATTAAAACCAGTACACTCTTAAATCAAATTCACTAAGCAACTTGCCAACTCCACCTTGCACCTACTGCCACAATCAACTAACCCCATTGCCAAATACTCAAACATAAAGCGCAGCCTAAACCCAGTTCATCAAACTACCTCCTGACTTCACTACTAAACAGACAACACCATCACAAACCCTCCATAACCGCAAACCTCATTTCACCATTACCTGCCACCCAAATCCACCATTTAGACCACCTGAACCAAACAACTCCCGGTAACCTCCACATCCGCTGAAAACCAGCACCTAATCTAACCCAAAACCCCGATCCAAGAACGACCAATTAGACATGGCCGCAAGATACCCTTCAACCATCCACCGGTGCTCTTTACTTGAGCCTCCATGAACTTATCAAAAACAACATAAGACAATTAAGGAGAAGGAGGAGAGAATAGCGCAAGAGGGAGAAGCCAAGCATCTACGAATTTCAAGGAAACAAAAATCAGAAAGAATAGAGGTTCCACGACCTCATTCAGAGGTCGCACGATGTCACTACAGGAAGACAGTAATCAAAATATTTTGGACCAGGTCCTGTAGGACCTGAGCAGAGGTTGTACAACGTGTCCTATGAAAATCCTTGAGGTCGCACGACCTCAATTTGAGGTCCTACGACTTGGACTGGGCAACAGCGAGTCAGAAACACATGGCGCTCGATTGTAATGAAGTCTAAACTGTTAGGAAATGTATAAAAAGGGCCTAGGACGTGATTTACAGTTAACACATTAGAGACAATACGAGAAGCATTCTTGGAGCCTTGAAGCATCTTCAAAGCTAAGGATTGCATCGTTTGGATCATTTTTATCTCTTCTTCTACATTATTCTTCTTTTTATTCATGGGAAACATTGTTATCGTGTTAAGAAATATGAGTAGCTAAGTTTTCTCTAACGGGATCCTCTTTAGGCAGCTAGGGTTTGCTACGGATTTCACGTTTTGAGGTTATAACTCACGTTTGGCTTAATTGACGCGGTTTTCTCTTGTTATGAATGATTTATGTTCGTAACTCTATATCTCATGTGTTTGATGTCACATTAGAGTTGATTTCAATTAATGTTTATGCGGTAACTCCATGAATATTAGTCGGTCAATTGAATCATTCACCTAGTTTTATCATTATTTGATAACTCGGTAGCGTTAAATAGGATCATAGAGTAGAACGATAACCTTAATGCTCGTCTAGGATTAATAAAAACTTGGTAACTCTGTTTGAATTGAAATTAGGCGTAAACTACTTTTTTGGTAACTTGACAAATCACAATTGCTCGATTGGCAAGAGAACCATATCAGTGTTTCGTAAATCAAAATATGCGTCCATATTAACCCTAGTGGTCCAAAGGAGGAATCCCAGTATTTATCTCCATATCGTATCTTAAACCATCTTTCACGTTGCTTTAATGGTGAAATCAATAGTCTAGGCAGTTGTTTAAATTCGTAGTTTAGCAGAATCCACATAAATATTTGCCAACAAAAGGTTAATGATTATAATTAATTTACGAAAAGTCACTTGGGATTTGAAAACCCTATCTTATCATATATTTACTGTAATGAAAACGATACACTTTTGGTTAGAACATTTCAGGGGACTCACGGAGGTTTTGGGCACCTCTTCACCCAATTCTTTATCCTTCGGGGCCTCCGCTCGCGCATGGCTACAATATGGGGGATCTTGAGTTGTAACGCCACTACGAGTAGGGATGGCCTTCTGATGCTCAGTGGGAGTGATAGTATTAGCACGAAGCATGCCAGGTGGTATGGTGGTGTTCTGATTTGCAATCTTACCAAGTTGTGTCTCATGGCTTCGTAAAACAACATCCGTAGCGACTGACTTACTCTCCAACCGATCAAACTTCTCATAAATCTTAGTTAAAAGGCCATACATGTCTGGATTCAGATGTCGCTTCTGTGAAGCTTGTTGTTCAGCAGAATATGGAGGGTTAGACGGTTGAGCATACCGTTTATAGTTAGGCTGACTGCGGTTGTTGGACTGATACGAATTCCCCCACACTTGTTGTTGTCTATGTTGGAAATATGCCCTAGAGGAAATCTATTTATTGTGACATTTATGGATTTACGATTCGTTATGTTACCAATATAGAGATATGTTAACATGAATGAAGTCCTTAGAATATATGTGCTATATTCTTAAATATCCCTATTCAATTATATTGATTAATAGGAAATTAAACTATAGACTAGTATGGGGTTGGATTTATATGGAGATATCACTATCCAACACATGGTTATGCATTAGTGTACTGGCATACTGGATTGACCCATCTCCGAGAAGGCTACATACTAGTTATGTAAAGTCACAAGCGCTTCTCGCGGTGACAACGGTATTGTCATCCTTAGACATGAAGCCACTAGATCATCTAGTTGTGGACTATTATTTTTTGATAGCGTCAAACGCTACACCGTGACTGGGTAGCCATAAAGGCGCGTATCGGACACAATATGAAGCAGGGTTAGAGATCGTAGTGATGAAGATAGAATTTTTCCCTCCCACATAACGGGAGCAAATATCTGCGGCCACTCGAGGGATAGTGCTTATAGAATGTCTGGCCAGACTCAGATAAATCGATATAGGATATTGATGTTTTCTCCACGAATAAGGCTATTCCTAGGATCGAGAAACTATGGATTGGATATACGAGTGTGACTTGTATGTCTCGTGTCCAATCCGGATATAGAGACAAAGGGATGAGACAATACTTGCACAAGGTTTGTCGGATGACTATTTCTATTAGTTAGGTGGAATGGATGTGTTGCTAGACAGCGCTCCATGTTAGTAAATAGTTACTACCAACTAATTAGAAACCTATGGGGTCACATGCCATTTGGATTGAACTAGACTTGGGAATTAGTTCATACGATTAATTAATTAATTAGAATGATCAATAAGCAACCACTTGCAAACTTAGTAGGACTAATTTGCAAGGTGGACGAATCCATGTATAGACATAATTAGGATTTGCCAAAGTGGACTAATTCATGTAGAGACATGATTAGGACTGGTTTGCAAAGGGGATTAATCCTTACATGAGTAGGATTAGGAGTGGGGTTCTTTATGTAGTAGGACAAGGAGTTGTTGGACTATATAAAGAACACTCCAAGCTTATTTTCTCTAAAAGAATACTACATACTTTCAGTATCAAAGAATAAAGAAATGATAGAGAGCATGACACAAGGAGGTCGAACCGACCCCCTTGGTCTGTCCCCCTACCCGTCGGCCAAAGAGAGGAGGCTGAACCTCCTCTTTGGTCTCCGTTGCATGATTTATTCTTCCTCTTCCATCGTTCCTAGATAGAACAAGGAGTTGGAGGATCAAGATCTCAATCCTAGGTGTGGATCAACCGTAGAGTTGTGACACTATTCGCGTTCCAAGTCATCACAGGAGACCTACAAGGTACTTGTTATGAATCATTCACTATCGTAATGAATTCTCTTCCTGTGATCTTTGGAGGGTCTTGATCGGATAAATTATTATTTATTCCGATGCATATCCATGATCAAAACCCTACAGTTGTATCAAAGCCACATGTCGTAGAGCATAACGTAGTTTATGTGTTGCAGTTTTGTTGTTTTTCCCCATAATGATGATTATTGCGTTAAAACGACAAAGTAAGCATATTATATGCATGTTGAATGTGATTCAACCAAACAAGATCTAAATTTTATATGGGATGTATGAATTAGTGAGTTTGAGAAATTTTAGGATCTTGAATCTAGGGTTTGGGCACAAATTTGAATGGAGTTTCAATTTGGAAAGGTTTTGGACTTGGGGAACAAAGAAGAAGTTGTTTTGGAAACAACTTCTAAGAGCTTCGGCCCCGAAAGGGGACCGCCCCTCCTTCCTTGCCGCAGAAGCCACCTAGGTTCGGCCTAGGCGGTTCGGCTGACCCTACGGGTTGGGCCGACTGGCCTAGGCTCGACTCAGGCGACTCCAAGGGGTTCGGCCACCTAGTTGGTTGCGCGTCTTGGACCGTTTTAACCCTAGTAATCCTAAAATCAATTAAAATTGACTAAGCGCGTTAAAAATTGGTTTTAACTGTTTATGTGCAATTTGTATGGTGATTGGATATGTCCTTAGACGTGGTTTGTTGTGAATGTTTAATTTTTGTTGTTTGTTTGCGGCCTGCGAGCTGATTAGTTGGTGTAATAATTAATTATGGTTTACGGCCTGCGAGCCGGTATATTTTTTCTCAACTTGTGATATTTATTTATTTAGTTTAGTTGCTAGCTAGTGCTAAATAGAATAGGTAGCCAAGCAATAAGAAAAGAAGCCCAAACAATTAAAGGAGCCACAACTTGGAGCATGGAGCATTCCACAAGGCGATGGGGGATGGACCAAAAGATGGAGGTACATGGAGATGCGCTTGCTACTTTAGGGTTTATTGATATTCTCATTGGCTTGGAATATCTTAGTCTAGGAGGCCATATCATATCACGTTAATTTCTATTTTTGTGGATGTTTACTTTATTCTCTTATTATTGTTGTTGGTGTATGGATGATGCAAGGAATTTGATAATAACACAATTAAACAAACCGGATCTTTTATTTGGATTTTTGCCCAAACTCAAATAAGTAGATCAGTTAATATAGATCAACAAAATAATTTAAATTGACAGAAAATCTCTCAAAAGTAAAATATTACGTTTTGCCTTCTCGTGACTTAAACACTCATCACAAAATCGATTAATCAATTTCGTTCGTGCCAAAGCAGGGCGACTTGATTCATCATTATGTGGTGCGATGGCACATGTAATGCGCAATTGTTGGAGTAAGAGGTTGGACGTAACTAGGTTATCTTAATAAGGATGAAAAGAAACCTAGAGGCACTCAATTGGGATTATCTATGGGATAGATAAATAAGAAGTTATTTGCCCAATTGAACCAGGAGTTGCATTGGATAAAATTGGAATTGCTCCTACCTAAATAACCAACTTTTGGATGATTTGCCAAAGCAAGCTCAAAAGAAAGTGAGATATGGATCTTGGCCCACTAGAAAATATAATGATATTTTCCGCATTAATATCTTGAGGGATATTAATCCGTATAAAATAGTGGGACCTATGTTTGACAATTAAGTCCTTGTCGAATATAGTTATACGTCACAATACTTTGCATAATCCTATTGTGTTGAATACCCATGGCATGTACAAACAAAACACGACTTCATGTCCATAAGATGGACAAGCTTTCTGGAATCTATATTCTAGACTGGTATAAAATTGAGAATTGTTCTCAAATAAAATAAAAATTGGTGTACATCGTAGAACATAAAGTTCTCTTACCACCTACTACCAAAATACACTAAAACCTAATGGAAGAAACATCAAAGAATGGTTCTTTACATGTCACTTACCTCGTGTTAGCTGCCACAAACTCTGAGCTTTGGGAGCAAGATGAGAAACGTGGAGGTGTATGATATGATCATACATTAAAAGAAGCTCTTTCAAAGAGCGAGCTAGACATGAAAGGTTTAAAGTTTTTCTCCACGTTACGTTCTCTTGCTTAGCACTCGTCATGATCAAGATTAATCAAGCTCGTGCATGCCAAAGCAGGGCGACTTGATTCATCAAGATATGACGGGACGACACTAGCTAGTAATGTGTGACTGCTGAAGCAAAAGGTAAAATGCAACTAAGCAATTTCAATAGGATTGGAAGCTTAGATGTTTGGAGTTGTCTATGAGATAGATAAAGAATAAACATTTATTCACCCAAAGTGGACCAAGAATTGCATTTGATGCAATTATAGTTTTGTTCAAAGGCAGTTTACTCAATGAGATTGAGAAACGCTGAACAAGACAATAACTAAGGCTAAGGCAAAATTTGTTAATAGTTAGCAGCATGGGTGAGGGCAAAAAGGTTTTGCGCTGACCCCATTGGTATAAAGCAAGCTTGTTGCTAAAATCAAGTTGCCTTAAAGTCCCATTGGTGGTGTAGAGGAAGAAAGACTGCCGAAGGTACCGGGAAGGAAATAATAAAGGAATTATGAGTTCCACTTTAGGGATTTTGTTATAGAAATCAATGAGTCTATCTCATCATCATAAGTATATGATACTAGATGAGGATCTCACGTTTATAGAAATGTGGATGATCTCAAGAGATGTAGACAATTGAATAAGGAAGAAATAAACCTACACATGGGGCAATAAAGCAAAGGATTGTTGAATTAGTCGTAGGGAATTATTTCTACCTTTTTGGAATTATTGATGAATTATACAAATACGATTATGTCACTGCTTTAAGTAGGGACATTATCACAGTTTCTTGTTTTGACAAGAAATGTATTTTATTAAAATAATTGACAAATGTTGTTCCATTTATTTTGATAAAATGCATTATTGTAATTCACTTTTGTCTAAGTGGATTATATATCCTTGATCATGATAATTTCATCTATAACATTAATACCAAGAGATTTGCATATAATGATATGAACCATACTTATCTTTGGCATTGTTTTTTAGGCAACATAAATAAGAGATACATATCTAGACTCCATAAGGATGGATTTCTCGACTCATCTTGATTATTGAATCATATGAGACATGTAAGACTTATTTATTAGGCAAGATATGATCTTTGGGAAACATACGTGTTGATGTATGTAGGCCGCTAAGCACAAATGCTAAAGGTGGTTTTTCAGTACTTCGTCATATTTACTGATGGGATCAGAGAAATATGGATTTGTGTATCTTATGAAGAAACAAATCAGAATCCTTTGAATTGTTCAAGGAATTAAAGAATGAAGTAAAGACCTGCTTGGCAAAAGTATTAGGGCTCTACGATTGGATCGTAGAGGAGAGTACTTGAACCAAGAGTTTGACAAGCATCTATAGGAGTGCTGGATATGATCCAAACTCGCTCTACCTAGCACGCCACATGGGTATGGTGTGTCTAAGATAAGATTTCGGACCTTGATGGACACGGTTCGGTCCATGATGTGTCAAACAATAACTTCCGGTTTACTTTTAGGGGCCATGTTCTAATTACAAAAAATTTTGCCCTTAACCTTGTTCCATCTAAATTAATTATGAAAAACACCATATGAGATATGGACTAGGAAGTGTCCTAGTATGTCGTTCAAAAAGAATTTGGGTTATGAAGTTTATGTAAAAGGTTTACAGATAAACTTGAACATAAGTCGGATAAATGTACTTTTGATGGAACATGAGTAGGATCACAAAGTGTTGTGGAACAACCTACTCAAGTAACATAAGGACCTTCTAGGTCAGGTGGAATATTTCAGGGAGCTAGACAAATATGGATTTCTCTAAACCCGGTGATATATTGCTCATAAAGATGAGCCTACAACCTATGAAGAGGCCACGAGTGGGCAATACTCTCATAGATGGCTTGGAGCCATGAGATACGATATGGAATCCATGTATACCAACAAAGTATGAACTTTGGGGGAACCACCTGAAAGGGTAGGACTCATAGGGTGCAAATGGGTTATGAGGAAACCAACATGGATGGTTATATGATTACTTTTAAGGGACAATTGGTTTGAAAAGGGTTTCAGGTGAGTTCATACTATAGACTATGAAGAAAACTTTTCCCTAATTGTGATGCTTAAACCCATTAGCATCATGCTTGTACCAATCTGTCTATAGATTGAGTCAAGCTTCTCGGAGTTGGATTCTTCGAATTGATGATGAAAACAAAGGATTTGGTTCCATCAAAAATTGAAGATCAAGCTTATGTTTACAAGAAGGTTAGTGGGAGCACAGTTATGTTTCGGTCTTTTATGTAGAGACATACTAATCATTGGAAATGATGACCCTACTTGGCAATATTATGTAGATTGACTAGGGAATTAATCTTCAATGATAGACTTAGGCGGAGCAACCTATGAAGATCTATGGAGATAAATCAAGATGGCTGTGAGGCTTAGGTCATAGTACATAAATTGACAATGGTGTTGAAATGGTTCAACATGTAAACAATATGGATTCTGCCTATGTCACAAGGAGTTAGTCTTCTGAAGACTAATTGTACTTCCAATTAGATCGGGAAGGGGACCGTATGAATGAGATTCACGAGATATACCATGTTATGTACTAGGCCAGATGTGTCATATGGTATGACACAAAGATACCAGTCAAATCCAGGTGAGCGTCACTGGATAATTATCAAGATTATTCTTAAGTACTTGAGAAGAACTAAAGGCTGAATTCTTGATAAATTAATGATAGAAAGAGTTCACTGTAAGGGGATACAGTGATGCGAATTTCCGATCTAACAAAGAAGATTTCAGATTATAAGTCAATTTTTATGTTTTGCACTAGTGAGAGGGACTGTGAGCTGGAAAGGTTCCTGGCAAGATCCAGTCACTGATTCTAACATAGAGGACTGAGTGAATTACTGCATGAGATGCACTTACTCAGAATATTTGATCTTAATCGAATTGTTGATAGGAGAGATGTGAATATTTTCAACGTACCAACAGATGTCTCGCCCCTACGAAGTGTAAGCATGGAGGTTCGCGCTAGATCAGTAGGCATATGATGCAGGAGATTGACTCTAGTGCAAGTGGGAGACTGTTGGAAATATGCCCTAGAGGCAATCTATTTCTTCTGACATATATGGATTTACGATTCATTATGTTATCGATATAGAGATATGTTAACATGAATGAGGTCCTTAGAACATAAGTGTTATCGTCTTAAATATCCCTAGTCAATTATTATTATATTAATAGGAAAATCAACTATAGACTAGTATGGGGTTGGATTGATATGGAGATATCACGATCCAACACATGAGTATGCATTAGTGTAGTGGCATACTGGATTGACCCATCTCCGAGAAGGCTACATACTAGTTATGTAAAGTCACAAGCGCTTCTCACAGCGAAAACGATATTTTCATCCTTAGACTTGAAGTCATTAGATCATCTAGTTGTGGAATATTGTGTTTTGGTAGCGTCAAACGCTACACCGAGATTGGGTAGCCATAAGGCGCGTATCGGACACAATATGAAGCAAGCTTAGAGATCGTAGTGATGTAGATTGAATTTTTCCCTCCCGCATAACGGGAGAAAATATATGTGGCCACTCGAGGGATAGTGGAAGGGCTATCTAGAGCATTGTATAAATAGTGGAAATAGTGAAAGGTCTTATACCACGACTCTCCATGATTCGGGCATCTGCACAAGATTTGGGTGAATGTCCTCCAAGTATCTCCAAGTGAATCGCCATCCAACTGAGTAAATTTGAAAATATTTTCCATCAACTAAGCTACCTTAGATGGATGATGATACTTCCTCAAAAATTCCTTGCATAGCTCATCCCATGAAGTGATAGACCCTCCAGGCTGCTCTAGGATCCATGTTTTAGCTGCTCCAAATAGAGAGAATGGGAAGGGCATCAATTTTACTAATGCAGCTGGCACTCTCTGATCATGCAATGTCTGACTAATTTGCTCGAATTTTAGCAAGTGAGCATTGGGATCATCCCTCGTAGCTCTGGTGAACAGGCATTCATCTGACACCATGTTAATCATAGGAGTTTGCAACTCAAAGTGAGTTGCGTAAATCGGTGGTAGCACCATGGATGGCATGTAATTAGTTGAAGTGGGCCTATATTAATCCACCATAGGAAACGGCGGTGCAACATTCTTCTGATTTCCTTGTGCCATTGGTTCTGCATATTATCCGGAGGAGTGACAGTTGCCTGTATTGCAGCTCGTTGAGCTCTGAGTGTCTCAGCTTCTCTCACGGCAGTGGCCCCAGCAGCCTCAGCAGTGGCTCTAGCGGTCTCATCATCTTCCATTATAGCTGACTTCCTCCGGTCTCCACGCTCAGTGCGCAAAAGTGCTTTGGTATCTTCTAGGTATGGGTACAATGGCTCGTTTTGAGAACGGGTCATGCACCAAGAGATTCACCTGAAAACACAAGTGACACTTGAACGCAAGAAAGTAAAGAATATATTAGAAAAGTATAATCGCTAAGGCGCATAATTCTAATTAATTTAACTGAAGTCCCCGGCAATGGCGCCATAAATTGACACGTTCCAGTGCAAGTGTACGAATTTCAGGTGCAGTAATAAGTGAAAGTAGGGTTGTCTTAATTAATCTTTTCTAACCTTGTGTGGGCCAGCAATTTGGTTGATTTTGCTATTACTACTTAACTGAAAGAAAAACTCATTTACTGATTTCACGCTTTAACCAACGTGATAGATGATTAAGTTACGATATGGAGACAAATACCGGGATTCCTCTCTTGGATCACTCAGTTTTTTTTATGAATGTGCGGTTTGATTAAGAAACACTGACATACTTCTCTTTTTAATCAAGCAATTGCTACTTGCCGAGTTACCAAACAAGCAATCTACGCGTAAACGCAAGAAATATGGATTTCAAAGCATAAAGTACTCATAACAAGAGAAGAACGTATCAATTTAAGTTAAATCATGAATCATAACCTCAAAACGTGAGTTTCATAGAAAAATCTAGCTACTGAAAGAGTATCCTCATAAGAAAAGCTTAGGTACTAATAAGTTGTGACATGATCACAATGTTTTACATCAACAAAAGCAAGAAATGACGAAGAAGAAGAAGAGAGAAAGAGATTCAAATGAATGAAACCCAAGATCCAACGTGCTCCAAGATCCAAGAATGTAGTTCTTAGTGGCTCTCTAAGCGTTCTTCATGCTAAAACATGTTCCAAGGATTTTTATAGGTTTCCTAACGAAATTATAACAAGTTTAGTTTTATTAAGTGCAAGTACCAGTAGTTCCTCACATGTTCTGGAATTTTTTTATGCTCGTCCAGGTTGCACGACCTCAAGCTGAGGTCGTGCAACCTCTGTGAATATCCTACAGTACTTTTTCTAAATTTCGTGAATTATATCTTCCTGTAGTCACGTCGTGCAACCCCTGCTCCATTCCGAACTTCTAATTCTTCTTATTTTCTTATGTGCTATTGATTTCATTCTTCTCTCCTCGGTGATTTGCATGTCTTCTCCTTTTCTTGTTGGGTTTTGATCGGGGAACTTGTTGGTTGGTCGTGGTTTCAGGTATGTGGAAGCTTCGGGTTTTTGATCCAGAATTGCATGTAGTTCATTACTTGGATTTGATGATTGTTATAGGTATTACTAGGTTGTTGAGTGCTGATTGAAGGTGGGCTGCAGTGGTGGTTTTAGCAAAGGTAGCACTTGGTATTTGGATTGGCACTGATAGAAGCAAGTTGAGGTGGTGGATGGTTTCAGTTTCGTGGTTGAGTGTTGTGGTTTTCATGGATTTTGTTGGTTAAAGTGGTTTGTGTTGAATTGGAGAGAAAGCATGTTGTAATGAGTTGATCACTGAGTGTTATAACCTGGGGTAATTCGAGCAAGAACGATAAAACAAAAAAAAGAGCGAGACAATATTTATCATGGTTCACTAACGAATTCGCAACGAACCCGCTAGCTACCTCCACGGCCAGAAATCGATATTTTATAGAGAAGAAAACCCGATTACAAAGCACGCCGTGGCCACAACGACCACGGCGGCCACCCAACCAAACACCCACCCGATGCACACACTACAAAAGCTCTCAACTCTCAAATATGTGTGTTGATGTGTTAATACCAAAGGCATGAGCCTTTCATAGTCATGTACTGCCGACTTAACACAAACCAGCACCACCGCCTCAAAGGAGATCACCTCCTTTGACTTTTAGATACAAGTCACTAATTCTAAAAAATCTCCACCTTGACTTGAATCATGTCAGAAAATCGAAACCGAAACCTGATGCTTCTCTCCTCAATCCTGAAGTGGATGCGTCTCCCAGAACTTAAAAACAAGCACGCCTCCCCGAACAGAGGTTTCGCAGCTATATGCAAAACCTGAATTGCCAAATCGTTGCTCCAAATACCATGCGTTCCTATAATGAATGCGCCTGATGCGGATACACTTTCGAAAACAGAAAGTAGTTCTCCACTGAGAACCAGAATCGAATACATTAACTGAGAAAAGCAGGACCGAACGTATTCCCGATGCACCCTATTGCGCCAGAAAGATGCACCATGACAAAATGCCCATATATCACTACCAGACTTGATGCACTTAGCGATGAGTACCCCAAACAGTGTCATGCCCGATGTATCCCGTATGGCTCTAATGCGCCAGATGCTTGCAAAACAGATGGCGCCAGATGCAAGCTCAATGTGTGTCATGGCACACGCTCCAAAACAAGAACAAATGCACGCCGGGACAAACTCGTTCATAATGCGCGCCAGAAAAGGGCAAGATGCACGTGCCAGAAATCTCACACGCCATATGCTCTCTAACGATTCTCCAACTCCAACGAGTTCCAGCAATGCTTGAGCCAGAACTAGATTCAGTTCAAATGCTAGATGCTCCATGTCGGGAGCCGGATTGCGCCAGAACGTCAATCGTCAGAACGCCAAATGCGCGTGAACCACCAGATTCGTGTCAATACTGAATGCATGATGGATTTTCCAGAACCCTTGCACACCTAATCAGATGCGCGCCAGATTGCTCCAATAGGAGCCCAGATAGCCCCTCCATGGGGCTTTAGTTTGTGGGTGTACCTGCTACTCCTCAGGAACAGATCGATCTTGATCGCTGTAGATGGTACTTTCCAGACAGACAAATCATAGCCACGTGGCAGCCATCCAGCACACCTAGTTGTGCTCCATGTACATCGGATAACTACGTATGCTTATCCACTTGGGGGATGTGAGAGAGAGCCCTCGCGTACCAATCGCACGTGAGTTGTAGGGAGTTAGTGTTTTGGAGGCTAGGGTAAGGACCGTTGCGTGCGCGACAATCAAGCTCGCGCGTGACCCTTTGTAACTGCTTTGAGAGACTTAATGGCCACGTCCTATAAACCCGGCCTGACCTCATAGCGGCCTCCGGTATGTACGGTCAGGTGCCTAACGGTTCCTATATACACGGTCGAACGTGCCGTTATAGGGGCTACCATTAAGCCGCCATTTATGATGCATTAACCCCCCCCCCCCCTCACCACGGTCACTTCCCTACTGTATATAGGATCGTTAGCCCTCCGTTGCGACACTCTAGTTCTTCCAGACTTACCGAAGACTTCGCTATTAAGCTGTCTCTCTCTCTCTCATAGTTGCCATTGCTTACCCTCTCCCTACTCACACCCCACATCTCTCTGTGTTCTATTCTCTACTTGGGTGCAAACTTGGATATCTCTGAAGGATTTCCTTGCGCACAATTTGGTGAACCCGACGTGAATCCATCAACATTCAACCTTTTCAAGACAATCAACGTAGCTACCATGTCTCTAGAAGCCAACCGCCGTGAAGGAGACCAATCTCCTCCGAGATATGAAACCCAGGAAGAGACCCCTAACACCAACACGAACACCCAAATGATTGCGGAGAATGGACCCCCTCTAGAGGCATTGCAGGCTCCAATTCAAAACCAGGCGAAATCCATGCAAGCTCAGTCCACCCAGATCATGGGAATCTTGGGGGGACTTGTTCAGAATACTACTCAAGGAGCTCCAGCTCCTCTAGGGGTAACCACAACCTCTATCTTACATATGCCCGTCCCACAAAACCCGTAAGTTTCTCTCTCCAATGGCCCTGCATCCCACACACCGAGGCTCCAATCAGGCTCATCCCTAACGTCCACTGGAAATCCCCCTCCATATTCGGCGATGCCTTCGCTCACGAACGGAGTTCCGGGGATTCATGCACTCCCACATCTACCTCCCTATGATCCACGCATGCCCTACATTTCGGGCTTCGCCGTGATACCATCATTAGCTTCCCAGGGAAGTACACCCACCAGCGTCACAGCCCTTGAGCAGCTGATAGATAACATCATCGCGAATCAAAGTCTCAGAGACACCGTCATCCCAAAAGTTGACAGTGCACTTCCTATCCCGCGGGACATATATTTAATGCCCAATCATGCTGGGTACAAGGCGCCCAAATGGGATAAATTCGATGAAGTCAGTGGGAATTCACACGAACATGTGATGAGGTTCGTTGATCTAATGGGTCCACATGGAGTGGACACCGTGCTGCTCATACGCGAAATTCCCCAAGTCTCTGGGGGCTGTCGCGTACAAGTGGTACAGAACTCTCGAGGCAGGGTCTGTCAAGACGTGGGAAGACAGGGTGAAGAAATTTTACACCAAATTCTTCCAAGTAGAAGAGGTCACCACTATCCATCTCTCCCGCATGTACCAGAGGCATGACAAGGAAGGGGTCGTCTTCATCAAGAAGTTCATGGTCAGATCCTTGGAGTGCGTCGACGATGTCTTGGAATGTCGTCTAGTGGAAATATTCCTTCAGGGCATGCGTGATGAATACAAAGGTATGTTAATCAACCTGAATATGTCTACGTTTTCCAAGTTGATTGACTGTACCAGGAACATCGAGCCCCTGGTGAAAAGATGAAGAAGAAAAACACCCATGATCACGCACCACCTAGCTCTGGCTTCAAGATAGGAAGATTCATCTAAAAACGTGGACGCGAAATTGACGTACATGCAGTGTCATCCCACCACAAGCAGCAGAGACCTGCACCCCGGGAGGCACCGCCTCTGCCGTGCTCGATCGAGGACGAGATTATGCTTTTCAAGAATTGGCGAAGAGATGAAATCTTGCCTGCGCTAGAGCATACACCCACCATAGAACAACTATAGGACCCTAGATGGTGCGAATGCCATGGACAAGTCTTGCATCCGACAAGGGAATGCAAGAAGCTCAAATGGCTGGTGGACAGGAAAGTCAAAGAAGGGCAGCTGATCATTGACGAACCGTCCAAAGACGTGCGTGACAACCCCTTGCCACCTCATGCACTAAAGGAGCCCAAGGGAAAGGAGATAGCTATGATTTCGATAATGGATCTTGAAGAAGTCGCGGATGCAGAAATCCCAGTGGTTGCATAAATCTGTGAGGAAGAAGACTATGGCGTGGACACTGAGGATTCACGCGCTAAACGCATGAAGAACTCTAACAAGTTCGAGAGATTCTTCGATTACATGAATTTCTCCAATAGCTGTAGGCACGACATGGTAAAAGCTATCTTAAAAGTGGCGGAATATTATGGTGAGGAACTGGTCACTTCAAACGGCAAAGTTGTCAGGGTCACGCGGTCGAATGGTCTAATCATGACATTCGATGAGTCTGACAAAAAGATGGATGCGAGTCACCAGAGGCCGTTGTACGTGACGGCAATAGTCAACGATGTTGAATTCAAGAGGGCTTTTGTTGATGGCGGAGCCACAGTGAACGTGATACCGCTCAGTACCTTGGAACTAGCAGGAATCCCTCAAAGCAAAATTGTTAAGAAGCCATCACCATTGTTGGGCTTCGGGAGCGACTCCAGAATGACGGTTGGCTGGATTCGATTAGGGATCCTGATTGGTCAGATTAGGTGTGCCGCTAAATTCATGTCATTGACGCCAATACCACCTATCACATGATTATCGGGCGAGCATGGATACACAGTTTTGATGTTGAGCCTTCTACTGCTCATCAGATGATGAAGGTCATCTGGAAAGACAGAGTGGTCACAATACCTGCTTCGGTGAGCCCTTTCAACTTGGAAGAGGCACACTTGTCTGAAATGGTGTGGTTTACAGAGATGGCGGATGAAGCCACTCCAGCTCCGTTTAAACCAACTCCATTGCCCAAATGGGAGGACATCAAGGATCAATCACCAGTTGGGGTGATGGTGATGCGGGAAGCACCCAGGGAAAAACAACCAGCGCGGGAGGAAATTCCCAGGGTTATCTACAACAAGAAGAATGCCTACACCCTAAAAAGGGTCATTGCACACAACAATGAAGGCAAGCAAGTGGGAAGCTTCTACGCCAATGGAAAGAAGTGTTATCGCATCTGAAGGTGCACGGGTTCACCCTCCACCCGCCCCATTGAGGGTGTCCCCGGGCAAATTTGCAAGCTGGCAGAGGCTCCGGATGAGGAAAGGAGATCCTGTTGATAGAAGAAATCAAGGAGGCCCTCGAATGCATGGAGGACCACCCGAAGCCACAAAAGCAAACTGAAGGAGGTATTCCTAAGCCCTGATGAAGAAAATAAGAGGCCGGTCTTATTGAGCACAGATCTCGGTAACGAGGAGGAGCGAAAACAGATCGAGTTATTGAAAGAATACAAGGACGTATTCGTGTGGGACTACGACGAGATGCCAAGGCTAGATCAAGGCATCACCATGCATCGACTGGACGTCGTTCCGGGCTCAAAACCAATCAAACAAAGTGCGAGGAATTTTCGTCCTAAAATAAATGTCAAGATTAAATAGGAGATCGTCAAACTGTTGAATGCCAAATTCATCGAGCCTAACCACCATCCCACCTGGCTCGCCAACATAGTGTCCGTCTTGAAAAAGAATGGGAGCCTTCGTGTATACGTCGACTTCAGGGACCTGAACAAATTATGCCCGAAAGACAATTTCCCTTTGCAAAACATAGATCTCCTAATTGACTCCACCGTAGGCCACGAAATGTTTAGCTTCATGGACGGATTAAGTGGCTATAATCAGATCAAAATGGACCCAGAAGATGCCAAGAAGACGGCATTCATCACACCCGTGGGATTCTTCAACTACACGGTCATGTTGTTTGGTCTAGAGAACACGGGTTCCACGTATCAACGCGCAATGATGGCATTATTCCATGATATGATGCATCAGGAAGCGGAGTTCTATGTGGATGAACTAGTAGTTAATTCAATGCAAAAGAAGGACCATTTGAAAGACTTAATGAAAGTCTTCGATAGATGCCGGGCTTTCCAGCTAAAAATGAATCCCATGAAATGTGCATTCGAAGTGACTTCAGGGAAATTCCTGGGCTGCGTAATCCACCGAAACGGGATCGAGCCTGACCCTGCAAAGATCTCGACAATCACTAGTCTACCCTCACCACAGTCTCAGACTACATTGAAAGCATATCTGGGGAAATTGTCATACCTAAGGAGATTCATACCAGCTATTGCGGAGCTGAACTTTTGCTTCGGCAATTTGCTCAAGAAGAACGCGGTGTTCTTATGGACAGAGGAGCATCAGACTGCATTTGAAAAGCTGAAAAACCTATTGGCATCTCCAAGGGTCATGATCGCACCCCAATTGGGCTCACCTCTACTGTTGTACTTCACCTCAAAGAAGAGATCCGTTGGGGCATTACGAGCCCAATAATTCGAGTGGCGGGAGAGGCAATTACCACAAACTCAAATTTCAAAATTTACAAGCAACGATTCACTCACCCTGTTGACGATTGAGTGCCTGAATTGCTTGGAAAAACGTGTGGGGAATCTGATCAAGAACTTGGTTGAAAGTTTCGGCTTCTTGACGCGATTATTTACGCGTATGCACAAGTGCACGGTCAAGTAGTAAGTGGAGTATTTTAGACTCCGAATTATCGAACCCAAGGGAATTAGACGATTAATATTCAATTAAGAATTAATATTATGATACCTAAGTAACCAGTAAAAAATTGTTTGATTTGAAGGTTCGTCACCCACAAACAAGTGACTTAAACTAAAAGACAGATTAAGCAAACTATTTTTTATGATTTTTCAATTTAAAAGAATGATTGTATTAAGATACGATTATGAAGAAGAACTAGATAATCTAGGTTCCCTAGGGTTGAATATGATGTCCGGACTAAGCTTAAGATACTCTAGTTATGATTGATTACACTAGGTCACACTCATTACACTCTTATATCGATCTCATGTAAATTTGCTTTACGGTTAACTTCGGGTCCTTTCGGTCCACCTACGCTTACCGTTCCACTCTAGTTGGCTTGATTGGTCCATTCACCGGGTCCTATCGGTCCACCGCTTTCACTAAAACCTAACCAATCCCAACCGAAACAACCCACACTTGATCACTCAAGTTCTTTTCTCCTCTCGGTCTCCAAGAACTACAAGAATGTCAATTGTGTTCTTAACACACCCGGATTAGTTCACTATCGTGCAACTAAGAGGATAACTAGAATTCTACGGGTGATCAAGCCAAGCACACATATAGATAAGAACAAGAACACAATGAATAATCCAACCATAAACATAGAATTAAGCTAAAAGCATGAATCAAGTCATAATCCGGAAAAATCCTAATCAAAACCCTAGTTCTCCATAGATTATCTAGCAAAGAGAAGTTTAGCTAGAGATAATCTTGTTTAGCATAGAAGAAATCTCCATAATCATACAATAGAATGAAAGAGAGAGGAAATCAAACGAATAATCTTCAAGTCTTGATTATTCTTGATGATTCTCCACCTCCAAGCTTGCTCTCCAATGTTGTTCTTCTCCAAAAAGACGTGAATGATCAATCCTCCTTGTCCCTAGGTCTTTTAGCACGTCCTTCCTCTCAATTGTTGCCCAAAAAGTCTTCAAAATTGCACAAAAACCCACACTTTCCCGTCCTGGTGGTCAGAGTGGTCGTACTACCAGTCCCACTGGTAGTACTACCAGCAGAAGGTGAAGTGACTGCCAAAATTTATAAGTATGGGACTGGTCTTACTATCAGTATAGTGGCATTATGACCAGTCTGGGAAAATAAAGCCTTTTTCTTCACTCTTTTGGTCTTTTCTTCACCCGTCTTCCATTCCGCACACCATTCTTGAGCCTTCCAACATTCCGAAGTTCGTTTCCTCTTGCCAATTTACATATCCAAGCTTCCGGTTCCTGAAAAGCACAACACGAAACATATCGGAAGATCATTGTGACAAAATAGCTCGAAATTACACAAGAAACGCCCGGATTACACATTTAAGTCCAAATACTCAAGAATGCTCAAAACGTACAAGAATTGGTCAATTTCTCACATAAATGCCACAAAATCACGCAAAAAGGTAGTGAAATCTACACGAATATAACTCCTTAGGTGGAGTTATCAAACATCCCCACACTCACCTATTGCGCGTCCTGAGCAACAAAACCAAATTCGACCACACTCTAACTTCAACTTCCATTCCACCAACATGATACGAGTCGTGACAATTGCATACTTACTAGAATCACCGTTGCATACAAATCTTAACTAGCCGACTCGACACAAAAAAAGCCTCAATACATGACTCACCCATGCAACAATATGATGCAATGCAATACTATGACTCGATTCTAAATAATCACAAGTATACATAAACACTAACTTTTTATCTTTTTTTTTGGGTGAGATCGGGCAATCTCAAATCACTCGAACGGGCATGTTATCAAGCTCTTAGTCCTCTCAAGTCGCAAAACACGCAACATAAATATGAGCAAACCGAGTGAGACTTACGTTTCTCAACTTGAAATCCCCCTTGAAAGCATAGAGAGTTTAACATTTCTCTCTACAAGTGACTAACCTCTCGTTTATGCCGAAAAAGTAGAGACATCCTAGCCTAGCCTAGTGCCCCATCCGAGCTTTTAATCTCAACGGGTTTTATTCGGTTGAAGGGTTGGGGACGGTAGGATAGGCTTCTTAGAAGCGCGGTCCTACTTGTCGTGACAAATCTCACCAATAACCCCATTCTCACACTCCCTCACCACGATGAACGAATACCAAGCCCAAATCTCACAACTCCGGCCCTCGATTCCCTCACCACCGGTGTAACGCCGTTCTCGCGGCCACAAACGTGAAGAAGCACAAGCGATCAAAGCTACTACTCGGATTTTTTTTAATCAACGAAACTACAAATCAAATGAACCAACTAACAAGAACAAACACATCTCTTTTTTTTCCTCTGTTTTTTTTTTATTTTTATTCGATTTTTTTTTCATATAAATAAAACAGAATACAATAAAATACAGAATATCACTAAAGACGTAAATCTGAGTAGTCTAGATAATCTCGTAACATCTGGTGGGGATGGACGCTGAAGTAGATGCTGAATTCTGTGAAGTAATCACCATCCCCACACACTATGATGTCCAATCTCTCTCAAAATAGCCGAATATGTAATGTGAATGCGTGCTACTACCCGTCCTATCCTCCGCAACACCGAAAGATGAAAGTAAATTCGTTGCACGCCCTCCAATGTAAATCAACCAACCCACCCCATTAGTGCAGAAAGAATATCACGCACATGGCTTCGCCTCCTCGTGATCGTGATATATGGACACGACTCACCGCCACACCAAAGTGCGCTGGACATCTCACACTCACCCTCACATCCCCTCGTAAAATGACAGAATCTGACATCCACAAGATATGTCATGAAGTAAACTCCCTCATTGAACCTCCCTCACTCACTCCCTCTGTCACGACTCATAGGAGAAGGCCAAACTAACAAGTGATTGAAGTCACAATGAATGGCTCCTAGGCGTAGAGGCGAGAAATAAAGGGGTAAACAGATCAATGGGGTTAACTAAGTGGACCTAGGCTGTGAGACGGGACGTGAGGCCCCCATAAAACTCACTCGCACGACTGTTCCGTTGCCACTATGAGGAGGGGTTGTCGACTACCTAAGACGGTGGTCGTGCACTATCGGCTAACTACTTGAATGTCTCAAAAACAGCACACACTTTCATATTCAAATTTTTGGTTAAGTTCAAAATGGCTTTGTCACCCGATTTACGAACTCTCTCTATGCATTCTAAGGGATTCCCAACTTCGGGTTCTCTTTCTCGGTTTCCACACACCTACGCGCAGTTCTACATAATCACTCACGCACATTCATCACTAACTCTCTTCCACATTCGAATTCTTTTCCTTTGCCCTTTCTCAAAATTTTAATTTATATATATTTTTTATAAATCATAACTCTAAATGCAAGGCCAAACACGAAAGAAGACTCGAAATTGACATGATTCAGGTAGGTGGACTCAATTAAGTAAACGTGCAACAAAAATTAAATAAGTAACACATATATAAAGAGCTAATAACATCACAATACGCCACTATAAATAAACACGACATGGACCACAAATATGACACAATACAAACTAACAATCTATATGTGACATGTTAATGCAGACACGGACTGGCTAGTTGAGACTAAAAATCCCCCCACACTAGACTGCTTCGTTGTCCTCAACGAATTTGGAGATCAATCAAGAGGACTCGGCACTTCTAATGCAAGGGGCTGTAATCTACTCTGACTCCTCATCACCCTGGCCTCCTGAGTAGTCACTCGAGGCATAGGTGAAATCAAGTTCCGGTCCGGGTGCCGGCTCCTCCGGAACCCCACGTGCACTCGCTATCTCTTCAATCCTCCGGTCTTGCCTATCTTGACGCAAACCCATCCGTCGTAACCCCTCACCCAACTGACGCATGACGTGGCGCACGTGAGTATACTGTCGGTCCCTCATCGTAGAGGAAGCCGCTATCATATCTCTGGTGAGTCTCATCTCCCGAGCTAGCTCAGACTCAGAAGAACTGGCACGACCGGCTCTAGAACTGGGACCCTCCTCAACGACACTTTTTTTCTTCTTCTTCAAAGGATCCGGTATCATCTTATATTTTCTCTCGGTTTTTCCACTAGATCCCTTTGATCGTGATCCACTTTCACAGTCGCACTCTCACCAAGGTGTTTCAAAAGATACCCCTATCCCGCGGCCTTTCTGTTGTCGTCCTTCCCCTAGATAGGAAAGAAAGGTATAGTCGCTTAGGGATATCAATGCGATCACCCTTCGATAAGCACAAAGCCATCAAACAAGTATCAAAGGACACAAATTTCTGAGGAGACAAGCCCTCGACCCACGACTCTATGATCTCAACTAGCCACCGCGCCTCAGGAAGAATAAACCCTATCTTAATCTTCCACCGCCTAAGGCTCGCTTTCGCAATCCACTCAGCACCTTTCACACCCTTGCAACAAAACTGGTGAACTTCATCAAACAACTCTCTGGGGTCTTTCTTAAGGTAAACTTCAAATTGGCACTTCTGAGTCAGTGGCGGCCATTGAAGAGTCGCCCCTATGGTCTTGGGAGAGAAGAGAATCCACTTCCGCCTCACATAAATCAGTCGCTGATCACGGAGATGGCGACCCTCCGCAGAGTCATAGTAGAAGGAGTTAACACAAATCTCTTTGGTAAGGGCCGTACTTGCCTTACCATCAATCAAGCGCATCCAACCCGCGAAATTCTCTCTCTTTGCCACATCCTATAAGTCCGAGGGTACACCATCCATTGGTAATAGTCTCTCTTCATTTGCATTTCTCGAAATGCGAGTATCAAATTTATATGCAAAATGAGCATCCGCCAATGAAACGGAAGTTAAAGAACAACTGAGGGGTTGGCTCTACGCCAACTTCCAATTCTAGCGTCTTCCTAAGCCTCCATTTGTCAATGGTCGGGAACCCACTCGGTAACGGTCTCTTAAACTCTTCCCTTTCTGGAGATAGCGGGACCGCGTATGTGAAATCGTCGCTATCTCCACCCATGACCATATCTTGCTCACTGTCTCCCTCATCGTCAGGTGCATAATCTAGGTCACCACTAGTTAAACGCAATCTCTTACTCATAGTTCACAATTTTCAGAAACATTTCACAAATACACAGCTAAGTGCACGTGACAAGAAGTGTGAGAAAGAATTAACCACGTAAGCAAGTAATGTTTGTGAAAATTCACGCCTAAAAACTAAGCAGCAGCCCACCAGTTTCAGTAATTTGATTCAACCTACGTGTGCCTAAACGATGAATTGAAACGAGAGAGAGAGAGAGAGAGACAAGTGACTTGTGCCACCCGGAGTACCGCTCTTACGGGTGCACATTCCGCGAGAATTTCGACAAGAAGGGTCGAAAATCGACCGCCGAAAATTCTCCGGAAAAATTGAATTGCTTGCGTCAATGCATTCCCCGCGGTGTCCTCGTTAATTCTTCCTTCTACCCCGTAAGCTGCATCGTACCCCTTTCTCACGAATCTGAAACTTTCTTCAAAGAACCCTAGTTGGGTTCATCCTCAATTTCTTGCTCTTCCAGCCCCAATCACCAAAACACCGAGATATGGTGTTGATGGCGCTGCGAACGCGACAGAAACCCCCCAAGTCGCCGGATTTCACTGAAATTGGAGGTTCTGGCCGAATTCAAGAGGGTCGGCGGCTTTTTGAGGTGCTCTGTCGCGTACTATTTCGACCCAACACGCCGCAATCACCTCAACCTCTTGATCACGCTGAGAACGCCAGAAAAACCCGTCGATCGGCGTTCAATTTCATTGGGTTTTGCGATTTCTGGCAAAAATTTGAGAGGAGGCTCTGGGGAGTTGATGTTCATCGTCTAAATAGGAAGAACAGCCTTCCTCACGATTTTGTCTTCAATAGTTATCCGGAAATACCAAAAATACCCCTGGTTATTAGCTGAAAACACGCCCAGCACATTTTGGTCGTACGACCACTTGACCTGGTCGTGCGACCACCAGACCCCTGTTTTCCTATTTTTTAAAATTTTGGCTAAGTAAGAAAGTGGTCCTACGACCAGTTGGCTGATCCCACGACCAGTCTGGAGCTAGCACTGCACTTTTTTGGCCTCCTTGACCTCCCGCATTCCGATGCCTATGCCATTTGCGCCGTTAGTTCCCTCAACTCGCGTAGAATTCCTACGTGTGAAAAATTTCTCCAAAGTTGTAGTAATTCTCCATCCATGCCACTATGCCTCTTTGCCTCACAATTCGCGAAATTTTTCTTTTCACATTCCTCTTTTGCGTTCGGACTCCGATGCGCGCATTCTCGTCGGCACGCATCAAAAGGGGAGTCAGTAGCGCGTCTTTACCCTGTAACCTGCAGAGACTCATTTCAAACATGAGATCCTCACTCTCTCACCTCTCATATAACCATACAGTATGAAAAATACACACGACATTATTTAAAACACACCCGCTAAACTAAAGCAGAAAAGTAGGTTAGGTTGCCTCCCAACAAGCGCATGTAATTTACGGTCGACGGCCCAAACCAGTTACCTCATAAAGATCACGGCTCATCAAAGTAGATAGCATCCACTTTGGCCGGTTTCGGCGCAGATTACAGGTACGGTTTTACTCGGCTTCCATTAACTCGGAAGCACTCTTTCGTGTGAGGGTCCTCTAACTCAACCGCACCCCAAGGATAGACCTGGTGGATACGGAACAACCCGGACCATCTAGAACGGAGTTTGCCCGGAAAAAGCTTCATGCGAGAGTTGAATAGCAAGACTAGTTGTCCCACACGGAGTTCTTTCGGCTTGAGATGGCTGTCATGCCATCTCTTGGTCTTCTCCTTGTAAATCGTGGAGCTATCATATGCATGCAGTCTCCATTCCTCTAGCTCAAGCAGTTTCAGTTTCCGTGCTTGCCCTGCCAACTCAGGATCCATGTTCAACCGCTTGATTGCCCAGTATACCTTGTGCTCTAACTCAACAGGAAGGTGGCACGCCTTACCAAAGACTAGCTGAAATGGTGACATATTCAGCGGCGTCTTCCATGCGGTATGGTATGCCCACAATGCATCATCAAGTTTCACAGACCAATCCTTGCGCCCATCATTGACAGTTTTCTACAAAATCCCTTTGATCTCCCTATTATACACTTCGGCTTGCTCATTAGTTTGGGGGTGATAAGGTAGGGAAACCTTATGGATAGGCACCTCATATGACTTCAAAACTCTGGAAAATACTCGGTTTATGAAGTATGAACCTTCATCGCTCACCATTGCCCTTGGTGTGCCAAACCGAGTGAAGATGTGCTTCTTCAAGAACTTCTCTATTGTGGCTGCATCATTCTTGGGACAAGCTATTGCTTCCACCCACTTTGTCACATAATCAACAGCGAGAAGGATATAGAGATTACCATACGAAGTCGGAAACGGTCCCATGAAGTCTATGACCCATACATCAAACGGTTCCACCTCAAGCCATTCAGACATGGGCATCTCATCTCGCTTGGAGATGTTACCTGTTCTCTGACAACTATCACCGCTTGCAACCCAGTCATGACAATCTTTAAAAATAGTTGGCCAGAAAAAAACAGATTGTAATACCTTCATGGCGGTGCGCGGACCGCTGAAATGACCTCAACTAGGCGAAGCGTGACAGTGCTTGATCACATCATAAATTTCATGTGTAGGCACGCATTTCCCGATGATATTATCGGCCCCCATCTTGAAAAAATATGGATCCTCCCAAAAGTAGTGCTTCACCTCATACAAGAATCGCTTCCTCTGCTGAACTGTCCAATCCTTAGGGATCTCCCCATTTCTCAAATAGTTGGCAATCGCCCAATACCACGGCTCAGTATCCCCCAAAGACATCAAACTCTCATCAGGAAAGTTCTCTTGAATAGGCACTTTCTCCTCCACGCCATGCTCCTGTCTTGAGGGATGGTCCTCTACCACATTCTCAACACCCTTTTTGTCGCGAATCTTTACATCAAATTCTTGCATCAAAAAGACCCACCGCAACAATCTCGGTTTGGCGTCCTTCTTATCAAGCAAGGATTTCAGCGCCAAGTGATCTGTAAAAATAATCACATTTTCCTTCTGCTGCCCCAACACTGCTCCAATGGCGAAATCGCTGGCGTCGCACATGAGCTCAAATGGTAAACTCCAATCTGGAGTTGTAATGATAGGGGCTGAGGTAAGTTGTTCCTTCAAAAAATCAAAGGCTTTCTTGCATGCTTCATCAAACATGAATGGGACATCTTTCCCAAGCAATTCACACATAGGCTTGCAAATCTTCGAAAAGTCTTTGACCTGCATGTCCCAAGAAGCTTCTAACCCCCTTCACCGAAATCGGATAAGGGAGCTGCTTGATTGTCTCTACCTTTGCTTGATCGGATCCAAACCCTTACGTGAAATTTTGTGTCCAAGAACAATCCCCTCACTGACCATGAAGTGGCATTTCTCCCAGTTCAGCACAAGATTGGTTTCTTCACAACGAACCAAGACACGACCAAGATGATGTAGACAGTCCTCAAAACTGTCACCGAATAGGGAGAAATCATCCATGAAGACCTCCAAGTTCTTCTCAGTCATATCTGAGAAAATAGCCATCATACACCGCTGAAAAGTAGCCGGTGCATTACATAGTCCAAATGGCATGCGACGGAACGCAAAGGTGCCATAGAGACATGTAAAGGTGGTCTTTTCCTGGTCTTCTGGAGCAATAGCAATTTGATTATAACCTGAATAGCCATCTAGAAAGCAATAGTACTCGTGGTGGGCCAACCTATCAAGCATCTGATCAATAAATGGCAACGGAAAGTGGTCTTTGAGCGTGGCTTCATTAAGATTCCTGTAATCCATGCACACACACAAACCAGTAACTGTCCGTTGAGCAATCTGCTCATGCTTGTCGTTCTCCACCACAATCATTCCTCCTTTCTTAGGCACGCACTGAATCGGGCTAGTCCAAGTGCTGTCTGAGATGGGGAATATAATACCAGCTTCTAGCCACTTCATGACCTCTTTTCGTACCATATCTTTCATGTGCGGATTCAAACTCCGTTGTGCCTGTATCACTGGTTTCTTTCATTCTTCCACCCTGATCTTGTGATGGCAATATGCGGGGCTGATCCCCTTTATATCGGCAATTGTCCGTCCGATTGCTGCTTTATGCTTCCTTAGTACATCCAATAGTTGCTCCTCCTGTACCTGAGATAAAACAGAAGAAACGATTACGGGCGACGTGTTATCAATACCAAGAAATGCATACCTGAGATGGCTCGGCAATGGCTTCAACTCAAGCACAGGTGGTGACTTGAGTGAAGGGACAAGAGCTAACTTTTTCTCCCCTTTCTCATATAAATCCATCTTGGTCCAGCTGCTCATGTGGCACACATCCATGGGAGGATTCTGATCTTCGTCTTTGTACATGCCATCTATTTCCTCCCACATCAATTCAGCTTCCTCATCTCCCATATCATCATCAAAAACCTCTATGCCAAAGCAGTCTTCATAATTATAGCAAGAAGCTTTTATCATTTCCTTAAACACATAAAAACCACTTTATCTTCATTAATTTGCATAGATAGTTTCCCACTTTTCACATGAATAAGCCTCTCCTGTAGCTAGGAATGGCCTTCCAAGAATTAGATGTACTTCGCCAGCTTCCATATCTAGGATGACGAAATCAGTAGGGAAGATGAGAGTGCCTACTTTGACCAAGATGTCTTCAATTACCCCGTATGCTCTACGAACAGATCGATCAGCCATCTGCAAAGTAACTCGGGTGGGACGAGGCTCCCCCACACCTAGTTTCCTGAATACGGACAAGGGCATCAAATTGATGCTTGCCCCCAAATCACATAGAGCAGTCATGGTGAGAGAATCTCCAATGGTAACCGGTATCACAAAGCTTTCAGGATCTTTCTTTTTCTTGGGCAGTCCATTCTTGACACATTCAGAAGTCTCAGCTGTCAAGTTAACCTGTACAAAATCACTCATGCGCCTTTTTCCTGAAAGGATGTCTTTGAGGAACTTGGCATATGTAGGCATTTTGGATATAGCTTCAGCAAAATGAATGTTAATCTCAACTTTCTTTAATATATAGAGAAATCTCTAGAAATCTCTAGAATCATCCCTCTTTCGCGTTCTCAAGGGATATGGAACTGCCTTAGACATAATAGTAGTATCAACACGTACCTCATCCTTGTCTTTCACCGCCTCCTCATCCGTCGCAACCTTTGATTGGGGGATCACGAAATTAGTATCTCTATCAAAAATATCATGCTCTTTAGCCTTAGAAGCATCGGCTCTAGCATGAGTAGGATAAAGCGGATCTTTCAATGCAACCCCGCTTCGAGCAGTGATAACATTGACTTGACGAGGATTCTCTTCGGTGCTAGAAGGCAATGAACCTGGAGCTCTTGCAGAGAGCTGATTAACAATTTTTCAAAATTGAACCTCAAGTGAACGAAGAGAAGTCTTCGTAGCCTGTAAACCTCAAGTGAACAAAGAGAAGTCTTCGTAGCCTGTAGTGACTTGTGTCGCCATAATGTTCATGTTGTTGGTCAGCATTGTCAACGCCTTAGTCAATTCAGAAATCTCTGGGTTTGGTGCTACTGCAGCTGCTGGTGGAGCCTGTGAAACTGGTGGCCTATGGTGGAACCCCGGTGCATATGAAGCTCCAGACTGATCCCCATACCTGAAGCCTGGATGATCTCTTGTGCCTGAACTGTAATTCCCTTGATTCCAATTCTGCCGCTGTCCCTGTGCCCCCACGTAGTTCAAATCTTCACTCTCTCTCTGGGCCAAGGCTGACTCATATTCCTGCTCCTCTATTCCTGCAACTGTCTTCTTGTCCTGATAAATGTGCTTGGCTAAGTCGGACTCAATCTTGCTGATCCCAGTCTTCGATTCATCATCCTTAGGTTCGGGTAATTTTGATAAGCTCGTGGAGTCATAAAATTGTGAATCCTGCTTAGCAAGCTGCTTCATGAGCGCATAGGCTCCTTCTTTGTCAACATAATACAGAAAATTTCCCCCAGCTACTCTGTTAACCAACTCCTGATTGTGACGTACTAGGCCATGGTAGAAGACCTGTAAAATTTTGTAGTCCCCAAAATCATGATTTGGGCACTTCCTGATCAAGTGCGTAAAACGGTCCCATGCATCAACCACTGTTTCATCGGCCTGTTGCCGAAAGCCTAGAATTTCACCCTGTAGCTCAATCACCCGATGTACTGGGTAAAACTTTGACATGAACTCATCCACACACTGAGCCCATGTAGTAATCGAATTAGGTGCTCTTGACTGAAGCTACTTCTCAGCTGCACCCTTCAGACAGTAAGGAAAAAGAATGAGCTTCAATGCTTCTGGGGTGACATTCTTGTACTTGAAAGTCTTTATATACGCATGGAACCTCCCAATAAAGTCATTGGGGTCTTCATCCCTATTCCCATAGAATTGGAACTGATTTGTTACCGTCTTAATTGTCGCAGGCTTAAGATCAAAGTGCCCGGTCTGTATCTCTGGCACTACAATTGCCGGATTGTGTCCATAGGTGGACGACTGAAAATTCTCCACAATAGCTTGCCCAGAGTTGTTGTATGGTGTCTGGACATTGTGATCATTTAGCTCCTTAGACAGCTCTTCCACCCGCTGATTGAGTTGCGTGTTGGTTAATTGATCACCCATGGTGCTCTGTTTCTGTCTTTCTCCTTTGGTGTTTGAGTAACTGCTCTGGGTCTTCGAGTGGGGGCACAAGGTCAATAGGGATCCTGGGCATACACCGAATACCTGAAAAGCAGAATCAAATACAAATGAGAAACCAAAATAGCTAATAAAACAAAAATAAAAGAGGTATCATAAATTAATTTTTAACTAAAGTAAATAACCGTTTGTGTCCCCGGCAACGGCGCCAAAAACTTGACGCGTTTTTTTACGCGTATGCGCAAGTGCACGGTCAAGTAGTAAGTGGAGTATTTTAGACTCCGAATTATCGAACCCAATGGAGTTACACGATTAATAGTCAATTAAGAATTAATATTATGATACCTAAGTAACCGGTAAAAAAAATTTTATTTGGAGGTTCGTCACCCATAAACAAGTGGCTTAATCTAAAAGACAGATTAAGCAAACTATTTTTTATGATTTTTCAATTTAAAAGAATGATTGTATTAAGATACGATTATGGAGAAGAACTAGATAATCTAGGGTCCCTAGGGTTGAATATGATTTCCGGAATAAGCTTAAGACACTCTAGTTATGATTGATTACACTGGGTCACACTCATTACACTCTTCTATCGATCTCATGTAAATTTGCTTTACGCTTAACTTCGGGTCCTTTCAGTCCACCTACGCTTACCGTTCCACTCTAGTTGGCTTGATAGGTCCGTTCACCGGGTCCTATCGGTCCACCGCTTTCACTAAAACCTAACCAATCCCAACTGAAACAACCCACACTGGGTCACTCAAGTTCTTTTCTCCTCTCGGTCTCAAGAACTACAAGAATGTCAATTGTGTTCTTAACACACCCGGATTAGTTCACTATCGTGCAACTAAGAGGATAACTAGAATGCTACGGGTGATCAGGCCAAGCACACATATAGATAAGAACAAGAACACAATGAATAATCCAACAATAAACATAGAATTAAGCTAAAAGCATGAGTCAAGTCATAATCCGGAAAAATCCTAATCAAAACCCTAGTTCTCCATAGATTATCTAGCAAAGAAAAGTTTAGCTAGACATAATCTTGTTTAGCATAGAAGAAATCTCCATAATCATACAATAGAATGAAAGAGAGAGGAAATCAAACGAATAATCTTCAAGTCTTGATGATTCTTGATGATTCTCCACCTCCAAGCTTGCTCTCCAATGTTGTTCTTCTCCAAAAAGACGTGAATGATCAATCCTCCTTGTCCCTAGGTCTTTTAGCACGTCCTTCCTCTCAATTGTTGCCCAAAAAGTCTTAAAAATTGCACAAAAACCCACACTTTCCCGTCCTGGCGGTCAGACTGGACGTACTACCAGCAGAAGGTGATATTTTTGCTGACTGTCAAAATTTCTAAGTATGGGACTGGTCTTACTACCAGTATAGTGGTAGTACGACCAGTTTGGGAAAATAAAGCCTTTTTCTTCACTCCTTTGGTATGTTCTTCACCCGTCTTCCATTCCACACACCGTTCTTGAGCCTTCCAACATTCCGAAGTTCGTTTCCTCTTGCCAATGCACATATCCAAGCTTCCGGTTCCTGAAAAGCACAACACGAAACATACCGGAAGATCAAATGTGACAAAAATATCTCGAAATTACACTAGAAACGCCCGGATTACACATTTAAGTCCAAATACTCAAGAATGCTCAAAACGTACAAGAATTGGTCAATTTCTCACATAAATGCCACAAAATCACGCAAAAAGGTAGTGAAATCTACACGAATATAACTCCTAAGGTGGAGTTATCACTTCTTGCAGGGGATTTTCTCTCTAATGCATACAAGCTAAGAAACGATGGCATTGGAAAAGTTCAATTGAAGAAGACAAAGGGCTTAAATAGCCTTCAGATTAAAGAATCGCGACTGCTGACGTTCGCTGAGTCAACAACGCTTCGGTATCCGGCGAGATTGGAGACTCATCAAATCGTTCTGAGTTATTCTTGCCTCGAAAATAGGCGAAAATCTATGGGTGGAGTCTGATTAACCTCACGGTGGCCACGTGTCGTCAGAAACCGAACGACGCTTCTAAACCCTAGGCAATCATGACTACGACCGGGGGCTAGGGATTTGAATTTTATTCAAAATACGAGGATTTGTGTGGGGTCCACACACAGCTGATTTTGCGCAACTACACAACGAACGCATGCGTAAAATTTGCGCAAAAGGGGGCTAATGTAGATGGTGCTTTCCAGACAGACAGATCATAGCCACGTGGCAGCCATCCAGCACACCTAGATGTGCTCCATGTACACCGGATAACTACCTATGCTTATCCCTTGGGGGGCTGTGAGACAGATCCCTCGCGTACCAACCACATTGGAGTTGTAGGGACTTAGTGGTTTGGAGGCTAGGTTAAGGCCCGTAGCGCGCGCGACAACCAAGCTCGCGCGCGACCCTTTGTAACTGCTTTGAGAAACTTAATGGCCACGTCCTATAAACTCGACCTGACCACATAACGGTCTCCATTATGTACGGTAAGGTGCCTAACGGTTCCTCTATACACGGTCGAACGTGCCGTTACAGGGGCTACCATTAGGACGCCATTTATGGTGCATTAACCCCCCTCACAACGGTCACTTCCCTACTATATATAGGATCGTTAGCGCTCCGTTGCGACACGCTAGTTCTTCTGGACTTACCGAATACTTCGCTATTAAGCTGTCTCTTTCTCTCTCACAGTTGCAATTGCTTACCCTCTCCCTACTCACACCCCACATCTCTTTGTGTTCTATTCTGTGCACACTTGAATCTCTTCTAAGTATTTCCTTGCGCACAATCGCCAAACAAGACATCGTTCTTGGCGGAATCTCGAAACCCAACCTTCGGATAGCCTGCTCCACCTGAATTGCGAAACCCTTGCTTTGAGTTCCACCAAAACGTGAAACCCTTGCTCTTGGCTCCACCTAGATCTTGGTACCTCAGCTCTGATATCAGTTTGTTATAACCTAGGGTATTCGAGCAAGAACGTTAAACGAAAACAAGAGCGAGACAATATTTAGCATGGTTCACTAACGAATTCGTAACGAACCCGCTAGCTACCTCCACGACCAGAACCGATATTTTATTGAGAAGAGAACCCGATTACAATGCACATCGTTGGCAAAACGGCCACGATGGCCACCCAACCAAACACCCACCGGATGCACACTACAAAAGATCTCAACTCTCAAGTATGTGTGTTCATGTGTTATTATCGAAGGGAACGAGCTTTTAATAGTCATGTAGAATCGACTTAAAACAAACCAGCACCACCGCCTCAAAGGAGATCACCTACTTTGACTTTTAGATACAAGTCACTAATTCTAACAAATCTTTACCTTGACTTGAATCATGTCTAAAAACTGAAACCGAAATATGATGCTTCTATCCTCAATCCTGAAACGGATGCGTCTCCCAGAACCGGAAACGAGCACGCCTCCTCGAACAGATGTTCTGCAGCTATATATGAAACCTGAATCGCTAAATCGTTTCTCCAACTTCCATGCGTTCCTAGAACGAATGTGCTCGATGCGGATACTCAGAAACAGAGACAAGTGCTCCACCTAGAACTAGAATCGTATACATTCACTGAGAAAAGCATGACCGAATGTATTCTCGATGCACCCTATTGCGCCAGACAGATGCACCATGACAGAATGCCCATATATCGCTACTAGACCTGAAGCACTTAGCGATGAGTGCCCCAATAGTGTCATGCCCGATGTGCCCCGTATGCCTCCGATGCGCCAGATACTCTCCAGAAACAGATAGCGCCATATGCGAGCTCAATGCGTGTCATGGTACACGCTCCAAAACTATAACAAATGCACGGCAGAACAAACTCGTGCATAATGCGCGCCAGAACCAGGACTAGATGAGAGTGCCAGAAATCTCACGCGCCATATGCTCCATGTCGTTGCTCCAACTCCAACTAGCTCCTACAACGCATGAGCCAGAACTAAATTTAGTTCACAGGCAAATGCTCTATGCCGGGAGCCGGATTGCGCCTGAACGTCAATTGCCAAAACGCCAAATGCACGTGAACCGCCAGATTCGCGCCGATACCGAATGCATGTTGGACTTGCCAAATCCCTTGCACGCCTAATCATATGCGCGCCAGATTGCTTCGACAGGAGCCCAGATAGCCCTCTCCATGGGGCTGCAGATGGTGCCTATACCTGCTTCTCCTCACGAACAGATCGATCTTGATCGCCAAACCAGACATCCTTCTTGGGGGAATCTCGAAACCCAACCTCCGATAGCCTGCTCCACCTGAATTGCGAAACCCTATATTTGAGTTCAACAAAAACATGAAACCCCTGCTCTTTGCTCCACCAAGATCTTGGAACCTCAGCACTGATACCAGTTTGTTGTAACCTAGGGTATTCGAGCAAGAACGATGAAACGAAAACAAGAGCAAGACAATATTTAGCGTGGTTCACTAAAGAATTTGCAACAAACCCGCTAGCTACCTCCACAGCCAGAACCCGATATTTTATTGAGAAGATAACCCGATTACAATACACGTCGTTGCCACAACGGCCACGACGGCCACCCAACCAAACACCAACCCGATGCACACACTACAAAAGTTCTCAACTCTCAAATATGTGTGTTCATGTGTTATTACCAAATGGAATGAGCCTTTAATAGTCATGTACTGCCGACTTAACACAAACCAGCACCACCGCCTCAAAGGAGATCACCTCCTTTGACCTTTAGATTCAAATCACTAACTCTAACTGATGGTTCAATTGTGTAGCAGGCGATGGTTTGCAAGATGAGTTAGGTGGTTGTTTCATTGTGGGAGTATGGTTGTAGATGTTGCTCTGGTGGAATATAGTCGCTGGTATGAATAGGTGTAATGTGAATTGAGGTGCATCAATGGTGGAGTCTGAAGGTCTGGGTTTAGGATTTGGTGTAGAGGAAAGAAGATGGCAGTTTGCGACGGTGGAAGGTGAAATTAACATAGTGAGGAGATGTTTGGTGATCAGCAGGTGGGTCGGGGGCTATGCATGCTGGTTTTTTCTCGAGTTAATGGTGGAAAACAGGTGGTTCAATGGAGCAATAATGGCTGAGTAGATGGTTAAGGTGATTGGTGATTGTTGTTGTTATTTTCATGGAGTTTTGGAGTTGGCTTGATGAGTTAGTGGATGGAATGGTGAACAGGTGAAGGCAGGTTGTAGGTTTAGAGCGTTAATATCTGAAGGTAATGGAGGTGGTGTTTTTCATGGTGGAGTAAATGATTGAATTAGGCTTCGGCTGTGGTGGTGAAGTCACTGGTAGTATGAATCAGTAGGTGTATTTCTGTGTTGGAGGTTGTAGGTTCAGGTTTTTGAGGAAGTAGGTTGGTTATGATGCTTCAGGTGGTGGTGGAGTTGTTATTTGCTTTTCGCCCAGGTCATGCGACCTTAAACGAGGTCGTGCAACCTCAAGATACTCTCAAAATCCTGATTTTTCTTTGAAACATCATTTTTTTCATCCTCAATATCACATTCCAAGCATCCTTTTGAGCTCCCAAACTATTCCGAAGTTCGTCTCTTCTATCCAGATGTTCCCCGCGCATCTTATTCCTGGAAATCACAACACGAACGCACTCGCGAAGATCAAATGTGATGAAATATATCAAATCACACGTAAAATAGTGCAAGAAATGCCCGGACACTAATAACAAATGAAAGTGTCTTTTAACCAAAACAATCATCTTCTTCCTCATCTCCTTCAATGGGCAGGAGACATCTCCGCCTAGTTCGCCGCCCCAACACCACCAACATCCTTGACGCCTCAAAACGCCACCAAATCCACCAAAAAACAGTCCCAATCCACTCCTACTTCGACATGGATCGAATGTTTAGCACCAAGTAAACTAATTTCGTCCAAAACCCAACCCGATTCGAAATCGAAAACTTCGCGGTGGGTCTCCTTCCACTAGCCGGATTCTTCAATAGGAAGCCTATAAATACCCAAATCAAAATCATAATTCTTCTCACACCAAACACCGCACCAATCTCTCCCTCACTCGCTCTCTCTCTCCCGTTCAAATCGCCAAGCACAAACCCAGTCGGGTCCGGAGAACTGAACCCGACCGCCGACCGCCGAAGCCGTCCGACGCCACCCCTCCTCCTGCGCCCTCCCCGGCGCTCCACCGTCGGCCTCCTCCTTCGCCGCCTTCGCCGCCACCGCGGTCTCCCCCATCATCACCATCGTCACCATCGTCTCTGTTCGGGTAAGAAGAGAGAAAACCCGTCTGTTAGTGTCTTCCTATCTTATTTTGTTGTTTCTTTTTTTTATTATTAACATTAAAGAACTGTAATACATAATAATATTATCTGGGTAAAAACAATGAGAGTGGGCAGTGTCCCAGTGGTTAAAGTTGACTGTTAGTATTGAGATGGTCTTGGGTTCGAATCTCACCATTGACAACTATTTTTTACTACTCTACACTCAAAATTTGAAAGAGAAGTATTGAGGGCTTGAAAGCCTTATTAAAATACTTGAGAATTATTTATTTAGGAAGTTTATTTTCTTGTTTAAAGGTTAATATTTTAAAAAATAATACTCTTAGGTTATGCTTCATAATAGTAAAAATTAGATAATATTGTAAGTTATGTTTTATAATAGTAATCAATATACATTAAATATTGTGTTGAAATAGAAGGATTATTATTATTAAATTTTGAGGAAATAATAAGGGGGTTACACTTGCATTGCATATAGGACTTGTTTGTATTTGTGTGTTAGCGATAATTGATTAGAATATTATCGAATTGTAGGAAACGAGTTCTCCGACGAAGAATACGTCGAATAATACGATTGATTTGCTGTGATTGCTATTTGTTGAGGTAAGTAATCATGCCAGGCCTAGTGCCTATATCTTCTTCGTGTCTAAACTGCTTTTGTGATTTATTGTCTCAAAATTTGAATATATACTTGAACTGTTTATTTGAGAAAGTTTACTGATTTTACAAAGGTGACGATGTCACAACTGTCACATGATAAGTTAATAATACGTAAAGACGTAAAGTGGAATAGTTGTACCGGGGATCAATATTTTGAGCTTTGGTTGATGTGGACTACGTCTCTCGACCCCTTTTATTTTATTTTGCTCGGTCGCAACCGCCCCGAGTTCGCTCCAGTACTTACCTCTCTGGCCGCAAGAAGTCTTAGGGGGGTGTCGACACTTATGGTCTGGTAGCCAGTTATTAGTAGATCTTCCCCGTGTCAGCAAGATAAAATATGGATTTCCAAGATTGGACCTTTACTGTTTGAATTTGAAAGTCCCGATTGGACAAGGAAGGAAGTTTGGGAATGTTTCCCCACAAGTGAAGTGATAAAAGGAAAAGATTGGTGAATTTTTATTTCATACTTATACTCTTACTCAAATACTTTAATTTTCAAACTCATGTGTCGTTTTTTAAACTACTTCATAATCTGTTTACATGCTTGGGTGTTGCTTACTCAGTATTTTCCGCTGACTTTGGAAACTGTGGTGTTTCTTTTTGTTTCTGCACCACAGGTTTAGGTGGAAGTATGGCTTTTGGGGGAAATCGAGACACATCACTTTAGTAAATTTTTATTTCACATCTAGAATTGTTTTATTTAGTAGTTGAATTTTAGATTAGAATAATGCCCATATTTTTGGCGAGACAAGTTTTAAAGTTTTAATTAATTATTTTATGGATTTTGGATTGGATATTCTGTTATAAAATCTCCTTGTATACGGGTTTAATCTCGGGTACAGAGTGACATCCCCGGGCTTCCGGTTTGGCTAGTTTGGGGATGTTACAGAAGAATAGAATATAAGACTTAGAAAAAATGAGCGGAAGAAAAGTGGGGAAACTCACTAAAGTGTAGGATCAAAAGTTGATCCTAGGATCAGAAGTAGATCGCAGGATCAGAATATGTGATCGTGCGATCAGAAGCGAAACTTGGCCAATACTCGAAGGAAGAAAAAAGAAAACCCACTGAAGTGTAGGATCACCTCTGTGATCGTAGGATCAACCCAGATCGCACGATCAGAGAAAGGAGATCGTGCGATCTGCTGACGCTAGATGTACGATTTTGCTTGTTTTTTAGCCAAAACTACGTCGTTTAGTGTTATGTTATTTCCTAACCTAGTTGGGGAATAATTAATACACGTAATATTGATTCAAGGAGACACTTTTCATCAATTATTCATCACTCACGCAAGGAGAACAGAAGGAGAAGATAGACGCACGGAAGGGAAGAGACGGACGAGGAGACGAAGAAGACGAAGCCCCCATTGCTAGTTTGAGCTCTTCCCCCTCTCTTCTTTTTTCATTACTTTCATGGATAACTTTGTAAAACTTAACAAGATTATGTCTAGCTAAGCTTTCATAGCTAGACAGTTCATGGAGAACTAGGGTTTATTCTAGAATTTCTGGATTTGTGAATTAATTCGATTTCTTGAACTTAAATTCTACGTTTTGTTTTAGTTATTCGACAAGTTCTTGTTCTCAATTCGTAGTGTGTGTGGATTGATCACCCTTATCATACTAGTTATCTAGGTTGTTGCACGATAGTGAACGAACCCGGATTTGTGAAGAACTTTGTTGACATTCTCGTAGTTTCTTGAGACCGATAGGAGATAGAGACTTGAATGACTATGTGTGGGTTGTTTCAGTCAGACGTAGTTAGTTTAGCGTAGTTCTCATATCTTGGCCTAAACTTCACTAGATTGCACCAAAACGCACACAAACAGCAGTATATTACGTACAAAATATAATTCAAACTAAGGTGTTATCACCTTTACACAAGTATCATTTGTTACTATTTACTATGGTCTCTCCTATGTATTGCGAATTTATAATATGACTTGTTTTATTTCACGTTTAGAAACTTATGACTATCTCGATAAACGAGTCGGCTACGTGTAATAACTTTCTGAACGGATAACTTTAGGAAACTCTGATGATTGTACACTTTTATTCATACTTACATTTCTGAAGCAATTCAAAGTGTTTACTATGATGTTCAACTTATAGTCTCAAACTGTTCAAACCGTTTCGAATGGATATCTTGTAACATTTCTTAGTCATTCTGTTTTACATGCTATATTGTTTATTCACTCAAGTTTTACTAATATTTTCACTGCGATGTCTGTCTCTTATTATTCCCCATCGCAGGTACATGACTTAATGATTAACCGGAGAGAACACTTTTGTTGTAAAATTTCTTTTTCCATGCAGGTTGTCTAGGTTGGACTCAGTCATGAAACAATGTTATGGTATAACTTATTAATCAATAGTTTGGGTGTTTCTTCACACTACTTGTTACGACTATTCCTTGTACGAAATGGTAATTCCTTGTACAGAGGACACTACCCTGATCTCCGGCTCTTCTAAAAATCAGGGATGTTACATTTCTTCCTTGCATCGAGCCACTTATTTGAAGTAAAGGTGTAACCAAAATTTACTAAGCTAAATTCAGTATAACCTATCTCTTAAATAAGTCCTTCAAATGTGAAAAAGAAACTTCCATTTAAATTTAATGTGAAAAATAAAAAATTAGTCTTAATCAGTGTAGCCCGTTTAATATTTAAAGAGTCATCAGTGTGGTTGATTGAATATTGGTTGTTATAAATTATCTTTTAATCTTGTAATAATTTTAGTAGTTCACCAGTGTTTCAAGGTGAGTGACCATATACCTCATTTTTCGTGCACTAAATGATCAAAAACCTAATAAAAGTACACTAAATCTAATAAAGTTACACTATTTTTACAATGAGTTGACTTTGCAAACTCGGCTAGGGGCCTGACGGGTGCACAAGTTTGTCGCGGGCTTGTCAGCCGTCGGATTTTCGAACTAGTTAACTTGATTGCCCATGTGGACTCGTAAATTCATTAAACCCGCCGTTCAAGCCTTAAGTTTGACCACCTTGATATCTAGGAACATTGGAGTTGCTCGTCGAGTGATGTATGACTCTTGAGGATAACTTCGAAATATCCTATCCTAGCGAAACCTTACCACCTAAGGAAACCCAACCCAAGACCACATTAAAAAATAAAGAGAAACCGGAAACGTATTAATGACACGCGTTGTGTCCGCATAAAATCGTTATCCACCGCTGGTTAATTCTCTTCATTCATCGCTATCATCGGCTGAATCTCTTTGCGGGTGATCTTGCTTCTATTTCTTCGTGCCAGAGTTTCGATCAATTACTCTGTCGGATTATTATCATCATGGGAGGCGGAGGAGTCATGAGAGCGGCGGCGAAGATCTCCGGCATCGGCGCCCTCCGCGGCGTCCCAGGAGTGTCGCCGTTGGATCAGACGGTTACCTCGGCCGCTCGGAGGGCCACTCGGCCCGTTGGGGCTGTTGTCACGTCTCCAGATGAGGTGGACTGGAACGGTCTCACTGCTGCCCAGAACAATCCAATCGACGCCGTCGTGCAGAGGCCTTGTTGGGAACTCGATGACTGGGAATTTGCCGGCGGGGAAGAAGAGACAATTGTGCGGTCGACAGAACCGTTGCCGAGGCTTGTGTTCGGTGGGGTTCCGACGCTTGAAGAAGCTAAAGAGGCCACTTCTGAACTAAAGGACGCTCTTGACAAGTACGCTTCCTTCACGAATTTACTTCAGTACTTTCGAGTTACTTGTATTTATCAATTTACATACAGCTCGGATCGATCGATTAGGGAAAGTAGTCAAATGAGATAAAAGTCGGTATTTGGCAGCAGAGGGGAACAAAAGATCATGTTGCTGATAGAAAGTTAAGCAATTATGGTACAACCGGTGATTAAGTTCTATAAAACTTCAACTTGAACAGCTTTTACACATTGATCTATATCCATTTTAGATACTAGGCTTAGTTATACACACTCTGAGGTTGTTTGGCAGTGCTAACGTCGAGATGGGAGGTTTGGTCAAAATGTTTCAAAAGGTTTTGATTATGGGAGGTTTTGATTAATTGCCTAACAGTCCATCCATACATCAAAGCAGGTCATATAGAGTTTCTTTGGAACTTACCCCTCAACGTAGCAAGGATTCTAGGATTACACAACACTCTCGTACCACTCCTCCATTTCGTCCAGCTTTTATCCTATGGGTATAAAGCATGTATCTCTTCTGCACTATGTAATGTCAACCCAAGATATCCGGAATGATTCTTCTTTGGCACCTCATGCCGACGCAAAGTTATTACCTATTCCGAGAGTCCTCTGGTAATGCTTCTACTGTGTCCAGAGCTCATTGAGATGACAAAAATCAGTTTTTAGATTTTTGGCAAACATAAAATTTACCTGCATTTCAACAACTGCTGTCCCACTGCTTCCAGACATAGTTATCAAAATCTTACAATTCACGATTCGTATCCTACGATTCGATTCGATTCACCCATGAAACGATGCGAATCCCTTGGTGAATCTTAAATGGTCAAAAATTTCACCGAATCCCGATTCAAGATTCCGAATCTTACGATTCAGTTGCGATTCAATCCGATTCAGACGATTCACCATGGATTCAGCTGAAGGTTTATTTGAGTTAGAGCTCAAGTGTAGGAAATAAAACTTACATTTTTCCTGAATGTTTTGCAACATGTGTTAGTTTTAAAATGACTTGTACATTTCTTTTAGTCAAAGGCTAGTAGTTTTCTATTATTTTATATCTCCCTGGCATCTCAATAGTTCCTTGCTCCACCTGTCTTTCTATATCTTCATTATAAAAATTGTGTCAAGTTTCTTATCACTAGCTAGGGATGCGAGTTTCTGAAACTTTGAGCCTTCTTTTTGTAAAATTATGAATATATTAGCTCACACATGTTATAGTTTAGTAAAATATGTTATTATATGGACCTAACATAAGTGCAAGCGAATCTTTACGATTCACGATTCGATTCGATTCACGATTCAATGAAGGTGAGTTTCGATTCACTATCTGAATCCCGATTTGACAACTATGCTTCCAGAAGCAAGTAGAGGGTTTGTTTTCTGAAACATGCTTTTTTATTAATTCTCGGTTAAGGCGATAACCGATTTTGACCTCACAATGTGTGAAGATTTCAATAATTATCTTTACAGGATTGAGATATAGCACATTTTTGGTAATTTTACATCCCCGCTACATCTTATATTTTACCAAACATTAAAATCACTATATTAGCCTGTCACAGTAACTTTTACGTAATATTTATCAAAACAAATTTAATCTATAACTCACAGTAGCTTTCCCACTGTAATTCTTACACAATAGCGTTCTACACATCTACGGCTTCCACAAACTAGGCCCAAGTCCCTTACTACAATCCAATGGCCACTGAAATTTCAGTATCTTCTGTCTTGGTCTGGTTACTCCTTAAACCTTTAGATTCTAAATGATCCCTCCAGAATTCGAACTTACAGTTTATCCCACTCCTTGTTTCATCAATCAAAACAAGGAATACTGCTTCATTTTATTTGTAAGTCTATAATCGATTTGGTTACCCAAAAACGAGTCAATGCTGAACTTCAATTCGAGTAAACTTGATAAAACTGCTAATATCTAAAGTAGGTTCATAAAGATTAGGTATAGTAATTCTTTCTTTTTACGTCAGAGGATATAAAAACATAAAAAATGTGAATATAAACCTAATCTTGATCTTAAAAGTGAACATAAATTATGTGATCGCTAGAGTTTTAACTTGAAAATACTAGAAGTTAATATGATATTTTTGACCTGCAAAAAATGTTTTAATACCTAACAAGACATTCAAATAAGCCTATCCTTACATATCAAACTCCATATGGCACCAGGCACGGTGAACCTGTTCTTGTTCCACTAGTTGGAACGATTCGTCTAACATATCTCTTCACAGTTTGTCCCCTACACGGACACGATTATTGGTTAACAGACTTATGCAGGATTTTTTTTTTATATATTATTTCTCAGTTTCCGTTTCTTTTTTTTATACATTGTTAAGAAACATATACTTTTACTGGTTTTATTTCAGGGTTTATATATCACCACACAGCTCGAGCTGTTCTGAGCAATCATTTACACCTGGCGATGAATCTGCTTTATCACTGATTTCTAAACAAGAGTACCTAGAGACAAAGAACTGTGTAACCAGTGAATCCCTAGCAAATTCAGTGCCAAAAAATGCACTCAAGGCTTTTAGGCTTCTAAATGAAAGTCCTGTAGCTCAGGTAATGTTTTCCGACACTTTCCAAGTAATATTCTGTATGTGGACCAAGGGGAGGTAGTAATTGACATTTTTCCATTGATTTCAATGCTACCACATGAATGGGAGGTTTAAGGTGCATATTTGTTGGTTTCTGCTCGCTGACTTCCCTCGTCTTTTCCCGTATCGAAAAATTGAACTTTTGGTTAAACATGTGCATGCATTGTTGATTCTTTTGAAGTTAGATTATGTGTTGTAGAATAGTGACCTTCATCCATGAATTGGTAAATGAGCTTCGGGCAGAAGGCATCTCTTGCGTCGAAATGATTGAAACTGGGCTTTTGAATTGAGAGTTCTGTCTAGGTCAATTGTCAAAACCAAATTGCTTTCGGGAAAAAGTGAATGTTCCCCATGTTATTATTTTTCTTGTTTACAGGTCTGCCAATTTTCTCTTTTAATATCAACAGTTGTCATTTATTGTGAAGTTACTAGCCATCTCTCATGAGATTAGTACTTGTTCTTGGCGTTCTCTTCGCAGTTGTTCTACAATTTAACTCATTTAAATGGCAAACTTGAAGCATAGTGCAACCATCTTTATCAAATCTCTAATTAATCCCCGTCTTGATAACTGATGCAGGCACACTCTATGTAGTCAACACGATATCTCAAACCATTGAATCAATCAATCCCGTAAAAGTGAAGTGGCGATATATCGACATAGAAAATATAGGAAGTTAAAAGTCACGGTTCACCCTTTTAGGGTGTTCCTGTGATATTTTGTCCAGTAAAATGAAGTCGAAGATTCTGATATGGGTGTCGGGAATAAACTGTACATGATTGCTAATAGGTTTGGTCCCTTTTTTAATCTATCATTGTAAGAGAAAGAAAGTGAACTAGGATGAAGTCTGAAGACTGAACCTCAGCATGAACCGACATACTGAAAATCTGAAACACTAGTAGACACTTGCGCCACAAAAACTGAAAAGAAAAACCATGAAGTTTAATGGACTAGTGTTAAACACAAGAGGTGTGACCCTGCAATTTTGGTGTTGCAATAGGTGCAATGATATATCTTGGAGGGAGTTTAATTCAGAAGCAAGTAAAACAGCGGCTAAATATAGTAAAATGGAAGTCGGAATGGGTAAAATGTAGGTTTCCTTTGTGGTAATCAATAGGACTCCTAAATGCATCCATTAAAAGGTTAATACAAAATAAGCTCCAAAAAACAGCCTTCTTTGATAAAAACAAACTCGTAGCTGCTGCCCTGATTACCAAATGACAAATATAACCTTACAAAGTCTTTTACGTCTGGGCTATGCAGAAAGCTAGCTAATACACAACAAAAGGCCTCCAGTAAGCTGCATGTACGAGGGCTGTATAAGCTGCAGGTTGTAAGACTCTGGGAAGTTCCCACTGGCTGTGACTATCTTAGCTCCTTGCAAGGCCCAAAAACTTAACTTTTGGAGTTCAGTTGACCATTACGTGTACTAAATTTCTGTTAAAACACTGATTTAAGTATGAGTATCATTGTTCTCCAAACTCGTAGGTTCCATGGGTTTCTCCTGTATCAAACTCCATGGGTTGAGGAAATTCACCATCAAGTTTTTTTGTCAATTTTGATTATTTCAAATTTTGGGTTTAGCGTCTTTCGGAAATTGGCATACATCAATTCAACCGTAGTGCCTACTGATACAACTACATACTCCATATTTGCTGCTTTGAATCGTGGAAAAGGAGAATGTACTTCTTTGAACAGATAACTCCTTTGAGATTCCAAACAGACCGGCCCATATAGCATATTGGGGTTTGAATTGTCCGATGGAAATCTTCAAATTTTTACATGTGGTAAACTTCAACTTCCTCTAGGCCCTAGGGTATGAACTGGATTAGTATATTCATTGGGCGAATTGTGAACAAGCATCTTTGGCTTAATTAGGAAGTGGAGGGAACAGTATTAGTGGAAATTTCTTCTGAATCCTCCACCAGCAAGGCTTCATAATCATTTTTACACTCACCATAGATAGAAAGAGTTTCCAAGCTGGCTTGGTTGTTATAATAGATGAATTTGCAGGATAGAAAATATCACCCGATATGACTTCCTTATGCGCTAAATTGTGATTTTTTTTCCAAAAAAAATTTTGAATATCTGTTAAGGAATTTATTTTAGGGATTATTATATTTAAGGCTAAAAATCCAAAAAGTATTTGCTACGGAGGCAGAAAAATAGTAGTAATTATTAAAAGGTCTATTCTCGGAGAACTATTTATTAATAGGAAATAACATTATATAGGACACCTAAAATGACTCCCCAACGGCAAACGTGGTCATCGACTAATCGTATCCTAGCTCGGGCTTCCCTCAAGTCACTTATGCCCTCTCACTCAGTTGAATATTTTTCACCATTTCCGTTCTCAATTCCCCCCAACCCAATTCTCAAGTTCACATCGGCAGTGCGGATGAATAAATCAGACATGAAGGCAGACAAGAAACCTTTGGCGCGGATCTCAGATTATCGATCGAGGAAGGTAACGGCGAACCGGCGATGATGTCCTTTTGCCGTTCAATCCTTGTGCCATTGGTTGAAGGTAGTTCAGCGAATTGTCCTACTATTCCTTCCCAAAGGTGGGGGGTTTCTATTAAGGTAGGCGGTGGGGAGCGCACCCTCGGGCATGTCTGTAGTCATATCAGTTGTTATTCATTCGGGTACTGTAGTAGGTAAACTTGAAGCCGTGATAGTGGTGTAGCTCTACTCCGCTCTTTTTCTCCTCCTGTTCATACTGGGGTTTGAAAGTATTCGTCGCTCCCCGATAGGCACGGCAGAAGAGACTACGTGAAGAGACTGGTGTCTTAGATCGAGTAGATTCTTTTGTGAATTTAGAGGCATTCGTCGAGGATGCTCTTCTCGATAATATTTTAACTGCTTAGTTCTCTGCCTTGTTATTCCTCGTCTCCATCTCTTAGGTTCTCTTCAGTTCCTCAATAAATAGTGATTGATTCAATTTTCGTCCAAGTAAATATTTATAGGTCTTTTTTTGGGATAATGTTCATATTTTTTTCTAGTAAGAAATGTTTGTAGGTTTTAGTAATACACTTCTTGCGAAATCGTCAATGTAATTGAAGAGAAAGTCGACTTGCAAACACTTCATTTTATCATCTTGACTACCTTCATGTATGTGAACATGTAAATTATTGCTTTTGGTTACTCCGAACCAGAGTTACCATAATTCGCTACCCCTCCGGCGAACCCCGATCTGGATCGTCCAATCCCAATCGCGGATCGCCGGCGATCCGGATCGGAGTTTGCTGCGTTCCGGCGACCAAGTAGAAACAGAGAAGAAGAAATTAGACCTACACGCAGAGAAGAAACAATACCAGGCGCTGCCTATTCCGTTTTCCTCGTCGGCGTCGGATTTTGCAGTTGCACCGTAACTTCGTTCTCATCGCCGACGTTAGACTCGTCGTTGGGGAGAGAGAAGGTCGTGGGGTACGGGAATTCTAGCTTTGGTCAAAAACTGCATTCATTTAGTGATTTATTTTAAATGGTGGGCCCTATCATGTGATAGGTTTCTTTGACTTTCTAGAGGTGTCGGTCTGTAGTCCCTTGCTTCATTTTCTTTTTTCGCAAATCTGCTTCATTATTTAATTTTTTGTTGGGAGGAGTACCTCTATTACATATTATATTATTTTTTACTTCTAAAAATTATATGTAATATATATTATTATTTTCTTAAATAAAATAAATATTATGATATTTAGTATTTTAATATACCTAAAGCAGCAATGAATGTAGTATATTTTTAACTTCAGAGTCTTAAGACATTGTAGCACCACATGTTAACAAAATAAATCGATCCGAGATCGCGTTCCGCGATCCGGCCTAGCGAATTTCGTTCCGCACGAGCATCCGAAGAAGCCTACCCCTAACGAACCGAATTCCATATGGTATCGCGTTCCGCGATCCCGTTCCGCGTTCCCGTTCCGCAGCGATCCGCGATCCAGGTAACCTTGCTCCGAACGGGCCGTAGCTCTTTCCCATCTGGAGTGTTTGGAGGACTCCCTACTTTACTGTCAACCATTCTTCACTTCATACCCATGTTTTCTATAATTGATTTCCTTGACTATAAAAACATCTACCATCCGCAACCATGTTCCTAAATTAGGATTGCCGCTCTGATACCACATTTTGCTGCACCAGGGGTATGAACACGCAATTTAATGCTGCAATAGGTGCAACAATACTCATTTTCAGTGAAATAAAGTAAATTGGGCTCCGTTTGGTTGGTGGTAAAACATTTTCCTGTGAAATGTTTTCCCTTGTTTTGGTTTATTGGTGCTGTTTAGTTGGAGGTAAAAACAAATGATGTAAAATGTTTTCCCTCAAATGATGTAAAATGATTTACACATTTCAAATCCGTAAGCCATTTTCCGGAGAGTGAAGGAGCACAACAACTCAAACTAACAACCCCACCACCAATAACCACCACTACCACCTACCTCCACCACAACCCATCACCTTCACCACCACCCATCACTGCCACTGCCATCACGGCCCACTGTTTTGGCAAGTGTCAACCAAACACGAGAAAATAATTGTAGAGGACTTTTTCACACAATATTTTACGCGTAGAATATTTTCTCTTTGTAAAACATGTTACTGCGAACCCAAACAGCCTTGATGAAAGTGGGAATGGTAGAAATCTGGAATTAACCTTTGGACTCAATACATATTAGTGGGTGCTAAATGCATTTTGTATTGAATTAGTTTGAAGTAAAAGTGCATTCTTATTCCTTAGCTCTGAAGTAAAAAAGTCATTAGGGAACAACTGCTAGGAGTTTTTTTCATATAGACCTTTTATGAAATAGAATTCAGGAGTCCTCTTGCAACCAAAGAAACCCACATTCTCTTGAATACGCTATTCCATTTCAAGTTTGCCACCTCTTGTGCTGCATCAACAATTGGATACTTGATTTAGGAAATTAAATACAGCCTAATGTTCTTCTTCAGCAATGACCTTCAGTCGCAAATCTTGTTTGTGTAGTGAGATGGATCTTAGAAACCAACGCAACAAACAGAGAGCAAAAAGAGGCAATGCAATTATGCAACTGGGGCTTTACTGCATGGGAATACCATGAGCCATCGATCATTTCTCTTAGGAAGGCTTCAGGATGTGTTCTGGGTTCATAGTTTTCAGTACTTACAACATACAGAGTTGTCTTCCAAGCTCTGGGGTTAATCGCATAGTAGGTCGCTGCTTTTTGCTCTATCATTAGCCTGGCCCCTGAATATTTTCAACCTGTTTAGAGTGTTGTGTGCCAACATATATCTCTGCCGACAAATTGTACCTTGAATTTGACATTTGGTGTCTTTATAAGAATGGGTAAAAGACATTTTCCACCGTCCAATTATGGACAAAAGACATTTTGCCCCCTGATTTATGGAAAAAGACACTTTGCACCCTTGTTAACGGATGGAGAGTGGACAGATACCACCCTTCTGTTACAATCCGTTAGTGGAGGGGTGCAAACTGACTTTTTGTGACCATTTTACCCTTACAAATTGTGGACAAATACCACCCTTTTTATTTATTATATAGTGTTCTTGATGTTCTTGGTGTTCACAAGCCCTCTACCACAAGCCCTCTATCTTTTCACTTTAGATCTTAGTGATTGCCTCAACAAATAAGAGAAAAATTGTTTATGCTCAAATCAAATCTTATGAGAATTGCATATAGATAAAGCAAGAAATAGTCAAAATCAGTTACAAAATCCAAAATTTTCAGAAAGAGAGATTATCTAATAGCAATACTCCGGCGAAACCCACAGCTCCAACCACCCATCACCGTCGCTCTTCCCGACAACCCAGAAGAGCCCAGAAGCTGGGGAGCACTTTTCCGTGAGTTACACAGCAGCCGACCACAGAGGGGATTTCAGCGATTATCACAGTGCGCAACCCATCAATCTGAGACCATAATCAAACAGGCTTTGATGCCTGAGACCATACGACCAAGTCAGACAGATCGATGTTGAACCAAACTCAAAACTCAGACTGCAATATCCCCGATCTAGTATCCATATAGAAACACCGAACCACCAGCGACAATAATAGCAGACTCCCAGCTCTCACTTCGCCCAACAAACCATCATCTGATCAGTTGAACAGACAAAACCAAAACTCACCCAAATTCAAACCCATTTCAATTTGCAAACGCCGCTATTAAGCTCCGGCCCCCTTTCGGGACAGCCCTAGAAATCAGCAGCGATTTTGTTCTTGAGAAGCAGGGAGATGAACCTCGAGCGATTGAGTTGCCACATTTCATGTAGAGATCGATCAATTTGTTGTTCAGCTCACTGTTTCCTGTCCATGGCGATCGTGAACCCTTTTCGCAGATTCAATCGACTCCTGATTGGTACACCAATCCATCAAAAATTCAAAAATGCGGTAATCTGCGGGAAGGCCTTGATCGATGACCTGAAACGCTTCTTCAATCTTACCCTCTTGGCTAAAACTCATCAAATCGACGATTTTAGAAGGTTCAGTGGGATTCACCATTGATGGGTCTTTACTGGTTCTACGGGGAAGCGGTGATTTCGTTTGTGGGTTTTTCCGGTGATTGGGGTTTTCAATCGGAGAGAGGCTTTCACGGCGGAGATAGGGTCTGTCTGATCTGGGATCGTGATGGTAGAGGAGAGACTGATTGTTCATGGAGGAGGGTGAGGAAGACTGTTCCATGAGGAGGAAAAGAGAGGCGGAAGAGAGAGGGAGGGAGAGATGAGAGAGGAGGGAGGCGTGCTAGGTTAGGAAATGAGAGGAGAAAGAAAGGAAAGGTTTTATAGTTGTGTAATTTTGTTACATCCTGAGGGTAGTTATGTCTTTTTCCCCCTCCGTTAGTGTGGTGTTAGTTTGTAACTCTGATAGGGTGCAGAGTGTCTGTTTCCATAAATCAGGGAGCAAAATGTCTTTTTTCCATAATTGGAGGGTGGAAAATGTCTTTTACCCTATAAGAATTTATATGAGGGAAGACTCCGAGTTTTGTAAATGCTGGGTTGTCAAAGTTCTTAAATCACCAAACACCTCGCTGTTTCCTTTATCTGAATGTAAGGATGACCAACTTTATATTTTTAGTACTAGAATAGTTCAAAATCTTTTCTTTTTGTGTCCAATGCGACTGAAAGTTGGAAATGCCTTTTACCATTCTTATCCATGAACAAAACCATGCCTGATGCTGCACATTCTCTCAACACCCAAGTTAGACTTTATGAGCCTTGTTGAATTGAGGTAACAGGGAAGGGTTTTGGTGTCTCCATGATTGCTGTTCTTGTTATTCTTCTGGAAGCTTCTTGGTGCTGGTGTCTTTTGTTTGGTAGTGTGTGATGCAGAACACATTAAAGACGAGCACGTTTGGTAACCGTTTAAGAACATACGGCTCAAAAAATGTTTGAAAATATAATCAGAAAATGTTGGGTATGTGTGTCTAAATCGAAAACACATTTGGCAATGCTATTAATTTCAGAATTTACTGTAATGTCCTTACGCACATCCAATAATGAAATAAAGTTGTATTTTATTCATTCATCAAGGGTAGGAATGTCTTTAACCACCGAACTCCGTAAAAACACCAAAATAGGTGTTGTTTTTTAAACAAGCACTTTTCAGCCTGATTTTGTTTAGACATATATGAAAAGTACTCTGCCAAACATGTGTCTTGAAAACACTGTTTTCCAACACGTCTGTGTATGAACAAGTATACCAAACATGCAATTAGACATCAATCAACATGCTCTTCAGTTTATTCAGTACTGTGCGCATAATTCTCGAAATAGTATCTTCAGTAATTGTGTTTATTCAGTGAATGGGAAATTAAGGTTTTGATTAGAGTAATGCTTGCTACACACCCCAACAGAGAAGTCCAGAAGAAACCCCAACAGAGAAGTCTCAGAGGTAAGTGATTGTGGCATTACGGTACAGAGGAGGGAAGTTATGGAAGAAAGTAATTGATTGTAAATATGGGGTGATGGATGGTTGGTGGTGTTCTAAGGAAACTACAGCTCCTCATGGTGACGGTCTCTGGAAAAGCATCAGATCAGTGTGGAGCAGATTTTCAAATTTTGTTTGCTTCGAAGCAGGGGGTTGAAAAATCACTTATGTACTGATTTGTGGGGTGGTGTAGTGTGGTGTGATGTGGGGAGGTGCCATTGTCTTATCCAACTCTTTACCAACTAGCTGTTGATAGTAAGGCTTTGTGGCAGGTTAGGGTTGGGGAAGACACCACGACTTACTGGGAGCCAACCTTTGTAAGACCTTTCAATGATTGGGAACTAGACTTGATTACAGACCTGTTAGCCAAGCTATTCCTAGTCCAAATTGACTTGAATGCTCTGGATAATATAGTGTGGCTCAAAGGCAAGGACGCGTTTTCAGTCAAATGCTTCTATAAATTGCTGGCATGGAAGAACAATTTTACACCTCAAAAGCTTCCCGAACTCCCTGCAAAGATGAGCTTTTTTTGCATGGTGCATAATTAAGGAAGCTGTCCTCACGCAAGACAATCTCCAAAGGAGGGGTTTATGTAGTAGATTGACCTTGTGTCTCCGCGAGGAGAGTCCATTAAGCAACTTTATTTTGTAGTGCGAGGTAACAAGAGTCTTCTGGGATTTGACTTAAGCTATTTTTGGTATTAGCTGGGTGATGCCAAATTCTGTAAAAAGATGTTTCCCACAGTTGGAGTTTTGCTTGCAAAGGAAAACTGAGGATGAAGATCTGGAGGATAATCATTACTTGCATTTTGTGGTCTGTATGGAGAGGAAGGAATCTCACAATTTTCCAAAATGAGCTGTCAACTCTTCAAAGATAAGAATTATTTTGTGATACCTTACAGTACTGGTGTAAAGGGCAGTATGGAGAACTGAACAACTAGGTTGAGTTACCGACTTGACAATGTAGTGGTTCGTTTTGTGTTTCATGGAACCGGTACTTGTTAAAAAAACGCCAGAACACTGCCACATCCTTCATAGTCAACCACTATTATAATTTTCTTTGCAGTGAATGAATATTATGTGGCCACATTGGACATTTGAGTTGGTACATCTAGCATTTTTGTTTTGATTGTGGTCTATGTAGTCTCCTAGGCATATATATGTGAGCATAAAGAAATCTAGAAGCAGCAGGAACAAACGCTAGTAGATGAATGTAATGGAGTATTATTAGATAAGTTTGGTAACTCTGCTATAGAATTAACCAAAATAGAAATCTAAGGGTCAAATTTGCAGTTTGAGCTTTTGATTATTCTCTTCGTTTTGTGATACATGTTTCTTGTTTATTGCAGTCAGTTGTTGCTTCCATTGCTAGCGATGCTAATGTATGGCATGCCGTACTGCAAAATGAGGCACTTGTGGAGTTTCTACAGTCGCACAAGAGCTGTAAGAAACATTCAATCCTTCAGACTTCTGTAAATACCTAGTGGCCGTGATAAAGGATATTGAATTTGTTGCATTTATTTCACTGCAGCCTCCCACGCCACAGATTCTGATGTTTCTGAAGCTGATTCGGTCGTGAAAGCATCTGTTGCTGATACTTATCCTGAAGACTCTGGATCTCCAAAGAGCTTGGACGATTTTGCGAATGGGTTTGCTGAGTTTCTGCAAGGTGTGAAGCTCTCAGTGGTTGAAATGATGAACAGTTTGTCGGGGTACTTTCAGAATCTATTTGGAAGTCCAGTTGAAGACCCTGCCGGTGGAAATGCCAAAGCATCGGTCATGGATAAAGCGGTTGGAGCATCTTTCATGGGGCTGGCAGTAATGGTTATCATTACGGTTGTGCTGAAGCGTGGCTAGGCGTCATTTCTTGGCGACTACTGAAGAATTTGTCGAAGCTACTAAACCCAGTGTTCATAAATAAACCTAGTCTTGTCGAACTTGACATTTGATTGCTCAATTAACTGGTTTAATATTCCGCTTTCTTGACTTCTCATGGTGTAAATATTTACTAAGTGTGAACTTTTTATAATGTTTTGCCATCTCAGTCGATGTTGATCTTAGCCTCTTAGGCACCGCCTAGATCTTTGGGTGCATGTGTTTCTCTGTAAAGAAGATCATTGAAGCTGGTGTGGTTATTTCTTGTAATACTAATGCCATTGTAGTGTTTGGTGGTAGATGATGTCGTGATGGTTAGATTTAGTGAAGACAAAATCATCCTGGAATTCTTGTCCCTAGGTTGTGAGGTTTGGAGCAGGGCTATGTTTACCGCGACATTCTGGTAAACATCTCACTTCCGGCTAGTCCAAACTCCAAAGGTAGTGATTGAAGATTTGGTTATGTTTACAGCATGCGCTTCAAGAACACTTCACAACCTTCTTGGTTGTGATATTTGTAGAATGGTTATGTTAACCGCAAATTGTTCGAGGTCACTTGTCACGCCCCGATTTCGATAACCTGGGCACGTGAGTAAAGTTACAAATAAATCGCTGAAAACGGACATAATTGGAAGTCTAGGTTCAAAAATTAATTTCTCTTGAACTGTTTATCAAAACAATGTGAAATGTGGTAGGAAGAATCCTGTAAGTATGTATTACAACCCACTAAAACAGTTTTTATGAAGTTCAAGAGATGTAGGATGAAATGTTATGAAATTTGGACACAAGGTTGATATATAAGTGTAGAATACCCCATCGAAACAGTTTTGCAAAATAATAAGAGTTGTTTGACTTATTGAAACAAACACAATGCTGCCCAGTAAAACTAGTCAGGACTGCAACACAAACTTTAAAATTCAACAACCCTTAAGCCGTATGGTGAAGAATTATGAAATTTGAACACAAGATTGATATATAAGTTTAGAGTGCCCCTCTAAACAGTTTTGCAAAATAATAATCCAAGCTACATTTATTGAGGAAAACGTGCGCTGTTGTCCGTAAAATTCAGGATGAGCAAATTGATAAATACATGTCTTCAAATCCTATTCGAGTTCTATCACCAAATCCAATATATCTATAACATGAAATGGCCTCTCGCCTCAAATTAATTTCAAAACAAAAGCAACATCTCGTCAAGTTCAAGTGTGAATCACATAGACGAATTTTATTAACTAAAAGCAGCTAAAATCTTCTCCTTGTATGATGCTTATGTCTAGACTCTCGGCTACAATATAGCACCTGAAAAATGAAGGACTGAACAAACCAATGCCCAATAGAAGTAATAGTTTGAGATAATTAATTTGGCAGGTCATGAAATGCAATTCACCGAAAGTATTCCACGAAATCAAAGAGTCACACATACTACTTTACGCTACAAGCGTAGACACAATTCACCTATATGACACCTTACGTTTTCTTGTCAACTCATAACCATGTAACACTCAAATCGCCACCGATGATATACGTACTAGCCAGCGCATGGCTCTGCCGGCGACCGCACACAGCGCGTCCCGTTCAACTTAGCCAAATCATGGCTCTGCAGTGACTACATCACGTAATAGCCACAAAGGCTCTGCCCTCTTTACGGGTGCTACCTCCTGCGCAGGTTTCCGGTCTTTCACCGCAGAGCTGTTCAAGCCCAACTTAATTATCAGCCGTACCCCACCTGTGTCATCAAAAACAACTTCTCACCTGCTAATTTTATGATTTATAACCCATTACAGTAATTTGATTCACCCATGACCACAAGTACTACCGCATTCACATGTAATTCACATATTGAAGTCAAATCGATATGCAACCAATATAGTGAAAAATTCAGATTTATAAACATAAGATAAGAGCACAAGAAAGTCAATTAACACGTTCATTGATCACATAGAACACACATAGTGTATCATACTTCATAAAAGGTAAATCAATAACCAAAATTAAAACTCCTACCTCACGGAAAGGGTACGTTTCGATTAAGAAACCTCAAGGTTAGAATCCCAAAGTAGTGGCTACCTCTTGGAGTAAAGATCCGTTTCAACCCCTTCACCGCGCCTACAATCCTCTTCTTGACTTCCGATTGAGAGCTTGAATGTTGGGGTTTCCTTTAGTGCATCGTGTGTGAGAGAAAGGGGATGGGAGAATGAAGACAAATACGTGAAAAGCAAAGCTAACCCGTTTCTCTTATGTACCAGGTATAAAACTTTATGTTTAAGTCACTTTCAGCCCCCTAACTATGTCTAAAGTACACCTAAGAACCCCCCCCCCCTATATATAAAGTTATGTAATTCGTGCAGTTTAGACCCCAAAACCTTCATATCTTGCTCTAAAATCCTTGCTACTTATATTTTTAGACTACTCAACTCATCTTACATAAAATCGAATTCATATACAAACAAAACATTCACCCAAATAATCATATAACACATAGGCATCAAATATAACTATTCAATAATGATAATAACTATGAATAAAACTAGATAATTTATGAAAAAATATCCGGTCACTACATCACCTAATACTTTGACCTACGAGGGTAGGTTTTGATCACAAGGCAAAAGCCAGTCCTGCCATGTCGGGGTTAGGTTTTGACCATAAGGAAAAAGCCAATCCTGCCCTGTTGACAGCTGATTCTTCAAATTAAAATTTATACTTGATGGTAGGAATTGCGTTTAAACCTTTTAGTTGTTCACCCGGTTGAAACTGGGATTCGGGCAGGGGCACAAGATTGTTCATGTGTACCTGTTCGTATGTATTTTCACCTTTGGGTATTGTACCTCGATTGTTAGGACTATGGTTGGATTGAGCGATTGTTTTTTTTAAAGTTCAGTTAGTACCCTCATATAGGTGTGGCTGGCTTTTGCGCGTTGACGTTTGTTACAATGATTTCATGAGTACTTCCTCGGTTTCTTCCGGAATGTCCTGACTTTTCAATCCATAACTGGGTCACTTTGGCTCGGTGATATAATTATCAAAACGATATAATTTTTTGGAATTTTTTCCGTAGTGTTGTAGAGTAAAATTTAGCATACAAGACCATGCAAAGATTATCAAATTCTTGTATCGTTTTGCTAATCAAATCACCGGGTCAAAGTGATTATGTGATTAATGACAAAAGAGAAGAAACATAGGTAGTAATTGTTAATGCTAGCCACCCTTGGCAGGTGGTGTTCGAGTGTTTTGATAAGAGAAGAAAATACATGGCAAGAATGCAACAATCCCCTTATCCGGCTCGGGACAGGACCGGGAGGGCGATGCTTAATAGAAGTGGCAAAACTCAAATGCAATACAATCCATAACATAAACTTATAATATTAAACAGTAAACTTAGAGTCTTATACAAAATGTGCTTATTATTACACAATAACATAACAACACTAGATACTAATTGTGACGTTATCAGTCTAGGTGAGTCTCGCGCCCCTTCTATTCCATAATTCCTCAGCTCCTAGACCTGTGGTGGGAAGAAAACAACAAGAATCGCAGTTTCTCAAAGTCGACAATAAATACTGAGTGAGATACACCTTAGCATGTCAAACATGAAAGAGAATTTAACTGCTGGGACACACATTAAATAAAGTGAAAGTGACAGAGAATAAGTAAAACTTTATCAGAGTTTGCAACGGCATAAAAGCAACTGTGATAACCAAACACGAACGACATTATCCAAAGCTTTAAATATTTTCAATTTAGTCCTTCTAAGTGTCATTTTCCAAATAGAATATGAATCCACTTATCAGCTTTCAAATATAGAATTAAAGGAGCCAGTTATAAAGCACAGTACCAGAATCGTAATGGTCAACAACGGACCTCCCAAGTGATAATGGTCAATAAAGGACCTCCTTAAAAGTAATGGTCAACAAAGGACCTCCCAATACCAGACTAGACCTTAAGTGTTGCAACACCCTCTTAAGAAGTAAAAGACATAAGGGTGAGTACTAGCTGGGACTCCAGCCAACAAGGCGAAGAGCCATAGCCAACAAAGGGCCTCCCAAATAATAATGGTCAACAAAGGACCTCCCAAATAGTAATAGCATCCGGTACTTGCAGTATTCCACTTTATGTTAGTAACGAATTATTATTTCGTGAGCGTTTCCAAGAACAGTAATCACAAGTCCAAATTTGACAAGAAGAAACACATAAAAATACAATTTTGAGATAAGTATAAAATCACGTTTGACAAATGTGATTCACACATACATTTTGAGACAAATTATAAAACCAGAGAATGACACGAAAGAAGCTAGGCACACTAGGCTAAGCATGTAATCTTGCCTTATTCGGCTTGGCAGTTAGTAGGTAGGATGGTCGATGAAGCCGATGTCCACGAATCTGTCTCCTACAATTTAGAAATATCTAGTCACAATAGTGTTATTTCTAAATAAACAAACGCATAGATGCTTGTCTGACTAGGTCGAATACTAAGTGTAAGATCTCGATTTATTTTAAAACAATTAAGAACTTGATTATTTATGTGAACTGAAGTTTGGTAGTTGATGTACATTGTTCCATGCTTTCATCTGTGTATTGTGTATGCATGAAATATATATGTGTGTGTGTTATGACAGTAAATAATTAGTATCTCTCAAATTGTTCGTGCATGTATGTTTATCATCATGCATGGGTGATCTTTAACAATTGCAAGATTTGTTTAGTATGGTTAAATTTAGAAAATGGTTGGATATTTTGAAGAGATGACAAAACAATATTCTGTTACTTAATTTTTGATTTTTTTTTTTTTTTTTTTTTTTTTGCGGAAAGAGAAGAACAACAGTTAATAATAAGAAGAATTACAGGAGGACTACATAGTATTACAAAGCACATCGATCTAACTAGAAACCTGCTAGCTATAAAGAAACCTTCTGAAACTAACAACTACAACAAGACCAAGCAGGACGAAAAAAAAAAAGAAACAATAAAAAACAACATAGCATAGAGATTCATAGCCGCAAAGCTTGAACATTCGAGAAGCACCACCTGAAGGCAAAAAGCCAGAGAAGAAATCAGAATGATGCTAAGAGAAACAATACATATACCATAATAGGATTGCATAGGAAAGATAAGGAGAAAGGTGGGTGAATCCTCGAAAGTGGCGGTGGCCGAAACTAGGAGCTCAGCCTCCTATTCTTATCTGGGCGGCGCGCTGGAGAGTGCTGCGGATGCGAAAGTATCCACCCAGAGTCATAAGGTCCTGTTGTGATTTCGGAGAATTCTGAATCCTCCGTTTTTCGCGACTTTGAAGGCCTCTTTGATGTGTGATGCTCATGATGAATGAGGAAACAGCGACGGGACACAGAATAAGGAACATGAACAGCTCTTTTATCCCATATGTTTGACGAGGAGAGCGGTTCACCACTCTCCAATACCAGTCTCCATCAACGAGAATCACCTGATTGGTTCTTGGGTTGACAAATTGAACCTTCGCTTTACGGTTTTCGTCAAAGGGGCCGGGCATGATGCTTGTTAACTCCTTGCATGTGTGATCAAACACAACATTACGATCCTGGGAGGAGCGAAGATGAAAAAGCTCAGCTCGACTGTACTTGAGTTTGATATGTCTGACCTCCTCAAGATTCGGATGGAAATCCCCAATTCTCCGAAGTCGCTTTTCTTGAGAAAGTGCTTCAGACCAAACCCGAATTTTTTTCGAGCAAACACGCCATTTCTTCCTTGTGGGCTCGTGCAAATCTGATCGGAACAAATTTGCGAGAAAACGCGGGTGTTCTTGGAAGTTTAAAGCCCAAACTTTTGTTAAAGCTGTAGATCTGACCCTTTTCATGGTCACACGAAAATGAAAGAACTGAACAAAAGAGACGAAGAAGGAAAACAATACAAGCCAAAAAAATGAAAAAAACTAGCTCTAAACCCACGAGAACAAAGGCAAAGAAACTGAAACACTAACAAAGGAATAAAGAAAAAGATGGAAGAGGACCTAGGCGAGGAAATCGACTCAAAGACACTGGATAAGAAGTAAAACAAGAAACATAAATAATAATAAAAACAAAACAGAGGAACCAAAGAAGGGAGATGAAACCAAATCAGAGCACAAAATTAAGTTAGAGAGAAATAGGTAAATGACGATATTTGAGATGTCGATTGCCAGGCACAACTGAAACGAAACAATAAGGAGATCTGATTTCGCCGGCGGCGAAAACCCAAAGAGAGACGAGAAAAGATAAAAACAGCCCACCCACGAGAGCCCGACGCCGAAAGGAAGGGTGAATTGGAGGAAAAACTGAGAAGAACTTGAGATTGGAAGAAGAAAGAGTCCCGGTGGCGGCGTCAAGGGCCAGGAAGAGCCGCGAGATTGACAAAAAATTAGGGTTTTCTAAGGATGGGGTTGTGTCCTAGAGAGTGGAGAGAGAGTTTTCTCTCTCTAAACGCCCCAACCCAGATGTTCTACTTAATTTTTGATTGTGTCATTGCTTAGAAAGAGATAGAAATGTAATAGTATGTTATAATTTTTACATTAATGATAGGTGTATAGTTTATGAGTTGCCACGTGTCTACCATGGATTGTTAGACACATGGTTCCCTTTTTATTCTTTGCCAGTAAATCTCTTGGAGTGCTTTGTTACTTGTTTAACTTCTCATAAAATCTAAGTCAAGCTCTTCAAGTCACTGAGAAACTGCATTTAGGAAAATATCTTGACATCTTCCTCAATCACAAAGGCAACAATAAAGAGCTCATAGCAGATACAGTTAGTAATTAAGGTTTATCAGAAATGCTCTGGTTGGAAGGGGCTTATGCTAAACTTTGTAGGTAGATGTGTTCTTATTAAGCCTGTTCTTAATTGTCTTCTTGTCTACCCCATGTCCATTAGTGTATTCCCTAACAAAACTTGCAAGGTCATCACCTCTTTGCTAGCAAAATTTTTATGGTTTGGTAACACTTCTACTAAAGGTATCCACTGCCTTCCTTGGAAATTTCTTTGCAACAAGACTAATAGAGGGGGCTTAGGTTTTAAGGACATTTCATCTTTTAATAATGCTTTAGTAGCTAAAAAAATTTGGAGAATGTTAACTTCTAAAACTTCTCTTTTATCTAAATACTTCTCTACTAAGTACTGTAAAAGAACACCATTTTAGCATCATTAGACCTGGAACCTCTTCTTCTATTGCTTGGAGAACCATCTGTAAAGGAAAAGTCTTTCTAAAGGATTGGCTTGGAAAATAGTTAATGGGAAAGATATCATGATTAGATCCTCTGGATGGATCCCTGATGTCCCTGCTGATTCCTGACAAGAAATTTTGCATACCACTGATTCTAGGCATATTTTTGTATCTGTTGATCAGTTGCTTGACTCATCTATTGATGTAAGTGGCAGATGGTGTAGGCATACTGTTACCCAGCTCTTTCCTCAATGGTTGGCTAATAAGATCATGGAACATGATTGTGGCTCCTTTGATGAGCAGGATACCCCCTTTTGGAAAGCCTCCTCTTCTGGCATCTTCTCAGTTTCTTCAGCTTACAATCTTCTTAACTACAATAATTCTTCTCCTAATTTATCTTCCTCTCCTTTGCATTTCAAATCCATTAGTCACAGATTCACTTGGTCCCTACTTTAGAAATCTGGTTTGCCTAATCAAATTATAGGTCTTATCTGGAGAACTCTAACTAGTTCCCTTCCTACTTTACATAATTTGCATGCTAGAGTTGATTCTGTTAACCCTATCTGCTCTTTTTGTAATGTTAGTAATGAAACTGCAACTCATCTTTTCATCCTTTATCCAAGGGCTCAAGGAGTTTGGCATAAGGCTCATATCTTAATCCCTTTTTCCCCCCACTCTTGATATTACATTATGGATTAAGAGTGGGCTCAAACAAAAGAAGGATTGGAAATGTAACCCCCATTGGTGTTGGATTCCTGCCATCATATGGACACTGTGGAAATCTAGAAACCAGATGATCTTTCACAAGATTAGCATCAATGGGGATCAACTGCTTCACCTTGCTTAGGATTTGGTGGAGTTTATTATTTTATCTGCTAGTAACTAATTATTTTTCCTCCTCCACTCACATTCCACAGAATTGGTCAAGATTTCTTCAGTTGATGGTGCCCCCTCTTGGGTTAAAGCTTGTGATCAGTTTGCAGCAAGTTCCAGTGTCCAGCAAGTGCTTGATGTGGCTCCTCTGGCTTCTGAGCCCCCTCTAGGTGGTCCATTTCAGGCTCCAACAAATACTGTCCTAGAGTTTGGTTCCTCACAAGCAGAAGGTGGTGTTCCGCCCCTATCTACAGAAGGTGCTGCATTCCCTCATTTGGCTCCCTCTTTGGTGCCCTCAAATGCATTCATCCCCTATATCATGGAGTAAATCAATGGCTTTGGTTTTAGCTATGGTTAGGAGTCTATGTGATCATTGTAATGTTAATATTTGGTTGCTTCTCCCTGGATTTGAACTCGTTCTTGGTTTTATCTTTGATGAACTCGTTTGTACTTTTTTAGCTTAATCTATGGTAATCTTCATGTTCTTCAAAAAAAAAACTTCTCATAAAAGAAACATAGTAATGATCTCAAATGAGGTTCGGACAAATGAGAACAGAAGAGAAAAAAAAAAGATAGTGGAGCTTTTACAATCAGGGGAGGAAAAAGAATAGTTGAGTGTCTGCCATGGTGAGAAGTAGACGACTAGGAGGGTATGTGAGTAGCGTTGATCTCTGTCCAAATTGTTGGTTTCCACTGTTGTTGATTAGAGGCATAGTGTTTCTCCGATGGTTTGCTTAGGCAGGAAATGCAACAGTTTAATATTGATCTGGTAGGGGAACTCTAATTTCTAAGTTTCCTGCAGTTACGGTCTATTTCTGCATATATTGCTGGTGTGATTTTACAGTTTTATAGCTATCTGATTATCTTCTTGTGATTAATAAATCACGCTGTTTGTCTATTTGGTGCCGCATGCTGATGTGTAATAACTGGATGTTGTGTTAAGTAGATTTTAGATTTCTACGCCTGTGGTTAGGCGGTACCTGCTGGACTGTTTGGCTCACCCCTCTGTTTTACAGGTTGAGCCGTGGTGCGACTGGATCGTGAAGTAGTTGCTAGATAGCATATTTTTAGCTAAATATGTTATTTTTAGCTGTTTTTAGTGAAAGTTGTAAAATATTATTTTACATTAGGAAATTGTCATTTTTGACGAGTTGGTCTAACTTTTTAAATAATTCAGTCACGTACAAGTTTTTCAGATATTTGATAAAAATGTCGTTTCGGACGACTGTGTGTCCTGTTGATGGAGGTTTTAACGTCTGAAAGTGTCAGACGGGTTGACAGTAAAACTGTGCTATTATCGTAAATCGATTATTCATATTCAAATGTGTGACCGGGTCGTCACACTAAGTCTAACCCCTGCATTCCCTAAAGAAACTCATCTTAAGTTTTATATATAAATATATAAGAATTGTTTTGGAGACATGATTAACATCAAATAATCAAGGCAATACTTGTTAATATTTGTTAAAGCGAGAAAGTAATATTTGAAGAATATTTTTCAATACAGCAATATTTGAGTTACATAAATATTCTTGTGGATAAAAATATGGGCTCGTATTTGAATTCATTAATAAAACTCATGTGAAATTTTTAGTAATTAATTAAAAGGAATGTTATTATTCAAGAAATCACCTTATTATAACAAAGAACAAAATTATGTTATTATCAAGTACCTATTATATATCAAATAAATATTAGCTAACTAATTTTAACTAAATAACTATTAATAATACTAGGATATAGATATTATATTTAGCCCCCCTACGTAAAGTTTAGCAAACAACAACAAGCTCCCCATAATTAACTGGCAGGTTACCAAAACAACAAGTCATAACCCCAAAGTTTCAGAAAATTCAAGAACGTGCCCTCGCACGCAACTAAGATCAAAGGAGAGATCCCGGAGAATAGTTTGGAGGTTCCAGAATCTTTAGGTTTTCTTCTACCACTCCGTCTGATAAGGTGGTTGGAAATTCTCCATCGGCCTCAATCACAAGTATGGACCAACCAAAGGCCCCCAAGGAGGTCGTTGTCTTCTCTCCACACACTCCCCTTCATTTTTCAGGAAGCAAGGCTACAGAGTTATCCTCCTGTTTTCGCAGCGCAGATTGGTCTCAAGAAACGCCATCATCCTTGGGAAGGAGTTTTACAAAACTGTCACTCCAAACGACATCGCTTGTCTCGTGATGCTTCAGGTTGCCCAATGTTCATCTCCTCTGCGGATTCACTCAAGAAATCACCTTCGAGTAGCATTTATGTTAAAAGGAAGTTTGTTCTTGACGAAAATGTTTTGAATTCCAAGCGTCAGAAATCAGAGAAGCGCCGCTCCATCGATCTCTCTGCTTTGTTCGCCCTGTTCGTCATTCTCATTTTAGGGTTGTGGGGGTTGTTCCTCGAGAATCTCATAAATAGAAGGTTCGTCATTGATTCAGACAGGGTTTCTAGCTGCTCAATATGGGATTTTGGAGGTTGTTCCTCAACAATATCCAAATACGCCATGATGGTTCGTCGCTGGAGTTGGCAAGACAAGAAACAGTCTTGCGCAGCTCTTTGAACCGTTTCTTTGTCTTCTTCTTTTCAGTTTTGTTATCGTATTTGTTCCCGCGTCAAAATAAGTCAGAAAGCTAGTTAGGAATTTTCTAGCAGGTCTTCTTTCGCCTCATACCATGTTCTGGGCAGTAATGTTGTCTCAATGGTTCGTTGGGTTTTTTCCACTTCCTTTTGTTTTTGGTTGTCCCATCAACAGACTGAGTTCAGTTTTGACGATAGGATTTCCACCTCTATCGAAGTTTTGACACGCTCTTATGCCTCACGGCACCTTGGGTTCTCTCGGCCTCTCCAAATCAGGGTATTAATCTCCCCCGACTTGTGCCAACGTCTCTTAACACAGTATCGGATAATTTATTATCCAAACTTCCTCTTCTTCTTAACCTCGCCAGCTTTTTACCCTGATGTTACGGGATCTCCAAACTGTTCGGAATGGTTCTGCCGCGTTGGCTCCCCGCCTGCAAGTCGGTGCTCTCTGGTTGATCACATGTTTGTAAATTATGTTCATGTCATTTTTCCTTTATTTTCCGAGTTTTGGATGAAAATTTGTAACATCCATACTCAATGTTATTCGGTTTATGCTTAATATAAATTGCTCTTCCTAAAAAAAAAAAAAAAAAATTGAGCCAAACGCAGATACGAAAATATAACTATTTCTTACTTTTTTTTTTCATTTATTCATCCAAACAAGTTAGTGACAACATTAAATAGATTCTTGTCATTTATTTTCCCTCCCAATTTTCATAATCATTTCATTTATTTTCTCACTCGATTCGCAAGCCTGCGACACTTTTAGGTTACTTGGCCTGAAATAGCAAGTTTGTCTTCAGGTCTGGTGATTTGGTGATTAGTTGGCTTCTCCAAGTCGACACAAGAAAATCAAATGGAATAGAAGTTTGGTCTCAAAGAGCTTCGATTATTGTTCTTTGTTAGTTGGGTTTCTCAAAACAGTGGCTTCCAAGAGACCCAAGTTGCCAACGACGCTCTCTCCCATTTCAACAGCCTTACCAACCCGAGGGGAATTCACTTCAGTCGTACTCGTCGTTTCTCGAAAGCATTCTTTTAGTCGAGCCATAAATAGCCCCTCACTAACTGCTCTTCTTTCAGAGTTTCGGAAAGCTTCTTCTTTCGCCTGTTAAGGTTCTATGTTGACCGCGAGTTCAAGTTTATCAAGTCTTGCTTTTCGCAGATGTGGACAACACCAACTGAACCTGCTATCTTTTGATAGTTTTATTCTCGATATTTGGGATGTCCACACATTTTGGTACATAACATGTTTAAGAGCAGATTAGTGCTAGTTCAGTGGAAGAGCATTTTGTAGTCCTTGCACGTGGTCCTAGATTCTAACCCGTTAGTGGTTAGAGTTACATTATGTATTTCCTTATGTTGTAACATAACTCCTGTTACAGAGCTCCGTTACCAGTTTGTTATAACGTGGGGGTATTCGAGCAAGAATGACGAAAGCAAAACAAGAACGAGACAGATATTTAACGTGGTTCACTAACGAATTCGTAACGAACCCGCTAGCTAATCCACGGCCAGAACCAGATATTTTATTGAGAAGAGAACCCGATTACAATGCACGCCGCCGTGGCCACAACGACCAGGCGGCTACCCGAAACACCCACCCGACACACACTACCAAAACACTAAACAGTTATGCTAGTGCTTCCCCGTTCATGTGTGTTGTGTCAAACCAAAAGTACCAGCCTATATATATAGTCATATGTGCAAAGACTTCTTTGATAATTTTGACCGTCCAAAACATTACCAAAAGAAAAGCTTCCATTTAACTTGGAAACGAATGTTTCCTAGTTTGATTTCCTTGCTGCATAAGGAAAAACAAACCACCTCCTTTGACTTTGTATACCAACCAACATTGTTACCAAGTTGACACAAGGCAACTCCAACACTTTATAATGATGATATTCTGTGCATATAGCAAAAAAAAACACGAGTTGAAGAGAAGACAACTTAAATCAATATATAGTATCAAAATATAGTAAATGGACTACTTGGGCCTTTTCGCACCGAGAATACCCCAGATGATGATCAGGAAGCTATAGCTGGATTAGTACAAAATTATTTTGCAGCGTTATGATTGAAAAGAATTATAAGATCACTCGATGAGTTCAAACTTTGCTAGATTATGATAAGATATATAATGTGGCAAAAAAAGAAATGATAAGACAACAAACCTTTCATCTCCTCCCCAACTAAATAGACTCTCCTGTATAGGCTCTCTTTCACCGTTTTAACTTTATAATTTCCAGCTAGCATGATAAGAAAGAAACATTTGATACTTCACACTCAACATTTTGGTTTTCCCATGGTATATCCTAACTTCATTCACACCTATTGTCATATACATTGGTGGTACAACACCTCTTTCCTGTGGAAAACAAAGAAACAAAAAAAAGCAGCATGTACAGTTAGTAGCTCATTATGTTCTCTTCTTTGAGCATACTTTTGAACCACTCAACAGAAGACTTGGGAATCCTTGTAAGATTGTTCTTATAGTCCACATAGTATAGCCCGAACCGGACTGTGTAACCCGAGTTCCATTCCCAGTTATCAAGCAGCGACCAGATGAAGTAGCCTTGCACGTTACACTTGTTTTCCCTGCAGTTGGTTCAGTTTTTAAATTTCGATCGACACAAGGAAAATGAATATCACCTGTTGCTTTTCTAAGAACAGTTACCTGATAGCAGCAGAGAGGTTGGATAGGTAGTCCCTGTGGTAACTTATCCTCTTGTCATCGTTTAAAGCCTTGGCTAAAGACATAAAAGGTCTGTTTGGATCATCCATACCTACATGAATAGACAATGAAATTAATAACTATCTATTCTGCCCCTCTCTATCAATTCTTGTCCCGGATGACTTGATTTCCTGGCTCCGCCGCTGCCCCTAAAGCTGGAATTATGACTCCGCGATTACAATTAAAAACATTTTAGTTGGAACTTCTCCTTTGCAAGAAAAGCGGAGGGTAGAATAGTTGGAAGTGAAAGGATAATCAAAATACTACCTCCTTTTTTTCTCTCCGACACCAGTTTCACTTTTACCACTATTCATTGGGTCACTTTGACCCGGTGATTTGGGTAGCAAAACGATGCAGTTCTTTATGATCTTTTCATGATGTAGAGTAAAGTTGCTCTACAACATGAAAATTATCAAAAAATCGCATTTTTTTGACGAGTCAAAAAGTCAAACTGGTGTCATAGAGAAGAAACCAATGTAGTACATTAAGAACATGAGGATTAATCCAAACTAGCGTGGTTGATGCCCAAATTACCAAAATTCTACTCATCTGGTCAAAAAACCTATACTGAAATGAACTCGAGATCAGGTTCAGGTTTCATCTCACAAAAACCTCAGTTAGATCATGAAGTTTTCGAAGGGCAGTATTTAGGTTTTCCCCCACCCAAACTGTGGCATTTTGGTACTTTGACTCGAACTGTGGTATTTTTGGTATTCTCTCAGGAACAGGGTCCTCACCATTTTCAGTAATTACTACAGGGGGGTTCCCATATTTCTCCTTCAAATATATAGCCAACTTGCGAATGCCCCATGGGACAATGTGCAGCCAGGAAGAAGCAGCCTGAATGAGGCACACATCGTAAGCACATCAGATACTATCCTTTTAACCGACATACAAAGCTCCAAGAATTGAGGAATGTGTTGGTACCTACCTTTTTTCCTATAGGAACACCACGTCTTGAAGCTGCAAATGAAAAGAATAACCGTAAGCTGCAAAGTCAAACAAAATATTCGCTCTTCACAAGAGCGAAAATTATTGCAATGTTAGGATCTTGCTTACATGTAGTAATCACAGCAGAATCCGACCAAGCATCCCTCAGTATGAATTTCTTCATACGAGTTCTGTCATTCCGAACATATAACGTGGTGTAATGGTTAATTCCTACAAAATCAAATGTTCCGATTACTAATTTCGACACCTCAGGTTCCATCTTCGGCAGCCTTTCACCGACGAGCTGTCTCATTGAAAGAGGATATTCGCCAAAAACAAGTGGATCAAGGAACCTATTCATCCTTTCAGTATTAGCATAGACAATAATGATAGAATTCATATTTTTAGGAAATTCAAGTAAGTACCATCCGAGGGTGAAATCCATTGCTCTTGCTGAAGCGCTGTTATCCTCGTCGCAGTCGGATATCGGCTCATACCATTTTGCATCCAACACTATCCCAACTACACCTCCTTGTCTTTCCTGTGACAACCAAACAAATAAGCATAGAAATCATTCAATTCATTACTTTTTTGTTTTCATAGAATTCAAATAAATAATTCATTTGATGATTATTTACCTTGAAATGGCGTTGGTAAGTGTGATAAGCTGCAGCATGAGACATGAGCAAATTGTGACCAACAATGTATGGTTCAGAGGACGAATTTCCTTCCTTGCATATGACATGTCCGACGATTGAGCACCTCCCTGGCGCTTGAATACCCAAGTCATAACCTTCAATCGAGAAACCTCGAGGTTCATTGATGGTGATCCAATGCTTCACTCTGTCTCCGAAAGCTTGGAAGCAGGTAAAAGCATAATGTTCAAAGTCATTCCTGCAATAGAGTAATTAAGGATTCCTTTTTCTTGTAGAGTTTGATCACAACACACCGTAAGATGACAGCGCGACTCATACTTACACTATTTGATTGCTTAACCACCCTTGATATCTATCTTCAAGAACTTGGGGAAGGTCCCAATGATACAGTGTTATATAAGGCTGAATTCCTAGTAGAAATGAAGTTTCGAATTATCAGTTTTCGGTTAAGTTAATGAACATATATGTTATCTATTCTCTTTATTTATTTTTTTATTTTATCCTAATAAAAAAGGAATTTGAAGTAACCAGATGACCTTTCTCAAGTAGAGCATCAATGAGGCTGTTGTAGTAATTTATTCCTTCTGGGTTTGGTTCTCCTGTTCCATCTGTTGAGAATATAACCTAAACTAGTAAGTCATAAGAAAATGATAGGGTATAAATATACTCAAGAGAGAACTGTATCGTACTTGGAAAAATTCTTGACCACGAGATTGAGAATCTGTAAGCATCCATTCCCAAATCCTTCATCAAGTTTATGTCACTCTGTAATTCAAAGAAGTTCTTTCAATTTCAGTAAGCAAAATTTGATGTGCACCAAAAAATTAAGGATGCACAAAACACTACCAAATCCATGCTCAATGGTGCTTTGTTTCTGGCGTGAGATCGCAACGTGGAAGATTCAGTTTGGATGGTATTACCTAAAACACACACAGATTGCATCTAACCATAGTTGAATGAAGCTTTATTAATTCAAACAATAGTTAATGAAGTTTATTAATTCAAAATTTAAAGCAAATGATAAATTTGAAACTATATACATTGCAAGAGTTCAATGAAGCTTAAGTGCTTAATACCCGAAAGATAGCAACTAAAAACACACAAATTATTAGAGTGTTTTTTGAAATTTTATAAAATACAGGATGTGGGTGAAAAAACACTGTCTCATGTTTTCATCTTTAAACCGTCTTCACCAACACTAGCCACACAATCTCTTTAACTAAGACTATAAATAGGAAGATAAGGAAGAATAATCAGACATTGTCAGCTTAATCGACTAACAACTTTTCCTAACTCTCTTTCTCTACGTCTCCCCCAAATGGAGACGTGTGTCTCATGCGTCTCCAAGGCATTTCGGGCCATATTTGTTGGGGAATTATTCGTCGAATTCCCGCCGCAACGGAAGCAAAAACAACGCCACACGATCACACACTCAACACACGCCATATAGGAGAAGAAAAACGACAACACAAGAATTTAACGTGGTTCGGCAAAATCGCCTACATCCACGGGAGGAGGAGAATTTCACTATATCAATGAGGGAATACATCGTAGGGGAGAGACGGCTCAATCCGCGGACCACGTCGACGCGGTACTCTCATCCTCATAGACTACATCTATGAAACCCTAAACTCACACATCCGCTCAAAGATATCTCTCACCAATCTCTCTCAACTCGACTCAATTAGAAACAATAGCTAGCACCTCTATTTATACTCATATAGAGGAGGTGGAAAAGCCCACCAAGCCCAAGCTATCACCTCCTCAGAGATCACCTCCTCAGAAGAGATCACCTCCTCAGAGATCACCTCCTCAGAGGACAAATCACACGCATCGGGTACACCGATTCGTCTTGCGGAATTCGAGACAAAACCCAACAAACTCCACCTTGGCTTGAATTCTGCAAGCGCCTAGCAAATTCCTCAGCCAACTTCGTTGTTGATGTCAACTCCGCCGCATCCGCCATGCTCCAACTGCATGGACCACCATCGCATCACCACAGAGATGCTCTGCACCCCCTCCTAGGGCACCGCCTTGCACCTCCGACACAGGTGTGTCCCAAAGCATACCACTTTGGGGAGTAGTGTGGCTCCATCTCTCCACCAGCTAGCTCATCACTGGAGAGTTCTCCACCAACCACGTCAAGTGCAAACGAGACTCCGTTCCTCTTCACTACTGCAGTAGTTTTCTTCATCACCGTTCTCGTCACTTGAGCACCGTCTCGAACAACCTGCAACTGCTGCATAGCCTGCACTATTTCCATGCTTCAGCGTCCTCACACGTCAACCACGTGTATCTCCACGCCAGCCCTGAGTGCTTCTCCTTGCGCTGTTGCTTCTCATGTTCGATCCTACGCCTTCACCAAGACGTCTTGCAAAGCCACCCCTTTGCGAACCCTCTGTGACTTACCTCTCTTCTTGCCTCGAGTTGCTCAAGAGTTATCGTCACGAACCACATACAGAGATATCAGGACGCCACCTCGAGCCATGGCCTCGTCAACTGCGTCCATCGTCTCAATCTCTGCCCTGGAGCTTCTTGTGAATTTCCTTGCAATAGTTGCCCACGTCTCTAACCAGACTCCTCAACAACTGTTGCGTCTCGTGCTCACAATCACACAAAGCCTATGCTTCTTGCCTATGTTGAACAGCAGCTCCACCTGTCAACACACTCCCAAGCCTGCATAGGTTTCCAATCGAACGTTCAATTAGGTAAAACGCCTCTAATTGACCCCACTTGATTGGACTTGAACTTGATTGACCCTGATCGCATCCCGTCGTCTTCGATCTTACTATCGATATCGATTGATGCCGATCTTCTCAATCCACCCAGAATCTAGAAATTCTGACCGTACCGATGAATCCGCAACGTCCAAAAACATAGAGTTAGACTCCTGACTCATCCCAATCCGATCTACAGGCACGCCGTAACCACCCGAACAATTTTGGACCGTTGGATCTCACCGCAAACTGCCACGTCATCTTTCTGCAAAATCCAGCGACAATTTGCAGAATCTGACCCCGCCATCGCGTCGGGAACGTCCAAAAACTTAGGGTTCACCTCCTGTTCGAGTCCAATCGGACTTACAGGCAGCTCAGAATACCCAAAACAAATTTAGACCACCCGATCGCGTCTTGGAGCACCGTGCATGCGCTGCACCCAACAACTTCTCGCTGCCTTCCTCCACCAGCAGCAGCAAGTCCAGCCAGCACACATGCACGTGACACACAAACAAGAAAGAAACCCAATTTGTTTCCTTTCTTTGTCCGTCCCCTTTTTTTTATTATTTTCTTTTATTTTTCTTCGTCCTTGCTCAGTGTGCTCCACCCGGATCGTGAAACTGGCTCTGATACCACTTGTTGGGGAATTATTCGTCGAATTCCCGCCGCAACGGAAGCAAAAACAACGCCACACGATCACACACTCAACACACGCCATATAGGAGAAGAAAAACGACAACACAAGAATTTAACGTGGTTCGGCAAAATCGCCTACATCCACGGGAGGAGGAGAATTTCACTATATCAATGAGGGAATACATCGTAGGGGAGAGACGGCTCAATCCGCGGACCACGTCGACGCGGTACTCTCATCCTCATAGACTACATCTATGAAACCCTAAACTCACACATCCGCTCAAAGATATCTCTCACCAATCTCTCTCAACTCGACTCAATTAGAAACAATAGCTAGCACCTCTATTTATACTCATATAGAGGAGGTGGAAAAGCCCACCAAGCCCAAGCTATCACCTCCTCAGAGATCACCTCCTCAGAAGAGATCACCTCCTCAGAGATCACCTCCTCAGAGGACAAATCACACGCATCGGGTACACCGATTCGTCTTGCGGAATTCGAGACAAAACCCAACAATATTCTTATTATATTTATTTGGAAAAGCCAGGTGGAGTATCCGAAACGTTGTTCAAGTGTGTCCGAATTTCCGACACGTTTCCGAGTGTCCGAAACGCAAACGGCACCCCTGATGGAGTGTCTGTGCAACATAGGTTATGTATATTAACATATAAATGCGTTATAAGAAACAATAGTTTTTTGGCAACTTATCCTATATTATTGTATTAATCTTTAACTTTTTAATTAGAAGCTAAAATTCATTTACATGCCACAAAATATTAATTTAGGCTTTCAGTATATGGTTTATATTTGTAGTTAATGTATTTATATCTTTTAATATATTTATTAATTTAATTGACCCACCAGTTGGGCCAGGGACTATCAGGTTGAACCAGTGAACCAGTGCCTTGACCGGTTCGATGTCCGGTCGGGGTTCAAAACTAAAGTTTTGGTTAAAAGAGAAAGGATTACAGTTACAAAGTGGTTGGCGAGTCACCCCACTAACATGCGACACCGGCCTAGTATGCTAAGGAGGAGACATGCCAGCCATAGGACCAGAATGCGAAAATAGGCAGAGTGAGTCAGTCCAAAGTCCAAACGTCCAATTCAAGCCTATATTTTGATTGTGAGGAGCTGCAATTATTGCAGTCCCTGAGAAGTTCCACGAGAGTCAAAATAGGCAAAAATATGAGAAACTGCAGGAAGCGAAGAGGCCTCATTAGTGCATCTTTGTTGAAGATAGATCAGAGGTGAAACCTCAAACAGGAGAAACCAGCCAAAATAGGCAACTTGCGTCCTCAAAATACCAAAAAGGTGTGCTTGGGGCAAAAAAACCAAAATGGGGATGTTTTACAAAACCTCAACGGAGATTTGATGCCATTGAAACCTCAAGTCGGTGTTGGGGTTCAAGAAACCTGGTTTCCGACATTAAATCGGAAACGAGCTTTCTAAATCATCCCCATCGTTGGTTTTTCTTTCAAACTGCAACTGTTTTAGTATCTTGAGGGCACGACTTACCGATTTAGCCGGTTGAAAAACTGAATCACTATAACAAGGAGCTTTGTTGCACCAACACTCCAAATATAGTCACGTTCGCGTTTCAGACACTCACGGCACGCGAAAACGTCTCTGACACTTCGCTGGACGTTTCCGACACACCAGGTGGCATGTCGAGTCAAAAAATCATAATTTTTTTGCCAGACACGCCGTTGGATACGTGGGAGACACACTTGTCTTAAGTCGGAGATGCCGTTGAACACCTTTGTAATTTATAATTTGACGTCTTTTTAGAAGTGTCTTAAATCGGAGATTTGTCGTGCCTGAACCTATTTGTGATTTGATGTGTTTTTAGTGACCTAACTTGTTAATGCTTTAATGTCTACTTTGTAACGCATTATGACTTTCTTTTGGTTGTTAAGTTGCAACTTGCAACTCTGTTAGTTTGTCAACTCTGACATTGTATTGCAAGATTTTGTATATTAGTGTTATTTTCATTTAGACATTTACCTTGATGAGGTGTGTGCCAAATGCCATAAGACTGATAAAAAAATTTACACACACACATATCCCGTGTTGCCGTTTCCCGATTTTCCAAAAAATTGGCGTTTTGGCGTCTCCGTGTCTTGCCGTACCTGTACCCGTTTTGGAGCAACGTAGACATGGAGTCTGTTCAAGGTTTTTGTCACCTAATAAGATCTTACATTGCCTGGCAACTTTCAGCAGATTCTGAACCAAGTTCAAGATATATCAGCTCAAAAAATCATCGTCCTACGAAATCAAATAAACTTATTTTACACCTAATAGACTCGAGCTTCCATCACAGGTAACCTGCATATTGAGCTATTGACAGTCCAACTAGCCCAAATAAGCTCCTTTTCTTATGAAAGAAGAATATAAATGGGGGAAAGGAATCAGAAACCACCTAAACTTGATGGATTACAATAAATTACGGTGCTCCCCAACCACCCAATGATTACTCTTGTTTATTTATCTTCTCCACTACTTATCTTAATTTCTTATGCTTATCTATGTCTTTGTCAAAGTTGTTGGCTCATCATCATCATCATCATCATCAACCAACCATGACACAATTGTGAAGCAATTGATTCAATTCAATAGAAAGAATAAATTAATTATTGTACTCCCAAAAGAAAGAAAGGAACAAATTGGCCAATTCATTGGAGATACCAAAAATAAGGATCATCTGTAGAAGAAATGAATCACCTCAAACCGGTGATACTGGTCCACCGCCGTCTCCGCATTGCTGAAGTCCAAAATCCTCCCCACTGCTCAAAACAACCCACAAATTAGTCTAATATTAATTCAACCAATTCCAGAAAAGCTTAACATCTCTCTGTCTCTCTGCAATACGAATTAGGAATCATACCTGGTTGCTGGGTGAAGGTATCCCAAATACTAAGTCCTCTGTTTCCTTCATCCACAGCCCCTTCAAACTATCCACCACCACAAACACAAAAATGTCACCAACAAACATAAATTAGAATTTACAGAGAAAAGAAGAAGATGGGTTTCGTAGTTGATACCTGGAAAGCTGAAGAGGCGGTGCCAAAGACAAACCCATCTGGAAAATCGGCTCGGCCGATGGAATCGGAAGAGCAACTAACAAAGGGACATGAAATGCAGAGTAGATATAAAGTCAATAGGAGAATTATTGTGTTACTAGACATGGTTGCAAGCCAAACAACAGCAAAATAGGTAGCTTTCTTATTATGGACATTACTCAAATAGAGAAACACAGGTCTCAGTTGAGAAATTCGTAAGATATTTATTAGTGGCGCTGAAGCGGCAAACTGAGGAGTTTTTCCCTTGAAGTTATCTTTTACTTTCTGCGTACACGTTTAAGATATTGACAAAATAATTATCTACTGTAGAAGAATAAGGACTTGTCCGGTTGTCGGTAAAATAAATACGTACTTTTTTGCATTTCAAAAAAAAAAAACGTATTTTTTTGGGCAAGATTGCACAGGAAGTATCAGTAGTTTACTTTAATCATAAATTTGGTACACAAATTTTGAAATTATACTGTCAGGATACTTGAAACTTGTTCTCAGATAGAATTATACACGTGGCCTGCACGTGACTTTTAAGTAGGGTATTATGGACTTAAACACAACCAAGGGGCAAAAATTGAACATATAAAAAGTAAAAAAGAAAAAATGTAAAAAAATAAGATAGACAACGGAGGGTGGCCATTGAGAAACAACCCACAATAAGCCTGCGTCCACCATTAGCTCAAGCGAAACTCCAGCACCACTTCCCACACTCTGTAGCATTTTCGTCTCCCCTCGCAGATCTCTCTGCTCCAATCGAGCAAAACATTCGGAGACATCCCAACCCGAATCGAAGGTCCAGAGGTTCCGTCCTTTCACCGTCCTCGCCGCCAATCGAACGTCCATTGCTTCTTTCCAGTCAGCCATTCTCCTCCCCGTTAGCAATCATTCCGTCGATCGATTTGGACCTTCAATTACTCACTGCCGATTAGACTTCAGGTCAGCTCTCTTCAAGATTTTTTTTTATGAGAAATCCGACGTTTTAGCAATGGGAGGAGTGAGTAGTGTTCCATTTTCGAGACATCCCAACCAGGAATCGAAATTCCATAAATTTGATTTTGTTCAGCTCTTTGACAATCTTTTCATTCCCAAACGAAGGTATGAGATATTATTTGTAGCTCTCTGATTCGATTGGAGTGGAGAGATGGACGAGGGGAGATGAACATCGCAAAGAGTGTGGGACACGATGATGAAGTTTCACCAGAGCTAATAGCGGACGATAGCTTATTGTGGGTTGTTTCTCAACGAACACCATCTTTTGTCTGCCTTTATTCTTTTCAATTTGAAGTTTATTTATTTTTTACTTTTTTATGTTCATTTCCACCCCTTAGAAATGTTTAAAGTCCATCATACCCCACTTCAAAGTCATGTGCAAGCCACATGTCTATTTCTGTCAAAAAAATTAACTGATGTTACCTTTGGGTAGTGGTTTGAACTTATGTAATGTGACTGCACCATTTTAAAGTTTGTGTGCCAAACTCACAGTTAAAGTAAACTATGGGTACCTTTGGTGCAATTTTGTCATACTTTTTTGGGGGAACATGACACATCATAGGGGGTTATGTATGGTGCTTCCGAGGGAAGGGGGCACAGATAAAAAAATAATGGGTCTGCCCACTATATTACAAAAAAGAACATAGAAATTATTGGTTAGGTGACCAGTTCTAGTCTATCACCTCCCCAGGCGATAAATAGTGCAGAAAAAAGATCACATTGTAAATAATATGCTTTATAAATTATCAAAATTGCAGACATACTATAAACAAGCAGAAAACTGATAATATACGAAAATAGCAGATAAAAGATACCAAATAACGGATAAAAACGTTAAGGTACTTAACAAAACATGAACATCATTAATATAATCCTTGAAATAACTCAAACACATACATCCCCAACACTAATGAAATATTATGGGTCACTGGTTCCTTGAGACCTGTTGTAATTAATGTTGAAAATTATCACTTGTTTTGTTGATTGAGATAGGGCTTGTGATTGCGACTGATTGGCCGACATCTTGAACAGAAATATCAACTGGACGATTATGGCATGTAGTCGATTGTGTCGGTATTGGTGAAATCTCTCAAACTTCTTTCGAAAATTTTGGAGCTCCCTTTGGGTTTTGTGTCCCCTTTAGATGGAGGCCTAACATGAGTGTACTGTTCGGAATTGACACTAAACCAAAGTTGTTCATTTTTTTGCTTCAAAATAATGTTTTTACTACCACTTATCTGTTGGAATTGGTGCCCTATAGACAATCTATATTTAGTATGAATAATGTTTGGCTAGAACATTCATTTAATATTTATTGTGATATTTAATAAATGAAGTCCTTAGATACAATGTGTTGTTTATCTTAAATATCCCTATTCCATTATACTGATTAACGGGATGATCAACTATAGACTAGTATGTGGGTAGGCTGATATGGAGATATCAAGTCAAACACATGGGTATGCATTTGGAGCAATGTCATACTGGATTGACCCACAACGAGAAGGATACATTAGATTATGTCAAGTCACAATCTCTTCTCGTAGTGCTAATGGTATTGTAATCCTTAGACTTGAAGTCACTAGATACTCTAGTCGTGGAATATCGTGCTTTGATATTATCAAACGTTGCGCCGTAACCGGGTAACTATAAAGATAGTTATCAGGCATGATAGGAAGCAGGCTTAGAGATCGTAGTGACGCAGAGAGGATTTGTCCCTCCCAAATAATGCGAGAAAATATCCATGGGCCACTCGAGGGATGGTGCTTATAGAATGTATGGCCAGAGTCAGATAAATCAATATGGAGATATTGATGTTATCTGCTCGCATAAGCATATTTCCATGATCGAGAAACTATGAATTGGATATACGAGTGTGACTAATATGTCTCGTGTCCAATCCGGATATGGAGACAAAGGGATAACACAATACATGAACATTGGGCACAAGGTTTGTTGGGATCACTGACTTATTTCTATTAGTTGGGTGGCATGGATGTGTTGCTAGACACCGCTCCATGTTAGTAAATAGTTACTACCAACTAAGTAGAAACCTATGGGTCACACACTGGATGGATTAAATTGGATATTGGCATTAATTAGTTGGACTAATTAATAAAAGGATAATAAGGCAACCACAAGCAAACTTAGTAGGACTAATTTGCAAAGTGGACTAATCCATGTAAGGACATGATTAGTATTGGGGCTTTTATGTAGTTAATTAAGAGTTATTACTATATATAGGAACTCTACCTTGTTATTTCTCAAGACAAGTCATTATTGAGAGAACATAGCAAAGCAAGAGAGAGAGAGCAACAATAGGAGGCCGAAGCCGCCTATTGCCGTTCCTCACCCGTCGGCCACCAAAGGGGGACCGCCTCCTCCTTTGCCTCGTTTTGCATGATCTTCCTCCTTCTTTCCTTGCTAGCACTACACGGAATCCAATCAAGAATCCAAGGTGTGGATACTCGTAGAGACGAAGACATTATTATTCGCTTGATCTTCCAAACTAAGGTACACATCTATTATGCCCTTATTATGTTATGATGGCTTGCATGTGATCCTTGGAGGGATTTGAGCATGATTAAATTTTGTTATTCCGCTGCGTAACCTGCATCAAAACCCTACATTATCATCATGTGAACATTTTCTCTCCAATAATCATAAGTCTCTTGTGATTTTGCACCCAAGTCACTAATCAAATCCATCCTAGCCTTCATGCAACCTCGACAAAATGCCACAATTTTTGGATCGTCCCATCTTATTTTTTCAGGTCCTTCATGCAAGACTCATTCTTGTAGAAGTCGTGATCCGTCTTTTTGAGTCATTTTGATAACAACATTTCCGCAATAAAATCAAACTCCTTTATGGAAGAGAACAAAAATAATATTGCCACAAACCATCTGAGATGACTCTAATCTCATGCATGTCCAGTGGAGCATTCTCTTATCTCGTTGACAGAGAATAGTGTGTTGAGAGAAAAATGTTAAATTCAGATGGATATCTTATTTGACATTTTAGATAAAAACATCAAACATTAAGAAAACTCAACAGATACTCGAAACTACTGAACAATAAATAAAGGGGAACATACATGTAAATTTCAATAACGGATAAAACACTCTAACATTCAGAAAACTAATTAAAAAAAGAACAACAAATAGTGTAATGTATGAAATTATCAAAGATTCTCTTTCCTTCTCCCTTGTGACATGTATTTCATCGATTTGATAATCAGGTAGTTGTTGAATTTCAACAGTTTTGTAATGACTTGCTTCATTGCTTGCTCCTTGAACTTCATATACATAGCCCTGGTGTAGGTCATGACAACATGGTCTTCTAATTCATTAAATTGGCTTGTCAGAACTGGATTGGATTAGTCATAAATACGATGTTAAACAGGCTCGTTATCACGAAGCTTTTGGAGACCTGTCATGAATCCGTCAAAGACCAACAAGATGTCCTTTTATTGAAAATATCCATTCAAAATGTTTGATACTCTCACACCGTTGTCTAGTTGTCTCACCAGCGAAAAAAGTATCCTTGAGAAAAGCATGTTAATGATTTGAAATTGTATGTTTTAGTAGGTTAATGAGCTCTTCATAACTTGCTTGTATGTTTAATTTATTTATTTTATACCTATTTCTAGACTTATGTCTGTTTATTGTAATTTTGGTGGAGTTTTCTTATTTTGTAGGCAAAATTGCGCTTTGGAACTCAAGGAAACCTTCCATGATGCTCAAGAGACGATTGAAGGGAGTTTAGGAGGGCCAAGAGACGTGAAGAAAGAGTTACATGGCCTTATTTTGAAGAAATCAAGTGAAAAGGAGTTCAAAACCCAAGTAAAAAATGAAAGTCAAGGGCCAAGAAGAGAAGAACTTCACAGATTGGGGGTCTAAAAGGAGTTTTTCAAAGATTTTAGGAGTTGCCTTGAAATGTTTTTAACAACATGGGGCATCTTGGACTTATTTCTACACGGAGAGGGTATCTCTAGAAATACTACAAAGTGATGGGGGCCCATTATAGAGCCCCCAGCAAACTAGAGGGGGCAGCCACACAAATTTCCATCAACACCCAAGCAACAAACGCATCTCCTTTTTTCCTCGCGACGGTAACGGACCGAATCTTTCATTGAAGCTCAATGGAGCTCGAACCAGCCCTCATCCGGCTTCAATGCTTCATCAAATCAACTCAAATCGGTCCCAAATTGCTCCCCATATCACACTCAATCTACTCCTACCCTCAATTCGGCCCAAGACACAACAAGTAGAAAAAACCTAATTCACATAGGGTTCAAGAAGTTTCTGAAGATCGATGAAGGAGGGTCTCTTAGATCATTTGGAGGGAGGAGATTGGTCCTTGGAGGCTAAAACCTACCCCCGAAGTCTTTATAAACCAAAGATGAGGAAATATCGCATAGCTCTCACACACTCCTTCAGCACAACAAATTTCAGTGGCGGGTCTTATTTTCTCTACTCTCTCTCTCTCCGATTTCACCCAATTCTGGGTTGTTCTTGAGCCTCTGAGCTCTTTCTTGGGCATAATCAGAGCCAAGACCATAGAAAGAGGAAGAGAGGGATAGAGGACGACGAATTGGAGGATTCTTTTGGATCTGTGTTGTTACTACTGTTGTTGCTGTGTTTTTACTGGGTTCTTCACAGTAGCATTAGAAGCAGCAGGTTAGTGATCTATCTTTGCTTCATTTTCTAGTTAGTTTTGTGTTTAGAGTGTATTTGTTCTTCACTTTTTAGTTGAATCAAGTTGTTGGGATTGAATTAGTAGCAAGTGTATTGATGCTTTCAAGTGTGAATTCAAGTTTTGACTACTGAAAGTTAAATTTCTCTCAATCTCTCTTGAATTCCCTATTATGTCTAGCTACTTCAATTGCTTGGGTAATTTGGTACTATCTAGTGCCATAATATTCCTATTGATTCAAGTTGAACTTCAAGGATGGATGTGTTGAATTGATTTTACTTGAATGCTTAGTGCAATGTTTGGATTTCTCATGTTGATATATTTGATGTATTGAATAGGTAGATGTACGAATATGCTTAAAGTGTTTGATTTGAGTTTGCACTTGAGTGAGAGGAACTCGTCAATCATAAATTTGAGAAATTGAGTACTAGTTAGGTGATTTGAGTGAGAATTTACAAATCTCACTTGTTTCTTGATCTTTCATGTGGAAACACATATGTGTGTTTACATATGTTTGATGCTTGAAACACTTGGAATTTGGGAATCTCATTTGAATAGCCTCTTTAGTGCTTGATTAGGGTGTTAGAAGTACATACTTCATTTGTGCGGAGTTGGATTGCAATGAGCAATCTCTTCTTGAGATACTTTTCTTGTGGAATGCTATATGTGATTTGAGAACCGGTCTTGAATATAATAGGAGGATTGGTCACTAGAGAAACCGATGATCCCTAGCTTATCTCTACTTATTATTTCACTTCTTTCTTAGTTATTTAGTTTAGCAAAGTCACAAAAGATGTAGAAATACCGTGCGGTCCCACCAAACCTCCGCATCACCAAAGATGTAGAAATAGGCACGCCCACCAATTAAACCTGACAACCCCAAACCCCAAATTTGTGCGGAAAAGATATCACGCACGCGAATATTCCTCCTGTGATCACCGTGTAATGTAGTGAATCACCTTCTTCAAATTAATGCTGTCGCCTCTAACTCATCCTGTCCCACCGCAAACTGTCCAAAACTGATCTGACATGTAGCTCTCGTCCATCTGAAACCCTCCCATATTACTCCCTCTGTCATAACACGTGGTACTAGCCAACTAAACAAGTGATGAAAGTCACGACGAAGGCTTCCTAGACTATAGTGGCTGTGAACGAAGGGGTAGACGGCTGCAAATGGGATGACTATTTGGACCTACGGCTGAGAAACAGGACGTGAGGTCCGTTATAAGCCAAAACACTCCACTGAAAAATGCAGTGATGTACCTAAGTGACGGCGGTGTGGCAACTAGTCCGATTCCTTACACAAGGTACAAGTACCGGAGAATTCTGGGCTGCACTGGATCTAACCATCCACAAAAAAAAAACACTATTACACCTCGGTGCCAATTTCCTTCCTGTTGGAGACTTTATCACTGAACTCTCCCTAGTTTCTAGTAGTTTCAATTGCCCTTTATCAAAAAATTTATTATGTTTAGTTTTTTTTAATCTAAATGCAAGGTCAGAAAAATAGGTAGGTAGACGCAAAAATAAAAAACGTGCTGACTCAAAAATTAAAATAAAATGAAAAATAAATTGAAAAAAACGTGCAGACATGGCAATGCAGGAAGACACGATTCCCCAACCCCACTAGAGGTGGCGCGTCCTCGAGACTCTAACGATCTGGTCTATAACTCGAATATGTGTTCTCCTCGGTGGACGGGTCTTTCAGCTCTGGCTTAGGAGATGGCTCGGGAGTCTGTCTCCCCCTGTGCCTCTTCTTAGAAGCTTGCCTAGCTGCCGCTTTTGTGCCTGCGTGACTGGCACCTGGGTGAGCACTACTGGCCCCTTGGTCTGCATACTGTCGGGGTGGGTACTGGGTACCGGGTCTGCCAGGGTCTCCCACAGAGTCTGCGTGCTCTGGGCTCGGGGTAGGGTAATGGCCAGAGAAGCTGTCATATGGCCGACTGTTCTCCATGGTCCAACTTGGGCAGTTGTCACTGGAGTAGCGGGCTGGGAAGGTAGAAATCTCGCCACATATCTTACTCTGAATCTCACTGAGGGCTGCCTCATGAGTTCGAAGAGCGGAAGTGTTGGCATGATAGTATGCTTCTGGGTCTTAAAAAGTTTTCCTAGACCCCTAGCCATTTTCTTGACCGTCCTCACCAGGTAGTTCATCTTCTTGTCATGGGCCTCTTGACCCATTCCACATGATCGGTCCTCTCCAGACGCCCAAAAGAACTACGTCTGGCACCCCTGCTGGACTGCCCGTGGTCCCACTCGTCCGGTCTGGGTTCACTGGAAATGGCTGACCCGGGCAGTCCGTGGGGTCCTGGTAAGGCAGGCGGACCACCACCTGCGGGAGGCGGTGGCGGCGGCATCCCATCACCCCACCATGTGGAGGCGCACCGTCATGATTATCATCATCCACATTAACAAACTCTGGAGGCCCTAGGCGAGCTTCCTCCAACGCACATCTAATTTTTCATGACTTTCAGACTTGGACTGATTTTGGGTCTCTCAACTCAGCCGGGATCATTACCAGATAGTCCTGAGCTACCCTCCATCCTCACTCTAAATTAGGCAAACATATTTTCAGGGAGGTCTATGGGTTCTCTCTTCAAGAAGCATAAAACCAACAGCGCAACATCGTATTCCAACTGAGTCATGTGTTTAATACCCACAACCCGGTTCAGGACCCCCTCAGTCCACCATCTAGCCTCCCTAATCAGGTAGGTAGTAGGGAGAATTATCTTGGCGGACTCCGTTCGGGGTAGTACCATGCAGCCCCAGGTACACCCGCACATAGAGTCTCGAGAATCTGAGAGCTAAGCTCTTCAGAAGGGTGGTTCTTAAATTCTTTAAACTGGCAGTCCTCTAATACCAATTCCATACCTAGACACTCACGGATGGACTCTGGTGTGATCCTAACCCATGTTCGTCTGCAGTAGATCCAATCAAGTGAATGGGCCTCACTGTTCATACACTCTTGGAGATTGCTGTCAATCTCCTTGGCGATGATAGAACTCGCCTGAAAACTAGTAAATCCAGTTAACGAATTCCCAAACTGACCTGACTCAGTATAGTTAAAAATTTCTTGCCCCATAGACACAGGGTCACGAGGAAAGGTCCGCTCAATTGGGAAATCATATTTGGTCGTGCGAACTTGCAGAAAGAACATACGGGCATCCTTGTTCACAAACCTATAGTCGCAGAAATGGTTCTCTCTCAGCAACCTAACATCTATGGTGTTTACAGAGGCAATAGCCCGGTCAGATCGCATAAATGGTTTGTCCACTTCCATTGCGGAAATTGAAAATATGGAAAAAAAATTGAATCTGCGAAGAGAGAGAAAAAATAGAACCTGGGTACCCGGAGTAAATCTTACGGGTACAAATCTTGAAACTCGTCTCTGGAGCAGATCTGGAACTGTCAGATATTCTTGGTCTGTCACCCCCACACTGGTTTGAGCGGTCTAGTGGTCCTGCGGTGGTCGTCGAAGTACGACTGGCGGCGACTGAGTAGGGCAGAGAGTGTTTTTCTAGAGAGAGAGTTGAAAATGTTTGACTGAGGTGAAAATGGGTCACTTTCAGCCATACAATATATATAGGCAAACTTCTCAAAATTGCAAAACAACACCTGAAATTTGAAATTTTCAAAAAAATTCAAAATTTTATGATCCCGTCCAGTCTACGTTTGAACGCAGCCTCTTCGTTTGAACACAGACCTTCAAATTCTGGAAGAATTTGTGATCTTTATGAGCTGTGTTTGAACGCAGCTCCTGCGTTTGAACGCAGTGCTTCATCTTCTAAGAATTTCGAGGCTAGTGATGAGTTGCGTTTGAACGCAGCTCCTGCGTTTGAACGCAATGCTTCATTTCTGGGTTCTGCAATTTTCTGATAAACTGCGTTTGAACGCAGCTTCTGCGTTTGAACGCACTGCTTCTCTCTCTTGATTATATGTGAACAGTCTCTTCTACGTTTGAACGCACCCCTGGACTTTGAACACATACTTTTTCTTCAAAATTTCTTGGCTAAGTACTCTGCGTTTGGACGCAGACTCTCTGCATTTGAACACAGGCTTGATCTTTTGAATTTTTGGTCTGTCCTGGTCTGCATTTGAACGCAGACCCTGCGCTTGAACGCAGGTCCATGAGGTTCAAAAAATTATTTTGTATTAGATTTCCTGCGTTTAAACGCAACCCTTCTGCGTTTGAACGTATGTACGCGTTTGAACGCGGATCTTCTGCGTTTGAGCGCAGGACCCTTAGATCTTACTGTTCTTTTTCTGAAATTTTTTGCTGACTTGGTAGACTGAGTTTGGACGCAACATTTCTGCGTTACGCACCCGTGCGTTTGAACGCGGCGCTCCTCCATTTGAACGCAAAGTCAATTCCCGCAAAAAAAAAAAATTGTTCTTGTATTCCTGAAAAACTCAATTTCAGCATAAGAACCCCTCTTCTCACATCTCTCTTTTTATGAAATTTTTATTAAAATTACTTTATTTAAAAATTCTACTACATTTTGGGTTGCCTCCCAACCAGCGCTTTGTAATTTACAGCTGACGGCCCGACCCAGTTACCTCTAGTGTTCAAGGACCGTCGAGGTAGATGGCTTCTACCTCAATAGCCTTCTGCTGATCTCTATATGGCTTGACTCTGTTCCCATTCACCTTGAAATTTGTTTTGCCCCTCGGGTTTTCCAGCTCCACTACTCCCCATGATGTAATGTCTTTCACAATAAATGGTCCTGACCATCGTGAGCGCAGCTTCCCTGGATAGAACTTCATCCTTGAATTGTAAAGCAGAACCTTCTGCCCAATATCTAACTTCTTTGGTAGAATGCGGCTTTCATGCCACTTCTTCTTTTCTTCCTTATAAATTTTGGCACTCTCATAAGCTGTTGTTCTGAATTCCTCCAATTCGTGCAGTGCCATCTTCCTCTTATCTCCAGATAAACTGTGATCCATATTCAGCTGCTTAATTGCCCAATCCGCTATGTGCTTTAATTCTACTGGTAAGTGACAAGCCTTACCAAATACCAGCTGGTATGGGGACATTCCCAGCGGGATTTTCTAGGCTGTCCTATATGCCCAAAGTGCATCATCCAGTTACAAGGACCAATCTTTTCGTTCTGGATTCAATTTTTTTTCAATATGCTCTTGATTTCCTGATTCGACACCTCTGCTTGCCCATTTGCCTGAGGGTGGTAAGGCAGTGATACCTTATGGATATACACCCTATACTGCTTCAACGCATTGGCAAGCCTTTGTTGATAAAGCGAGAGCCTTCATCACTGACCATGGCTCTTGGTGTTCCGAACCTGGTGAAAATATTGCGCTTGAGAAATCGCGCCACTGTTGATGTGTCGTTTTTCTGACATGCCATAGCTTCTACCCATTTGGACACATAATCAACTGCAAGAAGGATATACAAATTACCCAAGGATGACGGGAAAGGACCCATGAAATCAATACCTCAAACATCGAAAGGTTCGACCTCTTGCCAAAGTGTCATGAGCATCTCATTTCGTTGAGAAATATTTCATGTGCGCTGGCATCGATCACTGCTTTGTGCATAATCATGGCGATCTTTGAAAATTGTCGGCCAGAAAAATCCTGATTGCAGAACTTTGTGGGATGTCCTTGGTCCACTAAATTGACCCCCACACTGTACTGAGTGACAGTGCTGAATTACCTCCATGATCTCGTGACATGGAATACATCGTCGTAGGATGTTGTCAGCACCCTGTTTGAACAAAATTGGGTCATCCCAGAAATATTGCATGCATTCTGAGATAAACTTCTTCTTCTGCAAGGTGGTGATATCTTCAGGGAATGTTCCATTGACCAAATAGTTGGCTATGGCATAGTACCAGGGTTGTCTGTTGGCTTTGACCTTCATAATATGCTCACCAGGGAAGTTTTCTTGAATCGGGACAGACTCTTCAGTTGGGCTTTCCAGGCGAGATAAATGATCAGCCACCAAATTCTCGACTCCTTTCTTGTCCCTGATTTCAACATCAAATTCCTGCATCAGCAGAATCCAACGCAACAGTCGTGGTTTTGCATATTTCTTTTCCGGCAGGTACTTTAGGGCGCTGTGATCTGTCAAGATGATAACTTTTGACCCCACAAGATATGGTCTGAATTTTTCCAAGACAAAGGCTACAGCCAGCTGATCTTTTTCTGTGGTCCCTCATCAATTACTTCTACACCAGAGCAGTTTTCATGGCCATAGTAATCTGGGAGCTGAAGGGATTTGAAAACGTTGAATTTCATTTTGTCTTCATTAATTTGCATGGACAGCTCTCCACTTTTGCAGTTTATGATGGCTTCTCCAGTCGCCAGGAATAATGTGCCCACGAAGAGCGGGACCTCCCCTGCCTCCATATCTAGAATCACAAAATCTGCTGGAAAAATCAGATCTCCAACTTTCACCAGAATGTCTTCAATGACTCCATATGCTGGTTCTGGTGGGTGTCGAGTCTCCGACCCCCAAACTTTTGAAAATTTTCAATGGCATCTGATTAATGCTGGCCCCTAGATCACACAGAGCCTTTTGTGTATAAGCACTACCTAGGGTTACCGGGATCACAAAACTGCCAGGGTCCTTCTTCTTCTTCTTCTTCAGTGATAGCCCGTTTTTCACATAGCTGCTCGCTTCTGCATCATATTTACAGTATCGAAATCACTCATCTGCCTCCTTCCATACAGAATGTCTTTGAGGAATTTGGAAAAAGTGGGCATCTTAGCTAATGCCTCGGCAAATGGTATGTTGATATGCAGCTGTTTGAATACTTCGAGAAATCTGGCGTAGTCTTTTCTATCATTCCTCTTGCGTGTCTTTAAAGTATATGGTACGTCTTTAGAGATTGGGACCGTTTCTGGTTTATCCTTTTCAGAATGCACTACATCCTATCTGATCGGTCCCTTCGGCTGGGGGCTGACGGTTGGGATGTCTTCCCTGTTAAAAACTTCGTCTTCGATATTTGTAGATAGTGCTTTCTAGACAGGCAGATCTTAGCCACGTGGCGACCATCTAGCACACCCAGCTGTGCTCCACACACACTGGATCACGAGCCGCGCTGATCCACGTGGGGGCTGCGAGACAGGGCCCTCGCATACCACCACACGGGACTTGTAGGGACTTAGTGGTTTGGAGGCTAGAGTAAGTCCTGTCGCGTGCGAGCGACAACCAAGCCCGCGCGCGACCCCTAGTAACTGCTTTGAGAGATTTATGGCACGAGCTCCATAAACCCGGTCAACCCGGTCAACCTCATAACGGTTCTGGTATACGCGGATAACGTGCCGTAACGGTCCCTATATACGCGGACGAATGTGCCGTTGTGGTTAAGCTAATTAAGCCGCCATTAATGGGCACATTAACCACACTACAACGGTCACATTCTCCGTTATATATAGGATCGTTAACCCTTCCATACAAGGGCGGAATCACCTGAGATACGCGGAAGCTCTGCCAAAACCCTGTCTCTCTCTCATACGGTGCTATTGTCTTACTCTCTCCCTACACACAACCTTACACTTCCTGTGTTCCTTCTATCCCCTACTCTTGGTGTATATTGAATTCTCTCTGCAGGATTCTCTCGTACACATTTGGTGAACCCGACGTGAAACTTACCATTGCAAGCAACAATGTCTCATGAAGATGATGTCAGTAACAGATCGCCATCCACGGAGACCACCTCGGGAGAGGAGACCCGTCACGCTTCTGCGGCCGCCGGAGAGACTCCGACGTTGGAGGCTCTGAACGCCACGATTCAGAATTAGGGAAAGGTCCTTCAGGCTCAATTCGCACAGATGGAGCGGATAATGACCATTCTGGGAACCCTTGCCCTGAATCCTACGTCAGCCACTGCCGTCTCTCAGGGAGGAGGAGTTTTCACCACCCAAGGGACTGGAGTGGCACTCATGCCACCTAATCCTAATCTGCAAACCCCACCGGCAACGGTGCAATTGCCCTCGGTCCCGGGGCAGACGGCCCAAGTACCACCTTTTACCGCACACACCCCTCAACCACCAACTGTGGCACCTAACCTGTCCTCGCAATACCCCTTGTCTTCTCTGCCGGCACCGTTGGGTAACGTGAGTTCACAGTACGCTCCTAGCCCGACCACGGCATATGTGTCGCCTCCGATTACAACCACCCTTCCTCCTGCTGCTGAGGGGAGTGCACCGGATTGTATGACATCACTGCGGCGGCGCATGGAAACTTTCTTGGCTAACCAACCGTTCGCTGATACCATCATCCCGAAGGTTGACAATGATCCCCCTATCCCACGTGAGATCTACCTCATGCCTAACCATGCCGGGTACAAGGCTCCTAAATGGGACAAGTTCGAAGATGTCAACAGAAACGCCCACGAGCATGTCATGCGCTTCATCGATGTGATGGGGCCATATGGGCTGATCCCAAGTTGCTGATGCGCGAGTTCCCGAAATCTCTGAGGAACGTGGCCTACAAGTGGTACAGGACGTTGAAGATCCGGGACGACATGGTCCAGAAGTTCTATACTAAATTCTTCCAGGTGGAAGAAAAGGTGAAAATCATTCATCTCTCTCGCATGTACCAGAAGCGCGAAGAGGATGGAGTGACATTCATTAAGAAGTTCAGAGCCAAGTCCTTTGAATGCAGAGACGAAGTGCTTGAGGGCAGGCTCGTGGAAATATGTCTGCAAGGCATGCGAGACGAGTACAAAGGTATGCTTATCAACCTACAAACTCCTATATTTTCAAATCTAATCGAATGCACAAAGAACATAGAGTCTATAGTGGAGAGACAGAAGAAGAAGCACGCCCCTAAACGATCCCCGAGTGGAACTACCTTTAAAATTGGAAGGTTCAGCTACAAGAGGGGGCGCGAAGCTGAGGTTAATACAGTCTCGCCACAAAAGCAGCCCAGGGTTACAAACTTGGATGCGCCGCTCTACCCTGTTCGGTGGAGGAAGCGATGGACTTGTGCAAGCAATGGCGTAAAGACGGTATCTTGCCGCCGCTCGAAAGGATACCCTCCAAGGAGATGATGAGGGACACAAAGTGGTGAGAATGCCACGGAAAGATTATGCACCCCACGGCTGACTGCAAGAAGCTCAGAAACATGGTGAGCCGAAAGATGAAAGATGGTGAGTTGATTGTCAGCGACCAGATGCAGGATGTGCGAAACAATCCACTGCCTGCCCATGCGGAGCAAGAGCCGGAGGGCAAAGAGGTTGCCATGATCGCGATTATGGACCTCGAAGAGATTGCGGAAGATGGTCTACCCATCGTTGCTGAAGTATACAACGATGAGGACTACAGCATAGACACGGAGGACGAACGTGCTGATCGGATGAAGGGGTCGCACGGGTTCAGCAGGCTCTTCGATGAAATGAAATTTTCGGAGAAATGCCGGAAGGAAATGACGAAAGCGATCCTGAGGATAGCGGAAGACTACGAGGAAGATATCGTGGTTTCCAATGGGAAGGTTGTCAGGGCGTCCCGCTCCATAGAAAAAGTCATAACCTTCTCCGCAAGCGACAAAAAGACAGATGCGAGCCACCAGAAGCCTTTGTACGTGACGGCAGTAATCAATGGTGTTGAGTTCAAAAGAGCGTTTGTCGACGGAGGAGCGGCAGTTAACGTGGTCTCGCTCAACACTCTGAAGCTGGTGGGAATCCCGGAGCAGAAGATTGTCAGACGTCCATCCCTGCTGATGGGGTTTGGAAGCGACTCCAGGATGACGATAGGATGGATCCGTCTTGGTGTCCAGATTGGAAAAATCAAGTGTTCAGCCAAATTCTATGTCATCGATGCGAACACTACGTATCATATGATCATCGGCCGGGCCTGGATTCATCGCTTCGATGCAGTCCCCTCGACAGCTCACCAGGTAATGAAAGCTATCTGGAATGACAGAATAATGGAGATACCAGCTTCGGTAAACCCTTTCAATCTGGATGAGGCGCACCTCACCGAGGCAGTATGGTTCACTGAAATGGCAGATGAGCAAACGCCAGAGCCGTTTAACCGACTCCTTTGCCTCGATGGGAGGACATCAAGGATCAATCACCCGCAGGAGTGATGGTGACAAGGAAGGAGGCCAAGGAAAAGTCGTCCGCGCGAGAAGAGGCACCACGAATTGCTATCAAAGAAAGAATGTTTACACCCTGAAAAGGATAGCAAAACATGATCCCGAGGGCAAAGAGATAGAAAGCTTCTACGCTAACGGGAAGAATTGTTACCGCATATGAAGGTGCGCGGGGATACCCCCACGCGAGCATGGGGATATCCCTGAGCAAATCATTCAAACGAGCATGTCATGGAATTAGACAAGCCGACGCCAGACGTTTTAGAGGATAAGCTAAAAGAGGCGCCAGAGAGTATGGAGGATAAGCCCAAACCGCATAAGCAAGAGCTGAAGGAGGTATTCCTAAGCCCAGGCGAAGAAAAAAAGAGACCAGTCTTTCTGAGTGCAGACCTCACGAGCGAGGAGGAAGAAAGACTGCTGCAGCTTCCGACTGAGTACAAAGATATGTTCGCATGGGAATACGATGAGATTCCCGGTCTGGTCGCGAGCATCACCATGCACAGGTTAGATGTAATTCCAGGATCTAAGCCGGTAAAGCAGAGCAGAAGGAGCTTCAGTCCGGAGACCAACGTGAAAATCAAGCAAGAAATTGTCAAACTGCTGACTGCCAAATTCATCGAGCCAAATCACCATCCTACATGGTTGGCTAACATCCTGCCTGTGGTGAAGAAGAATGGGCAGCTTCGCATTTGTGTAGACTTCTGAGACCTTAACCGTTTCCGCCCCAAAGACGACTTTCCGCTGCCCAACATCGACCTACTCATCGATTCGACCACGGGTCATCGCATGTTCAGCTTTATGGATGGCTTCATTGGGTAAAAACAGATCAAAATGGACCCTGAAGACGCATGGAAAACCGCGTTCATCACGCCAGTGGGAGTCTTCAATTACACGGTTATGCCTTTCGGACTCAAGAACGCAAGTGCGACTTATCAGCGAGCCATGATGGCTCTGTTCCACGACATGATGCACAAAGAAGTGGAATTTTATGTTGATGACTTGGTTGTCAAATCCAAGGAAGAAAGGGACCACTTGGAGGATCTGTGGAAAGTATTCAAAAGATGCAGAAGTTTCTAGCTAAAGATGAACCCCATGAAATGCGCATTCGGAGTGACCTCGGGGAAATTCTTGGGATGTGTAATACATCGCCAAGGCATCGAGCCTGATCCCGCAAAAGTATCAGCCATCACTAGCATGACGGCGCCGCCCAATCAGAGTGCTCTGAAAACATTCTTGGGGAAATTATCTTACCTGCGAAGGTTCATCCCTGCGATCGCAGAAATAACCTTCTGCTTCAGTGATTTACTCAAGAAGAATGTTGTATACAAGTGGACCACAGAACATGAAGCCGCGTTTGGAAGTCTTAAGGACTTGTTGACGTCACAAAGGGTAATGATCGCGCCCCAGCTCGGATCGCCGCTTTTGCTGTACCTAACATCGAAAAAAGGTCTATAGGGGCACTTTTGGCTCAGGAATACGAAGGGAAAGAAAGGCCGATATACTATATTTCTCGCATAGTGCAACCAGCCGAATCAAGGTACAAAGATATTGAGCGTCATTGCCTTGCTCTATTCTTTGTAAAAGAAAAGTTGAAGCACTACTTCGCCTCGCACAAAGTGGTAGTGGTTACAAAGAGTGACCCCATACGGTATCTCTTGACTCACACTTCTCTTGGCGGAAGACTGGCAAAATGGTATATGACCATTTCTCAGTACGACATCACGTGCGTTCGACCGCGGGCAATCAAGTCGCAAGAGGTGGCGGATTTGCTAGCACATTTCCTTGACAACAGTCACGAGCCCATGATCGAGGAAGAACTAGAGGGACCCGAGATATATGCAGTTGAATTGCCTTACTGGACGCTTCATTTCGACGGGTCGTCAACAAGGAAAGGTGGAGGAATTGGAATAGTTCTGACTAAACCTGATGGAGAGGTCACACAAATGTCCACGAAACTCGATTTTGCGGTCACCAACAACGAAGCAGAGTATGAGGCTCTCATTGCCGGTCTTCGCACAGCCAGGGCACTGGAAGTAAGCAATTTGACGGTTATGGGGGATTCCAAGCTAATCGTCAAACAAGCTTCATGCGAGTATGGATTTAAAAGATGTAAATCTATTGCCCTACCGGACTTTGGTACAGAAACTAGTGCAACGATTCAGTGATGTCAGGTACGAGCACAAGCCTAGAGCAGATAATCGGCATGCTGATGCTTTGGCCACTCTGCGATCTAAGGTTAGTGTAGACAAGTGCCCCGCGAGAATCTCGATTGAAGTACGAACGTCATCGGCGTTGACAGAGGACGCATGCGACGATGAATGCATGGATGATGCAGACTGGAGGAGGCCAATATTACACGCCATCGCAGAGGGAACGAGTAAAGAAAATTGGGCATCCACCAAGGGGTATTGTATACATGACAACACTATCTACTATAAAGGACCAGGAGGAATACTCATGCGATGCGTCTCGCAGCAGGAGGGACAAGCGCTGTTAGAAAAGATTCACCAGCATACTTGCGGGGAAAGTGAGGTGTCAATCTATAGAAAAGCCCAAAGGTATGGGATTCACTGGCCGGACATGTCAACGGCTGCGGCGTTAATCCAAGGGAACTGCGAGAGTTGCGCATTGATCAAGGACTCTCTAACAATTGCTCTGGTCGATGATGACATGGATTGGAGGAAGCCACTCTTCGACTTTCTCACACAAGGAATCGAGCCTGAGTCGAGAAAAGAAGCCGAAAAGCTAAAAAGGAAAGCATCCCGGTACGTGGTGCAAGAAAACATTCTCTGGCGAAGGGGTCACGAGGGTAACCTATTTCGATGCCTAGACAACAAGTAATCACAATAGGTGATGGACCTCTCTCACCAAGTGGAGCATCAGGGAGGTGCGAAACTATGCAGACAGCTTCTCACAGTTGGTTACTTCTGGCCCACCATGGAGGCAGATTGCCGCGATAAAGTAAGAAGATGCCAGGAGTGTCAATTCAAAGGCAACTTCGTACATGCCCCTGCCGTAGATCTACATGCGTTGGGGACACCATGGCCATTCCACACTTGGGCTCTGGATTTTGTCGGTCCTATTCGACCAGCCTCGCATGGGAACCAGTTTATCCTCACTGCAATCGAGCTGTTCACCAAGTGGGTAGAGGCAATACCGTTGAAGACAGTGAATGCGCTTGCTGTAGCCCGTTTCATCCAAGAGAACATCATATACAGGTTTGGGATTCCTAACACAATTCTCTCGGATAATGGCACCCCCTTCGTCAACCGACAAGTAGCCGCAAAGTTAGTGGAGTACAACATAAGGCAGATATGTTCTACTCCTTATTATCCAAAAGGGAATGGTCAAGCAGAAGCGACCAACAAAACACTACTAAGAATCCTAAGAAAGATGGTCGCAGACGATCACAAGAAATGGGCTGATTCTTTGAACTTAGCATGGTGGGCATATCGAACTTCGTCGAGGACCCCTACAGGGGTCTCCCCATTTATTTTATGCTATGGAGATGAAGCTGTGGTACCGGCAGAGGTGAAAATCAACTCTGCAAGGTTGGCCTTCCATGCACTATATGAGAATCAGCGCGATCATGACTTCATCCTATTGGAAGAAAAGCGAGAGCAAGCCAAGCGGACTAATAAACGGTACAAGGAGAGGATCGCTCGCGCGTACAATAAAACAGTCCAACGTCGAGATTTCGCAGTCGGGGACCTGGTCCTGCGCGCATCGGATCATTGCATGCGGGAGGCGGCTCACCTAAAGTTCGCAGCCAACAGGGAAGACCATTTGAAGTTAAAGAAGTCTTTGACAGTGGCTACTGCAATATACAGAGGCTGCATGGGACGGCTACAACCCCATGCTCAGTCAACATGCGTGGCATTAAGAAGTATTATCCTTAACTCCCCTCTTTACATACATCAAGTTACAATGCTTATTTATGCCTAGTATTGTGATAAACTCATGCGTCATTCCTCCCATATGAAGGATCTGTAACCTAGCCTCTCCCATATGAGGGAATTGTAATTTCACCTCTCCCATATGAGGGTGTTTATAATAAAGGACTTCTCCCATATGGGAAGAATTTTATGACTTTGGATGTCTTTTATCGCTTCGTTTACCTCTCTGTTTCTTAACAACGAAAGCCTATCTGCTAAGATAGCAGCACTAAGCAAATACGATCTTAATCGATCCCAAGCCTATCTGCCGAGATAACAGCAATATTTATATATGATCTTAAGTGATCTTAAAGCCTATCTGCCACGATAGCAGCACTATGCAAATGCGATCTTAAGTGATCCTAAGCCTATCTGCTGAGATAGCAGCACTAAGAAAACACGATCTTAATTGATCCCAAGCCTATCTGCAAAGATAGCAGCAATATTTACATATGATCTTAAGTGATCTTAAAGCCTATCTGCCGCGATAGCAGCACTATGCAAATGCGATCTTAAGTGATCCTAAGCCTATCCGCCGAGGTAGCAGCACTAATCAAATAAGATCTTAATTGATCCGAAGCTTATCTGCCGAGATAGCAGCAATATTTAAAACTTGATCTTAAGTGATCCTAAAGCCTATCTGCAAAGATAGCAGCGATATTCAAATGCGATCTCAAACGATCTAAAAGCTTATCTACAAATATAGCAGCTCTAATGTATGATTTTTATGATCTGCGAATCTATCTATTAGATAGCCAGCTATAGCGACAACGCATTGTGCGAACGCAAAATTTTTCAAGCACGCATTCAAGTACAAAAGGCAAAATTTGCCAACACGCATGCGATACTACAATTTGTTGTAACAAGAACAGCAAATGACACAAAACGCTTTATTATGAGTCAAAATGACTTACAATTTATCTGTCTAGATAGCAGCTTACAAGCAAAAGCTCAGACTGAGCTAGTTACATAGTCAAAATGACTTGCAACTCAACTAGATAGCAGCTTACAGGCGAAAGTTTTATAGAAAGGATATCCTTACTGTAAAATGATCGGCCTACTGGTCCTAACAAAGGCTATACGACATAATAGTCTGCGAACAAAGATCTATAACAAGAAAGGTCTTGCTATAGAATGAACGGCCTACAAACGCTACAAAAGCTATGCGTTGCCATCTTCAAGATCCCAGGATCTGACAAGGCCTCTGTCTGGTCTTCACCCCAAGAGATATGCCAGATGAACCACCTGTTCAGGCGGATGCGGCGGTGAAGAACAGGCAAGCAGCAACTCCTGGGGCAGGAGGCTCCTTGTCCACGGAGACGAGCACAAAGGCTCGCTACCCCGAGTTCAAGAACGTGGAGGCAAATAGTTCTCCTCCGGGAAAGCTATAGGAGAAACACTCCGTTCATTACGAGTTGGTTAGAAGGTCAGTACAGCACTGCACCTCGCCGGAAGGCAGCCGGAAATACGACCTGCAAACATAATAGACGAAGAAAAGTCTTCGAACAAGCATGAGGTATTATGTGCATCTTCTTTGCGATGGTTATTAAGATCAATAAGCTTAGTAAAGAAGATCTTGGAAGCTATTTCTATGGCAAAAAACACAAAATCAGGTTTCACAACTTGAAATTGCCATGAATCAACAAAGGACAAGCGTTGAAGCCAGCAGTCGTAAGGACTCATGGCAAGCCACATTTTGGGATGAAGAACCCAAGCTGCAGAAGGCAGGGTTTATATAGACCCTACGGAGACCCTTCAGTTCCCTAGCTGAGTCAGCAAAGCTTGGAAAAGGGGTAAGAATCAATCACTTACGTCTTGAAAGAGGTAACATTCAATTACCCTACTAAAGGCTACGACGATTCGGTGGCGTGCCTTAATTAATGACGGAAGGTCATAATATGGATGGGCTTCCCAAGGAAAGCGTGCTTATCTGATAAGTATTTAGTGCGAAAATCAAGGCGAATATGTCACCAGGTGACGTCATAATTGATACGCATAAAATATTTGAGCAAATCCCTGGAAGGGCAAAACGGGCACTCAAGTCTTGAATAGAAAAAAAAGGGGGAGAAATCCTAGCAACATTACAAGAATGTTTTTTCTTGTTTCAAAAAAATTTCTTCTTTGTTTCAAAATAAAATTTTTATCAGGGGGAGCTGATGTATCTCTCACTTGCTCCACCTCTCGCTTCAACTGCTCATACTTGGCGCTCATCGCATGGAAGAGTTTGACAGCCTCTTCAGCCTTCTGCCTTTGCTCCTCCACTTTTCACCCCTCAGCTGCGAGATTATGGAAGCCGCGCTTCAAAGTCACAGCTGCGCGAATCTGGGTAACTCTGTTGACAAGATAATCGAAGCCCAACATGCCTTGAACTTTGGCTTGAAGGCCTTGGCACATGCTGAAAAGCAGTTGCGCACTCTGAGGAGAAATGGTCGCAGGGGTGGCCGCAGACAGCTGCTCCAAAATCCAAATGTCTTCAGTCAAGAACAGTCTTCTGTTAAAAGGATCTATCTCTAGAGACCTCGCAAATGACCGAGGATAGGAGAGACGCATCCGAACTAGCCAATCCACATCAGCTTGCTTCAACCCTGATAGTGATGATTTAAGTTTAGAGCATAAAACTTGTAAATGAACAAGTGAAAAATGCGAAAAATGGTAACATACCAGTTCCTTCAAGGATCTCGCGCAAAGAAGGAATGCGCATTGCTGGAGCAACTGAAGTCTGTCCTCGCTCCATTGCTCGTCTATCAGTGATGCGCAAATTACGGGCTATTCGCAAGTATACGAAATCAAGTAGTACCGGGTGTATTTCAACTCGGGTTATCGATCCCACAGGGACTGTCTCGGGTTTTCTCGAGTAATCAATTTTGGTTGACAAAGTGTTAAAAAAAGGAAAAGGGGTTGTGTTTGTTGTTACGGAACTACGTAAAACTAAAAACGCAAAAACGTAATATTTTTTGTGACGTTTTCTGGAATAAACTTTCTTTTTGTACTCTAGGGTTGATGAGAACTAGGCTCCAGGATCCCCTCGGGTTTCTACAGATTTTACGTTTTTCGGTTTGATATGAAAATACTCAGCAGTCTCGTTATCTGTGCAACGTACCGGTTGTGTAGTGACCTTTCAGATTCCAGACGTAATCCCGATCCTACAGACGTTCGGATTCCTGTTAAGCATCCTAAGTCTGCAGTCTCGATCTAAGCCTGTTAGGGTTTCTAACCTGTCCTAATGGTCCGGTTCAGATTCTCCAACAGTCGGTCTCACGTTTTTCTATGCTAGCCCTATCTCCCTTTCTCTGGTGGGTCCATCAGGGTAAGGTACTAAATCCTGTCTTTTCTTCCTAACCCTAACCTGACGTTTTCACCTACAGGCTCGGGTCTATAGCAATTCTGGTTCACGACTCCGATCATGCTTATACGATAACAGTCAAAGACAGAATAACAGATAAAGCTGCTGAATTTAAGATAACAATCATGAATCCATAATCAAACGTCTATAATAAAATCTGGATACGAAACCCTAGGTTCACCGAGAACATAGGTAAAAGGTTTAGCTACTAAGTGACATAATTAAATAACAACGTTTCTGAATAAGAGAGATAGTGAAATCAAACGCGTGCTGTAGATTCTGAATCCCTGCTTCCGTGCTCACCGAGAGTGCTCTGCGATCTCCTTTAGTAAGTTTTTGTGTTTTGTGATGAGCACTGGACGAGTCTTTATATAGTGCTGGAGGCGTTTCTGGAAACTGCCGAAATTACGAAACTGCCACTAGGCCAAAACCGCCTCGGGAAACGGGCCGTCTGCCACCGCCTCGGGAAACGGGCCAACTGCGCAAGATAGCTGCGTAGCTACCTGCGTAGGTGGCTGCGTAGCTACCTGCATAGGTGGCTGCGTAGCTACCTGCGTAGCTACCTGCCTAGGTAACTGCCTCCTCGGTTTGCGTGCCAAACTCCTCGGGATGTCTCGGGATGACTGCTGAACTTCTCGGAGTGTGTTTCGTCCGTCTCGGGATGCGTGCCAAACTGCTCGGGATGCCTCGGGATGCGTGCCAGGCTCCTCGGGATGCGTGCCCATCTCCTCGGGAAACGTGCCAATCTTCTCGACTTGCATGCTTGGCTTCTCAGCCTTCTTGGATCCTTCACCCGCATACCTGCTTCATTTCCGGCTCCTGCACAAGTCCTGTCCCTGCATCAACGACACGAAACAAAACCCGTGATCATATCTCGATATGCGTGAAATAAAGATGTTTATGCGTCTAGGAGATAAAAACAGCAAACCGTAAATTCCCGAGTCAAACGGGGCAGAAATCGACTAAAACGCTCATTTAGGACGAAAATACCCCTCAAATTGGGTTAACCGATAACTCCTAGTGAGGAGCTATCAAACTACCCCCGCACTAACCTTTGCTCGTCCCGAGCAAACATCTCGAATACTGCCCTGAAAAGCATACATATCTGTCTTGCAAATACCCCCTGCAAGTTCGAACTAAGACCTTTTCCCTTCCATCAGTTTGCATACTCTTTCTACCCGTCCATATAAACCAGCCGATCAGAAACTGACTCAGAAAGAATATACACAGACTCAATACACACGACTCAAAAAGTACTAAACAATTTATTTTTGGTGAGATTGGGAAAGCTCAAAAACATAACCGAGTGTCCTCAAAACCTCATCCTTTTTCCAGAAAATACTTCCCTGCAATCGATCGGTAAGTCTGAACAGATTTCTTTGGTGGATTTAAGCACTGGACCCGAGTACTATTACTTTTGCTATCAACCTGAGCGAATCCCTAATTAACCGACCATCCGAGCTATTTCCGAATCAAGGTTCTAAGTCTAACAGGTAGGATATATATATGTGTAAAGATACGGCATGATCCTACTCGTTATGATGTTCTCACAATTTCCCCAAACTCACACCCCTCACCGAGTTCCCGAAAAACTGCCTGAAACACCTAAGTTCCTGCCATATCAATCTTCCTGTCCCCCGGTGTGTGTTCGCCGTTCTCGCGGCCACAAATGTGAAGCGGTGTAACTGTCTCGAAAATTGTACTACTCACTCAGCTTTTTGACTCAATAACAAAAACAACATAAATAACTGAAAAAACTGCAAAACTAATCCTGAAGAGCTGATCCTGTAGTCGGAATATGTATATATATATATATATATATATATATATATATATATATATATATATATATATATATATACGACTCTATATACACATAAATACACGAATAGCAATAAATAAACTGACTAAGCTGAGTGAGTAAAAATAAACTGTCGTCGTCGGGTATGAAAGATGTCCTCATATGGAATACCCCCACACTAATCCTGAAGAGCTGATCCTGTAGTCGGAATAATACTGTGCAGTCCCACCGAACCTCCTCATCACCAAAGATGTAGAAAACTGGCACAACCACCAATTAACCTCACAACCCCCCGGACCCCATTGTGTGCGGAAAGATGTGTCGCACGCGACTAACTCCTCCTGTGGTCACTATGTAATGCAGTGATCCACCTCCGCAAATTAATGCACCTCCGCAAAATCGTCCATGAAGACCTCCAGATTTTTCTCGATCATGTCGGAGAATATGGCCATCATGCATCGCTGGAACGTGGCGGGTGCGTTACACAATCCGAACGGCATACGACGGAACGCAAAAGTACCGTACGGGCAGGTAAACGTCGTTTTCTCTTGATCGTCCGGGGCGATGTAAATCTGATTGTACCCCGAATAACCGTCCAGAAAACAGTAATAGACGTGGTGCGCCAACCTGTCCAGCATCTGATCCATGAATGGTAAAGGGAAGTGATCCTTTAACGTTGCCTCATTCAACCTCCGGTAATCCATGCAAATCCGCCACCCCGTGACGGTGCGTTGTGCAATCTGCTCCTGAGCCTCGTTCTGCACTACCGTGATACCCCCTTTCTTGGGCACACACTGGACCAGGCTGATCCACGTGCTGTCCGAGATGGGGTAAATAATTCCTGCTTCCAGCCACTTCATGACCTCCTTTCGCACCACATCGCTCATATTCGGATTCAGTCTCCGCTGGGGCTGAATCACCGGTTTTTTACCTTCTTCAATTCTGATCTTGTGCATGCAATAGGAGGGGCTGATCCCCCTGATATCCGCAATCGTCCAGGCGATTGCTTCTTTGTGCTCTCGCAGTACCTCCAGCAGTTTATGCTCCTGTTCCTGAGATAGATGAGACGAAACAATTACGGGCAGTGTATCGTTATCCCCAATGTACGCATACCTGAGATGACTCGGGAGCTGTTTAAGCTCCAGTGTAGGCGGCTCCTTGAGTGACGGGATCAGGGCCAGTTTCTGCCCACTGTCTCCGTCCAAGTGCAAAGTAGTCAAATGTTCCGTCTTCATGGCCTGCTCACACCGGGTCTTCTCTTTGTCTGACGAGTACATGTTGTCAATTTCTTCCCACATCTTGTCCATCTCCTCCTCATCCGGACCTTCGTCCACTACCTCAACGACATATATGTCCTCGTGATCATAGTAGTTAGGCAGTTGAAGATTTTTGAAAACATTGAATGTTACCTTGTCTTCATTAATCTGCATCGTCAATTCCTCGCTCTTGCAGTTAATCATAGCCTCTCCGGTGGCCAGGAACGGTCTGCCCAGAATGAGCGGTACCTCTCCTGCCACCATGTCCAGGATCACGAAATCTGCCGGAAAAATCAGTTCCCCAACTTTCACCAGAATGTCTTCTATGACCCCATATGCCTGTTTGACGGACCTGTCCGCCATCTGCAACATGATCCTGGTGGGTCTCGGTTCACCGACCTTCAAGCTTCTGAAAATTGTCAACGGCATCAAATTGATGCTGGCCCCTAGGTCACACAGGGCCTTTCCTGTATATGCGTTTCCCAGGGTTACCGGGATGACGAAGCCGCCAGGATCCTTCCTCTTCTTTGGTAACCCATTCTTCACACAATTGCTCACTTATGTCGTCAGATTTATCGTCTCGAAATCGCTCATACGCCTCCTCCCGTACAGGATATCTTTGAGAAACTTGGCATACGTGGGCATCTTTTCCAACGCCTCTGCAAAGGGTATGTTGATTTGGAGCTGTTTGAACATCTCGAGAAATCTGAGGTAGTCTTTGCTATCATCCCTCTTCCGTGTCTTCAAAGTATACGACACCTCTTTCGAGACGGGTACCGTTTCTATTTCCTTATCCGTCTGCACTGCATCCTTCTCAACCGAGCCCTTTGGCTGGGGGCGGTCGGCTGAATTGCTTTCCCGGCCAAATACTTCGTGTTCGATTTCCTTCGACTTTTCTGCACGTTCATGGCTGGGGTATGGTGGATCCTGGAGTGCTATTCCACTTCGGGTGGTGATGGCATTGATCTGAGCACATGGATTGTTGACGGTGGTAGAGGGTAAGTTTCCTGGTGCTCTCTCGGCTTGCTGCTGTGCAAGCTGTCCGACTTGGACCTCCAGTGTCCGTAGTGCGGTTTTGGTCTGGTGCAGGTCGGCAGTCAAAGTGTTGACCGCTGTGTCAATTTTTGCATCGGACTGCGCGAACCTGGCGTTCATGGCCTGCAACATGGCGTCCAGTTTACTCATCTGCTCCTCGAATCGCTGTGTTGTCAATACCGGCTGGGCCGGCTGAACCGGGGCTGTTGTCTGATTGTCCAGCTGCACCGGTGTCTTGTGCTGGAACCCTAGTACGTACATCCCAGAATTAGGATTTCCGTACCGGAAACCGGGATGATCTCTCGTGCCCGGTCGGTACCGGCTCGGGTCCCACTGCTGCTGCTGGGCATAGTTAACATCCTCCTTTCTTAGATCTTCGATAGCCGCGTCTAGCTCTGGACCGTCTACCGCTGCAACCGTCTTCTTCTCAGAATATACTTTCTGCACTAAGTCCGTGACAACCTTGGTCAGGTTGTCGATATGATCATCTGCAACCGGATCGGCCATGGCGGTGAGTCTGCGTTCGTCAAATAGGGGGGGTATCCTGTTTGGCTAATTGCTTCATCAATTCATAGGCTCCATCCTTGTCCACATGGTACAGAAAGTTTCCACCGGCTTCTCTGTCAATTCTGTCAGCGTTGTCCTTGTCGAGGGCATGGTAGAAAACCTGCAGAATTTTTGCGTCCCCGAAACTGTGATTCGGGCACTTCTTCACCAGTCGCATCAATCTCTCCCATGCCTCCACTACCGTTTCTCCCATCTTCTGACTGAACGACAAGATCTCGCTCTGCAGTTTAATCACTCGGGAGGCGGGGAAGAACTTGGCCAGAAAATCCGAAACGCACCCTTCCCAGGTTGTGATGGATTTGCGCGGTCGGCTTTTGAGCCAGTCCTTGGCGGCCCCGTACAGGCAGTACGAAAACAGGATCAGTTTAAGTGTATCGGCCTCGACCCCTCGGTACTTGACTTTGTTGCAGTAATCATCGAACTTCCCGATGAACTCGTTCGGATCTTCATCGGCTTTACCATGGAACGGACAGTGCGTCTGTGCCGTCTGGATGGTGGAGGATTTTAGGTTTAAGTGCTCCGCCATAATCGGAGGCACTACTATGGATGGTTCGTGTCCTCCGGACGGGACCTCGAAATTTTCCACCAAAGCTTTTCCAGATCGGTTGTACGTCCTCTGATGGAGCATGGACTTGAAGCCTGCTGCGACTAGCTCTTCAATGTACCGAGCCATCTCGGCTGGGGTACATGTCTCAGGTTCAGCCTCTTGGCCAGTGACTGTCGGGGTAGCAGGATTGCCCGTGTGAGCCATTCTGCTTTCTTGGTGTCTGCGGTTCTGCTCTCTAAACAGCTTTTCTGGGTTGTCGAGCGGTGTGACCAAATCGCGAGGCAATCTGGGCATTCACACAAGGTCCCTGAAAAACGAGATTACGAGCAGTTAGATAAGAGAAAAACGAAAAAGAAAAAATAAAACTCTGAAAACTAATTCTGACTACTAAATAAACCCTAAAATAGTCCCCGGCAACGGCGCCAAAAACTTGATGCGCAAATTACGGGCTATTCGCAAGTATACGAAATCAAGTAGTACCGGGTGTATTTCAACTCGGGTTATCGATCCCACAGGGACTGTCTTGGGTTTTCTCGAGTAATCAGTTTTGGTTGACAAAGTGTAAAAAAAATGAAAAGGGGTTGTGTTTGTTGTTACGGAACTACGTAAAACTAAAAACGCAAAAACGTAAATATATTTTTTGTGACGTTTTCTGGAATAAACTTGCTTTTTGTACTCTAGGGTTGATGGGAACTAGGCTCCAGGATCCCCTCGGGTTTCTACAGATTTTACGTTTTTCGGTTTGATATGAAAACACTCAGCAGTCTCGTTATCTGTGCAACGTACCGGTTGTGCAGTGACCTTTCAGATTCCACACGTAATCCCGATCCTACAGACGTTCGGATTCCTGTTAAGCAGCCTAAGTCTGCAGTCTCGTTCTAAGCCTGTTAGGGTTTCTTACCTGTCCTAATGGCCCGGGTCAGATTCTCCAACAGTCGGTCTCACGTTTTTCAATGCTAGCCCTATCTCCCTTTCTCTGGTCGGTCCATCAGGGTAAGGTACTAAATCCTGTCTTTTCTTCCTAACCCTAACCTGACGTTTTCACCTACATGCTCGGGTCTATAGCAATTCTGGTTCGCGACTCCGATCATGCATATACGATAACAGTCAAAGACAGAATAACAGATAAAGCTGCTGAATTTAAGATAACAATCATGAATCCATAATCAAACGTCTATAATAAAATCTGGATACGAAACCCTAGGTTCACCGAGAACCTAGGTAAAAGGTTTAGCTACTAAGTGACATAATTAAATAACAACGTTTCTGAATAAGAGAGATAGTGAAATCAAACGTGTGCTGTAGATTCTGAATCCCTGCTTCCGTGCTCACCGAGAGTGCTCTGCGATCTCCTTCAGTAAGTTGTTGTGTTTTGTGATGAGCACTGGACGAGTCTTTATATAGTGCTGGAGGCGTTTCTGGAAACTGCAGAAATTACGAAACTGCCACTGGGCCGAAACCGCCTCAGGAAACGGGCCGTCTGCCACCGCCTCGGGAAACGGGCCAACTGCGCAAGATAGCTGCGTAGCTACCTGCGTAGCTACCTGCGTAGGTGGCTGCGTAGCTACCTGCGTAGGTGGCTGCGTAGCTACCTGCGTAGGTGGCTGCGTAGCTACCTGTGTAGGTAACTGCCTCCTCGGTTTGCATGCCAAACTCCTCGGGATGTCTCGGGATGACTGCTGAGCTTCTCGGAGTGTGTTTCGTCCGTCTCGGGATGCGTGCCAAACTGCCCGGGATGCCTCGGGATGCGTGCCAGATTCCTCGGGATGCGTGCCCATCTCCTCGGGAAACGTGCCAATCTTCTCGACTTGCATGCTCGACTTCTCAGCCTTCTTGGATCCTTCACCCGCATACCTGCTTCATTTCCGGCTCCTGCACAAGTCTTGTGCCTGCATCAACGACACGAAACAAAACCCGTGATCATATCTCGATATGCGTGAAATAAAGCAGTTTATGCGTCTAGGAGATAAAAACAGCAAACCGTAAATTCCCGAGTCAAACGGGGCAGAAATCGACTAAAACGCTCATTTAGGACGAATATACCCCTCAAATTGGGTTAACCGATAACTCCTAGTGAGGAGCTATCAATCAGCTGCGAGCTCTAGCTCCTCATAGTTGGCAGGAAGGGTATAGGCCGCCACAGGCGCGATTGCAGCTCCCACCTGCGAGCTCCAAAAACTCCACGCTTGGGGAACCTCTGGAGGCTCTATCTCTGCTGGAGGAATGGCAACAGCAGTAGCTGCTGCTCGATCAGGAACTCCTTCAGCTGCAAGGGGCTCGCGAGACTCGGGAGCACTCATTTCACTACAAGAATTTACTTTATTTGTTACGATTTCTTTTGTTTCGGGCATAATTTTGTAACTATATGTTACACTTTGGTTACAATTTTAAATCCTCGTAACCAAATATCAAATATTGTAGTTGTTGTGACTAAAGTTAAAATTGTGTAACAAAAAAATATGGTGGACATTTTATTTGAGGTGGGAAAAAGTAGCGCCATATATTGTAGTTTGTAGCTACAAAAAAGAGGTAATTAAAACCATGGGTACGTTTTAGAGATAAGTTTTTACAAAAACTTGGTAACAAAAATAAAATTTATTTTATATTTATTAAACTTTTCAATCTCCAGTACTGCCCAATTTAATGAAAAAACCGCCTCCACAAGCCCGCCTCTCCCACTACCCTAGGAATTCTGGAGTTTGTGTTGGAGTGAAATCCATCATTCTCGGTGCAGTAGATATATGCTACAGATCCTGTATAATCTTCCTATCAAATCTCCAACTACGGTGTCGATCTTCGGTTCGTAGTTGAAGCAGGCGACTTTTCCTTCAGCAGGCGTTTCTTGGGCTGGTCATTGTTTCATCCGAAGGACCAGCTGCAAGGTCTACAATCCCCTCTGGCCATTCGGTATACAACCTTCTGCATTCATCAGTTCCACGATCAAGGGTATGATTGATTTTGATGGTTGTTCCCTATTTCAGGATTCACAGTTATATACAGTGTCATAGCCATCTAATTCCGTTAAATTTCTTTGTTTTTTCTGTGAGTAGCTTATCTCGTTGATATTTTGGTAGTCTGTTGAAGTTGAAGCAAGTAAATATCAGGTTAGTTCCAACTTTCTTCTCTGTAATTCATGTTTTGGTTAGTAATTTTGTCAGACTTGTTCTAAACAACATGATATTTAGATTATATTATACCTACTTTTTATGTTTGTTGAACTATTCTCATTGATGCTAGGAATTTGATAAGATGCGAGTAGAGCACTGAATCAATTTGATCCATATACATAAAGGTGACTAAGTCCTATTTTTGGTGCAATGTATTGGGTGAAGATTATCTTTGTGGGTAACCTGATGTTATTTTTTGGGTTGTTTGCTACCAGTTCCAGCTGTTTTCTAATGGGAAACATGTTTCAATATAAGTAGTCAATTAGGCACACCTGATTGGGGATGTCGCGGATATTCCTGTAATGTTAGTATCACATGAGCCTTATTGTTTCAGTAGAGAGGCCAGCTATGAAGTCGGGCATGTCATTGTCCTTGGACATGGAAGGTTCCCCTTGAAGTCACCTAAAAAATGAGAAGCTAAGGTTAAAGAGGTTCACAAATCTTGGGTGATGTTGTAGGGACTTGTGAGGAGTACAATGAATCAACTAAAAAGTCAGTGCAATAGAATGTAGAAGAACCTTCTTTTTGGAATTAGGGAGGGAGTAGCTAAAGCCGTAGGCTAACTTACACCAGACAAAAATTAAGCCAAAAGCATGTGCTACAGTGCTAGCTGGCCCTTTGGCATCATGTGTGTGTTATGTATCCTTAATATGGAGAAATTCAAAAAAACTAAAACAAACACTATCCTTCTTTCCTCACCTGCTTCTCACCCAATATTCCAACCTTAAATCATTGCATGTACAGAAAATGTGCACTGGTAATAGTTAGTTCTAAAGGAAGCTCTGTACGACACTGATAAAACTCATTCATTCAGTTAAAACTCATTTCAACTTGTCAAGAAAGAATGGAGGGCATATTACAACATTAAGCCCAAAATAATGGTTCTTAGAAATCCAGTTATGCTTAGAAATCAACACCAACCAGCAGCTGGCAGTGACAGGGGTTCACAGGTTCAAACAGAACTTGATTCCATCAACACGTGATGGAGATAAAAGGGTGGAAAGGAGGACACTTGAAATTGCAACTGAACACAATCAGTTGGCACTCAGCATTTGCAGCAACTTGAAACTGAATTCACATAGGTTAAAGGCTGAATTAAAGGAGCTAATTCACATGAAACTTGTAGCTCAATATACTAAGAACACATAGCAGCAATCCGTTCATGAAATGGTAAAGTAACGAGTGAATTACAGAGCTTAGAACAAGCTCTGCAACTCGCCGAAAAATGAAGAACATGGAGGTTCAAACTCTGTTCCAATGGAATTCTAAGCAAGTTTGGGTTTAATTTCGTGTTATACAGCAACTAGGGTTCACATAGCATCTATTCCCAGGAGAAAATATCAAGTTTTGAGGCTCCTACACCCTTCCCGTCCGTGAGGACATTTTTCCGGCGAAAATGGCATTATCTGATGGAATTTATCAAATCAATTCATGGTTGTCCTCATTTTACAGTCAAATTTTATTGTCCTAGGTGCACCCATGGTCCAACAGAGATCATGCTCAACTAGATTTAACAGAGAACAACCAAGAATCAAGCACTTACAGTGGTTGCGGCGACATGAGCAGTTCCCGGCGGGTTCCAAAACACATAACCCGGCGATTGTTCGTGTTTCCGACGAACTGAGGGTTGCTCTTATGCTCCCCATACCCGAAATCACCTCAGGATCAACAATTACACAATTAATTTCTATGAATTTCAACGGAGAAGGAGAAATCAACCCCAATACGCAACTAGGGTTCTTAGTTGTTCTTACCCAACCCGAGCTCAAAACTGGGTGAATTGCAAAATTCGTTTAAGGCTATTAGTCCACGGGTTACAGGGAAGCTCCAGCTGCAACAACTTCTCCCCAGCTGGAATGGTTGTGGAGATATGGTGGAGGTGGTGGTGCTTGATGGTGGAGAGGTTGAAGATGAAGAAGAAGAACATGTTTGGGCTCCAACCCCTGAGCCTCTTTTTTTTCAAACCCCTGAGCCTCGATATAAATGCAGCAATTTCAACAGTGACGCATCTTCCTGACTTTATTATGTAAAACAATAACAAAAGTTATAATTCCAGCAAATTTTCCTTTCGAATTCGAGAAAAGCAAGTGTATACAGTATTTATCCAAACTAATGTAATTAATCATCGAAATGGGTATCACCTAAACTAGTTCGTCGGACTGGGATGGGAAATGAAAGCCTGTGGAGAAGTTATCCAACACCTCGGAACTTTTCACCCAGGCTCTACGCGCATCACTGGCTTCAATATTATGTTGTAAAATCTGAAACATATGAGAGAAATATAGTAGTATTATTAAGCAAGGCCTGAAAGATGGTAACTGGAAGAACAGGTTCAGGAGGAGGCAACACCTCCTATAAACTACATACTTAGCGCTTGGAAGTAATCAAATGAAAAGAAAGATACAGTCGTACAGTTGCGAGTTGAGTATGTTTTGATTGGTTGCTATGTTCTTGATTGTTTTTCGATAGGGATTTTTTGTATTTGCTCCTTAGGACTTTGTGTGTAGGATAGGACCATCTAAACCCATCCATAAACCGATTTAAGACATGCGATTCGGGTTAACCTCATTTTTCCGACGAGAAAACACACACTGTTCACAGCTGGTTATCTCCATGTTAACTTGCTGAAATCATGTTCTCTTTTGATCTGTATACTCCTTGAACCTCATTTTGCAACTCCCCCTGTTGATTATTTCTTGTGATTTGATCTCTAAATTCCTGAAATTGGTGTTGAAGTTGGCCTACTCTGCCGTTGTTGAATGACTTGTCCTTGCATAATGATTTTTGTCAAGTTATCCTCACTTCACACACTTCATACAATATACGAGACTTATTTCTGCTTAATCCTTGTGTTTGATACTGCAACTCTCATTTTTATTGCTCTCTGTGAATCAATTGTTTAGTCGCCTGAATCTTGAGCTAAAGAGTGTTCCAAAATTTGCATAATCTATCAAATGTGTGATTTGGCGAAGTATTGAATAGCTAGATTTTGCTTAGTCTTGATCTGCAATATATTCTTGTTTGTTTTGAGTTTCTAAGAACCTGAATACATTCTAGAATCCTGCAATACATTTACTATTAGTAAAGTTAATAATACTTTAGTATTAGTAAAGTTAATAAACTATATTGGGTGTTCTCTGGTATGTTATTTCGAATAAGTTAGCAATCTGTTTTGCTTCTTCTGGAACTACAAGTCTGATCGTAGGTTCCTGAACATAAATCTTCTTTTTGGCTTTGTTTTTATTTGATTGGCTTTCATGTCAGGTCTCAATTCTGTATGAGTTCGTAATGTTTTTTTAATTGCTGTCAGAATTTGCAGTATGCATTCTTAGTTATGTACATGTTATATAATTGTATATTGTTATATGATGATTGTATATTGTTATACACGTTTCTGACTTGTCTATATCCTTTATCATTTGGTAATAGGTAATAATGAATAGGAGTTGGATGCAATTTAGTGGTAGTGACAAATTCTCTAAGGAGTATTTCAATGGAGTAGAAAACTTTATTCAGTTTGTAAAGAAAAGTGCTGACATTAGAATTGGATCCGATGTCCTTGTCGAGTGTGCAACAATGTCGATTTTCGTCCCACTTCTATTGTGGAGGATCACTTATTTGAAAATGGAATCATATCAGATTACACGCTATGGATACATCATGGGGAAACCTCAAATTTGGAAGTTGATGATGGAGACATTGATAATGAGGATAATGAAGAATTTTCCTTGTATGCAAGTGATGGTATGCTAGTTATGATACAAAATATATATGCTGGATCAATTCTAGGTCATAACACGAGTGAGCGTGAGGTTGGATCGAGCGACCCTATTCCAGAAGGAGAAGAAAAAAGGTTTAGTAGATTGCTGGAAGAAGCTCAACGCGAAGCGTACCCCGGATGTCAGAAGTATTCAAAGCTTCTTGTCTTGTGAGGTTGTTACACCTTAAAACAATGAATAATTGGACAAACAAATCTTGGAATCAACTAATTCATTTCTTGAAAGACCTTCTCCCACCCGGTGAAACACTGCCCAAGTCATACAATGAAGCTAAGTCCATGATGCGAGATTTAGGTTTGGGTTACAACAAGATTCATGCATGCAAAAATAATTGTATTTTGTACAGAAAAGAGTACAAAGATATTGATGCCTGCCCTAAATGTGGAGAATCTAGGTGGGAGAAAAATTCTATAGACCAACGCAAAAAGGTTCCGCAAAAGATTTTGCTACATTTCCCATTGAAGCCGAGGTTGCAACGATTATTTATGTCTAAGGAGATTGCCGAGGATATGAGGTGGCATAAAGAGAAACGTGTTGAGGAGGATAATATGTGTAGGCACCCAGCCGACTCAGAGGCATGGAAGGAGTTTGACAAGAATTTTAATTTGTTTGCACAAGATCCTCGTAATGTTCGTCTCGGACTTGCAAATGATGGCTTCAATCCATTTGGTAACATGAGTACTTCTTACAACATGTGGCCTGTCGTGTTGACTCCATATAATTTGCCACCGTGGAAGTGTATGAAGGAGCCCTTTCTATTTTTTGTCCCTTCTCATACCCGGAAAAGAGTCACCAGGAAACAATATCGACGTATACTTGGAACCTTTAATTGAGGAGCTATATGAACTGTGGGAAGAGGGGATTGACACGTACGATGCTTATTCAGGACATACTTTCAAATTGCATGCTGCTATTTTGTGGACGATTAATGACTTTCCCGCATATGCTATGCTATCAGGTTGGAGCACCAAAGGAAAACTTGCATGTCCTAACTGCAATAAAGAAAATTTCTCTACAACATTAGTACAAGGGAGAAAGCAATGCTTTAGAGGCCACCACAGATTCTTGCCTGCAGATCACAAATGGAGAAGAAGTCGTAAATTTGATGGAACTGTGGAACGCGAGTCGAGACTGAGAGTACTTACAGGAGATGACGTGTTAAGACAATTGGAGAAAATTCCTCCCCATGAATTTACAAGGAAAAGGAAGCGTGGTGATGATGATCTACGTTTGAATTGGAGAAAAAAGAGCATATTTTTTAATTTGCCTTATTGGAGAACACTAAAAATAAGACATAATATTGATGTCATGCATGTGGAGAAAAACATATGTGAAAGCATTTTGGGTACACTTATGGACGTTAAAGGTAAAACCAAGGATAATGTGAATGCTCGTCTGGATCTAGAGTCTATGGGAATAAGAAATGAGCTTCACGTGCAAGAAGTTGGTGATAGATACACCATGAATCTTGGTTGCTACACTCTGGGTGCGGAGGAGAGGAGGCGATTTTGTGAATGGTTAAAAACAGTTAAGTTTCCTGATGGCTATGCGTCCAACATCAGTCGATGTGTAGTTTCTGGTGGATCAAAGATATCTGGAATGAAAAGTCATGATTGTCACGTATTTTTACAAAGGTTGCTCCCTACTGGAATGAAGGGGTACTTGAGAAAGGATGTTTACGGTGCATTAACTGAGCTTAGCACTTTCTTTAAGGAGTTGTGCAGCAGGACCTTGCGGAAGGATGTGATAGGGAAGTTAGAGGAAGAAATTGTACTAATCTTGTGCAAATTGGAGATGATATATCCGCCTGCATTCTTCGATATAATGATACACTTGGCAGTCCATTTACCGCAAGAGGCCAAGATTGCTGGTCCAGTTCAGTATAGATGGATGTATCCAATTGAAAGGTAAGAATCATCTCGTCATTACTAAAATTGTACTGAAACTTTAAGTACTAGTTATTTCAAACATGTGTATGATATATGCTATTTTGACATAGGTTCTTGCGAACCCTGAAGCGATAGGTTCGCAATAAAGCTCGCCCAGAAGGTTCAATTGCAGAGGCGTATATTGATAGTGAGTGCTTAACCTTTTGCTCATTGTATCTTAGTGGTGTGGAGACAAAGTTCAATCGAGATGAAAGAAATGAAGATGGAAGCCAAGGGAATGGTTTGCTGGAAGTTTTTTCTCAAAGGGTGCGACCATTAGGATCAGGAAAACCATTCGTTCTAGACATGGAGGATTATGAAAAAGTCAAATGGTTTGTGCTGAACAACAGCCCCGAGTTAGATTCATATATGAAGTAAGTTTACTAAATTTTAGGTATTTTTAAATAACTATATAGTTAGTTTGAATTACATTTAGTTTTTTTCTAATAATATATATTATAAATAGGTTACACCCTAGAAGAACTTAAAAGTATCAGTGCTCACAATTTACAGCGGAGACACGAAGAGACATTTGCTCAATGGTTTGAAGATCATGTAAGTAATGTGATATACTATGTTGTTACTATTAGCAATTAAAAAGTTAAAATTATTATTTTTAACTATCTATTGTTTATTTATGTAGATAACAAAGTTGCATAGTCAAGGTTCTATTGAAGTTACTGAAGATATTTATTCTCTAGCTTGTGGCCCTGATCAACGAGTCGATAAATACTACGATTGCAACATCAATGGTATAAGGTTTCATACTAAGGATCATGAGAGGAACCGGAAAACTCAAAACAGTGGTGTTCTTACTCTTGGCGAGCATGACTCAACCGATATTAATTTCTATGGTTCACTAAGGGACATTATTCAATTAGATTACATTGGTGGGCGGCGTGTGTTTTTGTTCAAATGTGATTGGTTTAATGTCGGTGATAGGAGAATGGGAATTCAGACTGATGAATACTTGACTAGTGTGAATGTGTCTCGGACATGATATGATGGAGACCCTTACATTTTAGCATCTCAAGCGGAGAAAGTATTTTACTTAGATGATATGAAGTTGGGTGGAGACTGGAAAGTGGTACAAAAGATCCAACCACGAGCAGTTTTTGATGTTCCAGAGCTGGAATTGGATCAAGGGCCTCGTCTTGAGGATGATCCAGTTGCTGACGAGGATGCATACCAACAAAACGATCCCAGTAACGAAATTCACGTCCAAGACGAAGTTGGAAACTACAACTCTCTGAATAAAGATGGTTCCGCGTCAATCACAGTAGATGCAGATATGATGAGGCCTTTCATGAGAAAACAAATTGATGGTCATGGATTAAATAATGAAAAATAAGTGGAAGACGAAGACGAAGAAGAAGAAATATTTGACAAAGAAGATGAAGACGAAGAATAATTAGACAAAGAAGATGCTGACGAAGAAGAAGAAAATGATGAAGACGATGACAGTGACGAAGATTAAGGATACTACGTTTAATGCTTTATTATTTTAAATATACAATACTTGTGTTTACGAACTAGTGCAAATTTTGTGTTTGGATGAACAATAGAGTTTATAGTTTTTATCTAAATTGTTACATGTAATTTTCTTTATTTTTTGTTTATGAACTAGTTCTTACCATGTAATGTTCTTTATTTTGTTCATGAATGTGATACGCAGATGGCACCGGGAATGAAAACTCGCAATCGTCGCCAACTAGCAAATATGCTTGTACAACCTAATCCTATAGTTGCAAGTTCCCAAACCTTGACCCGAGATTCAAGTTCAAATGGGCTAGTCTCAGCTCCAGATTCAAGTTCTAATAGGATCGTCTCAGCTCCAAATTTAAGCTCAAATGGGCTCGTCTCAGCTCCAGATTCAAGTTCAAATGGACTCGTCTCAGCAGACAGTGGTGGTAATATCGGTATGTGATGCGCTTATTTACTTTATGAGTAAATAGATGGGTTGGGATCTTTATGTAAATAGATGGGCATAAATAGATGAGTTTGTTTCTTTTTTCAAACTCGCCTGCTATATGTGTACACCAATGTCTTAAATTTAGCCCATTCAATGGGTTCTTGCTTTTTAAATTCCCAGCGTAAGAATCTAAGACCTCAGAAGACAAAACCCTTGGGTCCCAAGCCTTTACCGTTAGGCCAACCCCTTTCGGTTCTGGGGACTGAACAAGTATTAATGCTATATTGGATCTGCACAGCCGCATTGGTTTGATAGTCTCGAAATTACTGAGCTAGCTGTAACAAGAACCAAAACCAAATTTGTGAGGAATTAATTGCCGTGTCTTTGTCCTGTTAGTCCCTGGATTCTTGTTTGTAATGTTTTTGTTTTTTTTTACTGCTAAGGTTTGATCCTAGGTATATGATAGGGGATCATAGGTTAGGGACTCAGATAGTGAAGTATGTGCTAAGAAACCAGACAACATCCTGGAATCATATAGATTTGTGAGTCCCACTTTTACCATGTTCAATTCCTGCATGTATCAACCTTGCTTCTCATTATGTTCCTGCATAGCTGGAGCACGTTGTTGCATGTTCAGACCTATGGTACACAGGTTGCGCTTGCAGGAACTATGTCCCAAAAGCAGAAGATGCTTATTCATTAATTTTGAGAAGCTGATGCTGGCCTTGCACTGATTCTTTGATGCAACCTCATATGCTTGATCCTTAACATTTAGTATTAAGTGGCTTCCTGTTTCTGCAATGGTTTTGGGCCTTCACATCTGAAGTACCTATTTTGCCCCTGACCCATGTTTTGTTAATGGGCTTCTTAACTGGGTCGTACTGATAGACCTGTGGCAAGCTGGCGATAGAATTACAGACACATTAAATTCATTAGATTATTTCAGATCTGGGTCAACGGGAGCTGCTTCCACCTGGTTAAACAAAAAAGCAAAGTTGCATTCTAAACCCTTATGTTGTGTCGAATTGCCACCTGAAATAAAACATTATTCTCATTCTCATTATGTAGATAGATTGTAGCGGCTGTGAAGCAATCACATAACTCCTATTGATTGATTTTAAAGCCCCATAGGGATTCTCTCATGGTCAAATTGGGTTTCTTCAGTTTGTTTCTTTTTTCAAACTCGTCTGTTATATGTGTACACCAATGTCTTAATTTTAGCCAATTCAGTGGGTTCTTGCTTTTAAAATTGAAAAACGTAACCATCCCTTACCTTTTCTGCAACAGTTAGTTGCATATTATGTAACCCATAATCTGCTTTTTTACAGAAATGTCCTAACCCATCTATTTATGCCCATGTCATGTTACCTCCAAGTCTATTTATGTTGTAATAAAGCATATTATGTAACCCATAATCTGGTTTTTACGGAAAGCTATGTCCCCATGATATTCTCGTAAACTACCTAAATGAGTTTGTTGGTGATTCCAGCCCAGTTATATCAAGTACGATACAATTACATTAGTTCGAGGATCAACACTGAAACACGGGTACCTTTGCATTCGTTACGTAGTAAAATTGGAGAGGATTAACACCTTAGACTCTTAAGAAACTTAAAAAGTGGAGAGGATTAACACCAAGTAAAGGATAAAAGACCAAATGTATTGAAGAAAAGACTCTTAAGAAACTTAAAAATTCAGAGCTAAAGCACTATATTGGATTATAATATGAAATCTCCACACAAACTCACTTCTCATCAAATCCTATTAGAAATTCTACAAACTTTTAAAATGCTTTTCTGCATTTAGCTCCTCGTGACAAATACTGCATCAATTGATATACGAACTGGACCATATAAGATGAATTAGGTGCAATTACCTTCAGTGGTATTAGGTGCTGCTGAGGAGTCAACCTAAGCAGAAAGGAAAAAATAGTAGAGTTTTATCATTATAGCAATATTGAAAGCAATTTAAACAAAATGCAAACCAACATCTAAAGTTTCAGTTTGACATGAAGTGTAGAATGTGATTTACTAGTGAGTTCCAACTGTAAAACAAATGCAAAAGTGGAAAGAATTGAAAAACATATCACCACACATAACTGAAAGTCATTGAGTAAGAAAGTAAGAAACATTACAGTACTTTATAAGCCATGTCGTTTGTGATGAAGGTTTCAGGGAAACCATTACTGATTTTATTTATGTTTTCATTTACTAACGCACATTATGTGATATTGGTGTGAAAATGTTCGCAGGTGTTGGCGTAGCTAAAAAGGGTCGTGGTGTCCCTCGTAGCTTGTCACTGAAGAAATGTATAAAGAAAAATGGTGGAAACAAGTTACCGGTAACTTATCCGGAAGGAAAACTCAAACCGGTTGGAATGTGGGCCTCTATGTTCACATCTGAATTGGGTGTTCTCTGCCGGAAAGCAAAATATCTTGAAGCAAATTCGTGGGGTGCAGTGTCCGTTAGTGAGAAAGAGAAGTTGTATGCCGCCATCAAGGTATAATAATTATTAAGATGATCGTTTATATTTGAAGAATCAATAATTTGCACGAACAATATTTTTATATAATTTACTCCTCTTGTAGAACTCGTTCGACATCGAATTGAGTCTGAATGTCCTGACTGGTATGGAATCACAATTAGAAATCTTGTACAAGCTGTGGATGCACAGGATGCACAAGCACTACAAGAAGTATCCTTCAATGGAAGTTGAAATTGAGAACCCGTATCGCGGTGTTGCTAAGGAACATTGGGAAAAGCTTTGTCGTAAACATTTTGAAACTGAAGCATTCAAAGTGAGTTTCTACTGTGTAATACTACCTTTGTTCATAAATGCAAATGAATTCACTCATGTTAACTGGTTACGTTTTCAGAAGAAAAGCAGGACAAACAAAGCAAATAGGTCAAAGCGTCAAATTCACGGATGTCTTGGTTCAAGATCATATGTTAATCATCGCTATATGACGGCAATTTTTTTCTAAATAACCATGAAATCCATGGACCATATGTTTTTCTCTTCAATATCCTACAAACTAGAACAATGAATTTATGTTCTGTAGAGAAATAAGGAGACCCAGGAAGAGTCAGGTCCAATTAAGTTCTGGAAGGAAGTTCACTTTGATAAACGCATAAAGAACGTGAAATGCCAACGTGCAAAGGATCTTTATGTACGAAATAGTTAATTTTAGTCTACGATTAGTTTGAAGTTACATACACGTATATTTTTTTGACAACAATTTTCTTACAATTATAGGATGAAATGATAGAGCTTCAGCAGATTCCTCTTGAAGAGGAAGGAACACCCCTGAATGAGGATGAAATAGTGGAGCGTGTTCTTCGGAAGGAGTCAGGGTATATGCTGGGGGTTGGATACGGCGAGATACAACATGCTTCCTCAACACTAAGGCAACATTATGCAGCTGAAGTTGGTCATGCAAAATCTAAGGCTGAGGAAGCAGAGAGGCTAGCAGAAGCAGCGGAGAGACGAGCCGAGGAGGCAGAGAGGCGTGTCGATCATTTACATACCGAACTTTCAAATGTAAAAGAAACGGTGGAGCAGTTCTGTTCATTCATAGGTAACATTGGATCAGTAATTCCAGGTATGCGGAGTAGCAATACCAGTGCTCTACTATCTCCGATGAGCACTCCTAATCACGTTCAATCCGAGTCTCCTCGTAGTCCTCGTACTACATGGTAAGAGAATTTTTCCTCCTTATATAAGTATAATTGTTGTCATATTATTTGAATGATCATATATGGGAACTGTAGCATGATTGTCTCTTGCACACTGTCCTCATCTAGTTTTTGTTAATTTGCAGACATGGTCGCCATTGAAGCAACTTATGGAGCTTATAAAGAGGTACATCATTATTTTCTAGTGGCAGACTTGAATTTAGACGTTATAGTTTCATTTATCATCAGTAAATATTAATTGGTATTGCAGGCTTCCACCATGTCCTTTATGCATTTAGTGTGCCTCTTGTAGTGATCTATTAGGAAGATAAAGTAGGTTAGACCATGCTGCATTTTCAGTGATAATCCAGGATAAATCAGTGCCGACCCTAGAGCAAAGAAGTTGGTGCTTGGGCTTTAGGCCCCCAACCAGCCAGGGCCCACAACTATTATAATATCAGGGGTATTGGAAGATAATGGTATTTTGAACTTGGATTTATGTGAACCTAGTGTAATCTAGTTATCTCTGGCAGTTGAAATTTTCTAGTGGCGTGAACATAGATGTTCTTGTCTTTAAGAAATAGGGAGAGAAGGAAATCGTTATAGAAAGAAGCAGAGGACCAGGTTCGAAGCAATAGCTGAAAAGATGGAGGGAGTGCATTTCGTGTATAATAACTTCTCAGCCACGCTTTTAGAAAAATAATCACCGGTAAAGTTTTATGGGAAGGTACAGAGAAGCTAGTAAGGCAAAGTTGTGATGGTAGTAGAAAAATGTGTATTTATTTCTTCATACTTTGGAGACTCTAGGGTTGAGATGATGGTACATTGGACTTGGGTAATTGGTAGTGTGAAGGAGTGGAGATGATGAAAGGTTGGGATTTGGAAGCGTGGATAAGTAATTTGTTTGCCTCTGAGTGTTGTTCTGGATACTTAAAAAGAGTACGCACAAGGATTGTAGTTTGAACTGGAAGAGGAAGTGGGTCCATGAAATTCGAGAGAGAATGAATGCTATGGTAGTTAAGTGTGAAATATTTTCTGGATGAAAGGGTACAATTAAGTCAATGTCTGTTCTGTATTTTTTTTTTGTGTAATATTGTGTCCATATATCGTGTCGTCGTTTCTTTTTTTTTGTTTTAGCATGTTTTGGATGAGGAATGACACCTGTATGGTACATTTCAGTGTTGGAACTTGAACTTGGGGACAACCAAGTTATCACTATATATTTTTTGAGTTCAAATATAAGAGATCCGTGAACCTAGATCTAGATGTTAGGGTTTCGAAGAATTAGAGAGAAGGAATAAGGATAAAAGAAGTAGAGGATAAAGGTAACTGCAATAGAGGACGAGAATGGAAGAGGGAGTGTATTTTGTGGAAGTTAGGCTGTTTAACATGTTTTGTGGACTTGAATTTTTCCGAATCTATGTGGAATGTATAGGGGTTGTAAACTTTTTTTGATTTGTGAATTGTCGGAAATATACACTCACATGATTCGTTTTACTTACCCTGATTTTGAACCTTTTTTCCCGGACATCACCTCCTGCTGACAAAAAAAAAGACTTGTTTTTTAGCTTCTCTGATCTGTTTCTTAGAATTTGAGGAGAAAAATAAGTTAAATATTGAGGAAGCTGAAAATGGAAGAGACGGGTTTTACTAGCGAGATGCATTTTCTTTAGTTCTCTATTAATGTGGAAGAGGAGGGTTACATTAAACTGAAGTAGAAAGTGGGAATGATGTTGCCAATAGATCATATGGAGAGAAAGCTAAAAGAATTCGTAGAGGTTAAGGTGAAGAAAAGAAAGAAATGCGGTGAAAGAGCGAGGTTTTGGTTTCCTTAGAATGGTCCCATGGAACGACGGCCTATCTTAGAATTGAAGTAGAAAGTGGGAATGATGTTGACCAAGAAGTAATCTGGAGAGAAGGCTAACAAGTTATTTTTAGAGGATAAGATGAAGAAAAGAAATGTGGAGAAAGGAAGAGGTATTGGTTTCATTAGAATGGTGTTATGGAAACATGTCCTATGTTTAGTGTTGTTGATGATTCCTACTCATGTTAGTTGTAAACAATGCCAATTTGGTGTAGTGGGGCTTTAGGAAATTTGCGATTACGGGAACCTGGTTTGGCTAGTTTTGTTTTAGAGTTCTAGATAAGGTGAAACAAAGGTGGATTAAGGAAGCGGGATTGCTATTTGTGGAAAGTACATGGTTTTTGGTATTTTGAAGATGTATTTTGGTATACAGAAAGTACAGAGAAGTGGGTAAGTGAAGTTGAGGAGGAGGGTACTTGCAAAACTACATTTAAAAACCTCTGTACTTCCATTTTTGCTTTTTATTGTTATGTTTTGCAACCAGAGTGCTTGCTTTGGAAAGGAATTACTGGGCTTCTTCCGTTGGTTAATTATGAACATGCATCTAATATGAACATGCATCTAATATTTCAGTTAGAAAGTGTGATAATTTCTTCTCGTGGAGTGCTTTACTGGGACCTGTTTAGACAAATTCAACCTGAAATGAAGAAGATGAGCTGATATTTATTCTCTAGGAGATCCATTCTATATTGTCTAGATGTCTTGGTTTTGATAAAGTTGGCATGCATCAAGAAAGAAAACATGTTTCAGTTGTTTGTGGGAGATTCTAACTTTGTGGGAGTAGCTTGTTGCATTTATTCAAGGACCAAAGGTGTTCAATTGATGATTAATAAAGCTGATTGTGTTAATCCAATGATCTTTATATGTCATTCTTCCTACCTTCGCTAATCAAAGTGTTTGTTTTTTTCCACAGATGGCGTGGATATGATGGACACCAATCAAGAATGACGAAGAACAACAACACTTTTTTATTCCATTTGCACATCCGTTAGGAAATAAATTGATACAATGTCTTTTTCATTGCGTTTTTCTTATATTTCCGAACGACATGTAGTGCTAATTATTAGCACGGTTAGATGATAATAATTATGAATGATTCGACTGTGCGGATTGCAGTCAGAATGGATATTTACGATTTTTGGATATTTTTAATGCAATTTATTTGAAGATTGTGCGCAATCAGTAGTAGTATTTTTTCAAATTTTATTTATTTCATATTATTAAGCTTGGAATAAGTGCTCCACTTTTGAGGAAAATGTTACGAAATTTCCCTCGAAAGAGGGGTTTTTTGTTACGATTTAGGTGACAAAAAAATTGCATCTTTTTATGCGAGTTGCAGTTTTGTTACAAAATTGAGGTTATGAAATGTCACTCATAGTGGTGATTTGTTACCATCTTTTCCTTTCTTTTGTTATAACATATTCGTTGTTGTTTATGATGTAGCGGTTGGTTTGTTGTTACGAATTGTCATCTTTTTGTTACAAGTATTCGATCATATAAGTACAATTTTGTTACGTATACCAGGATATATTATGACGAACTACTGTAGTGGAAACTATATAATCTATGACGGAAAGCTCATAACAAAAAAGTATATCGAAATTGTTACCAAACTTTGTTGCAATACATATAATATTCTAGCCATGAACATAATGCAAAGACGGTGTTACGAATTAAATTTCGTAACCTAAACCTCTTGTTACGGGATTTTGTTCATTTGTTACGAGAATTTTCTTAACAAAAATGTTAATTTCTTGTAGTGTTTGAACATTCACATTTGCATGTGATGTTGTGTCTTCCACGACCTGCTCATGAACCTCAGCCTCAGCAGCATCTGTCTCCATTCCCTTAGCTGCAGCATTAGTATCTTCCTCCATCAGCACGGCGTCAGCTTCGACATCATCAGAAACTTCGATGACATTCTCCAAGGGCTCTCCTGCATACTCAGCAACTGCGACAGGCTTCTCAACATGAGAGCTTCGCTCTAGGGCATAAGATGCAGAGGGTTGACTTCTTTGTTCCAGCACGGCTTCATCAGCATCACTTGCGATACAAGACAGGAAAATGTGAGGTAACTTGTATCATACAATATTTTATTATTTTGATAAACCAAGAGCGAGCACCTCCACGTGTAGGTGGGATTGTAGCATCTTCATCATATGCTAAAGACGCGACACCATATCCTATTAATTTATATTCGTTAAGCACATCCTTAAGGTGAGCGTGACCTGGGGTGCGAAGAAACCAGTTATGATGATGCTTGGGTTACTAAGCCTAGTTTACAAACACTACTTGAATGATTACCTGAAGGTTCACCGCACTTTCTTACTAGCCATCGGCGGATGTCAGCTTTTGACAAGCCATGCTTTAATGCACCCCTAATCACTTCTTGATAAGTCACAGCGAGGTTAAAAATCTCACCTTGTTTACCACCTGCGATTTCCTCAAAATCCGCTTGGGCCTGCTCCAGGGCAGCCGCATCTTCCTCTTGAGCCGCATCTTCCTCATAAACTTGAGCCGCATCTTCCTCATCGGTTTGCCGCGCCAAGTCGTAAAAATTTTGCTCTTCCAAGCTCCTTTGTTTTATGCGTTCGATCTCATGTTCTTCTCGCTTCCTTCTTCTTTCAGCAGCCTCCGCAGCTGTTCTTCTAGACTCAGCAAGGATGTCCTCGTCTATGGCTTCGCTGGAAACACCAGAGTGGGAACCCCTCTTCTGCCTCTTGGCCAGAAGGCCGCTGATGGTTTCTGCATCATCATATGCGAAAGAACAAACTGTTCAATGAAAACTGCGAGAGCTAAGATAATGAGAAGATAAGTTCGAAAGAGATACCTTCCGAATCTTCCTCTTGTATCTCACCTCTTCCTTCTTCTCTTTCATCTTCGACTCTCTCTTCTTCTTCATCATCGTCTCTCCTCTCATCCTCCTCTTCCTCTTGACCAAAAGGAACAAAAGTCTCGACTGCGAGCTCTCTTCGCGCCCTGCTCGGCATGCGACCCTTACCTTTATCTTTAGAAGCATGGGACTTCGCAGGAGAGGAAGCTGGAGCACTCCTAGGGGAAGAAATTGTGATTCCCCTCTGCCTTGGTCTCTTTGCCCTTGGAGCAATGTGTGCGGGAGGAGACGGAGCGTTCCTAGGAGGAGACAGAGCAGGAGTGTTGTCTATCAGCGAGTCAGAAAATGCGTCCATTACCATGCGAATTTGGGCCTTTATTGCGGGAGACATTCTCATTGTTAGCAGAATTGGCTCACCCTGCTTTCTCGCAGCAACAATGGCGTTGATCAGCGACTTGGAGCACTACAACAGAAAATGGAGCATAAGTTTCGACACACCAGAGTAAAGAAACTCAACATGCGCAAAGGAAATTGTTTACCTTGGCAAAATCTTCGCTGTACTTGATGATATGCGAAGCACCTTCCCTAACTGCGGCCATCTTTTCTTCAAGGATGGTGGAGGGGCACAAGTGATTCTCATGGTCCAGCAATGAGTAGCAGCCGTACTGGGAGTCATCCAAGCTGCAGTTAGGGCGAAAGGGGAAGGAATTTCTCTTGATCACAGGAGCTCTGCTGGGTGGAGGAGTTGACTGTGTCTCAAATCTAGCCTGCTGGGTATTTCAGTAAGCGACCCAATTCTTGGAGTAGCCACCTGCGTGGCCACCTGAAGGTTGATCAAAGGGAAGGTTTCTCCTCAGAATCGTTTGGCACTCCCCAGACAGCAGCCGCTTGTAACAACCTCTTTCAATGGATCTAGGCCAGACTGATGGCGCCACTGCATCAAAGCCAAACTGGGGAGAAACGCGAGTGGGATAGACATCCAGTGTGATCCTCTCGTACCTGGGAGTGAGCTCACGAACATACTCTGCAAGAGCAGGAAGAGAGCCCCTTAGACACCAGCAGAAGAATTCGCGATAACGCTCATGAAAGCGCTCACGACCCTCGAAAAGAAGTTCTTCCGAGAACGCAACAGGTCTGGCAGGATACAACTTTCGGAACCATCGAACATTTTCAATGCGCGTGGCATAAGGCCTAGCCGTAAACTTGCTGCGATCATCGCATATTAGGCTCCAGGTACACTTAGGAAAGTGGGTCCCAAACCATCGAGCAGCTCTTCCACTAGAGAGTTCATCCTTCGCACCTGGAACACACCATTTGCTGGGCTTAGAAGGAACAGGAGCATAGGAAGGCCATCGCTCGAAAACCCACATGGTCAGGAATGCGATTTTAACATAAGTCAACACATCAAGGCGCCGCGACAGTCCTTGGTCGCCACAACCAATTGGTCCAATCAATGGTACAGGGTGCCCAAGACTAGCGGCCCAAGTGCGACTCTCTGACCAAGGGTCAGTTTCACAGCAAGAGGGAGGACATGGTAGAAAAACCCATCATGAGGGTGACCATCAATTAGGTACTTTGATAACCAGGCACAGAGAAAAGCACACAAGGTCAGATGATAACCTTTCCCATTCACGTAGTTCTTCGCCTTTGGGTTCTGGCTCAGGATTTTCTTGGTGATACTACTATTCACATAGTCGCGAAAGATGTACTGCACCCACTTGCCCCAGGTGTTCTTCGTAGACGTATCAACCAGCTGCCAGTCGGGAAGAAGTTTCGCAGGTGTCCACCGTGTGGAAATTTTCTTTACCTATGACAAGCATTCCTCCATCTGCTTGTACAGAGCAAGTTCTGCATCAGTCCTCAAAGGACTCAGAGGATCCACCTCACCAACAGGAGAAAGATTATACAACATGTGTACATCTTCCAGAGTGGGAGCAGCCTCGAACTCAACAAAGTGGAATGTGTGAGTCGCGGGCGAAAAGCGCGAGAGAAGGTTTAGAAGCATGGACTGGTCCAACTTTACGGCAGCACCCTTCATAGCACGGACTGCGAAATAGATGCCAGCATTGTTCAATGAGATGGCATGGTGGGTCAATACGTGGTCAATCCACTCATCCATAAAGTCCAATTTCTGAACAAACGCTTGAGTAGAAATTGCAGTATGGGGGGAAAACCCATTTTCAACCCCAAATCGAACCACATCCTTGGAATCGATCAATTCAAGCATGGCTGCGTTAACAGGTGGGGTCAATGTTTGCAACTCTTCAGAAGGAACGGGAGTTGGCAGGTTCTTCACCTTAACCCTAGCATGGTAAAAGTCTTTTCCGCCCAAATAGGGGGCTTTCCGCCATAAGGTTTGGGGAAGATCAGGTATTTCTTCGACTTCTTTAACGGGTTTGGTTCCTTTTGTCTTTGCCATTCCTCCGGAACATCAAGAAAAAAGGGGGGAGAAATACACACACTTTCAGTTTGAATTTCAAGAATCAGTTCGAATTTCAGTTTGAAGCAACTATGCTTTGTCAAGAGAAGATGAACAGCTCAGTGCCAATTTCGTGTTTGAATGTTTAGAGTCGTTTATATTTCTTGGAATTTCAGAAGCCCCACATTCAAAATCGTTGCAATCTGGTGATTGAATCAGTTCTGGGTTTAAAGAACAAGATCTCTTTTGCAGTTCTGGGTTTTAAAGAACAAATTCTCTTTTGCAGTTTTCAACAAATGACATGTTTCAGATATTCACGGGTTTGCAGATCCAATACAGTTCAAAGCATATATCAGTACATTAAATGGAATTGAGCAAATCCAACCTTGTTTTGGTAAAGCTTTCTTGGATGAAGCCAGTTGAAGGAGGCGGTTGACAAGAAAGAATTGATGATTAATCACTTGAATCTGCTCTTGAAGGCTTCCGGGTATCATTCACTTTAAGAGAAAGAAGTGATGCTTTGCAACAATGGAGAGCACATAGTATTTATCCAAAAACAATGAGGGGTTGCGTCCTTTCAGTAGTCGAATCGCAATTGTCACCGTCGAATCGCGCAATCACAGGACAAGCTGACATCATGCCTAAAACCCTAAAAGACCAGACGGCACGACTCTAGGGATTTTAGGTCATAATGACACGCACGGGGGCTGAATTTGCGTGTATTTGAATTGGTTCGTGGCGGTGACGCGTACATTGGTTCCTGCGCATTGAAGCCTATCCGGCTATGCGTCTTCACGCGCAAAAAGGGGGCTAATGTAGATAGTGCTTTCTAGACAGGCAGATCTTAGCCACGTGGAGACCATCCAGCACACCCAGCTATTCTCCACACACACTGGATCACCAGCCGTGCTGATCCACGTGGGGGCTGCGAGACAGGGCCCTCGCATACCACCACACGAGACTTGTAGGGACTTAGTCGTTTGGAGGCTAGAGTAAGTCCTATCGCGCGCGAGCGACAACCAAGCCCGCGCGCGACCCCTAGTAACTGCTTTGAGATATTTATGGCACGAGCTCCATAAACCCGGTCAACCTCATAACGGTTCCGGTATACGCAGATAACGTGCCGTAACGGTCCCTATATACGCGGACGAACGTGCGGTTGTGGTTAAGCTAATTAAGCCGCCATTAATGGGCGCATTAACCACACTACAACGGTCACATTCTCCGTTATATATAGGATCGTTAACCCTTCCATAAAAGGGCAGAATCACCTGAGATACGCGGAAGCTCTGCCAAAACCCTGTCTCTCTCTCATACGGTGCTATTGTCTTACTCTCTCCCTACACACAAACTTACACTTCCTGTGTTCCTTCTATCCCCTACTCTTGGTGTATATTGAATTCTCTCAGCATGATTCTCTCGTACACAATATTCTTCGAATTTTTTGCACGTGAATGACTGGAATGCAGCAGATCTTGTAGTGTTCCACTCCGAGTGGTGATGGCATTGATCTGAGCACATGAGTTGTTCACTGTATTTGATGGTAGGTTCTCTGGAGCTCTTTCTGCTTGCTGCTGTGCCAACTGACCATATTGCACCTCCAAGGTGTGTATTGCAGTTTTCATTGTGGTCATGTCCGCAGTGATTGCGTTCATCTGTGCAAATCTGGATTCTAACTGGGCATCAAATTTACTCATGTAGTTCTTAAACATCTGCATTGATAGCCCTGTCCGTGGCAGGGGTGCTGGTGCTTGCGGTGCTTGTGGTCTGTGCTGGAATCTTGGTGCATAGACTGCCGCATTAGGGTTTTCGTATCGGAACACTAGATGATCTCTTGTTCCAGGTTTGTACCGACTTGGATCCCACTGCTGCTGCACATAATTATTATCTTCAGTTTTGAGTTCTTCAATGGCTGCGTCCAGATCTGGTTCTTCCACTGCTGCTACCTTCTTCTTTTTCCGTGTACACCTTTTTGACCAGATCCTGAACTAATTTGGTCAGATTGTCAATTCGTTCATCAGCCACTGGTTCTGCTAATGCTGTGAGCCTGCGGTCGTCTAAACAGGCGAGTATCTTTTTTTACAGCTTCTTCATTAGCTCATATGCTCCATCTATGTCCACATGGTACAGAAAATTGCCCCCAGCTTCCCTGTCAATCCTGTCAGCATTCTTCCTATCCAGAGCATGGTAGAATACTTGCAGTATTTTAGGATCCTCGAAACCGTGATTAGGGAATCTTTTTACTAGCCTCATCGACATGTCCCATGCGTCTACCACCGTCTCGTCCATCTTTTGTTTGAAATATAAGACCTCTCTTTGGAGTTTGATAACCCGAGAGGCGGTGTATAATTTTGAAAAAAAGTCAGAAACACACAATTCCCAAGTTGTGATGGATCTCGGTGGTCTGGCTTCGAACCAATCCTTAGCTGTCCCGGATTAGCAGTACGGGAACAAGATCAATTTAAGTGTGTCTGGTTCAACTCCCTTGTATTTGATCTTGTTGAAGTATTCCTCAAACTTCCCAATGAAGTCATTCAGGTCTTCGTCAACATTGCCATTGAACGGACAATGGGTCTGGGCAGTTTGGATGGTGGATGATTTCAGATCGAAGTACTCGGCAGTGATTGGAGGCACTACGATGGATGGCTCATGCCCCCCAGTAGGGACTTCAAAATTCTCCACCAAAGCCCTCCCATATCTGTTGTATGTTCTCTTGTTTTTACGGGTAGCAAAGCCTGCTGCAATCAGATCCTCAATGTAACGAGCCATCTGGGCTGGGTGCATGCCTCAGGTTCTGTGGGCACGTCCTCTCCGTGTGCACACATCTTGGCTTCTCGGTGTCTGCGGTGTTGCTGATTTTTTTTTCTAGATTTTCGAGTGGTGGCACCAGTTCGCGAGGCAATCTGCGCATACACTAGAATAGCCTGAAAATCAGAGTTCAGGAGCAGTAAGATAAGATAAAAATAAAAATAAAAATAAAAAATAAGAGAAAAAACTTCGAAACTAATTCTGACTTTTAAGAAAACCTTTATTATTCCCCGACAGCAACGCCAAAAACTTGACACGTAAATGTAGGTGTGCTTTTTCGCAAGTGTACGACCAAGTAGTGTAGAGTAACGTAATTGTGACTCAGATATCCAACCCACGCGAACAGTGCGAGTTTTACTTTCGAGAATCAAAATTAATAGCATTGCTGTAAAAAGGGAGGAGTAGTTGTGTGTGTGATTTACTAAGCTAAAATGCAGTGAATAAAATCAGTTAATAAAGTAACAATTTTTTGATATAAATTTTATGAGAGCTTTTCTAAATTTGAAACTGATGGATTAAAGGTCTAGGCTCCAGGATCCCCTAGGGTTACTATTAAGCTTTTACAATTTATTTTGATTTCAGAAACACGCAGATGTGTTGTTTATGCCATCATACCAGTGATACAATCTCTTATACGATCTCCACTCGGTCTCATGCATCTGTCACTCCCCTACAGATGTTCGTGTCCTCTTGGTCCACCTTGATCTGCAGGTTTATTCTAAGTCTGCTAGGGTAACAGGTTCTCCTCTCGTTCTCCCCCTAAACTTCTAGCAGTTGGTCTAATGCTTCTGTGCTAGTCCCCTGATTCTCTTCACCTCTCGGTCCATCAAGGCAGGGTACTAAATCCTGTCTTCTCTTCCTAACTCTCGCTGGCCACTTTCGTGCACCAGCTCTCCTGTCTTCTGCTGATGCTTCTGGAACCTGTGTCTGAACACATGGGTGCTTCGTCTGGACGCACATCCAGATTTCTGCATTTGCTCCTCTTTGACTCCTTGGTACGCTGCCTCCATTCCCGAGCCTCTTCCATGCATTTCTGGTACCTGTTTCCTTCACACGACAGCAAGTACCCGCGATCATATCCAAATAGACAAAATTACGCATGAAATTACTCAAACATAGAAATTATATGATCAGCTTTCTTTTTCGTGTACCAAGGTGAAAACTGACAAAAAACAGACGAAATCAATCTCAACAGGGTCAGAACTAATATTAAAAGACGTCCTAGAATAACTCTATCTGAGAGTTATCATCTGGATCCTCAAAACCCCCTGGCTGTTTCATGTACACATCCTCAAGGAGGTTTCCATACAGAAATGTTGTTTTGACATCCATCTTCCAAATCTCATAGTCGTGATAAGCTGCAATAGCAAGTAAGATACGAATGGATTTGGTCATTGACGACTGGGGAAAAGGTTTCATCACAGTCAATAGCATGAATCAGTCAGAATCCTTTTGCCACCAATCTGCCCTTGTAGGCAACAATATTTCCATCCCTGTCGATCGACTTCTTGAAGACCACTTGCACCCTATGGTCGTGTAGGGTTTTGATACGTATGCATAGCGGAATAAAAAAATAAATTTCCGTTCAAGACCCTACAAGGATCACAAGAGTAAACATCATAATGATGGTAAGAGATAATATCAAATTCCTTGTTTGTCTCCTTTGATGATTTCACACGTGAAATAGTATCCACGTCTCTATGGATAGTCCACACCTAGGATCAGAGCTAGAGTCCTTCCAATCTCTTTGTGATAGAAATTGATTAAAGGGGGAAGAATAAGAATCACCCAGACGAAACTACCCAAGTCCGCGCCTCTAGGAGCCGACGGCAAGAGAGGGGCCGACGAGGGGGGGGGGGTCGGGTTCGACTTCCCTTTTTTGCTCTCTCGTTGCTTTTGTTCTATCTCTTTTGTGTGATAACAATTTTGACAATTACTTTGAGAAAATAAGCTGGGAGTCTCTTTATATAGTATAACAAATCCTTGTCAACTACATATTAACCCCTCTACTAATCATGTCCTTACATGGATTATTCCAACTTGCAAATTAGTCCTACTAATTTTGCAAGTAGTTGCGCATTGATCCTTCTATTTAATTAATCATATTAATTAATTCTAAAGTCTAGTTAAACCCATAGGGCGTGTGACCCCATAGGTTTCTACTTAGTTGGTAGTAACAATTACTAACATAGAGCAGCCCCTAGCAAGACATTTATGCAACCCAACTAATAGAAATAGTCAATAATTCGACAAACCTTGTGACCAATGTTACCGTATCATAGTATCCATTTGTCTCTATATTAGGATTGGACACGAGATATAAAAGTCACACTCGTATATCCAATCCATAGTTGCTCGATCCTGGGAATAGTCTAATCCTTGCAGATACATTATTATCTTATATTGATTTATCTGATTCTGGCCAGACATTCTATAAGCTCTACCCCTCGAGTGACCGCGGATGTTTGCTCCTGTTATGTGGGAGGGACAAATCCTCTCTACATCACTACCATCTCTAAGCTTGCTTCCTATCATGCCCGATAATGACCTTTATAGTTCCTTGTTAAGGTGCAAAGTTTGATAGTATGAAAGCATGATATTTCAAAACTAGAGTAGTGACTCTAAGTCTAAAGACCACAATACCATTGTCACTATGAAAAACACTTGTGACTTTACAAACATGTATGTACTCTTCTCGTTGTGGGTCAATCTAGTATGTCATTACCCTAATGCATACCCGTGTGCTAGACTTGATATCTCCATATCAATCTACCCACATACTAGTCTATAGTTGATCGTCCTGTTAATGAATAGAATGGACTAGAGATATTTAAGATAAACAAGATATTTGTAATCTAAGGACTTCATTTTATTAAATATCAAAATAAATAATACAATGATTATTCTAGCAAAAGCAATGTTCATACTAAATTAGATTGCCTCTAGGGCGTCTATTCCAACAGTCTCCCACTTGCACTAGAGCCAATCTGGTGCATCTCGTATGCCTATAGATCTAGTTTCCCTTCATGCTTGCGCTGAACAAGCAACTTTTTAAGTGGATCTGACAAATTCTTGTCTGTAGGAATCTTGCAAATCTTCACTTCTCCTCTATTGATGATATCTCGAATAAGATGGAACTTCCTGAGTACGTGTTTGGATTTCTGGTGTGACCTGGGTTCCTTTGATTGTGTGATTGCTCCAGTGTTGTCACAATACAACTCTATTGGATCCACAATACTAGGAACTACACCAAGCTCAGTAATTGAAAAATTAGAAGCTCTTGAGTATTGAATGAGTTCATAAACTTAGGGGAGTTTTTGTTCCTTGATGATAAAAGCCAGAATCAGAAGCTGATAAACAACACTAAGTATCAAAGCTTCAAAGCTTTGAGATACTATTGTATTCATATGATTATATTGTGCTTATCTGCTTTATGTTTGTAGGATTATTAATAGGATTGGAGAATGAGTTTATCATTCACTAAAGTATTTTAAAAATATTGCTGAGTCTTGTTTTGGATTGTATAACACATATTGCATATTCTCACACTTGTGAATTAGCAGTCAAAGCTCCAAAGTTTTGAGATTTTCTAATGTCTGTATACTGCTAAGTTCACCTAACTAATCCATGTATGCATGATGGATTAGATGGATTCAAAACTGGATATTGAGTTATTCTATTTCTTTATTACTTGTTTATATTGATTTACAGTTATATCTACTCAGTTGAATATAAAAACTGAATATAACCTAAGGCGAAATAAGCCATGTTTTCATCAATTGTCTGTCTGTTACATATCAGATCTTGCTGCTATTTTGACGAGATGTTGTGTGATCTTTGTTGCTGAGTATGTGCAGGTTTGTTGGCCGTTCCAACGTTCATAAAAAAAATAGTTAGCTATCAAAGCATAGTTGTTGAAAGAAGCATATCAGGGGGAGAGGATTTATAGGAATTCAGTTCCTAAAATCTCTCAGAGTTGTTGCACACTGTTGATAATAGATTAAAGTTTGAATTTCAAACAGAAGAGACACAGAGAGCGGCTGATCAATGTGGGAATTGAAGAGAGTTACAAACAAGAGAGATCAAGTTACACAACTCTTCAAACAATCAGGCCAATCAACACTGCGGGAATTGAAGATCATTCATCAAATCTGAAGAACTCTTCCAAGCTTGATCAGCTTATCATTTCTGAGTTCTTCTACTTGTATTGAATTCTATTATTCATTCTATCTTTCTAAAACCTCACAAAACTTAGTAATTTATTTGTTCAAGTGAACAATAAGAGGTTCTTATTGCTTCATGACACGATCTAACCACAAGTGTATGGCCGTCGTGTGTAGTAATATCCGGAAATCCGGGTTGTCAAACCCAAGGGACTTTGTTAAATAAGTTATTATATATAACCTTATGTGGGCAAGTCGCAAAGTTGTTTAATTTTCCTAAGTTTACTAAAATGAAATAGCAATTATCTCAATTAACTATGAGTTTCGTCACAATTAACGAAGAAAAGAATTGTAGGAGTTTTCTTATGAGAGAGACAAGTGCTGGGAATTCTTCTTGTGGATTACTAGGGATACTACGAATGTTATCTTGATCTTTGGAACGCAAATACACTACTCTTATAAATCGAGCATTCTACAAATTACCGAGTTACCAAGAAATTTGCCTACACTTATGATCAATTTAGACCGAGTTACCAAGCCTAACTCAATTATAAGCATGCATTATTGGAATTTAATCTACTCTTTGATCCTAATTAAAACTACCCAGTTACGAGATAATGATACGACTAGGTGGTTATCTTGATTTACCGACTAGATCTCATGGAGTTACAACACAAGTTCTAATTTAGTTTGCTCCTACGTTAGCTACTCGCAAGAGCATTAAATAATCAACCACAAGATAATCATAATAAGAGTAGAATCCATAACTTTAATCTAAAGAACGAATCAAAGCATCACAATATTCATTCAAGCAAACCCTAGCTATCCAGCAAGTAATCCACAACAATAGAGTGCTTAGCTACTACAAAACATGATCACACTATCGAGTTTGATGATCATAAACAAGAACTAGAGATAAGAAAGAGTATAGGAATCAAAGGAAGTCTCCACACGCTTCCCAAGCTTCAATGGTGATCCCAAGCTCTCAAAACACGTCCAAAATATGCTCTGACTACTGATAATCACGACCTAATTAGCTTAAATAGGTTTCCATAATGTTATGACAAAGTTTGGAGAAATTGCAGAAAAACCCCGGAAAAATCTCCATTGCAGCGATGTCTTCGTACTAACAACTTTTTCTTCGCACGAAGGGTCTTACTACGAAGACTTTGCCCTGTTCGTGCGAAGACCTTCTCACTTTGGAGCAGTTCCTCTTTCTGGGGAAGACTTTTAGCAGCATCAAATTTCTCTAAGTCTTTTTCTCTTCGCACGAAGAGACCTTCAGTCCACCTTCTTTTGGCTTCTTCTTTGAGTTCCTCCTTTCTGAAGCTCGTTTCCATCCCCCACACAATCATCCAAGCCCTATTTTCCTGCGAATCACAACAAGAAACACACAACCCACGATCATATCACAATAAAAGCTCGAAATTACACTAGAAACGCCCAGATTTAACAATAATAGCTCAAGAACTCATATTCTCAAATTTTAGCATAATTCACTCAAAAGACGACAAATTCTCCATGTTGAGCACGCAAAACGTAGAAAAAAGGAATAAAATAACTCCAAAAACGGAGTTATAAACTACCCCCACACTACCTTTTGCTCGTCCCGAGCAAATTCCTAAGCCATAACAAACTCTCAAGCCAAAATCCTCTCACTTCCCTCAATCACTCCAACTTTGCATACGAAACCTATTCCTCGTTGCATACTTCCCAACGCCATTTGCATACTTATACCAATCATTTCATACGAGTCCGAGTTCGAAACCAATCCACAAAGCATCCTTTTACTAGCCAACACGACTCAATTATACACAATGCACCTATATGCAAATGCAATATTCACAATGCAAGTATTGAAATAACAAAAAAAAATCTTTTCTTTTTGAGAGATCGGGCATTCTACATTAGCTTAAACCGGTTATCATGAAGCGATGAGAAATCTAGATACAAGACATGAGCTGAAACCAAATTCGACAACGAGAATCTCCCATAGCTAGTATTGAAAGTCTAGCCTTACTACGTACAAGAATGCATTACCTCTTCGCGTGTGCCAACAAAATAAGAGGCTACGCTAAGCTAAGCCACGTTCAAGGTCTGAGCTCCTATTCCACTAACGGGTTAGAATGATGAGGCTTAGGGAAAAAAAGGATAAAAATCATGTATAATTCCTAAAGCGTCACATTCTCACAATAATACCACATCTCACACACCCTCACAACAATGATAGAAACCGAACCCGAAACTCACCATCTCGGGCCCTCGATCTCCTCAACCCCGGTACAATTACGATCTCCGCGGCCACCGTCGTGAATCGTGCACAAGATGATTCCCTTTGATGAACTAATTTCTCCTCTACTCGGTCGTGCAATGATCTCCCATTTATTCCATTATTCCAACTCTCCTTTTTTTTCTTTTTTTCTTTATTCTTTTTTTCTTTTTTTTTCCAATTTTCCCAAAAATTCCGCAATACAAATCCCGAGTTGTCTTCCAAGAGTCAAGCCAAAAATACGATGAAATTGGTAGGAACTAATCAATTCGATGAATAAATATCACAAGTGAATTCATCTCCCCCTAACTCGATGAAATCAATAGTGTCACAAACTAAGTCGCAAACAAATCAAAGCACATGTGTGGAGATGGAGTCGTCGCAAGCTCAATCTCAATGTCCGTGATCAAAAGTCGACACCCCCACACTCAAATGTAATCATGCCCCCTCTCAAGAAGTCAATCGGATGTATGTATCGTGCCTAATCCAACCGAACCTCCTACACCTCGATGAATGAAATCCGGTACCTAGCACGATCCACCAATTAAATCACCCAACCCAATTTTGTGCGTATTAGATGTTACGCACTTACGGCTCTCCACAACTGTGTCCATGTTGTAACGACATGGGACACCGCCACACCGAAGTGCGCAAGCCTACTCTCACTCATCCTCGCATCCCCTCGTAAATCGCAAATGAAGCATAAGCAATATATAAGACTCACAAGAATATGTCATGAAGCATTCCCTCATCGAACCCCCTCAACTACAACTCCCTCGTGACGCACTAAAGCGGTGATTGTAAACGATCAATGATGAAGGCCAAGAATCGTCACTCTAAGTCAAGAGGTTATCAAAGAATCCAAGGTTCAAATCCGGGTTTTCTAGTGGTCCTACAGGGTGAGTTCTATAAGCAGTGAGTGCTCTACTACACGACCTCGCACAGCTGTTCTGTGTGCCACTACGAGGCAGGTTGGCGACTACCTAAGACGTACACATGAACGTTCGGCTTGTTTAGCTCACACCTAGCTCAACTCTTGTAAAAAACTAGGCACACGCTTTAGATTTGAAAATTAAGTTCGTGTGTAAAATAGGCACGCATTCCCGTAAAGAGAGTCTCTCTATACTTACTAAGGGGGACTCACGTTGTCACTCAGTCGCAAATCTTGCCCTATGCCTAAAATTCTCACACTTCGTGGTTTATCAAATTTTAGTTTATTTTGATTGCCCTTTTCTCAAAATTTTTAATTTTTAGGATTTTTTTTTATAGGATTTTTTTTAACTAAACTATATGCACGGTCTACTCGATTTAACGACTCGACAAGGGTGGGATGACTCGATAAAAATTAAACGTGCAAACAGAATTATAATAATAAAGTGAAAATAAGGACATAACAAAAAACTAATCTACATGTGACAAGCGATGCAAAGACTCGACACTCGGCTAGTAAAAGGTACACCACCCCCACACTAGGATGCATCGTTGTCCTCAACGATACTACGAGGACTGAACAATCCTAGCGTAAGGGCTCTCTCTCCTACTAATCCTCATCATCATCGGGGCCCACCTTCGAGGCCAACGTCTCATGCTCTCCGAACTCAGGATCTTCTTCTTCTTCTGAGTATCCATCCACGGACTCCTCATCACTTGGTGGTACTGGATACTCGAACTCATCCTCTTGGAACCAAGGATCAGTATTCGGAACCGGCGGCACAAATTCCTCTTCTGGCCATCCACTAGACTGAATTACCCATCGCCCTACCATCTGGATCAAGTTACCCAGTTTCATCTGATTGCTCCTAGTGTGAGCGAACTGGCTTCTTCTCTCTAATCGATCCCGGGCCATCTCTTCTCTCAACTTATCATACCCCACTTGGTTGTCAAATCTAGAAGCTTTTGGCTTCTTTCCATTTGACCTAGGTTTAGCAAACTCATCAAATTTAGACCACACCTGGTCAGCAAACTTGTCAGCATATGTTTCAACCTCTACCTCAGCAGTCTTAGCCAAATGAGTCAAAAGACAAGTATGACCGGTTCCTAACTTGTTATCCCTAGATCCTCTCTCAAGGAAATTAGCCCATATCATCTTAGTGATGTTTATCCTATCCCCTGACCACAGACATAAAGCCATGACACAAAGCTTGAATGTGTAAGTTGGATTCTGTGTGATTCCCAGAACCCAATTCTCTAATAGCTCACAGCACCGCCGAGCTTCAGGCCTGAACTCATTCTTATGAGCCCGCCAACACGGCATATCTCCCCGCCTATCCCATGGGTCTTTCCCTGGTTTAAAACAAAATTGATTCACCCTCACGAAAATATTTTCACTCCTCATGGTGTCATGATAAGCACACGCCTCTCGCAGACGCGGGAACCCAAGGGCGACGCGGATAGACTCTGGCGTGAAGACTATCCACTTGCCCCGACAATAAACCAGTCGTGGGTCCTGGCTCTCTCCACCCTTGGCATACCTCATATTAAGAAAAATTTCCCTAGATATCTTTATGCTAGACTGCCCTACCAATTTGAACCAGTTGTTCAATTTCTCACGAGTAAAAATAGCTTGAATAGCGTCAGGCATATCATTATGCAAAGGAAATTCTTTCTCAGGTTGCCCCTTATTTTTCAAGTATGTGTCATTGTAGGCGTCAAGGTGAGCCTCATATGTCACAAACCAAAAACTATCATACACCCCCGGGCCTATCTTATGCTTCTGAATACCCGCGGGCCTCTTCCTACGACCAACAACTCCCGGGTCCTCAGGGACAGGTGTCTCTAGTATAGAATAAGTGGGTGATGGTGGTTTCTCGGGCCCAGATTCACCCGAACCGGATGCATCGTGAGACGTCCCGTCACCGGTTTTCTGCTTTTTAGGCTCCATTTAGGATGTAAGCAAACAACACAAGATAAGAACCGTGCACCGTGAGAGGGATTGTAAACAAAAGCAAGTAAGCACGTAGCAATTAAACACGTAAGCCTAGGACTCTAATCAATCGCCCCAAGCACGCTACTAAGCGCAACAATAAAATTGGGCTTTTACTCAATTGTGCCTAAGACTTGTAAAGAGAGAGTTTAGGACATACCTACGTGCCCGGAGCAAGTCTTACGGGCACGATTTTGCAGAAAATCCGGCAAGAAGGACCGTTTCGGGTCGCCGAATTGTTTTTCGATGAACTATTCAATAAATTGGTGCCCTCTGCTCCTTGTGACATCCCCTTCGTAAGTATCTTCTTCGCCAAAAGCTGATTCACCCTCCTTCTCGTTGAATTTTCGGATCTAGGATGAAAACCCTAAACCCACTATGAAGCTTTTCTCTCTCTTGTTTCCACTTCAGCCAAAACTAATCACCAAGCCTTGACCCACTATGAATCGTGAGCAAAACCCTAGTTTTATTTTTAGATTTTGTTGAAGTTTGAGTTGGGAGGGAGAGGGGTATGCGTCGGATATGGAGGAAGAGAGTCTGTTATGGGGTTTGAGAAGTCGTACTGAGGAAGAAGATGCCCCGTCTGGGAGGTTTTGCCTTCAAAAATTTCGCAAAAAGTCGTTTTTACCGCTCCATACGAACCTCCTTTCTCTCTTGCGTTGCTGGGCAGAGGTGTCTTTTTGCCCGATCTCTTCGTGCGAAGAGAGCTCTGTTCGTGCGAAGGCTCTTCGTGCGAAGACTCCACCTCTTCGCACGAAGGTCTTCTCAAAACTGGGCATTTTTTGTTTTTGAGAAGAGAAAATACATGCCCAAAAATTTTCTAAGTATTTTCTCTTAGTACGAAGAGATTTGTCTTAGTACTAAGAGAATCCTTGACAGCTCCAAAAACATCCTTTTTCGTCGTTTTTCGCGTCTTTGACCGTGTCTTCGCTTTCTGTAGATAGTGCTTTCTGAGCTGACAGATCTTGGCCACGTGGCAACCATCTAGCACACCATATTGTGCTCCACACTCACTGGATCACCAGCCGCGCTGATCCATGTGGGGGCTGCGAGACAGGGTCCTCGCATACCACTGCACGGGACTTGTAGGGACTTAGTGGTCTGGAGGCTAGAGTAAGTCCTGTCGCGTGCGAGCGACAACCAAGCCCGCGCGCGACCTTTAGTAACTGCTTTTGAGAGATTTATGGCACGAGCTCCATAAACCTGGTCAATCCGGTCAAACCCGGTCAACCCCATAACAGTTCCGGTATTCGCGCACAACGTGCTGTAGCGGTCCCTATATACGCGGACGAACGTGCCGTTGTGGTTAAGCTAATTAAGCCGCCATTGATGGGCGCATTAACCACACTACAACGGTCACATTCTCCATTATATATAGGACGTTAACCCTTCCATACAAGGGGGACACACCAGCCATACGCGGAAGCTCTGCCAAACCCCTGTCTCTCTCTCAGACATTACTACTGCCTTACTCTCTCCCTACACCCAACCCAACTCTTCCTGTGCCATTTCCGATCCTCTACTTACGGTGTACACAGAGTACTCCCCGCCGGAATCTCTTGTGCACATTTTGGTGAACCCGACGTGAACCTACCATCTTAAGCAACCATGTCTCAGGAGGATGATGTCAGCAACAGATCGCCTTCCACGGAGGCCGCCTCAGGAGAGGAGATTCGCCGTACCCCTACAGCCCCCGGTGAACCTCCGACGCTAGAAGCCTTGGACGCCACCATCCAAAGTCAGGCGAAGGCTCTCAAAGATCAATCTGCGCAGCTAGAACGGATCATGGCTGTCTTGGGGACTCTTGCTCCAAACCCTGCACCAGCCACCGCCGTCTCTCAGGGAGGAGGAGTATCCACCGCTCAAGGATTGGGAGTGTCAACAACACCACCCAACCCTAATCTGCAAACTCCACCGGCGACTACGCAGTTACCCTCAATTCAAGGGTCAACAGCTCAAATGTTGCCCCTCACCGCTCATACTCCTCAGCCTCCGGCTTTGGTACCTAATCCAGCCTCGCAGTATCCCTTGCCTCCTCCAACGGCAATCTGGGGCAATGTGAACGCACAATATGTCCCTAGTCCTCCTGCGGCATATGTGTCGCCTCCGCCTGCAACAACCCCTCCTCCTGCTACCGAGGGAAACACTCCAGAGTGTATGACGTCTCTGCAACGGCGAATAGACACCATCCTGGCTCATCAATCATTCGCGGATACTATCATCCCGAAGCTAGACAACGACCCACCTATCCCACGAGAGATCTATCTCATGCCTAACCCTGCTGGGTACAAGGCCCCTAAATGGGATAAGTTCGAGGACATCAATGGGAACGCCCATGAGCATGTTATGCGTTTCATTGATGTGATGGGTCCGTATGGAGCTGATCCCAAATTGCTGATGCGCGAGTTCCCGAAATCCCTGGGGAACGTGGCTTACAATTGGTATAGGACGTTGGAAGCCGGATCCGTGAAGACTTGGGACGACATGGTCCAGAAGTTCTACACCAAGTTCTTCCAGATGGAGGAAAAGGTGACGATGATTCATCTCTTGCGGAGGTATCAGAAGCGCGAGGAGGACGGAATAACCTTCATTAAGAAGTTCAGGGCCAAGTTCTTGGAATGCAAAGATGTGATACTTGAAAGCAGACTCGTAGAGATATGCTTGCAGTGCATGCGAGACGAGTACAAAGGTATGCTTATTAACATGCAAACGCCTACGTTTTCAAAACTAATCGAATGCACGAAGAACATCGAGCCTATAGTGGAGAGACAGAAAAAGAGAAACGCCCCTGAGCGACCCTAGGGTGGTACTACTTTCAAGATCGGGAGATTCAGCTACAAGAGGGGGCGCGAGGCTGAAGTGAATGTGGTCTCACCCCAAAAGCAGGCGAAGATTGTGAACTTTGATGCACCACCTCTGCCATGTTCGGTGGAAGAGGCAAGCGACCTTTGCAGGCAATGGCGTAAGGATGGTGTCCTACCGCTGCTCGAGAGGGCGAGATAGTGAGGGACCCGAAGTGGTGTGAATACCATGGCAAGGTCATGCATCCCACGGCGGACTGTAAGAAGCTCAGAATTGTGTTTAGCCAAAAGATGAAGAATGGCGAACTGATTGTTAGCGACCAAAGGCAGGATGTGCGCAAAAATCCACTCCCTGCCCATGCGGAGCAAGAATCGAAAGGCAAAGAGGTCGCTATGATCTCGATTGTGGATCTTGAAGAGGTCGCAGAAGATGGTCTACCCATCATTGTCGAGATCCAGGATGAAGACTACAGCATTAACATGGGACGAACGCGCCGACCGGATGAAGGGGTCGCACGGGTTCAGTAGGTTCTTCGACGAGATGAACTTCTCCGAAAAATGTCGGACGGAAATGACAAAAGCGATCTTAAGGATAGAAGAAGATTACGAGGAGGATCTCGTAGTCTCCAATGGGAAAGTTGTTAGGGCGTCTCGCCCTACAGAGAAGGTCATCACCTTTTCCGCAAGCGACAAGAGGACAGATGCGAGCCACCAGAGGCCTCTGTATGTGACGGCTATCATCAATGGCGTGGAGTTTAAGAGAGCGTTCGTTGACGGAGGAGCAGCAGTCAACGTTGTTTCGCTCCATACCTTGAAACTAGCGGGAATTCCAGAACACAAGATTGTCAAGCGTCCATCTCCACTGATGGGATTTGGAAGCGACTCTAGATTGACGATAGGATGGATCCGCCTGGGAATTCAGATCGGCAAGATCAAGTGCTCAGCGAAATTCTATGTCATAGATGCGAAAACTACGTATCACATGATCATAGGTCGAGCCTGGATTCATCGCTTTGATGCTGTCCCTTCAACAGCTCACCAAGTGATGAAAGCTATTTGGAGTGACAGAATAGTCGAGATACCAGCTTCGACAAATCCATTCAACATGGATGAAGCGCATCTCAGTGAGGCGGTGTGGTTCACCGAGATGGCGGACGAGCCAACACCAGGACCATTTAACCCCACTCCATTGCCCCGATGGGAGGACATCAAAGATCAGTCACCTGCGGGAGTGATGGTGACAAGAGAGGATGCCAAGGAAGAGCCGATCACGCGAAAAGAAGCGCCGCGGATCGCTTACCAGCGAAAGAATGTGTACACTTTGAAAAGACTAGCAAAGTATGATCCTGAAGGCAAGGAAATAGAGAGTTTCTACGCCAATGGGAAGAAATGCTATCGCATATGAAGGTGCGCGGGGGTGTCCTCACACGGGCATGGGGATATCCCCGAGCAAATCAACCAAATTGAGCAGGTTGCGGAGACAGAAAAACCAAAGCTAAGCACTCTAGAAGAGAAACTCAAAGAAGCACCCAAATGCATGGAAGACAAACCCAGACCGCAAAAGCAGGAGCTGAAGGAGGTGTTCCTAAGCCCAAGCGAAGAAAAGAAAAGGCCGGTCTTTCTAAGTGCGGACCTCACGAGCGAAGAGGAGGAAAGATTGCTACAACTCTTGACCGAATACAAGGATGTATTCGCATGGGAGTACGACGAAATGCCGGGCCTCCACACGAGCATCACCATGCACCGGTTGGATGTGATACCGCGATCCAAGCCGGTAAAGCAGAGCACAAAAAGTTTTAGGCCCGAGCTCAACATGAAGATAAAGCAGGAGATTGTCAAACTCTTGGATGCTAAATTTATAGAGCCAAATCATCATCCCACATGGCTAGCCAACATTGTGCCTGTGGTAAAAAAGAATGGGCAGCTTCGCATTTGTGTGGATTTCCGGGATCTCAACCGTTTCTGCCCTAAGGACGATTTTCCACTTCCCAACATCGGATTGCTTATCGATTCGACACCGGGACATCGCATGTTCAGCTTCATGGACGGATTTAGTGGGTACAATCAGATCAAGATGGACCCCGAGGATGCACGGAAAACCGCATTCATCACCTCGGTGGGAGTATTCAACTACACGGTGATGCCTTTTGGCCTAAAAAACGCAGGTGCAACCTATCAGCGGGCCATGATGGCTCTGTTCCACGACATGATGCACAAAGAAGTGGAATTCTATGTAGATGACTTGGTTGTCAAATCCAAGCAAGAAGCAGACCATCTGGCGGATTTACGGAAGGTGTTCAACAGGTGCAGGCGCTTTCAATTGAAAATGAATCCTATGAAGTGCGCATTTGGGGTAACATCAGGGAAATTCTCGGGATGCGTGGTAAATCGTCAAGGAATCGAGCCTGACCCTGCGAAAGTTTCAGCCATCACTGGCATGACTCCGCCACATAACCAGAGTGCCTTGAAGACATTCTTGGGGAAGCTATCGTATCTGCGAAGATTCATCTCAGCGATTGCCGAGATTACTATCTGTTTTAGTAATCTTCTCAAGAAAGATGCTGCATACAACTGGACTCCGGAGCACGAAGCTGCGTTCGGGAAACTAAAGGAGCTGCTGATGTCTTCAAAAGTGATGATCGCACCTCAGCTAGGATCACCGCTTTTGCTGTATCTGACGTCCACAAGGAAGTCTATAGGAGCCCTTTTGGCTCAGGAGTACGAGGGCCAAGAAAGGCCCATCAACTACATCTCTCGCATTGTGCAGCCCGCAGAATCAAGGTACACAGACATCGAGCGTCATTGCCTTGCCCTATTTTTCGTAATAGAGAAACTGAAACACTACTTTGCTTCGCACAAAGTGGTGGTGGTCACAAAGAGTGATCCCATACGATATCTTCTGACTCACACCACTCCTGGGGGAAGATTGGCAAAAGGGTATATGACCATCTCCCAGAATGACATCACATGCGTGCGACCGCGGGGGATCAAGTCGCAGGCGGTGGCGGATTTGCTGGCGCAATTTCCCGATAACAGTCATGAGCCTGTGATCGAAGAAGAATTGGAGGGACCTGAAATCTATGCAGTTGATTTGCCATATTGGACACTCCATTTTGACGGCTCGTCAACAAGGAAATGCGGAGGCATTGGGATAGTCTTGACCAAACCAGATGGGGAGGTCATACAGATGTCAGCAAAGCTTGACTTCGCAGTCACCAACAATGAAGCAGAATATGAAGCTCTCATCGCAGGGCTCCGCGCAATGAGGGCCTTGGAAGTAAGCAACTTGACGGTTATGGGGGATTCCAAGCTAATCGTCAAACAAGCCTCGGGCGAGTATGGTTTAAAGGAGATTAATCTACTATCCTACCGGACCTTGGTACAAAAACTGATGCAACAATTCTGCGACGTTAGGTACGAGCACAAGCCCCTAGCGGATAACAGGAATGCAGACGCTTTGGCTACCTTGGGATCCAAGGTTAGAACGGACAAATGTCCTGCAAGAATCTCGATTGAAGTGCGAACATCGTCGGCGTTAACAGAAGACGCGAGCGACGATGAATGCATAGACGATGCAGATTGGAGAAAGTCAATCGTACGGGCCATCGCAGAGGGCACGAGCAGCGAGAACTGGGCATCCATAAAGGGATATTGCATACATGATAACACCCTCTATTACAAGGGCCCTGGCGGGATACTTATGCGATGCGTCTCCGAGCAAGAGGGACAGATGCTGTTAGAAAAGATTCACCAACATGCCTGCGGGGAAAGTGAGGTGTCAATCTATCGGAAAGCTCAGAGATATGGCATCCATTGGCCGGACATTTCAACGGCCGCAACACTGATACAAGGAAGGTGCGAGAATTGCGCACTGATCAAAGATTCTTTACTCATTGCTCTGACCGACGATGATGCGGATTGGAGGAAACCACTTTTTGATTTTCTCACCCAGGGTCCGACGGTGCCGAGTGGAAGGGCCGTCGCTCAACGGATAAAAATTACTCTAGGGATAACAAGCTGATCTTCCCCAAGAGCTCACATCGACGGGAAGGTTTGGCACCTCTATGTCGGCTCTTCGCCACCTGGGGCTGTAGTATGTTCCAAGGGTTGGGCTGTTCGCCCATTAAAGCGGTACATGAGCTACCCGAATCAAGAAAAGAAGATGAGAAACTAAGGAGGAAAGTAGCCCGATATGTGGTGCAAGAAAATCTGCTTTGGCGAAGAGGCCATGAAGGTAACTTGCTGCGATGTCTAGACAGCAGGGAAGCACAAGAAGTGATGGACCTTTCTCAACAGGTGGAACATCAGGGAGGCGCGGAATTATGTAGACAACTCCTCTCAATTGGGTATTTCTGGCCCACTATGGAGGCTGATTGCCGCACCAAAGTACGACGCTGCCAGGAGTGTCAATTTAAAGGTAATCTAGTGCACGCTCCTGCTGTAGATCTACATGCATTGGGAACACCATGGCCATTTCACACATGGGCTCTGGATTTTATTGGTCCCATTCGACCAACCTCACATGGGAATCACTTCATTCTCACCGCAACTGAGCTGTTCACCAAGTGGGTGGAAGCGATACCACTGAAGACGGCAAATGCGCTAGCTGTGGTCCATTTCATCCAAGAAAGCATCATATGCAGGTTTGGAATTCCCAACACCATCCTTTCGGATAATGGCACTCCTTTTGTTAATCGCCAGGTGGCTGCGAAGCTAGCAGAATACAACATCAGGCATATATGCTCCACCCCATACTACCCGAAGGGGAATGGGCAAGCGGAAGCGACCAACAAGACGCTGTTGAGGATTTTGAGCAAGATGGTCGCAGATGACCACAAGAAGTGGGCTGATTCTTTGAGCATAGCCTTGTGGGCTTACAGGACTTCTCCAAGGACACCCACAGGGGTCTCACCATTCCTTCTATGCTATGGAGCTGAGGCTGTAGTACCTGCGGAAGTAAAGGTTAACTCTGCAAGATTGGCTTTCCACGCATTGTAAAACAATCAACCCGACCATGACTTAGTCCTGCTAGAAGAAAAGCGGGAACAAGCCAAAAGGACCAATAAGCTCTACCAAGAAAGGATTGCTCGTGCGTACAACAAAACAGTCCAACGTCGAGATTTCGCAGTTGGAGATTTGGTCTTACGCGCATCTGATCATTGCATGCGAGAGGCGGCACATCCAAAGTTCGCAGCCAATTGGGAAGGACCCTTTGAAGTCACGGAAGTCTTTGACAGTGGCTACTGCAGCATACGGAGGTTACATTGCACGACCTCAACCCCAAGCTCAGTCAATATGCGCTGGATCAAGAAGTACTATCCATAAATTCTCTTATTTTACGCGTTATATTACAACGTTTGCTTTATGCTCCGTATTGCCATAATTCGCATATCTTCTCTCCCATATGAGAGAATTGTAATTTCATCTCTCCCACATGAGAGCTCTATAATAAAAGACTTCTCCCAAATGAGAAGAACTTTATGCTTCTAGCTGTCTTTACCGCTTCATTTAGTTAATTATTATTGTTAGCAAGAGCCTATCCGCCGTGATAGCAGCATGTGCAAACACGACCTTAATTGATCTTTTAAGCCTATCCGCCGTGATAGCAGCTCATGCGAAAACGATCTTAATTGATCTTCTAAGCCTATCTGCCACGATAGCATCTCATGCGAAAACGATCTTAATTGATCTTCTAAGCCTATCTGCCACGATAGCAGCTCATGCGAAAACGATCTTAATTGATCTTTTAAGCCTATCCGCCGTGATAGCAGCTCATGCGAAAACGATCTTAATTGATCTTCTAAGCCTATCTGCCACCATAGCAGCTCATGCGAAAACGATCTTAATTGATCTTCTAAGCCTATCTGCCACGATAGCAGCTCATGCGATAACGATCGTAATTGATCTTCTAAGCCTATCTGCCACGATAGCAGCTCATGCGAAAACGATCTTAATTGATCTTCTAAGCCTATCTGCCACGATAGCAGCTCATGCGAAAGCGATCTTAATTGATCTTCTAAGCCTATCTGCTATGATAGCAGGCTAAGCGAACATGATCTTGAATGATCTTTCAAGCCTATCTGCCGCGATAGCAGCGCTATACAAATGCGATTTTAAAATCGTTCTTAAGTCTATCTGTCATGATAGCAGCATTATGCAAAATGATCTTAAGTTATCTACAAAAGCCTATCTGATAAGATAGCACTTGCACTGGAATCTAAAGCAAATCACAAGCCTATCTGCCAAGGATAGAAGAGCTGTGCAAACACGATCTCGAACGATCTAAAAACATATCCAAGCGACAATGCAAAGTGTGTATATAGCACTACAGAAGGCGAAATTTGCCAATACGCATGCGAAATTTTAATTTGTTGTAACAAGACAGCAAATCATACAAAACAATTTATCATTAAGAGTCAAAAAGACTTACAATTTATCTGTCTAGATAACAGCTTACAAGCGAAAAAGCTCAATTCAAGCTAACTACGCAGCCCACATGGCTTACAATGCATCTACATGGTAACTAGCATACAGAAGTTACTCATCGGGGAAATCCTAAATGGAAAAGGACCAATCTAACAGTCCTAACAGAGGCTATACGATACAAGGACTTGCGACCAAAGGTCTGTAGCCGGTAGGGTCTTGCTATAAAATGAACGTCCTACAAACGCCACAAAGGCTATGCGACGCTATGTTCAAGATCCCAGAATTGGGCAAGGTCATTCTTTGGCCTTAAACCTAAGAGAATTTCCTGAGGAATCACCTGTTCCGGCGTATGCGGCTGTGAAGAACCGGGGAGCAGCCATTCCTCGGGCAACGAACTCCTTGTCCACGGAAACGAGCACAATGGCTCGCCACCCTGAGCTCACGAACGTGGGGGCAATAAATTCTCCTCCGGGCATGCTGGAGGAGAATACCGCCGTTCATTACGAGTCGGTAGCAAGGTCACTACGGCGCTGCACCTCGCCAGGAGGCGGCCGGAGACATAACCTGCAAGCATAATAGACGAAGAAAATTCTTCGAACAAATATGAGGTATTATCAGCATCTTCTCAGGTTATAAAGATCAATAAGCCTTATAAAGCGGATCTTGGAAACTATTTCTATAGCACAAAGCGCAAACTCAGGTTTCACAACTTGAAGTTGCCATGAATCAACGAAAAACAAGCGTTGAAGCCAGTAGTCGTGAGGACTCACGGCAAACCACATTGTGGGATAAACAACCCAAATAGCAAAAGCCAAGGTTTATATAGACCTTGTGAAGACTCTTCAGTTACCAAGATGAGTCAGCAGAATTTGAAAAGAGGGTAAGGTCAATCACTTACGCCTTGAAAAGCGGTAACAATCAATTACCCTACTAAAGGCTACGACGATTCGGTTGCGTATCCTAATTAATGACGGATAGTCATGATACGGATGGACTTCCCAAGGAAGGCATGCTTATCTAATGAGTAATTAGCGCGAAAATCAAGGCATAGTATCAATTGCTGACGTCATAAATTGATATACACAGAGATATTCGAGCAAATCCCGGAAAGGGCAAAACGGGCACTTCAATTCTTTTTGAAAAAAAAAGAGGGGTAGAAACCCTAGCAACATTACAGTAATGTTTTGCTACTTTTAAAAAAAGCCTTTGATCAAGGAATCGTTAGGAGTAAACTGACGACTAAGGTTTTCTATTTGCTCCACTTCTTGTTTCAATTGCTCGCATTTGGCGTTCATTTCATGAAAGAGCTTCACAGCCTCTTCAACCTTTAGTCTTTGTTGCTCTACCTTCTGCTGTTCAGCTTCAAGGTTTTGGTGGCCACGTTTCAAAGTCACGGCCGCGCGAATCAGGGTAACTCTTTTGATAAGAAACCCGAAGCCCAGCTTGCCTTGAACTTTGGCGAGAAGATTTTGGCACATGCCGAAAAGCAACTCCGCGCTCTGAGGAGAAATGGTCGCAGGTGTGGCCGCGGACAACTGCTCTAGAATCCAGATGGCTTCAGTCAGAAACAGCCTTCTATCAAAGGGACCTATCTCCAAAGATCTCACAAATGATCGGGGATAAGAGAGACGCATGCGGACTAGCCAGTCCACGTCGGCTTGCTTCAAACCTAAAGTAATGTCAAAGCCAAGTTAGACTATCAAACTCGCAAATGAAGAATGCAAGATGCAAACAGAAAATCATGACATACCAGTTCCTTCAAGAATCTCGCGCAGAGAAGGAATGCGCATTGCTGGGGTAGTTGAAGACTGTCCTCGCTCCATTGCCCTCCTATCAGCTGCGAGTTCTAACTCCTCATAGTTGGGGGGAAGAGTATAAGCCGCACCAGGTGCGATTGTAGCCCCGACCTGCGAACCCCAAAAGTTCCACGCAGGAAGAGGTGCCGCAGGCTCAGTCATTTCCGGGGGCATGGCAGCAGCAGAAGTTGCAGCTTGATTAGGGATGCCTTCAGGTGCGATAGCGTCAGCAGCGTTCATTCCTGTTTCCTCAGCACCAGCGGGGGCATCCTCCTCCATTAACACAGTGTCAGCCTCGGCATCATCAGAAAGTTCGATGACAACCTCAAGGGGCTCTCCTGCATACTCAGCAGCTGCAACGGGCTTCTCGGTATGAGAACTCGGCACCGGGACATAGGACGCAGAAGGTTGACTCCTTTGCTCCAACACGGGTTCATCAGCATTGCCTGACATACAAAATGCGATGGTGTGAGGTAACTTGTATCGTATGTTATTTTACTATCTTTGTTAAGCTAAGAGCAAGCACCTCCACGCGAAGGTGGGATTGCAGTATCCTCGTCATACGCTAAGGACGTGGAACCTTGCCCTATTAACGTGTCTTCGTTAAGCATGTCTTTAAGGTGAGCGTGACCTGGGGTGCGAAGAAACCAGTCATGATTATGTTTGAGTTGCTAATCCTAGTTCACGCATATTGTCCAAATGATTACCTGAGGGTTCACCGCACTTGCCTACTAGCCAGCGGCGAATGTCAGCTTTTGACACACCGTGCTTTAACGCACCAACAATAACATCTCGATAAGTTACTGCGAGATTAAAAATCTCACCTTCATTGCCGCCTGCGATTTCTTCAAAATCTGCTTGGGCTCGCTCTAAGGCTGCCGCATCTTCTTCTGGAGCCACATCATCCTCTTCCACTCGAGGAGCCACCTCTTCGGGAAGCACATCCTCCTCATCAGTTGGACGCACTAGGTCGTCGACGTGTTGTTCTTCTAGGCTCCTCTGCTTCACATGCTCGAGCTCCTCCTCTTCTCGCTTTCTCCTCCTTTCAGCAGCTTCCGCAGCTGTCCTCCTGGACTTGGCAAGAATGTCCTCGCTTATGGTTTCATCAGAAACACCAGAATGAGCACCCCTCTTCTGCCTCTTGGCCATAAGGCCACTGATGGTCTCATCATCATCATCTGTGAAGAAACAATCTGTTCAAACCAGATTGCAAAAAAAGAGTTAAGATAATGAGAAGAAAAGTACGATTGAGATACCTCCTGATTCTTCCTCATGTATCACATCTTCCTCTCTGACTCTGACATTTTCAATTCTTTCATCTTCTTCATCTCCTCTTGGCTCCTGCCTCTCCTCTTCTTCCTCCTGGTCGAACGAAACGAAGGTCTCCACTGCGAGCTCCTTCCGCGCTTTACCGGTCATGCGACCTTTACCTTTATCCCTGGCAGAAAGGGACCTCGCAGGAGGGGAAGTTGGAGCGCTTCTAGGGGAAGAAATTGTAATTCCTCTTTGCCTTAGCCTCTTCGCTCTTGGCGCAGCAGTCGCCGGAGGAGACGAATCATCTCTAGGGGGAGACAAGGCTGGGGTATTGTCTATCAGCGAATCGGCAAAAGCATTCATGACCTCGCAAATCCTGGCCTCGACCTCGGGATCCATTCTCGATGCCAGCCGAAACGGCTGTCTTTGCCTTCTTGAAGTAACAATGGTGGTCACCAGCGATTTGGAACGCTCACCAGATGCAAACCTCCGCACATGGCACTACACCAAAAAGTGTAATATGAAGTCTGCAGTATCTTGAAGTAAAGAAGCTTAGCGTGTACAAGAGAAGTTGTTTACCTTAGCAAAAGTTTCGCTGTATCTGATGACATGCGAGTCGCCTTTTCTAACCGCAGCGATCTTTTCATCTAGAATGATGGAGGGACACAGATGGTTCTCGCGATCTAGCAATGAATAGCAACATATTCATGTTGGAATAGATGCCCTAGAGGCAATCTAGTTTAGTAAGAATTTGTATTTGGCTAGAAAATTCATTTATTATTTATTGGATATTTAATATAATGAAGTCCTTAGATTTACAATCGTGTTGTTCCCTAGTCAAGTATAATGATTAAATGGGACAATCATCTATAGACTAGTATGGGGTTGGATTGATATGGAGATATCACGATCCAACACATAGGTGTGCATTACGGAATGTTGCACTGGATTGACCCATCACCGAGAGGGCTACATACATGTTATGTTAAGTCACAAGTGCTTCTCGGGTACAATGGTATTGTCATCCTTAGACTTGAAGTCACTAGATATTCTAGTTGTGGATCATTGTGATCTTGGTAGCGTTAAACGCTACACCGTAACTGGGTAGTTATAAAGGCGTGTACTGGATACAATGAGAAGCAAGCTTAGAGATCGTAGTGGACGTAGAGAGGATTCGCCCCTCCCCCATAACGGGAACAAATATCCTAGGCCACTCGAAGGATAGTGCTTATAGAATGTCTGGCCAGACTCAAATAAATCAATATGGGATATTGATGTTATTTGCATGAATAAGGCTATTCCATGGATCGAGAAACTATGGATTGGATATACGAGTGTGACTTGTATGTCTCGTGTCCAATCCGGATATGGAGGCAAAGGGATGAGACAATTACTTGTACAAGGTTGTCTAGATGACTATTCTAGTAGTTGGCTAGAATGGATGTTTTGCTAGAAACCGCTCCATATTAGCAAAGAGTTGCTACCAACTAGATAGAACCTATGGGGTCACACGCTATATAGAGTTGTACTAGATTTGGGAATTAATTAATTGGATTAATTAATTAGAAGGATCACTTTGCAAACCCTTGCAAACTTAGTAGGGACTAATTTGCAAGGAAGGGACTAAATTGAATTCTAGTAGGACTAGAATAAGTCCTTTAGGTAGTTAACAAGGAGTTGTTGGACTATATAAAGGACCCTCCTTCCTTCCTTCCTTATAACTTATGCTCTAGAGAGAACATAACAAGAGTAGGAGAGAACAAAGGAGAGAGAGCAAGCAACAAAGGAGGCCGACGCCCCCCTTGCCGCCGCCCTCGTCCCCGTCGGCCAAAAAGAGGGCCGAGCCCCTTCCTTTTTGTCTCGTTTTGCGTGATTCCTTCATCCTCCTCTCATTCCGGGCTAGCACCAAGGAGATTGGAGATCTAGAAACAACTCTAGGCGTGGATCAACTATTTTGAACGTGACACTATTCGCGTTTGAAGTCATCAAGGAGAACCCAAAGGTGTGTTCGTGAATTCTTACCTTTACTATCGTTATGCATCTAGACTTGTGATCCTTGGAGGGTTTTGCATGGTTATTTGTTTGATTATGCTTCCGTTTGCGCGATCCATGAATCAAAACCCTACAGTGGTATCAGAGCCACAGGTCATAGAGCATAAACGTAGTTTATGTGTTACATTCTTGTTGTTTTACACCTTAAATTGTTGTTTATCGCGTAAAACAAGACAAATCAAGCATGGGATGCAATTTGTCAACAATTACCCATAACAAGATCCAATTTTTGCATTAGATGCACGAATTGGTGAGTTTGAGAAATTTTAGGATCTAAGATCTAGGGTTTGGGCATCCTTGGGGAAGAAGGAGTTCTCCCAAAACAAGGAAACAACCAAACTTGGGCTCCAAGCAAGGAGGTTGTTTTGGAAACAACCTCCATAAGGAGGTTCGGCCCCCTAAGGGACCGCCCCCCTTGCTTGCCGCCCAAGATTGGCGCCCTAAGGGGTCGGGCGGCCCTAACCCGCGGGCCTAGCTTGCGGGTTTTGGGCCGGGCCGGCCCAAGGGCCTTATGGTTCACTTTGTTTGGGCCTGGGCAATTGGATTGTTGGGCCCATGGACCGTTTTAACCCTAGAAATCCTAAAATCAATTAAAATTGACCAAGCGCGTTAAAATTGGATTTTAACTGTTTATGTGCAAATCGCATGGTGATTGGATATGGCCTTAGGATGTGGTTTGATGTGGATGTTTAATTTTGTGGTTTGGTTTTACGGCCTGCGAGCTGGTCAATTAATTGTAATAATTAATTAGGGTTTTATGGCCTGCGTGCCATTTTTTTTCTCAACTTGTGAGATTTATTTTATTTAGTATAGATATTAGCTAGTGCTAGATAAAGTAGATTGTTAGCCAAGATTGGAGAAAAGAAGCCCAAAAGCCAAAGAAGCCACAAAAGATGGAGCATGGAGCATGGAGCATTCCACATGACTATGAAGGATGGACCAAAAGATCAAGACGCATGGAGATGTGTGTTTGCTTAGGGTTCATAGATAATTCCATTGGCTTGGAATTATCTTAGTCTAGAAAAGGCCATATCCACATCACGTTTAATTTCTGTTTTGTGGTTGTTTATTTATTGTCTTATTATTTGTGTGGTTGGTGTATGGATGATGCATGCAATTAGGATAATAAGATAATTAGACAACCCGGATCTATTATTTGGAGTTGTGCCCAAACTCAAATAGATAGATTAGTTGATATTGATCAACAAAATAATTAAAATTGAATTGAAAAATCCCTCAAATTCAAATATTGTGTTCTTGCCTTCTCGTTATTTAAACACTCATTATCATCATTATTTATCAAGTTCGTGCGTGCCAAAGCATGGCGACTTGGTTCATAATGATGGAATGCGATGGCACGTAACAATGTGCAATTGTTTAGATAAGAGGTTGAACACAACTAGGCTATTAATTTGATTAAGAAACCTAGAGGCAATCAATTGGGATTATCCATATGGATGGATAAATAAGGAGTTATTTGCCCGATTGAACCAAGAGTTGCATATGGGATGCAATTGGAAATTGTTCCTACCTAGAAGTAGTCGAATTATGGGTGACTTGCCAAAGCAAGCTCATAAGGAGATGAAAAGATGGATCTTGGCCCACTAGAAAAATATAAGGATATTTTCCGCATTAATATCTTGAGGGTTATTAATCCGTAGAAAAATAGTGGGAGCTATATTTAATAAACTAGCCATTATTAAATATAGTCAAAAATTCACAAATACTAAAACTTGCGTATTTTCCTTTTGTAGAATTCCAAATGGCAAACAACTCATCGAGTTCACAACATTCCCTACGATCTGTCCTTGAGAAGGACAAGCTCTCTGGAACCAACTTTCTTGATTGGTACAGAAACTTGAGAATTGTTCTCAAGCAAGAGAAGAAACTGTACGCAATAGAGGAGCATGTTCCAGAAGGTCCAGAGAACCAGACACCTGTTGCCTTAAAGGCGTATCAAAAGCGTGTTGATGACGCTAATGATGCGGCCTGCCTAATGCTTTGCACCATGACCTCTGAGCTTCAGAAGCAACATGAGAACATGAATGCTGTCGATATGATCGAACATCTAAAGCAGCTCTTCCAAGAGCAGGCGAGGGTAGAGAGGTATGAGGTCTCAAAGGCACTGTTCCAATGTCATCTGGCAGAAGGGAACCCGGTGGGACCCCATGTACTCCGAATGATCGGGTACTTGGAGAATCTCGCCCGGCTTGGGTTCCCGGTCGGCCAAGAGTTGGCAACCGATCTCGTGTTGCAATCGTTGCCCGAGAGTTATGGACAGTTCATTATGAACTATAACATGAACGAGATCGTTAAACCACTGCCAGATTTACTCAACATGTTGAGGACGGCTGAACAGAGCATCAACAAGGGTAAGGGCAAGGCCATTATGATGGTACATAAAGGAAAGGGCAAAAAGTTTGCCTCTTCCTCCAAGGGAAAAGGCAAGTCAGTTGCCAAGTCCAAGGAACAAGCCCTTAAGCCTGTTGGTGGGATTGCCAAGGTCGTGACTAAGGGTGAATGTCACTACTGCATTCAACCTGGACACTGGAGGAGGAACTGCCCAAAATATCTGGAGGACAAGCGGCTTGGAATAGTGATTCCACCACCACCAGGTATTTTTGTTGTGGATGTCAATTTAACTGTCTCTACATCATGGGTATTAGATACTGGATGTGGATCTCATATTTGTCGAAATATGCAGGATCTAAAGAGAAGTAAAAGATTGGCTAACGGGGAGGTAGATCTACGCGTTGGAAATGGAGCAAAGGTTGCTGCGTTGGCCATAGGCGTGTGCGAGCTATCTCTGCCTTCAGGATTAGTTTTAGAATTAAATAATTGCTATTTTGTGCCTGCTATGAGCAGAAACATTATTTATATTTCTTGTTTGGACAAGGAAGGTTTTATTATTTCAATAAAGAACAATTGTTGTTCCTTTTATTTGAATAATATTCACTATTTTAGTGCGCAATTATTTAATGGACTTTATGTCCTTGATCTAAGCAATCCTGTCTACAACATTAATACCAAGCGGATTAAAATAAATGATTTAAATCCTGCTTATTTATGGCATTGTCGTTTAGGCCACATAAATGAGAAACGTGTATCTAGACTCCATAAGGATGGATTACTAGACTCATTTGATTTTGAATCATATGAGACATGTGAGGCTTGTTTATTGGGAAAAATGACAAAGTCCCCTTTCAATAAGAAAGGTGAGAGGACTAGTGAGCAATTGGCGCTCATACATACCGATGTATGTGGGCCATTTGCCACACCTGCCAGGGGTGGTTATGTCTACTTCATTACATTTACTGATGATTACAGTAGATATGGATTTGTGTACCTTATGAGGGCAAAATCTGAATCCTTTTGAAGTGTTCAAAGAATTCAAGAATGAAGTAGAGAAGCAACTTGGCAAAAGTATCAAGGCTCTACGATCGTATCGTGGAGGAGAATACTTGAGCCAAGAGTTTGACGACTATCTTAGAGAGTGTGGGATCGTGTCCCAACTCACTCCACCCGGAACGCCACAGTGGAATGGCGTGTCCGAGAGGAGGAATCGAACCCTATTGGATATGGTTCGGTCTATGATGTGTCAAAACGATCTTCCATTATCATTTTGGGGCTACGCTCTATTAAGTGCAGCTTTCACCATTAACCGTGTTCCATCTAAATCAGTCATGAAGACACCATATGAGATGTGGAGTGGGAGGCGTCCCACACTGTCGTTCATGAGGATTTGGGGCTGCGATGTCTATGTAAAGCGTTTACAATCAGACAAGCTAGGGCCTAAATCGGATAAGTGTAAATTTGTGGGGTACCCTAAGGAAACTAAGGGATACTACTTCTACAATCCAACCAAGAACAAAGTGTTTGTTGCTCGGACCGGCGTGTTTCTAGAAAGAGAGTTTGTCTCTAAAGAAGAAAGTGGGAGGAATGTAGAACTTGAAGAAGTTCAAGAACCACAAATCACTGAACCAATTATGGAACATGAACAGGAATCACAAGAAGTTGTGGATCCACCTGTTCAGGTAACACAAGAGCTTCATAGATCTAGTAGAGTGCGCCAGGAACCCGAGAGGTACGGACTTCTCGTAACTGATTCCGGTGACACGATGCTCATAGATGATGAGCCTACTACCTATGAGGAAGCCATGAGTGGCCCAGACTCGCAGAAGTGGCTTGAAGCCATGAGATCCGAGATGGAATCCATGTATACCAACAAAGTATGGACTTTGGTGGAACCACCTGATGGGGCGCGGCCCATAGGGTGCAAGTGGGTCTTCAAGAAGAAGATCGACATGGATGGTAATGTGATTACCTATAAGGGTCGATTGGTGGCTAAAGGATTCAGACAGATTCATGGTATTGACTATGATGAAACCTTTTCACCAGTCGCTATGACCACATCCATCCGAATCCTACTTGCGATTGCAGCATACTACGACTATGAGATTTGGCAGATGGATGTCAAAACAGCATTCCTTTATGGGAATCTCCTCGAGGACGTGTATATGATACAGCCGGAGGGTTTTGAGGATCCAAAGCAAGCCAACAAAGTCTGTAAGCTGCAACGATCCATTTATGGATTGAAGCAAGCTTCTAGGAGTTGGAATCGACGTTTTGATGAAGTGGTCAAAGAGTTTGGCTTCATCAGAAACGAAGATGAGTCTTGTGTCTACAAGAAGGTTAGTGGGAGCTCTGTAGCTTTTCTGGTCTTGTATGTGGATGACATACTACTCATTGGAAACGACATTCCCATGCTGCAATCTGTGAAAGATTGGCTAGGAAAGTGTTTCTCAATGAAGGACTTAGGGGAAGCAGCCTATATACTCGGTATAAAGATCTATAGAGATAGATCTAAAAGGTTGCTAGGCCTAAGTCAAAGTACATATATTGACAAGGTGTTGAAACGGTTGAACATGCAAGATTCCAAGAAGGGATTCTTGCCCATGTCACATGGAATCACTCTTTCGAAGAGTGGTTGTCCTTCCAATGAGATTGAGAAGGAACGCATGAGTAGGATTCCCTATGCCTCGGCCATAGGATCTATCATGTACGCCATGTTATGTACTAGACCAGATGTGTCATATGCCTTGAGTATGACAAGCAGATACCAATCCAATCCGGGTGAAAGTCACTGGATTGCTGTCAAGAACATCCTGAAGTACTTGAGAAGAACTAAGGATGCTTTCTTGATTTTTGGCGGTGAGGAAGAGTTGCGTGTAAGGGGTTACACTGATGCAAGCTTCCAAACCGATAGAGATGACTTTAGATCACAGTCGGGATATGTGTTTTGCCTGAATGGAGCAGCGGTGAGCTGGAAGAGTTCCAAGCAAGAGACGGTGGCTGATTCTACAACAGAGGCTGAGTACATTGCTGCAAATGGCGCAGCAAAGGAGGCTATTTGGATCAGAAAGTTTGTTTCTGAACTTGGTGTGGTCCCTAGCATTGCGGATCCAGTAGAGTTGTTTTGTGACAACACTGGGGCGATCGCGCAATCAAAGGAACCCAGATCGCACCAGAAGTCCAAGCATGTGCTCAGGAAGTTTCATCTGATTCGAGATATTATCGATAGAGGAGACGTTCGGATATGCAAGATTCCTACAGATGATAATCTGTCAGACCCGCTTACGAAGCCTCTCAGGCAGTGGAAGCATGAAGGGCACACTAGGAGTATGGGCATACGAGATGCACCAGATTTGCTCTAGTGCAAGTGGGAGACTGTTGGAATAGATGCCCTAGAGGCAATCTAGTTTAGTATGAATTTGTATTTGGCTAGAAAATTCATTTATTATTTATTGGATATTTAATATAATGAAGTCCTTAGATTTACAATCGTGTTGTTCCCTAGTCAAGTATAATGATTAAATGGGACAATCATCTATAGACTAGTATGGGGTTGGATTGATATGGAGATATCACGATCCAACACATAGGTGTGCATTACGGAATGTTGCACTGGATTGACCCATCACCGAGAGGGCTACATACATGTTATGTTAAGTCACAAGTGCTTCTCGGGTACAATGGTATTGTCATCCTTAGACTTGAAGTCACTAGATATTCTAGTTGTGGATCATTGTGATCTTGGTAGCGTTAAACGCTACACCGTAACTGGGTAGTTATAAAGGCGTGTACTGGATACAATGAGAAGCAAGCTTAGAGATCGTAGTGGACGTAGAGAGGATTTGCCCCTCCCCCATAACGGGAACAAATATCCTAGGCCACTCGAAGGATAGTGCTTATAGAATGTCTGGCCAGACTCAAATAAATCAATATGGGATATTGATGTTATTTGCATGAATAAGGCTATTCCATGGATCGAGAAACTATGGATTGGATATACGAGTGTGACTTGTATGTCTCGTGTCCAATCCGGATATGGAGGCAAAGGGATGAGACAATTACTTGTACAAGGTTGTCTAGATGACTATTCTATTAGTTGGCTAGAATGGATGTTTTGCTAGAAACCGCTCCATATTAGCAAAGAGTTTCCACCAACTAGATAGAACCTATGGGGTCACACGCTATATAGAGTTGTACTAGATTTGGGAATTAATTAATTGGATTAATTAATTAGAAGGATCACTTTGCAAACCCTTGCAAACTTAGTAGGGACTAATTTGCAAGGAAGGGACTAAATTGAATTCTAGTAGGACTAGAATAAGTCCTTTAGGTAGTTAACAAGGAGTTGTTGGACTATATAAAGGACCCTCCTTCCTTCCTTCCTCATAACTTATACTCTAGAGAGAACATAACAAGAGTAGGAGAGAACAAAGGAGAGAGAGCAAGCAACAAAGGAGGCCGACGCCCCCCTTGCCGCCGCCCTCGTCCCCGTCGGCCAAAAAGAGGGCCGAGCCCCTTCCTTTTTGTCACGTTTTGCGTGATTCCTTCATCCTCCTCTCATTCCGGGCTAGCACCAAGGAGATTGGAGATCTAGAAACAACTCTAGGCGTGGATAAACTATAGAGAACGTGACACTATTCGCGTTTGAAGTCATCAAGGAGAACCCAAAGGTGTGTTCATGAATTCTTACCTTTACTATCATTATGCATCTAGACTTGTGATCCTTGGAGGGTTTTGCATGGTTATTTGTTTGATTATGCTTCCGTTTGCGCGATCCATGAATCAAAACCCTACAATTCAGACTCGTCCAGGCTACAATTGGGACGAAAAGGAAAAGAGTTCCTTTTGATCACAGGAGCTCTGCTTGGCTAGGGGATCGACTGCGTCTCAAACCTTGTCTGCTGGGCATTCCAGTATGCGAGCCAGTTTTTGGAACAACCGCCTTCACGGTTACCTGCAGGTTGCTCGAAGGGGAGATTGCTCAGCAAGACTGTTTTACACTCCTTTGACAACAAACGCTTATAGCAGCCTCTGATGATAGACTGCGGCCAGATTGATGGCGCCACTGCATCGAAGCCGAATTGGGGAGAAACGCGAGTGGGATCAACATCCACGGTAATCCTCTCGTACCTCGGCGCGAGCTCACGAACATGCTCTGTGAGAGCAGGAAGGGAACCTCGCAGGCACCAGCAAAAGAATTCGCGATAGCGCTCGTGTAAATGCTCTCCACCTTCAAAGAGGAGCTCTTCTGAGAAGACAACACCCTTAGAAGGATAGAGTTTTGGAAACCATCGCACGTTTTCAATACGCATGGCATAGGGCCTGGCTAGGAACTCTTCTCGATTGTCGCATATCAGGCTCCAGACGCACTTGGGGTAGTTTGTTCCGAACCACCTCGCAGCTCTGCCACTGTTACGTTCCTCCACCGCGCCTGGGGGACACCACTTGTTGGGTTTAGAAGCAACTGGGGCATAGGAAGGCCATCGCTCGAAGACCCAAATTGTCAAGAACGCAATGTTAATAAAAGTCAGTATGTCGAGGCGGCCACGCGATTCCTTCATGGCCACGACCAGCTGATCCAGTCTGTAGTACAGTGTGCCCAAGGCCAAGGGTCGGAGTGAGACTTTTTGGCCGAGGGCTAATTTCACAGCAAGGGGCAGAACGTGATAGAAGACCCCATCGTGCGGGTGGCCATCGATTAAGTACCTCGACAATCAGGCGCAGAGGAAGGCGCATAGGGTCAAGTGATAACCCTTGCCATCCACATAGTTCTTAGCCTTCGGATTTTGACATAGAAGCTTCTTAGTGATGCTGTTGTTCGCATAATCACGGAAAAAGTACTGCACCCACTTGTTCCAAGTGTTTTTCGCAGATGTGTCAACCAACTGCCAGTCAGGAAGGACTTCTGTAGTGGTCCACCGGGTGGAAATTTTCTTTACTTCTGACAAGCACTCCTCCATCTGCGTGTACAAATCAATCTCCGCATCCGTTCTCAATGGACTCAAAGGATCCACCTCACCCATGGGAGACAGATCATACAGCATGTGCACGTCCTCGAGCGTGGGGGCAGCCTCGAACTCAGAAAAATGGAAGGTGTGAGTCGCAGGCGAGTAGCGGAAAAGAAGGTTTAGAAGCATGGACTGGTCCAGCTTCACGGCAGCACCCTTCATAGCACGAACTGCGAAGTATACGCCAGCATCATTTAGAGTCATGGCGTGATACGTCAATACATGGTCGATCCATTCATCCATGTAGTCCAATTTCTGAACAAAGGCTTGGGTGGAAATCGCAGTATACGGGAAGTACCCATTTTCGAATCCCAGTCGAACCACCTCTTCGGAGCCAATCAATTCGAGCAAGGCCGAGTTAACTGGAGGGGTCAATTTTTGCAATCCCTCACGAGGGACAGGGGTAGGCAATTTCTTTGCCTTAACCCTAGCATGGTAGAAGTCTTTGCCACCCAGATAGGGGGCTTTTCTCCATAGAGATTGCGGAAGATCAGGTATTTCTTCATCCTCCTTAGTGGGTCTAGTTCCTTTTGTCTTTGCCATTCATGCGGAAAAGCAAGAAAAAAAGGGGGAGAAATATTCATACTTCAGTTGGAATTTTGAGATTCAAGATCTATGGGAAGAAAGATGAACAGTCTGGTACCAATTTCAGAAATCAGAAATTGGAATCGTTTGCATTATCAGGGATTTAAAAAACCCTACATTCAAGGTCTTTATCATTGGGGGATTAAATCGAAATGGGATTCAAAGATTGTGAGCCTCTTCACAAGTTTTCAGCAGATAATATGTCATGGGTTTGTAGATCCAACGCAGTTCAAAGCATATACTAGCATATCAAATCAAAATTGAACAAGGCCAACCTTGTTTCTGTAAAGCTTGCTTGGATGCAGACAATTGAAGAAGACGATTTGCAATTTTTAACTGGTGATTGATTATCTGAATCTGCTCTTGAATACTTCCGGGTATCATTCACTTTAAAGAGAAAGAAGTGATGCTTTGCAACAATGGAGAGCACAGAGTATTTATCCAAAAACAATGAAGGGTTGCGTCCTTTCAGTAGTCGAATCGCAACCGTCACCGTCGAATCGCGCAATCACAGGACAAGCTGACGTCACCCCTAAAACCCTAAAAGCCAGGCGGCACGACTCTAGGGGTTTTAGGTCATAATGGCACGCACGGGGGCTGAGCTTACTCATATTTGAATTGGTGCGTGGTGGCGACGCGTATGTTGGTTTCTGCGCGTTGAAGCCTATCCGATTATGAGTCTTCACGCGCAGAAAGGGGGCTAATGTAGATAGTGCTTTCTGAGCTGACAGATCTTGGCCACGTGGAAACCATCTAGCACACCATATTGTGCTCCACACACACAGGATCACCAGCCGCGCTGATCCATGTGGGGGCTGCGAGACAGGGCCCTCGCATACCACTGCACGGGACTTGTAGGGACTTAGTGGTCTGGAGGCTAGAGTAAGTCCTGTCGCGTGCGAGCGACAACCAAGCCCGCGCGCGACCTTTAGTAACTGCTTTTGAGAGATTTATGGCACGAGCTCCATAAACCCGGTCAATCCGGTCAAACCCGGTCAACCCCATAACGGTTCCGGTATTCGCGCACAACGTGCTGTAACGGTCCCTATATACGCGGACGAACGTGCCGTTGTGGTTAAGCTAATTAAGCCGCCATTGATGGGCGCATTAACCACACTACAACGGTCACATTCTCCATTATATATAGGACGTTAACCCTTCCATACAAGGGGGACACACCAGCCATACGCGGAAGCTCTGCCAAACCCCTGTCTCTCTCTCAGACATTACTACTGCCTTACTCTCTCCCTACACACAACCCAACTCTTCCTGTGCCATTTCCGATCCTTTACTTACGGTGTACACAGAGTACTCCCCGCCGGAATCCCTTGTGCACACTTTCCAAAGGATCTCTTCGTCCTCGAGACTCCTTTTGTGATATAAAGAATTCCCAAAGTCCGGGGAATCTTTTATTCTTTTGTTTTACGCTTCCCGAGACACTTTTTGCGTTTCCGGATGTTTTTGACCGCGTTTACTCACTTGAGCATCCTTTTTGGCATAACTTCTTCGTCCGAACTCCGATTTACGCGATCCACATGTCTACGGAAATCTCTCAACCACCCCCACACAATGGCACTCTTCAATTCCGCTTTCAGTCTCGTTTTCAAAATTTCACCTCGTAATTCGTGCCACTGTGCTAGCTTTCTCTGCTCTTCAATGAAATCTTAGCGTATATCAAGATGGGGAGTCCGGATACTTAATCTTCCCCAGGTGCGTGGCTTGAGCACGTGTAAGACATGGCGTCACACTCCAATTTCTTCATTCCGGATCCCGATACGCGTTCTGGGCTGCTATTTCCCAAATTTCAAACCGTTCTTCATGCGCGCATCAAGAAGGGGGGTCCGGAATAATCCTTTCACCTAGAAATCCTGCACATACTCATTGGAAATATTAAATCCACTCTCTCGCACCTCTCAAATAAATCAAACAGAATAAAACAAACAAAACAATATTAAAACCTAAACTACATCAATAAATAGGTTGGGTTGCCTCCCAACAAGCGCTTGTCATTTAAGGTCGACGGCCCGACCTTGTTACCTCAGAGATACTTAAATGGCAGGAGTCGCATGGAGCCATTCAATGACTCCGATGAAATTCCCATCCACATATGATTTTGCTCTCTGACCATTTATCTTGAACATGTTCCTGTTTTCATCTTCCACCTCAAGAGAACCCCATGGATAGACTGCAGTAATCGTGCATGGGCCACTCCATCTAGATTTCAACTTACCTGGAAAGAGCTTCAGCCTAGCGTTGAATATCACCACCCTCTGTCAAACCTTGAAGTCCCTCGGTATGATATGCTTGTCGTGCCACTGCTTGGTTCTTTCCTTGTAAATTTTCGCACTCACATAAGCCATCAACCGAAATTCTTCCAGTTCGAGTAACACCTGTTTCCTTCGCTCACCTGAGAGCTTAGTCTCCAAGTTGATCTTCTTCAAGCCCCAGAACGTCTTGTGCTCAAGTTCTACCTGAAGATGACATGACTTTCCAAGTACTAGCTGGTAGGGAGACATGCCCAAGGGAGTTTTGTATGTTGTCCTGTATACCCATAGACTGTCATCCAAGTGTAGAGACCAATCTTTACGTCCCGGATTGACTGTCTTCTCCAGAATTCCCTTGATCTCGCGGTTGGATACTTCAGCTTGCCCATTCGACTGCGGATGGTAGGCTAGTGATATTTTGCGAGTCTTCACCCCCATACTTGCTCAACACATTGGCAAAGACTTTGTTCACAAAATGTGATCCCCCATCACTAATAATGGCCATGGGAGTCCCAAACTGCGTCAATATGTTATTGCGCACAAATATCTCTACGGTCGCGCCATCATTCTTGGGACACGCCAATGCCTCCACCCACTTGGTCACATAATCAACAACCAACAGGATATAGAGATCACCAAGTGATGAGGGGAATGACCCCATGAAATCAATGCCCCAAACATCAAACGGCTCCACCTCAAACACGAAATTTTGAGGCATCTCATTTCGGTTGGAGATATTGCCGGTTCTCTGACACCGATCACACTGCTGCACAAACAAACTAGCATCTTTATTCAATGTAGGCCAAAAGAAACCACTCTGAAGTACCTTTTCCACTGTGCGTGATTTGCCGAAGTGACCTCCACAGTTTAACTCATGGCAGTGCCTAAGAATCTCCAATGTGTCTGGCTCAGCAACACACCTCCGCAATACATTATCTGCTCTCAGCTTTAAAAAATAAGGATCATCCCTGAAATAATGCCGTGCATCTGCAAACAAATTCGTTCTCTGGTGAGAGTTCATGTCTTTGGGGATAATATTGAGTGCCTTGAAATTTGCCAAGTCAGCAAACCACGACACAGCTGCAACCACTACCATAAGCTGTTTGTCTGAAAACTCTTCTCTGATTGGCACCTCCTCATGTTTTTCATTCTCCAAACGCAATAAATGGTCAGCCACCACATTTTCCACCCCTTTATTGTCTTTGATCTCTATATCAAATTCTTGCATCAACAATACCCACCTAATCAATCTCGGCTTGGCATCCTTCTTGGTGAGTAGATACTTGAGTGCAGCATGATCCGTGAAGACACTCACCTGGGAACCCACAAGATACGGACGAAACTTGTCCAATGCAAAAATAATAGCTAATATTTCTTTCTCAGGTAGTAGCATAATTTACCTGTGCATTGTTCAAGGTCCGGCTAGCATAATAGATAACATGAGCTACCTTGTCTTTGCGTTGACCCAGAACTGCTCCCACCGCATAATCACTAGCATTACACATGAGCTCAAATGGTAGGGTCCGGTCTGGTGTGGTGATGATAGGCGTGCTAATCAGTTTCTTCTTCATAAAATCAAACGCTGTCTTGCACTCTTCGTTAAAATCAAAGACTGCGTCTTTCTCAAGCAATCCAGACAAAGGCTTCATGATCTTCGAAAAGTCTTTGATGAAACGCCGGTAGAACCCTTCATGTCCCAAGAAACTCCTTACCCCTTTGACAAATGTAGGGTATGAAAGCTTCCCAATCACCTCAATTTTTGCCCGGTCTACCTCTAAACCCATGCTTGAAATCTTGTGCCCCAACACTATCCCCTCGATCACAATGAAATGACACTTTTCGCAGTTGAGCACTAGTTTGGTGTCAATGCATCTGTCAAGAACCCAAGCTAGCTGCTGTAGACACTCTTCGAACCCATCAGCATAGAGTGAAAAATCTTCCATGAAAACCTCAAAATTCTGCTCCATCATATCCGAGAAGATAGACATCTACACCTCTGAATGTGTGACTGTCCCAGCTGTTAATGCAGCTAAGATACTCTAGAATGGGGGCGTTGAATAGAGTATGCCAACTTTTTGCAAAACTTGCTAGGAAGATGAAAACTTATGAAAACCAGTGAAGTTGAAGGCCTTGAAAACTTGTTCAAGCCTTTGGAAGCAATGCAGTTTGTATAAAGCAAATAAGCCTTTTCCAAGGCCTTGAAAACAAGTTCGAACCCTTGAAAAACATTTTGGAATAGATGCCCTAGAGGCAATCTTATATTTAGTATTAACATTGTTTTGGCTAGAATATTCATTTATTATATATTGTGATATTTAATATAATGAAGTCCTTAGATACAATGTGTTGTTTATCTTAAATATCCCTAGTCCACTATATTGATTAATAGGACGATCAAATATAGACTAGTATATGGGTAGATTGATATGGAAATATCAAGTCTAACACATGGGTATGCATTAGGTGTAATGGCATACTGGATTGACCCACAACGAGAAGGATACATTAGATTATGTCAAGTCACAATCGCTTGTCGTAGTGCTAATATAATTCCAATCCTTAGACTTGAATTCACTAGATACTCTAGTTGTTCAATATTGTGCTTTGATGTTATCAAACGTTACACCGCAAATTGGTAATCATAAAGATGGCTATCGGGCATGATACGAAGCAAGCTTATAGATCGTAGTGATGTAGAGAGGATTTGTCCCTCCCACATAATGTGAGTAAATATCCACGGCCACTCGAGGGATGAGGCTTATTGAATGTCTGGCCAGACTTAGATAAATTAGTATGGAGATATTGATGTTATCTGCTATCATAAGCATAATCCCAGGATCGAGGAACAATGGATTGGATATACGAGTGTGACTATTTATGTCTCGTGTCCAATCCGGATATGGAGACAAAGGGAAAGTGCAATAAAAGATATTGGGCACAAGAGGTTTGTCAGGATCACTGACTATTTCTATTAGTTGGGTGGCATGGATGTGTTGCTAGACACCGCTCCATGTTAGTAACAGGTTACTACCAACTAAATAGAAACCTATGGGGTCACACGTCAAATAGAGTAGAGCTAGATTTGGGATTAATTAATATGATTAATTAATAATAAGGGTCATTGTGCAACACCTTGAAAACTTAGTAGGACTAATTTGCAAGGAAGGGACTAATCCAAGTTCATGGAGAACTAGGAAGGACCTTTATGGAAACAACAAGGAGTTGTTGGAGTATATAAAGGAGGCTCTAGCTTCCTTCCCACTAAGTGAATGTTATTGAGACATAACACAAAGAGAGTGGTAGAGAACAAAAGAGAGAGAGCATGACAAGCCTAGGCCGTCCGTCCGCCCCTCTCCCGTCGGTGCCAAAGGAGGGCCGAACCCCTCCTTGTCCTTGTTGCTTTGATTCCTTCTTCCCTCTTCCTCTCTGTTCAAGCTAGCACTTGTTGAAGGAAGAATCTTGATCTCACATCTAGACGTGGATCAACCGTAGAGACGAGGACATCATTATTCGTGTGATCTCTCAAACCAAAAGGTACACAATACTATGTCCTTTATCATGTTATGATGTCTCCTCCTGACGATCCTTGGTGGGCTTTGAGTAGGATTAATTTTCTTATTCCGCTGCGTTACCTACATCAAAACCCAACAGAGGTATCAGAGCCACAGGTCGTAGAGCATAACATGATCTTATGTGTTACGATTTCAGGTTATACACCGTATTATTGTTTATTACCCGAAAACTTAAAATAATTGGCATAGTTGATCCAAATTGAATTTGATTCAATAAAAAAAAAAGATATTATTTAACATTGGATGTTAGAATTGGTGAGTTTAATCACATAGGATGTGAATTATTGGGTTCTTGAAAAATTAAGGTTCATGGGCACATAATTGAAAAGGGGTTTTCAATTATGGAAACAAATTTATGAAAGTATATTCATAAGGAAACAACCTTGCTTGGGCAACAAGGAAAGGGAAGGAGACTAGGGCCGAAACCTTAGTCGTCCGCCCCCCTCCTTGCGCGCCAAGCAAATGTCGCGGGCCACATGGGGCGGCTGGCCTTGGGCCAGGCCTAGTGGCGGGCGGCGGTCCTCCTAGGGGTTCGGGCCTTGTTGGCTTGAACTCCTTGGACCGTTGTAACCCTAATTACCCAATCTAATTAAAATTGAACAAGCGCGTTAAAAATTGGTTTTAACTGTATTATGTTCTTTGTTGCATGGTGGATATATATGGCATAGGATCGTGGATGTTTATTGCTTTGTGGTTTGGTTTACGGCCTGCGAGCTGATCAAACTAATGTAATAATTAATTAGGTTTTACGGCCTGCGAGTCGTCTTTTCTCCTCGACATGTGAGTCTTTTATTATTTATTTATTCTAGATGTTAGGCTAGAATTAGAAATATTTAGATGATAGCCAAGAGCATGGAGAAGAAGACCGGAGAACCAAAGGAGCCAAAAGACAAAGAAGACACCCCCTACGCGTGCGGCTATGGTGGAGCACATGGAGATGAGCTTGTCACTTTAGGGCAATTGGATATTATCATTGGCTTGATAATATCATTAGTCTAGGGGCCATATCCATGCCACGTTATTTTTTGTGGATGTTTATTATTTATGTCTTGTTATTTATTTTGTGTGTATGGCGATACTAGCAAAACGTTAACAAGATAATAATCATAAACAAGGTTGGTCTTTTATTGTGGATTTCCCAATCCAAATAAGTAGATCATCTTAATTTGATCAACCAAACTAATTAAGAAAGAAAAATCCCTCAATTAAATATTGCGTTTTGTCTTCTCTTGCCAAAACACCCTTCATGATCAGGGTTCATTAAAATTCGGGCTTGCCAAAGCAAGGAATATTTAATTTACCATGGTGTGTTGCGGACGACACAAGCTAGTAATGTGTGTAAGTTGAAGCAAGAGGTTGGACGCAACTAGGTAAAATTCAATTGGATTGATGAGCCTAGAGGCATGACAATTAGGTGTTATCCGTGGGATAATGAATAAAGAGTTATTCATCTAATTAGACCAAGAGTTGCATGGGATGCAATTGGAATGGTTCCTACCTAAATAACCTATTCTTGGGTGACTTGCCAAAGCAAGCTCAATAAGAAGTGAAAAAGGGATCTTGGACCTACTAGAAAATATTATGATATTTTCCGCATTAATGGTGAGGGCTATTAATCCGAGAAAAATAGTGGGAGCTATATTTGATGATCTAGCCATTGTTGAATATAGTTAAATTGTTTAAAATACTAAAATTGCACATTTCTCGTTTTGTAGAATTCCAAATGGCAAACAACAACGCATCGACTTCATCCCTACGATCTGTCATTGAGAAGGATAAACTGTCTGGAAAGAATTACCTTGAATGGTACAGAAACTTAAGGATTGTCCTTAAGCAAGAAAAGAAGTTGTACGTCTTGGACACTCGAATTCCAGAACCACCACAAGATGAGTCTGTTCTAGCAGAAGTGAGGGCACGTCAGAAACATGTTGATGATTCTAATGACGTGACTTGCCTCATGCGTTGTACCATGAATCCTGAGCTTCAGAAGCAACATGAGAATATGGAAGCCTATGATATGATCATACACTTGAAACAATTGTTTCAGGAACAGGCAAGGCATGAGCGCTATGAGGTGTCTAAAGCATTATTCAAGAGTAGTCTTGCATAGGGGAATCCAGTAGGACCTCACGTACTCCGAATGATCGGGTACATTGAGAACCTTGAGAGACTCGGATTCCCACTAGGCCAAGATTTGGCTACTGATCTTGTCTTGAAATCGTTGCCTAACAGTTATAATCAGTTCATCATGAACTATATAATGAACGAGATCAGTAACACTATGCCTGACTTATTGAACATGCTAAAGACAGGGAACAGAGCATTAACAAATGCATGGGCAAGGACATAATGATGGTGCATAAGAAGAAAGGCAAATCAGTTGCCTCTACTTCCAAAGGAAAGCGCAAGAAAGTTGCGAAATCCAAGGAAGCCCTAAAGCCTAGTAGAGGCGTGGCTAAAGGTGAGTGTCACTGCTGTAGCCAGCTGGGTCACTGGAGGAGGAATTGCCCTAAATATCTAGAGGATAAGAAGCTTGGATTAGTGATTCCACCACCACCAGGTATTTATGTTATAGACGTCAATCTCTCTATTTCTTCATCTTGGGTATTAGATACCGGATGTGGTTCTCACATTTGTCGCAATGTGTAGGATTTGAAAAGAAGTAGAAGATTGAGTAAAGGGGAGATAAATCTGCGCGTCGCGAATGGAGCAAGAGTTGCTGCATTAGATGTAGGCGTTTATGAGCTATCTTTGCCTTATGGACTTATTTTAAAATTAAACAATTGCTTTTATGTGCCTGCTATGAGCAGAAACATGATTTCCATTTCTTGTTTGGACGAGAAGGGTTTTTCTATTTCAATAAAGTACAAGTGTTTTTCCATTTATTTTGATAGTATGAACTATTGTAGTGCGCATTTGTCTAATGGATTGTATATCCGTGATCTAAATAGTCCAATCTATAACATAAATATTAAAAAACTAATGATTTAAATCCTACATATCTATGGCACTGTCGTTTAGGCCATATAAATGAGAAACGCATATCTAGACTCCATAAGGATGGAATTCTAGACACATTTGATATGGAATCATATGAGACATGTGAATCTTGTTTATTAGGAAAAATGACAAAGTCCCCTTTTAATAAGAAAGGTGAGAGGACTAATGAGTTATTGGCACTCATAGATACCGATGTATGTGGACCATTCCCCACGCCTGCCAGAGCTGTTTATACCTACTTCATCACATTCAGTGATGATTTCAGTAGATATGGATTTGTATACCTTATGAAGGCCAAATCCTAATCCTTTGAATTGTTCAAAGAATTGAAGAATGAAGTAGAAAAGCAACTTGGTAAAAGTATTAAGCTCTACGATCGGATCGTGGAGGAGAATACTTAAGCGAAGAGTTTGATGAATATCTTAGAGAGAGTGGGGTAGTATCCCATCTCACTCCACCAAGAACGCCACAATGGAATGGCGTGTCTGAGAGGAGGAATCGCACGCTATTAGATATGGTGCGATCTATAATGTCTCAAAAAGATCTTCCGTTATCCTTTTGGGGACATGCTCTAATGACGGTAGCTTTTACCATTAACCGCGTTACATCCAAATAAGTCAGGAAGACACCATATGAGATATGGACTGGGAAGCGTCCCATAGTGTCGTTTATGAGGATTTGGGGCTGCGATGTATATGTAAAACGTTTACAAACAGACAAGCTCGGGCCCAAAGCGGACAAGTGTAAATTTGTGGTATATCCTAAGGAAACTAATGGATATTATTTCTACAATCCCACAGAGAATAAAGTGTTTGTTGCTCGGACCGGCGTGTTTCTAGAAAGAGAGTTTTTCTCTAAAGAAGAAAATGGGAGGGCTGTAGAATTTGAAGAAATTCAAGAACCACAAATCACTAAATCGATGATGGAAAGTGAACAGGAACCGCAAGTAGTTGTTGAAGAACCAGTTCATGTAACACAGGAACTCCGTAGATCAGGAAGAGTGCCTCATGAGCCAGAGAGGTATGGACTTCTCGTCACTGAGCCTGATGACGTACCACTCATGGATGATGAGCCTGCAAACTACGGAGAAGCCATGAAAGGCCCAGACTCTAAGAAGTGGCTAGAAGCCATGAGATCCGAAATAGATTCCATGTACACCAACAAAGTATGGACTTTGGTGGATCCACCCGAAGGGGCTCGGCCCATAGGGTGCAAATGGGTCTTCAAGAAGAAGACCGACATGGATGCCAAGGTAGTTGCCTACAAGGGGCGATTGGTAGCCAAAGGGTATAGACATATTCATGGTATTGACTATGATGAGACCTTTTCACCTGTCGCCATGACTAAATCCATTCGAATTCTACTTGCTATCGCAGCACACTACGACTATGAGATTTGGCAAATGGATGTCAAAATAGCGTTCTTTTATGGGAACCTCCTCAAGGATGTGTACATGACACAACCAAAGGGTTTTGAGGATCCAGAGAATGCCAACAAAGTCTGTAAGCTGCAAAGATCCATTTATGGATTAAAGCAAGCTTCTAGGAGCTGGAATCGACGTTTTGATGACGCAATCAAAGAGTTTGGCTTCATCAAGAACGAATATGAGCCTTGTGTTTACAAGAAGGTTGGTGGGAGCTCTGTAGTATTTCTGGTCTTGTATGTGGATGACATACTAATCATTGGCAACGACATTCTTACTTTGCAATCTGTTAAAGATTGGCTAGGAAAGTGCTTTGCAATGAAGGAATTAGGAGACACAACATATGTACTTGGTATAAAGATCTATAGGGATAGATCTAGAAGGTTGCTCAGGCCTAAGATATAGACAAGGTGTTGAGGAGGTTCAACATGCAAGATTCCAAGAAGGGATTCTTGCCCATGTCGCATGGAGTCACTTTTTCTAAGAATGAATTTCCCTCAAATGAGATTGAGAAGGACCGCATGAGTAGGATACCCTATTCTTCGGCCATAGGATCCATCATGTACGCCATTTTTTGTACTAGACCAGACGATCATACGCTTTGAGTATGGTGAGCAGATATCAGTCCAATCCGGGTGAGAGTCACTGGATTGCTGTCAAGAACATCCTAAAGTACTTGAGAAGATTTAAGGATGTGTTCTTGATATATGGAGGTAAGGAAGAGCTAAGTGTAAAGGGTTACAATGATAAAATCTTCCAAACCGACAAAGATGACTACAGATCGCAGTTGCTGATTCTACAACACAAGCTGAGTACATTGCTGCTGCGGAAGCAGCGAAAGAGGCAGTTTGGATAAAGAAGTTTATCACTGAGCTCGGTGTGGTCCCTAGCTCGGTGACAGTCTACAAACCCATCACCATAGAGCGAAAAATCTTCCATGAAAACCTCAAAATTCTGCTCCATCATATCAGAGAAGATAGACATCATACACCTCTAAATGTGTGAGTGTGCAGGTGTTAATGCAGATAAGATACTCTAGAAGGGGGTGGGTTGAATAGAGTATGCCAAAATTTTGCAAAGCTTGCTAGGAAGATGAAAACTTATGAAAAACAGTGAAGTTCAAGGCCTTGAAAGCTTGTTCAAGCATTTGGAAGCAATGTAGTTTGTATAAAGCAAGTAAGCCTTTTCCAAGGCCTTGTAAACAAGTTCGAACCCTTGAAAAACATGTTGGAATAGATGCCCTAGAGGCAATATTATATTTAGTATGAAGATTGTTTTGGCTAGAATATTCATTTATTATATATTGTGATATTTAATATAATGAAGTCCTTAGATACAATGTTTTGTTTATCTTGAATATCACTAGTCCACTATATTGATTAATATGAAGATCAAATATAGACTAGTATGTGGGTAGATTGATATGGAGATATCAAGTCTAACACATGGGTATGCATTAGGAGTAATGGCATACTGGATTGACCCACAACGAGAAGGATACATTAGATTATGTCAAGTCACAATCGCTTCTAGTAGTGCTAATACAATTGCAATCCTTATACTTGAAGTCACTAGATACTCTAGTTGTGGAATATTGTGCTTTGATGTTATCAAACGTTACACCGTAACTTGGTAATCATAAAGATGGCTATCGGGCATGATAGGAAGCAAGCTTAGAGATCGTAGTGATGTAGAGAGGATTTTTCCCTCCCACATAATGGGAGTAAATATCCACGGACACTCGAGGGATGAGGCTTATTGAATGTCTGGCCAGACTCAGATAAATCAATGAGGAGATATTGATGTTATCTGCTGGCATAAGCATAATCCCAGGATCGAGGAACTATGGATCGGATATACGAGTGTGACTATTTATGTCTCGTGTCCAATCCGAATATGGAGACAAAGGGAAAGTGCAATAAAATATATTGGGCACAAGAGGTTTGTCGGGATCATTGACTATTTCTATTAGTTGGTGGCATGGATGTGTTGCTAAACACCGCTCCATGTTAGTAAAAGGTTACTACCAACTAAATAGAAACCTATGGGTTCACACGTCAAATAGAGTAGATCTAGATTTGGGATTAATTAATATGATTAATTAATAAGAAGGGTCATTGTGCAACACCTTGCAAACTTAGTCGGACTAATTTGCAAGGAAGGGACTAATCCAAGTTCATGGAGAACTAGGAAGGACCTTTATGGAAACAACAAGGAGTTGTTGGAGTGTATAAAGGAGGCTCTAGCTTCCTTCCCACTAAGTGAATGTTATTGAGACATAACACAAAGAGAGTGGGATAGAAAAAAAGAGAGAGAGAAAGACAAGCCAAGGCCAACCGCCCTAGGCCGTCCGCCCCTCTCCCGTCGGCGCCAAAGGAGGTCCGAACCCCTCCTTGTCCTTGTTTCTTTGATTCCTTCTTCCCTCTTCCTCCGGTTCAAGCTATCACTTCTTGAAGGAAGAATCTAGATCTCACCTCTAGACGTGGATCAACCGTAGAGACGAGGACATCATTCTTCGGGTGGTCTCTCAAACCAAAAGGTACACAATACTATGTCCTTTATCATGTTATGATGTCTCCTCCTGACGATCCGTGGTGGGTTTGAGTAGGATTAATTTTTGTTATTCCGTTGTGTTACCTACATCAAAACCCAACAAAACAGACAGTTTTGTATGCTGCAAATACTGAGAAAATAATGAACTGTAAATACAAGAGACAAGTGATTTATAGAGTTCACTCCACTTGGACCTACGTCTTTACCTCAAGGATTAGATCCCTACAGTATTTTCAACACAATTCTTATTAATCAAAAGCTAAGCCCCAGAACTCAAGCACAGAGAGTTTTACTCTGTTACAGCTTGTGATTTTCCCTAACCTGTCTAGTACCTGCTCTAGCTACTGATTAACTAAGAATTCTCTATTTTTCACTTTGAAAAATCCTTGAGAATGAATCCAGAGATAGTACAGAAATGATCTATCAATGGAGTACAATACAGAAGAACACTTAGAGTGTAGAAAAAGCAGTGAAGTATGCAGTGATCTTCTGTGAATGGATTGGAAGAGTGATGAACTTCTTTGATGCTTGTCAATCCAGAACTATTTCTCTGTTTTTTCCCGTTGAGTGTTGTGTCTTGTTGCTTCGAATTTGAGCTCTATTTATACTTCAAACAGCTCAGCAAATCTCCTCAGATTTTCAGCAACAAACTTCCAATTTTGTAGACAACAGAGTTTGACTACTTTGAAATCTTCTCCAACGGTTGGATGATCACAATCTTTAGAGATTTTTTTGTGATCTTTCCTATAAACACCATGAGAAGATGGCATGCACGTCTGATTGATCACATGATCTAAGTGTCCAACTATTTCCAAATCTGCAGTAATTTAGTTTAGGAAACAATCCTGCAAAACATAGAAATAAAATTTCCTGCAATATCAAAGTCAAACAGATGATATTCTCTGATCAAAAGTTTTAGAATAATTTGTATTTCATCATATAATAATAGTGAATCAAACAAATGAAATATAGAGAGGATATCAAACTCAGAGAGTTTGTAGAAAACTCCCCCTGAGAATGTTCATACAGGTTAAGCAGTTTCAAAGTTTTGAATCCAGTTTCAAGGCCTTGAAAATAGCTAAACTATTTTCAAGCCACTAAGAACTGATTCAAGGCTTTGAAAGCTGGTTAAAGGCATTGAAATAGCTAAACTATTTCAAGCCTTGTACAGCCTGTTCTTACAATCTCCCCCTTGAGGAAAGACAAAACCAAATTCTATTTGATCCTTAGTCTCTGCAAAAAATATTGGTTAGTTCACAAAATAACACAGTAATTCCAAAGAGATCCAACTTATTCAATTACCAACATAAAATAAACAGTTCACCAAATAGCAAGTAGCAAATAGCACCTAAGAATAAAAACTAACTCCTATAATTTTCTCCCCCTTTTTTACTTTCATCAAAAAGATAAAAGATGTTGGATCAAGTGTCTGAAAATTTTTGAAAACTTAAAGAAAATTTTAAGAGAGATTTGTGGAAGAAAGGGTAGGCAAGATTAAGGTTATTGATCTTCATCTGCAACTTGATCTCCTTCCTCTTTCTCACTACCTTCTGCATTAGTCTTGTCCTGCATTTCCTGTTCCTCTTCATTCTCCCCAGCAATAGTTACCTCTTTAGTCTTGTCCTTTGTAGCAGCCTTTGGAGATTTCTTCTTTTTCTTCAAGGTAATCAGCAGATCATCTGAGTCAGGACTGTTTACTTCATCTCCTTCCTGTGAGGCTTGTTCTGCCACCTGCTTTCCCTTAACTGAGACTAGAGAAACTTCTTCCTGGCTTGAATGTTCACTAGGAAAATCTTTTTCAGAGTCTCCTTTGTTTAGACCTTCATAATCCTCAGGAACATCCATCAAATTCATGATTTTGTAGATGCTTTACACCATGTACTTGACTTGCCCCATTTCAGATTCAAGTCCATAAACAGTTGCTTTGATGTGTTCCAAATCCAATTCCATACCATCAATTCTTTGATTGTCTGTAGCCTGAGAAGTCTGACTTGAAGTGGGAGTCAAGGTCTTGGGCTTAAGAAACTTCTTTGCACCCAGTTCTTCTTCAGTCAAGTCTGAGTATAACTTCAAGGTTTTTGCCTTAGTCTTCACCACTCCAATCTTCTCAAAGGCTTTCTCATTATGCATTCCAAAACCAGAAGTAACTGATTCCTCTCCACTAGTTGGAATCTCAAAGTGTTCAAAGAACAAAGTGATCAGATTGGCATAGGGTAGAGAATGTTTTCTTTGACTGGTAAGGCTGAAGAGCATATGCTCAATCACTAGTTTGGGAAGATCAATCTCATAGCCATGCATTACCAGATACATAATGTGCAACATCCTTTTAGTTACTAGTTCTCTAGAGTGTTCTCTGGGAAAAATGCACCTTACCGGAATGGTATGAAGGACCTTGGATTCAACATTCAACACAGAATGTGTTAACTGTTTGGCTGAGGAGGAGATGTTTGGAAGAAAGAACTCATCTTTGGCTAGCTTAAGAGTTTCTGTCTTTGGTGGATGATTGCTAGTGTCATACCTCTTTGGACAACCAAACACATTGGCAAACTCAGAGTGGTCCAACTCAATTTCTATTCCATCAACTCTAGATTTTATCACCAAGTGTGCAGATCTTCTAACTTGTGTAAGATTCAAATAGAAAATTCTAGTGAGTCTAGGATAGGCTAACTCTTTAGGATTCAGCATGACCCACAGAGAACTTTTCTTCAACATGGATATGCACTTGAGTTTCATGTGTTCCACCATATGCATATTGATCATACTACAAAAACCAACAGATCTGGAAGCAAAACCATCTAATCACTGACCTTTAGAGATGTTTGAGACAAACCAAGTCTCATCAGGGGTTGTATTCTTTGTTGATGCCTTTGAATAGATCTGCAAGGCCTTCTCCAGTTGACCTTCTAGTTGTTCTTCTGTCACCTTTCCCTTCCCTTTTTCGGCTAGAGTTCCTTTCTTCTTTTTCAGCTTCTTTGAACTAGTGAATTATGTTTCTGGTTGCTTCTCAGTAATAGCTTTCTCTTTCTGCTTCTTCTTCTTTTCTGAGGAGGAATTTGTAACCTTCTTAACCTTCTTGTTGGGTGGAGGAATATCTGGTATTGCCTCTGCACTGGGAGTTCTAGAGCTAGAGTCTCCACTGACTTCTTAAATTTCTTCCACTGCTGCCTTTCTTTTCTTCTCTGAAGTAAGTTTCGATCCACCAGCCATCTTGATTCTGTCTGAGGCTCTCATTGTGCTCATTAGGGTTTGGGAGAAGAATAGAGAGAGGTGGAATGATACGGAGAGAGGAGAAGATAAATACTGAAATAGTTTGAGTTTCAAAAGGAAACTAGTATCTCTCTGATCTCAAAAGATTTGCAATAATCAGAGAGAATTCAAATCTTTTATACCGTTGGAAAGTAAAATATTCTAATACTATTTTCGGCTAAAACAAATTTTTGAAAAAGGTAGGGGCTATATTAGGCAAATATCTACAGAGATATCACTCAACACAGAATGATCCAGGATTATTGACTATCAGCGTAGCAGACTCATTTTCAAGGATTTGAAAAGGTTTTCAAGGTCTTGAAAAACTGTAACACTGAAACAAATAAAATCCAAAGCTTTGAAATGACTTTCAAGGTATTGAAACTCAGTTCAAACCTTTGAATACACATAAAACTTACCTTTCTTACTTGATGCTCCCCCTAAACCAATGCATCTTTATTTAGCATTCCCAATTCCAATCGTAGAGCTGAGAATCTTTCATCTGCTAATGGTTTAGTGAAGATATCTGCAATTTGCATGTTAGTGCCAACAAATTCAAGAATAATATCACATTTCTCAGCATCATCTCTGATGAAATGGTGTCAGACATCAATGTGCTTGGTTCTTGAATGTTGCACTGGATTCTTTGTAATTGAAATTGCAGTAGTGTTATCCTACTTAATAGGTATGCTCCTGAAGTCAAATCCAAGATCTCTTTGTTGTTGAACAATCCATAGTACTTGTGAACAACGTGCTTCTGCAGCTATATACTCAGCTTCAGCTGTTGATAGAGCAACTAATTTTGGTTTCTTGGAGTGCCAGCTGATCAAGGATGATCCAATAAATTGGAAAGTCCCTGAAGTGCTTTTTCAATCAACTTTGTAACCTGCAATGTCAGCATCTGAAAATCCATGCAAAGAGAAGTTAGAATGTCTTGGATACAAAAGACCTAAGTCTTTGGTACTATTGAGATATCTGAATATTCTCTTCACAGCAGTCAAGTGTGATTCTTTTGGTTCAGCTTGAAATCTAGCACACATACACACACTAAACATAATATCCGGTCTGCTTGCTGTGAGATAGAGTAATGATCCAATCATACCTCTATACTCTTTTACATTAACACTCTTACCTGATTCATCCTTGTCTAAGGATAGTGTAGAGCTCATAGGAGTCTTGGCTTCCGTGCATTGAGCCATGCCATATTTGTTTAGTAAGTCTCTTGTGTACTTGATTTGATGTAGAAAGATGCCCTTCTTAAATTGATGTATTTGAAGTCCTAGGAAGAAGTTCAACTCTCCCATCATGCTCATTTCAAATTCCCTTCTCATAAGACTTGAGAATTCTCTGCACAATTGATCATTAGTAGCTCCAAACAGGATATCATCAACATATATCTGAACTACAAGCAACTCTTTCTCATGAGTCTTTATGAAAAGAGTCTTGTCTACTAAACCTCTTTTGAAATTATTTTCAAGCAAAAACTTTGACAATCTTTCATACCAAGCTCTTGGAGCTTGTTTCAAACCATAGAGAGCTTTGTAAAGTTTGTAAACGTGATCTGGAAACATATCATTTTCAAAACCAGGTGGTTGTGCAACATAAACTTCTTCTTGTAAGTATCCATTCAAGAAAGCACATTTTACATCCATTTGAAAAAGTTTCATGTTCTTGCGAGATGAAAATGCAAGAAAAATTCTAATTGCGTCTAACCTTGCAACTGGAGAAAAAATTTCCTCATAATCAATACCTTCTTCTTGGTTGTAACCTTGAGCAACTAACCTTGCTTTGTATCTGATCATTTTGCCACATTCATCCAACTTATTTATGAACACCCATCTGGTACCAATGACAGACTGGTTTGTAGGTGGAGGAACCAGGTTCCAAACCTTATTCCTTTCAAACTCATTGAGTTCACTTTGCATAGAAATGATACAGTCTGTTTCTTGTAATGCTTCTTTCACAGTTTTTGGTTCTACAAGAGAGATTAAAGCATTAAAAGCACATAAGTTCTTCAACTGTGATCTAGTTTGTTTACCAGTGGTTGGATCTGAAATGATATTGTCAACTGGATGAGATGAGAGATATTTAAATCTCTTTCTTGGAGACCATGGTTCAGGTTATCCATAGATCGTCTCTGGTCTTGAAGTAGTGGCTCTGCCACTTGTATCCTTGTGATCATCTTTTTCAAGGCTTTGAGGCTTATTTTCAAGGCCTTGAGCACCATTTTCAAGGTTTTGAAAATGTCTCATGTTTTCTTCTGAGCCTTTCTTGAATCCCAGTGGATTCTCAATCTCTTCCTCTGATTCATGCTTGTTCAAGTTCAAGTATGCAAAACTTTCACTCAAAGAACCATCATAGCTTTCATAAAAAATAACATGAATGCTAACTTCAACGGATTTGGTTCTCTTATTGTAAACTCTATAAGCTTTGCTTTTCAGAGAGTAACCAAGAAATATACATTCATCACTTCTTGCATCAAACTTACCAAGATTTTCTTTCCCATTGTTTCGGATAAAACAAGTACATCTAAAGGGTCTGAAGTATGAAATATTTGGCTTCCTCCGTTTGAATAGTTCATAGGGAGTCTTCTTCAGAATAGGTATGATCAAGAACCTGTTCAAAATATAGTTTGCTGTATTCACAGCTTCTGCCCCAATAATGTTTTGGCAGCTTGTTCTCAAGAAGCATTGTCTTTTACATATCCTCAAGAGTCCTGTTCTTTCTTTCAACAACACCAATCTGTTGAGGATTTCTTGGAGCAGAAAAGTTGTGAGTAATACCATGCTTATCACAGAATAAATAAAATTCTAACTGATCAAATTCTTTACAATGATCACTTCTAATTGATGCTACAGGTAGGTTTTTCATGTTTTGAAGTTCTCTTCAAAGCTTTGAAAATTCAGAGAGTGCTTCAGATTTTTCTTTGAGAAACATAACCCAAGTATATCTAGAAAAATCATCTACAACAACTAGCATATATCTTTTACCTTTTGGAGTAGGAGTTCTCATAGGACCACATAGATCCATATGGAGCAGCTCAATAGGTCTAGTTGTACTTACAAATTTCTTTGGCTTGAAGGAGCTTCTGGTCAGTTTTCCTTGAGCATTTTGCACATTTCATCTTCTTTGAACTTAATGGATGACAATCCTCTTACCAAGTCTTTGGAAATCAACTTGTTCAAAGTGTGCAAGCTGATATGACCAAGCTTCATGTGCCAAAGCTTTGAATCCTCTTTCAAGGCCTTAAAACACTTCAAACTTTCACCTGCAACTTTGTTAGTCTGAAAAGTATAAACATCGTTTGATCTAAAGGCTATGAGAATGAAATATCCTAATTTCTCATTTTTCACCACACACTTCTCTTTATCAAATATAACTTTGTTGCCATTGTCACAAAGCTGATATACACTAAGCAAGTTAAATTTCAAACCTTCAACTAGATACACATTGGAAATAGAGCTTTCAGAATTTGTACCAACCTTCCAATACCAAGAATATTGCATTTGCCTTTGTCACCAAGTGTAATTGAACCTTCAGATTTCTCTTTCAATTATGAGAATAGAGATCTCTTTCCACTCATGTGTCTTGAGAAACCACTGTCCATAAACCACTTCTGTTCTTTGATGTTGGTGACAACCTGCAAACACCAATCACTGCCTTACCCAGCTGTTAGACCAAGTATGGAATTGGGATTCATATTCAGGATCAACCATGTTAGGTGGTCTAACCCATTTAGGAACCCAAATCTGCTTAACTTGTCCTTTGAGCTGAAAGGGAAAAGTGTTCCTCATTATGTGAAGGTCTCTTCTTCTGAAAGTACAAGTCATTTTAACATGACCAGTTTTACAACAGTAATGGCATGTAGGAGAAGCTTTGTTTCCAGCCTTCACAAATCTGGTATTGTTCTTCCTTGGGAAATTTAGATTGAATCCAATACCAGCTTTGTGAACAGACTGTGAACTTCCTCCAAGAATCAAGTTCAACTTGTGTTCTGATCCAGCAAGATTGACTTTGACCAATTCAGATTCTTGAACTTTCTCAGTAAGAGTAGTCTTTTGTTTATCTAATTCACTAATCTGATGTCTTAGATTGACAAGGTTGTTACTCATTAAAGAGTTTTCAGTGACTACATCCTTGACTTGTGTTTTCAAGGCTTTGAATTTTTTTTTCAAGGCCTTGAAATCACTGTTAGTTTTCTTCTGAGAGATTTCAAGATTTTGATTTAGGCAAACAAGTTGTAAGTTCTCTTTTTCTTGCTCATGAACTTTTTCTTTCAAAAGTCTGATCTCTTTCAGATAATCTTCCTAATTTAAAAGCATTGTTCTGAGATATTCTAGAAAGAGCTACTTTTGGTTTTGAAATCAGATAGTTTACCATTACCTCGATGTTCTTCTCTTAACTTTCATCATGTTTGGCCATGAGGCATAGGTTGGCATGTTCTTCTTCAGATTTCAGATTCACTAGAGCTATCTGAATCACTCCATGAGGCTATCATACCTTTCTTTCTTCTGTCATGGTATTTCTTTTGAAAGCTCTTGCTTTTCTTGTGTGGACAATCTCTTATCAAATGTCCTGCATCACCACATTCAAAGCAGTTCATAACTTTTGATTTATTTTGTATAGAAGACTTACCTTTGTAGTCCTTGCTGCTGGATGGTCTATGCCTTTCTCTGTTTGAGTCTCTGTTTCCAAAGTTTTTCTTCATTTTGAGAATTCTTGCCAATGCTTTGGAAATAAGGCAATTGGATCTTCATCATCACCATCCTAAGTTTCAAGGCTTTGATTTCTCTCATTCCCCTTGGCTTTGAGAGATACGTTCTTGACACTTTCTGGTAGCTCTCCATCAGCTTCATTCATGGATATTTCATGTGTTAGAAGCTTCCCTTGTAGTTCATCAAGTTGTAGATTTGAGAGATTTTGAGCTTCTTCAATTGCTGTGGTCTTTGGTTCCCACATTGCCTTTTGAAGACTTCTTAGAATCTTCCTCACCTTTTCTTCATTAGAAAAATGTTTTCCCAGTGAATCAAGGTTGTTAACAATGTATGTGAAACTCTTGAACATGTCTCTGATAGACTCATCTGCATTCATCTTAAACAGCTCATATTGCCTGAGATAGACGTTGATCTTGGTTTGCTTCACTTGACTGGTTCCTTCAAAAGTAACCACAAGTTTATCCCAAATTTCTTTGGCAGTAGTGCAGCTTGAGATCCTGTTGAATTCATCTATACTCAAAGCACAATATAAGATATTAATAGATTTGTAATTCTTATAATATTGCTCTAATTCAGAAGAGGAGAGTAAGTCTTCAGATTTGGGAGTTCTAATCCCATCTTTCTATGTGTAGAAAGTGTGAGTTCCATTCTGAATAATGGTCCAAAGCTCCATGTCTTGATCAATTATGAACATTTTCATCAAGGCTTTCCAGTGAGAAAAATTTTCTCCACAAAATAGAGGAGGTCTGTTAGCAGCTCTTCCCTGAGAGAAACCACCATCACCTGCAGTACTCATGATCACCGGATGGTTAAATCTATACAGTGATATAAGCTCTGATACCAATTGAAAATGTGAGTGTGCAGGTTTTAATGCAGCTAAGATACTCTACAAGAGGGGGGGTTGAATAGAGTATGCCAACTTTTTGCAAAGCTTGCTAGGAAGATGAAAACTTATGAAAAACAGTGAAGTTCAAGGTCTTGAAAACTAGTTCAAGCCTTTGGAATCAATGTCGTTTGTATAAAGCAAGTAAGCCTTTTTTTAAGGCCTTGAAACAAGTTCAAACCCTTGAAAAACATGCAGTTTTGTATGCTGCAAATACTGAGAAAATAATGAACTGTAAATGCAAGAGACAAGTGATTTATAGAGTTAATTCCACTTGGACCTATGTCTCTACCTCAGGGATTAGATCCCTGCAGGATTTTCAGCACAATTCTTATTAATCAAAAGCTAAGCCCTAGAACTCAAGCACAGAGAGTTCTCTTACTCTGTTACAGCTTGTGGTTTTCCCTAACCTGTCTAGTACATGCTCTAGCTAAATGATTAACTAAAAATTATCTATTGTTCACTTTGAAAAATCCTTGAGAATGAATCTAGAGAGAGTATAGAAATGATCTACCAATGGAGTACAATACAGAAGAACACTTAGAGTGTAGAAAAAGTAGTGAAGTATGCAGTGATCTTCTGTTAATGGATTGGAGGAATGATGAACTTCTTTGATGCTTGTCAATCTAGAACCATTTTTTCTCTGTTTTTTCCCGTTGAGTGTTGTGTCTTGGTTATTCGAATTTGAGCTCTATTTATACTTCAAACAGCCCTGCAAATCTCACCAGATTTTTAGCAACAAACTTCCTATTTTGTAGGCAAGACTACTTTGAAATATTCTCCAACCGTTGGATGATCAAAATCTTCAGAGATTTTGTTGTGATCTTTCATATAAACACCATGAGAAGCTGTCATGCACGTCTTATTGATCACAGGATCAAAGTGTCCAACTATTTCCAAATCTGCAGCAATTCAGTTTAGGAAACAATCATGCAAAACTTAGAAATAAAATTTCCTGCAATATCAAAGTCAAACAGATGATATTCTATGATCAAAAGTGTTAGAATAATTTGTCTTTCATCATCTAATAACAGTGAATCAAACAAAGGAAATATAGAGAGGAAATCAAACTCAGTGAGTTTGCAGAAAACTCCCCCTGAGAATGTTCATACAGGTTAAGCAGTTTCAAGGCTTTGAATCCAGTTTCAAGGCCTACTATTTTCAAGCCACTGAGAACTGATTCAAGGCTTTGAAAGATGGTTCAAGGCCTTGAAATAGCTAAACTATTTCAAGATTTGCACAACATGTTCTTACAACCATTGAAACGTAGCAGGTGCGTTGCATAACCCAAATGGCATGCGTCTAAAGGCGAATGTACCATAGGGACAAGTGAATGTCGTCTTCTCCTGATCAACTGGCTCAATTTCTATCTGATTATACCCTGAGTACCCATCCAGAAAGCAGTAATGAGAATGGCGCGCGAGCCTATCAAGCATTTGATCAACGAATGGGAGGGGAAAATGGTCCTTCAATGTGGCATCATTGAGTTTGCGGTAATCCATGCAAAATCTCCACCCAGTAACGGTATGAGTGGCAATCTGATCACCTTTTTTCCCCTTCCACCACAGTAATACCTCCCTTCTTAGGGACATACTCCACCGGTCTAGTCCATGTGCTGTCAGAAATCGGATAGATTATACCTGCTTCCAACCATTTAAGCACCTCTTTCTTTACCACCTCTTGCATGTGAGGGTTGAGGCGGCGCTGATATGGACTACCGGCTTCTTATATTCCATGAGCCGGATCTTGCGCTGGCAAACTGTGGGGCTGATCCCCTTGATATCTGATATGGTCCATCCCATAGCTGCTTTTCTTTCTTGCAATACCTTAAAAGCTGCTCCTCATGTTCCCTGTCCAAACATGCAGGCACAATCACAGGAAAAGTCTCATTAGATCCCAAGTATAAATATCTTAAATGAACATGTAAAGGCTTTAATTCTAAAACATGAGCAGTAATAAGAGAAGGAGTAAGAATCTTCCTGCTTCCCTCACTAAAGAGGGGTAGGGGCTGGCGCCAATGAGTCTCCATAACTTTCTCTTTTTTTCTAGAATCAAGTAGAGTAAGTTCTTCACATAGCCGCTCCAATAATATGTCTTCCTCCTAATCTGGTGTGTGTGCCTCCACACCAAAACACTGCTCACTTAATGCATATGCGGGAAACTTCACTGCTTCAAAGACGTTGAAAGCCACCTTCTCATCATTGATCTCATAGTTAGCTCTCCGTTAGCCACATCAATGATTGTCCTCCCTGTGGCCAAGAACGGGAGGCCCAACATAAGGGGGACATCATCGTCGGCCTCCATGTCCAGGATCACAAAGTCAGCTGGGAAGATAAGTCCCTCAACTCTTACTAGTACATCTTCCAAGACGCCCCTTGGGCGTTTGATGGTGCGGTCTGCCATTTGCAAGCACATCTTGTCGGTTTTGGTTCCCACACAAAGCTGCTCAAAAACGGATGTGGGCATTAGGTTAATGCTTGCGCCAAGATCACACAATGCTCCACCATGAAAGGCATCTTCCAATGTCACAGTAATGATGAAACCACCCGGATCTTTCATATTATTTGGTCAAGCTTTTTTAACAACAGCGCTACATTCTTCATTTAGAGTCACTGTTTCAAAGTCATCCATGCGCCTCCTATTGGAAAGGAGGTCCTTGAGGAACTTAGCATATTTCGGCATTTGTGAAATGGCTTCTGCGAAAGGAATATTAATATGCAACTTCTTGAAGATATCCACAAACTTCTTGAAGTGCTTGGCGTCCTCTTGACTCTTCAACCTCTGCGGATATGGTACACGCACACTATAGTCTTACTTTGGCTTCTGCTTCTCATCCGACTTCCTCACCGTGTCCTTTTATTGGGGACTCACGGTAGGAACGGGAATATCATCCAAAGCCTTTTCAGTGGCCTTTTTCGCCTCAGCTCGCGCGTGGGTAGGATATGGAGGATCCTTAGTGGTGATCCCACTGCGAGTAGTGATAGCCTTCAACTCCTCTGGTGGAGTGATTGTGTTCAAAGGAAACATGCCAGGTGGAAGTCGAGTATTTTAATTGGCTATCTAGCCAATCTGTGTCTCATGGCTCTTCATTGTAGCTTCCATGGAGACAATCTTGCTCTCAATTTTGTCTTGGCTAGCTAACAGTTTCCTCAACAACGCGTTTGTATCTTGTTCCTCTGATTGTGGAGCATGCTGTTGTGAAGCCTGTCTTTGAGCTTAGTATGGAATATTTTGCCTTTGACGTGGTGCATATAATCCACAGTTTGGATTGGCATAGCTGAAATTGGGGTGGTTGCGGTTATTAGGATGATATGTGTTAGACCATTGCTGCTGTCGTGGTTGACCCATGTAGTTCACATCTTCAAATACCATCTCCATATCCGTGATTTGCATCTGCTACTATCTCTCCCACTGACTTCACCTGTGTCGATGGATTCATATTACTGAAAGCTAAAGTCATCACTGCCATCTTATGCTCAAATTTTTTTCCACCATTGACTCAATCTTACTAACCAATGCCCCATCTGATTTAGTGTTTCTACGAGTCTCAGACCTCGTGGACTCACGTTTTTCCACATTATCCAGCAGATCTTGGCATCTCTGTACTCCCAGGCCCATAAAATTGTTCTGAGCCATCATATCTAGCTCATTTTCAGTCTCTCTATCCAGAGCATTATAAAAATAGTGAAGGAGTTTGTACCATGGCTCTCCGTGAGTAGGGCATCTGCGAAGGAGTTGGTCAAATTTTCTCCATGTGTCTCCCTGAGAATCATCTTCATATTGCGTAAACTTTGTTATATCCTCCATCTGTTGAGCAACCTTGGACGGTGGAAGATATTTCGTGAGGAACTCCTTGCAACACTCTACCCATGTAGCGATACTGCCTGCTGGCAGTTCCATAAGCCATGTCTTTGCTTTTCCCAATAAGGAGAAGGGAAAAATCATGATCTTTATCGTCTCGAGTGGAACTCTCTGATCATACATAGTGGAGGTATTCTGCTCGAAATTGAGCAAGTGCTGATGCGGATCATCACTTGGGGCTCCCGTGAATAAGCACTCATCCCGAACCATGTTGATCAATGGTTGGAGTATTTCAAAATTAGCGGTGTTGATTTGTGGCCTGACAATAGTGGGTTGGTAACCCTCGGTGTAGTCCTGAAGTAGTCTACTAAAGGGCGTTCATCCTCTTCAGCATTATTCACCTGCGCCACCGCATCCTGTGCATTATTCCCCCCATTGTTATTACCTCCATCGTTTCTCGCTTTCACCCCAACACCAAGACGTGGTTGTGGATTTAGAGGGTTCAAGCGTGCCATAGAAGCTTGCATTTCGTTCAACTGAGCTCTGAGCTCCTCAGTCTCCCTTGCTCTATTTGCTGCATCTTCCACAGCTGCAACTCTGGCTTCTTTCGCATCTTGCATACCCTTGCAGATCCTTTCAAACTCAGCTCTAGTTTCTTCATCCATGGTAATTGAGCTTGATTTCCTCTTGTCTCTACGCTGTGCTCGTAATAGGGATTCCGGGTCTTCAAGTGTAGGATGCAAGGGCTCGTCTCTAGAACGGGACATGCATCGTACAAGCTAACCTGAAATCACAAATCACGCAAAGCATAGGTGATTAATACATATAAACTGAAAAGTAAAATCCCTAAGGCTAGGAATTATAACTAATTTAGCCGAATTCCCCGACAACGGCGCCAAAAACTTGACACGATCCAACAACAAGTGTATGGCCATCGTGTGTAGTAATATCCGGAAATTCGGGTTGTCAAACCCAAGGGATTTTGTTAAATAATTTATTATATATAACCTTATGTGGGAAAGTCGCAAATTTGTTTGTTCTTCCTAATTTTACTAAAATGAAATATCAATTATCTCAATTGAGTTTCGTCACAATAAACGAAGACAAGAATTGTAGGAGTTTTCTTATGAGAGAGACAAGTGCTGGGAATTCTTCTTGTGGATTACTAGGGATACTACGAATGTTATCTTGATCTTTGGAACGCAAATACACTACTCTTATTAATTGAGCATTCTACAAATTACAGAGTTACCAAGCAATTTGCCTACACTTATGATCAATTTAGACCGAGTTACCAAGCCTAACTCAATTATAAGCATGCATTATTGGAATTTAATCTACTCTTTGATCCTAATTAACACTACCTAGTTACGAGATAATGATACGACTAGGTGGTTATCTTGATTTACCGACTATATCTCATGGAGTTACCACACAAGTTATAATTTAGTTTGCTCCTACGTTTGCTACTCGCAAGAACATTAAGTAATCAACCACAAGATAAACATAATAAGAGAAGAATGCATAACTTTAATCCAAAAAACGAATCAAAGCATCAAAATATTCATTCAAGCAAACCCTAGCTCTCCAACAAGTAATCCCTAGAAATAGAGTGCTTAGCTACTACAATACATGATCACAATATCGAGTTTGATGATCATAGACAAGAACTAGAGATAAGAAAGAGTTTAGGAATCAAACGAAGTCTCCACACGCTTCCCAACCTTCAATGGTGATCCCTAGCTCTCAAAACACGTCCAAACTACGCTCTAACACCGATAATCACGACCTAATTAGCTTATATAGGTTTCCATAATGTTATAACAAAGTTTGGAGAAATTGCAGAAAAACCCCGGCAAAATCCGTCCATTCCAGCGATGTCTTCGTACTAACAGCTTTTTCTTGGCACGAAGGGTCTTCGTACGAAGACTTTGCCCTCTTCGTGCGAAGAACTTCTCACTTTGGGGTAGTTCCTCTTTCAGGGAAGACTTTTGGCATCATCAAATTTCTCTAAGTCTTTTTCACTTCGCACGAAGAGGAATCTCTTCGCACGAAGAGATCTTCAGCCCACCTTCTTTTGGCTTCTTCTTTGAGTTCCTCCTTTCCGAAGCTCGTTTCCATCCCCTTCACAATCATCCAAGCCCTATTTTCCTGCGAATCACAAAAAGAAAACACAACCCGCGATCATATCACAATGAAAGCTCGAAATTACACTAGAAACGCCCGGATTTAACAATAATAGCTCAAGAACTCATATTCTCAAATTTTAGCATAATTCACTCAAAAGACGACAAATTCTCCATGTTGAGCACGCAAAACGTAGAAAAATAAGGAATAAAATAACTCCGAAAACGGAGTTATCACTTCAACAGATTGTAGCTGGTAACCAGATAGGTTGGGAACCACAAGCTGTATAAGCGTAAGGTAGCTCACTTAGGCTTGAGATCTAGGGATAAATCTAGGTGATTAATAAGAAGTTGTGTTGAAATCCTGGAGGGATCAGATCCGTCGGGCAGAGATTAGGTCCAATTGTGACCGAACTCTGTAAAAATCCATGTGTTTTTGTTATTTATTTTGTTGCTTTTCATTCCAGTTAAGAACAGACAGCTCCAAAGCTTTGGTGGATTTCCAATCTTAAAGCTTTGAAGCTTCTGTGAGTTAGTAGTTATATCTCTAGCTTCTCAAATCTTTTACAAAGCTTTGAGATATCAACTGCACAATTTCTTAAAGTATTAAAAGGATGATTTTGAACAAAAGTTTCCATAATCTATTCACCCTCCCCCCTTCTAGAGTATTAGATCCTGTTATTCTACTTCCATTACGGACATTCAATTGGTATCAGAGCTTGGGTCACTGTTTAAGGATCTAAAAATCTTGTGACAATGAGTAATGTAGGTGATGGAGGATTCTCACAGGGAAGAGCATCCAATAGACCTCCACTGTTCTATGGTGATAACTTTGTGCATTGGAAGGCACTGTTGAAAATGTTCATCATAGACCAGGACACGGAACTATGGTCTACTGTTGTTAATGGTCCAAACTTGTTCTATACTACCTCTGATGGAATCAAGACTGTCAAACCTGAAGAAGATCTCTCAGTTACTGAACTAAAAAAGGTATCAAATAATTACAAAGCTTTGAACTTATTATATTGTTCTCTTAGTGCAGATGAGTTCAACAGAATATCCAACTGCAAGAGTGAAAAATAGATCTGGGATAATCTGACTATCACTTATGAAGGAACAAGCGAAGTCAAGCAGACTAAAATCAATATCCTTCTGAGACAGTATGAACTATTTAAGATGAATTCTGATGAATCCATCAAGGATAAGTTCAAGAGCTTTACTGACATTGTGAACAACTTAGAATCTTTGGGAAAAGCTTTCTCAAATGAAGATAAAGTCTGGAAGATACTTAGAAGCTTACCAAAAGCCAAGTGGGAGCCTAAGAAAACTGCAATTGAGGAAGCTCAGGACTTGAGTATCTTAGAGCTAGATGATCTGCAACGCAAACTGCTCACTCATGAGATTTCAATGAAGGAAGTGGATGGTGACATGAGTGACAACATCAAGAAACTGGCACTCAATGTAAAAGAAAATGTGACTCAAATCCTTGAACAAGAGGATGCCAATGATGATGAAACTTTAGCCTCGATCTCCAAAGCCTTGGCCAGAATTATATAGAAGAATAGGAGCTTTAGAAACAAATACTATAACAAGGATAAATCCAGATCCTCAAATAGAAAGGATCAGAGAGGTAAGTCTTCATCTCATTCATATAAACCTAAAGTAATGAACTGCTATGAATATGAAGATGAAGATCATTTGGTAAGAGATTTTCCACAAAAGCAGAAAAGCAGGCGATTTCCTAAGAAGGAAAATGACAACAGAAGGAAGAAAGCAATGGTAGTTTCTTGGAGCGATTCAGACTTTTCAACAGATTCAGACTCTGATGAAGAGCAAGCCAATCTCTGCTTAACGACTGAACATCAGAAAGAAAATTCTACAGAAAAGCATATTGAAGATATGGTAAAGAATCTCTTTATCTAGTCCTTCAGATGTTTTTCCAGAAATTCTCAAAAGTATGTTTTTGAATGAGGAAAGTTACAGGAATGAGATTGATTCTTTGAAAGTAAAGGTTCATGAGCAAGCAAAGGAGAATTTAGATTTAATTTTTCAAAACAAGTGTCTTGAAGCAACTTTGAAAATTGATAGTGACTTCAAAGCCTTGGACAGTAGATTCAAAGCTTTGAAATCACAAATCAAAGAAGTTGTTGATCAAAACTCTCTTTTAACTGATAAGTATGTTGATCTAAAGAATCATTCAGATGATTTAGAACAACAGAAAACTTCATTGACTGAGAAGCTTCAAGAATCTAAGAAGATCATATCAACCTTTGCTGGCTCAGAACACAAACTAAATCTCATTCTTAGAGTAACTATGCATTCTGTTTAGAAAAGTGGAATTGATTATAATCCAAATTTTCCAAAAAGAAAACAAACCACATTTGTAAAATCAGGAAGCAGACATTCTCCAAAGTGTCATTATTGTGGTAAAATTGGACATGTGAAGTTAACTTGCCCCTTTAGAAGGACAGAACCTCACATTTTGAGATACCTATCCTTATTAGATTAAGGGACAAGTGAGTAAGATTTGGGTTCCAAAAGGAATTAGACCACCTAACATGGTTGATTCTGAGTATAAATCCAAATTATACACTTTGTCTAATAGTCTGTTAAGGCATTGATTGAATTTTGCAGGATGTCACCAAAGCATTGAAGGATCAAAAGTGGATTTTAGATAGTGGTTGTTCCAGGCACATGAGTGGATAGAAATCTTTATTCAATGAGCTTAAAGAGCAATCAGGAGGAACAATCACGCTTGGTAATAAAGCTAGGTGCAACATTATTTCTATAGGAAGTATTGGTAATAATTCTGGAAGTTCCATTTCAGATGTCTATTTAGTTGAAGGTTTAAAGTATAATCTGCATAGTATATCTCAGTTATGTGATAGAGGTAATAAAGTGGTTTTTGACAAGAAGAAATGTGTGGTGCAAGATGAGAAATCTGGCAATTGAATACTCACTGCTCCTTGGTCAAATAATGCTTATGCTTCATGTACTGACAAAGTTGCAAGTGAAAGTGTCTCAAAGATTTGAAGGATGACTCAAAGCTATGGCATAGAAAGCTTAAGCATATTAGCATGCATACAATGAACCAACTCATCTCAAAATACTTGGTAAGAGAATTACCAATCCTGAAATTCAAAGATGATGAGATTTGCGAGGCTTGTACCCAAGGTAAACATACCAAGAGTTCATTCAAGCCAAAGAACTTTGTAAGTACTTCCAGACCCTTAGAACTGATGCATATGGACTTGTGTGGTCCTATGGGGGTTCAGACACCCAAAGGTAAGAGATATATGCTTTTTGTGGTAGATTAATACTCTAGATTTACTTGGGTTATGTTCATTAGAGACAATCTGAAGCATTATCTGAATTCTCAAAGCTTTGTAAGGAGCTTCATACTTTGAAAAACTTACCTGTTGCATCAACTAGAAGTGATCATGGTAGAGAATTTGATCAGCTTGATTTTGATTTATTTTGTGCAAAGCATGGCATCTCACACAAATTTTCTACACCTAGAACTACTCAGTAGAATGGAGTGGTAGAGAGGAAAAATTGGATACTTGAAGATATGTCTAGAACCACGCTACTTGAAAGCAATTTGCCAAAGTATCTGTGGGCAGAAGCTGTTAACACTGCCAATTATGTGCTCAATAGATGTTTGATCAAGCCTTTTTGTTTGAATAAAACTCATTATGAACTTTTCAAAGGTAGAAAGCCAAGTGTTTCTTATTTTAAGCCTTTTGGCTGTACTTGTTATGTGCATAATAATGTCAAGGATAATCTTGGTAAATTTGATGCTAGAAGTGATGAAGGTGTATTTCTTGGTTACTCACAAATTAACAAAGCATATAGAGTTTTCAATAAGAGAACTAAAATTGTAGAGGAGAGAATTCAAATGATGATTATGAAAAGGAGAAAAGAAGCAAAAATAAGTTGCACGAACAGTCAGAAGAATCTCAAGGCCTTGAACCTCCTGCTGAGCCAAAATACCAAAGACTTGAGACTGAGATTGACATAACATATGATGCTCCAACTACTGTATCAAGATCTCAAAGCCTTGAAGGACCATATACCTGGACACCAAGAAAGAAGTTCAAATACCTATCAGATCATCCTGTAGACAAAATCATCTCAGATCCAACCACTGGAACGCAGACAAGAGGACAGCTAAGGAATCTGTGTGCATTCAGTGCCTTTGTATCACTTATTGAGCCTAAAAATGCAAAGGAGGCCCTATAAGATTCAGATTGGATCATTGTAATGCAGAATGAGGTGAATGAGTTTGAAAGTAATATTTGTGCATCAAGGGAAGTATACCAAGGACTTGTTGAATAAGTACAATATGTCTCACTCAAGGTAGCAAAGACTCCTATGAGTTCATCTTTATCCTTAGACAAGGATACAAATGGTAAGATTTTAAATCAAAAGGAATACATAGGTATGATTGGTTCATTTCTATATTTAACTACTAGTAGACCAGATATTATGTTTAGTCTATGTATGTGTTCAAGGTTTCAAGCATATCCTAAGGAACTTCATTGATTGTTGTTAAAAGTATTTTAGATATTTGAATGGAACCAAAGACTTGGGGCTTTGGTATCCAAGAAGAACTAATTTTATGTTGAGTGGCTATTCAGATGCAGACTTTGCAGGTTACAAAGTAGATAGAAAGAGTACTTCTGGATGCTGTCAATTTCTTGGTTTATCATTGATCATTTGGCATTCAAACAAGCAAAACTAAGTAGCCATATCAACTGCTGAAGCTGAGTACATTACAGCTATGGCTTGTTGCTCTCAAGTGATATGGATTGCTCAACAGCTAAGAGATCTTGGATATGAATTCAGAAATGTGCCTATCAACTGTGATAATAATAGCGCCATTTCAATATCAAAGAATTCAATGCAGCATTCAAGGACTAAGCACATAGATGTGAGACATCATTTTATTAGAGATCATACAGAGAAATGTGATGTATCTTTAACTTTTATTTCAACAACTATGCAGATAGCTGATATTTTCACTAAACCTTTGCCAGATGAGAGGTTTGCATCCCTAAGGCTTGAACTGGGTATGTTAAACAAGGATGCATTATTTTAGGGGGAGTATTAGTTCTTATGTTTATTATGTGTGAGAATTTCAAAGCCTTGAGATCATACTTTTCTAGCCTTGTAAGTATGCTTCAAAGCTTTGAAGTTTTCTGGCAGCCTTGAAATTTCTCAAAGCCCTGAACCACTGTTTCAATAAATTTGATTAATATGTTGCGTATTTTATTTAATAATTTGATCATGGAATTTTTTTTTAGTATCTTGTAGATAATTACAGAATATTTCACACGTTCAGATATTTTGAGAAAATATCCCAAAATATCTCAGTGAAATCTTTTAAAATCTGATTTGCATGCAATCCTATTTTCTATCAAACTCTTCTACCTACTTAAGCCAACTTCAGGGCTTATTTCTCTCATCCTTCACCTCTTTCTCTCCGTCTTTATCTCTCTCTCTATTTCTCTCTCAATTCTCTGAAACCCGAACCTCAATGGAGCAAAAATCAGAGAGGATCAAGCAGCAAGGTCAGAGATCTGGTAAGAGGATTAAGAGAAAGGCAAATAAGAAGATCACAATTCATGGATCAGATTCTGAGGAGACATAAAGTGTTCATGAGACTTCTACACCTTCAAAGAAGATCAGGAAGGGGAAGGAAGTTCAAGAAGAGCCAGAAGCTAGATCTGAATCTGAGTCTGCAACTGAGGAAGTGGTGAAAACCAAGGAACAAGGGATTGAAGATCAAGGAGATCAATCCAGTAATAAGAAGAAGGAGGAGGTTGCTGAAGAGAAAGGTATGAATAAGAGTGTTCCATCTCAAAAGGAAAAGAAATTAGAGAATAAGAAGGTTGATCCACCATCAGAGAAGAAGAGGGTTAAGCATAGTGCAGTAAAGACCAAGAAAGCTTCTGGTTTTGGTAAGCATCTTTTACCTGAGTCTTGGTTTATCAATTCTGAAGTTAAGGTTGTGTGGATGGATGGGTATGCATCATCAAAAATTTCCTATTGTAGTCTCATAAGTACTGATTTATTGGAGAAATTGGATATATACTACATTAGGAAGTTAAGAGAGTCTTCTGTTGGGAATTTTCTTAATCCATCTTCTGAGGCATATCCTAGGTTAACTAGGCTTTTCTACTTGAATTTGGTTCAATAATTGGATGATAGTGATAACTTTATCCTGACCTCTAAGGTTGCTGGGATTGACATGAAGCTAGACCATAGGGTTTTTGCCAAAGTTTTCGTAGTGCGTAGGAAATACAAACTAAGTGAGCATCCAGATAGGAGAGCGTGTTTGGAGTTATCCAAAGCTATGTTTTTCTTGGAAGGAACCCCAACTGGACCAAAGTAGTTAACACATTTTGTGTTTAACTGTAAAGCCAAAATTCTTTTTTGAGGTGTGTAGTCCCCAGAGAGCATTCCAAAGAATTGGTGACAGATAGGGTATTGGTACTGATGTACTTGATATGCCAAGGCTTTGAGATTGATTTGCCTACTGTTGTCATGGAACATATGGTGTATTGTGGTACTAGAACTAGGAATCATTCATTGCCTTATGCCAATTTGTTGCCATTATTCTTTAAACATTTTGGAGTACCCTTGGAGGATGAGGAGAAGATTACCACTGGTTTTGGGTTGGTTGATGAGGCTTCAGTGCAAAGGATTGGTGTGGTTCAAACTGGGGAAGGAAAATGGAAGTTCTTATATTGATTTAACAACAAAGGAATTGAAGAAGAAGAAGTTTATCAAACCTAGAACAACTACAACATCTAAAGGACATGGTAGTTTGGATTTCTCTCAAGTATTGGATAGAGTTGAGATTATGGGAGACGGGATTGAAGACCTTAGGCAAGGGTTATTTGATTTGTCAACTGATTTTGTGAAGTTCAAAGGTTTGGTGAATACAAAATTGGATGTGATCATCAAGGGCTTGAACTTAGAGAAGATACCATCTTCATAGGGAAAAGACACCAGTATTTATTCAGATGAGATCATTGGGGAAGCTTTATAGAAACATGAGAGGAAAAAGAAAGTCCCAATTGTTCTTGCTTCTAAATATATGTTTGAGCAATCTGATGAGGAAGTTGGTGGTGAGGAAACAGTTGAGGAAACTGCTGAGAAAGAAGCTGCTAAAGTTGATGAAGTCATTGCTGAAGTGGTGGATGATAATCAAGATGAGAATGTGGAAGCACAAGGTGAAGAGGTTGATGAACATGCTGAGCAGATGGAAGAGCAAGTTGAGGCTGAAGAAAAGTCAGATGCTGAAATAGCTGAGGCCGAGCAATTAGAGGCTCGCCAACATGCGTCTCCGGCCGTAGCCTTCACACACATCCTCTGTACATCGCCCCATATCATTAATCGTTCATTAATATATCACATGACCGCATACTTTCGAAAGAGATACTTTCAAGAGATTTTCAAAATTTAAGACTTAAAAACAGTTGTACAGTACACAAGTAACACACGCCAAACACATTTTGATAGCTGAAGGTGTTGTGCATATAAACTTACTTGGAATAGAGAGCTCGTCACACGAAAGCAAATACGAAACTACTCGTAATATGGGTCCTCAATGAACTCGTCTCCTACGAACTCGGAATCTACAATAGCGATTATTCCTAATTAACATTCAATTATCACGACAATAGTGCAACAAAGTCCTATATGCAATGCACATAACCCCTTATTAATTTTCCCAAATTAGCTAAGGTAAAATAGAATTATCATTTGAAATATGACTAATATAATACTAGCTTTTGTTAATATGAAGACATACTACAACTATAATTATATTTATAAATTTAGAAGGTGGTATAATTTAGTTTTAGAATAAAGAATCTAATTAAACATAGATAATAATACTATTTTACAAAAATATGACTTAATTAAAGTATAAACATCATATGTTCCCCCACAGTTTGGTAAAAGACATTTTGTACCCCCAGAAAAGTTTTCAGAACCTTTTACCTGGTTACCCTTCTTATGTTCACATACAAACCCCAACAACTCATGTAGCACCTACTAATATTTTTAAATAAACATAAAACAAATTTAGTTTTGTTTTGTTTTGAGAGAAAAAAAAAAAACATTATGATTTTTTTATAAATAACTTAAACACTTTTTTTAAAGTAACTATACAAATAGAGTTTAAAAATTAACTAATTTGAATTAACAATTTAATATACAATGCTAATTACATAACCAATACCAGCCACTAGGGAAGACCCTCAAAAGTCAAAACCATCTTGTCATTAACATGGTACTATCTTCTCCAAATATGAAATCACACTTTACTACTACTCCCAAACCCACCCACTGTAAACAGAGAGGCTAACACCCAATACTCATAATGAATAAAAACAAGGAAGTGAATTTCAAAGAAAGAAAACAGGGGTTGGGTTTGTTTAACGTGGACTTGGAAAGAGGGTGAAGAGGACGGCGACTTTGGGAGCTTTCCGGTCGCTCCAGCTTGGATTTGCCGGACAGAGAGAGGGAGAGCGACGAAGGGAGGCGATAAAACGGCAGCGTCGCACGGAACAGAGTCGGCGCCGGGTTCGGCCTGGCTTGGTCAAATTCGACTGGTTTTCCGGCCGGGTTTCGCTCGGCAATCCGGACGGGAGAGAGATAGAGAGAGAGAGAGTGTGTGATTAGAGAGTTTGGTGTGGGTTTTCTCGTCGATTGCAGGGGTTTATATAGGCTTCGTCGGGGAAAATTAGGAGGGAGGTGGAGTCTGACGGTGGTGATTTTCGGGTTGAAGTGGGTTTCAAATCGATCCACGATTTCGGCAAAATCGGGTTGCTTGGTGAGCAATATTTGGGTCTTTGGCAAATTGGAGTGAATCGGTACGATATTTGGTGAAGGTGGTGGTCGGATTGGTGGTGTTGCGGTTGGAAGCAATGTTGGTGTCGGAGAAGGAGACGTTGTCCCCAGGTGCTTGAGGGAAGGTAGGAGATGACGCGAGGAAAAATCTGGTGTAGCGCGGAGCACCGGGTTGCGGTGGTTGACACGTAAAATTAAATTAAAACGTGACATTTTGGACACGTTAAAAAATGTTACATGACCCACAACTTTTAATAACTAAAAACTTAAGTAACTTTTATAACTTTTACTAAAAATAATATATAAAAACAAAAAGTTCAAAATATTATTTTTCTTAACATATAATTATATAAAAATATATGTATAACTCTTGAATAATAAAACTACTTTTATAATTCCTACTAACGGCCCAAAATATTCGTTAAACTCTAAGAAAATACCCCCAAAATTACAGGGTATTACATCACATCTCCCTTAAAACAAAGCTTCGTCCCCGAAGCTTAAACTGACTTCCCAATGCAATGCATGCAATTCTAATGCACAAGTAATATCAAGGCACGTAATACGAAACAGGACGGAAATTAAATGCACGACTGTTAAATCACATCTCCCTTAAAAGGAGTGATGTCCCCGTCACTTGAGTCAGGTTCGATATGGTTTAACGCCACTAAACAAAGTGTGGTGGTAGTCTTATTCCTAGGTATCCTAGTATTATTCAAAGGAATAGTGTCTCACGCATTAAGACCGAGGTCGAGATAGTTATAAGAGGTAGGAGCTAGAAATTCTAGTTTCTTAACAATAGGTTAGGAGATGAAGGGAAAAGATGCTCTAGAATCAAATAAACTAACGATGGGTAGATAGCGATGTACTAGTTACTACGTTGGCTTGATCCGCTCGCGTCTGATTCATGACGTTGATGGTTCCGGCCGCACCTTGGTTTACTGATGCAGGAGCTGTTGCTGGCACTACATTGTTTCCCTGAGGCATGTTGTTGTTGCCATCATAGTTTTTGTTACCTCTACGGTTGAAGTTGTTGTTGTCTCCTTGACGGTTTCCACCATTACCACCGTTCCCTCCTCCATTGTAGTTGTCGCGGTTGTTGGAATCGTTCCGGGTATTGTTCCCTTTTGGTCTTCCCCTACACTCCATTTTCATGTGGCCTAATTTTCCACAATTGTAGCATGTGGCTTTGTTTCCTTGGCAATCTACCCCTGGGTGGTTAACGCCGCACCGTTTTCAGTGGTAAGTCCTTACCTTTCCCTATCCACCTTGGCCTTGGTTCCCAAACTGGTTGGTGGGGGTTGGGTTGGGGCGAAATCTTTTATCCCCACCATTGTTTCCCGTATCGCGGTTCTGGAAACTAGTTGTTGCTGGTGCCTCGGTCTTTGTTTTCTTGTTAGCTTTTATGTCCTCATCCAGCATGCGCTGCATATCCTGAGCCGCTCCATAGGCCTCCAACAGCGTGTTGAAACGTGTAGGCCCATGGCCCTTCGAACTTGAAAGTTCAACCCTTCGACAAACTTGCGGATCTTGCTTGCCTCTGTCGGTGTAATTTTTTGACCAAACTTCATAATTTCCATAAACTTATCGTAGTAATCAGTCAGGGTATCCCCCTCTTGCTTCAGGTGCAAGAACTCATTAAACTTCCTAGACTTTACATGATCGGGGTAGAACCTTTCACGCATATCTTCCTTCAGTTGCTCCCATCCAAAGCCTTCTTGGGCGAGCAAAGTAGCTGATGCGGAAGTCCACCAGTTATCGGCTTCTTTCTTAAAATAATAGACCGCCACTTCTATGCGTCGATCCTCTGGGCAACGTACCGAAATCAGCGCCTTGTGAAAGTCGCGGATCCAATTCTCCATAATGGTCGGATCGTTTGTCCCGTAAAAGAAGTCGGGTCGGAGTTCCGCGAGCTTACTCATGATGTCTCATCCCCCAGCCTGCTGATTGTGCAGGAGTTGGGTTAAGGCTACGGTCGCTTGTTCCATATTCTGGAACCCAATGGGGTCATACTGTTGAGGAGCCTGAGCTGGTTCGTTTCCTTGGGTTCCTGGACTCATTGTTCCTACTTGTCTTGCACGATTCCTGGTATAATATTGAGGAAAGTTGGCAAATCGCATTGTACCTTATAAATGTGACTTTACTTAATACAATCCTAAGGTATTCACAAACACAAAACGCAGGCTTAAAATAATCATGTCATGCTATATGAAGAGTCTCGAAGTTCAAAGGTTGGTGGAACAGTGCAGGTAAGGCGGCCATATGAGAAGAGGCAAGAGAAGTCTTAGAAGCGTTCTAAACCACATATCCACTCATAATTTCAACGAAATTAATCTAAATAATCAAATAACAAGTGCCAGACAATCATCACAATAATATTAGCACAATGAGGCACACAGTATGGCACATAACAATCTCCAATAAATCTCAAATATCCAACAAGAAAGCTGCTAGACTAACCCACAACTCCGGCTTGTTTAAATTTTATTGCCAATTTTAGTTATCCTATATTCAGTTTAAATTTCTGAAAAAGTTATTAATTTAAATTTGATCTTTAATGGATCTCGTAGATTCGCGCTAGTGACATGCTCCAACTGCAAGTGTACAGCTGTCGTGTGTAGTAATAAATTCCGGTAAATCCGGGTTGTCGAACCCAAGAGACTTCGTTGTAAATTAGCTATTAAATTTGTTCTTTGTGTGGGCAAAGCGCAATTGTTTTGTTCTATTGATCCTACTAAAATGAAAAAAAAAACAAATGTCTCAATTAATCAATTGAATTGCTTCACGATTAATAAAGATGAATGATTATAAAATTTCTCAAAGTTTGGAAAAGTCAGGATATCTCTACGGGTCACTAGGTATTTCTCGTGATATCGGATTTATGTTTTGTTAATACGATGATTTATTATTCTAGCTAAATGAGCATGAATGTGTTGAAGATGTCTCAACCAACACCAATACTTAAACTAGCAAAGCCGATGTCTCTAGCCTAAACAAGTTCAAGTATGCATTAAGATTCATTAATCTACTCTTTGTTCTTAGCTAACTAGAAAGATTTCTCAACCCTAGATACGGTTAGTGTATATTTCAATTTTCCGGGCAATGAATATTGATGTCTCTAACATTCATAACCTAGCTCTATCCTATCAATACGTCTATTGATAGCAAAGATGAATTAAACACATAAAATATACATAGCTAGATAAAAAAGTTCATCATTTAAGCCAAACGCATGAAATCAAATCCATAAATCACAAATATCGTGAACAAAACCTAGCTCCCTATGATATACCATGAGAAAAGTGTTTAGTTACGCAAAAACATGATTCACGTACAAAGTTTCGTGATCAAATAACAAAACTAGAGAGAAAACAGAGTTTTAGAAGTCAAACGAATGATTCCAAGCTTCCTTGATCGTCTCCTAGCTCCAAGTCTTCTTCTCCACCGTCTCTAGACTCCAAAAAGTGCTGTGATACCTTAGAATCACGACCTAAGACTCCTTAATACGTTTCCATATAGTTATGACAAAGTTTCCAAAAATTACATAAAAACCCCGCAAAAAACGCTCCTGACAGCACCCTCTTCGTACTAAAACATGTATGTTGTTCGTGCGAAGACCTTCTCAAAAAGAGGCAGATCGTCATTCTGGGAAGACTTCTGACAGCAAGAATTTTTCTAAGTCTTTTTCTCTTAGTACGAAGACAATTGTCTTAGTACTAAGAGAACTTCATTCCATCTTCTTTTGGCTCTTCTTTGAGTTCTTTGACTTCTCCTTTCAGTTCATCCTTTCCGAAGTTCATTTCCATCTCCCGCGTGATCCTCCAAGCCCTATTTCCCTGCGAATCACAACAAGAATACACAACCCGCGATCATATCACAATAAAATCTCAAAATTACACTAGAAACGCCCGGATTCAACAATAATAGCACAAGAACTCATTTTCACAAATAATAGCATAATTCACTCAAAAGACGACAAATTCTCCATGTTGAGCACGCAAAACGTAGCAAAATAAGGACTAAAATAACTCCGAAAACGGAGTTATCAACTACCCCCCACGCTACCTTTTGCTCGTCCCGAGCAGATATCCAAGCCAAAACAAACTCTCAAGCCAACATCCTCTCACTTCCCTCAAATACTTCAACTTTTCATACAAAACCTATTCCACATTGCATACTTCCCTACGCCATTTGCAAACTTATACCAATCATTGCGTACGAGTCCGAGTTCAAAACCAATCCACAAACCATCCTTTTACTAGCCGACACGACTCGATTATACACAATGCACCTATATGCAAATGCAATATTCACGATGCAAGTATTGAAATAACACATCTTTTTTTTTCTTTCTTTTGCGAGATCGGGCAATCCCCATTAGCTTAAACCGATTATCATGAAGCGATGAGAAATCTAGATACAAGGCATGAGTTGAAACCAAATTCGACAACCAGAATCTCCCCTAGTTAGTATAGAAAGCCTAACCTTACTCCGTACAAGAATGCATTACCTCTTCGCGTGTGCCCACAAAATAAGAGGCTAGGCAAAGCCACGTTCAAGGTCCGAGCTCCTAATTCGCTAACGGGTTAAAATGACGAGGCTTACGGACAAAAGGATAATAATCATGTGATAGTCCTAAAGCGTCACATTCTCACAATAATACCACATCTCACACACCCTCACAACAATGATAGAAACCGAACCCAAGACTCACCATCTCCGGCCCTCGATCCCCTCAAAACCCCGGTACAATTACGATATCCGCGGCCACCGTCATGAATGTTGCATAAGATAGAACGTCCCGTTGATGAACTAGTTGCTTCTCCACTCGGTCTTCCAATAAGCTTCCCATTTATTCCTGTATTTCAACTCTCCTTTTTTTCTCTTTTTCTCTTTTTTCATTTTTTTATTATTATTTTTTTTCAATATCTCTCAAATTTCCGCCCAATTTCCACAATAGAAAGCCCGAGTGGTCTTCCAAGCGTCAAGCTAAAATAAGATGGTAGAGGGAGGAAATAATCAAGTAATGAATACGTTTCACAAATAAATTCATCTCCCCCTAAATCGATGAAATCCACGGTGTCACAAACTAAGTCGCTAACAAAACAAAGCACATGTGTGGGGGTGGAGTCGTTGCAAGCTCAATCTCTATGTCCGAAGTCAAAAGTCGACACCCCACACTAGAATGTAATCATGCCCCCTCTCAAGTAGTCAATAGAATGTAAGACTCGTGCCTAATCCAACCGAACCTCCCCCACGATGATGAGTATAATCCGGTACCTAGCACGATCCACCAATTAAATTACCCAACCCCATTTTTTGCGTATTAGATGTTACAAACTCACGGCTCTCCACAACTGTGTCCATGATGTAACGACATGGAACACCGCCACACCTAAGTGCGCAAGCCTACTCTCACTCACCCTCGCATCCCCTCGTAAATCACAAATGAAGCATAAGAGATATGCAAGACTCACAAGAATATATCATGAAGTACTCCCTCATCGAACCCCCTCAACTACAACTCCCTCGTGACGCTCTAAAGCGATGATTCTAAACAATCAATGATGAAGGCCAAGAATCGTCACCCTAAGTCAAGAGGTTATCAAAGAATCCAAGGTTCAAAGTCGGGTTTTCTAGTGGTCCTACAGGGTGAGTTCTATAAGCAGTGAGTGCTCTAATACACATCCTCGCACAGCTATTTCGTGTGCCACTACGAGGCGGGCTGGCGACTACCTAAGACGTACACATGAACGTTCGGCTTGTTTAGCTCACACCTAGCTCAACTCTTGTAAGAAAACTAGGCACAAAATTTAGATTTGAAAATTAAATTCGTGTGTAAAATAGGCACGCATTCCCGTAAAGAAAGTCTCTCTACACTTACTAAGGGGGACTCACGTTTTCACACTCGATCGCAAATCATGCCCTATGCCTAAAAGTCTCACACTTCGTGATTTATCAAGCTTTAGCCTCTTTCGATTTCCCTTTTCTCAAATTTTTAATTTTTTAGGATTTTCAAATTTTAATTTTTTTGTGATTTTTGAATAATTTCTAATTCTACATGCAACGGCCAACTCGATTAAACGACTCAATAAACTGGTGGGATGACTCAATAATAATAAACGTGCAAACAGAATCATAAATAACAAAGAGGAAAATAAGGACCTAACTAAAACCTAATCTACATGTGACAGGCGATGCAAAGACTCGACAAATGTCTAGTAAAAGGCATACACTACCCCCCACACTAGGATGCATCGTTGTCCTCAACGAGACGATGAGGACTCAACAATCCTAACGTAAGGGCATTCTCTCTTACTCATCATCGGGCCCCACCTCCGGGGCCAACGTCTCATGCTCTCTGAACTCACTATCATGTTCCTCCTCTGAATCTCCGTCTGCGGACTCCCCATCACTAGGTGGTACCGGATACTCAAACTCATCCTCTTGGAACCAAGGATCAGTGTTCGGAACCGGTGGCACAAACTCCTCTTCTGGCCGTCCACTAGACTGAACTACCCATCTCCCCACCATCTGGATCAAGTTACCCAGTTTCACCTGATTGCTCCGGGTGTGAGAAAACTGGCTTCTCCTCTCTAATCGTTCGCGGGCCATCTCCTCTCTCAACTTATCAAATCCCACATGATTGTCGAATCTAGAGGCTTTTGGCTTCTTTCCCTTGGACCTAGTTTGAGCAGACTCGTCAAATCTAGACCACAATCGAGGAGCAAAAACGCCAGCCTCCGCAATAACAGCTATCTAAGAAGTCTTAGCCAAATGAGACAAAATACAAGTACAACCGGGTCCTAACTTGTTGTCCCTAGATCCCTTCTCAAGGCAGTTAGCCCAAATCATCTTCGGGATGTTAATCATATCCCCTGAACACAGACAAAAATCCATGACACTCAGATTGAATGTATAAGTTGGGTTCCGTGTGATTCCCAGAACCCAATTCTCTAATAGCTCACAGCACCACCGAGCTTCGGGCCAGAACTCATTCTTATGAGCCCGCCAACACGTCACATCTCCCTTCCTATCCCAAGGGTCTTTTCCTGGTGCAAAAAAGAATCGGTTCACCCTTTCAAAAATGTTCTCACTCCTTATGGTGTCATGATAGGCACACGGTACACTCAGACGCGGGAACCCAAGAGCTATGCGGATAGACTCTGGCGTGAAGACTATCCACTTGCCTCGAAAATAAACCAACCGCGGGTCCTTTCTCTCTCCATCCTTGGCATACATTAGATTCAGAAAGAATTCCCAAGATAACTTCATGCTAGACTGCCCTACCAATTTAAACTAGCTGTTCAATTTCTCACGAGTATAAATAGATTTAATAGCATCGGGCATCTCAGTATGCAACGGAAATTCTTTCTCAGGTTTCCCTTTCTTTTTCAAGTAAGTGTCATTGTAGGCATCAAGGTGAGCCTCATATGTCACAAACCGAAAACTATCATACGACCCCGGGCCTATCTTATGTTGTTGAATACCCGATTTCGTTTTCCTGCGACCAACAACTCCCGGGTCCTCAGGGACAGGCGTCTTTAATATAGAATACGTGGGTGAAGGTGGTATCTCAAGTTGCGACTCACCCGACCCGGATGTATCATGAGACGTCCCCTCACCAGTTTTTCACTTTTTAGGTGCCATGTAGAGAATGATGAAATAACGCAATATATGAAACGTGCACCGTGACAGGGAGTGTGTACAAAAAATTAAACACATAGGCACGTAGCAATTACACACGTAAGCCCTAGGACTCTATTCAATCGCCCCCAAACACGCTACTAAGCGCAACAATAAAATCGGGCTTTTACTCAATCATGCCTAAGACTTGTAAAGAGAGATTTTAGGACGTACCTACGTGCCCGGAGCAAGTCTTACGGGCAATATTTTCATAAATTCCGGCAAAAAGGTCCATTTTGGGTCGACTATTTTTTTTCGATGAATTCGTCTATCAATTGGTGCACCGTGCTCCTTGCGATGTCCCCGTCGAGGTTGTCTTCTTCACTTTTTCTTGAATCTTCCTCCAAATTGGTCAATTTTTGAATCTAGGAATGGAACCCTAAACCCACTTTGCCTCTTTTCTCTCTCTTGCTTCCACAACAACCAAAATCACTCACCAATCATTTTTCACCTCTCAATCGCGCACAAAACCCTACTCTTCTTGCTCAATTTGATGGAGAATCGAGTTGGGAGGGAGAGAGAGAGAGGTAGTACCGTGGCTATGGAGGTTGTGGGAAGAAGAAGAAGAAGAAGAAGAAGAAGAAGAAGAAGAAGAAGAAGAAGAAGAAGAAGAAGAAGAAGAAGAAGAAGAAGAAGAAGAAGAAGAAGAAGAAGAAGAAGAAGAAGAAGAAGAAGAAGAAGAAGAAGAAGAAGAAGAAGAAGAAGAAGAAGAAGAAGAAGAAGAAGAAGAAGAAGAAGAAGAAGAAGAAGAAGAAGAAGAAGAAGAAGAAGAAGAAGAAGAAGAAGAAGAAGAAGAAGAAGAAGAAGAAGAAGAAGAAGAAGAAGAAGAAGAAGAAGTGGTGGTCTTCATAAAAATTTTGGCGGAAAGTCTATTTTACCCTCTATAAGTGCCCCCTTGTTTCCTTGCGTCGCTTGACAAAGAAGTCATTCCGCCCGACCTCTTCGCGCGAAGAGTATTCTCTTTGTGCGAAGAGTTTGTGTGTGAGGACTTATTCTTCTCACAAAATTCTTCTCACAAAGGGGTAGATTACCATTCTGAGAAGAGAAAAATCACTCCAAAAAGTTTCTAAGTCTTTTTCTCTTAGTACGAAGACAATTGTCTTAGTACTAAGAGAGTCCTGGGCATCATCAAAAACATCATTTTTCGTCATTTTTTGCGTCTCTTCCCTTTCCTTTGATTTCCGAAGGATATCCTCGTCATCGAAACTCCTTTCATGTCATAAAACATTCCCAAAATCCGGGGAACATCTTATTCTTCAATTTTACGCTTCCCAATTTGTGTTTCTGAATGCTTTTGGCCTCGTTTCACTATCTTGAGCATCCTTTTTGGCGTAACTTTCTCATCCGGACTCCGATATGCGCGATCCACTATCCACAGAAAGCTCTCGACCACCCCCACACAATGGCACTCTCCAATTCCGCTTTCAGTCTCGTTTTGAAAATTTCACCTTGTAATCCGTGCCAATGTGCCATCTTTCTCTGCTCTTCAATGTAATCTTCGCGTATATCAAGACGGGAAGTCCGGGAATGTAATCTCCCCCAGGTGCGTACGTTGAGTATATGCACGATAAAGTGTTACACTCCAATTTCTTCATTCCGGATCCCGATACACGTTCTGGGCTGCTATTTCTCAAATTTCAATTTGTTCTTCACGCGCGCATCAAGAAGGGGGATCCGAAATAGACCTTTCACCTAGAAATCCTGCACATACTCATTGGAAATATTAAATCCACTCTCTCGCACCTCTCAAATAAATCAAACATAATAAAACAAACAAAAAAGTATTTAAACCTATCCTAATGCAGTAAATAGGTTGGGTTGCCTCCCAACAAGCGCTTTGTAATTTAAGGTCGACGGCCTGACCCAGTTACCTCAAGAGATTTCAAATACCGGAAATTGCTTTGAGGCGCTTAATTATCCCAATGAAATTCCCATCCACGTATGGATTTTCTCGTTGTCCGTTCACCTTGAATCGGTCCCCATTCTCAGCTTCTACCTCAAGCGATCCCCATGGGTAAACCTCTGTAATCGTGAATGGACCACTCCAACTTGACTTCAGCTTGCCCGGAAACAATTTCAGTCGTGCGTTAGATATCAATACCTTTTGGCCCACTCTGAAATCTCGTGGAATGATATGCTTGTCATGCCATTGCTTGGTTCTCTCTTTGTAGATCTTGGCATTTTGATATGCCATCAGTCTAAATTCCTCTAATTCCAGCAATGTCTGCTTCCTTTTCTCACCAGAGAGCTTGGCATCCATGTTCAATTTCTTCAGTGCCCAAAATGCTTTGTGCTCAAGTTCCACCGGGATATGGCATGATTTCCCAAAACAAGCTGGTAGGGAGACATGCCCAAGGGAGTCTTGTACGCAGTTCGATACGCCCATAAACTATCATCCAAGTGTAGGGATCAATCTTTGCGTCCCGGATTGACAGTCTTCTCTAAAATCCCCTTGATCTCTCGATTGGACACTTCAGCTTGCCCATTAGATAGTGGATGGTAAGCCAATGATATCTTGTGCGTCTTCACTCCATACTTGCTCAAAAAATTGGCAAAGAGCTTGTTAACAAAGTGATATCCCTCATCGCTGATAATCGCTCTAGGTGTCCCGAATCGCGTGAAGATATTCTTGCGCAGGAATCTCTCAACTGTAGCACCATCATTTTTCGGGCATACCATCGCCTCGACCCACTTGGTCACATAATCCACAGCAAGAAGTATATAAAGATTGACAAGTGAGGGGGGAAATGGCCCCATAAAATCAATGCCCCACACATCAAACGTTCCTACCTCTAACACGAAATTCTGAGGCATCTCATTTCGGTTAGAGAAATTACCTTTTCTCTGACACCGGTCTCATTGCTGCACAAAAAGATGGGTGTCTTTATGCAAAGTCGGCCAAAAGAAACCACTCTGAGGTACCTTAGCAACTGTGCGTGATTTGCCAAAATGTCCCCCACAGTTCAACTCGTGGCAATGTCTGAGGATCTTTAACGTGTCCGGCTCCGCAACACACCTCCGCAATACATTATCCGCCCCCATCTTGAACATATAAGGATCATCCCAGAAGTATTGTCGCGCGTCTGCAAAGAATTTCTTCCTCTGGTGGTAGTTCATGTCCTTGGGCACAATGTTGAGAGCCTTGAAATTTGCCAAGTCAGCAAACCAAGGCACAGCTGCAACCACAACCATAAGCTGCTCATCGGGAAAATCCTCACAAATTGGCAAATCTTCCTGTATATCATTCTCCAGCCGTGACAAATGGTTCGCAACAACATTTTCTACCCCCTTTTTTATCTTTGATTACCACATCGAACTCTTGCATCAATAAAACCCACCGGATCAATCTTGGCTTGGCGTCCTTCTTGGTGAGAAGGTATTTTAAGGCTGCATGGTCTGTGAAAATCGTCACCTGAGAACCCACAAGATATGGACGAAACTTGTCCAATGCAAAGATGATAGCCAACATTTCTTTCTCTGTGGTCTCATAATTAACATGTGCATTGTTAAGAGTTCGACTAGCATAATAAATGACATGAGCTACCTTATCTTTCCACTGCCCCAGAACTGCTCCCACCGCATAGTCACTAGCATCGCACATGAGCTCAAATGGTAGAGTCCAGTCTGGTGTGGCGATGATGGGTGCGCTAATCAACTTCTCCTTGAGCACATCAAAAGCTGAATTGCACTTCGCATCAAAATCAAAGACTGCATCTTTCTCAAGCAAACCGGCAAAGGCTTCGTGATCTTCGAAAAATCTTTGATGAATCGCCGGTAGAATCCTGCATGCCCCAAGAAACTCCTTACCCCTTTAATGGTCGTAGGGTATGGGAGCTTCTCAATAACCTCAATCTTTGCCCGGTCCACCTCTAAACCTTTGCTGGAGATCTTATGTCCCAAAACAATACCCTCAGTAACCATGAAGTGACACTTCTCCCAGTTGAGCACTAGGTTGGTGTCAATGCATCTATCCAGAACACGGACCAATTGTTGCAAAAGTCTTCGAACCCATCACCATACAATGAGAATTCGTCCATGAATACTTCAAAATTATGCTCCATAATGTTTGAGAGTATCGACATCATACACCTCTGAAACGTAGCAGGTGCGTTGCATAACCCAAAAGGCATGCGTCTAAAATCAAAGGTCCCATCGGGACAAGTGAATGTCGTCTTCTCCTGATCTGCTGGCTCAATTGCTATTTGGTTGTACACAGAGTACCCATACAAAAAGCAATAGTGAGAATGACGTGCAAGCCTATCAAGCATCTGATCAACGAATGGGAGGGGAAAATGGTCCTTCAATGTGGCATCATTGAGTTTGCAGTAATCCATGCAAACTCTCCACTCAGTAACGGTAAGAGTGGCAATCTGATCACCTTTTTCCCCTTCCACCACAGTAATACCTCCCTTCTTAGGGACACACTGCACCGGGCTAGTCCATGTGCTGTTAGAAATCGGATAAATGATGCCTGCCTCGACCCATTTAAGTATCTCTTTCTTCACCACCTCCAGCATGTGAGGATTGAGGCGGCGCTGAAACTGAAATACCGGCTTCTTGTCTTCCATGAGCCGAATCTTGTGCTGACAAACTGTGGGGCTGATCCCCTTAATATTCGCGATAGTCCATCCCATAGCTGCTTTCCTTTTCTGCAATACCTTAAGAAGTTGCTCCTCCTATTCCCTGTCCAAACATGCAAACACAATAACAGGTAAAGTCTCATTAGATCCCAAGTATAAATATTTTAAATTAGCAGGTAAAGGCTTCAATTCTAAAGTAGGAGCAGTAATAAGATAAGGAGTAAGAAACTTCCGGCTTCCCTTATTAAAGAGGGGGAGGGGCTGGCGCCAATGAACATCCAAGGCTTGCTCTTTCTCGCTGGAATCAAGTAGAGCAAGCTCCTCATATAGTTGCTCCAATAAAATGTCATCCTCCTCGTCCGGCGTGTATGCCTCCACGCCAAAGCACTGCTCGCTCACCGCATATGCGGGAAACTTCATAGCCTCAAATACATTGAAGGCCACCTTCTCATCATTGATTCGCATAGTCAGCTCTCCGTTGGCCACATCAATGATAGTCCTCCCCGTGGCCAAGAATGGGCGGCCCAAGATAAGGGGAACATCATCTCCAGCCTCTATGTCTAGGATCAAAAATCAGCTGGGAAGATGAGTCCTTCAAATCTCACTAATACATCCTCAAAAACATCCCTTGGACGTTTTACGGTGCGATCAGCCATCTGAAAGCACATCCTAGTAGGCTTAGGATCTCCCACATCAAGCTGCTCAAAAACCGATGTGGGCATCAAATTGATAATTGCGCCAAGATCACATAATGCCCTCCCATGAAAAGCATCTCCCAATATCACATGAATGATGAAACCACCCGGATCTTTCATCTTCTTTGGTAACGCCTTTTGCACAACGACGCTACATTCCTCATTCACAGTCACGGTCTCGAAATCATCCATGCACCTCCTATTAGAGAGGAGGTCCTTGAGAAATTTTGCGTATTTGGGCATTTGTGAAATTTCTTCCGCAAAGGGAATATTGATGTGTAACTTCTTGAAGATATCTACAAACTTCTTGAAGTGCTTGGCATCCTCTTGACTCTTCAATCTCTGCGGGTATGGCACATGCACACTATACTCTTCCTTTGGTTTAGGCTTCTCCTCCGACTTCCTACTCGTGTCCTTTGATTGGGGAATCACAGTAGGCACGAGAATTTCTTCATCCAATGCTTTTTCGGTGGCCTTGGTCGCCTCAGCTCGCGCGTGGGTAGGATATGGAGGATCCTTAGTGGTGGTCCCACTTCGAGTAGTGATAGCCTTCAATTTCTCTGGTGGAGTGATTGTGTTAGAGGGTAACATACCCGGTGGAAGTCGAGTGTTTTGATTGGATATCTGGCATGGCTCTTCATCGTGGCTTTTATCGCGACAATCTTGCTCTCAATTTTATCATTGCTAGCCAACAGTTTCCTCAACAACGCGTTTATATCTTGTTCTTCTAATTGTGGGGCCTGCTGTTGTGGAATCTGTCTTTGAGCTTGGTATGGAACATTTGGCCTTTGACCCGGCGTATATAATCCACTGTTGGATTGGCATAGCTGAAATTGGGGTGGTTGCGGTTATTTGGATGATATGTGTTAGACCATTGCTGCTATCTTGGTTGACCCATGTAGTTCACGTCTTCAATACCATCCCCATATCCCTGATTCGCATATGCTACCATCTATCCCACTGAATTCACCTGTGCCGATTGATTCATATTACTGAAAGCCGAAGTCATTACTGCCATCTGATGTTCAAATTTTTGTTCCACCATGGACTCAATCTTACAAACCAATGCCCCATCTGATTTCGTGTTTCTACGAGTCTCAGACCTCGTGGACTCACGTTTTGCTACATTATCTAGCAGATCCTGGCACCTCTGTAATCCCAGGCCCATAAAATTACCCTGAGCCATCATGTCCAGTTCATTTGCAGTCTCTCTGTCTAAGGCATTGTAAAAATAGTGCAGAAGTTTGTACCATGGCTCTCCGTGAGTGGGGCATCTGCGAAGCTGGTTGAACTTTCTCCATGTGTCTCCCTGAGAATCATCTTCCTGTTGTGTAAACTTTGTTATATCAGCCATCTGTTGAGCAACCTTGGATGGCGGAAGATACTTCCTGAGAAATTCCTTGCTACAATCTGCCCATGTAACGATACTGCCTGCTGGAAGTTTCATAAGCCATGTCTTTGCCTTTCCCGATAAGGAGAAGGGGAAAAGCATGAGCTTTATCGTCTCGAGTGGAACTCTGTGATCATACAAAGTGGAGGTAATCTTCTCGAAATTGAGCAAGTGTTGATGCGGATCATCACTTGGGGCTCCAGTGAATAAGCACTCATCCCGAACCATGTTGATCAATGGTTGGCGTATCTCGAAATGCGCGGCGTTAATCTGAGGCCTAACAATAGTGGGTTGATACCCCCCCCCCCGGTGTAGTTCTAAAGTAATCCACCAAAGGACGCTCATCCTCCTCAGCATTGTTGGCTTGCTCTGCCGCATTCTGACCGTTATCGTTCCGATTATTGCCCTCATTATTCCCATTACCACCATTGTTTCTACCATTAACTCCTCCATTGTTTCTATCAACTACCCCCGCACCAGGAAGTTGTTGTGGATTTGGAGGGTTCATCCGTGACATTGCAGCTTGCATCTCGGTCAACTGGGCCCTGAGCTCCTCAGTCTCCCTTGCTTGATTTGCTGCATCTTCCACAACTGCAGCTCTAGCTGCTTCCGCATCTTGCAAGCCCTTGCGGAACCTCTCAAACTCAGCTCTAGTTTGCTCGTCCATCTGAACTGAATTTGCTTTCCTCTTGTCTCTACGTTCTGCACGCAACAACGATTCCGGATCCTCAAGTACTGGATGCAAAGGCTCGTCTCTAGAATGGGACATGCACCAAGTAAATCAAACCTGAAAACACAAATCACACGCAAAAAATATGTGAGTAACAGGTATAAACTGAAAAAGTAAATCCCTAAAGAGAAAAATAATAACTAATTTATTTGAGAGTCCCCGGCAACGGCGCCAAAAACTTGACACGCTCCAACTGCAAGTGTACAGTTGTCATGTGTAGTAATAAATTTCGGTAAATCCGGGTTGTCGAACCCAAGAGACTTCGTTGTAAATTAGCTATTAAACTAGCTTTTAACCCGTGCGATGCACAGCGAAATTTCAATTCCAAAACAAAATTAATTTTACTTAAACAGTTGGTGTCTTTTATGAATTTCAAATACTACATCCAAAAATAATAACCAAAAGTACTGACTATCATTTGTACACCTTTTAAATTTATCAATTTCATATTTTTGTTAAGATTAATACTTTTTATTTCATAAATAAATAGATTATACTATTTCTTGACTATCATTTTTACTTTTGGACCTGAACCCAACATTAAGTTGAAGTAAAATTTTGATTACTGTTTGAATTTTATCACTATAAATTTGAAGTTACAATTCCAATTTAGAAATGTCCTTCATATTTTGCATTTTATTTTATTCTATCTATCTCTTTTTTAGGAAAGTTTCTAATCTTGGATTTGAACTCAACATTGTTATTCTAAAAATAAAAGTTTACCTTAAGATCATTACCAATACGAATTTGTCAATCAAAATCAAGTTGACGCATCTGATTTCAATTTATAACAATACATTCCTTTTATTTTTTATTATTATTATTTTTATTTTATTTTTTGAGGAAAATATGCCTCTACTTTGAAGCCACTGACCATTGATTACTGATTTCAACTTATAATATTACGTTTCTACTTTTTTTTTAGAAAAATATGTTGAAGTAAAATTTTGATTACTTTTGAATTTTATCACTATAAATTTGAAGTTACAGATTCCAATTTAGAAAAGTCTTTCCTGTTTTGAATTTTATTTTATTCTATCTATATATTTTTTAGGAAAGTTTTAAATCTTTTGAAGTCAACATTATTATTCTAAAAATAATTTTTTACCTTCAGATTATTACCAGTACGATTTTTTCAGTCAAAATCAAGTTGAGGCCACTGGTTTCAATTTATAATAATACGTTCCTACTTTTTTTTTGAGGAAAATATGCCTCTAATTTGAAGCCACTGACCACTGGCCACTGATTTCAACTTATAATATTACGTTTCTTCCTTTTTTTAAAGAAAATATGTTGAAGTAAATCTTTGATTACTTTCAAATTTTATCACTATGAATTTGAAGTTACAAATTCCAATTTAGAAATGTCCTTCCTGTTTTGAATATTATTTTATTTTATTCTATCTATCTATTTTTTAGGAAAGTTTATAATATTGGATTTGAAGTCAACATCCTACAACCTATATAAAAGAAATCATCCTGGTTTGACGTGGCGTCCACTTTGGGTGTTCTGGTTGGTGGGTTATGCCAGCGGAATAGTGACGTGGGCATATTGACGGTTTTTCCCTTCTTGCTGTGAGCTGTGTGGTCTGTGGTTGAAGGGTGTTGTGGTCATTTGAGGGTTCCTTTGCCTGGTTAGAGCTGTGGTCTGTGCCAGCTAAATGGTGACGTGGGCATAGTGACTGTTTTGCCCTTCTTGTTGTGAGCTATATAGTCTGTGGTTGAAGGGCGTTGTGGTCATTTGGTGGTTTCTTTGCCTGGTTACAGCTATGGAGGATGAACTCCATAGTCGGTGTATTGGTTAGTGGGACAGGTGGCTATGCTCCTACAAGCTGCGCTCTATTGCCGGCGCTTGTTCGTGGGACAGGTGACGACGTCTCGCCGTCCGCACATAAGAACTGATGGAACACGGCTTGTGGTGTTGGTGCCATTTGCCGATCTGTTGTGACCAGGTGAGTTCTTTGCTCTCTCTCTCTCTCTATTCCTCGACTGCTGGGTTTTCTTCCCGCCAGCCGTCGGGGATTGCTCCGGCGGTTTGCTTACTATTCGGCAGTCGGTGTATTCGGTAGTATTTGAGTTTTTGTTGATTTGCGGAGTTGGGTTTTCCAATTTGGGATTTGGAGGGTTCGATGGTTGTGTAAATTGGGGTTTTAGTGAGGTAGTTGGAGTATTATTTTTTATATACAGCGTGAATTGATTATTTGTATCGTCGTGTGATTTGTTGTGATGGGTTTCGTGTGTCTAAACTGCTTGCATGTGTGGAATTCCGATATTTAATTCGGGTGCATGTTGGTCTGGATGTTTTGCGGTTTGATTGCTTGCATGTGTACGGTGTGGGGCTCTTTCTTGTTAAATGGTGTTATACTGGTAAGAAGTTGTGGGCTTGAGTACTTTATTAGCTTGTCTTTATTGAGTTCATATCCTTTATTGCTTCAATATAATCGGTTATGTTTGGTTAGTTGAATTTGCATCTGATTTTATTTGGCATTGGTATTTGCAGGTTGATCTTCGGAGATTTGTACAAGGAAATTGTTGTATTGCTTCATCTGGTTGTTTATCTCTCTTATGGTTGCCATTGTGCACATTAAAACATGTTATTTCTTCAATTTAATTGGTTATGTTTGTTTAGTTGGATTTGCATCTGATCTTATTTGGTATTGGTATTTGCAGCTTCATCTTCGGAGATTTGTGAAAGGAATTTGTTGTGTCGCTTCATTCGGTACGTTTACCTCTCTTATAGTTGCCATTATGCACATTAAAAACATGTTATTGTAAGTAGTCTGCGTGGTGTGTTTTGCATTCCCCGTTGTATTTGCGTGTGGTCCTGCTTTGCTCCGCAAACCTGTGTGACTATTTTTTTGTTTGTTGTTTTTGTTCTAATGTCTGATCTGGTTTACTGCCTCGTACTGCTTTAGTGCCTTGAATTGGTATTTGATTGTGAGGTTTCTAGAACCTATTTCTATGTTGTTGTTGCCATGGTTGAAACCTTGAATTGGTATTTGATTGTGAGGTTTCCCAGTAAGATAGGGGTTCATATTGTTTAGATAGTTTGGTATAGAACCTATTTCTATGTTTTTGTTGCCGTGGTTGAATGTAATTGATGCATGTGGTCTTGTGAAATGTGTGGCTCGTAGCTTGTAATGCCTGCAGGTAGCCCTGGGAAACGACCAAGGCGGGGTAGTCCTCCGCCTTTGCATCCATCTGCCACCGTTCGCAACCCGTTTGTGGGGGAGCAGTTAGCAAGGAGTACTAGATTAGCAGCAGGGGTTGCTACTTCTGCCCCAGCTCGGCGGCGGCCTGGTAGACCTTGGGGGGAATGCCACTGCCAGGTCTCCTTCATGCAATGCAGAGATAAGGGGTAGTGTCCCGGCAGCTGGATATGCTTTCCCAGCTGCCACCCCGCTGGGTGTACCTTCGAGGGAGGGTTCTGCTTGAAGTTCTTCTGTACATACTGCAATGCCAGGGAGTAGTGTCCAAATACCCGGCTATGCTTACCCGTTTGTGATGCCTTCTTGCTCCACAGCGGTTAGGGGTTGTGGCCCGTGTAGCCCATCTGTTGGTTTGGCAGTCGCCTATGGTACTACTCTGGATGTATATAATGGGTTGCCGAATAATGTGTTGTCATTTATGCCATCTGTGTCATCTGGCTTGCCCAATATTGCTTCAGGGCCGTCAGGTTCGTCTTCATTACCTCCACTTCAACGTCCACACTTCGCTACTGCGTCATTTGCTAATAGGAGCAGCCCTGTTGTGTCTTTCACCGCGTCTACGGATCAACATAGCAGTAAGCCCAGCGGTGCTCCCGAAGTACTACAACTACCCCGTAAATATTTTTGCACCCTGTGGTTTCATTTGTAAATTTGTGTGTGGATTTTTGGCTTTGTAACTATTAATTGTGGCTGTTCTGTGGTGCAGGGCAGAGGCGTACCAAAAAGTGGGAGCGGGGTGCTCCGCCCCCGCCCAGGGAACCAAGTGTGCTGCCACCCCCACGGAGATGTCCACACTGTGATGCTAAATTGTTTGCGTACGAACCAGATGGCTTCTGCTGCAGTGAGGGTTGCGTAGTCCTTGCTCCGCATGAGATCCCAGATTCGTTGGCCAAGTTGCTCTTGTCAGACAATGTGACTAGCAAAGAGTTCAGGCACAACATCCGTGCATACAATTGCCTGTTCTCCTTCACTTCGATGGGTGTCAAGGCTGATCCTGATACCAAGAATAAAAGTAAAGGGATCTACACATTCCGTGTCCAAGGCCCGATATATCACTACATAAATGATATTGATCCCGCCCAACAACCTCCTAGGTATTTACAGGTTTATTTCTACGACCCAGCCTACCAGCTGCAAAGCCGAGTGACAGCTTTTGACAATCTTGATCCGGCTGTTATTTCCTGTCTGACTGATATTCTAGAGGTCAATCCTTATAATCAGTCTTTTCATTCAATTCATGCAAGCTCTGAATTTCCTGAATGCGATGTCCGGATCAAATGTGACCCAGGACTTGATCAACGAACACACAATTTGCCTACATCTGATCAGGTTGAAGCTATCTGGATTGACGATGAGACGTGTGCCGGTAAATATATTCGTGATATTAGGGTTAGGCACAAGGGTGGCGAAGCAAAGAGTGTTGAGTACCACGTGGGTTGCTTCGATCCGCTTCAGTATCCTATCATGTTTCCTTATGGTCAGCCTGGATGGCATCCTAGAATTAAGAAGAAGCCTGCGAAAAAGAAATCGCGGAAAGGTAGTTTCACTTTGTTAATTAGTATATGCGAGTTTATATTAACGATGCTATTATGTTTTCTGTGTTGCTGAAGGATTTGCTTGCACTTGCAGGGCCAACCGACGCAGAGTCCGACAGTTCAACTGTTACCTGTCGTCAGTATTATTGCTACCTATTACAAATGCGAAATATAAGCCACTCATCGTTGTTGTTCGTCGGTCGTCTACTGCAGCAATACATGGTCGATATGTATGTGAAGCTGGAGACAAGTCGGCTGGATTATGTGCGTCAACATCAGGATATTATCCGCGCGGAACTGTATCAGGGAATATTGGATAGCATCGCTGCAGGTGAAATGAAATGTTGGGCGTCAAGTTGTGTTGCCGCCATCTTTTTTTGGAGGGCCTCGTGATATGAAGCGTCGTTACCAAGATGCAATGGCACTGGTGCGGAAATATGGAAAGCCTGATTATCTCGTCACGATGACATACAATCCAAACTGGGCTGAGATTCGTGATGAGCTTCTACCGTTTGAGCAACCTCAGAACTGGCCTGATTTGGTAGCGCGAATATTCCGTGCGAAAACAGTTGAGCTGAAACGGGATTTGATTGATAAGGAGATACTTGGACCAATTGCTGCCTACACCTATGTAATTGAATATCAGAAGCGGGGTCTATTACATGTGCATTTTCTGCTGATTCTAAAGAAATTTGCAAAGTTAATGAGCCCTGATAGAATCGACAAGTATACATCTGCTGAAATACCTGATCCGCATGCGAACCCTCATTTACATAATGCTGTGAAGAAACATATGATGCATGGTCCATGTGGCGATTTTAATCGACAGTGTCCTTGTATGCGGCCTAAAACTAGGTGCAAGAACAAATATCCACGGGAATTCGCAGATGTGACAAAAACTGGTGATGATGCATTTGCAGTTTATCGGCGACAAAGAAATAGTCGGACTGTTGAAGTCAGGGGACATACATTGGACAATAGATGGGTTGTGCCATATAACCCTTATTTGCTTGCTAAGTATGACTGCCATTTGAATGTGGAAATATGCCCAACCATTAAAGCTGTTAAATACTTGTACAAGTACATATACAAAGGTCATGATAAGGTTGTGTTCCAGGTTATATCGGAACAGAAGGGTTGCATCGATGAGATAAAAGCTTTCCAGTCTGCTAGATGGATTTCCCCCCTGAAGCTGCTTGGCGTATCTTCAAGTTTCCTATGAATGAAATGTACCCCTAGGTAACTACTCTGCAACTTCATCTCCCAGGAATGCAATCTATTTCATTCAATAAGTATACCAAGATGACGTATATTGCGGCAGATAGGAAGTACAAGAAGACAATGTTAACTGAGTATTTTGAAACAAATAAACTGGATCCGGCTGCTAAGCGGTGGCTTTACAGTGAGTTCCCCGAACATTATGTGTGGAATTCTACGAAACCGGAATGGACGCCTCAGAAAAAGGGTCATGCTATTGGGCGTATTGTCGCCGCTAATCCTGCTGAAGGTGAACGCTTCTTCTTACGAATATTATTAATGCATGTCAGAGGAGCAGAATCATATGAGCATCTTCGTACTGTCGGTAATCATGTGTGTGCCACATATCGTGAGGCTTGCGAAATGCTTGGGCTGCTTGAAAAAGATACTGCATTGGTGGACTGTATCGAAGAAGCTACCACGTTTCAGATGCCACACACTCTTCGACGATTATTTGCAACAATTCTGGTGTTCTACCAGCCAAGTAATCCGCTCCAGCTCTGGGAACGATTTTGTAGCAAGATTTCCGAAGATTATCACCGTGGACAAGCCTATAGTGAGGCTCAGATCCTTTCAAGAACTCTAAGACATGTAAATGTTATTCTCGAGTCAATGGGAAGGCAGTTAAGAGATTATAACTTGCCAACAGATGTCAATGGTTCCGATGAAGTTGCATTGCTGAACCGCGAGATTGATGAAGAGTTATCAGTTCCTATTCCTGCTGAAGACATTGCAGCATCGAAGCAACTTAACGAAGGCCAGCAGGCTACATATGATATGATCATCGATCATGTTTTGCGGAAGAAAGGTGGGTGTTTCTTCGTCGATGGGCCTGGTGGCACGGGGAAGACATTCCTATACAGAGCTATCCTTGCTCAAGTTCGTAGTATAGGGCATATTGCATTGGCTACTGCCAGTACTGGTATTGGAGCATCTAATTTGCCTGGTGGTCGGACTGCGCATTCTCGCTTTAAGCTACCCCTTGATACGAGAGAGAAGCGTTGCTGCAACATCGGGAAGCGCACCGCGCTGATTCGACAATCAAGAATAATAATATGGGATGAGGTCACAATGGCGAAAAAGCAAAATATTGAAGCTTTAGAAGCTATGCTTCGTGATATATGCTCAAGCAATGAGATATTTGGTGGGAAGACTGTGGTTTTTGGTGGTGATTTCAGGCAAGTGCTCCCTGTGACAGTGCGTGCAACCAAGGAGGAGTGCATATGCAACAGCATTGTCAATTCACACCTGTGGTCCCATATGCGTGTACTCCGTCTGACAGAAAACATGAGGGCAATTCATGATCCATGTTTCGCAGAGTTTCTGTTATCAGTCGGGGATGGCAGCCTGCAAAAAAGTGACGATTCCTTATTAAAACTGCCGGAATCAATGATTGTGCCTTTCATAAATGAAAGAACATCGATTAACACTTTCATTGACTATGTTTATCCTAACTTTAAAAAATGATTGCTTGAATTCTGATTACCTCGTTGACCGAGCTATCTTGACACCAAGGAATGACTGTGTCGACCTACTGAATCAAATTTTGCTTGATAGATTTCCTGGCAACATGCACACTTACACAAGTTTTGATCATTGTCTTCCTGGAAGCCGAGATAATTACTCTTTAGAGTTTTGCATACGCTTACTTCCAATGGACTACCTCCCCATCAGTTGTTCTTAAAACATGGTTGTCCTGTGATGTTGCTACGAAATTTAGATCCATCTACAGGTCTGTCTAATGGTATTAAACTTATTTGTAAAAATTTGCTGCCCAATGTCATACACGCTGAAATAGCTATAGGTCATAACAAAGGCAAGGATGTTTTCATTCCCAGGATACCACTTAGGCCATCTGAAACAGATAACTATCCAGTCGAGTTTGAAAGAAAGCAATTCCCAGTTCGACCATGCTTTGCGATGACAATTAACAAATCACAAGGCCAAACCTTACAGAATGTTGGTATATATCTCCCTCAACCAGTATTCTCGCACGGTCAACTTTATGTTGCACTGTCCCGAGCAAAATTGTCTACGTCTGTGAAAATTATAATACAGCCACTTGATAGTGTCCAAACTATCGATAGTACCCAGAATGTTGTGTACAAAAATCTGCTGCGTAGGGCTCAGGACAACAAGAATAGTGATTCGCAATAAAGTCATCAATGGCAAACATAAATAGTTATATATATATATATATTACTTATTTACTTATTTATTCATTTATTTATTTTGTTGTGCCTACGTTTCCATGCCTGGAATATCATGTGTTAAATTTTGGCTGTGAATATGTATTTGCTGCAATATTATGTGCCTGCATTATTATGATGTAAATTTGTTGAGTGTGTGAAATTTTGGATGATGAAATGTACTTGCTACAGGGTTATATATCTGCATGACTACGTTTTGAACTTCTTTACTACATAAACACCTTGTGATCACGAATACGTTGCTTAGATATGTTGTTTTTGCACTGCTGTTGTAAAATAGGAATGGAAAGCGACATGCTCAAGCTGTCTGACTTAACCGATCAATCAAAATAATGGAGACTTAAACTTCGAGTCGTTGAGAAGTATCGTGCAATGACAGCTAGATTTGGCAACACAAAATATCAGCGATATGTGCTTTGCGACAACGAGGTTCGTTTCCAAGTTATTCAAACTCCCTCTTAATATTTAAACTGTGTTAAGCCTCCAATGTGTCCCGTATTTATTAATACATGCTTCACTCTATGCAGGGAAAAAGGATACAGGCTACAGCTTTTGATGCTGAAATTGAATCCTTTGATAACCAGCTACATCCATACCACACATACTGGTTCAGTGACGGAGTTGTGCGCCGCGTCAACCCGCAGCATCGCTACATCAATCATGACTACGTTCTTATTCTCGATCCTCAGATGAAAATAGTACCAGTTGAAGGCGTCGCAGAACAACCAGCAAGTACTACGTACAATTAGAAGACTTTGAACGAGGCCCGCGATTTCATTGGAAAGCCTGATAAATTTGGTAAATTTTTTCCAAAGTTCTAATAATGCATTGCTTACTACCTTATTTTGCTTTGCTTCTTATTTTGTTATATTAATCCCGACGTTCATCTCCAACAACTTTCTTCCATCATCTCAATTAAAATACGTCCTCACAGGGTATACATTTATACGCAGATGTTGCAGTCATAATCATAGCTTTCATGTCATCAAAAACAGTTCCATGGAAGGATTCAACAGCTCGCTGCAGGGTTCGAGATATAATTGTGGTTGACGACTCGTATGTTTTCCTAAACGCCCCGTGTATTTCTAATATATTTTGCTGCACTTTCTTCCTTAGCGGTTTGTAGCCAAACTATAGTCACTACATCTTATTGAATCAATGGTGGATTTATTTACAGTGGAATATATCTAAATATCCTTTAGTCATAATTTAGAAGTTCAGAAAAGAATGAAAATATATGAAATCAAAATTACAGCGGTGTAGCGTGATTTGCTGGCGTTGCACCAGCTATGTCCACGACCCAGATCCCAGATTTTATTCCCAATGTTTATGTTATATTTATGTAGGATGCGTTTGGTAATTTATAATGCCAATCATTCTTGTGGAATTGATGAATTGTTTTTTTTATTATTACTTTTAATTTTCTTTTTTTTAATTTTATTTTCCTCCTGCTCACACAGCTTCAATCCAGTGTGTTTGTCTGCTTGGGATTACATAGCAACCACTGATGCAGAAATTCTAGCCAAGTCAGCCAAATCCCAGCCTGTTGTCATCGTTACCAATTTTGTATCATCTAAATTCTCCGATATGCTATAACATGCTATTTTCACCACAATGTTATAATGTGATATATTATTCATGTATCAACTGCCATGTGTGTAAATGGTTTTGCCCATACACCCCAGGATTCTCCTTGAAGACTACCATGTCTACAATGTTCTTGTCTGATGTTCCTGATGCACGAGTTGAAGAGTTGTCGGATTGGTATGTTGCCTAAATTATGTATTTATATACGATGTATAACATATCGTATACTGGTATATGCTTACAACCTTACTATTTTGCAGGCGTGATGCTAACTATGACAAGATTGATGCTATCAGTAATCCTGAAATGCTACTGAAGAAGAAGGTTGTAAGTACTTCTGCATCTGAGTTCAAACTCTTCAAGATTGCAGACTTACCAAGTACTCCGGTAATATGTGATATCTAGCACTATAACTACATATGAATTCATCTGTGATGCTGTGGTTTAAATTTCAGTTGGGTTGCGTTGCAGCAGGCTGGTAATGATGAGATCTGGGTGAAGGTATCTGTGGTTGTCGCACCATGCACTCAGCGACCATGGTATAATGATTGCAGTACAATGCAACCGTTCCACCAATCAGGTCCTAGGTGAGGTCTTCGCTTGCTCAAGCTGTGGAAACAATGACAGCATTTCCGCCCCATGGTATGGCATATTATGATTTGTGTAATTCGTCTGCAGTTATCGTTTATCATCAGCAACTTGGACGAGTGTGATTGTATAGGAAGCTGGTGATTTTATGTGTTTGTCAAATAAGTATATATCTCGTAATTGACATTCGCACGAATACATTTTCTGCAGGGGACGCCTTGGAGTTCGGATTGGCGATGGCAGTGGTGAACTTGAAGTTGCCATATTTGGGCATGCTGTTGAAACTGTGCTTAACAAAAGCGCAGTTGTTCTATCTGCAATGACCCAGGACGTAAGCTAATCACACCCCATAATCTGCAGGATTACAAGTTTAATGAAGCTGATATATATATATATATATATATATATATATATATATATATATATATATATATATATATATGTATATGTATATATAATAAAATAGAACAGTGTTTCCCGCCAAAACGAATTCAACCGGGCAATCCTTTTAATCTCAGCCGCTCTTTGTCTCTTGATATATTTTATAATCAACCATCAATCTAAACTAAACTACGATAGTGCCATTGAATATGAAACGAAAATTTCATAAATACATTCCTATCTTTATTTCACCCATCAATACATCCTTAATTATCTCTTTTGAAGAGGAATACTAGCTCATTGATTAGAGAAATATTCGTAAAATAATGAATCATTACCTTAAAAAAATTAATCACTATCTTGAAAAAGGAATGTAAGTAAAGGATATTATATAGCATCCACAATTCGAAATAGAAATCACATGTTAGATAAATAATATGACACATTTTTTTTAGCAGGTCCTTCCCGTCTGTGTTGATGGAAGGAATAACAAATGGTAAGTTCTAATTTTGGCGAACTTTGTATGTAATTGTGTATGTCTTTTAATTTTATTTTCTAACTGAAAACTTTATTTAGTTGAGTTACTACATGTAGAGGTTTCACTTGAAATTTTTGTTTTGCTAATTTACTTACGTATTGCATACAGTGCCCCACGGGCAAGGGTAATTAGCTAGTATATATATATATATATTTTTTGATTATGATTGATTGATAAGTTTTAGCATGAGGTCTTAGTTAACATAGCCATCCTATATTCTGATGCAGGAACAAAACGATGTTTTGTCAAAGGCAAATGATGCAGCACTGAACAAACGATTCTACTTCTGCCTGGCTCCATCCAACAGCAAGAATCCGCGCTGGGTCAACAAGTGGAGCGTCCGCCAGGTTGAGATTGCATGAAAGCAGTTCGTAAAGTGAAGACTAGGAAGACTATGTGAGTAACCATCTATGTACATAGAAGCAGTATAGTCAGTACCCAACCCTATGGCCAGAAATGCATGAAAGTAACAACTTGTGCTTACACAGTTGTTATGTTTATGCCTTTTGCTAATATTTTTTTGGTGTGGTTTCAAAGCAAGAAGTCGGAGCCAGTGTATGTAGATGCAGATATGGGATTTCATACTTCCCTCTTACATTTTGATTATGGTGATATACTAATGTGTCTCAGTGTAGCAGACACTTGCGTATATTTTGTACACTTTTTGGGACGATGTATATGTACATGAAATACAGTATTTTGTGTACTTGGTATGTTACAAGTTTCTTTGGACACCGTTCTATGGTTGTTTCACATATTGAATTACAGTAGCTGGATGAAGGTAATTAGATCTGATTGGGGTAGGATTTCCAGTTTGGCTGCTACGACGATCTTTCCACTTGACAAAATCATAACATTAGATGCCTAAAACATCTAATTTCAGTGCTTCTTTGGATTTTAGTTATTCCTGACTCGAATTGAATGTTTGAGGTTATATATAACACACACATACTTATGTTTGATCGGTTACGACTGACAAAAATGTGTATAATGAGGCTGCTTTGGAGGTGTTTCCTACGCATAACAAGTTCAATTAATTGATGTGTCCATTCGTATGTATGCTTGATTTGCAGGGTCAGAACGACACAGTTACAGGTGGGAAAAAAGTGAAAAGGGTACGTTCGAATTCAATATAACATAGACTGGCAACGATATACTATTCTTCGACGCCTCCAATTTTCAATGGTGCGCTTAATACAAAGCGTACATTTAATCTATGTTCAATTATTTACACAGCATCGTAGAATAAACGTTATTTGAAGACACTGTTAAAAAAAATTATGAGCAGTCGTATAGTTTCGCTACATGAATCACTTAGTCAAAATGACACATATACAAATCAGACTGGTGCGGTAGAAAAGAAACGGATTTAATACTTGATAAATTAAAAACCTCGATAAACTTAATAATTTGTCCGGTCTCTATTAGAAACAAGTGCCAAACTAGACTCCAATTGATAAAATTGTATATATATATATATATGTATGTATATATATATATATATATGTGTGTGTATATATATACATATAATATATGTGTGTGTATGTGTGTGTGTGTGTGTGTGTGTGTGTGTGTTAATCTCAATGTACATATACTGGACCAGACCAAACTACAACCATATAATTACTTAAACAGTTTCCAATAATATTTACCAAATGATCTATTACTTGTGACTTCTTGAATAAATCCCAACCCTAAATATGCAAGATATTAAATACCTGTATGTCAGAGGAGTTGCACTGTAATTTTGTTTCGAAAACATAAATTAATAGCGCAGTACTTCACCGGGTGTTCATAACCCCCCACTAGCTCTCCCACCCAACTCTTCAGATTGCAAATCTGAGGTACCGCCGCCGAGCATTTCGTCCTCGAGTTATATTCTGTTTCAGGTCTTCTCCCCGTTCTGTAGCTTCTTTCTTATAAACCATAGTAATAACATCAACACTGCATAACAACTATGGAATCCAGTATCATCGACACTAGAATCATGTGCAAAATATAGTTTTTAAAAATCGCCCATACTCTGTGCTTATTTATGTATGTACATTTGATGCAAATCTATTTTTAAGTGTTTGCATGGTTGTATTCAATAATTTAAATTTGCAATTGCCGTAATTGTATGTCAATGATGGCAGTTTGCTTCTCATCTTTGACATGTTATACCTTTGTTGAAATGTGTTGTTTGTCTGAACTATGCATACCCAAATCGAATAATAACGGATTAGTCAACAGAGGACATATCTGTGACACTAGATTGTGTACTCAGTATATTCGTGCTTAGTATTGTTTGTTTGTCCCATAGTTTAATAAGATTCAATAGTCCTAGCGATTTGCCCCCGAATAACAGTCATACTATTTTCCTCCTTCGTGTCCTCTCTTATCTTCGCATATGCGTGGAGTCTGCTAACTACCAAACACCTTAAACCGTATTATGTTGTTGTCATTGTAATTGCTTGGTAGTATGACATTATGCCTTCCATATTTGGTCATAGAATATGAATTCCTTTGACGACTGATATGCTTGCCATTTGTATACACAGTTTACATTCTTTGATCATACCTAAGCAGTTGTTACTTCAATCCTGGAATTAGTATGAATTTCTTCAAAGTGATCGTACTCAATGATCCATAAAATGACAAATTGGTAAGCCCCTCTGGAAAGAAATTACTACATGTGCATCATTCAATTCAAGCCCAATTATTTGTTACTTCTTTTGTATTTGGAAAAAAATCTTGGGGCAAATAATTAGTCTGACACATTGTTCTGCTCCCAGTTCTTACCCCGCATCTTCGTCGATGTCCACAAGAAAGATGTCGGAAAGGTCGTGCAGCTACGAACTCCCAACGGGTCGGTGTTCAACACTACTATCCACGCAGATAACAATGAATTATACCTTACCAATGGGTGGAAAACTGTCGTTAGATGCAACTGGATCAGTTTGGGATATTTTATCTTCTTAAAATTTCGGGCCAATCTCAGTTATGATATTAGGATAATGGATCCCACGTGCACCGAAATCAGTTACCACAGTAGTATCAAGCAAGAAGGTGACGCTGCTACAAGCATAAAAGGATTAGCACCTCGCTTCTTCAAGCTTTACGACCCATTCGATGCAAAAGATACTACGCTGGTAATGATCTCATACAAGTTATGTACACATTTCCCTGAATTCTAATTTATCGCTTAGCTGTATCTGTTGAATCACCATGTTGTTGTGCAGCGTATCCCTCCGAAATTTGTTGCTTCTCACCACTACAGCATTACACCAATCATTCATCTACATGTTCCCAATGGGGTGTCCTGGAATATCTGCATCGATCAAGTTGATAACGAGTACTACTTTGGTATGGGATGGCTACAATTTATCAAGGCTTATCGCATTCCCCCTAAGGCTGTACTTATGTTCAAATATGAGGGCGATTTCAATTTCAAGATTCGCGTTATGGACGAATCTGCTGTAGAGATCAACTACAGAGTCAATTCTTCAGCCTTTCCAACAGGTCCACAGGAAGATCATGCTTTGGCTCGAGCTCATTCTTACAATACTAGAGCACCATCATTTGCATTTCGCGTCATTTATTCTCACACTACCAAGAAGGGTGGAGTTGTAAGCACCTATATTCCAATTCCTTGAGTCTTCTATATGCGTGCACGATACTAACAGCTTATTTCAAATTGTACAGAATATACCTGCATATTTTGTTCGGGATTACTTGGTTGGCATTCCAAAAGAAGTGTGGCTAGAAACATCTGATAATGGCTATATGAGATGGGAAACTAGCTGTGGTTTCACGCATGTCGGAAACCCTTTCCATCGTCGTCTCAATTGGTTTAAATTTGTGCTCCACACTCAACTAGCTATCAATGATGCATGCGTGCTTGAATTAATCGATCCAGCAATGCCATTGTTCCGGGCAACAGTCTTCTGCCAGTAATTTGTTCTGCATAACAATCCTCCAGACTATCTCTACATGCTATCTGTTATATTATGTTTGTTTCTGGCTTCCCCGACTTATACTGCTAATGTACTTAGACTGCAGTTAACTCTTTCCTGTTTTGTTAGGCTTTTGTAATCGAATGTTCAGTACCATGTGTGCTACAAATCATATCATTCAGTACAATTTGCTATCCACCAGATATTTGCACTCAATTTATGTTGGGTTTTACTTTTGGTGAATACCCATATTGCCGATCGTTATATCGCATCTGTATATGATTCAAAACCAAATTGAATGTTTCGCATCTTTATTTCTGTGGTTCAAATTTTCGGTAAGAACTACATGCATGCCGTGGGCTCATGCAATTGCCATCCATTAAAATCTAGGAAGATTTCCACATCTTCAAAACTTGCTCTTCACTAGACGAGAACACTATAATGACTGATACAGTTAAGGCTAATATTCGATCTGAAACGCAAACTGACACACCGATGATGCAGGCAACGAAAGAAAACATTCTTAATATTAACTACAGAAGTTACAATAGCCACCCATAACAAACTGCTAGGTCCATGATTTAAAATGTATCACATATTACATGTAAAGATTTAATAATGAAATTACAACCTACGCCTCTTCTTTGAGATTTTTTCATCAGCGTTGTCGGTTTTCCATTTCAGTTGTTCCCGTCGCTCTGCTCTGCTTTTTCTTCCTGCTTCCCTCTGTCGCCGCAACACATCTAAAACAGACTTTCGCATTCCGCGTATAAGAGTTTGCCGTATCACTTTCCCAGCCGTCATCTTCGTCCTCTCCTCCTGAGTAAACCGTTGTTTCAGATCCTTTACCGACTACATAACCGTGCTGATGCCAGCTTTCTAATTCGGATTCGCTCTCGTTGTCAGTTTGTCCTATGCTTTCAGTATGCTTCACTTGATCCTCCTTCATAACTTCATTGAGGTCCTTCTCCTTGCTCTTTAATTTGTCTTCCACAATTCTAATAGGGCTTCTTACAGGTTCTTCTTTTTTATCCATAGCTATGCTGATATGAGATTATTCAAAGATTTTGGAATGCTTTTATAGCCACAGCATCTTAATGGAAGATGAAAAGCCCATCAACTGATGTTGTCTGCATCCAGTGTATGCATGGCAATAGAACCTTCTTATGTTGTATTTACTCCATGGACATATATAATTCCCACAAGAGGCTACATTAAAGATTTAAATGCTAGCAAACAATGTACCACATATAACTCCAGCAGTTTCAGAGTACAATGTACTGTCTGCTAACGATTAGACTCAATTTGCTACTGTTACTTGCAACATCTATTCGTAACACCCTTTGCAATACAAAAATTACAATACAAAAAATAAACTTAAAATTCGACAAAAGATGGTAAACATGGACACCTAATTAACTGCTTCATATTTATTCAATCAATGGTTAACCAGCTGCTGGCATAGGAAACAAATACAGAATAAATCACAGATACAAAGTAGAGAAACAGCAGTCAGAAAACACACTGAAACGACAATTTAGAACTGCTAAATTTTTATGATCCAATCCATGATTCCTGTTTGCATCCTTCAGCTCAACGTCCCTCAGACAATTCAACATGTCTATGGTGTCGTGGAAGGAGAAGTTGAACTAGCTGTCGTGAACCCCCAACCATCGTCATCTTCGTCCTCATCAGAGTATTCTGTTTTCTCCGAACCTTTCCCAGCATATAGCCACTTCCACATGTACTTTCTTCCTCAGATATATCGTTGACATCGCTTACATTTTCTTCCTCCGTCTCAGTGGCTTCACCAACATCCTCGAAACTGTCTTCTTGTTATTGTTCCTGGTGTTCATCATCGCTAGATGCCATCTCAAGTTCTGTTGACTGACTGCTCTCTGCCATCTCAGAAAATGGTCTTCCTGGTGCAGTTGAACACAGGAAGATGTGAAAGCAGATAAACAGTAATATCGACTGAAAAATATATTAATAAAATATACTTACTAATTTGCTATATTACTCTTCACCTTGGCAATCAACGTTGAAGCCACACTGCTCCGTGAGCCAACAAGTGTTGCAAATGAGTAGCAACTTCATTATATATACTATCTACTTACACTCCACCTGCCAGTAATTGAACAACTCATCCAAATTTTTGGGTAGCATCCCAATGAGCTTAAAATGTGTGCCAACATTTAGACAGCTTCGATGTGCTGAATCTGGCAATTGCACTGCATACAGAGACGTCTGCTTTTCCTCCTTGAGAACTCAGTGTCATGACATGCAGCCTCACAGAGCTGTTATTTCACATGCAGAACAAACACTTGGCATACAATATTACTGTGTCCACACATTTGGTGGACAGAATGCAGTTGCTGCTCATCACATTTCTGCAACTGGTACAGTCATTTTGTCACATCTGATTTGGAAGATCACATAGCCGTATACTAATACATATACTACATATTCACACCAGCGTTGATTGCCTCCTTTCATACTAAGATAACACCGGTAATGCGAAGCCGGCATCGTGAACTGACACACCGAGAATCCGGCAATACCGTTCGATGTCAGTATTCTCAAATATGCTGAACAAACCGATCGCAGGATAACTATGTGGGTAGTATGCCAGATGGAGAATGTATAACCAAAGATGTCCAGCAGCAAGTAAAGTGAATAAGATTTCAATATGCATCCACGTAGAAATAAAATTCTATCAATTTCCATGTAGGTTATTTTATGTTGTTGCAGAAGCAAATATCATCCGTTGCAAATTTATAGTTATAGAAGCACAACAAACGTACTCATATCCAGCCAAATACATATTGCATACCTAAAATTATTCCAGATCACATGCCTCGTTGTAAATACAACTGAATAGATACGGAATTATATGCACAAGAGAAATATACAGACACCAGGTGACATGCTAACATATCCAAGTGGTACAATTGTAATGCGTGCCAATGTTTGTTCACCATATCACTAGATCCCTATCCTCCAAAAATTACCAAAGCAACTCCACCACAGAGACCAGCAAGGCAAATCAAGAAACTAGACAACCACTGCCTTCAATGTCAACACCGAAGGAAAGCTCATCAGATTCATCTGATACGTCCCCAACTTTACTCAATGCAACAACTTTCCGGAGTGAAATCCCTCCTAGTCGTGCTCCTAATACGCGTAGTAAGTGCTAATATATTTATTCATGCCAATCCGTGATAAAATAAATGCAGGCAAGTCTCGTAATTTCTGGTGTAATTATGTGCATAATTTATCATGAACACAGGAATTGCCAGAATAAGTGTGCACGGTTTTGCGGCTTCTGCAACCAGCAGTGGTGGTATCGGTGCAGTATGCCGAGACGATGAAGATAACTGGTTGCTTGGTCTCATCGGAAAACTAGATGCGACAAATAAATTGGAGAGCGAACTTTGTGCAATATACCACAGCATTCACCTATCTTTCGACAAGAACTGGAGTAACATATAAATACAGACTTCATGCTACGAAGCAACAAAGGTATTCCATTTCTTCAGAAATTATCCTCCAGGTATGAGGACTGAAATCAATCGAGGACATATTTTGCTGCGAGATTTGCATATAGCATTGAATCATATCGACTACATAGAAAACAACGTCGCCAAACAGCTTGCAAGTATGGGGGCACAGCAATCAGAGGAATGCAAAATCTTGTATGAAGCCCCAGAAATAATACATGATCTAATTATGGAAGACAAATTAGAAGCCTGTAGTCGTTATGTGTCGCCCAGTGATACAGATTAGCTGCATATTTTTAGCTATTTGTATCGCAACTAGAATAAATGTTCATCATCTGATCGTTTAAGATTTCGGATTTTCTGAAGTTGATCGTACTTATTTTACATCATTACAACCAGATCTATAAGCAGATAGTGACAGCTACACATGCTTTAAACTTCCCGGCCATCTGCTGCACAACCTGACCAGTAACCCTGACAGGTAAAACACAGTTCTGCCACAACAGTTCATACAGTGATACAAGCTCATATCTATGATAATTCTACCGACTTACACAAACTGCTCATTGGATCTAAAGATGAATCATTTTACTACCTCTAACATATGAGAATTTAAAACAACTATGTTATTATAGCATCATCAGAAAACACACTTATGACTTCATATCCATTTCTGGATATAATTGCTCTACATGGATCCAAAACATATACAAATCTTCACGCAATGCTTCTTCATACAAACCATATCACAACAACATATTCATCACCTGTAATATGTGTTACCTTTTCTGTTTAGTTTTCACTAATTCAGCAGCTTATCTAACATGATGGCTAACTTCCCCAATAGACTTGAAATGCGTGCCAACAAGTGGACAAATTGAACAGGCTGAACCTGACACTTCCAGTGCAAAAATCAGGAGTTGCTCTTCATCTTTGGAAACTTACTAATATCACATGCAGCCTTAGAAAATTTATGCCTAACATGCAACCCAAACAGTTGGCATATAGCAATAAATTGTAATAAGCTTGACTCTAACTTATAATCTACAACTGTGTATGTTCTCCTAAGAAGAAACTTATAATAACAAACTGATACTTTTGAGGTACTTATAACTCATAAGTCATACCGAACTCACCCTGTGTAAAGCATTGTATATTTGGAGATAATTCAATTTGCGCTGATAACCATTAGTAGACGGAAGCTACTTTATATATAAATGCTTATATGAACAACTCTTATGAAGCTACAAAATCTTCACTATGCTGAATCAAAATATGCACTCCCTCATACATTCAACTTGACCCGATAAAGATGAGTTTCTAGAATCGTCGGGTATAACATGTAAATTACACATTGATTTCCATAAATGCATTAATATCAACCTTCAACAACTATACAACACACTGATGCACTGTATTACCACAACAATATGTTCATTACCTGTAATACATATATTTTACCCTCTCAATTTAATTGCCAATGATTGTGCAGCTTATTTAATGTTATGGTGAGCTTCCCGATAGAGTAGAAATGTGTTCCAACAAATGGACAACTTAAACATGCAAAACTGACAATTGCAGTCCAAAGATGATCAGTTGCTCTTCATCCTTGACAACTTAACATTATCACATGCAGCCTTACCATATTGTTACCTAACATGCATACCGAACACTTGGCATATAACAATATTATACTCGTACATTTGGCACAAATGATACAATAGCTACTTTAAAGAATTGTAAAACTACACGGCCATCATTTCACATAGGATTACAAGGATATTACAACAATGTATAGAGGTATGCTACACTACTATTCTGTTATTGCTGAAGTGACAATTGACTAATTATACTCTACAGATGAATTTATATACATATACATCTCCTCAACTAATTACTTACTATCAGTACCAAGACAAAACAATCTTCTATCCCCTAATTCACAACACACATAATTGTAGGGTTTTGATTCATGGAACGCGCAAACGGAAGCATAATCAAATAAGAGCCATGCAAAACCCTCCAAGGATCACAAGTCTAGATGCATAACGATAGTGAAGGAAAGAAATCATAAACACACCTTTGGGTTCTCCTTGATGACTTCAAACGCGAATAGTGTCACGTTCTCTATAGTTGATCCACGCCTAGAGTTGATCCTAGATCTCCCAAACTCCTTGGTGCTAGCCCGGAATAAGAGGAGGGTGAAGGAATCACGCAAGACGAGACAAAAGAGGGCCTTCGGCCGACGGGGTGAGGGGGCGGCGGCAAGGGACGGGTTCGGCCCTTGTTGCTTGCTCTCTCTCTCCTTTGTTCTCTCCCACTCTTGTTATGATCACTAATGAGCATAAGTTATGAGGAAGGAATGAAGGAGGGTCCTTTATATAGTCCAACAACTCCTTGTTAACTACCTAAAGGACTTATTCTAGTCCTACTAGAATTCAATTTAGTCCCTTCCTTGCAAATTAGTCCCTACTAAGTTTGCAAGGGTTTGCAAAGTGATCCTTCTAATTAATTAATCCAATTAATTAATTCCAAATCTAGTACAACTCTATATAGCGTGTGACCCCATAGGTTCTATCTAGTTGGTAGCAACTATTTGCTAATATGGAGCGGTTTCTAGCAAAACATCCATTCTAGCCAACTAATAGAATAGTCATCTAGACAACCTTGTACAAGTAATTGTCTCATCCCTTTGCCTCCATATCCGGATTGGACACGAGACATACAAGTCACACTCGTATATCCAATCCATAGTTTCTCGATCTATGGGAATAGCCTTATTCGTGCAAATAACATCAATATCCCATATTGATTTATTTGAGTCTGGCCAGACATTCTATAAGCACTATCCCTCGAGTGGCCTAGGATATTTGCTCCCGTTATGTGGGAGGGGAAAATCCTCTCTACGTCCACTACGATCTCTAAGCTTGCTTCTCATTGTATTCAGTACACGCCTTTATAACTACCCAGTCACGGTGTAGCGTTTAACGCTACCAAGATCACAATGATCCACAACTAGAATATCTAGTGACTTCAAGTCTAAGGATGACAATACCATTGCACCGCGAGAAGCACTTGTGACTCAACATAACATGTATGTAGCCTTCTCGGTGATGGGTCAATCCAGTGCAACATTCCGTAATGCACACCTATGTGTTGGATCGTGATATCTCCATATCAATCCAACCCCATACTAGTCTATGAATGATTGTCCCATTAATCATTATACTTGACTAGGGATATTTAAGATAAACAACACGATTTTAAATCTAAGGACTTCATTATATTAAATATCCAATAAATAATAAATGAATTTTCTAGCCATATACAAATTCATACTAAACTAGATTGCCTCTAGGGCATCTATTCCAACAGTCTCCCACTTGCACTAGAGCCAATCTGGCGCATCTCGTATGCCCATACTCCTAGTGTGCCCTTCATGCTTCCACTGCGTGAGAGGCTTCGTAAGCGGGTCTGACAGATTATCATCTGTAGGAATCTTGCATATCCGAACGTCTCCTCTATCGATAATATCTCGAATCAGATGAAACTTCCTGAGCACGTGCTTGGACTTCAGGTGCGATCTAGGTTCCTTTGATTGCGCGATCGCCCCAGTGTTGTCACAAAACAACTCCACTGGATCCGGAATGCTAGGGACCACACCAAGTTCAGAAACAAACTTTCTGATCCAAACAGCCTCCTTTGCTGCGCCATTTGCAGCAATGTACTCAGCCTCTGTTGTAGAATCAGCTACCGTCTCTTGCTTGGAACTCTTCCAGCTCACCGCTGCTCCATTCAGGCAAAACACATATCCCGACTGTGATCTAAAGTCATCTCTATCGGTTTGGAAGCTTGCATCAGTGTAACCCCTTACACGCAACTCTTCCTCACCGCCAAACATCAAGAAAGCATCCTTAGTTCTTCTCAAGTACTTTAGGATGTTCTTGACAGCAATCCAGTGACTCTCACCCGGATTGGATTGGTATCTGCTTGTCATACTCAAGGCATATGACACATCTGGTCTAGTACATAACATGGCGTACATGATAGATCCTATGGCCGAGGCATAGGGGATCCTACTCATGCGTTCCTTCTCAATCTCATTGGAAGGACAACCACTCTTCGAAAGAGTGATTCCATGTGACATGGGCAAGAATCCCTTCTTGGAATCTTGCATGTTGAACCGTTTCAACACCTTGTCAATATATGTACTTTGACTTAGGCCTAGCAACCTCTTGGATCTATCTCTATAGATCTTTATACCGAGTATATAGGCTGCTTCCCCTAAGTCCTTCGTTGAGAAACACTTTCCTAGCCAATCTTTCACAGATTGCAGCATGGGAATGTCGTTTCCAATGAGTAGTATGTCATCTACATACAAGACCAGAAAAGCTACAGAGCTCCCACTAACCTTCTTGTAGACACAAGACTCATCTTCGTTTCTGATGAAGCCAAACTCTTTGACTACTTCATCAAAACGTCGATTCCAACTCTTAGAAGCTTGCTTCAATCCATAAATGGATCGTTGCAGCTTACAGACTTTGTTGGCTTGCTTTGGATCTTCAAAACCCTCCGGCTGTATCATATACACGTCCTCGAGGAGATTCCCATAAAGGAATGCTGTTTTGACATCCATCTGCCAAATCTCATAGTCGTAGTATGCTGCAATTGCAAGTAGGATTCGGATGGATTTGGTCATAGCGACTGGTGAAAAGGTTTCATCATAGTCAATACCATGAATCTGTCTGAATCCTTTAGCCACCAATCGGCCCTTATAGGTAATCACATTACCATCCATGTCGATCTTCTTCTTGAAGACCCATTTGCACCCTATGGGCCGCGCCCCATCGGGTGGTTCCACCAAAGTCCATACTTTGTTGGTATACATGGATTCCATCTCGGATCTCATGGCCTCAAGCCACTTCTGCGAGTCTGGGCCACTCATGGCCTCCTCATAGGTAGTAGGATCATCATCTATGAGCATCGTGTCACCGGAATCAGTTACTAGAAGTCCATACCTCTCGGGTTCCTGGCGCACTCTACTAGATCTACGAAGCTCTTGTGTTACCTGAACAGGTGGCTCCACAACTGCTTGTGATTCCTGTTCATGTTCCATAATCGGTTCAGTGATTTGCGGTTCTTGAACTTCTTCAAGTTCTACATTCCTCCCACTTGCTTCTTTAGAGACAAACTCTCTTTCTAGAAACACGCCGGTCCGAGCAACAAACACTTTGTTCTCGGTTGGATTGTAGAAGTAGTATCCCTTAGTTTCCTTAGGGTACCCCACAAATTTACACTTATCCGATTTAGGCCCTAGCTTGTCTGATTGTAAACGTTTTACATAGACATCGCAGCCCCAAATCCTCATGAACGACAGTGTGGGACGCCTCCCACTCCACATCTCATATGGTGTCTTCATGACTGATTTAGATGGAACACGGTTAATGGTGAAAGCTGCACTTAATAGAGCGTAGCCCCAAATGATAATGGAAGATCGGTTTGACACATCATAGACCGAACCATATCCAATAGGGTTCGATTCCTCCTCTCGGACACGCCATTCCATTGTGGCGTTCCGGGTGGAGTGAGTTGGGACACGATCCCACATTCTCTAAGATAGTCGTCAAACTCTTGGCTCAAGTATTCTCCTCCACGATCCGATCGTAGAGCCTTGATACTTTTGCCAAGTTGCTTCTCTACTTCATTCTTGAATTCTTTGAACACTTCAAAGGATTCGGATTTTGCCCTCATAAGGTACACAAATCCATATCTACTGTAATCATCAGTAAATGTAATGAAGTAGACATAACCACCCCTGGCAGGCGTGGCAAATGGTCCACACACATCTGTATGTATGAGTGCCAATTGCTCACTAGTCCTCTCACCTTTCTTATTGAAAGGGGACTTTGTCATTTTTCCCAATAAACAAGCCTCACATGTCTCATATGATTCAAAATCAAATGAGTCTAGTAATCCATCCTTATGGAGTCTAGATACACGTTTCTCTTTTATGTGGCCTAAACGACAATGCCATAAATAAGCAGGATTTAAATCATTTATTTTAATCCGCTTGGTATTAATGTTGTAGACAGGATTGCTTAGATCAAGGACATAAAGTCCATTAAATAATTGCGCACTAAAATAGTGAATATTATTCAAATAAAAGGAACAAAAATTGTTCTTTATTGAAATAATAAAACCTTCCTTGTCCAAAAAAGAAATAGAAATAATGTTTCTGCTCATAGCAGGCACAAAATAGCAATTATTTAATTCTAAAACTAATCCTGAAGGCAGAGATAGCTCGCACACGCCTATGGCCAATGCAGCAACCTTTGCTCCATTCCCAACGCGCAGATCTACCTCCCCTTTAGCCAATCTTTTACTTCTCTTTAGATCCTGCATATTTCGACAAATATGAGATCCACATCCAGTATCTTATACCCATGATGTAGAGACAGTTAAATTGACATCTACAACAAAAATACCTGGTGGTGGTGGAATCACTATTCCAAGCCTCTTGTCCTCCAGATATTTTGGGCAGTTCCTCCTCCAGTGTCCAGGTTGACTGCAGTAGTGACACTCACCCTTAGTCACGACCTTGGCAACGCCACCAACAGGCTTAAGGGCTTGTTCCTTGGTCTTGGCAACTGACTTGCCTTTACCCTTGGAGGAAGAGGCAAACCTTTTGCCCTTTCCTTTATGCACCATCATAATGGCCTTGCCCTTACCCTTGTTCATGCTCTCTTCAGCCGTCCTCAACATGTTGAGCAAATCTGGCAGTGGTTTAACGATCTCGTTCATGTTATAGTTCATAATGAACTGTCCATAACTCTCGGGCAACGATTGCAACACGAGATCGGTTGCCAACTCTTGGCCGACCGGGAACCCAAGCCGGGCGAGATTCTCCAAGTACCCGATCATTCAGAGTACATGGGGTCCCACCGGGTTCCCTTCTGCCAGATGACATTTGAACAGTGCCTTTGAGACCTCATACCTTTCTACCCTCGCCTGCTCTTGGAAGAGCTGCTTTAGATGTTCGATCATATCGACAGCATTCATGTTCTCATGTTGCTTCTGAAGCTCAGAGGTCACGGTGCAAAGCATTAGGTAGGCCGCATCATTAGCGTCATCAACACGCTTTTGATACGCCTTTAAGGCAACAGGTGTCTGGTTCTCTGGACCTTCTGGAACATGCTCCTCTATTGCGTACAGTTTCTTCTCTTGCTTGAGAACAATTCTCAAGTTTCTGTACCAATCAAGAAAGTTGGTTCCAGAGAGCTTGTCCTTCTCAAGGACAGATCGTAGGGAATGTTGTGAACTCGATGAGTTGTTTGCCATTTGGAATTCTACAAAAGGAAAATATGCAAGTTTTAGTATTTGTGAATTTTTGACTATATTTAATAATGTCTAGTTTATTAAATATAGCTCCCACTATTTTTCTACGGATTAATAACCCTCAAGATATTAATGCGGAAAATATCCTTATATTTTCTAGTGGGCCAAGATCCATCTTTTCATCTCCTTATGAGCTTGCTTTGGCAAGTCACCCATAATTTGACTACTTTTAGGTAGGAACAATTCCAATTGCATCCCATATGCAACTCTTGGTTCAATCGGGCAAATAACTCTTTATTTATCCATCTATATGGATAATCCCAATTGATTGCCTCTAGGTTTCTTAATCAAATTAATAGCCTAGTTGTGTTCAACCTCTTATCTAAACAATTGCACATTGTTACGTGCCATCGCATTCCATCATTATGAACCAAGTCGCCATGCTTTGGCACGCACGAACTTGATAAATAATGATGATAATGAGTGTTTAAATAACGAGAAGGCAAAAACACAATATTTAAAATTTGAGGGATTTTGAACTCAATTTTTAATTGTTTTGTTGATCAATATCAACTAATCTATCTATTTGAGTTTGGGCACAACTCCAAATAATAGATTCGGGTTGTCTAATTATCTTATTATCCTAATTGCATGCATTATCCATACACCAACCACACAAATAATAAGACAATAAATAAACAACCACAAAACAGAAATTAAACGTGATGTGGATATGGCCTTTTCTAGACTAAGATAATTCCAAGCCAATGGAATTATCTATGAACCCTAAGCAAACACATCTCCATGCGTCTTGATCTTTTGGTCCATCCTTCATAGTCATGTGGTATGCTCCATGCTCCATGCTCCATCTTTTGTGGCTTCTTTGGCTTTGGGCTTCTTTTCTCCAATCTTGGCTAACAATCTACTTTATCTAGCACTAGCTAACATCTATACTAAATAAAATAAATCTCACAAGTTGAGAAAAAAAAATGGCAAGCAGGCCACAAAACCCTAATTAATTATTACAATTAATTGATCAGCTCGCAGGCCGTAAAACCAAACCACAAAATTAAACATCCACATCAAACCACATCCTAAGGCCATATCCAATCACCATGCGATTTGCACATAAACAGTTAAAATCCAATTTTAACGCGCTTGGTCAATTTTAATTGATTTTAGGATTTCTAGGGTTAAAACGGTCCATGGGCCCACCAATTCAATTGCCCGGGCCCATCAAAGTGAACCACAAGGCCCTAGGGCCGGCCCGGCCCAAAACCCGCAAGCTAGGCTCGCGGGTTAGGGCCGCCCGGCCCCTTAGGGCGGCCAAGCTTGGGCGGCAAGCAAGGGGGCGGTCCCCTAGGGGGCTGAACCTCCTCTTGGGAGTTGTTTCCAAAACAACTCCCTTGCTTGGAGCCCAAGTTTGGTTGTTTCCTTGTTTTGGGAGAACTCCTTCTTCCCCAAGGATGCCCAAACCCTAGATCTTAGATCCTAAAATTTCTCAAACTCACCAATTCATGCATCCAATGCAAAATTGGGTCTTGTTATGATCTAATTATTGACAAATTGCATCACATGCTTGATTTGTCTTGTTTTACGCGATAAACAACAAATTAAGGTGTAAAACAACAAGAATGTAACACATAAACTACGTTTATGCTCTATGACCTGTGGCTCTGATACCACTGTAGGGTTTTGATTCATGGAACGCGCAAACGGAAGCATAATCAAATAAGAGCCATGCAAAACCCTCCAAGGATCACAAGTCTAGATGCATAACGATAGTGAAGGAAAGAAATCATAAACACACCTTTGGGTCCTCCTTGATGACTTCAAACGCGAATAGTGTCACGTTCTCTATAGTTGATCCACGCCTAGAGTTGATCCTAGATCTCCCAAACTCCTTGGTGCTAGCCCGGAATAAGAGGAGGGTGAAGGAATCACGCAAAACGAGACAAAAGAGGGCCTTCGGCCGACGGGGTGAGGGGGCGGCGGCAAGGGACGGGTTCGGCCCTTGTTGCTTGCTCTCTCTCTCCTTTGTTCTCTCCCACTCTTGTTATGATCACTAATGAGCATAAGTTATGAGGAAGGAAGGAAGGAGGGTCCTTTATATAGTCCAACAACTCCTTGTTAACTACCTAAAGGACTTATTCTAGTCCTACTAGAATTCAATTTAGTCCCTTCCTTGCAAATTAGTCCCTACTAAGTTTGCAAGGGTTTGCAAAGTGATCCTTCTAATTAATTAATCCAATTAATTAATTCCAAATCTAGTACAACTCTATATAGCGTGTGACCCCATAGGTTCTATCTAGTTGGTAGCAACTATTTGCTAATATGGAGCGGTTTCTAGCAAAACATCCATTCTAGCCAACTAATAGAATAGTCATCTAGACAACCTTGTACAAGTAATTGTCTCATCCCTTTGCCTCCATATCCGGATTGGACACGAGACATACAAGTCACACTCGTATATCCAATCCATAGTTTCTCGATCTATGGGAATAGCCTTATTCGTGCAAATAACATCAATATCCCATATTGATTTATTTGAGTCTGGCCAGACATTCTATAAGCACTATCCCTCGAGTGGCCTAGGATATTTGCTCCCGTTATGTGGGAGGGGCAAATCCTCTCTACGTCCACTACGATCTCTAAGCTTGCTTCTCATTGTATTCAGTACACGCCTTTATAACTACCCAGTCACGGTGTAGCGTTTAACGCTACCAAGATCACAATGATCCACAACTAGAATATCTAGTGACTTCAAGTCTAAGGATGACAATACCATTGCACCGCGAGAAGCACTTGTGACTCAACATAACATGTATGTAGCCTTCTCGGTGATGGGTCAATCCAGTGCAACATTCCGTAATGCACACCTATGTGTTGGATCGTGATATCTCCATATCAATCCAACCCCATACTAGTCTATGAATGATTGTCCCATTAATCATTATACTTGACTAGGGATATTTAAGATAAACAACACGATTGTAAATCTAAGGACTTCATTATATTAAATATCCAATAAATAATAAATGAATTTTCTAGCCATATACAAATTCATACTAAACTAGATTGCCTCTAGGGCATCTATTCCAACAGTAATTCCTGCTGATAACAGCATATTACTACAGATCATATCCTTAATATACTTCATGAGAGATTCCCACCTACCGCTGATGCATTATATAAAGCACTACCTCTCCAAACAATACCTACATCAAAAATAATTCCACACATGTTATGTTCCCACAATTCCACCATCAGTATCCAATCACCAGAACAAACATCATGACACCATCGACGATTGCAGAGCTTCAGGCATCATTGGTAACGTTACTTCGTACAATATTGCTCTGATATTGCTTTCCAATATTAGGCTATGTAAACCCTTGCTTTACAACAATGTGATTTTAAGTCGAATCACTTCCCCATTATTGTCAGGAAATGTACAATGAAGCTTGGATAAGAGTCTGCATTAGCATCATCCCAACAACTCAGCGAGGATGGTTCAATGCATGTGATATCTGCCAGCGAGAGCGTATTCATTCAAACTGTTCCACCTGCAATAGCTCTCAACCAAAGAGTAGTCCCAGGTTAATTAGCTCTTGCATATGCAAATTCATGCAACAGGATGTTTACATCAATGTTTTATGTACGAATACTTATTTCCATACAGATGTCGTCTCATGGTTGAGCTTAAGGATGACACCGGCATAATGGATGTTATGCTGTTTGGGCAGGCTGGAGAAACTGTGCTCGACACAACAGCTGCAACCTTGGCACGAATGACGGTAGAGGTATTAATATAATTCCCGCAAATATGACACCATATAACTGCATAATGAAACATGCACAACATATTTACAATGTAGTTTATATCTCACTTTAACCTGTTAATATAACACCAGGAATGCCAATCTCTCATCATCAATTTCAACGCAAACAGTGCATCAAGACTTTTCTTTGTACGCGTTCTCAAATGCACTCAGCAAACCAATCGCAGAATAACTAGATGGGTAGTCCGCCAGGTTGAAAATGCATAAACGCAACGGGACAACGGCAAAGATGATGAATAAGATCCAACGGTGCATCTATCTGGAAATAAAGTACTCTCATTGTGTACTTTCTTTATTTCATTTCACTTTGTTGTATGATAAGTGGTGAAATATCATGTTTTCCCGCTGTTTTCTCACATCAAATAAATTTTGCTATGTTCTCTACTGTGCCATTATTGCTGCATACTACAAAGTATACGGAATTTTACAATTGATTAAAACTACGACAGCACAAACAAACAAGGATCTCTTATTGCATATTTACTTCGGCTATAAACAAATTCCAACTATATCCAGCATAGGTTTATACGTCTACTGTTAATTGAACACAATTAAACTAGCTTATCAATCACCAAACAGAAATACACAACTAGTACATGATTGGTTCATACATTTTTGTGTGTTGGCCTAAAACCTGTTGCAATGTGATTATACTCGTAGGAAGCACTGAGGAGGGATATGCTGGGACTACGAAAATATTTCGATGCTTGGTTTCATCGGAAAGCTATATCAGGCAACTAAACTCAAAAGTCAACTTTCGGCAATATATCACACCATTCACCTGGCTTTTGATAACAACTGGAATAACATACAGATGCAGACACCATATTACGAAGCGGTTCAAGTCTTCCATCTTGTGAAAAATTATCCTCCGGATATGAAAGATAAAATCAATACAGGCCACATCCTGCTACGATACATGCATATAGCATTAAATGACATTGATACTATTGAAAACAACATCGCAATTAAGCTTGCAAGTATAGGGGCAGAACAACCAGAGAAATGCATGACATTGAATGAAGCCCCAGAAATAGTACTGGATTTAATTACGAAAGACAAATTAGAAGCTTGTGCTCGTTACATATCATCCAGTGATACGGACTAGCTTTACATTCGTAGCCAAGCGTATCGCAACTTTGACGAACATGCTTCATTTGCTTGTTTGACATTCCATAAGTAGTTCTGATCATATCTGCAACTCTAAATAATTACGATGAATTATGCTTCATGCCCACCAGATTAACATTTTCATCGTCGCAAAACACGAGTAATGAAACAAATTTTTAGCATTATGACTCATGCAGTATTACCCCAGACGATAAATTAACGATCAATGTTTACACCCAAAGTATGTTACCAACAACATGCAATTCTCCCTGCAACAAAAATACCACATGTCAGTCTCAGCTACATGTGGCAGCATCGGAATTCGGTAAACATTGTAATGCGTGCCACTTCATCACCTACTGTATAATTCAATTGACTCACTACACCAAGCATGCTATATAAACCACCAACTACACAATTGAAACTATTATCAACATACAGAATTGGTGCGACAGCTTTCAATGGAACTAAGCAACATATAAGCTGCCAGGGCAACCTTGGTAAGTTATTTCTTTCATTCAATTGTCTCATTGACAGTGTAACGTTTATCAATCAGCTGCTACATATTCGATTGTATGACAGCCCTTATACAGTGAAACATGGGTGAAGGTATCCATAACTGCAGTGCCAACAACTCAACAACCGTGGTTCAATGCATGCCGAAACTGCAAAAATGAGTGCATCGGACAGAACTGCAATAGATGCGGCAATGCTACCCACGATGCAATCCTATGGTTAGACAAACATTCAGCATACAATATGTGCAACAGTTCTTCCGCTGCATACTGCATCTATTCCTTTCACGTACAAATGTACTTATGTATTTCGGTATCATTAAACTTAATATATGCAAACTAACAAAAACACACCCCTTCACCGCAGCGGCCGCCTCTATGTGCGGCTAGAAGATGAAACTGGAATCATGGATGCTACAATATTTGGGTTGCCGGTTGAAACTGTCCTAGATAGCACTATCGTGGCAATGTCAACAATGACTGAGCAGGTATTATTGTCATTTAAAATATACAACATCTACAATCCCTAACCACACCAACTATAACCTCAGTAATTTACCCACTTGATTTTCAGGAACAGCAAAATCTCCTTCTAACCACAAATGCAAGGAGCACAAGAGCAAAATTTTACGTCCGCATCCTCAGATGCACACAAAACAGGAACCCAAGATTAACAAGGTGGGTAGTTCGCCAAAGACACAATAAACAACTATCACAATCAGTGTGCAAGGCAAATATGGTGCAAGCAATATCTATCTAGCCAACTGAAGCTCCTATCAATAACACGCATGTTTACTACTCCTGTACTCCCTGACTGCGATGCTGAAATACCCTATGTCTACTATCCTGTTCTTCCAATCTCGTGTCTATGCAATGTACTATCTACCAGTTTTAGTGTCTTAATTTCATAAAAAGACTATTACCAGCTATGAATCCAATTACTACAAATATGATGCACTCACAGATCTTGAGACTATTTATAGTATAATTCCGATAAAATAACATCCAAACGTGGTACATAATAATCCTGCAATAGCAAATGTATATCTCTGCCCATCAGACAAGCAAACATGCCAAGGCCACACCACGCGCAACGCGCGCGGGGTGGAACCTAGTTACTATTCTAAAAATAATTGTTTACCTTCAGATCATTACCAATACGAATTTTTCAATCAAAATCAAGTTGAGGCCACTGGTTTCAATTTATAATAGTATGTTCCTATTTTTTTAGGAAAATATGCCTTTATTAAAGTAAAGGCATATTTTAGGAAAATTTCTTTCTCTTCCACTGATTTTAACTTATAATATTACGTTTATACTTTTTTAGGAAAATGTGTTTATAATTTGAAGACACGGATTTCATACTTCATTATTGAATTGTAGCCTAATAAATTTTTTTTCATACCTTTGATTAGCATTTACAGTTTCAGAAAAAAAAATTCTCTTCCACTGATTTCAATTTTCACTCGCCACTACATTTCATTAAATCTAAGCGTTCATCCTAAAATGGATATAAAAAAAAAAAAACCAATCACTACAAATAAATAATACAAAATATAAAAACTAAGTGGCCTACAACTATTTTTAAATATTATCTATGAAAAAGATACATGTCGTTGTGCTAAACTGTGTCCCTCCAAACAGAAGATTCCGCGTGATGAACATCTTCACCTACACCACCAAAAGAAATGATGTAAGCAACAACTAAACAACCCGGGAGGAAGGAAAATAACATAAAAAATACCAATCGATTTTCCTAGTATTACTTATCCGGGAATGGCGAGTGACTCTTTAACGCAACTGTATGGCTTTGGCGGCGGCCATGAGAACTTCATATAGTCAAAGCATCAATTTTGTCAAGAATAATGCACATGGACAAAGCATACGAATGTAAATTCTGAAGGAAAAACACACCGGATACGCGGGCTTGTTTTTGCTCATCTAATTTTCTCTTGCGCGCCAACCAAGATAACTTACATTGTTCTCTCCGCTCCTCATTTTCGTCCATGACTGGGAGATAAGAGAATGTAGTTGGGAAGAGAATTACTGGAGAAAATGTAAACATCAAACACGATATGAAAGGAAGAATTTTACTTCCAAAACAAACACGACTTTTTTATTCCAAACACCAAAGACGATTACTTGCACGCTACATGAATGAAGAGTGATACCTCCATTATATGGGTGAGATTCCTAGCCATTTTGTACCATTTTAGAGACGGAAAGGTGTGGAATTCACCATCAAAACAAAAAATCCAGTTTGGTTCCATTTTGGTAATTAACGTCACTATCTATTCCATGTGATTGAGGTCATTTATATGGCATGATTCTGCAATTCAAATTGACGTGTACTTTGACATTTCACCGTCCATTTTGGGGACGGAAATTTATGGAATTTACTAATAATTTTATCAAAATATGATTTCCTTCGGCAGAAATTTTTTGGTGGAAGTTTCCTTACTGGCTAATAATTTTTGCCAACTAACACCAATAACTTTTCTTTCCAATAAATATTAAACGGGCTCATTTAAATTTACATGTCAGTGCCAAATTCAAACTTTTCAGATGTGATGTAAATTTGAATGCAACAACATTTTCATTTTCAGTTCAAACTCTCAAGATGTGATTTAAATTTAAATTTCAAGCAATCTTTTTTACATTAATTAATTATAATTTCCACATGACATTTTCTTATGCAAAGTTTGAGAGGACATTCTCAAATAGTATATATAGATTTCTTCTTTGTGTTGGCAAAGCGCAGTTGTTTTGTTCTATTGATCCTACTAAAATGAAAAACAAAAAAACAAATGTCTCAATTAATCAATTGAATTGCTTCACGATTAATAAAGATGAATGATTATAAATTTTCTCAAAGTTTGGAAAACTCAGGATATCTCTACGGGTCACTAGGTATTTCTCGCGATATCGGATTTATATTTTGTTAACACGATGATTATTCTAGCTAAACGAGCATGAATGTGTTGAAGATGTCTCAACCAACACCAATACTTAAACTAACAAAGCCGATGTCTCTAGCCTAAACAAGTTCAAGTATGCATTAAGATTTATTAATCTACTCTTTGTTCTTAGCTAACTAGCAAGGTTTCTCAACCCTAGATACGGCTAGTGTATATTTCAATTTTCCGGGCAATAAATATCGATGTCTCTAACATTCGTAACCTAGCTCTATCCTATCAATATGTCTATTGATTGCAAAGATGAATTAAGCACATAGCTAGATAAAAATTTCATCAAACGCATGAAATCAAATCCATAAATCACAAATATCGTGATCAAACCCTAGCTCCCTACGAGATACCCTAAGAAAAGTGTTTAGCTACGCAAAAACATGATTCACGTACAAAATTTCGTGATCAAATAACAAAACCTAGAGAGAAAACGGAGTTTTAGAAGTCAAACGAATGATTCCAAGCTTCCTTGATCGTCTCCTAGCTCCAAGTCTTCTTCTCCACCGTCTCTAGACTCCAAAAGTGCTCTGATACCTTAGAATCAGGACCTAAGACTCCTTAATACGTTTCCATAAGTTATGATAAAGTTTTCAAAAATTACAGAAAAACCCCGCCAAAAACGCTCCTGACAGCACCCTCTTCGTACTAAGACATTTATGCTCTTCGTGCGAAGACGTTCTCAAAAAGGGGTATATCGTCATTCTGGGAAGACTTCTGACAGCAAGAATTTTTCTAAGTATTTTTCTCTTAGTACGAAGACAATTGTCTTAGTACTATGAGAACTTCATTCCATCTTCTTTTGGCTCTTCTTTGAGTTCTTTGACTTCTCCTTTTAGTTCATCCTTTCCGAAGTTCGTTTCCATCTCCCGCATGATCCTCCAAACCCTACCTGCGAATCACAACAAAAAAACACAACCCGCGATCATATCACAATAAAGCTCGAAATTACACTAGAAACGCCTGGATTCAACAATAATAGCACAAGAACTCATTTTCACAAATAATAGCATAATTCACTCAAAAGACGACAAATTCTCCATGTTGAGCACGCAAAACGTAGCAAAATAAGGACTAAAATAACTCCGAAAACGGTGTTATCAGCTAGCGTTAGAACCGTCGGCTCTGATGCTAACTGAAACAATCCTGGAACCTACGGTTCCTTGCTAGCACAACCATACGAAAATCCAAGCGCATTTATTTAATAAAAACTGGCGAAATCCTCCAACCATAATTTGAAATAAAACAAATGACATTGTTCAAATCTAAATTCTGAAAATATGCTTCCTAAATGAAATGAAATGTTTCTAGCTGCATGATCCCAGTCTTCAAATCACAGTGTGCGCGTTCCCCCACTTTATTCATAACCTGCGGGTTTTCAAATAGCAACAACCGACCGCATAAAACTTTTATCAGTAAAAACTGAGTAAGCATATACCACAACATGCAAAACAGAGTTTTGGCTTAAAGAGTGAATCATAATATAACTGAAGTAACTTCACATTTAATCATTAGTTGAGCTGATGTGTATAAGAGCCCAACGGGTAACTAATGCCCACAGAGAGGTCACGATGAAATAAATAATAAATAGGGTACCTCTCGGGATATAACAGTCCATCCCAATTCACCCCTGAACTAACTATGAGACCATAAGTGTCGACACCCCTATAGCTTACAGTTGTGACCCACACATGCATAGGTATTCACAATAAACTTAGGGAATCGCCGACATGCTTCCATGGTCGTAGCCATAATACAAAGGAGACTCGCCGACATGCGTCTCCGACCGTCGCCATATATAAATACAAAGGAGACTCGCCAACATGCGTCTCCGGCCGTATCCTTCACACACATCCTCTGTACATCGCCCCATATCATTTATCGTTCATTAATATATCACATGACCTCATACTTTCGAAAGAGATACTTTCAAGAGATTTTCAAAATTTAAGACTTAAAAACAGTTGTACGGTACACAAGTAACACACGCCAAACACATTTTGATAGTTGAAGGTGTTGTTCATATAAACTTACTTGGAATAGAGAGCTCGTCACACGAAAGCAAATACGAAACTACTCGTAGTATGGGTCCTCAATGAACTCGCCTCCTACGAACTCGGAATAAACAATAGCGATTATTCCTAATTAACATTCAATTATCACGACAATAGTGCAACAAAGTCCTATATGCAATGCACATAACCCCTTATTAATTTTCCCAAATTATCTAAGGTAAAATAGAATTATCATTTAAAATGGACTAATATAATACTAGCTTTTGTTAATATGAAGACATACGAAAACTATAATTATATTTATAAACTTATAAGGTGGTATAATTTAGTTTTAGAATAAAGAATCTAATTAAACATAGATAATAATACTATTGTACAAAAATATAACTTAATTAAAGTATAAACATCATATGTTCCCCCACAGTTTGGTAAAAGACATTTTGTACCCCCAGAAAAGTTTTTAGAACCTTTTACCTGGTTACCCTTCTTATGTTCACATACAAACCCCCACAACTCATGTAACACCTACTAATATTTTTAAATAAACACAAAAAAAAAATTTGTTTTGTTTTTTAGAGAAAAAAAAAACATTATGATTTTTTTATAAATAACTTAAACACTTTTTTTTTAAAGTAACTATACAAATAGAGTTTAGAAATTAACTAATTAGAATTAACAATTTAATATATAATGCTAATTACATAACCAATACCAGCCACTAGGGAAGACCCTCAAAAGTCAAAACCATCTTGTCATTAACATGGTACTTTCTTCTCCAAAAATGAAATCACACTTTACTACTACTCCAAAACCCACCCATTGTAAACAGAGAGGCTAACACCCAATACTCATAATGAATGAAAACAAGGAAGTGAATTTCAAAGAAGCAAAACAGGGGTTGGGTTTGTTTACCGTGGACATGGAAAGAGGGTGAAGAGGACGGCGATTTTGGGAGCTTTCCGGTCGCTCCTGCTTGGATTCGCCGGAAAGAGAGAGGGACAGCGACGAAGGGAGGCGGTAAAACGGCGGCGTCGCACGGAACAGAGTCGGCGCCGGGTTCGGCATGGCTTGGTCGAATTTGTCTGGTATTTCGGCCGGGTTTCGCTCGGCAATCCGGTCGGCAGAGAGAGATAGAGTGATTGAGAGAGTTTGGTGTGGGTTTTCTCGTCGATTGCAGGGGTTTATATAGGCTTCGTCGGGGAGAATTCGGATGTAGGTGGAGTCCGACGGTGGTGATTTTCGGGTTGAAGTGGGTTTCGAATCGAGCCACGATTTCAGCAAAATTGGAATGCTTGGTGAGCAATATTCGGGTCTTTGGCAAATTGGAGTGAATCGGTACGATTTTTGGTGAAGGTGGTGGTCCGATTGGTGGTGTTGCGGTTGGAGGCGGTGTTGGTGTCGGAGAAGGAGACGTTGTCTCCTGGTGCTTGAGGGAAGGTCGGAGACGACGCGAGGAAAAATCCAGTGTGGCGCGGAGCACCGGGTTCGCGGTGGTTGACACGTAAAATTAAATTAAAACGTGACGTTTTGGACATGTTAAAAAATGTTACACGACCCACAACTTTTAATAACTAAAAACTTGAGTAACTTTTATAGCTTTTACTAAAAATAATATATAAAAACAAAAAGTTCAAAATATTATTTTTCTTAACATATAATTATATAAAAATATATGTATAACTCTTGAATAATAAAACTACTTTTATAATTCCTACTAACGGCCTAAAATATTCGTTAAACCCAAAAAAACACCCCCAAAATTACGGGGTATTACAATAATACTCTTGCCAAGTTGCTTCTCTACTACATTCTTGAATTCTTTGAACATTTCAAAGGATTCAGATTCGGCATTCATAAGGTATACTAGTCAATATCTAATGAAGTAATCACTAAATATAATAAAAATTACCACCTCTGGCAGGCGTGGGAAACGGTCCAACACATCATTATGTATGAGTGCCACTACCTCACTAGTCATCTCACCTTTCTTATTGAAATGGGACTTTGTAATTTTTCCTAATAAACAAGATTCACATGTATGATTCATAATCAAATGAGTCTAGAAATCCATCCTTATGGAGTCTACAAAAGCGCTTCTCGTTTATATGGCCTAAAGAGCAGTGCCATAGATAAGTATGATTTAAATCGTTAGTTTTAATCATCTTGGTCTTTATGTTATATACATAATTATTTAGATCAAGGATATACAATCCATTAAACAAAAGCGCACTAAAATAGTGCATACTATCAAAATAAATGGAGCAACACTTGTCCTTTATTTTAATAAAAAAACTTTTTTCGTCCAACCAAGAAATAGAAATAACATTTCTTCTCATACAAGACACATAATAGCAATTGTTTAATTGTAAAATAAGTCTATGAGGCAAAGATAACTCATAAACGACTATGGCTAATGCATCAAATCTTGCTCCATTCCCCATGCGCAAGTCTATCTCCACTTTAGCCAGTCATCTACTTGTCTTGAGATCCTGCACATTTTGACAAAATGTGAGATCCACATCTAGTATCCAATACCCAAGATGAAGAGATAGACAAATTTACATCTATAACAAAAAATACCTGGTGGTGGTGGAATCACTATTCCAAGCCTTTTATCCTCTAGATACTTGGGGCAGTTCCTCTTCCAGTTGCATGTCTTACTAAAATAGTGACATGTGCCTTTAGAGACACCACCAGCAAGCTTTAAGGCAACTTCCTTGAATTTTGCAACTTTCTTGCTCTTTCCTTTGGAGGTAGAAGCAACTCGCTTGCTCTTTCGTCCATTGACCATCATTGTGGCCTTGGCTTTTCCTTTTTTAATCCTCTATTCAATGGTCTTCAACATATTGAGCAGGTCACAGAGGTTTGTTGATCTTATTCATGTTATAATTCATGATGAACTGGCTATAACTACGCGACAAAGATTGCAGGATGAGATCAGTGGCCAACTCTTTGCCGAATGGGAAGTCTAACCTCTCGAGATTCTCCATATATCCGATCATACAAAGCACATGAGGCCCGTCTGGGTTCCTCTCTGACAGACTGCACTTGTACAGTGCTTTGGATACTTCATGTCGCTCATGCCTCGCCTGCTCTTGGAAGAGATGATTCAAATGTATGATCATATCATACGCCTCCATGTTTTCATGTTGCTTATGAATCTCAGAGTTCATGGTGCAAAACATGAGATCCACATGCTTCTGATGTACCCTTGTAGCGGCAAGAACATCATCCTCTTACCCTAACAAAAAGAACAACATCCTCTCCCGGTGGTTTTGGAATAGGAGTGTATAAGACATACATTTTCTTTTCTTGCTTGAGAACGATTCTCAAGTTTTTGTACCAGTCTAGAAAATTGGTTCCATACAACTTTTCATTCTCAAGGACAGATCGTAGGTATGAATTCAATGATTGTTGATTGTTTGCCATTGGAATTCTACAAAATAAGAAATATGCAATTTTAGTATTTTTCAACAATTAACTATATTTAACAATGACTAGATTATTAAATACATCTCCCACTATTTTTCTTGGATTAATAGCCCTCACTATTAATGCAGAAAATATCATATACTTTCTAGTGGGCCAAGATCTATATTTTACTTCCTCCTTGAGCTTGCTTTGGCAAGTCACCCAAAGATCAGTTATTTAGGTAGCAACAACTTCCAATTGCATCATATGCAACTCTTTGTTCGATTAGGTGAATAACCCCTTATTCTTATCTATCCCATAGATAACGCCTAATTGCCTTGCCTCTAAGTTTTTCAATCTTATTGAAACAACCTAGTTGTGTCCAGCCTCTTACTTCAATAATCACACGTTACTTGCTTGTGTTGCCGCATCACACCATGATGAACTGAATCGCCTTACATTGGCAAGCCCGAATTTAATTTACCCTGATCATGATGTGTGTTTAAGTAAGAGAAGGCAAAACGCAATATTTATCGTTTGAGGGATTTCCATGTCATTATTAATTGTTTTGTTGATCCCATCAACAGGATCTACTTATTTGGATTGGGCAATCCCAAATAAAAGATCAACATACAATACACCAAAAATAAATAACAAGAAAATATATAAATAAAGAAGAAAAATACACGTGGTATGTATATGGCCCCTTAGACTAAGTTTTCCCAAGCCAATGAGAATATCTATAAGCCCTAATGTGACAAGCTCATCTCCATGTGCCTCCATTTTTAGTCCACGCATTCTAGGCTTGTGAGTTCTCCAAGTCTTGTGGTTTCTTTAGTCTTTGATCTTCTTCTCCATGACTTGAATAAAATTTAACTATCTAATTCTAGCTAGCATCTAAACTAAATAGAGATACCTCACAGGCGAGGGAGAAGACGACATGCAGGCCGTAAATTAATTACATTAATTACATTAAAAACCAAAACCAAAACAAACCAAAAAAGTAAACATACATAACCTAGGCCATATCCATCCACCATGCGATAAATCACATAAAACAGTTAAATCCAATTTTAACGCGGTTGGTCAATTTTAATTGAATTTGGGATTTTCTAGGGTCAAAACGGTCCAAGTGGTGCGCCAATCCTATTGGCCGAACCACGAGGACCCACCGGACCGAGCTCACACCGGTCCGACCAACCCTTGGCAGACCCGGTGGGGCGGTCGGCCCAAGCCCACTCGAGAAGAGGAGGGGCGGTCAAGCATTGCCGAACCCCATAGGGGTTGTTTCCAAAAAACTTCCTCCTTCCCTTGTGGGCATATTCCCAACTGTAGAGAAAAACATCTTTTCCCCGAATTGTGCCCAAACCCTAGCTTGTCAAAATCCCAAAACTCGCATCATATGTGAACCAAATTTACCAAATTTTATAGGATTTGTAAAATTGGCTCATTCTCTATTGAATCATAATCAATTTGCATCACTATCCTTAACTTCGGTTTTCGCAAAAAGTAACGATTACAGTGTAAAACTGATAAAACGGTAACACATAATATCATGTTATGCACTACGACATGTGGCTCTGATACCCCTATAGGGTTTTGATGCAGGTAACAAAATGGAATAACTATAAAACTCTTGATCAAAGCCCTCCACGGATTGCATGCAAGCATTCATAACGTGATGAAAGTAAACGAATTGTGTAACTTGTTTGTCTGAGTGATCACTACGCAGAATGATGTCCACGTCTCTAAGAGTATCCACACCTAGGATTTCAAGCTGGAATACTTCTCACGTCTTGTGCTAGCTACGCAAAGAGGCAGATAGAAAGAGATCACGCAAATCGAAGCACCGAGGGGGGGCACACTATGGTCGACTGGTATGGGGCGGATGGGTAGGGCTTCGGCTCTAGCTTTATGTCTCTCCTTTCTTTGTTATTTCACACAATAATTACTCTTGTTGTTATGAAATAATAAGCTAGGAGTCCCTTTATATAGTTAATAACTCCTTATTAACTATATATTTGCCCCAATACTAATCCTGTCCATACAGGGATTAATCCACCTTGCAAATTAGTCCTACTAACTTTGTTTGTGGTTGCGCTTTGATCCTTTTAATTAATTAGTCCAATTAATTAATATCCAAATACAGTTTAATCCATAGGGTGTGTGACCACATAGATTTCTACTTAGTTGGTAGTAACAATTACAAACATGGAGTGGTGTCTAGCAACACATCTATGCCACCCAACTAATAGAAATAATCAGTGATCTGACAAACCATGTACCCAATGTTACTATGTTGTATATATCCATTTGTCTCCATATCCGGATCGGACACGAGACAAAACTGCCACACTCGTATATCCAATCAATAGTTTCTCGATCCTGGGAATTGGCTTATCTATACATATAACATAAATATCCCATATTGATTTATCTGAGTCTGGTCAGACAGTCCATAAGCACTACCCCTTGAGTGGACATGGATATTAACTCCCATTTGTGGGAGGGACAAATCCTCTCTACATCACTACCATCTCTCAGCTAGCTTCCTATTGTGCCCGATTACTATCTTTATAGTTACCCAGTTACGGTGTAACGTTTGATAATATCAAAACATGATATTTCACAACTAGAGTATCTAGTGAATTCAAGTCTAAGGATTACAACACCATTAGCACTACGAGAAGCGCTTGTGACTTTGTCATAATCTAATGTAGCCTTCTCGTTGTGGGTCAATCCAGTATGCCATTACTCCTAATGCATACCCATGTGTTAGACTTGATATCTGCATATCATTCTACCCACATACTAGTCAATAGTGATCGTCATATTAATCAATGTAATGGAATAGGGATATTTATGATAAACATGCAACACATTGCAATCTAACGAGTTCATTATATTAAATATCTCCATAAATAATAAATGAATATTCTAGCCAAAACAATGTTCATACTAAATATAGATTGCCTCTAGGGCATCTACTCCAAGACCATAGGCACACCTTCAACATCATCTCCCTCTGCCACTTCATTATCTCCCACTCCCTCGAAGTTGTTACTGGGTTCGAACTTGCGATTCCCACTTACGTCAACCTTAAGCTTTGTTGTCTTCTCAAACAATTGAGTCCACCTAGGGTGAAGTGGCTAATCAGAGTGAGTCGTCCTGTACTCCATGAAGCTTATCTAGTACGACTGATGATCTTCATCCTCCATTGGGACGAGTGTAGGATAGACAATCTTTATCTCATTCCAGTATTGAACTCCTTTTTACAATCCGGCGTTGCAGTTTCGCCATGTCCAATTAGCCAACCGCGGCAATTTCCTTTCCTTATCTTCCTCTTTCTTTCCCAAAAGCTCAGTGATATGCGATATGGCCTTGCAAATCCATGTAAGAAAGATGTGCGGGAACCAAGTCCTGATGTACTTTTCTTGTCGCCGCTCAACTATATTTTCTTGTTCGATTCCTCCAGAGCCTTTTCAACTACAGGTATTGCGATGTTATTATCAAGCTTCTGATAGGGGATATACTTAGAACCCAATTCAGTGCATGCTCTTTCTCTAGTACCCCATCAAAACTCAAGCTCGAAACCAAACTGAATTCCGGCATTCCAAACTGTACATGCATATTGTTAATGTAGAGCCACACCTCATGCTCTTTCTTCCCCTCGTTCATTTTGCATGCATGAAAAGATTCACAAGCTGTCCGAAAAAGTTAAAATAGCCACAAAGGATTTCCAACATAAACTTCAGCTGCTGGAGCTTACTCTCAATCAATTTAAGATCGTCGCGGAGATATTTCAAATTGTCCCTTGTATCCTTTCAAACCTACCCTCGTTGTGATGTTTCCTTTCTTGATTTTCCCCGGCACAACGGAAGCGGTACATCTCTAAAAACCTGAGCGAAGTCCGAAACTTTAATTAACTGCATCTGCTATTAAATTAAAAAATCTCATTAGTAATCAAGTTCTAATAATGTCAAGTGTTACTGAAATAATCTAAGTATTTTAAAATGTATGTTATTGTTTAATCGTCCAAGTCCATAATAGTTAATGACATTTGATGAATTTTTCCAAGTGCTGAGAAATTTTCCAGGTATTTGGCTCAATTTTAAAGTGTTGAAGTATTTGCCTGAATTTTTAAGTGTTCAATACTTTTCATTCACATTTGGTTGAATTTCTTTGAGAGGAAATTGTAAGTGTTCAAGTGTTGTCGAATTTCTATGTGTTCAAGTGTTACTGAAAATTCTAAGTGTTCAACTTTCAGTGTTCATTCACATTTTGCTAAATTTCATTCACATTTTTTTGGAGAAGAATTTCAGACACATTTTTTAGTGTTGTTGAAGTATTTTTATAAGTCTAAGTGTTCAAGTGTTACTGAAAGTTTTTGATTGTTTTTTAAGTCTGGGGAATAACTGATTTTCCTCTAAGTATGTAAATTGACACTGGGAGGAGCAAATGCTCGTCTGGACTTTTATTGGGATGAAAAAGCCTTTTAGTGTTACACGAGACTTGCTTGTCCCAGTAAAAGGCCAGACGAGCATTTGCTCGTCTCGCAGGTCTTATATTCCTCGTCTCAATTTTCAATCCGGTGAGACTGTGACGAGCACTTGCTGATCGCAGTCTCACCAGATTGAAAACTCTCGTCCCAATCTAGATCTAAATCCCATCCTCGTCCCAGTTCTTGAAGTGGTGGAATTCAAACAATTATTCAAACAACCCATTTTTTAGGGTTTTTTTATACATACAATTAATCAAAGTTGCATAATTGAAGGAATTGAAAGTGCAGGGTTTCAAAAACCCAACCTCTTCTCCGATAGTGGCTATGTTGCCTGTACGATTGAGGATCGAGTGGCTGGCTTCCGTGACAATGGTGGTGAAGGGGTTGGGTTGGGGTGCGCTGAAGGGCGGAGCGGAGGAGGAAGATGAAGATTCAAATTTTTGTTTTTATAAAAAAGATTGACTAAAGGTATTTTTCGGTAAATTACACTTGTTAACCTCGAGTCAATTGGCCATCTAATCTCACCCGAAATCGAAATTGGACTTCTAACCTTGGAGAAAAAGACAAACAATTTTGCCCTCTCACAAATAAAAGGTAGATGTCCAATTTTGAATTGTGGCAATGTCATAGAACAAAGAGGCATTGGGAAAGGTTTTAGTACAAATTTTTTGGTTAACATGAGGTTAAGGTCAAACAACTGAACAAGTGCATATAAGCATAGTTTTAAAAACCGGACCGGACCGGCCGGTTCGACCGGTCAGACCGGTGAACCGGCCGGTTCGGTTCGTAATCCGGACCGCATATGCAAGAAGCGGTCAAAACCGGTCCAAAACCGGCCGGTTTTGAAAAAAACCGGTGAACCGGACGGTTTACCGGTTTTGATCGGTTTTTATGAATTATCGATTTTTCCGGCGTCATCTCTCAGGCGGCCACACAGGCGTTCGATCCAACTAATGAAAAAGATTGATAAACCAAAGGCTTGAGAAGTTGCAGCGAGGAGGAAAATAGAAGAGAGGGAGAGCGATCCGAGAGGGAGAAAGCAACTGTAGAGTTTGAGATGTTGCAGCGAGGAGAAAAAGAGATAATAGACTAGTTGGAGAGGGAGAGTGCCATTGTTGTTTTGTAGAGAGAGAGAGAGTAATATGCTGTGATGTGTAACTGCCGAAATTGAGTTGGAGAAGGTGGAGAGATCAGTAAAAAGATAGGGACTAATTAATGGAGAAATTAAAGATAAGGACGAATTAATGTAGAGATTAAAAATAAGTCAGTTACCTTTTTTTAAGGCAAATTTTTGACCGAGATAATGATATAATTTTTTTTTAATGATTTTTTTTATAGAATGATGTTTTGAATGATTTGACTTCCCTATTTATCTCACCAAATTTCGAAATAATGATTCAGTTACCATTATATTTCATCAAAATATATTGTTGTTTGACTACAATTCAGTTATTTATGTGTGTGTGTGTGTGTTTTTTTAAGCAGAGCTATTACTACCGTTTCAAAAAAAAAAGCATAGGTATTACTATAAAAATATTAAAACACTAAATAAGCTTCAAAATTAAAACTTCCAAATATATTTTTGGCTATTTTTCATTATGTTTACTATTTTTGTATAAAAATTAATAGATATCTATTATTAATAAACGTACGATTGAACCAGTCCGACCACCGGTCCGACCATGAACCGGTGCCTCAGCGGTTCGATGGCCGGTCGGTTTTTAAAACTTTGCATATAAGTGAACTGGAGGTATTTTTCAAATACCAATTAGCCAGCAGGTTATCAAGCCAATTTTTTAACTTTATAAACCCTTTGTTTCGTTTATCGCCGAAGTAAAAACCCCATGGCTATGGCGATGAGAGCGTCGGCTACGTCGATAGCAGCGACACGGTCCAGCGGCCTTAGAGGACTGTTCTCCACTTTGTCTTCGGCTTCACCGTTCAGTCTGCCGCAGACTAATCAGGCTGAGAGGCCGAAGGCTGAGCCTTCCACGAGCGTCTTCGTTTATGGTGTGTATCTCCCCGACTCGATTCACCCTCGTATTCTAAAATTTTAATTATTTCTTCAATTGCTAGTTTTTATGTGGTATATTTTTCTCATGAATCGCATTAGTTCTGAACTCGGTATCGGTCAGTTTGATTTTGCACACAACTTGTTCGTTCTCCAGCTTGTTCCTCACATTTTCTAATTCCATTGGTGTTTCTGTGCCAGAGAAATGAAAACAGTTAGTTTTAGAGAAATGATTCCTCTAATACTTTGAGCTTCCTTTTCCCTGCCTAATTTTCTTGTCTAAGTACATCAAGAGACTGAAGTTCCAAAAGTATTTATTTTACCTATTTTCTGCAATTTATCAGTTAGTTGTTACCTTTTAGGAACAGCTGCTAGTTTGTATTCATTCGCTCTGTTCTTGAAAGTAAATCCACATGAAAGCTATTGGTTCTTTGGGGAAATGAGTGCAGAATTCTTGTGGAATTTCAGAAGTTCCATAAATGAGAAATGAGAGGGTGCAATTCGTTGCTGTATGGATTGGAACGTGTGCCTTAGTTTCAGCCCTAGTTATGGGTTTCCCTAGCCCGGATGCCAGGAAGGAACATACTCAGGCCTTCATACCCCGAGCTTGAGTTAATCAGTAGGAGTTTTGTTTGGCAAATTGAGTCCACTATATGTGATAGCGTGGTTTTTAAAACTATATTTACAAAAGCTTATGGAGAAGTCTTAGGGTGTAGGATGAGGATCTGCATCAGGTCTGGCCTCCATTTGTTATTAGAGAGCAAGTTGCTGCTTGGATTTCCGTTTCCCCCTTGTCTCCTCGTTCTTTCCATTAGCTTCTTCTTATTCGCAATCGTCTTTGGGTTTTCATTGTCTAATCAAAATTCACTTGCCTTTTTCTGATCCTTGTTGATTGATGAGTGTCTGTGTTTTCCACACTCAACGTCGTTTTTTTGTGTCAAAATAGTCATTCATGTTTAGTTTATGTTCACTAGATTACGGGGCACATAAGATGCGTCTGCAATTAAAATATCATTCTTCAAATTAATATTTTGTAAAAGTAAAGTTAGTTATTGATTACATAATTTATTTGGCCAATCAAACTTTCAAACTATCTAACAACTAATATTCCCCCCCATAAGAGTAATATTATTTCATATAACACAGAACTCAAATCAAAAGAATATTTCCCTTTCGGTCGTGGAAGTTTGGATGACAAACCCGTCTTTTCTTGCTCCAGTTGATCAACCCTTGCATTCTCATCCCTCACGCTTCTTCATTGTCTGTTTGGCCAACCATGAAGAGAATACTGTGAGCCAAAACTAAAGAAATTAAACCATATTGAACTCTAGTTGTGTTGAATCTTTCATGAAATCTGCAGCATAAACTGGGGTAAAGAAAAAGTTATTAACTAAGCAAGTAAGACTTCAGACCACCAACATCTCAAAAGAAACATCATTTACTATCTCTACAAAGTTAATACAGAAAGGAAAAGCATATCAGATAGATATAGAGTTCTTATTACCTCATTCCTGGCAACCAAACTATTATTTTGTCCATAAACTGATTTCAGAACAATGTAATTTTTCTACCGAACCCGTCTAAGTTCTAAAATTGAAGATGGACATTATCAAGTTCAGGGGGAGAGAGTTTAAATTGAAGCAAGTGTCAGTCATGGATTATTTCAAGCAGTGGGCAGTTTTTCACATTGTTTTGAGTCAAGTCTGCGTGTCCGCTTTTTGGACACTTTTGGACACTTTTGAGTCAAGTCTGCGTTCCTATTATTATGTAGGTTCACGGATCTGACTCCTCTTGTCGTATTGGATTTGGTTTCCCGCATGAAGTCCAGTTAACCTAGAAATGTCTCAACAGCAATAACATGGAAACACCTTTAATAACAAGAGCAAACTGATGTTTTTAACTTCTTATCACATGTACTTGGTATTAGTACAGATTGTGCTGTATGGCTTGCTTGGACGACAATTGTTATGCCTGTGCCCAACCCTATTCCCCAAGTGAGCTTAGAATCTTGTCCAGAGCCATCCGGTCTACGAATAGTCCGCGCTCACGCTCAATTTAAAATCAGGCTGTCCACATGGGGGTAAAATGCTGTTGACCCTTTAAGAAACAAAACGTTGTGTTCTGCTTGAGGATTGTTACTATTACCTTTTTTGGTATGTATTCTTGATTAGATCTCTGTATTTTCAACTTCGACAAAGTTCTTTATCTCATTATATTACATTTTCAGAACTGGTACTCATTTTAGTCCTTTCAGTTATAGTTTGTGTGATTAACGTCCATCACTTTCTTTGACGCCCTTTCTTATCTGTTTCAGGGCTAAGCAAACGTACTACTGTAGAAGGACTTAGAGAAGCCTTTGCGAAGTTTGGTGAAGTGGTCCATGGTTGGCTTTTTTTATTTGAAGCATTTCAGCATAACTGTGTGTTTCCTCTGCTCTCTTGTTAAGTATTGCTCTCTTATAATTTCACAGCGAGAGTAATTACTGATCGTGTATCTGGATACTCCAAGGGGTTTGGTTTCGTAACATATGCAACTATACAAGAGGCGTCTAAGGGCATAACAGGCATGGATGGTGAGGTGAGTGGACATTAGTTTGACCAAATATATTTCATGATGAAATAAACCGTCTTACACGTTTTAAATTTTCATTTCTAGTCTTGGCTATTTTATTTGACTTCTGCGTAAATTCAAAGATGTTAGTTACTGTTAGGTATTTGGACAGCAGAGATCTATGGCGGTATTTCTTCTCATGCTTATCTGTGCAATAAGATATTGCAGAAAATATAAAAAAATATTACATTAGCATGTAATGTTAACACAGAAGTATAGAACTATAGGAAGCACCAACATACAATATGCGGTTCTCAAAAGTTGGCTTGGTAATTTTCAGGAAACTAGTAGGCCCATCACACGTTACGCCTTAGGGTGTTGCAATCAGTTATAGATATTGATTTCTTATTATGTGCTAATTTCTAAATAAATATTACACTTAGATGTGTTATTTGATATGTTTGTTTACATTTCACAGACTAACAGTGTGTGTGTGTGTGTGTGCCATTTATACAATTCATTGCTAAAAAAGACGTAGTAGTAAATAAATAAATAAATTATAATAAATATTACAATATGAATTTTATTTAAAACAAGGTAAATATTTCTTATAAAATATTAGTTAGCAACTCTATTAATATATGTGTATCTCCAATAATACATGATTGATCGGGTCTTGGTCCACTCTAAGACCATCAATAACATTAAAATATAAATCTGTAGTGCTTCACTACGTGGATGATGCTACATATGGTACAGCTGGTCTCTTCTAATGTGTATATGGTACATTTTTCCACTATCAACATAGCGCTCTATGTATAGCCCTCGTAGTTGAAATTCTTCTTTTAGTTGCTAAGAATTGATAATGAACGCAAGATTGAATCTTAAATTGCAGAAAACTTGGTGTGAATTATAATCCAGACATTTTTACTATCAGTTTTGCACTATATGTGTAGCCCTTTTGGTTGAGATGCTTGATTTAGTTACTAGAATTTTGATAGGATTCTGCAAATAGCAGGAGGATACAAATGAAAGAGTGAATCTTCCATTGCAGAAGACTAGGGGTGGATTGTAATCCGTGTAGGACACCTGATGAAGGGTTGATTCTGAAAATTGAAATCTGATGAATGACTGCTGAGGTGAAGAGATGGATAGCAATAGCGTATTGCCACATTGTTGGAGATGTACATGATACTAAAATGTGTTACAGAAAGAAAAGGGTGAAATCGGTAAATGCACAAGGACATTTGTTTCATCAGAATCCCGAGCAGCAGTCAATTAGAGGATTACTTAGGTAGGAGTGAGGGTAAAAAAAAGGGGGGGGGGTCCAATGTGAAGGGAGAAGAAGCAGGAAAAAACTTTTGTGGCAGTTTCGGGTTGAAGGGTGTCTCAGTATGCATATCAATCTCTCGTGCTCTCTCTTTCTGCTGCTATTATTTGTAATAAGGTGAAACCTAGTCAATGAGTCGGTATTCATTATTTGGAATCAGAGCGTGCCTTCCTCGGCATAGTCCCCACAAATGGAGGCTCGAATCAATGAAGTGGAGAATCTTGATTCTGGGCTCGGCCAAACAGTGACACAGTTTACCGTAGATCTCGCACCTATTAAATGCGAGAAATCCAGAGTTTCAAGTCCAGTATTAATGAACTTCGCAATCTGGTTCTTGGCCGCGCTAGTGAAGATCACAACCAATAGCCTGTGACAGCTCCTAATGCAGGGCTCACCTCTTCCCTCACCCCCTCACAAATTGTGCGGGAGTTCCCTGGTGATACTGTCGCAGCTTTCCCTGGGAGATTTGACAACTGTCGCAAGTTAGAATTACTCTTGTTTGATGGCAGTGACCCGTACGGGTGGTTCTTTTGTGCAGACCACTTCTTAACCGTGACTGGCGTTCGCGAGGGAAATAAGCTTCGTTCATGATGTTCTTCTCATGGGAGCCTTCCTATATATATGGCTTGCCAGAAGACATTCAGCCTGATTTACACATGGCCAGCCAAACGAGCTAATGGAATTGATGAAGCTGGCCCGTCGGGTGGAAGAGAATAATCTTTCTGTCTAAACTCTCTAAATCCTCTTGGCCAGCTTCTAGGTTTGGGTGCTTGCGTAACCCCACCCACCATACCTGATCTGAATTATCGCATTGCTAGAATTCTCAACTCCAATTGTCTTCCTCTACTTCTCCTGCAACTGAAGAGCCACCTAAAGCACTAGTCACCAACTCGAGTCAGGTACCCTGTAGTCTACAAGGTTGGTGGGCGTAAAGATAATTATAATTGTCTGAGGCTGAGGTTCAAGATTGCAGAGCGAAGGGACTTTGCTCTCGATATGATGAGCCCTTCAAATCTGGGCATTGTAAGCAATTCAACGCCGCCTTGCTTCAAAATGAGCAAGATGAAGTCGATGATGACTCGCCCATTGAAGATGCAGACGACACTAGTCTTTTCGTCAAAGAGATGGAGAATCAGTCAATGATCCTCCCATTGCACTCACTGATGGTTCCTCTGACTATTGAACCTTTCAGATGTGAGGAACTATACACGGTCAAGTTTTATTTCTTATTTATAAGGGTGCTTCTCATAACTTCCCTTTATGAGAACGCAGTTGAACAACTACGTCTACCTGTTACGAAAACTAGACGCTTTGGGTTACAATGGGTGACGGTCATGCCATCTATCGCCCAGGTGTTTACTGTAATGTTGTCATGGAAATTCACGGATTCAAATTGTTTAGAAATTTTACCAATTTACATAGGTGGTTTCACGGTTTGATGTTATTATTCTGGGTTTTTCTTGGGGTGAATTGGAAGAAGCTCCATGTGATATTTAAACTCGACGACTTGCGGGTCACAGTAACCCAGGATTCTTCCTTAACCAATCAAGTGGTTGCTTTGAATTCATTGTACCGGTTATTGCCTCATGAAACTGACGGATACCTACTGGAACTTTGTTCATCACTAGCTGCTAGAAACTCTGTTGTTGCAACTCCGGGCACTTTCCATTCTCCACTCATGTCTTCCCTTTTATAAGACTTTTTCGGTATGTTTGGTGAGCCGTTAGGCTTGCCTCCTACTCATTCCCACGAGTACCAAATTCTATTAATTCCCGGTGCTCAAGCCCAAAACATGTGCCCTTTTTGCTACTCATTTTCTCAAAAGAATGAAATAGAGAAATTAGTGAAGGATATGTTAATTGGTTGTATAATCCACTATAGCCATAGTCCATTCTCTAGTGCAGTCTTCTAGTTAAGAAAAAGGACGAAGGTTGGGGATTCTGTGTTGGTTAGCTCGCTCTCAACAAAATCACGTGTAAAGATAAATTTCCCGTACTTGCAGTATACAAGTTTGGATGATAGAAACCCTACTTTACGAACAAGAACAATCAAAGGAGGAAATTCAGAGAAATTTGGGAGAGAAAATCGGATTGGTTCTTCAGAAAAATGTAATGAATGATTTGGGAGACCAAGCCTCTTCCCATGGTTTTAAATAACGGCTGTCTCCTTGTCAAGGGCCTTAATAAAGAGGTTTTCTTACTTTTGTCGGTAGGTGATATAGAGAATGCCCCTTTGCTCTTGATCCTAGGATTCACCTATTACATGCGGTTTTGGTCGCTGGTAACAGAGTCGGTTCGTATCTGAGAAACGGTAACGGGAATCGGGAGCCGAACGCGTGAATGTTAAAATATCGTTAAAAGATGCAAAAAAAAAAAAACACTAAACGTTGTTTTTGTAGATCAATAATATTTGTTGTGTTTGTACTTGTTCAAATCATTTGTAACTAATTGTTAGACAATAAGACCTTGTTTTGATATGAAGTCACATATTTTTTCTTAACAAATAGTACATTTAATTTGTATTAAGAAACCTAAGAAGAAGTTATAACGGTGCAAACTTGCTAAAAAAACGAATAACAAGATTTATCCTTGTAAATAATATCAGTTAACCAAACATGACCTATACTGTTGAGAAGTCCCACATCGGAGTTTCAAGAAGAAGAAACATAATTAATAAGGTTCCTGGGCTACTCCCCTCGTTGCCAATTGGTTTTGAGGTGGAACCCCATGAATTCTAACGTGTATCAGAGCCTCGGCTCAACACACGTGAATGGTCTAACAACCCACGTGCTCACCGCCACCCGCCGACAAAAGATCCACGTGTAGGCCAAAGAATGCCACACGTGAGGGGGCGTGTTGAGAAGTCCCACATCGGACATTCAAGAAGAAGAAACATAATTAATAAGGTTCCTGGGCTACTCCCCTCATTGCCAATTGGTTTTGAGGTGGAAACCCATGAATTCTAACATATACATAGTCTCCTACTTTCATTCTACAATCACTTTCAGAAATTAGGAGATACGAAGATAAGAACAAAAACGACCAAGACCCACGACGAAGATGAAGAAAGCCGCAGCAGGAGAGAGAGAAGTGGCCGGTGAGGTGAAGCCACAAAGAACCAGAGCACGAAATAGCAAACCCAACGAGAAGAGAAGGGAGATTTGGAGGTTACGGCCTTACTCCAAGTTCGGAGCGTAACGGAGCATATTGGCCGTTTATTGGTGAAAACGTTCCGTATCGGCCGTTTCAGGTGTGAGTCCGATTCACATGTCGTGTATTGAGTGTATCGGTTTCGGAGACCTCCGATACTGTGACTTATCGGGCGATACTTACCGATATGCGCCGATATTTAAATCCTTGCCTCTTCCTTAACCGTATTGCTAAACGACAAACAATAATTAACATTTTTTATAAAATATCCGTTAACCAATACGCCGCTGTCTCCTACTCCAATGTCATCATGTCACTAATCCTCCAGTCGGGCCATCCGTTATTCTTCTTCATCCCCACTTTTCCTCGATTCGTGACAGTCGCCCATCCTTCAGCAAATTCGTGTCCTCACAAATCAAGACCTAAGTCACCTAGAGCGGGAGCGAGAGCGAAAGCGGGAGCGTGAGCGCGAAAGCGACAAATTCTAAAAATGTTGTATTTGAGAGCGGCTTGGAGAGCGCCTATATAAATTATATATTTACTATAATATTAGATATAAACATATTGCATATTGAATTTTTGTATAATCTAGATTTTGTGGCAATAGATAAAAGCTCATATATAAAATTATAACCTCGTATACTGACTAATGTAATGGATGTTCAGCTTGAGTGAGTGTTAGTCGCGAGATTGACATACGATAAGGCATGTGGCTACCGCAATAGGGTGTTGACTATGTCATTTTAATTGAAATTATAGTTTGACTTACTTTCAAATGGGCTTGATAACTTAATAGTGAGAGCCATTGCTGAGAAAGTACAGAGCGTTGGTGAAAACGCGCTCTAGAATTTTGGGAGCGAGGATTATCGGCGAATTCGAGCTGAAAGCGCCAGAGCGAGGATTGGGAGCGGGAGCGGAGCCCCTCCAGGAGGTTTTAGGTGATCTAGATCAAGACCTGCAAATTGCTTCTTCCTCGCGTAGTAGTCCTTCCAGGTGGTCTACGAGGGAAGAGTATTAGGCCACTGAACCAGTGAATGATTTGCTGTTGAGCTTTGCCCTGATTTCACCAAGTGCCTGTCCGAGATTGCCAAGTGTTCAACTAGTGTGTGGTCCTTTGTTCCTGTTTTTGGTAACAAATCCACTTCTTATAAGGCCAGGCATAATGGACTGGTCCGATGGATTTGGTTTGGATCTATCTAGGTTGGGCCTAATTAAATCATAGTCCATTCATGTCCAATAATTATTGGACTTAATTGGTTACGATTTGCATGGGCTCAAAACTTGTGGGTACTCCAACTAAGTCCACCTAGTTATATTTTAGGCCCACTTTCAAACAACTACGAAGGCCCAATTTAGTCAACTAGGTTTCTATTTGGAATAGTTAATGTTCTTTTACACAAATGACCTCAGATCTTATTCAAATTATCGAATTATTACCCTTAACACTCTCCCCATCTCCATATTTGATGGTTCATCGCAATCTCCATGTTTCCTCAATTCCTCTACTCCTCCGTCCGAACCAACAACGCCCCTCGCCACCTTCCTCCACCTCTACCGCCTTCATCATCACCATTTCCGACCAACATGAACACAGACTACAGAAACCAGGTCGAGAGAGAACCATTACCACTGCTGCGGGTATTCCCCCATGGATTCCAGCGACTCAAGATGAAAGGTGATTGTGCCAAATCGGTCGTACTCTTCGTTGTTTCTTCTTCCCCGACCAACCACAATAGAACAACTCCAGCGACTGTTTAACTTCGGCACTCCCTTAGGCTGCGTTGGCAGCGAAGTTTGTCGTCCTCTTCGGCAACATGATCGTCGTCCTGGCGCGGCTTTCCTGACTTAGCCCTCGTCTTCTTCTTGTTTGCATTTCCACTACATTTAGTTCTAATTTATTTTTATTATATTTTCCTTTTTTCCACATACTAATCTATTATTATTTTGTTGGTCAGAATTTGTGATGTCGTGGTTTTAAACTTGAGGGTAAAATAGTCATATCTAATGTTGTTAATTTTTAATGGAGTCTTATCGGAGTACTAGATAATACCCATCCATCTCATATAATTGTCGGACTTAAATGGATAACTCCAACTAATACTCATTTATTAATAGGTCAGGACCCGTACTACTCATTAGTTGGTTTAATGGTCACGTCCAATGAGTTTATACCCATTTTGCCAGGTCTATTTACAATGCATGCCCCTTTGCTAGCTTCAATTGGTTCTCATGGAAGACATTGTCGATTTTGACCTCTGGTGGAAGCTGCAACTTGTAGGCACGACCTCTGGTGGAAGCTGCAACTTGTAGGCCACCTTGCCAATTCTCGCAAGCACATGATAAGGTCCGTCAAAATGTGCACAAAGCTTCAAGTTCCTTATAAAGTTCACTGAAGTTTCCATAAGTCGTCCGCCTGGAACTCTCTCTTGAGCCTTAGCTAGGTTGTCTTTGAGAAGAATACTAGCCTGCTCCTGTCTTCGAGGAAGATGTCCACATCCTCTACATTGCTCTTGTTAAGTGGGTGGAATGGCAAGTGTTTTTGTTTATAGCTGTTACAACCCTGCTACTGTAACCCTAGGATTGAATCCAACTTAAGCAACTCAGAATATTACCAACAATCCAGTGCAGTAACCAAACAAGTTCCAGAGAATCAAACAAGAATAGGTAGCTGCTGATAAAGAATAAAGAGAGAGACAAGAAGCTGCGTACCGAGGCGCCCCTCCTTAACCCTACGTTCAGAAGATTTTTCCTCCCACGTTCTTCTCTTCCTCTCCTTTTATAACATAACAAACTGACTCTAAAATATTAAATAACCAATGCACTTTGGTCCCTGCTCTGCATAAATTAATTATTACCACTCTGGCCCTTCTTCTTGCGCCTTGAAAACACTTTAACCCCTTGTAGGTCTTTATCAGTACCCTCCCCTAAAAGAGCCACCTTGTCCACAAGGTGAAAATCAGGAAAAGTGGCAGCTATAACGTCCCATGACTCCCAGGTGTTCTCATGAGCAGGAAGGGATCTCCACTTGATCAAAACCTCAATAGAGCCATTAAGAAGTTTGCGTTGTTGAAGTACAGCTTCAGGCTCCACTCGCAATACCAAATCAGCATCAAGATTCAAAGGTAAATCAGGAGACTCTAAGACAGTTGGAGGAGCAAGTTTCAGTTGTGAAACATGAAAAACCGGATGTACAGTAGAGGAGGGAGGCAGGTCCTCCAACTGTCTTAGAGTCTCCTGATTTACCTTTGAATCTTGATGCTGATTTGGTATTGCGAGTGGAGCCTGAAGCTGTACTTCAACAACGCAAACTTCTTAATGGCTCTATTGAGGTTTTGATCAAGTGGAGATCCCTTCCTGCTCATGAGAACACCTGGGAGTCATGGGACGTTATAGCTGCCACTTTTCCTGATTTTCACCTTGTGGACAAGGTGGCTCTTTTAGGGGAGGGTATTGATAAAGACCTACAAGGGGTTAAAGTGTTTTCAAGGCGCAAGAAGAAGGGCCAGAGTGGTAATAATTAATTTATGCAGAGCAGGGACCAAAGTGCATTGGTTATTTAATATTTTAGAGTCAGTTTGTTATGTTATAAAAGGAGAGGAAGAGAAGAACGTGGGAGGAAAAAATCTTCTGAACGTAGGGTTAAGGAGGGGCGCCTCGGTACGCAGCTTCTTGTCTCTCTCTTTATTCTTTATCAGCAGCTACCTATTCTTGTTTGATTCTCTGGAACTTGTTTGGTTACTGCACTGGATTGTTGGTAATATTCTGAGTTGCTTAAGTTGGATTCAATCCTAGGGTTACAGTAGCAGGGTTGTAACAAACGAACACTTCTTGCGATTAACAACCAGTTTATTCTCGCGCAACAATTTGAATGTAGCTCGAAGATGTTGCAAGTGGGACGTTGTGTCAGGACTATAAATCAAGATATCGTCAAAGAATACCAAAAGAAACTTACGCAAATGGGCACGAAAAATGTCGTTCATCAGGGACTGAAATGTTGAAGGAGCATTAGTAAGACCAAACGGCATTACGACAAATTCATAGTGACCGTCATGGGTCCGAAAAGCCGTTTTTGCAATGTCATCATGTTTCATCCTGATCTGGTGATAACCTGACTTCAAATCAAGTTTAGTGAAAACTTTAGCTCCCCCTAGCTCATCGAGAAGCTCTTCCACAGCAGGAATCGGGAATTTGTCACGAACAGTAAGCTTGTTAAGTGCTCTATAGTCGACACAAAATCGCCAACCGCCGTCTTTCTTTCGCACGAGGAGTACGGGGCTCGAGAATGGGCTAACACTGGGCTGAACAATTCCGGCATCCAACATCTCTTTGACGATCTTTTCAATTTCGTTCTTTTGGTAATATGGATATCGATATGGTCTGATATTTGGGGGTTTTGCTCCAGGAATGAGAGGTATCGCATGGTCGTGGCTACAAGCAGGGGGTAACTCAGTAGGTTCACGAAATAGGTCCGCGAACTCCTCTAAAATCTGCTGCATTGCCTCAGAATGTTGGGAGGGGGACACTTTGTCTTGGCAAGTGATAGAATTGACCTCAAGCATGAGAGCATAGCCGTGCTTGGGCATCGAGCGCACGAGTGATTTTAGACCAACCTCCCTTTTGGTGTAAGCAGGATCCCCAGTCAGTTTCACCATGTGACCATCCTTTTCAAATGTCATATTCAGGGTCTTCCAATTAAAACACACATCCCCCAGAGTTTGGAGCCAAGCAACTCCCAGAATTATCTCCGGGTTGTCAAGGGAAAAAGGATAGAAGTCTTGGGAGATTTGCAGGCCTTGTAAATCGAGTTTTACTTCGCGGCATATCTCGGCGCCACCTATGGATCGTCCATCCCCTACCTTGACTCGAAACTGCTTCGTGTTTGACCTGGGTAACTGGAGATCACGGGCTAGCGAAGCAGATATGAAGTTGTGTGACGCCCCACCATCAATCAACACAGATACTTCCCTAGAGCCCAATAAGCCCTTAAGCTGTATCGTGCGATACTCCGGAACGCCAGCAATAGAGTGAAGTGACAGAGTCATGGTCTGGTTCTCCACAACAGTTACCTCGGATGAGTCCAACTGCTCGTCGGATTCCCGCTCGTCGTCTTCCGTATCGCATAAAATCAAAACATTGAGTTGTTTCGATTTGCACCGGTGTCCTGGCTTGAAAGGCTCATCGCATCTAAAACACAACCCTTTGGCCCGATAATCGCGCGCCTCTGCTTCGGTGAGTCGTCGATAAGATTCTTTCCTTGTGGCTGTTTCATTAGGTTTTGTAGTCGGTGACGTTTGGTCATTGCCAGCGACTGAACTCTTACTTGTCGTGGATGCCGTAATGGGTTGCGCAGATGATGAATTCTGTTGAGCTTGAGATAGGGAATAACGAAGAGGTTCCGCAACATTACTTTGCTGGGACTGGTTGGACCCCTTGGTTAGCGCAGCAGTCTTCAGATTCCCCGATCGAGCCCTCGTCAAAGAAAAATTTCTTTCTTCAACTCTATGGGCCAGCTCCATTAGATCTAAAAGAGAAGAGGGTTGAGCCAGATGAACCTCAGCTCTAGTTTCCTCCCTAAGACCATGTAAATAAGCCCCTTTCAAAAATTCTTCTGATGCTTCCCGGAGTGGTGCTGACAAGAATTCAAACCTTTCTCGGTAGTCGGCCATCGAGCTTGTTTGTTTATGCTCCATTAAAAGCTCGTACTGGTTGCAAGCCAACGAAGATTGAAATCTGCGAGTAAGGGTTTCCTTGAACTCTTTCCATCCAGTAATTGGAGCCCTCACCTCTAACCACTGGTAAAAGTTCAGGGCACTACCAGTGAGGCATACGACTGCTGAAGTAAGTTTTTCAGTCTCTTGAATGATGCCGTTAATGAGGAAGTAGTGCTCGATTCTGAAAAACCACCCATGAGGGTCCTTCCCATCAAAAAGTGGCATCTCCATCTTCCTGCGTAACTCAGTTCCCTCTGCTCCGTTCAGTGTAGCTCTTCTACGATCAACTTGCCCTGTCATTGACACCATGCCTGGGGTGGTGTTTTCTGACTGCTTCCCTTGCTCATCTTTTCCTTGAGCCAGTATCAGATTCTTCAGTTCGTTGATGCTATCCTTCACGTTTTGCATCTCGGTTGCCATCCCGTTGATGTTGTTCTGTACTGTTCCCATCCCGCGCTCCAACTCTGTGATACGATCTTCCATTCTAGTGTTTACCATGTCAGGTTCGCCGGCTCTGATACCTTTGTTACAACCCTGCTACTGTAACCCTAGGATTGAATCCAACTTAAGCAACTCAGAATATTACCAACAATCCAGTGCAGTAACCAAACAAGTTCCAGAGAATCAAACAAGAATAGGTAGCTGCTGATAAAGAATAAAGAGAGAGACAAGAAGCTGAACCCCTCAAAAATAGAGATATCCCTCACCCTAGTAATGTCCTCCTCCGTTACTTCTCGAAGCCAATGCATACTAGGAGTCCTTTTTATCAGGTCAACAGCAAAACTCTTCCCATCCATGTAATTCACAAGGGACATAGGGTCCGAATTGTACTGCCTTAACATAGCCGACATCGCATTGGCTGCACCCTTGGTAGTGTTAGCCGCACATATGTCCACATCCTTCAGCAATGTTAAACAAGCCATTTGATGAACCCTGCCGAATGCTCTAGCGCTGGCAATATTGGCCATTGGCCTGGCAGTTGTGTTACTCTGCAGCTTAACCAAACAAGGGTATATCAAGTCGCACTTGCTATTAACAACGGGCAGCCCTATCTTAGTGAAATACCTGTTCTCCCTTATGCTAGCAGCTATAATAACCGCCTCTTCCAGAACACGACTGCAATTACAGTAGTCAGCATATATAACCATTGAACCCCAAAATATCTGAGCAGATATCCCAATCAAGTTCGGTGTATCAGAAGTCCCCTTACTGACCAAAAATATTGTTTCAGCATCAGCAGGTATCGAGATACCTTCCATTTGATGGAACTTCGGATTCGGGTACTCCTCACACATTGAGTAGATACACGCATTGTAGGCATGAGCTTGAGAATTGTTAGACCAAACATAACCAGTATTCTCAAAGCCCCAGGCCGACACCAGAGAGGCTACATTATATGGAAGCTTCCTTGGGTTGAATCCTCTGTATTCTATATCACCATGCTCAAGCAGATCGAAGTAAGTCAGCACTCCTTTGACAAACCTAGTTTTCTTGTTCTGAGCACCACCAACAGAGTCGATGGTCTGCAGAATCATCTCAGTCTGAGTACTGTCTTGTGACTTCAGGTCATTCGCCGGTAACCCAGTACACTTTGCAAACTTCCCAGAATCTGAAACCGATCCTGAGGTCAACATAGCAACTAAGTCGTCGTGTAGTGCAACATGGTCCTGCACTCCATTATACAAGTTCACACTTATATTCCTGTACACCCAGTTTATCCTGAATATGTAAGAATTCATCCCAGCCAGCTCGTCCCAAGGTATATCTTTATCAGTTGTGAAATTCGCCCCCTCAGTCATCATCACACCACGGATGGTCCCCTCATCTTCCTCAGAAACCTCTGCTCTATCAGCAATCTTATAAGCAGCTTCCGCCTTTCTAGACTTGGCGGTCTCTATCAGCCTCCTGATGTCGTCCCGGTACTGTGGAGGAAACTCATCGGGCTTAATATTCTCCATACCATCAAAATATGATATGGTATCCAGCCAAGTCTTGTACATCTTCCTGTCATGTATCAATTCACGGGTCAACACACCCTTCGCCTGTGCAAATGTGAAACAGCTCAGCAACCTAGCCCAATCGCTTGCCAATTTATCCTTCTTAACCTGAGAGCTCATCACAGTCTCCCAACTGACGAACAGACATGCTCTGAAACTCAGCGGCGGCTCATCAGGTCTCATGGCTGGCGTAACTCCACTCGTCCCAAGACTAACCTTTCTCTTACTTGGACTCGTAAACCTCAGCCCTTTCTTGGCACCTCTTCCACCACCAGTACTACTCAAAGGTGTCTGAAGAGTGGTACTTGCAGTCCAATAGCCATAAGGCGTGAGGGTATTGGATTTGATGCTCTGGCAACTTTGCGGGATGAGGTTCGCAAAGGTGGACGCGTTGAGAAGTTGGACATACCTGAAGGTGGTTTCAATGTTAGATTTTCGTGTTTGAGGGGCGCGAAGAGTAAGGTGAAGCCGATAAGTTTTGAGGGCTGTGAGGTACACGATGATTTGACCCCGGGCGTGGGTAGGGTGCCGTGTGACAACACGCCCGATGAAGACTTAGGTGATCCAGGGTGGGAAATCGCTTCTGGGTCTGAGAGCAGTGGGGAGGAAGAAGACTATCTGGAGGTTATTGAACAACCGCCTAGCACGACGTCTGGTTCCCGGGGTTCTGCTGCTATTAACCGGGGTAAAGCTGGCCCTCCTAAGGGACCAACTAGCACCATGAACCCGATATTTGAAGAAAGGGTGGTTAAGACGCCGTTGGAGTACTCTGACAGGGTGAACCCAGGCAGCAGACTTCTCGCTCTGACTTATCCAACCACAGAGTTGGCTGGTAAGTCAAAGAGTACCAAGAGTAGCTCATCAGTGGTATCTCAGCCCGATACTGACAGGGAGTTAATGCCGAGGCTACCTGCTGGGGGTCCTGGTGTTATTATTGAGCAGATGACTTCTGAGGGTAGTGGTGATGTGGGCTCGAGGGGTAGTGAAGTTAGTTCGGGGCTAAGGGAACCGCATCCTTCTGTGGAGTCGGATCAAAATGTTGAAACCTCTCCGGATGTGATTGAGTACGTCATTCCTGGTGAACAGATGGTGGATGCTGGGACCCAGGTGTTGGAACCAATAGCTGAGGTTGAGAGCAGTGCTGAAGTAGGCCCTGACCGACTTGATTCACCACCTTCAATGCCGCCGTCTGTGCCTTCTCCGCAGAGGAAGACTCCCGATAGGCAGGCGGTCGAGGAAGTGAGAAACATTTTGAGTAGTACTGGTGGTGGAAGAGGTGCCAAGAAAGGGCTGAGGTTTACGAGTCCAAGTAAGAGAAAGGTTAGTCTTGGGACGAGTGGAGTTACGCCAGCCATGAGACCTGATGAGCCGCCGCTGAGTTTCAGAGCATGTCTGTTCGTCAGTTGGGAGACTGTGATGAGCTCTCAGGTTAAGAAGGATAAATTGGCAAGCGATTGGGCTAGGTTGCTGAGCTGTTTCACATTTGCACAGGCGAAGGGTGTGTTGACCCGTGAATTGATACATGACAGGAAGATGTACAAGACTTGGCTGGATACCATATCATATTTTGATGGTATGGAGAATATTAAGCCCGATGAGTTTCCTCCACAGTACCGGGACGACATCAGGAGGCTGATAGAGACCGCCAAGTCTAGAAAGGCGGAAGCTGCTTATAAGATTGCTGATAGAGCAGAGGTTTCTGAGGAAGATGAGGGGACCATCCGTGGTGTGATGATGACTGAGGGGGCGAATTTCACAACTGATAAAGATATACCTTGGGACGAGCTGGCTGGGATGAATTCTTACATATTCAGGATAAACTGGGTGTACAGGAATATAAGTGTGAACTTGTATAATGGAGTGCAGGACCATGTTGCACTACACGACGACTTAGTTGCTATGTTGACCTCAGGATCGGTTTCAGATTCTGGGAAGTTTGCAAAGTGTACTGGGTTACCGGCGAATGACCTGAAGTCACAAGACAGTACTCAGACTGAGATGATTCTGCAGACCATCGACTCTGTTGGTGGTGCTCAGAACAAGAAAACTAGGTTTGTCAAAGGAGTGCTGACTTACTTCGATCTGCTTGAGCATGGTGATATAGAATACAGAGGATTCAACCCAAGGAAGCTTCCATATAATGTAGCCTCTCTGGTGTCGGCCTGGGGCTTTGAGAATACTGGTTATGTTTGGTCTAACAATTCTCAAGCTCATGCCTACAATGCGTGTATCTACTCAATGTGTGAGGAGTACCCGAATCCGAAGTTCCATCAAATGGAAGGTATCTCGATACCTGCTGATGCTGAAACAATATTTTTGGTCAGTAAGGGGACTTCTGATACACCGAACTTGATTGGGATATCTGCTCAGATATTTTGGGGTTCAATGGTTATATATGCTGACTACTGTAATTGCAGTCGTGTTCTGGAAGAGGCGGTTATTATAGCTGCTAGCATAAGGGAGAACAGGTATTTCACTAAGATAGGGCTGCCCGTTGTTAATAGCAAGTGCGACTTGATATACCCTTGTTTGGTTAAGCTGCAGAGTAACACAACTGCCAGGCCAATGGCCAATATTGCCAGCGCTAGAGCATTCGGCAGGGTTCATCAAATGGCTTGTTTAACATTGCTGAAGGATGTGGACATATGTGCGGCTAACACTACCAAGGGTGCAGCCAATGCGATGTCGGCTATGTTAAGGCAGTACAATTCGGACCCTATGTCCCTTGTGAATTACATGGATGGGAAGAGTTTTGCTGTTGACCTGATAAAAAGGACTCCTAGTATGCATTGGCTTCGAGAAGTAACGGAGGAGGACATTACTAGGGTGAGGGATATCTCTATTTTTGAGGGGTTCTGGCTTATAGATCACCCCGTTCTTTTAGGGGAGGGTATTGATAAAGACCTACAAGGGGTTAAAGTGTTTTCAAGGCGCAAGAAGAAGGGCCAGAGTGGTAATAATTAATTTATGCAGAGCAGGGACCAAAGTGCATTGGTTATTTAATATTTTAGAGTCAGTTTGTTGATGCTATCCTTCACGTTTTGCATCTCGGTTGCCATCCCGTTGATGTTGTTCTGTACTGTTCCCATCCCGCGCTCCAACTCTGTGATACGATCTTCCATTCTAGTGTTTACCATGTCAGGTTCGCCGGCTCTGATACCTTTGTTACAACCCTGCTACTGTAACCCTAGGATTGAATCCAACTTAAGCAACTCAGAATATTACCAACAATCCAGTGCAGTAACCAAACAAGTTCCAGAGAATCAAACAAGAATAGGTAGCTGCTGATAAAGAATAAAGAGAGAGACAAGAAGCTGCGTACCGAGGCGCCCCTCCTTAACCCTACGTTCAGAAGATTTTTCCTCCCACGTTCTTCTCTTCCTCTCCTTTTATAACATAACAAACTGACTCTAAAATATTAAATAACCAATGCACTTTGGTCCCTGCTCTGCATAAATTAATTATTACCACTCTGCCCTTCTTCTTGCGCCTTGAAAACACTTTAACCCCTTGTAGGTCTTTATCAATAGCCATACAAGACCTCAAATGGTGTAGTTTGGAGGCTGTTGTGGAATGTTGTGTTGTACCACCATTCTCCCAAGCTCAGCCATTTAGACCACTAGAGTAGCCTATCCCTAGTCATATGTCTGAGGTAGATCTAAAAACATTGATTGAACCTCTCTGTTTGGCCATAACTTTGATCATTGTAAGTTGTGCTGTAGTTCAGCTTGGTATCCACAGCAGTAAAGCGAGTATTACAAAACAGACATAAGAAGATGGGTCTCTTTCAAGGCCACGGAGCTTAAAGACATTATTGAAAAATACTTGTGCTGTTGAAATGGCTGTATAAGGGTAACATAGTGGCCCAACTTAGAGAATCTGTCCACAACTACCAAGATGATGGTTTCTCCATGAGAATTTGGGAGACCTTCAAAGAAGTCCATGGAGATATGAGATCGGAGCATCTCTGGAAGTTGCAGTGGTTGTAGAAGACCTAGATATGGAAGGTTTCATCCTTTATGCTTTGGCAAGTATCACAGTTGCTGACCCACTCCTTGATTTTCTTCTTCAAATGCGGTGTTCACTCTTGTATGAGTTTCTAGCTCCCCAGAATGGCCCCCAATACCTGAATCATGGAACAGTCTTATGGTGTTGCTTCTCAGCTCTCCAGTACTTCCAATATAAATGAGGTCACGCTTCTTAATAACTCCATCACTTAAGTACTGTTATTAGTGGCGTCCAAAATGAGATGTGGGTTAGTGCGTGAGCCCAATCATCACTGGAAACTCCTCTTGCATCCATTTTGGGGTTATGGACGATATTGCGAAGCATTGCACTACATCATGCAGCTGCCTTCTTCATCTCTGCCATGTCTAGACAGTGCACCCGCAAACAATATAATCCTTGCCTTTCTTATATAAGATTATACAGTCCAATCCTAATAACTTCCTAATCCATTTTTTTTGCAGCGGAGTGGTAAACTCTTATGATCATGACAGTCATGATGATGAATTTGGTACTCCCCAAATAAGGCCTCTATTTTTCAGGACCAAGTTTAGAAGTTCTTTCTCATAGGTGGACATACCTAAGTGTTTAGGTGCCAAACTCTTTCTCAAATAAGAAAGTGGTATGCCTCTTTGCATCAATACTGCTCTTATACCATTGTGACATGCATCAACTTCTATGGTGAAGGATAGAGTGAAATTGGGTAATGCGAGGACATGTGTGGTACTCATTGCAGTCTTCAACTTGAGAAATGCAGCCTGTGCTTCTGACTCCTTTGGAACCCACCAGTTTTCAGCAACTTTGTGAGTGTCTAGCTGTGTGAACATACCCCCTCACAAACCTCTTATAGTAATTTCTGAGCCCTAAAAGCCCTCTTAGCTCCTTGAGTGTTCTTGGTTCTGGCCATTTAGCATTGCTTCCACCCTGGTTGCATATGCTATTATCTGTCTAGAGATTATGTGTCCCAAGAAGTCAATACTGTCTTTATTTAAGGAACACTTGCTCATTTTGGCAAAGAGCTTGTGTTGCTGGAATAATTTGAATGCATGCTCTAGATGTTGGAGGTTTTGCTCTGTCGTTTTGCTGTATATAAGAGTATCATAAAAGATCACCAATATAAATCTTCTCAGATATTGCTAACCCTTGAAAAATGGCTGGTGCATTAGCCAAATCAAAGGGCATTACTGTAAATTCATAGTGTCCCTATGAGTCCTGATCAACCATCCTCCTCACATGCTGGTAACTAACCTTGAGATCCAGTATAGAGAAGATGGTTGCTCTTTGTAACTCATCAGAAACTTCTTCAATGATTAATATTGAATATTTGTTCTTCATGGTGATTCCATTAAGGCCCCTATAGTCCACACAGAATCTCCAAGACCCATCTATCTTTTTAACCAACAAACATGTGATGAAATGGACTTGAGTTGGGTTGAATGACATCTCCATGCAACATTTCCCTTACCAACCTCTCAATCTCATTGTTTTGTAAATGTGAATGTCTATAAGGCCACATACAAACTGGGGAAGAGCGTTCCTTTGATATGTATGTAATGGTCTTGGTGTCTTTTAGGTGATAACGTTTTGCTGCTCCTGAAAATTTCTTGGCATTGGTTGATGGTGCACTGTCTGGAATTTGTTGTCTTTTTGCAAGTCAGTAAGTGTAGTTGTGCAGTATTCACCCCCTCATGTCCTGGACAGTATTTCTGCAAACTGTGTAGTTGCATTGGGTTAACTTGACTTGGAGGGGATTGAGCTTGGGTGGTAATGTTTGTACCATAGTGCTGGAAAGTCAGAGTTTTGGGATTCAAATCCATAGGAACGGGGCTAACATTTCTGAACCTTTCAGCCTTCAATAGTGATTCACAACCCACAAGAGTGAGAATTCTGAAATAGACAATGAAAGTGTGACCTTGCCGTTTTTTGTGGAACAACTTGGCATAGGCCCGAACTCTCAATAATGCTTCCATCACCCACCTGCCCTCTTCTTATGGATTTCTACTCTCAATAATTCAGTTGTTTAGCCACCTTGGTATCTGAAAACGTGTGTGTACTCCCTGTGTCTACCACAATAATCGATCTTTCCTTTGATTACTCCATGCACCCTCAATGTTTTCGAGGTATTTTGTCCATCCATGGCATGCAGCGAAACTCTGGCATCTCATACATTTAGGCGTAGTTTCATCCATGGCAGCCACCACTCCTGTGCAGCTCCACTTCTGTGCAGCTGTCATCTGTTTGTTGGTTTGGTACTGTCTCAACCTCTTCTTTTCGTATCGATGACCAGTTTCAAATTTGTCATCACAACCCTTTAGACTTCTTATCTTGCATTTCCTCACTAGTGAGTCTTTTGTATGGCATGCCTTCATTGAGTGATAACCCTGAAATTCTGTCGGCTGGTGTGTGGCATTGGTTTCTTATATGGAGATAATAGTTGTGGGGTTGGATTCCGGCTTACTCCACAATTTGACACTCCACTATAAGGCTGCTAGGACTTCTTGTAATTTGGCCATAGTTATTAAACCCGGACCGACCCGGCCGGTCGACCGGTAACCCGGTGACCCGGAACCGGTCCGGGTCACTACTCAGTTTGTATATGTCACTGACCCGGTCAAACCCACCCAAACCCGGTCAAACCCGGCGGGTTTGGTGATCAACCCGGTGACCCGGTCCGGGTTAACTGGGTTGAACCGGTCCGGAGATAACATGTTTTAAGCATTAAAAAACAAATTGAAATGCTCATATAAACATTTTTATTGAACATTTGTGTGATTGCATTCTTAATAAATGTAAAAAAGTGTTAAACAACACATAAAATTAAGGGTAAAAGACATTTTGCACCCTCGTTAGATGGATTATATACAAAAAAAACCCTGTTGTTTGGGGATATACAAAAACCACCCCTGTCAGCTAACGGTGACTAACGGCAACTAACAGAACACGCTAAATACCCATTTTACCCTCAAATGAAAAAAAATGCCCTACGATATAAGTTTTGTTTTTCTCTACTACTCCTCATTTCTTCTCCACCACTCTCTCTCTTCCTCCTCATCCTCCCCACCTCCAGATCTGAAAACCCTAGCCACCACACCCAAGACCTCAGAAGTCATAAAACAAAAAAAGAAAGAACAATGGCTAAGAAATTCCATTCAACAATCTCTCTCTCTCTCTCTTAAAACTATAACCAACGCAGCCCTCACAGGCTCAAGCAAAACCACCGCCGCCACCACAATTCTCCCTCCGGTGAAGACAAATAGAACCGATGGACAGCCAGGAGGTCACCACCGCTATTGTCCGATGAGTGAACTCGTCGATGGCGACAACTCCTCCGCCGATGAGTGAACAAACAAAACTCGTGGAAGTCACTGTCCGCCATCGACGAGATCCGGCGACATCTCCTATGCCCTTCCCCTCTTCACTCTGCGTCATCCACCGTCGACGAGATCCGGCGATTACCAAATCAGGCCAAGACCGCCACCATCACGCCTCTGATCCCCTCCTTCGTCCTCCTGACCCGATTCCCTCTCTCTGTCCTCTCTCTGTTCTTCTCGACGGAAACCCAGCACCGTGGGTATGTGAACATGGAGCGATTAAGGCTGAAATCGACCGTGGGTTTGTGAACATCGACCGATTCCCCCTCTGTCCCCTCCTTCGTCTTCGTGACGCGATTCCCCCTCTCCGATTCGGTGGATTTAACTCCGATCGGAGCGATTAAGAGCCAAAATTTGGGTTTTTCTTATTTGAGTCTGATTGGAGGAACTTGCCTAAATTTGGGTTTCTAGCAGATTGTAGATAGGCTCCACTTTTGGGTTTATGATGTATCTGGTATATGTAGCCTATATGCTTGTATTCATCTTAGTAACGTGTAGTAGTTTGTAGTTATGTAGTAGTATCCACCTTGATTGTTAGGGTTGTTGTTGTTGTAGGCATGAATGGGGTGTTCTTCGTGTTCTTGGTGTCAAACTTCTTAGGATTGATGGTGAGTGGTGTTCTTGTAGACATTTGTTGTTGTTTTTGTTGATGTTGTGTTGGTATTGGTGTTGGTGGTTGTGGTGGTGTTGGTGGTGGTGGTGGTGGTGGTGCTGGTAGGGTGGTGGTGGTGTTGCTGTTGCTGGTAGGAGGGTGGTGGTGGTGGTGGTCAAGAACATTAAGAACATTAACAAAATAAACCCAAAAACACAAAGAGGGGCAAAATGGTCATAAAAAATTCATATTGCACCCCCTACCTTCTGACACTAATAGAAGGGTGGTATTTGTCCAACGTCCATCCACTCATAGGGCGGTTTATGTATATCCCCCAACAACAAGGGGTTTTTTGTATATAACCCATCTAAGGAGGGTGTAAAATGTCTTTTACCCTAAAATTAATAACTTGAGCTATTATATGTCAATTTCTAATATATTTTACTATAAATATATACTATAATATATTATTAATAATTTATTATTGACCCACCGGTCCGACCAGTGACCCGCCGGTTGGACTGGTGACCCAGTGACCCGGAATCTTTGCCGGGTCAACCACCGGTCCGGGTTTAATAACTATGAATTTGGCATATGACTTAGCTTAAGCTAGAGTAGTGGGGTTGAGTAGCTTCAATGCTCATTTGATGTCTGTTTTGAGTCACTAATGAAGATTGAAATGAAGTATTTCTCATTTGAACCAGGATAAATAGCCTTCACCCTAGGCCTCATTTGATCAAATCATATTCACTAACAGTACTATTTCATTGTATCTTGTTAAACTCATCAATGATATATCCTCCTGGCCAGGGTTAGCTAACTCTCTACACACTAGCAAAAGTTCTTGCCATTCCATTCATCCATTTCAGCCCAAAATCATTCATCAGCTTCACCTTCTACTTCTAAATACTAGGACAATTTTTTGCTCACCTGTGACTAAAAGTATCTGTTAATTTGAGTGAGTCACCCTAGGGATGCTTCCCTTTGACTTTGGGAACCTCAATTTAGGTATCGGCAACCCTGTACCAGTAAGATTGCGAAGAGGGGTCATTAACTGAGTTTGAAGTTTCTTACCAATTTAACATCATAGTCGAATATTGTTAGATTATTTAGTTTCTATATTAGGTCGGTAATATGGTTGTGTTTCCTAATTATTCCATTACCTAGTTCCTTTAATTTCTTGTCGACCAAGTAATGGTCGCCTATTTATAAGCTCGCTGTACTCGTTGATTATAAACATTCAATAATATTATTCTTATGATATTTAATCATGGTATCAGAGCATAATCGCTCTTGGTGGCCTAACACCCTTTTTGCTTCTCTGGCGGGTGCCTCTACTACAAGTCTCCGGTTGGATCAACTACCGCCGGACCACTAGCCTCTTTTTATGCATTTTTTTTTCGGTGAACCCTAGCTCCCGCTGCAGCCGTCTCAACTAGACGCCCCAAACTTAACGTCAGTTTTCTTCCTCCTTTCAAATGCCGACAAACTTGGTACAGCTCCACCACTCCAGTTCGACGTTGGCTCAGCACCGACTGTGAGTATCGTCAGCACAGCGCCGTCAGTCGCAGGCCCTTCTTACCGCCGGTCTTCAATAAGGTCTCTTGCAGTGCCGCTAGCTCGGATACCTTGTTTCAGTGCTGTAAATTTGGTCCCTTACAGCACCTGCTTGTCACTTTCCTTGTCCATATTGGCGACGCCTCCTTCGCCGTGATCCACAGTTCTTCCCTCGGCGACCACCCTTGTTCTCGCTTTTCCGATGGTTCAGATGCTTTTCACCTACCAGCCGCCTTGCCCAAATTTGTCTCCGCCTCCTTATTGTTCGTCTCCATCACAAAATCGTCTTTGGTTGTGGATCTCAAAATTGCACCCAGGATCCGACTTCCTTCTCAGTGCTCTGCCTTCGCGTCCCCCTCCGATCAGCACTCAGTGGATTTCATCAAGGTTTCTCTGTTCACCGTTTTGTTCTTGGTTCGATCATTGAGTCTGGGTCTCGTTGCTTCAGTAGGTTCTTGCCACCTTACCACTCACCATGGCAGCCTGATTCATTTATGTCTCCCTCGTATTAGGGATATTTTGAGCCCTAATTTGATATTTCCTTCTTAGTCCAAATTTTGAATTATTGAGGTTTGACTCCTTATTTTTCTCCCATCCTCTATATCGGTCATACACTTTCCGTATGTCTCCTCATGGAACCATATATTTTTTAAATACTACAAATGTGCCCTCCACATTCTTTCTTAACTCACCATGGTCATCTGTTCTCGACACAATATGTTGTAAAACTATTTTTTCTTCTTCACAATATATCACTATATGTTGTAAATTAATAACTTGAGCTATTATATGTCAATTTCTAATATATTTTACTATAATATATTATTAATAATTTATTATTGACCCACTGGTCCGACCAGTGACCCGCCGGTTGGACTGGTGACCCACTGACCCGGAATCTTTGCCGGGTTAACCACCGGTCCGGGATTAATAACTATGAATTTGGCATATGACTTAGCTTAAGCTAGTGTAGTGGGGTTGTGTAGTTTCAATGCTCATTTGATGTCTGTTTTGAGTCACTAATGAAGATTGAAATGAAGTATTTCTCATTTGAACCAGGATAAATAGCCTTCACCCTAGGCCTCATTTGATCAAATCGTATTCACTAACAGTACTATTTCATTGTATCTTGTTAAACTTATCAATGATATATCCTCCTGGCCAGGGTTAGCTAACTCTCTACACACTAGCAAAAGTTCTTGCCATTCCATTCATCCATTTCAGCCCAAAATCAATCATCAGCTTCACCTTCTAAATACTAGGACAATTTTTTGCTCACCTGTGACTAAAAGTATCTGTTAATTTGAGTGAGTCAACCTAGGGATGCTTCCCTTTGACTTTGCGAACCTCAATTTAGGTATCGGCAACCCTGTACCAGTAAGATTGCGAAGAGGGGTCATTAACTGAGTTTGAAGTTTCTTACCAATTTAACTTGGTCGGCTTGGCTCTATGAGCCACTTCTTAAAGATTTTAACATTATAGTCGAATATTGTTAGATTATTTAGTTTCTATATTAGGTCGGTAATATGGTTGTGTTTCCTAATTATTCCATTACCTAGTTCCTTTAATTTCTTGTCGACCAAGTAATGGTCGCCTATTTATAAGCTCGCTGTACTCGTTGATTATCAACATTCAATAATATTATTCTTATGATATTTTAATCATGGTATCAGAGCATAATCGCTCTTGGTGGCCTAACACCCTTTTTGCTTCGCTGGCGGGTGCCTCTACTACATGTCTCCGGTTGGATCTACTACCGCCGGACCACTAGCCTCTTTTTATGCATTTTTTTTCCGGTGAACCCTAGCTCCCGCTGCAGCCGTCTCAACTAGACGCCCCAAACTTAACGTCAGTTTTCTTTCTCCTTTCAAATGCCGACAAACTTGGAACAGTTCCACCACTCCAGTTCGACGTTGGCTCAGCACCGACTGTGAGTATCGTCAGCACAGCCGTCAGTCGCAGGCCCTTCTTACCGCCGGTCTTCAATACGGTCTCTTGCAGTGCCACTAACTCGGATAGCTTGTTTCAGTGATGTAAATTTGGTCCCTTACAGCACCTGTTTGTCACTTTCCTTGTCCATATTGGCGACGCCTCCTTCGCCCTGATCCACAGTTCTTCCCTCGGCGACCACCCTTGTTCTCGCTTTTCCTTTGGTTCAGATGCTTTTCACCTACCAGCCGCCTTGCCCAAATTTGTCCAAGCCTCCATATTGTTCGTCTCCATCATCACAAAATCGTCTTTGGTTGTGGATCTCAAAATTGCACCCAGGATCCGACTTCCTTCTCAGTGCTCTGCCTTCGCGTCCCCCTCCGATCAGCACTCAGTGGATTTCATCAAGGTTTCTCTGTTCACCGTTTTGTTCTTGGTTCGATCATTGAGTCTGGGTCTCGTTGCTTCAGTAGGTTCTTGCCACCTTACCACTCACCATGGCAGCCTGATTCATTTATGTCTCCCTCGTATTAGGGATATTTTGAGCCCTAATTTGATATTTCCTTCTTAGTCCAAATTTTGAATTATTGAGGTTTGACTCCTTATTTTTCTCCCATCCTCTATATCGGTCAGACACTTTCCGTATATCTCCTCATGGAACCATATATTTTTTAAATACTACAAATGTGCCCTCCACATTCTTTCTTAACTCACCATGGTCATCTGTTTTCGACACTATGTTGTAAAACTATTTTTTCTTCTTCACAATATATCACAATATGTTGTAAATTAATAACTTGAGCTATTATATGTCAATTTCTAATATATTTTACTATAATATATTATTAATAATTTATTATTGACCCACCGGTCCGACCAGTGACCCGCCGGTTGGACTGGTGACCCACTGACCCGGAATCTTTGCCGGGTCAACCACCGGTCCGGGTTTAATATTTATGAATTTGGCATATGACTTAGCTTAAGCTAGTGTAGTGGGGTTGAGTAGCTTCAATGCTCATTTGATGTCTGTTTTGAGTCACTAATGAATTGAAATGAAGTATTTCTCATTTGAACCAGGATAAATAGCCTTCACCCTAGGCCTCATTTAATCAAATTGTATTCACTAACAGTACTATTTCATTGTATCTTGTTAAACTCATCAATGATATATCCTCCTGGCCAGGGTTAGCTAACTCTCTACACACTAGCAAAAGTTCTTGCCATTCCATTCAATCCATTTCAGCCCAAAATCAATCATCAGCTTCACCTTCTAAATACTAGGACAATTTTTTGCTCACCTGTGACTAAAAGTATCTGTTAATTTGAGTGAGTCACCCTAGGGATGCTTCCTTTTGACTTTGGGAACCTCAATTTAGGTATCGGCAACCCTGTACCAGTAAGATTGCGGAGAGAGGTCATTAACTGAGTTTGAAGTTTCTTACCAATTAAACTTGGTCGGCTTGGCTCTATGAGCCACTTAAAGATTTTAACATCATAGTCGAATATTGTTAGATTATTTAGTTTCTATATTAGGTCGGTAATATGGTTGTGTTTCCTAATTATTCCATTACCTAGTTCCTTTAATTTTTTGTCGACGAAGTAATGGTCGCCTATTTATAAGCTCGCTGTACTCGTTGATTATCAACATTCAATAATATTATTCTTATGATATTTTAATCATGGTATCAGAGCATAATCGCTCCTGGTGGCCTAACACCCTTTTTGCTTCTCTGGCGGGTGCCTCTACTACAAGTCTCCAGTTGGATCAACTACTGCTGGACCACTAGCCTCTTTTTATGCATTTTTTTTCCGGTGAACCCTAGCTCCCGCTGCGGCCGTCTCAACTAGACGCCCCAAACTTAACGTCAGTTTTCTTCCTCCTTTCAAATGCCGACAAACTTGGAACAGCTCCACCACTCCAGTTCGACGTTGGCTCAGCACCGACTGTGAGTATCGTCAGCACAGCCGTCAGTCGCAGGTCCTTCTTACCGCCGGTCTTCAATACGGTCTCTTGCAGTGCCGCTAACTCGGATAGCTTGTTTCAGTGATGTAAATTTGGTCTCTTACAACAACTGTTTGTCACTTTCCTTGTCCATATTGGCGACGCCTCCTTCGCCCTGATCCACAGTTCTTCCCTCGGCGACCACCCTTGTTCTCGCTTTTCCGATGGTTCAGATGCTTTTCACCTACCAGCCGCCTTGCCCAAATTTGTCTCCGCCTCCTTATTGTTCGTCTCCATCATCACAAAATCGTCTTTGGTTGTGGATCTCAAAATTGCACCCAGGATCCGACTTCCTTCTCAGTGCTCTGCCTTCGCGTCCCCCTCCGATCAGCACTCAGTGGATTTCATCAAGGTTTCTCTGTTCACCTCTTTGTTCTTGGTTCGATCATTGAGTCTGGGTCTCGTTGCTTCAGTAGGTTCTCGCCACCTTACCACTCACCATGGCAGCCTGATTCATTTATGTCTCCCTCGTATTAGGGATATTTTGAGCCCTAATTTGATATTTCCTTCTTAGTCCAAATTTTGAATTATTGAGGTTTGACTCCTTATTTTTCTCCCATCCTCTATATCGGTCATACACTTTCCGTATATCTCCTCATGGAACCATATATTTTTTAAATACTACAAATGTGCCCTCCACATTCTTTCTTAACTCACCATGGTCATCTGTTCTCGACACAATATGTTGTAAAACTATTTTTTCTTCTTCACAATATATCGCAAAACTCTTTTCTTTTTCTTCATCTTCTTCTTCCCGCCACAATATGTCGTAAAACTATTTTCTCTTGATCGAGTATTATCCTTATTTGTTGCTTCATCTAGTACAACATTCTTATTCCTCTACTTTGCTCAGTGAGCTCCTCTACCCGGCCTTTGCAGCCACTTTGGCCTTCTCAGCCGACCTTCGCAGCCTCTGTGGCCTTTTCCACACCCGCCTTCATAACCGCTTGGCCTTCTCCGCCACTGCTATGATGTATGCTTACAACTCAATATTTGCACATTGAGTTTGAGGGGGGATGTAAGAGATATTATCATTATAGTAGATTATTGTTAGGTTATTAGTTTCTATATTATGGTGTTAATATGATTGTGTTTACTAGTTTAGATGATTCCATTACCTAGTTCATTTTAATTTTTTGTTGACTAAGTATAGGTCGCCTATTTGTAGGCTTGTTGTACTCGTTGATTATAACACTCGATAATATTATTCCTCTTACATTTTATCACCATTTCCCTCCTTGGTGGTACGCTGGATGACACTGCCGTACAGCTGTCGCCTGTAGAGTCCACCATTGGTCCCTTAAATTTCTCGGAGTGGTGGTCACCGACGAGGAGATTGAAATTGTTTACTCCCTCCGTCCGAAAATGTTTGTCTTTTTTGCCATTTTGCTTTGTCCCAAGATTATGTTTTTGGAAATATAACCACCTTTCACTTGTTTTTCCACTCTTACCCTTCATTAATTACTTTTACTTTATGTATATGGGACCACATGTATTACCATTGTTAATATGTGAGGGTATGGTAGTGCTTGTAGGGGTGCAACTTGGACGGGTTGAACCCGACCAACCCGAACCCAACCCGGACTAAAGTCGGGCTTGGACACATATTTTGAGTAATTTGGACGGGCTCGGACAAAAATTCTTAACCCGAATTGGAATTAGGGTTGGGTTTGGGTAGGAATATTCAACGATGGGCTAGCCCGAATTGCCCGATTTGTATACTCATTACACATAAATGTTAAATTTAAATGTTATATTTGGAGATTATTATATAGCATATTTATCAAAATCTATTATTTTTCTATCAATTATTAGCGATATTTTTAATTTTGTTTATGTTTTAACTTACAGTTTTTTTTCATAAAATATTTAGGGTCAATTACTAATCTACCATTTCCAGTTTGGGGTAATAATCCATTTAACACCTACAGTTTCGAAACTCTCTTAATAACCCCTCCAGTTGTTGATTGAAAACAAACAACAACTTGGGTAAATTCCGTCCAAATTATTCTGTTAGTTAACAGTTATTTGAGGGGCAAATTTGTCAACTCAAAAAACAATATGAACACTAATAACTATGTCTCACCATCGCCGTTACCACTGCCAGCAGAAACCCAGAATTTGGCAATTTTCTCCGGCCTATTTATCGAGAGAAGGCAGAGGAGTAGAAGAAGAATAGAAGAAGAAGAAAAAGAGGACAGAGGAGGAGGAGGCAGAGAAGAAGAAGCCCAGATCCCGGCAACCCGCCACCACCATCATCGCAACAACCGCCACATCCACCACCACCGTTCTTCAACAAACCAAACCACCACCACTACTACCACCGTCCTCCAACAATCGAAACCCCCAAATCTGACCCCAACCCAAACCCAATCGAAGCCGCCATCTCCATCTCAGACTTCACCCTATCGAAACCCCAAATTAACGACCGACAGTGAACGAACCCTCAACTCTCGATCTCTGCTCTCACTCTCCCAGCCTCTCTTTCTCTTCTAATGCTCTCCCTCTCTCTCTCTCTCTCTCTCTCTCTCTCTCAACAGATTGGAAAATCAACTAGATCGGGAATTGTATCTCTCTATCTCTCAACATATTGGAAAATCAACTAGATCGGGAATTGTATCTCTCTCTCTATCGGAAAATTTTCAGTGGGTGGGTTCTCGAATTTGCGTCTATGGTGGTCGAAGAACAGGGGCAGGCGAATGACGACGTGATTGGGAGAGCGGGATGATTCTGGGTGTTTTGATGGTTGTAGAAGACGAAGAGAAATATTGTGTCTTATTTTTTAGACTTAAATGGAAATCCTTGTATAAATGGAAAAAAGTCACTTTAACAATATATAGTCATTATTTTTTAGACTTGAAAAATTGGATTGTCTACATTTGGTATATATTTTAATATGCAAGTTATTAACTTAACTTTGAGGGGACAATTAAAACTGAGTTGAATTTGATAATTATGTTAATTTATTTAGTTCAATAGGCTAGCCTGAATTCAACCCGAACCCGAATTGGTTTGTTCGAATTTGGGCTTAGACGGGTCGGCAATGCTCCTAACCCGGGCTGGGCTGGGCTTGGGCAACCCCGACAGAATTCGGGCTTGGGCTTGGACAAGGGTCTCAACCCGCCCAGCCCACCCGAGTTGCAGTGCTAAGTGCTTGTTCTTGACATCTTTTTTCACTACCTTAATATATGTGAAAAGTCAAAGAAGACTAACATTATGGGACGGAGAGAATATCAATTTGTTGGCCTTATCATCCAACTTATCCCCTTACTCACCTTCAAATCTATCTCTTGCAGATAAGATCAGACCTCGTCACTCAATTTTTCCATCTTCACCTGCGGTTGATTTAGTCATTCTTCTGGTTGTGGTCATACGACTAGCCGAGAACCGATGGCTCTGATACTAATTGGAAGGGTTGGGATCCAAACCCTAATTTACAAACAAGACCAATCAAAGAGGGAGGATATTCATGGGAATTTGGGAGAGTGAATTGGATTGATTCTTCAGAAAAAAAGGAATGAATGATTTGGGAGAACAAGCCTCTCCCTTAACTGTATAGCTAAACGACAAACAAGAATTAACAATTTAATTAAAATATCTCTCTCTTGAGGCACCGTTTTGTACTAAAACATCGTTGCATCACTAATTCTCCGATCGGGCCATCCGTTGGTGGATCGGGTCAATTATAGACCCGATTCGTGTCATAATACTGTAGCATTTGGAGATGATGGCTGTTCATTGTCTTCATCCCTCTCTGTCTTGATTCGTGACATACGATTTTCTCCAAATTTGATTTGAAGTCAGGCTGGTCAAGCTCGAGGATAAGGCCAAAACAGCTTCTTGAACCCAGGATGTACGTTACGAAGTTGTTGTCATGCGTTCGGTAACACCAATGCACCTTCTACGTTACGTTCCAATCTCTCATGAATAATCTATTTAGATTTTATTTGCAGAAATTTGTGTTGTGCTTTTTTTTCTTTGATGATACTTCGGTCTTGTACCTACAAACGCAGTAGCCAGCTTTTGTACTGGGAGGGTTACAACCAGATGTGCAGCTGCTTGTTAAGTCTTGCAACACTTGTCAAATTAACATATATGCTGCCCTCCGACCTGCGAGACTTCTTCAACCCTTACCCCTACCTCAGCAAGTCTGGGAAGATATCTTAATGGACTTCAATAGCGGCCTTTTCCGAGCTATGGGCGTAGATACTATTCTGGTGGTGGTTGATCGAATGACCAAATATTGCCACTTCTTTCATCCTCGCCACCCATATTCTGCTTAAGATGTTGCACCTTCAAACAAATGGGCAAATGAGGTTGTTAACCACTTTCTTGAGACGTGTATGCATTGTTTTGCAAGCACCAGACCCTCTCAATGGCCTAAATGATTTGACTTGGGCTAAGTATTGATTAATATCCCCATTCAAGGCTTTGTAAGGTAGAGACTAGAGACCCTCCTGCCTTGCTTAAACTCGATGGACAATCTGCAGTTGAGGAGGTCAATCAGTTGCTGGATGCTTGCAGTGCCATTCTCGACGAACTTGAGAGCACTTTACTCGAGGCTCAAGCTGAAATGATAGCTAACAGCTGATAGAAAATGTAGGGATGTGCAGTTCCAACCTTAAGGTTGTGTTTGATAACCGTGATTTGAATTTGGATTTGAAATCCAAAATTTAAAATTCTGAAATTTAAAATACCAGGGGACTTGAAATTTTCCGTTTGGATGCTTGTTCTAACTCTAGTTATGAATTTGGATTTGTTTGTTTTGTTTTGTTTTGTTTTTTTTTTTTGTTTTTTTGTTTTTTTTTTTTTTTTTTTGTTTTTTTTTTTTTTTTTTCGAAAATTGGTTATTATCTAATTTAAAGAATAAACACATATGTGAGCTTGGCCCAGTGGTTTGTTATGAACTCATCAGAGCCTGCTGCGTGTGAGGGGTTCAGATCCGGTTCGATTTTCACAAGAAGCAACTTTTATCTAGTTGTATAGTAATTTTTGAGACACCATCTCTCAGCTTCATTTGACAAAAACGGCGGTTAGAGCAACTCCAACAGCAGGTGTATAAACTGTCCTTGGCACAAATATAGGCCAGATTTGCCCAAAAACCTGCTCCAACAGATGGTGCAAAATCTGGCCTATATTTGCACCTGGCCTATTTTTAGACCAAATCTGGCCAAAACTGAGGACAATTGAACCCTGGAGTAAAAAATTAAAAAAATTAATTTTAATGGTCTCATCCTCCTCTTATGCTTCTCTGCCAATTCAATGTTCGGATTGTGGGAAAAATGACTCTTGTAAAAAAATAAATAAAAAATAAAAAATAAAAAACTAAATAAAAAATAAAAAAATTACTCACTACAAATTAACTAATTCGTTATTTTTATGCAAAAAAAGAGTTTCTTTATTATATATAAAGTAACATGATTGTGTGAAATGAAAAAATTATAAAATAGTAAAATAATGCAGGTGGCCTATATTTAGGCCATCTGCTGGATCAACAACTCAAAAAGTATTGGTGTAAAATTTAGGACAGGTACAAATATAGTCCAAGGACTGTTTTGCTGTTGGAGATGCTCTTACTAATTCGGCTTTAAAGCACCACACGCCTTGATTTCAAATGACAGGGTATTTGGTGGAATCTGAAATTATTAACAATACGGAGGTATGGATTTGTCCCAAATCAAATTCAAGCCTCCTATAAATGTCCAAACATCATATTTGATTCCAAATCTCACCAAATCCAAATCAACCCCAAATCCGTGGCTATCCAAACAGACCGTAAAAGAATTCTGTATCCTAACATTTATAATACACATCATTTAAAACTCCAACATCTTAATTTTCCAAGTTTTTCAAAATTTCTTCATCCAAACACACTGTTACTCTGCTCAAACTGGGTAGGAGATTCAATGTCAAAAGAGATTTTCTTAAACCCTAAACCATCAAATCTTTTACTACAGAATTTCGAGTTAACCAAATCGCCAATGTGTGTATATGTATATAACGAAAAATTGATGTTTCGCCTTAACGAATAGCATTCAATTTTTAATTTAAAATAAAAAATAAAAATGCAAATAAGTCATCAACGCCTTCAAAGAAGGTGCCATTATGAATTATGATATAAAGACGACAACACCAAACGGCATTTGTTGTTACTCCTAGGAGCAAATTATGCAATATCGTCTCTTTTTCTAGATTTCTTTGACATAGGCACTCCTAGAAGACTTGCAACTTACAATGCACACATGTTGTAAGTTTACTAATTAAGTACATTGAAACATAATGGTGATAACCAGCTAAGTTGTAGCTAGCTATTGAAACTCCTAGCAGGTGAATTACGAGCAAGAGAAATGGGTATAACAATTTTAAAGGTGGAAAGACGTGCGGTAGTGATGCTTCTGAATCAAGAAATAGTAGGGCGATTGTGGAGAAGTAAATTCACAGAGAAACCTAAATAACTCAGAAAAAAAATCCAAAAGTGATCAAACATGATATAATACTTGGTCAACCATGCTTCTAACCTTCCTTTTTTTGACTTGTTGGGACAATGTGAGCTCACTTTTTTAGTCATTTATCTGATTTCCCAAATCTTTAGTGTACACAAAATTTCTAGAAAATATTTCATGACTCACTCAGCTGTACTGATAATATATGTTGCTATTTTTTTTTTTTTCATTTGAGAAAAATATGTTGCTGATTTATGCGCTTGGTTTTGTAGAAGTTGGACGGTTGGGTTATATTTGCAGAGTATGCAAATCCAAGACGTACGCCTGGCTCTTCCCCTCGCTACAGAAGTCCTCCATATGGTGGTCAAAATTACGAGCAGTAGAAACCAGATAGAACGCGGATTTGGCCAATACTGCAGTACTCCACTTCTCTATAGATTGGCATATGCTGTGCAGTTTGGATAGCTACTTGCGGTAGTGAACTCATTTGTTGATGTTCAGTTGTAACTGAAAGCCCAAGTATAAGACTTTCCTGTAAAATTTCCCCGCGGAAGACCGAAGTTTGAGCAGCCGAGAATTGAATATACTGTAAGAGGACTTGGGACCTTATTTTTTAAATAGCCCATAGAGTTGCTATCATACTGTGAAGAGAAGTAATTTGGAATCTATTAACCTCACAAGCCAATATGGGAGGAAATGCTCCTAATGCGGAATCAGGTTATGCCTTAGACGGTCTGAGAAACTACATCAGCAAATTAAGTGCTCATAGTTTCAGTTTCCTTCTTATAAAGCGGACATGATAAGTCTTGAGCACGAAGTGTAGATGTCAAGTGTAGGAGATTGACAGTTTCCCCGAACCCGGTGGGTACCCCAATCCTACCCGCCCCTGAAAGGAAGGGTATGGGATATGGTTATGGGTATGGGAGGGGATGGTAATTAATTGTCGAACTCTTGTAGGGAATGGGTGGGATGGGAATGGGATTTAACAAATCCCTTGTTATACCCGACCCCGATTAATTTATAGTGGAATTATTTTGGTGCACTACTGATATAAGTCTGTTTTCTTTTTTCTCTCTCTCTCTTTTTTTTTTTAATTGTATAACTATAGTGCGATTTATTATATATCATCGGGTAAAAGACAAAAACCACCCCTTGAGTATGGGGTATATACAAAAACACCCTTCGTGTTCGGGAATATACAAAAACCACCCCTGTCAGTTAACGGAGACTAACGGCAACTAACGGAGGGGCAAAAAGACATATATACCCTCACCTCCAAGAAAAATTACACTGCTATAAAAAGCATTTTTTCTCCTCATCCCCCATTTCTAACCCTAACAGCCCTTTTTATCTCTCTACACCCTCTTTCTCTTCACCGACCCAGATCTAACTGTGTCCCTCTCATCTCCAGTTCTTCCATTTCTTCGCCGTGATTTGCTTCGGCGCCGTGATTTGCACCACCAGCCTCACATACCTTCGTCGTCTTCCCCTTTTGTTCCTCATCGCCGCCGTCGTCGTCCGCCATCTTCTCTGGTTCAATCGACGGCGACGGCGTCCGCCGTCTTCTCCGGCGTCCGCCGTCTTCTCTGGTTGAATCGACGGCGGAGGAGGAGAAGAGTGAGTCGATGATATAAAACCCTCGTATTCGTCGTCGTCTTTATCTCAATCGTCGATTCGTCGTTGTCTTCTCTATCTCAATCGTCGATTTGACAAATTGTTTCTCGGTCTCGATGCTCTGTTTGAGTAATTCTAGGGTTGAAAGCAGGGACTTTGATTTTGTGGAGGAGAAGAGAGAGTCGAACTTCAACCGGGAACTGATCGAGACAGTAACTGTGGTCTTCACACTTTAGCCCCCTTCATGTTCCTGGTTCGTCGTCGGCCAATTCGTCGGATCAGAAAGCGAATTCGTCAATTTCGAATGATAACCCAGACGAGAAAGTTCGTCGATTGTTGAAGAAGGCGGTTTGGGGCTACAAATCTGTTCATGGCCCTTCCTCTGTCCCCCTTCTTCTTCTTCTATCTCTCTGATTTAGGGTAAGTTTGGGTTTGTGTTCTCACTGATTTCGTCGGCCAAATCGTCGGGCATAGCCTTGGTTACCTGGAGAATTTTTTTGGAGAATACTGAGATTGAGCTTTGGAGAATTCCTCCTTGTCTGCTTCTTGTTTGAAATTTTTATGAAAATGGTTATTTTTTACTGTGGGAGATTTGATGAGCACATTTATTGTTGTTGTCGTTGTTGTTCGGCGGTCGTGGTGGTGGCTTTGTATCCAGTTTCTGGTCCATTTTTGTTTGAAAATGGGTACTGTTGTTGTTGCTGCTATTGTTGATGTTGTTTTTGTTGTTGTTGTTGTTGTGTTGGTGTTGGTGGTCTTGGTTAAGAACACCAAGAACATGCACAAAGTAAACACAAAGTCACAAACACAAATATGGGTAAAATGGACATAAAAAAGACAGATTGCACCCCCATACTAATTAATTGTAACAGAAGGGTGGTTTTCGTCTAACGTCCATCCACTGACAGGAGTGATTTTTGTCTCCACAGGGGTGGTTTTTGTATATCCCCGAACACGAAGGGTGTTTTTGTATATACCCCATACTCGAGGGGTGGTTTTTGTCTTTTACCCTATATCATATAACTTCCATGTAATAATTCTAATTACAAGCCAACCTAGGAGAGGTAACAGAAATTTTGTATATTCAGGATTTCTCCTTTCTACCCCAAGTATAAATGTGTCCCAAGGTTCTAGCTCTTTGAATTATCTGTCACTCATTGGCTTCTTTTTTATGTTGTTTTCTGCGCCTTTGTTGTAGAAAACTGATCATACGCGGTTAAAGATTTTTTTTTTTTTTTTTTTGAGAAGGAAACAGTTATAATGTATTAAGTCGAAAGTCGAAACGAGTCATGGGCTAAGATGTGAGCCATTGTTATAATATCACGTTTGACATGCTGAATTAAAATAAGGTAAAAGACATTAACCACCTCTGAGTTTAAGATTAATTCCATCATGTATCCCTGTGTTTTGGAAAAAGACACTCCGTACCTTTTTTTTGGATGGAGGCTAACAGTGACTAACGGCAAGACCAAAAACACCCATTTACCCCTGAAATTTTATAAAATTACATCCTATATATAACCCCCATCTCTCATTCTCCCCCATTTCTAACCTAATTTCACTCTCTCTCTAGCCCTCTTTTCTCTCTTCCCTTCTCTCTCTCTTCCTCCTCTTCTACTTCTCGTCAAACACCCAACCACCACCGCCACAAACATCACAGCCACCACCACTCCCTCTATCTCCCCCCAACCTCTGTTTCTCCCTCACTGTCAATCAGAACCCGCAGAGAAACCCTCGCCGGACGAGAATCAGATTCGCCGCCTTGGGTTCTGGATCTCATGGTGGAGGTGGCGCCTAGGAGGCACGACGATGCCGGCGCCAATGAAACACCGAATGGTGCTTGGATTTTCAAGTCCGGTGTTTCTCACAGTCAACACCAACTAACGCCGACGACTCTCCGGCGACGGCGGATCTGAAAACATTCATCACCACGGAGATCAGCTCTGGCCGATCTACAACTTCCTCAGAGAAACCGCGAGTTTTTTCCAAAGGGCTCAAGAACGCCGATTGATGCAGACGAAGCTCCGGCGAGAAGAAATTAAACTGCTCCGTTGACAAAATTCTGGTGGACTTAGCATCAAAACATTGTTTTAGCTTCACAGTCGACCGATCTACACCTTCCCAGGTGGTGAAAGCGAGCAGCTTTTGACGGCGAACTAGGACAAACTCCGACGCAAATCCGGCGCCGGCAAAATCGGAAAGATCCACCACCTTAAGAATCAAGGCTGCTGGATCGACAACTTTCTTGCAGCGAAAAGGAGAATTATCAGAGAGGAAGACCGCCGAACCGCCGAACATGGGAAAAGATGTCGCTTAGGTATCGAATATAGGTTATGGTTGCACAAGCCGCCTCTAACGAATTGGTTTTGAGATGCCTTAATTTGGGGCATCAAATGAGAATTTTTATTGGTTTGATTTGCTTTCTGGTTCTGTTATTAGATAACAATCACTACAAAATCGTTTACCAGAGGGATTTTCATTGCTTTTATTCATCCTCCAACATGATCTTCCATTATTATTGGTTTTATTGATGTTTTGGATCTAAAGTGGAAGTTTTTATTGGTTTTCTTCGCGCTTGAACCATGAACAACAAGAACATCAACAACATCAACAACAAAAACATGACACCATAGGGGTTAATCAGTTGGTTTATTGGTGTTGTTGATGTTCCGAATTCAAAGTGAGATATGTTTTTGATGTTGTTGATAGTTTTGGTAGATGTTCTTGATGTCCATGGTGTTATTGATGAGAAAATAGGGGAAAAAGTGAAAAAGCACACAGGGGCAATACGGTCCAAAAAAATTCAATCACCGACTTTTCTAACAGAATATGACAGAAGGGTGCTTAGTGTCCGAGTAATATTCCGTTACAAGGGTTCCCAGTGTCTTTATCCAAAACTCAGGGTAGCAGCGTGGAATTATACCGAAACTCAGGGGTGGTAAGTGTCTTCTACCCATTAAAATATTATTAAAGTACAAGCTTAGAGCAAGGATACCGATAATCATCCTAGCGATGGTTTTGTCAAATCTGGTTCCTGCAAGTTTCTGCATTGTGATAAGGCTATCTGAGAGAATGGTGATATCGCGGTAGCGATGAGAGAGTAGCCATTTCATGAGTTCGAGGATGCCTATGGTTTCTGCCGAAAGAGCTGAGTTAACTTTGAAAGTAGCGGTGCCATGAGTTTTCGTGCAATCACTTCGGATCCATCCTGCCATGCCGAACAATTTTTCTTATTTCCAAGTTGCATCAACGAGGAAGGTGATGTTACTTGTGCTCCTGTTTGTGTTGTTGGAAAAGTAGGCATTATCATGGTTGACAGTAGACTGCAGGCGGATTGTGGATGTTGGAGTTGATATTTCCTCGGACATCGAAGTTTCCAAAAGACGAATGGCTTCCAAGGTTCGAATAGGGGAGTGAATCCTTGAGTAAAAGGATGCTTGGATCCATATTTTTCATAGAATGAGGACAAACAATTTTTTGTCAGTCTCATTTTTAAGGGATGAAAAGATATTGAGGATGGTCGAGATTGTCAAGGTTGGCTGGCCTGTTAGGAAGTCGAGTCCAAGTCTTGATCCTCTCCAGACATGGTTGGAGTGGTCACACTGGAATAGAATGTGATCAGAAGATTCAATTGCGTTGTGACAACGCGGGCATTCGGTGTCTACCTGGATTCGTCTTGTAGTAAGGTTATGGTTGTTGCAAGATGTTGTGCCCAATTTTCCAAAGGAATCGATTCAGTTTTGGTGTGAGTGTAAGCTTCTGGATGGTAGTCCAGAATATCATGTCGTTTGGTGGGGAGCGAGTCGTTCCGGCGGCGAGGTGGTAGGCAGATTTGACAATAAAGATTCCGTCATTGGTACCATCCCAAAGTTGTTTGTCTTGTTGGTCCCAGATTTGGATATAGATCGTCTGAATCCTCTAGGTTGTTTTTTCATCGTAGAAGCTCCGGAGAAGAGGGTAGATCCAAGTCTTTGTATTATGGTCGATGAAGAAGTTGGTCGTCAGATGTCAGAAGTAGTTGTTATCGCCTTTTGTGATCAGAACATTACTCCCAGGTATCCAATTGTCTGAAGCAGGGTGGATGATGTTTCCCTTTCCCAGATTCCATCGCGTTCCTTTTGTAAGAAATTCCTTCCCCACATGATGTTTTTCCATCCCCAGAAGCCGAAGTTGGCACAGTAGTTTTTGTTGCGAAGTTCCTATTGTGGCAGTATTTTCCTGTAAGCGCCTTGCTTAAGAGAGATGTTGGGTTAGTGCTCAAGTTGAAAGCGGTTTTGGCCAGCAGATCTTGGTTAAACTGTCGGAGATCGCGGAACCCTAGGCCTCCTTGGGAGGGGTGCAGAGTAGGGACCATTTCTTCCATTTGATCCCTTTGTTGCTGCCATTACTCTATAGGAAGTTGCACATGATTGTTTGAGGTGGAGCTCTGGAAGACTGAGAGATGGTAGGTTGGGATTGCGGCAAGACAAGATTTGATAAGAACAAAGCGGCCTTCGAATGAGAGAGAGTTTCTCTTCTAGGAGTGAAGCTTTTTCTTAAATCGTTGTAGGATGCCTTTTAAGATCTCCGCTTTCGAGAGTGTAAATTCAATAACAGAGCCGAGATATTTCCCTGGTTTGTCAACTAGGTTTATTTGTAGGATTGATTTCAGGTCTTCTCTGTCTGAATTGTTCATGTTTGGGCTTGAGAAAACTTCTGATTTTTGGAAGTTGATTTCTTCGTTCGAAGACAAAACAATATTACTGTAAGATCCATTTCAGGACCCAAACATGCTCCAGGTTGTACTTCTGGAAGATGAAGCAGTTGTCCGCAAATAAGAGGTGAGACACCTTTGGGGAGGATGGCCCAACTTTGATGCCGAAGAAGATATTTTTAGAGGCTGCATGGTTGAGCATCGATGAAAGAGCTTCTGAGATGAGGAGGAAAAGGTACGACGATAGAGGGTCTCCCTGGCGGATTCCCCGTGATGGCGAGAAAAATCAGAAGGCTGACCATTCACAATGACTGAGGATGTGACGGTAGTGATGCATTGCATAACAAGTTGGGTAAACTTGCCGACGAAATCCATTTCTTGGAGTACTTCCGCCAAGAAAGTCCATATCAAGTTTGAGAGCAAAGAATTTCGACTTAGTGGTCTTTTGGTGTATGATGTATTCAAGAACCTCGTGAGCAATGAGGATGTTATATGAGATTTGTCTTCCCTAAATGAAGGCGTTTTGGTTTTTCGAGATTAGACCGCCGACCACATCTTTAGGTGGTTAACAATCATTTTGGAGATGATTTTGTAGAATTGCAAAGACTGATCGGCCGGTAGTCACTTGCGAATATGTGATTATGAGTTTTGGGGATGAGACTGATATACGTTTTGTTGACTTCTCGAAGAAGGTGGCCTGATTGAAGAGTACTGAGTACGACATTGGTGGTTTTATCTCCGGTCGTATCCCATTACTTTTGGTAGTATGCAGCAATCTTTCCGTCCGGACCTGGAGCCATATTGGTACCCAGTCGGAAAACCGCACTGCGAACCTCTTCAGCGGAGAATCATGGTCCAGAGAAACTGTTTGGTCAGGTGACAGCCTTTTGGTGATGAAATGTGTAGGGTTGATGGACGGGAAATCGGCGGTATATTTTGGTTGCTTTGGTCTGTAAGGAGATGGAGAAAGTGGTTTTTGAGGTGGTTAGAAACATCTTGGTGATCAATGATGAACTCTTCTGAACGGTCAAAATTTTTAATATGTTTTGGTACATAACTAAGTTGATACATATGTTAAAATGTTGAGTATTGCTTTTGATGTTTATCTTCTTAGTTGATTGTTATTCTCAGCTAGTTGGATGAACTTTAGACTTTTAAATGTTATGAATTCAGGAGTATCTTAGCTCAATTTGTAATGTGTAATTGTTTGTTAATGGTTACATTTTTTTGAGTGTGTGTAGTCTATATAAATAGTTTAGCTCATATAAATTACTATAATGGATGATGTAATCATTTAGAATATTAACCCGATGGGATCGGGGGGCTATTTTATCCCGCCACAATCCATATCGGTTACTATCCCTATAGGAGATCATGGACACATTTCCAAAGATAGATTTTTAACTTTTCAAGAATGTGAAGGCCCTTGAACTTACCCCAGGCTGCATGAGCCTGGCCTGCCTTTGCGCATGAAGAAAAAACCCGACGGGTAGAGAATTGGCTTGTAGAAAGATTCTAAGAAACAATAACACGACCAATTGGTGTAGTTTCCTGACTTCGTAAACGATCAGATACCTGTATTGTCGATTCGCTTAAGGCAGTTGAATGGATAAAATTTAGTTCGTGATGAAATTCCAAACTCGATAGTCATTTAAGCTATTGCTACCAATTCCTTCAGCTCAGAGTCGTTTTCACTTTCCCATTTTCTGAAATTGTTTTGAATTTCATTATCTTCCGGACATAATCCAATACATTTGTGTTGTACTTGTCTAAGCAGCACACATAAACGTTGTCAACCAAGATGTGGTGATTGAAGCGTAGTGATACATATTTTCATTGAGTGCTCTTTCCACACACGATGCTGTAGTTTTTTTTTGTGCACGTTACCAAATGAGTTCAAACTGTAATGTATTGATAGACTGTTGGAGGGAGGCGTGGATACAGAAATTCCTTCAAATGGGTCTAAATTTGAAAAATCAAAGAAACTCGAGGAAAAATAAAAATATCAAGAATGTGAGTGGGAGCTAGCTATAGTGAATTTTTTTGTGTGGCCAAACAGAAAAACCAACACAAAATAAGAGTAAAATTAAACTTTATGAAGTTTTTTTGGAAGAACATACTCGGAAGGCAGGGTAGTATTACCACGTGGATCTACCAAAGCAACATGGAGCAGCCTATTAAATTTGCGAATTGGGCATTGGTCCTGGTCTTCTCATGTTCTAGCCCGATGTGTACGAGAGAATTCTTTGAGGAAGATTCAACGTACACCAAGTACAGGGAATAAGAGAAACACTGGAAAGGTAGGGTTGTGAGTAGGGAGAGAATAAGACGATAGTAGCTGTATGAGAGAGAGACAGAGTTTTGGCAGAGCTTCCGCGTAGTTCAGGTGATTCTTCCTGTGTAAGGAAGGGTTAACGATCCTATATATAGTGGAGAATATGACCGTTGTAGTGGGTTAATGCACCCATTAATGGCGGCTTAATTACCTTAACCACAACGGCACGTTCGTCCGCATATATAGGGTTCGTTACGCACTTCGTCCGCGTATACCGGAACCGTTATGAGGTTGACCGGGTTTATGGAGCTCGTGCTATAAATCTCTCAAAGCAGTTACTAAGGGTCGCGCGCGGGCTTGGATGTCGCCCGCGCGCGACTGGACTTACTCTAGCCTCCAAACCACTAAGTCCCTACAAGTCCCGTGTCGTGGTATGCGAGGGCCTTGTCTCGCAGCCCCCACGTGAATCAGCGCGGGTGGTGATCTAGTGTGTGTGGAGCACAGCTAGGTGTGCCGGATGACCCAGAACCCCTAGAGTCGTGCCACACACCAATTCAAATACACGCAAAATCATCCCCCCCGTGCGTGCCATTATGACCCAGAATCCCTAGAGTCGTGCCTTTTGTTCTTTTAGGGTTTTAGTCGTGACGTCAGCATCGACCTGTGATTGCACGATTCGGCGGTGACGGTTACGATTCGACCACTGAAAGGAAGCAACTCTTCAGTATTTTTGAATAAATAATTCAGGCCCTCCATTGTTTCAGAGTATTGCTTCTCTCTCTAAAGTGGATGTTTTCTGAGAGCCTCCGAGAGCAAATACAGATCATCAATCATCAGTTCTTCCTTGCAAATCGTCTTCTTCAACTTGCTTCATCATCACAAGGTTGGCTTTGCTCAATTTTCGTTAATGTACTCCATACCTTTGAGCTATTTTGAATTTGAGAAACCCAAAAGTCGTTTGAAATACACCATATTCTGTTGAGAAGGCTTCCTAAAACCCTAAAAGATTGAAACAACTTAAAATGGTGATTTTCTGCAATTCTTCTACAAATTCGAAACTCTAAATCTGTAATTGACCCAGAACTGTTCATCTTCCCCTTTTGACAGTTTCAAAACCTAGAACTGCTTCTTGAATTTGAATGAAAGTGGATATACTTCTCCCCCCTTTTCTCTTGCTTTTCTGTAGATATGGCCAAGACAAAAGCCTCCAAATCTGTGAAAGAACCCGAAGAAATCCCTGATCTTCCCATGACCATGAGGAAGAAAGCTCCATATCTAGGCGGAGAAGACTTTTATCATGCTAGGGTAAAGTAAAGAATCTACCAGCTCCTGCCACTGAAGATCTGCTTCTGTTGAGCCCTCTTACTACCCCAGCCAGGTTGGAGTTAATTGACTCCAAGGACGTGGTAAGATTAGGTGTTGAAAATGGGTTCTTCCCCCATACTGACATTTCTACTCAGGCCTTCGTGCAAAAGATTGATTTAATGGATGAGTGGATTGACCATGTGCTAACTCAGCATGCCATCACGCTAGACAAGGCTGGGATCTATTTTGCTGTTAGGGCTACGAAGGGTGCTGCCGTGAAGCTGGATCAGACCATGCTTCTAAACCTTTTTTCTCGCTACTCACCTGCGACTCATACTTTTCACTTTGCTGAATTTGAAGCCGCCCCCACTTTGGAAGATCTTCAAATTCTGTATGAACTTTCACCCATGGGCGAAGTCGATCCCTTGGCTGCTTTGAAACCTGGTCCAGAGCTCACTCTCTATGCGCAGATGGAGGAGTGTTTGACCGAGGTAAAGAAAATTTCTACCCGTTGGACATCTGCAGAATTACTTCCCACATGGCAGCTGAGACCTCCGCGAAGAACACTTGGGAAAAATGGGTGCAATACTTCTTTCGCGACTATACGAATGGTAAAATCACCAAAGAAATATGGAAAATGATCCCGAAGCGAAGAATTATGTAGAGGTAAAGGGGTATCATCTGACCTTATGCGGCTTCCTCTGTGCCTGGCTGTCAAGGTATTTGATCGACGGTCATCCTCATGACGGGGTCTTTTATCATGCCTGCCCCTTGCTGTTAAGTTGACCCATGGTCAGAAGGTCGCGCTCGGGCCTCTAGTGCTAGGCACCTTGTATCATCGTTTAGACCAGCAGGTGGTTGAAATTGAGGAGTCACGTGGGCGTCTTGATGTATTGACTTTTGTCAATATTTCATTTCTTACCATGTGGGTCTTTGAAAGGTGGCCCTCTTATGCTCCTGTTCCTTCAAAACCTAACATGTGGAACGTTCCAGGTGCGAAGAATGCACTTCCAAGCGGGAGAGCTGCCCGATGGTATAGGACCAATCCTCCTAAGTGTTCATGGAGTCTGGTGTGCGACGATCAGAGAAAATTTACAGCCTGGCCCTACATTACTCGCATTGACAATGTGCGATTTTTCCCAAGGCTGTACCCTGGTAGAGATGGCTCCTATTCTGAAGACACCCTTCTCCGGGTTCATGATCGCTACCGTGAATTCCTCTGCTGGTGCTTGAGAGGTTCACTACCTGACCTTGCCGAATATGTTTCTGAGATAACTCCCAAGTACGAGCGGATCACACTCAATGTTGACCATGTAACACCCCCAAATGGCCCAAGCCGGAGACCCGGGGATGTCACTCCGTAGGGGAGAGGAGCCCAGATACAAGAAGATTTTATAACATGGTTCGCAAGCACAAAACATCCACAATGATAATTAAATCCAATTGAAAATATTGCATTATCAAAAAACCAACATCCTAGCCACAAACCGGCACATCAATCTAAAGTGTTTAAATCACTAAATAATTCAAATTCAAACTGAAATACTACTACTATTAATCCATGTCATGCGCGTCCCCTTCTACGCCAGATAACCATCTTCTAAACCTGTGGTGCGGAATGAAAAAGAAACACCACAGTACAAAATCAGCATGAAATACTGGTAAATAAACTTCCAAACATGTAAAACGATGATGGGATAGTTACAAAACAATGACTCATTTATAAGTAAGAGTTTTTCGCAAACACAGCGGTAATAATGTTGACTCTTGTATTAAGACATGACAGTTCCCAATTCCATAATATTTCCAAATCCATTTCCATAATCTTTAGGAAAAATCCAAAATCCATCGTTAACTCCTTTCCGTTAACAAAACCAAAAATCCATTATTAATTCGTTGCGACGGGGGAAACCAAACCATCTCGCAAGCATCCAAGACCCTAAGTGTCGACAACCCCAAAAGAATCTAGCGTCCAGAGGAGTGAGTACAGGAAGCTATCCGGGAACTTGCAACCGGATTAAATAAAAAAAATTGAAACGGAAGACCAAGATCAAACCGTCCAATGCCAATGGTAACCATACCACAATAATAATAAATGTCCCCGCACAACTATTCCACTTTACGTATTAATGCATTATCATTATCATGGTGATATTTCCAAGAGAAGCATTTAACAAGTAGAAATCACATATTGCATGTCACGTCACATAAACACATTTTGAGATGTAAAGAAATACAAGAATTCATTTTGACACGAAAAGAGATAAGCACACTAGGCTTGGCATATTTACTTACCTCAAAGCAAAATCCAACAATAGCAACTCAACCGATGTACTCTACGTACTCGTCGTCGACGAACTCGTTACCTACACGTAACAATATTCTAATCAAACAAATATTCTAGCAATATACTTGATATACTAATTACAAGCATATGATAGTCAATGGTTTAGGGTTCTAACACCAACCTAACATCTCACACAAATCATACTTCAAAACAAAACCCAAAAATTTGCTTCAAAATCCTTTAACCTAAAGCATACATAACCTATCATAACTCCACCAAATCTATTACTCCAGTTTCCCAAACAGATCATGATCTAAAAACAGTTCCATTAGATTCAAAACGTTTGAAATAATAAGTTTCGCCTCAAACGGATCTTTATTTCGATTCCTGAATCAAAAGTTACACTAGTTTCAAGTTTCCAACTTCATTCAAAATATCAATACGGGAATTGTCAATCTTCATGAAACTTTTCCCCCAAGCATCAAGTTCATCCAATATTCATACTAAACCTAATATAACATGATTCTCACATTCAATCATTCAATCAAACTTCTATTCCAAACTAGGGTTTCTTCCCAACACCCAAGAACATGATAAAACCTAAAACTTGATTATCAATCCTACAAATCCATGAACAATGATCCTAACAATAACAAACTGAAATTTAAAGATTACATGCAACATACATAAATCATGAACAAGTGGTCACGAGAATAAGAGGTCAACAAGAGAAAAGAGAAGAAGAAACGAAACAAGCTCAAACCCGCCGCCCATGGAGGCGGACGGAGAGAGAGACGGACGGAGAGAGAGAGAGAGAAAGAAACAGAGAAAGAAAAAGAGAAAGAAAGAAAAGAGAAAAAGAGAGAGAAGAAATTACATCAACGGAAAAAGAGAGGGACGGCGGCGGCGGGGCTACCGTCTATCACAAGAGAGAGACGAGAGAGAGAGAGGGACGGGTGAGAGTGAGGGACGTGAGAGAGAGTTAGAGAAAAATAGGGAGAGTGAGGGTTTTATGAGAGTTGGAAATAAAATCAACTTCATAAGTAAGAAACCCTCTAGAATTAGGAAACTTTTACGTAGGAAGAAAAGTTAGGTCAAAAGACACTTATTGCCAAAAGACAAATACCTCCCCCAAACTCAAGTAAAAGACACTAAAACCTTTAATTAAAGTCACAAAGTTCCCCCCAAACTCTCAAAGCATTATAATTAACTCTCTACAATTAAATTAACTTCCCAACACTTATTATAATATCACAAAATACTTGTAGTCACAAAAACGGGGTATTTCATTCTTCCCTCCTTAAAGAGAACTTCGTCCTCGAAGTTTAAACAAAAACCTCCCTCCTTAATGAGAATTCGTCCTTGAAGTGTAAACCAAACTCTTAACCTCAATAAGGTATACACTTCCCTCAATGGTACAACTACTAAATGCAACCTAAGGTCATGAATGATATGCAATATACTATAAGTAGTACTGTATTAAAGAAAAACGAAGGATTACATCCTCTCCCCCTTAGAGGAGTGACGTCCTCGTAACTCAAGGTACCTCTTCAACTAGGTGAGGGTACTTCTTCCTCATATCATCTTCCGCTTCCCAAGTTGCCTCTTCAGTGAGGTGGTTTGTCCATAAGACTTTCACAATCTTGACACTCTTGTTACGGGTGTTCCTTGTCTTGGTGTCTAGAATCTTGATAGGATGTTCTTCATAACTCAAAGACGGGTCCAGTTCTACTGGTTTGGGATCTAATACATGAGATGCATCAAGCATATACTTCTTCAGTTGCGATACGTGGAATACGTTGTGAACACGGCTCAAATTCGATGGTAAATCTAATCGATAAGCCACTTCTCTAATCTTCTCTATAACATCATATGGTCCAATAAATTTCGGGCTCAACTTCCCTTTCTGATTGAACCTCATGACTCCTTTAGTCGGTGATACTTTAAGAAATGCTTTTTCTCCAACTTGAAATTCCAATGGTCTTCTTTTCTGATCAGCGTAGGATTTCTTTCTATCCTGGGCTGCCTTCATTCGTTGCTGTATAAGTCTCACTTGATATGTCATCTCTTCGATAAGTTGTGGACCAATTACTATCGTCTCACTTATGTCGTTCCAACACAATGGTGTTCTACACTTTCTTCCATACAACGCTTCATGTGGTGCCATTCCAATACTGGCGTGATAACTGTTGTTGTAGGAGAATTCTATCAAAGGTAATATATCAACCCATGAACCTTGAAAATCCATAACACACGATCTTAGCATATCGTCCAACGTTTGGATTGTCCTTTCGGTTTGTCCGTCTGTGGCAGGGTGAAATGCCGTGCTAAACTTCAGCTGAGTTCCCAATGACTCCTGGAGTGCTTTCCAGAAGTGAGAAAGAAAATTGGGATCTCTATCGGAACTATAGAGTTTGGTACTCCATGATACCTCACAATGTTCTTCATATACGCATCAGCTCTTTGTTCCATATTCCATGTGTCTTTCATCGGAATGAACCTTGCTGTCTTGGTCAATCTGTCAACTATGACCCAAATCTGATTCAGTCCATTCTTCGATATCGGTAACGCAGTCACGATATCCATCGAAATCGAATCCCACTTCCAAACTGGGACGTCTAATGGTTGTACTAAGCCTCCCATTCTTTTATGTTCAAACTTCACCTTTTGACAAGTTAGACATTTCGCCACAAATTCTGCTACTTCTTTCTTCATGTAGGCCACCAAAACATCTTCTTCATGTCCATATAGAGTTTGTCGCCTCCTGGATGTACTGAGTAAGGTGTGTTGTGCGCTTCTCGCATCAACTTCTCCTTAGTTTCCATACACTTATGTGGTATACACCATCTTCCCTTGTAACGAATACTTCCGTCTTCATGGATCTTGAAATCCTTTGCTTGACCTTCTGCAATCTTTTTCTTTATCCTTTCCACCTTCACATCTCCTGGCTGGTTACTCCTTATTTCTTCCAAAATATCTGGCACAACTGTCATATTCCCAAGGATATTCTTTACTCCGCCTTGTTTCACTACTCCAATCCCAAGTTTTCGGAACTCTCGGCATAGCCGATCTGGTAAAACTAACATAGTATCCAAAGTATGGCTCAATTTTCGGCTTAACGCATCAGCTACTACGTTTGCCTTCCCTTCATGGTATTGGATACGCAAATCATAATCCTTTATGACTTCTAACCAACGTCTTTGCCTGTTGTTTAGCTCTTTCTGCGTGAAGATGTACTTGAGACTGCTATGATCCGTATACAATCTACACACAGATCCATATAAGTGATGTCTCCATATCTTCAATGCGAAAACTATAGCTGCAAGCTCTAAGTCATGCGTAGCGTAGTTCTCTTCATGAGTTTTCAGTTGTCTTGAAGCATAGGCAATAACCCTTCTTTCTTGGATAAGCACGCATCCTAAACCCTTCTTCGATGCATCACTGTAAACATCAAACTCTCCAGAATCATTGGGTAAAGCTAACACAGGTGCTGTAGTCAACTTTTCCTTCAATGTCTGGAATGCTTCTTCAAAATCTTCGCTCCACTTATACCTTACCGTCTTCTTGGTTAGCGTAGTAAGCAGTCTAGCGATCTTCGAGAAATCTTTCACGAAACGCCTGTAATATCCTGCTAATCCGAGAAAACTTCTTACTTCGGACACATTCTTCGGAGTAGGCCAATCTTTCACTGCTGAAATCTTTCCTGGATCCACGGATATTCCCTCCTTGGAGATTATGTGACCCAAGAATGGAACGTATTTTAGCCAAAACTCACACTTCGAGAGTTTAGCATATAACTTCTCATGTCTCAAAGTTCTAACACTTCTTTGAGATGTTCTTCGTGTTCTTCCTCGCTCTTTGAGTAAACAAGGATGTCATCAATTAAGACGACCACGAAACGATCTAGAAACGTCCTCATAACACGATTCATGAGATCCATAAATATTGCTGGTGCATTGGTTAGACCAAAAGGCATAACAGTAAACTCGTAGTGTCCATACCTCGTTCTAAAGGCTGTCTTCGGGATGTCCTTCTCGGCTACTCGAAGCTGGTGATAACCTGATCTCAAGTCTATCTTTGAGAAAACGCTCGCCCCTTGTAACTGATCAAACAAGTCGTCAGTTCGGGGTAAAGGGTATTTGTTTTAGATTGTCGCGCTATTCAACTCCCTATAGTCAATGCACAACCTCAAGCTTCCGTCTTTCTTCTTCACAAACAATACCGGTGCACCCCAAGGGGAAACACTCGGCCTTATGTAACCCTTTTGAAGTAACTCTTGCAACTGATCCTTTAGTTCTTTCAACTCTATTAGTGCCATTCTGTACGGTGCTTTTGAAATTGGAGCTCTTCCAGGTGCTAAGTCCATAGTGAACTCGATCTCCCTTCTAGGTGGCATTCCTGGAATTTCGTCCGGGAACACATCGGGAAAATCTCTAACTATTGGTATCTCTTCTAGCACATTCTCCTTCTTAGACATGTCTTGAACATAACACAAATAAGCACTATTCCCCTTCTTCACTTGGTTGACTATGGTCAAAGCTGACACTAGTCGGATACATGGCTCCTTTGTGATACCACGGTAAGAAACTTTTTTCTCCCTTTGGACCTTTAAGCCTGATCTTCTGATCGTGACAGTCTATTACTGCTCGATATTTACCCATCCAATCCATTCCCAATATAACATCTATTCCTCCAAGATCAAGTTGTATCAGGTTTGCTGGTAGGGTACTAGCCGAAATCCTAACTTCTACTCCCTCAAAAGTGGCGTCACATACTGTTACATGACCGGTTGGGGTAGCTACGGGGATGTATATTCTAGACGGCTTATTGAGATTCAATTTTTCCACAAATCATAAAGAAATAAATGAATACGATGCTCCGGAATCAAATAGAGTAAAAGCTGGTTGATCGTGAACAAGAAATGTACCAGTGACTACTCCGTTTGCTGATTCCGCTTCAGTCCTGCTCATGACAGCGATCCTTGCAACATTCCCGTTCTGCGTTGCGGTAGTTCCTGCCGTTCCAGTCCCATTGTTGTTGGCGTTAGCTGGAGCATTGTTGTTCCTATTCCTGTTCTGAGCTCCATTGTTCCTTCCATTGCCTTGGTTGTTCACTTGATGCCTACCATAATTGTTGCCTCCATTATTCTGGTTGTTGTAGTTCCCATAGTTCCGGTTTCCGCCCCGATTGTTGTGGTACTGTCGGTTTCCTTGGTAATTGCCTCCTTGGTTCCCTTGCTGGTTTCCATTTGGTTTCAATCGGCATTGAAAAGCACGATGACCTTTCCTGCCGCAGCTGCGGCAGTTTACAAGGTTTCCTTGGCAGTCCTTTCCTGGATGGTTTTGTTGGCACTTCTTGCAGATATAACGGCGAGGCTGATCATCTCCATTATTCTTCTTATTACCACGATACTGTCCTTGGTTACTTCCTCCGTGGTTAGGCTTAAACCTTTTGTCCTGACTACCTTGGTTAATCCTACCCTGATTGTTTCCATAGCCCACGACGTTCTCAACCTTGTGCTTCCCACACTTCTCATCTTGTGCCTCTTGCATACGCAAAACGGCTGCAGCTCTATCATAAGCTTCTTGTAGAGTATCGTACGTCCCGCACATCAAGTCTTTCTGCAGATGAAGTTCGAGACCAGACATGAACTTCCTGACTTTAGTCGCTTCATCAAGCATCAGCTGACCTGCGAATCGGGATAATTCCATGAATTTCTTGAAGTACTCGGTCACGGAACCGTTCCCTTGTGTCAGATTCACGAAGTCTATGTACTTTTGATCCTGGACATGGTCCGGATAAAAGAGAGTGCGTAATGCAGTTTGAAGAGCCTCCCAATTGAAATTGGGTTGAGCCAAAAAGTTCTGACGTGTGCTCCTCCACCATGTATTAGCTTCGTTCTTCAAGTAGAATGTCGCGCAAATAACCTTGCGGTCTTCAGGGCATTCAACTAGCTCAAGGACCTTATCCATCTCATCGATCAAATTTTCGAGCTCAACAGGATCCTCATTGCCTGTAAAGTTCCATGTCTTCATGTCTGCCACTTTCTTAGCCCAATTAGAGTTATTCTGCTCTCCCTGGTTTGCGTTCTGCGCCATCTGAGCAAATTGTGTAAAGAACTGGTCCATGTTGTTGTTGTTGTTGTTGGTTGCCATAGGGACTTAACTATTTCTCCTGGTGTAGTATTGATGTGGTCTATCAGTCATAATCCCTACACTATAGCCTATTGTATTACTTATAAAGTACCAAGAGGTACAAAAAATCACGCATATATGGCATGTAGTGCACAATTAAACAAGTAATGTCACACATTGATCATCATTTAACTCAATTACTCATGTATTTCCACATAGGCTGATCACGTCTCAGCTTTTCATCTACTTCCAAAATTGGAAAAAGGATCAATAGATCAAGCAAAAATTGTGAATTTTGGTGTGAAACACCCTCTCTGCGTCTACTTTCATAATCAAGAATATTCATCTCAAAATCAATTGTAGAACTCAAGATACACAGGAAATACTACAGCTGCTGTCACAGCCCACCAGAACAGAAACTTTGGCTTTGAAAAGCCTTAAACTAACTTTAAAATTATCAAAATGAGCTAGTCTTTCTCCCAGAGTTAGACAAACGTGTATAATAGATGTCGTAAAAATTTGAGATCAAAAAAAAATCTGGAAGATAGGTAACAATCAAAAATGCTATGGCTGGTCACTTTGTAATTCTGCTACTGAACCACCAACTTTGAAAATTCGTAAATAATACTCCAGAACTCATATGGGGTTGAAATTGTTATGGGAGATACCTGGGTATGTCTACTTTCTGGGAAAAATTCAGGTAAAAATAACTCCAAAATTAAGTACGTCTGCTACAACAAAATCTCACTGCTGCACAGATTCAACAACACCGAAGATCAAAGTTTTCGCGTTCTAACTCCATGAACACTTTCTACGCGCTTACTTAATAATAACAAAGCATAACACAACCTTAATTCATCAAATCATACTCCAAGATTCAGAAAGATAAATTCATTAAACTCCCCAAATTGGGTCCTCAAAACGTAACATTATTCATCCCAAAGCAAACGCTAAAAATTTAACTCTAGCCCAAAAGTGACTATTCAAGAATCGTTCTAAAACTTCAAATGATGGATTTTGGATTTTTCCTAATGATTATGAAAATGTATTTGGAAATATTATGGAATTGGGAACTCTCATGTTTTAATACAAGAGCCAACTTTATTACCGCTGCGTTTGCGAAAAACTCTTACTTATAAATGAGTCATTGTTTTATAACTATCCCATCATCGTTTTACATGTTAGGATGTTTATTTACCAGTATTTCATGCTGATTTTGTACTGTGGTGTTTCTTTTTCATTCCGCACCACAGGTTTAGAAGATAGTTATCTGGCGTAGAAGGGGACGCGCATCACATGGATTAATAGTAGTAGTATTTCAGTTTGAATTTGAATTCTTTAGTGATTTAAACACTTTAGTTTGATGTGCCGTTTTGTGGCTAGGATGTTGGATTTTTAATAATGCAATATTTTCAATTGGATTTAATTATCATTGTGGATGTTTTGTGCTTGCGAACCATGTTATAAAATCTCCTTATATCCGGACTCCTCTCGGGTACGGAGGACATCCCCGGGTCTCCGGCTTGGGCCATTTGGGGGTGTTACAGGTAGTATCAGAGCCGGCATTCCAAAAAGGAAATCGAAACTTGTTAGGGTAACTAAAAATGAATATAGGAGAAATAACTTAAAATTTGACGAGCCGTGGGAATTTGGGTAGTATGGATAGGATTATTATGTGTAATTGTTTAGAAAATAGGATAGAAAGCAAGTAATTCCATCCACCCATTCCTAACTAAGAGCCTTAGTCTATCCAAGATGCTAAGGGATCGAATTTTGAAGTGTTTCAATTGGATTCTAAGTTTAAGCCTACTTTTAAGAGACTTTGTTGGGAAATTTCTTCAAGAGTCTTGTGACTATCAATTTGGAGTCTTAGGAATGCTTATTAGTTGCAAAGAGTAGTTATTTCGGATCCCGATTTATGCCTTTTAAATTAGAGATTTATTAAGTTGTTTCCTCTTGTAGATGGCTAGAACTAAGCATACAGCAAGGAAGCGTGTGTTGCCTGTAGAGAAGCACCCTGTTGTGACACGTTGGGTCGAAGGTGAAGATTTTCCAGATTTTCGTGACCGCGTGGTTCAATATTGTGAAGATAGATTCCAAGCCTTAGATTTTCCTCGGTATAGAAATCCAGCTTTTCAGGGTTACTGTATGGTGAAGGAATTACCTATGAAACCCATGTTTGGGGAAATTGTTACGAAGTATAGTAACATCATGGACAGGATGGATCGTCTGAATGATAGGTATTATCGTTGCCAAGGTGAATGGACGGTAAGTGCAGATTTTATATGCAAGTTGTTGATGGAGACTTATCTTAAGTGGCAAAGTTATACAGTTATTGAGATAGAGTCCAGTGATGAAGAAGACGTGATCTACATAAGCTCTAGTGATGAAAAAGAGGTGATTATTATAGACTCTAGTGACAATGAGGAAGTTGAAGAAGATCCAATGGAAGATGTCGATGAATACCCCGAGATTGAAGAAGATCCCATGGAGTATGAAGAAAGTGAAGAAGACCCGAGTGAAGATGAAGAGCACGAGTATGATTCCAATGAAGAGGAAGAGATGGATGAAAGCGATGAGGACGAAGATTAAGCTTGTTAGAGTTCTTTAGATTTCCTAGACTAGATGTTTTAAAGTTTTATTTATTGGTTTGAATAAGGCTATGGAGTCAAACTCCTTTCCGTTAACAAAACCAAAATCCATTATTAATTCGTTGTGACGGGGGAAACCAAACCATCTCGCAAGCATCCAAGACCTTAAGTGTCGACAACCCCCCCCCCCCAAAGAATCTAGCGTCCAGATGAGTGAGTACAGGGAGCTATCCGGGGACTTGCAACCGGATTAAATAAAAAAAAATTGAAACGAAAGACCAAGATCAAACCGTCCAATGCCAATGGTAACCATACCACAATAATAATAAATGTCCCCGCACAACTATTCCACTTTACATATTAATTCATTATCATTATCATGGTGATATTTCCAAGGAAAGCATTTAACAAGTAGAAATCACATATTGCATGTCACGTCACATAAACACATTTTGAGATGTAAAGAAATACAAGAATTCGTTTTGACACGTAAAGAGATAAGCACACTAGGCTTGGCATATTTACTTACCTCAAAGCAAAATCCAACAATAGCAACTCAACCAACGTACTCTACGTACTCGTCGTCGACGAACTCGTTACCTACACGTAACAATATTCTAATCAAACAAATATTCTAGCAATATACTTGCTATACTAATTACATGCATATGATAGTCAATGGTTTAGGGTTCTAACACCAACCTAACATCTCACACAAATCATACTTCAAAACAAAACCCAAAAATTTGCTTCAAAATCCTTTAACCTAAAGCATACATAACCTATCATAACTCCACCAAATCTATTACTCCGGTTTCCCAAACAGATCATGGTCTAAAAACAGTTCGATTAGATTCAAAACGTTCGAAATAATAAGTTTAGCCTCAAACGGATCTTTATTTCGATTCCTGAATCAAAAGTTACACTAGTTTCAAGTTTCCAACTTCATTCAAAATATCAATACGAGAATTGTCAATCTTCATGAAACTTTCCCCCAAGCATCTAGTTCATCCTATATTCATACTAAACCTAATATAACATGATTCTCACATTCAAATCAGATTGTTATCCACCTACTCTGATCATTCAAACACCCAAATCATTCAATCAAACTTCTCTTCCAAACTAGGGTTTCTTCCCAACACCCAAGAACATGATAAACCCTAAAACTTGATTATCAATCCTACAAATCCATGAACAATGATCCTAACAATAACAAACTGAAATTTAAAGATTACATGCAACATACATGAATCATGAACAAGTGATCATAAGAATAAGAGATCAACAAGAGAAAAGAGAAGAAGAAACGAAACAAGATCAAACCCACCGCCCATGGAGGCGGACGGAGAGAGAGACGGACGGAGAGAGAGAGAAAGAAAGAGAGAAAGAAAAAGAGAAAGATAGAAAAGAGAAAAAGGGAGAGAGAGAAGAAATTACCTCAACGGAAAAAGAGAGGGACGGCGGCGGCGGGGCTGCCGTCGGTCACAATAGAGAGACGAGAGAGAGAGGGACGGGTGAGAGTGAGGGACGTGAAAGAGAGTTAGAGAAAAATAGGGAGAGTGAAGGTTTTATGAGAGTTGGAAATAAAATCAACTTCATAAGTAAGAAACCCTCTAGAATTAGGAAACTTTTACGTAGGAAGAAAAGTTAGGTCAAAAGACACTTATTCCCCCTTAGTTTTGCCAAAAGACAAATACCTCCCCAAACTCAAGTAAAAGACACTAAAACCTTTAAATAAAGTCACAAAGTTCCCCCCAAACTCTCAAAGCATTATAATTAACTCTCTACAATTAAATTAACTTCTAAACACTTATTATAATATCACAAAATACCCGTAGTCACAAAACGGGGTATTTCAGACCCAACTCGTGTCTCACCCCAATTTGGCTTTGATGCAGTGGCTCCTTCCATTTGGCCTAAGTCGATAAACAGGGATTGCTACAAGCGACTGCTGACAAATTAGTGTAAATCGATCCTTCTTAGCAACTTACCTTTCATCCAGCCTTCAGGGAGTTGTGAGGGTCACCTTACTAAGAATTGGATTGCTTACCGGAACGCCCAGCAGGCCAGATTTGATGTATCCTCAACTCCTCGTCCCAGGAAAGCTCATGCGATTAAAAGGAATACTTTTCCATTCCGTCAGAACTGCAGTTTGGACGATTCCAAGTATGGTTTTTATTCCTTGCTTGATACTGACAACCACTTGTGCCCAGCCACTATTCTTAAGGAGAAAATGACTGCTGTTAGGGGAGGAGTTGTACGTGTGATCCAGTACAGTGAAGAGTTTGCCAATGTAAACAATTCTCCCTTATGCTTGAAGGACTTATCTCTTTAAAACGTTGAAAATTACACCAAATATTCTTTTTCAGTGCTACTTGAGGAGATTCGCATCCGGAGAGCGCTCCCCGTCCTTGGTCAACTCCATTGTTAAAGCAAAAAGGCAAAAGAAGGAAATTCCTGTGGAAATGGAATTGGCTCCCAAGGTGGAGGCTCGGATACGCGAGGAGATGGACGTATTTGCTCGCTCTCTAATAGACAACGATGTTGAGGTGGATGCAGAAGCTGCCTCGAAGGCTAAAAAGCAAAAACAGAAGGGAATTGTGATTTCTTCGCCTCTCAGGGACGCTCCAACTTCGTCGCCTGCGAAGCCTCCCACTTCCAAGGGCAAAGGCAAAGGTCACATGCCAAGAAAGAAAGATCTCGCGGTTGAGACGTTCATCCCTTTTGATCAGGAGGAAGAAGAAGTAGAGGAGGACGAAGAAAGAGAAGAAAGAGAAGAAGAAAGTGAAGAAGAGGAAAGAGAGGTAGAAGAAGAGAAGAGATAGGAGAAGAAAGCTCAGAAGGTACCTCCAACGAACTTATCTTTTTTTTTTTAAACATGGCCTTTGCAGTAGTTATTAACTAATTTTTCTTCGCAGATGATGATGCGGAGACCATCAGTGGCCTTTTGTCCAAAGAGAAGAAAAAGACAAAAGGTTCTCGCTCCGACGCCTCTAGCGAGGCTATAAACAAAGCTTTCATTGCCGAGTCGAAGAAAATGGCTGCTGAGGTAGAAGAGAGAAGGAGAAAGCGCGAGGAAGATGAAATTGAGCTTATGAAGAGGAGAATCCTGGAAGAACAACATGCTGGTAGCACAAGTGTGGCCGCCTTGGAACATGCTCAGGAGGACTTTGAGGAGATCGCAGGCGACAAGGAAGGTACAACTTTTAACCTTGCTGTGACTTATCAAGAAGTAATTATTGGTGCGTTAAAGCACGGCTTATCAAAATATGATATTCGCCGATGGTTAGTAAGCAAATGTGGCAAACCCTCAGGTAAACATTCGAACAATGTTTGTAAACCAAGCTTGGTAACTCATTCCCTATTGTAACGAGTTTCTTCGCACCACCAGGTCATGCTCACCTTAAAGATGTGATAAGTGAAGATACCTCTGTAGGATATGGTGTCGCATCTGTAACATATGATGCTGGAGCTGTGATCCCACATAAGTGTGGATGTGCTCATTTCTGGTCAATGAGACCTAAAATAAATCAAAATTCATAACACGAGTTATCTTAACACGTTTTTCTCAATTTTGTCTCGCAAGTGGTACCGCCCCAAATGAACCTGCTGACGCTAACACTACTCTTGCGGGTGATGTTGCCATCGCACAGGACACTACCAATAACGTGCCAGTTGCGAATGAGGCAGGGGTTGGCGACTCTAATAAGAACATGGAGCAGAGGAATCAGCTTCCTATGTCTTATGTTCCAGAACGAAGCTCACATGTGGAGAAACATGTCGCGGCCACTGAGGATGTAGGAGAACCTCTAGAAGATGTTATTGAGGTATCTGATGATGTCGAGGTTGACACTAGGATGAGAGAAGGAGATGCTGAAGTTGAAGAGATGGAAGAAGAGGATGCTGGAGCTGGAGTTCATGAAAATGAACAGGTCATGGAAGACATAGCATCGCATGAAAATGTCGATGTCCCGATGGATGCTCCTGAGCAACAAGAACCTCTCGTGGACGAAGAAGTCCTTAGGCAAGCAGAAACCACAACTGTTGTTGAAGTTATTCCACATGCTTCTTCAAGCGCTGACATTCCTGGGAGTGCCCCTGAGCCCCAACAAAGTCCTGGTATTCCTTCCATTGAGATGGAACTTTTCCAAGTTCCTACCGCATGGATTTTTTGGGGTTTGCAAGTTGGAGCTGCCATCGCACCTGCCGCTACTTATGTTATTCCTGCCAACTATAATGAACGCGAAGTTGAAGCTGGCAGGGGAGCGGTGCAGCAAGGATATGCTTCAGCTTTCCTCGTGATGCGCATTCCTTCTCTACATGAAATCCTCGAAGGAAAATGTATACTATAATGTTACCATATGTCGTACTCTATGTTTTTGTTAGCAATTTCCAATCCTAAACTTGTCATTTTGTTATGAATGAGGCAACCCGATGTGGACTGGCTCATAAGGATGCGCCATTCATACCCGTGGTCATTTCCGAGAGCTCTGGAGCTAGAGCCCTTGACAGAAGATTTTTCTTGACTGAAGCCATCAGGATTTTAGAGCACCTGTCTGCGGCTACCCCCGCTACTATCTCAACTGATAAAGAACGGTCGCTTTATAACACATGCAAGAGTCTTCAAGCTAAGGCTCAAGGCAGGTTGGACTTCGGATTCCTTCTCAACAGGGTTACCCAAATCCTCACGTCTGCAATGCTGAAGTATGGCTACCGCAACCTTGCATTTGAAAAGAGGAAATGGGAGGAAGAAAAGAAGAAGGCTGAAGAAGCTGCCACTCTCTTCCATTCGATGAAGGCCAAGTATGAAAAGCTCAAACAAGAAGTCAACCAAGCAAAAGAAACATCGCTCCTATTTTCACCAAAAGATCCTCTAATCAAGGATTTATTGTAATGCTACTGTTTCTCCCCCTCTTTTTCAAACATTGGGAATTTTATGTTAACTTTTGCTCTTCTTGAGGATTTTACACTCGTGCTTTGATGTATATCAAATGTGACGTCATGCATTGACGTAATTTCCTTGATTATCGCGCTATTAATTTATAAGCATAATTACCGTTCAGTGGGCCCCATCCTTATCATGACCTTCCGTCATTAAATAGGGCGTGCTAGTGATTCGGCGTAGCCTTTAGTAGGGTAATTGATTCTTACCCGTTTTTGAGGCGTAGGTAATTGATTCTTACCCGTTTCCAAGGCGTTGCTGACTCAGCTGGGGAACTGAAGAGTCCCTTCTGAAGCCTATATAAACCTTGCTTCTTGCTATTTGGTTCTTCATCAAAATGTGGCCTCTCATGAGTCCTTACGACTGTCGGCATCAGTCCTTGACCTTTGTTGATTCATGGCACTTCCAGGCTTTGAATCCTGAGTTTGTGCCTTGTGCTATAGAAATAGCTCCCAAGAAATTCTTCAGAAAGTCCCTCGATCCTCCTGATCTTTTTGAAGAACAATTGCGTAAGGTTTCCTGCTTGTGCAAAGATTCTTTCTTGTTTATTATGTTTACAGGTACTCCCTCCGGTGACTTTCCGGTGAAATACTGTCCTGTACTGGTTTCACTACTAATACGTAGTGAATGGTGTGCATCTCTGCCGGTTCTCCGGCAAAGAACTATTTGCCACCATTGTATTGAACAAGGTGTGACAAGCGCTTGTGCTCGTCTTTTATGCACAATCAGCTTCCTACCCCATCAGCTGTTCTCCATTTGTTCTTCACGTGTGTAGCCTTCAGGGCATGAGATTCATCTGGCATCTCACCGTGGCGGGAGGTCAAATGACAGTTCTGTTTTAATCTAGGACGTCGCCGAAAGCGTCCCGTCCCATAGTTTTAGTACTCGTAGATTCAAGCTTTAGATTAGGAATTTTTCCTTAGTGTGAGCCTTTGCTTGTAAGCTTCTATCTGGACAGATAAATTGTAAGTCGATTTTGACTGTTAATAAAATATGCTTTTTCATTCGCTGTTTTGTCTGCTACAACAAATTGTAATTTCGCGTGCAAAATTGCTATATGTCAAAACAAGTTCTGTGTTTCTATCGCAGTTATATCCATATAATGCTTGAATAATTTTCTATCTAAAGCAGATAGGCTTTGTATTGTACGAGGGTGTTGTTGCTATTGCTGCTATCTAGGCGGATATGCTTTTAGATCACTGACACGTTCCAACTGCAAGTGCACAGCCGTCGTGTGTAGTAATAAACCGGAAATCCGGGTTGTCGAACCCAAGGGACTTTGTTTAAACTAATTATTATTCTAAACCTTATGTGGGCAAGTCGCAAATTGTGTTTTTATCTAATTCTAAGAAAATAAATGCAATATTCTCAATTAACCAAGTGAAATAATTCACGATTAATAAAGAATGAATATTTGGAGGTTTTTGTCAATAAGAGAAAAGCACCGGGAATTCTCTAGGTTCACTAGGTTGATCTAAATTTATGCTTTGATTTGTAAAACAACCACGTGTTATTCACTATTAATCAAGCAACGTTGAACTTAACGAGTTACCAATCAAGTCCACTATACTTAGGTTAAACTAGACCGAGTTACCAAGCCTAATTTAGCTTTAAGCACGCATTAATAATATAATTCTACTTTAATGATCCTAGTTAACAATGCCGAGTTACCAAACGTTGATACGACTAGGTGGATTATTCAATTTACCGACTAGTTGTCACGGAGTTACCGCGTGAAACTAATTGATTCTACCTCTACGTTAGCTACTCGCAAAGATAATAAGATTAAGAACGCAAATAATCCATAATAGTGAATGAACACGAGAGATTAAGCTAAAGCATGCATTACAATCATCAAAACATTAACTTTAGATCAAACCCTAGCTACACCAAACGAGAATTCCCAGCAAAAGGTGTTTAGCTACTCATATTCATAATCAAAACGACGATTATAATGAGTTTAAACATAGAAATCAAGAAAAACGAGAGTTTAGAATTCAAACGAATGATCCAAAAGCTCCTAAGCTCTCTCCAAGGCTTCTTGATCTCCAAAGATGTCTCTAATCTCCAAAAACTACTGAAAAAGACGACCTAAAAGTCTTAATTACGTCCCCATAATAATATTACAAAGTTTGGAAATAATACGGAAAAGCCCCAAAAAAACTGCTGCTGACCCCCGACCTCTTCGCACGAAGACAGTTGTCTTCGCACGAAGAGTCTTCGTACGAAGACTTCTGCCTCTTCGTGCGAAGACCTTATTATGTAGATACTGAGAGCTGTTTTGAGAAGACAATGCTGCAGAGCTAATTTTTGGCTAAGTATAATGTCTTCGCACGAAGACAAAAGTCTTCGCACGAAGACAACTGTGTCCAGCCCTCTTTTTGCCTCCTTTGACTTTTCTCTTCTCTTCTTTGACTTTCTTCTTCCATTCTTTCTTTCCTTGATCTTCCTTTGACTTTCTTTGACCTTCCTCTTCTGTTTGACTTTCCTTTGACTTTCCATTGACTTCCTTTGACTTTTGACTCTCCTCTTGACTTGTCTTTGAGTTCCTCGTTTCCGAAGTTCGCTTCCAAATCCCGCACGATCATCCAAGCCCTGTTTTCCTGCGAATCACAACACGAAAACACAACCCGCGATCATATCACAATAAAAAGCTCAAAATCTAAAGAAACGCCCGGATTTAACAAGTTTTGCACATGAACTCATATTTTCACATTTACGCTCAATTTACTCAAAAGACGACAAATTCTCCATTATAAGCACGCAAAACGTAGAAATAAAAGGCATAAAATAACTCCGAAAACGGAGTTATCAACTACCCCCACACTACCTTTTGCTCGTCCCGAACAAATCTCCCAAGTCAATTCCATCTCTCTCAAGTCAAAACTCCTCTCGCTTTTCCGCAATTCATCCAACTTTGCATACTAAACCAATTACTCATTGCATAACTTCCCTACGCCAATTGCATACTATCACCTCACATTGCATACAAAACCAAGAACTCTTGCATACTAATCCGAGTAGAACCGTTCACCAACCATCCTTTCTACTAGTCGACACGACTCGATTATACACAATGCACCTATATGCAAATGCAATATTCACAATGCAAGTATTGAAATACAATTTTTTTTTTCTTTTTCTTTTGTGAGATTGGGCAATCTCCATTAGCTTAAACCGATTCACACGAAGCGATGAGAAATCTAGACACAAGGAATGATTTGAAATCAAATTCGTCAACATGAATTCCCCCTAGCTAGTATAGAGAACCTAACTTTACTAAGTACAAGAATGCAATACCTTTTCATGTGTGCCACAAAATAAAAGGCTACGCTAGGCTAAGCCACGTTCAAGGTCCGAGCTCCTAATCCGCTAACGGGTTTAAAATGATGAGGCTTTAGGGACAAATAGGATAATCAAATACAAGTCCTAAAGCGTCACATTCTCACAAATACCATAACTCACACACCCTCACAACAATGATAGAAACCAAGCCCGAAACTCACCATCTCCGGCCCTCGATCCCCTCACACCCCGGTACAAGTACGATCTCCGCGGCCATTGTCATGGATGATGTATAAGCCAAAATTTCCCGTTCGTGAACTAGTCGCTTCTCCACTCGTTCTTCCACAAAGCTTCTCATTCTACCTTTATTCATCTCTCCTTTTTTTCTCTCTTTTCTCTTTTTTTTTTTTTTCTCTGATTTTTTTTTTTTTTTTTTTTTTTTTTTTTTTTTTATCTCTCAAAATCCTGCACAACTCCTTCAATATCTTTCACGAGTGGTCTTCCAATGAATCAAGCTAACATATAATCGTAAGGAGAGACAATATCTAAATCAACACGTATAAATCACAAATCAATGTCTCTCCCTATCTCAATAAAATCCTCGGTGTAAATCAACAAAGCCGCTAACATTAAAGAAACATGTGTGGGGATAGAGTCGTCGCAAACGCAATCTCGATGTCCGAAGTCAAATGTCGACACCCCCACACTCGAATGTAGTCCTGTCCCCTCTCAAGTAGTCGATCAAATGTCTGTCTCGTGCCTAATCCAACCAAACCTCCTACACCATGATGAGTAAGATCCGGTACCTAGCACGATCCACCTATTAAATTCCCCCAACCCAAGTTTCGTGTGTATTAGATGTACACACTCACGGCTCTCCTCACTTGTGTCCATGTTGTAATGCCATGGAACACCGCCACACCGAAGTGCGCAAGCCTACTCTCACTCACCCTTGCATTCCCCTCGAAGATAACAAATGAAGCGCATGCGATATGTAAAACTCACACAAATATAGCATGAAGTACTCCCTCATCGAACCCCCTCAACTACAACACCCTCGTGACGCACTAAAGTGGTGATTCTAACCAATCAATGCTGAAGGCCAAGAATCGTCACCCTAAGTCCAAAGGTTGTCAAAGAATCCATGGTTCAAATACGGGTTTACTAGTGGTCCTACAAGGTAAGTTCTATAAGCAGTGAGTGCTCTAATACACACCTCGCACAGCTGTTCTGTGTGCCACTACGAGGCGGGTTGGCGACTACCTAAGACGTACACAAGAACGTTCGGCTTGTTTAGCTCACACCTAGCTCAACTCTTGTAAGAAAATTAGGCACACACTTTAAATTTGAAAGAATTAAGTTCGTGTGTAAAATAGGCACGCATTCCCGTAAAGAGAGTCTCTCTATACTTACTAAGGGATTCTCACATTGTCACTCTCGATCGCAATTCACGCCCTACGCCTAAAAGTCTCACGCCTCTCGATTTTACCGAATTTTCAGCTTTTTTCAATTGCCCTTTCTCAAATTTTTAATTTTTTTGGTGTTTTCACATTTTTAGTTTTTTTTTTTTTTTTTTTTTTTTATACCTACACTATATGCAAGGCCAACTCGACTAACGACTCAACAATGGTGGGTTGACTCAAAAATACCAAAACGTGCCAAAAGATGAATAATAAAAAGAAAAATAAGGACATAACAAAAAAATCTCTAACTACATGCAGACACTGGCGATGCAAAGACACGACACTGACTAGTAAAAAGGATTCAACCACCCCCACACTAGAATGCATCGTTGTCCTCAACGATAACACGAGGACTCAACAATTCTAGCATGAGGGCACACTCCACTACTCGTCATCTTCCTCCTCATCTTCCTCTTGTTCCTCATCATCTTCTTCTTCCTCATCCTCACTCGGCGGAACCTCATATTCAAAGTCATCCTCCTGGAACCACGGATCCGCCGTCGGGACCGGTGGAACAAACTCCCCCGCCGCCTGACCACTAGACTGTATAACCCACTGGCCAACCATCTGGATTAAACCTCCCAGCTTCGCCTGATTGTCCCGAGTGTGGGCAAACTGGCGTCTTCTCTCGAGTCTATCCCGGGCCATCTCCTCTCTCAAGTGGTCGTAGGCAACCTGGTTGTCAAACCTAGAGGTGTTCATCCTCCTACCCTTGCCCTTCTTCCTTGCTGTCTCATCAAACCTATGCCACTTCCTAGCAGTAAACGGTTTCAAGTCCATATCTCTCCCTATGACTACTTCAGCAGTTTTGGCCAGGTGAGTGATCAAGCAAGTATGACCGGGGCCCAATTTGTTCGTCCTCGACACCCTCTCAAGACAGTTCTCCCAAATCAGTTTGGGGATATTAATTCTAACCCCGGTGTAAAGACAAAGGGCCCAAACCGAGAGGCGGAAAGTATAACTAGGGTTTCGTGTGATTCCCAAAACCCAGTTTTCTAACACTTCACAGCACCACCTAGCCTCCGGCCTATAAAACCTCTTCTCGGCCTTCCAATGAATCACCTCTCCCTTCCTGTCCCATGGATCAACCCCCTTCGCAAAGCAAAAAGCATTTAAACGAGACCAAAGGTTCTCACTACGAAGAACCGTCTCTAACCCACAACCGTCTTTCAAAGCGGGGAAACCCATGGCGAGAGCGATAGTCTCTGGCGTGAAGACTATCCACTCATTCCGACAGTAAACGAGACGAGGATCTTGACTCTCACCATCCTTTGCATAACGCAAATTGAACAAAAACTCTCTCGTAATATGTGAACTAGACTGCCCTACTAGCTTAAACCAATTGTCAAGCTTCTCGCGCTCATAAATTTCCTTAATTGCTTGAGGCATGTCCTCGTGCAAAGGAAATGCCTTTTCGGGCTGCCCGTTCTTAGTCAAATACGTATCTCTTCGAGAGTCAAGATGAGCCTCATGAGTGACGAAACGGAAACTATCATAGTATCCGGGCCCAATACTTCTCTCTTTCAAATTAGCCTTGGCCTTTCGTCGGCCGACAATACCCGGTTTAGCCGGGAAAGGGGCCGTCAAGATGGCATATTGGGGAGTAGGCGGAATCTCTAATTGAGGATCGCCCGACCCCGATGCTTCTTGTGACGAACCCTCCCCCGTCTTCCGTTTCTTTCCACCCGCCATTTAAAATTCAGTTTCAAGTAAAACAAGCAATTCAACAAGTGTGCACGTGAACAAGAAGTGTATACTAAACGAAACACGTAGGCACGTAACAAACAATTCCTAGGACTTTACGCAATCGCCCCCAAATACGCTTCTAAGCGCAACAAAATATAATCGGGCTTTTACTCAATGTGCCTAAGACTCGAATATGAAATTACGAGGTTTAGATAGTACCTACGCGTCCGGAGCAAGTCTTACGGACGCAAAAATTTCACAATTTTGACAAACCCGGACTGATTCTAAAGGTGCCGGAAAAATTTGCCGAAATCTTGAATCGTTGGATGCTCCGTACTCCTTGCGTAGTCCCCGTTAGTGTTTCCTTCTCGTCCGAAAGGTGAATCAAGCCCCAATTCGTCCAATTTCTCACGTCTCCTTCCAAACCCTAGCTTTCTTCTCCTCTGATTTCTCTCTTGTCTTGCACTCTCTCTCAAAACCACCTATGGAATCTTGTTCTCCTTGGAATCGCGAGCAAAACCCTAGGTGGGTTGTTGAATTTGGTGAAGAATCAAGGGTGAGGTGAATCGAGTGTGGTGCGGCTATGGAGGAGAAGACTGAGTTTGAAGATGAAGAATGAAGAAGAAGCTCGATCCCCCCAGCTGATGAAGCTTCAAGTTTGGGCAAAAAGTCCAAAAAGCCCTTAGTAAGTAGCCCCCATCAGGTGTCCGTGCGTGGATAAAACTGGCTTTTTGCCCGCTGTCTTCGTGCGAAGACAAAAGTCTTCGTGCGAAGAGTCTTCGTACGAAGACTTTTTGTCTTCGCACGAAGGTCTTCTCAAACAGATACTGCAAGCTGTTTTGAGAAGACAATTCAGAGCTTCAAAATTTTTTCTAAGTACAAAGTCTTCGTACGAAGACAATTGTCTTAGTACGAAGACAATGCTGAATTGTGCCAAAAACATCCTTTTTGTCGATTTTCCGCGTCTTCGATCGTGCCTTTGCTTTCCGAAGGATCTCCTCGACCTCGAGACTCCCTTTTCACCTAAAAACACTCCCAAAATCCGGGGAATATTTTATTTGTCAATTTCACGCGTTCCAAGGCACGTTTTGCATTTCCGGATGCTTTTGGCCTCGTTTTACTTGCTAAAACATCCTTTTTGGCGTAACTTTCTCATCCGGACTCCGATTTGCGCGATCCACCTGTCTACAGAAAGCTCTCGACCACCCCCACACGTTGGCATTGTTCAATTCTCATTTCAGTCTGTCCTTCAAAATTTCACCTCGTAATCCGTGCCGGCGTGATAGCTTTCTCCGTTCTCCAATCAAATTCTTGCGCAAATCAAGACGGGGAGTCCGGGAACATGATCTTCCCCAGGTGCGTGTGTTGAATAGGTGCAGAAATGGCTTCTATCTTCAATTTCTTCACTTCGGATCCCAATACGCGTATTTAGCTGCAAATCCGGACTTTTTACTCTGTTTCGCACGCGCGCATCAAGAAGGGGGATCCGAAATAGGCCTTTCACCTCGTATTCCTGCACATACTCATTGGAAATATTAAATCCACTCTCTCGCACCTCTCAATAACATCAAACCGAATAAAAAATTACAAAACAGTATTAAAATCTATCCTAAAGCAGTAAATAGGTTGGGTTGCCTCCCAACAAGCGCTTTGTAATTTAAGGTCGACGGCCCGACCCAGTTACCTCAGAGACTTCTCAAGTTGCGGGAGTTGCATGAAGCCATTCAATGACTCCAATGAAATTCCCGTCCACGTACGGTTTTGCTCTCTGGCCATTCACCTTAAACCTGTTCCCATTTGCATCCTCTACCTCAAGAGATCCCCATGGATAAACTTCAGTAATCGTGTAGGGACCACTCCATCTAGATTTCAATTTCCCTGGAAACAGCTTTAGTCTTGCATTGAAGATCAATACTTTCTGTCCTACCTTGAAGTCTCTCGGGATGATGTGCCTTTCGTGCCACAGTTTTGTCCTCTCCTTATAGATTTTCGCACTTTCATACGCCATCAATCGAAATTCTTCAAGTTCAAGTAGCGCTTGCTTTCGTAGCTCACCGGAGAGCTTAGCGTCCAAATTGATCTTCTTCAAAGCCCAGAATGCCTTGTGCTCAAGTTCCACCGGAAGATGACACGACTTCCCAAACACTAACTGGTAAGGAGACATGCCCAAAGGAGTCTTGTAAGCAGTCCTGTACGCCCATAAGCTATCGTCTAAATGCAGAGACCAATCCTTGTGTCCCGGGTTGACTGTCTTCTCCAGAATCCCTTTTATCTCTCGGTTAGAAACTTCTGCTTGCCCATTCGACTGCGGATGATAGGCCAGTGATTTTTTATGCGTCTTTACCCCATATTTGCTCAAGACATTGGCAAAGAATTTATTCACGAAATGCGATCCTTCATCACTGATTATGGCTCTGGGAGTTCCAAACCGTGTAAAAATGCTCTTCCGCACGAATCTCTCTACAGTAGCTCCATCGTTTTTGGGGCACGCCATTGCCTCTACCCACTTGGTCACATAATCCACAGCTAATAGTATATAAAGATTACCAAGTGAAGACGGGAATGGTCCCATGAAATCGATCCCCCAGACATCAAAAGGCTCTACTTCCAACACGAAATTTTGAGGCATCTCGTTTCGGCTGGAGATATTGCCGGTTCTCTGACATCGATCACATTGCTGCACAAATAGATGAGCATCTTTATGTAAAGTAGGCCAGTAAAATCCACTTTGCAATACCTTTGCCACAGTACGCGCTTTGCCAAAATGTCCTCCGCAATTCAATTCGTGGCAGTGTCTAAGAATGTCCAAAGTGTCTGGCTCAGCTACGCATCTTCTCAACACATTGTCAGCTCCCAACCTAAACAAATAAGGGTCATCCCAGAAATAGTGTCGTGCATCTGCGAAAAATTTCTTTTTCTGATGGAACGTCATGTCTTTCGGGACAATCTTGAGCGCCTTGAAATTTGCCAAATCTGCAAACCAAGGCACCGCTGCTACCACTACCATAAGTTGTTCGTCTGGAAAATCTTCTCTAATCGGCACATCTTCTTGTTTTTCGTTATCCAGTCGTGACAAATGGTCTGCAACAACATTCTCTACACCCTTTTTGTCCTTAATCACTATGTCAAACTCTTGCATTAGTAACACCCATCGGATCAATCTAGGCTTCGCATCCTTCTTAGCAAGAAGATATTTGAGGGCTGCATGGTCTGTGAAAATAGTCACCTGGGAACCCACAAGATATGGACGAAACTTGTCCAATGCGAAGATAATAGCCAACATCTCTTTCTCCGTGGTGGCATAGTTAACCTGTGCAGTGTTAAGAGTACGACTAGCATAGTAAATAACATGAGCTACCTTGTCTTTCCGCTGTCCCAGCACTGCTCCCACCGCGTAATCGCTGGCATCACACATAAGTTCGAACGGTAGAGTCCAGTCTGGAGTGGCTATAATGGGAGAACTAATCAGCTTCTTCTTGAGCAAATCAAAAGCTGTCTTGCAGTCTTCATTGAAATCAAACACGGCATCTTTCTCAAGCAAACCAGATAAAGGCTTTGTGATTTTCGAAAAGTCCTTAATGAAGCGCCGATAGAAACCTGCATGTCCCAAGAAACTCCGTACCCCTTTGACAGACGTAGGGTAAGGAAGCTTCTCAATCACCTCAATCTTCGCCCGGTCTACCTCTAAACCTTTACTGGAGATCTTGTGCCCCAGCACTATTCCCTCGGTCACCATGAAATGGCACTTCTCCCAGTTAAGCACTAGGTTGGTGTCAATACATCTGTCCAGTACCCGAGCTAGCTGCTGGAGACAGTCTTCGAACCCATCACCATAAAGTGAAAAATCATCCATGAAGACTTCAAAATTTTGCTCCATCATATCTGAGAAGATAGACATCATGCACCTCTGAAACGTAGCTGGGGCATTGCATAGCCCAAAGGGCATGCGTCTGAATGCAAACGTCCCATATGGACAAGTAAATGTTGTCTTCTCCTGGTCAGCTGGCTCAATCGCTATCTGATTATACCCTGAATATCCATCCAAAAAGCAGTAGTGTGAATGGTGAGCTAGCCTATCAAGCATCTGGTCCACGAATGGGAGGGGAAAGTGATCCTTCAAAGTGGCATCATTGAGTTTGCGGTAATCCATGCAAACTCTCCACCCAGTAACGGTACGTGTGGCAATTTGATCACCTTTTTCCCCTTCCACCACAGTTATACCTCCCTTCTTGGGAACACATTGTACCGGGCTAGTCCACGTGCTGTCGGAAATCGGATAAATGATACCTGCTTCCAACCATTTAAGCACCTCTTTCTTCACCACCTCCTGCATGTGAGGGTTGAGGCGGCGCTGAAATTGAACTACCGGCTTCTTGTCTTCCATGAGCCTGATCTTATGCTGGCAAACTGTGGGGCTGATCCCCTTAATATCTGCTATTGTCCATCCCATAGCTGCTTTCCTCTTCTGTAGTACCTCGAGAAGCTGCTCCTCCTGTTCCCTGTCCAAACATGCAGATACAATCACAGGTAAAGTATCATTAGATCCCAAGTATAAATATTTCAAATGAACAGGTAAAGGCTTTAAATCTAAAACAGGAGCAGTAATAAGAGAAGGAGTAAGAATCTTCCTGCTTCCCTCATTAAAGAGGGGTAACGGTGGACGCCAATGAACATCCAAGGCTTGCTCTTTCTCGCTGGAATCAAATAGAGCAAGCTCCTCATATAGTTGCTCTAACAAAATATCGTCCTCCTCGTCCAGCGTGTATGCCTCCACACCAAAGCACTGCTCGCTCACCGCGTATGCGGGAAACTTCATAGCCTCAAACACATTGAAGGCCACCTTCTCATCATTGATCTGCATAGTCAGCTCTCCATTGGCCACATCAATGATAGTTCTCCCAGTGGCCAGGAATGGACGGCCCAAAATAAGAGGAACATCCTCGTCAGCCTCCATGTCTAAGATCACAAAATCCGCTGGGAAGATGAGTCCTTCAACTCTCACTAGTACATCCTCTAAAACACCCCTGGGGCGTTTTATTGTGCGATCAGCCATCTGCAAGCACATCCTGGTAGGCTTAGGATCTCCCACACCAAGTTGCTCAAAAACCGATGTAGGCATCAAATTAATACTCGCACCAAGGTCACATAATGCTCTCCCATGAAATGCGTCTCCCAATGTAACAGGAATGATGAAACCGCCCGGATCTTTCATCTTCTTTGGTAGCGCTTTTTGCACAACGGCGCTACATTCCTCATTTAGAGTAACGGTTTCAAAGTCATCCATGCGCCTCCTATTTGAAAGGAGGTCCTTGAGAAATTTGGCATATTTCGGCATTTGTGAGATGGCCTCTGCAAAAGGTATATTAATGTGCAGTTTCCTGAAGATATCCACAAACTTCTTGAAATGCTTGGCATCCTCTTGGCTCTTCAATCTCTGCGGGTATGGCACTCGCACACTGTATTCCTCCCTAGGCTTCTGTTTCTCATCCGACTTCCTCACCGTGTCCTTTGATTGGGGACTCACGGTAGGCACGGGAATCTCTTCATCCAAAGCTTTCTCAGTGGCCTTAGTCGCCTCAGCTCGCGCGTGGCTAGGATATGGGGGATCCTCAGTAGTGATGCCACTGCGAGTTGTGATGGCATTTAGCTGCTCGTTAGGAGTGATGGTATTTGCTGGAAGCATGCCTGGTGGGAGCTTGACATTTTGATTGGCGATCTGCCCAATCTGAGTCTCATGGCTTTTTATTGTGGCTTGTATTGAGACAATCGCGCTCTCCATCCTGTCGTGGTTAGCTAGGAGCTTTCTCAATAGAGCATTTGTCTCTTGCTCTTCTTTTTGTGGAGCCTGTTGCTGTGGAGCTTGCCTCGCTTGATATGGAACATTGGGTCTCTGTCCAGGTGCATATAATCCACTGTTTGGATTGGCGTAGCTGAAGTTGGGGTGATTACGATTGTTGGGATGATAGGTGTTAGGCCATTGCTGCTGTCGCATAAAATTCACATCTTCAACACTGTTATCATATCCCTGGCTTTCATCTGCTAGTAATTCACCCATGGGCTTCTGTGTTGGAGGGTGCATACCGTGAAATGCTGAAGTCATGGATTCCAACTTTTGTTCCATCGATTCAATCTTGTTGACTAAGGATGTATCCCCCGGTTTGGAGTACCTACGCGTTTCAGATCGTGTAGTCTCTCTCTTTGACGCGTTGTTCAGCAAATCTTGAGCTCGCTGTGCTCCAAGTCCCATAAAATTACCTCCAGCTAGCATATCCAACTGGTCAGCTGTCTCCTTGTCTAATGCAGTATAGAAATAATGGAAGAGCTTGTGCCATGGCTCTCCATGATTCGGACATCTACGGAGAATCTGGCTGAACTTCCTCCATGCATCTCCCAAAGAGCTGTCTTCATCCTGAGTGAACTTTGCGATCTCTGCCATCTGCTGCGCGACTCTGGATGGTGGCAAATACTTCCTCAGAAACTCATGACAACAATCTGCCCATGTCACTATGCTACCAGCTGGCAGCTCCATAAGCCACTTCTTGGCTTTTCCAGATAAGGAGAATGGAAATAGTAAAAGCTTAACTGTTTCATCTGGAACTCGCTGATCGTGCAGGGTTGATGTGATTTGCTCAAATACCAGCAGATGGTGATTGGGGTCATCTCCTGGAGCTCCGTTAAAAGCGCACTCATCACGAACCATGTTGATCATATGTTGGCGCAACTCGAAGTGTTGGGCATTGATCTGTGGCCTGACAATGGTAGGCTGATAACATGCTGGAGTAGTCCTGAAATAATCCACCATCGGGCGTTCTTCATTCTCAGCATTGTTCTGCCTGTTGCTTTCCCCATTATTACCATTGTTGTTCCCACCGATGTTCGCTACTTGTGCCCCCACACCATGACGTGGTTGTGGATTTGGGGGGACCATGCGATCCATCCTTGCCTGCATCTCAGCCATTTGAGCTCTCACCTCCTCAGCTTCTGCGGCTCTTTGTGCAGCCTCCTCTACAGCTGCAACTCTAGCTGCTTCCGCATCCTGCATACCTTTGCGGATCCTCTCAAACTCAGCTCTCGTTTCTTCGTCCATAACTACTGAGCTTGAATTCCTCTTGTCTCTACGCTGTGCTTTTAATAAGGATTCCGGGTCTTCAAACGTTGGATACAAAGGCTCGTCTCGAGAACGGGTCAAGCACCGTGTAAATCAACCTGAAATCACGAAACACGCAAAACGTAGGTGAGTAACGAATATAAACAATAAATTAAAATCCCTAAGGCTAGGAATTATAACTAATTTAGCCGAAGTCCCCGGCAACGGCGCCAAAAACTTGACACGTTCCAACTGCAAGTGCACAGCCGTCGTGTGTAGTAATAAACCGGAAATCCGGGTTGTCGAACCCAAGGGACTTTGTTTAAACTAATTATTATTCTAAACCTTATGTGGGCAAGTCGCAAATTGTGTTTTTATCTAATTCTAAGAAAATAAATGCAATATTCTCAATTAACCAAGTGAAATAATTCACGATTAATAAAGAATGAATATTTGGAGGTTTTTGTCAATAAGAGAAAAGCACCGGGAATTCTCTAGGTTCACTAGGTTGATCTAAATTTATGCTTTGATTTGTAAAACAACCACGTGTTATTCACTATTAATCAAGCAACGTTGAACTTAACGAGTTACCAATCAAGTCCACTATACTTAGGTTAAACTAGACCGAGTTACCAAGCCTAATTTAGCTTTAAGCACGCATTAATAATATAATTCTACTTTAATGATCCTAGTTAACAATGCCGAGTTACCAAACGTTGATACGACTAGGTGGATTATTCAATTTACCGACTAGTTGTCACGGAGTTACCGCGTGAAACTAATTGATTCTACCTCTACGTTAGCTACTCGCAAAGATAATAAGATTAAGAACGCAAATAATCCATAATAGTGAATGAACACGAGAGATTAAGCTAAAGCATGCATTACAATCATCAAAACATTAACTTTAGATCAAACCCTAGCTACACCAAACGAGAATTCCCAGCAAAAGGTGTTTAGCTACTCATATTCATAATCAAAACGACGATTATAATGAGTTTAAACATAGAAATCAAGAAAAACGAGAGTTTGGAATTCAAACGAATGATCCAAAAGCTCCTAAGCTCTCTCCAAGGCTTCTTGATCTCCAAAGATGTCTCTAATCTCCAAAAACTACTGAAAAAGACGACCTAAAAGTCTTAATTACGTCCCCATAATAATATTACAAAGTTTGGAAATAATACGGAAAAGCCCCAAAAAAACTGCTGCTGACCCCCGACCTCTTCGCACGAAGACAGTTGTCTTCGCACGAAGAGTCTTCGTACGAAGACTTCTGCCTCTTCGTGCGAAGACCTTATTATGTAGATACTGAGAGCTGTTTTGAGAAGACAATGCTGCAGAGCTAATTTTTGGCTAAGTATAATGTCTTCGCACGAAGACAAAAGTCTTCGCACGAAGACAACTGTGTCCAGCCCTCTTTTTGCCTCCTTTGACTTTTCTCTTCTCTTCTTTGACTTTCTTCTTCCATTCTTTCTTTCCTTGATCTTCCTTTGACTTTCTTTGACCTTCCTCTTCTGTTTGACTTTCCTTTGACTTTCCATTGACTTCCTTTGACTTTTGACTCTCCTCTTGACTTGTCTTTGAGTTCCTCGTTTCCGAATTTCGCTTCCAAATCCCGCACGATCATCCAAGCCCTGTTTTCCTGCGAATCACAACACGAAAACACAACCCGCGATCATATCACAATAAAAAGCTCAAAATCTAAAGAAACGCCCGGATTTAACAAGTTTTGCACATGAACTCATATTTTCACATTTACGCTCAATTTACTCAAAAGACGACAAATTCTCCATTATAAGCACGCAAAACGTAGAAATAAAAGGCATAAAATAACTCCGAAAACGGAGTTATCAATCACTTTAGATCATAATTCAGTATATCTGCTATCTAGGCAGATAGGCTTTGGATCGTATGGGATCATACGTTATAGCTGCTATCTAAGTAGATAGGCTTGGTATCGCACGCGGGCGTTGTTGCTATTGCTGCTATCTAGGCAGATAGGCTTTTAGATCACTCAACATCATAATTCAATATAGCTGCTATCCAGGCGGATAGGCTTTGGATCGCAGGGGATCGTATGTTATAGCTGCTATCTATGCAGATAGGCTTTTGAGGAATTTAAGTAATGTGAGCAAAGTAAATAAAATAATTGAGAGAACAATGTAATCAATTTCTTCTCATATGGGAGAATCCTTATTATTAAAGCATCCTCATATGGGAGGAGCATGAGAACAAATTCCTCATATGGGAGGAAATAGTGTATAGATACATGAGGAAACTGTACTTTGAAACGTAAAGAGATGGGCTAAGGATAATAGTATTTGATCCATCACATATTGATTGGGCTTGGGGTTGTTGCAGTCCCATGAAGTCTCTGGATTGTGCAGTAACCGCTGTCGAAGACTTCTTTAACTTCGAACGACCCTTCCCAGTTAGCTGCGAACTTTGGATGAGCTGCCTCCCGCATGCAATGATCTGAAGCTCGCATAACCAAGTCCCCAACCGCAAAATCTCGGTGTTGAACTGTTTTGTTGTAAGCGCGAGCGATTCTTTCCTTGTATCTTTTGTTAGCCCTCTTAGCCTGTTCACGCTTCTCTTCCAACAGAATCAGGTCATGATCACGTTGATTTTCGTACAAGGCATGAAAGGCTATCCTTGCAAAGTTGACCTTTATTTCTGCTGGTACAACAGCTTCAGCTCCATAGCATAGAAGGAACGGGGAAACCCCTGTGGGATGCCTGGGCGAAGTGCGATACGCTCATAAAGCCACATTTAAAGATTTTGCCTACTTCTTGTGATCATCCGCGACCATCTTACTCAAAATCCTTAGCAGCGTCTTATTGGTTGCTTCTGCTTGACCATTCCCTTTCGGGTAATAAGGCGTGGAGCAAACTTGCCGTATGTTGTATTCCGCCAGTTTCGCAGCCACTAGGCGATTTACGAAAGGAGTTCCGTTATCCGAGAGGATTGTGTTGGGGATCCCAAACCGGTATATGATGTTTTCCTGAACGAAGTTGACCACCGCGAGCGCATTAGATAATTTGAGCGGCACTGCTTCCACCCACTAGGTAAAGAGTTCCGTCGCAGTCAAAATGAACTGGTTTCCATGCGTGGCTGGTCGAATGGGACCGATGAAATCTAAAGCCCGAGTATGAAATGGCCAAGGTGTTCCAAATGCGTGTAAGTCTACAGCAGGTGCATGCGCGAGGTTGCCCTTGAATTGACATTCCTGACATCTTTTCACCTTGGTGCAGCAATCTGCTTCCATTGTGGGCCAGAAATAGCCAACGGTGAGGAGTTGTCTGCATAGCTTCGCACCTCCCTGATGCTCCACTTGGTGAGATAAATCCATCACCTCTTGAGCTTCTTGGCTACCTAAACATCTGAGTAGATTACCCCCGTGGCCTCTTCGCCAAAGTATGTTTTCCTGCACCACATATCGAGCCGCCTTTCTTTTAAGTTTCTCAGCTTCCTTCCTCTGATCGGGCTCGATTCCTTCCGTCAAATAGTCAAAGAGTGGCTTCCTCCAATCTGTGCCATCATCAATCACATCAATCTCCAAAGAGTCTTTGATTAATGTGCAGCTCTCGCAATTCCCTTGAATGATTGCGGCAGACGTGGACATATCTGGCCAATGGATCCCATATCTCTGGGCTTTTCGATAAATAGACACTTCATTTTCCCCACAAGAGTGTTGGTGGATCTTTTGCAATAATTCCTGCCCCTCCTGCTGCGAGATGCACCGCATGAGTATTCCTCCTGGACCCTAAAAATAAAGGGAATTGTCGTGTATGCAGTATCCCTTGGTGGATGCCCAATTTTCCTTTCTCTTTCCCTCAGCAATTGCGCGCAGTATTGGCTTTCTCCAATCCTCATCTTCTACGGATTCCTCTTCGCATACCTCCTGCATCAAGGCCAGAGTTGCTCTAACCTCGATCAAAATTCTCGCTGGGCTTTTGTCCGCACTAATTTTGGATCCCTGAGTGGCTAAAGCATCTGCATGCCGATTGTCATCCCTAGGCGTGTGCTCGTACTTGACATCACAAAATTGTTGCACCAACTTTTGTACCATAGTCCGATAAGGCAACAAATTGACCTCCTTCAACCCATATTCTCCTGAAGCTTGTTTACCGATTAACTTAGAGTCCCCCATGACCGTCATATTTCTAACTTCTAGTGCCTTGGCCGTGCGGAGCCCCGCGATCAGGGCCTCATACTCAGCCTCATTGTTTGTTACTAGAAAATCTAGTTTGGTGGACATTTGGATGACCTCCCCATCTGGTTTAGTCAGAACAATGCCAATTCCACCACCTTTCCTTGTTGACGACCCATCGAAATGAAGCTTCCAATATGGCGACTCGACTGCATAGATCTCAGGACCTTCTAGTTCCTCCTCTATCATGGGTTCGTAGCTGTTGTCGGGGAATTGTGCTAAAAGGTCTGCCACTGCTTGCGACTTGATTGCTCGTGGTCGAGCACATGTAATATCATACTGCGAGATAGTCATGTACCATTTTGCCAATCTTCCGCAGGGAGAAGAGTGACTCAAGAGATACCGTATGGGGTCGCTCTTTGTAATCACTACAACTTTGTGTGAGGAAAAATAATGCTTTAACTTCTCTATTACGAAAAATAAAGAAAGACAATGGCGTTCAATATCTGTGTACCTCGACTCAGCCGGCTGTACCACGCGAGAGATATAATAGATCGGCCTTTCCTGCCCTTCATATTCTTGGGCTAGCGGTGCCCCTATGGATTTCTTGGTTGATGTCAAGTACAACAAAAGTGGCGATCCCCGATGTGGTGCAATCATTACTCTTGGCGATGTCAGCAAGTCTTTCAGCTTCCCGAATGCAGCTTCATGCTCCTCCGTCCAATTATACACAGCGTTCTTTTTTAGGAGATCGCCAAAGCAGAAGGTTATTTCTGCAATTGCTGGGATAAACCTCCGCAGATAAGACAGTTTCCCTAGGAATGTCCTCAGAGTGCTTTGATTATGCGGTGCTGTCATGCTGGTGATAGCCAAAATTTTTGCAGGGTCAGGTTCAATTCCCTGACGATGGATCACAAATCCCAAAAACTTCCCCGAAGTCACTCCGAACGCGCATTTCATGGGATTCATCTTCAATTGGAAACTTTTGCATCTTTCGAATACTTTCCGCAGGTCTCCCAGGTGGTCTGCTTCCTCTCTGGACTTGACAATGATGCGCAAACTAACGTGCTATCGCAAGTGTACGAATCTTGTACTACCGGGTGCAATTAGACTCGGATTATCGTTCCCACGAGGACTGTTTCGGGTTTACTCACGTTGTCAGTTTCGGTTTTCCAAGAATAGTAACCAGGAGGAGTAGGTTGTGATTATAGTACTAAACTAAAAACAGAATTTGAAAACGTAAATATTTTTTGTGACGTTTTCTGAAATAAGCTGATTTGGTTGTAACGATAATAGATGAAGACTAGGCTCCAGGATCCCCTAGGGTTTCTACAGATTTCAGTTTTACGTTCGATTATGAAAACACTCAGCAGTTTCGGTATCTGTGCAACGTACCAGTTGTGCAGTGACTTTTCAGATTCCACACGTAATCCCGATCCTGCAGACTTTCGGATTCTTGTTAAGCTGCCTAAGTATGCAGTCTCGGTCTAATCCTGTTAGGGTTTCTAACCTGTCCGAATGGCCCGGGTCAAATTCTCTAACAGTTGGTCTCACGTTTTTCGATGCTAGCCCTATCTCCCTTTCTCTGGTCGGTCTATCAGGGTAAGGTACTAAATCCTGGTTTTTCTTCCTAACCCTAACTTGACGTTTTCACCTACAAGCTCGGGTCTATAGCAATCCTGGGTGATCAATCCTATCATGCATATACGATAATAATCAAAACCAGAATAACAGATACAACTTGCTGAATTAAGATAGTCATCATGAATCCATAAACGTAGTAATCATAAAATCTGAGTACGAAACCCTAGGTTCACCGAGAACCTAGGTGAAAAGTTTAGCTACGACTAGACATAATACAAAACGCAGTTTCTGAATATAAAGAGAGAGAACGAAATCAAACTAAGTCTTCGAATCTCGAATCGCGCTTTCGTGCTCTCCGTGAATGCTCTGACTTGTCCTTCGGTTGTGCTGAGAATTGTGCTGTGTCTTCGTGGATGTCCTCAAAACGAGTCTGGACGAGTCTTTAAATAGTGCTGTTTCCCGAAAACGCTTGTGCTCGAAATTACGGAATTTGCCATCGGTCCACCGTCTTTGACCAAAAGTCAAAACTGGCTGCGTATATACGCAGGGGTTGCGTATATACGCAACCAGGGCCCAACCAACATCCCCCACCACCCTCACTGCCTGCGTATATACGCAGGGGCTGCGTATATACGCAGGGCCTGCGTATATACGCAGGCCGTGGGGGTAGGTGGGGCCCACTTGGTCCTCTGGTGGGCCAGGTCTGGTCCCCTGGGTCCCACTCCTCTGCCTGATGCTCCCGGTTTGCCTCTTCGGTGTACTTCTGCTTTTCCGTGTTTCCGTCATGTCCCGGTCTTGTGCACGTTTCCCGAGACGGTCCCGGCTTGGTCCCGGCACGCTTCCCGATGCACCTCCGAACCTGTTCCTGAAAAGGCAACACGAACGAAAACCCGCGATCATATCCAAATATAGCAAGAAATAAGCAGAAATCCAGCAAATACAAATAAACGTCTCGTTCTAGATTCCCGGGGCATTCTAAGGCATTTTCCGGCAAAAACCGCTAATTCCGACACAATTACTCGTGAAATCAGGCTAAAAGATAACCCCTAATTGGGCGTTATCAAATACCCCCGCACTAAACATTGCTCGTCCCGAGCAATCCTGCCAACTCTAGCCTGCATTTCTGTCCTCGTGACTGACTCTGTACATACCCTACCGTTGCATACACTTTCGACCCGAACCTTTCAACCGGACGACTCGATAGAAAAACTGACGCAGATAGAATATACACAGACTCAAACGACTCAAAACAGACTAGTGACAAAAATATTTTTGGCGAGATCGGGCAACCTCAAAAACATAAACAGTGTGTCCTCGTGATCTCATCCTTTTCAGAATTTACTTCCCTGCAAGCGATCGGTAAGTTTGAACAGATTTATATGGTGGATTTAAGCACTGGACCAAAGTACTATTACTTTGGTTATCAAACTGAGCAAATCCCTAGCTAACTTACCATCCGAGCTGTTTCCAAAAAGGATCTATGTCTAATCAGGTAGGATAAATGTATGTATCAAGGTACGGCATAATCCTACATGTTATGACATTCTCACAATTTACCAGACTCACACCCCTCACCGAGATCCCGAAAAACTGTCCGAAACACCTAAGTTCCTGCTTTCCCAATTCTCCTGTCCCCCGGTGTGTCTTCGCCGTACTCGCGGCCACAAATGTGAAGCGGTGCAAAAAGTCTCGAAAATTGTGCCACTCACTCAGCTTTTTATTTAAATAACAAAAAAACACAAAACACACTAAAAACTGGATCATAATAATTTTTCTTTTCTTTTTCTTTTTTTTTTTTCTTTTTTTTTTCTTTTCTCTTTTTTTTTCTTTCTTTCTCTTCCTTTTTTTTTTTAACACAACTATATACAAACGTACACGAATATCAACAATACTAAACTGACTAAAGCTGAGTGAGTGAAAATAAATCTCTGTCGTGGGGTACGTAAAATGTCCTCATGTGAAGTACCCCCACACTAATTCTGAAGCGCTGATCCTGTAGTCGAGATAATACTGTGCAGTTCCACCGAACCTCCTCATCACCAAAGATGTAGAAAAACGGCACAACCACCAATTGACCCTACAACCCCCCGGAACCCCGGTTTGTGCGAAAAGATGCTCGCACGCGACTAACTCCTCCTGAGGTCACTATGTAATGAAGTGATCCACCTCCGCAAATTAATGCACTGTCGCCTCTCACTCACCCTGTCCTTCCCTCGAAAAACGTGTCAAAATCGAAACTGTCCAAAACTGATAACTCATGAAGCTCCCCTATCTAAAACCTGTCCCTACTCACTCCCTCCGTCATAACACGTAGAATAGCCAACTATCGACTGATGAGGTCTCAAAGAAGGCTGCCTAGGCTAAAGTGGCTATGAAGAAAGAGGGTAAATGGCTTCAAACGGGTTGTCTAGTTGGACCTAGGGGTAAGAAACAGGACGTGAGGTCCCTTGATAGCCAGTCACTCCACCGAAAAATGCGATGACCGTGATGGCGCCCGTGGGCGGGTTGTCGACTACCTATGTGACGGTGGTGTAGCAACTAGTCGGATTTTTCGCTCAGTTGATAACTACTTGCGGATTCCAAAGGTCACTGGCTCTCACCTATCTACTATACCTCGGTGCAAGTTTTCTTCTCTTTCAAAGGATTCAAACTCAATTTCTTCACTGTTTTCGTTATCTCGATTGCCCTTTCTCAAAATTTTCTGATTTTACACTTTTCTTTTTTTTTTTTTTTGAAAAATAATTTATACTTGCTGTTTGCGTATATACGCAGGTCTGCGTATATACCCAACCAGCAGCATAGAAAATTTTTCATTTTTCATTTTTTTTATATATATATATATTTTTTTTTAGATTATATACAATGCATGGCCAGAATGATTATGGTGGGTTGACTCAAATAAAGAAAATATGCTGACTAAAAAATAAAAATAAAAATAAAAATTAATACGAAAAAACGTGCAGACCGGGTTAATGCAGACACGACTACCACCCCCCCCCCCCACTAAGAGGTGGCATGCCCTCATGGCACTCACTCACTCGTCCGGAAAAGCTGAGTGAGTGAAAATAAATCTCTGTCGTGGCGTACGTAAAATGTCCTCATGTGAAGTACCCCCACACTAATTCTGAAGCGCTGATCCTGTAGTCGAGATAATACTGTGCAGTTCCACCGAACCTCCTCATCACCAAAGATGTAGAAAAACGGCACAACCACCAATTGACCCTACAACCCCCCGGAACCCCGGTTTGTGCGAAAAGATGCTCGCACGCGACTAACTCCTCCTGAGGTCACTATGTAATGAAGTGATCCACCTCCGCAAATTAATGCACTGTCGCCTCTCACTCACCCTGTCCTTCCCTCGAAAAACGTGTCAAAATCGAAACTGTCCAAAACTGATAACTCATGAAGCTCCCCTATCTAAAACCTGTCCCTACTCACTCCCTCCGTCATAACACGTAGAATAGCCAACTATCGACTGATGAGGTCTCAAAGAAGGCTGCCTAGGCTAAAGTGGCTATGAAGAAAGAGGGTAAATGGCTTCAAACGGGTTGTCTAGTTGGACCTAGGGGTAAGAAACAGGACGTGAGGTCCCTTGATAGCCAGTCACTCCACCGAAAAATGCGATGACCGTGATGGCGCCCGTGGGCGGGTTGTCGACTACCTATGTGACGGTGGTGTAGCAACTAGTCGGATTTTTCGCTCAGTTGATAACTACTTGCGGATTCCAAAGGTCATTGGCTCTCACCTATCTACTATACCTCGGTGCAAGTTTTCTTCTCTTTCAAAGGATTCAAACTCAATTTCTTCACTGTTTTCGTTATCTCGATTGCCCTTTCTCAAAATTTTCTGATTTTACACTTTTCTTTTTTTTTTGAAAAATAATTTATACTTTCTGTTTGCGTATATACGCAGGTCTGCGTATATACCCAACCAGCAGCATAGAAAATTTTTAATTTTTCATTTTTTTATATATATATATATATATATATTTTTTAAATTATATACAATGCATGGCCAGAATGATTATGGTGGGTTGACTCAAATAAAGAAAATATGCTGACTAAAAAATAAAAATAAAAATAAAAATTAATACGAAAAAACGTGCAGACCGGGTTAATGCAGACACGACTACCACCCCCCCCCCCCCCCACTAAGAGGTGGCATGCCCTCATGGCACTCACTCGTCCGGAAAAAATGTCGGGTCTGACCCGGTCTCGGACGTACCGGATATGCTACCCGGCGAGCTGCTCTCGGAATCAGTCCTAAATACCGGCTGACGTGCCCGTGTACGGGGCCGATAATCCGAGGACTGTGACTCGGACCCAGTCCAACTGCTAGGTGGCTGGGATCGCAAAGTCGTCCTGCCACTCGAATGCTGCTGAGTACGGGCCCCAGTCTGCTGGGTACGGGTCCCAGCCTGACGACCTGTAGGCTGCCGGGATCGTGTCCCAGGCTGCCGTCTCTCCTGTCTGGCAGGTGGCGGTGATGGCTGAGTCGGTGGAGGTGGCTGGGTCGGGGGTGGCGGAGCAGACGTGCACTCGCTAGAGTCCCCGTCATCCGACCATCCCTCGGTAAAGCTGCTGGAGTAGGTGGGTGGAAAATACAGCGGAAGTGGCGGGTCTCGGCCTGCGTGCCGAGCCGTATCCCGCTGCTCCTCTCGAATACTAGCTAGGGCAGCCTGGGTGTCCTTGGTGACCTTCCGCTGAGTCCGGCGGATATGCGTCAACGCTCTCCAAATCTTGCCCGCTCCCGCAAACACCTTCTCTCCTATGGACTTGCGTCCGCCCTGACAGCCCTCAAATCTCTCATCCACTCGGGGCAATCTACGGGGCGGGGCCGGTCTAGCTCGTGGGGTCGGGTTGGCCCGTGGGGCCGGCTGCTCTCTCTGATGGGCAGGCTGAGGCTGGGCATTCCTCTCAGTCCCCTGCCTGCTCGACTCGGGGGGCTCGCTCTCTCTAGTAGTACGGCATCGCCGAAGTCCGGCCGATGCCTGGCGACTGACTGGTCGCTCCTGAGTCGAACGCCTCCTAGGGGCAGGGGTAGGGGCAGGTGCAGGAGCCGGGTCCTCCTCCATAAAATCGTCATCCTCATCGAGGTCAACGACTGGCGGAGGTGGGCCCGGGTGACGAGAAATAAGCTTCCTATAAGGCCGTGGCACAGGAGGCTGTAGGTCACCCTCTAAATCATCCATCGGAACCTCATAATCCCGCGCCAGTTTGGCAATGAGGTTGGCGTACCCCAATCCCTTATGGCTACCGGAGCAGTTCCGCTCCTGCATATACACCCAAATTCGACGAGGAATGTCAACCTCTCGTCTCAGAACAAGGCAATAGACTAAGAGTACATACTCGAAGTCAAGGTAGGTAAAGTGTTTAATACCTACGACCCTGTTCACTACCCACTCGGCCCACCACCGTGGCGGGCCAGCAATAAAACGAGAATGCAATTTCTTGCCTATCTCGCCTGGCCCCTCTCTCTCGAAATGGGCACCCGGGTGCCCCCCAGTCACAACCCGCAAAAGCTCAGCATCGTTAGGCGGGTAATCAGCACACTCAGCATATGCGCACGAGATATGGCGCATCAGAATCTGGTACGCCTGGCGGATGGTATCCGCCGTGAGCAACATAAACGTACGCCGCATATATACCCAACGGACATCCCCATTGGCTTCCCCCTCCCCCTTGTGCATGAGGTTCGCGTAGAACTCACGCACCAAGTCAGTATCGGACAAGTCCGGAAACCCCGCTAGGGACGTCCCGAAAATGTCCGGTCGACTCGCATAAGCGGCCATCTCTGGCGGCTTGTAAGTATGGTCGACCTCAAACTGGTAGTCTATGGGAATGCTATGACCCATTTTGGTCCCGGTCATAAAGTAATGTTGGGCATGATGATTGACGAACCTAAAGCTGTCAAACAGCAAATGGGTAAGCTCAGCCGCCTCATAGTCAGTAGGGATGTCATCTCGGTTAGGGTCTACGACGGGCACATGAAACTCCATAACAGACCAAAATCTCGAAAAACGTGCCGACTTGAAGCAAAAACGTGAAACGTGCACAAAAATAGTGTGTCTCAATAGATAGTCCACCTAAGATCTACCAGAGGTCCACACGGCAAGTGCCGCTCCAAATGCAAAATTACCGAAAATAACGGGCCCGGCTACGGGCCGTGCCAAAATGGAAAATAAAGCGAGGGATGAGATTTTCGACCTTCCCTAAACAGGGGTGAAGACCGGAGATTTTGCCCGGAAAGTCGCCGGAAAACCGCCGGTGGTCGCCGGAAAAGTCGCCGGAAAAGTCAACTGCCCGGAATTGAATTCCGAGCCCACCAAATCGAAGCCCTCGATCTCCTCGTTCACGTTCCCTTGTACGGTTTTTGCTCGTTCCTGCTCTAACACCTTCGAATCTGCACTTTTCCTCAAGAACACCTCACTTTTTGATGGAAATTGCCCGCTCGATTTTCGCTTGTTTCTGGATTTTGATGGATGAATCTTGCTCCTTGCGACGAGGGGATTCCAGAAATGTGCCCGGATTTTGATTTGGAGGTCCTGGGCAAAATTTGTGTTCTTAAAGTGAGAGGAAATGTAGGTAGAGAGAGAAAGGGAGGTGCCAACAATGGCTACCCGTCCCCCCTCTCTTGGTTATAACCTAATTGGTCAAAATGACCAAAATACCCCCGGGGTTTTGAAAAAAATTCGAATTTTTTTTTTCTTTCCTGTTTACGTATATACGCAGTACTGCGTATATACCCAACCAGAAAACAACCAAAAAAAGAAAAAAAATTGCAACTTGCCCCCTCGGGTTGTGTATATACGCAGGGGCTGCGTATATACGCAACCCGAGGCAAATTTCATTTTTTTTTTCAAAACTTCTCTCTTCCCCTGCTTTCCTGGTCTTGGCTGTTTTGGATGATTCTGTCTCTGCACACTTTCAAATTCAAAGTCAAAAACCCGCTCATCTCGCCTCTCTCGAAAATTCAGAACTGACAAGATAACGTAATAACTACTAAAACTAAATAAATAAACGATAAATTTTGGGTTGCCTCCCAAACAGCGCCTTGTGATTTACGGTCGACGGCCCGACCTTGTTACCTCTCACGGGTCATCAAAATATACCGGGTCTATTTTGACGACTTCGGCGGTCTCGAGATACGGCTTGATCCGGTTCCCGTTCACCCTGAAACTGGAGTTGTCTTTTGGATTTTCCAGCTCGAATGCCCCCCAGGCAAAAATCTGCTTGATGATGAACGGTCCCGACCAACGAGACCTCAGCTTCCCCGGAAAGAACCGCATCCGGGTATTGTAGAGAAGCACTTTGTCGCCTTCGTTAAACTGCTTTGGCGTGATACGGTTATCATGCCACTTCTTTGTCTTCTCTTTGTAAATTTTGGCGCTCTCGAAAGCCGTTCTGCGGAATTCCTCCAATTCCAGCAGTGCCATCTTCCTCTTATCCCCTGCTAGATTATGGTCCAAGTTCAGCAGTTTGATGGCCCAATACGCCTTGTGCTCCAGTTCCACCGGTAAGTGGCACGCTTTCCCAAAAACGAGCTGGTACGGTGACATTCCCAGCGGTGTTTTGAAAGCTGTATTGTGGGCCCAGAGCGCATCGTCTAGTCTGACGGACCAATCCTTTCGGCCGAGATTCACTGTTTTCTCGAGTATGCTCTTGATCTCTCGATTCGACACCTCGGCTTGCCCGTTCGTCTGCGGATGGTAAGGTAACGAGACTTTATGAACTGACACGCCGTACTGTTTCAGAACTTTCGCAAAAACCCGATTGATGAAGTGAGATCCCTCGTCGCTGATCATTGCCCTGGGAGTCCCGAAACGAGTGAAAACGTTGCGTTTCAGAAAACGCTCAACGGTAGTTGCATCGTTTTTCTGACACGCGATCGCTTCGATCCACTTTGTCACATAATCTACTGCCAGCAGAATGTAAAGATTCCCCATCGAAGACGGGAACGGACCCATGAAGTCAATCCCCCATACATCAAATGGCTCTACCTCCTGCCACACTGTCATCGGCATCTCGTCCCGGTGTGACGTGTTTCCTGTCCTCTGGCACCTATCGCATCCCTGCACATAGTCGTGACAGTCTTTGAAGATTGTCGGCCAGAAAAACCCGGACTGCAGTATTTTATGCGCTGTTCGCGTTCCCCCAAAATGACCCCCACACTGTGATGAGTGGCAGTGTCGGATCACGTTCCAGGCCTCGTGGGTCGGGATACACCTTCTCAGGATGTTGTCGGCCCCCTGTTTGAACAAGTACGGGTCGTCCCAGAAATACTGTCGACTTTCGGCAATGAACTTTTTCCGTTGCGACGGGGTGAGATCCTCGGGAAGCGTGCCAGTTACCAAGTAATTGGCTATGGCATAGTACCACGGTCTCCCGATTTTGACTGCCATGATGTGCTCGTCCGGGAAGTTTTCCTTGATCGGCACCGGGTCCACCTTCACGTTCTCAAGTCTGGATAGGTGATCCGCTACCACATTCTCAACTCCCTTCTTGTCCCGGATTTCCACATCGAATTCCTGCATCAGTAGTACCCACCTCAACAGTCTCGGTTTTGCGTCCTTCTTGTCCAGTAGGTATTTCAGAGCACTATGGTCGGTAAAAAACGATAACTTTTGACCCGACCAAATAGGGCCTGAATTTGTCCAGGGCGTACACCACGGCCAGCAGTTCCTTCTCTGTCGTGCCATAGTTGAGCTGGGCATCGTTGAGTACCCGGCTCGCATAATAAATGACGTGGCATACCTTATCCTTTCGCTGGCCCAAAACTGCCCCGACTGCGTAGTCGCTTGCGTCACACATCAGCTCAAACGGGAGTGACCAATCTGGCGTGGTTATAACCGGGGCTGTGGTCAGCTTCTCTTTCAAGTGGTCAAAAGCTTGCCGACATGCTGCGTTGAAATCAAAGGGTACGTCTTTTCCGAGTAATGCGCAAAGTGGCTTTGTGATCTTGGAAAAGTCCTTGATGAATCTTCGGTAAAATCCTGCATGTCCCAGAAAACTTTTGATCGCCCTAACGTTCGTCGGGTATGGAAGCTGCTTTATCACCTCGATCTTAGCCCTGTCCACCTCGAGTCCCTTGCTGGAAATTCTGTGACCCAGCACGATCCCCTCGGTGACCATAAAGTGACACTTTTCCCAATTGAGCACCAAATTCGCCTTCTTGCATCGGATCAGAACCTGGCCCAAATGGAACAAGCAGTCATCGAAACTGTCCCCGAAGAGTGAAAAGTCGTCCATGAAGACCTCCCGATTTTTCTCGATCATGTCGGAAAAAAACGCCATCATACATCTCTGGAACGTGGCCGGAGCGTTACACAACCCGAACGGCATGCGCCGGCGAATGTACCGTACGGGCAGGTAAACGTCGTCTTTTCCTGATCCTCCGGGGCTATGCAAATCTGGTTGTACCCGGAGTACCCGTCCAGAAAACAGTAGTAGGCGTGATGGGCGAGCCGGTCCAGCATCTGGTCCATGAATGGCAGCGGGAAGTGGTCTTTCAGTGTTGCATCGTTTAGCCTCCGATAGTCCATGCAGATCCGCCAGCCCGTAACGGTGCGCTGCGCAATCTGCTCCTGATCGTTATTCTGCACCACCGTAATACCCCCCTTCTTGGGCACGCACTGGACCGGGCTGATCCACGTGCTGTCCGATATGGGGTAGATGATTCCCGCTTCCAGCCACTTCATGACCTCTTTTCGCACAACGTCCTTCATGTTCGGATTCAGTCTCCGCTGGGGCTGAATCACCGGTTTCTTGCTTTCTTCAATTCGGATCTTGTGCATGCAGTAGGAGGGGCTGATCCCCTTGATATCTGCAATCGTCCAGGCGATTGCTTCCTTATGCTCTCGCAATACTTCCAGCAGTTTCTGCTCCTGTTCCTGAGATAAACGAGACGAAACAATTACGGGCAGAGTACTATTTTCACCAAGATACGCATACCTGAGATGGCTCGGGAGCGGTTTCAGCTCCAGTGCGGGTGGCTCCTTGAGTGACGGGACCAGAATCATCTTTTGCCCGCCGTCTTCGTCCCGGTGCAAAGTGGTCCAGTCCTCGGCTCTCATGGCGTGCTCGCACCGGGTCTTCTCCTTTTCTTCCCCGTACATGCTATCGATCTCTTCCCATAATCGGTCCATATCCTCGTTTTCCCAGCCTTCGTCCACCACATCGATAGCAAAGATGTCCTCGTGGTCGTAGTAATTTGGCAGTTGCAGATTTTTGAAAACGTTGAATTTTACTTTTTCCTCGTTAATCTGCATGGTCAGCTCCCCGCTCTTACAGTTTATCATTGCTTCGCCTGTGGCCAAAAACGGCCTGCCAAGTATGAGCGGTACCTCCCCTGCCTCCATGTCCAGGATGACGAAATCTGCCGGAAAAATAAGCTCACCGACCTTGACCAGAATATCCTCGATAACCCCGTAGGCCTGTTTTACGGACCTGTCTGCCATCTGCAGCATGATTCTGGTGGGTCGGGGTTCACCGACTTTCAAACTTTTGAAAATCGTCAATGGCATCAGGTTGATGCTGGCCCCTAGGTCACACAGAGCCTTTCCTGTGTAAGCGTTCCCTAGGGTAACCGATATAACGAAACTGCCAGGATCCTTTCTCTTCCTCGGTAGCCCATTCTTCACACAATTGCTCACTTCTGCCGTCAGGTTTATGGTCTCAAAATCGCTCATTCGCCTCCTCCCATACAAGATGTCCTTGAGGAATTTGGCGTAAGTGGGCATCTTAGCCAAAGCCTCGGCAAACGGTATGTTAATCTGCAGCTGCTTGAACATCTCGAGAAACCTGGCGTAGTCCTTGCTGTCATCCCTTTTTCGTGTTCGCAAGGGGTACGGGACCTCCTTGGAGACGGGTACAGTTTCTGCACCTGTCTCGTTCTGCACTGCATCCTGCTCAACCGAGCCCTTTGGCTGGGGGCGATCGACTGTGCTTTTATCCTGGCCCGACAAGTTGCGTTCTACTTCTTTCGAATTTTCTGCACGTGCGTGGCTGGGATACGGTGGATCCTGCAGTGCCAATCCACTCCGAGTGGAGATAGCATTGATCTGAGCCCGTGGATTGTTTACTGTGTTCGAGGGTAGGTTTCCTGGCTGTCTCTCCGTTAGCTGCTGTGCTAACTGCCCCACCTGTACTTCCAAAGCGCGCAGTGATGTTTTGGTTGTCTGCATATCTGCCGTAAAGGTGTCCATGTGCTTGAACCGGGACTCCATAGTCTGGAACATGGACTTGATCTCTTTCATCTGAGCGTCGTACTGCTGTGCGGATGGGACTGACTGAGCCTGCTGGGCCGGGGCAGCCTGTTGAGCTGGTGGCCTGTGCTGGAATCCCGGTGCATAAACTGCTGCGTTCGGGTTTCCGTACCGAAACCCGGGATGGTCTCTCGTACCCGGTCGGTACCGGCTCGGGTCCCACTGCTGCTGTACGTAATTCGTATCTTCAGTCCTTAGCTCCTCAATGGCTGTGTCCATATCAGGTTCTTCGACTGCTGCAACAGTCTTCTTATCCGAGTAGACTTTCTTGACCAAGTCGTGAACGATCTTGGCCAGGTTGTCTATACGGTCATCCTCTGCAGGTTCGGCTCTAGCCGCCATCCTGCGATCGTCAAACAGTCGGGTGTCCTGCTTGGCCAACTACTTCATCAGGTCATACGCACCTTCTTTGTCCACGTGATACAAGAAGTTTCCCCCGGCCTCTCTGTCAATCCTGTCGGCGTTCTCCCTGTCTAGGGCATGGTAGAAAACCTGCAGGATTTTCGCATCTCCAAAACCGTGGTTCGGGCACCGTTTGACCAATCTCATGAGCCTGTCCCATGCGTCCACCACCGTCTCCCCCATCTTCTGTCTGAATGACAGGATCTCGCTCTGTAACTGTATGACTCGGGAGGCGGGATAGAACTTTGCCAGAAAATCCGTGACACACTCCTCCCATGTGGTGATGGATCGGGGTGGTCGGGATTCGAGCCAGTCCTTGGCTACTCCATAAAGACAGTATGGGAATAAGATCAACATGAGTGCCTCTGCTTCTACCCCCTTGTATCTGACCTTGTTGCAGTAATCTTCGAATTTCCCGATGAAATCGTTCGGGTCTTCGTCGGCCCTGCCATGAAACGGGCAGAGAGTTTGTACCGTCTGGATGGTGGATGGTTTGATGTCAAAGTGCTCGGCGGTGATCTCGGGCACCACAATGGCTCGCTCATGCCCCCCGGTGGGGACTTCGAAATTTTCCACCAACGCCTTCCCAGATCGGTTATATGTTCTCTGGTTGCTTCGGGCAGCAAGTCCCGCTGTGACAAGCTCCTCAATGTACCGCGCCATCTGGGCTGGGGTACGTGTCTCTCGTTCCTGTCCACCGGCTTCGGTGTTCTCGGGTGGATCTCTCTGGTTGGTTGCCATCCTCCTTTCTCGGTTTCTGCGGTTCTGTTCGGTATACAGTTTTTTCCGGGTTGTCGAGTGGTGTCACCAAATCGCGAGGCAATCTGGGCATCAACTAAACAGTCCTGAAAACGCAGATTTGAAAACGCAGTGAGATAAAAAGAAAAATAACGAAACTGAAAATAAATAAAAACTCAGAAAACTAATTCTGACTATTAAATAGACCCTAAAAGGTCCCCGGCAACGGCGCCAAAAACTTGATGCGCAAACTAACGTGCTATCGCAAGTGTACGAATCTTGTAGTACCGGGTGCAATTAGACTCGGATTATCGTTCCCACGAGGACTGTTTCGGGTTTACTCACGTTGTCAGTTTCGGTTTTCCAAGAATAGTAACCAGGAGGAGTAGGTTGTGATTATAGTGACTAAACTAAAAACAGAATTTAAAAACGTAAATATTTTTTGTGACGTTTTCTGAAATAAGCTGATTTGGTTGTAACGATAATAGATGAAGACTAGGCTCCAGGATCCCCTAGGGTTTCTACAGTTTTCAGTTTTACGTTCGATTATGAAAACACTCAGCAGTTTCGGTATCTGTGCAACGTACCAGTTGTGCAGTGACTTTTCAGATTCCACACGTAATCCCGATCCTGTAGACTTTCGGATTCTTGTTAAGCTGCCTAAGTCTGCAGTCTCGGTCTAATCCTGTTAGGGTTTCTAACCTGTCCGAATGGCCCGGGTCAAATTCTCTAACAGTTGGTCTCACGTTTTTCGATGCTAGCCCTATCTCCCTTTCTCTGGTCGGTCTATCAGGGTAAGGTACTAAATCCTGGTTTTTCTTCCTAACCCTAACTTGACGTTTTCACCTACAAGCTCGGGTCTATAGCAATCCTGGGTGATCAATCCTATCATGCATATACGATAATAATCAAAACCAGAATAACAGATACAACTTGCTGAATTAAGATAGTCATCATGAATCCATAAACGTAGTAATCATAAAATCTGAGTACGAAACCCTAGGTTCACCGAGAACCTAGGTGAAAAGTTTAGCTACGACTAGACATAATACAAAACGCAGTTTCTGAATATAAAGACAGAGAACGAAATCAAACTAAGTCTTCGAATCTCGAATCGCGCTTTCGTGCTCTCCGTGAATGCTCTGACTTGTCCTTCGGTTGTGCTGAGAATTGTGCTGTGTCTTCGTGGATGTCCTCAAAACGAGTCTGGACGAGTCTTTAAATAGTGCTGTTTCCCGAAAACGCTTGTGCTCGAAATTACGGAATTTGCCATCGGTCCACCGTCTTTGACCAAAAGTCAAAACTGGCTGCGTATATACGCAGGGGTTGCGTATATACGCAACCAGGGCCCAACCAACATCCCCCACCACCCTCACTGCCTGCGTATATACGCAGGGGCTGCGTATATACGCAGGGCCTGCGTATATACGCAGGCCGTGGGGGTAGGTGGGGCCCACTTGGTCCTCTGGTGGGCCAGGTCTGGTCCCCTGGGTCCCACTCCTCTGCCTGATGCTCCCGGTTTGCCTCTTCGGTATACTTCTGCTTTTCCGTGTTTCCGTCGTGTCCCGGTCTTGTGCACGTTTCCCGAGACGGTCCCGGCTTGGTCCCGGCACGCTTCCCGATGCACCTCCGAACCTGTTCCTGAAAAGGCAACACGAACGAAAACCCGCGATCATATCCAAATATAGCAAGAAATAAGCAGAAATCCAGCAAATACAAATAAACGTCTCGTTCTAGATTCCCGGGGCATTCTAAGGCATTTTCCGGCAAAAACCGCTAATTCCGACACAATTACTCGTGAAATCAGGCTAAAAGATAACCCCTAATTGGGCGTTATCAGACAACCAAATCATCAACATAGAATTCTACCTCCTGGTGCATCATGTCATGGAACAGAACCATCATTTCTCGCTGATAAGTCGCACCGCATTCTTGAGTCTAAAGGGCATAACTGTGTAGTAAAAGACCCCAACTGGCGTAATGAACGCAGTTTTTCTTGCATCCTCAGGATCCATCTTGATCTGATTATATCCGCTGAAACCATCCATGAAGTTGAACATCCGATGCCCTGCAGTGGAGTCGATGAGCAAATCGATGTTGGGCAATGGGAAGTCGTCCTTTGGGCAGAAACGATTTAAGTCCCTGAAGTCCACGCAGATGCGAAGTTTCCCATTCTTCTTTACTACCGGCACGATATTTGGCCAACCAAGTGGGATGATGATTTGGCTCGATGAATTTAGCAGTCAGCAACTTGACTATTTCCTGCTTGATCTCCACGTTTATTTCTGGCCTGAAGCTTCTCGCACTTTGCTTCACCGGTTTGGATCCCGAAACGACGTCCAATCTGTGCATCGTCACACTTGTGTCCAAACCAGGCATTTCATCGTATTCCCAAGCAAACACGTCCTTATACTCGGTCAGCAACTGCAGCAATCTTGTTTCCTCTTCGCTTGTGAGGTCTGCGCTCAGGAAAACAGGCCCTTTTTCTTCACTTGGACTTAGGAACACCTCTTTCTGTTCCTGTTTTTGTGGCTTCGGCTTGTCCTCCATATACTCGGGCGCTTCTTTCAACTTGTCCTCCAAAACCTCTGACCTCGGTTTGTCCTTTTCCGGGCCTTTCTCTAGTTGATTGACTTGCCTAGGGATATCCCCATGTTCAGATGGGGGTATCCCCGCGCACCTTCATATGCGGTAGCATTTATTTCCATTGGAGTAGAAGCTTTCTATCTCCTTGCCCTTATGGTCATGCTTTACCACTCTATTCAAAGTGTACACATTCTTCCTTTGGTAGGCGACCTGTGACGCCTCTTCGCGTGCATGCACCTTTTCCTTAGCATCCTCTCTCGTCACCATTACTCCCGCTGGTGACTGATCCTTGATATCTTCCCATCGAGGCAGAGGGGTCGGATTGAATGGTCCCGGCATCTGCTCATCTGTCATTTTGGTGAACCATACTGCTTCAGTGAGGTGTGCTTCATTCAGATTAAAGGGGTTCACCGAAGCTGGTACCTCGACTACCCTGCCATTCCAGATGGCCTTCATCACTTGGTGAGCTGTTGACGGAACCACGTCAAAGCGATGGATCCAGGCTCGTCCTATGATCATGTGATACGTAGTATTCGCATCAATGACGTAGAACTTGGCCGAAAACTTGAGCTTACCTATCTGGATACCAAGGCGAATCCATCCCATCGTCATCCTGGAGTAACTTCCGAATCCCATCAGCTAGGATGGGCGCCTGACTATCTTCTTCTCCGGAATTCCTGCCAATTTCAGAGTGTTGAGCGAAACCACATTAACGGCTACTCCTCCGTCAACAAATTCCCTCTTGAAATCAACGTCGTTAATCACTGCTGTTACATACAAGGGCTTCTGATGGCTTGAATCCGTCTTCTTGTCGCTTTCGGAGAAAGTCATTATCTTCTCTGTGGAGCGAGATGCCCAAACAAACTTCCCATTGGAGACGACAATGTCTTCTTCTAAGTCCTCTGCTACCCTCAGAATTGCTTTTTTCATTTCTTTCCGGCATTTCTCAAAAAAGTTCATCTCGTCGAAGAGTTTTCTGAAATCGTGCGACCCCTTCATCCTGTCAGCACGCGAGTCTTCAGTGTCCATGCTGTAATCTTCCTCATCATGGACTTCAGAAATGATGGGCAGACCATCTTCCGCAATCTCTTCAAGGTCCATGATCGCGATCATGGCTACTTATTTTCCCTTCGGCTCTTGCTCTGCATGGGTCGACAGCGGATTATTGCGCACGTCTTGCCTCTGGTCGCTGACGATCAGCTCCCCTTCTTTCATTTTCCGGCTCACAAGGTGCCTGAGCTTCTTGCAATCAGTTGTGGGGTGCATAATATTTCCGTGGCACTCACACCACTTCGGGTCCCTCACCATCTTCCCGGAGGGTGTTCTTTCGAGCGAAGGCAGGACCCCATCCTTGCGCCACTGTTTGCATAAATCAATCACCTCCTATAAAGAACATGGTAGAGACGGTGCATCCAAGGTCGCAACCCTGGGTTGCTTGTGTGGCGAAACTGTATTGACCTCAGCTTTGCGCCCCCTCTTGTAGTTAAACCCCCCAATCTTGAAAGTGGGTCCCCATGGAGATCGCTCAGGGGCGTGTTTCTTCTTTTGCCTCTCCACTATAGGCTCTATGTTCTTGGTACATTCAATTAACTTTGAAAAAGTAGGAGTTTGTAAGTTAATTAACATACCCTTGTATTCATCTCGCATGCCTTGTAGGCATATCTCCACGAGCCTGCCCTCGAGCACTTCGTCGCTGCATTCCAACGATTTGGCTCTGAACTTTTTGATGAAGGTGACGCCATCCTCATCACGCTTCTGATACATACGCGACAGATGTATCATCTTAACCTTTTCCTCCATCTGGAAGAACTTGGTGTAAAACTTCTGAACCGTGTCATCCCAGGTCCTGACAGATCTAGCCTCCAGCGTTCTGTACCATTTGTAAGCCACGTTCCCCAAAGACTTCGGGAACTCGCGCATCAACAAATTAGGGTCAACCCCGTATGGCCCCATCACATCAATAAAGCGCATAACATGCTCTTGAGCATTCCCGTTAACATCATAAAACTTGTCCCACTTAGGGGCCTTATACCCTGCGGGGTTGGGCATCAGGTAGATCTCCCGCGGGATGGGGGGGGCATTGTCAACCTTCGGAATGATGGTGTCCGCAAAAGGTTGGTTGGCCAGGAAAGTCTCTATGCGCCGCTCTAAAGTCGTCATGCTTGTTGGTGCACTCCCTCCCGCAGCAGGAGGAAGGGTTGTAGCCGGCGGAGACACATATACAGCGGTTGGGCTAGGGGTGTAAGCCACATTGCTTATGGCTACTGGTGGAGAAGGCAAGGGATATTGCGAAGAAATATTCGAGGGAATAGCTGGAGGTTGGGAAATATGTGTGATAAGGGACGGTATTTGGACTGTTTGTCCCTAAATAGATAGTGGCTGCACCATTGCTGGTGGACTTTGCAAATTAGGGTTTGGCGGTATAGGTATTACCTCTGTTCCTTGAGTGGTAGAGGTTCCTGCCCCTTGAGAGACAAAAGCTTCCGGTGCCGATTTCGGGGCAAGAGTTCCCAAAATGGCCATTATCTGAGCCATTTGTGCGGATTGAGCCTGAAGAGCTTTCGCCTGACTCTGGATAGTGGCATTCAACGTCTCCAAGGTTGGAGTACCGCCGGTTTCCGCGGAATTGTTGCGAGTTTCCTTTCCTGAGGTCGTCTCGGTGGAGGGAGATCTGTTTCTGACATCTTCAAGAATGTGAGTGGGAGCTAGCTATAGTGAATTTTTTTGTGTGGCCAAAGAGAAAAACCAACACAAAATAAGAGTAAAATTAAACTTTATGAAGTTTTTTTGGAAGAACATACTCGGAAGGCAGGGTAGTATTACCACGTGGATCTACCAAAGCAACATGGAGCAGCCTATTAAATTTGCGAATTGGGCATTGGTCCTGGTCTTCTCATGTGCTAGCCCGATGAGTACGGGAGAATCCTTTGAGGAAGATTCAACGTACACCAAGTACAGGGAATAAGAGAACACGGGAAAGGTAGGGTTGTGAGTAGGGAGAGAATAAGACGATAGTAGCTGTATGAGAGAGACAGAGTTTTGGCAGAGCTTCCGCGTAGTTCAGGTGATTCGTCCTGTGTAAGGAAGGGTTAACGATCCTATATATAGTGGAGAATATGACATTTGCAGTGGGTTAATGCACCCATTAATGGCGGCTTAATTACCTTAACCACAATAGCACGTTCGTCCGCATATATAGGGACCGTTACGCACTTCGTCCGCGTATACCGGAACCGTTATGAGGTTGACCGGGTTTATGGAGCTCGTGCCATAAATCTCTCAAAGCAGTTACTAAGGGTCGCGCGGGGGCTTGGTTGTCGCTCGCGCGCGATAGGACTTACTCTAGCCTCCAAACAACTAAGCCCCTACAAGTCCCGTGTCGTAGTATGCGAGGGTCCTGTCTCGCAGCCCGCACGTGGATCAGCGCGGGTGGTGATCCAGTGTGTGTGGAGCACAACTAGGTGTGCTGGATGATTGCCACGTGGCTGTGATTTGTCTCTCTGGAAAGAACTATACACCCGACCTGAATAAACTCTTGTGGATCTACCAATGAGACATGTTTCATTTGTGCAAGACCCCACTTAGCTAAACCGTGAGCCACCTTGTTTGCCGTCGGCAAACATTAACAACTGACCCTCCATTGCCTCTCCCTATGAGCTCTCTCAGTTCGTCGAGAAATCATCCGAATTCATTGTAGGATACCATTTCGAACTAGCTGTTTGGAAGCGAATTCTTATGCCCTCCTCCATCGCCTTTGCTTCCTTCGAAGTCAAGACCTTTAGGAATTGAACTGGAGCACACAGAGCGGCCACAAAATCGTCGTTGTGATTCCTCCATACAACCACCCCAAGCTTGCCGATTGTTCTCATATATCGTCACATCCACATTAAGCTTCACAAGATTTAATTGCAACGGAAACCCCAAGCTTGAGGCGCTGTCTACCGGGGTAGATCTGACTTTCTCCACCTCCAAAAATAAGATAATTTTACAAGCCGCTAGTAGATTTATTGAATCAAATTGTTTACCTTCCGCAGTTAATATGTTCCCTCCATTTCCAATAAACCAACACGTTGTGAGAAGGTAACTGAGTTCAGAACTGTCAAAATCAATCATCATATACTCGATTGACTGAAACTGTGCTTGTACCCACATTTTCCCCTAATTCCATTCCAACGCCAAATCTGTCTTGTGAATTTGTAGAGAAAGAACAAGTGCTCCTCATCCTACAGTGCTCTCTGACAAAGAGGGCACTAAGCAGGTATTTGCATCGCTTGGTGTACAATCTATTTCTGAAAGGATATTTTTATTTTAAATAATTTCCAAGAGAAAATTTGAACTTCCTCTGGTAACTCCACCTTCCAGATCTTCTTATAAACCCCCTGTGACACTCGTGATTCTTATGTAGTCTGCGTAATATTCTGATGATGGAAAGTCATAAAGGCAGGTTTCGAGAGGTTTTGAGCCTAATTTCAAAGAACATGAGGTGTTTTTTCACTTGTAGCTTCATGCATGATTATTATAGTCTGGACATGTTTTTCATGATTTTTGAGCGTATTATGATGGACTTAATCGCTCGGTATAATTTCTTGTTGTCTATGACAGGGAACAGAGGCTTGAAGAGTTGACTGGACCAAGACGTGAACTTCAGAAACAAGGAAGCGCAAGGAAATAGCCTCGGGAACCAAGAAAGAAAAAAGGGAAGAAGATTTTACAAGGAATTCGCACAAAAGGAATCAGCTTTCGTACGAATGTCGACACTTAGAAAATTTTCTGAAAATTACCCCTTTCACAAAAAAAACTTGAACCATTCAGAGGAAAGGCTTTTGCACGAAAGGCCGAATCTTTCGCACGAAATCAACTGAAGTTGAATCATAACTTTTGGGTAAAGAAAGAAAATATGAAGATTTTGGATGTGAATTCACTTGGAATGACTCACACACGAACTAGGGACTGGAGAACGGGCATTCACACATATTGAGGAGAAGCTTGGAGCTACGGGTATCAAGGAGTTCGAGGTGGAGTGAAGATTTCTCCATTTGATCTCTTCTTTCCCTCTTTTTAATAATTTTATGGAAAAACTTATGTTGTTTACCTACACTATGAGTAGCTAAGTACGTTTGCTAGGCCCTATAGAGGGACTAGTGTTTTTTTAGACATATTTTCGGAGTTATTGATACTGGTTCATGTTTATGGGCATGTTTATGAATATTCCTTAACTCTTTTGGTGTATTGCTGAGTTTGGGTTACTGACACACCCTAATTATGGGATAAATGATTCTTAGAGGATGACTTCGATGCATGATCTTCATTCATACTTAATGCTTTTATTATTTATTATTGTTCATGTTCTTTGCCTAATTCTTACCAACAATGGGGTAGCTACCCGGAATTGTTTGTTAATTAGGTAGAGTGCTCGACAGAGGCTTTGACCTAGTGTGATAGAGAATGTGAACACGATCCCCTGAATTAAAGAGAACGGAATGCGATTTTACTTGGATTGGCGAATTTGGTAGATTCGGTAGGCTTCAAGACTGTTTCATGCAACGGTGGGCCGACGTGACCCGTTGTCATTCACTTCGTTAGCTTTCTAGAACGGACCGGTAGACGATGGTGGACCGACATGAGCCACAGTAGACCGATGCATAAAATTACATGAGACCGACAGGAGATTGTAAGTGTTATTGCCCGACATAACTAAATTAGGATTAGTGTGTTTCAATATAGTATCCAGAATTGTCTAACAACTCCATGTGATCTATAGATTACCTAGTCTTTTTCATAACTTGATAAAACACTTTAGTTCAAATAACCCAAACATATTAGTTGAGCTTGTACTTTCAATTAAGTCACTTGTTTGAGGGTGACAAACTTTTAAATCAACCAACTTTCTCCTCCGGCTACTTCACTCTTAATTAATATTTTAACTAAATAATCTCTGGATTGTCCTGTGGAATCGGTAACTCGGGATTAAAATACCACCTCATATTACTTGAACCGTGCACTTACGGTAATACGATAGATATAGTCTCATGTTTTTGGCCCTGTTGCCGGGAATATCAGTAGATTTTAGTTAGAAATTAGTTTAAAGTTTAATTTTATTTTGTATTACTATCTGGTTAACTTGTCTTTTCAGGTAGCAATGGCAGAAGGCCAATGTCTCTTAGCCTTACAACAGAGCAGTTGCAGGCTCCAATGGCTTCAGTTGTAGAGAAAGCACTGGTGACAACATCTAGACCGTACCCTATCTCAATTATGTATAACTGGTCTTGGAAATCATTGATTTAGGCATTTGAGGCAGACCTCAAAGCAAGTGAGACGGCTATTGTGGTTCCACCGATCCAGGTAGAAAGTTTATAACTCAAGCCGGCCACAATTCAATTTGTGCAGGACCGGTTCACCTTTGCTGGTACAGATGACGATGACCCTCACACATTCATTGGAGGATTTCAGAACCACTTAAGCTAATCAGCTTTACCGGGGTCACGTCTGAATCGCTAAAACTGACGCTCTTTGCTCATTGCTTCAAAGGAGCTGCTATGGAGTGGCTTGAGTCTTTGCCTTTCAGATCGACCAACACATGGAAATAGTGTGTTTCCTTATTCATGAGTAAGTTCTATTACGTCTCACGTGTGATCCAGCTACAGGGTGAGATCTGGACGTTCAAGCTAAAGCAGGACGAATCACTTGTCGAAGTTTGGGAGCGCCTCAATCGTTTGCTACGGAAATGCCCAACCAAGGTATTCATAAAAGCACGGGTAATCCATGTCTTCTATGATGCGCTTGAAAAGTCCAATAGCGACAAGGTTGATAGAGAAGCTGGGGGCAATTTCTTATTTAGCTGCAATCTAGAGGGGGCATATGAATTGATGAGACACTTGATTAGGCGAGAACAAAACCTTGATGATCAGTACAAGTAGAGAGAACTCGCCAGGGACGACGGGGTGGCCTAAGGTAAATGCAGTGAAAGTAGTGCAAAAGGTAAATGGTACATAGATGCAGCATCAGTAACCATAGCAAGTTTCAAAGTTAGCCGAGAGATAAAAGGAGGTACGGATGATGAGTCAAAACATGATGTCATAAGCATTTAATATCATTTGATGTGTCTGTGCCTAAACTCTTCACATTACAAATAACTGTAAACTAATTATCCATTTGAAGCATTACTGATTAACCACAAGGAAAGTGCATGAGTTAAAATATATTGAAAGATTAACAAATATTCCAAGGGGAAGAGAAGGTAATTTTGAAGTAACTAACTCACCTGAGATAGTGGATTCATGTAATCAATCAGAAAAGTTCCCCTCTTAAATCCGGGAATAAGGTTCCTAACTTTGCCAGATAGCGAATAGAGTGCATAGAATAAGGCTTTACAGGATTGATTCTGGTAGCTATTGTAAGGTCTAGAGTGTTTTAGGAAAAATACTGCAGATAAATTCAAATGTGTAGTAATTTGTGAGAACGGAAAGTTGATATATAGGACACAACCCGTAGATGCTCAAAACTGGAAGGACAATATCTCTTTTCGCGTTGGTGTAGCGATCAGAGATAAGCCATGTGTAGTGTTGCCTCTATCTAAGATTCTATGCCTTGCTTGGACCCTACCTTCCCCCCCCCCCCCCCTCCCTCCTTCAAAACTTTTCTTTATAAGGACAGTGTAACACATCTCTGGCTTTCAAAACAAGTTCGAAGAAGACATCAGGTTGATAAGAGCAGTTGGAGACAGGTTTCATCTCACAAGTAGTCAGTCTGCACATTTTGCTGCGGAGAGGTTCAGCAGATTCAAATATATATTTCTCGGCACCAGGAAATTACCAAAAGTTACATTAGAGAGAACTCGCCAGGGACGACGGGGTGGCCTAAGGTAAATGTAGTTAAAGTAGTGCAAAAGGTAAATGGTACATAGATGCAGCATCAGTAACCAGAGCAAGTTTCAAAGTTAGCCGAGAGATAAAAGGAGGTACGGATGATGAGTCAAAACATGATGTCATTGCAACTATGCAAGATTGGTATTAAAACTCAAGTTTAGGGAGGTTTGTGAAACTATCTATTTTATCGGTTACTGTTTTTAATCGTCATCGTCATATAAAATTAAAATTAACAATAACAGTAGCAGTTAGCAAATCAAATCCAATCCCCACCCCGGAGACCTTCCCAATGCTATGATCATCCTCACGATCACGACAGAGGCTGTGATGGTTCAACAATCCCAGATCCATCACAATTGATTGGACCTCGTCCCTCCCTCCTCTTTCTCTCTCCAGAATATGAAATTCCTATTGGAATGCGTTGGGTGCTGTCGGACCGACGATCGTCGATCGGCGTCGCCTCAGCGGGAAGAGATTCCGTTCCTCGTCGTCCCCGACCGTCCTACCCGTAATCGCCAACGGAAGCGAGGGAGAAATTGGCAACCCTCGCTCAGCGTCATATCGGAGGACTACGTGGAGACGGAGAGAGGGAAGAGGAGGACTGTGAAAGCCGGATCTGAGAAGAGGCGTGATAGGAAGATCTCGCCGCGGAGTCCCACCACGAGGACTCACGTCGGTGAATATAACGGCGATTCCCGGTACGTCTCCGGTTTCGTAATTTTACTGATTTTGACTTTCGCCCCACTAGAATGGTTAATTACCGTTTGCACACCCTCTATTTGTAAATTTGACCCCTCTCCCTTTCAACATTTCTCGAATTAGGCTGCCCGATTTTCATCCTGAAGGCGTACGGTGGAGGAACTAAGAATATCTAATTCTTTTACAAAGATAGATATACAAAATTTTGATTGAATGATATGGTATATTTTATATGTAGTACAACTCAATCAGAATTTCTAAACACAAATGTATTCATAAAAACCATGATTGTGGAATGTCGGCGAAACAGTACCAAAACTAAACAAAAGTAATACTCCTATAGTAAGAAATGTAGCATCACGAAAATTATTAATTTAATTATTGGGGATGAAGATGGATCATCATACAGTTACTCAGCTAACATCAGTGAACGCTGAGTCTACCTGTTTTCGGGGATAACATTTCAATTTTTATCTAAGCGGGGTATTTTCATTTGTTTAAGTTAATGAATTTCTTTGTTTACTTTCACAATTACATCTGCGTTTGGATTATCATTCATTTCATTTTGAAATATATTTGTTCACTTTTTTACTGTCACGAATCACGATTATTAATTTTTTTTCTTATTATGTATGTGTTCATTACATTTTTCTTTAATATAATAGTTACAGTGTTTTATCTAGTGTAGTATATAGTAAACAATAATATAGTATAGTAGATAATGCAAATGGGTGCTACCTCACTGGTAGAGCGTTTGAAGTCCCTGCATGAGGTCCCGAGTTCAAACCCAGCTATAGCACGTAATTCTAAAAAAAAGTACTCCATAATTATTAATGTATGTTTGGTGTATAATTAAAAATAAATACAAAAACAATTAAATATCAAAATATATGAAGAGGTGTGGGCGAAGTCCTCAACATTAGCACAAATGAGAAATTTGTAAATATTAAGAACAGTTATGGTGAGAAATAGTGAGCCAGGTGGGGTAGACCACAATTGCGGATGGTCTATGTGATGCGACTTCAATGACTGAGATTACTGGAAATGAGGAGCCTATGTTAAAACAAATTCTTCATTATTAGAGGAGTTCATTATTAGCCTAAGAGCCCATAATTGATCTTCGTTTGCCCATAATTTGTAAATATTGACCTGTGGCAATAGGTTAGGCAAGCAAAGCCTAATGCTTCCCCCTGTACCCCCACAAATCCATTGGGACAGTTAAAGTGAGAGGTCCATAATCGTCCACGAAGAAAGCACTCCTCACGTAAGTGATGTCCAGCCCAAAGACCATAGCCTAATGGATAGAGTCAAACACCAAACACTATATAAACATTGTCTTCATCCGAGCCCCAAAGCCGCCGAAACCTTGCCCCGAGCCCTAATGGATTAGAGTCAAGCACCCATTTACTATCGGGTCTCGTGGGTCGCTAGGCGGGTTTGGGTTGTTGTGGGTCGGGTTCTGGGGGGGTTGGGTCTGGGCGTGACCCGGCCCATTGACAGGCCTAGGTGGGCAGGTCTAATGGTATTGATAAGGGGTGGCTATCGACTTTATGGTTTAACATATCTTGTTCGAGACAACTCTATTTAAGGTTTTCCTTTTAGATAAATAAATGAAAATTATGTTGCTGATACTGGGTGTTACCACACAGGAATATATTCGGTTGGTGACACTGATATTCTAGAGCCATAATGTTTTCACTAAATGTAACAAAAATATCAGCAAAAGATACCGAGTACTGTCATAACGGTGTAAAAACTACCAGTACTTCTGGTATTCTTGAAAGCAAAAAATAGATAAGCAATATCTAATGCGTAAATATCAAATTTGAAATATATTCTCTGTGTATCTTCATTATCCAAGAGCTATCTTGCTTACAAATAATGAAACTAAACTTGCACAGAGATGACATGACACAATATGGTTCAGCAATGTAAATCAGTAGAAGTATGTTCAAAATGCTTGAGACTTGGTTGTTAGGGCTTCCTTAGCTTTATTTCAACCTTTCCAAAAACTCCGTGCCTTTAGTTATTCATTTTTGTTGTGTTGTTTTATTGTGTTGTGTGATATTCACGACTCATCATCAATGTAAAATTGGTGCAAATCATTATTTATTGTATTTAAAGTTTTAAACAGTGAAAATAACGTTATGAAGCATAATAAAACGTATACTATAAGAAAAATAGAGTGGGGCTTGCTGGGAGTATATAGCATTTTGGTAAATTATAAGAAGCTGAGACTTGAGAGGAAGTGTACAGGGCTTTGGGAAGCCCTCTTGCCGGAGATGGTCTAATATCATATCTTAAACAGGCAATTAATTCATATCTTGTAGTCTACTGGCCTGATTAGCAGCATCAATGTTTCTCGCACCTAGTTGTTGGAATTGTAAATCTCCTGTTTCCAGTGACTTCCTCCCTCCCTTATTTAATCACTCTACATTTCTGGAAACGTAATCGGTATTTTGATGGAATGTTGTGCAGTTGTCAGAAAAGAAAGAAAAATGTTATCTGTGTTACTCTCTTTTAATCTGTTTGATTGACTCTATCAGGGGATTCAACTTGCCACCATTCATGCCGACGGCTTTTGCGGCATCGCCATTCATGTTTTGATTTGAGTATCGTACTGTTGCTCTTGATGAAGTTTGCAATAAGCCTGAACTAGCTTTTTTCTGGAGATTCTGGATGAAACAAGAGTGTAATGTTGACTTAATGAGCTAGGACTGGCTGCAAACTTTCTCTCTGTACATATTTTTTCTTTTGTACATATTGGCAACATTGTGAAAATCTGAAAAGTTATTATATTTTTTGCCATGTCCATCTTCATAAATTACAATCTAACTACATCGAGTGTCCCAGATTTTGAACTATAAGGGTGAACTTGGGCATCAAAGTCCTTACCACGAGGGGGTAATACTTGGCATTTTGTGTAGGGACAGTTGCAGAGTGGATTCAGTACTAGCTTTAATGATCTTCCTTATAATGATGCTAACAAACAAATTTCATAATCTTGCCTATATAATAATGTATGCGGTATGATATCGTGTACATCCAATATCCAATCCCTGCACCAAATATGCTACCAAATATGCTCTTAATATTGTGGGACGTTTAGAAACTTGTCTGGTTTTAGGAGTCTGTTTTTTAGCCTTCAGATAGAAAGCGATGAGACACTATGATTGTTGTCATATATCCATAAAAGATATGAACTGGCGGCGTCGTTGTCTGCAATAAAGACAATGAATTGCTTGATCTATAGGATTCTCCCCTTACAATTCTTTTACAACAGCCACAAGGTAGTAAAAACATCCAAAAACAATTTGTAATCTGAAAGCATTTTATTACAATGTCAACAAGGGCAAGAGTGCAGCATCTGTATGAATTCAACCAAGTTAACCGATAAGTTAACTGTTAATTACACAGAATACATCTGGTTTACACACCTAAGCAATTATGGATGTTTTTTCTCCTTCTTCCATGCCGTCCATTGTGTCATACAAGGGCTTGTTAGAAGTCTCAGGTAGGTAAAACGCTAGCAGTCCTCCCACAAACCCACATATCCCAAACACAACAAATGGCAAACCACTGCCTAAGACCACCACAAAGGGCGATAAAATTGCACCAGTTTGGGACCCTTGTGTTGTACACCCTAGAGCCGCGTTTCTAACCACTGTCGGAAATAGCTCCACCGTGTATATAAACAACAGGTTATACGTCCCAGCCATACCAAATATCCCCAAAACACCACAAACTATTCTTACCACTTTCCACGCCCCATTTTGTCGTATTAAGCTCCCCAAGAGACAGAAAACCCCACTGAACCATAGCGTCCCAATTGTCATTGTTCTCCTACCAAGCCTATCCAACAGAATCGCTGTCAACAAGAATGCAGGCATTTCAGCTACTGCATTAAGGAACACATTGAGGTAGAGGTTAGAACCGAGGTTCGCTGCATTTAAGCTAAGGCCATAATACACCAGCGAGCACAAGAAGTTAATGGCCATTGATATAATCAACCTCATACGAGTGATTGGTGACCGTAACACATCCACTAGCGAGCCTGTAATGGCTTCTTTTGTTGTTCCATTTTGATTTTTATTCGCCCCGTTTTGTTCATGATCGTATACTTCCTCATCATCAAGGGCTAGTGTAATACCTTCATCGAGGTGTCTCCCATTGGCTTTCGCAATGCTACGCATGATGTCCATGGCTTGGGTTATTTTACCACGAATAAGGTACCAGCGAGGTGAATCAGAGACGAAAGGAAGGACAGCGAGGAAGAGGATAGAGGGAATGGATGTGGCAATGTAGAGGGCTCGCCATGTTTGGAATATATATGCTATTCCAGAGAGCATGGCAATGCCTGATGAGAAGAAGTAGAAAGTGGACATCCCTGCTGCGCCGCGCTTGGTGGGGCCGATGGGCTCTGTGGCGAGCACGAAAGCGCACAGGCCAACACCACCAGTGCTGAAGCCAGTGAGGAGTCGTAGTAGGGCGTATGTCCAGAAATTAGGAGATAGAGCTGTTAAACACCCGAATATCCCATTCAGTACACAAACGATAGTTAAAGATCCTTTCCTTCCCAGGAACGAGTCTGATAGATGGCCAAATGTTCCTGCACCTGAATCAAAAGAACAAAAGCGCAGGTGTATTATTATTGGGGATTGTATGATTCCAACCAAGAAGAGCAAAATTAAATTCTGGGGACACCATGAGCGTAGCATGATAGATGTTGATCTGGATTTGACTGAAATGTCAAAGATATGCTTTTGACATGCTAGATTTACCAAAATATTCTTAGTTATATCAGAATAATCTCTAAAACAAAGTATTAAACTAACTTTCATGTACATAAAATCCCAGATAGATTTACCACCGGATTTCATAGCCAATCTCAGATCTCATGAACCAATTAACTGCTGATTATTACTCCTTAATGAATAATCTCTACTTCTGCTGGTTTAATATGAATAATCTCTACTTAATGAATAATCTCCTACTCTAAATCAAAGTATTAAACTATCTTTCGTTATACGTAAAACATCAAACATAAAATAAAATAGTATTTGAAACAAAATATGTAATTCCATATGTGAACTAAAAGTAATTGATATCCGAGATCTCATGATACTGTAAACTCTTGATGTGGTACTTCTCCACGAATAATCTCTACTTAAACATGATACATGAATCGTATTGCAAATTTAGTTAGATTGACTAAAATTTAACATGATATACGGAACAAAGTATCAAACCAACTCGATCTCCTTGTACATAAAACATGGATAGTCTTTGGAACAAAATAATACTAATCAGAATCCAAAGGATTTCATCGACAATCCTAGATCTCATGAATCAATTAAATGAACTCCTGATGATCTCTATTTTCCGCTGGTTTGATATGAAAAGTAACTCAGTCAAGTTTCAGGTGAAGCTTGAGCTCCTACTTCACTGTTTATATCAAATCCTAGCTAGGGAGCCAAGATACAAAATCTATTGTAACACATTTCATAAAAACATGATACTTTGTGCATCTTGGCATCAATGGCATAGGTGAAAATAAACGTTGGATTTTAGTCCCTTTTACATCTGATTTCTCAACTTAAATTGTTGGTCCCTGATAGGTAGAGTGGTCTACAAAATAAAGTTGTCAACCTGATGCTGAAAATGAAGAGATTCAGGAAATGAGGAGGAATTTGAGAACTCACCGACCATGCAGCCGGCAAAAAACAGAGCCTGAACCAAACCAACCTTATATTTCTGGTCACAAACCAAACCCCACTCTGCCACTGTAGAGCTACCTGAACCGCCGACCCATTCCCACGAACCACGCTCCAAACCACAAACACCGCTCACCGCAGACAAACAATTCCCATCGTTGCCGCCCAAGCACCGCCACTCAGGCTCACGGTCCGCGAAAATCATGACCATGGTGTGCAAGGCCTCCAGAGTCCAAGCCAAGCTCGTCAAAACAAAGTGCTTCAACTGCCACCGACCAAACTCTCCACAGTAATTCTGCAACATGCCGTCAATGCAAACCTTCTCCTGTTTTGTTTTCTTTTCTGGAGGTGGGATTAGCGGTGACCGGAGGTCCGCCGCCGGCAAATAGGTGTACGACATAGTTCCTTTACTGGCTCTTCGGCTTCCTATTCTCTCTATGGCAAACTTGTCGAACGTTGCTATATATGAACTCGGTTAGCCAACTTTTATTGCCTTTGCACAACAATAATAATAGTATAATAGTATTGTGTGGTTACCGTGAAAACAATATTGTTTGATTACCGTGCAAAACGCAATATATTTAACAATCCATTGCAGGTGCGACGGTTTCAAGCTGCCAGAAACGCACGAGTATTATTATTTTTAGCGCTCAAAATAGCATTCTTTCTAAATTCTTCTAATGCTTTTGGGTTGCCTTTGATCAACGCTCTATCGTGGTCTGTCCCAAAACAACGGAAAGTTTCCTGTTTCCTGGTTATAGGAAAAAATTGCTTCTTTTAGGATCACAGCCTGTCAACTTTGTTACACTACTAGACAGAAAACAAACCATTAGTAAGAGTATAAGACTACAGAATAATTTCCATGTGGACCTCTCAGTGATCAAAGTAGGTCGGTACAACTTTACCTGCTCCATTAGCTATATTTTACTCTCCCAAGGGAACATCAGCTGCAAACTTGAAATTTCTTATCTGTCATCTTCTTACGAATTCATATCATGTACCTGGAAATGTAGGCATTAGCAACATTTCTAAGTTTTTCCAAGAAAAATACCGGCAAGAGTATAGAGTTGATTGGTGAATACAAGCATGCTTGGCATACATGCCTTTAAACAAAAGTGTTTCAAAACTCCGTTTTTTTTTTCTTCTGAAAATTCATTTAAATGTGCATTTTTCTAGGCTGCCCGTTTAAAAACAAAACAGGCTGAAAATGACTGCTTCGAAAACACCAATGTTCGCATTCTTTTGACATTTTTTCATACGGTCTTTAAATTATTTCTACCCTTATTGAATGAATTAGGTCGTTGTATTTACAAAAGGATCGATATTAAAAAATATTGTTTGGGGGTTAGTTCTACTAGTTCCAAGAATAAATTTTCAGAAAAAGGGAAAGGAACTTATGTTTGCGGATGATGGCTTAGTTTGGCAAAGTTAGATTATTAGATAGATTATTGAATGAGTGGTTGAGATAAAGTGTTTTTGTCTCTCTCTCCTCATCTCAACCACACATTCAATAATCTATCCAATAATCTATCTTTGGCAAACCAGGCCGATGTGTGTTGCTATATTGTTATACACTTATTATCATTATTATTGAAGTTACTGTTCCTAAGAAAACACAAAAGGATCTGATCACAAATAAAATAAACATACAACACACAAAGAAGAACCTCGCCTCGGTACTTGTTTGATCCTGCATGTCAGCAACACAGTTCACAGCTTGCAGGAAAAGACTTTAGTGCATCGTAATTTTTGCACCTTAATGATTTGGGAACATTATTGATGGAAAAAATAAGAAAAAGGCATACGTCAACAAAGTGGCAACAACATCACTACAAAACTCTGGTCCTGCCAAGAGCACAGGCATGCATGTGGTTCAGAAAGAGGAAAAAATAAAGGAAGAAGATAAGTAGATCGAACATGGCTTCGACTGATGAAACTCCGAATTCCACCCATTCCATACTCCGTCACTTAAAGTAACTAGTGGGTTGTATGCACAATCATTACTCAAAAATGCAAGAAAATAACAAGTGACGAAAATTGCTAACGGCCTGCAAGCCAAGGCTCTAAGGGAGACGAATGAAGATCTTAACACATGAATACACGTTCCTAAAAAAAAAAAAAAAAAAAAAAGCACACATGAATACACGTCAAGGACAAGCAAATTTCAGTAAACAGATTTCTTGCTATTTCGCGGGAAAGAACGCAATCACTTCACAAGAGTTGATCAAACTTCTTAGAGTGGCATTCAGTGGCGGAGCTAGAAAATCAAACTAGCCGGGGCAATTTTTGATATCGTAGATTTTGTTAACGTGATAGTTTTTTTTTTTTTTTTTTTGATACAGGTGTTAAGGTGATAGTTGAAAATTTAAATTCCAGTCCAGGCAGATTTGTATTTAACATAAGAGTATTAATGTTTTTTAACAATAAAAGAGGGGGTGCTAATGTGCTTTTTGGAAAGTCAGGAGCGACAATGGCTACCCTTACCCTAAGCCCTAAGGTGCATCTGTTAGGGTTTACCTAACACAATAGTAATTCGAGACACTATCAAGTCTCCACCCGACACGGACACACGGAAAATAAAACGACACAACTTTAATTCTTTTAATTGATTAAGTAAACGAACGATTACAACTGTTTAAATAGAAAAATACTAACCCTAACTAGACAGTTTGACAACGGGCTCGGCCCGGTCCTACTGACTAATTGAACAAATAAAAATAAATAAACAAACTACTAACAATAATTAATTAATAAATAACGATACTAATTAACGATAGTAATACGAGTGACCCGTGCGATACGGTTAACCCATATCAACTCCCCCGCGGTTGAAAAACGCCTTATCCTCAAGGCGGATGCCGAAATTAGGTGGCTGATCCATACTACTAGTTGTGTAGGTTGAATTGAAATCGGGCTCAAATTGGTGGGATGAACCAGGCCTACTTTGAGTAGAAAAAAACAATCCAGTGGATTTCGAATAAAACCCAGGTTGTGAATGTAGCCCAAAAGAGCCTAATGACTTAACGGTTCGTTTGGATGACCATGGATTTGGGGGTGAATTTGGATTTCGAGTGATTTGAAATGAAATTCAATGTTTGGATACCTTTTATGGACGTGGATTTAATTTGGGACAAATCCAACCCATTCAATTGTGCTTGATTTCAAATTCCATCAAAACTCATGGAATTTCAAATTCTCGCTGGTGTTGGTGCGCTTTAGTTGTAAAGCCACGAGATTAACATTCATCTTTAAAGTTTTAAACAGACTGTTCACCTATTGTTTTCTAAGACATCAACAATTACCGGCGACAACACATCACCGGCTACCCTCCTCGACTCTCCTATCACCCTGTCCCGGAGAATCATCCAGTCAAATTTCTTTGCAACCCACAAGAGGAACGTCTCGATAACATTCCAGCAAGTCGGAATCCTCCATATATTCTTTCAAGAATTACAAGACCTCCGCTCCAATCTCTCTGGCTCGGCGATGCTCTGTTTCCACGAGTTCCACGTTGCTTTCCAGTCCAGAAAGCTTTGTTCTTGTTCGACGATTGCACTAGCGCACGATTATGGATCCTCACGAGATCGGACTTTGTGGCGAATTGAATCTGGATTTTGATTCAAACCGTTGCACTGTTTTCAATGTTCTTCCATTGAGTTAAATCGACGCATCCCGAGATAACAGGGAACCGGTCGAACTGGTGGCGAAGCAATCACAAAAAGCGAAATTGGAGCTCGACCCAGAAGACGAGAGCGCGACGAAGAGAGTGATACTGATTCTGAATCAATTCGAGAACAAATTCGAGCCAGATTGGAGTTTCATCAAGTGGTTTCTCGAGCACCTTGATATTAGGAGCTGGAGTGATTGCAATCGAGGGAGAAGATTCTTGGAAGATGAGATTAGCTTGGAGTGTGTTCATGGCACTGAAAGAGACATGCCATTGTTAAGCAGCTGAGTAGAGTTCATGAGCTAGTGCAGAGGCGTTCTGTGTAAAACAGAGGATACATATTCATAACATGGAGATGATTGATTAAGGATTCGGTATCTCAAATTATAAATTACTAGAACTATCCGAACAAGAGAATTTGAATTTCAAATTTCAGAATTTGGAATTCTAGATTGAAATCTAAATTCAAATTCAAATCCTGGTTACCAAACGCAACCTAAAAGAATTTAGCCCATTATTGGGTGGCCGAATTGTAGTATGTGGCCCAAAATAGTTTCCACCATAATTGGATCCGTGTGGAGGCCCATATGGTGAGGGCAACCCAAGTGAAGAAGCCTAGCAGTAGTAGCTGAGGAAGATACGGAACTTGTGTTTCCCGATTGTAGGTGCGGGAAGCCATGATTTCCGGCGAAAGTCACAGTAGCGGGAGGTGGGGGTGCCGGAGGTGGTGGCACAAGTGGCGTGGGAACTAGACGAAGCTCGCCGGCGTGGTCAGGGGGTTCGGGTGGGTAAGGTGCGGCGGCGACGAGATCTGCGTGATGGCCGACGCCCTTGTGGCCGGTAACAGGGCTGGAGATGCCAGTGGTCGGAGAAATTGGTGGCGTCGATGGTGACTGCAGCACCTTGAGGGCGGCGAGGACGGAGTCTAGTGCTGTTTGGAGCGATGGCGGTTCCTCTGGCAGCGCGAACAGAGCGGCGACGGCTTCCCGGTTGGTTTCTTGGTTGTCCTTCAAAGCTTGTAGGCTCGATTTGATGGAGGCGACGACATATTTAAGGTAAGTGTTGTCGGTCTCCAATTTGTGTAGCCTGGTATCGACGGCCGCGAGAGTTTCCGATGGTGGTGATGGGTGGGTCCTCAGAACGGCGGCAATTTGCTGCTGGTCCTCTTCTGGCGGTGACAGCGGGGCTTGTTGAGGGTTGGGTGAACGTTGTTCAAGGAATGTGACTCGGTTTTCCAGATCCGTAAATCTGGCTTCGATCTTATCCAGCTTGTCGAACATCTGTTTTGTGAATTCTTGGAGTGTTTGGCGGAGTTCGTCAATCACCCCGTTGTTTGCCATTGGTTCACCAGTTGGTTGTGGTGAAGTGCAATGAAAGCACCAATTGTTAGGGTTTACCTAACACGATAGTAATTCGAGACACTATCAAGTCTCCACCCGACACGGACACACGGAAAATAAAACGACACAACGTTAATTCTTTTGATTGATTAAATAAACGAACGATTACAACTGTTTAAATAGAAAAATACTAACCCTAACTAGACAGTTTGACCTAACGGGCTCGGCCCGGTCCTACTAACTAATTAAACAAAAAAAAAACAAACTACTAACAATAATTAATTAATAAATAAATAACGATACTAATTAACGATAGTAATACGAGTTACCCGTGCGATACGGTTGACCCGTATCAGCATCTGCCCTGGTTGCATTGATTTAGTGATAGTTGAGAAAAGTCTCCCATTTCAATGTAAGCTGCGGCGTAACGTGCCACAGCCAAAACGAGTCCAGTCTGAAACAAGCTCCGCAGAAGCCCTCTTCATTTCAGTCAGGTAATCGAATAGATACTTCAAAATCTAACTGATTGTAGGGCGGGTGGCCATTTCTGTATAAGAGCATGTGTTACGCCATAAATAATGTAAACAAGGAAATTTTACAACTACCAGCCGCGTAGCGCAGACTTGTAGGAATTAAGAAAATGTAGTTTATTGGAACTATAATTGTGTCATCTTAATTCAAGGTGCAAAGATAGATAAACATGTACAACTTTGTTGAAAGAGGGCCGCTCTATGCTTCACCTTTTTTTATTCACCATTTTATTTCACCTCTTATGTGTCAAGATATGATTGTTGGTAATCATTTATTTTAAGATCTTTCTATAATCATATCAAATCAAAAACATCCACATAGGGATGAAGTTTTTTCTTTTCTTTTCTCTTTTTTTTTGAGGAAAAATAAATAATTTCATAAAATTATGGAGTGATTCCCCCAACTAGATACAATTGAACTTCCATCCCATCCTGGGTTACAATTCATTCAAATTGTTTGAGTATCTAAATTCCGGCCTACTTGAGCTCCTTGATGAGCCATCATATTTGCTTCCCCTGGACACCATGTGATATTCATCACTTCTTGAAAACCTTGAAGAATTTTCCGACAATCCTCCATCAGAGCACCGTACGAAGTTCGATCCTGTTTTGGTCTTCCCTTTATGTTCTGAACAATGCCCATAAGATCTGTTTCGATCTCAACACGAGTTAAGCCAAATCGTTTAGCCATAACCAACCCCTCCCGCATAGCCGCGATTTCCGCCAATTTTTCCGAAGAGATCTCCTTCATAGGTGCAGACATTGTTGTCATATAGTTGCCACATTCATCACGAATAACCACACCTACTCTTGTTCTATCCGCAGCAACCCACGCCGCGTCCGAGTTGATTTTCACAAAACCCCTTCGCGGGCAAGTCCAGACTGCAGATCTTCCAGTCGGCTGCCTACCTTCGTCGTTGTTGTTGCTCACCAGACCCTTTGTCCCTTCCCCTGGCCCGGATTCGTCACTTGTCGATTGTCTAGATAATAGAAAATGACCCGTGCCCGTAGGGCACTACAAAAATAAACGACCCGTGTCCGTATGAATTTATAAAATAAATGTAAATGTAAATTAAAATTAGAGATTAATTTTTGCTACATTTACGTGTTTATTTATGTAACAAACAGATAATGAATGAAAAATATTCTTAAGATATAATGAGATAAGAAATAGATTTATGAAGATACAAATATTATCTTGCCCTCAATTTCTTTTATCATATTTAACAAAATAAGAGAAAATAGCAATCAACAGATCAAAATATCTCAAGACATTTTTAACTATTGGACGGTCCAGATCTTTCCATCAACACGTTTTGGAGGGAAACACCTAGCTGATTTATTATATAGATAGTCGCACGGCGAATATCCGCTAAAAGGTCAGCAACCGTTTAATGCTTCCCTTAAAAAATAAGTGTATTCCGCCGGCGCCATAGCAGCCATATACCAGTCACGAACTACTCAAGCTTTTGAGTGGGAATATTGTCCAGGTTGTAGGTGATCCAATCACAAATATTTTGCCCTTTTTGATAACAAACGTCCTGTCCCAACAGTTCATTCTACACCATCCTCACTCCTTTGCAATACATGAAGATATGTGTCTCCTTTTCAGTGCTATTCGTGCATAGAGAGCAATGTTTGGGGATATCCATCCCCCTTCTGATGAGATTGACTTTCGATGGTTGTGAAGAATGTAAAGTTCGCCAAACCGTGAACATAGCACGCCGCGACACATTCAAATTCCAAAGCTTGATGTAATGAGATGTACCTTGACGACTAGATTGTCCGACTTGGTTCCCCACGTTCAAAGTATCCCTCCTTGATTCTTCCGCAATCCAATAACCCGACTTGACTGTATATGTCCCTTTCTCATCAAAGAACCAAGACCATGTATCCTCTTGGTTAGTCAACGCAGAAAGGAATGATTCCACCATATCCACATCTATCGGGTGCAAAACCTGTCGAATCTTGGTTCCGTCCCAATTTTTTGTGTATGGGTCAATCAAGGATTGCACTTGCATCAATTCCGTGCTTTGTTGCGGCATAACGACCTTGTACCTAAAAGGTATAGGAATCCAGCGATCTTTGAAGACATCCACGGTATCACCGCGTCCAATTCTAACGTACACACCTCGTTGTAGGATCGCTCGTCCCGCAAAATTCCTCACCAAAACTGTGAAGGATTATTTCATAGATTTGCACAAGAAAACCCCTATCTGCGAAGTACTTTGCTTTCAAAACCCGAGCGACCAAAGAGTTGGGACTATTGAGGATACGCCACCCTTCATTTGCTAAAAGGGCCAAGTTAAAAGATTGAATATCTCGAAAACCAAACCTGCCCTTTCCTTCTTGATTTTTCAACTTTTCCCACGCAAGACAGCAAATTCCTTTGTCCTTTCCACGTTTTTTCAACCAAAATTCCCGAATAAGACGCTCAATTTGATCACAAAAATATTTTGGCAAAAGAAAACATGACATCGAATAAGTTGGAATTCTTATCAAGCCATCCAAGATACTTTTCAGCCGATTGACTATCGCCTTTGCAATGATTTTATAAACGACCGTGCACAAGCTGATTGGCCTGAATCCTCGGGCTTCTTTGGTTGCTTCATTTTGGGAATTAAAACAATCAGCGTCTTCTTGAACCGCCCAACATCCTCACTCCTATTCAACACTCCCAAACATGCTCAGTAATTTGTTCCCCTGCCATATCCCAATTCTGCTGAAAAAACCCGGGAGGGACCCCATCAATGCCAAGAGCCTTGAAAGCCTCCATATACTTCAATGCTTCCCACACCTCTTCTGGAGTAAACGCTGCCGATAATTCATCGTTTTGGTAATTCGCGACTAAACTGGGGACATTGTTAATCACTTGACGAAACTGTTGTGTAGAAGGCTCTTGCGGCGTAAATATTCTAAAGATAATTTGAAGAATACTTATTACCTCCTCGTTATCCTTCTTCTAGACATCGTTAGCATCCTCTAAACCATAAATAAAATTGTGCCGCCTCCTTCCCGAATCTTTGTTGTGAATGAATGGGTATTTCGATCCGCAACCGCAAGCCACTGAACACGTGACCTTTGAGACCACTTTTCTTCTTCTTCCTTTAAAATCTGACTGTAATCAGCCCGTAGCAAACGTAATTCCTCAATAACCTCTGCCGACCTAGAGGAGTCATGCAACAGTCGAATTCTCCGTCGGATTCTAGCTTTTCGAGCGGCAATCTCGCCTACCACCTCGTTGCCCCATCGTTGCAAGGATGCCGCCGTCCAATGCAGTGTGACGTTCAGATCACTCCGCGTTCCCATCCAGTTTGGCTGTGTAAGTTCACAGGTTTCACAGGCTTGTCAAGGCTTTGAACCAGTTTTCAAAGCCTTGAATCAGATTTTACAGGCTTGAAATAGCGTTCAAGGCCTTGAAACAGGATTCAAAGCCTTGAAACTGTCTGACCTGTATGCATATTCTCAGGGGAGTTTCTCTGAAATCTTTTGATCTGATTCTATCTCTCACCCCTATGCTTGATCTGTCATTATTTGATGATGAAAGAAAACACGATTTTGACATATCTAACACCATTTAATCCATCTGTTTGACTTAGTTTTTCAGGGAAATATTATTTCCTAGTTTGCAGGATTGGTTTCCTAATCTGGACTTTGCAGGAAAGGAAACTTTGAGAGAATGTGATTCTGTGATCAATCAGACACTCCTAACAGCTTCCCAATCTGTTCAAGGACAAGATCAGAATAATATCTCATAAGATTATGATCAACTATCCGTTGAAGAAGGCTGTTTGAAGAGTCAAAGTTGTTGCCTACAAAACAGGAAGTTTGTTGCTGAAAATCTCGAAAGATTTGCCGAGCTTCTGATCAGTATAAATAGAGCTATGTTTGAAGCAACAAATACAACACTCAACGGGCAAAAAGAGAGACACATTTCAAGATTGACAAGCATCAAATAAGCACATCATTCTAACAATCCAACTCACAGAAGAGCACTGCATTCTTTACTGCAGTTTTACACTTCAGTGTTCTTCTTATTTGTACTCCATTGGTATATCATTCTTATACTACTTATTTCTGTCATTCTCAATGATTGTTCAAAGTGAATAATAGAGAATTCTTAGTTAATCAGTTAGCTAGAGCAGGTACTAGATAGGTTAGAGAGAACCACAAGCTGTAACAGAGTAAGGCATATCTCTGTGCTTGAGATCTAGGGCTTAGCTTTGATTAATAAGAATTGTGTTGAAAATCCTGCAGGGAGAAGATCCATGAGGTAGAGACGTAGGTCGAATTGGACTGAACTGTATAATTTCTGTGGCTCTTGCATTTACAGTTTATCTTATATCCTTAATTTTTACTGCATTCAGACTAGTCTATTTTTCAAGGGTTTTAAACTCTTTTCAAGGCCTTGTAAAAGACTTTTCTGTTTCTTTACTTAAACTGTATTTCTTCCAAAGGCTTGAAACTGTTTTCAAGGCTTTGAACTTCATTGCTCTTAACATAAACTTATATCTTTGCAAGTTTTACAAAAAGTTGGCATACTCTATTCACCCCCCCCCCCCTCTAGAGTATCTATAATGTGAAGGAAGCACTACAAGAAGCAGACTGTATTATTTCTATTTAAAGTGAACTCTATGAGTTTGAAAGAAATAGGGTGTGGAACCTAGTTCCCAAACCAACAAACCAGTCTGTCATTAGTACCAGATGGGTGTTCGGAAACAAACTAGATGAGAATGTCAAAGTGATCAGAAACAAAGCAAGGTTAGTTGCTCAAGGTTACAACCAAGAAGATGGTATTGATTATGAGGAAACTTTTGCTCCAGTTGCCAGGTTAGAAGCAATTAGATTTTTACTTGCTTTTGCTTCTTACAAGAACATGAAACTATTTCAAATGGATGTGAAGTGTGCCTTTTTGAATGGTTACTTGCAAGAGGACATTTATGTTGCACAAACTCCTGTTTTTGAAAGTGATAAATTTCCAGACCATGTTTACAAACTTGACAAAGCTCTTTATGGTTTGAAACAAGCTCCAAGAGCTTGGTATGAAAGATTGTCAAAGTTCTTGCTTGAAAATGATTTCAAAAGAGGATTGGTAGACAAGACCCTTTTCATTAAGACTCATGAGAAAGATTTACTTGTAGTTCAGATTTATGTTGATGATATTTTATTTGATGCTACTAATGATCTATTATGCAAAGAATTCTCCAGTCCTATGAGCAGGGAATTTGAAATGAGCATGATGGGAGAGTTGAACTTTTTCCTTGGACTTCAAATACATCAGTTGAAGAAGGGCATCTTTGTGACGCCCCAGAACCCAAGGGTCAATTTTAGAATAAGATAGAGAAAAATACAGCCCGGCACGACGATCCAACCGGCACCACCTGCGGATCAACACCGCGAGTACCAAAACAAAGACTCGTCTGCCAAACAGGTGCCGTCTAAGACACCAGCTCAGGTACCAAATACAGTAACTACATTTGTTCATTTATTTAATAACATATGATACATCGGTACGTGACACTCAGTTTGAAAAGTGATCTTTATATACAAGTGATAACACGGAAATGGGTACAATAATCATAATAACATGTCTCTATCAATAAGCTATCTTGCTTATTCTACCATCCGATCCGTCCGTCGTAACCTGCAAGACTGTTAGGGGGTGAGCTCGCGCCCAGTAGGTCGTTCACCGAAATAGTAGGGTGAAATGCAATAGAAAATATAATTATGGCAGGTTACAAGCAATATCACATAATAATCATTTAGCACATAATAGCATGCGAACAGATAAACGGAACGGATCGGCATATATATAACACGAAGCATGCTGATATACCGTAAGCGATAATAATATTGTAAACTGCATAACCCCTACTTCAATACCGACGAGGTAGAAAAAATTGGTATCGCCAAACGGATCCTTAACATAGCTAGCATCTCACTATCGGGACTCTTAACATCTAATAAGAGTAATAGGTACTTCGAAACGGAACTGAATTCCGATAAGAAATGCTCAAAATATGAAGTAGTAGTGAAGAGGGGAGGTGGGTGTGAATTACTAAAGTGGTTGCACCCCTATTTATAGAAGTAGTCGAACAATCGCGTCACGATGTGTAGGACACGTGGCATCCACGTAGAGTTCAGAGTCCATAATCGCGACACATGTCGCATAGGTGTCAAGCATGCAGAGCAGCAGGCTATGGCGGCGACCCACAGGTGGGTTATGTGTCAGAATCATCTGACTTGCAGTAGGACACGTGTCGCGCATGTGACCAAAGCTGCCACACGATGACACGCAGCAGGGTCGTGTGTCAAACATCTTGAAAAAGGGCTAAGGCACTGACACGTGTCATCCGGAACCCAGGGGTCAATTTAGGAAATAATAGTGAAAAATACAAAGCGGCACGACGACCCAATCGACAGAACTTGCGGATCAACACTGCGAGTACCAAAACAAAGAATCGTCTGCCAAACAGGTATCGATGTGTCATAGGGACACGTGGCATCCATGTAGGGTTCAGATGCCAGAATGGCGACACATGTCGCATAGGTGTCACGCATGCAGAGCAGGAGGCTTTGGCGGAGACACACAGGTGGGTTATGTGTCAGAATCATCTGACTTGCAGTAGGACACGTGTCGCGCATGTGACCAAAGCTGTCACACGATGACACGCAGCAGGGTCGTGTGTCAAACATCTGGGACAAGGGCTAAGGCAGTGACATGTGTCACCCTACGTGTCTCCTAGTACACACTTACACCCATACAAGCTATACACACTCTACAATACTTGTCATTATGTACTAATCACGATTAACTAAGCTAATTAACACTTAAACGAATGATTAGTACTAATTATTCCTTAAATTTTTTATTTTGAATTTAGTGATTAAAGAAGATATTAATAATTCTGGTGTATTTCTGAACGAGCTTAACTATCATAGTTTCACGATTATGAGTTCATCTATCAGGATACTATATAACATAAAATTCACTAAAGTAATAAGCTTCAGCAACACAACCACTACATAATAAAAACAACTGGACTGCATACAATAGCAATTAAGCATGCTAACAGCTATGTGCGAAACACATATTCATAGTAAATACAAGTATTTCATACTTTCTAAAAATCAGGGATATTGCAATCTTTCAACAGTAAAGCAAGTACACTAGGGACTTGTTGAACAAGTACAATATGTCTCAATCCAAATAAATCAAGACTCCTATGAGCTCTAAATTGTCCTTAGATAAGGATGAATCTAGTAAGAGTGTCAATGTGAAAGAGTATAGAGGTATGATTGGATCATTGCTATATCTTACTTTTAGTAGATCAGATATCATGTTCAGTGTATGTATGTGTGCAAGATTTCAAGCTGATCCAAATGAATCACACTTAAGTGATGTGAAGAGAATATTTAGATATCTCAATGGTACCAAGGACTTAGGGCTTTGGTATCAAGACATTCTAACTTCCCTTTGCATGGATTTTCAAATGCTGACTTTGCGGGGTACAAAGTTGATAGGAAAAGCACTTCAGGAATTTGCCAATTCATTGGATCCTCCTTGATCAATTGGCACTCCAAGAAACAAAACTCAGTTGCTTTATCAACAGCCGAAGCTGAATATATATCTGCTGGAGCATGTTGTTCACAAGTGTTGTGGATTGATCAACAATTGAGGGATATTGGATTTGATTTCAGAAGCATACCTATCAAATGTGACAATACCAGTGCAATATCAATTACAAAGAATGCATTTCAGCATTCAAGAACCAAGAATATTGATGTCAGACACCATTTCCTCAGAGATCATGCTGAGAAAGGTGATATTGTTCTTGAATTTGTTTATACTAACATGCAACTTGCAGATATCTTCACTAAACCATTTCCATAAGAAAGATTTTCAGCTCTGAGGCTGGAATTAGGGATGCTAAATAAAGATGCATTGGTTTAAGGGAAGCATCAGGTAAGGAAGGTAAGTTATTATGTGCTTCAAATATTTGAACTAATTTTCAAAGCCTTGAAAATCCTTTCAAAGCTTTGATTTTACTTGTTTCAGTACAGCAGCGATTCAAGACCATGAAACTATTTTCAAAGCTTTGAAAATAAGTCTTTTAACTGGTTAGTCAATAATTCTTGGATCATTCAGTATTGGGTGCTATCTTTGTAGATATTTTCTAAATATTGCCCCTACCTTTTTCAAAATTCTTTTTCTGCCAAATATGGTATTAAATTATTTATTTCCAACGGCTTCAAAGATTTGAATCTTCTCTGATTATTACAGATCTTTCGAGATCAGAAAAATATTGCAGTTTCCTTTTCAAACTCAAACTCTTTCAGTATTTATCTTCTTCTCTTCTCGTTCACTTCATATCAAACCTACCTGTCTCTATTCTTCTCCCAAACCCTAATGAGTACTAGAAGAGCATTTGATGGAATCAAGATGACCGGAGGATCAAAACCTAGTTCTGAGAAGAAGAGAAAGATAGTTGAGGATGAAGTTCAAACAATCAGTGAAGACTCGGAATCAAAGGATTCTACTGAAGAAGAATTGGAATCTCGACATCCTAAGAACATTAATGAAGAAAGATCAGTTTCCATTCACAGACAAGAAGAAAAATACCACGGGTACTACATAAGAGAAGCAGAAGGGAATCATTATTGGAAGTCCCAAGAAGGACAAGAAAAAGGCAGACACAGGGATCAAGGGAAAAGGAAAATAAATCCTCATTCCAGAATCAGATTTAGATACTACTTCAGGTTCCTATGGAGTATATTATGTGTCCAAAAAGGAAAGACATGAGAAAGATCTTCCAGAAGCTGAGACTGCATCAGAAACTGGAAGGAAATATCATCATACATTTTCCTCTGCACAACCGAAGAGGGTGTATATGAAAAAGAAACTAAAGCATGGAAAAAAATCCTTAGAAGGACACACCTTCTTGTTCAACAGTGTTATATAGAAAATTAGCTCTATCATTGAGGAAATTAATCTGGTTCAACAAGAAGAGACAGTGAGGAAGAAGAAAGAGATCAGGAAGGAGATGAAGACCAAACCCCATAACCTCTTGCCTATTCTTTCTTTCCCACTTCTTTTTTAGTTTATTTTCAAGATGTTATCATTCTTTTTTATGAAAGACAAAACGGGGGAGAAATCTTAGGTTTTTCTGTTTATGATTTGGTGACCTATCGTTTTGGTCATTAGGATTTATTTGAACTTATGTGTTTTTCTGTTTGTCATTGAATAAGTTGAATATTTTTGGAACCAATGTGTTACTACTATTTGAACTTGGTGCTAATCATTATTTTCTGAAGAAACTAAGATTCAAACAGTTTGAGGTTTTGTCTTTCATCAAGGGGGAGATTGTAAGTACACAGGTTTCACATGCTTGAAATAGCAGAGCTATTTTCAAGGCCTTGAATCAGTTTTCAAAGCCTTGAATCATATTTCACATGCTTGAGAGCTATTTCAAGGCCTTGAAACAGGATTCAAAGCCTTGAAACTGTCTGACTTGTATGCATATTCTCAGGGGAGTTTCTCTGAACTCTTTTGATCTGATTCTATCTCTCACCCCTATGCTTGATCTGTCATTATTTGATGATGAAAGAAAACACGATTTTGACATATCTAACACCATTTAATCCATCTGTTTGACTCAGTTTTGCAGGGAAATATTATTTCCTAGTTTGCAGGATTGGTTTCCTAATCTGGATTTTGCAGGAAAGGAAACTTGGAGAGAATGTGATTCTGTGATCAACCGGACACTCCTAACAGCTTCCCAATTTGTTTAAGGACAAGATCAGAATAATATCTCATAATATAATGATCAACTATCCGTTGGAGAAGGCCGTTTGAAGAGTCAAAGTTGTTGCCTACAAAACAGGAAGTTTGTTACTGAAAATCTTGGAAGATTTGTAGAGCTTCTGATCAGTATAAATAGAGCTATGTTTGAAGCAACAAATACAACACTCAACGGGCAAAAAGAGAGACACATTTCAGGATTAACAATCATCAAATAAGCACATCATTCTCACAATCCAACTCACAGAAGAGCACTGCATTCTTTACTGCAGTTTTACACTTGAGTGTTCTTCTTATTTGTACTCCATTGGTATATCATTCTTATATTACTTATTTCTCTCATTCTCAAGTATTTTTCAAAGTGATTAATCGAGAATTCTTAGTTAATCATTTAGCTAGATCAAGTACTAGATAGGTTAGAGAGAGCCCCAAGCTGTAACAGAGTAAGGCATATCTCTGTGCTTGAGATATAGGGCTTAGCTTTTGATTAATAAGAATTGTGTTGAAATCCTGCAGGGAGAAGATCCCTGAGGTAGAGACGTAGGTCCAAGTATACTAAACTGTATAATTTTTGTGTCTCTTGCATTTACAGTTTATCTTGCATGCTTAGTTTTTACTGCATTCAAACTAGTCTATTTTTCAAGGGTTTGAAACTCTTTTCAAGGCCTTGAAAAAGACTTGTCTGTTTCTTTACTTAAACTATATTTCTTCCAAAGGCTTGAAACTGTTTTCAAGGCCTTGAACTTCATTTCTCTTCACTTAAACTTCTATCTTTACAAGTTTTACAAAAAGTTTGCATACTCTATTCAACCCCCCCCCTTCTAGAGTATCTGTATTGCATCTCTACCTGCATACTCACCTTTCATGCTGTATCACATACCGCCATCCGTGATGAAGCTGCCAAGATGCCTCAAAAGTGAATCTTTTGGCCCTTCGATACAACTGTGAGCTGTGTGATGGGTTGACAATTAGGCAGAGTGGAAAATGACCCGAGCTAATATTTTCGAGATGACAAACACGTGCACCCAATAAAGCTTCCCTCCATTCCGGCGAGGCCACCACACGGTTAAGTCCTTTCACAAATCGCACCCGCTCTACTTTGATTATTAGTCAATGTAAATCTTGGTCCCGAGAACCTCAAGTAACGCAACTCGTTACGGTGTAGAGTCTCAATAAATGGAGAAAGCTGCGAAAAAGGAAGAATACAACCACCCTCCTTTTCGTTATTAGAAGCGATAGCGTTAAAATCACCAATCAAACACCAATGTTTGACACCGTGGTTTTTTAGTCGATCAATCAGAGTCCACGTGTTCCCTCGCTCCAAAGCAATTGCGTCTCCGTACAAACCAGTTAAACTCCAAGACAAATCTGAACCTTCAATTTTTATTATTGCGTCAATATGATAACGCGCCGACGATTTTGTTGGAATATATGCCCTAGAGGTAATCTAGTTTAGTATGAACTTATTTTGGCTAGAATATTCATTGTATTATTTATTGGATATTTAATATAATGAAGTCCTTAGATTTACAATTGTGTTATTTATCTTAAATATCCCTAGTCCATTATAATGATTAAATGGGACAATCATCTATATACTAGTATGGGGTTGGATTGATATGGAGATATCATGATCCAACACATGGGTATGCATTAGGGGTAATGGCATAATAGATTGAACCATCTCCGAGAAGGCTACATACAAGTTATGTAAAGTTCACAAGCACTTCTCGTGGTGACAATGGTATTTTCATCCTTAGACTTGAAGTCACTAGATTGTCTAGTTGTCGATTATTGTTATTTTTGTAGCGTCAAGCGCTATACCATGACTGGGTAGCTATAAAGGCATGTACGGGATACAATAAGAAGCAATCTTAGAGATCGTAGTAGACGTAGATAGAATTTGTCCCTCCCACATAACGGGAGCAACTATCCTAGGCCACTCGAGGGATAGTGCTTATGGAATGTCTGGCCAGACTCAAATAAATCAATATGGGATATTGATGTTATTTGCATGAATAAGGCTATTCCCATGGATCGAGAAACTGTGGATTGGATATACGAGTGTGACTTGTATGTCTCGTGTCCAATCCGGATATGGAGACAAAGGGATGATACAATTACTTGCACAAGGTTTGTCGGATGACCATTCTATTAGTTGACTAGAATGAATGTCTTGCTAGAGACCGCTCCATATTAGCAAATTGTTGCTACCAACTAGATAGAACATATGCGTTCACACACCCAATAGGAATGAACTAGATTTGGGAATTCATTAACATGATTAATTAACTGGAAGATCACTTTGCAACACCTTGCAGACTTAGTAGGACTAATATGCAAGGAAGGGACTAATCTGAATTCATGTAGGATTAGGAAAGACGTTTAGGTAGTTGACAAGGAGTTGTTAAACTATATAAAAGATGCTCCTAGTTTCCTTACCACACTAATGCTCATTACATAAGTTGAGTGGGAAGGAAAAAAAAGAGAGATAGAAAGACCACAAGGAGGCCGAAGCCCTCTTGCGTCCGCCCGTCCCCGTCGGCCACAAAGAGAGGCCGAGCCCTCTCTTTGATCCTCGTTGCGTGATTTCTTCTTCCTTTTCCTCCGGTCCAAGCTAGCAAAAAGGAGTAGGAAGATCTAGAAATCAACCCTAGGTGTGGATCAACCGTAGAGACGTGACACAATTCACGTTACAAGTCATCACAAGAGATCTCTAAGGTGTGTTACTTGTTTCTTCCTTTACCATGGTTATGATTCTCTTCCTGTGATCCTTGGAGGGTCTTGCATGGATAATTCTTTCTTCCTCTGCGTATCCATGAACAAAACTCTACAGACTTCACTGACAATGTGATGGAATCATCCCAAAATAGAGAGAAACCTCCTTTACGACCCCTACCTCTACAATTACCATGAAAAGGAAACTGAAAATTACATTTATTCCGGATTCGCTCCATTTAGTCAAAATTCTTCTTTGTCTCCATCATCAAAACGAGATTAGGCCGTTCCCTTGCAACAAGGTCACGAAGAGCACGGAACGTGCAAGGATTCCCAATCCCTGCACGTTCCAGGACAATGCAATCATTGATATCAGCGGTGGTGCTCCGCACTCACCGCCGCTACGACATTGTTTTCTTCCGTGCCAACACTTTCATCATGTTTCTCCTTTCTTTCGGTGTCTAACTGTCCACCATCCCTTTCTTCATGACCAGATTTTGAGCGCTTCAATGGTCCCTAATTTTCAATCGTGAAGTCCATAGCTTCGAACTCTCCTTTTCTTTTAACTATGGTAGCCTCCTACTCCACAAATTTCTCCTTCCCCTTACGTATTTGTGCCTTTAACTTAGCAATATTGTGCCCCTTCTTCTTTTCCTCTACTGACGAACCAGTGAAGTCTCTAGGTGACTACGTTTTCCGAGCTCTCCGGGGAGACAGTTCTGGATTTACTTGAGCTAAGAAAAAGATTGGGCCAAGCGGCCTAATTGGTCTTCCCAGCTAGAGGCGTGGAAGCACCTTCTTCGTGTTTGGGCTTATAGATAGGCCCGGAAGCCTTTTATTAATTAGTTCCTTTTTTTCACCAAGGGCAGAGAAGTCTTTAACCCCAGAGTCCATCTTCTTCCCCACTTCTGCAGCATTCCTATTGAAAACATCGTTACCGTCGCAGAAGTCTTTAAAGCTCCCTTGGATTTCCCCGAACCATTAGCCTCCTCATTGCTTTTCTGATCCATTTCAAACGCGGGGTTGGAGAACACCCTACTTTGACCGCTCATTGCATCGATTGGATCAAAAATTGACCACCCTTCATTAAACCCGTCAGCAATATCCGATGGTAACGGTGCAACACGACCGTTTCCTTTGGATGCGGCCATCAATGCGTCCTCCAGCTCAGCTTCGTCAATCGTAACCCCCTCCGCCGTAACGTCTTCCAGTATCGCCGGACGTCGGCTCTGGCGGTTGACTTTCTGATCTGCAACTCATCCTTTATTCGGAGACAATACCGTAAACATGTATTTCACCTATTTGAGATCAGTCTCAAACCCATGCTGATTCTCTTCAATTTCACTGTTGTACATCTCAAGACCATCAAGTCTCTGAAGGATTGAAGACAAATTAGGAGGCTGAGAGGTCTGGCTTGAAGTAGGAGTCAAGGCCTTGGGCTTAACAAACTTCTTTGCATTCAATTCTTCTCCTGTCAAATCTGAATACAACTTCCAAATTTTTTCCTTGGTTTTCACAAATCCAATCGTCTCAAAAGATTTCTCATTTAGAATACCAATCCCAGAAGTCATAGACTCTTCACCAGCAGTAGGAATCTCAAGGTGTTGGAAGAACAGAGTGAGCAAGTTTGCATAGGGAAAATGATGCTTTCTCTGATCTGTTTGGCTAAACAGCATGTGTTCCATTACAAGCTTCTGAAGATCAATTTCATAGACATGCATAATTAAATACATAATTTATAGCACTCTCTCAGTGACCAACTCCTTGGAATGTTCCCTTGGAAAGATACATCTCATCAAGATAGTGAATAAAAATTTGGCTTTAACATTTAACACAGAGCGTGTTAATTGTTTGGATGAGGCAGGAACATTTGGTAGAAAGAATTCTTCTCTGGCCAACTTCAAAGCTTCATTTTTTAGAGGATGGTTGTGTGTGTCATACCTCTTAGGACAGCCTAGGACAGATGCAAACTCAGCATGATCTAATTACATACTAACACCAGCAACTCTAGTCTTAATAACTAAGTGTGGAGAGTTTTTAAGTTGCTTCATGTTGAGATAGAAAAATTTAGTAAGTCTTGGGTAGGCTAGCTCATTAGGGTTTAGCATGAACCACAAAGATATTTTCTTTAACATGGTAATGCAATTCATATTCATTCCAGTTAACATAGGCATACTGATCAAGCTACAAAAAGCAATTTTCCTAGAGGCAAAATCATCCAACCACTGACCTTTCGGAGCGTTTAAGATGAACCAAGATTCATCAGGAGCAGTGTTCTTTGAGTAGATCTGCAAGGCTCTCTCCATATTGTCTTCTGGTTCTTCCTCTGTCACCTTCTCGTTTCCCTTTTCAGCTTGAGAGGCTTTCTTCTTTTTCTTCAACCTCTAGGGGCTTGAGATCTCTGTTTCTGGTTGCTTTTCTGCAGCAGCCTTCTCTTTCTTATTATTCTTCTTGTCTGAATATGGTTTCACATCCTTCTTAGTCTTCTTCGTTGGTGGAGGAAGTTCTGCAACAGCTTCTGCACTGGGAATTTGGAACTTGTGTCTCCACTGATTTTCTGAACCACATCCTCAACTATCTTTCTTTTCTTCTCAGAACTAGGTTTTGAACCTCCGGCCATCTTGATTCTTTATGAAGCTCTTCTAGTGCTCATAAGGGTTTGGAAGAAGAATAGAGAGAGGTAGATTTGATACAGAGTGAAGGAGAAGAGAAGAAGATAAATACTGAAAGAGTTTGTTTTTGAAAAGGAAACTTCAATCTCTCTGATCTCAAAAGATCTTTAATGATCATATATGATTCAAATCTTTTAAGCCGTTTGAAATAAAATAATTTAATACTATATTTGGCTGAAAAAAGAATTTTAGAACAGGTAGGGGCAATATTGAGCAAATAACTACAAAGATAGCACCCAATAGTGAATGATACAAGAATTATTCACTAACCAGTTATCAGTATTATTTTCAAGGTTTTGAAGAATAGTTGCAAGGTATTGAAACGCTGTTATACTGAATCAAGTAAAATCAAAGTTTTGAAAGGATTTTCAAGGCTTTGAAAATCAGTTCAAATCTTTGAAACACATAATAACTTACCTTCCTTACCTGATGCTCCCCCTAAACCAATGCATCTTTATTTAGCATGCTTAATTCCAGTCTTAGAGCTGAAATATTTCATCTGGCAATGGTTTAATGAAAATATATGCAAGTTGCATGTTAGTAGAAACAAATTCAAGAAAAATGTCACCTTTCTCAGCATGATCTCTGATGAAGTGGTGTCTGACATCAATGTGCTTGGTTCTTGAATGCTGAACTGGATTTTTTGTAATTGATATTGCACTAGTGTTGTCACATTTGATGGGTATACTTCTGAAATCAAATCCAAGATCTCTCAACTGTTGAGCAATCCACAACACCTGTGAACAACATGCTCCAGCAGATATATATTCAGCTTCAGCTGTTGATAAAGCAATTGAGTTTTGTTTCTTGGAGTGCCAACTGATCAAGGAGGATCCAATGAATTGGCAAGTTCCTGAAGTGCTTTTCCTATCAACTTTGTAACCTGCAAAGTCAGCATATGAAAATCCATGACAAAGAGAAGTTAGAATGTCTTGGATACCAAAGCCCTAAGTCTTTGGTACCATTGAGATATCTGAATATTGTCTTCACAACACTTAAGTGTGATTCCTTTGGATCAGCTTGAAATATTGCACACATACATACAAACAAGTAGTATAAGAATGAAATACAAATAAAGTGCAACTCAGAAGAACACTGAAATGTAGAACTGCAATGAAGAATGCAGTGATCTTCTGTGAGATTGATTGTGAGAATGATGTGCTTTTTTATGCTTGTCAATCCTGGAATAGGTCTCTCTTTTTTCCCGTTGAGTGTTGTATCTTGTTTCTTCAAAATGATCTCCATTTATACAGCTAGAGGCTCTGCAAATCTTCCCAGGTTTTCAGCAACAAATTCCTGTTTTGTAGGCAACAAACTTTGACTTTCTTAACAGCCTTCTCCAACGGATAGTTGATCATGATCTTCAGAGATATTGTTGTGGTCTTGTATTTAAACAAATTGATAAGATGTCGCGAGTGTCTGATTGATTACAGAATCATCTTCTCTTAATGTTTCCTTTCCTGCAAAATCCAGATTAGGAAACCAATCCTGCAAACTTAGGAAATAAAATTTCCCTGCAAAACTGATTCAAACAGATGGATTAAATTATGTTAGATATATCAAAAAAGTTTGTCTTTCATCATCAAATAATAACATATCAAGTATAGGGGTGAGAGAGATAAAATTAAATAAGAAGAGTTTAGAAAAACTTCCCCTTTAGAACATGAATACAGGTCAGACAATATCAAGGCATTGAATCCTGGTTCAAGGCCTTGAAATATTATAATCTTTGTGAAACCTGATTCAAGACTTTGAAAACTGGTTCAAGGCCTTGAACTAACTTAATATTTCAAGTCCATGAAACCTGTGACCTTACAAATTTTGTTATAACTTTTTTTCATCGAACGAAATATATATCGTGATAACTTGAACTTTTTAGTAAAGAGAAGTGTAATATTTTTTATTTGAAAATATATGATATTATATTAGTAAATATGTAAATATATAAATTTAATTGTTTTTTTATTGTAGTTAAAATTAAAATTTTATAAAATTTTAGAGGGAAAATGAGGGGCACACTAGTCTTTTTACACATTTACATCCATATATGGATGGAAAGTTAACCGAGGGTACCACCATTGCAACAAATTAAAAAGTATGGGTACTGTGAATGCTGCAATTGAAACTATAGGTACAAAATCCACACAAAATCCGAACTATGGTTACCGCCGATGCAATTTAGCCTAAGTGAAATTTTGAAACAAATGTCCCTAGTGATGAAAGAGAATATTGTTTTCACCTACAAATAAGTTAAATATTGAAATTTATTTCTCACTTCCCTAGAATAATTTACGTTAGACAAAGTAGGCTAATAATCGAAACAGACATAAAGAAATGGACGGTGTCAAGATATAACTACTATTGAAGATTGTAAACTATCCATAATTTGAATTGGTACTTACATGATACTTATCCACCAATTAGGATGACAATTTACTGCGTAATGTTGTGTTGATGCTTATAACCAATAAAACTTTTTGGGTGTAGAGCCGTAATGAGTTCTTTGCTATGGGTGCGACATTCTTTCTCAAATTCCTAAGGATTATAGAAGCCTCTTAAACCTAAAATTTGGTCAATCTATGTATTCTCCTTAATGTGCATAGCTACTGAAACGGGGTATGTTAAGCTCATCCACCAAAATTATGATACTCTTTTTTGATAGCTCCAAACGAAGGTTTGTTAGGCAAGACCATAAGTATACAATGTGTCAGAATGGTCGGGTTACCAAAAGGATGGAATCTATTTTGACCTACTTGAGCCTCACACTCAGTTAGCGTGCGGTCATCAAAGTTCCATAAGTTCAAAGTCAGTCAACGGCTCTATGATGGGGTGGTTCATGATGTATAGCTCACGATTGGTTCGTATGAAGTAAAATGAATCCATCTACATTCATAGAAAATTTCTATAAATTGCTCAATCCAAAATGTTTGCACTCCGATCCATAAGTGACTCCAAAGTTAATTTTAAGCAAAATAAACTTCCATATCAATAATTAACTTCCAATTCTCTAAATAAAATCTTCAAATGCATCAAAATCCATAGCTAAATAAAACATCCAAATCCATCGCTAAATAACAAATCTCCAAATACAACTGTCCAAATCAATGACTACGAAACGAAATTCCAAAAATGAATATCCAAATCAAAACTATGTCCTAATAGCGCAAGACGTCAGACCTCGAAAATAAACCTAACTAGGTGTGGGGTGGGTGGGAACCATCCCTTTCTAAACATCTCCTTAGTCAATTACTTCTCATGGATCTTCCTTGGACTGCTTCCAAGACTTGTGAGCTAACAGTAGTGAGCACAGAATGAATTGTGGCGTTATCATCGGACGACCTTGATGCCAATATTTTGGATTGGGAATATACAATCCTCCTTCAAGAACTAACTCATGGAAATGTCTCTTAATTGGGATCCAAGGTTTCTCATGTAGGGTTTTGATTCATGGATGCGCAACGGAAACAATAATTAACCATGCACAACCCTCCAAGGATCACAAGTCAAGAGACATAACGATGGTAAAGGAAGAAATAAATTTACATACCTTAGGGTTCTCCTTTGATGACTTCAAACGCAAATTGTGTCACGTTCTCTATAGTTGATCCACGCCTAGAGTTGATTTCTAGAGCTTCCAATCCTTGGTGCTCGCCCGGAAAAAGGAAGGGGAAGAAGAATCACGCAAAACGAGACCAAACCAAGGAGGTTCGGCCTCTTTGTGGGCCGACGGGAAGGTGGCGGCGAGCAAGGGGGGCGGCCGCTCCTTTGCTTGCTTGCTCTCTCTCCTTTTGTTCTCTCCCACTCAATTTATGATCAATTGAATCATAAGTGTGGGGAGGAAGGAAGGACTGTCCTTTATATAGTCCAACAAATCCTTGCCAACTACCTAAAGGACTTATTCTAGTCCTACTAGAATTCAATTTAGTCCCTTCCTTGCAAATTAGTCCCTACTAAGTTTGCAAGGTTTTGGAAAGTGATCCTTCTAATTAATTAATCCTATTAATTAATTCCCAAATCTGGTTCAACTCTATATAGCGTGTGACCCCATAGGTTCTATCTAGTTGGTAGCAACAATTTTTACTAATATGGAGCAGTTTCTAGCAAAACATCCATTCTAGCCAACTAATAGAATAGTCATCTTGACAAACCTTTGTACAAGTATTTGTCTCATCCCTTTGTCTCTATATCCGGATTGGACACGAGACATACAAGTCACACTCGTATATCCAATCCACAGTTTCTCGATCCATGGGAATAGCCTTATTCGTGCAAATAACATCAATATCCCATATTGATTTATTTGAGTATGGCCAGACATTTTACAAGCACTATCCCTCGAGTGGCCTAGGATATTTGCTACCGTTATGTGGGAGGGACAAATTCTATCTACGTCCACTACGATCTCTAAGATTGCTTCTTATTGTATCCGGTACACGCCTTTTTAACTACCCAGTTACAGTGTAGCGTTTAACGTTACCAAAATCACAATAATCCACAACTAGAATATCTAGCGACTTCAAGTCTAAGGATGACAATACCATTGCACCGCGAGAAGCATTTGTGACTTAACATAACGTGTATGTAGCCTTCTCGGAGATGGGTCAATCCAGTGCTCCATTACCCTTAATGCACACCTATGTGTTGGATCATGATATCTCCATATCAATCCAACCCCATACTAGTCTATAGATGATTGTCCCATTAATCATTATACTGGACTAGGGATATTTAAGATAAACAACACAATTGTAAATCTAAGGACTTCATTATATTAAATATCCAATAAATAATAAAATGAATTTTCTAGCCACAAATAAATTCATACTAAACTAGATTGCCTCTAGGGCATCTATTCCAACAGTCTCCCACTTACACTAGAGCCAATCTGGCGCATCTCGTATGCCCATACTCCTAGTGCGCCCTTCATGCTTCCACTGCGTGAGCGGCTTTGTAAGCGGGTCTGACAAATTCTCATATGTAGTAATCTTGCATATCCGAACGTCTCCTCTATCGATAATATCTCGAATCAGTTGAAACTTCCAGAGCACGTGCTTGGATTTCTGGTGCGACCTGGGTTCCTTTGATTGCGCGATCGCCCCAGTGTTGTCACAGTACAACTCAATTGGATCCGCAATGCTAGGAACCACACCAAGTTCAGAAACAAACTTTCTGATCCAAACAGCTTCCTTTGTTGCGCCATTTGCAGCAATGTACTCAGCCTCTGTTGTAGAATCAGCCACCGTCTCTTGCTTGGAACTCTTACAGCTCACCGCTGCTCCATTCAGGCAAAACACATATCCCGACTGTGATCTAAAGTCACTCTGTCGGTTTGGAAGCTTGCATCAGTGTAACCCTTTACATGCAACTCTTCCTCACTGCCAAATATCAAGAAAGCATCCTTAGTTCTTCTCAAGTACTTTAGAATGTTCTTGACTGCAATCCAGTGACTCTTACCTGGATTGGATTGGTATCTGCTTTTCATACTCAAGGCATATGACACATCTGGTCTAGTACATAACATGGCGTACATGATAGATCTTATGGCCGAGGCATAGGGAATTCTACTCATGCGTTCCTTATCAATCTCATTGGAAGGACAACCACTCTTCGAAAGAGTGATTCCATGTGACATGGGCAAGAATCCCTTCTTGGAATCTTGCATGTTGAACCGTTTCAACAGCTTGTCAATATATGTACTTTGACTTAGGCCTAGCAGTCTCTTAGATCTATCTCTATAGATCTTTATACCGAGTATATAGGCTGCTTCATTTAAGTCCTTCATTGAGAAACACTTACCTATCCAATCTTTAACATATTGCAGCATGGGAACGTCGTTTCCAATGAGTAGTATGTCATCCACATACAAGACCAGAAAAGCTACTGAGCTCCCACTAACCTTCTTGTAGACACAAGACTCATCTTTGTTCCTGATGAAGCCAAACTCTTTGACTACTTCATCAAAACGTCGATTCCAGCTCCTAAAAGCTTGCTTCAATCCATAAATGGATCGTTGCAGCTTACAGACTTTGTTGGCTTTCTTTGGATCCTCAAAACCCTCTGGGTGTATCATATACACGTCCTCGAGGAGATTCCCATAAAGGAATGTTGTTTTGACATCCATATGCCAAATCTCATAGTCATGGTATGCTGCAATCGCAAGTAGGATTTGGATGGATTTGGTCATAGCGACTGGTGAAAAGGTTTCATCATAGTCAATACCATGAATCTGTCCGAATCCTTTAGCCACCAATCGGCCCTTATAGGTAATCACATTACCATCCATGTCGATCTTCTTCTTGAAGACCCACTTGCACTCTATGGGTCGCGCCCCTTCGGGTGGTTCCACCAAAGTCCATACTTTGTTGGTATACATGGATTCCATCTCGGATCTCATGGCTTCTAGCCACTTCTGAGAGTCTGGGCCCTTCATTGCCTCTTCATAGGTAGTGGGCTCATCATCTATGAGCATCCTGTCACCGGAATCGGTCACGAGAAGTCCATACATCTCGGGTTCCTGGCGCACTCTACTAGATCTACGAAGCTCTTGTGTTACCTGAACAGGCTGCTCCACAACTGTTTGTGGTTCCTGCTCATGTTCCATAATCGGTTCAGTGATTTGTGGTTCTTGAACCTCTTCAAGTTCTACAGCCCTCCCACTTGCTTCTTTGGAGACAAACTCTCTTTCTAGAAACACGCCGGTCCGAGCAACAAACACTTTGTTCTCGGTTGGATTGTAGAAGTAGTAACCCTTAGTTTCCTTAGGGTACCCCACAAATTTACACTTATCCAATTTTGGCCCTAGCTTGTCTGACTGTAAACGTCTTACATAGACATCGCAGCCCCAAATCCTCATGAACGACAGTGTGGGACGCCTCCCACTCCACATCTCATATGGTGTCTTCATGACTGATTTATATCGAACACGGTTAATGGTGAAAGCTGCACTTAATAGAGCGTGGCCCCAAAACGATAATGGAAGATCGGTTTGACACATCATAGATCGAACCATATCCAATAGGGTTCAATTCCTCCTCTCAGACACGCCATTCCATTGTGGCGTTCCGGGTGGAGTGAGTTGGGACACGATCCCACACTCTTTAAGATAGTCGTCAAACACTTGGCTCAAGTATTCTCCTCCACGATCTGATCGTAGAGCCTTGATACTTTTGCCAAGTTGCTTCTCTACTTCATTCTTGAATTCTTTGAACACTTCAAAGGATTCAGATTTTGCCCTCATGAGGTATACAAATCCATATCTACTGTAGTCATCAATAAATGTAATGAAGTAGACATAACCACCCCTGGCAGGCGTGGCAAATGGTCCACACACATCAGTATGTATGAGCGCCAATTGCTCACTAGTCCTCTCACCTTTCTTATTGAAAGGGGACTTTGTCATTTTTCTTAATAAATAGGCCTCACATGTCTCATATGATTCAAAATCAAATGAGTCTAGTAGTCCATCCTTATGGAGTCTAGATACACGTTTCTCGTTTATATGGCCTAAACGACAGTGCTATAAATATGCAGGATTTAAATCATTTATTTTAATTCGCTTGGTATTAATGTTGTAGACAGGATTGCTTAGATCAAGGACATACAGTCCATTAAATAATTGCGCACTAAAATAGTGAATATTATTCAAATAAAAGGAACAACAATTGTTCTTTATTGAAATAATAAAACCATCATTGTCCAAACAAGAAATAGAAATAATGTTTCTGCTCATAACAGGCACAAAATAGCAATTATTTAATTCTAAAACTAATCCTGAAGGCAGAGATAGCTGGCACACGCCCACGGCCAACACAGCAACTTTTGCTCCATTCCCAACGCGCAGATCTATCTCCCCTTTAGCCAATCTTCTACTTCTCTTTAGATCCTGCACATTTCGACAATTGTGAGATCCACATCCAGTATCTAATACCCATGATGTAGAGACAGTTAAATTGACATCTACGACAACAATACCTGGTGGTGGTGGAATCACTATTCCAAGCCTCTTGTCCTCCAGATATTTTGGGCAGTTCCTTCTCCAGTGTCCAGGCTGACTGCAGTAGTGACACTCACCTTTAGTCACACATTTGGCAATGCCACCAACAGGCTTAAGGGCAGGTTCCTTGGACTTGGCAACTAACTTGCCTTTGCCCTTGGAGGATGAGGCAAACCTTTTGCCCTTTCCTTTCTGCACCATCATAATTGCCTTGCCCTTACCCTTGTTGATGCTCTGTTCAGCTGTCCTCAACATATTGAGCAAATCTGGCAGTGGTTTCACGATCTCGTTCATGTTATAGTTCATAATGAACTGTCCATAACTCTCGGGCAACGATTGCAACACGAGATCAATTGCCAACTCTTGGCCGACCGGGAACCCTAGCCGGGCGAGATTCTCCAAGTACCCCATCATACGGAGTAAATGGGGTCCCACCAGGTTCCCTTATGCCAGATGACACTGGAACAGTGTCTTAGAGACCTCATACCTCTCAACCCTCGCCTGCTCTTGGAAGAGCTGCTTCAGATGTTCGATCATATTGACAACATTCATGTTTTCGTGTTGCTTATGAAGCTCAAAAGTCAATGGTGCATAGCATAAGGCAGGCCGCATCATTAGCGTCAACAACACACTCTTGATACGCCTTTAGGGCTGCAGGTGTTTGGTTATCTGGACTTGCTGGAACATGCTGTTGGAATAGATGCCCTAGAGGGAATCTAGTTTAGTATGAATTATTTGTGGCTAGAAATTCATTTATTATTTATTGGATATTTAAAATAATGAAGTCCTTAGATTCACAATTGTGTTGTTTATCTTAAATATCCCTAGTCCAGTATAATAATTAATGGGAAATCATCTATAGACTTGTATGGGGTTGGATTGATATGGAGATATCATGATCCAACACATATGTGTGCATTAGGGAATGTTGCACTGGATTGACCCATCTCCGAGAAGGCTACATACACGTTATGTTGAGTCACAAGCGCTTCTCGCGGTGCAAATGTATTGTCATCCTTAGACTTGAAGTCACTAGATATTCTAGTTGTGGATTATTGTGATTTTGGTAGCGTTAAACGCTACACCGTAACTGGGTAGTTATAAAGGCGTGTACTGGATACAATAATAAGCAAGCTTAGAGATCGTAGTGGATGTAGATAGAATTTGTCCCTCCCACATAACGGGAGCAAATATCCTAGGCCACTCGAGGGATAGTGCTTATAGAATGTCTGGGAAAACTCAAATAAATCAATATGGGATATTGATGTTATTTGCACGAATAAGGCTATTCCCATGAATCGAGAAACTATGGATTGGATATACGAGTGTGACTTGTATGTCTCGTGTCCAATCCGGATATAGAGACAAAGGGATGAGACAATTACTTGTGCAAAGGTTGTCAAGATGACTATTCTATTAGTTGGCTAGAATGGATGTTTTGCTAGAGACCGCTCCATATTAGCAAATAGTTGCTACCAACTAGATAGAACCTATGGGGTCACACGCTATATAGAGTTGAACTAGATTTGGGAATGAATTAATTGGATTAATTAATTAGTAGGATCACTTTGCAAAAACTTGCAAACTTAGTAGGGCCTAATTTGCAAGGAAGGGACTAAATTGAATTCCAGTAGGACTAGAATAAGTCATTTAGGTAGTTGGCAAGGAGTTGTTGGACTATATAAAGGACCCTCCTTCCTTCCTTCCCATAACTTATGCTCATTATTGAACATAACAAGAGTGGGAGAGAACAAAAGGAGAGAAAAGGAGCAAGCAAGCTAGGAGCTCGCCGCCACATCCCGTCGGCCACAAGGAGGCCGAGACCCTCCTTTGGGTCTCGTTTTGCGTGATTCTTCTTCCTATTCCTCTTCCGGGCTAGCACCAAGGACTTGGGAGATTCTAGGATCAACTCTAGCCGTGGATTAACCATAGAGAACGTGACACAATTCGCGTTTGAAGTCATCAAAGGAGAACCCTAAGGTGTGTTATTGATTTCTTCCTTTACCATCGTTATGTCTCTTGACTTGTGATCCTTGGAGGGTTTTGCATGGTTTTATGATTGTTTGTTTTTCCGTTGCGCATCCATGAATTAAAACCCTACAGTGGTATCAGAGCCACAGGTCGTAGAGCATAAACGTGGTTTATGTGTTACGTTTTAGTTGTTTTACACCTTAATTTGATTGTTTATCGCGTAAAGCAAGACAAATCAAGCATGGGACGCATTTGTTAATAATTAATCATTACAAGATCTAATTTTTGCATTGGATGCATTAATGGATGAGTTTGAGAAATTTTAGGATCTTAGATCTAGGGTTTGGGCATCCTTGGGAAGAAGGAGTTCTTCCAAAACAAGGAAACAACCAAACTTGGGCACCAAGCAAGGGAGTTGTTTTGGAAACAACTCCCCAAAAGAGGTTCGGCCCCCTAGGGGACCGCCCCTCTTGCTTGCCGCCCAAGATTGGCGGCCCTAGGGGCCGGGCGGCCCAAACTCGCGGCCTAGGCGTGTGGGTTTTGGGCCGGGCCGGCACTAAGGCCTTGTGGTTGACCTTATTGGGCCCGGGCAATTTGATTGTTGGGCCCATGGACCGTTTTAACCCTAGAAATCCTAAAATCAATTAAAATTGACCAAGCGCGTTAAAATTGGATTTTAACTGTTTATGTGCAAATCGCATGGTGATTGGATATGGCCTTAGGATGTGGTTTGATGTGGATGTTTAATTTTGTGGTTTGGTTTTACGGCCTGCGAGCTGATCAATTAATTGTAATAATTAATTAGGGTTTTATGGCATGCGTGCCATTTTTTTTCTCAACTTGTGAGATTTATTTTATTTAGTGTAGAAGTTAGCTAGTGCTAGATAAAGTAGATTGTTAGCCAAGATTGAAGAAAAGAAGCCCAAAACCAAAGAAGCCACAAAAGATGGAGCATGGAGCATGGAGCATGGAGCATTCCACATGACTATGAAGGATGGACCAAAAGATCAAGACGCATGGAGATGTGTTTGTTTAGGGTTCATAGATAATTCCATCGGCTTGGAATTATCTTGGTCTAGAAAAGGCCATATCCACATCACGTTTAATTTCTGTTTTGTGGTTGTTTATTTTATTGTCTTATTATTGTGTGGTTGGTGTATGAATAATGCATGCAATTAGGATAATAAGATAATTAGACAACCTGGATCTATTATTTGGAGTTGTGCCCAAACTCAAATAGATAGATTAGTTGATATTGATCAACAAAACAATTAAAATTGAATTTAAAATCCCTCAAAATTCAAATATTGTGTTCTTGCCTTCTCGTTATTTAAACACTCATTATCATCATTATTTATCAAGCTCGTGCGTGCCAAAAGCATGGCGACTTGGTTCATAATGATGGAATGCGATGGCACGTAACAATGTGTGATTGTTTAGATAAGAGGTCGAACACAACTGGGCTATTAATTTGATTAAGAAACCTAGAGGCAATCAATTGAGATTATCCATATGGATGGATAAATAAGGAGTTATTTGCCCAATTGAACCAAGAGTTGCATATAGGATGCAATTGGAATTGTTCCAACCTAAAGTAGTCAAATTATGGGTGACTTGCCAAAGCAAGCTCATAAGGAGATGAAAGATGGATCTTGGCCCACTAGAAAATATAAGGATACTTTCCGCATTAATATCTTGAGGGTTATTAATCCGTAGAAAAATAGTGGGAGCTATATTTGATAAACTAGCCATTATTGAATATAGTCAAAAATTCACAAATACTAAAACTTGCGTATTTTCCTTTTTGTAGAATTCCAAATGGCAAACAACTCATCGAGTTCACAACATTCCCTACGATCTGTCCTTGAGAAGGACAAGCTCTCTGGAACCAACTTTCTTGATTGGTACAGAAACTTGAGAATTGTTCTCAAGCAAGAGAATACGCAATAGAGGAGCATGTTCCAGAAGGTCCAGAGAACCAAACACCTGCTGCTCTAAAGGCGTATCAAAAGCGTGTTGATGACGCTAATGATGCGGCATGCCTGATGCTATGCACCATGACTTCTGAGCTTCAGAAGCAACACGAAAACATGAATGATGTCGATATGATCGAGCATCTGAAGTAGCTCTTCCAAGAGCAGGCAAGGGTAGAGAGGTATGAGGTGTCTAAGGCACTGTTCAAGTGTCATCTGGCAGAAGGGAACCCGGTGGGACCCCATGTACTCCGAATGATCGGGTACTTGGAGAATCTCGCCCCACTAGGTTTCCCGATCGTCCAAGAGTTGGCAACCGATCTCGTGTTGCAATCGTTGCCCGAGAGTTACGGACAGTTCATCATGAACTATAACATGAACGAGATCGTGAAACCACTGCCAGATTTACTCAATATGTTGAGGACGGCTGAACAGAGCATCAACAAGGGTAAGGGCAAGGCCATTATGATGGTACAGAAAGGAAATGGAAAAAGGTTTGCCTCTTCCTCCAAGGGAAAAAGCAAGTCAGTTGCCAAGTCCAATGAACCTGCCCTTAAGTCTGTTGGTGGCATTGCCAAAGGTGTAACTAAAGGTGAGTGTCACTACTGCAGTCAGCCTGGACACTGGAGGAGGAACTGCCCGAAATATCTGGAGGAAAAGAGGCTTGGAATAGTGATTCCACCACCACCAGGTATTTTTGTTGTAGATGTCAATTTAACTGTCTCTACATCATGGGTATTAGATACTGGATGTGGATCTCATATTTGTCGAAATATGCAGGATCTAAAGAGAAGTAGAAGATTGGCTTAAGGAGTGGTAGATCTGCGCGTTGGGAATGGAGCAAAGGTTGCTGCGTTGGCCATAGGCGTGTGCGAGCTATCTCTGCCTTCAGGATTAGTTTTAGAATTAAATAATTGCTATTTTGTGCCTGCTATGAGCAGAAACATTATTTCTATTTCTTGTTTGGACAAGGATGGTTTTATTATTTCAATAAAGAACAATTGTTGTTCCTTTTATTTGAATAATATTCACTATTTTAGTGCGCAATTACTTAATGGACTTTATGTCCTTGATCTAAGCAATCCTGTCTACAACATTAATACCAAGCGGATTTAAATAAATGATTTAAATCCTGCTTATTTATGGCACTGTCGTTTAGGCCACATAAATGAGAAACGTGTATCTAGACTCCATAAGGATGGATTACTAGACTCATTTGATTTTGAATCATATGAGACATGTGAGGCTTGTTTATTGGGAAAAATGACAAAGTCCCCTTTCAATAAGAAAGGTGAGAGGACTAGTGAGCAATTGGCACTCATACATACCGATGTGTGTGGGCCATTTTCCACGCCTGCCAGGGGTGGTTATGTCTACTTCATTACATTTACTGATGATTACAATAGATATGGATTTGTGTACCTTATGAGGGCAAATCCGAATCCTTTGAAGTGCTCAAAGAATTCAAGAATGAAGTAGAGAAGCAACTTGGCAAAAGTATCAAGGCTCTACGATCAGATCGTGGAGGAGAATACTTGAGCCAAGAGTTTGACGACTATCTTAGAGAGTGTGGGATCGTGTCCCAACTCACTCCACCCGGAACGCCACAATGGAATGGCATGTCCGAGAGGAGAAATTGAACCCTATTGGATATGGTTCGATCTATGATGTGTCATACCGATCTTCCATTATCATTTTGGGGCTACGCTTTGTTAAGTGCAGCTTTCACCATTAACCGTGTTTCATCTAAATCAGTCATGAAGACACCATATGAGATGTGGAGTGGGAGGCGTCCCACACTGTCGTTCATGAGGATTTGGGGCTGCGATGTCTATGTAAAACGTTTACAATCAGACAAGCTAGGGCCGAAATCGGATAAGTGTAAATTTGTGGGGTACCCTAAGGAAACTAAGGGCTATTACTTCTACAATCCAACCGAGAACAAAGTGTTTGTTGCTCGGACCGACGTGTTTCTAGAAAGAGAGTTTGTCTCTAAAGAAGCAAGTGGGAGGAATGTAGAACTTGAAGAGGTTCAAGAACCACAAATCACTGAACTGATTATGGAAAAAGAACAGGAACCACAAGCAGTTGTGGAGCAACCTGTTCAGGTAACACAAGAGCTTCGTAGATCTAGTAGAGTGCGCCAGGAACCCGAGAGGTATGGACTTCTCGTGACCGATTCCGGTGACACGATGCTCATAGATGATGAGCCTACTACCTATGAGGAGGCCATGAATGGCCCAGACTCTCAGAAGTGGCTAGAAGCCATGAGATCCGAGATGGAATCCATGTAGACCAACAAAGTATGGACTTTGGTGGAACCACCCGATAGGGCGCGGCCCATAGGGTGCAAGTGGGTCTTCAAGAAGAAGATCGACATGGATGGTAATGTGATTACCTATAAGGGCCGATTGGTGGCTAAAGGATTCAGACAGATTCATGGTATTGACTATGATGAAACCTTTTTACCAGTCGCTATGACCAAATCCATCCGAATCCTGCTTGCAATTGCACCATACCACGACTATGAGATTTGACAGATGGATGTCAAAACAACATTCCTTTATGGGAATCTCCTCGAGGACGTGTATATGATACAGTCGGAGGGTTTTGAGGATCCAAAGCAAGCCAACAAAGTCTGTAAGTTGCAACGATCCATTTATGGATTGAAGCAAGATTCTAGGAGTTGGAATCGACGTTTTGATGAAGTAGTCAAAGAGTTTGGCTTCATAAGAAACGCAGATGAGTCTTGTGTCTACAAGAAGGTTAGTGGGAGCTCTATAGCTTTTCTGGTCTTGTATGTGGATGACATACTACTCATTGGAAACGACGTTCCCATGCTACAATCTGTTAAAGATTGGCTAGGGAAGTGTTTCTCAATGAAAGACTTAGGGGAAGCAGCCTATATACTTGGTATAAAGATCTATAGGGATAGATCTAAGAGGTTGCTAGGCCTAAGTCAAAGTACATATATTGACAAGGTGTTGAAACGGTTCAACATGCAAGATTCCAAGAAGGGATTCTTGCCCATGTCACATGGAATCACTCTTTCGAAGAGTGGTTGTCCTTCCAATGAGATTGAGAAGGAACGCATGAGTAGAATTCCCTATGCCTCGGCCATAGGATCTATCATGTACGCCATGTTATGTACTAAACCAGATGTGTCATATGCCTTGAGTATGACAAGCAGATACCAATCCAATCCGGGTGAGAGTCACTGGATTGCAGTCAAGAACATCCTAAAGTACTTGAGAAGAACTAAGGATGCTTTCTTGATATTTGGCCGTGAGGAAGAGTTGCGTGTAAGGGGTTACACTGATGCAAGCTTCCTAACCGACAGAGATGACTTTAGATCACAGTCGGGATATGTGTTTTGCCTGAATGGAGCAGCGGTGAGCTGGAAGAGTTCCAAGCAAGAGACGGTGGCTGATTCTACAACAGAGGCTGAGTACATTGCTGCAAATGGCGCAACAAAGGAAGCTGTTTGGATCAGAAAGTTTGTTTATGAACTTGGTGTGGTCCCTAGCATTGCGGATCCAGTCGAGTTGTTTTGCGACAACACTGGGGCGATCGCGCAATCGAAGGAACCAAGATCGCACCACAAGTCCAAGCACGTGCTCAGGAAGTTTCATCTGATTCGAGATATTATCGATAGAGGAGACGTTCGGATATGCAAGATTCCTACAGATGACAATCTGTCAGACCCGCTTACAAAGCCGCTCACGCAGTGGAAGCATGAAGGGCACACTAGGAGTATGGGCATACGAGATGCGCCAGATTGGCTCTAGTGCAAGTGGGAGACTGTTGGAATAGATGCCCTAGAGGCAATCTAGTTTAGTATGAATTATTTGTGGCAATAAATTCATTTATTATTTATTGGATATTTAATATAATGAAGTCCTTAAATTTACAATTGTGTTGTTTATCTTAAATATCCCTAGTACAGTATAATGATTAATGGGACAATCATCTATAGACTAGTATGGGGTTGGATTGATATGGGGATATCATGATCCAACACATAGGTGTGCATTAGGGAACGTTGCACTGGACTGACCCATCTCCGAGAAAGCTACATACACGTTATGTTGAGTCGCAAGCGCTTCTCGCGGTGCAAAGGTATTGTCATCCTTAGACTTGAAGTCACTATATATTCTAGTTGTGGATTATTGTGATTTTGGTAGCGTTAAACGCTACACCGTAACTGGGTAGTTATAAAGGCGTGTACCGGATACAATAAGAAGCAAGCTTAGAGATCGTAGTGGACGTAGATAGAATTTGTCCCTCCCACATAACGGTAGCAAATATCCTAGGCCACTCGAGGGATAGTGCTTATAGAATGTCTGGCCAGGCTCAAATAAATCAATATGGGATATTGATGTTATTTGCACGAATAAGGCTATTCCCATGGATCGAGAAACTATGGATTGGATATACGAGTGTGACTTGTATGTCTCGTGTCCAATCCGGATATAGAGACAAAGGAATGAGACAATTACTTGTACAAAGGTTGTCAAGATGACTATTCTATTAGTTGGCTAGAATGGATGTTTTGCTAGAGACCGCTCCATATTAGCAAATAGTTGCTACCAACTAGATAGAACCTATGGGGTCACACGCTATATAGAGTTGAACTAGATTTGGGAATTAATTAATTGGATTAATTAATTAGAAGGATCACTTTGCAAAACCTTGCAAACTTAGTAGGGACTAATTTGCAAGGAAGGGACTAAATTGAATTCTAGTAGGACTAGAATAAGTCCTTTAGATAGTTGGCAGGGAGTTGTTGGACTACATAAAGGACCCTCCTTCCTTCCTTACCATAACTTATGCTCATTATTGAACATAACAAGAGTGGGAGAGAACAAAAGGAGAGAAAAGGAGCAACCAAGCTACGAGCTCGCCGCCCCTAGCCCGCCGCCCCATCCCGTCGGCCACAAGGAGGCCGAGACCCTCCTTTGGGTCTTGTTTTGCGTGATTATTCTTCCTCTTCCTCTTCCGGGCTAGCACCAAGGACTTGGAAGATTCTAGGATCAACTCTAGCCGTGGATTAACCATAGAGAACGTGATACAATTCGCGTTTGAAGTCATCAAAGGAGAACCCTAAGGTGTGTTATTGATTTCTTCCTTTACCATCGTTATGTCTCTTGACTTGTGATCCTTGGAGGGTTTTGCATGGTTTTATGATTTTTTGTGTTTCCGTTGCGCATCCATGAATCAAAACCCTACACATGCTCCTCTATTGCGTACAGTTTCTTCTCTTGCTTGAGAACGATTCTCAAGTTTCTGTACCAATCAAGGAAGTTGGTTCCAGAGAGCTTGTCCTTCTCAAGGACAGATCGTAGGGTTGTGAACTAGATGAGTATTTTGCCATTTGGAATTCTACAAAAGGAAAATACGCAAGTTTTAGTATTTGTGAATTTTTGACTTTATTCAATGATGGCTAGTTTATCAAACATAGCTCCCACTATTTTTCTACGGATTAATAACCCTCAAAATATTAATGCGGAAAATATCCTTATATTTTGTAGTGGGCCAAGATCCATGTTTCATCTCCTTATGAGCTTGCTTTGGCAATTCACCCGTAATTTGACTACTTTAGGTAGGAACAATTCCAATTGCATACCGTATGCAACTCTTGGTTCAATTGGGCAAATAACTCCTTATTTATCCATCCATATGGATAATCCCAATTGATTGCCTCTAGGTTTCTTAATCGTATTAATAGCCTAGTTGTGTTCAACCTCTTATTTAAACAATTGCACATTACTAGCTTGTGCCATCGCATTCCATCATTATGAACCAAGTCGCCATGCTTTGGCACGCACGAACATGATAAATCATGATGATAATGAGTGTTTAAATAACGAGAAGGCAAGAACACAATATTTGAATTTAGAGGGATTTTAAATTCAATTTTTAATTGTTTTGTTGATCAATATCAACTAATCTATCTATTTGAGTTTGGGAACAACTCCGAATAATAGATCCAAGTTGTCTAATTATCTTATTATCCTAATTGCATGCATCATCCATACACCAACCACAAAATAATAAGACAATAAAGTAAACAGCCACAAAACAAAAATAAAACGTGATGTGGATATGGCATTTTCTAGACTAGGATAATTCCAAGCCAATGGAATTATCTATGAACCCTAAAAGCAAACACATCTCCATGCGTCTTGATGTTTTGGTCCATCCTTCATAGTCATGCTCCATGCTCCATACTCCATCTTTTGTGGCTCCTTTTGGCTTTTGGCTTCTTTTTCTTCAATCTTGTCTAACAATCTACTTTATCTAGCACTAGCTAACAACTATACTAAATAAAATAAATCTCACAAGTTGAGAAAAAAAATGGCACGCATGCCATTAAACCCTAATTAATTATTACAATTAATTGATCAGCTCGCAGGCCGTAAACCAAACCACAAATTTAAACATCCACAACAAACCACATCCTAAGGCCATATCCAATCACCATGCGAATTGCACATAAATAGTTAAAATCCAATTTTAACGCCCTTGGTCAATTTTAATTGATTTTAGGATGTTCTAGGGTTAAAACGGTCCATTGGACCCAACAATCCAATTGCTCGGGCCCCAAAAGTGAACCGCAAGGGCCTAGGGCCGGCCGGCCCCTAGCCCACGCGGCTAGGCCGCGGTCTAGGGCTGCCCGGCCCCTAGGCCGGCCTTGATTGGGCGGCAAGCAAGGAGGGGCGGGCCCCTAAGGGGGCCGAACCTCCTTTGGGAGTTGTTTCCAAAACAACTCCCTTGCTTGGTGCCCAAGTTTGGTTGTTTCCTTGTATGGAAAGAACTCCTTCTTCCCCAAGGATGCCCAAAACCTAGATCTAAGATCCTAAAATTTCTCAAACTAACTAATTCATGCATCCAATGCAAAAACTAGATCTTGTTATGATAGATTATTGACAAATTGCATCACATGCTTGATTTGTCTTGTTTTACGCGATAAACAACAATTTTAAGGTGTAAAAACTATCAAAACGTAACACATAAACCACGTTTATGCTCTACGGCCTGTGGCTCTGATACCACTGTAGGGTTTTGATTCATGGATGCGCAACAGAAACAATAATTAACCATACAAAACCCTCAAGGATCACAAGTCAAGAGACATAACGATGGTAAAGGAAGAAATCAATTAACACACCTTAGGGTTCTCCTTTGATGACTTCAAACGCGAATTGTGTCACGTTCTCTATAGTTGATCCACGCCTAGAGTTGATTTCTAGAGCTTCCAATCCTTGGTGCTAACCCGTAAAGAGGAAGGGGAAGAAGAATCACGCAAAACGAGACCAAACCAAGGAGGTTCGGCCTTCTTGTGGGCCGACGGGATGGGGGCGGCGAGCAAGGGGGGGGGGGGCGGCTCCTTTGCTTGCTTGCTCTCTCTCCTTTTGTTCTCTCCCACTCAAGTTATGATCAATTGAATCATAAGTGTGGGAAGGAAGGAAGGAGTGTCCTTTATATAGTCCAACAAATCCTTGCCAACTACCTAAAGGACTTATTCTAGTCCTAATAGAATTCAATTTAGTCCATTCCTTGCAAATTAGTCCCTACTAAGTTTGCAAGGTTTTGCAAAGTGATCCTTCTAATTAATTAATCCTATTAATTAATTCCCAAATCTAGTTCAACTCTATATAGCGTGTGACCCTATAGGTTCTATCTAGTTGGTAGCAACAATTTGCTAATATGGAGCGGTTTCTAGCAAAACATCCATTCTAGCCAACTAATAGAATAGTCATCTTGACAAACCTTTGTACAAGTATTTGTCTCATCCCTTTGTCTCTATATCCGGATTGGACACGAGACATACAAGTCACACTCGTATATCCAATCCACAGTTTCTCGATCCATGGGAATAGCCTTATTCGTGCAAATAACATCAATATCCCATATTGATTTATTTGAGTATGGCCAGACATTTTACAAGCACTATCCCTCGAGTGGCCTAGGATATTTGCTACCGTTATGTGGGAGGGACAAATTCAATCTACGTCCACTACGATCACTTTGCAAAATCACAATAATCCACAACTAGAATATCTAGCTACCCAAAATCACAATAATCCACAACTAGAATATCTAGCTACCCAAAATCACTTATTGTATCCGGTACACGCCTTTTTAACTACCCAGTTACGGTGTAGCGTTTAACGTTACCAAAATCACAATAATCCACAACTAGAATATCTAGCGACTTCAAGTCTAAGGATGACAATACCATTGCACCGCGAGAAGCATTTGTGACTTAACATAACGTGTATGTAGCCTTCTCGGAGATGGGTCAATCCAGTGCTCCATTACCCTTAATGCACACCTATGTGTTGGATCATGATATCTCCATATCAATCCAACCCCATACTAGTCTATAGATGATTGTCCCATTAATCATTATACTGGACTAGGGATATTTAAGATAAACAACACAATTGTAAATCTAAGGACTTCATTATATTAAATATCCAATAAATAATAAAATGAATTTTCTAGCCACAAATAAATTCATACTAAACTAGATTGCCTCTAGGGCATCTATTCCAACAGTCTCCCACTTGCACTAGAACCAATCTGGCGCATCTCGTATGCCCATAATCCTAGTGTGCCCTTCATGCTTCCACTGCGTGAGCAGCTTTGTAAGCGGGCATGACAGATTCTCATCTGTAGGAATCTCGCATATCCGGTCGGAATTAATAGGTTGGCGGCCATTCTACAAGATTAAGAAAAATAATGTCAGGTGTAAGTCGAGGGGTATTGGTATACAAGAATAATAAGGGTTCTTAAAGTTGCCGAAACGTATTTATAAGCAAATATTATTCACTAGCCTAATCCTTATGTAGATAGTGCTTTCCAGACAGACAGATCTTAGCCACGTGGTGATCATCCAGCACACCTAGCTGTGCTCCACACACACTGGATCACCACCCGCGCTGATCCACGTGGGGGCTGCGGACAGGGCCCTCGCATACCACCACACGAGACTTGTAGGGACTTAGTGGTTTGGAGGCTAGAGTAAGTCCTGTCGCGCGCGAGCGACAACCAAGCTCGCGCGCGACCTTTAGTAACTTCTTTGTGAGATTTATGGCACGAGCTCCATAAACCAGGTCAACCTCATAACGGTTCCGTATACGCGGACGAAGTGCGTAATGTTCCCTATATATACGGACGAACGTGCTGTTGTGGTTAAGGTAATTAAGCCGCCATTGATGGGTGCATTAACCCACTACAACGGTCATATTCTCCACTATATATAGGATCGTTAACCATTCCTTACAAAACACAAACTACCTGAACTACGCGGAAGCTCTGCCAAAATTTTGTCTCTCTCTCATACAGTTGCCATTGCCTTACTCTCTGCCTACACACAACCCTACTCTTCCTGTGTTCTTCTTATCCCCTGCTCTTGGTGTACATTGAATCTTCCCTAAAGGATTCTCCCGTACACATTTGGTGAACCCGACGTGAATCTTACCACTGCAAGCAGCCATTTCTCACGACGATGATGTTAGCAACAGATCTCCCTCCACTGAGACAACCTCAGGAGAGGAGATTCGCCACAATTCCGCGGCCGCCGGCGGAGCTCCGACCCTGGAGACTTTGAATACCACCATCCAGAATCAGGCAAAGGCTCTCCAGACTCAATCTGCACAGATGGCTCAGATAATGGCCATTTTGGGAACTCTTACCCCGAATTCGGCATCGGGAGCTGCTGTCTCTCAGGGAGGAGGAACCTCTACCACCCAGGGGACAGAGGTAATACCTACACTACCCAACACTAATTTGCAAACCCCACCAGCAACGGTGCAACCACCTTCTGTCCAGGGACAAACGGTCCAAATATCGTACCTTACCTCACATATTCCCCAACCACCAACTGTCGTCTCCAATGTCTCTTCACAACATCCTTTGCCTCCTCCACCGGCACCCCTAACCAATGTGTCCTACACCCCTAGCCCAACCGCGGCATATGTCTCTCCGCCGGCTGCAACCCTTCCTCCTGCTGTGGGAGGAAGTACACCAGAATGTATGACATCGTTGCAGCGGCGCATAGAGACCTTCCTGGCCAATCAACCTTTTGCAGAAACTATCATTCCGAAGGTCGAAAATGCCCCACCTATCCCGCGCGAGATCTATCTGATGCCTAATCCCGCAGGGTATAAGGCCCCTAAGTGGGACAAGTTCGAAGATGTTAACGGGAATGCTCACGAGCACGTCATGCGTTTTATTGACGTGATGGGACCATATGAGGCTGAACCCAATTTGCTTATGCGCGAGTTCCCAAAATCTTTAAGGAACGTGGCCTACAAATGGTATAGAACACTGGAGGCTGGATCTGTCAAAACTTGGGATGACATGGTTTAGAGGTTCTACACAAAATTCTTCCAGATGGAGGAGAAGGTTACAACGATACATCTCTCTCGTATGTATCAGAAGCGCTATGAGGATGGTGTCACCTTCATCAAGAAGTTCAGAGCCAAATCATTGGAGTGCAGAGATGAAGTGCTCGAGGCCAGGCTCGTGGCGATATGCCTGCAAGGCATGCAATATGAGTACAAAGGTATGCTAATCAACTTACAAACTCCTACTTTTTCGAATTTTATTGAATGTACAAAGAACATAGAGCCTATAGTGGAAAGGCAAAAGAAGAAGCACGCCCCTGAACGATCCCCAGGGAGACCCACTTTCAAGATTGGGAGGTTTAGTTACAAGAGGGGACGCGAAGATGAGGTCAACACAGTTTCGCCACAAAAGCAACCCAGGGTTTCAACTACAGATGCGCCGCCTCTACCATGTTCATTAGAGGAAGTGATTTATTTATGCAAACAATGGCGTAAAGACGGGGTTCTGCCTCCGCTCGAAAGAATACCCTCCAAGGAGATGATGAGGGACCCGAAGTGGTGCGAGTGCCATGCAAAGATTATGCACCCCACAGCTGACTGCAGGAAGCTTAGGCATTTTGTGAGTCGAAAAACGAAAGAAGGGGAGTTGATTGTTAATGATGAGAGGCAGGACGTGCGCAACAACCCGCTGCCGGCCCATGCAGAGCGAGAGTCAAAAGACAAAGAGGTAGCCATGATTCATGGACCTTGAATAGATTGCGGAAGATGGTCTGCCCATCATTGCTGAAGTCCATGACGAGGAAGACTACAGCATGGACACTGAGGATGAGCGTGCTAACAGGATGAAGGGGTCGCACGGGTTCAGAAAATTCTTTGATGAGATGAACTTTTCGGAGAAATGCCGGAAAGAGATGACAAAAGCGATTCTGAGGGTATTAGAAGACTTCGAAAAAGACATAGTAGTCTCCAATGGAAAAGTTGTTAGGGCGTCTCGCTCGACGGAAAAGATAATGACTTTCTCCGTAAGTGACAACAAGATGGATTCGAGTCATCAGAAGCCCTTGTATGTAACAGCGGTGATCAACGACGTCGAATTCAAGAGGGCATTTGTCGACGGAGGAGCAGCCGTCAGTGTGGTTTCACTCAATACTCTGAAGTTGGCAGGAATCCCAGAGAAGAAGATTGTCAGGCGCCCATCCCCGCTAATGGGATTTGGAAGTGATTCCAGGATGACGATGGGCTGGATTCACCTGGGTATTCAGATAGCAAAGATCAAGTGTTCCGCCAAGTTCTATGTCATTGATGCAAATACCACGTATAACATGATCATAGGGCGAGCCTGGATTCACCGCTTCGATGCGGTTCCCTCAACAGCCCACCAAGTGATGAAGGCCATTTGGAATGGCAGGGTAGTCGAGATACCGGCTTCGGTAAATCCTTTTAATTTGAATGAAGCGCATCTCACTGAAGCAGTATGGTTTACTGAAATGGCGGATGAGCAAATTCCAGGGCCATTTAATCAGACTCCTTTGCCTCGATGGGAGGACATCAAGGATCAGTCACTAGCAGGAGTAATGGTGACGAGAGAGGATGCCAAGGAAAAGGCGTCCACACGCGAAGAGGCATTGCAAGTCGCCTACCAGAGGAAGAATGTTTACACTTTGAAAAGGGTGGTAAAACATGACCATAAGGGTAAGGAGATAGAGAGCTTCTACTCCAACGGAAAGAAATGCTACCGCATATGAAGGTGCGCGGGGGTACCCCCATCCGAGCATGGGGATATCCCTGGGCAAATTAGTCAAATTGAACAAAGCCCAGAGGTGGACAAGCCGAAGTCAGAGGTTTTGGAGGATAAATTGAAAGAAGCGCCTGAGTGTATGTAAGATAAGCCGAGGCCCCAGAAGCAGGAACTGAAAGAGGTGTTCCTGAGCCCAAGCGAAGAAAAGAAGAGGCCTGTTTTTCTGTGCGCAGATCTCTCAAGCGATCAGGAAACAAGGTTGCTGCAATTACTGACTGAATATAAGGATGTGTTTGCTTGGTAGTATGATGAGATGCCTGGTCCGGACACAAGCGTGACTATGCACAGATTGGATGTTATCCCGGGATCTAAACCGGTGAAGCAAAGTGCGAGGAGTTTCAGGCCAGAAATAAATGTGTAGATCAAGCAAGAAATTTTCAAGTTATTGAGTATTAAGTTTATTGAGCCGAATCATCATCCTACGTGGTTGGCCAACATCGTGTCGGTGGTAAAGAAGAATGGGCAACTTCGCATCTGTGTAGACTTCAGGGACCTCAACTGTTTCTTCCCAAAGGACGATTTCCCGTTGCCCAACATTGATTTGCTCATCGATTCTACTACGGGGCACCGGATGTTCAGTTTCATGGATGGCTTCAGTGGGTATAAACAGATTAAGATGGATCTCGACGATGCATGAAAAACTGCGTTCATTACACAAGTTGGGGTCTTTAACCATACAGTTATGCCCTTTGGACTCAAAAATGCGGGCGCGACTTATCAGCGAGCAATGATGGATCTATTTCATGACATGATGCATCAGGAAGTAGAATTCTATGTTGATGATCTAGTTGTCAAGTCCAAAGAGGAAGCGGACCATCTGGGAGACCTGCGGAAAGTGTTCGAAAGATGCAGGAGTTTCCAACTAAAGATGAACCCCATGAAATGCACGTTCGGAGTAACTTCGGGGAAGTTTTTGGGATGCGTGATACATCGCCAAGGAATCGATCCTGACCCTGCGAACGTATCGGCTATCACCAGCATGAAGGCGCCGCATAATCAGAGCACTCTGAAGACGTTACTAGGGAAATTATCTTACCTACGGAGATTCATTCCGGCAATTGCAGAAATAACCTTTTGCTTTGGCAATCTCCTCAAAAAGAATGTTGTATACAATTGGACGGAGGAGCATGAAGCCGCATTTGGGAGGCTGAAAGACCTGCTGACATCACCAAGAGTAATGATTGCACCACAGCTTGGATCGCCGCTTTTGTTGTACCTGACATCGACGAAGAAATCTATAGGGGCGCTTTTAGCTCAAGAATATGAAGGGCAGGAAAGGCCGATCTATTATATCTCTCGCATAGTACAGCCGGCCGAGTGAAGGTACACAGATATTGAACGCCATTGTCTTGCTTTATTCTTTGTGATAGAAAAGTTAAGGCATTATTTCGCCTCGCACAAAGTTGTGGTGGTGACAAAGAGCGACCCCATACGGTATCTCTTGAGTCACACTTCTCCCTACGAAAGATTGGAAAAATGGTACATGACCATCTCGCAATAAGATATTACGTGTGTTCGACCGCGAGCAATCAAATCGCAAGCAGTGGTGGATCTTTTGGCACAGTTTCCGGATAACAGCTATGAACCCATGATCGAGGAGGAATTAGAGGGGCCTGAAATTTATGCAGTCGAGTCGCCATATTGGAAGCTTCACTTTGATGGATCATCAACAAGGAAAGGTGGCGGAATTGGAATTTTTTTGACTAAACCAGATGGGGAAGTCATCCAAATGTCTACCAAGTTAGATTTTCCAGTAACCAACAATGAAGCAGAGTATGAGGCCCTTATCGCGGGACTTCGTGCGGCCAGGGCACTAGAAGTGAGCAATCTGACGGTCATGGGGGACTCCAAGCTGATTGTCAAACAAGCTTCAGGCGAGTATGGGTTGAAGGAAGTAAACATGTTGCCTTATCGGACCCTGGTGCAAAAGCTGGTACGGCAATTTTGTGATGTCAAGTACGAGCACACGCCTAGAGCTGATAATCGGCATGCCGATGCTTTAGCCACTTTGGGATCTAAAATTAGTACGGAAAAATGCCCCGCGAGAATCTCGATCGATGTCCGAACAACCCCGGCCTTGTCAGAAGAGGTATGCGAGGATGAATCCGCGGACGATGAAGATTGGAGAAAACCAATACTGTGTGCGATTGCTGAAGGTACAAGCAAAGAAAATTGGGCATACACTAGAGGGTACTGCATACACGATAAATCCCTGTACTACAAAGGTCCGGGAGGAATACTCATGCGGTGCGTCTCGCAGCAGGAGGGGCAAGCATTATTGGAAAAGATTCACCAACACTCCTGCGGGGAAAGTGAAGTGTCGATTTTCCGAAAGGCCCAGAGATATGGAATTCATTGGCCAGATATGTCCACAGCTGCTGCAATCATTCAAGGAAATTGTGAAAGTTGCACATTAATCAAAGACTCTTTGGAAATTGCTCTGGTTGATGATGACACAGATTGGAGGAAGCCACTCTTTGAATTCCTGACAGAAGGAATCGAGCCCGATCAAAGAAAGGAAGCCGAGAATCTTAAAAGAAAAGCGGCCCGATATGTGGTGCAGGAAAACATACTCTGGCGAAGGGGCCATGAGGGTAATCTTCTCATATGCCTAGATAGCCAAGAAGCGCAAGAGGTGATGGATTTATCTCACCAAGTGGAGCATCAGGGGGGTGCGAAACTATGCAGACAACTCCTCACGGTTGGTTATTTTTGGCCAACAATGGAAGCAGATTGCCGCACCAAGGTAACAAGATGTCAGGAATGTCAATTTAAGGGCAACCTCGTGCATGCTCCTGCTGTAGATTTACATGCACTAGGAACACCGTGGCCATTTCATACTTGGGCTCTAGATTTTATCGACCCCATTCGACCGGCCTCGTATGGGAACCAGTTCATCTTGACTGCGACCGAGTTGTTTACCAAATGGGTGGAGGCAGTACCGCTCAAAACAGCCAATGTGCTCGCAGTGGTCAACTTTGTTCAAGAAAACATCATATACCGGTTCAGAATCCCCAACACAATCATCTTGGATAATGGCACCCCTTTTTTAAATCGCCAGGTGGCCGCGAAATTGGCGGAATACAACATAAGGCAAGTTTGCTCCACGCCTTACTATCCAAAAGGGAATGGTCAAGCAGAAGCAACCAACAAGACGTTGCTAAGGATTTTGAGTAAGATGGTCGCAGATGATCATAAAAAGTGGGCAAATTCCTTACATTTGGCTTTGTGGGCATATCGCACTTCGCCCAGGACCCCCACAGGAGTTTCTCCGTTCCTTCTATGCTATGGAGCTGAAGCCGTCGTACCAGCAGAAGTAAAAGTCAACTCTGCAAGGATAGCCTTTCATGCCTTTATGAAAATCAACGTGATCATGACCTGATTCTAATGGAAGAGAAGCGCGAACAAGCTAAAAGGGCTAATAAGAGATACAAGTAAAGGATCGCTCGCGCGTACAATGAAACAGTTCAACACCAAGACTTTGCGGTTGGGGACCTTGTTTTACAAGCTTCAGATCATTGCATGCGGGAAGCAGCTCATCCAAAGTTCGCAGCTAACCGGGAAGGACCGTTCAAAGTTAAAGAAGTCTTTGACAGTGGTTACTGCACGATTCAGAGACTCCATGGAACTGCAACAACCTCAAGCCCAATCAATATGCGATGGATCAAAAAGTATTATCCTTAGCCTATCTCTTTATGTTTGACTCAAAAGTCTGTTAGATTTTAAGTCTAGTTCTTTTCCATGAACTCCTACGTTGTTTCCTCCAATATGAGGACTCTGTAGTCATGCTCCTCCCATATGAGGATGCTTCAATAAAAAGAATTCTCCCATATGAGAAGAATTTTACTATCTCGATTGTCTTTACTGTTTTATTTACTTTTCTGCTTACTTCATGACGAAAGCCTATCTGCCTAGATAGCAGCTATAATATATGATGCCATGCGATCCAAGACCTATCTGCCTAGATAGCAGCAATATTGCATTATGATCTTAAGTGATCTAAAAGCCTATCTGCCTAGATAGCATCGATAGTAACAACGCCCCTGTGCGAGCAAAGCCTATCTGCCTAGATAGCAGCAATATTGAATTATGATCTTAAGTGATCTAAAAGCCTATCTGCCTAGATAGCAGCGATAGTAGCAACGCCCCTGTGCGAGCAAAGCCTATCTGCTTAGATAGCAGCAATATTGAATCATGATCTTAATTGATCTACAAGCCTATCTGCCTAGATAGCAAGCAATAGCAACAACGCCTTGTGCAATGCAAAGCCTGTCTGCTTAAGATAGTGAATTATTCACACAATATCCGAATGCAAAACTTGAGGGAAACATAACTTGTTTCGCCATATAGCAGGCACACATGCGAAATCCCAATCTGTTGTATTGAACAAGAACAACAAATGACAAAGCATGTTTCATTAATAATCAAAATGACTTGCAATTTATCTGTCTAGATAGCAGCTTATAAGCAAAAGCTTACACTAAGGAAAATTCCTACTTTAAAATGAACGACCTACAGGTCCTAAGAAAAAAACTATGTGACGAAACGATATCGTCAACGTCCTACATCAGAACAGGGCTCTTATTTGATCTTCTGCCCAAGTGAGATGCCAGATGAACCTCATGCCCTGACGGCTCTGGACGTGAAGAACAAATGGGAGAACAGCTCCTGGGGCAGGAAGCTGATTGTGCAAAAAGACGAGCACAATAGCTCGTCACACCTTGTTCAAAACAATGGTGGCAAATAGTTATCCTCCAAGAAAGCTAGTGGAGAAACACACCATTCATTACGATTCAGTAGTGAGATCAGTACAGGACCGTGCTTCGCCGGAAGATCACCGGAGGTACGAAATGCAAACATAATAGACAAAGAGGAATCTTTGCAGAAGCATGAAACCTTACGCAATTCTTCTTCAAAAAGATCAGGAGGATTGATGAGCTTTCCAAAGAACTTCTTGCGAGCTATTTCTATAGCACAAGGCACAAACTCAGGTTTCAAATCCTGAAATTGACATGAACCAGCAAAGGTTAAGGACCGATGCCAGTAGTCGTAAGGACTCATGGTAGCCACATTCTGGGGATGAAGAAACAAAAAAGCAAGAGACAAGGTTTATATAGACTCCATAAGGGACTCTTCAGTTCCCTGGCTGAGTCAGCAAAGCTTTGGAAACGGGTAAGAATCAATTACTTGCGTCTCAAAAATGGGTAAAAATCAATTACCCTACTAAAGGCTATGACGATTCGGTAGCACGCCCTAATTAATGACGGAAGGTCATAATAAGGATGTGGCTCCCAAGGAATTCGTGCTTATCTAATAAATTAATAGCACGAAGATCAAGGTAATTACGTCAGCATATGACGTCATAATTGATATGCATTTAGAAACGAGTGCAAAATCCTCACAAGGGCAAAATGAGACCACAAGGGCAAAATGGGACATAAAGTCTCAAATGTTAAAAAAAAGAGGGGAGAAACACTAGCATTACAATAATGTTCTTTCTCTAAAATAAATCCTTGATTAGAGGATCTTCTGGAGAAAACAAGAGCGATGCCTCTTTTGCCTGATACACTTCTTGTTTCAATTTTTCATACTTGGCCTTCATCGTGTGGAAGAGGTTGGCAGCTTCTTCAGCCTTCTTCCTTTGTTCCTCCAATTTCCGCCTCTCAGACATCAGATTATGGTAGCCATATTTCAGGCTCGCAGATTCAAGGATTTGGGTGACTCTGTTGAGAAGAAAACCGAAGTCCAATCTGCCTTGAGCCTTAGCCTGAAGACCCTTGCATGTGCTATAGAGCAACCGTGCGCTATCAGCTGAAATGGTTGTAGGGGTAGCCGCAGACAGTTGCTCCAAAATCCAGAAGGCTTCAGTTAAGAAAAGTCTTCTGTCAAAAGGCTCCAACTCCAGAGTTCTCGCAAATGACCATGGGTATGAAAGGCGCATCCTCATGTGCCAATCCACATCGGGTTGCCTCATCCCTGGCAGAAAATGATAAGTTTAGGAGTGTAAAATGGCTAAACAAAAGTGTAGAATGCGACATATGATAACATACATGTTCCTTCGAGGATCTCACGCAAAGAGGGAATGCGCATCACTGGAAAAGCAGAAGCATGACCTCGCTGCATTGCTTGCCTGTCAGCTGCAACTTCGCGCTCATTATAGTTGGCAGGGATAGTATAAGTTGCGGCAATTGCGAGTGCAGCTCCCACTTCTAAAACCCAAAAACTCCATTCAGGGGGGACTTGTAGAAGTTCTACCTCAGTGGAAGGGACAGTAGGACCTTGTGGAGGCTCAAAGGCATTCACAGGAATGACAGCACTTGAAGAAGTATGTGGAATAATTTCAGCAGCGACTGTGGTTTCTGCTTGCTTAGGAATTTCTTCAGCCGCGAGAGGTCCTTGTGGCTCGGGAGCATCCATTTCAACATCGACATTTTCATGCGATGCTATGTCTTCCATGACCTGTTCATTTTCATGAACTTCAGATCCAGCATCCTCCGCTTCCATTTCCTCAACTTCAGCATCTTCCTCCCTTAACTCAGTGTCAGCTTCGACATCATCAGATACCTCGATAATGTACTCCAGAGGTTCTCCTGCATACTCAGTAGCCGCGATAGGTTTCTCAACATGCGAGCTTCGCTCCGGGGCATAAGATGTAGGGAGTTGACTTCTCTGCTCCAGCATGTCCTCATCAGGGTTGCCAACACCTGCCTCACTGATCACCTCTCTGGCAGCTGACACGTTATTAGCAGAGCCCTGTGCGACAACAGCATCACCTGCAAGACAACACCGGAAAATGTTGAGGCAAACTTGCGTCATAAATGATGTTTTATTCTGATAGATCAAAAGCGAGCACCTCCACACTTAGGTGGGATCGCAGCTCCGTCATCATATGTTAAAGATGCGACACCATATCCTACAAGAGTATCTTCATTTATCACATCTTTAAGGTGAGCATGACCTGGTGGTGCGAAGAAACTTGTTACAATAGGGAATGGGTTACCGAGCCTGGTTTACAAACATTGTTTGAATGATTACCTGAGGGTTCGCCACATTTGCCTACTAGCCATCGGCGAATATCATCTTTTGATAAGCCATGCTTTAACGCACCAATAATTACTTCTTGATAAGTCACAGCAAGGTTAAAGATCTCACCTTCCTTGTCGCCTCCGATCTCCTCAAAGGCCTCTTGAGCATGTTCCAAGGCAGCCACGTCTGCGTTATCAGCATGCTGTTCTTCCAGACTTCTCCTTTTCATGAGCTCGATGTCATCTTCCTCGAGCTTTCTCCTTCTCTCTTCTACCTCAGCAGCCATTTTCTTAGACTCAGCAGTGATAGCTTCGTCTATAGTCTCGCTAGAGACATCAGAGCGAGAAACTTTGGTCTTTTTCTTCTCCTTGGCCAGAAGCCCACTGATGGTCTCTGTGTCATCATCTGCGAAAGAAAATTAATCAACTATTGCAAAATCTAAAGTGTGAGGAAGACAAGTTCATTCAAGATACCTTCTGAGCTCTCTCCTCTTATCTCGTCTCTTTCTTCTTCTTCTCTTTCACTTTCTTCTCTTTCCTCTTCTTCACCTTCTTCTTCTCTCACTTCTCTTTCTTCGTCCTCCTCTTCCTCTTCTTCCTGACCAAAAGGGATGAAGGTCTCAACCGCGAGCTCTTTCTGTGTCTTTCCCGGCATGCGGCCTTTGTGCAAGAGACTTTGCAGGAGACGGAGTTGGAGCATTTCTTGGAGGGGAAGAAATCACAATGCCCTTCTGCTTTTGCTTTTTGGCCTTTGGGGCAACCTCTGCATCCACTTTAGCATCATTGTCTATCAGCGAGCGAGCAAACACGTCCATTTCCTCGCGTATCCGAGCCTCTACCTGGGGAGCCAGTTCCATTACCACAGGAATTTTCTTGTCTTTCCTTTTTGCGGCAACAATAGAGCTGACCAGCGATGTGGAGCGCTCTCCAGATGCGAACCTCCTCAGATAACACTAAAAGAAAAGAAATGGGGTGTAAGTTTCAGCGCGGCAAAGAAAGAAGTCTTTCAAGCATAAAGTAAAGTTGTTTACCTTGGCAAAATCTTCGCTATACTTGATTACATGCGAAATTCGATCCCTAACAGCAGTCATCTTTTCCTCAAGAATAGTGGCTTGGCACAAGTGATTGTCAGTATCAAGCAAGGAATAAAAACCATATTGGAAGTCATCCAAGATGCAACCAGGGCGGAATGGAAAAGCATTCATTTTAATCACAGGAGCTTTACTGGAGCGAGGAGTCGAGTGCGTATCAAACCTGGCCTGCTGAGCAGTCCAGTAGGCGATCAAATTCTTGGTAAGGCGACCAACACGACTCCCTGAAGGTTGGAAGAAAGGCAAGTTGCTCAGAAGGATTGTTTTACACTTAGTCACCAGCAGTCGCTTGTAGCAATTCCTTTTGATTGACTTAGGCCAAATGGAAGGCGCCACTGCATCAAAACCAAACTGGGGAGAGACGCGAGTTGGGTCAACGTCGACTGTGATCTGCTCATATCTGGGAGTTAGCTCAGAAAATTTTTCGGCAAGGGCCGGAAGCGAACCTCTCAAGCACCAGCAGAAGAATTCGCGGTAGCGATCATGTCCTTCGAGAAGGAGTTCTTCTGAGTAGGAACCAGCTCTATTAGGGTACAGCTTCGGAAACCATCGCACATTTTCAATGCGTGTAGCGTAAGGCCTAGCTGTAAACTTTCTCCGATCATCGCATATCAGGCTCCATGTACACTTGGGAAGATTAGTCATGTACCATCGAGCAGCTCTCCCGCTAGGAAGTGCATTCTGCGCACCTGGAACGTTCCATTTACTAGGCCGAGAAGGAACAGGAGCGTAAGAAGGCCATCTTTCAAAAACCCACATGGTAAGAAATGAAATGTTGACAAAAGTCAACACATCAAGACACCCACGTGACTCCTTAATCGCGACCACCAGTTTGTCCAATCGATGATATAAGGTGCCTAGCACTAGAGGCCCGAGTGCGACTTTCTGGCCAAGGGCCAACTTAACAGCAAGGGGGAGAACATGATAAAAGACCCCATCATGAGGATGACCGTCGATCAAATACCTCGACAACCAGGCACAGATAAAGCCGCACAAGGTCAGATGATACCCCTTTCCCTCTATGTAATTCTTCGCTTCTGGATCATTATCCTGAATTTCCTTGGTGATCTTACTATTCGCATAGTCGCGAAAGAAGTATTGCACCCACTTTCCCAAAGTGTTCTTCGCAGAGGTCTCAACCAGCTGCCATTCGTGAAGTACTTCCGCAGATGTCCAACGAGTAGAAATCTTCTTCACCTCGGTCAAACATTCCTCCAACTGCGCATATAGAGTAAGCTCCGGACCAGGTTTCAAAGTGCTCAAGGGATCCACTTCGCCCATAGGATAAAGGTCATAAAGAATTTGAACATCTTCCAAAGTCGGGGTAGCCTCAAATTCAGCAAAATGGAAGGTATGGGTCGCAGGTGGGTAGCGAGAAAGAAGGTTTAGAAGCATGGTCTAATCCAGCTTCACGACAGCACCCTTCATAACACGAATAGCGAAATAAATTCCAGCATCGTCTAGTGTGATAGCATGGTGAGTCATTACATGTTCAATCCACTCATCCATCAAATCCATCTTTTGTACGAAGGCCTGGGTAGAAATTTCAGTATGGGGGAAGAACCCACTTTCTACGCCTAACCTTACCACATCCTTGGAGTCAATTAACTCCAACATGGCTGCAGTGGTAGGCGGGATCAACTTTAGCAAATCTCCAGAGGCGAGAGCTGGTAGATTCTTTACTTTAACCCTAGCGTGGTAAAAGTCTTTCCCACCTAGATAGGGGGCTTTCTTCTATAGGGTTTTGGGAAAATCAGGAATTTCTTCAGGTTCTTTAACAGGTTTGGAACCTTTTGTCTTTGCAATTTCTGCAGAAAAGCAAGAAAAGGGGGGGGGGGGGAGAAATATACCCACTTTTAGTTCAGATTCAGGAAGCAATTCTGTGTTGTTTTGAAATTAGAAGAGGATGAACAGTTCTGGGTCAGTTCTGGGTTTAGAATCTCAGAATTGAAGAAGTTTATCTCAGCGTTTCAGAAGTTTATTGTTTGAAAATCGTTTCAATCTGGCGTTCGAATCTTTTAGGGTTTAAAAGGAGCCTCTTCCGCAGTTTTCAAAATAATGGCGTATTCCAAAATTAGTTCTGGGTTTTCAGATTCAAAAACAGTTCAAAGGATATGGAATACATTAATGAAATTGAGCAAAGTCAACCTTGTTTTGAAGAAGCAAGTTGAAGAAGACGGTTGGCTAGAAAGAGCTGATCGTTGATTATCTGTATCTGCTCTTGAAGGCTCTCAGGTAACATTCACTTAAGAGAGAGAAGTGATACTCTGCAACAATGGAGAGCATGGAGTATTTATTCAAAAACACTGAAGAGTCGCGTCCTTTCAGTGGTCGAATCACAACCGTTACCGTCGAATTGCGCAATCACAGGTCGATGCTGACGTCACGCCTAAAACCCTAATAGAACAGACGGCACGACTCTAGGGATCCTAGGTCATAATGGCACGCACGGGGCTGATTTTGCGTGTATTTGAATTGGTGCGTGGCAACGACGCATGTACTGGTTTTTGCGCATTGAAGCCTATCCGGCTAGGCGTCTCCACGCGCAAAAAGGGGGCTAATGTAGATAGTGCTTTCCAAACAGACAGATCTTAGCCATGTGGCGATCATCCAGCACACCTAGTTGTGCTCCACACACACTGGATCATCACCCGCGCTGATCCACGTGGGGGCTGCGAGACAGGGCCCTCGCATACCACCACACGAGACTTGTAGGGACTTAGTGGTTTGGAGGCTAGAGTAAGTCCTGTCGCGCGTGAGCGACAACCAAGCTCGTGCGCGATCTTTAGTAACTGCTTTGAGAGATTTATGGCACGATCTCCCTAAACCCGGTCAACCTCATAACGGTTCAGGTATACGCGGACGAAGTGCGTAACGTTCCCTATATATACGGACGAACGTGTCGTTGTGGTTAAGGTAATTAAGCTCCCATTAATGGGTGCATTAACCCTTCTACAACGGTCATATTCTCCACTATATATAGGATCATTAACCCTTCCTTACACAACACGAACTACCAGAACTACGCGGAAGCTCTGCCAAAATTCTGTCTCTCTCTCATACATATGCCATTTCCTTACTCTCTCCCTACACACAACCCTACTCTTCCTCTGTTCTTCTTATCCCCTGCTCTTGGTGTACATTGAATCTTCCCTAAAGGATTCTCCCGTACACACCTTACTCTCGTTTGCCCATATCAAACCTAATAGAATCAAATCTCATCAAATTTCAAAATGGACACCAAATACATAAAAATTATCCTCCATAAAAAAAGTAAAACCAGTCTAATTGAATCATCAAACTAACAATCCCTAATTCCAAAATTGGATATAAAGAATATCACTCTAAAAAAAACTCAAAGCATCATTGGATTCATGGTCTTCTTCAAATAATTGCAATAACACAAATAAATTCGAAGAACCCAAACAAGCCTAATTCTACTCATCCTCCTCGTTCTCAACGCTTTCTTCCGACACAAAGTTTTCACCAATCACCTCCGCATCCGCAGCGAATTTATGCCACTATTGATGGGCTTTCATCAACTTTTGGCACATGGAGTTGGAATCCATTTTCTACGCACCATGGTAACAGTAGTCTTCATAGTTTGGTTGGTTGAACCGAGTCATCAGATTACTATACTTTCGAATGATCCTTCCAAACATTGGGCCTCTAGGTATCGCCTTAACCATGCAATGGGATTAGAAAACAGGTTCCGCTATAGAGGAAATCGCAACTGATCATATCGATTCTCAACAAAGTTCATGACGCGATCACGAAAATCTGGGAGTAACTCGTCTTCTGTCCAAGGGGTCACAACAGGGTGTCCTCAACTGGAGGTACATGCTTCCTCAGGGTTGGCTTCGTCTTAGCCATCTAAAAAAGAAAGATAGTCTCCATAAGCCTCTTATTCGACAAAGCATAAACCACAATTCATATTTGAAACAACGATCATCATAAAAATAAGCATCATTCTTCCAAGACTTCAAAATTTCAGTCACATGACTCCCAAAATGGATCAATACCCTAGAGAATAAAACAACGTCGAGATTCCTTAAAAACAAACTCCAAACATGTACTCTAATAAAAAATCTCTCAATCTATCAATCACCCAAGCAGTAGTCACCTAACCTAAACTCCAAATAAAATCTTCAACTCAAATGTTTAGCCAAACAGGTAGGTCGACAACACTCTAGGCTAGGATAGCGTCGGTAGGGGTACTCTCTTTCTAAGGATGCCTATTACAGAGTTAATCACCTATTAGTCACTATCCAATACTACCCAAATCCCAACTGCTTATCAAATTTTACTTTCATTTTATTTCCTTGCCCTAATTTCATTTTAACTTGCTGTAACAGGTTATTTCTCTATTTGAAAAGACCCGCTCTGATACCACCTGTAACACCCCCAACTTCCATAGATCGGAAATCGAGTCAGTGTTATTCAGCGATCCAAGATTTTACTCTCGGAGTGCAAGGGGATTCGAAACAAGCAAGCAATCCAATAAGTAAATTGTTTAATTATTACATGAGTCAAACTAAACTCCAAACTTGCCTCAAACCGGGCATAACAACAGAAAGTAAAAGAGGAGTTAAATATCGTCTTAGGGTTATTAAATACTAAAGTGCTAGCCGAACAAAGCAAGTTGCGATCCACACTCCCCAACGCTCCTAGCATCCGAACCTCTGGGTTTTCAAAAGTGCAAAAGCAGACCATAGTTTTTCCAAACGTCAGCGAAAGCTGAGTAAACTAACACCCAAGCACGTAAACAGATTATGAGGGAAACATTTGACAAAGAGATAAAATCATGCTCTTTAACAATATTTTACAGCGAAAGTTATTCAAATGATTCTCATGTGTCCCAAGAATGAATTTCTGATAATCAACAGTGGCCACTTTGATAGGGCTTTCCACAAAATATGAGTCATGACATAATCTTCAATATAGCCAAATGCCATAATTATGAAAGATCCAATTCCTTATGTTGTAACGGGGTACCAATCGAAATATAATCCCCAGCCACTAAATACCTTAAGTGTCGACACCCCTATGAGGGAAACTTTTGTCCCACGAGAGTAGTAAATAGGGACGCCCAGGGCAAAATGGCAACTGGGCAAAATAAATTAATAAGTCTGCTAGGCTCACCCGCAGACGGCCGGAGCCAAGAAATAGAGTAATCAGATTCCCCGTACAACTGTTTCCTCTTTAGTTATAATGCATTTCAATTCATGTGAGAGTTCAAGAACGGTTTTCAAAAAAAAAGAGTTCGAAAACGGTTACAACACGTAAAAGCAGTAGATACATAATATCATGATTTGACAGTTAAAGAAACAAGTTCGACATGAAGGGAATGATATGCACACAAGACTTGGCATATTAGCTTACCTCAAAGAAAATCAGCAAATACGACTAGTAGCTCCTAACCGTAGATGAATCCTTCGTCTACGAAACTGTTTCCTACAATTATAGATTCCTAGTCAAAATCACATTTACTGGATATAAGTTTATGCAATATGCATTTCGTGATGAGACGAAGTGAATTCATGCGTCTAGCTCTCTTACAAAACAAATTTGTTATACTAGGGGTCAATATAATAAAATAAATAGCTTATATAGCGCGTAACGGAAAATATAATTTTATGCTAATACAAGTTAAAGAAAACACAAGTTGAATGTGTTTAAATAGATGATGTAATATAAGACTTTCAGTACTAGTAATATCAAACTTTTAACTTCATAAAACTAATAATCTTACGTAAGTAATAATAATAAAAAAATTATGTTTATCACAAAAAAGTCTACTCACATATATGTAGTATATATACTAAATGTCACATATAATGGAGGGGAATTTATTAACTATCCTATTTTACAATATATCTATATCTTATACATGCCATACATAAAATATAGTAATTACTACTACTATTACTTAGTGCTACAGAGAAACAAAAATGATAGCACATGTACATCAGTTGACAGGAAGGGAGAGAGATATGAGATATGAAGAACAAAACCCAAACCAGAGAATTGGAAACAAAACACTGACCCGAAACTGAAATTCGACAGAGGCAAAATTGATGAATCGAAGGACGGAGGAGTACATCACCGTCTAAGGGGCGGCAACGGTGGTTTGATTTGACAGCGGCGCAACGATGGGCGGCGAAGAACAGAAGATGGCATGCTCGGAAACTTTGTCGGACTCGTTCGGTAAGTCTCTTCAGTTGCTCGAGATTCAACTCGAACGGAATAGAGATTGGCGCTGAGCGAACGACGCGCAGATGGAGAGAGCAAGGCGGAGAAGGGGGGTTCTGCCGCTGTTGGCGGCGGTGATGAGGCTCTGAGTTTTTTTTCGGAAATGGAGGGAGACAAAGAGGATTTTGTGAGTATGTTTTTGCAGGTGGGGGAAATAGGGATCAGAAATGCTATGGGTTTATACCCATTGTCGAATTCAGATTGTTGGAAGTTGAAATCGTTGGTGAAATGAGGGGATTGAGGGAGGTTGCCGTTGGTTTGTTATGGAGTTGAGGGGTACACACTCGTGGGTTTGTTTTAGTAACAGAGGAAGGCAGGGGATGAAGCGAAGTTATCCCGTGTGGCAGGAGCACGGGTGGATACGAGAGTAATATTTTAGTGTGTGTGGTGTACAGGAAAGATAAGAAAATAATTGTGTGTTTCACACACATTGTATGTAATTTTAAAATAAAACTTTTAAACAATAAAAATTTAGACAAACTCTTGCTTAAAATCAAATAGAAAATCTGAAGAGTAGAAGTTAACAAATTGTCGGTAATAATAATAATAATTTTTTTTTTGAAAACTTAGCTTTCTAAAAATAAATAATGAAATAATGTGACTAAGTTCTCTAAAAAACAATTCGACACCAAAGTTTCTAAAATTTCTAAATTCAGCCCCAACGATCAAAAATTCTCAATTTAACCTTAATCGGAAAGTGGGGCATTTAAACCTTATCCTCTTTGGTGAACCCACTGAGAGATAGTTAGAGGTTATGAAGCAAGTTCTTGAAGATTTTTGCTTAGAGTCTGGACAAGTTATAAACTTTGATAAATCCAATGTTTTTGATTGCTCCATGTATACCTAAATTGAGAGCTAGGGATCTCTGCCACCTAATTGGCATTGGGTTGAATGATGATTTGGGTATACATCTAGTTATTCCTCTTATCCACTCCACTTTTAATAAAGCTTAATTTCAGTACCTCATTGATAAAGTCAGGAATAAGCTCACGGGTTGGATGGTTGCTCAATTGTCTCATGCTGGGAGAGCCACTGTTGTACAAACTGTTATTCAATCTCTGCCTTGTTACACTATGCAGTTTATTTTAGTTCCAAAGTCAACTATTGATGATATTGACAAATCTTGCAGGAAGTTCCTTTGGGGTGGAAATGAGGAAAAAGCCAAAATGTCTCTTATTGGCTGGGACAAAGTCACTCTTCCTAAGCATGATGGAGGGCTGGGGTTTAAAAATTTGGCAGCCTTCAATTTGGCTCTTCTGGGAAAAGTTGTGTGGAGAATGGATCATGACCCAAATTCTATATGTGCTAAGGTGTTCAAGCAAAGATATGGAGGTAAAACTCTAAAGTCTCACCACTCTAGGGTTTTGAGGCATTTGTACAATGCAGCTAAAGCAATCAAACCTGGAATGCGAAAAACTGTCAGGAATGGTGCTTCTACCTTATTTTGGTTGGATTGCTGGTTGGGGAAGTTCAAGCTTGCTGATTTGGCCCTCACACCCATTAATGATGATGAACTTTTATGGCCAGCCAATTATTATTGGGACACTAATTCTGGGTGGAGATTAGAACTCTTTGAGGATTTGTTGCCTCAAGGCCTCATTGAGCTTCTTGCAGCTGTGTCCCTTCAAGATGGGGATGATGATGAGAAAGATAAAGAGATTTGGCTTCACTCTACATCTGGGATCTACTCTGTAGCCTCTGATTATAATTTGATCAGGCAAAATGATCTTCCTACAATAATTGATAAAGGATGGAAAAATGTTTGGACTTTGAGAGGTCCTCAAAGAGCTAGATCTCTTGTCTGGCTTCTAAGACATGGAAAACTGTGTACTCAATCTCTCAAAGCTGGCGGAGGCATTAATACCCCTGCAAAGTGTCCTTAATATGAATGTGCTTTTGAATGTGCTATTCATGCTGTAAGGGACTGTTTTTGGGTTTTAGAGACTTGGAAAAAGCTGGTCAAAAAAGGTCTTTGGAATGACTTCTTCTCAGCCTCCTCTACTACCTGGGTGGTCATGAATTTGAGAGGTAAAAGTTGGTCTCATTCAAATTTGGATTGGCCTCTTATCTACATTACTGCTCTTTCCCTAGTTTGGTTGTGGCATAATAAAAGAACTCATGATGATAATTTTTTTATGCCTCCTAGCCCAAAATTTCAAATCTTGAAACTTTCGGGCAACTCAGGGATTTTCTGAATTGGGACATTCACTCCATCCCTCAACAGCCAAAATGGATCTCTTGGTCAAAGCCTCCCCCCGGGGTCTTTAAAGTTAATGTTGACTGTGCTGGTGTTGAACACTCTTTTGGTTTATCTATGGGTGCTTTGTGTAGAGACAACAATGGTGACGGGGTTTGGGGGTTGCAGAAGTGGATTGGCAAAGCCACTGTTCTTAACGGTGAGCTTTGGGTCATTTTGGAGTGTCTCCAACTCTATCACTCTCAAGGAAGATCAAATGTGCTCATTGAGACAAATAGCAGTGATGCTTTACTCCTCATCCTAAATGGCAAAGACAATCAGCCCTTTTGGAACATTGTAATGGCTATTAGACAACTGTTGACTGATCTCTCTTACTCCATCTCTAAGGTTTGGAGGGAAGCCAACCTTGTTGCAGACTACTTTGCTAAGAACTGCAGTTCTCTTAGTTTTTCTAAAATGGTATTCTTTGAATGTCCTTCTTATGTTTATAGTTTTCTAGATTTTGATAAGCGAGGTAGGGGAACTGTTAGAATGATTTTGTAATGGACTTTGCCCTCTTTGATTACCCAAAAAAAAAAAAAAAAAGAAAAAACAACAGAGGGGCTGAGGGGGTGTAATTGATAAGGGAGTTTGGTTCTTTCAAGGTGTGTAACTGAAGATGTGAAAACAACAAGGAGTGTAAGTGAAGTTTATCTAAAATTGAGGGGGTGTAAGTAAAATTTACCTACTTTTTTCATAGAAATTTTGAATACTTGACCTTGCTGTTGCACGACAACAAAGGGGAAAAAGAACTTTCTCGCTTCTCTCCCTATTCAGGCAGCATGAAACTCGTCGGCGCTCTCAAGTCTTCGTCCCTCGTCTCCTGGAAATCAGTACTCTTTCTCTCTCCCACTGTATAAACATATAAACACTGTTTTCGTTTCAATATATCTAACAGTACATATTTTATTTTCAGACCGGCAAGCTTCAGCAAACTATAGCTTCCTGCATAGAGAAGACCGGAAAGGGTCTTCATTCAGGAAAGCTAACGACGGTGAGAATATCCCCCGAGGTCGCGTGCAAAGGAAGGTACTTCGAGTGTCGGTCAACCTTGATCCCTGCTTCGATTGATTTTGCCCAAGAGAGCCCTCTCTGTACCACGCTGTGTAAAGATGGGTATAATGTACGGACAGTGGAGCACTTGCTGTCGGCTCTTGAGGCCACTGGTGTTGACAATTGCAGAATCGAAATTAGAGGACTTGTTGATTCGGAAGATCAGTCTCTTGAGGTAAGTGGCAAGGAAAATTCTGAATACACTTGCTCTTGCATACTACTACCTCCGTTTCGTCTGTTTCGTCTGCGTTTGACTTTTTAACCCGTAACTGAGTCACTTTGACTTGGTAATTTGGGTACCAAAACGATGTAATTTTTTAACAATTTTTTCATGGTATTTTAGAATCTACTTTCCTCTATAACACCATGCAAAAATTACCAAATTCTTGTATCGTTTTGTTAATCAAATCATTGAAGGAAAGTAACCCAGTGAATAGTGACAAAAAGTGAAGTAGGCTGAAACAGGCGAAACAGAGGTAGTATGTGTTAGATTGAACATATTCCAACATGTTGAGATGGGTGATTGCACTTGAACTGGACCAACAGTTGCACTCGATTTTGGGTTCTCTAGTTATATTTTGGAAGTATGATTTAGCTGACATTTGCGACGAGATTTTCAATTATCTTATGACAGTCCACATAAGTTAGTACCTAGAGGAAGTGAGAGAAAATACATACCCTGCCTTTGGAAGTCAAACTTCAAAGGGTAGGGGTCAATGTTCGATGAAATAGCAGATTTATCAACAGGCGATTCGATAATTCTTCTTTGACAATAGTTGAGGTCAGCTTCGTGCATATAGACATAACATTGTGACAATCAGTGTGCATCTTTGCCTGATTACAATTCATAGGATTGTAATCCCATAATTCAGAATATTTTTGAACATTTTTCTTTTAACTAAAGATGATCGGGGTGAATGGCCAAAATGGCATTGAGACCGTTCATGGATAACACACAAGCTAGATTTCCTTTGAAGAATTTTTGTGGAAAAACAACTAGGAGAGTCGAGTTAAAAGTAGTACTGTGAATCATAAAGGCTTTGCTGTAAGCACAATAGAGTTGCTGCAGTACATATTGGGCACAGTTGAAATAGAAAGCCATATGTGAACTTCTTGATAAAAACTTGCTTCCTTGAGAGGGTAGCATGATCCGTGACCTCACTAGGCTATTGGGTGCATTTACTGTTTGTGAAGAATTCAATGGGTTCATGTCTTGATTGTTGAAAATGGGTAACATGTTATCTGGTGATTCATTTGCATTTGCTGGTAACATACTGACATATGGTTTTTTCAATATCTTTGTCAGCCTAATGAAAGCTAAGGGGTCTAAGTTCATATACAATGTTTCTAGTCAGCATAAACAATTGAACACTCCACCAAATGGACTTCGATTGGGCACGGATGACTCGATACTTCACATGTTTCTTTTCTATGCTCCGCAAGCAAAACTAATACTGCACAATTAAATGGTCACAGGTTCCTATTTTGGATGGTTCAGCAAGGGAATGGTTGGAAGCTATTGAACATGTTGGGTTAAAAGATGCTCGAGATCAGGGTGGCAACAGTTGTGAGAAAATGGCACCAATTCTTAACGAACCTGTTCATGTGTGGAAGAATGATTCCTTTTTATCTGCTTATCCTTCTCCAGAGGTTCACCTCAGTTGCGGGATCAACTTTCACCGGGTATAGTTTCTGTTACTTTGCTAAATAACTTCTTTGGTGAATAGAGACAATAATTGCTGTCTCTTGATACAATACAAATGCTACAAGCTTAAAAGTCCTAACCATCGGTATTAGGTTATTTATAATATGTTATACCAGTTGTAGAAATCAAAATGCTAATTATTGTCTTGATAGTTTTTGTAATTTTAGGAAGTCAATAATGTTGATAGATTATTGAAATGGATTAATGCATTTTTCTACAAATTAATTGTAGAAAGAAACTAGCACATTTGTGACTCTCTGTCCTAATTCCTAAATTGGAACTTATGCATCTATCAACGTGCTTGTGCAATAGTTGTACACTAAGGCTCTGTTTGGTTGGTGGTAAAACATTTTCCTGTAAAATCTTTTCCCTTGTTTTGGTGTTTTGGTGCTGTTTGGTTGGATGTAAAATCTTTTCCTGTAAAATGATTTCCCTCAAATGATGTAAAACGATTTACACATTTCAAATCTGTAAGCCATTTTCCGGAGAGCGAAGGAGCACAACAACAACTCATACTAACACCTCCACCACCAATAACCACCACTACCACCTACCTCCACCACGACCCATCACTGCCACCCACCGTCACCACCACCCATCACTGCCACTACCGTCACGGCCCACTGTTTTGATTTGTCAACCAAACATAAGAAAATAATTGCAGAGAAGACATTTTCACACAAAATATTTTACGCTTAAAATATTTTCCCTTGTAAAACAGTTTACTGCGAACAAAACAGAGCCTAACCATTTCTTCGAATACATTTTAAAGTAATGTAAATTCTTATAGAAAGGACTTCAGTCTTCTGAACTGAAGCTTGTCTTAACTCCCAAGTTTATAATTCTGCATACTTATTAGATAATAGAAAATTTGGCCCACATGTTCTGCAAACTGATTAGTGGGCTAGGGTGATGAAAAGTTGTGCTGTACTTTGATTCTCCTTTTAATTTAACTAGTTTAACCTCACACGCATAGCGCGTGGAGAGGTTTGGCCGCCAGATGAAACCCTTTAGATGTTGAACCTCGTGAAATTAACAAAAGATGTCTTAATGGTACGATGACAGATCAAAATCTGGAGATGAACAGTTTGGATCTTCGAGCAAAGATGCTTCTTTGCAAAGGAGTTCTTCATGATAAAGGAGAAGTTGCCAATTGCAAAATTTACAGCTTCCCCATAGTTAATACCTGAAATTTTAAATTGGTGAGTAGCAGAAATGATGAAATTTTGCAATTGCATTCACCAGATATTGAAGCAGTACAAAAGATATATTTACTAAAATCCAGCATGACAAGCTATAGGAAAATGTTAGTATAAATTCCCTGGCCTTTTGCACCACCTTGTAGAGAGGAATATTTTGTTCTAGCAAGATATTAGGAGGAACCAAAGTTATTACCGAAAGCAGGTCAAACGCCCCATCCTCCCCGTAAGCTGGCAATATGTCACAATCTCAAAGAGCATGTTAAAGTCTCCCATACTGAGTCTTCGGTGCTCCACAGTTATGGTATTGCAAAAGTTGAGAAATGTAAGTGTATGAGGTCAGGAGTCCCAGCAAAACAATATGAAGAGAAGTAACACCTTGTTTTGTCATACACCTATGCATGCAATGATCCTTAACTTGCCATGCGGACATACTAAACAGCATCCGGATATAAAAAATTGGTTCTCTACTTCCCTGACAACTGAGCCGCGCTGTTGAGAAACAACATCATTATGATAGAAGTTGAATAAATAGAGAAGAGGACTTCAAAGGCCATACCGGATTCTCTAGCAGGCGTAATATAGATTTATTGAGGCGTGAGAGTGTTCCTGAAAACAAAAAAAAGAACGCCTTGTATGAAAACATGACAATACACTAAGATACAACTCATACGAGCCTATTGCATTCACAGATTACGTAGAATTTTTAAGACAAGACTTTTGAAGTCTAGAGCACAAGATAACTGTCAGACTACATATTCTTGAAGGGTGAGGTTAAGGAGCTAAAACAGAACATTTCGCCGTGCCTTTAATTTAATATCATCTTGAAAGAAATAATTGTTCGTTTTTTCCGATACAAGAAAAGAACATCAACGTTTGTCTACTAAACAGAACCAAACCCATATTGAAAGGGTTTGATCTGACAACCTTGTCTGATAGCGTATTTACATACCGAATCTGAACTGATTACCCGCTGATGCTGAATCTATGAAGGAGATTCAATAAATTTCAGTATCTGCTAATTCACATTGTTTATCTAACATACCCTACCTCATATCTTGTAGTCTTAAAAGCATTCTCACAAGCACCTAAAGTGCAGGACCCTAAGAGTATCTTATCAGTGAGGAGCAAATATCGTGGTCATGGAACCATATTTGTTTCTGGGGCAAAATCTGCTCATTCACTAACTCACACGGGTAAATTTCCCATGATGACCTGAGGACGTCAATTCTATAGTGGGGGAAACACATAATTACAACAATTTGGAGAGACAAATAAGATAGCACTGCTCAAAAGGGAAGGAACGAATTCTCGCCAGTTCTGGAGTGTATGATAGGATTGGGATGCTCTCACCGCAGTTGAATCCACAAAGAAGCCAGAGCAAAGCAGATACTGAAATAACATAAATAGTAGACAAACAATAATCAGTAAGCACGACAAAAGCTGGATGTTCAATCTGATGAAATCGGTATAAATTATATTTGAATTTTAAGTTCTCCTCCTCGAGTGAGCAGCATATTGAACAAAATTGTATTATAAATATGAACAATCTTGCAGTACATAAACGAAGATAAGGCGAAAACGAATTAAGTTTTCAATAAAAGGGTGATTCAGAATTGGCATTCTCTACTTTTTTTGGATGGTTAACTATATAATAGTTTGATTATTTGATGAAAGCAGAGAAAAAGAGATAGGAGGAAAGGTAGATGAAATAATGAAAATGCATTTTTCTGGGTACAAAACGAGGGACAAAGCCCTAAAACAGCAGCCTAACACACCCTATACCAGCAAGATCCTCATCTAACAAAGCTATACACACAGAAGGAGAAAATTCAAAGTTCTTCTCGAAATTGGTATTTGAAATACCAATGAAAATGCATTTTTGTAAACATGTAATTGGCATGCAAGAGAGCCTGAAATATTTCTGGGCTTGCAAGGAGTATTGAAGCGTCATACGTAATTACTTCCTTGTAACTCTAAGAGATATAAAGGTCACAATAGGTGTGAAAGAAAAATGTTAGTGGTGATGAAGTTCCAAGTTCTGTATATTTCCTTATAGGGCCATATCAATATGTTTTACTGTGTTAACATGTCTGCAGATCATTCAAATACCTATTATGCTGGTAACAAGGGGTTTGAACCAAGAATTATAGTATTACCGTACGAGGTTGAAGAAAAATTGCAGTATAACCTCTTCACGAATTGTGGCATGCTACGGTAGACTTGTGGAAATCTATTCAGAACAATGTCTATGCAAGCACCCACACTTCAAATAGTGTGTGTGTGTGTGTATAAACTAATAGAAGTATAAAACCATTGAGGTAACCTTGAGATCAAAGTTTTTTAGTCATATACAGCAACAAGTTAGAAGGCTGGGAGGTTGATTGAATGTTGCTCCAGTAGAACCCAAGATATGGACAAAGTACACTGGAGATTATTTCACATAAGCGAGAATGAAGGATGACAAAATACAAGTGTCTCAGAGAATAATGATAATACTCACGATTACCTCAGTGTTACTGCATTGCTGCCATTGCATAATGGTGCGGCAATTTTCCAAAAATTAGTGGTGTGGTGCCGGGTTGGCGCGGCTAAATTACGTGTGCTTATATGTACTTATATTATTTGTGTGATATTAATTTACATGAAAAAAAGAATATGAAGTTGACCAATAAAAAATGGAAATAAAAACAATAATGGTCCAAATTATATTTAAACCAAACACATTAACCATCTTAAAAATAGATAATACACATTACATGTTCACAAATCATAAAAGAAACACGTTCATTTTGTTAAATTATATTTGTAGTTTAGAAGACCTCTTAACCAAAACATTCAAAATGTCCATGCGGCATCCACAAAGCACCCGGTTCGGGTGCGCAGCCTCCCAGAAGATCCCGTGGTTCCTAGATGTTGCATCCTACATAGGCCAATGTTCTTGCAAAAATTATCAAATGGGTAAGCATGAGTGTCAGATACGTCGTCCAAATCGAAACCTTGGTGTGCATGATCTATATATAAGCAAAGCTCTATGGAACCATGAGTAGGCCGGATGAACAAATCAAGTACACTGATTGCTTTCCAAAATAGAAGTAGGATCACGTTCAGTTTGAGCAGCAATTCACCCAAATTATACATCTAGAATCGCAAGAATCACTACCATTAACGTATTGGATATTGGAATAGGAAACCTCTTGTCATTGTTGCATTAGCAATCACAACAACTCCTACATCTTTCATCATGCAAAGTTAATATGCTATTTGGATGTCTGAAAAGAACAAAGTAACAAACAAACTGAAGAATGTCAGCTTGTTTAGGGTCCTAGCAAGAAGGCATTTTGAATTCAATTTGGGGCCAAACACCACACGGGTTCTTCCCTCCAACGAATCCATGCCAGACCTAGTGGAATCTTGAGAACCTTTTCGTCTAAATTACACATCTAAAATAGCAATTTATCGTTACCAATAAGAACATAACAAACAAGTGCAAAGAGGCACTCACAGCTGATAACTGGGTAACTATTATAGTAGGTCTCAGTTGCGGATGGAATCAGGAGGAAGAATTCTAGGGTAAGGGGCAATGATTCTGAAACAGCAAAGTCTTTTATTCGGACAGCTGCGTTGTGCATGGAGGAGCAGCCCACTCCTGTCCACGACAGGAAATGTCGCAGAGGCTTCTCCAAGGAGCCATTGCAGGGAGGCCTGGAAGCCGTCGGGGATGGTTAAGCAGGGGGTCGAGGACGAGGAGAGACAATCGTAAGGGAGTGGCGGTGTTGACCTGATGACATCTGTGTGATATTAAGCAGAATACATAACTGAAGGGGTAATTTCGCCATCGACTTTCGGAAGACGTGGAAGCTCCCCATTGGCCCTTAACTGAGCTTAACTTCTTTTTAACAAAGCAGATAGATTGAAGGGTGTGAAAAGTCAGAGCAAACCACTTCAACTTGAATTTTCTAGTCCATGAAGCTTATTTATGCAAAATGATAGTCTGTAATTGCAGAATAAAGAACCATTGCCCCTTTTAATATGGTTATACTTCCAGCATTCAAGCTGTCAAGTAAGTGTAGCCCCAATCGTCTTCTTTTTAGTCACTTTCTTCGATTGTCATGTTCATATTTCTTGGTCCGTGATCCTCGTAGTGTTTATGAACTTGCAACTGTTCCTGGAGGTTTTGAAGCTGAGTTTCTGAATAGTGTATATGTATGCAGCATTTTATTTTTGGACAGATATCTGCATTTTGTATACACTGGCATGTTAGTCCATGACTATCCTGTACAAATATGGAAATTGCATGTTAAGTACTTTGTTCTAGTCGGGTCCCAACAAATGACGCCGAAATGAAATTGATTAATTATCTTGCAGATACCTGCTATTGGCTGTCAATGGTTCTTTTCCTCATTGATGGATCCATCTTTCTATGCCAAAGAAATAGCTCCTTCAAGAACATTTTGCATTTACGAAGAGGTTAATTCCTCTTGAAACTTTTTCATCCTTTATCCGCAATATCTCTATTCACGTCTAGTTGAATGATATTTCACATAAATGATTGAAAAGATTGCTCATTAACATCTATTTATATACATGTCCACAAATAAATCAGTAAACATAGTATTCAACATGTAGAAAAAGGAGTGAAGAGTAGTTAAACTTGTTAGTGTGTCTTGAATTCTAGTCGGAAAAGAAAAAATCAAAGGTAACTTTTGGTAATAAATTTGAGGTGGTGGTGTGGGTTTGGCAATTCCACCACCCCACCATGTGTATAAAAGGGTTGAAAGCTTTGATAATAAAAACGACATAGACACACAGAGATGGTTACTAGCATAGGGTTGAGTGTATTTTCTAGTGTGTGTCTAGTGGTTGTAATTCTTGTATTCTTTTAAATAAAACCGGGTTTTTTGGGTCATGGACGTAGCTAGCTAAACACTAGTGGACCACGTTAATTTCTTGTGTTCTTGATTTCGTTTTGCATCGTCTTAGCTTGCGATACCCAGGGTTATCGGTGTTCCAAGATCAAGGTGGAGCTAAAGAGTTATAATTTCACAATTCTTGAAATTCATAGCTAGGGTTTCGCGATCAAGGTCGAGCACAGGATTTCGAGGGTGATCGAAGCTGATAAGACGATGTCCGGGGGGATGATCAAGATCAACAAGTTTACTGGGAGGAACAACTTCAGTCTTTGGCAGATCAAGAAACGACAATGCCTTTGGTTTCCGTTGGCGGAGGACAAGAAGGGAGCAAGTACCACCACCGCGGAGTACAAGATGATATTGGAAAGGGTGCACACATTGATCATGTTGTGTCTGTCAGACGACGTGATCGTCGCAGATCAAGAGACTGCTGAAGGGCTATAGGTCAAGTTGGAGAGCCTCTATAGGACGAAGTTGCTCACCAACAAGTTGATGTTAAAGCAGCATCTATTTGGTCTACGGATGACAAAAGGTACTGATCTAAGAGATCACTTGGATCGTCTTAATACTATTACACTTGAGTTGCGAAATAGTAATGAGGTGATTAGTGATGAGGATGCCGCTCTGATTTTGTTGATGTTGCTGCCACCATCGTATGAGGGGTTCGTACAGTCTGCTGTTGCTGGGAAACAGACTGTGACGTTGGAGGCGGTAATGCGACATAGGGCTGCATATGGGGTTTCAGACGTTTCGGGCTTCAGCGCATTCATGGTGGCCAATGGAGGAAAGGGTAAGAAGAACAAGGGTTCTAAGTTACCAAACAACGTCTGTGCTTTTTGTAAAGAGAAGGGTCACTGGAAGAGTGAGTGTCCGAAGAAGGCATCTGCAGATCTGGCTGTAGATGCAACAGCTTCGGAGGTTGACTACGTCCTCTAAGTCCCGTTTGGGGGCATGGAATCCGTGATCTTGACGAGGAGGCGGATTTGGCATGGGGGAGTCTTTGACGAGGGACACAATCACGTGTTAGACCTGCAAGGGGCGCGTATGAGGCGGCAAGGTAGTGATACTACAGGAATTCAGTGGGAATTGGAACAATTTCGCAAACCATTGAAGAATTCAGTGGGAATTGGAGCAACGCATTCGGGGTTTTGTTGTAGGAGCTCGGTGGGAGTTAGAACAACAAACATGGGATTCAATCGCAGGAACTCGCCTGGGGTTGGAGCATCGATAGGGTTTCGATTGCGGGAACTCGACGGGAGTTGGAGCATTGCTGGAGGCACTCGTTGTAGGAACTTGGCGAAGTTGGAGCAACTTGTGACGTGAGGGTTTCGCATACAACAAAGCATTTGGGGTTGATTATTTGAGAGAAGCATCAGCTCTGGTTCGGGTTGCTGAGATGATTCAAGACAAGGTGGAGATTCGTTAGTGTCTTGAATTCTAGTCGGCAAAGAAAAGTCGAAGGTAAATTTTGGAAATAAGTTCGAGGCGGTGGTGTGGGTTTGGCAATTCCGCCGCCCCACCATGTGTATAATAGGGTTGAAAGCTTATACAGTAAAAAACGACCTAAACACACAGAGAGGGTTACTAGCATAAGGTTGACTGTATTTTCTAGTGGGTGTTTCGACTTTCGAGTGGTTGTAATTCGTGTGTTCTTTCAAATAAATCAGTTTTTTTTGGGTCGTGAAGGTAGCTAGCTAGGCACTAGTGAACCACGTTAATTTCTTGTGTCGTTGATTTCGTTTTGCATCGTTTTAGCTCGCGATACCCAGGTCATAACAAAACTTTTTAGACGCTACTCTTATTTTTGGTGTATTTAAAAGAGGAAATATACTTAATTGTGACTGATGGAGTATATGAACCAATTACGAATAAGAAAATGTTAATTGTTAAGACCATGGTGTCTTTAGTTGTGAAAATATATACTTGCATAAACTAGAACACTTGATCTACAGTCTTTGACAAGCATGGCATATATTTCACCAATATGGACCAGTTTATCAACATGCCAAAGTTTCGTCGAATTGCACTTCTTTAGGAGGGAAGATGTTGACTGCATCTTTCTTTGTCTTTCATGATCTTTTTCATTCGGTGGTGATGCCTTCGCGTATATTACAGACCAAGATACCCAAATCACGGTCTATACATATGTGAAGGCATGTACAAAGACCACAATTTAAAAAGATATTGATTGCCTCTTTCTTTGTCGTTTATTAACTTTGTTTAACTTTTTGGTTTCATTTACATTTAGTGAAGATGAATCTTTTGGCTCTTCACATATACTTGTGATATCTTTAGCAACTCAGCTCTTCTCTACTATTTTAGTTATCTTGCTTCTGATCCTTCTCGCCAGTGACGGAGTCCACAGTTGGAAATTGTTGCAGGTAGAGAGAATGCGAAGCTTGGGACTCATCAAAGGTGGATCTGAAGAAAATGCCATTGTTTGCAGGTCGGTTGCTCCTTTTTAAATGTTATAAAGCTTCGTTTGTACTGTTCTTCCCTTGGTGATTGATAAGATTACAAGATACGTGTAGCGTTCATTGAGTCTTCTCTTCTTGCTGCTCTAAGTGCTAGCATGTATTGGGACAGAATATAACTGCTTAACTTGCTTTTGAAAGTTTCCTACTACACATTGTGTGGATCAAAATATAGTAGCATGAAACCTTTTTTGTAACATTGTTCTATGAAGAGAACTAGAGTCTGGCTGTCGATGGGTAGTATAAACACATTTTTGCTTTTGATGATGCATACATAGTATTAGCTTTTGTGATCCTGTACACCTGAAAGCGGAGGACCAAAATTTACTCTAGATTCATGAAACAAAAAATGGTAACTTGTGCTAGGTTAACGATCCTTTACCTGACTGTCAGTACCATAAGAAATTAGATCAAGCCACTAGTATGGGTTATCCTCTCATTTTCTTACGAAGGAAATAAATGCCAAGGTAATTAGAAAATGGAACATGTTCCTGCACTTAGTATTTACATTGGCCGCAGAATAAAAAATTAAAGATCCTAGTTTGCTCCTCTAGACTGATTATTGAGAGGGCTCTAGAGTGCCAGTAAATGATGACTACTTTACTCTTAAAATACACAAGAAAATACGGTCATTATGTACAATTCAAATCTCCTATCTTTCTCTGACGAAATCCCTACAGGTGTGCTGCTTCTTGTCACATGCCATTCACTAGTAAGAAACCGATTATAGTCTGTCCTTTGACATCTTGTAGGGCCATTGGCAGAACTGTCTAAAACCCACATGTTTTTCTCCATGAGAAGTCCATATTCAGTTTATAGAACTTGCAGTTTAATGACTGGACAGCGTTGACACCAACTCCACAACATAATTTCTATTTAGTTTAAATTCGATCATTTGAGTTGTTGAATTGTTTGGGTCAAGTAGGGTAGTCAATATCTTTTCTACAGTCTATATTCTCTTTCATTAAATTAGTTAGTTCAGTTTGTTCGTGTTTCTCTTAATTATTCAGACTGTCACCTCGTCGCGATTTCCTCCTTGCACCTAAAAGAAGAGAATAAGAATTGTAATGGAAATAGAACACTGAATCTGGCACTGATGTTGATTATTTTTCTTCTGAGTGTCAATCGGAATGTATATTATATGATCATATACATCCTAAATAAACTCCTAAATAAACTCATATTATGGAGTTCTGTAATTTTTTCAATACAACCTTGATTTTTCCATTCTCTATATACTTCAAGACTGCAGTTGTATTCCTATCCAGTTATATTGTTGTATTCCTATCCAATCTATTGACATGTATGGAGGGATGACAATGTATTAGTGGCCTTCAAGTTATAAATTCGAACAATTAAAATAATCCTTCATTAATTTATTTTTCCTTTGAGAGTTCCTCTTAGAAAGCACAATGTAGCCTTTCTGAAAAAAATTATAACTTTAATTGACACCCCAGAGTGCGGACATGCATATATATCATAGCCTATGTGGCACAGAAACGGAGACAATGATGAGGATGAAACAAAACAGAAATTCGCTGTCCCTTTTGAAAAGATGGGGAGCAAAAACGTTTAAATGCCGGCAGATGGCAATCGTGTATATGTGTGCACACATAACTTTTACGACATGATCCATTAGTCTCATAGGACTTATTGGAAACCTTAAATCTATATGTAGTAGACTTAAATAATTCTAGTAGGTTTAGGTAAGTGATGGAAACAAATCTATGATGGAAATGCAGAAAACTATGATGGAAATGCAGAGAACTAGGGGTAACCGAGTGCAACAAAGTCTCCCTCAGGCATCCACCAAACCTCCTCAGCGTGTTAGAGCATTTATTTATTTATTTGAATAAAGATAAAGTCAAGTGGCATAAGAGAAACAGCTGGAAGATGTCTGTAGGAATCTGGCACCCGTTTTTATCTCCAAAAAGTTCCCGACACAGAGGCGGCACAACCATGAAACTTTAACAGGAAAGAGAGCACTACTGAACTGGGATCCCACATCTTCACTCAGTTGAAGTACATGACCTTGGTTTGATGCCTATTTACAGCTTTTAATTTTGAGTACTTTGGGATACGCCGCATGTGTGGACAATTACGTAGGTTTCTAAAAGATTTCTAAAGCATAAGGTTGCTGTGTTTTGAATCTTCGAATATTCCAGTTATTTCTAGAGCCCAGTGTCCTTTAATTTCCACATTTCAATTGGAATTGTTACTGAAACTATTTCGTTCTCAATTATTATTTACTACGCATGATTTACCTATTCTGTCCTTTAATGAATAGAGTGCTCAGATTTCAGAGCTTTTAAGCTGCACTTGGTTGTTGGAGTGATTTATCTTGGCTAATTTTTTATTTCCTAGGATTTGAGTTGTGAAATTCTTTCCACAGTGCCAATAAAGGATGGCTGAATCCACCGCTGCGCTTTCCGGATGAACCTTGTCGACACAAAGTCTTAGATCTTATTGGCGACCTTTCACTTTTTGCTCAATGTGGGAGTCAAGGGCTTCCGTTAGCGCACTTAGTTTCTTACAAGGCACGTCTCTTCTCTTTGTATGATCAGTAGACAGATTCCTTTATAGTTCCTCTTGCTTCTGACTATAATTTGCCAATAAGTTCGATCAGGTGCTAACTGTATCCTATGTTCCAGGGTGGCCATGCATTGCATGCTGATTTTGTTCGCCGACTAAAGAGAATTGACTGAAGCAAACACCCTCTCAAACAGTAGAAAGCAGCAGATAGAGGGATCCATGATATGCCAGCCTGAGTTAATCCAGGGGTATTAACTGCATATGGTCGCTTCAGATTTTTTGTTGGGTTTTGACTTTTGAGGTGAGTAGAATTGAAGCTGTCATTGTACTTTGCAAAAAGGTTTTTGAAGTAGATAGATTTACATACGCTCATAGTTCTCATAGGAATCACACCTGTACATTTACTTGTGGAAACAAATACCACTCTGTTTCTTCTCTTTCTCCCCCTATTGACTTTTTCACTCGTACTTGGGTCACTTTGACCTGATAATTTGGATGGCAGAACGATATAATTTTGTGATAAATTTTCCATGACATTACAGAGTAATACTTATTCTACAACACCATAAAAGAATTGTCAAAAAATTACTTCGTTTTGCTATCCAAATCACCGGGTCAAAGTAACCCAGTGAATAGTGGTAAAAGTCAAAAAGGGGAGAAAGAGAAGAAACAGAGTGGTACCACGTTGAGCATAAATGATATAGATGGTAAACCCCACTCGACAAATGAGCACTGGAAGGTTTAAGATTTACGATGTCGTTCCAACAAACACAGGAATTAGGAACGACATCACAAAATCATAAGGACAGAGGACCTGGGGTTGTAACCCTAGAAGAGATTCATACAGAAGAGATAGATGAAGACTACGGCGATGCAGAAAATCGAAAGGAGATGGAGATCCACGCAAAGCTGCAAGGGGATAACTCAAAACAACTGGACATGGTGGCGTTCAAAGAAGAAACAAGGAGGATGACAGTAAACAAGTTTCTTGCAGAAGATCTACGAATCAAGGTGCAATTAAAAAGAGAATTTGTGAACACTTCTTCATACTACCAGAGGAAGAGCAAAAGACAAGCAGTCCAGAAAGAGGATGGCTCCAAAGAATACAACAAAGATGCTATGGAAATTATAGAGATCGATAATTTGGAAGGGGACACAGGGGAGCATTACATTTCTCTCAAGCTATTGCCGGCGAGAAAGATGTATCATAGAGGGATGGATGGAATCTTCAGAACAAGCAAGGAAACTGCAAGACTGGAAAAGGTAAGTAAAAATGAGAAGGAGGTTACTAATTTCTCTAATACTGTGGCTGAGGAGGCGGGCCTAAGCACGCCCCCCACCGATCCATGAGAGGACTGTTTTGGAATTGCAGAGGGTTGGGCCAGACCTCTGCAATTCAACAGTTAAAGGCTCAAATAAAGCGAGGAGATCCGGATTGGATAGGCCTTGCATAAACAAAAATAGATGAGAAAAGATACAAAAAATATCTGGTGAATTTTGGCTTAGACAATGTCAAAACTGTGGAACATATAGGAAGAAGTGGGGGTTTTACTTTTGCTTGGAGAAGTACCATGGATTTGGAAATTGTTTACAGTAGTAAGAACTTATTTGCTGTGCTGTTTCATCAATCAGACAATAGTGAGTGTTGGCTTCTCCTTTGTGTCTATGCTCCTTGCTGCCAAATACAAAGAGAAAAACTTTGGCAGGAAGTTAAGTACATAAACAAGACTTGTGATTTGCCAACATTGATGATGGGAGATATGAATGAAGTGTGCTACCAAATGGACAAGTTAGGAGGCAAACAAGTCAATCAAAAATCACAAGGGGGGCTGCTTAATCTGCTAAATGAGGTGGGCTGGTTTGATATTGGCTTTTCAGGAGCTCCCTACACATGGAGTAATGGCTGGAAACAAGGTGGTTTTATAAGAGAAAGATTGGACAGATGCTTTGCAAACCCTGCTTGGAGAAGAATGTTCCCAGATGCTATTACCATTCACATAAGTGCAGGTGATTCTGACCATTTACCAATTTTGTTGGAGTTCAAAAGAAAGGTGCCAAGTGGAAAGAAGCCTTTTAGATTTGAACCAATGTGGGTTAGAGACAAAACAAGTAAGGAGGTGATCAAAACAGCTTGGAATGGCAATCATGGTTACACAGAAGGGTATGTGTGGGGCAGGAAGATTAAAGCTACAAAAATGGCTCTTAAGAAGTGGAGCAAAGAAGTTTTTGGACACCTTGACACACAAATCAAGAATGCAGAAACTTATCTCCAGAAACTACAACTACAAGCTAGCTTGCAAACTTCAGAGGAGGAGCAAGGTTGCAAAAAATGGTTGAAAGAATTATATACAAGACAAGGTATTCTTTGGAGAAATAAATCAAGAGTTCAATGGATTACTGAGGGTGATGCAAACACAAAGTTTTTTCATACAATGGTGATGCGCTATTTAGCGTGCTAGTCGCAAGTATACGAATCAAGTAGTATAGAGAGTATTTTCAACTCGGATTATCGATCCCACAGGGACTTTGCAGGTTTTTCCAGTAATCAGTTTTAACGAACAGAGTGTAAAAAGGAGGAATAGTTTGAGGTTTTGATTACTAACTAAGTACTAAAAGTAGATACTAAAACGTAAATCTTTTTGTGAGAATTTTCTGAATAATCTTAAGGTTGTAAAAGTAGGGTTTGAGATACTAGGTCCCGGGATCCCCTAGGGTTCTTCAGATTTTCGTTCTTTGTTTGACATGAAAACACACAGCAGTCTCGTTATCCGTGCCACATACCAATTGTGCATTATCTTTTCTTTTCCTGCACGTTATCACAATCCTGCAGACTGTCGGATTCCTGTTAAGCTGCCTAAGTCTGCAGTCTCGTTCTAAGGCTGCTAGGGTTTCTAACCTGTCCTGATGGCCCGGGTCAGATTCTCTAACAGTTGGTCTCAACGATTTCAGGCTAGTCCTAACTCCCCTTCGCTAGTCGGCCCATCGGGGTAAGGTGCTAAATTCTGTCTTCTCTTCCTAACCCTAACCTGACGTTTTCACCTACAGGCTCGGGTCTGTAGCAATTCTGGGTGATCAAGCCGAGCATGCATGAACAGTAAAATTCAAAGACAGAATAACGAATAAAGCTGCTGATATTAAGATAGTGCAAGTATGAATTCATAGTCAAAATTCAGAACAATGTCTGAAAACGAAACCCTAGGTTCACCGAGAACCTAGGTAAAAAGTTTAGCTACTGAAATTCATAACGTAAATAACACAGTTTTTGAATAAGAGAGAAGAAGAGCAAACGGGTGTCTTGAATCTGGATTCACGTTTGCGTGCTCTCCGGGGATGCTCCGACTTCTCCGTGGATGTGTTGATTTGTGTTGATGTCCCTCAAAACGAGTCTGGACGAGTCTTTATATAGTGCTGAGGACGTTTCTGGAAATTGCCTTTATTTACGAAACTGCCACTGACCGAAACCGCCTCAAAATTTGTGCTGTCTGCGTAAAATACGCAGGATCCTGCGTATAATACGCAGACAGTAGCCTGACATGTGCTGATTTCTGCGTATTTTCCTCTCTGGCTGCGTATTTTTCCATCCTGGCTGCGTATAATACGCAGGGCTGCGTATTTTTCCATCCTGGCTGCGTATTTCACCTCCCTGGCTGCGTATAATACGCAAGGCTGCGTATTTTTCCATTTTCCTGCGTATTTTCTTACCCTGGCTGCGTATAATACGCAGGATGCTGCGTATAATACGCAGACAGGGTCAGAAACTGGCCAAAAATCCTCCCTCTGGCTTGCTGTCTGCGTATAATACGCAGCATCCTGCGTATAATACGCAGACAGCAAGAAAAACTGCTCTTTTCTGCTCCGTTTTGCGTTTTGACCCGAAACTTGTCGAAATTACCAAAATACCCCTGGGTCAAAACCGCTCCAAACTATGCCAAATCCTGACTCTGGCCACAGGAAAATTGCTGACTGAATGTGGGAGACAAAATCTGAACTTGACTCCGGAAACCCGGGCCCCGGTGCCAAAATGACCAAAATACCCCTAGGCCAAAACTGTCCCGGAAATCGTCCCGAACATGAAATAGTTGCTTATGACTCCGGACACCGGGAAACGAGACTCTTTACTTGGGCGTGGCCTGTCTGGGACCCACACTTGACGGGAGTCGGTTTTTCGGCCGGACTCCGTTTCAGCATTATAGCCTGTTTTCGGAAAGCCCTTGACGTCTCCGTTCTTTTGCCCCTGGTTTCACTTCAAAATTCCAATTCTAGCTCAAGATATTCTCAACCGAGCGCATCTCGGTCATTCTCGGTTTTGGCGTTTTCAGCTTCCTCGGTCGGTTTTCACTGCTCGTTTTTCCTCCAGTCTTTCCGTTTTCTGTCCCGCTCTCCCTTGTACCAGTCTCGGTCAAATTCTACTCCGAGCATTTTCTGCACGTTTCCCGAGGCGAACCTGGTTCAGTCTCGGCACGCATCCCAATGCACTTCCCGAACCTGTTCCTGTAAAGACAACATGAACAAACCCGCGATCATATCCAATAAAAGTACGAAACATGCAGAAATTTACGAAGAGCAAATAAACGTCTCGTTCCTAAAACCAGGGCTTTCCGAGGCTGAATTCTGGCTAAAACACGGTTTTCCAGCACACATACACATCTTTTCAGGCTATAAGATAACCCCTATTTGGGCGTTATCAAATACCCCCACACTAAACTTTGCTCGTCCCGAGCAAACTCCAGCAATATACTACCAATGCATACTATCCCGAATTAATCCAGAGCGGTGTAACTGCACTTATTTAAAAACAGTATTACTATGATAAAAACTGTGTATATTTTTGGTGAGACTGGGCAATCTCTTCAACTCAAACTGAACATCATCAAACATTCATATTCCCCTAGATTTCAGAAACTGCGGTGATCGGAAGAACTCGCGGCCAGCCTAGGTTAGGAACAAGCACGAACACCACTTACTTCCGCTTTTGCATGCAAACCGAACGTATCCCTAACGCACACCTTCCGTGCTTTTACTCCGGGTGTAATGTAAATCTGCCGGCTTTGGGACGGTAGGATAAGTCATTTAGAAGAGATGTCCTAAACGTCACAGCACACTCACACATACCCCAATCTCACACTCCCTCACCAAGATGATAGAAACTGACCCAAATCACCTAAGATTCTAGACACTCAATTTCCCCAGACCCGGTGTAACTGCCGTTCTCGCGGCCACAACTGTGAACGAATGTGAAACTGTTATAAAAATTGCCGGCCCGGCGTTTTGAAATAAAATCAATCAAGCACCCTGAATTTTCTGCCTTTGATACTCTATTTTTTTTTTCGCTTTTTTTTTTTTTTTTTTTTTTTTTTTTTTTTTTTTTTTTTTTTTTTGCGGGGCAACACAATAAACAACAATAATATAAACCAGGCCAACTCTATGATAAACCAAAAAACGTGGGGTGGCGGAAAAATATTGAAATAAAATCTGAAACGACCACCCCCACACTAATTTCGAACCATGTAGTCACTCTGTAAAATAATCGCGCTTTTCCAACCGATCCTCCTCACTCCAAGGATGTCTAAATAGCACAACGCGTCCTCCTATCAACCCTGTCAACCCAAGTTCCCCATGTCATACGGAAAATTTCCGCACTACGGCTCTCCTCCTGTGCTCACGGTGTAATGTCGTGAGTCACCGCCACACCGAAGTGTGCTGCCGTCACTATCTCACCCTTACACACCCTCAAATATAAAAATATGACTCTCATCCACTATCAATATGACAATTATGCTCTACCCCAAAAAATCCCCCTCAACTCAACTCCCTCGTGCCACGACGCGTAGAAAAGGTAAAAATACTAACAATGATGCGAGTATCAAAAAACGGCTTCCTAGGTCAAACGGTTACCAAGAAAAGGGTATAATGGATCAACGGGGCTCACTAGTGGACCTAAGGCGCGGGACAGGACGTGAGGTCCCCTATAGCCTATCACTCCACCAAATGATGTGGTGACCGTGATGGCGGGTTGACGACTACCTGGTGACGGTGGTCTGGCAACTAGTCGGATACATTGCTCGGGAGACAGCTACTTGCGTTTTCTGAAGTGCATTGGCTCTATTAACTCCTCTAGACAGATTCTCGCAGCTCTTCCTCACCTAAGTTCGTCCACTTCGGGAAATTTTCTATCATTAAGCTCTCTCCAGTTTTAAGCTAAATCCTTCACCCAGTCTCAAAATTTTCATTTTCACCAATTCTTTTTTTTTAATTAATTTTTTTTTTTAATTTTTTCACAAATAATTTTTTAAGTAAATAAAAATAATGCAGTTACATCGCCACCACCCCCACACTGGATGGTGCCATGCCCTCATGGTACTAGTCATCAGGCATATAATCTGGATTGGATGAGCTGGCTTGCCTCATCGAATGAAAACGACTGGTAGTATATGGTAGCATATGCATAAAAATAAAGCGAGAGATAGAAATTGAACCTGTGCACCCGGAGTCAGTTCTTACAGGTGCAGAATTTTTCGCAGATTCCGGTGGAGCAGGACCGTTGACCGGTCGCCAGAAAATTTCTCGACGGAAGTTGCCAACCTCCCGGGCTCTGTATGCGCTCTTCAAATGTGCAATCCCCGAGCACCATTGTGTGTGACAATGTGCTCCCATATGGTCGAGTGTACTTTCGTACACTGGGGTCGATTGCTCGGTTCTGCAGAAAAATCGTTCCTGAAAAATCCCCAACTCGTACGAGTCCCTGTGATGGTCGAGTGTGCCAGAACACACCGGGGTCGATTCTTCAAGTTTTCAGAAATCTGCCTTTCCTTCTACGAAATTTTCTAAATTCGCTTCAAACTCCACGGATCTGTGTATAGAGGTAGAGAGAGAAAAGAGGCCAAAAATGGCTCCAACCCGTCGGCCTTAAAAACCCTACGTTTGCCAAAATTACGAAAATGCCCTTCATGTAGAATTTGAAAAAAAACTGAAGTTTTGTGCGTATAATACGCATACTGGGCCATCTGGAGTGATAAAAAAATTGCAATTTTACCTGCTGACTGAAGCCAAGTTCCCCATGTCATACGGAAAATTATAGCCTGCAGTTTTTCGGCCGGACTCCGTTTCAGCATTATAGCCTGTTTTCGGAAAGCCCTTGACGTCTCCGTTCTTTTGCCCCTGGTTTCACTTCAAAATTCCAATTCTAGCTCAAGATATTCTCAACCGAGCGCATCTCGGTCATTCTCGGTTTTGGCGTTTTCAGCTTCCTCGGTCGGTTTTCACTGCTCGTTTTTCCTCCAGTATTTCCGTTTTCTGTCCCGCTCTCCCTTGTACCAGTCTCGGTCAAATTCTACTCCGAGCATTTTCTGCACGTTTCCCGAGGCGAACCTGGTTCAGTCTCGGCACGCATCCCAATGCACTTCCCGAACCTGTTCCTGTAAAGACAACATGAACAAACCCGCGATCATATCCAATAAAAGTACGAAACATGCAGAAATTTACGAAGAGCAAATAAACGTCTCGTTCCTAAAACCAGGGCTTTCCGAGGCTGAATTCTGGCTAAAACACGGTTTTCCAGCACACATACACATCTTTTCAGGCTATAAGATAACCCCTATTTGGGCGTTATCAAATGGCTTCTATTAGAGGAAGAAGCAACAGAATTGATGCTATAATGGATGAGAACAACACATGGCATACAAACTCAGAAGGTATGAACAAAACTTTCTTGAGTTATTTTCAAAACCTGTTTACCTCCACAAACAACCCTTGTCCTGATTGGTTGAAAGAGCTTTTCCCAACTCAATTAACAATGGAGGAAGTTGAAGATTTACTCTTGATGCCAAGTGACAAAGAAATTTTTGAAACTATATGCCAAATGGGAAGCTTTAAAGCCCCTGGACCTGATGGCTTTTCAGTCCTATTCTACAAAAATTATTGGCATGTGGTGGGGGAGGATTTGTGTAATTTGATCAAGAACATTTTTATTGAAGGAAAGTACCTCCTAATTTCAACAATACTTTCATAGGTTTGATTCCCAAAAATCCCAAATCCCTCAAAAGTTGCTCATTTTAGACCCATCTCTCTCTGCAATGTGTCCTATAAAGTCTTAGCAAAAATCCTTTCTAATAGAATCAAACCTCTCCTCAACAAAATTATTTGCCCTTTTCAAACTGCTTTTGTCCCTGAGAGGAATATCCAAGATAATTCTATCTTACTACATGAAGTGGTGCACACCCTAAAGAAGAAGAAGGGCAAAGGGGGGCTTTTATTTGTGAAATATGACATAGAAAAAGCCTATGACAAAATTGAATGGAGTTGCATCATGAAAGTTTTGCAGTGGTTAGGCTTGCCAGAAAGTTTCTGTAAACTCATTTTTGAGTGTATTAGCTCAGTAAAATTCTCAATCTTAGTGAATGGAAGTCCTATTGGGTATTTCAATGCTACAAGGGGAATCAGACAAGGAGATCCCCTTTCTCCTACCTTATTTATTATCTGCTCTGAACTCCTATCCAGAATCATCATGTTTGCTCAAGAGAATAAGTGGTTATCTGGGATAAAGTTGGCTAGAAACAGCCAACCTATTACACACCTAATTTTTGCAGATGACCTAATAGTGATGGCAAAAGCAGAGGAAAAAGAAGCTGAATTTCTGGATTTGTGTTTGAAGTTATATGAAGAAGCTTCTGGACAAGTAGTAAACAAACAGAAATCTGCAGTTTATTTTAGTGGAAATGTTAAAGGTGACCAGAAAAGAAAAATCAAGGCCAAACTCCAAGTCAAGAAAGGAAAGAAAGACTCAATCGACCTGGGTATTCCAATATTTACAGCTAGAAGAAAGAGTTCAGATTTTAACAATGTGATGGAGAAGATGTCAAAGAAGGTGCAGGGATGGCAGAGTAAGATGCTAGCAAAAGCAGGTAAAATTATTGTGCTAAAAAGTACTTTGAACTCCATGGCTTCTTATGCAATGTCTGTCTTTCTATTCCCAAAGAAGTTTTCTGAAAAACTAAACTCCATATGTGCTAAATTCTGGTGGGATGAAAAAGATGAGAAGAGGAAGATTCACTATAAAAGCTGGATTGATCTTTGCAAAAGCAAAAATTATGGTGGTCTGGGTTTTAGAGAATTTAACTGCTTTAATAAAGCAATGGTGGCAAAATTGGCTTGGAAGATGTGGACAAATGATGACAGTACGTGGGTGAAGCTGCTCAAGAGCAAATATTGTAAAATTTTGGATTTTCAGAAAATAGAAGGAAAATCTGGGGATTCTTGGTTTTGGAAAGGTCTTTTAAATGTCAGAAATTTAATTGAGGAGAATGCAGTTAAGGCCATTGGAAATGGCAAGGACATTGATATATGGCAAGACAATTGGGTTCCAAATTTAGAAGCAGCAAAGCCCAAACCACCTGATGACTTAATGAGAGCTCCAAAGAAGGTGTGTGAACTCATTGATGAGGAAAATAGGAACTGGAACTATAATTTGTTAGCTCAGTGGTTTACTCCCCAAGAACAAATTGAGATTGGGAAATTAAAAAATCCCATTCTGCAAAGAGATGATAGCTGGAGATGGATGCTGAGTAAAAATGGAAACTACAAAGTCAAGGATGCTTATTTATGGCAAATTGATGGAAAAGGAAATGGAGTTCCCAGAAATGCAAACTTGTGGACTCAGGTATGGAAGTTAAAATGTCATAATAGACACAAATTGCTCATTTGGAGACTTCTGGCCAGAGTGTTACCTACTAGAAATAACTTAAAATTCAGAATCTCAGAGGTGAACCCTGAATGTCCTACATGTGGTCATATCTTTGAAGATGAAATGCATTGTTTCTTCAAATGTCAATTTGCAAGACTATTATGGTTTAGCTTACTGGGAATCAAAACAGATGGAAATAATAGTTACAGGGTGGAGGACTGGATAAAGCTGATCATCCTGGAAAACAAAGAGGTATCTGTCACTGGTTTCAAGGTCAAAGAAATGGGAGTAGTCATCATTGATCAAATTTGGAAAGAAAGAAATAGAAGCTGGAGTGACCCTAGTTGCAAAGTGGACAAGCTCAGAACTGTCAAGGTGATGAACAGAGTAAAAGAAGTCTATATGGAGTTCTATTCTCAGAAAGAGAGCTGCCCCAAATCTCCTATGCAAAGTGTTAAAGAAATATGGAGTCCCCCAGCAAATGACACTATAAAGATCAATGTGGATGCTAGTGTAAAGTCAAATAGGGTGGGAATGGGTTGTTTTTGCAGAGATAAAAATGCAGATCTAATTTGGATGGAAGGTAGGTGTGACAGCAATCTGGAGATAGAAGAAGCTGAATTACAAGCAGTGGAACTAGCTATCACAATTGCAAAGAAGAAAAAATGGAGGACAGTTCTGATTGAATCAGATTGCAAAGTGGTAGTAGATGGATGTCACAATCCCACAAGAGCCAACTGGAGCTGGAGAACTAGAGCAGAAGCCATTCAACAATGGATGATGAGCCAAAAGCAAGGTGAAATTAAATTTTGTAGTAGAAAAATCAATGTTGCAGCACATGAACTAGCAAATTGGTTTAGATTTTCCAGTTTTAATGGGTCTGTTGAGCTGGATATAATTCCCGAAAAAGTTTGTAAGGCATATTTGCAGGACAAGTTCTTGTGTTCCTTTTAATAAAAATACCTTTTATCAAAAAAAAAAAAGATATAGATGGTAAACCACCTGATGAAAAATGGTTGTTGAGGAAGAATGGTTTCAGGATATCAAAAAATGTTGTTTCGAATGTTCATAATTTTCCTTCTCTATGAAGATTGACGAAAGTACCTTCAGCCGATTCAACCACCAGATGAAAGTTTCTTTAGTATTATACAGGTTTAATCAATTGCCGGATCAAAGTTTCTTCAAAAACTGACTTGCATTCTTAAGACTAAAAACCGGACCGGACATCGAACCGGTCAGACACTGGTTTGTGGTTCAACCGGTAGAACCGGTGGTTCAACCGGTTTAATTGCATGTTTTTTATTTAATATATAAAATATTTTTTATATACATATTACTATATTTCATTAAAAATTAACTTTGAGAACTTCACTATGACCAACATTTGATCAAATAATACAACAATAGCATCATATACATCAATATCAATTGATACTTTTTCTCAAAAAAATCATTTAATACTTTTATTTTGAGGAAAATTTAATATTTTTATTTATAAACATACCAATAACATTATTCAAAATTCACAAATCTATCCCTAAATAGAGAAAATACAATTTCTTGCCTTACCCTTGGTAAAAAGGACAAATCTCCTATTTCCTCAATCTCTACACATTAAACAAACTTGTTTTACATTTAAAAAAAAAAAAAAACTTGTTTTGAAAAGAAAAGAAAAAAATAATACAAACTACTAACTTCCGTTCAATATTTGGAAAAAAAATGAACTTGCTTTCATTTTTTTTTTTTTTTTTTTTTAACCGGAAACTGAAGTTTCATTGATAGGGAAACAATTACAAGGATGCATAAGCATCAACTGACAGCAAGAGGGAAGCTTTAGCTAGATCATGAGCTAAAGAATTCCACAATCTGGGAACAAAAATAAACTTACAAGAAGAAAAATGGGACTTCAGCATCAAACAATCATCCATGAGAGTGGCAATTTTCACAGGCCAGGAAGAATGATGACTATTAAGAGCCTTAATCACCAGCTGATTGTCCGAGAAAAGGTAAACAGATCTCCAACCCGAATTTAAGCTCCAGCACAAAGCATTACGAATTGCCCAAGCTTCAAGCACCATGGGATCAATAACACGAGGAATTGGAAGGCACAAACTATCAATTTTGTTGCCTTGAGCATCAACACAAACAGCACCAATACCTCCTTTGCACAAAGTTTGATTAACCGCGGCATCAGTGAAAATATTGTGACCATCAGAAAGAACAGGAGGTTGAGAATTGGAACAAGAAGAAACCGCCTCTCTACCACCATCGAGAAAACTATTCAGACCCACGAATTCATTGGCGCAAGTGATAGCTTTCCTCACAACTTGATCAGGATTCCATTTGATGCTGTTGAAACACCAATCGTTTCTAGCCTTCCATAAACCCCAACAAATGTTTGAAAACAAGGCCAGATACCACTTACGATCAGGGGAGGATTCAGCTTGGCTAACAACCCATTCCCACCACTCCATAATACAGCTTATTGACTGTGGATAAATATGAATTCTCAGTGGAGAAAGCTTCCAAGAATCAGAAGCAAAGGAGCATTTGCAAAATAAATGGAATTCATCTTCAATACCTTCTCCACACATTCTGCAGATTGCGTCTTCAACAATATTCCTCCTCTTCAGAGCTGCAAACAAAGGAAGAGCCCCAGAAAGCATCTTCCACATAAAATGTTTTAATTTTGGCTGGGAAAACAGACTCCACACAAACTTCCAGCACATGGATCTGCTACTTGAAGCATTAGAATGTAAGGAACCTGATTCTAGGAATTTATATACAGAATTAGTCTTGACCTCACCACTGTTAGAATAGCTCCAGATAAGCTTGTCGGGACTGTCTTTAAAGCTGACAGGAAGAGAAAGAATTAAACTAACCTCCTCCTCATTAAACAACCCCTTAATCAGATCCAGATTCCAACTTCTCTTCTCATGATCAATAAGATCACTCACTTTTGACACATTGCACAAAACTGGTTTCTGAGATTCCACAAAGAAATTTCCAGTTCTAGGGATCCATGGATCTGACCAGATGCCAACAGATGTGCCTCCCCCAATTCTCCACCTGCAGCCCGATTTAATGGCATCTCTACTGGCACTTAACCCTCTCCAAATCCAAGAGCAATTCTGGGGAGATTTTGCTTCCCAAAACGATGAATAAGGAAAATATTTCCCTTTGAAAATTTTGCAGAAGAGAGAGTTCTGATTGCTCACTAACTTCCAAGCCTGTTTAGAGAGTAGAGCTAGATTGTAGTTGTGAAGATTTTTGAAACCTAGACCACCCATCTCCTTTGGCTTGCACATGTAATCCCACTTAAGCCAGTGAACCTTCTTTTGATCATTCCTCTTTGACCCCCACCAAAACTTGGCAATAATTTGTGAAAGATCATTACAAGTTTTGATAGGGAGTAAAAAACAAGACATTGTGAAGGCTGGCAATGCTGTGAGCACTGATTTGATGAGTACATCGCGACCAGCTGAGCTTAAGAGATTAGAGCCCCATGAGTTGAATCTTGCGATTAATCTGTCCTTTAAAAATTGAAGGACACTGGATTTTGACCTGCCAATAAGAGCTGGAAGGCCGAGATAGCTGCTATCCTTGAAGTTTTTGTTAATTCCCAGATAGAACTGCAGAAAATTCTTCAATAAAGTGCTAGTACTTGTGCTGAAGAAGACTTGGGATTTGTCCCTATTCACCACCTGTCCAGAGGCCTTTTCATACATTTTAAGCACAGCATTAATAGCACAGCAATTATGCATATTGGCCTTGCAGAATAAGATAGAATCATCCGCGAAAAGTAGATGACTGACAGAGGGACTATTCCTGGCAACCTTAACACCACTGATCCACTTATTGTGCTCAAAATGATTTAAAATAGAAGATAAGCCCTCGGCACATAAAACAAAAAGAAGAGGAGACAAGGGATCTCCCTGCCTCAAACCCCTTGTGGGCGAAATGAAATCGCTAAGCTCCCCATTGATCACTAATCTGAAGCTGACCGAGGTGACGCAAGCCATAATCCACCTTGTCCATTTTTTGCAAAAACCAAGTTTCAACATGATTCTTTCAAGATAGGACCAATTCACTCTATCAAACGCCTTAAGCATGTCCAATTTGATGGCCATCTCTCCAACTCCTTTTCTTTTGGACTTAATGTGGTGAAGGATTTCATGAGCCACCATAATGTTGTCCACGATGAGCCTGTTCTTGACAAATGCTGACTGATTTTTAGCTATAAGATCATCTAGCACACAACTCAATCTGTTAGCCAAACATTTAGCAAGAATTTTGTAAATAACAGGACATAGGCTTATAGGCCTGTAGTCCTTCACATGAGTAGGGCTATGGACTTTGGGGAGCAAGATTATATGGGTTATATTTATACTCTTAAGCAATCTACCTGATTTAGCGAAGCTCTTGATTGCTTTGCAAATATCATCACCAACAGTGCTCCAATGGGCTTGAAAGAAGCTAGCCGTGAATCCATCATACCCAGCAGCCTTGTCGGGGTGCAGATCAAAACAAGCCCTCTGTGCACAAGAGATTCCGGCAGGGAGACCTCCGTGTACACCGTACGTAGTGGATCAGGGATCGCACAGGAAGAATAGGGGTGTGTGTAGGGAGAGAGTAAGTCAGTAGCAATGTCTGAGAGAGAGACAGAGGTTTGGCAGAGCTTCCGCGTATGGCAGTGTGTCCCCCTTTGTATGGAAAGGTTTAACGATATATATACTGGAGAACATGACCGTTGTAGTGTGGTTAATGCGCCCATTAATGGCGGCTTAATTGGCTTAACCATAACGGCACGTTCGTCCGAGTATATAGGAACCGTTAGAGCACGTGGTGCGCGAGTACCGGAACCGTTACGAGGTTGACCGGGTTTGACCGGATTGACCGGGTTTATGGAGCTCGTGCCATAAATCTCTCAAAACAGTTACTAAAGGTCGCGCGCGGGCTTGGCTCGCACGCGACAGGGCTTACTCTAGCCTCCAGACCACAAAGTCCCTACAAGTCCCGTGCAGTGGTATGCGAGGGCTCTGTCTCGCAGCCCCCACATGGATCAGCTCGGCTGGTGATCCTGTGTGCGTGGAGCACAATAGGTGTGCTGGATGGCCACCACGTGGCCGAGATCTGCCATGTCATAAAGCAGTATCTACATTAGCCCCCTTTCTGCGCGTGAAGGCTCATAGCTGTATAGGCTTCCATGCGCGGAAACCAACATGCGCGTCGTCGCCACGCACCAATTCAAATACGGGTAGGTTCAGCCCCCGTGCGTGTCATTATGACCTAAAACCCCTAGAGTCGTGCCGTCTGACCTTTAGGGTTTTAGGCGTGACGTCAGCCCGTCCTGTGATTGCGCGATACGACGGTGACGGTTGCGATTCGACTACTGAAGGGACGCAACCCTTCATTCTTCTGGATAAATACCTTGTATCCCATTATTGTAAAGCATCACTTCTTTCTCTTAAAGTGAATGGTACCCGGAGATCTTCGAGAGCAGATCCAGATAATCAATCACCAGTTCAGAACTGCAAATCGTATTCTCCAATTGTGTATATCCAAGCAAGCTTCAAGGAAACAAGGTTGGCCTCGTTTACTTTTGATTTAAAATACCAGTGTTTGCCTTGCATCGCGTTGAATCTGTAAATCCATGAAATTTGCGAAGAGGCTTTTGATCTTTGAACCCGCTTCGTTTTAATCTTTCAACAATATCAACTCCCCCAATTTCTGAAATCGGCACCGGAACTGTTTGCTTTGGTTTGCATAGATCTCAAATTCCAAAATTCAAATTGAAGTGTGGTGTGGTATTTCTCCCCCCTTTTTCTTGCCCTTTCGCAGGAATGGCCAAGACAAGAGTAACCAGACCCGTCAAGGAAGACGAAGAGATGCCGGAGCTTCCGCAGGCTCTGTGGCGTAAAGCCCCCTTTCTGGGTGGGAAGGATTTTTATCATGCGAGGATAAAGGCGAAGAGAATGCCTGATCCTGTTCCTGTTGAGCAATTGCTGACGTTGACTCGCCCAGTTAACTCAGCCCTGCTCGAGTGGGTTGGTTCCGAGGATGTACTTCGATTGGGGATCGAGAACGGGCACTTCCCGTATACTGCGATTTCTACTCAAGCGTTTGTCCAGAAATTGGACTATATGGATGAGTGGATTGACCATGTGTTGGATCATCACGCCGAGACTCTTGATAAAGCCGGCATTTTCTTTGCTATCCGTGCTATGAAGGGTGCTGCCGTGAAGTTGGATCAGTCCATGCTTCTAGACCTTCTGTCCCGTTATTCGCCCGCGACTCACACGTTTCATTTTGCGGAGTTCGAGGCTGCCCCCACGCTCGAGGACGTTCAGATGCTGTATGAGCTTTCCCCCATGGGTGAGGTGGACCCCTTGAGTCACCTGAGGACATCTGCTGAAATGGCCTTGTACGCGCAGATGGAGGAGTGCCTAGCAGAGGTAAAGAAAATCTCCACTCGGTGGACCACTACCAAGCCTCTTCCGAACTGGCAGTTGGTGGATACGTCTGCGAAGAATACCTGGAACAAGTGGTTGCAGTACTTCTTCCGAGACTATGCGAACAGCAGCATTACTAAGAAGCTTTTGAGCGAGAACCCGGAGGCCGAGAATTATGTAGAGGGCAAGGGTTATCATTTAACCCTTTGTGCCTTTCTCTGTGCTTGGCTGTCGAGGTATCTGATTGATGGTCATCCCCATGACGGGGTCTTCTACCATGTGCTGCCACTTGCTGTGAGGCTCGCTCTTGGCCAGAGAGTCGCACTCGGACCCTTGGTCTTAGGCACGTTATATTACAGGCTTGATCAGCTGGTTCTGGCGATGAGGGAATCGCGTGGCCGCCTCGATGTCCTGACCTTTGTCAATATCAGCTTTTTGACAATGTGGGTTTTCGAGCGCTGGCCGTCTTATGCTCCAACTCCCCTCCCACTTGAGAAGTGGTGTCCCCCAGGCGAGACGGAAGCGCGCAACAGCGGAAGGGCTGCGAGATGGTTTGGAGCAAGCAACACCAAGTGTACTTGGAGTTTGATATGCGACAAACGAAAGGAGTTTACTGCCAGGCCCTATGCCACACGTGTTGAGAATGTACGGTGGTTTCCAAAGCTATACCCTTCCAGAGGTATGGTCTTGTCAGAAGACCTTCTCTTTGAAAAGGGGCCGCATTTCCACGAACGCTATCGTGACTTCTTCTGTTGGTGTCTGCGAGGTTCTCTTCCTGCCCTTGCAGAGCATATTCGTGAGCTCGCGCCACGGTATGAAAGACTTACAGTGGATGTTGACCCTACTCGGGTCTCTCCTCAGTTTGGTTTTGATGCGGTGGCCCCATCGATCTGGCCCCATTCTATTATCAGAGGGTGCTACAAGCGTTTGCTGACAAAGGAGTGCAAGACGGTCCTCATGAGCAATCTTCCCTTTGAGCAGCCTGCGGGAACTCGCAAGGGTGGTTGTTCCCAGAACTGGATCGCATACTGGGTTGCCCAGCAAACAAGGATTGAGACGGAGGCAGCGGCGCAGCCAGGAAAGGCCCCCTTGATCAAGAGAAACTCTTTTCCGTTTCGCCCCAATTGCAGTTTGAGCGAGTCTGAGTATGGTTGCTACTCGCTGTGGGACCGCGAGAATCATTTGTGCCCCGATTTCATTCTGAAGGAGCAAGTCGACGCAATCAAGAAGGGTGACGCGCAGGTCATCAAATATAGCAAGGCGTTTGCTGAGGTAAGCAATTTCCTTATGTGCTTTAAGCCTTTTGATTTCCTCGCGCTGATGCTTTTCGTTCTGTATTGTTCAGTGCCATGTGCGGAGGTTCGCAGCTGGTGATCGCTCCAAATCGCTGGTGGACACCATTGTTGCCACTAGAAGGAAGGGGGAGTCGTACCGGTTAGCATGGAGGATGGATGCCGAGGTCGAAACAAAAGTTCGCGGAGTCATGAACACTTTTGCTGACTCGCTGATAGACAACCCTCCGGCTCCGTCTCCTCCTCGAGATGACCCGTCCCCTCCAGCGACTGCGGCGCCGAGAATGAAGAGACCTAGGCAAAAGGGAATTACGATTTCTTCCCCTAGGAGTGCTCCAACTTCTCCCCCAGTGAGGTCCCTTTCCATCAAGGACAAAGGCAAGGGTCGTATGCCCAGCAAAGTGCGAAAAGATCTCGCAGTTGAGACTTTCGTTCCATTCAACCAAGAGGAGGAAGAGAGACAGGAGCCCCAGGCAAGTGATGAAGAAGAAGAAACAGTTGTGATGTGCGAGGAAGAATCAGGAGGTACTTCCGTCGCATCTCCTTGCCCTTTATCTAGACTTCTTTGTAGTTCTTTTCTTTGAACCAAATATGTATTCGCAGATGATGACGATGAAGCCGTCGGTGTCCTTGTGGCCAAGAGGCAAAAGAGAGATGCCCATTCTGGCATTTCAGATGATCCTATAAGCGAGGATGTTCTTGCTGAATCCCGGAAGACAGCCGCGGAGGCTGCTGAAAGAAGAAGGCAGCGAGAAGAAGAGGAGCTCGAGCGTGTGAAACAGCGGAGCCTCGAGGAGCAGCATGTTGACGACTTAGTGCGTCCAGTTGGCGAGGAAGACGAGCTTCCCGAAGAAGTGGCTCCTCATGTGGAGGAGGAAGATGAGGTTCCTGGAGAGGATGCAGCAGAGCTAGAGCAAGTCCAAGCGGACTTCGCAGAGATCGCAGGTGGCGATAAAGGTGAGATCTTCAATCTCGCAGTTACTTATAGAGATGTAATTGTGGGTGCGTTAAAGCACGGTGTGTCAAAGCCTGACATTCGCCGTTGGTTGGTAAGCAAATGCGGAGAACCCTCAGGTAATTATTTTGAGTGATATGCGCATACTAGGCTGTAGCCACTTGAGGCAAAATCATGACTGGTTTACTCGCGTCCCAGGTCACGCTTCTCTTAAAGATTTGCTTAGTGAGGATACACTGATAGGGCACGGTTCCACGTCCCTAGTGTACGATGAGGATACCTCAATCCCACCTTCGCGTGGAGGTGCTTGTTCTTAGCTTTAGTAAAGATAGCGAAATAACTTATAACACAAGTTACCTCACTTTATCGCATTTGGTATCGCAGGTCATGCTGAGGAACCTGAGCTGGAGCAGAGAAGTCAGCCTTCTGCATCCCATGTTCCAATTTCGAGCTCCCATACCGAGAGGCCCGTCGCAGCTGCTGGACACGTAAGTGAGCATCTCGAGGATGTCATCAAACTCTCCGATGATGTCGAAGCTGATGCTGTGCCGATGGACGAAGGTGTCCGTACCGGTGGTGAGGAAGAAAGGACAAGTGATGCTAATATTTTCGCATCTGGGAGTGTCCTCCGCCCAGCGACTTCGGCTGTCCCTTTGCCTCCGGCGATGACTGAGCCAGAAGCACCTATTCCTGCGTGGAGCATTTGGGGCTCGCAGGTTGGGAATGTAGTCGCAGCTGGTGCGGCCTACACTCTTCCTCCTGACTATGAGAGGTTGGAGCTCGCAGCTGATAGGAGAGCTATGGAGCGAGGGCAGTCTTCGAACAACCCAGTGGCCCGCATCCCTTCTCTTCATGAAATTCTGGAAGGCACTGGTAAGTAAAGATTTACCGTTCGCACGTCGCATTATTTGCTTGCGAGTTCTGACATTATAACCATTTTTGATGTCTCAGGTTTGAAGCAAACCGATGTAGACTGGGTGGTTCGAATGCGTCTCAGATACCCCCGATCGTTTGTGAGATCTCTGGAGATCGGACCTTTTGACAGGAGGCTATTCCTTACTGAAGCCATCTGGATACTGGAGCAGCTGTCTGCGGCTACACCTGCGACCGTTTCGGCCCAGAGTGCTGAATTGCTGTGTGGCATGTGCCAAAATCTCCTGTTCAGAGTCCAAGGCAGGCTTGGTTTTAAATTCCTCAAGGACAGAGTTACACTGATTCGCGCAGCTGTAACTTTGAATCTCGGTCACCAGAATCTCGCAGCTGAGATGCAGAATGTGGAGCAGCAAAAGCAAAAGGTTGATGAAGCTTTGAAGCTGTATCATGAAATGAATGCCAAGTGCGAGCAACTGAAGCAAGAAGTGAAACAAGTGGAGAAGCTGAGCGAGCAGTTCAGGCCCCAAGACTCCTTGATCAAGAATTTGTTTTGACTTTTCGAATTTTGAAAAGAAAACAGGGAAATGGCTGAGACATTAATGTAATGTTTTGAAACATTAATGTAATGTTGCTAGGGTTTCTCCCCCCCTTTTTTTTTTTGAACAACAGATAATGAGTTTGCCCGTTTTGCCCTTTTCGGGATTTGATTGGACATTTCTGTGCATATCCAATTATGACATCAGCAATTGATTTTCTGCTTGATTTTCGCGCTAATTTCTCGGCAGATAAGCACGCTTCCGTTGGGAAGTCCATCCGAATCATGACTATCCGTCATTTATTAGGATACGCAACTGAATCGTCGTAGCCTTTAGTAGGGTAATTGATTGTTACCGCTTTTCAAGGCGTAAGTGATTGAACTTACCCTCTTTTTGAATTTTGCTGACTCATCTTAGGCTACCGAAGAGTCTCCACAGGGCCTATATAAACCCTGTCTTTGCCATTTGGGTTCTTCATCCCAAACATGTGCTTTGCCGTGAGTCCTTACGACTGCTGGCTTCAACGCTTGTTTTTCGTTGATTCATGGCAACTTCAAGTTTTGAATCCTGAGTTTGCGCTTTGTGCTATAGAAATAGTTTCCAAGATCCACTTTATGAGGCTTATTGCTGTTTATAACCATCATAAAGAGGATGCAGATAATACCTCATGTGTATTCGAAGAAATTTCTTCGTGTATTATGTGTGCAGGTCATGTTTCCGGCCGCCTCGTGGCGAGGTGCAGCGCCGAAGTGACCGTGCTACCGTCTCGTAATGAACGGCGTGATTCTTCTTCAGCATCTCCGAAGAAGAATCCGTTGCCCTCACATTTGTGAGGTCGGGGTGCTCGTCAATGCCCTTGTCCAACATGACAAGGAATCCATCACTAGAGGAATGACTGCTTCGCCTGTTTTGCGGAGTATCATCTGTCGGCACAGGAAGCTCCTCCGGCGCCTATCTTGATCAGACAGAGGCTTTTGTCATTCCTTGGGGTCTTGGGCGTATCGTATCCCTGACCTTGCTGCTAGGGATGTGGCGAATGACGAGTTGATCTCTTCGCGGCAGCATCCCTTTTGCTATAGATCTTTGGCCGCAGACTTGCGCGCTGTGCTGCCGGTGTCACGACCGGTGGATTCTCTCTTTTCTTAGTCGAGAGTTCCCTTGGCACATCTCAGGCTTACCAGCCATTTTTCGAATGTATTGTTAGCCATGTTGGCTGTGTATTTAGATGCGAGCTTTTCGCTTGTAAGCTGCTATCTAGATAGATAAATTGTAAGTCATTTGACTCATAATGATATATAGCTTTTGTATTATCTGCTCTTTGCAACAAAATACAATTTCGCATGCGTGTCGGCTTGTTTTGCCTTGCATAATGCCATGTAATGATTTCACATATGCGACGTCAATGCGCAGATGTTTCGCTAGATCATTCGAGATCGTAATTTCGCAGCTGTGCCATCTTGACGGATGGGCTTGCAGGTGGTCGTTGTAAATCGTATGAGATCACGTTCACAACTTTGCTATCGTAACAGATAGTTTTTTTAACAGATCAATTAAGATCATTGAGCGGTGCGAATTGCTATCATAGAAGATAGGCTTTATTAGAGAATTGCTTGAGATAGTTTCTCGCATGGATTGCTATCGCAGTAGATAGACCTTTAGAAGGTCTAGCAAGATGGTTCTGCAATTACGTTGCCATCGTAACAGACGGGCTTGGGTGATCAACTAAAATCACTTTGCGTATAAATTGCTATCGTAACAGATAGGCTTGAGAAGATCATATAAGATCACATTTGTGTAAACCGCTATCGTGAGAGATAGGCTTTTGATGATCGATTGAGATCGTTTTTGTATTTTGCTGCTATCGTAGGAGATAGGCTTTGGATGATCACTTAAGATCGCATTTGCATTGGTTGCCATCATAAGGGATGGGCTTTAGATGATCAATTAAGATCGCATTTGCTATCGTAAGAGATAGGCTTTGATGATCAATTGAGATCACGTTTGCGTTTGCTGCTATCGTAGGAGATAGGCTTTGATGATCGATTAGGATCACGTTTGCGTTTGCTGCTATCGTAAGAGATAGGCTTTGATGATCAATTAAGATTGCATTTGTATTTGCTGATATTGCAGCGAATAAATCATTGTTAACAGCATAAAATAGAGCGATATAAACAGCTAGAAATATGAACTTCTCATTTGGGAGAATTCTTTTATTATAGCATTCTCATATGGGAGAGATAGGATTACAATCCTCTCATATGGGAGAGGAGATTGCGAATATCGTAGCCACATGAGACATTAAGCAACGTTATCATAAAACGTATGAAATAAGAGAAGTCAAGGATAGTACTTCTTGATCCAGCGCATGTTGACTGAGCTCGGAGTTGAGGTTGTGCCGTGCAACCTTCGTATGCTGCAGTAGCCGCTATCGAAGACTTCTGTGACTTCGAAGGGTCCTTCCCAATTAGCTGCGAACTTTGGGTGAGTTGCTTCTCGCATGCAGTGGTCAGATGCGCGCAAGACCAGGTCGCCAACTGCGAAATCCCGTCGCTGGACTGTCTTGTTATAGGCGCGAGCGATTCTTTCCTGGTACCGCTTGTTAGTCCTTTTGGCTTGTTCTCGCTTTTCTTCCAGCAAGATTAAATCATGATCGCGTTGATTTTCATAGAGTGCATGGAAGGCCAGCCTTGCTGAATTGACTCTGACCTCCGCAGGTACTACAGCTTCGGCCCCATAACATAGTAGAAATGGCGAGGCCCCTGTAGGTGTCCTTGGAGAAGTTCTGTAGGCCCACAGAGCTATGTTAAGGGAGTCGGCCCACTTCTTGTGGTCATCTGCGACCATCTTGCTCAGGATTCTCAACAGCGTTTTGTTAGTCGCTTCGGCTTGTCCGTTTCCCTTTGGATAATAGGGGGTGGAGCATATTTGCCTGATATTGTACTCCGCGAGTTTCGTAGCTACCTGACGATTAACAAAAGGAGTACCGTTATCTGAAAGAATGGTATTTGGGATTCCGAACCTGCATACGATGTTTTCCTGGATGAAGTTAACCACAGCCAGCGCGTTTGCCGTCTTCAGTGGTATTGCTTCCACCCATTTGGTGAACAGCTCGGTTGCGGTGAGAATGAAATGGTTCCCATGTGACGTTGGTCGGATGGGGCCGATGAAGTCCAAAGCCCATGTGTGGAATGGCCATGGCGTCCCTAATGCATGTAGATCCACGGCGGGAGCGTGCACTAGGTTCCCTTTGAATTGGCATTCTTGGCAGCGTCGCACTTTGGTGCGGCAATCGACTTCCATCGTGGGCCAGAAGTATCCGATTGAGAGGAGTTGTCTGCATAATTTCGCACCTCCCTGGTGTTCCACCTGATGAGAAAGGTCCATGACTTCTTGTGCTTCCCTGCCGTCTAGGCATCGCAGCAAGTTACCCTCGTGACCTTTTCGCCAAAGCAGGTTTTCCTGAACCACGTATCGAGAAGCTTTCCTCTTCAATTTGTCAGCTTCTTTTCTCGATTCTGGTACAGTGCCCTGGGTGAGGAATTCAAACAATGGCTTCCTCCAATCTGCGTCGTCATCGGTTAGAGCGACGAGTAGAGAATCTTTGATTAGTGCGCAACTTTCGCACTTCCCTTGTATCAGGGCTGCAGCTGTTGACATGCCTGGCCAATGAATGCCATATCTCTGAGCTTTCCTGTAGATTGACACCTCGCTTTCTCCGCAAGCGTGTTGGTGAATCTTTTCTAACAGCTGTTGTCCCTCTTGCTCGGAGACACATCGCATGAGTATTCCTCCAGGACCCTTGTAGTAAAGGGTGTTGTCGTGGATGCAGTATCCTTTCGTGAGTACCCAGCTTTCGCTGCTGGTGCCTTTCGCAATGGCTTGCAAGATTGCTTTTCGCCAGTCTGCGTCATCCATGTGTTCATCGTCGCACGCATCTTCTGTTAATGCCGACGATGTTCGCACTTCGATGGAAATCCTTGCGGGGCATTTGTCTATGCTGACCTTAGATCCCAGAGTTGCTAAGGCGTCTGCATGCCTGTTGTCCGCTCGAGGCTTGTGCTCGTATTTCACGTCGCAGAATTGCTGCATCAGCTTTTGCACTAGGGTGCGGTATGGCAGGAGGTTGATCTCCTTTAAACCATATTCGCCCGAGGCCTGCTTAACAATCAGTTTGGAATCTCCCATGACTGTTAAGTTGCTCACTTCCAAAGCTTTCGCCGCACGGAGCCCCGCGATCAGAGCCTCGTATTCCGCCTCGTTGTTAGTGACTGCGAAGTTGAGTTTTGCGGACATCTGTATGACTTCCCCGTCCGGCTTTGTCAAGACTATCCCAATGCCTCCACCTTTTCTGGTTGACGAACCGTCGAAGTGGAGGGTCCAATAGGGCACGTCGATCGCGTAGATTTCAGGGCCTTCGAGCTCTTCCTCGATCACAGGTTCGTGACTGTTGTCGGGAAACTGTGCCAACAGATCTGCTACCGCCTGCGACTTGATCGCTCTTGGTTTCACGCATGTGATATCGTATTGAGAGATGGTCATGTACCATTTCGCCAATCTCCCGCCCGGGGTAGTGTGAGTTAGCAGGTATCTTATGGGGTCGCTTTTGGTGACCACCACTACTTTGTGCGACGCAAAATAGTGTCTCAACTTCTCTATTACGAAGAATAAAGCAAGGCAGTGACGTTCGATGTCTGTGTACCTTGATTCAGCGGGCTGCACAATGCGAGAGATGTAATAGATGGGCCTCTCTCGTCTTTCATACATTTGAGCCAAGAGTGCTCCTATAGATTTCCTTGTCGATGTAAGGTATAGCAGAAGCGGTGATCCCAGTTGAGGCGCGATCATTATCTTTGGGGATGTGAGTAACTCCTTTAGCTTTTCGAATGCGGCTTCGTGATCAGGAGCCCAGTTGTACGCGGCGTCCTTCTTGAGAAGAGTGCTGAAGCAGCATGTGATTTCGGCGATTGCTGGGATGAATCTCCGCAGATATGACAATTTTCCCAAGGATGTTTTCAAGGTACTTTGGTCGTGAGGTGGCGTCATGCTGGTGATGGCTGACACTTTCGCAGGGTCAGGCTCGATCCCTTGGCGATGGACTACGCATCCCAAAAACTTCCCCGAAGTCACGCCGAATGCGCATTTCATGGGGTTCATTTTCAGTTGAAAGCTCCTGCATCTGTTGAACACCTTTCGCAGGTCTGCAAGGTGATCTGCTTCATGCTTGGATTTGACTACCAAGTCATCCACATAGAATTCCACTTCTTTGTGCATCATGTCGTGGAATAGAGCCATCATGGCCCGCTGATAGGTTGCGCCTGCGTTCTTAAGACCGAATGGCATTACCGTATAGTTGAATACCCCCACGGGAGTGATGAATGCAGTTTTCCTTGCATCTTCGGGATCCATCTTGATTTGGTTGTACCCGCTGAAGCCGTCCATGAAACTGAACATGCGATGGCCTGCCGTTGAATCAATGAGCAAATCGATGTTAGGCAGTGGGAAATCGTCCTTAGGGCAGAAGCGATTAAGATCTCGGAAGTCCACGCAGATGCGGAGCTGTCCGTTCTTCTTCACCACTGGCACGATGTTGGCCAACCATGTGGGATGGTGATTTGGCTCTATGAACTTGGCGTCTAGGAGTTTGACAATCTCCTGTTTGATCTTCACGTTGAGCTCTGGCCTGAAGCTTCTGGTGCTTTGCTTGACCGGTTTAGACCCTGGGATGATGTCTAAACGGTGCATGGTGATGCTCGTGTCCAGACCCGGCATCTCGTCATATTCCCACGCGAACACGTCTTTGTATTGGGTTAGGAGCTGCAGCAGTCCTTGTTCCTCTTCGCTTGTGAGGTCCGCACTCAGGAAGACTGGCCTTTTCTTTTCCTCGTTCGGGCTGAGGAACACTTCCTTAAGCTCTTGCTTTTGTGGTCTTGGCCTGTCTTCCATGCATTCGGGCGCTTCTTTGAGTTTCTCATCTAGAGTGCCCTGTGTTGGCTCTTCTGTCAGCGCAACTTGCTCGATTTGATTGATTTGCCCAGGGACATCCCCATGCCCGTGTGAGGACGTCCCCGCGCACCTTCATATGCGATAGCATTTCTTCCCGTTGGCGTAGAAGCTCTCTATCTCCTTACCCTCGGGGTCATGCTTTGCGATCCTCTTCAGAGTGTACACATTCTTGCGGTGATATGCGATGCGCGGCGCCTCTTCGTGAGTAGGCGGCTTTTCCTTGGCATCTCCCCTTGTCACCATCACGCCTGCAGGTGACTGGTCCTTGATGTCCTCCCAGAGAGGTAAAGGAGTAGGGTTGAATGGTCCGGGTGTTTGCTCGTCCGCCATCTCGGTGAACCACACCGCCTCGCTGAGATGTGCTTCGTCCAAGTTGAACGGGTTAGTTGAGGCCGGTATCTCGACAATCCTGTCGTTCCAGATAGCTTTCATCACCTGGTGAGCCGTCGAAGGGATCGCGTCAAAGCGATGAATCCAGGCCCGACCTATGATCATGTGGTATGTGGTGTTCGCGTCTATGACATAGAACTTCGCCGAGCACTTGATTTTGCCGATCTGAACGCCCAGGCGGATCCATCCGATCGTCATTCTAGAATCGCTTCCGAATCCCACCAGCGGGGATGGACGCTTGACTACCTTGTGCTCGGGGATCCCTGCTAGCTTCAGTGTGTGGAGTGGAACAACATTGACCGCTGCTCCTCCATCGACGAATGCTCGCTTGAATTCAACGCCGTTGATGATGGCGGTCACGTACAGGGGCCTCTGGTGGCTCGCATCTGTCTTCTTGTCGCTGGCAGAAAAGGTCATAATCTTTTCTGTGGAACGGGACGCTCTGACGACTTTCCCGTTGGAGACCACGAGGTCCTCCTCGTAGTCCTCTGCTATCCTTAAGATTGCTTTCGTCATGTCCGCTCGACATCTTTCGGAGAAGTTCATCTCGTTGAAGAATTTGTCGAAGCCGTGCGACCCTTTCATGCGGTCGGCACGCTCATCTTCCGTGTCCATGCTATAGTCTTCATCTTCATGGACTTCAGCAATGATGGGCAGACCATCTTCTGCGACTTCTTCCAAGTCCACTATCGAGATCATGGCGACCTCTTTGCCCTTTGAGCCCGAATCTGTATGGGCAGGCAGCGGGTTGTTGCGCACATCCTTCCGGTGGTCGCTGACGATGAGTTCGCCGTTCTTCATCTTCTGATCGAACGCGAATCTGAGCTTCTTGCACTCGGCTGTGGGGTGCATGACCTTGCCGTGGTATTCGCACCACTTAGGGTCCCTCGTCATCTCCTTGGAGGGTGCTTTCTCGAGCGGTGGCAGGACGCCGTCCTTACGCCACTGTCTGCAGAGATCGCTCGCTTCCTCCACCGAGCATGGCAGAGGTGGTGCATCGAAGTTTGTAACCTTTGCTTGCTTCTGGGGCGAAACTGTGTTGACCTCAGCTTCGCGTCCCCGCTTGTAGCCAAATCTGCCGATCTTGTAGGTGGTGCCGCTCGCAGGTCGTTCTGGAGCGCTCTTCTTTCTCTGTCTCTCGACAATGGGCTCGATGTTCATCGTGCATTCGATGAGCTTTGAAAACGTAGGTGTTTGCAAATTGATCAGCATGCTTTTGTATTCGTCTCGCATGCACTGCAGGCATATCTCTACGAGCCGGCTTTCGAGCATTGGATCCTTGCACTCCAAGGATTTCGCTCTGAATTTCTTGATGAAAGTGATTCCATCTTCCTCGCGTTTCTGATACATCCGCGAGAGATGGATCATCGTCACCTTTTCTTCCATCTGGAAGAACTTGGTATAGAACTTCTGGACCATGTCGTCCCAAGTTTTCACAGATCCGGCCTCCAATGTTCGGTACCATTTGTATGCTACATTCCCAAGAGTTTTTGGGAATTCTCGCATCAGCAGCTTGGGATCAGCTCCGTATGGACCCATGACATCGATGAAACGCATGACATGCTCATGAGCGTTTCCATTGACGTCCTCGAACTTGTCCCATTTGGGAGCCTTGTACCCCGCCGGGTTAGGCATGAGATAGATCTCTCGTGGGATGGGTGGATCGTTGTCTAGCTTCGGGATGATGGTATCCGCGAACGACTGATGAGCCAAGATGGAGTCCACGCGCTTCTGCAAAGACGTCATGCATTCTGGAATGCTTCCCTCGGTAGTTGGCGGAGGGGTTGCCGTAGGCGGTGGCGACACATATGCCGCCGGAGGATTGGGAGTGTATTGACTACCCGCGTTTCCCCAGATTGTCGCTGGTGGAGGCAGAGTGTACTGCAGAGCTGGGTTGGACGCCAAAGCCGGGGGCTGAGAGGCGTGAGCAGCAGGGGGCAGCATTTGTGCTGTTGACCCTTGGACCGAAGGCAGCTGCGCGGCCGACGGTGGAGTTTGCAGATGAGGGTTGGGAGGCGTGGCCGACACTCCCAATCCTGGAGCGGTAGGGGTTCCTCCTCCCTGAGGGATAGCGGTGGCAGGTGGAGGATTTGGCGCAAGAGCGCCCAGAACGGCCAAGATCCGTTCTAACTGCGCGGATTGAGACTTGAGAGCTTTTGCCTGACTTTTGACAGTGGCGTCCAAAGACTCTAAAGTTGGCGCCTCGCCGGGAGTCGTCGGAGTACGGCGAGCCTCGTCTCCCGAGGGAGTTTCGGTGGAAGGAGATCGGTTGCTGACATCGTCCTCCTGAGACATGGTTGCTTTTGCTGGTAAGATTCACGTCGGGTTCACCAAAATGTGCACAAGAGATTCCGGCAGGGAGACCTCCGTGTACACCGTACGTAGTGGATCAGGGATCGCACAGGAAGAATAGGGGTGTGTGTAGGGAGAGAGTAAGTCAGTAGCAATGTCTGAGAGAGAGACAGAGGTTTGGCAGAGCTTCCGCGTATGGCAGTGTGTCCCCCTTTGTATGGAAAGGTTTAACGATATATATACTGGAGAACATGACCGTTGTAGTGTGGTTAATGCGCCCATTAATGGCGGCTTAATTGGCTTAACCATAACGGCACGTTCGTCCGAGTATATAGGAACCGTTAGAGCACGTGGTGCGCGAGTACCGGAACCGTTACGAGGTTGACCGGGTTTGACCGGATTGACCGGGTTTATGGAGCTCGTGCCATAAATCTCTCAAAACAGTTACTAAAGGTCGCGCGCGGGCTTGGCTCGCACGCGACAGGGCTTACTCTAGCCTCCAGACCACAAAGTCCCTACAAGTCCCGTGCAGTGGTATGCGAGGGCTCTGTCTCGCAGCCCCCACATGGATCAGCTCGGCTGGTGATCCTGTGTGCGTGGAGCACAATATGGTGTGCTGGATGGCTGCCACGTGGCCGAGATCTGCCATGTCATAAAGCAGTATCTACACCCTCTTAATCTCCTCATTTGTGAAGTCTTGAATGAGGAAATGGTTCATCTCTCTACTAACTTTCCTCTTGACTGTTTTCAAGATTGGATCTGGATCTCTCACTTCATCTTCCGTGAAAAGCTTCTTGTAGAAGTTGGTGAATTGTAATTTTATTTCCTCTGGATCTGAGCACCAAAAGCCAGCTTCATTTGTGACGCCCACAATTTGATTCCGGCTTCTCTTTTGCCTGACAATTGATTGGAAGAAACTTGAGTTTCTATCACCAGCTTTAAGCCAGTTAACTCTGGCTTTCTCTTTCCACAATAACTCCTCTTCAACCCAGAGAGCTTCTAACTCAGATTCAAGTTTCCCCAATTCTTCAGTATCTGCATCAGGCCCCTCCATTCTGATTTTTCTCACTCTAGCTTCTTTGACTCTGATATCATTCAATAGCCCTCTGTCGTGTACATAGCTCCATTTCCTGAGCTCTTGTCTGCAATGTTTCAACTTAGCTTTGACAGTGAACATTGGATTGCCAAACACCTCATAGCTCCAGCACTTTGCAATAAAATCTTTCATCATTGGATGCTTGTTCCACCTGCAATGTTTCAACTTAGCTTTGACAGTGAACATTGGATTAGTGATCAATGGTGTTTGGAGCTATGAGGTGTTTGGTCAACCCAGAGAGAATGGTAGAAACCATAGTTTTAAAAGATTTTAATCGCTAAGCTCCCCATTGATCTACCATTGAATTTTTGACCAAAAAAAGGGCATTGGGATGGGGATGAAGTTTTCAAAAGTTTATTTTCTTTTATCTTGTTATCCATACGTTTGTTAGGTGAGTCAACGTTTTTTCTCTTGTTCTTATCTCTTCCTCTCATTTTGTGTTTCTCTTGAACTTTTTGTTAAGAAACTCCCCATGATCGATCCACAGTTCCACACTATCTCTCATCTCTCTCCACCATATTCTTCTTACTCCTATCAGTGCTCCTAAGTCAGAGGTAACCAACGTCGACTGTTAATTGCTTTCTCTTCACTTTGTTTCTATCAAAGTTTTTAAAACCGGACCGGCCATCGAACCGGTGAAGCATTGATTTATGGTCAGTCCGGTAGTTCAACCAGTTCAATAGCACATTTTTTTAATAATATATTATAATATTTCTTATATATAAACAGTAATCATTGAATAAAATATAGTAGATGACAATAGATTGTACTCCCAAATACGATTAAAGGGAGTGCGTCGATTGTACTCCCAAATTACTAGATGATATCTCATCTGCTAACTTGTTATGATGTCGTGGCACCCACTTAACAGAGGAAAATGAAGAACCAGACTTTATAGTTCATTCATCGAGTACTTCTCTCTCTCCGACCCACCAAACTTCCTTCGATTCAGCACTTGAACAAGAGATTGAGAATCGGTCTCCACCATTAACGAGCAAAATCCAAATCTTTGAGCCGACACCATGGACGAACGCATCACTTCGGCTTCGAGAAGTAGCGAGTCTTCTCGAAATGCAATTGGGAATGCAAATCCTCTGATAAAAGCTCTTCGGCAGTCGCGGATTACAGCCGCACCACATGCAATCTTCGAGGTGAGGGAAACGGATGCATCTGTTCATCGTCAGCGAATTTGCCGGCGGTGGGTTCTATCCAATATCCGTCTGATTTGTGGCTGAGCTCCGATCTGTGATATAGATCTGAAAAACAAAATAAATTGTCAATTGAACCGGTCGAACCGTTCAAACCGATTCACTGGTTCAGCACGAACCGGCCGGTTTCGACCGGTTCTTGCATGGGCGGTCAAATTAAAGAACCGGACCGGTCATGGCCTGTTTCGACCGGTTCAAACCGGTCGAAGCCGGTCCGGTTTTTAAAACTATGGTTTCTACCATTCTCTCTCTCTTCAATGGTAGATCAAGAGGAAACTGAACAGTTTTCCCCTCTTAAAAAAGGATCGACCAGGAAAGTGAATTGCGAAGACGTCAACGAACCTCTGAATTCAGTAATTTTGGGTTGTTGAGAAAAATGTTTAAAAACCGGCTGAACCGGTCAAACCGGCCGGTTCACCGGTTCAACAATAAACTAGCGGTTTCGGCCGGTTTCGTTACTTAAGCGATCCAATTGCCGAACCGGACCGGTGAGGCACCGGTTCACCGGTTCAACCGCTCGAATTGGCCAGTCCGGTCCGTTTTTAAAACTATGCCTAGTAGATCTTGAGTTCGAACATTGGGATATCCCAAGGATTGCCTATAGGCCTTCTCAACTGCGAGCCTGTCAATCCGAATTTTCTCAGTCTGGATAGCGGATGCGGGTTTCTACGTCACAAAAAAAAAAGTATCTACAGTTTGATATTTCTACTCACAAATACAATTGTAAGAGTATCGAATCATCGATAATGCGCAACTGAAAAAATTTATTGCGGGTCCTATAAGGGTGCATATCCCACAATTCTTAAAAAATAACAGAGTTGTACAACTGAAAAATAAAATTGCGGGACCTGTAAGGGTGAATATCCCACAAATCTTACAGAATTGCACAACTGAAAAAAATTATTTCGGAAACCGTAAGGAAGAATATCCCACAAATCTTACAGAACACATCCAAAATGCACAACTGAAACAAATTATTATGGGACTTGTAGGGGTGAATATCCCACAAATCTTACAGAATTGCACAAGTAAAAAAAATTATTGCGGGACTTGTAAAGAAGAATATCCCACAAATCTTACAGAATTGAACCAATCTAGCTGACAAATAGGCATACTTCACTTAGGCAGATATCATAGACTTTTCCCCTTGTTCCATGCCATCCATTGTGTCATACAATGGCCTATTCGAGGTCTCAGGCAGGTAAAACGCAAGCAATCCTCCCACAATCCCACATATCCCGAACACCACAAAGGGCAATCCACCGCTTAAAACCACCACGAATGGTGATAATATCGCTCCTGTTTGAGACCCTTGCTTTGTACATCCCATGGCTGCGTTTCTCACAACAGTTGGAAACAATTCCGCCGTATATACATACAGCAAGTTAAATGTTCCAGCCACCCCAAATATCCCCAAAATGCCACAAACCATCCTCGCTATTTTCCACGCTCCATTGCCTCCCATTAAGCTCCCTAGAAGACAGAAAATCCCACTAAACCATAGTGTCCCAATCGTCAATGATCTTCTACCAAACATGTCCATCAAAATCGCTGTCAACAAGAATGCAGGCATTTCAGCCACTGCATTGAGGAACACGTTGAGGTGAATGTTGGTACCGAGGTTAACCACGTTCAGAGAAAGGCCGTAGTACACAACCGCACACAAGACGTTAATCGAAACCAACAGAAGTAGGCGCATACGAGTGATGGGTGAGTGGAATACATCTAGCACTGAACCTGTAGTTGCTTCTTTCGTGCCTCTGTCTTTCCTTTTTTCATCATTTTCCTGGGTAGCACTACTTCGATTTACTTCTTCATCGAGGGCTAGTGTAACACCTTGTGGCAGATGTTTGCCATTGGCAGAAGCAATTTCCCGCATGATTTCCATTGCTTTATCTACTTTGCCACGGATGAGGTACCAACGGGGTGAATCATCGACGAAAAGAAGGACAACGAGGAAGAGGATGGAGGGGATAGATGTGGCGATGTAGAGGATTCGCCATGTTTGAAATAGATATGCTATTCCAGAGAGCAGGACGATGCCAAATGAGAAAAAGTAAAGAGTGGACATCCCTGCTGCACCGCGCTTGGTTGGCCCAACGGGCTCGGTGGCGAGCACAAAAGAACAGAGGCCTACACCACCGGTACTGAAGCCAGTGAGAAGGCGCAGTAATGCGTATATCCAGAAATTAGGAGATACAGCGGTTAAGCATCCAAATATGCTGTTCAGTATGCACACGATAATTAAGGATCCTTTCCTTCCTAGAAACGAGTCTGAGAGATGGCCAAACGTTCCTGCACCTGAATCAAAAAGCAGAGACAGCGGTTCGTTATGAAAATTATATACTCTTTTAGAGCTAAATGCGCGAGAACGCTTATTTATTCATATTAAGATTTGTGTTCATTCCATAAGTTTACCTTTCCTCCGGAAAATGTGGTATCTTAGATGTGGTGGATAATGAAAATGACATGAAGTATCAGATTGGATAAATGGTGATCGGGGTATTAATAACCGCCCGTTACTGTTACGGGCGGTTCGCAACTGCGGCAATGAACAGGTAAAGACGGGTGATTGCCGAGAAGGAAAACCCTGATCCATAATCTAAAAATTTATGAGTCTTGAAACTGATCTCCATAGGCTTTTACAGTAAAGCCCTATGTTCATTTCCCCACCCCCCCCCCCCCCCCCCCCCCCCCCCCCCCCCCGGGTACAACATCAGTTATCTATATTGGGGGGTTGGTACCATTTTTTTGTCTTTTAAGTCAAAATCATCTTTTTTTTTCAGACTTATACGGTTCGGTATCAACTTTTTTCATGATCTTTTTTGCTTTTGGTTTTTGGCTTCTAGTATGAAATGACGAGAAGAAAAAAGATGGGTTTGGATAGTTTTTTTGTGTCTTTTTTCCCTCAAACAACACAATTTACAATAATGTCCTCATCAATCAATTGTTATTACAAATTTTTGAAAGTCAATAAATAGATAAAAATGGCATGTTAGTAACTTTCACTAAACAACAAAACTGTCACATCACTAACTCTTTTTACAACATCAACTTTTTTTACCAAACTCATACATATTTTGTCTTTTGCATTTGTGTCACCGACTTTTTTCACACCAGCTTTTTAGACAACTTAAAATCCAAAAAGTTGATACCAAACCCACCCATTATCTATTATAATCCTATAATGTGTAGTGCTTGAAAGGCCTTTACCACTAGAATAGCAATCATTTGCACATGTTTATCTTGTTGTAAAGAGTAAGGGTGGGTTTGGTAGAAAGATTTTTGATGGGAAAACAACTTTTAAATTGTGGTGGAATTTTTTAATTTTTTTAGAGATTTTGTTTAAATCAGTGTGTTCTGTGATGATTTATAATCTAGATTAAAAACTGGAGAAATGTGTTTGGTAGTAGTTTTTAAACTAGAAGCAGTAGATTAAATGACAAATATACCCTCCACTTGTATTTTCTTTACAAATTCAATAAGAACATATTTAAGTGAAAAAGTTTAACGATTTCATGAGTGTCAACGATTTCATGAAAGTTAACAAATTGAACAACAAATTTACAGTGTTGTAGCATCCAAAAAATCAAAATTTTCATCATTGGATTCAACATAAATTAACGATTTCATAGAATTTCGATCACTTCAAAATTCAAGACTAGTTGTTTCATGAAATAGAAGTATGAGCATAAAGTGTGATCAGAAACTATTACATAGTAGTATTACATAAATCTAATAAGAGAATGACCTAGGGTAACTTTGAAAAAATAAAGAAAATGTGAGGGTAATATTGGGGGAACTGCAAATAGAAAAAACTGAAAAAAAAGCCATCAAAACTTGTTTTTTTCCCATGCCAAAAGTTCAAAAAAAAAATAGTTTATAATCTAGTTTTTAAGCCATGCAAAACAAACACAATAAATAAACTATTCAGTGGAAAAACCAAAAAAAAAAAAAAAAAAAAAAAAAAAAAAAAAAAATCATATTATCAAGTGGACCCTAAGTGGTATGTATCTACATGTATGTTTTATTAATTATTTATAATTATCAAAAATTACATATAAATAAAGGATGCTGATAATTACAGCACAAAAAACTATAATTACAACACAAATAATTTGAGAAGACCACATTACCCCTTGGATTAAAGAGTTTTTTCACAAAACTGGCTCTGTTGGAACCGACAAACACGGATCAAACCCCCACTGGGAAACAAATTCCAGTCTAGACTTGTTTTGAAATCGACAGTACCTTCCGTCGGTTATTGGAGTCAAAACCGACATTGGTACTGTCTGTTTTTACTTTTCACAAGCCTGGGGAAGAACCGATAGTAAGAAATTCGGTTTTTGAGAACCGATATTGCTATCGTAAGTTTCATTTCCAACAACCGACTGTAGTAATATCGGTTATATACTTAAATCCTATAACCCAATCTGTTCAATATCAATGGCCACACTCACTTCATCTCTCCACACTCCCAACCGACGAAGCAAAAGGCGACCTCGCCGCACAAAGAACATGGCTATTTACCGGCGACCTCGCACCCATTGTCGCAGCAATTATCCCACCCCACGAAGGCAGGTGTGTCTTCTCTTCCTTTCTCTTCTCTTTCACTGCCAATCTGATGAAGCATGCTCAATTTTCGTAACTTCTCATGTTATTGCCTGAGATTTTGGTACTCGTAGGTAGATTACTGTGCTACATATCAAATTTAGATGAAAATTTGTTCAATTACGTTTTTTTTAATGAAATCGTAGGTAGATTGTTTCGATCTCGAGATAGATCTCTCGCAACCGACGGATGATATGCCCCAAGTCACGCAAGTGATTCAAGAATCAATCGGTGAGGGATCACCGCCGTTGCCAAGAGGAGCTCCTCCCGTGAATATTGTGTATAGGAAGAAACGGAAGCCAATAGACGAGTACGTCCCACCGCTACTAGGTAAAAGAGTGCTCAAATCGGCGGTACATGGTTAGGATGATGTTCTTTGAATCAAACATTTTTATTTTGGATCAAAACGATTGGCGTTTGGATTGTTTTAATGCATATAAATATTTTTGTGTTTTGGGGAAATTTTGATTTTTATGCTATGTGATGAAAACTGGATTTGGACTGTGTTGGATATGCATGTATTGGACAGGTTTTGGACATGGAGGTTAGAAATCTTGTAAACTGCCCTGGAAATTGTCTAAGTGCAGAACCGACAGTACTACTGTCGGTTTTACTCTTAGAAAACCGACTGTAACACTCTCGGTTATGAATAATCGTCTTTCTTACCGTCGGTTTGTGGTTTGACTCAAAACAGCCAGAAACCGAAAGTACCACTATCGGTTTTGTTTCCTGATAACCAAGTATGGTACTCTCGGTTTCTAAATGAGACTACTTTCGTATTTATTCGCCAGTGGGGGTTTGATCTGTTTTTGGCGCCCCAATCCGGGTCAGTTTTGTGAAAATTTCTAGGATTAAGAATCCATTATTAATCTCCTGATAATGATAATGAGTTAGGGTGGGCTTGGGAATGATTCTGCTGCCAGCAAAGCTGCTTTCCGACAGCAGAAGAAATTTTAGTGTGTTTGGTAAAAATGAAATTGCTGCTTTTCCAGACAGTTTCTGCTGTTCCACAACAGTTTTCAGGAAGCAAGGCGGGAGATGCTTTTCCAGAAAGTGCTTTTGATTAGTTTATCTACAACCGATTTTAACCTTACATTTTTTTTTAAATATCATTAGTCATCTTTTCGAAAATGACACGTGTCATATATTTTTGTCAGTTTACCCTCTCACAGCAACGTCAAAGTTGATTTTACCAAACACATAATTACTATATCAATATTTCATAGCAGCTTTTATGCAATATTTACCAAACAACATTTTATCAAGAATTCACAGCAGCTTTTCCACAGTGTTTTCACACAGCATCTTTCTAGCACAGTCACAGCATTCCCAAACTAGCCCTTAGTACCTCTCTCTTCTTCTCTGGTCTCTCACAATCTCGATCCAACACCTCTCTCTCTCTCTTGAAATTGAGGAGTCTGAAGTGCACGCTTTCCCGAAACCTCTCCCCTCCCCTCATACCCCCTATTCCATCTCTCTTCTCTCTTGCTCTCGAAGATCTTAGCTTTGCTCCGTCACCTATCAAGCTAAATTTTTCGGCAGGTGCAAAATTTCAAAACTCACGGCGATGAGAAGGCCTTCGGCATGTCCAAGTGAAGCCGATTACTTCTTTCTACAACCCCGTGTATCTATATGTTGTTCGAGTAAGGCCTCCCCTTAAAATCGGTAGGTATATTGGTGCATGGATGGATCAAAAAGAGTCGATTCGTTAAAATACAAACCTAGAGTTAACCCACCAAGGCACCAATGATAGTCGGAAAGGATGGCTGCCGAGAAACATCTTAATCCAAAATCTAGGCAGTCCACAAATTGAACCAAAATTATGAAGCAGAGTTTCAATGGTGATCGGACTCCTCTCGCATCTTATTGAGTGGGCGTGGATGACTCTAAGGTACCAAGAGGTGAAGAAAAACTGTTTTCTTATTATACATACACAAAATTAAATGCCTAGAATGGACGATTGCGAGAGAGAGAGACGGGTTGAAATCGGAGCTCTAGATTATGCCGTTTGGGGATCAAATTTCAAAATTGAGAATGGGAATAAGTATTGTTCTGGTTGTGGGTGCTTGCGTCGAATTTTGATGTTTGCTCTTCCAAGAGTGGGTTTCACTTCAGGTGGGGGTGGGTAAACGACAATGGTTGTGGTGGTAGGAGAGAGATGGTTCTGATGGTGGTGGATGACAGGAAGAAGAAGAGACAGGGTAAAAGAGATGGTGGTTGATGGTGGCGTGCGGCGGCAGTGATGGAGTTGTTGGCTGGGTTAAATGAAAGAAGAATATGAGATGGACACGAAGAGTTATTGAGGGAGAGGGCAAGTTAGGGCTAAGTATTGATTAAGAAACGAAACACTATTCACAACTATTGAAGGGGTATTGTGGTCAACTAAAAAATAATTGTGCTGTAATTAGTACTTCTTGTGCTAAAATATATGAGATCTGTAAAGTCTTTGTGGACTATAAATATTTTTTTCCCTATAAAATCCCATTAACATGTTTACAATAATAAATAAATTATTATTTGACACGTACTAATGATGTTTGAGATAATTATTTTTTACACTAATGTTGCATGAACATTGTTATATTTTCAAATTTTATATCTAACTATATATCTTTTTAATTTCATAAACCTAGCTTTTTTTTGTTTTTGTATTTTTTTGTATTTTTTCTTAACTTTTTTCGTATTTATCTTTTGTTTTGCACCATATTTGGGTTCTATGTAATGGGAAAATGCAACTTGATACCCCATGTAATAATTTACTGAAAATATTTTATTTTAAAGTTGCCGTTCTCCAGAAAAACTTTTCGAAATGAAGAAAAAAAAATCAATGATGCCAAACTTGAGGGATTTAGGAGAACACTATGATAGCTGTTGTGGAGAAATTACTTTGGACGTGGGGGTTGGTTGTTGCATTTTCTTTTGATTAATTTTTTTTCTGATTCTTTACTTTGTTATGTAGTAACGTTGTTGGTGTAAAGTTAATCTAATCGAGACATTGCATAAAATTAGATAAATCAAAAGTGTTTTTTATTGTTTTCAATGTATAGAAAACGAAAAGAATATATTTTTGAGAATAAAAGAATAATTTCAATGTGTATAAAATTGAATCAAGGCATTGCATAAAATTGTGTTAATTATATATCGAGTTGGCAAATATATACCGACTCATATATGCCTCTAGGAGCAAGAGCACTACATGTGTCTCTTAAAAAAAAATCATCTCAAAATATACAAAATCTCTTATATATTTCCAAAAAAAAAAAACGAATCGCTTATATATATACATGTGTGTGTGAGAGAGATCAAAACAAATTAAGTTAAATAGAAGATAAAATTAATTTTAGAAAATGTATATGTTCACCACAATGGTTGAGATGGTTCTCAAATCAATACCAATTGAAGCGGAATGTAAAAAAGTAATACATTCAAAACCAAAATCACTGTTTAGTTCTTTTGAAAGAAAAATCACTGTTTAGTTAAAAGTACAAAATGAGGTCAAAATAATATGAAATTAATTATTGAACTAAAGGCTATGAAGAACAAAATATAAGTAGGTATGAGTAAGTGACTTAGTCGTTAAAGGTGGTGCAAAAAGTCAAAGTGTAATTTTAATTTGGATAGTATTCTTACAGAGCAAGAATTACTCCTTACAAAACCTCCTAACTAGATTTATATTCCAAATGAAATTCGACCTCCACTTAATTCACTTCATCAGTTATTTCAAAAGAAATCACTTCATTATGATTTTTGTCAGAGATTAGAAACACTAATGGTATATTTTTACCATCTCTCTCTCTGTACTCAATCCAAACAGAGCTCATGTCTCAGTTTCGGCATTTTAAATTACCAGATGAACTACCATGGCGGCAATTGTGATAGTTCACCGCGGCTAGAATAACATTTTTTTACTTCGGACTCTTTGAAATGAATAAACACACGGGAGAACTCATAACATCAAGAATAACACTTTGGATTTTAGTGTGAAAGTCGCCAGAGAACGCAAGAGCGGGTGCGTTTTACAAATCCCTGTTTTCTTCTTCCGTGAGTCACCTATGCCAACCTCTAAATCTCTCACTCCTCCATCTTACTTAAATTCCGACATACTGATTTACAACTTTCCAAATCATTTTGGATCCTGCATATGGTTTTATCTCAACATATTTGAACCATTTCTTTTTTTGCAAACATATGTGAACCAATTGGTTTGTTTATTTCATTGAAATTTGGTACCAATTCAACAATCTTATGTGTCTAATTTTTCAGAATATGTTTCACTTGTTTCGTAACTTCCTAATTGGACTTTCAGGTCAAATCTGACAGTTTAGAGTTTGTTCCCACTTTTTGCAGAATTCTCAATTCCACACCACTGTTCATCTCTATGTCAAATTTTAACTCAATTCATCATTATCTCAAGGAGCTACTTCTTCCAAAACACAAATTGGGGATTCAAACTGAACCAATCACCAAATAGAATATGAAAACAGAGAACGCACGGTCAACTCAGAACCTCAAATCTTAACTAGATCAAAATCCCCACTTGACGGCTCAAATAAATAAAAAAAACTACTCCAGCAAATGGACGACAAGTTAGAGATACGTTGATCCCGAAATTAGACTATAAGGTATAAAATTTAAGAAATCATTCCAATTCAAATCGAAGTTCATGTCATGTTTCTAATTGAAATCGTCATTAGATCCCCCGACCTTTTTCACATTTGAAACCCCATTCCGATCAACCCTTCCACTATGTATTTTGTAAAGATAAAGCAATGGGAAAGAAAAGAAAGTTCACAGTTGGTAATGGAAGAACCCTTCGATTGGATCCCACATGTTGATATAGAATTGGTCAAAAATGTTCATGGGTGGTTAAGAAAAAAATTGAATGGAGTATAGAGAGATGGTAAAAAACAGACAGGTAGTTCTTCTAAGCTCTGACCAAAAATCATAAATCGATGAAGTGAGTTTTTTGCAATAATCAATTAAGTGAATTAAGTGGACGTCAAAGTTGTCATTGGAGAAGCTCATGGGCATAATGTTATGAAAATACAAGCAGAGAGCTTAGTTCCTTGATGATGAAAGCCAGAAACACAAGAATAAGAAATTGCAAAGTATAAAGCTTCAAAGCTTTGAGTTACTGTAGCAGTTCCCATATGCTGAGTTATCTAACAGTTTTGTGCAGTTTTGGTTATGTTTTGACAATGATATGGTTTAATTATATAATTACATTCAGCAAACTATGTTCTAAGTTGATCATTGCAGGACTAAGTTGGATTGAAAATTGAATGTTCATTCTGTTGAAGTTAGCAGGCAAAGCTTCAAAGCTTTAAGATATTCAAGTGACTCATTACTGCTAAGTTCAACTAACCATCTTTCTGTATGCAGATGGATTCAGTGATACTTAGATCTTGTTACATGCTGTTTATTGTCTATTATTGTGAACTCTATATTGATTACTTGATATATTCACGAGATTGAATATACTTGTTAACTCAAAACTGTCAGCAGACAATTATAGCATAGTTTTCTCACTAACGGTTGGCTGCTGTTTCAAGAAGATCTTTTTGCTAGATTGTATTGTTATTTGTTTGATCTTGTTTGCTCAGTATGTGCAGGTTGTTGGACACTCCAACATCCATTAACAGATCAGCAATGCATTCAAAATTAAGCTGTTAACAGGAGCTTATCGGATAGGAGATATTTTAGGAATTTTGTTCCAGAAATCTCTCAAGTCAGTTGCAGACTGAGATCAGCCACTTAAATTTGAACTGAAGAGATTCATAAGAGATACATAGGTAGTGGTTTTGAAGTGGGAAATCAACTGGGAAGACCAATTTCATACAGCTCTCAAATCGTTCAGGAATTCAACTCAAGCAGACTGAAGATCATTCAATTTCTGAAGAACTCTTCCAGGCTTTAAACAGCTTATCCTTTCTGAGTTCTTCTTTCTGTACTCAATTTTATTATTTAATATTCATCTCTAAAACCTTACTAAACTTAGTAGTTTGTTTGTTCAAGTGAACAACAGGAGGTTCTTATTGTTTCAACAGATTCTAGCATGTATCTAGATAGGTTGGGAACCAAAAGCTGTATAAGTGTAAGGTAGCTCACTTAGGCTTGATATCTAGGGCTAAATCTGGGTGATTAATAAGAAGTTGTGTTTGAATCCTGGAGGGACTAGGTCCAATTGTGACTGAACTCTGTAAAATCTCTGTGTTCTGGCTATTTACTTTTGCTGCATTTACTTACAGTTTAAATTGGAAGTTTAAAAGATTTGGAGCTTTCCAAGTCTCAAAGCTTTGAAGCCTTTATACTCTGCTGCTATATCTTTAAGCTTCTCAAATTCCTTTCAAAGCTTTGAGATATGAACAGTTTGTTCTACTAAAATTAAAAAAACTTGAGTTTTGGCAAATGCTAGCATACTCTATTCAACCCCCCTTCTAGAGTATTTTATACCTGTTTACACCTACATTACACACTTTCAGTGGCTTTGTAAGGAGTAACTCTTGCTTGGTAAGAATCACAATCCTTTTAATTTTTGAATATTTTTGAATCCATAAATCTTGTGGCATTAAGTAATGAGTTTATATATTTTTTTGAGATATACATGTTTGTCGTCTACTGGATTGACCCCAGAACCTCGTGGAGGGGCTTTTAAACGCTCTACCACTTGTACTAGCACCCATTTGCATGAGTTTATACTTTCAAAGAGCCAATCATTGGAAATATGTAAGATGGTAAAAGACACTTACCACCCCTGAGTTTTGAATAATACCCACCCCGCTACCACGAGTTTTGAAAAAAGACAGTCTCCACCTTTTTTGTGGATGGAGCTAGCTGTTGACTAACTGACCTAAGAAAAAGACTATTTTACCCTGAGAATGTTATAAAATTACCACTATATATTCCCTAACCTCTCTCATTTCTTCATTTCATAACCTAGTCTCCCTCTCTCTCTTTCTCTCTTCCAAGATGAACACAACCGCCTCCCACTCGACCGCAGGGCAATCTCCTCCGCTTTCCCCGACTGTGCCACCTCCGTCTCGGACAGATTTGACGGCGGCCTACTCGCCAGCGGTGATTCATCTTCTGACTGAGAGGAAAGGGGATCCCCAACGGTCAGGGTCACCGCTCCAGGAGGCGGCTGCGATTGATAACAGCTACAATCACCACGACGACGACCACCATCATCGAAGAAGGTCACGGTGACCACCGTCGTCTTCTTCCACTCCGCAACAACCCAAATCTGGGTTTTGCTTTGTCTGGTATCCGAATCCATCGATGGAAGAAGGTGGAGGAAAAAGAATATCGCAGAGAAGAAGATCAAGGAGGACGGTGGTGCCGTCGTCCTCACAGCCTAGGGTTGGTATCAATTTCTTGGTTTATGGTTTCGTGTTTTCTTACTTTTTCGGTTGAATTTGGTGAAACAATTTGTTATTTTGACTTGATGATAGGTTCTGATGAACACTGATACAAGATAGAGAATGAGGGGAAAGAGATGGTGTTTTAGGTACATCTCTCCTCTTCTTTTTGTAACCCAATTTCTTGATTAAGCTTCATCACTTCTCAGCAGTGATACATTGGCTTGGTTGATTTGTGTTTTCACTAGGTTATATTAGTACTTGTGTTGGTAATTGTGGTTTTGGGTCAGAGGGTCGGTGGTTCTGGGATGGGGTGTTTGATAAATGTTTCAATTGTTCGGGATTTTTCTCAAGAAGATCTTGTTCACTTGTTCTTCAAATGCCAGTTTGCAAGAGAAATTTGGTTTGCTGTCATGGGTATTCGAAGTTATGAGGGGGAAGGTAATACTATTACAAAGAAGATGGAATATTGTGATCAAATGGGGGAAAGAATACAAATACCCAGTTCAAAACTGAGACTTTGATGGCAATCATTTTTGATAGAATCTGGCTAGTGAGAAATCGGTTCCTGTTCAAACATGGCTCCTTTCTGAAGATTAATGTGAAGGAAGTGATCTATAGCATTGAAGAGCGCTATGGTCAGCACTTGATGAATGATATTGGTGAGGATTTGCAGATGGATATTGCTAAAGGATTTGTAGTTGAAGATGCTGAGCTTCAAGCTCTGGAACTGAGTTTCAAAGTCAGTTCAAGAATGAATTGGAATTCTGTGTGGTGCGCCTCTGAATTTCAGGTGGTGGTCTTCGAATGAAACGGGAAGAAGGTTCCAAATTGGTGCAGAAGAACAAGAATTCAGGCCATCCAAAGATGGTTGGTTGATGATCTAGGGTGGTCTGTTAATTTTGTTAGAAGGGAAGACGATTGTCTAGCCCATGAGCTAGCAAACTGGTTTAGAGAGTCTAATGTTAATGGTAATGTTAGCCTAGATGAACTTCATGAGGAAGTAAAAAAAATTGGTTTTGTAATGGGGTTTACCCCTCTGTTGCAGTTTTGGAGGCTTCTTAGCCGTTTAATAAAGTTGGATTCATCAAAAAAAATTGTTCTGGGTTTGGATGGGTTTTGATAAGTGTTTGGATTTGGATGTTGAGTAGATTTTAGTAGCAATTGGATTTGTATTTGAAATAGTAAATTGGGTTTTTGGATTTGATTTCAGTACAAATTGGGTTTTTGGATTTGATTTCAGCACTAATTGGGTTATTGGATCTGATTGAAATTGAAGAAATATGTATGTGTTCTTCGTGTTCTTGAACCATGAACACCAAGAACACTAAGAACATCAACACAAAAATCAGTTTTCGTTTTTTTTTCATTGCTTTTATTCATCCTCCAACATGTTCTTAAATTGTTATTGGTGTTATTGTTTTGGATCCAAAGTGGAAGATGTTATTGGTGTTCTTCGCGCTTGAACCATGAACAACAAGAACATCAACAACATCAAAACAAAAAACATGACACCATAGGGGTAAATCAATTGGTTTATTGGTGTTGTTAATGTTTTGGATTCAAAGTGAGAGATGTTTTTGGCGTTGTTCATATTTTTGGTGGATGTTCTTGATGATAAAAGAGGCAAAAAAAATGAAAACCACACAGGAGTAATACGGTCCAAAAAACTTCAATCACCTACTTTTCTAACGGAACATGACAAAAGGGTGCTTAGTGTCCGAGGAATATTCCTTTACGGGGGTGGTCAGTATCTTTTTTCAAAACTCAGGGTAGTGTAGTAGAATTTATTCAAAACTCAAGGGTGGTTGGTGTCTTTTACCCAATGTAAGATTATAATTATAAATTTTAATTTAATTGGCTAACTTAATTAACATATTCATTAAAATAACTGGTGAGAGACTAATTTTGAATATTTTGTTTTTTTGAAGATGTATGGCATCTCTAATTAATCTCTAACTATAAATCATTTTCCTAGAAAATTTCACCAACTTATTTGATTTTCATAATCATTAATTTTATTGTACTAATGTTGTATGAAATCTTTATTGGTAATGTAATAATGTTGCATGAGCATTTATTAGACTTACAAATATACACTTTTATTTTTTTGAGAAATACAAATATACACTCGTGCTGATGTCATATATAACTAAAAAGAAAGACCTTGTTATGAAATATATATTTGATATGGTGAATATTTATAGTCTATTGTACTACCATGTATAGATGATACTGATTGACCCCCATAACCTATATAAAGGGTTGTTTGGTGGAGAGTAATACACACTTGATACTCCTCCATACGTCGTCTGTCTCTTCTACATCTTGAGTTAACCTTATCAGGACGCTCTACCGAAAGAGAATACCTATGAAGCGAAAATGTATAATTATTATTATGACTGTTGTCAGGAACAAGACGATCAAATGAAAAATTTAATTTTCGATATTGATTGTCCAATCTCTTGCTTGATATAAAGTTGATTCAAATCAACAGTACATCATAACAATATTTTTTCTTTGGGATTTCTTATTTATATCAAGAAATAAAATTGGTCTATGATATGTGTTCATCAAGGAAAAAAAAGCCTACTCAAACACTAGACCTCGATCTACTCTTAGATTTAGAGAGGACCAAAAACGATGTTGTTCCGACATGATCCGGGCTGAAAAAAAATTATGTGGGTGCTGGTTTTCGAATTTAAAAAAAATGCCGCCGCATGGAATCGAAGCTTGGCATGGTTGGCGTTGCTTGCACAACTAGTTCTTATATACTGCATTACTGTCAATTGATTTAGTAGCGATCTTTTGAATCAAATTAGCATCTTTCTATACTTATAACTTCATCAGTGCTGCTGCTAGTCAGCAGTGTAAAAGAAAAAACGGATCCGTTGTTGCTAGAAATGAACCCTTGTCTAGCATGGGCAAGCACATAAAAGCTGCATCGCTGCCATCTGAGCAAGCATCACTTTAATTAAGATACAGACAGTTATTAGATTTATTGCTGCTCTACTGTTACTACCAAAGTTCAACCAAAATAATAATAATATTATATGTGATTCGCAACTCAAAAAAAAATCTTATCTCTTGGCAAGATTTGAACCAAGATTTAATGCTCGACACCGGTGCTTCATTGACAATTGATCTAGCAGCTCGCAATGACCAACATCCAGAAATTTTATTGTTATTGCGTTCTTCTACTACCACCAGATTTCAGCTTCGAGAAAAAAATGCAAAATACGGGATACTTATAAGAGCACTTAGATGCCCCGCTTAGTGCGTTTCTTCTTCTACCCCTAATTATTTAATCTGATCTAGAGCATTTGGATGCTCCGCTTTGAGCGTTTCCTCGATTAATTTTGATCTAGAGTGGCGATCATCCGATCTAGAGCACTTAGATACTCCGCTTTATGCGTTTCCACGAACTATTTTGATCTTGACCTAGAATTTGCTTTGTTATATTTCATATTTTTTAGTTAGATTCTTTTTAATACAGTATGTGAAAGAATATATGGAGAGTCTCATGTCTTGAACTCGTGACCCCGAAGAGTTATTCCACTTGACCAACACTGCCATTTACTTTTACATTTTTTATTCTGTTATTTATGATAGCCAATTAAGAAATCACAAATTTAAGACTGTCTCCGCTACATATGACACATATTTTATTTCTGCCCGTTCCCCATCATTCTTTCAAATAATAAATAAATAAATAAGATCAACTCACTAGATTTATGAACTCGTAACCTCAAGACTTGAAAAAAAGTCACTAGAGTGTTCTAAACTCGTGACGATGGGGACGCACAAAATTGAAGCAATTACGCATGAGATCTTATTAAAATTTTATCGTGTGTCACTAGAGTTCTTAACTCGTGACTTCAAGGAAACGTGAAAAAAGGAATCACTAGAGTTTCAAACTCGTGATTGAGAATTACGACTTGTTCCGACTTGTTCTATTTTATTTTATTTTTTGCAACTTTACTATTTGTTTTGTGTTTTTTGCAAAGAATGTCACTAGAGTTTTGAACTCGTGACCTCGAGGCGCTTGCTCGAATAAAACAACTCGGATAAAATAAAAAGATGTGAATTTTACAGCTTAATGACGCTTAACAAGGTTATACTGTTAATGCGTTGTGTTAAAAAAATAATGAAATGCTCCTAAGCTATTTGTATGGTTTGTTAAACCATGTTCGTATACATGAAGTTATAGAGCAAATAAAGACTATCTATAACCGAGAGTTATAGAGTTTTTGATATATATATATATATATATATATATATATATATATATATATATATATATATATATATATATATATATATGTTTCTCCCTAGAGTGAGAAATACATAATCGAATTAAAAGATTCGATTTTAACTCTTCTCCTCTTGGATTGCTATTTTTTGCCACTTTTACGAAGAGAAAAAAAAAAATCCTGGGGAGGTTATCACTTACCAATATGGACATAAAATTTACGGAAGAAAAAAAATACATGTGCTAATACTTCGTCAATATCTGACTAATCTGTCTCATTCCCCAAGCGTGAATGGTAGCGGATCCCTATAGAGGATGTTTTATTGTTGGTTGAGTGATTCAATATCCTCCCAATATCTATTCAAATGTTTGGTTGAGTGATTCAAGATCCTCCCAACTCATTGGCAATTTCATCGATATATATATATATATATGTTTATATATGGATGTATGTATGTATGTATGTACACATATATAAACATATATATATATATAAACAAGAGAAAGAAATATTTATTAAATTACAATAAAATGTCAGTATGCACTTTCTCCTTTCACAAAGATTATATATCTTCTAAAAAAATATGTGAAATACTTGTGTAGAATGAAATCTTCATTTAAATATCATATTCTAAATAAATTCTCATGAATTTCATTTTTTATTCATAGATTGTAATCCTAAATATAATACATGTGCTAATACTTCGTCAATATCTGACTAATCTGTCCCATTCCCCAAGCGTGAATGGTAGCGGATCCCAGAAGAGGATGTTTTATTGTTGGTTGAGTGATTCAATATCCTCCCAATATATATTCAAATGTTTGGTTGGGTGATTCAAGATCCTCCCAACTCATTGGCAATTTCATCGATATGTATGTATGTATGTATGTATGTATGTATGTATGTATGTATGTATGTATGTATGTATGTATGTATGTATATGTATGTATATATATATATATCAATTTTTGGTCGAGTTATTCAGAATCATCCCAACTCACGTGACATGTTTTAAGTTTTACATTACACTTTCTACCTCAAATTTCTAAGGTACAATATTATCTTTAGAATTACAATCTACGAATAAAAAAAAGAAAATTCATGAGAATTTATTTAGAATATGATATTTAATTGAAGATTTCTTTCTACACAAGTATTTCACATATTTTTTTTAGAAGATATATAATCTTTGTGACAGGAGAAAGTGCATACTCACATTTTATTGTAATTTAATAAATATTTCTTTCTATTGTTTATTAATTATAGAGATATTATGAAGGTTGAGTTCCATTAGTATCAATGCTGGCTTCTATTTACATTATCTCTACATTTTGACATGTGATATATTCTTGATTGCTATGAGCCTATTTTTATTTAAGGCTCACACAAGAAAAGAAAAAGAGATAATAGCGGAAAATGCTTAATCCCTAGTGTGCTTGTTGACTCCTGTTATGAAAAAAATTGAGTTGTGAAAGGTACTCTAAAAGAGGTACCTATATTTGTCGAACTAGAAGTGACGACAATTGAAAAATAGACTCTGTTCAATAATGTACATGAGACATTTTAAGGCTCATAATGGTAGCTTTTTAGCTCATTGTGTTTGCTTTGACACAAGAAATTCCCTTGAATATTGAGATTCAAAGTAATGAAACTATTTAAGTGTTATACTTTAATTTATGGACATGCCAAGTGGTTTTTGTATATTTACAAAAAAAAATAGACAATTTCTTCATAAACTGGCTTGATGCATTACATCGCCTATCCAACGTAGAAAATTTTATCATAAAAATGACTGATGCATTGTGTCGCCAAACCGACGCCTAGTTGATGCGTTGTAATTTCATATCAACTTTCATAGAACATCCAAAATTTATTATTCATCCCCTAAAGTGGCTTGGATATTGTCAATCTCACATTTGAAAAATGTGCATATCTTATATCGAGCACCTAGAAGACATATCGTCTCTAGAAGAGATCAATGGTTTTTGACACGAGCTCGTCCAGAAATTTCAAGATTGATTTCGTCACCATTGGCATTACTAAGTGATTAGTTGCTTGAATAATTGATATAAGGCTTCAAATCGTGTTCATGATTATTTTAGATTGACTAATATGCACTTCTTAGGAATTATGCAATATTATTTACTCGGATGAATTTTTATATGAGTTTTATATCTACATGCCTTATCTCATTAACTATCCCATTTGAACCCCTTTAAAGGAGGAGAATGGGATTAGTGTATTCTCATAAGTGAAACTCCTATCCCAGAGAGGATAGTATTTTAGAGTTCTTGAGAACTACAAGTTTGAATTATGACAAATTCAATCTCCTAAGGAGATACATTCTCGTCTTGTAATAGGGGAGGAGATACCCTATTACAAGACTTGAATTTTAATTTAAACCTCTTATTCAAACTTGATCCAAACGTTCTTATAAGAGATGAGATTTATGAAGCATGTAAATTTTTCTTATGCAACTACAAATATCCTTTATAAGGATCATGATCTTGTTAGTTCTAATTCTATAAAAAATCAGAACACAAGAGAATCATCAAAAAATGATGAAACCAGTGCCCTTGAAGAGGTAACAACTCATGTAGAAGAAGAGCTACCTACATTTGAGTCTATATGTGATCATTAATGATATTCACTTTGAAAAACGCTTGAAATCACATGATTTCCTTAAACCACTACAAGTGGAATTGTGTTTGACTATTTATCGGCCAAAGTCAACACCCGTGTGTGTAAATATACACTAGCTCTGCAGGTAATACTTCGAGCATATTTGGGAAGTACTTTGAAGTACTTTAGATACCCCTAGCATTCATGATAGAGCAATATATTTAAATGTCCGCACCCTAATGGTTGAATGCGTGAGACTATTGAAAGAGAACTAGGCTATATTACAAGTGCTGCCATATCTCATGGTTAAAATTATAAACCACAAATCCTCTATTGATAAGAGTGATTGTGATGTTTCGTTTAGTCTAGAAGACCACGAATATGAAAGTAACTATGTACACAAAATGATCGTACGAATCACTATATGTGAAATCCATGGAGGCTATTGCCCATGAGATATACTTCTTTGCTAAAGTAAGTCGAAGATATATACTCGCGAGTAGTTTAGTTCATATGCATAATAGTATGACAGATTCTCATGGAACATGTGTAGTTACATGTTATACAAATTGTTTGGTCATTTCTCATTACTATCTCATATGTTCATATAGCATCATGTTTCGGATAAAGTATCTTGCATTGTTAACCATATATATGCCAGACATTGTGCATCAGTTTACTTCTCAGGTGTAAAGTTTGATGTCATTTGATGCAAAGAGAGAGAGATTAATTACAAGGCACTGTACTCTTTTTCTTTAGCCGATGTTTTTTATCCCACACAATTTTTCCAAGTAAGGTTTTAATGAGGCATGCAACCATGAACGAGTTCAAGACTACACCAAATCTCCGCTCACGAGATGCATTCTTTTTCCTTCGTCAGAGTTCTTTTCCCAACTGGTTTTGCTTGACAAGGTTTTAACGAGGCATCGTATTAGTTAATATTCAAGGGGGAGTGTTATGGAACATATATTTGATATGGTGAATATTCACAGTATATTATACTACCATGTATAGATGATCCTGATTGACCCCACACTCTATATAAATGGTGGTTTGATGGAGAATAATACACACTTGATACTCCTCCATACTTCGTCTGTCTCTTCTCCTTCTTGAGTTCACAGCAGTCCTGAAAAATTTTATATACCTAATTTTATTTATTTTAAATCTTATTTGGATTCTATGTTATGGCGAAAAGCCAACTTGATAAGCAGTTAACAGTAACTAATGATCTCTTTACTGTAATCTTCGGTTGTCCTAAGAAATATGAGTAAATAAAACTAATTCACTGAGGCTAAGCTTGAAGGATTCAAGGGAAGTCTTTAAGTGGTCGTGTAGAGATGTTATATTGCACACTAGGGGATTGCCCGTGCCTGAGGGCACTATCCAACAAACACGTTTCATAATCAATTTTGCTGGAGGAGAAGATGAAAATGACGTCCCCGGTAATTTTATATGATATCCATCAAGTAATGTTCTTACACACTTTTAATAATTACGTAAATTAACCCGAGAGAGAGGGTAAATTTTCAAATAGTGGGTAGTTTAGTGAGTAATTAAGTAGTGAATGATAGGTGAGATGTAAGGGATGATGCTGATTTATATAATCTAAAGGCTGAATAACCAAAAGTTAGTTTAACCATTTTATCTTAAAGAATAGATGTGATTTGATACAACTATTTTTTGTCTGTTCAATTGTTTTTTATTTTATGGTAAATTTTATCCAACCCTTTATTTTGTTAGATGTAAAGCCGTTAGTGTAAATTGAATGGAGAATGCATACAATTAAATACATCAAAAACATTAAAATTACTTTGAAAAATGAAAAGTTTTTGTTTTGTTCTCAATACATAGAAAAGTGGAAACATTATGCCTGTCAATAGAAATTGAGTTTGGCAAATTTTAACGGCCCATGTATGCCCCGTGTATGTCACTTGGAATAGAGCATGACACATGTCTCATATAAATATGTTTCTCAAATCATACATGGCATGAGAAGAATTAACCTCTCATTTGTCTTGCTTTTGTATATATATGGATCATAGAAAATAGTTTATGGACGATGAATTATTTTAACATCTAACATTGTTAAGATTAAAAGCTTCTAGTAATGAGCCTATCTATATATAGTCTAACCCTAATAGTCAATAATTCGCTTCGCTCCCACTCACGACTCACTTCTAGCTGTCAACAATAGAATCACACTGAGCCAAATTTTGTTGCTTTGAAATTAAATAAACCTTGGTCGTTTCAGCATGTCTTAGAATTGTAACTCTGAATATACTATATTAATTGTGAAATTTTAAATATGATTGTGAGATGTTCGGAGATATTTTGGACCCATTTGACTCGGTAATTTGATCTTTGGATCGATTTTCATACATCGTCGGCAATATCAGATTTAGATTTGTTGAATCTGAACCAATTTGAATCCCATGGCCATCCATATTCCAACAATCTCGAAGGCACGACTGTCAGATTAGAGCCCATAGGGATCGACCAACCTTACGTCCCTTCATCACGTAGCCTCCACATTAAAAGAAAGGGTCGACTTCACCACCCACTTAAGTAACAGTCTCTAAAATAAGAGACCCATTTAATGTTGATGGAGCATTTAAATAAGTATGGGCCTTTTCTAAAATATCAAACATGTGGTGAAAAAGTGATCTTCAGTAAACTTCTACTTCGCTTTTTATTTCAACGGATAGTTACCAACTCTTAAGATTTAAAGAGCTGGAAAACAGATAGCTAAATAATGTCTCTCGCAGTTTTGCATTTTTTTATTTAGTTTCAAGAACTACATTTTAGCTATTTTTTTGAGAGTATACATTTTAGTTGACTTTTACATAACATTGGAGATCATATTAAATTTTAGTATAATTAAAATAAAGAATTTTTGACAGAAAACTCCCTTGCAGTTTCAGTTTCCTGACATCCCGTACCAGCAATTTTAATTTTGACACATAACCCCATTGCAGTTTCTTTATTGCTAACAGCCCACCCCAGCAGTTACAATTTTGACACATAATCCCACTGCAGTTTCTCTTTTGCTGACATCCCGCACCAAAATTACTACTAACAACCGTCCAAATTTTCGTGCAGAATGTTAGCAAAAAAGAAACTGCAATGGGGTTATGTGTCAAAATTGAAACTGCTGGTGCGGGATGTCAGCAAAAAAAAAACTGCAATACTGCTGTTGCAGGATGTCAGGAAACTGAAACTGCAAGGGGGTTTTCTGTCGAAAACTCTAAAATAAATAATGACAAATCTTTTGATTAAATTATATATAGTTTATAGCAAGTAGCATCAGAGATGCTCTAAACGTCAGGAATGTACCGAACAGTTACTCTTAGGCTACAAACGAGTTCTATTACACTTTTTCTATAGAATTTTAATAGCATTTTTGTTACTACCGCGACACATCATCTCGAAGAAATACAAAAAATTCAAACTCTCCGTTTCATTGCAAGACATACACAAAATAAAACAACTCGTAACTCATTTAGTCGAAAAAGGTGATGGACTTGTCCTACATCACATGATATGAAGACCAAGGGAGAGTTTAGATCCGTTGAATTTCTTTGTGATGTTGTGTCGTGATCACAACAAAAGTGCTACTAAAGTATTATAAGAAAAGTGCTATAAAGAATGGAATCTAAGCTACAAACCAACAGTGAAAGAAAGATGGTGAATAAACTCTCAATATTCCTACAAGAAGAGAGGATAAAATTTGAAGCCTAAAAGTGAAAAGATCCATGGTGACACTTTCATTCTCTCTGTTACGTCGTCTTTCTTTTTTTTGTAAGAAGAAAGGGAGACAAGTGCCACTCCCAGCACTTAAGTGCCTCCACCCCTGCCTCTAGGCGATTTCCTCCAAGGCATAATTCAGTTTTGCTACAACAGTCAAAAGCTAGGGTCCTAAGACTCTAACACTCGGGTTGAGGACGTCCAAGAGGACCAAGACATGACTTACCTAACATTAAAGATTTAGAAGCATGTACATTTTGCAAGCTTAGTAACCCCCTATATTTGGAGTGCGGGTCTTTATTGAAGATGCTATCCCTACTATTTCCAATCACTAGCTTAGATATATAAAAGTGGTCAAAGATTCACTTCTGATCTACAAACTAAAAAACCGTCTCCATCATAAAATTTACTCCATCGCTTTTTGTCAGAAATTTTCTAGTTGATTGAAAGGAGGTTACTTTGATTGACTAATTAACACGGTCAAAATATACTGATGAATAGTGCACTTAGAAGATTCTGGCGAGGAGGTAGTACTATATATTAGAGGGCGAGAACAGTTCGTTAACGTACTCACCAATCATGCATCCGGCGAAGAAGAGGGACTGCACCAAACCAACTTTATACTTCTCTTCACAAACCAAACCCCACTCTGCAACTGTGGAGCTCGCTTGCCCCTCGACCCATTCCCACAAACCAGTGTCCAAACTGCACACGCTCCCTGCGGAAGATAAACAGCTGCTGGGATTGCTGCTCAAGCACCTCCACTCAGGTTCCCGGTCAGCGAATATCATAACCATGGCATGCAAGGCCTCCAGAATCCAAGCCAAGCTCGTCAAAACAAAGTGCTTCAACTGCCACCGACCAAACTCGCCACAATACTTCTGCAACATGTCGTCAACGCACACCTTCTCCTGCTCCACCGAGTGGACTAGCGGCGACTGTAGATCAGCTGGGGAAGACGTTACAGACATCGTTCTTGTTTTAATATTACAGTCTGGTTGTAGGGGCAAAGCTATCTCTCCTACATCTATATACCAAGGGGCAAAGCTATCTATATCTATATCTATATATTACAGTCTGGTTCTTGTTTTAATATTACGGGACTAGCGGCGACTCTTAGAGCTTGTTTGATATCCGTTTAAAAACAAGAAAAACAGTGGAAAAAAAAACGTGCTGAAAAATACGTTTGAAAACAGAATAAAAAAACTATTTAGTATTCATTTAAAAACAATATTTAAAATCAGAAACACATTTGACAACACTATTAAATTTCAATGTTAATTTGCTTGAATATCATTTTTACGTATAATAAACACATATAATTGATATTTTTGCATCTACTCATAGTTGAGCACCAAGAGTATGAAAAAAACACCACATTTGTTGTATTTTTAGATAACTATTTTTTAACATGTTTTTGTTTTTAAACAGACAAAAAAAATATGCATGCCAAATGTATTTAAAAAAACGCCCTATTTTTAATCCAACTTGATTAAAAAAACAGGGATGCCAAACATACACTAAGAGAAGAGACAACTTTACTTTTGAAGAGTGCATTGCTGTACAAAAAGTTAACCCTCAGATGTTCAGAACATCAATGGTCATGATACTACCGAACCTCGCAACTCACTCTACATAACTTTACTGACTTAGTGATATCACATCACCATGCGTCATTGTCCATACCAGCCACAGTCCATTTTCCCTTTAGGTTTGATTTTTATCATCAAAGTGCCCAGGGGCACAGGGTTCTATCCTAGTATAATGAAGTAACTCAAGTTGCGATCTAGACTCTAGAGGGACTACGATGGCACACCTAGCTTTTAATGAATGTCTATTTTTCTTGATTTAATTCTAGTGGTTGGTACCGCATCGACTTGGTACTACAATGTGCCACACAGATTTTGATAAATGGTCTTGGAAAGTAGATTGAAATTATAAATTTTACATAATCATCATGTAAGACACTAAATTGGAAGAAAATTAAGAGCCTAGCCAAGATGCAAGTATTTTTAAGCCCAATAATAGACAATTAGTATATAATCTATACACCAACGTCTTGGATTTTTGAATTATGCACATATCATATTTTAAAGTCAAATTTCTAGTAATTGCATTTTTGTTCTAAAACAAAAAGGGACCAAAAATGTATATTGAAAGAATGAGATATTATTCGACCAATATTCGATTTTTTAATGAATAAAAAAAAATTAACTACGTTTTTAGGTAAGATTTAAATTTTGACATATGATTAATTATTTACTTCTACATATACAACTATTAAGTATAAAAAGATAAGTAATGGAGATAGTATTTGATTAATTATATAAGACAGATGTTTTAAGATTTGAATAATATCTTATCATTTATTCATTTTAATAAGATTGTTTTATAATCCACGTTTAATAAAAGAACCTTAATCAACAGTGATCAAAAATGTATTGAAATATTTCTTAAGATTAAATGGCTATGAAGTTTCCATTGACAATTTTGAAGAGAATGGCCTAGCTGATTTATTGATTGTATGTATATAATACCTGGACATGCCTTATCACACTATATTATGTACTGACAATGACTGCACTTCATCATATAATTCCACCAAACATTAGATGTTACAACTAATAGAACAAGAAAGTTTTCAAATTATCAAAGATCCCAATTCATACATTCAATGTTTTTTCAACCGTTACTTTCAATAAAATATAACTCTCTAAAAGTAGTGAGAAAATCAGATGTGTTATGACCATAAAAATCGTGTTTACAAGAGTGTCTGTCTCCTGTCATGTAAAACATTTGTCGGTTTGTGCTTGATCAAACATGCTTTTAAGGGCATCTCCAACCCCGGGGGGGGGGGGGGGGGGGGGGGAAACCGTATAAAAATACGGTTCATGTCCAACCCTATGGGGGGAGGAGGAAGGGGTGCTATGGAGAGAAAATTTGTCTTGGGTGTTGGATAGTTAGAGAGGATTTTCCCATGGACACCCCCCTTTCCCCCTACATGGAATAATAAATTAGTTTAATATATGATAATATTAATTACACTCAGTAATATTTTATGACTATATCATATATTTTTTTATTATGATTAATAAATTTTATTTTATTTTATTTTTATTTTTTAAAAGTAATAATGTACTTATGATTGTTGAAAAGTATGTTTACGAAAAGTCATCGTTATGTTCAAAATTTTATTAATCTTATTTTTTTATACAATTAACAATTATAATTATTAAATAACTGAAAAAAACGATTAAAAAATCGTCAAATTAATTGAATCACAACGATACAAAATATAGTATTCAGATACAAAGAAAATACCGACACTTATTATGCATAATTATTTTAAGTATTAATAATATTATTATTATTGTTATTATTTATTATTATTAATGTTTTTATATATATGTATATTAATTTTGTATTTATTTTTTCTAGTATTAAAAATTTATTTTTAAATCATTAAGTATATATTAAAAATTATTTTTGTTGAGTGGGGGAAAAGAAGTGAGTTGAAGATGAGTAGTAGTTTGGAGGAGGGGGAGGGGGAAGAGGAAGGGGAAAATAGTGGCCCTGTGAGAGGAGGGGAAGGTGAGGGGAGAGGGAAAATGACATAGGTTGGAGATGCCGTAAGAGTGTCTCCAATCTTGGAAGGGATGAGGAGGGGAAGGGGTGTGGTTTTTGTCTACAAGCGATGAAGGTGAAGGGTAAAGGGAATGAGAAGGTGAAGGGCTGGAGGTGAAAAGTTAAAATGATAAAACCCCTTGGCCATCCCTCAAGGAGATGACTAATGAAGTTGAGTGTTTTAGGTAATTTTGATTATATTTAAACATTTAAATTATCATTGTTTGTATTTTTATTAAATTGTAAAATGAATAAAAATATTTTAATTTATAATAAATATTATATTATTATATTTATTTATTTTTAACATACTGAACACCGTTTGTTTAATCTTCCATTACTCTCAAAAATTTGGATGCTATTCAACTATTTAGTTTTGAATATATATAATATACATATATTATATATACATATATATTATATGTATATAAATTACGTAGCAGGTTGATTAAGTTGAATAATAAGAGAAAACTTAACTTAATTTACATGAACATAAATATTTTATTTATTCATATTAAAAAGAAAAAATACATGAGCTCAAACAAAAAGATAAAATAGATTGTAAACGAACAAATATGATGTCACAATTTTGGGCGAGGGATGTTGTGAAACGAGATTTCAGAGAAACGAAAAATAAAGAGATAGACAAGATGTAGGAGAGTAGTATTGAGATGTGTATTATTCTGCAAGCCTCCTTATAGAGGCCTTAGGGTGGGTTAATGGGCTAGTAACATTATACAAATGGGCCTACTACATGTGGTGCATATTCACCAATAAACTAGCCCAGTATATCATGACACTCCCCCTTAAATATTCACCACTACGATGTCTCGTTAAAACCTTGTCATGAAAAATCCAGTGGAAAAATCAATGGCTAAGGAAAAAGAGTACATCGGGGAATTCTATTTGCTCAGCATTGGTGATAACATTCTTCTGGAAAACATCTTAATAATCTTTGCAGTCTCGTTAAAACCTTGCTTGGAAAAACTCTGTGGGACAAAAACCATAGCGAAGGAAAAGAAAAAAAGAGTGCCACATTTGGATTGGTTCTCCCTCTCTTGGTACCATCTTTGTACGTGGACAAACAAAACCATTGCAAGACCAAAATCTAATAATATATAATTACTAAAACATAATAAAATGCATATGCACCTAAAACTAATCGTGAGTGTACACTTTTTGATTTGCTCCTTGAACATAATATATTTCTCATGGGAACCAAACTCCATGGAATTTCGTAAATTTGTGATTTGTATGATCGTATTTGTAAGTAGTTACTTTTCAACCCATATTTTGTTGTACGTTAGTCTAAAACAACATTGTCATCATTCTCACCATGAGAAGATTATATTTACGAGAAGTTATCATAAATACCATATCATGATCTCATTTATGACTCCCACACTTAAAAGATGACATAAACCCCAACGTAAGTCTCACGCTTAGTAGCAGACATATATCCCACGCTTAGTAGCGGGTTTATAATATCTACATGGACCCGACACTTAACAGCGGATATGTAGTATCTGCATAGTATGTAATTTCTGATTCGGGTTTTTTGTATGCTCTACATATTCATAATGATTGTACCCGAGCAATTTTCTATGCATTTGTTGACTTTGTTTTGGCCAATAGTTATAATCAACAATATTCTCTTAAATCATATAATTTTAAGCGCTTTCTCAAATTTATCATCATCCATAGTAGGATCATACTATTGTATTAAGATACCTTTAGCTACTTCCAGAGCTATGAGCCTCTCCCAGGGCTATCCAATTACCAACGTTGGTTTTGATCCAATATTGATGATATATACATGAACCCCCAAGATTTCTCCAGAATCTTGTGTTCTCAATTTGTAGAGCATTCATATACCCATATCCCTACGTATGTTGGATGCTTTGATTTCATGTCCTCTCCTGGAGGATCTAAATATTTACACAAGCAACCCTTTATGCTTAAAGTGTATACCCAAATTGATACCAATTAGTCAAGAAGCAATCCATCTTGTTGGCATTTTAAACTTACATTAGTACATACCCGATAGAGAAAATAGTATTTTGGTTCACGTCATGCAATAGGACTCATTCTCCCCCCATGACGTGAACTATATAATCATAATCCTAAAGATATTTCATTGATGCTTCAGGCATCAATTTTTCTCATATGTACTTTTTGTAAACCTATCCTCAAATGAAATTGTTCCTCAAAATAGTATCGTAACTTCAGGTTACGATCAAAATTCATGTAATTCATAACTTCAAGTATAAAGAAAAACTCAACCCAAGTCAAGTTTATCAAGTAAAACCCTCTTCAGGAGGATCTTATTTTAAATGAACTAATGTAACAAATTGTAATACGAAACAACTATATCATGTAGGAGATCCTGGGGCATAGTAAAAAAATGAATGTTGTATGCGTTAAAAGTGGATAAAGAGTCTTATGAAAAGATTAGATAAAGAGACAAAACAAAAATTTTCTTGTTTACAAATATATGTGAACCCAACAACCATCATGATTGGAACATGAAGGGCAAGGCTGATCTAGTCATGCATAGATCTACAACAGGAATTAAAGCGGAATATTCATGTGTACATTTTCTTCCTTAGCTCCTAGCGCAGCGGATTGTGATCTTTGTTTTTGCTTGCTTTCACGTGCTTCCTCCAACGTCTTGCTCCCACCAATCTAGTGCGAATCTCGAGGACAAACACTATGTTCCACCCCACGTTCCACCTCCTTGGATGTAGTTGGAGAGAGACTAGGGTTCTCTACAACTTGATAATGAATTTAGATAGAGTAACTCTACTAAATAGACTAGCATTAAGCATCTTATAATATGTAGGAGGCCTCCTCCTTATATAGGCAAAACTTCTTCTAGGTTTACGCATAAACCCCTAGGGTTTGAGCCTTTGCTACTAACCCCTCTAGGTTTGTGCCTTAGTGCAACTAACCCCATAAGGTTATGATAATTGAATTGGGCACCCCACATGGGCACCCCACATGGGAACACCAATTGATAACATCTCCCACTCGCACAGTGGGTCTGCACAACCAATATAGTCTCTATCGATCTCCAACTATTTATCATCTACAAAAGAGTATCATTGTGGCCGTGGCGTGTGACCGGTGAGAGTACCTGCATTTCGGGAGATCCGTACACCAAACTCGTATAGCCAGCGCGGGAAGGAACCCTTTCGGGAGATCCACACACCAAACTCATATAGCCAGCGCAGGAAGGCACCCTTAAAAGATATAACAATAATAATGCACTCCGTAATTCTCATATTCCCTAGATTCCTCCAATTGTCATCTCGTGGATCATGAGCACCTGCCTTGTCCCGTAGGCCATGCTCCAGTGAGTCCACATATCCCTATTATTATCATATCCTGCATGATCCCATAAGATCTTTCAGATGCGCCCAATGAAGATAGCAAAGAGCGTTGCAATGAGAATCTTTCCTTACATATATGTGTCACTTAGATTCGATTCAGCTTCTTTTGTAGCAGTGTTCGGAAGGCCGAATCATCCATAGCCGTAAGGTGTCACGCCAAAGTAGCAACACTGAACCGTCTCCTCATGACACAGATGAAAGTAAAAAGGTATACTGTGTTAATCATATTTGTATGATCGACGAGGCTCACACGATGAGGAATCCCAGGGACTAATTCTACTCATCACCTCATGGTCACTCATAAGCGCACGTCATTCTTGGGGAAATGTGCGCCGTAGTGTTTAGACGCTGATCAGAGCGCATGTCTTATCCTATAAGGACCACTATGCAGATCTTTGTCCTATAGCCCTTATGGCCACCACATCCCGAGTACTACGATGTCACACTTTTTTGAACAGTAATCAGTTCTCGCATCTGGCTTTCTCTACGCAGACTATACGTGGCTTGGGGTATAAACCATGTCCGATTGGCCATAACGAGTCTCACCTTGGAACTTACTTCAAATGCGAAAATTGAGTCCGTCTGACAGGCTACTTAGCTCTATTGATAAACGTCTAGCTCTTATCATAGGCCTTATGCCTCATATGATAGGAATCTCATATCAATCGTAGGCGCTAGCGCTTATCGGGATTCTGTCTCATCTTCCGCCACACCCAGCCTTATCCAGGATATTGCAAAGGCGTTCGCTCGTGTGAGTGAGCCGACCTAGTGTCTCCTTGACATGCTCTATGTTAGTACATGAAATGTAACATATCATGCATGTGTCAATCAACATGCAGCTTAAATAGACAAATCCAATTAAAATGCAGTTAATCAATGTCTCGCGTTCTCATCAATCATATTACCATTCATCGACTACCGAGTCTCCTGTCTCTAAGGCAATCCACAAAGACGATTCTTAAGTGGTTTAAGAATGGGATGAGCCAACGCTTTGGCTCGTAGTCGATCCACTCCAAGATTACTCTTCAGGTAGTCATTTCATCTCTTGTGAAATGGTAATCGTTCCTATGTGTTTGAGTTAATCGCAGTGTTACAGTCGTATGCTAACACAACTCAAGATAAATGGTTTGTCGACAGCTCATAAGCTTACCAAGAACCTCTATAGCTAAAACACATTTATGCCCAATGGTAGAACAGGAAATCGTGCTTCGCTTCCATGGTTGATGGAGAGGTCTAAAGCGATCGTGCAACACTTATTTTGCCGTTCCATGCAATGTGGCTATCATCGAGCATGGACGATAGCCTAAGGTGGATCCATGTGCATCTAGGTCCCAACCCTAGTCAGCATGCATGGCTGACCAGTCGAAGCGCCATTTCGGATAGTCTTAGCACGTGATCCATCATTTTAAGTATCCTGGTGAAAGCAATCTTGTGTCCTAAATTGGAATATCCTGAAATCCAATCCTCCGATTGCATAGCATTTGCTAGGTCCGTGTACACACCATAGTGTATAGAAGACTTCTACTGCATCGGGCACTCTAGTCATCTGGGCATTCTCATATGGTGTCTCTTAGGGCACATGTCTAGGCTCGTAAAGTCTTGCGCTGAGCTATAGGAGCACAATTACTCCTTAGTGGACTCGAACAGTCCTTAAGCTCCATTAGCCAATAGAGTGTCATCGGTATTAAGTGACGTGATCATCAACTCTCTACTAGTGAGAGTGATACACAACATTTTTCATTTTTTATCGTGAACATATACTAAACGATCAATGGGGAAATACTATTGTCCAGAGGACTAGCTAAGACCACATATGGACTTAATTAGCTTGCACCCATTTGTGCGTTTGACCTTACGTCAACTCTTTGATTTCTCCATTAGGAAATGCAGTCGTCACACTTTTCGAGAATGGAGCCTTAATTCCATCTTTAAAACTATTGATGCTACCAAGCTAATCAACGTAATCCTTACCACCCAAATGCTTTGGGAAGGATATTCTGTTGAACCAACGCAATTCTCGCTACCATATTAGGAGAATAACTCGTCGGATCAACACAAACTCTCACTATCCGTCTCGTGAGAACTTCTCGTCGATGTCTAAACTTAGAATGAGTGTAGACTTATTCGCTTCTACGCAAGTCATATGTCTTACCACGCTTCCGTCTAGATCTCTGATTGACCTTGGAAATCCATTGATCTCCAATAGTCTTCCATCCAGCCGGATAGTCAACCTAGTCTTAAACTTGGTTGGCCCCTTTATAGACTCTAATTCATCCTCTAAATCTTACTATTCATTCTCCATAATGAGAGAACGATAAGGCTTATGATTCTATCCTATCGTTTATGCAAGGTGATCCTTAAGATCATCCCTTCGGTCTCAAGCAGTCGATGGGGTATGCTCCTATGAGTAATTACTTTTCATAGGAGGATCATCACTTGCTCTCATCCCTATGGATGGGCACCCAGATTGGAAAGTCACTTCCACTGTCCAAATGATCCTTGAGGAACTATTTCCCCGTAACCGACAAAGGAACGGGTATCTTCCGGCGGTTCCTCCACGCTTGCGGAGATCATCATCTCTACGAATGTTTCCCTTGATTATGGACATCTCCTAGGAGAAATCATATATCTCGTGAATCCATTTACGTTATTGACACGATTTACTAACACGTTAAACGCAAGTGCAAAATCAAGTAGTAACTAGAGTATTTTACGACTCCAAGTATCGAACCCAAGAGAAATAGACGACTATTAGCTAATTAAGAATCAATTACAAGACTGGTAAGACGTGGTTTGATTTTGAATGTTCGTCACCCACAAACAAGCGGCTTAAAATTAAATAACAACTAAGCTAACTATTTTTGTATGATTTTTCCAATTTAAAAGAATGATTCTAATGGAATATGATTATGGAGAAGAACTAGGCAATCAATGGTCCCTAGGGTTCTTAGAAATTTCTGGATAACGCTTGAAACACTCTAGCAATATCTAATTATACCGGGTTCCACTCATCACACTCTTCGATCGATCTCATGTGAATCTGCGTTTCAGTTGACGTTGGGTCCTGTGGGTCCACCTCCTTCTACTGCAACGTTCTAGCTGGCTTGCTAGGCTCGCTCACCAGGTACTGTTGGTCCACCGTTTTCACTAAGTCCTAGCCAATCCCAAATGAAACAACTCACACTTGGTTAATAAAGTTCTTATCTCCTCTCAGTCTCAAAGAACTACAATACTACTCACTATGTTCTTTAACGCGTCTTGATTAGTTCACTTTCGTGCAACTATCTCAACAATTAGTACACTACGGGTGATCAAACCAAGAATACTAAGAATAAAGCACAAGAACATAAGAGCTAACTAGAACATAAACTAGATTTAAGCATTCAAACGTGAATCAAGTCATCAATCCAGAAAATAGTAATCGAACCCTAGTTCTCCATCAATACCTAGCTTAGAGAGTTTTTCTAGCCATGAAATAGTTTATCAACTCAAAATCTCCATAATCATACTAAGAGGGGAAGAGATGAGAAATCAAACGAATAAATCTTCAAGTATTTTGATGATCTTCGTCTTCAATCTTGCTCTCTAGATTTCTTCTTCCTCCAAGGTGTATGAATGGTTGAATGGCAGACCTAGGTCGTTGTTTTTATCAAAAGCATGTTCTTTTCTTTCTTGTAAGTTTGCGAAAAGACACTATTTACCCCCTGGACATGCGTCAGATCTATTTTTGGTCTTGCTCTTGATCTTGTGATCACCTTTTGTGATCATAGGATCACATTTTGTAGTTGTAGAGTCATGTTGGTCCTCTATGTGGTCTTACACTAGATCTTGTGATCATAATTTGTGATCTCTACTTCCAGTGAGTTGCTTCTTTTCACTCCTCTTGAAAATTTGGCAAAGTCTTTTTCTCCTCTTAGCTTCTCCTCTTCTTCATCCATTCTCTCATGCGTTCTTTTAATTTTTTTCATTCCGAAGTTCGCTTCCGCTCCAATATCCGCACTCCAAGCTTTCGGTTCCTTAAATCCACAACATGAACCAATACCGGAAGATCAAATGCGACAAATAAAGCATAAAACATGCAGAAAATGCCCGAATTACACAATGAAGTCCAAATACTCAAGTATGCTAAAAACGTCTAAGAATTGGTCAATTTCTCACGTAAATCACTCAAAATACACGCAAAACGGTGGTGAATCATAGACGAATATAACTCCTAATGTGGATTTATCAAATACCCCCACACTCACCTATTGAGTGTCCCGAGCAACAAATCAAAATCCAACCACATTATCTCTTCATTCTCCACCACCAATATGATACGAGCCAAGACAGTTGCATACTATTCGATTCACCGTTGCATACATATATTTACTAGCCGACTCAATAAGACAGTACGACTCAACAGCGCAACAAGATGATGCAATGCAATATTATGACTCAATCCTACACAAACACATTTATACATAAACATCAAATTTTTATCTTTTTGGGTGAGATTGGGCAATCTCGAATCATTCGAACGGGCGTGTCATCAAGCTCTCAGTACTCTCAAATCGCAAAACACGCAATGTAAATATGCGCAAATTGAGTGAGACTTATGTTTTTCAACTTGAAATCCCATGGAAAGCATAGAGAGTTTAATGTCTCTCTCTACAAGTGACTAACCTCTCGCGCACGACGAATACGGTAGAGACAACCTAGCGTAGCCTGGTGAAACATCCAAGCTTTTAATCCTTCCGAGCTTTTAATCTCAACGGGTTTATTTGGTTGAGCGATTAAGGACGGTAGGTTAGGTTTTTTAGAAGCGCAGTCCTACCTGTCGTGACAAATCTTACCAATAACCCCATTCTCACACTCCCTCACCACGATGAATGAATACCAAGCCCAAATATCATAACTCCGGCCCTCTATTCCCTCACCAGTGGTGTAACGCCGTTCTCGCGGCCACAATCGTGAAGAAGCACAAGTGATCAAAACTACTACTCATATTTTTATTTGACGAAACTACTCAACTAAAGGAACCAAACTAAAACAGAACAAGCACATCTCTTATTCTTTTCTTTTTTTCCTTTTTATTTTATATTTTTTATTTTTTCTTTGTCATATACATAAACAAAATACAATAAAACACAATATATCACTAAAGACGTAAATCCGAGTAGTCTAGAATCTCGTAAAATCTGGTGGGGATGGTAACTGAAGTAGATGCTGAAATATGTGAAGTAATCACCAATCCCCCACAATAAATGAAGCCCAATATCTCTCACAATAGTCGAACATGTAATGTGAATGCGTGCCACTACCCATCCTATCCTTCGCAATACCGATAGATGAAAGTAAATTCGTGGCATGCCCTCCAAAGTAAATCAATCAACCCACCCCAGTAGTGCGGAAAGAATGTCATGCACATGGCTTTGGTTTCTCGTGATCGTGATATATGGACACGACTCACCGCCACACCGAAGTGCGATAGCCTTCTCATAATCACCCTCACATCCCCTCGTAGAACGACAGAATATGAAATCCACAAGATATGCAATGAAGTACACCCCCTCATCGAACCTCCCTCACTCACTCCCTCTGTCACGACTCATAGGAAAATGCCAAACTAATCAAGTGATTGAAGTCACAATGAATGGCTCCAAGACGTAAAGGCAACGAATAAAGTGGTAAACGGATCAATGGGACTAAATAAGTGGACCTAGGCTGTGAGACGGGACGTGAGGCCCCCATTAAACTAACTCGCACGACTGTCCCGTTGCCACTACGAGGAGGGGTTGTCGACTACCTAAGACGGTGGTCATGCACTATCAGCTGACTACTTGACTGTCACAAAGATAGCACACACTTTCCGATTCAAAAATTTCAGTTAAGTTCAAAATGGCTTCGTCACCCGAGTTACGAACTCTCTCTATGCATTCTAAGGGGTTCTCAATTTCTGGTTAGCTTTCTCATTTTCCACACACCTACGCGCAGTTCTACATAATCACTCACGCACCTTCATCACTGAGATCTTTCCACGTTCAAAATCTCTTCCTTTTGCCCATTCTCAAAGTTTAATTTTATTATTTTTATGGATTTTTCATTTTTTAATTTTTTTGTATTTTTCACTAATTCCTAAATCTATGTAAAGGTCAGACACGAAAGAAGACTCGAAGCTGACTCATTTCGGGTAGGTGAACTCAATTAAGTAAACATGCAAAATAAAACAACTAACACATACGTACACCGATGAAAACAACCTCCCGTCGCTGCGGAAGCACTGTGCTTGTTTTCCTTTTTCTTTTCCCATTTTTTTCTTTCTTTTTCACTTAAAAGGCAAAAATTCGCAATTGCCCCTCTTTAATGAGGATCAATGTGGAGGAGAAAGCTGATCTTCATTGTGATCATGCGATCAAAAGTTTGGTCACAAGATCAACATTTTTGATCCTGCACTAGCAGTGAGTTGCACGAAAAATCTCCTTGCAATTTTTTAGAACCAGCCCGACTTTATTCTTCTTTTTTTTGTTCTTTCTCTTCTTCGTCTTTTTCTTTTAGTTTACGCTCCCAGACTCCGATCCACGCATGTAATATACCGTTGGAAAGATCGTCTCGCATACTTTCTGCTTTTGATTGTGTTACTCCAAAATTACAAGAGTAAAATTCAGAATTTATGACCTCAAGTTCCATGATTATTAAGCATTCTCGGTTTTTGTGCGTTTCTTTCACGTGCCTCAAGAAGGGGAGTCCGGACCGCGTCTCCAACCTGTATTCCTGCCACGACTCAATTCAAATGTCAGATTCTCACTCTCTCACCCCTCATATAAGAAAACAATATTAAAAACGCACACGACAGTATTTAAAGACACACTCTCTACACTAAAGCATAAAAATATGTTGGGTTGCCTCCCAATAAGCGCTTGTAAGTTACGGTCGATTGTCCGACCCCGTTACCCCTGCCACATCACAAGGGTGGTCTGGCACGTTGTGCCGCTTCCAGCTTAGCTTTTCTGTGTTGGATTTGAAGAACTGCTTCATGTGCGTGCACCGCTGATGGCTTGTTTCTTTCATAGTAGTCAGGTGGATCCCCTTGCAACAACTCTTGGATCTGGCGCTTCACTTGTACATCAAATGGCACCCAATGGTTGATACTCCCATGAACATTGGGGTGATGGCTTGAAGACCAGAAAAGTCTCCATGTCATCATGTACCCTCATAATCAGTTCTCCATTGTCTACGTCAATGAGAGTACGACCAGTCGCCAAGAATGGTCTGCCCAGAATGATAGGCACATCACCCGATGGCATGTCTAGTATGACAAAATCAGCTGGAATTATTAGGCTCCCAACTCTGACAAGCACATCTTTTATCATCCCACATGCTCTTCTAGATGATTTATCTGCAAATTGAAGAGTGATCCAGGTTTTCGGAGGCTCCCCCACACTTAACTTTTTGAATACCGACAACGAAATCAAATTCACGCTGGCTCCCAGATCACAAAGAGCTCTTCAGTGTAGGCGTCACCAAATGTAGCTTCAATGAAGAAACTACCAGGATCCTTCTTCTTCTTAGGAAGCCTATGTAAAACACATGAACTAACATGTTCACTTAGGTTCACTCTATGGATCTCATCCACTGATTTCTCTCCAAGGACCGCATCCTTAATAAATCGAGCATACTTAGGCATCTTTTGAAGTGCCTCAATCAATGGGATATTAATATGTAGTTTAGAGAAGACATTCAAAAAGTGTCTGTATTCTTCTGAATCATCCTTCTTCTTTCTAGTACGTAATGGGTATGGAAGTTTCGAAGAAGAAGGAGAAGATGAAAGTGGTACCTCTGTATGCTCCTCCTCGTCTGGTGGATTCATGCCCTTTGATTGGGGGACCATGACAGGAGTCTTCACAGAATCAAGACCTCATGCTCCTTTACTTTTGATGCTTCTGCTCTGGCATGACTCAGGTATGGAGGATCCTTAAGTGCAATACCGCTACGAGTAGTGATGGCTAGGGCATGTCCCTCATATGTGTCAATTTTTTTCCCAGTGCTCTTCGTTCAAGTTGTTCCTTAAGATCCTTGATTTCTGCTTGAGCCACCTGTAGTGAAACTGCAACAGAGCTGACCTGTGTGGATATGTCCATCATGTGCTGAGACATCGTCTTTATTATCCCTATCAGCTAGTTCAACTCTGAAGGTGGTACTGGCTTCTGGTGATACATCTCTGAAACATTCGCTTCATGCACTGCCTCCACCGCATTCACCTGAACCGTGCTATATGCCACTCAGCTATGCTTTATCGATTCGTGTTGATGGTACTCATAATACAAACTCTCCTCTTGCTCAACTACACGTCTCATCAGCTCATATGCTCCATCCAAGTCACATTTGAACAAAAAGTTGCCCCCAGCTTCTCTGTCGATTTTGTCTTTGTCAAGCGCTCCAAGTGCATCATAGAAGATCTGGATGATATGGGCTTTGGCAATGCCATGGTTGGGGAATTTACGTAGCAAGCAGTTGAGACGCTCCCATGCTTTGACCATAGATTCATGCTGCTTTTGCCTGAATGAACATATCTCATTATGTAGCTGAATCATGCATGAGATTGGAAAAATTTACCCATGAACTGAGAGGCACACACTTCCCATGTCTTGATCAATATGGATGGAAAAGAATCTAACCAATCCACAACAGCTCCTTTGAGACAATGAGGGAAGACCATCAGTTTTATTACTTCAGAAGTGATCCCGCTGTAACGGATTAGCCAACAATGGCTCTGAAATCTCCCAAAAAATGCATGTGGGTATTTCTCATATGTACCAGCAAAGGTGAACTGTTCCTGAGCAAATTGAATTGTGCCAAGCTTGAGGCAGAAGCTTTCTACTTGAATTGGTGGCACCACGATTGCTGGCTCCCTTCCTTTAAGATCCGCCTCAAATGCCTGGATTTTTGCTTTTCTAGAACGGTTATAAGGCATTGAGGTCAAGTACGGTCTAGATGTTGCCTCCATGGCTTTCTCTACGGCTGCAGCTACCATAGCTTGCACTTGCTCCGTCGTGAGGCTAGTCAGCCCTTGGCCTTCCGCCATCTCTACCTCAGAAAACGCACTATCACACCTGTGAGGTAAGCAGATAAACAAAAATAAAAGAAGTATCCTAAATTAATTGTTAAATAAACTAATAAAACCGTTTAATTCCCCGGCAACGGAGCCAATAACTTAACGAGATTTACTAATGCGTTTAAACGCAAGTGCACGGTCAAGTAGTAAGTGGAGTATTTTACGACTCCGAGTATCGAACCCAAGAGAAATAGACGACTATTAGATAATTAAGAATTAATTAAAGTAACCGGTAAGAATTGGTTTGATTTTGAATGTTCGTCACCCACAAACAAGCGACTTAAAATTAAATGACAACTAAGCTAACTGGTTTTGTATGATTTATTCAATTTAAAAGAATGATTCTAATGAAATATGATTATGGAGAAGAAATAGGCAATCAATGGTCCCTAGGGTTCTTAGTAATTTCTGGATTACGCTTGAAACACTCTAGCTATGTCTAATTATACCGGGTTCCACTCATCACACTCTTCTATTGATCTCATGTGAATCTGCGTTTCAGTTGACGTTGGGTCCTGTTGGTCCACCTCCGTCTACTGCCACGTTCTAGATGGATTTCTAGGCTCGCTCACCGGGTCCTGTCGGTCCACCGTTATCACTAAGTCATAGCCAATCCCAAATGAAACAACCCACACTTGGTTAATTAAGTTCTTATCTCCTCTCAGTCTCAAAGAACTACAAGACTACTCACTATGTTCTTTAACGCGTCTTGATTATTTCACTTTCGTGCAACTATCTCAACAAATAGTACACTACGGGTGATCAAGCCGAGAATACTAAGAATAAAGAACAAGAACATAAGAGCTAACTAGAACATAAACTAGATTTAAGCATTCAAATGTGAATCAAGTCATCAATCCTGAAAATAGTAATCAAACCCTAGTTCTCCATCAATTTCCTAGCTTAGCGAGTTTAGCTAGACATGAAATAGTTTATCAAGTCAAAATATCCATAATCATACTAAGTGGGGAAGATATGAGAAATCAAACGAATAAATCTTCAAGTATTTTGATGATCTTCGTCTTCAATCTTGCTCTCTAGCTTTCTTCTTCCTCCAAGGTGCGTGAATGGCTGAATGGCAGCCCTAGGTCGTTGTTTTTATCAAAAGCAAGTTCCTTTCTTTCTTGTAAGTTTGCGTAAAGACACTATTTACCCCCTGAACATTCGTCAGATCTATTTTTGGTCTTGCTCTTGATCTTGTGATCACCTTTTGTGATCATAGGATCACATTTTGTAGATGTAGAGTCATGTTGATCCTCTATGTGGTCTTGCACTTGATCTTGTGATCATAATTTGTGATCTCTACTTCCAGTGAGTTGCTTCTTTTCACTCATCTTGAAAATTTGGCAAAGTCTTTTTCTCCTCTTAGCTTCTCCTCTTATTCATTCATTCTCTCATGCGTTCTTTAAATTTATTTCATTCCAAAGTTCGCTTCCGCTCCAAAATCCGCACTCCAAGCTTCCGGTTTCTGAAATCCACAACCCGAACAATTAACGGAAGATCAAATGCAACAAATAAAGCATAAAACATGGAGAAAATGCCTGGATTACACAATGAAGTCCAAATACTCAAGTATGCTAAAAACGTCTAAGATTTGGTCTATTTATCACATAAATCCCTCAAAATACACGTAAAACGGTGGTGAATCATAGACGAGTATAACTCCTAATGTGGAGTTATCAGTTACACTACTTATCGGCTATTGCGTTACAAATACTCAACTCCTAGAGTGCTCCGAATAGCATATGAAGATACGTTACTCCATGAAGATACATTTCTTCTATCTAGGGTCTAAATTTCAATTCCTTCTTGTCAGGTGATTAAAGATAATGGGAAAATATCCTAGGTGTATCATCGTCATACATGGTGACCATCACAGTCTACTCTTCGATGTCGAAGCATCGACGTGGTACGCTCTAAAGAGCATTCCTGCGCAAAGAGGTTACCTCCGCATAGTCATAATCTATGATGGGCTGTTCACTAGGAAAGTTACTCTCAGTGTCCTAGAGATCTGTAGGAACTATTTCCTATTTGATCGTTTAGGGATGGGGTGTCATCCAGCAATAACACTGCTTCGTAGAGACTTACTTCTCAACGAGCCTCTTCCTGACTTGGTAATTTCGGTTAGCTCATAAGCTGCCAATCCCCATGGCCTAGGGTGACCTTCTATAGGTTGCCTTTTGGTCCACATCTCGTAGGGTGTACTGGGTACAGACTTGGTGGGCTCTTGGTTGAGTATGCCGGCCGCCGTTAAGCAAAGGCGTTTCCTCTAAATAGGTAACATATGTTTTGCAGGTGCTATCATACTTCAAACTTTATTTACAATATCCTATTCCACCTATCCGCTGCAACATCCTGCTGCGGAGTGTGGGAATAGGAAACTGTTATATTTCTTTTCTCATCACATTTCTCTGGCTTAGGTAGATACTCGCTGTCTTTTTCTGGCCGAAGACACATCCTCTTGTCTAGAAGGTTTTCTACCTTTTGTAGAAACCTGTTTGAAGCACTCTTGTGCCTTAGACTTATGTGGCCTACGCACACATAGTTGAAACGCGGATAATCATCTACGAATGTGATGGAATAGTAAGCACCATGTCTTAGCTCTAACATTTAATGGAACACAACAACAGAGTGAATAATATGTAAAGACTGAATTAGTCCACACGGCTTTACTGGATGGTTTGCGTTTCTCCTTTCCTGTAAGGCAAGAACCACACACAGGTAAGGGTACCTTGGGCATATTCCAAGTAGGCTTGCCTTAGCTAGCCTGAACATCCTTTGTCATTGTGTGTCTTCATATAGCGTTCCACATATCAGAATATTAATTCACTACCATAGATGTGACATCCTAATATTTTGATGCGTCATGTTTCTAGAATATAAGAACACACTATCCATTTACGATATAACCAGATCCAAAACAGAACTGTAACCAAATACAACTTTGGTGGCTACTCCCTCAAAGATAATCCTTTGTATCCTTAGACGAGAAGTTAGTGCCAGGTCTGGCCTTTTCTCTAGTCTTAGAAAAACCTCTTTTTCCTCCTTTGCGTTTGCCAGTCTTGGGGAATTGGTATTTTACCATTATCGCCCCAAAATTTCTTTTATCCTTGCCCCACCTATTGCCTTGTGGTCCTGATACCGGGCTAGGGACTATATCTGCCTATCATACTTCACTAAGCATGATCATACTTCACTAACAACCTTTAGCAATCATTTGTCACTTAGACAATCGAAGTATGCAAGGCTAGTATTTTGAGCAAAAGTGTGCTTAGATCCTAGAACCAAGTGATATTTGGTCTCATCCAAACATCTTGACACTCATAAAGTATGTCATGTATGTCTTCATGGTACTCTATGAAGTGTGGCAGAGATAGGAACAAATTGCTAATCGGATATCATGCACCTGAGAGACTTTAACTTTCTGATCACAAATGGCATCAATCTCAGACATTACAGTCGAGTTCTCAATATTATGACAAGAGCCATAACTCATAGTTAAGGTAGGATTATTATGAATCACTACTCACAATCTATGTACGCAAATGGCTAAGATGGATCCAAGATTCTTCTTTGGCCAATACTTACAATTTTTTTAAGTGGTCATGAACTTGCTGATGAGGTCATTTCCCCACCTTTTTGTAGCATGCTCTATGACATTATCTTGACTGCTGCCTTCCACTATTGGTGAGCCTAAAGATAATGTTTATGTGTGCTGATGTGAAAACTAATCATCACAGGTTCAACCATACATGTAAGTGGTTCGAAAACCTATGTCCAACGGATGGTTACATAGTACGACGACTCATCATGCCGTTGTTGTCACCATTTAGCCTTTACAGTTTCTTTATACACGATTGATTGAGACATTGTGGAAGTTAATCACTAGCATTTGCTTAGCTCCTAATTAACATGTGACATTGATTAAAATTTAATAGTACCTCACAAGAACTCCACCAAAACCCAGCGTATGTCCTAGGAATCAAATCTCGTCACTTTTGATTTCCTATCAACTTTAATCATGTCCTCATGTGAGCTCTTTTGTTTTAGTTCTTTAGCATGCGAGGTTATACATTTATATCCAATCACACGCAATTTATAACGTAAAACAAGCACAAGCATAAATAAATATGTAATAAATGTTTCCCCTAAGGTGCACTCCCACTATTGGGAATACTTCTCGAGCAAGTCTTGAAATTCGTCTCATGCCATCTCGCCTATCTCGAGGACTCCAAGCTTGAGGATCTTTAGCTCGTCTATTTGCTCCATGCACCTTGCGCCATAGCTTTTGGTTTGGCCACCTCTCTTGAAGCTTCTATCTTAAATCTCTACTAACTATCTTCTTTATAATAAGAAGTAACCTCATAGAGGCGACTGGATGAGAGAAGAAGACAATAGAGTGTATAGAGAGGCACGACACACATGCTGTATTTTGATAACATATTCAAAATCAAAACCAAATATAAAACATCTATGCCACATCCATGCATCAAACACATCCATTCAACCCACACAACATATATAATAATAAAATAAACATATTGAAATTTTCAGTAAATTTCTTGAATTAAACTCTAATTACTGGAAATTAATAAGCAATAATCTAATCACCTTAAATGATCAAAAATTGCTACCAAACACCTAGGATCTCACCACCTATGGTAGACATATGTAATAATGACCTGAGTCTCCAGAAAAAAATTGGGCTCAAAACAGTGTGTTTAAGGTTGTCAAACTGCCTTGGGAAGTGTGCTAAACATAATTAGTTAATCTGGAAATTACTGAAATTTTCCTTAACTCCAAAAATTATAGAAAAATACCCCTAAAATAGGAAATTTAATTTCGAGTGCCTAGGAAAAAATCGGACAAAAAATGACGGCGGGAGGAGGCCGCACGCGCCCTCACGGGCTGCTGCGCGTGGGCGCATCCGCCTCCGCCACGTGCTGTCGCCGGCCATATGCAACGACATCACGCCACGTCATTACCCATACTGATGTCAGCTCCCATGTCACCTAGCCAAGTCAACTACCAGGTGGCTTGCCACGTCATCTGCCACGCCAGCCCTAGCCACGTTAGCATTCCGTCGCCAGCCCTTGGGCGCGTGTGGAGGCGGCGTCGTGGCGCGTGAAGCCCACACGCTTACCGATGAATTTTATATCACTAAAACCGTCTTTTCGTCCTGATCCCCATTATGTACTCAAAATCCAATTTTTAACAGTTTTTGTAAAAATCGAATTATAGATCAGAACAAAGCAGTCCAGATTAATACAGTTCTGAATCTTTAAAGAGGCATAACTGTCTCTACGTTTACTCGAAAAATACAAATTTATATTTCAGGGATCCTTGTGAAAAACTCTATCCAACCATATAAGATTCGCCTACTTATTCTAAAAATTGAAAAACTCGATTTTCTACAGTAGCTACGGGTTCTGAAACCACGAGGCACGAAAAACAATCCTAAGGCTCTGATACCAATGAAGGGCAAGGCTGATCTAATCATGCATAGATCTACAACATGAATTAAAGCGGAATATTCATGTGTACCTTTTCTTCCGTAGCTCCTAGCGCAGCGGATTGTGATCTTTGTTGTTGCTTGCTTTCACGTGCTTCCTCCAACGTCTTGCTCCCACCAATCTAGTGCAAATCTCGAGGAAGAACACTATGTTCCACCCCACGTTCCACCTCATTGGATGTAGTTGGAGAGAGACTGGGGTTCTCTACAACTTGAGAATGAATCTAGACAGAGTAGCTCTACTGAATAGACTAGCATTAAGCATCTTATAATATGTAAGATGCTGCCTCCTAATATAGGCAAAACTTCTCCTAGATTTACACATAAACCCCTAGAGTTTGAGCCTTTGCTACTAACCCCTATAGGTTTGTGCCTTAGTTTAACTAACCCCATAAAGTTATGATAATTGCATTGGGCACCCCACATTGGCGCACCAATTGCTAACAGAACATATGCAAGTACCATGTTTTGTTACCTAGGTTAAATCTTTTTGTAGGCTGCAAAATTGATAAAGTTTTCTTTCTTAACCCATGTTAAAGGAAAAAAAAACAAAAACAAATAATACTCGAGTTTTATGATTCTACTAGAAAATAGTACGCCTACTGCCATGTGGTGTATTTCTATAATATTGTATACTCAGAGCATTCTCCTCCTTCTTTTTACTATCCCATGACTTGTGGTATGAACTAGCTTACCGACAAGTCAAAATCATTCACTGATAATCATGTCTACAAACTAAATAAATTTATTTTCTATAGAAAAAAGCTTTATTCAAACAACAAAGATCTATAACTAATAATGAGTCAATTTTGGTGCCACAAGCGACGAACGAACTTGATTTCTAAACCAACCTCTACGCAACTGATATAGAGTACTATGTTATCTTCTTTTTATATGTAACTTCTGGTTACAAAATAATACATCTCGTAGTCTAGCAATTGTAAATCTGACTTCTGGTCTGAACGTAATACTTATAGTTGTATAATCAGTCTTACACATCGTCGAGAAGCTAGCAAACTCTCGAACAAAATTCGATACCATGATTTTTTCGTCAATCCAAATCTTCAGGTTCGATAAACACATGTAGCCTTAATTCATTATCAAACTACATGTTTTATTATGACGTTTGGGTAATCAATGTATAGATCTTGCTCTTTGCGAGTCGAACAACTGGTTCCCTCATAGCATCGATCTCTTCCGGAGGTTAAGATTTATTTATATGTATCTGTAATAGTATAAACTTCTATTGCAAACCACTCGTAGGGTTTGTTTATTTACCAAACTGCGGGTTTGGTAAAAAGTAATTTTATCTTATAGAGTATGCACCTTGTTTTCTTACTGAACCAATGCCTCACATGAATGCAGTAAACAAGATGATTAATGTTGTAACAATTCATATCTATCAATGGAATTCAAACCTCTTTCAGGTTTGAATTTCATACCAACTTTTTATTTTCAAAATAAGAAATAGCAGCTACGATCCACCATTAGGAGCATTGAACTTCTCATCTCAAACCTGTAATCAACGTTTTTTCATAAAGTCGAAACGTTTGATTCGCAAAATATTTAACACTCATGCGTCGGTACTTCTAGTTATTTTTTATAACTTCAGGTTAGAAGAATTCAAAAAATGTAGGCTAGTATGAATTTCATAGCTACTGGCATGAAATTACAAATACTCGAATTGTTTAAGGCTTTCAGCCACGACCTCTTCAGGGGTCTACTTCTCCTTTTGTTTCTTTTATGTACTAAACTTTAGGCTACTTAGTATCGATCAAGTACGGGGTTCATACCTTGCACACATTGTCTTCGTGATTATCTTATCCGGGGTAGAATTATCTTTTGGCGGTAGAGTTATCATGTTGATAACGTGTTGTGAAACGAGATTTGAGAGAGACGAAAAATAATGAGGGAGACAAGATGTAGGAAGAGTAGTATTGAGATGTATATTATTCTCCAACCCTAAGTCTCCTTATATAGGCATTAGGGTCGGCTAATGGGCTATTAACAATATACAAATGGGCCTACAACATGTGGTGGATATTCACCAATAAACTACTCCAGTATTTCACGACAAGCGATTCTTTTTTGAGCATTCATTTTGGACAAGGGATTCGGGGGCTAATTATTAATTAGTTCACCAAATTTTACTCTTACCATTGTTAATGTTTTTCTAATCTTATTTCAGTTCTTCTCATGTTTTTATTTAATATTTTTATTAATATTAAAATTTATATATTATTAATAATTTTAATGAAGATAATTATCTCAGAGAATAAAAAACTAGAGAAAGAAGAACATGCTTCTAATACCAACAAATAAAAGTCACTAAATAACGGGGGTTCTAGCTAATTGCTTTTATTTAGTAGCAAACATGTGATAAGCAATGACGTCCGACCAAACGAGAGGACAACAACCCATATTAAGCCATGTCACACCAGATCCAACCAGGGTTAGCAGAACTAGAAGATGCTTGAACTCTTAAACATGAGGTCCTATGAATAAGGGTTACATTGAAGCCCATGTGATGAAGTCCAGAATCGCTACAATGAATCCCACATAGTCAAGCCCATCGTTTATGTGAAGCCCATATTAGCTACTGTAAATACCCATAGTTTCTAAGGGTATTTTAGTCATTCTTTCTTTCCTACAAAACCCTAGCTGTCATCGAGCCTTTAGATTAAGATCGTTCATATCCGACCGTTGGTGGTCTTGTATATATATTAATTTTCTATTATGAGAAGATTAATTAGGGTTTCAATCCCACGATAAATGTATATACTCTTTCCTCTTCTTCTTCTTCTTCTTCGCCATTTCACCCTCCGTGATTACAGTTTACAGATTCAATCACTCTCTAAGCCTTTCGTGGTATCATAGTTTTGATGTCACTCACCACCACCCCACCACAGGCTTCACTGCCTCTTTATCTTCTTTCAAATATACATAATCTATTGCCTTTTAAGCTTGATGCTTCCAATTTTGTTCTATGGAAGCACCAAACCACATCGATCTTTTGCACCCATACTCTATTTGGCTATTTGGACGGGGCGATTCCTTGTCCCAATGAGTTTCTTACATTTGCTGACGGATCTCCGCTTCTGACCACAAATCCGGCTTATGTTGCTTGGAACTTACAGGATTAGGCGGTCCTGACGATCCTCAACACTGCTTTATCTCAAGAATCGCTCACTCAAGTGATTGGATCTGCCACCTCTCAAGATGCTTGGCTTGTTCTTTAGCGGCGATATGCCTCTCTGTCCATATCGCATATTCTTCAACTCAAATGGGATCTCCAAACCCTTAAGAAGAACTCAGAATCCGTCGATGCTGTAAGTTCATCTTGTTTCAAAAGCTTGAAACAGCTTCTTTGTTTCAAGACCTTGAAACAATTTTCAAAGGTATGAAAAATACACTGCAGTATGTAGCATGAACTTATAAGGAGCTTTTGATTCTAATCTGTTTTATGATCTCCTATGCTTGATTTTGTCTTACTTGATTATGAAAGACAAACCATTTTGGTACTCTGAAATGTGGCTAATCAATTTGTTTGACTAAGTTTTTGCAGGGATAAATAGTTACATATTTTGCAGGAACTATTTCCTTATCTGTATGTTTTGCAGGTAGGAAATTAGATCGAAAAATTGATTATGTGATTATGAAAACTTGTATTGACCTTCCTAACATACTTAACTGCAAGATCAAGTCACTATCCTTGAAGATACTGAGCAACTAGCCGTTGGGAAGAGCTGTTACAGAAGTCAAGATATGCTGCTGATTTTTAGGAAAGTTTGTTTAGTAGATCCTGAAGATCTGCAATTCAAACCAACTGCATAAGAGGGAATGACTGAAGACAGAAAACAAGAATGAACACAGAGACAGTCTTAGACATTCTTAGCATTGACAAGAAACACATAAGGAGATTCATTTCACTCAATCCACACGTCAGAAGCTGCTTACACACGAGATCTCCATGAATGAAGCTGATGGAGAACTGCCTGAAAGTGTTAAGAACCTAGCTCTCAAGGCTAAAGAGAATGAGCCATCTAAAAGCCCTGAAAATGAAGAAGTTGATTGCTGAATATCCCTTTCCTCTAATTTCCAAAGCTTTGACTAGAATTCTCAAGATGAAGATGAACTTTGGAAACAAAGACTTCTGCAGGGACACACACAAATCTTCCAGTAGCAAAGACTACAAAGGTAAATCATCTTCTCTTGGTAATAAGCCTAAATTAACAAATTGCTTTGAGTTTGGTGATGCCGGACATTTTATTAGAGACTGTCCACACAAAAAAAGCAATCATTTTCAGAAGAAGGACCATGACAGAAGAAAGAATGATATGATAGCTTCTTGGAGTGATTCAGACTCTTCAAGTGATTCAGAATCCGAGGAAGAACATCGTAACCTCTAACTTATGGCCAAGCATGATGAAAGTTCTGAAAAGAACATTGAGGTAATGGTTAACTGTTTGATTTCAAAACCAACAGATGTCCTCTCTTATTATCTTAGAAAAATGCTTTTGAGTGAAGAGGACTATCTGAAAGAAATCAAGAATTTGAAAGAAAAGGTTCACGAGTAAGAAAAAGAAAACTCACAACTTGTTTATCAAAATCAGAATCTTTAAATTTCTCAGAAGAAATCTGACAGAGATTTCAAGGCCTTGGAAACCAGTTTCAAAGCCTTAAAAACTCAAGTCAAGGAAGTAGTTCCTGAGAACTCTCTTTTGAGTGACATCATTGTTTCTTTAAGATATCAATTTAATGAATTGGAGGAACAAAGGACTACTCTAGCTAAGAAAATTCAAGAATCTAAGAAAGTTATGACCAAACTTGCTGGATCTGAACACAATTTATTCTTGGAGGAAGCTTAATGTCTGTTCACAAAAAAGATATTGGTTGAAATCCATAGTTTCCAAGAAATAACAACACCATATTTGTGAAGGCTAGTAGCAGAACTTCTCCTAAGTGCCATTACTGCAACAAAATTGGTCATCTTAAGATGACTTAGCCTTTCAGAAGAATAGACCCTCACATTAGGAGGAACACTTTTTAGTTTAACTTAAAGGACAAGTTAGACAAATTTGGGTTCCTAAAGGGGTTATACCACCTAACATGGTTGACCCTGAGGATTATTCTAAATTCCACAATTGGTCTAACAGCTGGGTAAGGCAGTGAATTGTGTTTGCAAGCTGTCACCAAGAACAAAGAACAAAAATGGTTCATGGACAGTGGTTGCTCCAAACACATGAGTGGAAAGATATCCTTATTCTTAGAATTAAAAGAGCAATCTGAAGGTTCAATAACACTTAGTGAAAAAGGCAAATGCAACATACTAGGTATCGGTAAAGTTGGTACAGATTCTGAAACTCTAGTTCTGATGTCTAATTAGTTGATGGCTTGAAATTCAATTTGCTTAGTGTATCTCAATTATGTGACAATGGCAATAAGGTTTTTTCTGACAAAGAGAAATGTGTGGTGCAAAATGAGAAATATGGAGTTTGCATCCTCACTGCCTCAAGGTCAAACAATGTTTATACTTTGCACACTAACAAAGTTACAAGAGAAAGTCTGAAGTGCCTCAAGGCCTTGAAAGAGGATTCAAAGCTTTGGCCCAGAAAGCTTGGATACATTAGCCTGAACAATTTGAACAAGTTAGTTTCTATAAACCTAGTATGAGGTCTTCCCTCTATCAAGCTCAAGTAATAAGAGGTAAGAAAGGATTGTGCTCAAGGTAAACGGACAAGAAGTTCATTCAGGCCAAAAAAACTTCGTCAGTACTACTAGACCCATCGAATCACTGCATATGGATATCTTTGGTCCTATGAGAAATCCAAATCCAAAGGATAAGAATTAGATGTTAGTTATTTTAGATGATTTTTTAGATTTACATAGGTGATGTTTCTTAGAGATAAATCTGAAGCTCTATCTGAATTTTTAAAGCTTTTTAAAGAGCTTCAAACCCTGAAAAACCTGCCTATTGCGTCAATTAGAAATGATCATGGTAGAGAATTAGATTAACTTGAATTTGATTAGTTTTGTGCTAAGCATGACATCTCTCACAAATTTTCTTCTCCAAGAACTCCTCAACAAATTGGTGTTGTTGAAAGAAAGAACATGACTCTTGAAGACATGTCAAGAACAATGCTTCTGGAGAACAAATTTCCAAAATCCTTTTGGACAGAAGCTGTGAACACTGCCAACTACATTCTTAACAGGTGTCTGATTAGGCCTATCTTGAAGAAGACTCCCTATGAGCTTTTCAAAGGAAGAAATTCAAACATCTCTTACTTCAAACCTTTTGGCTGCACTTGGTTTGTTCACAACAATGGTAAGGACAATCTTGGTAACTTCGATGCCAGAAGTGATGAAGGTATCTTTCTTGGTTATTCACTGACTAGAAAAGCTTATAGAGTTTATAATAAGAGAACCAAGCTTGTTCAAGAAAGTATTCACGTTACTTTTGATGAAAGCTATGATGGTTCTTTGAGTGAAAGTTTTGCAGACCTGAATTCGAACAAGCATGAGTGAGAAGATGAAGCAGAACCTTCAAATGGTTCAAAGGAAGCTTGCAAGAAAATAGAAGGAATTTTCCAGGCCATGAAAAAGAGTCTTAAAGCCTTGAAAAAGAACATTAGGAGAATCAAATTGGACAAGACACTATTTCAAGTTCTCAAAGACCTGAGAAGCTTCCTAGTGAATCTGAACCATGGACACCAAGGAAGAGATTAAGAGATCTTTCATCTCATCAAGTTGACGAAATTATATCTGATCCATCCATTGGAACACATACAAGATCAAAATTGAAGAACCTATGTGCTTTCAGTGCTTTTGTTTCTCGTATGTAATCTAAGAATGTGAAAGAAGCATTACAAGAAGCAGATTGGATCATTGCGATTCAAAGTGAGCTCAATGAATTTGAGAGGAATAAGGTTTTGAATCTGCTTCCTCGACTTAAAGATCAGTCTGTAATTCGCACCCGATGGGTATTCAGAATTAAGTTAGCTGAGAATGACAAGGTAAACAGAAACAAAGCAGACTGGTAGCTGAATGCTACAACCAGGAAGAAGGTATTGATTATCAGTAGACTTTTTTTCCTGTTGCAAGATTAGAAATAATTAGAATGAAACTTGAATTTTCATCTAAAAAATATATGAAACTTTTTCAAATGGATGTGAAATGTGCCTTTTTAAATGGATATTTGCAAGAAGAAGTTTAAGTTTGTCAAAATCCTACTTTTCAAAATGATAAGTTTCAAGATCATGCTTATAAACTAGATAAAGCTCCTTATGGTTTGAAACAAGCTCCATGGACTTGGTATGAAAGACTGTCAGAGTTTCTACTTGAAAATGATTTCAAAAGTGGATTAGTAGGTAAACCCTTTTCATAAAGACTCATGATAAAGATTTTTTAGTAGTTCAAGTATGTGTTGATGATATTCCAATTGAGGGTACTAATGACTCTCTTTGAAAGTATTTCTCAAGTATTATGAGCAGGGAATTTGAGATGAGCTTGATGGGAGAGTTAAAATTCTTTCTTGGACTTCATATACATCAGATGAAGAAAGTAATCTTTCTACATAAAAACAAGTACAATATGTCTCAGTCCAAGGTAGAAAAAACCCCTATGAGCTCTACACTAGACTTAGACAAGGATCAAACTGGTAAGAGTGTAAATATGAAAGAATATAGAGGTATGATTGGATCATTTCTATATCTCACTGCAAGTAGAACAGTTATCATGTTTTTTAGTGTTTGTATGTGGGAAAGATTTCGAGCTGATCATAAAGAATCACACTTGGTTGTTGTCAAAAGAATTTTTAGATATCTTAATGGTACCAATGACTTAGGGCTTTGGTATCCAAAATAATATAATTTCTCTTTGTGTGGCTCTGCAGATGCTGACTTTGCAGGTTACAAAGTTGACTGAAAAAGCACTTCAGGGTGTTGCCAATTTATTGGATCATCCCTGATCAGCTGGAATTCGAAAAAGCAAAATTCAGTAGCTTTATCAATAGTGGAAGCTGAATACATAGCAGGTGGAGCTTGCTTTTCACAAGTGTTATGGATAGCTCAGCAAATGAGTGATCTTGGATTTGATTTCAAAGATATACCTATAAAATGTGACAACACCAGTGCAGTATCAATTGCAAAGAATCAGGTTCAGTGCTCCAGGACAACACATAGATGTTAGACATCATTTCGTTAGAGATCAGGCTAAGAAAGGTTATGTTTATATTAAATTTGTCTCTACTAATATGCAATTGGAAGATATCGTCACTAAACCATTGCCAGAAGATAGATTCTCTGCTTTGAAATAATAAAGCATTGGTTTAGGGGGAGTATCATGTAAGTATCAGGTAATAATTGTTTTCTTAAGAGTTTTGAATGGATTTTCAAAGCCTTGATTTTATTTGCTTCAGCAGTATAACTTTTCAAGGCCTTGAAATGGTTTCCAAAGCCTTGAAAACAAGTCTGTATGCTACATAGTCAATGAATTGGATCTTCAATATTGGGTGTTACCTCTGTAGATATTAGCTCAATATTGCTTTTACGTTTTAAAAATATTTTCCTTTTAAAATAATATTATTTTATTTCATTTCTCACGTCACCCACACACATAATTTTGAATATATAACTTATTATGCACATCTTAAAAGATTTGGAAAGATTTTGTTTCCTTTTCAAACTCAAACTCTTTAGTATTTATCTATTTCTTTCTCTCTCCCTATCGTATCACTCCTGCCTCTCTATTCTTTACCCTCAAACCCGAATGAGCACGAGAAGAACTTCTGATTGAATCAAGATGGCTGGAGGTTGAAATAAAGGTTATCAAAAGAAGAGAAAGACTGCTGAGGAAGAGGTTCAAACTCTTAGTGATGATTCCAGTTCTAGAACCCAAAGTGCATAAAAGGCTCCTTATCCTACAAAGAACAAGATCAATAAGGATCAAGCTCCAACTTCTAGTAAGAATATCAATCAGCTCAAAAGAAACAGCCAGAGGAACATATTGCTAGTCCTAAGAAGGTGAAGAAAAAGAAGCCTACAAAAGCTGACAAAGGAAAAGGCAAGGCTACAGATGAAGAACTAGAGAAGAACAATGAAAAAGAGCTGCAGATCTATTAAGAGAAGCAACAATCCCCTGGTAAGAAATCTGGCATTAATAGCAAGTGGTTTGTTAGTAATGTTGCTAGAGGATTGTGGTTAGATGGTTTTTCTTCTAGATCAGTAGCCTAATTAAGTATGATTAGTGTTAACATGTTGAAAAGTATGAATCTGGAGTGCATTAAGAGCTTGAAGAAAAGTTCTCTTTGGAAGATTCTAAACCCTCCAAAATTTGCCTACCCTAGGATAACTAGACTTTTCTACCTGAACATGAAGCAAATCAAGACCCTAAACTTGGTGATTACATCTAAAGTGGCTGGTATAAGCATGGAGTTAGATCATTCAGAATATGCCAATGTTTTAGGCTGTCCAAAGAGGTAGGACACAAACAACTATCCCGACAAGAGTGAAGCCTTGAACCTGGCTAGAGAAGAGTTCTTTTTACCCAATGCCACTACATACTCAAAACAGTTAACACACTCTGTGCTAACTGTTGAAGCCAATGTTAGTTTTACAATCTTAATGAGGTGTGTAGCGCCTAAGGAGAATTCAAAAGAGTTGTTATTTGAAAGGGTGTTATACTTGATGTACTTGATTATGCATGGGTATGATATTGATCTTCCAACGATTGTGATGGTACACATGCTTTATTCCCAAACTAAGGGAAGAAAGAACCCTTTGCCTAAGCCAACTTGTTATCTCTTTTCTTCCAATACCTTGAGATTCCAAAAGACAGAGAAGAAACTGTTAACACTGGTTTTGTTATGCTTGATGAGAAAGCCTTTGAAAGAATTGGAATCATGAAAACCAGTGAGGGAACTTCGAAGTTATACTATGATCTGTCTGAAGAAGATCTGCAATCCAAGAAGTTTCCAGAACCCAAGGCCTTGACCTCTCCTTCTACCCTCTCAATCTCAAGACCTTTCCATGGTGTTTCAATGACTTTATGTTCTGGAGAAAGATATGGATGAGTTGAAGGAAAATCAGCATGAGTTTGGCACTGAGTTCAAACAAGTGAGGTATATGGTTGAAAGAATTTTCAAAAGCATCCATTTGATCCATGTTGAAGAGGAAGTTTCTCAAGCTGCAGAAGGATCAAAGAGGGCTGGTTCAACCAAAGAATTATTTAGTGAGCACACTAATCAAGATGAGGCTGCAGGGGTAGTGGACACAGGGAAGCAAGTTTCTCAAGAACAGGGTGGTGAAGAACACAACTCTCCTTTGGTTTTAAGTCTTTTTCTCCAGATTGTTCTCTATTTGTCCGACACTACAATAATAAACTTACAATTTTATTATTCTACGTCGATGACATTATAGTAACTGGGAATGACATCCCATATATTTCTAATTTAAACCACAAACTTAGTACAAATTTGAGACGACAAACCTAGGACCTCTTACATATTTTCTAGGCATACAAATTCATCGTTCCTCTCAAGGAATTCTTATTAACCAAGAAAAATACATTGTTGATATTCTTGGTCGTTTTAATATGAAAAATTGCAAAGCTAGCCCCACGCCTCTAGCTGGTGGCATAAAATACCATGTCCGTCAAGGAGAATTATTATATGATCCTACTATTTTATGTCAACTCCTTGGGGCATTACAGTATTTACCTTTTTGTGGACCCGACATTGCTTTCGCCGTTAACCACTTGTGCCAATTTATGCACAACCCGACTCAAACTCATTTAAGTGGTGCAAAAAGAGTTCTTCGCTACCTACAATGGACGAAAAATCATGAGCTTTTTTTAACAAAAAGGCCACTTACCCCTTCAAATATTTACTGATGCGGATTGGGCGGGTGACCCACTGATCGTCGTAGCACTACCGAGCCTGTAGATTTTTTTTTGGCCCAAATCCAGTTCACTGGTCCGCCAAAAAGCATCCCACTATTTCACGCTTTTATACGGAGGCTGAATACATGACCTTAGCCACTGTAGCTGTAGACATCTCTTGGTTTCGTAAGCTCTTTCATGATCTTCATTTTTGCCTTCCTAAACTGCCTTTATTATGGACTACCAATTTATCTTCTTTAGCGCTTAATTCTCATCCTTTATTTCATGTTCGTACTAAACATATTGTACTCGACTATCACTACGTCGAGAACAAGCTTTATTAAAACATCTTAATATTCTTCCTATTTCAATTGCAGAATAAATATAGCCTTTATTAAGGGGGCGTAATAAAGGCTATATTTAAGCCTAGCCGACGAAGTTCAGAATTTCTACAATGAAGCCCACAAAGTCAAGCCCAGTGTTTATGTGAAGTCCATATTAGCTACTGTAAACCCATACTTTATAAGGGTGTTTTAGTCCTTTTAATTTTTTGCAAAACCCTAGCTGTCATCGAGATGTTATATTAAGATCGTTCACATTTGATCGTTGGTGTCTTGTATATATATTCATCTTCTGTTCTGAGAAGATTAATTAGGGTTTCAATCCCACAATCAATGTGTATACTCTTTCCTCTTCTTCTTTGCCGTTTCACCCTTTGTGATTAAGGTTTATAGATTCAGTCACTCTCTAATCCTTTCACTCCTAGAGGTTTTATGATTAAAATTTGATGTCTTATAAATAGACTATGTTGGGAGAGGTATGCACTTCCATGATTTCTACATATTGGGAAGAGTTGTCAGTTGCTGTCCACAAAGGCCTCGTTTGGTTAGCTGATATGATAAGTAGAGATATGACTTATGCTGATATATGAGGTATGGTATGTATGATGTGGAATAAGGTCAGATATAAGATGATGGCTTACTCTATTTGGCTGTTGTAGGATATGAAGCATAATATGTGTCAAAATGTCTATAATACCCTCAGTGTTGTGACCTTGTGTAAACGTTCTTGGATGATAAATTTTAGCTTGAAATGCATGGTTAGTCGTTAAATAAACTATTTTTCTCATGAAACAACGTATGCAGTTGCTTATCATCATGACCTGGTGATTGGGACTTGCTCATGAAAAACCATGCATCATGAGAAGCATAAACCCTAGCTTTGGGAGATTTATGGATATTTTCAAGAAACTGCAAATAAATATTCCTCTTGTGGAAGCACTTGCTCAGATTCCAAGTACAAGAAGTTCTTGAAGGAAATTATATGGTTCAAGAAGAGCATAGACCCTTACGCCACGGTGAAGCTGACAGAGACATGCAGTACAGTAATTCAGAGGGACATTGCCAAGATGAGAGATCCATGGAGTGTCATTCTAGGCTGCACTCTTGGAGGTGGATATCATACACATGGTCACTGTGATCTGGGCAAGAGTATTAATCTCATGCCATTGTGCCTATTTCTAAATATTGGGAATTGGTGCGCCAACCCCAGTAAAGATGGGTCTGCAATTGACAGACAATTCTATCATAACAGAAACAGGGTGATTGAGAACTTGCTTGTTAGGGTGGGTGCATTTGTCTTTCCAGCTGACTTTGTGATAGTGGACATCAAGGAGGATCGCGATGTGCCACTCATCTTTGGAAGACCGCTTTAGAAGACAATGCACGCTAACGTGGATCTAGAGACTAAGGAGCTGACTATCAAAGCTCTAGATTCATCACTTGTGTTCAAGGCATTCGTTCCGGGCAAGGGGAAGAATAAATTGGCCATGATCAAATTTAGAGAAAAGAGTGCGGATCCTACTCCTGGTTTGCCTACAGTTTTGCAACCCGATCCACCTGAATCAGAGGAGAAGCCAATTCTGATGCGTGCACATGATGTGGTGCAACAAATCAAGGGAAAGAAATTGAAGGAGGAGGCACGTCGTGCTAGACCTCCTTAAAATATTTTGAGGTAACTGGGTCGGGCCGTCGACCGTAAACTAGCGCTTTTTGGGAGGCAACCCAACATATTTTTTTATGCGTTAGTGTAGAGAGTGTGTTTAAGTACTATTGTGTGCGTTTTCAAATACAATTTCCTATATGAGGGGTGAGAGAGAGAGTGGATCTCACATTTGAATTGAGCATGTGCAGGATTCCAGGTGGAAGCGTGATTCGGGGTCCCCTTCTTGATGCGCGTATACGAGAAAATGCACGAAAATCGAGGAAGCTACTTGAGTTAGAAGAAAAAGGATCAAATATGTGGAGTGATACATATGCGAGCATAACGGTGGCGTCAAGAGCTTTTCGGTGATACACGCATCGGAGTCTGAACGCAAAAAATGGACAATACACGGAGATGCGCGGCAGAATTTGAGCTAGAACGCGTTGACGAAAAGGATGGAGGAATTCCCGCAACTAACAGAGAACTTTTATATGAAAATATGATCCGGGGACGAATGGGGGTGTTAGGATGCATAATGGCAAGCCACGATGACCCACGCAAGAAATTGGAGGAGAAAACGTCACACAGGGCAAAAGTGTTCGTGTGAACACTCTATGTGTTCGTACGAACACATTTTGTCAGACTTATTCGCGCAAGAACAAAATTTGTTCGGGGAAGGGGTCTGCTGACTTTTCCGAACACGTTTTGTGAAGTGTTTGTACGAACAATCAGTTGTTCGTGCGAACACTTGTGACAAGGGGGCTAAAATTTTGTTTTTGAGTCTTGGCAGGGGCATAATTGACTTTTATGTAAACTTTTTTTCCCCAATTCACCAACAGCGGGCTTAGAGAGTTTCCTATCAAAATAAGTACCTCGTCGGAATCCCCTCCATCACAGTCCGAACATTACCACCACTCCTTACACCGTCCAAACACCACCACCTGCCAGCCTTCCGAACACCACCACCACCGCAGCAAGACCAGTGGCCACCACCCCGTCCGACGTCCTCCACAGTCCGCAGCGCCGTCGTCACCAATCATCGTCTCTCTCTCGTCCGACGATCTTTCAGACCAAAACCCAACTGGATTCGGCAAAAACCAGTGGGTTTTGGGCACGGTTATATGCTGAATAACTTCAACTGTGGTGTTGGGACATAATCGAAGAGATAGAGGACAAATTAGAAGTTGAAGAAATCTAGGGTTCTTGACAAAAATCTGAAATTGGGGGTTTTCGGTTGAGAATCAAGCTTGGGTGAGGAAGGATATATTGACGGGGACACCGCGAGGAGCAAAGTGCACCACTCAAACGCGAATTTCAGCGGAAAATTTTCCGCGACCCGAAACGGTCCATCTTGCTGAATTTTCTAAAAATCGTTCCCGTAAGACTAGCTCCGGGCACGTAGGTACATCCTAATCTATCTCTTTACGTGTATTAGGCACAAATTTTCCTTAGTTGGAAAATATTTGTTCTTAACTTTTATCGATACGCAAAGGCCTCGAGCAACATGCGAGGAATTGAGCCGTGTTCTGCCTACTACTTGTTTACGTGCTCATTTCCGTTCCCACAATCCTGTCACTGTGCACTTAGTGTTGGTTGTTCGTTCGAATCCGAGTATATTCCCCGTGCCCCGCATTAGAAGTGTTGAATCCTTTATTTGATCACTAATATTGGTTGAGGACAACGAAGCGTTCCGGTGTTGGAGGAATTTTTAGCCTTGACTAGCCAAGTCCGTGTCTGCATTACCCTGTTACATGTAGGACGTTTGTATTGTATAGTGAGTCGTTAGTTGTGTTCGAGTCGTTATTATATATATTGTTCGTATTGTGTTGTGATTAGGCGATGTTTGTATTTTATATTGCATGTTTAATTTATTGAGTCCACCTACCCAAATTGAGTTAGTTTGGAATATTCTTTTGCGTCTGACCTTGCATACAGAGTAGAACTTATAATAAAATAAAATAAATAAAAATAAAATTAATAAAAAATTGAAAAATTTGAGAAAGGGCAATCAAAAGAAGCGAAAAATTAGGTAAAATCGAGGAGTATGAGAAATTTAGGCATAGGGCATGACTTGCGACCGAAAATGTGAGTTCCCCTTAGTAGGTATAGAGAGACTTTCTTTACCGGAATACCTACCTATTTTCATACAGTGACTTGATTTTTAAATTTAAAGTGTGTGCCTTGTTTTCTTACAAGCGTTGAGCTAGGTGTGAGCTAAACAAGCCAAACCTTCATGTGTACGTCTAAGGTAGTCGCCAACCCGCCTCGTAGTGGCACACAGAACAGCTGTGCGAGGATACGTATTAGAGCACTCACTGCTTGTTAGATCTCACCTTGTAGGACCACTAGAAAGTCCGATTGGGACCTTTGTTTTATTTGCTAGCCTCTTGACCTAGGGAGACGATTCTTGGCCTTCATCACAAATCGTTTAGAATTACCTCTTTAGTGCATCACGAGGGATTCGTAGTTGACGGGGTTCGATGAGGGGGTGCTTCACTATACATTCTTGTGAGTTCTATATATCGCATGTGCTTCATTTGATATTTACGAGGGGATGTGGGGGTGAGTGAGTAGGCTTGCGAACTTCAGTGTGGCGGTGTTCCATGTCATTACACCATGGACACAGTTGTGGTGAGCCGTGAATGCGTGACGTCTAAGCCGCACAAAATAGGGTTTGACAACTTTGACTACGGACATGACTACATTCTAGTGTGGGTATGTCGACTTTGACTACATATATAGAGATCGAGCGTTTGACGACTCCATTGGACTTCTTTCATCTTAGTGTAGGAGGTTCGGTTGGATTAGGCAGGTGACATACCTTGTTTGATTACTTGAGAGGGGGACATGACTACATTCTAGTGTGGGGATGTCAACTTTGACTACGGACATAGAGATCGAGCGTTTGAATACTCCATCCTTATACATGTACTTGGACTTGTTTGCGGCTTTGTTTTGTGGCACCATGCACTTCATCATGATTAGGGAGATGGATCTTACTTGTGATACATATTCATCGTTTTGTTTATTTCCTCCCCCTTTATATATTTGCTTAGCTACTCTTGGAAGACCACTCGTACAGTTTCACGTTTTGTGGAGATTTTGAGATAAAAAAATAGAAAAAAGAGAAAAAAAGTGTGGTGGAAGCTTTTGGTTCATTGACAACGGTTTACATTTCATGCACGATTCGCAACGGTGGCCAAGGAGATCATTATTCTACCGGGGTTTGAGGGGATTGAGGGCCGGAGACAATGAGTTTCGGGTTGCGGTTTCTATCATTGTTGTGAGGGTGTGTGAGATGTGGGATTGAATGTGAGATTGTGACTCTTTAGGACGTGCTACTTCATGATTATCCTCAGTGTCCTTAAGCCTCAACATTCTAAACCGTTAGTGGACTAGGAGCTCGGACCTTGAATTTGGCTTAGCCTAGCGTAGCTTCTTAATTGTCGGCACACGCGAAAAGGTAGGATATTCTTGCAATTAGTAAAGCTAGACTTTCTATACTATCTAGGGGAGATTCGAATTGTCAAGTTTAGTTTCAATTCATGCCTTGTCCCTAGATTCTTCATCACTCCGTGAGAACCGGTTTGAGCTAATTGAGATTGCCTAATCTCGTCCAAAAAGACAAAAAGTTTGTGTTCATGTATATATGTATTTGTGTCGGATCGAGTCTAGATTGCATGGCATCATATTTTTGCATGGTTGAGTCAAGTATTGAGTCATTGTTTGAGTCGAGTCGGCTAGTCTTGGTGTATGCAAGTGGTGTTCCGAAAAGTATGCAATCAGCTAGACTCTTATCATGGTTTGATGGGAAAGAAAGTTTGGAGATATGGCCGGTTTAAAAAGATTGCTCGGGACGCAAAAAATGGTAAGTGTGGGGATATTTGATAACTCCATACTTGGAGTTATATTATTATGTGATTACTTGTCATTTTGCGTAGTTTCCGGTGCATTTGCATATATTTTAGGCCAAGTTTTGATAATTGGAGCATGATGGAGCATTTGATCGTAAATGTTGAGTCTGGGCATTTTTTTTCACGGATTTTATGCTATATTTGTATCGTTTGATCTTCCGGTATGTTCGAGTGTTGTTGATTTCAGGAATCGGGAGCTCAAAGCGATGATCTTGGATTGGAAGTGAACTTCGGAAAGTTGGAATTGCTCAAGAGATGCTCGGGATTGAAGACGAAGATGGAAGAAGCAAGAAAAAGAGCCAAAGAAGAAGATTTCCAGACTTATTCATGCGAACAGAAAAGTGTTCATATGAACACTTATACTTATACGAATTTTGGAGCTCAAAATCACAAGTGTTCGTACGAACAACCCGGCTGTTCGTACGAACAGAAGGCAAAAGTCGACTTTTTTGGGGCTGTTTTGTAATTTTTTAAAAGTTTCAAGCTTTGGGGCTGTTTTAGACCAAGCAATCTGTCCCTAGGAGTATTAAAACGATTGTGGAGCTTTGGAACGACTTCTTGGAGCTTTTGGAGCGTGCTTGGGCGTGTTGGATTCTTCGTTTGATTTCCAAACTCTTTATTCTCTCTAGTATTTGGTTTATGTTTAAGAAACTTTGTACTTTGATCATGTCTTGTAGTAGCTAAACCCTCTTTATCGGGAATTCTCGTTTGGTAGCTAGGGTTTTGGTATGAACATGTCGTTTTGAGGTTATGATTCACGTTTAGACTTAATTATCACGTTCTTCTACTATTATGAATAGTTTATGTGAAATATCTATCTCTCTTGCGCGTAGATAACGTAAGTTTGATCTTAATTATGGTTCACGCGGTAACTCCGTGAGTCCTAGTCGGAAAATTGAACTATTCACCTTATTGTATTACTACTTGGTAACAAGGTAGTATTGATTAAGATCATAAAGTAGAATAATGAACATAATGCATGCCTAAAGTTGAATTAGACTTAATAACTCAGTTTAGATTGATATTAGGTGAGTTGAATGTTTCTTAATTAATAATAGAAGACATGTTAGTGTTTCATGAATCAAAACATAGTTCATATCATCCCTAGTGAACCTAGAGAGAAGTCCCGGTAGTTATCCATCATTAGTCATCTTTTGAAAGTATTCTCGTTAATCGTGTCACCATCTAAGCGGTTAACTCTTAGCAGTATTTCAATCTTCATAGAATTAGCAAACAAAACCAACGCGCTTTGCCCGCACAAGGTGTAGAATTAATAAATCGTTTACATAGAATTCCCTTGGATTGACAACCCTGATTACTGGATATTACTACACAGGACAGCCATACACTTGTGGTTGAATTGTGTCAGATAGGAAGCAAGCTTAGATATTGTAGTGATGTAAATAGGATTTGTCCCTCCCACATAACGGGAGAGAATATCCGTGGCCACTCGAGGGTTAGTGCTTATAGAATGTATGGCCAGATGATAGAACCTTTTAGGAGCTATATATTATTGTCATTTTCCACATTATCATGAGATATTTGAGCCTAATGTTAGAGAATATGAGTCGTTTTGGCACTTAATGCTTTATATGCGCTTTATTGTTAGTCCGGGTGTTTCTATGCAGATTTTGTTGTTATTTGTCAAATAGATGTTTTTTTGACAGGAACGGATGCTAATCGGTTGGTAGGAGGCATAGAACGAACTTCGGAAACAACGGGAGCTCAAGTGGAATCAGGGAAAGCAAAGTTTGAGGAGCTAGGATGACCAGTCTGAACTAATCTGATGATATATTGAGTTCGAAAATGAGTTTGGAAGTGAGACTGGTGCCAAATGAAAGTAGACTCAAGGAGCTTTCCAACATAGGTCACAAAGCTTAATTTGAGTCTGGATGAGAGAGTAATGACCCGCGCAAGATCAGCTTACAATTCAGTGCGAGAATGACAAACTAGAGGGGCTGAAATGCAATTTCGGCCAAAGTACATGAAAAACTCGTCCCCTACTGGTAAAAACGGGATAGAAGACCTAGAGAGAGGCCAAACACGCACGGGAAACCATTGGAGAGCATCTTGGAGCTTGGGGATCGTACGGATTCGTCAGAGCCTTGGCGATTTCACCGTTTAGTCACATCTTCTCTTCTTTTTCATTATCTATGGAGAAACTTGTGTATCTTTTCATTGCCATGAGCAGCTAGATACTTTTCTAGGCTCTAAGGAGAGCCTAGAGTTATGATTAGACATCTTTTCCGGATTATTATGATTGATTCATGTATTGGATTCATGACTATGAATATTCTTCAACTTCTTTTGGTGTATTATGGAATTAGGGTTATTGACACACCCTTGGTATGATATGAATGACCATTAGAAGATTATTTTGATGCATAGTCTTGATTCTTACTTAATTATTTAATTGAGATTAGTTATTGTTCATGTTCTAAGCTTCAATCTTAGCAACAACGGAGTAGCTACCCGAAATTGCTAGAACTTAGGTGCAGTGCTCGACGGAGACCTGGCTTAGGTTTATAGAGAATATGAACACAATCCATAACCAATGAAACTGAAAGGTAATTTGAATAGGATTGGCCATTTAGGTTGACAGAGGTGGACCGAGAGGACCCGAAGTAGACCGAGACATAGAACTGCATGAGATCGACATAAGATTGCAGTAACTAGTATCCTGGAATAACTGAATTGGGATTAGCGTGTTTCAATACGGTATCCGAAGTTGTCTAACAGCCCTAGGTGATCCATAGATCACCTAGTCTTTCTCCATATTCGATTAAACTGTGTTTAATTAAAACAATCCAAAAAGATTGTTATTTCAATACAACAACTTGCTAGGGGGTGGCAACTCTTTAAACCAACAAACATTCCGCCCGGTTACTTCACTTTAAACTAACATTATAACTAAATAATCTCGTGATTGTCCTCGTGAGATCGACAACTCGGGGTTGAAATATTACCCTATATTACTTGAACCGTGCACTTGCGATAACACGTAAGAAAGCGTGTCAAGTTTTTGGCCCTGTTGCCGGGGACAGCAATAGATTATTTATTTAGGAGTTAGTTTACTTTTATTTTTTAATTTGGTTTCTATCTCTTTGTTTCACGGGTATCTTGTGAGTTTGCATGGGACACAGGAAGCAGGAGACGCAATGAGCATGTGGAGCGACGAGGATTATGAGGGGATATGTGATTACCCCTACTACTGTGCTAGTTTTAGAGTTTGGTGCTACAAATGCAAGAAGGATCATAAGTATGAAGACGCATGCATATTTGATCAATCCTAGCTTCAGCACCACCAAGAGGACTCATCAGCCAGTATGGCATACTTGTGCCGTATTATGGAGGAAATCCAAGTGCGCATCACAAGAATGTCCATGGATACACCAGAGCCACAAGATAAGCCCTTGTCACATGACATGGAGCCCCTAATTGAGTCTCTATGGTCACCATCACAAGATGGTTCGAACCTCAGTGGCTACCAGCTGTCAAGGAGATGCAAAGGACACTGATAGCTAGGATGGAGAGAGAACGAGAATCCACATCCCAAGCTGCAGTCGTGGAAAAAGAGATACCTGAGCCGGGCGAAGTGTGCATTTTCCAAGAGCCAGTTGTGGACTTTGCCACTTATGAGGACTCATACACTGATTCAGACTGGGGTGGATTTGTGTGTCCAACATGGGAGGAGGCGATGCTTTGTGAAGGGGAACCTCCAATTATCTCACAGCCTTGGCATGGTTGGGATGACACCGAAATTGGCGAAGAAATATTGTCCATTACAATTGAGATAAAAGCCGCTACTCAGATTTTTGAAGACTTTTCCGTATCTCATGTAAATCAAGTCCACAATGAGTTGAAAAGACTTGTGTATGGAGAGTATTTTGAGGAAGAACACGATGGGAAACTTCCAGTTTCTTGTTCTATTGGCTATCCTATTGACAATCTATATGCCATAGTCAAGGAGTTGGAAATCGTCAAGTGTGGGGGTATGAATGAGATGCATGTGTTTAATGAGGAGCATCAAGCACCAAAGAGGTACTACTGGGATGACTTTATGGCCATAGATTCATTTGAGCCCATTCGTACTTCATGGAAGCTGATCAAGAAGAAAAATTGCAAGATGAAAGGGGTTAGCTTCCATAACTCGCCACCATCCGCACAGCACAGGGGTGCACTTGAAGTTCTGGAGAAAAGATGGTGGACGAAGAAGAAGTGGAGGGATAAATCATCTTCCATGTTCCTTGTCGGCAGAGGTAATCGGGTCGGGCCATCGAACTTAAATTACAAGCGCTGCTTGGGAGGCAACCAAATGTAGAGTAGGATATTTGTTATTTTATTTTTGTATTTCGTTCTCCATATTTGATTGAGAGAGGTGAGAGAGAGTGGTTTTAATATTTCCCATGAGTGTGCAGGACACAGGTACTTAAGACTACTCCAGATTCCCCGTCTCGATGCGTGTGCACGATGTTACACGTAAAATGAGGAACAACGAGCTCATTTGAATAAATACGCATGGTAGCGAATTTGCTCGAGGTCGAGGAGTAGCTTATTATGTTTGAGTATCATGGTAGCGAGTTGTTATATCGGGTTTGCACGCATCGGAATCTGGAGTGGGAAGTGAAAGTCAAGAGCTTAAGTGGCACGATTCATGCACAAGAGAGCTAAAATTGAGAAGAAATTGAAATTCACCGGAATTTGGGAGTTTTCTAATAAAAAATGAACTCCCCGCAGTTTATGGAGTTCATCAGTGCAAGAATCGAAGAAATAGGAGGCTTGATGAAGAAAATAGAACAAAAACAAGTAGGCAAATCCCCACTATTACGTCCAGCATTTCGGGCCGAAATGCCAACCGAAATTCTGGGATTTCGGGCCGAAATAAAACATGCTCACTGTTTTGAAAATTTTGAACCATTTTGGGCACCATTTCGGGCCGAAATAGGGGCCGAAATGGGTCGGACTGCTCATTAAAAGGGGGCGTTTTTGACATTTTGGGGTGGGTATATAAGCAAAAGACCAACCAACTAAGCCTCCCAACCCCCCCCCCCCCCAATTCAGATCAAAAGACCCAATATTCATCTTCTTCCTCGCAAAAACCTCAAGAACATCAACACACCCAAAACCCCAAACTCCTCCAAATCAAGATTTTCTTGTTGGGTTTTGCTCATTGCAAGCTCGTCTACAAGATTAATTCTTGGAGTTTTGAGAGATAGTGAGTTATTTGAGTGTGGGGGAAATCAAAGAGGAAGAGCTGCAAGAACAAAAAAAAAAAAAAAAAATTGATTCGCACGCTTGGAGTTGGATTCGGCCTAGGACGAAGAAAATACTTTTGACGGGGACACCGATGAGCTTAAGGAGGTACTCTCGCCTCAACTTGCTCTGGTTTTCGAGAAATTGGTACCATACTCTTTCTCTCGCATTAAATTCTTCCTTAAGCACTCCTAGGGTTTAAATTTCGCAAAATCTTTGGGTTACTAGGTGTAGTTCACAGTTTAACCTACCGGCCCTACTCTTAGGCAGCCGAGTCCTCTTGATTATTACTTCATTTTTCGTTGAGGACAACGTAGCGCTTAATTGTGGGGGGTTTACATATATATCTTTGCTATCTAGCATTTGCATAGCCTTGTTACATGTGGTTAGTGAGTCAGTCGAGTTTGCATGTAGGAGTCAGTCCTTAGGGTGTGTTTGCATGTGCACGTTTAATTGTTGCATTTATATAGTGTTCGCACTTTTAATTATTGAGAGTATGCTCAGTAAAAGTCCATCGTAAAGAGAGAGAGGACAAAAAGCTCGATAGAAAGAGAAGATGACCCGCACAATGAGCTCTTGCTGTTCGTTCAGGAGCGACCTCCTCCTGTCTTCCAGACCGAGAATGCGGTCCCGAACAGATTAGCATTATTTTATTGTCTTGGTCTACCAAAAGGCTTGGTCAACTCCTCTCCTTTCTTCTTTCTACCTTTGGCAAATAGAATTGCGTATATAAAGAAAATGAATCACTTCTCTTTCAGGATATATGAAGACATACTTGTTTTTGTTTGTCCCTTTCGTCGTCTACCTACCCATATGTTTTGTTAATCGAGTTGGCCCAAACATATAGAGTTAGAAAAACTAAAAAAACAAAAAATTGAAAAATCCTAAAAATTGATTTTTTTTGAGAAAGTGTGATCGAAGAGAGTGAATGTGGTGATGGCTCAACGATCTAAATTTCCTAGAAGTAGCAAGATCTGAGGTGAGGTAGACGAGAGAATCTGGAGTAGGAAGGCTATAGGGCTAATGCACTTAGAATTGTGCGTAGCTGCCTCTCAGACTAGTTATCCTACCAGCGCTACACCACCGTCACTTAGGTAGTCGTCAACCCTCCTCGTAGTGGCAACGGAACAGCTGTGCGAGTGATGTTTACGGGGACCTCACGTCCCGTGTCCATCTCCAAGGAACACTAATTACCCCAATTTGATCCATTTACCCCTTTTATTCACAGCCTCTATCTAGGAAGCCGTTCGTTGTGACTTTCATCACTAGTTAGAATGGTCCCTTCCTATGCTTCATGATAGAGGAAGTTGAGTTAGGGAGGTTCGTTGAGGGTGAGCTGATATTATACATGAAACACCCCCTTATTTTAAATAAAATGGAATGCCTCCGCCATGGGTGATGTGCCTCATTGGGAACGGATAAGGAACGTCGGTTCATAGCTAGTACAACCATCGATAACTCAAAGCATAATATATTACAATTTCAATACAACAATGATAGCATCTGAAAAGCTAGGAATACAATATTTTGTGATGTGTAATGAAATACTAGGTGATTGATTTTTCTAAGCATCAAGCTTCTCTATCCAGCTGTGTCGCGAACGTCCCCCGCCTTGAAGAAAAACCTGAGATTTTAAAATAGCAAAACCCGACGCTGTTTTACAGAAAATGATCAGCAAACGGCTGAGTAAGCTAACACCTATAGCACGTAACAGAGTATGAGACATATGACAGGAATAACAAGACGTAATAAATAGCATATATCTGCGGGAATAACGTTCTCGTTGATTTGATGTGTCAAACTTCGTGACGATTTCAAATTACGTATTCTGACCCAAAAACGAGAACCATCTTGGGCAATCAAAGATAATAGCATTTCGAAATAACACTTTAAATCTCAAGAATGATAACTTTCACTTTTCTCAATGATAAGATAATAGAGTCTAGGAGTTCATTTTACCAACGAGTTGATAAAGGGCGTGACTATATCTAATCCACAAACGCTTTCTCATAATGTGCAAACGCACTACCATAACCATAACTGAATCACAGGAGGTTCGCATCATAGCGCCTAATAACCATAAAATAATCAAAAGTAGGTTCGCATCACAGCGCCTCATAACCACATAACAGTAACCAATCACAATATGTCATAAATGTATCGTATCAGGGATATGGCACAAACCCACGAACAACGGTTTTCACTTTACGTCATTACGACTTTTTCTTAGAAGATAGTACAAGAAGTAAATCGGGAGCTCCAAGTAAAGCCGGTGTGGCAAATTTTCATAATAATCGATGTATGATTGGGAGAAATTGTATTTGAACAACAAGTGAGCGGTGTGTTACTTTTGGATAATTGTGGCCCGTGAACAAGGTAATGACGGCCTAATTTGGTAATAGTGGTTGGAACGGTACTTCAAGATATTTCATTTCGAAACAAAATTTAGATGTTCTTCTTTCTGATTCTTATTTTTTTTATTTGGATTACCAATTTCATGTGATACTTCAAAGTAGAATATTTCAAAAGCAAGAAAATAACTCAAATAAAGCATTTATAGTAGTAGTTCCCAAATGACACACGCGATACACGAAAGAATGAAAGGCATACGAGGCTAGGCATATTAAGTTACCGTAATCCAAAATCATGTCCTAGATGTCGTTCTCGTCTACGGAACCGTCACCTACAAATTGGAGCTTCTAACTCAATACACTCTTAAAAAATTTATGAAGACAAACTATTCTAATATAATTTCTAGCTCCTTTTACGAAGCAAAAAATATATCTATAATATTTAATCCCAAAAATATAGTTGTTAATTTTAAATAACAAATTAGAGAAAACAAATTTTATTAATGAAAACGATATTGAAAACTACACTTAGAACCCCAAATGCTTCTGAAAAGACAACTGCCTCCCCTTAAGTTTCTGAAAAGACACAATAACCCCCCAAATACTTTCGAAAATTTACATTTTTGCCCCCGACCAAGAACACTTAAAATCACCGATCAAAACATGAGTTCAAGGTCCTAAAACACGATTTTGATTTAATAAATGACTAAGGAGGAGATTTTTGAGCATACCCAGTCAAAGAACGGAGGAAAAAGAGTGAAAAAGGCTGGGTGCCTCTGTTTTGCTTGGGCTCAAAGCTCGCAAAAAAAATATATGGAGGTTCGCCGGTGGGTTGCTTCTGATGCTGCTGTGGCTACCTCTTTTCTGCTTCCTCTTCGTCTTCTGGCGTCATTACAGCAAGAGAGGGAAGGAAAGGAAGAGATAGACGGTTAACTGTGGTGGTGGTGGCTCCTTGGTGGTCTTCCGATGGTGGCAGCGGCCATTGATGCCGCTGCTGCTGCTGCTTCTTGTTGCGTCCGGGAGAACAGAGAGAGAGAGAGAGATGGTGGGTGAGAGATCAGAGAGTGTAGAGGGAGGTGATGGTGGTGATGGTCTCTGGTGGTCGTGCTGGAGGTGATGTTGTTGCCGAAGGAGAGAAGTGAGGGAGAAGTTAAATAGAAGAAGAAAGAGAGAGAGAGAGAGAGAGAGGGTGACGGGGAGAGAGGGAGAAAGAGAGAGAGATGAATGTGTTGAAAAATGTGAGAAAATATTGGGAAAACACACACATCACCAGTGTGTTGGAGAAGGGGAAAACAAAATGCATTATTATTTTATTATTATTATAATATATGCAAAAGTTACAAATACAATATAACATACGTAGTATGTATACGGTATAAATACGTTTAGGTAGAGAGTATAAAATACTTATAATATAATTACAAATACAAGTATATATACCAAAACTTTTGTAAAAGACAAATAATACCCCCAACATCAACTATTTAATATTATCTAATATTACAACTACCTCCCCTACCAGTCATATATTTTGAAAATAACATTTAAACTTTACGTAAAAGACGTCAATAATACTTAGAAAAAGAAGGGGTGTTACATCCTTCCCCCTTAAAGAGAGATTCGTCCTCGAAGCTAGAACTAATAGGTCTCAGAAAGGTTCTAGAGTCAACGCGTATCACTTAACATGTCAACAGATCAAACTAATAGCAATGATCAAAACAAAACAGGTAATCACACATCAGCAAATATCAACTACACGTGACATATAAAGCTTAAGCTATCCCGCAAATCCTGACTTGTTCAATTTTGTAAGTTCACAGGTTTCACAGACTTGAAATAAAGAGCTATTTCAAGGCCTTGAATCAATTTTCAAAGCCTTGAATCACAGGTTTCACAGGCTTTCAAGGCCTTGAAACAATTTTCAAAGCCTTGAAACTGTCAGACCTGTATGCATATTCTAAGGGGGATTTTTCTGAGTTCCTATGATCTTATTCTAACTCTCTCACCCCAATATTTGATCTGTTATTACTTGATGATGAAATAAAAAAGCTTTTGATTCATTCAGACCTCATCTAATTAACCTGTTTGAATTAGTTTTGCAGGGAAAATTTCATTTCCTATTTTGCAGGATTAATTTCATAAACCTAGATTTTTCAGGAAAGGAAACATTGAGAGAATGTGATTATGTGATCAATCAGACACTCTTGACAGCTTCTCAATTTGTGTAAAGACAATATCAGAACAATATCTTTGAAGATTATGATCAACTATCCGTTGGAGAAGGCTGCTAAAAGAGTCAAAGCTCTTGCCTACAAAACACGAAGTTTGTTGCTGAAAATCAGGGAAGATTTGCAGAGTATCTGAGCTGTATAAATAGAGCTCATTTTGAAGCTACAGAGACAACAATCAACGGGCAAAAAGAGAGACACATTTCAAAACTGACAAGAATCAAATAAGCACACCATTCTCACCATCCATCTCACAGAAGATCACTGCATTCTTCACTGAGTTCCACTTCAGTGTTCTTCTGCCCTGAGCTTAATTTGTATATCATTCTTATACTACTTCTAGTTCTCATTCTCAAGGATTTTTCAAAGTTAACAATAAAGAATTCTTTGTTAATCAGTTAGCTAGAGCAGGTACTAGATAGGTTAGTGAGAACCACAAGCTGTAAAAGAGTAAGGCATATCTTCGTGCTTGAGATCTAGGGCTTAGCTTTTGATTAATAAGAATTGTGTTGAAAGTTCTGCAGGGAGAATATCCCTGAGGTAGAGACGTAGGTCCAAATGGATTGGACTTTATAAATCCTGTGCGTTTCGCATTTATAATTTCATTCTCATACTTGTTATACTGCATTCAAACTAGTTTTTTTTCAAGGGTTTGAATCTCTTTTCAAGGCGTTGAAAAAGACTTGTCTGTTTTTCATTCAAACTGTATTTCTTTTCAATGGCTTGAAACTTTTTTCAAGGCCTTGAACTTCATTGCTCTTCACATAGAACTCTTATCTTTGCAAGTTTTACAAAAAATTGCCCTACTCTACTCAACCCCCCCTTTTAGAGTATCTATACTGCACTTTTACCTGCTTACTCCCCTTTCAAATTTTATTATCGATTTTGGTTGTCCTATATCCATTTTAATTTTGAAAAATCTTATTTAGTGGAGATCGAAAGGTCGTACTAACTTAGAAACGTCGGCTCTGATACCAACTGGAACACCCCCTTATTTTAAATAAAAGAGAATGCCTCGGCCCGAGGTGATGAGTTTCATTGGGAATGGATAAGGATCGTCAGTTCATAGCAAGTACAACCATCGACAACTCAAAACATAATATATTACAATTTCAATACAACAGTGACAACATTTGAAAAACTAGGAAAACAATATTTCGTGATGTGTAATGAAATACTAGGTGATTGATGTTCTAAGATTCAAGCTTCTCCATCCAACTGTGTCATGAACGTCCCCCACCTTGAAGCATAACCTTCGGTTTTAAAATGGCAAAAGCCGACGCAGTTTTTACAGAAAATGATTAACAAACGGCTGAGTAAGCTAACACCCATAGCACGTAAACAGAGTATGAGACATATGATTGGAATAACAAGTTCGCTAAGTAATAAATATCAGATATGTGCGGGAATAACGTTCTCGTTGATTTGATGTGTCAAACTTCGCGACGATTTCAAATTTCGTTTTCCGACCCAAAGACGTGGACCATCTTGGGCAATCAATGATAGTAGCATTTCGAAATAACACTTTAAATCTCAAGAATGATAACTTTCACTTTTCTCAATGATAAGATAATCGAGTCCAGGAGTTCATTATACCAACTAGTTGATACGAAACGTGACCATATCCAATCCACAACCTCTTTCTCATAATGTGCAAAAACACTACCATAACCATAATTCAATCACAAGAGGTTCGCAATATAGCGCCTCATAACCATAACATAATCAAAAGGAGGTTCGCATCACATCGCCGCATAACCACATAATAGTAACCAATCACAATATTTCAGAAATGTATCGTATCAGGGATATGGCACAAACCCACGCACAACGGTTTCCACTTTACGTCATTAAGACTTTTTCTTCCTAGATAGTACAAGATGTAAATTGGGAGCTCCAAGTAAATCCGGTGTGGAAAATTTACATAATAATCGATGTATGATTGGAAGATATTTGTATTTGACCAACAAGTGAGCGATGCGCTACTTTTCGATAATCGTGGCCCGTGAACTAGGTAATCACGGCCTAATTTGGTAATCGTGATTAGAACGGTACTTCAAGATATTACATTTTGAAACAAAATTTAGATGTTCTTCTTTCCGGTTCTTATATATTTTGATTTGGATTACCCATTTCAAGTGATACTTCAAAGTAGAATATTTCAAAATCAAGAAAATAACTCAAATAAAGCATGTATAGTAGTAGTTCAGAAATATCACACGCGATACATGAAAGAATGAAAGGCACACGAGGCTAGGCATATTAACTTACTGTAATCCAAAAGCATGTCCTAGATGTCGTTCTCGTCTACAAAACCGTCACCTACAAATTGGGGCATCTAACTCAATACACTCCTAATGAATTTATGAAAACAAACTATTCTAATATATTTTCTAGCTCCTTTTATTTTTCTCAAGAAAATATTAATTTTAACTTATTTACGAACCAAAAATACATTTTCTTCTATGATATTTACCCCCAAAAATACATGTTAATTATAAATAAAAAATTAGTGAAAACTAAGTTTATTAATGAAACTGAAATTGAAAACTACACTTAGTCCCCCAGAAGTTTCTGAAAAGACAACTGCCCCCCTAAGTTTCAGAAAAGAGACAATAAGCCCCCTCCAAAAATACTTTATGAAATTTGCATTTTTGCCCCCGACCAAGAACACTCAAAATCACTGATCAAAACATGGATTCAAGGTCCTAGAACACGATTTTGATTACACAAAACGACTAAGGAGGAAATTTTGAGCATACCCAGTCAAAGAACGGAGGAAAAAGATCGAGAAACGGCTTGGGTCGCGATCTCGACGGCGGTGTTCGGCTGTGATGGCCGACGGGGCTTCTCCAGCGACTTTCCACGAGTCTGGTCGGACCTACAGGAGGCTACGAGGTGTGGTGAAAGAGGCTCGGTGCGTCTAGTTTGATTGGGCTCCAAGCTTGCAGGAAAAAATGTAGTTTCACCAGTGGGTTACTTCTGCTGCTGTTGTGGCTGCCTCTTTTCTGCTTCCTCTTCGTCGGAGTCATTACATCGAGAGAGGGAGGAAAAGGGAGAGATAGAGGGTTTTTTATTCCGGTTGGTCCTCTGACGGTGGCAGCGACCATTGATGCCGCTGCTGCTGCTTCTTGCTGCGTCCGGCTGAACAGGGAGAGAGAGAGAGAGTGTGTGTGAGATATCAAAGAGCGGAAAGGGAGGTGATGTTGGTGGTGGTCTCGGGTGGTGGTGGTGGTTGTGCCGGAGGTGATGTTGTTGCCGAAGGAGAGAAGAGAGGGAGAAGTTAAATAGAAGGAGAGAGAGAGAGAGAGAGAGAGAGAGAGTGACGGGGAGAGAGGGAGAAAGAGAGAGAGTATAATGTGTTGAAAATGTGAGAAAATATTGGGGAAACACACACATCAACAGTGTGTTGGAGAAGGGGAAAATAAAATTTATTTATCTATTAGTAATATTATTATTATTATTATGATTATGATTATGATGATTATTATTATTATTATTATTATTATTATTATTATTATTATTATTATAATAATATATGTAAAAGTTAAAAATACAGCATAAAATATGTAGTATGTATAGGGTATAAATAGGTATAGGTAGAGAGTATAAGATACGTATAGTATAAATACAAATACAAGTATACATACCAAAACTTTTGTAAAAAATAAATAATAACCCCAACATCAACTATTTAATATTATCTAATATTACAACTACCTCCCATACCAGTCATATATTTCGAAAATAACATTTAAACTTTACGTAAAAGACGTCAATGGTACTTAGAAAAATACGGGGTGTTACAATACATCTTACATGGTTTCTTACATGTCATCTTTTGAGGGGATGTAAGGGTGAGTTAGAGACGGCAGCACACTTCGGTGTGGCGGTGAGTCGTGTCCTTACACCGCGATCACAGGTGGAGTACCGTAGTGCGTGTTCCACACGATATGGGGTTGGGGTTGATTGATCTTATAGGAGGTCGTGCTTTGATTTTCATGTTTATTCTCTATATATTAGGTGATGAGGAGGATCAGTTGGAAAGCACGTTTATACATTGACTACCGTGTTTGCGAGAGTTGCTTTACATCGAGTGTGGGGGTGTCGACATATTTGAGTACATCATTGATTTGAAACATTCAACCGCCACGTTATCTATTTTGATATTGGATCTCCTTGGATACTACTATCCTCCATGTGCTTATTTGTGTGGAAATGAAATTGAAATAAAGAAGAAGAGAAAAATTGAAAGTGAAATGGAATAGGGAGGCAAAAATTGAACTTCATGGCGAGAACGGCGTTGCACCAAGATTGACGGAATGAGGGTCGGAGTAGTTAGATTCGTTGGGGTTCCTTAGATTTCGGTGAGGGAGTGTGAGAATCGGGTTTTAGATATGTCATGGCGTCTAGGATTGCGCTTCTAAATATCCTATCCTATCTGTCCTAAGACGTCATCAATTTAACACGTGGATAAATAGCTCGGATGGTAGGTTCTAGGGATACGTTTGATGAGTGTGCGGAAGAAACATATTGAGTGTTCATTCCCATTCTGTCTGACGAAACTGGCCGCAAGTTCTACCGATCACCAAAGTTGTAGAATCTTTTAGGGGATATGAGAGCCTTATGACATGCCAGTTTTCTTTTTGAGATTTCCCAATCTTCAACCAAAAAGAAAAAAATAGGTTCATTACTTTATTGCATTGTACTCGAGTTGCATTGTTAAATTCATGTAGATTGCATAGTTCGGTGTTTGAGTCGTTGTGTCCAAGGAAAAGTAAGATATATGTAAATCATGGAAGCAAGTGTTGCTCGGGACGAGCAAGAAGGTAGTGTGGGGGAATTCGATAGCACCTTTTAGGACCTATATATTATTGTCATTTTCCACATTATCACGAGATATTTGAGCCTAATGTTAGAGAATATGAGTCGTTTTGGCACTTGATGCTTTATATGCGCTTTATTGTTAGTGCTGGTGTTTCTATGCAGATTCGTTGTTATTTGTCAAATATAATCACTTGGTATGTTTTTTCATGTTGTTTTGACAGGAAAGGATGCTTATCGGTTGATAGGAGGCATAGAACGAACTTCGGAAACAACGGGAGCTCAAGTGGAATCAAGGAAAGCAAAGTTGGATGAGCTAGGATGATCAATCTTACCTAATCTGATGATATATTGAGTTCTACAATGAATTTTGGAGTGAGAACTGTGCCAAATGAAAGTAGATTCAAAAATCTTTCTTATGATAGGTCACGGAGCTTAATCAGAGTACGGATGAGAGATTAATGGCCCTCGCAAGATCATATTACAATTTGTCTAAGAATGACAAACTGGAGGGGCTGAAATGCAATTTCGGCCAAAGTACATGAAAAACTCGCCCCCAACTGCTAAAAACGGGATAGAAGACCTAGAGAGAGGCAATACACGCACGGGAAACAATTGGAGAGCATCTTGGAGCTTGGGGATTGCACGGATTCGTCGGAGCTTTGGCGATTTCACCGTTTGATCACTTCTTCTCTTCTCTTTTATTATCTATTGAGAAACTTGTGTATATTTTTATTGCCATGAGCAGCTAGATATATTATAGGGTCTATGGAGAGCCTAGGGTTATTATTAGACATCTTTTCTGGATTATTGTGATTGATTCATGTATTGGATTCATGACTATCAATATTCTTCAAGTTCTTTTGGTGTATTGTTGAATTAGGGTTATTGACACATCCTTGGTATGAAATGAATGACCATTGGAAGATGTTTTTGATACATAATCTTGATTCTTACTTAATTCTTTAATTGAGTTTAGTTATTCTTCCTGTTCTGAGCTTCAATCTTAGCAACAATGGAGTGGCTACCCGGAATTGCTAGTACTTAGGTGGAGTGCTCGACAGAGACTTGGCTTAGGGTAATAGAGAATATGAACAAAATCCATAACCAATGAGAATGAAAGGTAATTTGAATAGGATTGGCCATTTAGGTAGACAGAGGTGGACCGAGAGGACCCGAAGTAGACCGAGACATAGAACTGCATGAGATCGACATAAGATTGAAGTAACTAGTAACCTGGCATAACTGAATTAGGATTAGCGTGTTTCAATACAATATCTGGAATTGTCTAACAACCCTAGGTGATCTTTCTCCATATTCGATTAAATCGTGTTTAATTAAAAAAAATCCAAAAAGATTGTTATTTCAATACATCCACTTGTTTTGGGGTGGCAACTCTTTACACCAACAAATATTCCTCCCGGTTACTTCACTTTCAACAAACATTATAACTAAATAATCTCGTGATTTTCCTCGTGGGATCGACAACTCTGGGAAATATTACCCTATATTACTTGAACCGTGCACTTGCGGTAGCACGTAAGAAAGCGTGTCACCAGACTTAGATAAATCAATATAGGATATTGATGGGGTAATTTACACTTTTTACCCTTGTGTTTTGGTAAATAGGCAAATTCTACCCTCACTCTTCATCAAATAACACGGGACACCCATATTTTGGATTGAAAGTAACAGAAGTAGACGGACATATGGAAATTACGTTTTTACCCATTTTACTATATTCAGTATTCAACTCGCCACTTGTCTATACTGAGTAATGACCAGAATATCCCCTCTCTATCTCTGTCTCCCACTCTCTCTATCCTTCCCCGACCTTCAATTTTGTCTACTGTCCAAAATCGATTGGCATATGCTGTTTTGATTTGGAATTTGCGTTGTCAATTTGGAGATTACCCAACTACATCATCACCGCCGCCATCAACCTGATCCATAAACCATGAGATTCAAGTCCGAATTTTTAAACCCTGGAAAATAAGCCTCATTCCAAATGTCAGATCTTCTCCAACGGTGGTCTCCGGGGCTGTTGGGCGCAGCGCGGTGAAGCTAATCAGGGGCTACGTTGGGGCGTTGGCGGGGAAGGCAAGCTCGCCCTCGGCCCGGTATGGTTCCCACATTCCTCCTCCGTCGCCTCTTTCCTCTTCCGTCGCCTCTTTCCTGGCAATAAACTGTGTTTTGGTTTTCCTATTTTTTTTAACTGTTGCTGTTATAGTTGCTATTATATTATTATTATTTTTTGAGAAAAATTGTTGCTGTTATTGTTAATTAATCACTTAGAAATATATGGGGAGAAAATAGGCTGATAATGGATTGAAAATATGAGAACTGTTATGCATTTTTTTTTTTTTATCTTTTACTATTTTTTTAGTTGTTTTTTTTTGGGTGCAGTTACGGAATGAGAGGACAGTGAAAACTAAGGAGGAAAAAATAGGTGAATATTAAACATCGTGTACATTAATGCTACCTCTGTGTTTGAAAAAAAAATGCTACCTCTGTTCATTTAGGAACAGTATACTTTACTTTTTGTCACTATGCACTTGGTTATTTTCACCCGGTGATTTGATTATGAAACGATGATCTGCACATGGCCTTGTACAACACCATGAAAAAATATGAAGTACTTATTTCCCCTCCGACTACACAATAGGAGCAAAAATTGGAGTTGATGAGTACATAATTATTTTGTTTCTAAATTTATTTATTACTTAATGTAACGATTTAAGTTCTTTTTAACTATGTACGAAATTGTACTTTACAAGTGCATTCCCCTGATAAAAGCTGTACATCATCAGTTTCCTTTCTTTGATTCACAAATATTTTCTTTTGTTCATAATTTTGACTTTAAGATAATTTTTTAATTACATTTCAAAAATAAAATCTTATTTAATTAATATGAATCATCGACATATTATATATACTTATAAATAAAAGTAAACAAGGAGAATTTTTGCATGCATGGTACAAATGACATAAGAAGGGTAGTTGAAACCTTTCTTTTGTAATAAATAAGTGGCCACAAAGTTTCAAATAACTTTTAGATTGTTGGGAGGGCAATTTGGGCATCAAATTGGCACCTAAAGGTGTACCCACTACCACCTCACACCTTCTTAACGGAAGTTAACAGAAGGTTTATATTTGTAAATAATTTGACACAAACTAGGCTTGTCTCATGTAGATTGAAAAACAGTGAGGGTATTGATTGCATAATTACCAAAACCCGGGGGGTGATAAGTGTAAATCACCCCGATATTGATGTTATCTGTATGGGTAAGACTATTCCCAGGTTGAGAAACTATGGATTGAATATACGAGTGTGACTTATATGTCTCGTGTCTAATTCAGACTTGGAGACAAATGGAAAATACAATGCGGTAACATTGGTCACAAGGTTTGTCGGATTACAGACTATTTCTGTTAGTTGGGTAGCATAGATTTCTTGCTAGACACCGCTCTATGTTAGTTATCGTTACTACCATCTAATTAGAAACCTATGGGGTCACACTCCTATGGATTAAACCGGATTTGGGAATTTATTATTTGGACTCGTTAAGGTCTATACGCAACCACAAGCAAACTTAGTAGGGCTAATTTGCAAAGTGGACTAATCCGTGTATGGACATGATTAGGATTGGGGCTAATATGTAGTTAATAAGGAGTCATTAACTATATAACGACACTCCTAGTTTATTATCTCAGAATGTTGGATCATTTTTTATAAAGAGAACAAAGCAATATTTAAAGATCAAGACTCTAGGGCCGAACCCCCTAGTGCCTTCCGCCCCCTACAGGTCGGCCACAAGGAGGCACGGCCTCTTGGTCTCGTCTTGCTTGATATTCTTCTTACTCCTTCCCTAGCTAGCAGAAAAGGCATGAAAATGATCCGAAGCAATCCTAGGAGTGGACTTGCATAGAGACGTGGACACTATTTCACGTGAAGTCTTCAATCCAACCAACTAAGGTACACATGAGTTTCTTCCCTTACCATCTTGATGATGTCTGGTCTTGTGATCCTTGGAGGGCCTTGAACGGAGTTAATTGTTGTTTATTCCAATGCGTAATCCGTATCGAACCCCTACAGTCAACACATATGTTGAGGACCCCTTAGAATTGCATAGAGAGAGTTTGTAAGTCGAATGTCGTAGTTATTATAAACTTGAAAAACTTTTAATTTAAAGTGTGTGCTTTATTCGTGAGACATTCCAGTAGTTAGCCAGTATTACATGACCACCATCGTAGTTAGTCGTTAACCCTCCTCATAGTGGCAACAAAACAACTTTGCGAGTGATTTGATTTAAGGAACCAATATCCTGCCTCACAACCTAGGTCCATTTTGTAAGCCCCGTTGATCCATATTACCCCTTTATTCACGGCCTCTTTGCCTAGGAGCCTTATATTGCGAATTCCATCACTTGCTAGATTGGACCTATCCTCCACGTCATGACTGAAAGAGTGAGTGAGGGAGGTTCGAAGAGGGAGTTAATATTCATTTTATATATATAGTGGATTATTGCATTATTTCACTTACCGACGGGATGTGAGGGTGAGTTTGGTACGACAACAAACTTCAGTGTGACGGTGAATCGCGTCCATACATCACGATATAGGAGGCGATCTGTAGTTCAAGGCTCTATTCCGCACTTACAGATCTGGGATATTTTTTTATTAGTGTGCCACAAATTTACCTTCTCTATTTGGTGTTGCGGAGGATAGGTAGTGACACACATTTTCATCATTTTCGAGAGAGATCGGGCTTCATTGAATTTGGGGGTGGCGTTTTGTCACGTATTTATCATATTCTACAGTTTTCACACCCACTTCAGTTATTTTAGTTTGACTACTCAGACTAGCATTGGTTATTTTATATTTATTGTCGATATTCACTCATTGTGAAAAAACTAAAAAAATAAAGGTTAGAAAAAAAGGAAAGTAAAGAAAAGGAAATAAAAGGATGTTTGAATTTTGTTTTGATCTTAATTTCATAAATTCTGGGTAGGATATTTTATCACACTTACACTTGATTACGTTTGTGGCCGCACGAGCGGTTGACACCGGGGTTTAGGATATTGTGGGCCTGAGTGTGAGATTTGAGGGTTGAGATTCATTTCAGCTTGTGTGGGGTGTGTGAGAACGGGTTTGGTGATATTCATCACGCAAAGTATGACAACGCTTCTAAAAAATCCTATCCTACCATCCTTAAACCTTAAGCTGATTAAAAACCGCTGAATTAAAAGCTCGATTGGTGCACTAAGCTAGGCTTGAAAATTTCTACCATTTTTCGTCACACGCATAAGGTTTGGACTTTTTAGAGAGAGACGCTAAACTCTCTATGCTCTCCAGGGGGATTTCAAAAAAGTTGAAGAGTATGTTTTCATTAGTTTGCACATCTGTACGTGGCGTGCTTTGTGCTTTGAGAGACTGAGAGCTTGATGAGACTTCCTTCTAAATTAATTGAGATTACCCGATCTCGCAACAAGATTAAAAAAACAAAAGAATTTTGTGTGTGTGTAAATACATGTTGACTTAAGGACCGAGACATGGACTGCATCTGTATCATCTTCTTGCATTGTCGATTCGTGTATTAAGACGTGTTTAGTTTGAGTCGGACAGTCTTAGTTTGTATGAAATCGTGGGGCGGAAAGTATGCAAGTTGACTGCTCGATGTGGGTGCTCAACTATGGAGTGTGTTGGTGAATAATTTGATTGATGACTTGTTTCTCGGGACATACAAATGGTAAGCGTGGGGGTATTTGATAACTCCACATTTAGAGTTATATTCTTATGTGATTTTCTACCATTTTGTTTAATTTTTGATGCATTGTGATGATGTTTTCACCAAATTGATAAAAATATAGCATGTATGAGATTTTAAGCATAATTGTTTAGTCTGGGCATTCATGACACTGATTTTAAGCTATTATAGTTACATTTGATCTTCCAGTATATTCTTTTGTTGTGGATCACAGGATCGGAGGATCGGAGAGGTTAGTTTGAGCGAGAACGAACATAAGAAGGATGAAAACTCGAAGACATGACGAAGACTTGAAGAAAATGGGTGAGAAGACCAAGAGAAGCAAGATCTCAGCTCAGTGTGATCGTACAACCAGATTCCTAGTCGTACGATCACTTTAACTTTGTCATTTTTCATGAAGTGATCGCAAACTAGCCCTCGATATTTGTAGGGTGGTTGTAAGATTACCTTTCTTTAACCCTGTGCTCGTACTATCACGGGAGATGATCGTACGATCACTTATGCATATGGAACAAATTTGTGGGATTTTCCCTACAATAATGAAATATTTTTTTTATGAAAATTGTTTCTAAACTAATTCGAACAACATAGGGACGAGAATTTTCAATTGGACTACAGTGGAGACTATGTTGGAACTCGGGAGCACTTGGAAGCCTGTAATCATTTGTTTGATCACTCTTCCTTTAGGTTTTATTTTTTTTTATATGATCTTAGCGGGCTTGTTTTTTATCATGAAAATACAATTTTTATCAGGGTCCTCTATGTTAGCTAGGGTTTAGTGCCGGTTTTGCCTATTATGGATTTTTTTTTCACATTTATTTGAGACTTAGACATGCTGTGATATTTAATAAATGATATTCATCTTATCTTCTTATTGAATGACATCTTAGTATGAAGTTGAAATTAGAGTTTATTTGGTGACTCGTTAATTGCTAGTCGGGAAAAAACACCTAGTTGCACCTATGCTTGGTGACTCGGTTTAGTTAACTTGGAACGTGTGTAGAACTGAAATCTTAATGCAGTTGTAGGATTGAATAAAACTTGTTAACTCGGTTGTAGTTAATCATAGTCATAGAAAATATACTTAGTGACTGGATAGATAATTGATGCTCGTTTGACAAATAATCATCATCTTTGTTTCATAAATCGTACAACATGTCTGTGTAACCGTAGTGATGCAAATAGGATTCCTGATATTGTCTATACATCTTATTATCAACATCTCTAATCTTGTGAAAATATCTTGTGCGATTATTAGTTTATGTTAGAATATTACGTGTAGCACACGTGGGGACTTTTATGTAATTAACATAAACTGAAAGGGGGTACGCTGAAATTAATTGGAAGTATGTCTATTAATATAGACTGTTACACACAAATCAGAGAGAGAAAATCACATATTTTTGAACCCTATTTCCTCTTTCACAAAGGTGGGAGGTGCTGTGGAACACGGTGTTCGCCCAAGAGGTGCGCACGGATAGCTGGGAGGAGAGGACATGGATACAAGTGCAACAAGATCCGGGAAGTCGTATGTGGAAGATCATGCTATAGAAGGTAAAAAATAAACGCTTTCGCTCTCCTTATCGTATTTGGGGTTCCCTCCAGTTTTTCCTTCATTGTTATTAGAGCCATAGCTCGTATTTCTTTCCTCGAAACTTGAACCCATACCTGTATGTCTCATTTTCATTCCTTAGTTTTCCGTGTGCAAATTTCATACCATTGCGTAAATATTTTCATGAGAATTCCTGAATATCTTATTTGAATTTTCGGATAAACGTGGTAAAAGTTACGTTTGTTTAAAATTTCGGCGCAGATAAGAACCGTACTGATTAGATCTGTAGAAATAATTATGTTACCCAAACAGGTTAGAATTAATATTGGAACACATAATTGGGATCAGGAGGACAAGACGAGTCGACAACTATAAATTTCGCCAACAAGGGATCACTGGAAGGCGGTGCGTGGAGGCCACGCGCCATTCGACGTTGCCACAACGCGCAGCTGCACAAAAAAACATGGCTGCGACGGTTCACTTCGCATTCTGTTATAAGTTAGGTCTAACGTGGCAGATGACGTGGTAGTGCGCATAGGCCGTAAGTGCTAAAGTCGCAATGCGTGGCTTTCACATGCGTGGTCAGTCAGCATCACACATGGCGCTGACTGAACATGCATATGGGAGTCTAAGTCAGCAAGCCAGCTGAAGTGGCCGTGCTCTATGGACTGTGTGTGACGGAGCCGGACCACCCAACGCACAGCGGCCCGTGGCAGCGCATTTGGTGACCTTCGACCACTGTTTTTGTCTAATTTTTTCTGCTAGCTTGAAATTTAATCTCATATATATATATATATTTTTTAATTTTTTTTATAATATTTTGAAAATACTAAAATTTTCAGTTAATTTGGGTCTAATTAACTAGTAATTACCACACTTCTCGAGGCAAGTTGGAGACCGTAAACACACTGTTTTGACCCTAATTGTTTCGGAAACTTAAGCATATTATACTAATGTTTTCTATAGGATTTGTCATTTTCGGATTATAATAGAACAACTTGATTATAATCATAACTAGATAATGGCCAATTTATTTCCTGAGTGTTCCGGTAAATTCTCGAAACTTTCAGAATGTTTTATATTCTGTTTTGGATCAAATGTGTGGTGTTTGATGCATGGATGTGGCCATAGAATTTGTTGTTTACATTTTTTTTCATGGCTTGGTTTTGATTTTTATAAAGTTCTGTATGTTTTATTGTAATAAAAATACGGCCTGCTCGTGCCTCTCTTATCCTATTGTCTTCTTCTCTCACCTAATCCCCTGAATTAGAGTTTCTTCTTATTAGGTATAAGATAATTAGTTAGTGAGTTTGAATATTGAAGACTCAAGAGATGGCCAAATCGAGAACCATGGAGCATGATGCGTGGAGTGAAGACGAGTTCAAGGACTTCGCGATGAGTGTTCTCAAAAGAAGTAGATGCAAGTAGCTGAATTCAAGAGTTTCACAAGACGTATTCTCATTGAGGAGAATGAAAACATAGGAGCCACATCCATGCATATTTTTTTCTTTACGCTTTTGATTTTTTTGTTTTATTTCCCCTTATCTTTGTGTGATTGAATATCTCTGTAGATCATCATATAACCTCGTATGCTACGGAACTAAAACTAGAGTAGCTCGCATTGGAGACATGGTTAAAACTGTCTGGAAAAAATAACGGACGAAATTTCGTCCTAGGACAAACTCTAGGATTTGGTTTAGTCCTTATGTAACTTTATTGAGTTTTAATCAATGGTGCATGTTATCGAGCTAAGTAAACTGCTAGTGTCAAGATCTTAGTAGTGTCTTATATTAATCAATCATGTATAATTCAAAACTGTGAAGTCTAAGTGTTGAGAATTAATATGGGAGAAACAACCAGGACACCTCATTTGGGGGATTGATAAGAGCTTCTTATTGACAACGTTCTATGACTTGTGAAACACAGACGAAATTTAATTTAGCTAATCGAGCAATACTAGCTCACCGAGTTGCCAAGTGAGCATCCTATGGCTAGGTTAGATTAAAACCGAGTTACCAAGTTCTAATTATCACTAAACATGAAGTAACTATGAATTTTACTCTAACGATCCCAATTCTTGCTTTCACTAAGAACGGGCGATTGTTTGATTTTTTTATTCAACAATTACCGAGTTACCAAATAATTACAAGCTAAGTTCAAGATAACAAGACGTCTCCAATTAACTAGATATGATGAAGATCACTAACAATCATAGCAACCGCAAAATTAATCATTTAGGTTCATCAAAACATGAATGTCAATTCATAAAACACATAATCAATGTGAAATCCCTAACCCCAAACTCGGGTGCTGATCTAAGAAGTTTTCTACGCATATTCATGATAATAAATACAAGAGTTTGTGTGATCATGTATGAAAACAATGAAAAGTTAAGAATAGAGGGATCAAACGGTTGAATTCTTACTTCCACAAAGAACTCTAGCTCCAAGTTGCTCCTCAAACCTTCTTCTCTGCATCTCTCTTCTGAAAATACGACCCAATATGTCTTATGTACGTTCCCTAAGAGTCCTGGGTCAACTAGGATAGTTTTAGGCATTGTTTCATTATCTTTGGGCAACCTTTCCAGTGTTTTTGTACGAGCAGAAGCTCTCTTCGTATGAAGAACTTCGTAGGAAGAGACTTTTGTTTCCGTAGGAAGATCTTCCTACCTTGCGACAACAAGCTATTCTGGGAAGACTTTTTTATTTTCTAAAAATTTGGCTAACGCATTGTCTTATTGTATTCCTACGAAGACATTCTGAAGCTCCCTGATTTTGTTAGTTTCTCTTTGATCTTTCTTGCTTTTCTTCTATTTAGAAGTTCATTTCTTCGATTCAATTGATCCCTGCATACATAATTCCTATCAAACAACAACACAAACACAACCGCGCAGACCCAATGTGATAAATCATTCAAATCACACTCAAAACAAATAAGAAACATCCGGATTATACGTTTAAGCCCCAAAATTTCCAAAAACACATTTTCTGTTCAAATATGACTGGAATTCATCACTTTGCACCAAAACGCACAAAAATAACAATGTAAAGTGTACGTAGGACAACTCTTATAAAGGAGTTATCACTAGGGTGCGGGAAGGACCTCACCGAAAAGTTCGAGACAAGGTTCCAATCAAAGAAAAGTGTCCATCCACCTAAGCCATTTCCGTTCCTTCATTATGAGTGATGACACATTAATCGCGCCTTAACTATGAGTGATGAATCATATCATAATAACAAGCACTCGTTGACATCTTCTTAGAGCCATTTCGTTTATGATTATGAAGTTACAGGCTAGAAAGCACAAGTTATCCAACTAGTAGAAAACATATATACTTATGTTGCGACCTCTGCCACGTTCATGGGATTACATGAATACCTATATGACACAGTTTGAGAGTCTCAAAATGTTTGATGAGATCGGGCATCGCTTATTACAGAAACTAAGAAACTTGAGACTGCTAAGGTTAATAGTCAAGCATAATTCTAAAGTCTAAGCGATTAGATATTACTAAGTATTTTAGTGAAGTATCATTGACAGATGCGGTTTTTACCCGATATTGAGACCGCGAGTTTAAGGGAAGAGCAAGGATTAGGGTTTTTAGGGCGATAGCAGTCTATGACCGATAGCCCAAAACTCGTAAGTTCAAAGGGGACATACGAGTTCCTAGGGCTAGAGACATGGCTAGTATTCGCACCTTGTTTCTAGAATAGGGTATTGGTTTTGAATGTAGGTTTCTCTTTGAGGCGATAACTACCAAATATGTATTTGGTCGCAATTTCAATTGGATCTGGTTATATCATGAATTGTTGACGCGTTATTAAATTCTAGCAAGGATGTCACCTCAGAAGTCTTGGATGTTACATCTAGAGTGGTTCTTATGGATGGCGCGCGACACATATGATAGGAAATTATGAACAATCTAGCTAGAGCTTGCCTGATTTGGACTGTGTTCAAATTTCCCTTACTATTATGTGATTCTTGCCTTACATGAAAGGCGAAAAACAAACCATTGAGTGAAGCAATAAAGTCTATCGAGCCTTTACAAATTTTGCATTCTGTTCTTGTGTTGCATTGAATGTGATAGGTTTGACATGGTACTTACCGTTCCATCACATTCGTGGATAACTGTACACTTCTTAAATATGCATTCTAAATGTCACATGAGCCCTGGGCACTAGAGTTCTTCTGACAGATATCCAAAAGAGGTAGAGAACCATCTGGGCAAGAGAATTGAGTCTCTTAGGACCGGACTAGACCACTGTATCTATCTGAACAAGAGCTATGTGAAGAAAGGGAATAACAAGGGAGGTTGATAACTCCGTTTTCGGAGTTATTTTATTGCTTATTTTTCTACGTTTTGTATGCTCATAATGGAGAATATAGCGTCTTTTTGAGTAAATTGTGCTTTAATTGGTTATAATGAGTTCATGTGTTAAATGTGAAGTCCGAGCATTTTATACATCATTTTATGATCTATTTATCATATTTTGTCACATTTTATCTTTGCGGGGTGTTAGTATTGTGTTTTTAGGAAAGGAGCACGCGAGGAGTAAGTGGATAGAGAAAACGAACTTCGGAAACTAAGGCGAGCTCGAGATTTGAGAAGGAAAGCAAGAGACGAGGAATCGAGTGCTAGAGAGGCACGTGAGAAGATGTACGAGCATTGAAGCATGTGGAGAGCTCAAAATGGAGGATCAAGTCATGAATCGATGCTCGGGAGGTGAATCGAAGGAACGAGCTACAAGTGGAAAAAAGCAGAATTTGGCCAAGTAGGAACTAGGTCGCACGACCTGTTTCAGAGGTCGCACAACCTAGTGGTCAGGAGGCAGAAAGTAGAAACTTTACAACTAGGTCGCACGACCTTTTTCAGAGGTCGCACGACCTAGTGGACAGCTGAAAATTTTCTAAGTGTTGGAACTAGGTCGCACGACCTAGTCAAGTAGGTCGCAGGACCTAGTACATGCAAAATTGTTTGGAAACTTTTTGGGAAAATTATGTAATTACTTCAAATTAATACCATACACTTGGGGAACGTACTTAGACATGGTTAGGGCTTATTTTGGCCAGTTAGACACTACGTAAGGTGTTCTTGGAGTTGAGGATTGTGCTTGGAGCTTCGAGATTATTCGTTTAATTTCTAAACTCCTTCTTTTCTTTAGATTTTGGTTGATGATCATTAAAAATTGTATTTTGATTATGTCAACTAGTAGCTAAACCCTCTTTACCGGGACTCCCCTTTGGTAGCTAGCGTTTTGTTATGAACTTGATGTTTTGAGATTGTGATTCACGTTTTGGACTTAATTATCATGTTCTTCTATATGAATCGTCATTTTCTAAACTCTATCTTTCTTACGCCTAGCTAACGTAGGATTGATTTAAATAAATATTTACGTGGTAACTCCATGAGAATTGGACGGTAAATTGGACGTTTCACCTAATTATACCACTACTTGGTAACTCGGTAGTGTTTATTAGGATCGTAAAGTAGAGTAAAACGTAATGCATGCTTAAAATTGATTTAGACTTGGTTACTCGGGTTAAGTTTACTTTAGATATAGACAACTTGTTTGGTAACTCGGTGAGTTGTGTAGTGCTTGATTAATAATAGAAGACATGTTGGCGTTTCATGAATGAAAGAATAGTTCGTATCATCCCTAGTGATCCTAGAGAGAATTCCCGGTATTTTATCTCATATTAGTAATCGTTATAATTATTCTCATTAATCGTGCCATTATCTAAACGGTTAAATTGTCAATTTCTTTTATTTTCGTAGATTTAGCAAACACAAACAAACGCACTATTGCCGTGGACTTTGGCTAAATTTTTTATAATTTCCAGCCTCAGGGATTTTACTTTATGTTAATGTCTCACATACTTTCTGTGTGTGATATGTGTTTTCAGGTTGGATTTTACGGTGCATGTCCCGTTCTAGAGACGAGCCTTTGCACCCAACACTTGATGATTCGAAATCCAAGTTACCTCCACAACGTAGAGACAAGAAGAAGACAAACTCAGTTACTTTTGACCTACACCTGATTTTGAGAGGATTCACAAGGGTATGGAAGATGTGGAGGCAGCTAGACTAGCAGGTGTGGAGGATGCAGCTAATTGGTCACAAGAGACTGAACAGCTCAAAGCTCAGATGGCTGAGATGCAGGCTACAATGGATCGCTTGGCTCCCCAAAATCCACAAACACTTCCTGGAGTGGGGGCACAAATGGCAAACAATGGAGGTAACAACATTGGGAATAATGTAGGCAATAATGGGGGAAACAACAGGCAGAACGCCGCGACACAAGTCAACAATGCTGAAGTTGATGAGCGTCCTATGGTAGATTACTTCAGAACTACTCCAGCCTACTATCAACCCTCCATTGTTAGACCTCACATCAATGCCCAGCATTTCGAGCTACGCCAGCACATGATTAACCTGATTCGTGATGAGTGCGCATTCACTGGAGCTCCAGGATATGATCCCAACCACCATCTTATTATTTTTGAGTAGATTACATCTACTTTTCACGACCAGAGGGTTCCAGATGAAACAGTTAAGCTATTACTGTTTCCTTTATCTTAATATGGAACAGGCAAGAAATGGCTTATGGAGCTTCCAGCTGGGACTATTGTGACATGGGAAGATTGCTTCCATGAATTTCTAAGGAGGTATTTTCCACCATCCAAGGTTTCTCAGCAAATGGCCGAGATTACAAAGTTCACCCAGGAAGAGGACAACTCATTGGTAGACACATGGAGAAAATTCAGCCAAATTCTTTGTAGATGCGCGAATCATGGGGAGCCATGGAACAAGCTCCTCCATTATTTCTACAGTGCATTAGACAAGGAGACGGCTGACCAGTTGGATATGCTTGCTGGAAGCACAGCGAGCTCAGGATTTGCTGAACATCCTGGCCAAGAGAGAGACTACGAGGTCTAAGACTCGTAGGTATTTGAGACCTGGGGATGCAGCGTTGGTCAACAAAATTGAGTCTATGGAGCACAATCTTGAATCCATGACCTTAGCATTTAACGACATGCAACCTCCATCACAAGTAAAACCCATGGGTGAATTACTAGCATATGAGAGTCAGGGGTACGATGGTAGTGTTGAGGATGTGAATTTTATGAGACACCAGCAGTGGCCTAATACATATCATCAAAATAACAAGAATCACCCCAACTTCAGCTATGCCAATCCAAACAGTGGATTAGATGCACCCGGCCAGAAGCCTAATGTCCCATACCAAATGCATAGACAAGCTCCACAGCAACAGGCTCAGCAACCAGAAGAACAAGAGACAAACGTCTTATTGAGATAATTGCTGGCTAATCAAGATAGAATGGCGAGCAAAATTGTCTCTTTGGAAGCCATAATGAAGAGTCATGAGACGTAGATTGGGCATATTGCCAATAAAATATGAGACTCCCACATGGTATGATTTCTTCTAACACAATTACTCCACCTGAGCAGTTGAAGGCTATTAATACTTGCAGCGGGAAAACCACTAAGGATCCTCCATATCCTACCCACGCGTGAGCCGAGGCGACCAAGGCCACTGAAAAAGCGTTGGACGCAAAAATTCCCGTGCCTACCGTGATTCCCCAATGAAAGGACACGAGTAGGAAGTCGGAGGAAGCCTAAGCTAAATGAGGAGTATAGCATGCGTGTGCCATACTAGCAGAGATTAAAGAGCAAAGAGGATGTTAAACACTTCAAGAAGTTTTTTGAATTCTTTAAGAAGTTGCACATCAATATTGCCTTTGCGGAAGCCATCTCACAAATGCCCAAGTATGCGAAATTTCTTAAGGACCTCCTCTCTAATATGAGTCGCGTGGATGATTTTGAGACATTTTCTGCATCGGTGGATGAAGAATCGCGAACATAATAATTGCTGGTTGACCATGTTCCCAGATAAAAGATACTTTCGAGAAACAACGAGTACGACTGAAGTCCGCGGTGGGTGGAACGGGCCGCCCATTGGATAGAAGGACTTTTCGATCGACAACCTTTCTCACAACTCTTGAAACAACTTCTTCTTTCTCTAACAACCGTGACTCTAAATGAGGAGTGTAGCACCGTGGTGCACAATGCGTTGCCAAAGAAGATAAAAGATCCGGATGGTTTCATCATTCTTGTGACATTGGGAGATGCCTTTCATGGTAGGGCCTTGTGTGATCATGGCGCAAGCATCAACGTGATGCCCACATCAGCTTTTGAGCCGCTTGGTGCGGGAAAACCAAAACTGACAAGAATGTGCTTCCAGATGGCAGACCGCACTATCAAACATCCATGGGGTGTCTTGGAAGATGTACTAGCTAGAGTTGATGAACTTATCTTTCCAACTGGTTTTGTGATCCTAGACATGGAGGCTGATGATGATGTCCCCCCTATCATGGGCCGTCCATTTCTAGTGTGTACAAGGAAAGTCTCAAGAGAGATCCAAGTGTACACCTCAAGTAGGGAATCAGGGAGTATGAACACAGAGAAGTGTAAGGAGTGAGTAGGGAGAGAATAAGCAAAGGCAACTGTGAGAGAAACAGAGAGAGACAACTTAATGATGGTAAGAGAGCTTAGAAGCAGAACTTCAGAACCCTTTCCATGGACGGCTAACCTTCCTATATATAGTGGGGAAGTGACCGTTGTGGAGGGGGTTAATGCACCATAAAGGGCGGCTTAATGATAGCCCCTCTTATCTGAAGTGGGAATTAGTGGTTTGGCGGCTTAATGATAGCCCCAGTAACGGCACGTTCGACCGTATATAAAGGGAACGTTACACACCTTTCTGCAGATAACGGAGGCCTTTATGAGATCAAACGGGTTTATGGGACATGGTCATTAATTCTCTCAAAGTCAGTTAAAAAGGGTCGCGCACGAGCTTGGCTGTAGTTCGCGCGCGACGGACCTTACTCTAGCCTCCAAACCACTAATTCCCTACAGGTCCCGTGCGGTTAATGCGAATTATTAATATGACTGATTTATCTCTAAATCAGGAGACAATTGTTCATAAACCGTGTTCTGCATAGACACGCCACTTGAGATAAGATATTTTTAAAGGAAACACTGAACATTTGAGAATCTTATTTATACTGCAAATTCAGATCTTTATACTTATACTCTGTCTCTGTTTAAACTGTTTCAAATACAAATCCCGTAACCTTTCTTAGCCACTCTGTTTACATGCTAAGTTGTTTATTCACTCAGTTTTTAGTGATACTCGAAAAACTATGGTCTTTGTTCCTTTTATTTCCCCTCGCAGGTATATGACTAGTTTGCTTGGGGTAACGCGCGGGATTCACGAGCTCGTTCTCACATCTAAACTGTAATGCTTAGTAATTAACCGGAGAGACCTCTTTTTTTGTAAAATATCTTTTGTTAGACTTGTTGACCAGCTTGGACTCTGTCGCGAACACTATTAACTTTTGTAATATTAATCAATAGTTGGGATGTTTTCTTTTCAGTACTTGTTACTACTAATCCTTGTACAAAAGGGTAATTCCCTTTACGGAACACCGGCTCCTCAGGAAATCGGGGGTGTTACAATTAGTGTTTGTATTGGTGTTGGGAGTCTCCTCCCTCGGGGTTTCCTCTCTCAAAGGAGATTGGTCACCGTCACGAAGACTTCCCTCAAGAGACATGGCTGTTAGGTCGATTGGTTGAAGTTTCCAAGGTGAATGAGTTTACGCCGGGTTCATCAAATTGTGTACGAGGAAAGTATCAAGAGAGATCCAAGTGTACACCTCAAGTAAGGAATCAGGGAGTATGAACACATAGAAGTGTAGGGTGTGGGTAGGGAGAGAGTAAGCAAAGGAAACTGTGAGAGAGAGAAAGACATAGAGCTTAATGATGGTAAGAGAGCTTAGAAGAAGAACTTTAGAACCCTTTCCGTGGAGGGCTAACCTTCCCATATATAGCGGGGAAGTTACCGTTGTGGAGGGGGTTAATGCACCAAAAATGGCGGCTTAATGATACCCCTGTAACGGCACGTTCGACTGTATATATAGGGGACACTACGCACCTGTCCGAAGATACCGGAGACCGTTATGAGATCGAACGGGTTTATGGGACGTGGTCATTAAGTCTCTCAAAGTTAGTTAAAAAGGGTCGCGCACGAGCTTGGCTGTAGTTCGCGCGTGACGAACCTTACTCTAGACTCCAAACCACTAAGTCCCTACAGGTCCCGTGCGGTTGGTACGCGAGGGCTCTGTCTCGCAGCCCCCAAGTGCACAATCATGGTAGGGATTGGATGTGTACATAGCACATCTAGGTGTGCTGGATGGCCGCCATGTGGCTTTGATCCGTCTGTACGGAAAGCACCACCTACATTAGCCCCCTTTTACGCGAATGTCACACGCGCGTATGACGTGTAGTCGTGCAAAATCAGCCGTGCGTTGTCCCCACGCATATCCTCGTACTAATTTGAATAAAATTTTAAAACATATCCCCCAAATATAGACATGATTGCCTAGGGTTTGGAGACTTCGTATAGCCTTTGATGAAGCGTTGCTATTGCAAAGTTAACCAGACGCCACCCACATATTTTTACCGATTTTTCGAGGCAAGAATAACTCAGAATAATCTGATAGGTCACCAATTTTGCCGATTATCGCAGCGTTGCTGACTCAGCAAACGTCAGCAGTCATGACTCTTCAAATTTGTGGCTATTTAAACCCTTTCATTTCTTCGATTAGAAATTTTCTGCCGTCATTTGGGACTCAAATTTTATGAGCCAGAGAGAGAATATTCAGGAACAATCCGAGACCTTTGATCAACTTCTCGACAGAGTCTCGCAAGCAATTTAGGCTCTCAGACCTCGCCAACATGGTTAGTGATTTTCCCCTTCAATTGTGAATTTGACATCAAACTGGCAGATACTCTTCTCCCCCTTCTTTTTCTTTGCGTGCGACCCAATTTAGGTCTGATGTTCATGTGTTTTCAAAAATGGCTCCCAAGAAATCTAACAAAGAAGTCGTTGAGTTGCCCCCCAAGGACCTTTGGTGCAAAGCCCCCTACCTGGGCGCGGATGATTTTTTATGGCGACCGTCAAGGAGAACACACTCCAAGCGTCACTAGTATAGGGCGCTCCGCAAATGGTTCCAAAACAGGAGAATTCTGACTGGGACGTGGCCAGTACCCAAGACGTACAACGACTCGGCCTCGAAGCCGGTCTTTATGCGTTCACTGATGTCCTTTCAAAGGCCTTCATGGAGGGAATCGACTGGATGGAAGAGTGGACGGAGTTCATCCTGGAAAACTACTAGAAGGAACTAAAGCAGGACAATATTTTTCATTCCGTTCGCGCGACGAAAGGCCTCAGTGTTAGGGTCGACCATGTGATGCTGCAGAACCTATTTTCCAGATACTCCAAGAAGACTCATACCTTTCATTTCCCCAAATTTGAAGTTGCGCCTACTCTGGAAGACATAGAGGCTTTGTTGCATCTTTCGAGCATGGGAAGTGTAGACCTTTTGGCTGCTCTGACTTCTAAAAAGAAGAACTCACTCTCTTTGAACAAATGAAGGTTCTTATAGCAGATACGAAGAAGGATGCTTTGATATGGAAACCAAACGCGACCAAGCCTTGCGACATATATATGTCCGTGGCTTCCGTCGCAAAGAATATTTGGTCTAAGTGGGTGATGTAATTTTTCATGGAATTTGTCAAACCAAATGTAGCTTGAAAGTACGTGCCAGGTCCCCTCGTGACGGAGTCTTCACCCACATACTTGCAATTGCTGTTTAATTGATGCTTAAACAAAGGTAGCTCTAGGGCCCCTTGTCTTAGGCTCGTTGTGTCATCGTCTAGATTTAGCCGAGATGCACATCGAGCAGTCTCAGGGAAAGTTTGATGTCGTGTCCTTAATACTGCGTTCCTGTCTTTGTGGGATTTCGAAAGGTGGCCCGCTTATGCCCCAGTCCCTGTCGATGTTGAGTTGTGGAACGCGCCTAATGCCAAGAAATTCGAATTCTGTCCTCGAGCGTGGCGTTGGTACAAGACAAGGGCCCATCAACGTACCTTTTCTTCGGTATGCGACAACAGTCGCTACTCGAGCAAAGGCCCTATGTTTCCCGGTTAGACAACATAGTTTTCTTGGAAGGCTTTTACCCCGAGGAGGACATCCAATTCGAAGCTGAGCACATAATTGAAGGAGATTGGATTTATGGGAGATTCATTAAATGGGTTTGAAGAGGGTATCATCCTGCTCTACCCGAGTACGTTCCAGATCCGGAAACCCCTAGCTACGAACGGATAACTATTTTCTATGATCCCATCCGTGTGACTGCCCAATTTGGCTATGATGTCGTTGCACCTCCCCTATGGCCCGATTCCATTATCAAAGGCTTCTATGATGGGGTGATATATGAGAAGAGTGCCTCCCTGCTAGTTTCTGAGCTTCCCTTGATTCAACCAGCACGAAACAGAAAAGGGCGGAACACTCCTAGTTAGGTCAACTTCTGGAATTTCCAAATTTGTCGTCTTATCAAGCCTCAGGCCCAACTTTAACCCATTAAGGTACCTGCGCTTCTAAAAATAGAATATACTTTCAAAACAAACCGTGGTCGGGACGATTCCCAATGTGGCTTCTACTCCCTATTGGACAAGGATCATCATCTGTGTGCACAACTGATTCTTTATGAGAAGATTGCCATTGTTGAGCAAAGATCCTTGAAGGCAAAGGTCAAATATGTGGATGACTTCAAACAAGTACGTTCGCGCACATTTCCTTTACTTTTATATGTATATAAGCTGCACTCTTAGCCTGCACCTCTTGATGACAGTGTTTTCTGAGGCGATTCGCGTCCGGGGATCGCAGCGTAACTTTTATGGATTTCCTGCGAGCGAAGAAGGGGTCCGCGCCTAACATTCGTATTACTTCGACGAAGCCCATGACCCCTGAAGTCCAAAAATTGGTCTCCGATGCACTAGAGACCTATCTAGCATCAAGTAGAAATACATCCATGAGGAAGAGGACTGGTGATGAACCCGAAGCTAGTGGCGCAGCCACTCAGCAATCAAAGCATCCTAGGAGTGAACCTGCTACCAGCTAAGAACGCCCTTCCTGATAATCTGCTGCTGCTCCAGCTAAGAAGTCCCTTCCTGACAAGCAGACTGCTGCTAAGAAAACATTTATTAGGAGGAAAGGTAATCATCTTACCTCTTTCTCTCCCCTTTTCCATAACAAGCTCTTTGTTCATAAGCCCCTTGGACATTTCTTTCACTTTGCTGTAGGCAGCGATAACTCCGATGAGGAGGAGATGGGAGTTGTGACTGAGGAAGAAGCATTCGCAGAGTCCAAGACCATGGTTAAGGAGAGAGGAAGGAAGAAAAAGGAAGAAGAAGATAGGCAGATCTAAGAGGCCTTGTAGAAAAGTGTCAAAGAACGTGGGCCTCCGCAAAGGCCTTCTTTGTGCCCATCCAGAATTCAAACTCGTTCAACTATTTCCGAGATGCAACAATCTCCGGATGGCCTTCCAGGACCTTACTGGCGATGAAGATGAAGAAGGTACGATCTTTAAATTTGCATTGTCGCACTACAAACTTATCTTGGGCGCAATGTATCACGTGGTATCTAGATATGATATTCGCAAATGGTTAAGGGATCAGTGTGGGAAATCCTCAGGTATATCAACCTCCTTAGCATCACCGTGCTTCATATTAACTTCGTGCGACAATAGCGATTCACTCGACACTTAATCAGGTCACGCGAAATCTAAAAGAATCGATGACAATCTCTGCGCAGATATCCTATCTCTCTTGCAGTCATCTCCTTGCTGGAGTCGTCTTGTGTCTCAACTGTGTATCGTATCCAAAGGAATCCAAAGGAATCGATGACAATTCTCTTGCCACTATTCATGAATGAGCTTGATTAAAGTATTTCTATCTAAACAGATAGGCTTATTGCTCGCGTATTGTTGCTATCTGGACAGATAGGCTTACACTTGCGTATTCTGCTATTGAAGTAGGCGGGCTTTTGGTTTCGCTATCTAAGCAGATAGGATTTTTCTTATTGCTATCTTAGGTAGATAGTCTTACACTCGCATATTGCTACTATAGTCGCGCGGAACCACATTCGTTTGCTGTTGTGCTGAAAAATAATCAAGTATCTTCGCGCGACTCTTTTTTTTCGAATTTTGAATAATTTAATGCTTGAAAGACCCTAGTCCCCATAAGCTGCCATTATTGCCTAAAGCTGTTGTGACATCGTAGCCTTAAATAGACTATGCCCATTACACGGTAAGCCAAGCCGTCATCATTGCCTAGGGCTGCTGTAGCGCCGTAGCCTTTAATGGGGTCATTAATTCTTGCTTGTCTTTGAGGCTTTGCAGACTCAGCCAGGAACTGAAGAGTCACCTTCTCTAGGTCCTATATAAACCCCTTTCTGCAGTTGGTCTTTTATTTTTCACCATTGCCACCCTCTTGGGTTTGCGATTGAGAGAGGATATTCTCCTTCTTCTTTACGGATCCAAAACTAGGATTAGATAATCATGCCACCTCCTCTGAGTTTTTTTGTTCTTCATATTGCTCTTTACAACTTTTAAACTCGTATCGGCTCTGGATCTCTAATTCTGAATGTGTCCATTGTGTTATAAAATGACTCCCAAGAAACCCACGAAGGAAGCCATTGACTCGCCCATGCATTCCATAGACTGGTGGTGTACTTTCTCTTATCAGATTGGAGATGTCTTTTCCCTATTCATGCTTGAGGAAGCCCTCCTTGGAGGAATTTTAACGGAAGTCACTCTTCAACTAGCGCCTGAACAAGAGAGTGACGATTGGAGTCCATCTTTCTTATGCACAATCAACTTCTTGCCCCATGGGCTGCTCTTCCCATTTGTTCTTATCATCAGCAGCCTCGGATGTTCAATGTTTTTCTGTCATCTCGCCATGTCAGGGGCATCAACAAGAGACCTGTTTTGATCGAGGACGTCGATGATGACGACAAATCAACCGTAGCTATTTCCGTAGTTTATAGGTTCTATCTAGAAGTCTTGGATGTTCTTTGAGAACGCTATTGATGTATGGATTTTGTTTCCAAGTTTTGCTTATATAAAAGTGCCTTTTGCTTTTTTCCTTACGAACGTTGAGTTCTTTTTTATTTGGTAAATTTATTTGCAAGTATTGCATGTAGGTGCCATGATAGACTTGTGAACAAGCCAGTATTAGCTGGCATGATAACGTTGCCAAAGAGATAATATCTGTTTTAGCTGCTATCTAGACAAATAGGCTTTAAATCGCGTCTGGATGCTATCTGAACAGATAGGCTTTAACTCTTATTGCTGCTTATCAAAGTGGGTAAGCTTATACTCGCAGATTGCTTCTACTTAAACAAGTAGGTTTTAATTTGCTATATAGACATATAGGATTAGTTTTCGCGTGCGGCTGCTATCTAGACAGATAGGCTTTAAATCTTATTGCTGCTATCAAAATAGATAGGCTTATGCTCGCAGATTGCTGCTACTTAAACAAATAGGTTTTAATTTGCTATCTAGACAGAAAGGCTTAGTTTTTGTGTGCGGCTGCTATCTGGACAGATAGGCTTTATATCTTACTATTGATATCAAAGTAGATAGGCTTACGTTCGTATATTGCTGCTATCTAGACAGATATGCTTTGGTTTTGCAGGTGACCGACTATCATTCTACAAGCAAGGCAATTAAATGAAGCCCGCAGTTGAATCCTCATATGGGAGGATATAAGAAAATGTACAGTGTGAATGTAAAGAAAAAGAGAAGGTTAGGGGTAGTACTTCTTAAGCCATCGCATGTTGATCGGGATGGGAGTAGTGGCAGTCCCATGGCATCTTAGAATAGTGCAGTAACCACTGTCAAAGACTTCCTTAACCTCAAAAGGTCCTTCCAAGTTGGCAGCAAACTTAGGATGAGTTACTTCGCGCATGCAATGGTAGGAGGTTCGTAGGGCTAGATCTCCCACTGGCCTATGCTGGACAGTCTTATTGTAGGCCCGCGAGATTCTCTCCTTGTACTTAATATTTTTCCTCTTGGCCTGTTTACGCTTTTCCTCGAGCAAAATCAAATCATGATCGCGCTCATTTTCGTATAAGGCGCTGAAGGCTAGTCTCGCAGAGTTTATCTTGACCTCGGCCGGGATCACTACTTCAGCTCCATAACAAAGTAGAAACAGGGAAGTACCAGTAGGAGTCCTTGGTGACGTGCGCTACGCCCAAAGCGATGTACCCAGAGAAACTGCTCACTATTTATGATCATCCGCAACCATCTTACTTAGGATTCTGAGCAGCGTCTTGTTTGTGGCTTCTTCTTGGCCATTTCCTTTCGGGTAGTAAGGCGTCGAACACTTCTTCCTTACATTGTACTCCATTAGCTTCAAATAAAATTTTCGATTGACAAAGGGAGTTCCATTGTCGGATAGGATAGTGTTGGGAATCCCTAAGTGGTGGAAAATGTTCTCCTGTATAAACTTGACCACAACTGCTGCGTTTGCTGTTTTGAGCGGGACAGCCTCAACCCACTCGGTAAATTGCTCTGTTCCGGTAAGAATGAATTGGTTCCCACGCGAAGGGGGTATTATTGGACCAATGAAATCCAAGGACCAAGTGTGGAAGGGCCAGGGAGTTCCTAACGCGTGCAAATCAACGACCGGGGCGTGAACTAGATTTCTATGGAATTGGCATTGCTGGCATCTCCTAACCTTCGCGCGACAATCTGCTTCCATGGTTGGCCAGAAATAACCAAATGTTAAGAGTCGTCTGCATAACTTCACGCCCCCTTGATGCTCTACTTGACTGGACATTTCCATGACCTCCTCGGCTTCTTGAACATTCAAGCACCTGAGTAAGTTCTCATCGTGTTCTTTTGGCCAAAGTAAATTTTCTTGTAGGATGTACCGAGCTGCCTTTCTCCTAAGCTTGTCAGCCTCCCTTCCGTCACTTGGCAGAGTTCCCTCTTGCAGATAATCGATTATAGGTTTCCGCCAATCCTCACCCTCGATCGCAGCGACCTCCAGGGAGTCTTTTATCAGCGCACACTTTTTGCAATTGCTTTGTATGATAGCAGCGAAGTATGCCATCTGTGGCAGTGAATTCCATATCTCTGCGCCTTTCCGTAGGTGGAAATCTTATTTTGTCCGCGCGAGTGTTGATGGATTTTCTCCAATACCGCTCGGCCTTCTTCCTCTATCACGCATTGCATCTGAATTCCCCCAGGCCTTTGTAGTACAACAGACTATCATGTATGCAAAACCCTTTTGTGGAAACCGAACTTTCCTTGCTCGTTCCTTCGGCTATCGCGCGCATGATGGGATTTCTCCGATCTTCTTCTTCTTCAGACTCCTATTCGCACAGGTATTTTACTAAGGATGGAGTTGTCTTAACCACGATCAAGATTTTTGCTGGGCATTTATCAGAGCTGATCTTTGACCCCAAGGTAGCTAGTGTATCCGCATGTTGATTATAAGATCTGGGAGTGTGCTCATACTTTACGGAATCGAACTTCTAAACCAGCTTATGCACTATCGATCTGTATTTTAGCAAGTTAATCTCCTTCAACGCGTACTCCCCTGAATCTTACTTTACTATTAGCTTAGAATCTCCCATTACAACGAGATTCTTAACCACCAAGTCCTTGGCTGCAAGCAATCCTGCGATCAGAGCTTCGTATTCAGCCTCATTGTTGGTCACCGCGAAGTCTAGCTTGGTCGACATCTGAATGACCTCTTGATCAGGCTTGACCAACACGACTCCAATTCCTCCTCCCGAACTCGTTGAGGATCCATAAAAATGCATTTTCCAATAATGGTGGATGATCACGTATATCACGGGTCCCTCGAGTTCCTCCTCTGCCAAGGGTTCACAATTTTCATTTGGGAATTGAGCCAACAAGTCTGCCAGTGCTTGGGATTTGGTGGACTTTGGTCGCGCGTAGACTATGTCATACTGGGAAATGGTCATATACCATTTTTCCAGTCTCCAACAGGGAGGTGAGTGTCCCAACATATAACGTATAGGATCATGCTTTGTTATGACGACCACTTTGTTGGAATTAAAATAGTGCTTTAACTTCTCGATAGCGAAAAATAAAGAGAGGCAATGGCGTTCGATATCTGTGTACTTGGATTCTGTAGACTGGATTATGCGTGAGATATCGTACACTGGCCTTTCTTTTCCTTCGAATTGCAGAGCCAACAATGCTCCGATAGACTTTTTCGTTGAGGTTAGGTACAGGAGTAGAGGCAATCCCACTTGAGGTGCGATCATAACCCTCGGAGATGCTAATAACATTTCAACCTTCGAACTTGGCTTGATGTTCTTCCGTCCACAAGAACGTCGCATTCTTTTTCAGCAAATTACCGAAGCAAAATTTCAGTTCTGCGATGGATGGTATGAATCTCCTTAGGTACGACAACTTTCCCAAAAATGTCTTTAAAGCACTCTGAGACTGTGGCGTAGGTAAGTTAAGGACTGCCGAGATCTTCGCGGGATTAGGCTCAATCTCGTGTTGGTGAATTACATAGTCTAGGAATTTTACCGAGGTTACCCCAAACGCGCACTTCATGGGGTTCATTTTCAACTGGAAAGCTCGGCATTTGTCAAAGACTTTCCTCAAGTCTTTCCAATGGTCCTTCTTCTGCCTTGACTTGCCCACTAAGTCATGTAGAATTCAGCTTCCTGATGCATCATGTCATGAAATAATGCCATCATCGAGCGCTGATAGGTAGCTGTGTTGTTGAAGACCAAATGGCATAATTGTGTAGTTGAAGACCCCCACGGGCGTGATGAACGCAGTATTATTTTCATCCTCTGGTTCCATCTTGGTCATGTTGTAGCCGCTAAATCCATCCATGAAGATAAACATTTCATGTCCTGCGGTAGAGTCAACCAGGAGATCTATGTTTGGCAAAGGGAAATCGTCCTTTGGGCAGAACTTGTTCAGGTCTCTGAAGTCAACACATATGCGAAGGCTCCCATTTTTTTTTCAAGAAATGCACAATATTTGCTAGCCAAGTGGGATGGTGACTGGGCTCGATGAATTTTTCTTTCAGCAACTTGACAATCTCATACTTTATCTTGACATTTATTTCAGGACGAAAATTCCTTGCAATTTGTTTCATTGGCTTCGAGCCTGGAATGAAATCCACTATATGCATGGTGATGCCCTGGTCTAGACCCGGCATTTCATAGTTATCCCACGCGAAAATATCCATGTATTCCTTCAATAATTCAAGCAATTCTCGTTCATCCTCATTACTAAGATCCGCACTCAATAAGACCGACCTCCTCTTTTCCTCGGTATGGATTGGGAATACATCTTTCAGTTCTCGTTTCAGAGGTTTCGGGTGGTCCTCCATGCATTCACGGGCTTCCTTCAATTACTCAAGCAGTGTCTTCCCCTTATCTTCATCTGGGGCTTTTTTCAGCTCGAAAATTTGCTCAGGGACACCTTCGACGGGACGGGTCGAAGATGATCCCGCACACCTTCAGATGCGATAACACTTCTATCCATTGGAATATAAGCTACCTACTTGCTTCCTCCCGTATAAGTTGCTTATCCTTAGGTCCTTCTCGCATCACCATTACCCCAGTTGGTGATTGGTCTTTGATGTCCTCCCATTTGGGTAAGGGAGTCAGCTGAAACAGAGTTAGAGTAGCTTCATCTGCCATTTCCCTAAACCACACAGCTTTAGACAAGTGCGCTTCCTCAAAATTGAACGGATTCACCGATCCGGGTATCGCGACCACTCTGTCTCTCCAAATGGCCTTCATCACTTGATGAGCTGTGGAAGGCACATCTCGAAGCGGTGGATCCATGCAGGACCAATGATCATATGATAAGTAGTGTGTGCGTCAATGACATGGAATTTGGCAGAACACTTAATCTGCCCAATCTGGATTGCCAGGCGGATTCATCCAACGGTCATTCTGGAGTCACATCTGAAGCCCATCAACAGCTTCTTAACAACCTTGTTCTGTGGGATCCCAGCTAGCTCTAGAGTGCTGAGTGGAATCACATTTACTGCAGCTCCGCCATCAACGAAGGCTCTCTTGAACTCAACATCATTGATGACGACCTTCACGTAGAGCGGCCTCTGGTGACTCGCGTCTGCTCTCTTGTCCGACTCATCGAACATCATGACTAGGCCATTTGATCGCGCGGCCTTGACGACTTTACCGTTCTAGGTGATGAGGTCCTCTCCATAGTCTTCCGTCACTCTTAAGTTGGCCTTTATCATCTCGTGTCTGCAGGTGCTGGAGAAGTTCATTTCATCAAAAAACTTTCCAAACTTGTTGGAATCCTTCAGCCGCTCAGCGTGTGAATCTTCTATGTCCACGCCATAATCCTCATCCTCGCATATTTCAGCAATCACTCGGACTCCTGTGTAGGGTTTTGATTCATGGATCGCGCAACGGAAGCATAATCAAACATAAAACCATGCAAAACCGTCCAAGGATCACAAGTCTAGATGCATAACGATAGTAAAGGTTAGAAATCATAAACACACCTTCGGGTTCTCCTTGATGACTTCAAACGCGAATAATGTCACGTTCTCTATAGTTGATCCACGCCTAGAGTTGATCCTAGATCTCCCAAACTCCTTGGTGCTAGCCCGGAATAGGAAGAGGAAGAAGAAATCACGCAAAACGAGACAAAAAGAGGCTCTCGGCCTCTTTTGGCCGACGGGGACGAGGGCGGCGGCAAGGGGCAGCGTCGGGCCCTCCTTGTTGCTTGCTCTCTCTCCTTTGTTCTCTCCCACTCTTGTTGTGTTAACTAATGAGCATAAGTTATAAGGAAGTAAGGAAGGAGGGTCCTTTATATAGTCCAACAACTCCTTGTTAACTACCTAAAGGACTTATTCTAGTCCAAGTAGAATTCAATTTAGTCCCTTCCTTGCAAATTAGTCCCTACTAAGTTTGCAAGGGTTTTCAAAGTGATCCTTCTAATTAATTAATCCAATTAATTAATTCCCAAATCTAGTTCAACTCTATATAGCGTGTGACCCCATAGGTTCCATCTAGTTGGTAGCAACTATTTGCTAATATGGAGCGGTTTCTAGCAAAACATCCATTCTAGCCAACTAATAGAATAGTCATCTTGACAACCTTTGTACAAGTAATTGTCTCATCCCTTTGCCTCCATATCCGGATTGGACACGAGACATACAAGTCACACTCGTATATCCAATCCATAGTTTCTCGATCCATGGGAATAGCCTTATTCGTGCAAATAACATCAATATCCCATATTGATTTATTTGAGTCTGGCCAGACATTCTATAAGCACTATCCCTCGAGTGGCCTAGGATATTTGCTCCCGTTATGTGGGAGGGGCAAATCCTCTCTACGTCCACTACGATCTCTAAGCTTGCTTCTCATTGTATTCAGTACACGCCTTTATAACTACCCAGTTACGGTGTAGCGTTTAACGCTACCAAGATCACGATGATCCACAACTAGAATATCTAGTGACTTCAAGTCTAAGGATGACAATACCATTTCACCGCGAGAAGCGCTTGTGACTCAACATAACATGTATGTAGCCTTCTCGGAGATGGGTCAATCCAGTGCAACATTCCGTAATGCATACCTATGTGTTGGATCGTGATATCTCCATATCAATCCAACCCGATACTAGTCTATAGATGATTGTCCCATTTAATCATTATACTTGACTAGGGATATTTAAGATAAACAACACAATTGTAAATCTAAGGACTTCATTATATTAAATATCCAATAAATAATAAATGAATTTTCTAGCCATATACAAATTCATACTAAACTAGATTGCCTCTAGGGCATCTATTCCAACAGTCTCCCACTTGCACTAGAGCCAATCTGGCGCATCTCGTATGCCCATACTCCTTGTGTGCCCTCCATGCTTCCACTGCGTGAGAGGCTTCGTAAGCGGGTCTGACAGATTATCATCTGTAGGAATCTTGCATATCCGAACGTCTCCTCTATCGATAATATCTCGAATCAGATGAAACTTCCTGAGCACGTGCTTCGACTTCTGGTGCGATTTTGGTTCCTTTTATTGCGCGATCGCCCCAGTGTTGTCACAAAACAACTCCAGTGGATCCGCAATGCTAGGGACCACACCAAGTTCAGAAACAAACTTTCTGATCCAAACAGCCTCCTTTGCTGCGCCATTTGTAGCAATGTACTCAGCCTCTGTTGTAGAATCAGCTACCGTCTCTTGCTTGGAACTCTTCCAGCTCACCGCTGCTCCATTCAGGCAAAACACATATCCCGATTGTGATCTAAAGTCATCTCTGTCGGTTTGGAAGCTTGCATCAGTGTAACCCCTTACACGCAACTCTTCCTCTCCGCCAAATATCAAGAAAGCATCCTTAGTTCTTCTCAAGTACTTTAGGATGTTCTTGACTGCAATCCAGTGACTCTCACCCGGATTGGATTGGTATTTGCTTGTCATACTCAAGGCATATGACACATCTGGTCTAGTACATAACATGGCGTACATGATAGATCCTATGGCCAAGGCATAGGGAATCCTACTCATGCGTTCCTTCTCAATCTCATTGGAAGGACAACCACTCTTCGAAAGAGTGATTCCATGTGACATGGGCAAGAATCCCTTCTTGGAATCTTGCATGTTGAACCGCTTCAACACCTTGTAAATATATGTACTTTGACTTAGACCTAGCAACCTCTTAGATCTATCTCTATATATCTTTATACCGAGTATATAGGCTGCTTCCCCTAAGTCCTTCATTGAGAAACAGTTTCTTAGCCAATCTTTCACAGATTGCAGCATGGGAATGTCGTTTCCAATGAGTAGTATGTCATCAACATACAAGACCAGAAAAGCTACAGAGCTCCCACTAACCTTCTTGTAGACACAAGACTCATCTTCGTTTCTGATGAAGCCAAACTCTTTGACCACTTCATCAAAACGTCGATTCCAAATCCTAGAAGCTTGCTTCAATCCATAAATGGATCGTTGCAGCTTACAGACTTTGTTGGCTTGCTTTGGATCCTCAAAACCCTCCGGCTGTATCATATACACGTCCTCGAGGAGATTCCCATAAAGGAATGCTGTTTTGACATCCATCTGCCAAATCTCATAGTCGTGGTATGCTGCAATCGCAAGTAGGATTCGGATGGATTTGGTCATTGCGACTGGTGAAAAGGTTTCGTCATAGTCAATACCATGAATCAGTCTGAATCCTTTAGCCACCAATCGGCCCTTATAGGTAATCACATTACCATCCATGTCGATCTTCTTCTTGAAGACCCACTTGCACCCTATGGGCCGCGCCCCATCGGGTGGTTCCACCAAAGTCCATACTTTGTTGGTATACATGGATTCCATCTCGGATCTCATGGCTTCCAGCCACTTCTGAGAGTCTGGGCCACTCATGGCCTCCTCATAGGTAGTAGGCTCATCATCTATGAGCATCGTGTCACCGGAATTAGTTACAAGAAGTCCATACCTATCGGGTTCCTGGCGCACTCTACTAGATCTACGAAGCTCTTGTGTTACCTGAACAGGTGGCTCCACAACTGTTTGTGGTTCCTGTTCGTGTTCCATAATCGGTTCAGTGATTTGTGGTTCTTGAACCTCTTCAAGTTCTACATTCCTCCCACTTGATTCTTTAGAGACAAACTCTCTTTCTAGAAACACGCCGGTCCGAGCAACAAACACTTTGTTCTCGGTTGGATTGTAGAAGTAGTATCCCTTAGTTTCCTTAGGGTACTTTACAAATTTACACTTATCCAATTTAGGCCCTAGCTTGTCTGATTGTAAAAGTTTTACATAGACATCGCAGCCCCAAATCCTCATGAACGACAGTGTAGACGCCTCCCACTCCACATCTCATATGGTGTCTTCATGACTTATTTAGATGGAACACGGTTAATGGTGAAAGCTGCACTTAATAGAGCGTAGCCCCAAAATGATAATGGAAGATCGGTTTGACACATCATAGATCGAACCATATCCAATAGGGTTCGATTCCTCCTCTCGGACACGCCATTCCATTGTGGCGTTCCGGGTGGAGTGAGTTGGGACATGATCCCACACTCTCTAAGATAGTCGTCAAACTCTTGGCTCAAGTATTCTCCTCCACGATCCGATCGTAGAGCCTTGATACTTTTGACAAGTTGCTTCTCTACTTCATTCTTGAATTCTTTGAACACTTCAAAGGATTCGGATTTTGCCCTCATAAGGTACACAAATCCATATCTACTGTAATCATCAGTAAATGTAATGAAGTAGACATAACCACCCCTGGCAGGCGTGGCAAATGGCCCACACACATCGGTATGTATGAGCGCCAATTGCTCACTAGTCCTCTCACCTTTGTTATTGAAAGGGGACTTTGTCATTTTTCCCAATAAACAAGCCTCACATGTCTCATATGATTCAAAATCAAATGAGTCTAGTAATCCATCCTTATGGAGTCTAGATACACGTTTCTCATTTATGTGGCCTAAACGACAGTGCCATAAATAAGCAGGATTTAAATTATTTATTTTAATCCGCTTGGTATTAATGTTGTAGACAGGATTGCTTAGATCAAGGACATAAAGTCTATTAAATAATTGCGCACTAAAGTAGTGAATATTATTTAAATAAAAGGAACAACAATTGTTCTTTATTGAAATAATAAAACCATCCTTGTCCAAACAAGAAATAGAAATAATGTTTCTGCTCATAGCAGGCACAAAATAGCAATTATTTAACTCTAAAACTAATCCTGAAGGCAGAGATAGCTCGCACACGCCTATGGCCAACGCAGCAACCTTTGCTCCATTCCCAACGCGCAGATCTACCTCCCCTTTAGCCAATCTTTTACTTCTCTTTAGATCCTGCATATTTCGACAAATATGAGATCCACATCCAGTATCTAATAACCATGATGTAGAGACAGTTAAATTGACATCTACAACAAAAATACCTGGTGGTGGTGGAATTACTATTCCAAGCCTCTTGTCCTCCAGATATTTTGGGCAGTTCCTCCTCCAGTGTCCAGGCTGACTGCAGTAGTGACACTCACCTTTAGTCACGGCCTTGGCAATGCCACCAACAGGCTTAAGGGCAGGTTCCTTGGACTTGGCAACTGACTTGCCCTTGCCCTTGGAGGATGAGGCAAACCTTTTGCCCTTTCCTTTCTGCACCATCATAATGGCCTTGCCCTTACCATTGTTGATGCTCTGTTCAGCCGTCCTCAACATGTTGAGCAAATCTGGCAGTGGTTTAACGATCTCGTTCATGTTATAGTTCATAATGAACTGTCCATAACTCTCGGGCAACGATTGCAACACGAGATCGGTTGCCAACTCTTGGCCAACCGGGAACCCCAGTCGGGCGAGATTCTCCAAGTACCCGATCATTCGGAGTACATGGGGTCCAAGCGGGTTCCCTTCTGCCAGATGACATTTGAACAGTGCCTTTGAGACCTCATACCTCTCTACCCTCGCCTGCTCTTGGAAGAGCTGCTTTAGATGTTCGATCATATCGACAACATTCATGTTTTCGTGTTGCTTCTGAAGCTCAGAAGTCATGGTTCAAAGCATAAGGCAGGCCACATCATTAGCGTCATCAACACGCTTTTGATACGCCTTTAAGGCAGCAGGTGTTTGGTTCTCTGGACCTTCTGGAACATGCTCCTCTATTGCGTACAGTTTCTTCTCTTGCTTGAGAACAATTCTCAAGTTTCTGTACCAATCAAGAAAGTTGGTTCCAGAGAGCTTGTCCTTCTCAAGGACAGATCGTAGGGAATGTTGTGAACTCGATGAGTTGTTTGCCATTTGGAATTCTACAAAAAGGAAAATACGCAAGTTTTAGTATTTGTGAATTTTTAACTATATTTAATAATGGCTAGTTTATTAAATATAGCCCCCACTATTTTTCTACGGATTAATAACCCTCAAGATATTAATGCGTAAAATATCCTTATATTTTCTAGTGGGCCAAGATCCATCTTTCATCTCCTTATGAGCTTGCTTTGGCAAGTCACCCATAATTTGACTACTTTAGGTAGGAACAATTCCAATTGCATCCCATATGCAACTCTTGGTTCAATTGGGCAAATAACTCCTTGTTTATCCATCCATATGGATAATCCCAATTGATTGCCTCTAGGTTTCTTAATCAAATTAATAGCCTAGTTGTGTTCAACCTCTTATCTAAACAATTGCACATTGTTACGTGCCATCGCATTCCATCATTATGAACCAAGTCGCCATGCTTTGGCACGCACGAGCTTGGTAAACAATGATGATAATGAGTGTTTAAATAACGAGAAGGCAAGAACACAATATTTGAATTTTGAGGGATTTTAAATTCAATTCTTTAATTGTTTTGTTGATCAATATCAACTAATCTATCTATTTGAGTTTGGGCACAACTCCAAATAATAGATCCGGGTTGTCTAATTATCTTATTATCCTAATTGCATGCATCATCCATACACCAACCACACAAATAATAAGACAATAAATAAACAACCACAAAACTGAAAATTAAACGTGATGTGGATATGGCCTTTTCTAGACTAAGATAATTCCAAGCCAATGGAATTATCTATGAACCCTAAAGCAAACACATCTCCATGCGTCTTGATCTTTTGGTCCATCCTTCATAGACAGTTAAAATCCAATTTTAACGCGCTTGGTCAATTTTAATTGATTTTAGGATTTCTAGGGTTAAAACGGTCCATGGGCCCAACAATCCAATTGCCCGGGCCCATTAAAGTGAACCATAAGGCCCTAGGGCCGGCCCGGCCCAAAACCCGCAAGCTAGGCCCGCGGGTTAGGGCTGCCCGGCCCCTTAGGGCTCCCAAGCTTGGGCGGCAAGCAAGGGGGCGGTCCCTAGGGGGGACGAACCCTTCTATGGGAGTTGTTTCCAAAACAATTCCCTTGCTTGGTGCCCAAGTTTGGTTGTTTCCTTGTTTTGGGAGAACTCCTTCTTCCCCAAGGATGCCCAAACCCTAGATCTGAGATCCTAAAATTTCTCAAACTCACCAATTCATGCATCCAATGCAAAAATTGGATCTTGTTATGCTTAGTTATTGACAAATTGCATCCCATGCTTGATTTGTCTTGTTTTACGCGATAAACAATCAAATTAAGGTGTAAAACAACTAAAACGTAACACATAAACTACGTTTATGCTTTATGACCTGTGGCTCTGATACCACTGTAGGTTTTTGATTCATGGATCGCGCAACGGAAGCATAATCAAACATAAAACCATGCAAAACCCTCCAAGGATCACAAGTCTAGATGCATAACGATAGTAAAGGTTAGAAATCATAAACACACCTTTGGGTTCTCCTTGATGACTTCAAACGCGAATAATGTCACGTTCTCTATAGTTGATCCACGCCTAGAGTTGATCCTAGATCTCCCAAACTCCTTGGTGCTAGCCCGGAATAGGAAGAGGAAGAAGAAATCACGCAAAACGAGACAAAAAGAGGCTCTCGGCCTCTTTTGGCCGACGGGGACGAGGGCGGCGGCAAGGGGCGGCGTCGGGCCCTCCTTGTTGCTTGCTCTCTCTCCTTTGTTCTCTCCCACTCTTGTTATGTTCACTAATGAGCATAAGTTATAAGGAGGAAGGAAGGAGGGTCCTTTATATAGTCCAACAACTCCTTGTTAACTACCTAAAGGACTTATTCTAGTCCAACTAGAATTCACTTTAGGCCCTTCCTTGCAAATTAGTCCCTACTAAGTTTGCAAGGGTTTGCAAAGTGATCCTTCTAATTAATTAATCCAATTAATTAATTCCCAAATCTAGTTCAACTCTATATAGCGTGTGAACCCATAGGTTCTATCTAGTTGGTAGCAACTATTTGCTAATATGGAGCGGTTTCTAGCAAAACATCCATTCTAGCCAACTAATAGAATAGTCATCTTGACAACCTTTGTACAAGTAATTGTCTCATCCCTTTGCCTCCATATCCGGATTGGACACGAGACATACAAGTCACACTCGTATATCCAATCCATAGTTTCTCGATCCATGGGAATAGCCTTATTCGTGCAAATAACATCAATATCCCATATTGATTTATTTGAGTCTGGCCAGACATTCTATAAGCACTATCCCTCGAGTGGCCTAGTATATTTGCTCCCGTTATGTGGGAGGGGCAAATCCTCTCTACGTCCACTACGATCTCTAAGCTTGCTTCTCATTGTATCCAGTACACGCCTTTATAACTACCCAGTTACGGTGTAGCGTTTAACGCTACCAAGATCACGATGATCCACAACTAGAATATCTAGTGACTTCAAGTCGAAGGATGAAAATACCATTGCACCGCGAGAAGCGCTTGTGACTCAACATAACAAGTATGTAGCCTTCTCGGAGATGGGTCAATCCAGTGCAACATTCCGTAATGCACACCTATGTGTTGGATCGTGATATCTCCATATCAATCCAACCCCATACTAGTCTATATATGATTGTCCCATTTAATCATTATACTTGACTAGGGATATTTAAGATAAACAACACAATTGTAAATCTAAGGACTTCATTATATTAAATATCCAATAAATAACAAATGAATTTTCTAGCCATATACAAATTCATACTAAACTAGATTGCCTCTAGGGCATCTATTCCAACATCCTGCATCTGCGACTTCTTCGAGGTCCATGATTGAAATCATGGCTATCTCCTTTCCCTTGGGCTCTTTTTGCGCATGGGACGACAAATGATTGCTGCGCACATCCTTAGTCGGTTCATCGACGACCAACTGCCCTTCCTTGATTTTTCTATCCACCAGCCATCTGATATTTTTTCATTCCCTTGTCGGGTACATGAATTTCCCATGGCATTCGAACCATTTGGGATCTCGTAGTTTCTCTCCAGAGGGCTTATGCTCCAATGCCGGTAAAATCCCATCTTTCTGCCAATTCCTGCAAAGAGTTATCGCGTCCTCGATCGAGCATTGAAGAGGTGGCGCTTCCCTAGGAACAGGTCATTGTTGTTTGTTGGGGGGATGACACTGCATGCACATCAATATTTCCCCCACGCTTGTAATTGAACCTTCCGATCTTGAAGCCAGAGTTTGCACGCGCGCGTTCACTGGTATATCTCTTTTTCATCTTCTCCACCAGTGGCTCAAATTGATTAACATACCTTTGTATTCATCGCGCATGCTCTGAAGGCATATTTCCACCAGGCGGCTCTCCAAGACCTAGTCGATGCATTCTAAGGACTTGGCTCTAAACTTCTTGATGAAGGTGACTCATGTCCTCCCATGTCTTGATAGATCCTGCTTCGAGGGTGCTGTACCATTTGTACGCGACAGTCTCTAGACATTTGGGAAATTCGCGCATTAGTAGCCTGTTGTCGACTCCATGTGGGCCCATCAAGTCAACGAACCTCATCACATGGTCGTGCGCATTCCGGGCGGCTTCATCGAATTTTTCCCATTTGGGTGCTTTGTAACCTGCAGGATTGGGCATCTGATATATGTCTCGCGGGATGGGAGGTGCATTGTCAACTTTTGGGATGACAGTGTCCACAAAGCTCTGGTTAGCAATGATGCTGTCTAATCGTTGTTCCATGGCCGCGACGTTGGCAGGCGTACTTCCCCCAAGAATTGATGATGGTGCCGCAGCAGAACCCCGAATGTAGGGCGTATTTGGATCATTGGGAGGTGGAGGAGGGAGAGCATAACTCCCTTGGGCTCCATTCGCGTGCGAAGGCAACGTGTGGTATGGAGAGGGATTCCCGAAAGATATAATGGAGGAGCCTGATTGGAACCTTAGTGCCTGGGTGCAGGACCATTGGGGAGAGATGATTATGGGTTTTGTGGGACAGGAGTGTGCACTATAGAGGTGGTGGATACCCATGGTGGAGGCAGGTGAGATGCCGGTGGTGGGGCTAAAGCCCCCCGAGCAGTGTTCTGAACCAATCCTCCCAGAATCGCCATGACCTGGGCAATATGGACGAACTGAGCTTGCATGCCTTCGTCTGGCTTTGGATTGTTGCTTCTAGCATTTCCAGAGAGGGATTGATCACTGTAGCTTTCTGGCTATTAGTGTAATACCCGTGATTTTTAGCTAGAGCCGTTAAGTAATTTAACGCGCGTAGTAATTTTTAATTATTGCGATTAAATTGAAATTACTCAGTTTAATAAGTTATATTTTCTAAATATTTATTGTTTACATTTTAAAAAATGTTAACCTGTTGTAAATTATAATTTTTAGTAGTCGTCGCGTATTATTAATTTTAGTCGCGTTCCAAATGTTCGTCGCGTAGTTACACGCGCTCCCCCAAAACACCGCGCAACCTTGTGACCCCTCCACACCATAATACTACTCCTATCTCCTTAGCCTGAAAATTTGCCAAGATACACCTGCAAATTCAACTTTCCTTCCTCTGTATTTTCACCTCCCCCTTCCCATCACAATTCACAAACATCACTTAGTCACTTCGATCTCTGTCTCCTTTGTAAAATTTCTTCTCCTATTCTCCTTCATTTCTTCTACCTTGTTTTTATTCTCCTGCTATAATAACCAACAACAACAAGCAACTTCTACCTCTCTATCACTCTGTCTATTCACTAGTAAACCCAGCTCCACCAGACCATAACTACCATCTCCACAATCACCTCCACCAAACACCACCATCGACAACCACCAACAACAACCACGATCACCACTGCCTCACCAACACCACCGCCTCCATATATCTACCTCAACCTCTCTTCTCCTCTGTTTTTCCGAGAAGAAAACCCAGCAGAAAAACACCCACCATCACCAACGACACATCACCACCGACCATTAACATCTCCGCCACTACCCACTGCACCATCCACCTCCTCTCTCCCTCGCGCTCTATCGTCCCTCTTTGTCGCGCCGGAGCGCAATTTCATATCGAGCTTTCTTTCTGGATATGCCACCTAAGGGCTTTAGCTTCGACTACTCATACGGCCTTCTCCTGAAAGGAAATGGTTCCGCTAGAAGAATTTCTTATCCATTCTAAATGTGCTCCAAGAGCAGACGAACAACAGCAGCAAGATGCGGCAATAGCAGCGAGGGTAAAGCTCAACCCTGTTCCCAACGCCGCGACTGCCGAGCTTCTCCTCCACCTCCGTTCGACCACCTCTGTGACGCTCTCTCCCTGTCTCTGCTGTGCCTAGATGAGCCCAGCACCGGAGTTACTGCGCTCAGCCCCGTGACCACCATTGCCGCCGATTTTTGTTTCGTTGTTGTCAAACTTTCCGGTAAACCTAAAACTTCTTCGCATTGCATTACGACATGAATTTCAGGGTTGTTGTTGTTGTTGCTGTCTATGTATGTATGTGAGTTTGTATGTATGTGGGTGGATGTATGTTTGATTTCCCGTGTGAAGAAATTTTGGAGAAGATGGCATTTTTGAAAACTATTTAGTTGCAGAGGGGTTTTTATGATCATTCCAGAACTTTTAGGGTATGATGTGTTGCAATTAAAACTAGTTATTATTAGTAGTTGTAGTTAGTGGAAACTGTGGGGAGTGTCCTGTACTTTATTAAACCTGTTGTAGGTAGTGGGGGGCTGATTGCATGTTCCAAGACCTTTAGGGGAGCTAATGGTTATTATTATAAACTATTTTTATTTAATATTGTTAGTTTTCAATTAGTTGTTAATATGTTATTAAAACTTTAATAACTTTATTTTAAAATTAATAGATAAACATAAAATCACTTGTAATGCAATATCTCCAAAAATTAGCATATGTCACATTTTGAATATTTACACTTTGTTTTTGTGAAAAATAAGGTCACCAAAAAAGGTTTATTATATTTCTATAATTACATAATGGATGAAGAGTAATAGTTTAATTGTTAAATCAATGTTAATCTTGCTTATCCATAAATTGCAAGTTCAACAAATAATTATAAATATATACGTTATCCTTTTTATGAACAATTAAGTCCGTTTAACTAACTATTGTAATTTTTTATCGCAAAGTAAGTTAGTTCAAAAATAGATACTAATTGAGAAATATTACGAAATCATTTCCGTAACTAGATATAACTCTTTTGTAATTACGAGAATTGTTATCTGTCATTGTTTAACTATAATATGACTTTTCGTATAATTTACTATAACGGTAATTATAGTATAAAATAGTTTCAAAGTCCTAAAATTAATATGTCATTTCCTAATGTCCTTTTAGAGATTTCTAATTCACTAGCAATTGAGACTTCAATTATCTAAACATAAATCGGGTGTCATAATTACTCTTGGATGTCATTTGCATCTCACGTAGGACATATGCATTCTCTATTTTCGACACGTACCTTGTTGTGATTACGAATTTATGTGTATGATTGTAGAGCCTGATTTCAACGATGGAGTAGAGAAGGACGTTTTTTACAAGTAGGGATTTAGCTGGCACTTTTGTCTCTCTCGGTGAGTATTCATGCTCAGCGTTGCGTTCTTATCTTATTTCGTGTTAAAACGTGATTTATGTTATGTCTCAAAATATACACGTGAGTATACATGCTTAGTTTTGCGTGCAAAGTCCTTTCATGAGAGCTACTAGTTTATTCGAAAATAACTGTTCTACTTTATTATCTATTCGTGAAACATGCCATACTTGCTTTTAAATCATCCATTTACTATTCGTCTTCGAAATCGGAAAACTCTTTATTCAAATGTCACTAAGTCGGAATCCATTAACAACGTAAAGTGAAAGAGTCGCATGTACTGGAACAAGTGGACCGTTACTATGTTGGCTCCGGCCGCGAACACCTAATTAGCTAGTTCCCCTTGACTACTTGTTGTAGTCTTGGACTTGATACGTTACTATGTTGGCTCCGGCCGGGAACACCGATTTAGCTAGTTCCCCTTGACTACTTGCAGTCTTGGACTTATGGTTGGCTCCGGCGGGAAACATCGATTCGCTAGTTTCCCTTGACTACCTATTGGAGTCATGGACCTGTTACTACTTTGGGACTCCGAGTGCCCCGAATCCTTTCGCCATAGACTGGGGTCTTGCATCTAGTACTACTCTTCTGACTTACAATCTTAAGGGGGTGTCGACACGTAAGGTCTAGTTGGCTATTGGTATGATGACTAGCGGGACGGGGGATCTGATCCACAACGCGTGGTAGAGAGGTTGGATTTTCATCACCCCTTATACACCAGTATCATCTGTCACTATTTATCCTGGTCTCCCTTGGTTACTGCGAATTATTAGTAAGACTGATTTATCTCTAAATGTGGAAACAATTATTCATAAGTCGTGTTCTGCATAGGCACGCCACTTGAGATAAGATATTTGTAATGGAAACACTAAACATTTGAGAATCTTATTGTAATGCAAACTCTGATCTTTATACTTATACTCCGTCACTGTTTAAACTGTTTCAAATACAAATTCCGTAACCTTCCTTAGCCACTCTCTTTTACATGCTAAGTTGTTTATTCACTCATTTTTTACTGATACTCGAAAAACTGCGGTCGTTGTTCCTTTTATTTCCCCCCGCAGGTATATGACTAGTTTGCTTGGGGTAACGCGCGGGATTCACGAGCTCGTTCTCACATGTAAACTGTAATGCTTAGTAATTAATTGGAGAGACCTATTTTGTTGTAAAATATCTGTTATTAGACTTGTTGTCAAGCTTGGACTCTGTCGTGAACACTATTAACTTTTATAATATTAATCAGTAGTTGGGATTTTTTCTTTTCACTACTTGTTACTACTAATCCTTGTACGAAAGGGTAATTCCCTGTACGGAGACAATTCCTCGATCTCCGGCTCGTCTCGAAATCGGGTGTGTTACAGTTGGTATCAGAGCAGTGACATCCTTTAGGACTGTAGGGAGATAACACTTAAAACTAAGATTTTTGAAAGTAATTAAAGCTGAGGTTGAAGTTGAAATTGAAACTGATAGGGCAAGATCAAAAGAAAAAGTAAAATCTGAATAAGCCGGGGATGATGGGTTATGTCTCTTATTTTATCCTCGCATGCCTATCTGATAAACGTTACTTGTCCCTATTTTTGGTTCCGTTTTCAAGCCTCAGTGCTTATTACATTTTTGAATGACCAGTAATTTGACGGGGGGTATATCCCACCCACCCTCATCCTTTATTTCGAGATGCCTACATGCTCTTTACTTGTGAGAAATATATTTATCCAATTGCACGTATCTCGAGATAACTTATGTGTGTAACTGTTATTGCATACTTGTAGAATGTAATTATATGCGATTAAAGATATATGTTATTATTATTATTATTATTATTATTATTATTATTATTATTATTATTATTATTATTATTATTATTTTTATTATTATTATTTTTATTATTATTATTGTTATTATTATTTTTATTACTATTATTTGTGCGCTAGCTAAGTTAATCAATCGTGCATTACCCCACTTCACATAATCGTTAAGAAATAGTGTAAGGCGCATGACTGATCGCCAACACCGCTACGCCACTAGAAGCAACACGTATACTCAAATGGAAGGGGAAGCGGCATTGGAACCACAAGTGGTTTAGCTGATCGCTCATATGGGTCAGTTTGTTTAGGCTATGAACCACAACAACCAGAACAATCAGAACAACACTGTCATCGTTGAGCGGGAACCAGACTGGGCTAAGAAGATATCTCAGCGGAACCCGAGCAACTTTTATGGGAAAGAGGATCCGGTATTGCTGGAGAACTGGATCAAGGATTTTGACAAAATCTTCCAAGCAATGGATTGCCTTGAAGCCCGCAAGATCAATAAGGTGGCTTTGTATTTCAAAGAGAAGGCTGATAACTGGTGGACAGCTAATCGAGCAAGACTCATGGCTCTGGAAGGCTCAACTGGGATGCAATGAAGACTGATATGAGGACAAAATTATATCCAGAGCATGTCAAGGAGCTGAAGTAACAAGATTTCATCGCACTGAAGCAGGGCAGCGACTCTGTGACAGATTATTATGACAAGTTTGCAGAGTTGGCCCGATTTACTGAAGACACAGTGCCAACGGAAGGGCACAAGGTTACTCGTTTTTTAGGATGTCTGAAGCTTGAGATTCAGAGGACCATGCTCACCAGAGGCTATGATACCTTGTAAGAAGCCTATGGGATAGCTGCAAACATATGGAGGGTTGACGAGAAATTGACTCAGCACCATGCAAAGAGAAAGTTGGAAGGCCAGGGAACTAGCGGCCAAGGGGGAAACATCAACCAGGGGTAAGACATGCACTTTAAGACCGACAACCAGTACCAGTCCAACTTCAATAGGTGTGGTCTCAACCATCAAGGATTCACTTGTGATGGCGCAATTTTGTCTTGTAGGTTCTGTGGCATCAAAGGCCACGTATTCCATGACTGTCCGAAGAGGTTAGGGACTGAGAATCAGCAAGGCTTCAACGGTAAGAATTATCAGGTGAATGGACATAATTACCAGGGGAATCGGCAGAATCAGAATGGGAATGGATTCCGGCAGAACAACCAGAATGGGGGTGGTCAAGTTCGCAACAACAACTTCCAGAATGGCAAAGCTGGCCAGCAGGGAAACTACAAAAATGAGAATGGCAACAGGAATGGATGGCAAAACAGGAATGTGGCTGCAAATGGTAACAACAGGGCTGACAACAATGGGAACGAAAATGGAGGCAATGCAGCTCAGGGGAACAACCAGCGGCCAGGTGGCCATATATTTGTGTTGAACCGCACAGAAGCAGAAGCAGCAAACAACGTGGTGACCGGTACCTTTCTTGTTCACAATCATCCTGCTTTCACATTATTTGATTCTGGAGCTTTACTTTCATTTATATCATCTGCATTTGCTAACAAGTTAGGACTAGTACCTTCGACTAGAACATCTATAGCAATTGCGACACCCAATGGTCAAGTAGTAAATTGCGACACCGTTTGTGAAGGAGTATAGGTCAACATCCTAGGTTTCACCTTACCATCGAATCTCATTGAGTTTATCCTTGGAGAATTGATGTTATCTTGGGAATGGATTGGTTGACGGAGTACAAGGCCAACATCATATGTGCTGATCAGAAGGTGAGACTAAAAGGACCCAAGGGGGAGCGCATATCCTATAGCAGCGTTCCTAGGGAACCTTCAGTCAAGATAGTCTCGGCCTTAACCATTTTTAATCAGGTTAAGAAAGGCCAGGAGGCTTACTTATGTTACATTCAAGACCTTTTAGCGCTATAGAACGCGTTAAGGGATATACCTGTAGCACGAGAATTTCCAGACATGTTCCCGGATGAAATCTCGGGTATCCACCGACAAGGGAAGTGGAGTTTACAATTGAAGTAGTGCTAGGAACGGCACCAGTTTCGAAGGCACCGTACCGCATGGCGCCTGCGAAGCTAAAAGAGTTGAAGGACCAGTTTAAGGAGCTTCTAGAGAAGGGATACATTAGACCAAGTGTATCGCCTTGGGGAGCACCAATGTTGTTCGTGAAGAAGAAAGATGGGAGTCTCAAGCTATGTATAGAATACAGGGAGTTGAATAGCGTGACGATCAAGAACAAGTATTCGTTTCCAAGGATAGACGACCTGTTTGATCATTTGCGAGGAGCAAGTGTCTTTTCGAAGATTGATCTAAGAACAGGTTACCACCAGCTTAGAGTGGCAGAGAGGGACATTCCGAAGACAGCCTTCACAAAAAGTATGGACACTAAGAGTTCACAGTGATGTCTTTTGGTTTAACCAATGCACCTGCAGTATTCATGGACGTTATGAACCGGGCGTTCAGACCGTTCATAGGCCGCTTTGTGGTAGTGTTCATTGATGACATCTTGGTGTATCCGAAGAGCAAGGAAGAGCATGAGGAGCACCTTAGACAAGTTTTGGGAACCCTAAGAGAGGATAAGTTCTTTCCAAATTTTCTAAGTGTGAGTTCTGGCTGGACAGAGTTCCAATCTTGGGACATATCATATCGAGTGAAGGAGTATCAGTTGATCCAGCTAAGACGACAACAGTAAAGGATTGTGCTAGACCAAAGAATGCGTCAGAAATCAGGATTTTTCTGGGATTGGCAGGCTACTAACGAAGGTTTGTGAAGGACTTTTCCAAGATCGCGAGGCCTTTGACAAATTTGACTATGAAGACTGTGAAGTATGTTTGGAATGAAAGCTGCGAAGAAGCATTTCAGATTTTAAAGGAGAAGCTGACAACAACACCCGTGTTGACTCTACCTAATGAGTCAGGGGAGTTTGAGGTGTACAGTCATGCATCAAATAAGGGATTGGGATGCGTGCTTATGCAAGAAAATAAGGTTATTGCTTACGCATCAAGGCAGTTGAAACCGCATGAGGAGAACTATGCCACACATGACTTAGAGTTGGCAGCAGTTGTGTTTGCACTCAAGATTTGGAGGAATCATTTGTATGGAGCGACTTGTAGTATGTTCACTGACCAAAACAGTTTGAAGTACTTCTTCACCCAGAGGGAGCTGAACCACAGGCAAAGGAGACGGCTAGAGTTGATTAAGGACTATGACTTGGAGATTCAGTATCACAAAGGGAACACAAACGTAGTTGCAAATGCTTTGAGAAGGAAATCAAGTCACACACTGACTTCCACGTGGGTATTACCGCAAATGTTGTGCAAAGATTTCGAGAAGATGCAAATTGAAGTGATGGAGCAAGGAACTGTGAGCGACATACTTGGTAGTATGAATATTGTGCCTAAAATCTTGGAAGAGATAAAGAAAGGCAACAAGGAGACGTAAAGTTGGAAAGGGTCAGAAAGAAGATCGAGGATGGTTCAGCAAAAGAATTTCAGATTCACGGAGACGGAAGTATCCGGTATAAGGGAAGGTTGTGTGTACCTTAGAAGTGTGCAGATATTAAGGAGAAATTGATGCAAGAGGTGCATTGCACACCCTATTCAGTTCATCCGGAGGGGAAAAGTTATACAAGGATATGAAGAAACAGTTTTGGTGGCCCAAGATTAAGAATGAAGTAACAGAGTTCGTAGCGCGACGCCTCACGTGCCAGAAAGTAAAGTTTGAGCACAAGATAATGGGCCGACTAGTGCAACCAATGGAAGTTCCAAAGTGGAAATGGGCTGCGATCTCAATGGATTTTGTAACAGGTCTACCAATATCAAGGAATGGGCTGAATTCAATTTGGGTAATAGTAGACAGATTAACCAAGACAGCGAGATTCATTCCAATGAACGACACCTGGAATATGGAACAAAGGGCAAACACATGTGTTAAGAACATAGTGCGGTATCATGGAGTACCTGAATAGATTGTTTCGGACAGAGATCCAAACTTTCTGTCTCATTTTTGGCAAGCACTTAAAGAAGCGCTGGGGACAAAGTTATGTTTCAGTACAACCTTTCACCCAGCGAAAGATGGTCAAACAAAGAGAATAATCCAGACTTTAGAGGATATGTTGCGGGCTTGTGTCATGGGTTTTTAGGGTTCATTGGTTGATAGACTACCGCTGATAGAGTTTTCCTACAACAACAGCTATCATGCTTGCATTGGGATGGCAACTTATGAAGCTCTGTACGGAAGAAAGTGTAGGAGCGACATCAGTGAGACAGTTGTACTTGGACCACAGATCATCGAGGATATGACTGACCAGGTTCGACTTATTCAGCAGGAGATGAAAGCAGCGCAAGATAGGCATAAATCATACGCTGATCAGAAAATAAGGCCACTCGTGTTCCAAGTAGGTGATAAAGTGTTTTGAAAGTTTCACTGACTAAAGGGGTAAAGAGGTTCAATAAGAAAGGGAAGTTAAGCCCGAAGTTCATTTGACCTTATGTTATCGTGGGAAGGATCGGGGAACTGACATATAGATTGGATCTACCATCGAATCTTGGACGTGTTCACAGCGTACTCCATGTATCGCTGTTAAAGAAGTACATCGCCGATCAATCTCATGTCCTAGATCCGCAACCCATTGAATTGGATCCTACGCTAACTTACAAGGAACAGACAGTCAAGATCTTGGACCGCAAAACTAGGGAAACTCGGAAAAAGAGCATCAAATTGGTCAAAGTTTTGTGAACGAATCACCTCACACAGGAAGCTACTTGGGAAACCGAGGATGTAATGATGGATAAGTACCCGCACCTCTTCGTCGATGAGGTATTAACCGAGTTCCGGGGACGTCACTCCTCTAAGGGGGAGAGGATGTAAAACCCCATTCATTCCTGCTATTATCTACCCTTGTTTCTCATAAAAAATAATTATGTGATCATTATATTGTCTCATTGCATTTGTCATTTGCATTATCATGTTTTTGTGACTTGCTACTTGTTGCTACATTAGTATACTTGCTTTTAGAGACGCGTAAACCCTAGTAATGATTTCAAGCTTCGAGGACGAAGCTTAGTCCAAGGAGGGACGGATGTAATACCCGTGATATTTAGCTAGAGCCGATAAGTAATTTAACGCGCGTAGTAATTTTTAATTGTTGCGATTAAATTGAAATTACTCAGTTTAAAAAGTTATATTTTATCAATATTTATGTTTTACATTTTTAAAAATGTTAACCTGTCATAAAGTATAAATTTTAGTATTCGTCGCGTATTATTAATTTTAGTCGCGTTCCAAATGTTCGTCGCGTAGTTAGACGCGCGCGCCCAAAACACTGCACAACCTTGTGACCCCTCCACACCATAATACTACTCCTATCTCCTTCGGCTGAAAATTAGCCACGAAACACCTGCAAATTCAAATTTCCCTCCTCTGTATTTTCACCTCCCCCCTTCCAATCACCATTCACAAACATCACTCAGTCACTTCCATCTCTGTCTCCTCTGTAAAATTTCTTCTCCTATTCTCTTTCATTACTTCTACCTTGTTTTTATTTCCTCCTATAACAACCAACAAAAACAAGCAACTTCTACCTCTCTATCACTATGTCTATTCACTAGTAAACAAAGCTCCACCAGACCATAACTACCATCACCACAATCACCTCCACCAAACACTACCATCGACAACCACCACCAACAACAACGATAACCACTGCCTCACCAACACCACCACCTCCATCTCTCTGTCTCACCCTCTCTTATCCTCTATTTTTCCGAGAAGAAAACCCAGCAGAAAAACACCCACCATCACCAACAACACATCACCGCAGACCACCAACATCTCCGCCACTACCCACTGCACGAGCCACCTCCTCTCTCCCTCGCGCTCTATCATCCCTCTTTGTTGCGCCGGAATTTCTCCAGGAGCAGACGAACAACAGCAGCAAGACGCGGCAGTAGCAGCGACGGTAAAGCTCAGCCCTGCTCCCGACGCCGCCACCGTCGAGCTTCTCCTCCACCTCTGTTTGACCACCTCTGTGACACTCTCTCCCTATCTCTGTTGTTCCTAGACGAGCCCAGCCATCGGAGTGACTGAGCTCAGCCCCGTGACCACCATTGCCGCCGATTTTTGTTTCGTTGTCGTCAAACTTTCCGGTAAACCTAAAACTTTCCGGTAAACCTCCGTTTGGGTTGTTCTTGTTCCTTCCTATGTATGTACGTCAGTTTTTATGTATGTGGGTGGGTGTATGTTTGATTTGCCGTGAACAAATTTTTGAGAAGATGGCATTTTTGAAAATTATTTATTTGCAGAGGGGTTTTTATGATCATTCCAGAACTTTTAGGGCATGATGTGTTGCAATTAAAACTAATTATTATTAGTAGTTGTAGTTAGGGGAAACTTTGGGGAGTGTCCTGTACTTTATTAAACAGTTAGTAGGTAGTGGGGGGGGGGGGGGGGGGGGGGGGCTGATTACATGTTCCAAGACCTTTAGGGGAGCTAATGGTTATTATTATAAACTGTTTTTATTTAATATTGTTAGTTTTCAGTTAGTTGTTAATATTTTATGAAAACTTTAATAATTTTATTTTAAAAATTAATAGATAAACATAAAACCACTTGTAATGCAATATCTCGAAAAATGAGCATATGTAACATTTTGAATATTTTCACTTTGTTTTTGTGAAAAATAAGTTCATAATAAAAAGATTTCTTATATCTGTATAATTACATAATGGATAAATAGTAATACTTTAATTGTCAAATTAATGTTAATCTTGCTTATCCAAATAAGTTGCAAGTTCGTCAAATAATTATAAATATATATGTTATCCTTTTTACGAACAATTAAGTCCGTTTAACTAACTATTGTTATTTTGAATCGCAAAATAAATTAGTTCGAAAATAGATACTAATTGGGAAATATTACAAAATCATTTCCGTAACTAGATATAACTCTTTTATAATCACGAGAATTGTTATCTTTCATTGTTTAACTATAATATTTTTTTTTTTGAAATTATTGTTTAACTATAATATGACTTTTCTTATAATTTACTATAACGATAATTATATTATAATATAGTTTCATAGTCTTAAAATTATTATGTAATTTCCTAGTGTCGTTTTAGAGATTTTTAATTCACTAGCAATTGAGACTTCAATTATCTAAAAATAAATCGGGTGTTATAATTACTCTTGGATGTCATTTGCATCTCACGTAGGACATATGCATTCTCTATTTGCGACACATACCTTGTTGTGTTTACGAATTTATGTGTATGATTGTAGAGCCTGATTTCGACGATGGAGTAGAGATGGACGTTGTTCACGAGTAGCAATTTAGCTGGCACTTTTCGCTCTCTCGGTAAGTATTTATGCTTAGCGTTGCGTGCTTTTCTTCTTTCGTGTTAAAACGTGATTTATGTTATGTCTCAAAATATACACGTGAGTATACATGCTTAGTTTTGCGTGCCAAGTGATTTCATGAGATCTACTAGTTTATTCGAAAATAACTGTCCTACTTTATTATCTATTCGTCAAACATGCCATACTTGCTTTTAAATCATCCATTTACTATCCGTCTTCGAAATCGGAAAACTCTTTATTCAAATGTCAATAAATCGAAATCCATTAACAACGTAAAGTGAAAGAATCTCATGTTTTCGAACCAGAGGACTGTTACTATGTTGGCTCCGGCCGGGAACGCCAATTTAGCTAGTTCCCCCTGACTACTTGTTGTAGTCTTGGACTTGATACGTTACTATGTTGGCTCCGGCCGGGAACACCGATTTTGCTAGTTCCCCTTGATTACTTGCAGTCTCGGACTTATGGTTGGCTCCGGCCGAAACACCGATTCGCTAGTTTCCCTTGACTACCTATTGGAGTCCTTGACCTGTTACTACTTTGGGACTCCGAGTGCCCCGACTCCTTTCGCCATAAGCTGGGGTCTAGCATCTAGTACTACTCTTCTGACTTACAATCTTAAGGTGATGTCGACACGTCAGGTCTAGTTGGCTATTGGAATGATGACTAGCAGGACGGGGGATCTGATCCACAACACTTGGTAGAAAGGTTGGTTTTTCAACACCCCCTATACAGCAGAATCATCTGTTACTATTTATCCTGGTCTCCCTTGGTTACTGCGAATTATTCTCTAAATGTGGAAACAATTATTCATAAGCCGTGTTCTGAATAGACACACCACTTGAGATAAGATATTTGTAATGGCAACCATGAACATTTGAGAATCTTATTTATACTGCAAACTCGGATCTTTATACTTATACTCTGTCACTGTTTAAAGTGTTTCAAATACAAATCCCGTAACCTTTCTTAGCCACTCAGTTTTACATGCTAAGTTGTTTATTCACTCAGCTTTTACTGATACTCGAAAAACTATAGTCTTCGTTCCTTTGATTTTCCCCTGCAGGTTTATGACTAGTTTGCTTGGGGTAATGCGCTGGATTCACGAGCTCGTTCTCACATGTAAACTGTAATTCTTAGTAATTAACCGGAGGTACCTCTTTTGTTGTAAAATATCTTTTGTTAGACTTGTTGTCCAGCTTGGACTCTGTCGCGAGCACTATTAACTTTTGTAATATTAATCAGTAGTTGGGATGTTTTCTTTTCACTACTTGTTACTACAAATCCTTTTACAAAAGGGTAATTCCCTGTACGGAGACACTTCCCCAATCTCTGGCTCCTCTGGAAATCGGGGGTGTTACAATTAGTGTTTGTATTGGTGTTGGGAGTCTCCTCCCTCGGGTTTCCTCTCTCAAAGGATATTTGTCACCGTCACGAAGATTTCCCTCAAGAGACATGGCTGTTTGGTTGATTGGTTGAAGTTTCCAAGCTGAATGAATTCACGTCGGGTTCACCAAATTGTGTACGAGGAAAGTCTCAAGAGAGATCCAAGTGTACACCTCAAGTAAGGTATCTGGGAGTATGAACACAGAGAAGTGTAGGGTGTGAGTAGGGAGAGAGTAAGCAAAGGCAAATGTGTGTGAGAGAGAGAGACAACTTAATGATGGTAAGAGAGCTTAGAAGCAGAACTTCAGAATCCTTTCCATGGAGGGCTAACCTTCCTATATACAGTGGGGAAGTGACCGTTGTAAAGGGGGTTAATGAACCATAAATTGCAGCTTAATGATAGCCCCTATAACAGCACGTCCGACCGTATATATAGGGAACGTTACGCACCTGTCCGCAGATACCGGAGACCGTTATGAGATCGACCGGGTTTATGGGACGTGGTCATTAAGTCTCTCAAAGTCAGTTACAAAGGGTCGCGCGCGATCTTGTTTGTTGTTCGCACTCGACATACCTTACTCTAGCCTCCAAACCACTAAGTCCCTACAGGTTCCGTGCGGTTAGTATGCGAGGTCTCTGTCTTGCAGCCCCTTAGTGGAGAAGCATGGGTAATGATTGGATGTGTACGGAGCAAATCTAGGTGTGCTTGATGGCCGCCACGTTGCTCTGATCCGTCTGTCTGGAAAGCACCATCTACACCGAGCCACTGGGAAGACCATTATTGATGTAGCTCACGTAGAGTTGACGATGAGTATCAATGATGAGAAAGTTGCCTTCATGGTTTTTGAAGCTAAGAAATTTTCCAAAAATGCGGTGAGTGAGGACTGTTTTGGTGTCGAGGCATACACCTCAGATGAGGAGGAAGACATTTTATTGGAGTGGCTATATGAAGAACTTTCTCTACTTAACTCTAGCGAAAAGAGCAGGCCATGGAGACTCATTGGCACCAGCCCCTACCCCTCTTTAATGAGAGAAGCAGGAAGAATGCTATCCCTTCTTATGATATTGCTCCTATGTTGGAGTTAAAACCTTTACCTGCACATTTGAAATATTTATATCTTGGATCTTATGATACTTTGCCTCTGAAGTGTCTTCTTTTTTAGACAGGGAACATGAGGAGAAATTGTTGAAAGTGCTCAAGGAAAGAAAAGCAGCTTTGGGATGGACCATAAAAGATATCAAGGGGAGCAGCCCCACAGTTTGCCAGCACAAGATCCTGCTCATGGAAGACAAGAAGCCAGTAGTCCAGTTTCAGCACCGCCTCAACCCTCATATGAAAGATGTGGTGAAGAAAGAGCTGCTTAAATGGTTGGAGGAGGGAATCATCTACCCGATCCGATAGCACATGGACTAGCCGTATGCAGTGTGTCCCTAAGAAGGGAGGTATTACTTTGGTGGAAGGGGAGAAAGGTGATCAGATTGACACTTGTACTGTTACTGGGTGGAGAGTTTGCATGAATTACCGCAAACTCAATGATGCCACATTAAAGGATCATTTCCCATCCCATTTGTTGATCAAATGCTTGATAGGCTGGCGCATCATTCTCATTATTTATTTTTGGATGTGTACTCCGGGTACAACCAGATAGCGATTGAGCAAGCGGACCAGGAGAAGATGACATTCACATGTCCCTATGTGACTTTTGATTTTCGACGCATGCATTTTGGGTTATGCAATGCGTTTTCCACTTTTCGGAGGTGTATGATGTCTATCTTCTCTGATATCATGGAGCATAAGTTTGAAGTGTTCACGGATGACTTCTCATTGTATGGTAATGGATTTGAATACTTCTTGCAGCAACTTGCCCGTGTGTTGGATCGATGCATTGAAACAAACCTAGTGCTCAAATGGGAGAAGTGCCACTTCATGGTTATAGAGGGCATTGTTTTGGGGCACAAGATCTCTAGTGCAGGTTTAGAGGTGGATAGAGCCAAGATCGAGGTGATTGGGAAGCTTCCCTACCATACTTCTGTCAAAGGGGTAAGGAGTTTCTTGGGACTTGCAGGGTTCTATCGGCGTTTCATTAAATACTTCTCGAAGATCATGAAGCTTTTGTCTCGGTTTCTTTAGAAACATACAGTTTTCGATTTCAATGAGATTGCAAGCTGGATTTTGATTTGTTCATGGAAAAGTTGATTAGCGCACCCATCATCACCACACCGGACTAGACCCTACCGTTTTAGCTCATGTGTGATGCTCGTGACTACGCGGCGGTAGAAGTTCTGGGACAGCGGAAAGATAAGGTAAATCATGTAATTTATTATGCTAGTCGGACTCTTAACAATGCATAGGTCAATTATGCTACCACGGAGAAAGATATGTTGGCAATTATCTTTGCGTTGGACAAGTTTCGTCCATATCTTGTGAGTTCTCAGGTTACGATTTTCACAGACCATGCAGCCCTCCAGTACCTTCTAACCAAGAAGGACGCCAAGCCAAGATTGATTCGGTGAGTTCTTTTGATGTAAGTGTTTGAAATTTTGATCAAAGATAAGAAGGGGGTAGAGAATGTTGTTGCAGACCATTTATCACGGCTCGAGAATGAGAAGCGTGAAGAGAGGCCATTCAGAGAGGATTTTCCAGATGAGCAGCTTATGGTAGTGGTCACTGTTGTGCCTTGGTTTGCGGACTTAGCAAATTTCAAGGCACTCCACATTGTTCACAAAGACATAACTCAGATGAAGAAGTTTTTCACAGATGCACGACGATACTTTTGGGATGATCCCTATCTATTCATATTGGTAGCAGATAATGTGTTGCGCAGATTTGTGGCGCCACCGGATTTGTTGGAGATTCTCAGACACTACCATGAATTGAACCGTGGGGGTCATTTTTGCAAGACGCCCAGTGTAGCCAAATTCCTTCAGAGTGGTTTATATTGGCCTTCATTGCATAAGGATGCTCATCTGTTTGTGCAGCTGTGTGACCGATGTCAGAGAACCGGCAATACTTCCAACCGGAATGAGATGCCTCAACAGTTTGTTTTGGAAGTAGAGCCGTTTGAAGTATGGGGTATTGACTTCATGGAGCCATTCCCCTCTTCACTTGTTAATCCTTACATATTGCTAGTAGTTTATTATGTGACCAAGTGGGTAGAGGCAATAGCTTGTCCCAAGAATGATGGATCTACAGTTGAGAGATTCGTGTTAAAGAACATTTTTACACGGTTTGGGACGCACAGGGAAATCATTAGTGATGAGGGAACACACTTCGTGAACAAATTCTTTGCCAATTTTTTGAGCAAGTATGGGGTATAGACACAAAATATATCACTAGCCTACCACCTGCAGTCAAATGGGCAAGATGAAGTGTCAAACCGGGAGATCAAGGGAATTTTAGAGAAGAAAGTCAATAAGGGAGGCAAAGATTTGTCTCTACACTTGGATGACAGTTTATGGGCATATAGGACAGCGTACAAGACTCCCTTAGGCATGTTTCCCTACCAGCTGGTATTTGGGAAATCGTGCCATCTTCCGGTGGAACTTGAGCACGAGGCCTTTTGGCGCTGAAGAAGATCAAATTGAATGCTACGCTTTCAGGTGAGAAAAGGAAACATGCGTTACTTGAACTTGATGAATTTTGATTGAAGGCGTATGAGAGTGCAAGAATCTATGAAGAGAGGATAGAGCAATGGCATGACAAACACATCATACCGAGAGACTTAAAGGTAGGACAGAGGGTGTTCATCTTCAACGCCAGGCTGAAACTATATCCACGCAAGTTGAATTGCAGGTGGAGTGGCTCATACACGATTACTGTAGTCTACCCGTGGGGTTCTCTTGAGGTGGAAGATGCAATGGGGGCCGATTCAAGGTAAATAGCCAGAGAGCAAAGTCGTATGTGGACGGGAATTTCATTGGAGTCATTGAATGGCTGCAGGCAACTCCCGCAATGTGATTCTATCTGAGGTAACTGGGTCGGGCCGTCGACCTTAAATTACAAAGCGCTTACTGGGAAGCAAGCAAACCTATTTACTATTTTGATGTAGGATTTTAAATATTGTTTGTATATATATTATTTATGTTTATTTAATCTGAGAGGTGCGGGAGAGTATGACTAATATTTCCAATGAGTGTGTGAAGGAATTATAGGTGAATCCAGACCCCCTTTTTGATGCGCGTGTAGAGAATTTCACAAGAATCGAGAAAAAGCAGTCCAAAACGCGTATCAGGATCAGAAATGAATAATTTGGTGGAGAATGCCATTCCAACAATGACTCAACATACACAACTTGGGAGGAGAGCATATCCGGACTCGTCGTCTTGATTTAAGCGAAGAATGCAGTGCCAAATCGAGAAAGCTGACACAATGGCACGGATTACGAGGTTTTTTTTGCAAACAAGACCGTGAGCTGGATTGAAGAGTGACATTGTGGGGGTGGTTTAAAGCTTCCCCTTTGATATGTGGATCGCATACATCGGAGTCTGGATGCAAAAGTAATGCCCATTTGAATGTATATGTTAAGACAAAGTGGCAAAAGCATCTATAAATGGAAAAAGTACCGAGAGCATGTGCCGCCCGGTCTTATTTGTGAGACGGCGTGTCGGGACCCAAGCGTACTTGTTGGTACTCCTGTGGGGGTGAGAATGTCATGTTGGTACTTGTTGTGAGCTGTTACAAGCTCAAAAGTCTGAAAACGACACGTTGGGAGAAAAGCAGAATGGTTGCAGTTGGATAATAGGTCGCACGACCTAGTTTAGCAGGTCACACGACTTACTCTGAGAAACCCAGAGGTCGCACGACTTACTTAAACAGGTCGCAGGAGCTGTACCCCTCAACCAAACTCTCTGTTTGTCATAATGGGGTTTACGTGCATTACTTGGAAACTTGCAGGGGGTAATGTCATTTAATAAAACTTTAATAAAACAACAACACCCCTCAGGGTAAAACACACAGAAATCTCACCCCCTTCTCCACCTTCAAACCCGTCGCTCCTATTATCTCCCACCTTCCATCTAACCACCACCACCACCACCACCACCATCTTCGCGCTTAGTCACAACCACCATCACCGCCGTCGCCCTCCTCTCTTTGCTCAGACCCACGGTGAAAGCACAGAACCCCAACACTTCCCACCGTCGGCCTTCTTCAACCTCTTCCTTCTCCATCGTTTCCGCCCCTGCAAGCCGCCACCACCACTGCAATGCGCCAGCGACGTAGGTGCAGGTAGTGTGAGAGAGAGAATTTGGTGGAGTACTCAACTTAAAGGCGTGTTTGGGTGAAGAAACAGTGAAGAGAAAAGCTAGTGTTCCAAAAGTAAGAATTGAAATTAAAGGAGCTTGAAGCCAAATTGGGCAATTTGTTCTACAAGGTTTTGATGGTGAAATTGAAAGGAGCGCGTGGTTGTGCTCAATCGAAAACTCTTTTCGGAAAAAATTCGACGGGTAAAATTTAACCCTTTCTTGTCGAATTTTTCGCGAAACGGAACCCGTAAGAATGGAACTCCGGGTACCCTGGTACAATTCTTCCTCTAGAAATTTCAATTTCATCGAGTCTAGGAACATTGAGTGAAAGCCCAATTTTTTTTTGTTGTCGCTTAGTTGCGGTGTTTGGGGGAGATTGACTAGTGTCCTAGGACTTATATGCTAATTGCGTACTCGCTTCTTTTCGTACACACATCCTGACACAGTGCACGTAACGTAAGTTTACTTCTTACATTACTTGCTACTTTATTGAGCCAATGTCGAGTCGGAAAGATAAGGGTAAATTCGCACCTAAAGGTCAGAGTGTAGCTACGAGAAAAAAAATTCGGGGGGAAAGAATAAGAAGCGACAAATGGTAGTGGGGATGAGTATGACCCCGAGGTGGACATGAGAGAGGCAAGAGGGGCAGACTCTGACCTAGAGGAGTCTGCCACATTTAGGGTTAGGGGGAGCATGGTTTCACCAGGCTCACCTGACCCTGCTGAGTTAGAGATAGGGGAACCCGGAGTGGTACTGGAAGCGCGTAAAGAAAGGTTGTTGAGACTGAGTAATGAATTTGACCATGAGACCGGAGTGTAGTGCGACTTTAGGTTTATCTTTGCTGATGCGCATGCTTATTATAATCAGCGCAAGAGTCTGTTTCATGGGGTTAATCTATAGAAACATTTCCCGTTTCACGATGGCATGCCCAAAGAGATTCAGGATTTCATGGAGACGGAGAATTTCGAGTGGTAGTTTGAGATAATCCGAGGAAACGCGAGCTGAGAGCTTGTGTGGGAGATTTATGCGAATGCCAAGTTCTACGGGAGGGATGAGGGCGCAGAGGTGAATGATCCTAGGTTTCTCTATGCCCGTAAGAAATGTTTTGTATTCTCTCCTGCCAGCATAGCCGAGGCCCCACAATGGCCACCCCTAGAGGGTCCTTTTCACTTTCAGGCCACCATGCAAATCAATGTAGAAGAGTCAGTGACACTGGTGTCTACCTTTGATTTTTGTAATATGACGGGAGTGCCGTGGGACACTCATGCGAGTCAGGACATAAGAAAGTGGACGATTGCTACCAACCGCTTACTTCGTCGGGCTTGTTGGTTAGTGGAAGTAGTGGAGGCCTGGGTTGACGGTGTTTCCGCACATAACAAGATCCAGTTTGAGTGGTGTGTCATGGCTATGTTTTGGTTTCATGGTCAGCGGTTTAATGTCCCGAAGAGCATTTACAGGAGTTTTAGAGCGAGGCTTCGAGACTCTAACCGCCACACTGCATGTTTTTGTTATTTTTTGCGGCTCGTGGCTACTGATGGCGATTTGAGGCTATTGCGTTTGGACGGAGACCTTAAACCCCGAGAGTCTGGAACATAGTACCTGACCTTAAGAAGGATAAAATCGTCCTTGAAAGCACCGAGGCCCCACCTAAAAAGGCGGCTAAGAAGGGCAATAAGGGTAAGGCCCCGGCTGTTAGTTGAGAGTCGAGTCTGTCTTTTCCGACTAGTGCTACACTCAAAGCCACTGTTAAGGCCATGCTAAAACTTTTGATTGATTAAAAATGCTGAGGCTCGATGGCAGGCAGCGGATAAGCGCGCGAATGAGGCTGAGGCTCAATGGCAGGCGTTTGAGGAGCGCCTAAATGAGGCTGAGAGGAAAGCCAAGTCAAGATCCACGCATGTGCGACACAACCAAAGCCAACGCGGCGAGAAGCTAGACAGGTCGGATATGTGTGACACTGAATCCCATTCCTGAGCATGTGAGATACCAGTCGAGCACCAACTCAGACAACTTGGAGGCCAAGTAGATCCTGCGGCCCTCGCATTGGAATGCCGAGTCCCCTTACTTTATCTCTATATTCATTGGGGAAAACAGAGTATTCTAGTGTGGGGGTGTGTTTTACCTTTTACTAGAAAGTTATCGAGTCTTGCATCGCCTATTACATATAGATAAATTTTGGTTATGTCCTTATTTTCCATTTTATTATTCATAATTCTGTTTGCACGTTTACATTATTGAGTCACCATACCCATATCGATTCTTTTATCGAGTCTAACATATCATGTAATGTGTAAAACAAAAATTGAAAAAGTCATAAAAATTGAAAAATTTGAGAAAGGGCAATCGAAGGAGGCTTGAAACTTGTTAAAATCGACAATTGTGAGGACTTTAGGCATAGGGCGTGACTTGTGACCGAGATAGACAATGTGAGTTCCCTTTAGTATGTATAGAGACACTTGCTTTACAGGAGTGCCTGCCTATTTTTACACACGTACTTGATTTTTAAATCTAAAGTGTGTGCCGCATTTTCTTACAAGAGTTGAGCAAGGTGTGAACTAAACGAGCCAAACGTTCATGTGTACATCTTAGTTAGTCGCATGTCCGCCTCATAGTGGCACACATAACAGTTGTGCAAGGATGCGTATTAGAGAAATCACTGCTTTGAGATCTCACCTTGTAGGGCCACTTAAAAACCCGCTTGAACCTTGGATTATTTGCTAACCTTTTGAAATAGGGTGACGATTCTTGGCTTTCATCATAGATCATTTAGACTCACCACTTTGCGACACGATGGAGTCGTAGTTGAGGGGGTTCGATGAGAGAGAGCTTATTTGCGCATATTTGTGAGTTCTACATGATCGCATGCACTTCATTTGATATTTTCGAGGGGATGCGAGGGTGAGTGAGTAGGCTTGTGCACTTCGGTGTGGCGGTGATCCATGTCATTACACCATAGATCAAAGTTGTGGAGAGTCGTGAGTGCGTGACGTCTAATCCGCACGAAAATGGGGTTGGTTGATTTTCATTGGTGGTTCGTGCTAGGTATCGTTTCTTTTCATCATCATGGTGTAGGAGGATCGGTTGGATTAGGAACGAAACTTACATCTATTTGGCTACTTGAGAGGGGACATGGATATATGCTACTGTGGGGGTGTCAAATATTGACTACTTACATGGATAGTGAGCTTTTGACGACTCCACCCCATTACAAGTGCTTTGATTATTTGCGGCTTGTTTGGTGATACCGTGTACTTCATCGAGATTAGGGGGAGATGGACCTTTCTTGTGATATATATCATCGTTTTGTTTATTTCCTCCCCCCAACATGATTATTTGGCTTTACTCTTGGAAGACAACTCGGGTATAATTGTTGCAGCATTCTGGGATATTGCGAGATTGAAAAAAAAATCAGAAAAAAAATAAAAAAAGAAAAGAGATAAGAAAAAAAAAGAGAGATGAAATAAAGGAATAAATTGGATCTTAACAGAGAACGAATAGTGGAAGCGACTACTTCATTGACGGCGGTATTCATTTCGTGCACGATTCATGACGGTGTCCACGTAGATCGTAATTGTACTGGTGTTTGAGGGAATCGAGGGCCGGAGATGGTGAATTTCGGGTTGCAGTTTCTATCATCGTGGTGAGGGTGTGTGAGACGTGAGTTACAATGTGATAATGTGACGCTTTAGGACTTGTTTCATGATGATTATCCTTATGTCCCTAAGCCTCAACATTCTAAACCGTTAGTGGAATAGGAGCTCGGACCTTAACGTGGCATAGCCTAGCGTAGCCTCTTACTTTTGTAGGCACACGCGAGGAGGTAGGTTATTCTTGTACTTAGTAAGGTTAGGCTCTATATACGATCTAATGGAAATTCTCGTTGTCAAGTTTAGTTTCAATTCACGCGTTGTACCAAGATTTCTCATCACTCCATGATAATTGGTTTGTGCTAATTGAGATTGCCCGATCTTGCAAAAGAAAAAAAAAAAAAAAAGAAAAATTATTCTTTTAATACTTGCATTGTATATATTGCATTTTCATGTAGTTGCATTGTGTATAATCGAGTCGTGTCGGCTAGTAGAAGGGGGTTGGTGGTTTGATCTTCTTCTTGGATTCGTATGAAATATTGGCATGAGTGTATTGTAGTAATTGTATGCAAGTGGAGTCAGGAAAGTACGCAATGTTAATTGGGGCTCGTATGCAAAAGTTTGGATGAGAGTCGAAGAAGTTTGAGTTGGAATGGTAAGTATTGGCTTGGGATTTGCTCGGGACGAGCAAAATGTAGTGTGGGGGTAGTTGATAACTCCGGTTTTGGAGTTATTTTATTGCTTATTTTGCTAAGATTTGTGCTTTAATTGGTTATAATGAGTTCATGCGTTAATTGTGAAGTCGGGGCGTTTTCGACATAATTTTATGCGCTATTTGTCATATTTTGTCACATTTGATCTTCGCAGGGTGTTAGTGTTGTGTTTTTCTGGAACGGAGCACGCGAGGACGAATCTGATGGAGAAAACGAACTTCAGAAACTAAGGCGAGCTCGAGATTTGAGAAGGAAAGCAAGAGACGAGGAATCGAGTGCTGAGGCACGTAAGAATATGTACGAGCATTGAAGCATGTGGAGAGCTCAAAATGGAGGATCAAGTGATGAATCAATGCTCGGGAGTTGAATCGAAGGCACAAGCTACAAGTGGAAGAAAAGAAGAATTTGGCCAAGTAGGAACTAGGTCGCACGACCCGTTTCAGAGGTCGCACGACCTAGTGGTCACTAGGCAGAAAGGAGAAAATTTACAACTAGGTCACCCGACCTGTTTCAGAGGTCGCACGACCTAGTGGACAGCTGGAAATTTTCCAAGTGTTGGAATTATGTCGCACGACCTAGTCAAGTACGTCGCACGACCTAGTGTGTGCAGAATTTTTTGGAAATTTTTTGGGAACTGTATGTAATTAATTTTAATTAATCCCAAACACTTGGGGAACGTACTTAGACATGGTTAAGGCTTATTTTGGCCAGTTAGACATTACGTAAGGTGTTCTTGGAGCTGAGGATTGTGCTTGGAGCTTGGAGATTCTTCATTTGATTTCTAAACTCCTTCTTTTCTTTAGATTTTGTTGATGATCATTAAACATTGTATTTTGATTATGTCAACTACTAGCTAAACCCTCTGTATCGGGAATTCTCGTTTGGTAGCTAGGGTTTTGGTATGAACTTGATGTTCTGAGATTGTGATTCACCTTTTGGACTTAATTATCATGTTCTTATATTGTTATGAATCGTTTATGTGCTAAACTCTATCTTTCATACGTCTACTTAACGTAGGATTGATTTAAATTAACATTCACGTGAGAATTGGTCGGTAAATTGGACGTTTCACCTAATTGTACCACTACTTGGTAACTCGGTAGTGTTGATTAGGATCGTAAAGTAGAATAATAATTTTAATGCATGCTTAAAATTGATTTAGACTTGGTAACTCAGTTTAAGTTTATTTTAGACAGAGACAACTTGTTTGGTAACTCGATGAGTTGTGTAGTGCTTGATTAATAATAGAATACATGCTTGTGTTTCATGAATCAAATCATATTTCGTATCATCCCTAGTGATCCTAGAGAGAATTCCCGGTATTTTATCTCATATTAGTAGTCTTTATAATTTTTCTCGTTAATCGTGCCATCATCAAAACGGTTAAATTATCACTGTCTTTTTAATTTTCGTAGATTTAGTGAAAACAAACAAACACACTGTGCCCACATTGGTTTTAGAGTTAATAACTAATTCAGAACGATGTCTCTTGAGTTCGACAACCCGAATTTTTGGTTTATTACTGCACCGACAACTGCACACTTGCAGTTGGAGCGCTTCAAGTTTTTGTATTCGATAACTACGCACAATAAGTTATATTCTGTATTGGTTATTTACTATTTTGCGTGATTCCCGATGCGTTTTTATAAGTGTTTGGCGGGATAAGTGAAATATTCGTAAGTAGAAGCTTTATGTGCATTATTGTATAATCCGGGTGTTTTCGCAATTCGTTTGACTATTTTTTATGTCAAATAAGATTCTGGTATGTTAGTGTTGCGTATCAGAGGTACCACTACTAGAAAAACAGGCTTTAGACACGGGGAATTACTATGGCAAAATGTCCAATTCCTGTGGCTAATTGCTTTTGCCACGGGACATGCCACGGTTGGTACCCGTGGTCAAAAGTTGTGTGGCTTTTTTATTTAGAACGGTTGCCAGTCGGCAAAGCTTTGCCCACGGTAACTACCGTGGCTTTGCGTGTATTCTGAATTTAACCACGGTAAGTCAATCCGCGTAGCAATTAATCAATTTAGCCACGGTCAGTAACTGTGGCGAATACTTATTTTGGCCACGGTAATTACCGTGGCAAATTAGTTTTTACCTGCCAAAAAAAAGTACTTAACCACACCTCACTCCCGTGGCAAAGCTTAGCCACATTTGTCTCCCGTGGCTAAATCTTGTATTTGTATAAATAAAAAAGAATCCATGCCATCAGATAAATAATTCGGGTACAAAATACAGTTCAAAAAAATTTACAATGAAGATGGAACAAGATATATACATACATTGCGTCTAATTCACTCAACCTGTAAAATGGTTCAAACAACTGGATAAAACTTCCAAACTCCCTACAAAATAAACCATGTTCCCCAGCATAGTTCCATCAATGGATACAACATAGTTCCATCATTGGGTCAGTTTTGGTATAAGAGAAATTCATAAAATCCCCACATATTGTACACTAATGAAAGATCCAAGGCGATTATAAATCAAACAAACTATTTTCCCCGTCTTTTCGAAATCGCTTCCCCCAACTCCTTGGTTAATCCAAAATTCATTGAAGAAATATGGAATGTCATCTTTGCCAGCTGAAAACGACAACCCCCATAACAGAAAATCGCTGCAAAAACACTGGCGAAAATTAAGTTAGATGTTTATAGCAGATTATGTGGTTTACCATAACATAAAATCAATTGATATTTTTTACATGAAGCACTTTATCATCTACAGACAACAGTTCATACAGAAAGAAGGGTTTGAAAGCATACATTTATGCATATTCTCATCAAATCAAATGTTGCAAAGTTGAAGTAAAATGGGACAGGAATCCCTGGTCATAAAATAAAGTACAATTCATTGGGTATAAAAGAAGTTCCAGCCATGCCACTAAGCTATCGAACTAGTTCTTCGAATAACACTTGAACATACGAAACATTATAGACATATGACTACATACATTTTGAAGGGCATGATAGATTGGACCGGGTAATCTGGCGCTAAGAGTATTTCTAGAGAAGAAAGAACAAGAACCATTCTCAAGTTCGTATTGTGTGAGGTCCAAACAGAGTTTGCTTTCTTTCTTATGCAATCAATTAAGTCATTCATTTTTGTTCAACCTTGATAGTCATATTCATAAATAGACAGTCAATACAATGCTCTTAGTCAGCATACTACTGTAGCGATTTCTGCCATCGTGAAGTATGTATACCATGATTATAATCCTATTTTCAGGTGCATCTTCCTCTAGTACAGCCAAAGGACTATGGTATCTTAATACTCATGTACTGTAAAACATAAGAATTGAGTGCAGAAAAGTAAAATACTGCACCTTTTAATTTCAACCCTCATGTCACCCATTGTATGAATTTTAGCAAATGAATATGAGGTTCACACTCAGAAAAGATGGCTTATGGAAGCAGATTACTTCACTTGAAACTTTTCATGACATTTCAAAGATCAACAAAAATGAGGAAGTACCGGTAACTGTTGGTACCCGTACCAAATGCAGTAAACTACCAAGGAATTTTCAGAACTTTTCAGGAGGTCAAAGATCATCATCAACCTAATTGTCTAGCTCCCTTCTGTAGCAACAACCTTTATAATGGCAATAAATTAACTTAACCTGACCTTGCACTCAAATCAGAACGTTTCAGGTATCAAGAGACCGGAAATCAAATAGTGAACATAAATGGGTTTGCCTCCATCAAACAAAAAGTAAATTGAACTGCAAGAAACTTGCTTCCATCGGTACCTAGATCATCTATCAATTAATTTTCAAAAGTATGGGAATGACATATTAGTATGAAGGCTGTGCTTTAAGGCCCTATAAGGTTACATTTTAACTATAGCACACACCCTTTTGCTATCAACCTACGCCAAGCAAAGGACTATAGATAAGAACTTGCATCCAACAAATAAGAAATTTTGTAAGAAATTTTTCAATAAACCAAAGATACATAGGGCTGACTAACCAACCATGCTTTCGTCACATGTATGTCACATTTTCGGCATCAGTTTATATACAAAAGACATACCAACACTATACAAAACGCGCAAATCATGAGAGAAGACAGAGCACCACCAAAATGAAAAGAGATCAAGCTAAATTCGGGAAAGGTAAATTACCTGGATAGACTATCTGCATATATATCACTGTCGAAAATCTGCATATATAGCACTCGTTCCTGGTTCAATAAAACAACCGACTCAACTATGATTGAACATATTAGTGAGCATCCTTGTTCCTTCTTTAATCAAACATATTTGTGTGCAAGACGAATAATAATACAATGGCAGAAACCACTCCAGTGAAGGTCAGGCATTTTGCAAACATAGGACAGGGTTATGGAAGGCTGTTGACACCGGTCATTGTATTTCATTGATGAAGGAGGGAGAAGAAATGTCAGATCCCTATCTAGCTGCAAAAAAGATTAAGGGCGAGATATGAGAAACAAAATAGTCAAAAACATTAGAGAAACAATAACAATATAGGGGTAGATCCTCACAATAAAAATAGCTAACAGAACATCACGAAGCCGTAATGATGCTCAAACATTCGATGTGCAGGCATTTAGTTCATTTGGAACTCCAAATAAGTACATAAGAAAGTATAGTTCACTTTCTGATTTCTTCTCCTCTTATACTCTTGAAGAATATAATCACTGTCAATTTATAGGTATGCATACCTGCATATGTCCTATAAATGCTAGTTCCAATGAAGGAAAGACATCAACCTCAATTTCAATCCGTTGACATTTCGATGACTTTCACCTTTGTGACCTGTTTCCAACCCACCAAATCAATTCTTGCCAAGGAAGAACACCTAAAACTAGAAAATAGAAAGTCAGCGACAGGTTTACAGGATACAAACAGCAGAAAGCAATAGAATGGATATAAAGAAAAGAATATAACAACAAAGAGATGCCTGACAAGAAGTATGAAATGAGGGGAGGTGTGGAATGAGGATCCTGAAGCAAATACAGTACACATACAAACAGAAAAGTGACACTATTTGATCCTTAATAATAAATCCAGAATGGTCACAAAGATGCTTGCGGCACCATAAGACATGATCCTGTTATGCTAATAAATGGACTACTTCTGAAAAGTCAGTGATTTTTACTCCATCTCACACATGCTGGCAACCCAGAAGTCCTTTGAACGCTCGTCCACCAGAAGACTTGGTGTGACTGTGGTACATTATTCAAGAAAAACTATGCTCAATTCCAGTTAGGAATTATCAGCATGTACAACAGTGGCAGAAGCAGCAAATGACTCAAAAAAGAGGGTGCCGCATAGATTTTGCTCCAAGTATTTTCCTGTTGATCTTGTCACCAATTCTTTCACAAGTATCTGGTATTTCATAAATATTAACATTCGACAGTAACAAAGGGACTACTCAAATTGAACCCAAAACCATGTGAATGCAACAAATGTAACTAATTTAAGGCTAAATCTTGGTAATTTATAGTTCCAAGTTTCATGTGAGGGTTCAAGGCATGTTGTTCCTTCTTCTTAACTGTTTCAAAGTATCTATGTGCAATCGGTAGGAATAATGTACTATTTACAAAGTTTTTAAACCCATTTGTTTCTCTTAATTGTTGTTAGTCATGGGCTAACAACAATACTGGGAACAATACCGGGAATTGGGATCAATGTGCGATCGATTAACCAAATTTTGGTTTTGTGCCAAACGATTTCTGTTAGTCATGGACTTTGTCGAATTGTATCGCCCCGTACACTGATTTGCTCATATTTGAACAACAGTGGGTCAAGTAAGGTAAATATTTGGAACTTTTGTGCACACCCATTTCACCACACAAAGGGTGTCAAATGTCAAAGGAATTAGACTTAGTTGTGGATCAATCTTATGCAGATTATTTCAATTGATCAAAAAAGCCGGAAATCACCGTCCGTGTGAACAAGAACGTCGTGAAACCGAGTCAGGAAGGGATGACCGCTCGACCAAGAAATTGAGTCAACATCGTAAGCTAGATGTGGAGTGAAATCAAACCATGTGTAACGCGAAATCAAGGAGAGAGGGTTGAAATTTTGGCTTAGATCTCTAAGTACCACGGGGGCCTCTTGTTTGAGAACTAGAATTGATTTCTTTTCATAATGAACCGCCATTATCACTTTGGGCTTTGCATGTTACGAATTTAGTAGTGCGGGGGTATTTTTGGAAAATAAACTCAATAGCCACAGTATTATCCGTGGCACAATACATTGCGCGTTCAAATTACCACACGAGTAAAAGTTCCCGTGGTTAAAAGATAATTTGGCCACGGTATTTTCCTAATAACCGTGGCTCTCTAAAAATAAATCAGCCACGGTTAAGTACCGCGGCTAATAGTATTTTTTGCAACATTACATAGCCGTGGCTAAATTTAGTGTGGCCAAACGTCACTTTTCAGGAAGTGTACCTGAGGCTCGGATAAGTGATCAGTAGTGATAACAAACTTCAGAAGGAGAGAAAATCTCGGGAATGGCCAAGGAGAATTAAGAGAAGAGATTTTCATGGAGGAAAAGTGACCAGCCTTCACTATTTCGATGATATATCCAGTTCTACAAGAACTGCATAGTGAGACCAGTTGAAAATCAAAGTAGACTCAAATATGTTTCCAACAGTAGGTCACGGAGCTCAATCAAAGGCCGGACGAGAAAGATATAGTCCATTGAAGAAGACGAAAAAACGAAGAAGAGCTGGTGAAGTTTCACTGGACCAGTATCCACTCTTCGAAATATATATGAAGCTACATAGGGAGTTATGGGTAAAGGACTACGCCATTAGAAATTAGGCATTCAGGGATTTCCAAAGATATCATATAGGCTCAAAACAGAGTCCGTATGTGAGAGAAAAGACCTGCGCAAGATCAGCTTATGAAATATGTCCGAGAATTGCAAACTAGAGGGGGTGAATTGCAAATTCGGCCAAAATACATTAAAAATGGTGCCCAGGCCTTGAAAATGGTGTTCTTGGACCTAGAAGGCATATGAGGCTGCTGGAGAAAGTATGGAGACACCTCCCAAGCCATTAGAGAGCTCGGATTGGCTGCCGGATCAAGGATTCATCGTTTAATCTCTCTAAGCTATAACTATCTCTATTTTTTTTATGAATACTTTGAAATTCTTCGTTGTATTCACAATAATGTGAAACTAAACTCATTAGATCAGACCCGAGTTTGGGGGTTAGGGTTTTGCTATTGATTCATGGATTTTACGTTCGTGTGATTTATGTTCGGGACTTAATTGGTGATTTTGACGTGTTATGATTTATTTTACGTTCTTCATCATATCTAGTTCATAGGAGGCTTCTTGTTAGCAAGAAATTAGTTGATAATTGTTTCGTAACTCGATGATTATTAATCGGAAAGGTAGAACAATCACATGATCGTATTGTATGCTTGGTAACTCGGCTACATTAATTGAGAACATAAAAGAAGAACTTAAATCTTAATGCATGTTTAGGGCAATTGAAACTTGGTAACTCGGTTTTGATTAGATTTTCACGTAATATAACTGCTTGGTAACTTGGTAGTTGACCATTGCCTGTTTGACCCGGAAAAATTCATCAGTGTTTCATGAAACGTACAATTCTCTCGATAGTGAACCTTAGAGATCCCCCAAATAAGGCGTCTTTATCACTTCTCCATTATCTGAATCTAAAACCATTCAAACTCTTGCGTTCTCAATTTCTTGCTTTAATTTTCTTTAAATTAGTAGCACAGGTAAACAAACTCAACTTATTGACCACATTAAGGATATAAGTCTGAGTTCAAGACAAGTCCCTTAGGTTCGATAAACTCACATTTCCGGATATTACTACACACGACAGCCATACACTTGAGGTTGGAACGTGTCAAGTTTTTGGCGCCGTTGTCGGGGACTTCGGTTGAATTGACTAGAATTATTAACTCTAGGGATTTTAATTTTTTTATTTATTTATTTGTTAATCTCACCTGCTTCCTAGTGAATAATTTTGTAGACATATTGGTGATCATGTGGGGGCAAATTTTTTATGGGCAAGCTCCAGGCTATTCCCCGTACTACTCTTATGGAGATATGTACACCCCTCTTCCTTGCAATCAAGAATATGAGAAGATGAAAGAAATATTGAAGCTCATGGTAGTTAACATGGACAGAATGGAGGAAGGGATAACGGTGATGGAGGAAACTGCAATGCGTCATCAACAGTAATTGGATGAATTGGCACTGGCGTACAATGACGATGGGCCAAGTAGAATCATTCCTTACTTAAGTGGGGAGTGCGAAGAGGAAGACGATGAACCCCTAAAGGTCTATGTCTATAATACTGTTCATCATGAAGTAATAGATCCTCGGGCTGCTTCAGACTCAGATTCAAACTCAGATTGGGATGATATTGTGAAACCTAAACAACTTGTGCCTCGCAAAATTCCGGAGTCGTGGCATGAGTGGGAGAGTGTTGACATCACAAGCTTATGGCCTAATGATATTGAAGCTGTTTTTATTTAAGAACAAGCTCATGAGTACGCCAAGGATGTGATATTTACACTCGTTGATGATATGTGCCTAAATGAAGCATGCTCTGAGTATAGGGAATTATTGCAGGGAGATGAAGAAAGGACCAAATTTTATGTAGTGCATGCATTGTCGCCCATGCTTCTGAGAGAAGAGTTAGGGAAGGAAGCAGGAAAGTCAGAATTCATTGTTGAAGCCGTTCCTCCTGAGATGCTATATTCAAATGGCCAATCCTCGACGACTGCAATTTTGAAGAATTTGAAGAAGAAGAAGAAGAAGAAGAAGAAGAAGAAGAAGAGGAAAGGCAGAGTGAGGCATGTGACGGCTAACAACTTTTTTTTCCTTGCAGCATATGCATCTTATTCACGCTTGCTTGAGAAGAGACAAAAATGGAAGCGATGGTGAAAGAAGAAAAAGTGGAGAGAAAAATATCCTTAAACATCTTTTGAGGTAACTAGGTCGGGTCGTCGACATTAAATTACAAGGCCCTTCTTTGGAGGCAACCCAACGTATTTATGGCATTAGCTTAGGGAGTGCATTTTTAATACAGTTATGTTTTGTGTTTTTAGTTATTTATGTGGAGAGATGAGAGAGATAGAGAGAGTATAATGATGTTTCTTAGTGACATACTTGAGCAGGTTATGGGAGGGTATACCTCGGTGTGCCATGGGAACACATGACCTTTACAGGGACTCGTGCACGCAAGTTGCGGATTCTCTGGAGACAGATTTTAGCAAAGGGAGGCAATCGACCCCGGTGTGCGAGTACACACGGACTTTAGAGGGGCATTGTGGTGCATCACTAGTGCTTGGGGACTGCTTTGCATGGATTTCTTCCCCACCCTTGATGAATTTGTGTTAATTTTTTGTGTCATGCTCCATCTCATCTACCGTCCTATACATTGGATTGTGGAGTTCTCTTGTATGATCTCTAAATTCGTTGAGGACAACAAAGCATTTAGTGTGGGAGGGGGTGTTCTAACTGTTTACTAGCTGATAATTGTCTTGCATAGCCAGTTACATGTACGATGTTTAGTTCAAATTGTGAGTCAGTATTGTGGTTTTTCATTGATTTTTTACTTATATTATCATATTATGTAGAGTATATTTTTATACAGTTTGCACTTGTACATAATTGAGTATGCCCACCAAAAAATTGAGTTGTGTAGAGTCAATTTTTTTTTTGAGTCATAGCCTTGCATATAGATTTAGGACTTATGAAATTTACAAAAAAACTAGAAAAAAATGAGAAAATCCATAAAAAGTAGAAATTTGAAAATTTGAGAATAAAGCAATTGAGGATCTTGAAACTAAAAATAGCTTAGTGAATGAATCCTTTTGAGTAGGAAGTGCCGTAGTAGGACAATCTTTTTACTTCTAAAAGTTTTAGTAGAGGTTTCACGGAAGGATGTCTCGGGAAGTTCTGGAAGTTGTGGAAAAAATGACACGGTAGGGCATACATGAGTTTCCTATAGTGTGCTTATTAGATTGAGTTTTGTTGTTGCTGAATATTTTGTTTTCGAGTGGAAACGTGTGGTCTCATGTTGATATGAGGTGGACCTTCATGTTGAGTTGGTTTTATGTGGTACATTTGCCTCAGCCTAAGTGAAGGTGGGGGTGTACACCACCATTCCTTACGGTGGTTACAAGAGTTAACCGAAAAAGCATACGCTTTATAGCTCACAGTTGAAAAAAAGAGGAGATATGTGCTTAAATGAAAATAAATAAATAAATAAAGAATGTTCTGAAGAATAAGGAGAACGACCAAATGAGCTGATCTAGAAAAGAAAAACTACAGTCAAGCCTTATTTCACAAGAGTTGTGACTCCCTTCACTAGGACAATTGGCATTCAAACGCAATAAATGCTAAGAGGGTCTGAAAACCTCAAATGATTTCGCGAAGAAAGGCTACAGTGAAATTTGATCTGAGTTAGACCCAATGAAGCTTTGGACGTGATTTTGTCTTGGTTTGAATTGGTGGAAGAAAGGGGACATCTTAGTGAGCTGATACATAGAATATATTTTATTTCAAATTCATGCTATGCTCTATGGAATTTCAAAAAGAACTAGTGAGAGCTTGATGATTCCAGTTAGGGATGGTGAGATTGCTTGTTCTTACAAAAAGAAAGAAAGAAGGTGTTTTGTGTTTTATGATTGAGTCTAGAATTGAATTTGCATCATCTTGCTGCATTGTCGTGAGTCGTGTAGAGTCGTCTGCGTCTTGTCGGATAGTGAACAGGTTAATGGAGTAGATGAAACTTTGCTCGGGAGGCGCAAATGTTAAGTGTGGGGGTATTTGATATGTCTTCACAATGAGTTATATTATATGTTGGTTATTTGTTACTTTTTCGTGAATCCCGATGCGTTTTTATAAGTATTTGGTCGAATAAGTGAAATATTCATAAATAGAAGCTTTATGTGCATTATTGTATAATCCGGGTGTTTTCTCGATTAGTTTGAGCATTTTATATGTCAAATATGACTCAGATATGTTAGTGTTGTGTATCTCAGGTACCGGATTCTCGGAGAAGTGATCGGGACTTATAACGAACTTCAGAAGCAGAGAAAAGCTCGGGAATGGCCAAGGAGAATGAAGAAAAGAGAAGTTCATGGAGCAAAAGTGACCAGCCTTTATTATTTGGATGGTATATTGAGTTCTACAAGAACTATTTTATTTATACCAGTGGAAAATCAAAGTAGACTCAAATATCTTTCTAGCGGTAGGTCACGGAGCTCAATCAATGGCCGGACGAGAAAGATATAATCTGTTGAAGAAGACAAAAAAACGAAGAATTGCTGGTGCAGTTTCACTGGACCAGTCACAACTCTTCGCATTATATATGGAGATAAAAAAGGAAAGGCCTATGGAATTACAAATTACGCATTCAAGGCTTTCTAACAATATAATATAGGCCCAAAAAGGAGACCGTATGCTGGAGAAAAGACCCGCACAAGATCAGCTTATGAAATATGTCGGAGAATTGCAAACTAGAGGGGCTAAATTGCAAATTCTGCCAAAGTACATTAAAAATCGTGCCTAGGCCTTGAAAACCGTGTTTTTGGACCTAGAAGGCAGAGAAGGCTGCTGAAGAAAGCAACTAGACACCTCCCAAGCCATTGGAGAGCTCTGATTCGCTGTCGGATCAAGGATTCATCGTTTGATCTCTCTAAGCTATTTCTATCTCTATTGTTTTTGATGAATACTTTGAAATTATTCGTTGTATTCACAATTATGAGTAACTAAACTCATTAGATCAGACCCGAGCTTGGGGGTTAGGGTTTTTCTATCGATTCATGAATTCTATGTTCTTGTGATTCATGTTCGTGACTTAATTGGTGATTTTGACGTGTTATGATTGATTTTACGTTCTTCATCATATCTATTTGATAGGATACGTCTTGTGAGCTAGATATTAGTTGATAATTTTTAGGTAACTCTCAATGATTATTAACCGTAAAGGTAGAACAATCACTTGATCGTATTGTATGCTTGGTAACTTGGTTACATTAATTGAGAACATAAGAGTAGAACTTGAATCGTAATGCACGTTTAGGGAGATTGGAACTTTGTAACTCGGTTTTGACTAGCTTTAGGCATAGAATAACTACTTGGTAACTCGGTAGTTGACCATTTCTTGTTTGATCCGGACAAATTCATCAGTGTTATATGAAACCTACAATTCTATCGATAGTAAACCTTTGCAATCCCCCAACAAGGCGTCTTGACCTACTCTATTCAACCCCCCCCCCTTCTAGAGTATTGATCCTGTATTTCTACCTACTGTACATCCCTTCAAATGGTATCAGAGCCCGTATCACTGCATAGATTTAAGCATCTTGTGATTATGAGTATTGTAGGTTAAGGAGGTTTCTCACAGGGAAGAACTGCTAACAGACCTCCTCTTTCTGTGGAGACAATTTTGTCCACTGGAAAGCTTTCATGAAAATGTTCATCATTGATCAAGATATGGAACTCTGGACTATCATTAAGAATGGTCCTCATAATTTCTACAGAGAGAAAGATGGGATTAGAACTCCCAAATCTGAAGACTCTATTTCTTCATCCGAGTTACAACAATTCTCCAACAATTAAAAAGCTATGAATCTCTTATATTGTGCTTTGAGTGCAGATGAGTTCAACATGATCTTAGGTTGAAAGACAGCCAAGGAGATATTGCATAAGCTTGTGGTGACTTTTGAAGGAACCAACCAAGTCAAGGAAACCAAGATCAACATATAACTCATGCAATATGAGCTATTCAAGATGAATGGAGATGAGTCAATCAGAGACATGTTCAAAAGATTCACTAACATTGTAAACAACCTTGATTCGTTGGGAAAGCAAAATGGGAACCAAGGAGTACTGCAATTGAGGAAGCTCAAGATCTCTCATCACTCAAACTTGATAACATACAAGGTAAGATCCTTACACATGAGGTATCCATGAATGAAGTTGATGGTGAACTACCAGAAGGAGTCAATAACCTGGATGTCAAGGAAAAAGAGAATGAGCAATCTGAAAGCCTTGAAACTGAAGATGATGATGAAGATCCAATTGCTTTGATTTCCAAAGCCTTGACTAGGATTCTTAAAATGAAGAAAAACTTTGGAAACAAGGACTTCAGCAGAGATAGACACAGTTCCTCCAGTAGCAAAGACGACAAAGGTAAATCTTCTTCACACGGTAATAAGCCAAAAGTCATGAATTTCGTTGAGTGTGGTGATGCAGGACACTTGATCAGAGACTGTCCACACAATAAGAGCAAGAAATTTCAGAAAAAAGATTATGATAGAAGAAATAAAGCTATGATAGCTTCATGGAGTGATTCGGAAACCTCAAGTGACTATCGATCTGAAGAGGAACATGCCAACCTATGCTTTATGGCCAAGCATGATGAATGTTCTGAAAACAACATTGAGGTAATGGTAAACTTCCTGACTTCAAAACCTACAGAATCCCTCTCAGATTATCTTGGAACAATGGTTTTAAATGAAGAGGACTATCTGAAATAGATGAGAGTTTTGAAAGAAAAAAGTCATGAGTAAGCAAAAGAGAACTCATATCTTGTCTAACTGAATCAAAATATTGAAATCTCAAAGAAGAAAACTGACAATGATTTCAAGGCCTTGAAAACCAGTTTCAAAGCCTTGAAAACACAAGTCAAGGAAGTAGTCACTGAGAATTCTCTCTTGAGTAACAGTATTGTTAATCTAAGACATCAAGTTGATGAATCGAATAAAAAAAAGATTGATCTGATTGAGAAACTTCAAGAATCTGAATTGTTCTAAACAAAACTTGCAGGCTCAGAACACAACTTGAACTTAGTTCTTGGAGGTAGCTAAAGTCTGTTCACAAAACTGGTACTGGATAAAATCCGAATTTTTGAAAGAAAAACAATACTAGATTTGTGAAAGGTGAAAGAAAAACATCTCCTAAGTGTCATTACTGCAGTAAGATTGGTCATGTTAAGATGACTTGTCCTTTTAGAAGAAGAGACCCTCACATAATAAGGAACACTTTTCCCTTCGAACTCAAATGACAAGTTAGACAGATTTGGGTTCCTAAAGGGGTTAGACCACCTAACATGGTTGACCCTGAATATGAATCTAAATTCAACACTTGGTCTAACTTCTAGGAAAGACAGTGAATGGTGTTTGCAGGTTGCCACCAAGATCAAAGAGCACAAAATGGTTTATGGACAGTGGTTGCTCAAGACGTATGAGTGGAAAGATTTCTCTATTCTCATAACTGAAAGAGCAATCAGAAGGATCAATAACACTTAGTGGCAAAGGGAAATGCAACATTCTAGGTATTGGTAAAGTCGGTACAAATTCAAAAAATTCTATTTCTGATGTATATCTAGTTCATTTTTTGAAATTTAATTTGCTTAGTCTAACTCAGCTTTGTGACAATGGCAACAAGGTTATCTCTGATAAAAAGAAATGTGTGGTGCAAATTGAGACATCTGGAATGTTGACTCAAAGACCCTTGAGTGTGTTTTGAGAAATGATTGTTTTGAGTGATGAAAGACAAAGACAAAGACATAGGCAGCAAAGCATTTTTGGTGCTCCAAAGCCTTGAGATACTGACAGAGCTTCAAAGCCTTGAGAGTTGTTCTTATTCTGTTGAATGTCCTAAAAATTATGTGTTGCAGATTGGATACCTGATTTTATAGATCAGATATTTGATGCATATACTCATGTTTTACATTATCTGCATATCTAACACAATTGCAGATGATCAGAACATGGAGAATCAAAGTTGTATAGGTGTAACTAGATAGGTTTGGAACCACAAGCTGTATAGGTGTAAGGGAAATCACTTGGGCTTGAAGATCAAGGGCTGTTTCTGTGTGAGTAATAAGAATTGTTTGCCCAATCCTGGTGGGATTAGATCCCTCAGGCAGAGATTAGGTCCATTGTTCTGTGGTGATAACTTCATTCATTGGAAGGCATTGATGAAGATGTTCATCATAGATCAAGACATGGAATTCTGGTCAATAGTTCAGAATGGTCCTCATGAGTACTATACTACAATTGATGGAGTCAGATGTATCAATTCTTAGGAAAATCTTTCAGTGACTGAACTAGAAAAGGTATAAAAAAATTACAATTCTATGAATTTGTTATAATGTGCTCTTAATGCACATGAGTTCAAAGAGTGTCAAATTGCAAAAGTGCCAAAGAAGTATGGGATAAACTGGTTGTGACATATGAAGGAACTTGCCTGGTTAAGCAGACCAAAATCAACATACTTCTGAGGCAATATGAGTTGTTCAAGATGAACTCAGATGAGAACATCAAGGAGATGTTCAAAAGATTCATTGATGTGGTGAATAATCTGGAGTCATTGGGAAAGAAGTTCTCAAATGAGGAGAAGGTCAGGAAAATTTTGAGAAGCTTGCCAAAAGCCAAGTGGGAGCCAAAGACAACAGCCATTGAGGAAGCTCAGGATTTAACTCTTCTTCAGCTAGATGATCTACAAGGAAAGCTGATCACTCATGAAATGTCTATGAAGGATGTGGAAGGTGATTTAAGTGAAAACATCAAGAACTTAGCACTTAAGGCAAAAGACAGTGAAAAGTCTCAAAGCCTTGAGACTGAAGATGAGCATGATGATGAAGGTGCTTTAGCATTGATCTCCAAGGCCTTGGCCAGGATTCTCAAGAAGAAAAGAAACTATGGTAACAGGGACTCCAACAGAGAGAGATCAAGACCTTCAGGCAGCAAGGACTACAAAGGTAAACCTTCATCACAGTCACATAAAACTAAAGTAATGAATTGTTTTGAGTGTGGTGATGCAGATCATTTAGTAAGGGACTGTCCACAAAAGAAGAAGAATATGAACTTTCAAAAGAAATATAGTGCCAACAGAAGGAAGAAAGCCATGATGGCTTCCTGGAGTGATTTTGATTCATCAAGTGACTCAGACACAGAAGAAGATCTAGCAAACTTGTGTTTCATGGCCAAGCATGATGAAGAAAAATCATCCGACAGACATATTGAAGATATGGTAAAAACTCTTCTTGCTAGTCCTTCAGACGTGCTTCCTGAAATTCTCAAGAGTATGTTTTTAAATGAGGAAAGTTATAGAAATGAGATTTCTGCTTTAAAGATTAAGATTCATGAGCAGGTAAAAGAAAACCTGGACCTAGTTTTTACCAAAATAAACTTTTGAAGTTTCTAAGAAAAAGCTTGAAAAGGACTTCAAGGCCTTGGACAGCAGGTTCAAAGCCTTGAAGGCACATATAAAAGAGGTTGTTGATCAAAACACTCTTTTGACTGAAAGATATGATGATCTAAAGACTCATTCTGAGGATTTAGAACAACAAATCTGTTCTTTGACTGAGAAACTTCAAGAGTCTAAGAAGGTCCTAGCTAGTTTTACAGGCTCAAAACATAATCTAAATCTCATTCTTGGAGGAAGTCTGAAATCAATGCATAAAAGTGGGATTGACTATAATCCAAATTTTCCAAAGAAAAGCCAAACTAATTTTGTCAAATCTAATAGCAGACATTCTCCAAAATGTCATTACTGTGGAAAAATTGGTCATTTCAGATTAACTTGTCCCTTCAGAAGATCAGAACCTCACATTATGAGGAATACTTATCCTTATCAGCTTAAGGGATAGGTTTGGCAGATTTGGGTTCCAAAAGGAATAAGACCACCAAACATGGCTAATTCTGAGTATGACTCAAAGTTCTGCACTTGGTCTAACAGCCTATTGAGGCAATGATTTATTTTGGCAGGATGTCACCAAGGCCTTGAAAGATCAGAAATGGATTTTAGACAGTGGATGTTCCAGACATGAGTGGAAAGAAGTCTCTCTTTACTAAACTCACAGAAAAATCTGGAGGAACAATCACACTTGGTGACAAATCAAATTGCAATATTATTGGTATAGGTAGTATTGGTAATGGTTCTACTAACTCTATCTCTGATGTTTATAGATGGACTTAAGTATAATCTGCTTAGTATCTCTCAGTTATGTGATAAAGGTTATAAAGCTATATTTGACAAGGAGAAATGTGTGGTGCAAGATGAGAAATCTGGTGATTGCATACTCACTGCTCCTAGATCATATAATCTACATGCTATGAGTATTAACAGTGTTCTAGGTGATAAGCTAAAATGCCTCAAGGCCTTGAAGGAAGATTCAAAGCTATGGCACAGAAAGCTTGGGCATATTAGTATACACACCTTGAATAAACACATCTCAAAGGATTTGGTAAGAGGTTTACCATCAGAGAAATTTTCAGATGATGAGGTTTGCAAGGAATGTGTACAAGGTAAGCAAACCAGAAGCTCATTCCAGTCAAAGAACTTTGTAAGTACTTCTAGACCCTTAAAACTGTTGCATATGGACTTTTGTGGTCCTATGAGAGTTCAGACCCGAAAAGGTAAGAGGTATATGCTTGTTATAATAGATGATTATTCTAGATTTGAACAAGCATGAGTCAGATGATGATGCTGTGAAAGAGGACAAAGACAAAACTATTGTGCAGAAACAATCAGCGGAATCTCAAGGCCTTGAACCTCCTGTAGGACCAAAATCTCAAAGCCTTGAGACAGAAGCTGAAACTTTCTATAATGCTCCCTATACTGTTTCAAGAACTCAAAGCCTTTAAGGAGAATATTCCTGGATACCAAGAAAGATGTTTAAGTACCTTTCAGATCATCCAGCTGACAATATCATTTCTGATCCATCAACTGGAACTCAGACAAGAGGACAGTTGTAGAACTTTTGTGCTTAGTGCATTTGTATCTTTGATTGAGCATAAAAATACCAAGGAAGCACTAGAAGATGCAGACTGGATCATTGCAATGCAGAGTGAGCTGAATGAGTTTGAAAGAAACAAGGTATAGAATCTGGTTCCCAAACCTAAAGAGAAATCAGTTATTGGAACCAGATGGGTATTCAGAAACAAGCTTGATGAGAATGGCAAAGTGGTAAGGAATAAAGCTAGACTGGTGGCACAAGGATATAATCAGGAAGAAGGTATAGATTATGAGGAGACTTTTTCTCCTCTTGCCAGGTTAGAAGCTATTAGAATACTTCTTTCATTTGCATCTCACAATCACATAGAGCTTTATCAAATGGATGTCAAATGTGCTTTTCTGAATGGCTATTTACAAGAAGATGTTTTTGTAGCACAACCTCCTGGTTTTGAAGATGAAAAATTTCCTGATCATGTTTATAAAATAGACAAAGCTCTTTATGGGTTAAAACAAGCTCCAAGGTCTTGGTATGATAGACTTTCAAAATTTATACTTGACAATAATTTCAAGAGAGGCCTAGTTGATTAAACTCTTTATATTAAACATCATCTAAGTGAGTTATTAGTATTTCAGATCTATGTAGATGATATTCTATTTGGTGCTACAAATGATGCTCTTTCAAAATAGTTTTCTAGTCTAATGTGCAGGGAGTTTGAGATGAGCTTAATGGGAGAACTGAATTTCTTTCTTGGACTTCATATCTTACAAATGAAGAAAGAAATATTTGTACATCAAGGAAAGTATACCAAAGACTTATTGAACAAGTACAGTATGTCACAGTCCAAGGTGCTTAAAACCCCTATGAGTTCATCACTCTCTTTAGACAAGGATTCAAATGGTAAGAGTGTGAATCAAAAGGAATACAGAGGTATGATTGGATCACTTTTGTATTTAACTGCTAGTAGACCTCATATTATGTTTAGTGTCTGTATGTGGGCTAGATTTCAAGCAGATCCTAAAGAAAGTCATTTAACTACAGTCAAAAGAATTTTTAGATATTTGAATGGAACCAGAGACTTGGGGCTTTGGTATCCAAGGAGATCTAATTTTATGTTGAGTGGCTATTCAGTTGCAAATTTTGTAGGATATAAGGTTGACAGTAAAAGTACTTCTGGATGTTGCCAGTTTCTTGGATCTTCATTGATCAGTTGACATTCTAAAAAGCAAAATTTTGTAGCATTATCAACTACAGAAGCTGAATACATTGCAGCTGGAGCTTGCTGTCACAAGTTTTATGAATTTCTCAGCAACTTAGAGATCTTGGCTACAATTTCAGAAATGTGCCTATTCATTGTGACAATACAAGTGCTATCTCAATCTCTAAGAATCCAGTCCAGCACTCAAGAACCAAGCACATAGATGTGAGACATCACTTCCTTAGAGATCATGCAGAACAAGGTGATATTGTTTTACATTTTATTTCTACTTCAATGCAGATTGCTGAAATTTTCACTAAACCATTTCCAGATGATAGGCTTTCATCTCTAAGGCTTAAATTGGGGATGTTAAATAAGGATGCATTGGTTTAGGGGGAGTATTAGTACTTATATGTGATTATGTGTTGAAATCTCAAAGCCTTGAGATTATACTTTACAAAGCCTTAAAAGTATAGCTCAAAGCTTTGAAGTTGTTCAAACTGCAAAAAATCTCAAGGTCTTGAGATTGTTTTCCAGGTCTTGAAAACATTTGTATTTTTTTTTTTTAAAAAAATGGATCATCAAATATTATATCTTATCTTTTTAGATAACAGTATAATATTTGAATTACTCAGAGAATTTTCTAAAATATCCAAAAATATTTTTCATGATCCTTTTTGCATGTTGATTTAGGAGAGTCCTTTTATGTCTCATCCTTTTCAACCTACTTAAGCTGAAAGTCAGGGCTTATTCTTCTTCATTCTCTCTCAATTCTCTACGTCTCTCCTCTCTCTCTCAATTTCTCTCAATCTCATTCCCTTCTCAAAACCCAAAACCCAAAATGGAGCGCAAATCAGCAAGGATTCAGCAACAGGGGAAACCTTCTGGCAGATCCAAGAAGAGGGCAAATAAGAAGGAGAAGATTGTGATTTATGATTCAGATTCTGGAAAATACTCAGAGTTTGCATGAGGACACTCCTCCTGCAAAGAAGTCCAGAACATAAAAGGGAGATGAAGGCTCAAGCATTGATCCACAGAAAGAGACAGATACCCAGGGTGGTGATCAACCTAGGTCAGACAAGAAGAAAGGGGGAGAGAAGAAAAAGGCTGGAGAAGAGGATACGGGGAAATCTGCTCAAGAAAGCAAGAAGAAGCCAACTGAAGAACAAGAGAAGAGCAAATCCACTGAGAAGAAAACAAGGGTTAAGCAGGTTTCTGCTGCAACCAAAACGGGTTATCAAGGTAAGAAACGGGTAGCTTTCCGTAGTATGGTTTCTGAGGAGTTATTGGATAAACTGGATATTGATTGTATGAGAAAATTAAGAGAAACTGCAGTTTGGAAGGTGTTAAATCCTAGTTCAAAAGCCTATCCTAGGTTAACTAGGTTATTTTATCTGAATTTGGTTCATGAAGGTGATGATAGGATTGTGTTAACTTCAAAAGTGGCTGGGATAGATTTGAGGTTAGATCATAGGACTTTTGCCAAAGTTTTGGGCATTCCTAGGAAGTATAATTTTGGAGATTACCCTGATAGGAAGGAGTGTCTGGAAAAGGCAAAAGATTTTTTTCATTGATGGTGTACCCTCTGGTCCAAAGCAGTTGACACACTCTATGCTCAACTTTGAAGCCAAAATCTTGTTTACAGTTCAGATGAGGAGTGTTGTTCCTAGGCAGAACTCAAGGGAGTTGGTTACTGATAAGGTTCTTATACTGATGTATCTGATATTCAAGGGTTTGAGATAGACTTGCCAACAACTTTTATGGAGCATATGATTTATTGTGCAACCAGAACTAGAAATCATCCTCTTCCATATGCCAACCTTTTACCTATTTTCTTTTAATATTTTAATGTACCTTTGAAAGGTGAGGAAAAGATTACTGGAGGTTTTGGGTTGGTTGATGAGACTTCATTACAGAGGATTGGGGTAGTTCAGGCTGGGAAAGGACATTGGAAGTTCTATTCAGATTTTTCAAAGGAGGAACTTGGAGAAAAGAGTTTGTGAAGCCAAAGGGGGCTATGTCAGGGAAAGGACAAGCCAATGGGGATTATTCTTTGTTGATTGAGAAGTTTGAAGATCAGCAGGTCGAGATTGAAGATCTCAGACAAAGGTTATTTGATCTGTCATCTGAATTTAACCAGTTCAAGGGTTTGATGAATGTTTTGAATGGGAAGCTGGATGTTGTCATCAAAGGTTTGAACTTGGAGAAGATACCTTCTGCTACTAGTAATTACACCAGTGTGGATTCAGATGAAAGGCTGGGTGATTTCTTGAACAAGAAAAATAAGCTTATTCCAGTGGTGTTACATCAAAAGATCTGTATGAGAAAACTGATGAAGAAGATGGTGGTGAAGAAACAAGTGTTGATGCAGCTCTAGATGGGGATTCAGTACAGGTTAAGAAAAAGGTGGATGAGATCATTGAAGAAGTTGTTGCAGAAGTGGAAGCTGAACAAGAGGGGAATTAGTCTGCTAAAGGTGCTGGAAGTGAGGAAGAAGTTGGAGAAGGCTCGGAGAAAGGCCAGACATCAACGAAGAAATGAAGATCACAGAAGACCAAAGCCTTGATCTTCTATCTACTTCTTTTCTTCTTTTCTGCTCTCAAGGCCTTGACTTTCTAGTAATAAATTTTGTTCAAGTTTTTTTTTTTAAGACTCTGGGTAATGATCCAACATTTCTTCATCCTTATTTGATGAAAGTCAAAAAGGGGGAGAAATTATGTGTTTGTGTTACTTGCAGTACTTGAATAATAATAATAACCAGTTGTTTTGGTTAATCAGTTGTGTTCTTATATTACTGTGATTATATGTGAATTGCTGATTATCTGTGTCAGATTGTCTATTGTATCCGCAATATATGGCTATCTAATTCTTATAAGGAGTTGCAGGAATATCTACACAAGATTATGGGTTTTGTCTTTCATCAAGGGGGAGATTGTTAACTCAAAGACCCTTGAGTGTGTTTTGAGAAGTGATTGTTTTGAGTGATGAAAGACAAAGACAAAGACATAGGCAGCAAAGCATTTTTGGTGCTCCAAGGCCTTGAGATACTGACAGAGCTTCAAATCCTTAAGAGTTGTTCTTATTCTGTTGAATGTTCAAACAATTCTGTGTTGCAGATTGGATACCTGATTTTATAGATCAGATATTTGATGCATATACTCATGTTTTACAGTATCTGCATATCTAACACAATTGCAGATGATCAGAAAAGGGAGAATCAAAGTTTTCTGGACTCAACTTTGAAAATCTGTGAAGCATGTTCAGAGCTTCAAGGCCTTGAGATGTTCCTTTAGCTGCTGACAGTTTTACAGAACTAAGTTGATTTTTCCTTGCAGGTTTTGATCCTTTTTATTGTGATTGTTTATTGACTTCTAAGAGTCTTGAACTTGTTTATCATGATTTATATGTGTCCGAAGTTAATCAAACTACTGTTCTAATCTTTTAACCAGTTTTTATCAGAAACTGGAAAACCAAACAGTCATAGTATTGTTATATTTCTGGACTTTTTTTTGTTTTTTTTTTAATGTTGTTTCAGTTTTGTTAAACGTGCAAGAACAATATCAACAAACTACAACGGATATCCACTTAGAGCTGTTTGAATTTCAGTTGAACACAGAAGGAGGATTTGTAGGAACTGAGATCCTAAAATCTCTTATTCAGTTGCAGCTGGTGGATAAAGAGACTGGTTTGATTTTTGAAAGAACAAGAGGCTTGAAGAATACCCAGAGAAGTGTGACAAATTTGGGGGAGATCATTCATTCAAAAACACAGGAATTCAAACTTCAATTCCAGATTTCTGAAGATCAAGTCATTCCAGTTTCAAGAAGAACACATCCAGGCTTCACTAGCTTATTTCTTCTACTGTGTTCTTCACCTATTTTGTAATCTGTGTATCTTTTAAATATCTTAAACCTAGTGGTTGGTTGTTCAAGTGAACAACAAGAGGTTCTTGTTAGCTCAACAGTTAGTAGCTGGAACTAAATAGGTTTGGAACAACAAGCTGTATAGGTGTTAGGGAAATCACTTAGGCTTGAAGATCTAGGGCTGTTTCTGTGTGAGTAATATGAATTGTTTTCCCAATCCTGGTGGGGTTAGATACCTCAGGCAGAGATTAGGTCCATTGGGACTGAACTCTATAAATTGCCTTGTGTTCTATACTTTACAGTTTTGCTATTTACTGCTGCTCACAAATAAAATCAAACTAGGGTTTATAAGCTGTTTAGAATTGGTAATAGTTCAAGGCCTTGAAGCTTTCTAATTAGCCTTTGAAAGTTTCTGACAGTTTTAGAAAATCTCAAGGCCTTGAGATTTGAGTTTCACACAAAGCCAATCTGTTAGAATCTGAGTTATGCAAAAAGTTTCAATACTCTATTCAACCCCCCTTCTAGAGTATTTAGGTCCTGTATTTAGTCTACATTACACACTTTCAAGGAAATTGCATCCTTACAGCCTCTAGATCAAACAATGTTTATACTTTTCAAACTAACAAAGTTGGAGGAGAAAACTTGAAGTGTCTCATGTCCTTGAAAGAAGATTCAGAGCTGTGGCAAAAAATTTGGGACACATCAGCTTGCGTACCTTGAACAAGTTAGTCTCCAAGAACTTAGTAAGAGTTCTACCCTCTATCATGTTCAGATATGAAGGAGTATGAAAGGTATGTTTACAAAGGCAAGCAAACTAGAAGTTCATTCAAGCCAAAAAACATTGTAAGTACTACTTGACCTATTGAACTATTGCATATGGATCTTTGTGGTCCTATGAGAAATCCAACTCCAATGGGTAAGAAGTACTACGTTCTTGTTATTGTAGATGATTTCACTAGATATACTTGGGTTATTTTTCTTAGAGAAAAATCTGAAACTCTCACTGAATTTTCAAAGCTTTGTAGAGAACTTCAAACATTGAAAAACGTACCTATTGCTTCCATTAGGAGTGATCACGGTAGAGAGTTTGATCAACTTGAGTTTGATGTATTCTGTACTAAGCATGGCATCTCTCAAAAACTTAACTTTCACGCTTAGGATTCGATTATGAGTGAAGAAATATTGTGTCAATCTTGTTGAATTCTTTCTTAGACAAGTTTGAGTCAAGATGTAGGATTTGTAGGGATTTGTAATGGATTAAGCAGCGGAATAAAATAGATAAAGATCCGCACAAGACCTTCCAAGTAACACAAGACTAGACGTCATAACGCTAGTAAAGGATTTAGTATCAAATACCTTGTTTGTCTCCTTGGATGACTTCAAACGGGAAATAGTGTTCACGTATCTCCGGATAGTCCACTCCTAGGATTTAAGCAGGATCCTCCACACCTTTTTTCTAGCTAGATAAGGACGAACAAGAGGAAAAATCACGCAAACCGGAGCAAAGGAGGGGTGGCACCCTCCTTGAGGCTGACGTGTAGAGGGGCAGCACTAGGGGGTTCGGCCCTCTAGTGTTTTGTCTCTCTCCTTGCTTTTTCTCTCCTTGTGTGATAACAATTATGACACTCTCATGAGAAATAAGCTAGGAATTTTCTTTATATAGTCTAACAACTCCTTGTTAACTACATAAAAGCCCCCTCCTAATCATGTCCTTACATGGATTAGTTCTCCTTGCAAACTAGTCCTAATTATGTCTATATATGGATTAGTCCACCTTGAAAATTATTCCTACTAAGTTTGCAAGTGGTTGCACATTGATCCTTATATTTGATTAATCATATTAATTAATTCCCAAGTACTGTCTAATCCATAGGGCGTGTGACCCCATATTTTTCTTTTTAGCTGGTAGTAACAATTACTAACATGGAGCGGTGTCTAGCAACACATCCATGCCACTCAACTAACATAAATAGTAAGTAATCTGACAAACCTTGTGCATGTATTGTCTCATCCCTTTGTCTCCATATCCGGATTTGACACGACACATATAAGTCACACTCGTATATCCAATCCATAGTTTCTCGATCCTAGGAATAGTCTTATACATGAAGATATCTTCAATATCCATATTGATTTATATGAGTCTTGCCAGACATTATATAAGCACTCCCCCTCGAGTGGCCGCGGATATTTTCTCCTATTATGTGGGAGGGACGAATTCTATATACATCACTACCATCTCTAAGCTTGTTTCCTTTGTTCGATCAACGCCTTTATAACTACCCAGTCACGGTGTAGTGTTTGACGATATCAAAACACAATATTCCACAACTACAAGATCTATTGACTTCAAGTCTAAGGACGACAATACCGTTGTCACTACGAGAAGCACTTGTGACTTTATATAACTTGTATGTAGCTTTCTCGTTGTGGGTCAATCCAATATGCCATTACCTCTAACGCATACCCATGTGTTGGATCGTGGTATCTCCATATCAATCCAACCCCATACTAGTCTATAGTTGATTGTCATGTTATTCATTATAATCGAGTAGGGATATTTAAGATTATAACATTTATATTCTAAGGACTTAATTCATGTCAACATATCTCCATATCGATAACATAATGAATAGTAAATCCATATACATGTCAAAAGAAATAGATTGCCTCTTGGGCATTCTCCAATAGGATTAATGCTTGAAGTTTTAGTTCGTATAATTACTCTAGCTTAAATGATAATTCATATTGGCTAATATATTTTATGTTGTGCTTAATTCTTAGAAAGGGAGGAGTCATGACCCAAAATTGTTGTTTAGCTAGCTAGTATGTGTGAGCAACTCTACCCTATTTTGGATGAGTTTACAATTGCATTCCGGAATCAACATGACCGTGAGCAGAGTTGAGTAGGAGTGGCTAGTAGAGGGTAAATTCACTAGGAGATAGTGGTAGGCTTGTGTAGTGGTGGACCAATAAACACAGTTTCCATGCATTATGATTAGCCTACTAGAATGTGTCGGTAACTAGAATGGATCGAGAGGGACATGATGACACCGATGTGTAGAACGACAAGAGAAAATTAGGTCAATGTCAATGCCATTAACAAACTTAGCAAAAAATTAGAATTATTGTGTTAGACCAATGAATACGGAACCATCAACTACCCTAGGTGATCTATAGATTGCCTAGTGTTCTGTATCTTGATATAATTCAGCTATTTATTTTACGTTATTAGTCCTAAACACTAGTCACTTGATTAAGGGTGACACCCATTAAATCATCAACCCTTTTTACTGGTTACTTAGTGAATTAGATTTAATTTTAAAAGTAATAATAGTAAGCATGTTTCTTTGGGTTCAACAATCGGAGTTGCAAATACACCAATATATTACTTGACCGTATACTTGCGCAGTACGCGTAGCACATGCGCGTTAAGTTTTTGACGTCGTTGGCGAGGAAGGTTAGGTTACTATTCTTAGTTTGGAAATTAGTTTAATATAAATTTTTATTTTTTTTTCATTATCTCTGTGATTTCTGATTGTGTTTTAATCGTGTTTCAGGTTTTGAGTGCATGCATAGGAACTCTAGAGAACTTCTTCTTCTACTCCAGAATCCGTAGAAGTTTTTTAGAACCCCAAGGAAGGAATCAAATATAGAACGTTATGGGTGAGCAAATGACAAATAATAAGCTTACTCAACAGTTTACTGCTTTGAACGAGCGCTTAGATTCACGCACCAACCAAATGCCATACGTCAAGTCGGACCAGGCATTGGTTGAGAACTTCCAGTCGACCCGGAGGGGACATAAGCCTGGAATTGTAGTGCCAACTATTTGGGCCGAACACTTTGACCTAAAGCCTGCCACCATAACGACATTACAGAATCAGTTTCAGTACTATGGGAATTCGGATGAAGACCCAAATGACTTCTTTGGGAAATTTGATGCCTACATCAAAACTGTGAAATACAAGACTGTGAAAGCCGAAACATTGAAGCTTATCCTCTTTCCCTACTGTCTAAAGGGTGATGCAGAGAAATGAATTGAGTCTAGAGAGCTAGAATCGATCACTACATGGGATCAATGTGTGGACGAGATCGTCAACAGGTTCTACCCTGCTCAGCGAGTTATTGGTGATGAGACTGTGGTGGATGCATGGGAACGCTTTATGAGGATGATATACAAGTTCCCTAATCATAACTTTGGTGACTACAAGATTTTCCTGGTCTTTTATCATGGCCTAGAGCGTCCTAATCAAGACTTGCGCAATAGAGAAGCGGGTGGAAACTTCCTTGGTAGAGTTGATAAGGAGGGAGCTTATGCATTGATGAAACAGATTTACAAACAAGATGCCCAGTTCTATGAATCTAGGAGGTTGTCAAAGTTTCCTGAACGGGAGAGTGAAGAGTCGAATGACTGTATCACAAAGGTTGTAACAGACTTGGCATAGCATGTATATGAAGACAAGACGACTGTGGCTGTGGTAGAGGAGCATCATTTTGATGCAGCGTTGAATCAAGCTCCAAATGAAGATATCAACTATGTGAGGGTACGTGGCAGTGTTAGAACTGGAATAAGGGGAACTACGTGCCAGGGACAAGAGATCATCTAGGATTCATGAATGGGGATCATGCTTCGGCTTCTTATGCATCTGGATTTCAGCACATGCCGTCCACACCTTTCACAAATGCGCCACCATAAGTTGTAGGTCAGAATGCCGAGAAGGTGGGTCTCAAGAACATGATGCTTTAGATGGGCTGGAATGTGTATTCTTTCACCTCTCAGGTGGAAACATTTGTGACTGACTTGCACATCACCAACACTGTAGGGTTTTGTAACGAATTACACATCGGAATAAAACAGAATAAAAAAACTGCATAAGACTCTCCAAGGATCACATGATTAGACATCATAATGATAGTAAAGGATTAGTATCAAATACCTTGTTTGTCTCCTTGGATGACTTAACACGTGAAATAGTTTTCACGTCTCTACGTATAGTCCATGCCTAGGATCAAGTATAGAGTCCTTCCAATCAGATGTGCTAGCAATTGATTGAAGTAGGAAGAAGAATAATCAGGTGAAAATTGCACCCAAGCCGCGCCTCTAGGGGCCGACGGCAAAAGAGGGGCGGACCGGGGGGTGTCGGGTTCGGCCTCACTTGTTGCATCTCTCATTGCTTCTTTTTTTTTCTCTCCTTGTGTTATAATTATGACACACTTAATGAGAATAAGCTAGGAGTTTTCTTATATATAGTCTAACAACTCCTTGTTAACTACAATTGGCCCCTCTCCTAATCATGTCCTTAAATGGATTAGTTCAACTTGCAAATTAGTCATACTAAGTTTGAAAATAGTTGCGTATTGATCCCTCTATTTAATTAACCATATTAATTAATTAATTCCCAAGTCTAGATTAATCCATATGGTGTGTGACCCCATAGGTTACTAATTAGTTGGTAGTAACGATTACTAACATGGAGCGGTGTCTAGGAACACATCCATGCAACCCAACTAATAGAAATAGTCAGTAATTCGGCAAATCTTGTGACTATATTGTCCTATCCGTTTTCCTCTACATCCGGATTGGACACGAGACATCCAAGTCACACTCTTATATCCAATCCATATTTTCTCGATCATGGGAATAGTCTTATCTATTCAGATAAGATCAGTATCTCATTTTGATTTATCTGAGTCTAGCCAGACATTCTATAAGCAGTACCCTCGAGTGACCGCGGATATTTGCTCCCGTTATGTGAGAGGTAAAAAATCTATCTACATCACTACCATCTCTAAGCTTGCTTCTTGTTGTTTCCGACATACGCCTTTATTACTACCCTGTCACGACGAATTTTTTAACGATATCAAAACACAATATTCCAAAGATAGAGGATCTAGTGACTTCAAGTATAAGGATGACAATACCGTTGTCACTACGAGAATCTTGAGACTTTACATAAATTGTATGTAGCCTTCTCGTTGTGTGTAACACCCCTATTTTTCAAGCCGACTCTAAGTGCAATATCTAGTCTTTGGGGGTAAATTTGTAAATAGTTTGTCACAACTTTAAAGTGTGCATTTTGGAGCGTTGGCGATATTTGGACGTTGTTAGAATGATTTTGAGGCACTAGAGATGTTCGTGGTGGTTGTGCAATTCTCTACAATTAAGTCGAACCTCTAATTCTAGTTAGTACCCCACACTTTAGAAAACTACACTTTTACCCTCACATGCATGCTTGCCACTTGTTCAAGCCATTTTGACACCTCCTCCTTAGGTGGTAACATCTCCAACCTCCCTCTTCACCATCACAATCTGGAGAAAGAAAAAAAAATCTCTCTCTCTCATCCATCCTCTTCTTCTTCTTCTTCTTCTCCACCATACAACCACCACCACCAACACAGCCACCACCTCCACCACTCCTTCTTTCAAAATTCTGCTACTGCTGGTAGAAGCCCACGACACGAGGATCAAAAGCCCTCAATCAGCTCCTCGAAAGGTTGTGCCTCGGGGACGAATTTTGTCAAAAAACAGTAAGAACCCTAACTCTCTCTATACGTTGATTCTCACTTGATAATTCTTGTTCCATTGGACTCGCGAGGTGAAACCAAGGCTAGGAAGCCCAAGCTCGAGCTGTAACTCACCGGATTTCACTCTCGCCGGATTCTGGGCTTGAAACCCGACGGGGACGGCGGCGGGCAACGACGTTGGTGAATTCTTTGTTTTTGGCCAGTCATTCCCTCCCGTAGGTTGCTCCAAGGTCTCATATGGTCGTGGACAACCCAGGCGAACCCATAAGCTCCAGGGTAGGCGCGGAATCGACGGAAACCGAGCGACGAGTCGCCGGATTCATCCATGGCCGCCGGAAAAGCTCGAGCTCGGTACGACTTCGATTCTTGCTTGTTTTGATCAATTTAAATCATGAGCATGATCCTAATCACGTCCACAACATGTTTAGATCATCAAATCATGACTATAACAACAAATAGTTATAGTTTGATTCTTGTAGTTCATGTTTTTGGGTTCATGAACCTGCCTTGTTCATGGGACTATAAATCTCTCAATACTTGATGTCTTGACCTTATTCTTGTTGCTATGGATTCCCTGCATGTAGTACTCCAACTTTCGTTTTAATTTCTTGGTCCAATTCGATCTCGAAACCCCCTGAAATTGGGCTTGAACATGGCTAGTTAGCGAAGTAGTTGATGTGTTCTTGGTGTTCATGTGTTTTTGGTAAAAAAACTACCCCTGTTCAAATGCTTGTATCTCCCTCGTTTTTTGTCAGATTTGAATGATCCTTAGCTTTCTGAAATCCTTGGAGAATTGTCTACAACTTTTGTGTTGATTTCTTGGTCCAATTCTAACTCTAGAACCTCTGATGTTGGCTTTAAAGTTGATGTGATGTTGATGTTCTTCGCTAGCAAAAACTCAGAATTTTCTAAGTATAGAATGTCATGGTGAAACACCCATTTTCTAACCCTTGTATCTTCTACAAAACTTACTGAAATGTTGATCTGTTTTCTCCTGTGTAAAGATGATACATAATACTTCAAATCATCGTCTCCGGGTCATGTTCAAATTTGTAACGGATTTCTCACAAATCAAGCCTAAAGTTACTAGTTTGAACTCAATAAACTTTCTTGAATTTTACTAAGTGTTGATTCGGAATTTTTGTCCAACTTTGACTAGCGATATCTCTTTGAATACTTGGAGTTCTTAGAAGTTCAAATATGTTATGGAAAGCTTGGAATACCCTCTTAAATACCCCACCTTCATATTTCCTAAACTCTCCCTCGTTTTACCACAAATCAGCTCCAAAGTTGACTAGTTAAGATGATTTCACTCTATCTTTCACTTTCAATTTTCTCACTCTAAATTACATTTCTGGCCTTAGCGTTTTTCACGAAACTTGTTCGTATTCATATTTTGAGTCTAAATATCAAGTTTGACCAATTTTGACTTTTCGAAAACCCCAGTTTGACTGAACTGTATAGGAGGGGCAAAATAGTAATTTCACTTAAACTTTTAATTGAGATTAGTTTAGTAACTTGGAGTTTGTCAGCATGTCTTGTATGCTTATTTGGAGTACTTGTATGTATTTCTAGGCTAGGGTTGACCAAGTCAAATGTTGGGGTCTTTTTGCAGTTTTACTAAACTTTGGGGGCCTATGTGCATTTAATTAAAACTTCACACCTGAACTACTTGAGACTAGGTTAATGTTTTGAGACCAACAACCTGACTTAGAAGGATGTTTGGAGCCTTAAAATGGAACTATTTGACTAGGGAGTGACCAAATCAATAGTTGGGGTCTTTTTGCAATTTTAGAAAACATTAGTGGCCTAAGTTTAATTTACTGAAAGTTGTAGATTTCGATGCTAAGTTCATATGGGAGAGTTAAGAGTCATTCTTGCATGTTGTTGGACGTTTTGGACAGTTAGCTTGCATAACCTACATTTCATCGCATTATTGCATACAACCTCATATAGAGGGTAAATGCTAATAGACTATATACTTGACTTGTTTATATCCAGCCGACGTTAAGGATCGTTCGAAATAGGGGTATGTATTGTGTTGCTGCATTTACCGTAAGACCTGGAACCAATATGGGACGAGAGTTGCAGGAGCGCTAGCTTTGCGTTGCGCCTTTCATGGCTCAGAGGTAAGTACATACGTACGGCTTTTTCATATCAAAATGTGCAATTGTGTTTGATGTTTCAAATGAATGTTTGTTATATGAAATAGTATGAGAATGCATGTTTTCCACTCGAATGTTGTTAAACAATTTTATTCATCTCCTTTGAGAACTCTCGGAAATTACTTGTGAAATTTTGATATTCCGATTCTGGTTATGTGAAAGAGAAGAAATAAATTACCTCTAATAGACTTAGGACGATGTACAGAGTACAGTTATTAATGGGAGGCGTCAAGCGATCCTCCATTTTCTTATGGCTAAGACCATTGAAAAAATGCTTCTTATTATTGGATAGAACGTCAATGTTCAAAAATCCGCCCCCGATGAACCAAAATGTACCAAGTTATTGAGGCCAAGGGTTTTATAGAGCTATAGAGTGCTACTTATACTTGTAAGGGTCACTACGGCATAGGGGTGTCGACACTTAAGGCATTTTAGCTAATGTTGTGAGCGGGGTTCACGAATGGGCTCCCTTAACGCTCGGGTGAAATAGGGTTTGATAGACCCTAGAAGGAACCCTTAGTGATTATTTCGTGATCCCTCTGTTTACATCGATCCTGCTGGTGGCACTGACACGCCTCAGCTAAATTAAACTGTTGATTGAAGTCGAAATAAAAAATTGACTACTTTATTAATGTTGTTTGTGGCTCTGGATTGCCCTAATCAATTGAAATGATTTGAAATGCTTTGGCTACTCATGAACTAAGTTATCCTCTTAAATGGACTTGTTTACTCTGGGTATGTTACCAACTACTCGTGGTTTCTCAATGTTATTAAAGTGAGAGGTTTTTGTTACTCGTTTACTTCCAGTTGTTCCAAAGTCTCCAACATGATAGCTTTACTATTTAAATCTTCTAATTTGTTCATGCTTCCGTGCCACTCGATGCTTTACATGTCGTAGTATGTATTTACTCAGTTTTTACTGATTATTTCTTCAAAACTGCGTCGGCATTTGCCATTTTAAAACCGCAGGTCGTCAATCAAGTTTGGGGAATGGGAACACGGATCGAGACGAAGAAGTTTAGCTTAAGTCAGATCACTTAGTAGATCACACACAATTTGTTTTATATTGTACTTATTATCGACATTTTGTTATGTACTTTAACCGAAATGTAAACTTAATAGTTAATAATCTACTTTTTGTTATCGATTGTCGCGTTAACCCTGAACCGAGATCCCGGGCTGTTTCAGATGGTATCACAGCATCGGTTCTCCGGTTAAAGTGACTTTTCGATTTCCATTAGTAGAAAATAAGAAAGATAAAACGTTTTCAAAATTAAAAATTGATTAGGATAACCCAATTTGTAAATATGAAGTAAACAAGCCGTCGGGGAGTTTGGGTACTTACGTATTATGAAACTTGACTTGTACCGTATATGTTGATTAAATGTTAATGACTATTTGAGATGTTCATGCAAATTTTACTTGCCTATTTACAAGCACAATATTTATGAGACATGCCTATTTATATCGAATTGTTTGTCGTAGTTGTGTGATGCGTATCTTCGACTCTTTATTTTTGTAAGTAATTTCTCGACGACATAGTAACGACGTTGTGACTTAGAAGACCCTGAGACCATTCTTTCGCACCTACGAGTGACGAACCTTAAAAAAAATTAGTTTGAATTTGGTTTATTTTGAGTTAGTTTGACATGGTTCTTTCCAAAATTAGTTCTGAAAATAAAGTATTTATTACAAAAAAAAATGGTTTCTGAAAATTATTGGCATTTCGAGCTACCAAATGCCAAGTGATATGGACCACTCTGTTTACCAGTCCGCTGTCGCGGTACTATAAGTTGTACCCGCTGTGTAGGCTAAGTTGGAACATTTCAAGCACATGCGAGTCGTGTTAGAGAGGCACGTTGTGTGACGATACATAGTGTCCTTTCTCCCTCGTATTCGTGGAACACTTTAGTTGATTGGTTTATCTAACCCTATAGAGGTAAGACAACATTTTTAACCCGGATGATTCAAGAAAAACAACATATTAGTCTTGATAAAAGTATTTGTCTAAAAGTTTCGAGATTTGTATAAATTATAGCAAATTTTTGAGTCGCTTATGAAATTGAGAACTTGTATGTTGTTATTGAACTTTCAAAATATTGTTTTGAACTTGTACCTGTACTAATCGTATACGAAACCATATTGTGATGAGAGTCTAGGCTAGATAGTTGTATAGAACCATAATAGACCCCGTCATGCGGAGAGCGAGAATGAGAAATTTCTTTCAATTAAGTTGCTTCTAGCTGACCATTTAAGGAAGCTATCTTTTGGAGCAGAACATTCAACGAGAGCTATTTAGGTACTTGTCTGGCTAAGTCATATAGACTTAGTCAGCGTTCTGCATTTCATTTATATGGGTAAGTATGGTATGAGATCTTCGGGGATGAAGATTCTTTTAAGGCGTGTATACTGTAACTCCCCTACTTTTCAAGCCGACTGTAAGTGCAATATTTAGTCTTTGGGGGTAAATTTCTAAATAGTTTTTCACGGCTTTAAAGTGTGCATTTTGGAGCGTTGGCGATATTTGGACGTTGTTAGAATGATTTTGAGGCACTAGAGATGTTCGGGTGGTTGTGCAATTCTCTACAATTAAGTAGAACCTCTAATTTTAGTTAGTACCCCACACTTTAGAAAACTACACTTTCACCCTCACATGCATGCTTGCCACTTGTTCAAGCCATTTTGACACCTCCTCCTTAGGTGGTAACATCTCCAACCTCCCTCTTCACCAGCACAATCTGGAGAAAGAAAAAAAAAAATCTCTCTCTCTCATCCATCCTCTTCTTCTTCTTCTTCTTCTTCTTCTTCTTCTTCTTCTTCTCCACCATACAACCACCACCACCAACACAGCCACCACCTCCACCACTCCTTCTTTCAAAATTCTGCTACTGCTGGTAGAAGCCCACGACACGAGGATCAAAAGCCCTCAATCAGCTCCTCGAAAGGTTGTGCCTCGGGGTCGAATTTTGTCAAAAACCAGTAAGAACCCTAACTCTTCAACCCTTCAATTCTCTCTATACGTTGATTCTCACTTTATAATTCTTGTTCCATTGGACTCGTGAGGTGAAACCGAGGCTAGGAAGCCCAAGCTCGAGCTGTAACTCACCGGATTTCACCTTCGCCGGATTCTGGGCTTGAAACCCGACGGGAACGGCGGCGGGCGACGCCGTTGGTGATTTCTTTGTTTTTGGCCATTCCTTCCCTCCCGTAGGTTGCTCCGAGGTATCATATGGTCGTGGACAACCCAGGCAAACCCAGAAGCTCCTGGGTACGCGCGGAATCGACGGAAACCGAGCGACGAGTCGCCGAAATCCGCCATGGCCGCCGGAAAAGCTCGAGCTCGGTACGGCTTCGATTCTTGCTTGTTTTGATCATTTGAAAGCATGAGCATGCTCCTAATCACGTCCACAACATGTTTAGATCATCAAATCGTGACTGTAACAACAAATCGTTATAGTTTGATTCTTGTAGTTCATGTTTTTGGGTTCATGAACCTGACCTGTTCATGGGACTGTAAATCTCTCAATACTTGATGTCTTGAACTGATTCTTGTTGCTATGGATTCCCTGCATGTAGTACTCCAACTTTCGTTTTAATTTCTTGGTCCAATTCGATCTCTAAACCCCCTGAAATTGGGCTTGAACATGGCTAGTTAGCGAAGTAGTTGATGTGTTCTTGGTGTTCATGTGTTTTTGGTACAAAAACTACCCCTGTTCAAATGCTTGTATCTCCCTCTTTTTTGGTCCGTTTTGAATGATCCTTAGCTTTCTGGAATCCTTGGAGAATTGTCTACAACTTTTGTGTTGATTTCTTGGTCCAATTCTGACTCTAGACCCTCTGATTTTTGCTCAAAAGTTGCTGTGATGTTGATGTTCTTCGCTTGCAAAAGCTCAGAATTTTCTAAGTATAGAATGTCATGGTGAAACACCCATTTTCTAACCCTTGTATCTTCTAGAAAACTCACTGAAATGTTAATCTGTTTTCTCCTGTGTAAAGATGATACATAATACTTCAAATCATCGTCTCCGGGTCATGTTCAAATTTGTAACGGATTTCTCACAAATCAAGCCTAAAGTTACTAGTTTGAACTCAATAAACTTTCTTGAATTTTACTAAGTGTTGATTCGGAATTTTTGTCCAACTTTGACTAGCGGTATCTCTTTGAATACTTGGAGTTCTTAGAAGTTCAAATATGTTCTGGAAAGCTTGGAATACCCTGTTCAATACCAAACCTTCATATTTCCTAAACTCTAACTCATTTTACCACAAATCAGATCCAAAGTTGACTAGTTGAGATGATTTCACTTTATCTTTGACTTTCAATTTTATCACTCTAAATGACATTTCTGGCCTTAGCGTTCTTCACAGAACTTGTTGGTATTCATATTTTGAGTCTAAATATCATTTTGACCAAGTTTTACTTTTCGAAAACCCTAGTTTGACTGAACTGTATAGGAGGTGCAAAATAGTAATTTCACTTAAACTTTGAATTGAGATTAGTTTAGTAACTTGGAGTTTGTCAGCATGTCTTGTATGCTTATTTGGAATACTTGTATGTAATTCTGGGCTAGGGTTGACCAAGTCAAATGTTGCGGTCTTTTTGCAGTTTTACTAAACTTCGGGGGGCCTATGTGCATTTGATTAAAACTTCACACCTGAACTACTTGAGACTAGGTTAATGTTTTGAGACCAACAACCTGACTTAGAAGGATATTTGGAGCCTTAAGAAGGAACTATTTGACTCGGGAGTGACCAAATCAATAGTTGGGGTCTTTTTACAAATTTAGCAAACTTTAGGGGCCTAAGTATAATTTACTGAAAGTTGTAGATTTCGATGCTAAGTTCATATGGGAGAGTTAAGATTCATTCTTGCATGTTGTTGGGCCAATATGAGTATAATTTGAGGTCCGGGCACTAGACAGTTTCGGAGTATCAGGGACGTTTTGGACAGTTAGCTTGCATAACCTACATTTCATCGCATTATTGCATACAACCTCATATAGAGGGTAAATGCTAATAGACTATATACTTGACTTGTTTATATCCAGCCGACGTTAAGGATCGTTCAAAGTAGACGTATGTATTGTGTTGCTGCATTTACCGTAAGACCCAGAACCAATATGGGACGAGAGTTGTAGGAGTGCCAACTTTGCGTTGCGCCTTTCATGGCTCAGAGGTAAGTACATATGTACGGCTTTTTCATATCAAAATGTGCGTTTATGTTTGATGTTTCAAATGAATGTTTTTTATATGAAATAGTATGAGAATGCATGTTTTCCACTCGAATGTTGTTAAACTTTTTTTATTCATCTCTTTTGAGAACTCTCGGAAATTACTTGTGAAATTTTGATATTCCGATTCTGGTTATGTGAAAGAGAATAAATAAATTACCTCTAATAGACTTAGGACGATGTACAGAGTACAGTTATTAATGGGAGGCGTCAAGCGATCCTCCATTTTCTTATGGCTAAGACCATTGAAAAAATGCTTCTTATTATTGGATAGAACGTCAATGTTCAAAAATCCGCCCCCGATGAACCAAAATGTACCAAGTTATTGAGGCCAAGGGTTTTATAGAGCTATAGAGTGCTACTTATACTTGTAAGGGTCACTACGGCATAGGGGTGTCGACACTTAAGGCATTTTAGCTAATGTTGTGAGCGGGGTTGACGAATGGGCTCCCTTAACGCTCGGGTGAAATAGGGTTTGATAGACCCTAGAAGGAACCCTTAGTGATTATTTCGTGATCCCTCTGTTTACATCGATCCTGCTGGTGGCTCTTGACACGCCTCAGCTAAATTAAACTATTGATTGAATTCGAAATTAAAAATTGACTACTTTATTAATGTTTTTTGTGGCTCTGGATTGCCCTAATCAATTGAAATGATTTGAAATGCTTTGGCTACTCATTCACTATGTTATCCTCTTAAATGGACTTGTTTACTCTGGGTATGTTACCAACTACTCGTGGTTTCTCAATGTTATTAAAGTGAGAGGTTTTTGTTACTCGTTTACTTTCAGTTGTTCCAAAGTCTCCAACATGATAACTTTACTGTTTAAATCTTCTAATTTGTTCATGCTTCCGTGCCACTCGTTGCTTTACATGTCGTAGTATGTATTTTCTCAGTTTTTACTGATTATTTCTTCAAAACTGCGTCGGCGTTTGCCGTTTTAAAACCGCATGTCGTCAATCAAGTTTGGGGAATGGGAACACATATTGAGATGAAGAAGTTTAGCTTAAGTCAGATCGCATAGTAGATCACACACAATTTGTTTTAGATTGTACTTATTATCGACATTTTGTTATGTACTTTAACCAAAATGTAAACTTAATAGTTAATAATCTACTTTTGGTTATCGATTGTCGCGTTAACCCTGAACCGAGATCCCGGGCTGTTTCATTGTGGGTCAATCCAGTATGCCATTACTCCTAATGCATACCCATGTGCTAGACTTGATATCTCCATATCAGTCTATTCACATACTAGTCTCTAGTTGATTGTCCAATTAATCAGTTTAACTTACTAGGGATAGTTAAAATAAAAAACACATGGGTAATCTAAGAGCTTCATTATATTAAGTATTTCCATAAATAATACAATGAATATTCTAGCCAAAAGTAATGTTCATACTAAATAAGAGTGCCTCTAGGGTCTATTCCAACTGTCTCCCACGTTCACTAGAGTCAATCATGTGCATCTCATATGCCTATAGATCTAGTGTGCCCTTCATGCTTGCGCTGAACAAGCGGCTTCGTAAGGGGATCTGACAAATTCTCATCTGTAGGAATCTTGCATACCCTAACATTTCCTCGATCGGCGATCACTCTAATAAGATGGAAATTTTTGCGTATGTGTTTGGATTTCTGGTGTAACCTAGGTTCCATTGATTCTGCGATCGCTCGAGTGTTGTGACAATACAACTCAATTGGATCCACAATTATAGGAACCACACAAAGCTTAGTAATGAACATCCTAATCCATACAGCCTCCTTTGCTGCGCCTCTTGCAGCAATGTACTCAGCCCCAGTTGTATAATCAGCAACCGTCTCTTGCTTTGAACTCTTCCATCTCACATCTCCACATTCAGGCAATACACAAATCCCGACTGCGATCCGAAATCATGGTTTGGAAGCATGCATACGTGTAACCCATAACATGTAACTCATCCTCACCTCTAAATATCAAGAACGCATCCTTAGTTCTTCTCAAGTACTTAAGGATGTTCTTGATAGCAATCCAATGACTTTCACCCAGATTAGACTGGTATCTTCTTGTCGTACTCAACGCGTATGACACATTAGGACTAGTACACAACATTGCGTTTCTTGTTCATTTTCTCCAAGATGCACATAAATGTTCCATTAATTGAGGCGGTCAAGATGATGCCTAAATATGCTATGTATATGATAGATGCAATTTCAGGGAAGAGGATAGTGAAAGACTTTCAAACTGTGTACCTAATAAAAGCAGGTGAGCTTGTGTGTTTTTCTTGGCTTGCCTGAAAAACAGGAAGATCCGGGAAGCTTTGTTATTGAAGGTAATTTGGGAGGAGCTTATACTGGACAGGCACTATGTGATTTGGGGGCCAGTGTTAATCTGATGCCACTTTCAGTTTTTCGCAAGCTGGGTGTAAAGCTCACTGTACCTAGATTAATCTGTAGTTTGTAGATAAGTCTTCAAAGAAAGCCTATGGAGTGGTGGAAGATGTGCTTGTGAAGGTAGGGAACTCTATTATCCATGCCGACTTTGTTATCCTAGAGATGTATGTGGGAGATGTTCCGATCATTCTTGGTAGGCCCTTTGTAGCTACCGGTCGGACACTCATTGATGTTGAGAATGGTGCATATATCATCAGGATGAATGACACGTGGGAGACATTGTCGGTTTCCAAGACAACTTCACAGCAATCTCAGGGGAAACATTCCGAGATGCCCGTGGCCGTGCAGTCAGTTAATGAGATGTTAGAGGTGGTTAGTACTGAAACACCAGAGCCAAAACTCAAATTTCACAAGGTAGTTATGAATATCCAGCATTGGAAGCTTGAAGATAGGTCATGTGGTGCCAAGCCACCTTTTTAGGTGGATAACGTAACGCGGTCGGCCCGTCGACCTTAAATTACAAGCGCTTATTTGGAAGCAACCCAATTTAGGAGTATAAATTAGTTGTTTTTATTATTTGATATCCATACATGTTATTGTGAGGTGCGAGAGAGAGTGGTTTCATTATTTTCAATGAGTGTGCAAGACATAGGTACCGAAGACTGCTCTGGATTCCCCTTCTAGTTAGACGTGCACATGATGGCACGTAAAACGATGGAAACAACTTGAATCTACAAGTAAAACGGTAACCAATAGAGGTTACTCGAGGAAGAGGAGTAACAAGTCAATTTTAAGATTATGCGCAACAAGTTTTCCCATCAAGTTTGAGCGCATCTGAATCCTGACGCGGAAGTTGCGGATCACGAGACTAAGGTAGCTGGAGTTGTGCGCACAAGAGGAAAAATGCAAAGAGAATGGAAATTACCAAGAATTTTTGATTTTACAATTAAAACGGCCTCCAGATAGTTAGTTGAGTCCATCGGTTCAAGAATCGAGGAAAACGGAGGTCAAACGAAGAATTGAGCCAAAAAAGGGCCAAATTCCCAAGACTGTTCGTGTGAATGGGGAGCCTATTCGTGCGAATATACATACTTAGAAAAAAATTGGAAATCTATTCGCACGAAATAAAAGAGGTCATCTGCTCATTCGTACGAATACAGTTCGTATGAATAGAAGTTTATTCGCACAAATGCATTTCGTACGAATAAAAGCCTATGTGTGCGAATAACTGGTCAGCGGAGTCACTTATTGGGGGAATTTTGGAAATTCCAAGGGGTTGGTCTATCATACCAACGGATGAAACACTTCCCTTAGCCATTAATTTGGATTTAGAAAGTCGTCTTTCATCTTCTTCCTCTTTAATCCTCTCAAGAACACAAACCCTAAATATGGCAAAACTTGTCCAAATTGACATTTTTCTGGGGGGGGGGGGGGGGGGGGGTTCTCCGCACCACTTCCTCTTCAACTTTAATACATGAATTTTTGAGAGAAAGGGCTTAGATTGAGTGTGGGGGTTGAAGATGAAGAAGCTTCAAGAACAAATTCTAAGATTCAGTCACTTGAAGTTGGAATTTACCAAATCCAAAGAAGACAAGTGTGACGGTATTCCTGAGGAGCAGAAGGTAGTGGGATCAACTCACCTCGTTTTTTATTTTCGGAAAATTAGTCGACCGATTTGGTCCTTGTTGACTAACTTTTGCGAAACAGGTCTTGTAAGAACGGTAATCCGGGACGGCTGGAATCTCTCTTTCTCTCTCTTTAATTCTTTCTTAGGCACTCTTTAGGGTTTATGTTTTAGCAATTTATAAACTATAAAGTGTGCCTCGCGAAGGTGGCCATTAGTTTGTGGGGATTTCTCGCTAGCTGCTATTGAGTTGATATGTTATTTTTTTAATTCACGTTAGCTCTCACCGCGCACTTGAATTGTGGAGGGATTTGCCACCCATGCCCGAAATTGGAAAGAGGGCTAAGTCCATGGTTCTGGTAGCCCCCGATGCTGTCTGTAGCACCAAATTCTGCACCTTCAGGTTCACAAGTTCTAGTTCCGATATGGATGTTTACATGGATACGTTCCTGAAGAGGAAAGGGACACATGAGAAGCCCTTCCAGGAAAGCAAGAATATGCCCCAACTTAATTACATATTCATGAAAGGGAACCTAGATAAATGGTTTAAGATTTGTAAGAGTAAGTCTAGCTCTAATATCGCGAGATAAATTATTCTTAATGCTCCGTATTATGATGAGGGGGAGAGCAAAGATGAGAGGCATATTTTTAGCCGTTGGAGCTTAATAGACATCACGCCAAAGACTATTGGGTCCGTGATGAAATTTAATCCTTTGAAAGAGGCTTGCATCTAGCATGACACCATTCGACAGATCAAAATTGTCAAGTTCATTAGTACTTCTTGTTTCCAGGGGGAAGTCGAGGCTGGTTGGGAAGAGAGATCTACTTTACCCTAGTGGATGGTGTCCAGGAATTTGTTGCTTCCACGTGGAAGGTTGATTTGCAAGCTTCTCGAGAATTGGGTTTAGGTATTACACCTCAGCCCAAGTACTCGTTCCAGTTGTGCACCATGGCCTAATGTTTGTGGAGTGGCCAGCGCATCGACATTCCTATCTTCATCTATAAATTCATAATGGAGAGGAAATATCGCTACAAAAAAAACTCCTGGACACACCCACATTGTACTCAAGCTAGCAAAAGATACTGGCATTAAAGAGAGTATGTCGCGAAAATGCGGGAAGATTCCTTGCCCCCAGGAAGCCTCAAAACCTGTGAGAGCCCAGAAGACGAAGGGAGAGGCTAGTAGCTCGGGCTCCAATGTCGAGTCCCAACTTGATAAGGTCACGTATATGGTGGTTCAGCAGATAGATCAGGCAAACTGAGACAAAGCTAGGTCTCAAAGATAGTTTGAGCACGTGAGGAGTAGTGTGCGCTGGATCGGTCGTGGTTTAGAGTCGTTGACCATTGAGACTGCCGAACAGGCTGAGCAGATCGACGACTTAGCCAAGGGGCCTAATTTCACATTCGATCACCCGCACACTGATGATGGTCTCTGCCATTACGAGTAATTTGCATATGAGGAGTCGAGTCCTGATGAGGAGACCCAGTCCGGCTAGACCCACCAGCCCTGCACTTAGGCAGCCGAGTCCTCTTGATTTAACTTTCTATTTCATTGAGGATAACGAAACGCTTAAGTATGGGGTAGTTTTAGCTATCCGCTAGTTTGCCATTAAATAGCCTTGTTACATTTACTTTAGTAGGCCAGTCTTGCATGTAGGGTTAGTCCGTTAAGTTTGCATTTGAACGTTTAAATATATTGCATTGTATATATATATATATATATATATATATTGTTTTGAGTCTACCCACCCACAGTGTTTGTCAATTGAGTTGGCCCAAGCATACAGAGTTAGGAAAAAAAGAAAACAAAATTAAAAAATTTAACATGGTGAGGGCTTAATGATATAATTTCCTAGGAGTATAAATATATGAGGTGAGGTAGACGTGTGAATCTGGAGTAGGAGGACTTATAGGGCTAATGCAAACTAGAAATGCTGCCTCTCAGACAATAAATCCTACTAGTGCTACACTGCTGTCACTTAGGAAGTCGTCACCCGTCCTTGTAGTAGCAACGAAACTGCTGTGCGAGTGATGTTTTTGGGGATCCACTGGTCTCGTCTCCATCTTGTAGGTCCACTAGATACCCACGTTGATCCATTTACCCCTTTTATTCACAACCTCTACCCTAGGAAGCCTTTCATTGTGAATATCATCACTAGTAAGAATGGACCTTTCCTATGCGTCATGATCGAGGGAGGTGAGTTAGGTAGGTTCGTTGATGGTGACCTAATTTGTTACATCTTATGTGGATTCACTTACATGTCGGCTGCTGAGTTAGAGAAGGTAGCACACTTCAGTGTGATGATGAATTGTGTCCTTACACCACGATCATAGGAGGAGTGTCGTAGTGCGTGATATGCTTTCCGCAAGATATGGGGTTGGGTTGATTGAGCTTATTGGAGGTCGTGCTTGTTTTTCATTATATTATCTATATCTTAGGTGATGAGGATGATCGGTTGAAAAACATGTTCACATTGACTACCGGGTTTTAAGAGTTGGTTTACATCGAGTGTGGGGGTATCGACAAGTATTTTATAACATCCTTGATTTGACACATTCCACCACCATATTATTTGCTTGGATATGTTGTCTCCTCGGTGATTATTATATTATTATGGCTCCATGTGTTTATTATAGTTAGATGAAAAAAAAAGAAAAAAAGAAAAAATATAGAAAAAATGATGTATAGTAGATATAGGAAGTGAATGATATTAGCTAATATCTTGAACACTCTTTCACATTCGAGGCTGCGACAACGGCGTTCCTTAGATTTTGGTGAGGGTGTAGTGAGAATCGGGTTCTGTAATTTTCATCATGACGTCTAGGACTACGCTTCTACATATCTTATCCTACCCGTCCGATGCCATCAACATTTCAACCCGTGGATTAATAGCTCGGATTGTAAGTGCTAGGGATATGTTTGTTGAGTGTGGAAAGCATAATATTAAGTGCTCTTGTCTGTTTTGCCTACAAAAAATGGCATCATGTTCTACCGATCACCAAAGCTGTAGAATTTCCGACGAGAATATGACAGCTTTATGACTTGCCGGTTTACTTTTCGAGATTGCGCAATCTCAACTAAAAAGAAAAAAATATGTCTTTTCCTTTGTTGCATTGTACATACTTGAGTTGCGTTGTATATATCATATACTTTGCATATTCGTTTCTTTGTGTATTGAGTCGTGAGTCGTGTTGTCTAGTGGAGTGTGTAAGTATGCAAAGCGATGGGGGTATGAATTTGTTGGTATTGGTATGTATGCGATGTCTCTTGGGTGTGGTTGAGCGCCATTGTTGAGACGAAAAAAGAGTAAGCGTGGGGGAATTTGATAGCGCCTTTTAGGAGCTATATTTCTTTATCATATTCCACATATTTGAGAGGTTTTTTGGAGAGTTCAGAGCTCATTATTGATGAGAGAACTCTTATTTATCACCTATCGCGTCATATGCTTAATTCCAATCCAACCACGTCTTATATGCTTTATTTATGCTTAATTGATGAATTTAATCAGTGTTTGTTGTCTTCGACAGAAAACAGGGCTTAAGAGCGTATTCGATTAGAGACGTGAAATTTTGAAGCTAGGAAGCGCAAGGAAAGAGCCTCGGGAACCAAGAAGTGAAGATTCAAGAACAATTCTTCAGAGCCATTCTCACGAATAGAAAATCCATTCGCACGAATACCATTCGTACAAAATAGTCTTTAGTTGGCGCAGAATTTTGGGGTTCTTTTGCACATGTCAAGACTTGGTATTCATTACTTCGACCTAGTAAACAAATGACAACATAAAAGAGCTAAGAACGACTTGGAGAACTAAGAAGAAGACTTGGGGAGCATCAAGGAGCAAGAGAAGATCTAGGATGAACGCCATAATAGAGTTTTTAGCATTTGAATATATTTCCCCCTTCTTTTCTAATATGGATACTTATAGGTCGTTTTATTCAATTATGAGTAGATAAAACCATACGTACGCATCTGCGGAGAGTCTAGGGTTTATGTTTTTACTGTTTTTCTCCGAATTTAGATGAATTTTCATGCTTAGGATTTGATTATAAATGAAGAACTCTTTGGTTAATCTTGTTGAACTCTTTCTTTGACATGTTTGAGTTCAGATTTAGAATTAATGCTTGTAGTTTTAGTTCATAGATTAATCTAACTTAAATGATAATTCATGTTGGCTAATAAACTGTATGTTGTGCTGAATTCATAGCAAGGGAGGATTCATGACCCGAACTTGTTATTTAGCCAGTGAGTATGTGAGAGCAACTGTACCCTAGTTGGGATGATTTTACAATTGCGTTCCCGAATCAACAAGACCGTGAGGAGAGTTGAGTAGGAGTTTCTATAAGAGGTTCAATTCATTAGGAGATAGTGGTAGGCTCGTGTGGTGGTGGACCCAAAGACACCGTTTCCGTGCACTATCATTAGCCTACTAGAACGTGTCAGTGGCTAGAGTGGACCGAGAGGGACATTATGATACTGATTTTTAGAACGACAAGAGATTGTTAGGTGATTGTCAATGCCATTACCCATCTTAGCAAAACATTAGAATTATTGTGTTAGATCCTAATCACTAGTCCTAATCATTAGTAACTTGATTTAGTGTGACAACCATTAGAAAATCAACCCTTTTCACTGGTTACTTACTGAATTAGACTAATTGGTAAATTTATAATAGTAAGAACCTTCCCTTGGGTTTGATAAATCGGAGTCGCAAATAGTCCATTATATTACTTTCTGTATACTTGCGCAGTTCAGGTTGCACCTGCGCATCAGATTCTCGATTAAGCTAGACCGTGACCTAGCGGATTCACTTGTTGCCTTTGAAAGATGCCAAAATGAGGTTAGCCTGCAAGCCCCCAGAAGCATGGCTAATACCCTTAAGCCATGCATTTTTATGTAAAAAGTTAGGTGTGAGAACTGATTTAAGGGAGAATTTGAATGCGATATCTTAGTGCTCAGTTTAGGCGCCAAAATGGTGACAGAGTTAGAATCTGCAGTGGTCTTTAGTGAGATAAAACATGCGCTCAAGTGGGAGTATAAACACTATGACGCTTGTTTCCATAAAAATGTTCTGAAGAGTGACTTCAGGTGGTGCATAGATTTATCCCATGAATAAACATCGTGTGATCGTCGTCGATCATTTGACAATATATAATCTTAACACTCTTCTCCGTGTCGTAAATTTAAGGGTTGGTTGTGCTACGTTGGCATGCCACCTTATGGTTATGTATGATTCGGTCTTTCGGACATCGCTGGGAAAGCATTTCATCTAAATTTAAGCGACACATGGATGGGGGGAAGACTCTCACTACGTGACGCTATGTTTTACTCTTTTGATCCACTTGTGAGACCCATGCAGGGTCATGAAAGATATTAATATAACAGTAGTATGATAGATGCATTCGAATCATTACCTATGGGACTAGACATGCTCGTGGTCTATGATGGAATATGACTGAATCTGGGGAATACGAGAGCTAAACTGTGCATTATCCTATTTGAGGTTGAGCTTGCCTACGCTGGTTCATGTTGACTTTGGTGCGTGGAGCTACCGCAATGCCGGTACTCTCACCAGTCGCACATCACGACTGCACAAAACGTTTTAGATGAGTTTATTGGAGATCGAGGAAACTGGTAGAGTTGTGCGCAGCCCCACAGGTCGAGTGTGAGATGATAGAAAATTACGTGTAGAACTTACGGGTCTGCTTTGTAATTAATATAAACCGAAAGGGTATTATGTTTAGGGTTTTGACACGAATTCACAGTGGAATAAACAAGAATAAACATCCGTTCAAGACCCTAAAAGGATTACAGGACTAGAAATCATAACGATGGTAAAGGATGAGAACATCAAGTACCTTGTTTGTCTCGTTTGAAGACTTTACGTGAAATAGTGTCCACGTCTCTATGCAATTCCACTCCTAGGATTGATCCGGATCCTCCAACACCTTTGTGATAGCTAGGGAAGGAGGAGGAATAAGAAGATCACGGAAAACAAGACCAAGAGGCCCAGCCTCTTTGTGGCCGACGATAAGGGGGGCGAATGGCCTAGGGGTTTGGCCCTAGGTCTTGTCTCTCTCCATGGTTTGTTCTCTCTCGCTTGTGTGAAAACAAATATGAAACTTACAGGAACAATAAGCTATGAGTCTCTTTATATAGTCTAACACCTCCTTGTTAAATACATATTAGCCCCTCTCCTAATCATGTCCATACATGGATTAGTCCACCTTGCAAATTAGTCCTTCTAAGTTGCATGCGGTTTCATATTGTTCCTTCTATTTAATTAATCATATCAGCTAATTACCAAGTCCGGTCTAATCCATAGGGAGTGTGACCCCATAACTTTCTACTTAGTTCGTAGTAATAATTACTAACATATAGCGGCCTCTAGCAAGACATCTATGCTTCCCAACTAATAGAAATAGTCAGTAATCCGACAAACCTTGTGAGCAATGTTACCCTATTGTGTTATCCCTCTGTCACCATATCCGAATTCGAAACGAGACGTACAAGTCACACTCGTATATCCAATCAATAGTTTCTCGATCCTGGGAATAGTCTTATCCTTGCAGATAACATCAATATCCTATATTGATTTATCTAAGTCTGGCAAGACATTCTATAAGCACTAACTCTCGAGTGCATCAAATATTGCTCCCATTATGTGGGAGGGACAAATCCTATCTACATCACTACGATCTCTAAGCTTGCTTCCTATCATGCCCGATAACTACCTTTGTAGTTACTTGGTTAAGGCGCAGCGTTTGATAGTCTTGATCCAATACAGTCGTCCTATTAACATTAGTACTCGACTAGGAATATTTAAGAATATAACATTTATATTATAAGGACTTCATTCATATTAACATATCTCCATATCGATAACATAATGAATAGTAAGTCAATATATTTTTCACGATAAACTAATTGCCTCTACGGAACAATTCCAACATGATGGAATTAACTAGAAGTATGTCTATCAATTAAGATCGCTCAACAAAAATCTGAGAGACAGAATATCACATATGTAGGAACCCTATTTCCTCGATCACCTCCATCCAAATGCGGGACGTTCTGTGAAACATAGTTTTCGACCAAGAGGTGCGCACGAATTGCTTGGTGTAGGGTTTTTGTGCAGGTTATGTAGTGGAAATACAAAATAATTCTGCCCAAAACTCTTTATGGATCACATGTGTAGCATCATAAGACGATGAAGGAGAAGGATTACCTTTTTCAGTCTGAACGACCACTGTGTTGAAATAGTGTCCACTCCTCTGCAGGTATCCACGCCGTAGGATTAGATACTGGATATTCCTCTACTTTTCATGCTAGCGGTGTAGAAGGAGGAGCAATCCGGAGTCTTGCTCCAATCGAGCACAAGAAACAGTGGAGGATGAAAGGGGTGACCCTCTCTATGTCGTCGACCAATCGAGGGGTTAAGACTCTCTGTCTTCTCTTGCTCTAATTTTTCATTTAATGAAATTATTAAAGCTGAACTAGTTTTCTAATTAATGACACTTTATTAATTACAAACTTTCCCCACTACTAATTAGATCCAATATATTGGATCAACTTTCATTTAAGTCCAATTTTATATTTAGTCCAACTAAATATGCATGTCGTTGCACTTTGATACCATCATTTTACTTTTAATTAGTCCAACTAATTAAAATGTACATCCTTTCTATCCTTTGGTGTGTGACTTGCAGGTTCCTATTACTTTGGCAGTAACGATTACAAACATTGAGCGGTGTCTAGCAACACATCAATGCTAGCCCAGCAATAGGAATAGCCAGTGATATGATGACACGATTTCTTACGTGTTACCGCAAGTGCACGGTTCAAGTAATATAGGGCTGGTATTTCAACCCCGAGTTATCGATCCCACGAGGACAGTGTTACTGTGTAATCAGAAACAGAGTTTAAAGAGTGAAGACGTAAAAAGTAAAAGGAGTAAAAACAGAATAAACAATATTTTTAGTAATTTTCTGATAATAAAGTCTGACTGTAAAAACTAGGATTTCGGGTGCCTAGATTCCTGGATCCCCTAGGGTTACTATTCAGCCTTTCAGTTTTTCCGATTCAGAAACACACAGCAGTTTTGTTTATGCCAGCATACCAATGTTGCAATCTCCTCTCGGTCTCATGCACCTGTCACTCTCCTACAGATTTTCGGGTCCTCTCGGTCCACCTAGATCTGCAGGTTCGTTATAAGTCTGCTAGGGTTACAGGCTCTCCTCTCGGTCTCCCCCTAAACGTCTAGCAGTTGGTCTAATGCTTCTGGGCTAGTCCCCTGATTCTCTTCACCTCTCGGTCCATCAAGGCAGGAAACTAAATCCTGTCTTCTCTTCCTAACTCTCACTGGCCACTCTCGCGCACCAGATCCTGTCTGTAGCAATCCAGGTTCATGACTCCGTTCATGCATACACAGTAAAAACCAAAGACAGAATAATAAACAAAACCTCTACTGTATTAAGATTTAAACAATCATGAATCTGAAGTCGAGATAAACTAAGTTGCTGAAATCATAAACCCTAGGTTCACCGAGAACCTAGGTAAAAAGTTTAGCTAATAAAAACTAACATAAAGAAGAGAAGAGAATCAAACAGGTGACGGAAATCTGGCAATTTCCGGGACTGCTCCGGTGCTCCCTGTCTCTGCTGTGTCTAACTCTGATTCTGTGTCTGTCTGTCCTGTGTTCTGTGTTGTGTATGCTGTGGATCCTGTGTATCCTGTTGGGCAGAGCTGCTTTATATACTGCTGAAGTTTCCCTAATCCTGTGCTGAAATTCCTATTCTGCCCCTGTCTAAGCCGCCCTGGGAAGCTTCTGGAAATCCTGTCCTGCGTCTGAACACACCTTCCTGCTGACTTTGACTTTTCTGACGAAGTTTGACTTTTTCCACCGTTTTCAGAAATTCTGAAAATCTTGACCTGCGTTTGAACGCACAAAGGCTGCGTTTGAACGCACATTTTGAGAGTTGACTTTTTGACTTTGACTTCCGTTGACTTTTTGGGTGTGCGTTTGAACGCACAATGTGCGTTTGAACGCACATACTTAGTCTTCTGGTTGATTTCTGCCTGATTCTGACCTTTCTGAAATTTGAAGTTTCCTGCGTCTGAACGCAGGATGTGCGTTTGAACGCACATACTTAGCCATTTTTCTGGCAAGTTTTCCCTGTCTGCACTGTGTTGTGCGTTTGAACGCACTGCGTCTGAACGCAGGATGTGCGTTTGAACGCACAACACTTAGTCATTTTTCAGCACTTTCTTGCGTTTAGCCATTTTCCGCCCATTTTCGGCCTCCGGGACTTAGTTTTTGCGTTTGGCCACCAACCTTTCATGCGGACATATGTTATTTTTGACTTCGGGGCTGCGTTTGAACGCACAATGTGCGTTTGAACGCACATGTGCGTCTGAACGCAGAACCTGTGCGTCTGAACGCACATCAGCGACAGCTCCAACTTCAAAACGTCGTAACTTCTTCGTCCGATCTCCGATTTAGCTCCGTGACCTATCGTTGGAAAGCTCTTGAAGTCTAATTTCATTTGCCGCCGGTCTCACTCCAAAATTCATTGTAGAACTCAAGATATGATCGAAATAGTGGAGACTGGTCATTCTAGCTTCTCCAACTTTGCGTCTCTTTATTCCGCTTTAGCTCCCGTTGCTTTCGAAGTTCGTTTCATGCCTCAAATCAACCGCTAAGCATCCATTCCTGTAAAAACAACATGAACAACTATACCAAGCGATTATATATGTCATTTAATATCTATTTATGCATGAAAACGCCCGGATTTCACAATTAAGCTCAAACACATCTTTTTCATACTACGGAGGCTTCGTCGGATAAAACGTGCTCAATCTTATGGAAACTCAACTTATCAAATTCTAATATAAGCTCACAGATAACTCATAAATGGGAGTTATCATATGACAAAACTCTGTGACCAATGTTACTATGCTCTATAGTCCCTTTTCAAAATATCCGGATTGGATACGAGACAAAGATGTTACATTCGTATATCCAATCTATAGTTTCTCAATCTGTGAGTGGACCTAACAAAACAGATAAAATTAATATTGTATATTGATTTATCTGAGCATGGCCATGCATTTTCTTAAGTCGTACTCATTGAATGGCCATGGTACATACTCTCGTAATGTGGGAGGGACAAATCCTCTCTACATCACTACCATCTCCCAGCTTGCTTCATATCATGTCAGATTATCGCTTTTTAGTTACCCAGTTACAGTGTAATGTTTGACGATATCAAAACATGATAATTCTCAACTAGAGTATCTAGTGATTTAAAGTAAAAGGACCACAACACCATTGTCACTACGAGAAGCACCTGTTCCATTCACATAACTTTCATGTAGACTTCTCATGGCGTGTCAATTCATTATGCTATTAATCCTAATACATACCCATGTGTTAGACTTGATATCTACATATCAATCTAAACACATACTAATCTCAATGCATACTGATTGTCCTATTAACCATTATTGACCACATATACATTAAGATAACAACAATTACAATCTAAGGACTTCATTATATTAAAATCTCCATATGTAATACAATGAATAGTCTAGCTGAAACAATTTTCACACTAAAATAGATTGTCTATAGGGCATACACCAATAGTCTCCCACTTGCCCTAGAGACAATATGGTGCATCTCGTATGCCTATCGATCTAGTGTGCACTCATGAATATGCTGAGGAAGGGATAGTGAGTGGATCTTCACATCTCCTCTATCGACTATCTCTCGTGTGAGATGGAATCTCCTGAGTATATTTTTGGACTTTTGGTGTTACCTGGATTCCTTCCCGTATGCAATCGCCCCATTGTTGTCAAAATACAACGAAATGGGATCCACTATGCTAGTAACCAAACTTAGTTCAGTGATGAACTTCTTGATTTAAACAGCTTCCTTTGATGCATTGGATGCCGCAATGTGCTAAGCCTCTGTTGTAGAATCAACAACGGTCTCTGTCTTAGAACTTTTCCAGCTCTCAGCTCCTCCATTTAGGCAAAACACATAACCCGACTGCGATAAGAAATCATCCTTATCCCATTGGAAGCTTTCATCAGTGTAACCCTTTATATTGAGTTCTTCCTCCCCTCCATGTATCAAGAATGCATCCTTAGTCCTTCTCAAGTACTTAAGATCATTCATGACGACAATCCAGTGACTCTCACCAGACTCATATCTCCTTGTCATACTCATACCATATGACACATCTGGCCTAGTACATAACATAGAAAACATGATAGATCCAGTAGGCGACGCATATGAGATATTACTGATACAGTCCTTCTCAATCTGACCGGAAAGACGGTCAGTCTTTGTAAGACTAACTCCATGTGACATAGGAAAGAATCCTTGATTTGACTCTTGCATGTTGAACCGCTTCAGCACCTTGTTAATATATGTACTTTGACTTAGGCTGAGCAACTCCTTTGATCTATCCTTATAGATAGTTATACCGAAAACACAAGTTGCATCCCCTAATTCTTTCATTGAGAAGCAATTCCCTAGCCAACCTTTAACATATTGAAAGGTAGGGTCATCGTTTCCAATGAGTGGTATGTCAACCACATACAATACCAAAAATATAACATAGCTCCCAATAACCTTCTTGTACACATAAGGTTCATATTAGTTCTTGATGAAGCCAAACTCTCTCACTTCATTATCAAACCAAAGAATCCAACTCCGAGAAGCTTGCTTCAACCCATAAATATACCGCTGCCAATTCCACACCTTATTGGCATGCTATGGATCCTCAGAACCCTCTGGCTGTGTCATGTACACATTCTCAAGTAGGTTTCCATACATAAATGATGTTTTGACATCCATCTTGCAAAATCTCATAATCGTGAAAAGCCGCTATATAAGGCAAGATAAATAGATTTAAGCCTTTTGCCACCATTTGCCCCTTAAAGTCAATCACATTGTCATCCATGTCAGTTTTCTTAAAAGCCCAATTGCACCCTATGGGCCTTACCCCATTAGGTGGTTCCACTAAATTCCACTCTTTATTGGTATACATGGAATCCATTTCGTATCTCATGGCGTCAAGCCATTGTTGAGAGTATGGCCCCTTCAAGGCCCCCTCATAGGTTGTAGGCTCATCCACATCTATGAGCAATACGTCACTGGGTTCTGTCACGAGAAATCATTTTCTCTTTGGCCCCAGATGTTTCCTACAAGACCTACGAAGCTCTTGTGTTACTTGAATAGGTTACTCCACATCATCTTGTGGTTCTTGCTCATGTTCCATCATAGGATCAATACTTTATGGTTCTTGAACCACTTCAAGTTCTAAAGTCCTCCCACAGGTTTCTTAGACAAACTCTGTTTCTAAAAACACACCAGTTCGAGCAACAATCACTTTATTCTCGGTTGGATTATAGAAATAATATCCCTTCGTTTCTTTGGGATATCCCACAAATATAAACTTTCCCGACTAAGGCCACTGTTTTATCAGATTGTAAAATGCTTTACATAAACCTCGCATCCCCACACAAACGACAAACTGGGATGACTCCCTGTCCATATATCATATGGAGTCTTCATGATTAACTTGGATGGAATACGGTTAAGGGTAAAGATAGTTGTTAATAGACCATGCCCCCAAAGTGAATTTGGAAGATATGTCTGACTCATCAAAGGTCAAACCAAGTCGAACAGGGTCTAATTCTTCAACTCAGACACACCATTCCATTGTGGTGTTCCAGGTGGAGTGAGTTGGGACAAGATCCCACACATTCTCTAAATGGACGACAAAATCTTGGATTAAGTATTCTCCTCCTGATCTGATCGCAGAGTCTTAATACTTCTGCCAAGCTGGTTCACCACTTAATTCATGAATTCCTAGAACTTTTCTTATGATTTGGATTTGTTCTTCATAATATACACAAATCCATATATACTGAAGTCATCAGTAAATGTAATGAAGTAAGGATAACCACCTATGGCGTATGTGGCCAATGGTCTACGCACATCTTTATGTATGAGTGCCTATTGCTCAATCGTCCTATCACCATTCTTCGTGAAAGGGGACTTAGTCATTTTTCCAAAAAAAAAAGCTTCACATGTCTCATATGATTCATAATCAAATTGAAGTGGTGTACAGTAGGTACATATACAGGAACAATACGATAGAAGGAGGGGGTGAATAGAGTATGCAGACTTTTGCTAAACTTTGCAAAAATAGTGGTTTCAAAATGTTTGTAAAGTGATTTTAGGCCTTGAAATGAGTTTCATGTCCTTGGAATAAAACAGTTAGAGTAAAAATAAGAACAAGTCTATTTCAAGGCCTTTAAATGTGTTTCAAACCCTTGAAATGAGACTATTTTGACTGCTGCACAAGTTCTAAGTGCATAACTAAAAATTAAATGCAAGAGACACAAGATATATAGAGTTTAGTCCACTTGGACCTACGTCTCTAAATCATGGTTCCTCTCCCTGTAGGATTTTCAATACAATTCTTATTAATCAACAACTAAGACCTAGATCTCAAGCATAGAGAGATGCATTACTCTCTTACAGCTTGTGGTTCTCACTAACCTATCTAGTACCTGCTCTAGCTATCTTATTAACTAAGAATTCTCTATTGTTCTGCTTGAACAATCTTTTAGAATGGGAACTAGAAGTATTATCAAAATGATATACAAATTAAGTTAAGAATAAGAAGAACACACAAAATGAAACTGCAGTGAGTATGCATTCTTCTTCTGATGCTTTGGATTGAAAGATGAATATGCTTCCTTGATGTTTGTCAATCCTTGATAGTGTTTTTGTCTCTGTGAATTGCTCTCTGTAGTTATGTCTCTAAATTCCTTCAGCAATTCTCTTTTTAAAGCACTCTGTTTTAATGGAAGATCTTCAGAATATTCTCAACAAACTTTTTTGAATATTTGCTTCAAATCTTGACTCTTCTAACAGCTTCTCCAATGGCTAGTTGATCAATATCTTTTGAGATACTAATTTGATCATGTTGGGAAGCTTTTAAACACAGCAGATTGATTACAGAATCAATCAACAAGCAGTTACGATATCTGCAAAATATAGGTTAGGAAACAGGTTCCTACAAAATAGGAAACATAATTCCTGCAATACTAAATCAAACAGATGATGTTAGATCCTGCAAACTGTATAAAAATACTTTTTCATTTGTCATCAAATATCATATAGTCATGCACAGGGGTTTAGGAGTAGAATCAAGTACATAAACTCCCCCTGAGTTCATCTATATAAAGCTCAATAAGTTTCAAGGCTTTGAAAGATGTTTCACGGCCTTGAAATAGACTAGCTATTTCAAGTCTTGACCCTGCATTGAACTTACAATCTCCCCCCTTGATGAAAGAAAAATCCATAGTCTTCCAATCTGTTTGATACTGTTCTTATCCAAAAAATATTCATTAGCACATAGCAGAATCAATCATATAATATCAACACATAATGTCCAAAAGATCCAACTTATTAAACTGAAAAAGCAAGTAACAGCAAAGTTTCCGATAATCCTACTGACCAAAACCAGGTCACCTAAATAGCAAATAAAATCCTAAATTGCTCCCCCTTTTTGACTTTCATCAAAAAAGATTGAGAATATGTTGGATCAGTGATTGGAAAGACTTTTAAAGAATTTTTTTGAAAAGATAAAAGGATAAGAAAGAGTAGGCAAGAGTTAAGGGTTAGGGTCTTCATCTCCTTGCTGCTCTGCATCTTCTTCCTGACTATCTTTCTCATCATCATGTTCTTCTTCTTTTTTAGTCACATCTTCACCTTTTTCATCTTCTCCCTCAAACAAATCAGCAACAGTCACAATCTCTGGCACATTGGGCTTCTTAATTTTCTTCTTCTTGAGGTCTATGAGCAGTGCACCTGAATATGGACTGTCTTCTTCTTGATCTTCATCTAATTTTTCAACATCCATATGCTTGCCTTTACCTTTGACCTGAGCAGCCCCATCCTGAGTTGAATGTTCACTAGGTAGATCCTTTGTTGATTCAGCCTTTTCGGTACTCTTCTCAGCTTAAGGCACTTCCTCAGCCACATCAAATAATGTAATGCTCCTGAACATGTTTTCAACCATGTACTTCACTTGTCGAATATCAGTTTCAAACCCATGCTGATTCTCCTTTACCTCATTAATGTCCATCTGAAGTTCTTTCAGCAACTGGAGTGTTAAGGGGTTATATTGAGACTGAGAGGTTTGGCTTTAAGTGGGAGTCAAGGATTTAGGTTTGCTAAATTTCTTAGAGCCCAAATCTTCCTCTGTCAGATCTGAGTACAGCTTCCAAATCTTAGCACTAGTTTTCACCACACCAATCTTCTCAATAGCCTTCACATTAAGCATACCAAATCCAATAGTCACTGATTCTTCCATATCAGCTGGAATTTCAAAGTGTTGGAAGAATAAGGTGAGCAAGTTGGAATATGGTAAAGCATGTTTTCTCTATTTGGTTTGGTTGTAAATAATGTGTTCCATCACAAGCTTTCGAAGATCAAATTCATAACCATGCATAAAAAATACATTAAGTGCAACACCCTATCAGTTACCAGTTCCTTTGAGTGTTCCCTAGGTACAACACATCTCATCAATATAGTCAACAAAACATGGTCTTCAACAGTTAGCACAAAGTGTGTTAACTGTTGATATGAGGTAGGGGAATTTGGTAGAAAGAACTCTTCTTTGGCTTGCTTCAGGGATTCACTCTTAGGAGGGTAGTTACTGGTGTCATATCTCTTGGGACATCCTTGAACATTTGCAAACTTAACATGATCTAGTTCCATGTCAATCCTAGCAACCTTAGTATGAATCACCAGATTTGCAGTCTTTCTAAGTTGTTTCATGTTTACGTAAAAGAATCTAGTGAGTCTAGGGTAAGCTAACTTTGTAGGATTTAGAATAAACCAAAAAAAGCTTTTATTCAACATTTTGATGCACTCCAGATTCATACAATGTAACATAGGCATACTTGATAAGTCTGAAGCTCCTCCATATTAATTTATGGATGCGTATGCAAGAGCTTTTGTTCGTTGATGATGGAAGCCAGAAACACGAGCATGAAATTTTCCTAAGTATCAAAGCTTCAAAGCTTTGACGCACTATATATATATATATATATATATATATATATATATATATATATATATATATATATATATATATATATATATATATAGTCTAACTGTTTTATGCAGGTTTTTGTTTTTGATATGGAATGACGTTTTGCAGGCATTAGTTATTTATGTTATGATTAACAAAATGTGCAGGACTGAGTTGGATTGAAAATCCAAGTTCATTCGGATGAACTAGCAGGCAAATCTTCAAACCTTTGAGATTCACTGGTTATCCTTCACTGCTATGTTTATCTGACAAATTCCGTGTATGCATGTTATTTCTGTGAGATTCAGAACTTGTTATGAATCTATTATTGTCTATTAACACTTGTTCTACTGGGTACTTGATATATTCATTAGATTGAATATGTTTATAAGCCAATTTTATCATCTGACAAATCTTGCCCAGTTTTCTCATGAACTGGTAGCATACTGCTGAACATATCTTGATGCTAGATTCTCTTTATGTTGTTTGATATTGTTTTGCGGAGTTTATGAAGGTTTGTTGGGCGTTACAACGTTCTTAAGCAAATCATATAGCTATTCAAATATAGTTGTTGAAAGAAGCATATCAGGGAAGAGGATTTATGGGATTTATGTTCCTAGAATCTCTAAGTTAGTTGCAGACTCTTATTTAAAGTGATCAGCACTTTGATTTAAAGATAACAAGAGAAACAGAAACTAAGATTGATCTTCGTGAGATTTGAAGTGTGCTACAAACTGGAGTGTTGATACCTTTCATTCTGATTCATCAGGCCATTGACATTCCAGAAGCAAGATCATTCATCATAGATTGAAGAACACTTCCAAGCTTATTCTGATTATTTATTTTATGTGCTCTTCACACTTGTACGAAACTTGTATTATCATTCTGTGTTCTTAAACCACACAAACTTAGAAGTTTATTCGTTCAAGTGAACAACTAAGAGGTTCTTATCGTTTCAACCGATTGTAGCTGGAACTAGATAGGTTGGGAACCACAAGCTGTAATATGTGAAGGGTAGTTCACTTAGGCTTGAGATCTAGGGCTAAATCTGGGTGATTAATAAGAAGTTGTGTTTGAATCCTGGAGGGATAAGATTCCTCAGGCAGAGACTAGGTCCAATTGTGAGTGAACTCTGTAAAATCCTTGTGTTCCTCTTGTTTACTTTTGTTATCTTTACATTCAGTCTAAACTGGAAGTTTAAAATCTTTGGAGCTTTCCAAATCTCAAATCTTTGAAGCCTATGTATTATGCAGTTATATCTTCAAGTTTCTCAAAACTATTTCAAAGCTTTGAGATATCAACTGCTTACTCTACTCAAGTTTTAATTGACTGTGTTTTGGAAAAAGTTAGCCTACTCTATTCAACCCCCCCTTCTAGAGTATTTAGATCCTGTTTTACACTTACATTACAAACTTGCAATACTAACCAAACTAAAAAATGAAACTCGTCTAGAAGAAAATCCATCAAGCCATTGTCCTCTAGCAACATTTGTAATGAACCTTGTACTATCAGGGGCTAATTTCTTACCAGTGGATTTCTTCTTCTCTGAATAGATCTACAGTTCCTTATCTATGTTCTCATCAGGTTCATCTGCTGGTTCATCCTCTGTAAGCTTTTCCTTTTCGTAACCCTTGTCTGCTTTGTCGGCTTTCTTATTTGTCTTCTAAAGGGCTACCAATCTGAATTCCCTTATGTTTTTCTGGTGCAGACTCCACTTCCTTCTTATTCTTCTTGATGGACACTAGGGCCTCATCTTTCTAGGCCTTATACTTGGGAAGAGGAGGTGCTATGTCTTCTGCATTAGGGGTCTTAGAGCTGGAATCCACACTAATGGTCTAAACCTCTTCCAGCGGTCTTTCTTTTCTTCTCTGTTGTAGCCTTTGAACCACCAGACATCTTGATTCTACCTGAGGCTCTTTTGGTGCTCATTAGGGTTTGGATAAGAAGATAGAGAGGGAGGATATATACGAAGGAGAGAAATAAAGAAGGAGATAAATAGAAGAGATTTCAGTTTGAAAAGGAAACTAAATATTTTCTCTGATCTTTGAAGATCTGATAAATCAAAAAGATTCAAAATTGTGTGTGCCGTTGGAAATAAAAGATATAATATTATTTTGGCTAAAAAGAAAGGGTATTTAAAATTGAGGGGCAACGTTGAGAAATAATCTACAAAGATAACACCCAACATTGAAAGATCCATAATTCTTGACTATCTAGCATGCAATCTTCTTTTCAAGGCTTTGGAAAAGATTTCAAGGCCTTGAAAAGTTCTATGGTGTAGTACACATATACTTAAAGCTTTGAAAGGATTTTCAAGGCTTTGAAAATTAGTTCAAACCGTTGAAACACATAAAACTTACCTGATTCTCCCCCAAAACCAATGCTTCCTTATTTAGCATGCCCAATTCCAATCTTAAGGCTGAGAATCTTTCATCTGGCAATGGTTTAGTGAAGATATATGCAGATTGCATGTTAGTAGAAACTATTTCAAGAACAATATAACCTTTTTCAACATGATCTATGATGAAGTGATGTCTAACATCAATATGCTTTGTTCTTGAATGCTGAACTGGATTCTTTGTAATTGATATTGCACTTGTATTGCCACACTTGATAAGTACGTATCTGAAATCAAATCCAATATCTCTCATTTGTTGTGCTATCCTAAACACTTGTGAACAGCAAGCACTAGCTGCTACGTATTCCGCTTCAGTTGTTGATACTGCAACTGAGTTTTGCTTCTTTGAATTCCAGCTGATTAAAGATGATCCAAGAAATTGACAGCATCCTCATGTACTCTTTCTATCAACTTTATATCCTGCAAAGTCAGCATCTGAATAGCCACACAAACAGAATTTAGAATGTTTAGGATACCCAAGCCCTAAGTCTTTGGTACCATTGAGGTATCTAAAAGTTCTCTTAACTGCATTAAAGTGTGATTCATTAGGATCAGCTTGAAATCTAGCACACATGCATACACTGAACATGATATCTGGTCTACTAGTTGTGAGGTAGAGTAATGATCCAATAATACCTCTATATTCTTTCATATTCACACTCTTACCAGATTCATCCTTGTCTAAAGAAAGTGTAGAACTCATGGGGGTCTTAATCTTTTTGGACTGAGACATATTATACTTGCTTAGCAATTCTTTTGTATACTTGCTTTCATGTATTTGGTTATGCACAATTCAAATTCCTTGCTCATAAGACTTGAGAATTCCTTGAACATAAGATCATTAGTAGCGCCAAACAAAATATCATACACATAAATTTGAACTACAAGTATATCTTTCTCATGAGTCTTTATGAAAGGGTCTTGTCTACTAATCCTCTTTTGAAATTATTTTCAAGTAAAAACTTTGGAATTCATTCATACCAAGCTCTTGGAGCTTGTTTCAAACCATAAATAGATTTGTCAAGTTTGCAAACATGATCTGGAAATTTGTTATTTTCAAAACCTAGAAGTTGAGCAACATAAACTTCTTCTTACAGATAGCCATTTAGAAAAGCACACTTCACATCCATTTAAAATAGTTTCACGTCTTTTTGAGATGCAAATGCATGTAGATTTCTAATTGCTTCTAACCTGGCAACAGGGTCAAAAGTTTCTTAATAGTCAATACCTTCTTCTTGATTGTAGCCTTGAGCTACCAATCTAGCTCTGTTCCTGATTACCTTTCCATTCTCATCTAACTTGTTTCTGAATACCCATCTGGTGTCAATGATAGACTGATTTCTTAGAGGAGGAACTAGATTCCAGACCTTGTTCCTTTCAAACTCATTAAGTTCACTTTTCATTGCTCTAAACCAGTCTGCTTCTTGTAATGCTTCCATCACAGTTTTAGGCTCTACAAGAGAAATAAAAGCATTAAAAGCACACTGATTATTCAACTGTGATCTGGTTTGTGTACCAGTGGTTGGATCAGAAATAATGTTATCATCAGGGATGAGATGAGAGATATTTGAATCTCTTCCTTGGTGTCCATGGTTCAGGCTCTCCATTTTGCTTCTCAAGTCTATTAGAACTTGAAGTAGTAGGGACACGATCCAACCGCAAGTGTACAGCTGTTGCGTGTAGTAATATTCGGTAATCCGGCTATGTCGAACCCAAGGGACTTATTGTGAATCAATTAGGATGATTAACTTTTTGAGGGCTAGAAAATGAGTTTATTTACTAATCTAAGAACGTAAATAACAAGCTAATTATTAAAACAGGGAGTGAATATGAGAGACAAATATCAGGATTTTCTCTAGGTTTACTAGGTTTCCACCATTCATGAATTACGGTCTCAAACACAGATGATGAATTGATTTGCCAAACAGGCAAGGGTACTTTGAATATTTATCAACCAAAGTCTATACTTAGAGCACGTACCTGATTTCTCTAGCCTACGTATGTCTAAACATGCATCCTCATCTTCTAACTTCTACTCAATGCTCACAGTCTGTGGTTGATTTCTCTAACCAGTGACTAAGTGCTTAATTCAATTATCCGGAAATTTTGTAGCTTTCACAAACCAAGTACCTATGACCTTCATATAGGTGATCAAACTACACAAAGATGGGTTAAGAACAAGAATCAAAGATAGCACAACCATTCATCATCAATTAAGTTTAGGAAAAACGTGAATCAAATTCATAATACGCCAAAACGGCTTCAAACCCTAGCTACCATGGAGAAATCCCGATTATGAACTTAGATACTTAGACTCATGATTACAATGATAGCGTTATTCATAATTGCAGACAAGAAATAAAGAAAACGAGAGAAGAGAGATCAAACAATGGAATCCACGCTCTCACGAAAAACTCCAAGCTCCAAGCCTTCCTCCAATGTGTTCTTCTTTTTCTCCAGCAGCCAACTCTGCCCTCTAATTCTGAGAATCGTGATGTATAGGGCTGAGCACGATTTTTAATGTATTGTGGCCGAATTTGCAATTCAGCCCCTCTAGTTTGCAATTCTCGGACAGATTTCATAAGTTGATCTTGCGCGGGCATTTTCTCCCTCATCCAGATTTCGTTTTGGGCCTATCTTATATCGTTGCAAATTCCTAAATGTCAATTTTCGAATGGAATAGGCCTTTCTCCAAAATTTTATACGTAACTCTAGATAAAGCCCGAATACTGAAGACTGGTCCAGTGAACTTTTCCAGCTCTTCTTCGTTTTTGCGTCATCTTCGACAAACCATATCTTTCTCGTCCGACCTTTGATTGAGCTATGTGACCTACCGTTGGAAATCTATTTGAGTCAAATTTCATTTGGAACCGGTCTCACTATAGTAGGTCTAGTAGAACTCAAGATATATCAAATAGTGAAGGTTGGTCACTTTAGCGCCTCTAACTTTGTTTCTCTTCATTCTTCTTGGACATTCCCGAGCTTTTCTCATCTTCCGAAGTTTGTTTCATGCCTCCGAGCAATCGTTTAGAATCCTTTCATATCCTGAAAACATGAAAAAACATACCAAGCGATTATGTTTCATAAATAACATCTAAAAACGCATAGAAACGCCCGAACTAGCAATAAATCACAATAAGCTTATTATTCACAAGAATTGGCCCAAGTTCTATCACTTTTCACCGAAACGCAGACAAATAGCAATGTATTACATAAAAAATATGAATCCAACTAAGGAGTTATCAAATACCCCCACACTTACCATTTGCGCATCCCGAGCAAAGTCTCATCTACTGCATTTATCTGTCTGCTAGCCAACACGACTCAAACGACTCTAACATGACTCACGACACTGTAAATGCAGCAATGATGCAAATTCAAATCTAGACTCGATCTTACAACAATTATTTAAAACAAAAAACAAAAAATCCCATTTCTCTCTTTTTGGAAAGAACAGGCAATCTCCTTATCATCAACTAAAAATCATGAAGCTTTCACTAATCCTTATGAAATTCACATCCACGTAAAAAGAATTTGAAGTAAAAACCGGTTCCATGCAAAAGCTCACTAAGGTGTCCCCTTTCTTCCACCAATTCAAACCAAGACACAAGCACGCCCTAAGCTTCATTGGGTCTAATTCTCATCAGATTTCACTGTAGGCTTTCTTCGCCGAATCATCTGAGTGTTTCAGACCCTCTTAGCCTTTATTGCTTTTGACTCAAATTTTCCCGGTGAAGGGAGTCACAACTCCTGTGAAATAAGGCTTGACTCTAATTTTCCTCTCTAAGCTCAGCTCATTTGGTTGTTTTCATTATTTGCGGACTTTATTTTATTTTTTTCATTTAAGCACATATCTCCTTTGTTTTTTTCAACCGTGAGCTAGGGAGTGTGGGCTTTTTCGGTTAACTCTTGTGACCACCGTAAGGGATGGTGGTGTACGCCCCCCAACTTCACTTAGGCTGAGGCAATCGTACCACATGAAACCAACTCAATACGAAGGTCGACCGTAGATCAACAAGAGACCACAAGTTTCCACTTGAAAACAGAATGTTCAGCTACAATAAAACTCAATCTAATTAGCAAACTATAGGAAACTTAGGTATACTAAATTTCATTCTTTCACAACAACCAAAAGTTCCCAGGACTTCCTTTTGTGGAACCTCTACACAAAATATTTATTGAATAATTTTTTTCCTACTACGGCACTTTCTACTCAAAAGGATTCATTCACAAAGCTCTCTTCAGCTTCAAGATCCTCAATTGCCTTTTTCTCAAATTTTCAATTTTTTCGATTTTTATGGATTTTCTCTTTTCTCATTTTCTTTGTATTTTTTTACCCTACCTCTATATGCAAGGCTTTGACACGAAAAAAATTTGACACAACACAACTCAACTTTTTTGGTAGGTATACTCAATTATGTAAAAATGCAAAAGTATGTAAACCTATCCTACACAGTACACCAATATAAATAAAAGCTCAACATAACCACAATACTGACTCACAATACGAACTAAACACATCCTACATGTTACTGGCTATGCAAGACACATTGAATAGTAACAGTTAAACCACCCCCACACTGAATGTTTCGTTGTCCCGAACGAATTTCGAGATTAAACATAGGTCTCAGCAATCAATGTGAAAGACCAGTAGATGAGATGGAGCATGACATATACAAAAGAAACACATAAGTTTAGCTAAAGGAAGAAATACTCCCAACCGCCTCAAGGGCGGGGTTGAAATCTACTCCAAGCAATCCCCAAGCACTAGTGGTGCTATTGTGCTCCTATATAGTCAGTGTGTTCTGCACACCGGGGTAGACTGCCCTCCTCTGCTATAATCTGTGTCTTAAGAATCCCCAACTCACAAATGCAAGCCCCTGTGAAGGTCATGTGTGTCATGGCACATCGGGGTAGATTCTACCATAACCTGCGCATGTATGTCACTAGAAAATATCATCAGTCTCTCTCTCTCTCTCTCATCTCTCCATATAAACAAATAAAAACCTAAAACACAACTATATTAAAAACACACTCCCTAAATTAAAGCATAAATACGTTGGGTTGCCTCCCAACAAGCGCCTTGTAATTTAAGGTCGACGACCCGACCCAGTTACCTCAAGTATGATTTATGCGGTTTTTCTCTCAACTTTTTCTTCTTCCACCATAGCTTCTCTCTTTGTCTCTTCTCACGTGAGCGTGGATGCGTATGGCGCAACAAAATTGTAGAAGACGGCCTGAAAAAATTTCTTCTTTCTGTGCTTCCACTCCTTGATCATCGGTCTTCTCGAGAATTCATTCACCATATCATGATCCCTTGTACCTCTCCTCTTCTTCTTCTTCTTCCAACTTTTCACAATCACTGTCATTGAGGACTAGTCATGTGGAAATATATTCCCAAGTGGAACTGTAATGGAAAGGAGTGTCGTCTTTACTTCTCCCTTCCCTAGCTCTTGTCTTGGAATCACAGGTGATAATTCATGAACCGCATAAAATTGGGGTCTTTCTCCATCAATGTGCAATATTTCCCTAAACTCATGGCATGCTTCATTTACACACATATCTTCAGTGATTGGGAAGAACTCATTATCCATGTACTTATGAGCCTGTTCTTCATTAAAACCTTCTTCAATGTCCTTCGTCCATAAACTCGTGGTGTCAACACTCTCCATTTCATGCCATGACTAAGGAATTATGCGAGGCACATGTTGTATAGGCTTCACAATATCTTCCCACTTTGAGTCCGAATATGAGTCTAAGGCAGCCTGGGGATCTATTACTTCGCGATGAACAATATTATACACAAAGACCTCTAGGGTTTCTTCGTCTTCCTCTTTTCACTCCTAAACTAAGTCAGGAATGATGCTACTTGGCCCATCGTCATTATCTGCATATGTCAATGCACTCGAAAGTTCTCCCAAATGTTGTCCCTGCAGCTGGTTTCATCCATCCTATTAATCCCTTCCTCGATTATGTCCATTTTAGCTATCGTCAGCTTCAATATTTCTTACATCTCCTCATCTTCTTGATTTCCAGGACGAAGGGTGTACACATCTCTATAGGAGTAGTCCGGTGAATAGCCTGGAGCTTGCCCATAAGAATTATGCCCCCACATGATAACCAAGATACCTGCACAATAATTCGCTAGGAAGCAGGTGAGATCAACATAAATAAAAAAATAAAAAAATAAAATTCCCTAAAGTTAATATTCAAACTAATTCAACCGAATTCCCCGGCAACGGCGCCAAAAACTTGACACGATCCAACCGCAAGTGTACGGCTATCTTCTATCTTCTACTCAATGCTCAGCGTCTATGGTTGATTTCTCTAACCGGTGACTATGTGCTTAATTCAATTATCCGGGCAATTCGTTGCTTTCACTAACCAATTACCTATTATCTTCATATAGGTTATCAAAATACACAATGATGGGTTAAGAACAAGAATTAAACATAGCACAATCATCCATCATCAATTAAGTTTAAGCAAAACGTGAATCAAATTCAAATCCGCCAAAACGGCTTCAAACGCTAGCTACCATGAAGAAATCCCGATAATGAACTTAGCTACTAAGATTCATGATTACAACGATACTATTCTTCATAATTGCAGATAAAAAATAAAGAAAACGAGAGAAGAGAGATGAAACGATGGAATCCTCACTCTCACGACGAACTCCAAGCTCCAAGCCTTCCTCCAATGTGCTCTTATTTGTCTGCAGCAGCCTATTCTGCCCTCTATGTCTAAAAATCGTGATGTATAGGGCTGGGCACGATTTTGAATGTATTGTTACCGAATTTGCAATTCAGCCCCTCTAGTTTGCAAATCTCGGACAGATTTCATAAGTTGATCTTGCGCGGGCCTTTTCTCCATCATCCGGATTAATTTTGGGCCTATTTTATATCGTTGGAAAGCCCGGAATGTCTATTTTATAATGGCATAGGCTTTGCTTCAAAATTTTATATGTAACTCTAGATACAGCCCGAATACAGAAGACTGGTCCGGTGAACTTTTCCAGCTCTTCTTCGTTTTTACATCATCTTCGACGGACCATATATTTCTCATCCGGCCTTTGATTGAGCTCAGTGACCTACCGTTGAAAAGAGATTTGAGTCATATTTCATTTGAAACCGGTCTGACTATAGCAGGTCTAGTAGAACTCAAGATATCAGTAAAATAGTGAAGGCTGGTAACTTTTGCTCCTCTTACTTTTCTTCTCTTCATTCTTCTTGGCCATTCTCAAGCTTTTCTCATCTTCCGAAGTTCGTTTCATGCATAATAGCAATATTTTAGAATCCTTTCATATCATGAATACATGAAAAAGCATACCAAGCGATTATATTTGATAAATAACATATAAAAACGCATAGAAACGTCCGGACTAGCAATAAATCATAACAATCTCATTCTTCACAAGAATTAGCCCAAATTCCATCACTTTTCACCGAAACGCACACAAATAGCAATGTATTACACAAGAAATATGAATCTAACTAAGGATTTATCAAGTAGCTTGTTATATTGTCTTCTCTAGAGATTCTGTTTCAAGGCTTTGAACTTTGGTTTCAAGGCCTTGAAAAGGCCTGTCTTGTTCCTGTGACATTTTCTTGGATTCTTTATAGAATTCTTCTTCAATATCTTAATCATGCTTGTTCAGATTGAGATGTGCAAAACCATAACTCAAAGAACCATCATACCTTTCATCAAAAATAACATGAATGCTTTATTCAACAAGCTTGGTTCTCTTATTATAAACTCTATAGGCTTTGCTTGTCTCTGAATAGCCAAGAAACATACCTTCATCACTTCTTGCATCAAACTTACCGAGGTTTTCCTTCTCATTATTGTGAACGAAACAAGTACAACTAAATGTTTTGAAGTAAGAAATGTTTGGCTTTCTTCCTTTGAACAGCTCATAGTTAGTCTTCTTCAGAATAGGTCTGATCAAGAACCGGTTAAGAATGTAGTTTGCTGTATTCAAAGCTTCTGCCCGATAATATTTTGGCATTGTTCTTGACATGTCTTCAAGATCTTGTTCTTTCTTTCGACTACTCCATTCTGTTGTGGAGTTCTAGGTGCAGAAAAGTTGTGTGGGATGCCATGCTTAGAACATAACACATCAAACTCAAGTTGATCAAACTCTCTACCATGATCAATCCTTATGGAAGCAATAGGTAGGTTTTTAAATGTTTGTAGTTCTGAACAAATCTTTGAAAATTCAGTGAGAGCTTCAAATTTTTCTCTAAGAAACATAACCCAAGTATATCTAGAGAAATCATCTACAATAACAAGCATGTACATCTTACCCTTTGGAGTTGGAGTTCTCATGAGATCCATATGCAATAGTTCAATGGGCCTAGTAGTACTTACAAAGTTCTTTTGCTTGAATGAGCTTCTAGTTTGCTTGCCTTGTGCACATGCCTTGCATACTTCTTCATCTCTGAACTTGATAGGGGGTAAACCTCTTCTTAAGTTATTGCAAACTAACTTGTTCAAGGTATGCAAGCTAATGTGTCCCAACTTTCTGTGCCAAATCTTTGAATCTTCTTTCAAGGCCTTGAGAAGAAGGTATGCAAGCTTCTTAAGCTAATGTTTCCAAGGTATGCAATCTTCTTCATCTCTGAACTTGATAGAGGGTAAACCTCTTCTTAAGGTATGTTTCAAGGTATGCAAGCTTCAAGTTTTCACCTGCAACTTTGTTAGTTTGGAAAGTATAAACATTGTTTGATATAGAGGTTGTGAGGATGCAGTTGCCAGATTTCTTATTTTGCACCACACATTTATCTTTATCAAATATAACCTTGTTTCCATTATCACAAAGCTGAGATACACTAAGCAAATTAAATTTCAATCCATCAACTAGATATACATCAGAAATAGAGTTTTCAGAATTTGTACCAACTTTACCAATACCAAGAATGTTGCATTTGCCTTTGACACCAAGTTTAATTGATCCTGCTGATCGCTCTTTAAGTTCTGAGAATAGAGATCTCTTTCTACTCATGTGTCTTGAGCAAACACTTTCCACAAACCATTTTTGCTCTTTGATCTTGGTAACACCCTGCAAACACCATTCAGTGTCTTACCCAGCTTTTAGACCAAGTGCTGAATTTAGATTCATATTCAGGGTCAACCTTGTTAGGTGGTCTAACCACTTTAGGAACCCAAATCTGTCTAACTTTTCCTTTGAGTTGGAAGGGAAAAGTGTTCCTCATTATGTGTGGGTCTCTTCTTCTAAAAGGAGAAGTCATCTTAACATGACCAATCTTATTGCAGTAATGGAACTTGGGAAATGTTTTTCTTCCAGATTTCACAAATCTGGTATTTTTCTTATTTGGAAAATATGGCTTGTATCCAATACCAGTTTTGTCAACAGAGTTTAAGCTACCTCCAAGAATCAAGTTCAAGTTGTGTTCTGAACCTGAAAGTTTTGCTTTGACCAATTCAGATTATTTAAATTTCTCAGTCAGAGTAGTCTTTTTTTAAACCAATTCATCAACTTGATGTCTTAGATTAACCATGCTGTCACTCAAGAGAGAGTTCTAAGTGACTACTTCCTTGACTTGTATTTTCAAGGCTTTGAAAGTGATTTTCAAGGCCTTGAAATCACTGTCAGTTTTTTTCTAATATATTTCAAGATTCTGATTCAGGCAAACAAGATGGAAATTCTCTTTTGCTTGCTAATGAACTTTTCTTTCAAAACTCTAATCTCTTTCTGATATTCCTCTTCATTTAAAAGCATTGTTTTAAGATAGAGAGGTCTACTGTTGGTTTTGAAATCAAGCAGTTTGCCATTACCTCAATGTTCTTTTCAGAACTTTCATCATGCTTGGCCATAAAGCATATGTTGGCATGTTCTTCTTCAGATTCAAAGTCACTTGAAGTGTCTAAATCACTCCATGAAGCTATCATAGATTTCTTTCTTCTATCAAGATCTTTCTTCTGAAAGTTCTTCCTCTTCTTGTGTAGAAAGTCTCTGATCAAGTTTCATGCATCGCCACACTCAACGCAATTCATAACTTTATGCTTATTACCATGTGAATAAGATTTACCTTTATAGTCTTTGATACTGGAGGGTTTATGTCTATCTATGTTGAAGTCCTTGTTTCCACAGATTTTCTTCATTTTAAGAATATTGGTCAAGGCTTTGGAAATCAAAGCTATTGGATCTCTATCATCATCCTCAGTTTCAAGTTTTTGAAATGTCTCATTCTCCTTTTCCTTGAGAGCCAAGTTCTTAACTCCTTCTGGTAGTTCTTTATCAACTCCGTTCATGGATATTTCATGTGTAAGGATCTTCCCTTGTAGGTCATCAAGTTCGATTGATGAGAGATCTTGAACTTCCTAAATAGCAGTAGTCTTTGGTTCCCATTTGGGCTTTGTAAGAATTCTTAGAATCTTCCTCGCCTTTTCTTCATTGGAAATAAGCTTTCCCAATGAATCAAGTTTGTTGACAATTTTAGTGAATCTTTTGAACATGTCTTTGATTGACTCATCTCCATTTATCTTGAATATCTCATATTGCCTGGGATATATGTTGATCTTGGTTTGCCTGAATTGGTTGGTTCCTTTAAAGTTTACCGCAAGCTTATCCCATATCTCCTTGACAGTTTTGCAACCTGAGATCCTGTTAAATTCATCTGCACTCAAAGCACAATATAAGAGATTCATAGCTTTATAGTCTTTTGAAAATTTCTCTAACTCAGATGTAGAAAGAGAGTCTTCAGATTTGGGAGTTCTCCCATCCTTATCTTTGTAGAAAGTGTGGAGACCATTTTGGATGATAGTCCAGAGTTCCATATCTATATCAATGATAAACATTTTCATCAAAGCTTTCCAGTGGCCAAATTGTCTCCATAGAAGAGTTGAGGTCTGTTAGTAGCTCTTCCCTGAGAGAAACCACCATCACCTACAATACTCATAATCACAAGATGGTTAAATCTATGCAGTGATACGAGCTCAGATACCAATTGAAGGGGTGCACTGTAGGAAGAAATACATGATCAATACTCTAGAGGGGGGGGGGCTGAATAGAGTATGAAAACTTTTGCTAAACTTTGCATGAATAGTGGTTTCACAAGATTTGTAAAGATATTGAAGGACTTAAAATGATTTTCAAGTCCTCGGAATAAAACAATTAGAGTAAACAGAAGAACAAGTCTATTTCAAGGCCTTGTAATGAGTCTTCAAACGCTTGAAATGAGACTGTTTTGAATGCTGCACAAGTTCTAAGTGTATAACTGAAAAGCAAATGCAAGAGACACAATATATATTGAGTTAAGTCCACTTGGACCTACGTCTCTACCTCAGGGATCTTCTCCTTATAGGATTTTCAACACAATTCTTATTAATCAATAGCTAAGCCTTCGATCTCAAGCACAGAGAGATGCCTTACTCTGTTACAGCTTGTGGTTCTCACTAACCTATCTAGTACCTGCTATAGATATCTGAATAACTATGAATTATCAATTGTTCACCTTGAACAATCCTTGAGAATGAGAACTAGAAGTATTATCAAAATGATATAAAAATGAAGTTCAGAATAAGAAGAACACAAAAAAATGAAACTGTAGTGAGTATGCAATGTTCTTATGATACTTTGGATTGAAAGATGAATTTGCTTCCTTGAAGTTTGTCAATCCTTGATTGTGTTTATGTCTCTGTGAATTGCTATTTTTAGTTATGTCTCTAAATTCCTTCAGCAGCTCTCTTTTAAAAGCACACAGTTTGAATGGAAGATCTTTAGAATCTTCTCAACAAACTTTCCAGAATATTGCTTCAAATCTTGAATCTTCTAACAGCTTCTCCCAATGGCTAGTTGATCAATATCTTTTGATATACTGATTTGATCTTGTTGGAAGTATGTTGGGAAGATTTTAAACACATCAGATTGATTACAGAATCAATCAACAAGCTGTTACCATATCTGCAAAATGTAGGTTAGGAAACAGGTTCTTACAAAATAGGAAACATAATTCCTGTAATACTAAATCAAACAAATGATGTTAGATCCAGCACACTGTGTAAAAATAATTTTTCTTTCATCATCGAATATCATTTAGTCATGCATAGGGGTTTAGGATTTGAATCAAGTACAGAAACTCCCCCTAAGTTCATGCATATAAAGCTCAGTCAGTTTCAAGACTTTGAACGTTGTTTCAAGGCTTTTAAATAGACTACCTATTTCAAGTCTTGAACCTGAATTGAACTTCCACAAATAATTCTAGAAATCCATCCTTATGGAGCCTAGAAGTGCACTTCTCATTTATATGGCCTAAACAACAAGGCCAAAGGTATGTGGGATTCAAATCGTTAGATTTAATCCTCCTAGTATTTATGTTCCTGACGGAATTATATAGATCACAGATATACAACCCATTAGACAGAAGTACATTTCAATAATGCATGCCATCAAAACAAACGGAGCAACACTTGTCCTTTATAATGACAGAAAAACCTTTCTTGTCCAAACAAGAAATAGAAATAATGTTCCTACTTATAGAAGGAACATAAAAAAAAAATTGTCTAAATCTAAAATAAGCCCAGAAGATAAAGATAACTCACAAGTTCCTACGGCTAATGCAGTAACTCTTGCTATGTTCCCAACGCGTAGGTCAATCTCCCCTTTAGCCAATCGTCTGCTTCTCTTTAGTTTCTGAAAATTTCGAGAAATGTGAGATCCACATCCGGTATCGAATACCCAGGAAGAAGATATAGACAAATTGACATCTATTCCATAAATAACTGTTGTTGGAATCACTATTCCAAGCTTCTTGTCTTCCAAATACTTTGGGGCAGTTCCTCTTTTTGTGGCCAGGCTTACTACAATAATGACACGGGCCCTTAGAAATTCCACCAGTAGGCTTCAAGGAATCTTCCTTGGGCTTTGCAACTACCTTGCTTTTCCGTTTAGGGTTCTGGGCAACCTTCTTAATTTTCCCCTTATTGACCATAATTATGGTCTTTCCTTTACCTTTCATAATACTCTATTTAGCATTCTAACATATTGGGAAAGTCTGGAAGAGATCTGTTGATCTCATTCATATTGTAGTTCGTGATGAAGTGACTGAAACAATCCAACAATGATTGCAGGATGAGACAATGGCCAACTCTTGGCTAAATGGATATCCCAAACTGTCGAGACTTTCAATGTAACCGATCATACGGATTACATGAGCTCCCACTAGATTTTTCTCTTGAAGAATACATTTGAGCAGTGCCTTTGATACTTCATACCGCTCACGCCTTCCTTGCTATTGGAAAATATGTTTCCAATGTATGATCATATCATACGCCTCCATGTTCTCATGCTGTTTCTGATGCTCAGAGTTCATGGTGCAAAGAATTAGGCAAGTCACATCAGTATATCATCAACAATCTTCTGATGTGCCTTCCTAACGGCAGTAGCAGCATCAGCATGTGGTTCTTTCAGAATTGAGTTATTTAGAATTTAAAACTTCTTTTCTTGCATGAGAATAATTATCAAGTTTTTGTACCAGTTTAGGAAATTAATTCTAGAATTTTTTTCATTCTCAATGACCGAACGCAAGGATAGTGTCGATGTTTGTTTATTGTTGCCATCAGAAATTTACAAAGAACGATAAGTATGCAATTTTAGTATCGTGAATAACTATATTATACTTAACAATGGCTAGATTAATATTAACAACCCTCTCTATTAATACGAAAAATATCATATATATTTTCTAGTGGGCCAAGATCCATATTTCACGTCCTCTTGAGCCTTATTTGGCAGGTCACCCAAAATTCCGTTATATAGGTAGGAACATATTCCAATTGCGTCGAATGAAAATCTTGGTTCAATTGGGTGAATAACTCCTTATTCTTTATCTATATAATAGATTATTTCCAAATGCCATGCCTCTAAGCTTTCAATCCTATTGAAAAGGATTAGTTGTTTTTTACCTCTTACTTCGGCAGCCGCACATTTTCCTGCGCCGTCGCGCCAAATCAGGATGAATTAAGTCGCCCTGCTTTGGTAATCCCAAACTCAATTCATCATGATCATGACAAGTGCTAAGCAAGTGAAGGCAAAACACAAAATTGATGTTGAGGGAATTCCTTGTCATTTTATTCTTTGATCATATCAACTAATCTTCTAATTTGGATTGGGCAGGTCCAAATAAAAGATCTAAAACAGTTTTATAATTATCTTATTGTCATTTTGCATGCATCATCCATACATCAAATCAAAAGCAAGATAAAATCATTAGATAAACCGGTGTTGATGTGGACCCTAAAACGAAGATATTCTGAAGCTAGGAATATCTATAAGTCCTAAAACAGCAAGCTCATCTCCATGTGCTTCTGTCTTTATCCATGCGTACTAGCTTGTGTGTCTTCATCGTCTTGTGGTCTCTTTGGTATTAGGTCTTCTCTATATGCTAATAGCTATTTTCAATCTATCTAATTCCAAATAATATCTATAAACTAAATAGAGGAACCTCACAGGCGAGAAAAGAAGGCGACTGACAGGACATAAAATTAATCAAATTAATTACATTAAAACCAAAACAAACCACACAAAATAAAGCATCAACACAACTAAGGCCACATCCACCCACCGTGCGATAAAACACCTGAACAGTTAAAATTTAGTTTTATCGCGCTGGGTCAATTTTAATTAATTGTGATAACAGAGTCAAACCGGTCAAAACGGTTAGACCAGTCACACCGCTCAAACCGGTCAGACAAACCGAACCGGTTACCCAATTGAACTTGGGATAACGCACCGAGAGGTTCAGTCGGCAACCATTGCCAAACACCTTTAGGGAAAAATAAAAAAATTAAATCCCCTATACAATTCGAACCTATGTGGGATAGAAAAACCTCTTTTTCTTCTCAAATTTTGCGCTAACCCTGGTTCATCACCAATTACTTGTATATTAATTATATACCTGAAAATTCATTATTTTTGCATCATATACAAAATTAGTTAATCTCCACATGAGTCATATTCATGGCATGTCATAATATGCATATCAGTTTCATGTTCCGTTTAACGTGAAAACGAACTAGACGCTCAGAACTGATAAAAACTGATAACCACATAAATCATATTATGCCCTATCACATATGGATCTGAAACCACTATAGGGTTTTGGTGCAGGTTATGCAGCGGAAATAAAAAACAATTCTGCCCAAAACTCTCCACGGAACACATGTGAGGCATTATAAGATGATGAAGGAGAAGGGTTACCCTTTTCAGTCTCAACGATCACTGCGCAGAAATAGTGTCCACGCCTATCCTGGTATCGACACCATAGGATCAGCAACCACATCTTCCTCTACTGCTCGTGTAGCGGAGTAGAAGAAGGAGAAATCAAGAGGCTTGATCCAATCAAGCACATGCAACAATGGAGGATGAGTGGGGCGACTCTCTTTGTGTTGTCGGCAAAGGCAGGGGTCTCTTTTCTCTTGCTCTAATTTTTCATCTAATGAAATAATCAGGGCTGCAATTTTTTCAAAATTAAAACTTCTTTATTAATAGAAACTTGCCCCACTACTAATTAGATCCAACAGTTTGGATCAACTTTCGTTTGAGTCAAATTTCCTATTTTAGTCCAAGTAAATATGCATGTCGTTGCACTTTGATCCCTAGTTCTTTAAATGATAGTTAGTCCAACTTATTAACATCCATATCCATTCTGCTCCTTTGGTGTGTGACCCTGAAGGTTCCTATTACATTGAAAGTAACAATTACAAACATTGAGTAGTGTTTACCAACACATCAATGCTACTCAAGCAATAGGAATATTCAGTGATCTGACAAACCTCTGTGACCGGTGGTATTGTGATGTATAGTGCCTTTGTCATAATATACGAATTGGACATGAGACACATATGACAAAAGCATACATACGATCCAGTTTCTCGATCTGCGAGTAGACATAACCGAACAACTAACATCAATAACATATATTGATTTATCTGAGTCTGGCCAGGCATTTGGTTAAGTCCTACTCATCGAGTGGCTAATGATACATACTCCCATTATGTGGGAGGGAAAAATCCTCTCTACATCACTACCATCTCTGAGCTTGATTCATATCATGTTTGATGTAATGTTTAACGATATCATAACATGATAATTCACAACTAGAGTGTCTAGCGACTTCAACTCAACGGATTACAACACCATTTTCACTACGAGAAGCACTTGTGACATTCACATAACATCCATGTACCCTTCTCGTGGCGGGTTAGTCCATTATGTCATTACTCCTAATTCATAAACATGTGTTAGACTTGATATACCCTATCAATCTGCCTATATACTAAACTCAACGCATGGTGATCATAGGATTAGCCGTTATACTCGACCAAGGATAATTTAAGATAACAACAAATTCAGTCTAATGAATTCATTATATTATCATATCTAATACAATGAATAGTCTAGCCAAAACAATGTTCACACTATTGCCTCTAGGGCATACACCAACACTGGGAGGAGGCCGCGTGAATTTAAGCACAACAACATTTGGGAAGTCATTTGGGGACGATCATGCTACGATAGGTAAACAACAAACCCTTCCGCTATGTTTATCGTATTAGGGTTTACCTCCAATTTAATTACTTATAGTAATTACCTTAGCAAAACAAACCTTCAAATTGTGACCCGACCTAAGGTTATAAGTAGTAATTATCTTAACGAAGTCTCTTTGGACTTGACAACCCAAATTTACCTATGGTTACTGCAATGACAACCGTACACCTACGGTTGGAACGTGTCAATGCGGCATCCATATATATTTGTGCGTGGTTCATGATGGTAACTCTGGAGCAGGTCGAGGCATAAATCATGATAGTTCCACGAAGTGGTGGCTTTGCAAGACTTCTTAGTGACATTGTAGGATTGAACTAGAGAACGAACTACGCAATGAGAAGCACTCAGGGTTGCCGGAGAGAAACACGTGGTTGGCAGGTGAGGGCGTTGAAGCATGGAGAAAGTCCAGGATATGAAGCAGTTCCATATTGTTCGAGATGATGTTCTAGTAACAAGAATTTTGACGAAGAAAATTATACAGTAGTAAAAGAGATGTAGTTCTCGTTTGGAATTGATGTTGTTAATGGTGATCAGTCCAGTGATGAACTAGCTCACGGAGAGACAAATCGACATTACACCCCAAAATAGCAGACTTTGGGATGCACCCATGTGAATTTGCGAGGTGGCGCAAATGGACGAGTTCATCGCATCTGTATGAAGGTGCCATTGCGGTCCATGCATGTGGAACATAGAGAATGCCACGGAGTTGACATCAGCTCGGACATCGCTCAGGAATTTACGGCGCTCTAGCAGAATTCAATCTAAGGTGGAGTTTGTTGGGTTTTTTCTCGAATTCCACATGATAAACCTATGTACCCGATGCATCCGATTACTCCTCTAAGTACATGATAGCAGGAGCTTGGTGCAATTTTCAACCCTCTCTAAATAGAGGTGCTAGCAATTATTTTTAATTTGAGCAGGGAAGTTCTGAGAGGCAGTTGGTGAAATATCAGTGAGTGGATGTGTGAGTTTAATGTTTCATAGGGGTACTCTATGGGCTGTGAAAGTTCAATGTCGGTGGTCCACGGATTGTGTTATTTCTCTCCCCTACGATGTTTTTCTCACTGATATAGTGAAATTCTCGTTCTCTCCTGTATGTAGGTAGTTCGGCCGAACCATTTAAATTCTTCTATTGTTTCTTCTTCTCAGATATTGCATGTGTTGTGTGTGATTGTGCAACGTGTTCTTTCTTCAACAGTAGTGGAAATTTAAGTTGACGAATATATCAAAGCATGTTTGGTTTTTATAAGAGCCAATAGTTGAACCATCGATTTTAACTGGGCTGCTCGCAGATGAAAACCAAAATTTAGTCTCGGTTTCAAATCTAAGAACATAAACACGCATTATGGGTTACTAAATGAACCCATTTCGGTATTATTCCCGAAATGGAGATCATGTCGTTTTTCTTCTGCCCAAACAAGCCTATGTTAGTGAGGGATTATACCCTTTTAATCTTAACAGGGTCACTGAAAGTAATTCTTATGTTATTTATGCGGGAAATTTATGCTGGAAATGTCCCCATCCTTCATCTACTAATTTCAAATAAGAACTTTGAAAAATTAATTAAGCAACAACGTAACTGTTGGAGGCTAAAATTGATTTAGCCCAAATATAATTGAAGGCCATAATGATTGTAGTAGTGAAGTTAGAATCCAACACTTAGCGTATTAGGTTAATTAGTGGGTCAAATCAATTACTTGTAAATTAGTGGAAGTTTCTAGAATAATTGTGTCGTGTGTGTTAGTATAATTGTCCTACGCAAAATATATATGATTTTTTTAGGTGGCGAGATTATTGGATGATGGAAAATGGGTTTCTTTATGATCAATGTCCTCGCCTCACCTAGCACAACTATTACACATGGTTATTGTGCATTAAAGCTATCATAGGCTGACATGGTTCTTGGGATGTTATTTAGAATGGCTACGTAGAGCTTGAATGAGACTTGATTCCAACTCAAAATGACGTATTAGAAGAGGTACGTAAGAAAGACTAAAAAACTCTTTCCCTTATTCATTCATCCTTAGATGACAACACGCTTGAGAAGATTGTTTTTGCAACCACCTCCAATATAGCATGGGAGATTCTCCAAATCTCTCAAAAGGGTGATGAGAGAGTCAAGAAGGTAAGGCTCCAAATTCTTAGAGGTGAGTGTGAATCTCTCCATATAAAAAATTCGAAGATAATTTCATATAATTTCTCTAAATTTTTGGCTATTTCTAATAATATGAAGATATATGGAAATGAAAGCTTAAGTGATACTTATATTGTGTAGAAAATATTACGCTCTTTACGTTGTGATTGTGAGCATGGTTTTTTTAGCCATTATGGAAGGTAGAGGTGTTGAGAACATTTACATTAATGAGCTTATGGGATTGCAACAAGCTGATGAGGAAAGATTGAAGAGGAGCAAGAAGGAATCCATAGTGCTACAAAGCAATCTAACTTGAACGAAAGAAGAATTTAATAAGAATGAGAAATGGCGACGAGCGACATGAAAGAAATCAAAGAGGAGGAACACAAAAAAGGAGCTTACAATCCATTTTATCAAAATGAAAGGGGCATAGTTCTTATTCACCACGAGATTGGGGAAGATAAATCAATCCAAGAAAAAAGTATGGCAAATTTTTGTCATGATATTGGTCCCTAAGCTCCTAAGTGTAGAAACAACACTAACCATGTGCACGACAAAGCGATTTTTTGTTTTTTGAAAATAGTCAAGGGGAAGATCATACATTGTTGATGGCTCACCTAGACAATATTGTTGAAGTTGAGGAGATATTTCACACCAAAACGTTTGAGTTTGATGATCATGATTACCAATGAGACATTAAAATATAAGAGATGCAAGATTTGGTCGATAAGGAACATTTGAGGAACTTGAAGATCATGAACAATATGTATATGAACTAATAAAGGAAGAGGAGATGTTCAAGATTCAATATGAAGAAGGTCATCAAGACAATGCTTGTTACATTGTGGATTAGGTCCAAGAAGGTAGTCCACAAGAGATGAAAAATGAATTCAAATTATTTCATGAGCCACATCTGAAGAAGTAAGAAGAAGCTCTATACTCTTTGGATTGGACAGTTCTACTTCGACACGGGATGAGTGAACATGAATAAATTCTTTTATGTAATCGAGAAAGTGCCTAACAAGAAGGTATAATGTACAATCATGGAAACAAGAGTTCGTGGTCAATTCAAGAATGTCAAGAAGACGTATGAAATATCAACGAAGAAGAGGTTCAAGATTCTCAGGAACAGAGAGATGCCTTACTCTGTTACAGCTTGTGGTTCTCACTAACCTATCTAGTACCTGCTATAGCTATCTGATTAACTAAGAATTCTCAGTTGTTCACCTTCAACAATCCTTGAGAATGAGAACTAGAAGTATTATCAAAATTATATACAAATGAAGTTCAGAATAAGAAGGACACAGAAAATGAAACTGCGGTGAGTATGCAGTGTTCATTTGGTGCTTTGGATTGAAAGATGAATTTGCTTCCTTGAAGTTTGTCAATCCTTGATTGTGTTTATGTCTCTGTAAATTGCTATATGTAGTTATGTCTCTAAATTCCTTCAGCAGTTCTCTTTTTAAAGCACACAGTTTGAATGGAAGATCTTTAGAATCTTCTCAACAAACATTCCAGAATATTTCTTCAAATCTTGACTCTTCTAACACCTTCTCCCAACGGCTAGTTGATCAATATCTTTTGATATACTGATTTGATCATGTTGGAAGTATGTTGGGAGGCTTTTAAAAACAGCAGATTGATTACAGAATCAATCAACAAGCAGTTACCATATCTGCAAAATATAGGTTAGGAAACAGGTTCCTACAAAATAAGAAACATAATTACTGCAATACTAAATCAAACAGATGATGTTAGATTCAACAAACTGCGTAAAAGTATTTTGTCTTTCATCATCAAATATCATCTAGTCATGCATAGGGGTTTAGAAGTTGAATCAAGTACAGAAACTCCCCGTAAGTTCATGCATATAAAGCTCAATCAGTTTCAAGGCTTTGAACGTTGTTTCAAGGCTTTTAAATAGACTAGCTATTTCAAGTCTTGAACCTGCATTGAACTTGCACAAATAATTCTAGAAATCCATCCTTGTGGAGCCTAGAAGTGCACTTCTCATTTATATGGCCTAAACAACAAGGCCAACGGTATGTGGGATTCAAATCAGTAGATTTAATACTCTTAGTATTTATGTTCTAGACGGAATTATCTAGATCACGGATATACAACCCAATAGACAGAAGTACATTTCAATAATGTCTGCCATCAAAATAAACGGAGCAACACTTGCCCTTTATAATGAGAGAAAAACCTTTCTTGTACAAACAAGAAATAGAAATAATGTTCCTACTTATAGCAGGAACATAAAAACAATTGTATAAATCTAAAATAAGCCCAGAAGGTAAAGATAACTTATAAGTTCCTCCGGCTAATGCAATAACGCTTGCTCTATTCCCAACATGTAGGTCAATCTCCCCTTTAGCCAATCTTCTGCTTCTCTTTAGTTCCTGCACATTTCGAGAATTGTGTGATCCACATCCGGTATCCAATACCCAGGAAGAAGAGATAGACAAATTGACATCTATTACATAAATAACTGGTGTTGGAATCACTATTCCAAGCTTCTTGTCTACCAAATACTTTGGGGCAATTCCTCTTTTCGTGGCCAGGCTTACTACAATAATGACACGGGCCCTTAGAAATTCCACCAGTGGGCTTCAAGGAAACTTCCTTGGGCTTTGCAACTACCTTGATTTTCCGTTTAGGGTTCTGGGCAACCTTATTGATTTTACCCTTATTGACCATTAATATGGCCTTTCCTTTACCTTTCATAATACTCTATTTAGAAGTCTAAACATATTGAGCAAGTCTGGAAGAGATCTCTTGATCTCATTCATATTGTAGTTCGTGATGAACTTACTGCAACAATCCAACAATGATTGCAGGATGAGACAGTGGCCAACTCTTGGCTGAATGGAAATCCCAACTTGTCGAGACTTTCAATGTAACCGATCATACGGAGTACATGCAGTCCCATTGGATTTCTCTCTGGAAGAATACACTTGAGAAGTGCCTTTGATACTTCATACCGCTCACGCCTTCCTTGCTATTGGAAAATATGTTTCCAATGTATGATCATATCATACGCCTCCATGTTCTCATGCTGTTTCTGATGCTCAGAGTTCATGGTGCAAAGAATTAGGCAAGTCACATCAGTAGAATCATCAACAATCTTCTGATGTGACGGCAGTAGCAGCATCAGCATGTGGTGCTTTCGAAATTGACTTATTTAGAATGTAAAACTTCTTTTCTTGCATGAGAATAATTATCAAGTTTCTGTACCAGTTTAGGAAATTAATTCTATACATTTTTCATTCTCAGTGACCGAACGCAAGGATAGAGTCGATGTTTGTTTATTGTTGCCATCAGAAATTTACAAAGAACGATAAGTATGCAATTTTAGTATCGTGAATAACTATATTATACTTAACAATGGCTAGATTAATATTAACAACCCTCTCTATTAATACGAAAAATATCATATATATTTTCTAGTGGGCCAAGATCCATATTTCACGTCCTCTTGAGCCTTATTTGGCAGGTCACCCAAAATTCCGTTATATAGGTAGGAACATATTCCAATTGCGTCGAATGAAAATCTTGGTTCAATTGGGTGAATAACTCCTTATTCTTTATCTATATAATAGATTATTTCCAAATGCCATGCCTCTAAGCTTTCAATCCTATTGAAAAGGATTAGTTGTTTTTTACCTCTTACTTCGGCAGCCGCACATTTTCCTGCGCCGTCGCGCCAAATCAGGATGAATTAAGTCGCCCTGCTTTGGTAATCCCAAACTCAATTCATCATGATCATGACAAGTGCTAAGCAAGTGAAGGCAAAACACAAAATTGATGTTGAGGGAATTCCTTGTCATTTTATTTTTTGATCATATCAACTTATCTTCTAATTTGGATTGGGCAGGTCCAAATGAAAGATCTAAAACAGTTTTATAATTATCTTATTTTTGTTGTGCATGCATCATCAATACATCAAATCAAAATCAAGATAAAAGCATTAAATAAACCGGTGTTGATGTGGACCCTAAAACGAAGATATTCTGAAGCCAGGAATATCTAGAAGCCCTAAAACAGCAAGCTCATCTCCATGTGCTTCCGTCTTTATTCATGTGTATTAGCTTGTGTGTCTTCATCGTCTTGTGGTCTCTTTGTTCTTTGGTCTTCTCTCTATGCTACTAGCTATTTTCAATCTATCTAATTCTAGCTAATATCTATAAACTAAATAGAGGAACCTCACAGGCGAGAAAAGAAGGCGACTGGCAGGACATAAAATTAATCAAATTTATCACATTAAAACCAAAACAACCCACACAAAATCAAGCATCAACACAACTAAGGCCACATCCACCCACCATGCGATAAAACACCTGAACAGTCTAAATCACTTTTATCGCGCTGGGTCAATTTTAATTAATTGTGATAACTGTGTCAAAACGGTTAGACCAGTCAAACCGCTCAAACCGGTCAGACAAACCGAACCGGTTAACCGATCGAACTTTGGCTAACGCACCGAGGGGTTCAGTCGGCAACCATTTCCAAACTCCTTTAGTGAAAAAAAAAAAAAAAAAAAAGATCATCCCCTATGCAAGCCGAACCTATGTGGGATAGTGAAACCTCTTTTTCTCCTCAAATTTTGCGCTAACCCTAGTCCATCACAAATTACTTGTATATTAATTATATACCTGAAAATTCATTATTTTTGCATCATATACAAAATTAGTGAATCTCCGCATGAGTCGTATTCATGGAATTTCATAATATGCATATCGGTTTTATGTTCCGTTTAACGTGAAAATTAACTAGACGCTTAGAACTGATAAAAATTGATAACCACATAAATCATATTATGCCCTATCACATATGGCTATGAAACCACTATAGGTTTTTGGTGCATGTTATGCAGCGGAAATAAAAAAAACAAGTCTGCCCAAAATTCTCCACGGAACACATGTGAGGAATCATAAGATGATGAAGGAGAAGGGTTACCCTTTTCAGTCTCAACGATCACTGCGCATAATTAGTGTCCACGCCTATCCTGGTATCCACACCATAGGATCAGCAACCAGATCTTCCTCTACTGTTCGTGTTAGCGGAGTAGAAGAAGGAGAAATCAAGAGGCTTGATCTAATCAAGCACAAGCAACAATGGAGGATGAGTGGGGAGACTCTCTTTGGGTTGTCGGCAAAGGGAGGGGTTTGGAATATCTCTCTTTTCTCTTGCTCTAACTTTTCATCTAATGAAATAATCAGGGCTGCACTTGTTTTAAAATTAAAAATTCTTTATTAATTACAAACTGGCCCCACTACTAATTAGATCCAACAGTTTGGATCAACTTTTGTTTGAGTCAAATTTCCTATTTTACTCCAACTAAATATGCAGGTCGTTGCACTTTGATCCCTAGTTATTTACTGATAGTTAGTCCAACTTATTAACATCAACATCCATTCTACTTCTTTGGTGTGTGACCTTGAAGGTTCCTATTACATTTGAAGAAACAATTACAAACATTTAGTGGTGTCTACCAACACAAGGAATAAGAATAGTCAGTGACCTGACAAACCTCTGCGACCAATGATATTGTGTTGTATAGTGCCTTTGTCATAATATACGAATTGGACATGAGACACATATGACACAATCATACATATGATCCAATTTCTCGATCTGCGAGTAGACATAACCGAACATCTAACATCAGTAACGTATATTGATTTATCTGAGCCTGGCCAGGCATTTGGTTAAGTCATACTCATCGAGTGGCTAATGATACATACTCCAGTTATGTGGGAGGGAAAAATCCTCTCTACATCACTACCATCTCTGAGCTTGCTTCATATCATGTCTGATGTAATGTTTAACGATATCAAAACATGATAATTCACAACTAGAGTGTCTAGGGACTTCAACTCAACGGATTAAAACACCATTGTCACTACAAGAAGCACTTGTGACATTCACATAACATCCATGTAGCCTTATCGTGGCAGGTTAATCCATTATGTCATTACTCCTAATACATACCCATGTGTTAGACTTGATATACCATATCAATCTGCCTACATACTAAACTCAATGCATAGTGATCCTAGGATTAGCCATTATACTTGACCAAGGATAATTTAAGATAACAAAAATTGCAGTCTCATGAATTGATTATATTATCATATCTAATACAATGGATAGTCCTGCGAAAACAATGTTCACACTATTGCCTCTAGGGCATACACCAACACTGGGAGGAGGCTGCGTGAATTTAAGCGCAACAAGATTTAGGAAGTCATTTGGGGACGATCACGCTACGAGAGGTAAACACCAAACCCTTCCGCTATGTTTATCGTATTAGGGTTTACCTCCAATTTAATTACTTCTAGTAATTACCTTAGCAAAACAAACCTTCAAATTGTGACCCGACCTAAGGTTATCAGTAGTAATTATCTTAACGAAGTCTCTTTGGACTTGACAACCCAAATTTACCTATGGTTACTGCAATGACAACCGTACACCTACAGTTGGAACGTGTCAAGGCGGCATCGATATATCTTTGTGCGTGGTTCATGATGGTAAATCTGGAGCAGGTCGAGGAATAAATCACGATAGTTCCACGAAGTTGTGGCTTTGCAAGACTTCTTACTGACAGTGTAGGATTGAACTAGAGAACGAACTGCGCAATTGGAAGCACTCAGGGTTGTTGTAGAGAAACACGTGGTTGGCATGTGAGGGCGTTGAAGCATGGAGAAATTCCAGGATATGAAGCAGTTCCAGGTTGTTCGAGATGATGTTCTAGTAACGAGAATTTTGACGAAGCAAATTATACAGTAGTAAAAGAGATGTAATTCTCGTTTGGAATTGATGTGGTTAATGGTGATCACTCCAGTGATGAACTAGCTCAAGGAGAGACGAAGCGACATTACACCCCAAATTAGCAAACTTTGGGATGCACCCATGTGAATTTGCAAGGTGGCGCCAATGGACGAGTTCATCGCATTTGTGTGAAGGTGCCATTGCGGTCCATGCATGTGGAACATGGAGAATGCCACGGAGTTGACATCAGGTCGGACTTCGCTGAGGAATTTACGGTCCTCTAGCAGAATTCAATCTAAGGTGGAGTTTTTGGGGTTTTTTCTCGAATTCCAAGTGATAAATCTATGTACCGGATGCATCTGGTTACTCCTCTAATTACATGATAGCTGGAGCTTGGTGAAATTTTCAACCCTCTCTAAATAGAGGTGCTAGCAATTATTTTTTAATTTGAGTTAGGAAGTTCTGAGCGGCAGTTGGTGAAATATCAGTGAGTGGATGTGTCAGTTTAATGTTTCATAGGGGTACTCTATGGGCTGTGAAATTTCAATGTCGATGTGGTCCACGGATTTTGTTATTTCTCTCCCCTACGATGTTTTCCTCATTGATATAGTGAAATTCTCGTTCTCTCCTGTATGTAGGCATTTCGGACGAATCATTTAAATTCTTCTATTGTTTTCTTCTTATCAGATATTGTGTGTGTTAAGTGTGATTGTGCAACGTGTTCTTTCTTCAACAGCAATGGAAATTTAAGTTGACGAATATATCAAAGCATGTTTGGTTTTTATAAGAGCCAATAGTTGTACTATCGATTTTAACTAGGCTGATCGCATATGAAAACCAAAATTTAGTCTCGGTTTCAAATCTAAGAACATAAACACGCATTATGGGTTACTTAATGAACCCATTTCGGTATTATTCCCGAAATGGAGATCATGTCGGTTTTCTTCTGCCCAAACAAGCCTATGTTAGTGAAGGATTATACCCTTTTAATCTTAACAGGGTCACTGAAAGTAATTCTCATGTTATTTATGCGGGAAATTAATGCTGGAAATGTTCCCATCCTTCATCTACTAATTGCAAAGAAGAACTTTGACAAATTAATTAAGCAACAACGTAACTGTTGGAGGCTAAAATTGATTTAGCCCAAATATAATTGAAGACCATAATGATTGTAGTAGTGAAGTTAAAATCCAACACTTAGCGTATTAGGTTAATTAGTGGGTCAAATCAATAACTTGTAAATTAGTGGAAGTTTCTAGAATAATTGTGTCGTGTGTGTTACTATAATTGTCCTCGGCTCACCAAGCACAACTATTACACATGGTTATTGTGCATTAAAGCTATCATAGGCTGACATGGTTCTTGGGATGTTGTTTAGAATGTCTACGTAGAGGTTGAATGAGACTTGATTCCAACTCAAAATGACGTATTAGAAGAGGTACGTAAGAAAGACTAAAAAACTCTTTCCCTTATTCATTCATCCTTAAGATGAAAACACGCTTGAGAAGATTGTTTTTGCAACCACCTCCAATATAGCATGGGGGATTCTCCAAATCTCTCAAAAGGGTGATGAGAGAGTCAAGAAGGTAAGGCTCCAAACTCTTAGAGGTGAGTGTGAATCTCTCCATATAAAAAATTCTGAGATAATTTCATATAATTTCTCTAAATTTTTGGCTATTTCAAATAATATGAAGATATATGGAAATGAAAGCTTAAGTGATACTTATATTGTGTAGAAAATATTACGCTCTTTACGTTGTGATTTTGGGCATGTTTTATTTAGCCATTATGGAAGGTAGAGGTGTTGAGAACATTTACATTGATGAGCTTATGGGGTTGCAACAAGCTGATGATGAAAGATTGAAGTGGAGCAAGAAGGAATCCATAGTGCTAAAAAGCAATCTAACTTGAACGAAAGAAGATTTTAATAAGAATGAGAAATGGCGAAGAGCATGTAGACATGAAAGAAATCAAAGAGGAGGAAGATAAAAAAGGAGCTTACAATCCATTTTATCAAAATGAAAGGGGGCATAGTTCTTGTTCACCATGAGATTGGGGAAAATAAATCAATCCAAGAAAAAGGTATTGCAAATTTTTGTTGTGATATTGGTCACTAAGCTCCTAAGTCTAGAAACAACACTAACCATGTGCACGACAAAAAGATTTTTTGTTTTTTGAAAAAAGTCGAGGGGAATATCATACATTGTTGATGACTCACCTAGAAAATATTGTTGAAGTTGAGGAGATATTTCACAACAAAACGGATGATTTTGATGATCATGATTACCAATGAGACATTAAAATCTAAGAGATGAAAGATTTGGTCGAGAATGAACATGTTGAGGAACTTGAAGATCATGAAAAATATGTCAATGAACTAATAAAAGAAGAGGAGACGTTCCAGATTCAATATGAAGAAGGTCATCAAGAAAATGCTTGTTACATTGTGGATTAGGTTTAAGAAGTTAGTCCACAAGAGATGAAAAATGAATTCAAATTATTTCATGAGCCACATCATGAAGTAGTAAGAAGAAGCTCTATGCTCTTTGGATTGGACAGTTCTACTTCGACACGGGATGAGTGAACATGAATAAATTATTTGATGTAATCGAGTAAGTACCTAACAAGAAGGTATAATGTACAATCATGGAAACAAGAGTTCTTGGTCAATTCAAGAATGTCAAGAAGACGTATAAAATATCAACGAAGAAGAGGTTCAAGATTCTCACATCCATAGAGATAACATTGAAGGCCATATCATTTTAAGGATATGGAGCTCAAAAAAATATTTAATTTTACCCCTTCAAGCTAAATGCTAAATCAAATTTAAGAGTGGGTGTTGGATATTAAACTCGATTTAGCCCAAATAAAATTGGAAACTGTAACGATATAGTAGTTAATTGAAAACCCAACACTTATTTTATTAGTTTAATTAGTGGGTATATCCAACTAACTAGTAAATTACAGGAAGTGTGTAGATTAATTTTGTAGTGTGTGTTACTAGAATTGTCCTAAACAAAATATATACTCCCTCCATCCCATTTCGTTTGACTTCTTTGAATTTTCACACATATTAAGGAAGTGAAATAATGTCAAGAAATTCTTGCACTACCGAAATTACCCTTACATATTTAATGATGATACTACATGTGGATGATTGGATTTGTATAGAAAGACTGCAATCAGATAATTAATGAAGGGTAATAGTGGAAAGGTAGTGATACAAAATGTTTTTGATTTCAAATAAGACAAACATTTTGGGACAAGGCAAGATGGCCAACAGAACAAACAAGGACAGATGGCGTAGTATGTTTCTAGGTGGGAAGATTACTAGATGATGTAATCTATAATAATCCCCCACTACCGATAAATAGGGACTTGATCTCTAGCATTATGTAAGTGTCCTAGTAAGTCTCTTATATTAAGTACAAGTAGGTTTAGATAATCTCTCCTATGAAGTCATCTATTAAGTCTTCTATGTAGTGTACTAGAGAGTATCTTATTGTTCTACTACCCCTTTTTTTAATGAAATGTCAAATTCATTGTAATAAAGGAAAAGTCCAGACAGTCATAAGCCTCAAGCCACAAGCCAGCAGTGAAAACATCAACAAGATACACCGACAACAAACAACAAAGAAGACGTACTACAAACTTTAAAGAACCTACTACAAACTACTATTACATGGGGTGATTATCTAAGATAACATTTTTAGTAGCATGATGGGCTTTGACAATCTCAACACGATACACCTTCAAAAGGCTGCAAAACATAATTTGGTTAACTTTTCCCTTGATCATAGCAAAAACGAGAGCATCCTGGATAGCCGGGCTAGTCCTCCTCTTAAAAAAGAGACAAGACAGCAGAGGAGTCATAATTAATGTTGATACAAGAAATATTATGATGAAGCGCAAACTTGACCACATGCTAGAACGCCTGAAGCTCACCTTTGAAGGAACTTGAAGCAAAACATTTCTTTCCAATGATGTATTGGGAGACATTAGCCCCCACAGTGTGAATCCAAATAAGGAGGAAAAATCATTCTCAACCAATAATCATCCACATTAATCTTCACGACCCTATGAGGATCCCTGCTAGCATTTCCTTTGATGAAGGCAATGTTACTCTTGGGAATGGGGTCAACAGAGGGACAATTTGGTCCAGTGGACAAATATTTCTCAAGAGAAGCTTTTCATGATCCATAATCCTTCTTACAGTATTCAAGGATAAAGAGATGTCTCTTAAGACCTTATTGCACCTTCCCCTCCAAATGGCCCAAAGCATGTGGATGGCCGGAACATTTTTTTAGTGAATAAACTCTCAGATAAAGACGTCAAAGGAAGATCCCGAAGAATGCGTGATGTTGCATGAATTCCGCAAAGGGAGAGAATTGTTGCATTCTAGGAAAAGATGATCATTGGTTTCCGGATTTCTATCACAAAGGAGATACTGGTCACGCCTTGTGTTAAAGCGTTGACTTAGGAAGCTTCTTGTAGGCATCTTATTATGTGTACATTTCCATAAGAAGAATTTCCACTTCTCAAGGATATTGATACCCCAATTCAAATCCCACTTTCTACGGCATGGGCTATTGCCGTAATAATTAACACAGATCCTAGATGGAAGAAAATACTTTTTGCTTTCCTCACAAAGGAAATTTTATCCTCATTTCGCTGTGAATTGTCCCATCCTTGTAAAAATACAGATAGGTTTATCGCAATGAGAAGGGTCCGAAAGCTGAATAGTAAGAATCCTTCTGGGAATGAAAATAGGGACATTGGCTAAAATGGTTTCCTCATCACAATTTTGAAAACCCTTAGGAACACACATCCAGTCTTTACAGTTTGCATTGGGATTAACGGAGAAAAGTCTAGAATAGTCATATATTGGTACCTCAATTCGTGGGATCCATCGGTCATTTAAGATGTTAATGTGCTCCCCATTCCCAAAATTCCATCTAAGACCTTTCTTTAGCTGGTCCCTTCCAAACATAATGCTCTTCCAAGCCCAAGAAGCGTTACTAGGGCAGCCAAGGTCCAAGAAATGCTTAGTCCTACAATATTTCTGCAAAAGAACTTTTGGAGACAAGCTAATTCGGCTTATTAAGCATACACCAAGCCTTATTTGCGAGGAGAGCCTGATTGAACCAGTTAAAGTTTCTGAAGCTTAGGCCATCTTTAGATTTGGACAAACACAGATTCTCACTAGAAATGGTCCTGAGAGGGTTGTTCTCGACCGGCTTCCATTAGAATTTCTGGATTTTATAAGAGGTTCCAATTTAAGAGTAGAAAGGAGCTTGAAAGAAGAGCTAACATAAGTGGGCAGAGCTTAAAGGACTGATTTGGCTAGGGTTAGTCTTCACAAACTATTACGAATCTTCACTTTCCATCCTTCCAATCTTGAGGAAATGGATATCCAAAAAAACAAAGATATCCTTTTTCCTACCACCAGGGAGGATAGATAAATCAAGGTAGGTTCAATTTTGATTTTGGATTTTGACTCCAAGGCAGTCAATGAAGATATTGTCTAAGCCTTTCGGGACACTCGGGCTGAGGATAAGGGAAGATTTATTCTTAATAATATCATGGCCTGAAACTTTACACAATTTGTCCAAGGTTTTTCTTAGGCTAGCACAAGATTAAAGGGAAGGCTGAAAAAAAATGAAGTAGTCGTCAACGAAGAAGAGGTGCGAGATGGAGAGACCACCTCTAAAATGAGAGATGCCTTGACAAGCCCCTGAGGAATTCAAATTCGAGAGAGAATCAGATAAGGCCCCAAGGTATAGGATGAAGAGATCCGGCAAGAGAGGATCACCTTGCCTCAAACCATATTTTGGGAAGAACCTCGTACCATGTTGTCCGTTGACATGCGCTGAAAAATAAGTCGTAGAAATGCATTAGAGGAGAATATTAATCCAATGGTTGGGAAAGGCCATCTTTTACAACACATTCAAGAAAGTACCAATTTACACGGTCAAAAGCCATGATCATATGAAGCTTCAGGGAACCAAGAAAGGAAGAATTAGGTTTGTGGGTCACGACTTTTGCAATGATTTCATTCGCAAGAAGGGTGCTACCCGAGATCAGACTTCTAAGGACAAAAGCATTCTCCTCTTCCAAGAAAATATTTGGCAAGATAAGCTTACGCATATTGTACAAAGCTTTGACAATGATGTTATACAAAGAAGAGCAGAGAGTGATAGGCCTAAAATGTCCACGGGTGCTAGGGGAATGGTTTTTGGGAATTAGGGCGATAAAAGAGTAATTAAGCTCTCTGAGAAGGAAGCCACAAGAGAGAAAAGAATGAACCACGTCCTCATCAAACGAACCAATAAAATCCGAGTTCTATGAAATAAAACACCAGATAGTCCATCAGGACTAGGGAATTTTGAAAGGTCCCAGTGAGAAAGCAGCCTTCTTAATCTCATATGAAGACAGATCAGAGCATTGTAACCGAATTTTATTGTTACTCAAGAGCCTAGAAAAGTGTTTCCACCCCTCCAATTGTTTATAAGAGCCTTATCCACATTAGAGGACTTAAGAAAATTGAAATCAAAGTTGTTAGAAAGTAAGTATGAAAGGTCAAGTTGAGAGGAACACCACCGACTAACATGATCATAGAGCCCCTCAATTTTGTTTCTATCCATCCATTGTTTACAATTAAAGAGAAAGAAACGAGTATTCATGTCACCTTTATTTGGCTCTTTGAACCCAAAAAGTCTCCACCTGGGAGAGAAGCTCCTCAAGATCAAGTCAAAGATTTATTTCTATTGCAGCCTAAGCAGATGCCGAGAGTGGTGAGTGCGTGAGGGCAAGCACATCTTAAAGATCCTTAACTTTCTTATTTACTGATCCCACTCCTTTCTTTCTCCAAATGTTCAGCTTATGCTTGAAAGTGTTAAATTTGGCAACATGCTTGAAGCTAGCATAACCATGAAAGTTCCTTTTCAACACATCCACAATAACAGCCTTGCAATCCGGGTAGCAAAGCCAGAAGGCTTCAAATTAGAAACGCCTAGGCTTAGGGAGGGAGGCGTTGCGTATGTGAAAGATGCAGGGAGCATGATCCGATCCCGAGATGAGAAGTTTAAGGAGAAAGGAGCCTTGTAAGGTAAGACTCCAATCAACGTTATGAAAGCTCCTATCAAGTTTTTCATAAGTGTTGAAAGGGTTTCGACGGTTGTTTGTCCAAGTGAAACAGGAGCCTTTAAAAGAGATTTCAGATAGACCAAAATTCCCAGGAAGCCTTTGAAGTCTTTAATACCAGGAATCCAATTTACCGCATTGCCCCATCTCTCATTAACTCCTAAAATTCTATTATAGTCGCCTATACAAAGAAGAGGCTCTTTAAAGGAGGACAGTTGAGATTCAATGAAATCCCAAGTTGACTTCCGTTTATGAATATAAGGGATCCATAGTTGCAGCCCAGGATAAAGGATCCAAGGTCATACGTTACCCTACAAAGGATAAGGTTAAGCGTGCAAATAAGGGGGTGAACTGACATATGAATCTTCCATCCAAGGAAATACCTCCAGCCAGACCTAAAGAGTTGACACCACATGTAGAAGAGTAGCCCAGTATATGAAAAATCTCAAGAGCCGAGAATTTGGTTTTAGAAAAAATTACATAGATAAATTATTGACAATGGTTAATTTATGTGCTGAATGAACTGCCGAGGGTTACTAAGACCTCCGCAGTTTCAGCTACCTACGATCATTGCGACTGTCGTGGTTGTTTAAGGAAAACCAGGGAAGCCTTAAAAAAGGATATTTGGGTGAGAGGCGGCACAGAGCAGGTACCTTTAGACAAATTCACAACCCTCAAAGAGATGGCCGAAGGAAAAGCAGTCTCAAACACTTTATGTCGTTTGAACCGGTTTTGGAGCAGGGGTTATCTACGTCAAACACATGATCATCCATTTTTCTCTTTGAACGAACGATATTGCAGGGATTAACACAAGCAGTTGGTAATTGGAGGACATGTGATTAGTCTTGAAGAGACAAATGAAGCCAAATTGTAGGATTATAACCATTATAGCTCCACCCTTCATCCCATCCCAACAGACAATAAAAATAAAAATCTAATAAAAAAAATATATACAGATATAATGAAGTACATAAGAGCATGATAATAGCCACAAGTGAACTATTTTTATAGATAAAGGAAAGGTGATCAACGGAAAGAAAAACCTTGCTAAAAGAACATCACACAAGGAGGTATTTTGACAAGTCACGCCGAGTAGGTTAGGGTTGCTAGTAATCCTAGATTAAGAAGATAGATAGCATCTACTTTAATGAAAAACATAGCAAGATCTGACTTGTAAAATATATTGTTAAGATAAGTGTCTTGAAGAGGTAAGTCGAACAATGGAGAAACAAGAGTCAAAGAAAGCCAAGGATCAAACTTTTTCCTCGTGTGAACAGATTTCTGTTCTTGCGAACATGTTCTCGTTCGAACAGATTTCTTTTCGTGCGAACAGAACTTGTTTTCAGGCAAACAACATCCTGAGGCGGCAAATAAGGATGGAAACCTTTCCTGATGGCATCGGGTTGATTTTGGGGAGTATAAAAGACTCATTTGGGTTCCTAGAATTGTATGTAAACATCTTTGGACGTTCTCCTCAGTTGAATAAAGGTCTTTCTTGCTCGTGGACGTAGTTAGCCCGATTTGAGCTAGCGAACCACGTTAAATTGTGTGTTTGCATCTTTTCTTGACAACTCGTGAGGTGAGAGCGATCGTTAATTGCATAACAAGCTCGTATCAGAGCTCGGGTTAAGATCACTCCACCAAGAATGATGTATGGATTGATGATGAAGATTGACAGATTCACCGGAGGGAACAGCTTCAGTCTTTGGAAGATCAAGATGGAGGCCTAGCTTTAATTCCAGGGATTATGGGCACCTTTGACCACGGAAATGGGAGGCATGGATGTCAATACATCGGAGCAAGGAATTGGAGGAGAAGGAACACACAACGATTATGATGTGCATATTGGATGACCTCATCATCGAGGTTGCAGATGAGAAGCAAGCCGCAGGGCTTTGGCTCAAGTTAGAGGGTCTCTACATGACGAAGAGTCTCACTAGAAAGTTGATGCTACATAAAAGGCTCTTCACTTTGCGGATGCTCGAAGGTACGGCTCTGAAAGACCATCTTGATCAATTGAACACAATTCTTCTTGATTTGCATAATATTGGCTAGAAGTTGGGTGATGAGGATGCCGCACTTTTGTTATTGATCTCATTACCTCCATCGTATGAGAACTTCGTTCAGTCATTCATTATGAAAAAGGATGACTTATCTCTAGAGAGGTAAGATCGGCGCACATATGCTAGGGAATTGTGCCATAAGGGTGCATGCGTAGGTGCAGAGGACCATGCTTCCGGATTGATGGAAACGGGGGGAAACAAGAAGGGTAAGAAGAACAAGGAAAAGCAATTATCGGGTTCCAAGTTACCCAAGGATGTCAGTGCCTACTGCAAGGAAAGGGGCATTGGAAGTGGGATTGCCAAATCGAGGTCAACATGGACAGAATGGCTCTGCAGCCGAGGTAGAGAAGGGGAATTTGTCTGAGGATGATTTTGTTCTACTAGCGGATGATGTCACGTATTCACCAGATGCATGGTTTCTTGACTCTTGGGCTTCTTATCACATCTAACAGGGAACTAATTTCAAGCTACAACCAAGCAGATGGAGGATCCGATCACATGGAAAACGGAGCTGTTCGCAAGGTCATAGGAAAAGGTTCAGTTAGATTCAAGACACATTATGGCAAGACATGCACACTGCAGGAGGTTAGACACGTACCGCTTATCAAATCTGATTTCTTTGAGTATACTCGACAACGGAGGATTTATCTTCAAGGGTGAAGGTGGAGGATTATGTGTCTACAAGGGTTCGGATGTGCTACTCAAGGGGGTTCAGGATTGGATTTTGTATGTGCTACAATGTTCAGCTATCACATGGTATGTCGGAGTTGCCTCTGCCGAGATAAGGGAAGCTGATCTAACTAAGTTGTGGCATATGAGACTCGGTCATATGAGTGGAATGCAGGAACTTCACAAGAAGGGGTATCTCACCGGGCATGCGCCTAAGACCTAGGGTTTTATGAGCACTACGTGTATGGGAAGCTACAGCGTAGAAAGTTCCCTAAGGCGGTTCATAAAACGAAAGGTACTCTTGATTATATCCATTCGGATTGCTGGGGTCCATATCGAGTCGAGGTGATTAGCCAGTATAGGTATTTTCTGAGCAGCATAGACGATTACTACAGAATGAATTGGATATTCGTGATGAAGCACAAGAGTGAAGCCTTCACAAAATTCAAGGAGTGGAAGACGCTAGTAGAGAATCAGGTGGGAAAGATGGTGAAGAGGCTGCGCACGGACAACGACTTAAATTTTTGTTCATCTGAATTTGATGGATTCTGCAAGGATCAGGGAATAGCACGCCATCGCACCGTTCGGCTCACACCGCAGCAGAACGGTGTAGCCGAGAGAATGAATCAGACACTTTCGGCAAAAGCGAGGTGCATGATTTCGAATTCAGGTCTTTCTAGAGCCTTTTGGGGAGAGGTAGTTTCCATGGCATACTATCTCATAAATCGGAGCCCGCACACAGGCAACACAACCAAAGATTCCGATGGAAGTTTGGTCCGGTTGAGTAGTAGATTACTAGGATTTGAGAATGTTTGGTTGTGTTGCCTTTTATCACGTTGATGTTGGCAAACTAGAACCAAGAGCTAAGAAGGGAGTATTCATGGGTTTCGGAACAGGTGTGAAGGGATACAAGATATGGGAAGACAACAAGATTACACTTAGCAGAAGCGTTGTCTTTGATGAGATTCATATGTTGAAGAACTCCGTGGAGGTGGAGCTTGGAGATGCAGAGAAGAAGGTGGAGGGAGAGTCGGATCCTCATGATCCTAAGGATGTGTCTACACTAGAGGAACCAGTTCATCATAGTATTGCTAAAGGAAGACCAAGGAGAGTCATAAAGCCCCCGGCTAGATACAGGGATGATGATATGGTGGGATATGCATTACAGGTAGCGGAAGAGGTAGAGGATGAGCCGTCCTCCTAAAAGGCCGGTATATCCAGTTCTGAGTCAGCTTAATGGATTGTCGCAATGGAAAAAAAGATGGAGTCTCTTAGCAAGAACTCAACTTGGGATCTTGTTAAATTGCCACCGGGAAGGAAGATAGTCATTTGCAAGTCGGTTTTCTGAATAAAAGGAGGAATTTCATCTGGAGAGGGCGTAAAGTATAAGGCAAGGCTAGTGGAAAGAGGGTTTAGTCATAAAGAAGGAGTTGACTACAACGAGATATTCTCACCAGTGGTCAGACATACTTCTATCCGGGTTCTACTAGCAATGGTGGCACATCACGACCTACAGCTTGAGCAACTGGATGTCAAGACCGCTTTCCTACATGAAGAGTTGGAAGAAGATATATACATGAGCCAACCACAAGGATTCCACGTTACTGGAAAAGAGAACCACGTGTTCAAGCTGAAGAGATCTCTCTAAGGACTTAAGCAGTCGTCAAGGCAATGGTACAAGAGGTTTGACAACTTTATGTTGAAGATTGGTTGCCACAAGTGCGAGTATGATTGCTGCGTGTATCGCAAAAAGTTGCATAGTGGGTCATGTATTTACCTAGTTCTGTATGTGGATGATATTCTTGTTGCAACCCAGGAGATCAAGGACATCAGAGAACTGAAGAGGTCTCTTAGCGCGAAATTCGAGATGAAGGATCTGGGAGCTGCTCGAAAGATATTGGGAGTTGATATCTATAGAAACAGGAAGAAGAAAAAGCTTTTCTTGTCACAGTTGGGATACATCAAGAAGATCTTAGCAAGATTCGGGATGTTATAAGCTAATGCTATAGATACTCCTATGGCAACTAACAGAAAGCTCGAATGTACACCGTTCAGACTGAGGAGGAGAAGGAGTACATGTCCAAGGTCCCATATGCTAGTGCAGTTGGAAGCCTTATGTATGCTCTGGTCTGTACTCAACCGGACATAGCATTCGTTGTTAGTGTGGTTAGTTTTTTTACTGCTCATCCGGGGAGGGACCATTGGCAGGCGGTGAAACAGATATTTTGGTACCTTAAGGGTACGTCAGAAACTGTCCTATGCTATGGGTCACGTGAAAACATCTTGGTCGCTGGTTTCTAAGATTTGGACTATGCAGGGGATGTTGATAGTAGAAGATCAGTGACGGGGTATGAGTTTTCTCTGGGAGCATCTGCTGTGAGTTAAGGCTACGCTACAGACGACGGTGACTTTGTCCACCACGGAGGTGGAGTATATGGCTCTAACACAAGCAGCAAAGGAAGAATTTTGGCTTAAGAGAATGGTCAATGATCTAGGACTACATCAAGATCAGGCGATAGTCCACTGTGATAGCTTGAGTGCAATTTTCTTAACTAAGGACCATGTTCATCATTTAAGGACCAAGCATATTGATGTCAGGTATCATTTTCTTAGAAGTGAGAGCAGGATCAAGGTGATGAAGGTGGGGACTGCTGACAACCCCGCGGATATGTTCACCAAGCCAGTTCCAAGGAGCAAGTTCCAGCATTGTCTGGAATTGCTCAACATTATGAGCCAGTGAGCTCTTCGGGGCACGTCGGACCCGGTGGGGGTCCAGTGAGTCTCCGTGACGAGAGAAATTATGAGTAAGAAGACAAGCTTTGTTCGCATGGAGGAGGAAGACTTTTTTGCAGGCGATAGACTTCAAGTCAAGGTGGAGATTTATTAAGATAAGTGCCTTGAAGAGGGAAGTCGAACAATGGAGCAACAAGAGTCAAAGAAAGGCAAGGATCAGACTTTGTTCTCGTGTGAACAGATTTCTGTTCCTGCGACATGTTCTCATGAGAACAGATTTATGTTCGTGCGAACGTGTTCTTGCGAACAGAACGTGTGTTCATGCGAACAACATCTTGAGGCAGAAAATAAGGATAGACACCTTTTCTTATGGCCGCGGATCGGTTTTGGGGATTATAAAAGAGTCATTTGGGGTCCTAGAATTGTATGTAAACATCTCTGGACGTTCTCCTCAACTAAATAAACTTCTTTTTTGATCGATTTCAGCTAACGAACCACGTTGAATTGTGTGTTTGCATCTTTTCTTGACAATTCGTGAGGTAAGAGCGATCGTGAATTGCATAACATATATCATGCATGAAGGGAGAGATGTATGAGAAGTGACATGAAGAGATTTGAAGACACTTTTTTAAGAAAAAACATGACAGAGAAGGGAGAAGGATACGTACCTTGATTGAGTAAAAAGCAAGAAAAAGCCTTACCAGACCATAACAACAAAGGTGTGAACATAGCAACTTCCCAAGGTAGAAGTCCCAACATTTTATCCCCTCACTATGCAAGCCAAAATCAGCAATCTTTTGTTTTTTTATTACTTTACAACTAACTTCGTTCCATCAGTGAAAAAGCAGAGGGTTTTTCCTCTTTGCAGGACTTATCACAAGAGTTTCAGAAGTTGTTCGCTACAGCTTGTCGGCGGTATGTGAGAAGCCAACACCATTTTTCCGACCGTTCTCTTTACTTGTTGTCAGCAGCGCCAGAGCTGTGCCCATACGATCTGACCCATGCACATCTCCATTACTACTGTTAATGTGTATATATTTTTCCCATCTTAGATAGTTGACCTTCCATGTATAGATAGCTAATTGATCTTTACCTTTTTGTATTATCATCTATATATACCCACAATGTATCTCCTTACAGATCAAGATGAATAAACAATTCTTCTTCCCACTTTAGATTTCAACATGGTATCAGAGCTTTAAAAAGCTCCTGACATTTTTTTTTTTTCGAACAAGAGAATAAAACTCTGTTCTTTCACCTTCATTCTACCTCTCTGCTACTGCTTGTTTGGTCGTTTTTCGGCGACCTTATTACCCCACTACCAACAAAGATCGATTCGCAGACACAAAGCGAGCACCCTGCGACTCGATCGATCTCATCCCAACCTTGCACGCGCCCGCACGCTCCACCTCTCCGTCGTCGCTCTCGCCTGCTCCGTCTCACGCGCTCGGATCTGGTATTCGGTTCACCCGATCCGGATTCCGCGTCAGCTACGCTTCAGCCGCACCACTGAGCCGTCTCCAGCCGACAAGCCGACGGCTTCCGAAGCCGAATCCAGTCGATCGTCTTCCGCCCGAGCCGAATCTATTCGATCGGCTTCCGCCTGAGCCGAACCCATCCGCGTGGCTTAGCTGTCAATCCTTCAGCCGCGGCTCCACAGACCGGTCAACAGAGGTTTGACCAACCGGTTCTACCTCTTCTGTGGACTTTTTGGACCGGTTCAGACCGGTTCTCGAGGTTTTTATACCTTCTGAATTCATTTCTGACCTCTGTTTCTGCTGGAAAATAATCCCCTGCACACTTTCTTCATTATTTGGAGTTATATTCCTTTATTTCGGTGATTTCTTTGAGATTTCTGACAACTATGGACAAGATTGATGTATCGCAGCCAATTTTAACTGTACTGGATGGGTCAAACTACATTTTATGGTCCCAAGAGCTCTCAAACTTCTTGAGGGGCCGCAAGTTGTGGCGTATGGTCAAAGGTGAGATACCTAGGCCGGCTCCCAAAGATGAGAAAAAGATCACACCTGAAGAACAAGATGAACTTGAGGGTAAACAAGAAGAGTGGGATTCCGTTAATGCCCGAATCATCACATGGATTCGTAACACATCTGTTCCCTCCATTCGCAATCAGCTAGGGCGCTTTGAAGTTGCAAAAGAAGCATGGGATTTTCTTTCATCTCGATAAACTACTGTTGACCTTTCTCATCAATATCAGCTGACTAAAGATATAGGCAACATGCGACAAGAACCAGGACAGTCTATTCACGCCTTTTTGGCTCAGATGCATATTGCATGGGACCAGTTGGCTCAGTCAGAACCCAAGTGGAAATGTGCCGATGATGCTAGTCTCTACTTGACTTACAGAGATCGCTTCCGCCTTATCCAGTTTCTTATGGCACTGAATGATGCATATGAGCCTGTCCGCGCCAGCCTTCTTCACAGATACCCTCTCCCTACACTTGATGGTGCTGTTGCTGAGTTACTATCTGCACAGACTCGTCTAGGTCTGACCCGCTCACCATTTCAGCAAGATATGGCGTTGGCTATTCCTCGTGTGCCACAAGCTCATTCCGTGCTCCTACTACACATCAGTCTTGCAAATACTGCCACGAGGACGGCCACATTATCACTACTTGTCCGAAGCGGTATTGCCGTAATTGTACTCAAAATGGACATTTTGATATTGATTGTACTAATCCTGCAGCACCAAAGGCGTCTGGTCATCAAAAACCTAATAATGGCGCTCGTCGTGGTAGTTCGTCTTCTCGAGGTGGATATAAGGGCAAAGGATCATCACACTCTGCTGCTGCTGCCTCTGATTCCTCAAACCCCGATAGTCCCCATACCGTTATCTCCAACGACGATCTCGCTTCCATCCTCAAACAGGTTTTGTCCATTTCCAGTCCTCAACCAGCTCTATCAGCCACCTCAGGTACTCCTTGGTATTTTGATTCAGGTTGTTGCAACCACATGACATCTCATTCATCATTATTCTCATCCAAATCATTGCCTACTCATGCCCCCACCATTCATACTGCTGATGGGTCACACATGCATATCACACATCATGGTTCCATATCCACTGAAAACTTGTCTCTTCCTGATACTTATTTGATTCCCAAACTTGCATTGAATCTTATTTCTGTGGGTCAACTTTGTGAACTTGGTCTTGATGTCCATTTCTCTCTTAATGGTTGTCGTGTACAGGACCCTCATACAAAGGAGCTACTTGGGACCGGCCGTAGGGTTGGAAGATTGTTCGAGCTCACAAACCTTCACCTTCCGCTGCATCTCCTTCAGTCTCACCACTCTGTGGCATCTACCGTATCTTCTCCCTTCAGTTTGTGGCATTCCAGATTAGGACACGTTTCTTTTGGTGTATTGAAAACATTGATATCAAGTGGTCAATTAGGCTCTATTAAAACCGAACAGTTTAACTGTTCCTCTTGTCAATTGGCCAAACAACCTGCTCTACCCTTTAATAAGAGTAATTCGTTTTCATCTGCACCTTTTGATTTAGTCCACTCTGATGTTTGGGGTCCCTCTCCACATGCTACTATGGGTGGTTCTCGATACTTTGTGATATTTTTTGATGATTTCACTCGCTACACGTGGCTCTATCTTTTCAAAAATCGCTCTGAGTTGCCCCAAATCTACCTTGACTTTGCTTCTATGGTTCAAACGCAATTCTCTTGCCATATCAAAATCTTTAGATCAGACAATGCTGCAGAATATCGAGATAGCAAATTTCTTTCTACTCTTCGCAGCCACGGAACTCTTCCTCATTGCTCTTGTCCTGGAAACTCCCAACAAAATGGTCGTGCCGAACGTAAACATCGGCACATACTTGACACTGTTCGGTCACTTGTTATCTCATCCTCGTGCCCTGAACGTTTTAGGGGTGAAGCTGCTTTAACTGCGGTTTACACTATCAACCGTGTACCTACCCCTACCATTCAAAACATGACCCCGTACGAGAAATTGTATGGAAAATCCCCTGACTATTCATCTCTTCGTGTGTTCGGATGTGTCTGTTTCGTTCTTCTCCAACCACATGAACACAACAAACTAGAACCCCGCTCTCGCATATGTTGCTTCCTGGGGTATGGTATTGAACATAAAGGCTATCGATGTTGGGATCCTGTGTCTAAACGTCTTCGTATCTCTCGCCATGTTATCTTTTGGGAACACAAGCTATTTTCCACCATTTCTTCGTTCGATTCCTCCACCACTGTAGACCACCCTGCCATGACAAATCCATCATATGATCTTTTCCCTGATGACTCCACCACTGGGTCCCTTGAGCTGGAACATGACGATCCTATATCTGACAGCCCTACGCCACCAACAGCTCCTGCGTCTGACGGACCTGCTCCCACTGTTGACGAGTCTACTACAGCAGATTTTGTGCCCGCTACAAGTGTGGTTACATCATCTTCCCCACCTTTACCTGTTCGCCATTCTACTAGGGTTTGTAATCCTCCCTCTTGGATGCATGATTATCACTGCTCTTCAGCTATTATTGGACACCATGAGCCTAATTCTTTTCATGAAGCTAGCCCTAACCCTCTATGGCAGCAAGCAATGAGTGATGAATTAGATGCCTTAGCCAAAACCCACAATTGGGATTTGGTTCCTCTTCCACCTGACAAGACTCCTGTTGGTTGCAAGTGGGTTTATAAAATCAAGACCCGTTCTGATGGTTCTGTTGAGCGATACAAAGCTCGTCTTGTTGCTAAGGGCTTTTCACAAGAATATGGAATTGACTATGAGGAGACTTTTTCTCCGGTTGCTCGACTTACGTCTGTTCGCACTCTGCTAGCAGTAGCTGCTCTTCGCCATTGGTCTCTCTTTCAGATGGATGTTAAGAACGCCTTTCTTAATGGCGATCTTACAGAGGAGGTTTACATGAAACCACCACCCGGCCTTGATGTTCCCCCTCATATGGTGTGTCGTCTTCGTCGAGCCCTATATGGACTCAAGCAAGCCCCTCGTGCTTGGTTTGCCAAGTTCAGCGCCACAGTGACTCAACTTGGTTTTACTTCTGGTCCTTATGATTCTGCTCTCTTTATACGCCGCACCGCACGTGGAATTATCCTCTTGTTGCTTTATGTTGACGATATGATTATCACTGGTGATGATCTTGCAGGCATCAATGAGCTTAAGGAATCCTTGAGTCACCACTTCGAGATGAAGGATTTGGGACCTCTCAGTTATTTTCTCGGTCTTGAGGTTACATCCACTACTGAGGGTTACTCTTTATCTCAGACAAAATACGCCTCCGACATTATTGCTCGAGCAGGAATAACAGACCAAAAGATTGCCTCCACCCCTTTGGAGCCCAATCTTAAGCTCACTCCCTCCGATGGAGAACTTCTCAGAGATGCTACCCGATATCGACAGTTGGTTGGCAGTTTGGTTTACCTGACAGTTACTCGCCCAGACATTGCTTATGCTGTTCATCAAGTCAGCCAATTCATGTCAGCTCCGCGCTCAACACATTTCTCCGCTGTTCTTCGAATTCTCCGGTACGTCAAGGGTACTATATTCCATGGACTTCGCTTCTCATCACACTCCACTCCAGTGTTACGAGGCTTTGTCGACGCTGACTGGGCAGGTGATCCCACTGATCGTCGTTCCACTACAGGCTACTGTTTCTTTTTAGGGGATTCACTTATTTCTTGGAGGAGCAAGAAACAAACCGTTGTTGCTCGCTCCAGTACAGAGGCAGAATATCGAGCATTAGCTGATGCTACTCAAGAACTTATATGGCTCCGATGGCTCTTAGCCGACATGGGTGCTCCACAGACTTCTGCGACTACAGTTTGTTGTGACAGTCGTAGTGCCATTCAGATTGCCCACAATGATGTGTATCACGAACGCACCAAACATATTGAGATTGATTGTCACTTTGTCCGACAACACCTTCTTGCAGGCAATATTCATCTTCAACACATTGGTACTTTGGACCAAACTGCTGATATTCACACAAAGGCTCATCCCCCAGGGCGCTTTCAAGACTTAGTCTCCAAACTTCAGCTCGACACTTCTCCACCAGCTTCAGTTTGAGGGGGGGTGTTAATGTGTATATATTTTTCCCATCTTAGATAGTTGACCTTCCATGTATAGATAGCTAATTGATCTTTACCTTTTTGTATTATCATCTATATATACCCACAATGTATCTCCTTACAGATCAAGATGAATAAAAAATTCTTCTTCCCACTTTAGATTTCAACAACTACCAACTGATTGCCTAGTTCGGATTTCATTTTCGAAGCATAATTTTTGTTTTGCCACTTGATTACCAAAAGGTAGATCAAGATCGTCTTCTTTTCCCGTCTTTCCGACACATGGCTTGTACCTTTTTATTGATGGGGTTGTTCGTTAAAAGACGAAAAAGATGGGGTAAATGAAACAAACCTCGCCGAGAATTTTATTTGATTAATAAGGAACTCATCATCTCTGAATACATGTTCCAAATTATCATTGTTTGCAGGTTTCTTAGACGGGAAATGAGGAGATGAGAATAGTGCTTAGGTTTTCCCGTGCGAATTTCTTGACTGTTGTAATTTCTTCATATACCAGCTCTGATCGACATTGATAATACGATTTGTCATCCAGCTAATGAAACAGAGCAGCCTTTCCTTTCATTTGTGATTAAATGGCCCAGGGTAGTGTTAATTTCATTGCAGATCTGAAGAGCAGTCGAGTTCGGAGGCAGACATAATAAAAAACTAAGCAAATAGTCACGATTATAACTGAGCTTGGCTGGGATTTGCGCTATGCTAAAACCCCCTTCAACTTTATTTTGTTTCGGTTGAGATAATTCATTGACATGTGGCTACCTTTTTCCGAAGAGGCTTTTGCTTTTTGGCTGGCTTCCCGTGTATGTCCTTTGAAGTCGGAGAGGTGACAATTTCCATCAATATCTAGCACCGTCGGTTAGACACCAGCCTTTCTCTTCAAGATTTGAGCTTCCTTAAAACATGAATAGGAGTTGACTTCATGAAATGCTGAGAAGACTTTGTTCCCATGAACACCTTGGGATTTGAGGGTGTTATGAGTTTGTGTTGAGTATGCCTTGAATTGAAAATTCAATGACGGTTTGTTTTTGGAATTATTGGAGTAGAGATGCCATCATAGGTCAAAGGTTGCTATGAGTCAAAAGAAGCCACAAAGTTATTTCCTAATCTCTTTTGGAAACCTTTGGTGGCATGTGGGTTATTTCCAAATGACCTGAGGTTTTTTTTGTTCATAGAACTATATAAAGGATCATAGGGGTCACTAGCTATGCATGCAATACAAGTTGTAATTGTTCCTCTTAAGTGAATAAAGAGTGCTTTTCCGCCGTGGAGGTAGCTAGCAAAAATTTTGCTAGCGAACCACGTAAAATACTCATGTTTTACTTTATTCGTTCTTCGTTCGTGAGGTGGTTTGTCACAACAAACTGGTATCATAGCTCGGGTTTGGCGGTGTTTCAAGATCAAGGCGGAGCAAAGCTAGGGTTTCACAACTTGGTGAAATCAAAGCTAGATTTTTGCGATCTAGGTGGAGCACGCGACTAGAGTTCAAGATCCACCAAGAACGATGTCCGGATTGATGTTGAAGATCGACAGTTTCACAGGATGGAACAGCTTGAGTCTGTGGAAGATAAAGATGGAGGATTTTCTCAAATCGCAAGGCTTGTGGGAACCTTTGACCTCGGACAAGGGAGGCATGAATGTTACATCATCGGAGTTCAAGGTATTGGAGGAGAACGCACACGCAACAATTATGTTGTGCTTATCAGATGACGTGATCATCGAGGTCGCAGATCTGAAGGAAGCAGCATGTCTTTGGATCAAGTTGGACAGTCTCTACATGACAGAGAGTTTCACTAGCAAGTTGATGCTAAAGCAAAGGCTCTTCACTTTGCAGATGCTCGAAGGTACGACTCTAAAGGACCATCTTGATCAATTAAATACAATTCTTTTAGACTTGCGTAATATTGGCGAGAAGGTGGGCGATGAGGGTGCCGCACTCTTGTTATTGAACTCTTTACCTCCATCATACGAGAACATTGTTCAGTCGTTCATTTTGAACAAGGACAACTTAACCCTAGAGGAGGTCAGATCGGCGCTCCATTCTAGGGAATTGCGCCATAAGGGTGCAGGCATAGGTACAGAGGACCATGCTTCCGGATTGATGGCGACGGAGGGAAGCAAGAAGGGTAAGAAGAACAAGAAGAAGCAGTTCTCCGGTTCTAAGTTACCCAAGGATGTTTGTGCTTTTGCAAGGAAAAGGGGCACTGGAAGAGAGATTGCCCAAAACGAGGTCAATAGGGCAGAACGGATCCGTAGCCGTAGCAGTACAAGGTAACTCGTCCGAGGATGATTACGTTCTAATGGCGGATGTTGTCACGCACTCTCAAGATGTGTGGGTCCTTGATTCCAGAGCTTCCTATCATATTTGCTCTAACAAGGAGCTATTCTCGACGTACGACCAAACGGATTGAGGTTCTGTCTACATGGCAAATGGAGCCGTCTATAAGGTGATTGGGAGCGGCTCAGTTAGATTGAAGACGAATGAAGGGAAGTTATGTACCTTGGAGCAGGTCAGACATTTACCACTTATTAAAAAGAATCTGATCTCCTTAAGTCTACTCGACAGCAAGGGACACAGTTATAAAGGTAAAGGTGGAGATCTACAAGTATGCAAGGGTTCTAAGGTGATTCTCAGGGGAGTCAAAAGTGGGACTTTGTACATGTTGCAAGGTTCGACTATCACAAGTTCTACTGGAGTTGTCTCAGCCGAGATTAAGGAAGTTTTTTTTTTTTTTTTTTGAGAAAGAGATTAAGGAAGCTGATCTAACTAAGTTGTTGCATATGAGGCTCGGTCATATGACTGAACGTGGAATGCAGGAACTTCACAAGAAAGGCTATCTCACTGGGCAGGCGCCCAAGAGCCTATGTTTTTGTGAGCACTGCGTGTATGGGAAGCTACAGCGTAGCAAGTTCCCAAAGGCGGTTCATAGAAAGAAAGATACTCTTGATTATATCCATTCGGATTGCTGGGTCCATCTCGTGTTGAGGCGATTGGCGGGTACAAGTATTTTCTAAGCATCATAGATGACTACTCCAGGATGACTTGGATATTCTTAATGAAGCACAAGAGTGAAGCCTTCGCAAGATTCAAGGAGTGGAAGACACTAGTAGAGAATCGGGTGGGAAAGAAGGTGAAAAGGCTACGCACGGACAACGACTTAAATTTTTGTTCATCTTAATTTGATGGATTCTGCAAGGATCCGGGAATAGCACGCCATCGCACCGTTCGGCACACACCGTTGCAGAACGGTGTAGCCGAGAGAATGAATCAAACACATTTCACGAAAGCAAGGTACATGCTTTCGAATGCAGGTCTTTCTAGAAGTTTCTGGGGAGAGGCAGTTTCCATGGCATGCTATCTCATAAATCGGAGCCCACACACAGGTATAGGATGCAAGATTCCTCTGGAAGTCTTGTCCGGTAGAGCAGTGGATTACTCGGATTTGAGAGTTTGTGATTGTGTTGCCTATTATCACGTTGATGATGGCAAACTAGAACCAAGAGCTAAGAAGGGAGTATTCATGGGATTATAAACAGGTGTGAAGGGAGACAATATATGGGCAGACAACAAGATTATACTTAGTAGAAGTGTAGTCTTTGATGAGACTCATATGTTGAAGAACTCCGTGGAGGTGGAGCTTGGGGATGCAGAGAAGAAGGTGGAAGGAGAGTCGGATCCTACTGATCCTAAGGATTCAGAATTCTCTATACCGCCGCCGAAAGCCGAAGAGGAAGAAGCACAAGAGTCTGATAGTGAAGATGCATCTCTAGCTGAGGAACCTGATCATCAGAGTATTGCAGTGGGAAGAAAAAGAAGAGTCATCAAGCCTCCGGCGAGATACAGAGATGACGATATGGTGAAATATGCATTACAGGTAGCGGAGGAAGTGGAGGATGAGCCGTCCACCTACAAGGCCCCCATATGCAGTTCTGAGTCAGCACAATGGATTGTCGCGATGGGGGAGGAGATGGAGTCTCTTAGCAAGAACTCGACTTGGGAGCTTGTTAAAATGCATGCGGGAAGGAAGATAGTCAGTTGCAAGTGAGTTTTCGGAAGAAAGGAAGGAACTACATCTGGAGAGGGCATCAAGTATAAGGCAAGTCTAATTGCAAGAGGGTTAAGTCAGAAAGAGGGAGTTGACTACAACGAGATCTTCTCACCGGTGGTCAGACATACATCTATCTGGGTGCTACTAGCAATGGTGGCACACCACGACCTAGAGCTTGAGCAATTGGATAACAAAACAGCTTTTCTACATGGAGAGTTGGAAGAAGAGATATACATGAGCCAACCAGAAGGGTTCCAAGTTCCCGGAAGAGAGAACCACGTGTCCAAGCTGAAGAGATCTCTCTACAGACTTAAGCAGTCACCAAGGCAATGGTACAAGAGGTTTTACAGCTTCATGTTGAAGATTGGTTACCAAAAGTGCGAGTATGATTGCTGCGTGTATCACAAAGAGTAGCATGGTGGATCACGTATTTACCTGGTTCTTTATGCGGATGATATTCTGATTGCAACTCGTAATATCAAGGACATTAGAGAACTGGAGAGGTCCCATAGCGCGGAATTCGAGATGAAGGATATGGGAGCTGCTCGGAAGATATTAGGAGTTGAGATCTATAGAGACAGGAAGAAGAAGAAGATTTTCTTGCCACAACAGGGATACATCAAGAAGATCTTCACAAGATTCGGGATGTTATTAGCTAAAGTTATAGATATTTCTATGGAAACTAACAGCAAGCTAGGAATGTACACCGTTCAGACCGAGGAGGAGAAGGAGTACATGTCCAAGGTTCCATATGCTAGAGCAGGTTGAAGTCTCATGTATACTATGGTCTGCACTCGACCGGACATATCATTCGCTGTTAGTGTGGTTAGTCGTGTTATGGCTCATCCGGGTAGGGACCATTGGCAGGCGATGAAGCGTATATTCAGGTAGCTTAAGGGTACTTCAGACATTGGCGTATGTTATGTGGCTAGTGATATATCTTGGTAGCTGGTTTCTCGGATGCAGACTATGCAGGGGATATTGATAGTAGAAGATCAATGACAGGCTATGTATTTGCTCTAGGACCATCTGTTGTGAGTTGGAAGGCTACGCTACAGCCGACGGTGACTTTGTCCACCACAGAGGCGGAGTATATGGCTCTAACGGAAGCAGCAAAGGAGGCAATTTGGCTTAAGAGAGTGGCCAATGATCTAGGGCTTTATCAAGGTCAGGCGATAGTCTACTTTGATAGCTTGAGTGCGATTTGCTTGACTAAGGACCAGGTTCATCATGAGACGACCAAGAATATTGACGTCAGGTATCATTTTCTGAGAAGTGAAAGCAGAATTAAGGTGATGAAGGTGGGGACTGCTGACAACCCCGCAGATATGTTCACCAAACCGGTACCGGAGAGCAAGTTCCAGCATTGTCTGGAATTGCTCAACATCTTGAGCCAGTGAGGCCCTTAGGGACATTTCGGACCCGGTGGGGGTCCAGTGAGTCTCTGTGACGAGAGACAATCAGGTGCGGAGAAGACGTAGCTTTGTTTACGAGAAGAGGAGCAACTGCTGTTGACGAAACAATTCAAGGAAAGGTGGAGATTTGTTGAGTATGCCTTGGATTGAAAAGTTAAAGACGGTTTGATTTTGGAATTATTGGAGTAGTGATGCCATCATAGGTCACAGGTTGCTATGAGTCAAAAGAGGCCACAAAGTTGTTTCCTAATCTCTTTTGGAAACCTTTGGTGGGCAGTGGGTTATTTCCTAATGACGTGAGGTTTCTTTTGTTCATAGCACTATATAAAGGATCATAGGGGTCACTAGCTATGCGTGCATTACAAGTTGTAATTGTTCCTCTTAAGTGAATACATAGTGCTTTTCCGCCGTGGAGGTACCTAGCAAAATTTTTGATGGCGAACCACATAAAATACTCGTGTTCTTCTTTATTCGTTTTTCGTTCGTGAGGTGGTTTGTCACAACAGTTTGAAATGCCGTCCGATAATAGGACGGCGGCCCCTGCTAGAGTACTCTGTTATCTGGTTTCTAGAGAGAGAAACCATGCTGTTACCTCACGTATGGCTTTACTCCTCCCATTTGTATCGAGCAAGTTTCCAACTGTTCTAAAGTATTCCATATTCTCTCTCTATGTTTCCTTGTCTTTATTTCTCAAGAAAAAATATTCCTTGTGTTTCTCTTCCACAAAAGTTCATCATTAACATCTTTCTCCCTCCAGCAGTAAGAGGAATCAGAAATCCATGAAATATATTACAATCACTACATAGCATTGAAGTTTTACATCTTGATAAAAAGAAAAAAAGATCACTATACAAGATGAATGTACAAGTCCTTCGAAATTATTCAACCAAATTATCTCACAAATACACATAACCTACCTAAGTAGATATTGATGAATTTTCCCCTTCTTCCATGCCCTTCATTGTATCGTATAATGGCATATTCGAAGTCTCGGGCAGGCAAAATGCAAAGAATCCCCCTACAACTCCGCATATTCCAAACAGAAGAAAGGGCACGCCACCGCCCAAAACCACCACGAAAGGCGCCAATATTGCACCCGTTTGCGAACCCTGAGTCGTACATCCCAACGCTGCATTTCTAACAGCAGTTGGAAACAGCTCCACTGTATAGATAAACAATAGGTTGTAAGTCCCTGCAACACCGAATATCCCTAAAATGCCGCAAACCATTCTCACCACTTTCTTCTCCCCCACCCTTTGTACTAAGCTCCCCAAGAAACAAAAAAATCCGCTAAACCATAATGTCCCTATCGTCAGAGGTTTCCTACCAAATCGATCCAACAAAATGGCTGTCAATACGAATGCAGGCATTTCAGCTATTGCATTGAGGAGAACATTGAGGTAGAGATTGCTACCGAGATTGGCAGCGTTTAAGCTAAGCCCATAGTACACCACGGAGCACAATAGGTTGATTTCCACAGATAGAAATAAACGAATACGAGTTAATGGTGACCGGATCACATCAAGTAACGAACTTGTAATTGCTCCTTTTGATCCATTCTCCTTATCATTATTGACTTCTTCGTCAAGGGCAAGAGTAACATTGTCATCGAGTTGTTTCCCGTTTGTTTTAGCGATGTTGCGCATGATTAACATGGCCTCATTGATTTTGCTGCGGATGAGATACCAACGGGGAGACTCGGAGATGAAAGGGAGGATGGCAAGGAAGGCGATGGAGGGGATTGATGTTGCAATGTAGAGGGCTCTCCATGTTTGAAATAGATAGGCTATTCCAGAGAGCATGATGATGCCGAATGAGAAGAAGTAGAAAGTGCACATTCCTGCAACGCCACGCTTGGTGGGGCCGATGGGCTCCGTAGCTAAAACAAACGCACAAACACCCACCGCGCCATTGCTGAAGCCGGTGAGGAGGCGTAGCAAAGCGTATATCCAGAAAGTTGGAGATAGAGCTGTTAAGCATCCGAATATGCCATTAAGTGCACAGACGATAGTTAAGGATCCTTTCCTGCCAAGGAATGAGTCCGACAACTGGCCAAATGTTCCTGCGCCTAATGAAGGAACCACATAAAAAGCAATATTATGCTTCCAATCTTAGAAGTACTTCAAGAAAAGCCAAATGAAGTGCTTACAAGTATTCAATTGTTGCCTGCAACCAAGCTATTTTCATGAGTGCTTAGAGTTTGACCAACTAGAAGACCTATGACTAGCACGACCTTTGCCTCTTCAATAAATAATTGGCGATGCAATTTATACGCTCATCTTGGATGGATTTAAACTAATAGTTAGCATCTATATGTTATCTATAATTTCTTGATATCAGACAGTGAACCAAAGTTGTGATATGTATCAATTGCTTAAGCTATATAGTGAAACGATTAAGTACTTGCTATAATAGTGTTTTGAAGTACTTCTTTGATCATGTTGTTTGGGAAGTTATTCAAGTCATCTTCTTCCTTACCGTCTCGAGCTCCATTTATGTTTACTTCGAGTTTATGTTTACTTTTCTGGTCATGCTCATTTCAGCAACAATAGTACATGATTAGGAAAATCAATATTGGCTATGTTTGGGGATCAAAATATCTTTCATTTTCAGGATTTATTTTTCTTGTATTTGATCGAAAAGATAGCGTATGCTTATCTCCCTTCATTTTAACCATATATCGAAAATCAGCTTGTAAAATTGAAGATATCTCTAATTAATGCTCAAACTTAATAATTACATTTTCGTGAATAAAAAACATAAAAGAATACTGAATTACACAAAGAATAATTACAAACAAATGAGCTGTGTCATTTCCAATATTCATGTTTCATATCAATATATCGACAATAAAGAGATGAAGGGACAGAGAACATAGAAACTCACCAATCATGCAGCCGGCGAAGAAGAGAGACTGAACCAAGCCAACCTTATGTTTTTGGTCACAAACCAAACCCCACTCTGTGACCGTGGAGCTTTGGGAACCACCAATCCACTCCCATGAACCGAGCTCCAAAACACACATACTCTCAGCTGAAGGCCAACAACCACAACCTTTGCCGCCAGAGCACCGCCACTCAGGCTGGCGGTCAGCAAATATCATGACCATGGCGTGCAAGGCCCCAAGAACCCAAGCCAAGCTGGTCAAGATAAAGTGTTTCAACTGCCACCATCCAAACTCCCCACAGTACTTCTGCAACATGCTGTCAATGCAAGCCTTCTCTTGTCCGGGATTCTTGGAAGGCGGGGGGATTAGTGGCGCCTGGAGGTCAGCCCGCAAAGAGGTGCACGACATGATTTTGTCGGTCTTCGTATATAGATTTAACAAGCAAACAACCTTGTGAAGTGTAGATATGTATATATACGCGACGTGGTTTTGCTGAGAGAGATTTTATTCTCAGCACGTTATACGTGGAGTGTATGATGATGGATGGATGTGTAGTGACCATGAGAAGTGAGAAGATTTCTTTAATTATCCTTAACCGTTGGTATTAATTTTCTTTGTTGAAATTATCACACACACACAATAGCCTCGTTCGGGAAGTGTTTTCGAGATTAATTTATAACATGTTCTTTTGCAATGAGAGGAAGGGTGGACCGGGATAACGAAGATTCATTTTCTCTCATCATGACATCCACCGATCTAAAAGAAATGTTCAAATTTAATTTTAAATCAACTCTTCCAAACCAACACCAATTGTATGTGATAGCACACGCTAACAAATAAAATCTCACCCGTCGACATTCTTTAATTTGAAAAATAAAATTCAAGAACTTTGGAAGAAACACACATTGTGACAAATTTTTAAAAATACATCATCAGAACATTGTGTTCATAGATGATGTATAAAAATCATGTTTATGCCCTATGACTTAAAATCAATGGTGCAGCCCCTGAAACACAATTTAGAAAATGGCATGAAATAATTGCAAAATTAAATACACTAGTACGAAATTCTCTAAAACTTTGAAATGTAAGAAATTATTTGAGTCCCTAAAAAAATCAAATATTCTGGTGTCAAAAATCTCGAAAGTTTCACTGACGGTTAAAATCCGTTGTAACCTTCAAAATTCGTATGGTCACTGTCTCTGACAACTTCTAGAGCAAATTCTTAAGCTTATCAACTCAACACCATGTCATCAATTTTTCTGTAGTCTATCCTTTGGAGAGGTACAACTAAAAGCGTCCAAGAACTTTTTGTTTTACGTGAGAAAGAATCTATATTTGGAATATCACCATGAAACAAAATTGGCTGACTAATCTTCCTCGTACAAGCAGAAACCACGTGAAATCTACTCTCTATGTTGTTGATTTAACATGATGTCACATGGAATCTGCAACACTATTTGCGATGCCTATCGTTCCACTTCCCTATCCACATTGAGGTGATGCGGTGTATGAATCTAAAATTTGTTTGCATTTATTAGTAAGCGGCATGGACGTTGCCCGGAAAAGCAAGTTGTGCGACAAGATAACATCTAAGAGCTTGTTTGGTATCCGTTTAAAAACAAGATAAACAATGGAAAAAAAAATGTATTGAAAAAACACGTTTAAAAATAGAATAAAAAAGTGTGGTATCCGTTTAAAACGGTGTTTATAATCAAAAACACATTTGGAGAAAATACTAAATTTCACTATTAATTTTCTTAAATATCATTTTTACATACAATACCGACATATATTTGATATTTTTTTACATCTAATCATAGTTGAAATGTGTTAAAACACCAATAGTATAAAAAAATACCAAAATAACACCACATTTGCTTTTTTTTAAACAGCTGTTTTCAGCATGTTTTTGTTTTTGAACAGACCAAAAAACAGGCCTGCCAAATGTGTTTAAAAAAAACACAATGTTTTTAATCAAAGTTGATTAAAAACAGAGATGCCAAACATGCACTAAGTGGTGTTTATTTGTTTTTCTACAAAAAAGTAAAGTTGTTTGTATGTATTAGTAAGCGGCATGCCCGTTGCATGCGAAAGTAAGTCAAGGGACAAGATAACATCTAAGCTGCGTTTGATTGTATTTCTACGAACCACGAGAATTATGTTGGGATTTATAACGTCGAAATCCCGCGCAACAGAAAAATCAAACATGATTACTTAACGAAATGCGATATGGAGAACGAGAAAATAAAGAACACAAGATTTAACATGCTTCACCAAGTTGCCTAAATGCACGGGGCAAGAAATATTTTTCACTAGTACGAAAATCGTACACCCACAATTCTCTCTACAAGCCTCTCAACTCTCATACACACTTAACCTAAGTGCCTCTATTTACATTAAAATAGAAGAAGTTGAATAGTCTACCAAGCTCAAGCTTTCCCCTCCTCATAGATAACCTCCTCAGAGGGGAAATCATAGGCATTGGGTACACTGATTCATCTTGCAGAATTTAAGACAAACCCAACAAACTCCACCTTGGCTTGAAATTTGTAAGCTCCAGAAAATTCCTCTGCCAAATAACCGCATTTTCCATGCTTTTCATGCACCACCCCTCACAACACCTCCGCTGAGATGCGCCCATTGCCGCCCCCTCCCTGGGGCGCATCGTCGCACCCCCGACACAGGTGCGTCCAAAGTCTGCTACTTTGTGGAGCGGTGTGGCTCCACCTCTCTACCTGCTCAAACATCACCGCAGAGACTACCACCATTCAAGTCAAGTGCAAACGAAACTCGCTTGCTTTTCATTTCTGCAGAAGTTTTCTTAATAGATGTTTTCATCAATGGTGCATCGTCATTTTTCATATGCGTCTTGATTACTTCTTTAACACTCCCCTTATTTAACAACAAGAGAAATGCCTCCGCCCGAGGTGATGAGCCTCATTGGGAACGGATAAGGATCGTCGGTTCAAAGCTAGTACAACCATCGATAACATAAAACTTCAAATTATAACTTTTACAATTTCCTTACAAATACAAAGAGTGATCATCTTTTGAAAATCAATGAATACACTTTTAGGTGAGATAATATACTAGGTGATCTTCCAACTAGCAAGCTTTCCTGTCCAAAGTGTCGTGAACATTCCCCCACCTCGATAGCCAACCTGCGGTTTTAAAATAGCAAAAGCCGACGCAGTTTTTACAGAAAATGATCAGCAAACGGCTGAGTAAGCTAACACCCATAGCACGTAAACAGATTATGAGACATATGACAGGAATAGCATATTCGCTGAGTAATAAATATCAAATATTTGCGGGAAAAGTGTTCACGTTGATTCGGTGTGTCAAACTCCGTAACCATCTTAAATTTCGTGTTCCAACCCGAAGATGTGGTCCATCTCGGGAACTCACTGTTAATAGCAAATCACAATATCTCTTTAATCTCAAGATATCTCATACCCAAATGAATCGAGTTCAGAAGTCCATTTTAACAACTAGTAAATACGGGGCGTGACCATATCCAATCCACAACCTCTTTCTCATATGTGCGAAAGCACTATCACAATCATAACTCAATCACCGGAGGTTCGCATCACAGCGCCTCATAACCATATCATAATCAAAAGGATGTCAGAGCCTCATAATCTCATAATCTCATATCAGTAACCAACACAATATGTCAGAAATGTATCGTATCAGGGATATGGAACAACCCACGCACAACGGCTTTCCACTTTACATAATTACCAATTTTCTTTCAAGGTGTTGAATCGAGTAAGGAGCTCCAAACAAAAGCCGGTGTGGCAAAAATAAAGTAATAATCGATGTGTGATTGAGAGATATTCAGATTCGACCAAAAAGTGAGCGGTGTGCTACTCTTGGTAACCGAGGCAACGATTTGAAATTTCGAATTCCAACCCAATGACGTGGTCCGTCTTGGGATATCAATTTTACAAGTTTTATTTTAGATGTTGTTCTTTCGGATTGTTATTTAGATTTGGATACCAATTTCAAACGAGACTTCAAAGAGGAGTATTTCAAAACAAATAAACAACTCAAATAAATCAAGTATGGTAGCAAATTCACAAATAACTCACGCGGTACGCGAAATGAAAGAAAGGCACGCGAGGCTAGGCATATTAACTTACCAAAAATCCAAGCACGTCCAATAATTCGTTCTCGTCTACGGAATCGTCACCTACAAATCGGAGCTTCTAACTTAATACAATCTCAACAAATATACAACCTATATTTATTTCTAGCTCATTTTATTTTACTCAAAAAAATATTCATTTTAACTTATATATTAAGCCAAAAAATATATTTTCTTTAATAATGTTTACCCCCAAACTACTTTATAAATAATAATCTATAAAAACTAATTTTATAAATGAAACTGAAACTAAAAACTACACTAAGTATCCCAAAGTTTCTGAAATGACATTATAACCCCCCTGAAAAGTTTCAGAAAATGACACTTTAACCCCCTAAACATGAACATTCAAACTAACCGATTAAAACGTGGATTCGAGGCCTTAAAAATTGGTTTTGATCATTAAAAACAACTCAGGGGAAGATTTCAAGCATACCCAGTCGAAGAATCGCGAGAAACGATGAAGAAATAGGTCGGGTCAAGATCGCCGTCGAGGTCGCCGGAGTTGGAGCTCGCCTGGGCGTTCTCCGGTCGTTCTCGTCTTCGGTTGAGGCCTCCTGGAGCTTAGTCGGACTCCACTGAGTCGATTGGTACCGGTTAGGAGGCTTGGGTCGTCACGGTTGAACTCCGGCGAGAAGCTTGCCGGAAACAATGGAGGTGGCGGCGGTGTGGCTTGCGGCCACTGTTGTGGCTGCTGCTTCCTCCGTTTTTCAGTTTCGACAGAGAGTGGAGGGGGACGAGAGAGGGATCAGGGAGAGAGAGATGGGCAGTGGGCGACTCGGTGGTGGTTGTGGTCGTCGTCAATGGGGTTTTCTGGCGGTGGCAGCGGCAGTGGGTTGCCGCTTCTCTCAGCTATTGCTGCTGCTGGTAGGTGACCGCGTGAAAGAGAGGGAGATGGTGGTGGTAGAGAGCAGAGAGGGTGGAGAGGTGATGCCGGTGGTGGTGGTGGTTGGTCGGAGATGGCAGCGTCTCAACGCCGCTGCTGCTGCTGTGCTTCTTCTGGGTTTCTCGCCGGGCAAAACAGAGAGGCAGAGAGGGAGACGGGGGTGAGAGTCGGAGGGGAGAGAGTGGTGGTGTGGGTGGTGGCGTTGGTGATGGCGGCAGCGGTGGCTTGATGGGTTTCCTCTCAGCAAAAACAGATGAGAGAGAGAGGGGAAGTGAGATGGTGGCAGAGAAGGAGGAGTGGAGGTGGTGAGGGAGTTGGTGGTGTCGAGGGTGGTGTGTTGCTGAGAGAAGGAGAAGAAGATATAGAAGGAGAAGAAAGAGAGAGAGAGACGTGCGTGTGAGAGGGAGAGAGAGAGAGAGAGAAATTTTTGTTGGGGTTGGGAAATTGTTGGGGAACGGGGAATGTCAGGAGAGGGTTGTTTTAAAAAAAACATTTTCTTTTTGGTTTTATTTTACTACTAGTTTCTATTTACCTTTAAGGCTTTCTAATTTTAGTAAATCACACTATCACCCCAACTAATAACTAGTTAATAACTTGTTATACTACAACTACCTCCCTGCTAGAAACATATTTCGAAAAATAACTAATTAAACTTTGCGGCAAAAAAAATACGTCAATAATATTCAGGAAAAAGACGGGGTGTTACATCCTTCCCCCCTTAAAGAGAGCTTCGTCCTCGAAGCTAGGGTCGCTAAGTCTCGGAAAGGTTCTAAGGTCAACGTGCCTCACTTATGGTATCGGCAAATAAGCAAGCATGTAGCAGATAATCATTATGCAGCAATTAGCAACTATACATGTTATATAAAGACTTAAGCTACCCGCAAACCAGGCTTGTTCAATTTTATTACCGGTTTTAGTTGTCCTATATCCATTTTAATTTTGAAAAATCTTATTTTAGTTGAAACCTAAAGGTCATACTAACTTAGAACCGTCGGCTCTGATACCAACTTTAACACTCCCCTTATTTAACAACAAGGGAAATGCCTCCGCCCGAGGAGATGAGCCTCATTGGGAACGGATAAGGATCGTCGGTTCACAGCTAGTACAACCATCGATAACATAAAACTTCAAATTATAACTTTTACAATTTCCTTACAAATACAAGCAGTGATAATCTTTTGAAAATCAATGAATACACTTTTAGGTGAGATAATATACTAGGTGATCTTCCAACTAGCAAGCTTTCCTGTCCAAAGTGTCGTGAACATTCCCCCACCTCGATAGCCAACCTGCGGTTTTAAAATAGCAAAAGCCGACGCAGTTTTTACAGAAAATGATCAGCAAACGGCTGAGTAAGCTAACACCCATAGCACATAAACAAATTATGAGACATATGACAGGAATAGCATATTCGCTGAGTAATAAATATCAAATATTTGCTTGAAAAGCGTTCACGTTGATTCGGTGTGTCAAACTCCGTAGCCATCTCAAATTTCGTGTTCCAACCCGAAGATGTGGTCCATCTCGGGAACTCACTGTTAATAGCAAAACACAATATCTCTTTAATCTCAAGATATCTCATATCCAAATGAATCGAGTCCAGAAGTCCATTTTAACAACTAGTTGATACGGGGCGTGACCATATCCAATCCACAACCTCTTTCTCATATGTGCGAAATCACTATCACAATCATAACTCAATCACAGGAGGTTCGCATCACAGCGCCTCAGAACCATATCATAATCAAAAGGAGGTCAGAGCCTCATAATCTCATAATCTCATATCAGTAACCAACACAATATGTCAGAAATGTATCGTATCAGGGATATGGCACAACCCACGCACAACGGCTTTCCACTTTACATAATTACCAATTTAATTTCAAGGTGTTGAATCTAGTAAGGAGCTCCAAAAAAAGCCGGTGTGGCAAAAATAAAGTAATAATCGATGTGTGATTGAGAGATATTCAGATTCGACCAAAAAGTGAGCGGTGCGCTACTCTTGGTAACCGAGGCAACGATTTGAAATTTCGTATTCCAACCCAATGACGTGGTCCGTCTTGGGATATCACTTTTACAAGTTTTATTTTAGATGTTCTTCTTTCGGATTGTTATTTAGATTTGGATACCAATTTCAAACGAGACTTCAAAGAGGAGTATTTCAAAACAAATAAACAACTCAAATAAATCAAATATGGTAGCAATTTCACAAATAACTCAGGCGATACGCGAAATGAAAGAAAGGCACCCGAGGCTAGGCATATTAACTTACCAAAAATCCAAGCACGTCCTATAATTCGTTATCGTCTACGGAATCGTCACCTACAAATCGGAGCTTCTAACTTAATACAATCTCAACAAATATACAACCTATATTTATTTCTACCTCGTTTTATTTTTCTCAAAAAAATATTCATTTTAACTTATTTATTAAGCCAAAAAATATATTTTCTTTAATAATGTTTACCCCCAAATTAATTTATAAATAATAATCTATAAAAAATAATTTTATAAATGAAACTGAAACTAAAAACTACACTAAGTACCCCAATGTTTCTGAAATGACATTATAACCCCCCTGAAAAGTTTCTGAAAATGACACTTTAACCCCCTAAACATGAACATTCAAACTAACCGATTAAAACGTGGATTCGACGCCTTAAAACTTGGTTTTGATAACTCATGGGAAGATTTCAAGCATACCCAGTCGAAGAATCGCGAGAAACGATGAAGAAATAGGTCGGGTCAAGATCGCCGTCGGGGTCGCCGGAGTTGGAGCTCGCCTGGGCGTTCTCCGGTCGTTCTCGTCTTCGGTTGAGGCCTCCTGGAGCTTAGTCGGACTCCTCTGAGTCGATTGGTACCGGTTAGGAGGCTTGGGTCGTCACGGTTGAACTACGGCAAGAAGTTTGCCAGAAACAATGGAGGTGGCGGCGGTGTGGCTTGCGGCCACTGTTGTGGCTGCTTCTTCCTCCGTTTTTCAGTTTCGACAGAGAGTGGAGGGGGACGAGAGAGGGATCAGGGAGAGGGAGATGGGCAGTGGGCGACTCGGTGGTGGTTGTGGTCGTCGTCAATGGGGTTTTCCGGCGGTGGCAGCGGCAGTGGGTTGCCGCTGTTCTCTGCTGTTGCTGCTGCTTGTAGGTGACCGCGTGAAAGAGAGGGAGATGGTGGTGGTAGAGAGCAGAGAGGGTGGAGTGGTGATGCCGGTGGTGGTAGTGGTTGGTCGGAGATGGCAGCGGCCCAACGCCGCTGCTGGTGCTGTGCTTCTTCTGGGTTTCTCGCCGGGCAAAACAGAGAGGCAGAGAGGGAGACGGGGGTGAGAGTTTGAGGGGAGAGAGTGGTGGTGTGGGTGGTGGCGTTGGTGATGGCGGCAGCGGTGGCTTGGTGGGTTTCCTCTCAGCAAAAACAGAGGAGAGAGAGAGGGGCAGTGAGATGGTGGCAGAGAGGGAGGAGAGGAGGTGGTGAGGGAGTTGGTGGTGTCGGGGGTGGTGTGTTGCCGAGAGAAGGAGAAGAAGAAATAGAAGGAGAAGAAGGAGAGAGAGAGAGACGTGCGTGAGAGAGGGAGAGAGAGAGAGAGAGAGAGAAATTTTTGTTGGGGGTTGGGAAATTGGTTGGGAACAGGGAATGTCAGGAGAGGGTAGTTTTAAAAAAACATTTTATTTTTGGTTTTATTTTGTTACTAGTTTCTCTTTACCTTTTAGGCTTTCTAATTTTTGTAAATCACACTATCACCCCAACTAATAACTAGTTAATATCATCCTATACTACAACTACCTCCCTGCTAGAAACATATTGGAAAAATAACTAATTAAACTTTGCGGAAAAAAAAATACATCAATAATATTCAGGAAAAAGACGGGGTGTTACAATTTCGACTCGACAACCTCCTTGAATTACTTGGAACTCTTATGTAGCCTGCACTTCTCCTTCTTGCGCTTGAATACCCCTTGCACGTCCACCTCGTGCACTTCCACATATTTTTTTGGTACATCTCCTTAGCTGCTTCCCTTTTTCATTCATACACCCGACATATGTATCGCGCCGATCTATATTTCTTGCTTCTTGTTTGACAGAAGATCCACATGTCACAACACTCTCCACAAGTTTGTAGAGATCATCAACAAATTTCTCATGCAGCACAGTCCTGTTTTTTGTAGAAACAACCTCAATTTCTCCACCTAGAATTGATACTCTACAACCCTTATTGTCCAACACACCCAATCTTCATCAAGTCTAGCACACGTCTCACCCCCGTCAGCACTAAGATCCTTACATCAAGCTTACGAAACCTTACTGTACCCCTACCAACAACTTTACTGGACGATTTGGTAGCCATCTTGACAGTACCCCCATCACAAGCTTGATAAGTTACAAACTCCTCTTTGGTTGCACACATGTGAAAGAACATCCAGAATCTAAAATACAATTTGAGTTCTCCTTAAATGAATTGATTGTCATCACATCCACTGGATCTTCATCGTTGTCAAAACTTCTGAGTGAATGTTTCCTCTGATGGTTGATTCATATTCCTATCCCCTTTTTACTTCTCACAAAACATTCAAATATGGTCTTCTTTACTACAAAATTAATATCTCGAATTGTAGTTACGGCCTCTGGACTTGGAGCGTCCCCTCCTATGAGAATCTTTCTTATGCCTCTTTCCTCGATCTTGACTTCCCTCTAATGTAGCCATGATTCCATCAAGTTGCGTCTTTTCTCTCTCCTTATTCCTTATCGAATCATTCCAAATAGGAGTAGCAACCACCAAGTCTAATTGGATAGTATCCTTCCCATACATCAACTTAGTCTTGATGTGCTCATACGAAGGAGGAAGGGAAACTAACAAGCGAATTACTTCATCTTCTTCATCAATCTTCGCATCGATCACATCCAGCTCTGTTAGAACCCTGCTGAACTCATGTGCTCTATAAAATCCTTCCCCTCGGCCATAAGCAGCGCATAAAACTGTTGCTTCGAGAACAGTCATCTCGTCAATGAATTGGACTTACACCTGCTCTCCAACATCATCCACAGTTCCTACGTATCCGTCTCATTGATGACTTCCTGGAGTGTGTTGTTGATATATAGTTGAATCGTGTTATTCTCCATCTCTCACATCTCCCCCCACTTGTCATCTGTCACACCCGCCGACTTTTCAGACTTCTTCTTCGTAAGAGCCTTGATAAGATCTTCCCTCGTCAACATACTTTTCACTCGTTAATTCCATAGAGAGGAATCATTGTGACCGTTGAAATATGAAATCTTGAAACTAGAATTTTGTACCGCCATTACACCAATGTCCAAGTTTAAGTTCACAATCCAATGCGTTAGGAACGTACAAACCTAAGGTTTGACTCTAATTTCAAGTCAAACGGGTTCCTGGACCCCCCCCAGAATGTCCAAAAGTATTTGAACCACACGTCGTGCGTTTTACACAGACAATTACCCGCATCTGCAAAGCACAGGATACTTTCTCCTGCCGTCTTGAACCTCACGAACGAGCATACATGAATGCATTTTTTCTTCATTTTTTCCTTCAAAGTTAACAACCAACAAGGCTATAGAACTCGCGATTTAAACACGAAATAAACTTTAAATAGTTCAAGAGATTACCTAGCCGCCCAAGGAGCTTTTTGCCACCACCAACTGGAAAAACATCAACGTCGCCGCGCCCGTTACTATAGCCACTGCCCAGCTCCTCCGTTGCCGACCGTGCTTCTTTCTATTCTTCTGCCTTTGCTCGTCGTCTGATCAACCAAAGTGCAATAAACCTAGTCGCTGTGGGTTCTTCAAGACCGTCAGTCACCGTCTCTGTGACGTGATTTCTTAACGCGATTGCGCAAATGCATGGTCAAGTAATAGGGAGGTGGTATTTCAACCCCGATTTATCGATCGCACGAGGACAAACATGAGATTATTTAATTATTTCTTAATTTAGAATACCGTACAATGAGGAAGAACATAGATTTAAAGAGTCTGTCACCCACAAAAAAGTGACCGGAAACGAAATAACAACTAACTGATATTTTTGGATTTCTTATTTAATAAACAAGTATGCAGAAACTAGGCAATCTCTAGATCACGTATGGTTGTAGAGGATTTCTGGATTATCTGAGTAACACATTAACTCTATCCTATTAGGCCAGGTAATAGGCTATGACAATCTTATGTCGGTCTCATGTCATTTTACGTCTCGGTAGACTACAATTCATGTCGGTCTGATGTTGTCTTCTGGTCTGTTCTAGCGGGTCAACTACTGGTACGAGAACAGGTCATGTCGGTCCACTAATATCAACCAAGATCCGGGCACATCCTTCAGCTCAGAGGGTCTAGGCAACCTAAGTATTATGGTAGTCTTTCTTCGCCAAGTCATATGAGGTTCTTAGACCCTCTTAGCTATTATTGCATTGAATGCATATTATCCCAGTGACGGCAGAAACAACTCTGTGTAATACGACTTAACTGTAATTTTCCTTCGAAACTCTAATAGGTTTGAATCCAAATTCCCCACGCGAACAGGGGCACATTAGGCTGTTTACGGTATCTCTTCCAAGAGAAGATTTTGATTTCTTTTGTTTTTCATTCTCTTATTTTTATTTTAGCCGTGCGGTTAGAGGAACTAAGTGTTGGTATTTTCGGTCAGCTCTTGAAACCGCCATGAGGGATGGTGTGGTACACTCCCTAACTTCACTTAGGCTAGAGCAGGATACCACATGACACCAACTCTACACGAAGGTCCACCCCATATTTCAAGAGGCCACAAGTATCCACACAGAACACACTATTTGACCACTCCAATGATCGAATCCTGCTAGCACACTATAGGAACTAAAGGTATGCCAAAAATTCTACTTCCACTGTTTCCCGAATACCCGGAACTTCCTTTCAAAAAACTGGTGCACATGATGCTAAAATTAAGGTTTTCCCTACCACGGTGCTTCCTATTCATTGAGACTCTTTCACTGAACTCTCTCGAATTTCAAGATTCATCAATTGCCCTTAACTCAAAATAGTCAATTTTTTTTTATAGATTTTCTATTTTTCTATTTTTTTTACTCTTTTCTCATATTTTCCTATACTTCATATGCTTTTGGCCAACTCGATTAATCACAACGATTGGGTAGGGGACTCAATAAATTTAACGTTCTAACAATGTGGAAATTTAAAACTATCACAATACGAAAATGTCGCCAAAAACTTGACGCAATAGCTTACTCGTACACGCTAGTTCATGATCAAGTAATATAGGGGTGTATTTCAACCCCGAGTTATCGATCCCACGAGGACAGACATGAGATTATTTCGTTAGACGATTAGATTAGAGTACTGTAACTGGGTGAAAAGATTTTAATTAAATACGTCGTCGGCCCCATACAAGCGATTGAATTAAAATAACAACCAAACTAATATTTTTGAATTTTTTTTAATAAGGAAAAAATTATGGAGAAACTAAGCGATCTGTAGATCGCCTAGGGATGTAGACGATTTCCGGTTCAGCTATGTAACACGTTTATCCTATTCTAATGAAGCCGGGTAATAGGATATGAAAATCTCATGTCGGTCTCATGTCATTTCACGTCTCGTTGGACTACAATCTCCTGTCGTCTCATGTTATACCGATCAGTTCTAGAAGGTTATCTACTAATACGTTAATGGGTCCTGTCGATCTATCGTTTCACGGAAAAGCTGAACAATCCTACCGGGTCTACCGACTAAGGCCAATCCTAACACTTCTCCTCTCAGTCTCGGTGATTCGGAATTGTGTTCAAGTTCTCATCACAATTAGGCTAAGTCACTGTTGTGCACTATCTAATTAGCTAGTACGTCCGGTAACTACTCCATTCATACTAAGTATTGTGCACAAAACAAGAACATGTAGCAAAAATAAATATCAACATCAAGCAAGGAATTGATTCACAAATAAAACCTACTTTTGTTGAAGGTCAAATCATACTCTAATTGTGTTAAATAGACTAGGATCGTCAACAAGTTCAAGAAACTAACATTCAATTGATAGAATCAAAATCATACGCATGTAATTCATTAGTCTACATAAAACCCTAGGCACTCGTACAGATGATTGGGAAAAGTATCTAGCTACTTGAAGTCAATCTAGCAAAGCTAAGTAGTTTCTCTTCACAAGATTTGAAAGAAGAAGAAGAAGAAGATCCTAGATCTGCAATGGAGTTTTGAGCCTTCGTCCTTCGTCTTCTTCATCCTTGACTTTCTCCCACGTGAGTGAGCGATGAAAAAGTGCCCTCTGGAATGAATATTATGTTTATTAATTATTCCCCAACTAGGTTAGGAAATAATTCAACACAAAACGGCGTAGTTTTAGCCAAAAACACGCAAACATGTGCCTCTGCCTTCAGCAGATCGCACGACTAGCCCTTTCTGGTCGTACGACCTGAGCGTTTTTCCCGGGAGAAAATTGTCCAACAGATCGCACAATCCGACTTTCTGTTCTTGCTCTGAGATTCTGATCCAACGATCTGGCGCTCAAGACCTGCCAACAGTAGGTTTTCTCATTTTTCCTCCAAAACTTTGGCTATATGAGGATTTTCTTCGAGGGAGTTAAAGTGTCATTACACAAACTTGATTAAATGACACTTGTCTCCCCTTTCCATGTCTTTTCAACATTTCTTTGTTGATTTCTTCTCCGTTTAAGCTCCCGAATAATCTTCAAAGCGGGTTTCTCCTCTCCGCTTCATCTTCCAAGCTCCCTTTCCTTTCAAAACAACACGAAATAAAAACCTGTGCGATCAAACGCTTAGATTACGGAATTCATGAAATCATACGCAAATCTAAGCAAAAACAGGTCCCCTAACACGATAAACGCTTCGTTTAACGAATTCATGCGCGAAGCTAAACTTCTACATTTTCTCTCTATTCGTTGTGTAAACTAAGACTATCATTCCAAAAATCACTGAAAACGATATACAACATGCAAGAAATATAACTCTAATACAGAGTTATCACTGTACTATAAGCTTCGTAGTCGGAGAAACTTCATATTTCGTCCTCCTGTTCGTCACGTGTAAAACCCGTATTGTAACTTGGCTCTGACACTACTTGTTATTATTTAGGGTCAATTACTTACCACCACATCCAGTATATGGTAATAATCCAAGTACACCCCCAGTTTATTTTTTACAAACTACCCACCACCAGTTGTTAAATGAAAGCATTCAAAACTGGTGTAAAATTTCGATTAAAAAGTTAACCACGTTAAGGGTACATTTGTTTATTGAAAAATAAAATTTTTATATAAAATAAGCAAAAACTGGAGAATAAAAGGAAAGAGAAAATGAAGAAGACGGTGATGATGATGAAGAAGAAGAACGAACAGAGGGAATTTGAGGTCTAGACTCTTTCTCTCTTGATTTGATCTCTCCCTTTCTCTCGTCTGTCGGCTTATCTCTCTCTGTCAAATTTGTTCCTTATCTTTCTCCATTGCTCTTCCCTCTTTGTGATTGATGTGAGAATTCCACCGACAATCATGGTGGACTGGTGGTGGTGCGTTACAGACGGTGTCGGAGAGACCAACGGCAGCCGAGGAGCCTCCCCTTCCCAAATTATCTTCCTTTCTCTCAATCGGAAAACCAATTGAGGTCTAGAGCTTCACGCTTTGTCTGGATTCTGAAATTGGGGTCAGAAGATTTCTAAGTGTGTATCGGTGTTTACTCCGTCTCGATCTGCTCACTCCTTCCTCCTCCCTCTCTATCTCTCTCCCTCTTAGTTTTAACCGGTCAATTTGGGAATTGATGTGCTTGGAATTGTTATTTTGGAAGTGGAAATCTGGGTTTTTTTTGGGTGTCTCAATTTTGATACGACGGTCCTTAAATTCTAGGTTGTGGCCTTGTGGGTGTTTGTTTGGTTTAATTTTCTTGAATTTTTAGTGCTAGTGACAGTGGTTGTAGCGGGGGGGGGGGGGGGGGGGCGTGGTCATTGTCGAAGTTTTGGTTTTCATGGAAGTGGTGTATTTTGTTGTCACTGGAATCTATGCTTATGGCGGTGGAAGTATTTTGTTCTTGATGTTCATATTGAAATTTTTTGGACTATTTTATCCCTAAAAAACGTTAACTAATGGAAAAAGGTTGAACGGAAATTTTCCAAGTTATTGATTGCAAACAATCAACAAGTGAAGGTGGTAATAAGATGGTTTTCAAACAGGGGTGGTAGATGGATTATTACCCCAACTGAAAGTGGTACGTATGTAATTGACCCTATTATTTATAGTTTCGAAATCCCACGCAACGGTAAAATCACACGCGATCACATAAGAAACACGAGATATGGAGAACGAGAAAATAAAGAACACAAGATTTAATTTGCTTCGTCAAGTTGCCGACGTGCATGGGGAAAGAAAGAATTTTCACTAGTACGAAAAGCGTAAACCCACAATTCTCTCTACAAGCCTCTCAACTCTCATACACACTAAACATAAGTGCAACTCATGAGTTGAACTTCTGAATGAAAAAATAACTCACATATGTATTTATACTAAACATGAGGAGGTGAAAAATCCCACCAAGCCCAAGCTATCACTTCCTCATAGATCACCACCACAGAGGAGAAATCATACGCATCGGGTAAACCGATTTGTCTTGCAGAATTCGAGACAAACCCAACTAGTTACGCTTAGGACTGAAATATTTCATAAATAAAACCATAATATAAAGGGGAAGAAAATAGACATTTTCAGGGGAGTACAAAATTCTCAATCCATTGGAGTGAAACAAAAATTTATGAGACATTTCAATTTGTATGCCCAACTTTTAGGTATTTATGATTTAGACTCCATATTAAAAAAATACTCATATTTGGGTTCTCATTTTTACAATAACAACAATATATAGTCCCCAGAATTCACTTATGCTAGCTTTTATATCCCCTCAAACTCATGGGGTTGTTGAACACCATGAGTTTGTATCTGAACTCCAACAATCTAGGAACTAGGTGATCTTTTGTGAAGACGCTTGGAGTTTGATCAAAATCGAGTTAATGTAACATGTAGGCCAGTTCTCGTCACCCAATCTTTAATAAAGTGGTCCTCCCTCCGCTCCAATAGTTTGGTCCCCTATTTCTTTGTGGCATTCCCAAAATTAATGTTCACTTTCCTTTTTGTTGACTCTCAATATTGTAATTGTTTTAATTTTCTCACATGAAAGTTGGAATGAAATCATAAAGAAGTAAAAAGTGGCGGTATTCAAGTTAATGACATGGTATGAAGTTATTGGAATGTACCTAATAAAGTTGAGTCTTCGCAGGGGACCACAATAATGGGACAAAGGAAATAAATTTCACCATTCTTTTCGTCTAGCATTTAAAAGATCGTTAGCGAGAGAGATATTGTAAATATAATATCACACCAAATGATTGAAACATAAGTAGAAAAATGCCAAAATCTTATAATAGTTGCCTCACCCATGAGATTTCAGCTGCAGTATGAGCCACGTATATGTAATCTATCTCAGTGGAGAATTTAACTAGAGAATTTTATTTCCTAACATACCACAATGCTGGGTTATAACCCAAGAACATGACATAACCATAAACACTTCTTATATTAGTTGAGTTGTCGGTTCAGTCTCCATTAGAATAAGTAGAAAGATAAATCAGCATGTCAACATAATAAACCATGCGCATAAGTGCATTTAAACCTTGAGTAGAAGTGCCTTTCAAAAATCTGATAACGTTTTATGGGAGCCCAGAAGTGAACTTTATTTAGTTAATTCGTAGATTGACAAAAATGGTTTACATAAAAATTGATGTATGATATTGTAAATGGCAAATAATGCAATGAACCTAGTGGTCGCTTGGAGGATGTAGGATTTGAAATTATTTTTACCCTCTTGAGCATGATAAATAGTCCCATAAGGTAGCGGGGTAAAACATAGTTTGTGCTCAAGCATACTAGGTGTCATAACCATGTTGGTTTGGTATCTTGTTGTTTTACCTTGTCTTGCTCATGTACATTAGAAACTCACGTACATGCATGCATACTCGCATCTAGTTGATGACTCTAAATAAGTGTCATCTATTTGGTTAGATTTCTAACGTATTGTGAGGTAAATGGACTATTTAGCGTCAATTCGGGTGTGTTTTGTGGTGTATTTCATCATAAGAGTTCCATGAGCATAATGTGAAATCCAAGCATTTTATGCATTGATTTTAGTATTTTTATTGGATGTGATCGCGCGGGTTCTGTGTTTCTTCTTTTTATGTCAGGAATGGGGATCTCAAGGATCTAGATGGAGCACAGAGAAAAAATCAGAAAAAGTTGAAAATCATACAGATATTTTCACGAAGATGGTTCCGGAAAGAAAATTCCAACATTTCTTGGAATTGCTCAACATCACGAGCCACTAAGTCCATTCGAGGGTATGGGAACCTTTTGAGGTCTGTGAGTCTCTTTGATAGAGTCTCGGGAGCAGAGGAAATCAAGATTTGATTTTAGTGGTGATGCGCCGGTTTTGGTCGCCGAGGTGATCCAAGTTAAGGTGAATATTTGTTGATTTTATTCCTCGAATGGCTGTTCACACAGGCTATTAAATGAGCTCGCATGAATACAAGCCACAAGGAGTGTTTCGGGACAAAGCTGCAAGAGGTTTTGTGGAGGGTTGTGCTTGCAGAGCTCGAGTCGTACTTTCGTGAGCCCACAGTGCTCGCACAAACAAGAGCATTTTTCATACGAGCCCAACTGCTGCTCGCATGAGCTGGTTTGGGTCGTGGCTTCAAATTCATTTTTGGAAACACCTTGTTCGGTATTTTTTTGGTCTATTTTAGAGGTCATTGTCTTATATCGATGAACTGGTCCATTATAAACACGTTTCTCCAAAAAAAATGATTTCGCTTCCCCGTGGATGTTGGCCAAATCCCTAGTATACGATTATCGTCCCAAGTAGTACCCGGTAAGATCGAATTCGAATTCACAAAGAGAAGAGGGTTACGATTGGACTTACTACAACTATGCCAGAATTTAACTAGCCATTAACTAACAAACACAAATCAGGTCAGTTCTAATAGAATTTTCGATCTAAGCTATCAAATCCACCACATAAGTGATGGAGCAAGTTGAGAATTCGAGTTAAGGAACAAAGAAAACAACTACTAAAACTATGATTCAAGAGATACTAGTAGAAATTAAAGTAAGGTAGGTCAATTGATTCCTTTACATAACTTGTGTATGAGTTTCAACACCCAACACTAGTATCAATGAAACAACATCGATTCTAATGAAGATGAGCTTTCAACTGACGCGCCTACATTACGCGTACTGCGCAAGTATATGATCAAGTAATATAAGTGAGTATTTTAGGAATCCGAGTTATCGAACCCGAGGGAGGGAGGCTTACATTTCTAGAATTCAACATAGAAATCTAATTTACTACGTAATCGGTGAAAATGTGTTTGATTTAAGGTTGTCACGCTCAAACAAGTGACTGATATCCAATGCTAACAATGTAAATAAGATTGCAAGATATAGTCAAGATGGAGAAAACTTGGCAATCACCTAGGGTAGTTAATGATTCACGATTCAGTGATCTAACATGATAATTATAATGTCTACCTAAGCTGGGTAATGGAACTGACAATCACTTAACAGTCTCTTGTCATTCTGCACGTCGGTATCATACTGTCCTTCTCGGCCCATTTCCGTCTATCGATACGTCCTAGTAGGCTAACGATGAGCACGGTAACGGTTACTTTCGGTCCACCACTATACGAACCTACCACTATCTCCAACCAAATTTACCCTCTTCTAGCCACTCGTACTCAACTCACCTAACGTCTTGGTTATTCGAGAATGAATTTGTAATCTCATCCCAACTAGGGTAGAGTTGCTCTCGCACATTCACTAGCTAAATAATGTTTCCAGGTCATGACTCCTTTCTCACAAATATTGAAGCACAAATTAAAATAAATTAACTAACAATAATCATCTTTAGGCAGAATTGATCATATAAACAAGGACTATAAATATTAATCATACATCTTCACTCTACCATGTCAAAAGTAAATTTCAATAATGATGAACAAAATCGTACTTCATTAAATAACAAATCCTATGCATGAAATTTCTTCCTATATAAGGAAAAAAACATTAACACATAAAACCCAGGCTCTCCATAGATTCCTAGGTGTGAGTTTAGCTACTCATAACTAAAGAAAACATTGTGCAATATTTCATACAAGTGAGTAAAGAGGAAAATAGTTTCAAATGCTCTTATGCTCTCCAAGTCTTCACCAACTCTTATTCTACTGTGTTCAGCCGTACCTTGTTTCCCAGGTCAAAGTAATGAAGTCCAAGTCTTGATATTTTCAAAATAACCCCAAGAATCTGCTCCGGCTTCAGAGGCTTTCGTGCGAATGCCCTGTCCTTCCGTGGAAAAGGCATTCGTGCGAAAGGTTCTTCAGAATTCTTCTTGAATCTTCACTTCTTGGTTCACAAGCGTCTTTCTTGGCTGTTCCTAGCTTCTGAAGCTCAGGTCCCTGATCCAATACGCTCCTTATGCCCTGTTTCCTATCAAAGACAACAAACACTATGTCAAGTGATTAAATCCACCAATTAAGCATAAATAAAGCATATATGAAGTGCCCGGATTGGATAAGCATATGACACAACAAGTGATTAACATGCGTTCTCTCATCAAAAATATTATATGAAATCTCCCAAAAACCTCTCAAATATGTGGCAAATGCTAAATAAATATAGCTCCTATAAGGCGCTATCAAAGTCCCCCACACTTGCTCTTTGCTCGTACCGAGAAACGATGACGCTCAACCCCATACAAGAGACATTGCATACATACCATTCTTAACAAATGCATACCCCCAACACATTTCATACTTACACCGTCAACTAGCCAACCCAACTCACGACTAAGTATACAAAGACACAAGTATGCAAACTACATGATATATACAATTCAACTCAAGTATGTACAATGGAACACAGTAAAAGATACTTTTTTCTTTTTCGTTGAGATCGGGTAACCTGGAATAGTAAACCGGTAAGTCATAAGGCTCTCATATTCCCTTTAGAAATTCTACAAATTTGGTGATCGGTAAAACTTGCGGCCAGCTTCGTTAGAAAGAACATGCACTAGAAATCAATATTCTGCATTCACATACTCACCAAACATATTCCTAGCACTTACCATCCGAGCTATTTATCCACGGGTTAAATATATTGACGGCTTAGGACAGATTGGATAGGATATTTAGAAGTGTTGTCATAGACTTCGTGATAAAATTCACAGAACCCGATTCTCACACTCCCTCGCCAAAGTCAAGGAACTCCACCGAATCTCACCTACTCCGGCCCCCATTCCCTCAATCTTGTTGCAACGCTGTTCTCGCGGCCACATTCCACCAGGTAGTCAGTTTGATACGTTCTTTCCAACCGATCCTCCTCATCACCTAAGATATAAAGAATATCATGAAAATTAAATCACGTCCTCCTATAATCTCAATCAACCCCGCCCCATATCTTGCGGAAAGAATGCCACGCACTACGACACTCCACCCGTAATCGTGGATTAAGGTCACGATTCACCGCCACACTTAAGTGTCCTACCGTCTTTAACTTACCTTTACATCGCCTTGAAAGACGAAACACGTAAGATTATCCACATAGAATGTATCAAATCAGTACACTCTCATCGAACCTCCCTAACTTGACTCCCTCTATCATGATGCATAGGAAAGGGTCATTCTTACAAGTGGTGAAAGTCACAATGAAAGGCTTCCTAGGCTAGAGGCTATGAATAAAAGAAGTAAGAGGATCAACGGGGGTAACTATTTGACCTACAAGCGGGAGACGGAACCAGTGGATCCCCAAAAAATCACTCGCACAGTTATTCAATTGCCACAACGAGGAGGGTTAACGACTACCTAAGTGACCGCAGTGTTACACTAGTAAGGTATCTAGTCTGAGAGGCAGCTACTCGCATTGCTAGTGTGCATTAGCCCTATAAGTTCTCCAAATCCAGATTCACTCGTCCACCTCACCTCAGATTTTCATACTCCTATAGAATTCTATCATTAAGCCCTCGCCACGTTCAACTAATTTTGATTTCCCTTTCTAAAAAATCAATTTTTAGGACTTGTTGAATTTTTAAATTTCTTTATTATTTTTTTCTATCTACATATGCTTGGGCCAACTCGATTAACCAACACTTTGGGTAGATGGACTGAATAAATAAAAGTACAAATAACGCAATATATTTGAACATGCAAATGCAAAATCTAACAGACCTACCCTAAATACAAGACTGACGCACTAAACTACATGTAACAAAGCTATGCAATGGCTAACTAGAGGATAGCTAAAACTCCCCCACACTTAAGTTCTTCATTTTCCTCAATGAAATATAAAGTAAAATCAAGGGGACTTGGCTGCCTAAATATAGGGCCGGTGGGTCTATTCATACCGGGTCTCCTCATCAAGACTCGGCTCCTGATATGCATCTCACTGGTAATGAAAGAGAGCGACATATGTGAAAGTGTGTACTGCAAGTCTAAAACAGGATCTTAAAATTGTAGAGGGGGGGGGGGGGGGGTTGAATAGAGCACGGAAAGTTTTGCTAAAATTAAACTTTTAAAACTCTAACACAGGGAACTAATAAAATCTCAAGGCTTTGGAAAGGTTTGAAAAGGGTAGAAACTGTTTAAGACTGTCTGAAGCTTCAAAGCTTTGAAACAGGAAATTTCCCCAGAGCTTTGGAGCTTCCATGTGTTGTGAGAATGAAATGTAGAACTTGTAAAGAGACGAACACAATGATGTTTTACGAAGTTCAGCCACCAATGGACCTACTTGCCTGAGAAATACTATCCCTCCAGGATCTGGAAAACTTCTTATTATTCACAGACTAAGTCATAGATCTCAATCCTAAGTGAACTACCTTACACTTATACATCTTGTGGTTTCAAACCAATCTAGTTCTAGTTACAATCTAGTGAAATAATAAGAACCTCTTGTTGTTCACGTGAACACCTAAATTATTGTAGGTTATGAGGTAATAAAATTATAATGAATTACACAATAAAAGCCCAAATAAGAACACAAAAATAGATAAGAAATACTGCTCAGAAGTGTTCTACAGAATCATGGATGATTGATCTTATGTTGTTGATGAATCCTTCAATGAATGCGTTAGAGTTGAATGTAGATCTTCCACTAATGAACTCTCTTATCTAACTTAGTTGAACAACTCTGCATTCTATTTGAAATTCAAACCCATTCTTATAGAAACAGTAGTAAAAACTTGAGAGATTTCAGGAACATACTTCCTGAAAATCCTCAACCCCTAACTGCTTCTTTCAACAACTATGTTTGAATAGCTAAAATGATTTGGTAGGCAGTTTTGAACAACGAACAACCTTGAAAAAATTCATCACAAGATCAAACACAATCCATAAAATATGGCACATATATACAAATCTGTTTGACAGATCAGTTTAAACCATAAACGCAGCTAAAATCTATTTGTAGATTTAATTCTATACGTATAACCTGTATATATATAGTCAGATAAAAATCAACAATAAGATTGTGAATCATTACAAGTCAATAATCAGACACAGAACCAGTTGCAACAATCTGCATCAAGAATTGGTTAGCCAAAATAGTTCCTGACAAAAGTTTAAAGGCACCTCCAAAGCTTTGGAGCTTTGGATGACTGTCAAAGCTTTGACCAGCAAAGCTAATCCTTAAGAACAATCAATATGTACATATTGTAAGCATTATAACCACTATATAAAAATTCAAGAAAAAATCTTAAGAGACAATATTAGGCTTGTAAAAAATATCAAATTCAATCCTAAGCCTCCAACACAAACATTGTTAGCTTGCAGTTAACAAGTTCATAAGTATAAATGGACTTCTTCAAAGCTATAGAGCTTTGAGAAATCCTGTCTTTCATCATCTTCAAAATGGGACTCCCCCTGAGTTCATTCATGTCATTAATTCAAAAGGATTGAATTATCAATCTCCCCCTTGATGAAAGACAAAACAAATATTCTCCCTTTCACAAATATCCTGCAACTTAATAGCCATTAATAACCAGCAAATATAAAATCAACATAATAAATGATTAACACATATCACATAAAACCAAACTGAACCGACATAGAAAAATAAAACCATCCTACAGCATCCATATACAAAAATTATTACAGATGTCACCACAAAACACATATCCTCTCGCCCTTTTTGACATTCACCAAAAAAGTCAGGGAAAGTAGGATCTTTTTCAGAGCTTTAAAAAAAAACATAAAAAATTAAATTAAATCATACTTCAAGGCTTTGAGAAGGAAGATTAAACAAATAGACAGAAAGAAGATAGAAAGGTTCAAGGGTTGGAAGCTCAGTCTTTAGCACGAGCATCCTTCGTGGCTCTCTTCTTTCCTTCCTTTTCCTAGTTCTTCTCTTTGTCTTTTCCCTTGACGTTCTCCGTTTCCTCTTGTTCCTCCCCTGCTGTTTCTTCATCTCCAAATGCTTCATCATCACCAGACTACTCCTCAGCATGTACAGGCTCATCTTAAGCATCCACATCACCAAAAACTTCTTCCACAGCAAAATTGTCTTCACCAACTTCTTTAGTAACTTCTTCAGTAACTTTCTCATCAACTTTATCACCAACTCCTTCATCATCTGCTTCATCATCACTTTTCTCAAACAAATCTTTTTGAAGTAAGAACAATTAGCACTTTCTTCTTCAAGGCTTCCCCGTAACCATATCAGAGTAAATGTTGTTTTTTGTACTCAAGCAAGATGTCACCTTTTCTAGATTCAAACTGTTCCTACTCAAGTCAAGTTTCCCAACCATCAAGGCTTAGAACTTTGTAAACTAAATGGACAAGTCAAACTGACCTTGCCTCAAATCCTCCTGTCCATCTTCCAAGTTCTTAACTCTGTCAATGATCTGAGAAAAATCCTGATTTGTTGAAGCCTTTGGTGTTGTTGCAGCCTTTGGTTTGATGAAATCCTTCTCTTTAAGCTCACTTGCAGACATATCTGAATAAAACCTCCAGCTACTCTTACCAGTATGCACAACTCCAATCCTTTGGAGGGAACTCTCATCCACCAACCCAAAACCACTGGTCACTTTTTCGCCATCCTTAACAAGCACCTTAAAATGCCCTATGAAAAGTGGCAATAGATTTGCATAGGGTAGTGAATGATTCATTTTCCTAGTACCACAGTATACCAGATGCTCCATAATCACACTAGCTAGATCAATATCAAAGCCTTGACAAATCAAGTACATCATAATCAATACCCTATCTGTCACCAGTTCTTTTGAGCGTTCTCTAAGCACAACACACCTCATGATGATAGAGAACAAGATTAGCTTCACAATTCAACATAGAATGTGTTAATTACTTTTGTCATGTTGGTGTACCCTCTAAAAATAACTCAAATTTCGCCTTCTCTAATCACTCTTTCCTATCAGGATGTTCATGAACTTATTACTTCCTAGGAACCCCCCCCCCCCCACCCCCCAAAACCTTTGCAAACACCTTATAATCTAATATCTTATCCCACCAGCTACTCTAGAAGTTAAAACACAACTCTCTTCATCTTCTTTCACCAAAATCAGATAACACAATCTAGTTAGCCTAGGATAAGCCTTAGAGGTAGGGTTTAACATCTTCCGAAGAGATGAATTTGTTGGTTTTTAATGCATTCAATATGAAGTTTATCTAACAACTCTTAAGAAATCATGCTACAAAAAGCAATCTTTGAAGATGCACATTCATCCGTCCATACACCCCTAACTTCTTAACTTACAAACGAAGATTCTGGAAATAAATTCTTACAATGTCCAGAAAATTTCTTCTTTGCCTTCAAAGCACTATGCTTGATTGTAGTTTTCTTTTCTCAAATCTAATCATCCTTCTACTCCTCTGGCTTCTTCTTTGGAGTCTGATCATTCTTCTTCTTACCTACAGGCTTCTTTTTCTTTTGTCCTCCTTTATTTTTCTCTTGAGTCTGATCATCATGATCCTTCTTTCTCTGTCCCTATTCCTTCATGACTTCTCCATGTTCTTCCTCATATTAAGACTCTGTTTCTTGCACTCCCTTCTCCTTCCTGATCTTCTTGGCTGGTGGAGAAGCTTCTTGCATGCTGGCAGTCCTCTTTCAATATGAATCAGAGATTGTTATCTCAGTCATCCTATTAGCCCTTCTCTTCTTCCCCGTTGTTGATCCATGAACTTTCTGCTGAAGTCTATGAGATTTTTGCTCCATTGGGTTTAGGGTTTTAGAATAGATAGAGAGAAATGAGAGAGAGAGAGAGAAGAAGAGATAGAGATTGACTTGGAGAGAAGAAATCCCTGAAATGGTGGCTTAAAAGTAGGAAATTTTTAAAAAATGACTCTTTTTGAATGTAAATGCAAAATCAAATCTTAGAGGATATTTTGAGATATTTTAAGATATTTTGAATAAATCTCTTAACAATCTAAATATTCCGCAATTATTTGTTAAGATAACACAAAATATCAACTGATCCAATTTCTTGAACAAAACAAGCAAGTTAATCTCCATAGCTTTGAAATGGAGGCCCAAAGCTTTGAGATTCTGCAGACTTAACAGAAAACTACAAAGCTTTGAAACATGCTTCCAAGGATAGGAAAACATGGTTCAAAGTCTTTGAGATTTCACACACACACATCACATATATGATTTAATACTCCGCCCTAAACCAAAGAATCCTTGTTTAGCATGCCCAATTCAAGCCTTAAAGATGCAACACTCATATTTGGAAATGGTTTAGTGAAAATATCAGCAACTTGCATAGCAGCAGATATAAACGATAAAGACATATCACTTTTTTCAGCATGATCTCTTATGAAATGGTTTCTTACATCGATGTGCTTAATTCCGGAGTGTTGCACAGGGTTCTTTGTAATTGAAATGGCCCTTGTATTGTGACAATAGATAGGAACTTTTCTGAAATCATAGCCATGATCTCTTAGTTGTTGAGCAATTCACCGAAATTGTGAGCGAAAATCTTCATCTGTAGTTGATAGAGCTACTGAAATATGCTTCTTTGAATGCCAGTTTATCAATGATGAGCCAAGGATTTGGCAACACCCTGAAATGCTCTTCCTATCAACTTTGTATCCTGCAAAGTCTGCATTTGAATAACAACTCAAAAAGAAGTAAGATCTTCTTGGATACCAAAGACCCAAGTCTTTGGTACCATTCAGATATCTAAAGATCCTCTTGGAAGCAACTAAATGACATTCCTTATGATAGTTTTGATACCTTGCACACATACAGACACTAAACATAATATCTGGTCTACTAGCAGTTAAGTACAACAATGAACCAATCATACCTCTGTATTTCTTTTGATTCAAGCTCATACCATTTGTATCCTTATCTAAGGATAATGAAGAACTCATGGGAGTTTTAGCTCGGACTAAGACATATTGTACTTATTGAGCAAGTCCTTGGTATATTTGCCTTGAGTAAAAAAAAAAATTCCTTTCTTCATTTGAAGTACATGAAGTCCAAGAAAGAAATGTAACTCGCCCATCAAGATCATTTCCAATTACATGCACATTAGACTTGACAACTCTTTTGATAGAGCATCATTAGTATCACCAAACAATATATCATCAACATAAATCTGCACTACTAGGATGTATTTTTCACGAGTCTTAGTGAAAAGAGTTTTGTCTACTAGGCTTCCCTTAAAATTATTCTCAAGTAAATACTTTTAATCTGTCATACCAAGCCCTTGGAGCTTGCTTGAGGCCATAGAGATCTTTGTCTAATTTGTAAACATGACAAGGAAAATTCCCATTTTTAAAACCAGAAGGTTGAGCAACATATACTTCTTCTTGTAAATAACCATTTAAGAAAGCACATTTGACATCCATTTGATAAAGCTTTATATGTTTATGAGATGCAAATGCAAGAAGTATTCTGATAGCTTTTAACCTGGCAACATGAGCAAATGTATCCACATATTCAATACGTTCCTCTTGATTGTACCCCTGTGCCACAAGTCTGGCTTTGTTCCTTACCAACTTACCATTTTCACTAAGTTTGTTTCTTACCATCCATATAATTCCAATAACAGATTGAGTTTTTGGTCTAGGATTTAGGTTCCAAACTTTGTTCCTTTCAAATTCATTAAGCTCATTCTGGATTGCAGTTATCCAAAAGCACTGAATGCACACAAGTTCTTCAATTGTCCTGTAGTTTGTGTACCAGTGGTTGGATCTAAGATAATATTGTCTGTTAGGTGATCTGATAAATACTTGAACTTCTTCCTTGGTTTCCAGGGTTCTGGTTCTCCAGTAATCTTTTCAATCCTTTGACAACTTGATGCAGTAGCAGTAGCACTTTGTTTTGTGTGAAGTCCAGTCTCAAGGCTTTGAGATTTTGAGTCAGGAGGATGGTCAAAGCCTTGAGATTATTCTGATTGTTGCTGCAAATTAGTTTTGCTGCTTTTCTCATTCTCGATGTCCTCATCTACCTCAAACTTATATAGATGAAGATCTGCAAAAATTTTACTTAAGGAACCATCATTATTTTCATCAAAAATCATATGAATGTTCTCTTCTACCACTTTGGTTCTCTTATGGAAAATTCTATATGCTTTGCTAGATTGAGAATAAGCAAGAAACACACCTTCATCACTTGCAACATCAAATTTACCAAGATTATCCTTGCCATTATTATGCACATAGAAAATAAGACTAAAAGGCTTAAAATAAGAAACACTTGGATTTCTTCCTTTGAAAAGTTCATATGGAGTTTTCTTCGAAATAGGTCTACACAAACATCTATTTAGAACATAGTTGGCAGTGCTAACAGCTTCTGCCCAGAGAAATTTTGGCAAATGACTTTCAAGAAGCATGGTTATAAACAAATTTTCAATTTTCTTATTTTTCCTCTCAACTACTTCATTCTGTTGAGGAGTTCTAGGTGCAGAAGATTTGTGTGACATGCCATGCTATGCACAAAATCAATCAAAGTCTAGCTGATCAAACACTCTAATGTGATCACTTCTAACATATGCAACATGTATGTTTTTCAAAGATTGAAGCTCTTTACAAACCTTTCAGAATTCAAATAATGCTTCAGATTTTTCTCTAATAAACATAACCCAAGTAAATCTAGAGTAATCGTATATCACAACAAGAATATACCTCTTTGTGTTTGAACCCTCATAGGACCACACAAGTCCATATTGTTGTCTATTTACCTTGGGTGCATGCCTTGCAAATCTCACCATCTTTGAATTTCATAGCTCGCAATCCTCTTACCAATTCCTTAGATATGATCTTGTTCATTGTGTGCATGCTTATATGCCCAAGTTTTCTATGCCAAAGCTTTGAATCTTCCTCCAAAGCTTTCAGACACTTCATACTTTCACCTACAAATTTGTTAGTACTCATAGAATAAACATTGTATGATCTATGAGCAGTGAGTATGCAATTGCCATGTTTCTCATCTTGCACCACACATTTAACCTTGTCAAAAATAACTTTATTGCCCTTATCACATAATTGATAAATACTAAGAAGATTATATTTCAAACCTTCTACCAAGTAAACATCTGAAATAGAGATTTCATATTCATTACCAAAACCACCTATGAAAATGATGTTGCATTACGCTGTGTCATTAAGTGTAATGGTTCCTCCAGATTCCTCTTTAAGTTCTGAGAATAAAGATTTCTTTCCACTCATATGTATGGAGCAACCAGTGTACAAAATCCACTTCTGATTCTTAGCTTTGGTGACAGCGTGCTAAATTCAATCAATGCCTCCACAGGCTATTAGACCAAGAGTAGAACTTGGATTCATATTCAGAATCAACCATGTTAGGTGGTCTGATTCCTATAGGAACCCAAATCTGCCTCACTTGTCCCTTAAGCTGATAAGGATAAATTTACCTCATTATGTGAGGTTTTGTCCCTCTAAAGGGAAAGTTATCTTCACAAGACCAAGTTTTTCACAATAATGACATTTTGAAGAATGTATGTTTCATGCTTTCACAAATGTGGTTTGGTTTTTCTTTGAAAAATTTGAATTGTATCCAATTCCACTTTTTTGTACAGAATACATACTTCCTCCAAGCATGAGATTGAGGTTATGTTGAGAGCCTGCAAAGCTTGATAAAACTTACCTTGATTCTTGAATTTCTCGGTCAATGAAGTTTTCTGTTGTTCTAATCATCTTAATGATGTTTTAGATCAACATACTTACCAGTTAAAAGAGAACTTTGATCCACAACTTATTTGACTTGTGCCTTCAAAGCTTTCAACCTGTTGTCCAAGGCTTTGAGATCACTATCAATTTTATAGTGAGAAGCTTTACGAGTTTTATTGAGAAAAACCAAATCTAAAGTTTCTTTTTCCTGCTCATGAACTTTCACCTTCAAAGAATCAATCTAATTTCTATAACTTTCCGAATTTAAAAAACATGCTTTTTAGGATTTCAGGTAAAACATCAGAAGGACTAGCAAGAAGATTTTTTACCATATCTTCAATATGCTTGTCTGATATGTTTTCTTCTTCATGCTCAGCTATTGGGAACAAATTGGCTTGTTCTTCATCTGAATCTGAATTTGTTTATGAATCTGAATCACTCCATGATGCAATCATAGCTTTCTTCCTTCTGTTGTCATTTTATTTCTTGGGAAAATGTCTATTTTTTCTTCTTTTGAGTGCAATATCTAACTAGATGATCTGCACCACATTCAAAGAAATTTATTACTTTAGATTTAGGTGAATGTGAAGAAGACTTACCTCTGTGATCCTTACTGCTTGAGGATCTGGATTTTTCCTGGTTGTAATCCTTGTTTCCAAAGTTTTTCTTCATTCTCTGAATTCTGGTTAAAGCTTTGGAGATCAAGGCTAAGGCAACGTCATCATCATCTTCTTCATGTTCACCTTGAGATTTTTCACTGTCTTTTTCATTGAGTGACAGGTTCTTGTTGTTGGCACTCATGTCACCTCCACATCCTTCATACAAGTCTCATGAGTGAGCAGCTCGCCTTGCAGATCATCTAGCTTGAGGATCCGCAATTCTTGAGCTTCCTCAATTTCAGTGGTCTTTGGCTACTACGTGGCTTTTTGTAGACTCATAATCTTTCTGCATTTTTCTTCATTTGAGATCGCTTTCCCCAAGGATTCTAAGTTATTCACAATATTTGTGAACCTTTTTAACATCTCCATGATGAATTCAATAGAATTCATCTTGAACAACTCATACTGCCTCATAGGAATGTTAATTTTAGTCTGCTTGACTTGACTAGTTTCTTCATAAGTAACAACCAGCTTCTCCCAGATCTCCTTGGCACTTTTGCAGTTGGAGATTTTTTTGAACTCATCTGCACTAAGAGCACAATATAACAAGTTCATAGCTTTATAATTTTTTGATACATTTTCCAATTCAGTAACTGAAAGATCTTCTTCAATTTTTATCCCATCTGAAGTAGTATAGTACACAAAGGGACCATTTGTAAATCATTGACCATAGTTCCATGTCTGGATCTATGATGAACATTTTCATCAATGCTTTCCAATGCACAAAATTATCACCACAGAACAATGGAGGTCTATTGGCTGCTCTTCCCTGTGAGAATCCTCCATCACCTATATTACTCTTTGTCACAAGATTATTAGATTTTTACAGTGACCCAACCTCTAAGAAAAGTTGAAAGTGTGTAATGCAAATCTAAAATAGGATCTTAATACTCTAGATGGGGGGGTGAATAGAGTATGGATACTTTTGCTAAAATTAAACTTTTAAGACACTAACACCAGAAACTAATAAAATCTCAAGGCTTTGGCAAGGTTTGAAAAGGGTTGAAAAAGTTTAAGACTGTCTGAAGCTTGAAAGCTTTGAAACAGGAAATTTCCCCAAAGCTTTGGAGGTTCCCTATGTTGTGCAGAATGAAATGTAGAACTTGTAAAGAGATGAACACAATGGTTTTTTACAAAGTTCAGCCACCAATGGGCCTACTCTCCGCTTAGGCATACTATCCCTCCATGATTTGAAAAACTTCTTATTAATCACACTCTAACCCTAGATCACAAACATAAGTGAACTACCTGACACTTATACAACTTTTGGTTCCAAACCAATCTAGTTCCAGGTAAAATCTAGTGAAACAATAAGAACCTCTTGTTGTTCACTTGAAAAACTAAATTGCTAAAGTTGATGAGGTAATAAAATTATAATGAATTACACAATAAAATCACAAAGAAGAACACAGAAACAGATAAACAATGATGCTCAAGTGTTCTTCAGAATCTTGGTTGATTGATCTTTTGTTGTTGATGAACCCTTGAATGAATGAGCAAGAGTTGAATGTTGATCTTCCATGAATGAACTCTCTTCTCTAACTTAGTTGAACAGCTCTGCCTTCTATTTGAAATTCAAACCCAGTATTATAGCAACATCCGTAACAACTTGAAAGATTTCAGGAACGAACTTCCTGAAAATCCTCAACCCCTAAAAGCTTCTTTCAACAGCTAAGTTTGAATAACTAAAATGATTTGTTAGGCAGGTTTGAACAACGAACAACCCTGCAAAACTTCATCACAAGATCAATTACAATCCATAAAATATAGCTCATATATAAAGATTTGTTTGACAGATAGGTTTAAACCATAAACTCAGCTATAAATTATTTGCAAATTCAATTCCATACATGTGACCTGTATATATATAGCCAAATAATAATCAACAATAAGATTGTGAATCATAACAAGTCAATAATGAAACACATAACTAGCTGAAACAACCTTTTATCAAGAATTGGTTAGCCAAAATAGTTCCTGACAAATTTTAAAGGCACTTCAAAGCTTTGGAGCTTTGGATGACTGTCAAAGCTTGACCAGCAAAGCTAATCCTTAAGAAATATCAAGCTGTACATTTTTTCAGCATTATAAGCACAATATAACAGTTCACGAATATTTGTAAGAGACAATATAAGGCTTGTAAACAATATAAAATTCAGTCATAATCCTGCAACACAAACATTGTTAGCTTGCAGTTAACAAGTTCATAAGCATAAATGGACTTCTTCAAAGCTTTGGAGCTTTGAGAAAACCTGTCTTTCGTCATCTTCAAAATAGAACTCCCCCTGAGTTCATGCATGTCATTAATTTAAAAGGATTGAATTATCAATATGTGTGCCTCGAGTGGTGAAAATGTGCATTAGCCCCCTTGGCTAAGTCGTGGATCCACCCGGCTTATTCAGCGTTCTCAAAGCGCAACTACTCTAAGTCATGGCCATGCTGGCGCACATTGCTTTGCAAATGATGGAACTATCTCTAAGACCTACCTCTGTCTTGGTCTGCATGATCCCTCAGCTGGATCAGCATATGAGTATTCGTCTCAAGTTGGGCCTCCACATTGGAGCCCGAGCTACTAGCCTCTCCGTTCTTCTTTGGGGCTCTTGTAAGTCTAGAATAATAAGTTTTTTGTCATGGGCGGCAAATCCCTTCTCAATTCATAGTAAATTGGATAAAGAGGCACATGATGACGATTGGCGGTACCATCCCCCACATCATCATCTAACATTACTGTGTCCTTACTCATAACCACATTCTTCTCAGGGTTGAAGATTTTGTGGTCGTTAATGACAAAACCCCGTATCCTTTTATCACCACCCGAAGTAGACATAATCAAAGCAAAGTAAAAGTGCACAGTGAGAACTAGAAGTGAACTAAAATAGCAAGCAACATATCGACTCAATTGGCAACTAGCGCGCAATCCCCACAGAATATTTGGGGCCTTTAGGAGACACACTTACCAATTTATAATTCGCAAAAAATATAAACCCTAAAAGTACCTAAGCAAGAATGAAAGAGAGAGTGCAGAGATACATGCGGTCCTTGAGTACCATTCTTAGGGGACCAGTTTCACGAAGATCTGTCAAGAATGACTGAATCGGTCGACTTATGTTCTGATAAAAATGAGCAAGGTGAGTTGAATACGCTAACTTGTACTCCCCAGAGTCCTCGTCGAACTTCTCTTCTTCGCATTTGGCCAATTCAAACTGCAATTGAACAAATCAGAGAATTTGTTCTTGGAGGTTCTTTGTCTTCAAGCTTCCCCCAAAATCTATTGAGACCCTCTCGTACTAAACTCCAAGAGTTAATGTTGGAAAGGAAGTGGACTGGAGCAAAAACCCACAAAAATCAACTAATTCAGACAAGTTTCACGGAATTGGGTTGATGTGTTATTGAGAGAGTTGGAGAAGAAGAAGAAGAAGATGAAGGAGGTGGATTTCAATCCGAATGAAGGGATGAGAACGTTGTTCCAGTTGTTATAATAATATATATCTCCCTCTTGAAATGTCCAAAATGCCCTCAATTAAATCCTTCGCTGCCTAGTCGTTCGCACGAAAGTTGGACAATTTTCATGAAAGGCATTCGTACGAATTTAATTCATTCAAACTAAATGCTTTCCCATGAATGAGCATAAGACCTTTTTCTATTCGCACGAAAGGGATTCCAAAAAATATCTAAGTATGGCCATTCGCATGAATTTCTGGCCCATTCGCACGAATTGACCCCAGGGAATTCGCTCCCTTTTGCCTCAATTCTTCTCTGTTTCCCTCAAATATTGCACCAGTTCTTGGACCAATGGACTCCGTTTACTTTAGGGAGACCATTTTTGTTGGAAAATTCCCAAATTCTGGGGAATTTACATTTTTCTTCTCATTGTCCCTCTTGTGCGCACAATTCCCGCTATTCTTGGCCCATGATCCGCAACTCCCGCGTCCAGATTCCGATGAGCTCATATGAAATCTTGAAGTAACAAGCTTGCTTCTTAGAATCTTCAAATTGAATGATTACTCCTCGTCCTCGAGTAACTTCTCATATTGCTTTTTCACACTTGGATTTCAAGTCGTTTCCTCATTTTGTGTGCAGTAATATGTACTCGCATCAAGAAGGAGAATCCGGAGCGGTCTTCAGTACCTGTGTCTTGCACACTTATAGGAAATATTAAACCACTCTCTCTTGCTTCTCAAAAGTGTTGGAATAGATTCCCTAGAGGCAATCTTATTTAGTATTAAATTTTTTTTGGCAAGAATAATCATTGTACTATTTATGGAGATATTTAATATAATGAAGTTCTTAGATTAAAAATTTGTTGTTTATATTAAATATCCCTAGTCCATTATATTGATTAACAGGACGATAAACTATAGACTAGTATGTGGGTAGAATGATATGGAGATATCAAGTCTAGCACATGAGTATGAATTAGGGGTAATGGCATACTAGATTTACCTTGAACGAGAAGGCTACATGCAGGTTATGTAAAGTCACAAGTGCTTCTCGTAGTGAAAATGGTATTAAGGTCCTTAGACTTGAAGTCACTACATACTCTAGTAGTGAAATATCATGCTCTTATATTATCAAACGTTTTGCCTTAACTAGGTAAATATAAAGGTAGTTATAAGCAATGATAGAAAGCATTCTTAGAGATGGTAGTGATGTAGAGAGGATTTGTCTCTCCCACATAATGGGAGCAAATATTCCCTGCCACTCGAGGGGTACTGCTTATAGAATGTCTGCTCAGACGCGGATAAATAAATATGGGATATTGACGTTATCTATATAAATAATACTATTCCCAGGATCGAGGAACTATGGATTGAATATACGAGTGTGACTTGTGTGTCTCGTTTCCAATCAGGATATAGAGATAAAGGGATAATACAATACGGTAACTCTGGTCACAAGGTTTGTCAGATTAATGACTATTTCTATTGGTTGGGTTACACAGATGTCTTGCTAGGCGCCGCTTTATGTTAATAATTGTTACTACCAACTAAGTTGAAACCTATGGGGTCACACTCCCTATGGATTTAATCGGACTTGGGAATTAAGTAATATGATTAATTAAATAGAAGGATCAATAAGCAACCACTTGCAAACTTAGTAGGACTAATTTTCAAGGTGAAGTAATCCATGTACGGACATGATTAGTAAAAGGGCTAATATATAGGTAAATATATAGTTATTAAAGAGTTGTCATAATTTTTATCACACGAGAGAGAGAGAACAAAGAATGAAGAGAGTAAACAAGGGAGGCCGAACTCGACCCCCCCCCCCCCCCCCCCCGTCCGTCCCTCTTACCGTCGGACTACAAGGCAAGACCCTCGAAGGATCAGAATTCTTCTTCATCTTCCTTCGCTAGCTAGCACAAAGGTATTGAGGATCCGGGATCAATCCTAGGAGTGGAAATTGCATAGAGACGTGGACATATTTCATGTGATGTCATCAAGGAGACAACTAAGGTAGTTGATGTTCTCATCCTTCTACCATCGTTCTGAATTCTAGAATTCTGATCCTTCGAGGGTCTTGAACGAATGTTTATTTTCTGCTGCGTAATCCGTATCTGAACCCTACAGTGGTATCAGAGCCACACGTCGTAAATCATAATGTGGTTTATGTGTTAAGTTTATGTTAATTTTACACTATTTTCTGCTATTATCGCGAAAAACTTAAGTTGGCGTAATGATGCAATTTCAATATGATTCAACAGGGAAGGAGCTAATAGGAATCGGCGTATTAAGATTAGCGAATCCCGGGCACATATGATGTGTCTATTTGAGTTTTGAAAAACTAGGGTTTAGGCACAAGTTGGATAAAGGGGTTTTTTTTCCAATTTGTAAACAAGTAAAATTGGAAAACAAGGAAGAAGAAGGAGTTTTTTTTGAAACAAACCCTAAAGGGTTCGCCCCCCTAGGACTGCCCCCCTTCCTTGCCGCCCAATCCATATGGCCGAGATCCAAAGCCGGTTCACCGACCGGCGATTTGACCGCACGGGTTGGCCCGACAGTCCTAGGGTTGGCCCTGACGGCTCCTTGGATTTCGGCCAAGTGTGTTGGTGGGCCCCTTTGACCGTTTTCACCCTAGTTACCCAATAATCAACTAAAATTGATCAACCATTGTTGGTGGGCCCCTTAGATGTAGATGTTGTGAATTGTTATTGTGTGGTTTGGTTTTATTGTAATAACTAATTAACTAGGTTTTATGGCTTTCGAGCGGGTATTCTCCTCAACTTGTGAGGTCTCTCTATTTAGTATAGATTCTAGCCAGTATTAGATAGAGTAGATGAGAGTCAAGAATTGGAGAATAAGCCTAAAGAATTGAAGGAACCACAAGATGCCGACATTCCACAAGCTAAAAGGAGCATGGACCAAAACATGGAGGCACATGGAGATGAACTTTCTAATTTTTTTAGGGCTTATAGATATTCTCATTGTCTTGGGAATATCTTAGTTTAGGAGGCCATATCCATATCACGTTTATTTATTGTTTGTGGTTGTTCAATTATTTTTTTGTTATTTATTGTTGGTGTGTGGATGATGCATGCAAATTGGTAACAAGATAAAAATAACCCGGATCTTTTATTTTGGGATTACCCAACCCAAATAAGTAGATCAGTTGATATGGATTAACAAAAACAATTAAAATTGAAAGAAAATTCCTCAAATTTAAATATTGCGTTTATGCCTTTTCGTTACTTAAACACTTGTCATGATTATGAATTAACAAGATCGGGCTTGCCAAAGCAAGGCGAGTAAATTCATTCTAATGTGGCGTGATGGCACAAGCTAGTAATGTGCAATTGTTGAAGTAAGAGGTTGGATGCAACTAGGCTGCTTCAATTGGATTGAAAGTCTAGAGGTAAAAAATTGGAATTGTCTATGAGATATATAAATAAAGATTTATTTGCCCAATTGAACCAAGAGTTGCATAGGATGCAATTATAAATTATTCCTACCTTAATAACTGATTTTGGTTGACTTGCCAAGGCAAGCTGAAAAGGAAGTGAAATATGGATCTTGGCCCACTAGAAAATATAATGATATTTTCCGCATTAATATGGAGGGTTATTAATCCGAAAAAAATAGAGGGAGGTATGTTTAATAATCTATCCATTATTTAAATTAGTTATTTGTTTAAAAAATACTAAAACTTTATATTTCTCATTTTGTAGAATTCCAATGGAAAACAATTCATCGATTTCATCACAATCCCTACGATTGGTTCGTTGAGAAGGACAAGCTTTCTGGAACAAACTTTCTAGACTGGTATAAGAACTTGAGATTAGAACTCAAGCAAGAGAAGAAAATGTACATTCTAGAAGAGAAAGTTCTTGAGGGTCCAAAAAATAATTTTTTTGCAGCCTTAAAGGCATATTAGAAGATCGTTGACGATGCTACTGATGTGGCCTGCCTCATGCTTTGCACTATGAACTCTGAGCTCCAAAACCTACATGAGAACGTGGTTGCCTTTGATATGATCATACACTTGAGCAACTCTTTCAAGAGCAAGCTAGGGTTGAGAAGTATGAAGTTTCCAGGGATTTATTCGATTGCCATCTGTTAGAGGGAACTTTGAGAATGTCACACGCCTAGGGTTTCCAATAGGTCAAGACTTGGACACTGATATCATCTTGCAATAGTTTCCTAGTAGTTATGGACAGTTCATTATGAACTATAACATGAAAGAGATCAGCAGGCCTCTGCCAAATTTACTAAATATGTCGAGGACAGCTGAAAAAGCTTCAACAAGGGAAAGGGCAAGGACATAATGACGGTGAACAAAGGAAAAGGCAAGTCAGATTCAATACCCTAGGAAGTTGCCCTTAAACCTACTAGTGGCGTTGCCAAGGGCGTGACTAAGGATGAGTGTCACTACTGCAGTTAGTCTGGACAATGGAAGAGGAACTGCCCAAAGTGTCTGGAGGATAAAAGGCTCTGAATAGTGATTCCACCACCACCATGTATTTTCATTATAGATGTCAATTTAAATTTCTCTTTTTATTGGGTATTCGATACTGGATGTGGATCTCACACTTGTCGAAATGTGCAGGATCTCAAGAGAAGTAGGTGATTGGCTAAAGGGGAGATAGACCTACACGTTGGGAATGGAGCAAAGGTTGTTGCATTGGGTGTTTGCGTGTACGAGCTATCTTTGCCTCATGGTTAGTTTTAGAATTGGATAATTGCTATTTTGAGCCTATTATGAGGATAAACATTATTTCTATTTTGTTTTTTGGACGAGAAAGGTTTTACTATTTTAATTAAGGACAAAAGTTGCTCCATTTATTTTGATAGTATGCACTATTTTAGCGCGCAATTATCTAATGGATTGGATATCCTTGATCTAAATAATCTTGTCTATAACATAAATGCTACGAAGATTCAAACTAATGATTTAAATCCTACTTACTTATGGCATTGTCGTTTAGGCCATATAAACGAGAAACGCATCTCTAGACTCCATAATGATGGATTCCTAGACTCATTTGATTATTAATTATATAAGACATGTGAATCTTGTATATTACGAAAAATGACAAAGTCCCCTTTCAATAAGAATGGAGATATGACTAGTGAGCAATTGGCTCTCGTGCATACTGATGTATGTGGGACATTTTCCACACCTTCCAGGGATTGTTATCTTTATTTCATTACATTTACTAATGATATCAATGGATATGGATTTGTGTACCTTATGAAGGCCAAATCCGAATCCATTGAAAAGTTCAAAGAATTGAAGAATGAAGTAGAAAAGCAACTTGGAAAGAATACTAAGGCTCTATGATCGGATGGTGGAGGAGAATACTTAAGCCAAGAGTTTGACGACTATCTTAGAGAGTGTGGGATCTTGTCCAAACTCACTCCATTCGGAACACCACAATGGAATGGCGTGTCCGAGAGGAGGAATCGAACTCTATTGACCATGGTTCAATCTATCATGTGTCAAACAGATCTTTCATGATCATTTTGGGGGCACGCTCTATCATGTGCAGCTTCCACCCTTAACCGTGTTCCGTCAAAATCTTTCACGAAAACTCCATATGGTATGTGGAGTGGGAGGCATCTCACCTTGTCATTTATGAGGATTTGTGGCTACGAGGTGTTTAAAACCTTTACAAACAGAGAAGCTCGGGCCCAAGTCGGATTAGTGTAAGTTTGTGGGATACGTTAAGGAAAAGAAAGGGTATTATTTTTACAATCCTATCGGGAACAAAGTGTTTGTTATTCGGACCGGCGTGTTCTTAGAAATAGAATTTGTCTCTAAAGGAGCAAGTGGGAGGACAGTAGAACTTGAAGAAATTCAAGAACCACAAACTACCAATCCTACTATGGAACATGAATAGGAACCGCAAGATGTTGTAGAGGAACATGTTCAGGTAACACAAGAACTTCGTAGGTCAAGTAGAGTGTGCCAGGAGCCAAAGAGGTACGGACTTCTCGTGACTGAGCCTGGTGACGCGTTGCTTATAGATGATGAGCCTACTACCTATGGAGAGGCGATGATAGGTTTGGAATCTCAAAAGTGGCATGAAACCATGAGATGCGAAATTGAATCCATGTAAAACAATAAAGTATGGACTTTGGTGGAACCACTCCAAGGGGCTCGGCCCATAGGGTGCAAGTGAGTCTTCAAGAAGAAGACCGACATGGATGGCAATGTGATTCCCTATAAGGGCCGATTGGTGGCAAAAGGATTCAGACAGATTCATGGTATTGACTATGATGAAACCCTTTCTCCAGTCGAAATGACCAAATCCATTCGAATCTTTCTTGCTATTGCAGCTTAACATAATTATGAGATTAGGCAGATGGATGTCAAAACAGCGTTTCTGTATGGAAACTCTGTGAGGACGTGTACATGACACAACCAGAGGGTTTTGAGGATCCAGAGCATGCCCATAAAGTGTGTAAGTTGCAGCGATCCATTTATGGGTTGAAGCAAGCTTCTAGGAGTTGGAATCTACGTTTTTATGACGCAGTCAAAAAGTTTGGCTTCATCAAGAATGGAGATAAGCCCTTTATCTACAAGAAGGTTAGTGGGAGCTCTATTTTGTTTCTGGTCTTGTATGTGGATGACATACTACTCATTGGAAACGACATTCCTACCTTGCAATATGTTAAAGATTGGCTAGGAAAGTGTTTCTCAATGAAGGACTTAGGAGATGCAGCTTATATACTCGCTATCAAGATATATAGGAATAGATCGAGGAAGCTGCTAGGCCTATGTCAAAGTACATATATAGACAAGGTGTTGAAACAGTTCAACATGCAAGATTCCAAGAAGGGATTATTGCCAATGTCGCATGGAATCACCCTTTTGAAGGATGATTCTCCTTCCAATGAGATTTAGAAGGAACGCATGAGTAGGGTTCCCTATGCTTCGACCATAGGATCCATCATGTACGCCATGTTATGTACTAGCCAGATGTGTCATATGTTGGAATTGTGCCTTAGAGGCAATCAATTTATCATAACAAATATATATGGACTTACTATTCATAATGTTATCGATATGGAGATATGTTAACATGAATGAAGTCATTAGAATATAAAGGTTATATTCTTAAATATCCCTACTCGATTATATTGATTAACTGGACAATCAACTATAGACTAGTATGGGGTTGGATTGATATGGACATATCACGATATGCATTAGGAGTCATGGCATAATGGATTGACCCACAACGAGAAGGATACATACAAGTTATGTGGAGTCACAAGTGCTTCTCTTAGTGACAACGGTATTTTCAGCCTTAGACTTGAAGTCACTAGATCCTCTAGTTGAGAACATTGTGTTTTGATAGCGTCAAACACTAGACCGTAACTGGGTAATAATAAAGGCGCGTTTCGGACACAATAGGAAGCAAGCTTAGAGATGGTAGTCATGTAGATAGAATGTGTCCCTCTCACATAACGAGAGAAAATATTCATGGCCACTCGAGGGGTAATGCTTATAGAATGTCTGGCCATACTCAGATAAATCATTATAGGATATTGATGTTATCTGCATGGATAAGACTATTCCCAGGATCAAGAAACTATGTATTGGATATACGAGTGTGATTTGTACGTCTCGTGTCCAATCCGGATATAAAAGGAGTTGTTAGACTATATATATGATCACTCCTAGCTTATTTTCTCATAAGTGTCATTATTGTTATAACACAATTGAGAGAGAATAAATCAAGGAGAGAGTAAACACTAGAGGGCCGAACCCCCTAGTGTCGCCTCTACCCGTCTGACTCGAGGAGGATGTCGCCCCTCCTTTTTATCCGTTGCGTGATTCTTCCTCTTCCTTCTTGTGCCGGTTGCTAGATCAAGACGTGGAGGAATCTAGATCTTGATCCTTGACGTGGACTAGCCATAGAGACGCGAACACTATTTTGCGTTTGAAGTCATCCAAGGAGACAAACAAGGTAATTGTTAGCAAACCCTTACTATCGTTATGATGTCTCTTCCTATGATCCTTGGAGGGTCTTGTGCGGATCATAATTATTGTTTTTCCGATGCGTACCTACATCATACGCGTTGAGTATGACAAGCAGATATCAGTCTAATCCGGGTGAGAGTCACTGGATAGCGGTCAAGAACATCCTTATGTACTTGCGAAGAATTAAGGATGTGTTAATGATCTATGGAGGGGAGGAAGAGTTGCGCGTAAGGGGTTACACGAATGCAAGCTTCCAAACCGACAAAGATGATTTCAGATCGCAGTCCGGATTCGTGTATTGCATGAATGGAGGAGCTGTGAGCTGGAAAAGTTCCAAGCAAGAGACTAGTGTTGATTCTACAACTGAGGCTAAGTATATTGCTGCATCAGGTGCAGCAATGGAGTTTTTTTGGATTAGGAAGTTCATTAGTGAGCTTGATGTGGTTCCTAGTATTGTGGATCCAATATAGTTGTATTGTGACAACACTGGAGCGATCGCACAATACAAGTAACCGAGGTCACACCAGAGATCTAAGCACGTACTCAGAAAGTTCCATCTTATTCGAGAGATCTTCGATCGAGGAGATGTGAAGATATGCAAGATTCCTACATATTAGAATCAATAAGATCAACTTACAAAGTCGCTTGTTCTGCGCAAGCATGAAGGGCACACTAGAACTATATGCATACGAGATGCACAAGATTGGCTCTAGTACAAGTGGGAGACTGTTGGAATAGATTCCATAGAGGCAATCTTATTTAGTATGAACATTGTTTTTGGCTAGAATAATAATTGCATGAACAATGAGTTGTTAGACTATATATAGAACATTCCTAGATTATTTTCTCAGAAGTTGTGTTATAATTGTTATCACACAAGAGAGAAAGAGAGAAAAAATTCAAGGAGAGAGCAAATAAGGGAGGCCGAACTCGATCCCCCACCCCTCGCCCCGTCCACTCCTCTTGCTATCGGCCTACAAGGCGCGACCTTGGGTACTCATTTTGCGTATTCTTCTTCTTCCTCCTCATTCCCTAGCTATCACAAAGGTGTGGAGGATCCGGGATCAATCCTAGGAGTGGACTTTGCATAGAGACGTGGATGATATTTCACGTGAATTCATCAAAGAGACAAACTAAGGTACTTGATGTTCTCATCCGTTTACCATCGTTGTGAATTCTATAATTGTGATCCTTGGAGGGTCTTGAACATATGTTTATTTTATTTATTCCGCTGCGTAATCCGTATCAAAACCCTACAAAAAGAACATGTATGGATATAAAAATTACAAAACAGCTAAATCCTACTCCAAGATTCGGTAGCCTCCTAATAAGCTTCTGTAATTAAAGGTCAACGGCCCAACCCAGTTACCTCGTTCACCTAAAAGGTTGCTAGGCACCACATCTATTCTCTTCCAACTTCTTGTGCTGGATCTTCAAAACCACTTTGTGAACTTTGGATTTTGGCTATGGTGGGTCTGCACTAACCCCTTCTAAAATTATGTTCACTGACTGCACGGCCACTGGCATCTGCCAATGTTTCCCCTGAGAATGGTGCGCTTTCGTCTTGGAAACTAAGAAAGTCTCCCATCCATCATAAATCCTCATAATCAATTCTCCATTTTCCATATCAATGGGAGTCCGACCGGTAGCGAGAAAGGGCCTACAAAGAATGATCGGAACATCTCCAAAGGCATCTCAAGGATAACAAAATCAGCAGGGATAATAGAGTTCCCTACCTTCACCAGCACATCCTCCACCACTCCGTAGGCTTTCTTTGAAGAAATATCTGCAAAATGCATATTGATCAGGGTAGAGCGAGCTTCCTCACCCAGCTTGCAAAAAACTGACAGTGGAATCAAATTAACACTAGCCCCCAAATCACATAGGGCTTTTCCAGTATAAGCTCCTCAAAAATTAGATTGTATCACAAAGCTTACCGTATCCTTTTGTTTCTTAGGCAACCCATGCAAGACGCACGAACCCACGTGATGAGTCTGAAGCTCCTTGATATTAATATATGAATGCATAGACAAGAGATTTGGTTCCTTGATGATGAAAGCCAGAAATACAAGCTGAAATTATTCCTAAGTACCAAAGCTTCAAAGCTTTGTGTCACTGTAGCTATGTGTGTGTGTGTGTGTGTATTTGTTTAACTTCTTTGTGCAGGTTTTTGGTTTTGATATGGAGTGACATTATGAAGGCATTAGCAATCTATGTTCTGATTAACAAAATATGGAGGACTGATTTGGATAGGAAATCCAAGTTCATTCTGAAGAACTAGCAGGCGAAGCTTCAAAGCTTTGAAATTCACTGGTAATTCTTCGCTGCTAAGTTCATCTGACTAATTCTGTGTAGGCAGGTTATTTCTGTGAGATTCTTCACTTGTTATGAATCTATTATTGTCGAATAATACTTTTTCTATACTGGTTACTAGATATATTCATCATATTGAATATGTGTATAAGCTTGATTTATCACGAGCCAAATCTAGCCCAGTTTTGTCATGAGCAGATAGTATATTGCTGATCAGATCTTGATGCTAGGTTGTCTTGATATTGTTTGATCTTGTTTGTTGAGTGTATGCAGGTTTGTTGGGCGTTCCAACTTCCATAAACAAACCAAATAGATATCCAAACATAACTTTTGATAGAGGCATATAAGGGAGGAGGATTCTTAGGTTTTCAGTTCCTAAAATCTCTCAGTTTGTTCCAGGCTGTTACTTAAAAAAATATCAGTGTTTTGAATTTAAAAGAGACACAGAGATTGAGACTGATCTTCGTGCGATTTGAAAAGTGCTACAAACAGAAGAGTTCATATCATTCTAATCTTTAGATTCATCAGGCTATTGACACTGCAGAAGCAAGATCATTTATCACAGATTGAAGAACAGTTCCAGGATCATTTTGCCCCTCTGTTTTCTTTGTTCTTCACACTTGTACAAAAAATTATTATCATTCTGTGTTCTTAAACCTCACAAAATTAGAAGTTTATTTGTTCACGTGAACAACAAAGAGGTTCTTATTGTTTCAACATATTGTAGCTGGAACTAGATAGGTTAGGAACCACAAGCTGTAATAGGTTAAAGGTAGCTGACTTAGGCTTGAGATCTAGGGCTAAATCTGGGTGAGTAATAAGAAGTTGTGTTTGAATCCTGGAGGAATAAGATCCCTCAGGCAGATACTATGTCCAATTGTGACTGAACTCTGTAAAATCCATGTGTTCCTGCTGTTTACTTTTGTATTTCACATTCAGTTTAAACAGGGAGATTCAAAGCTTTGGAGCTTTCCAAATCTCAAATATTTGAAGCCTCTGTATTCTGCGGTTATATCTTCAAGTTTTTCAAAACGGTTTTAAAGCTTTGAGATATCAACTGCTTACTCTACCCAAGTTTTAAGAGACTGTGTTTTGGCAAAATTTAGCATACTCTATTCGCCCCCCCCCCCTTCTAGAGTATTTATTTCCTGTTTTACACTTACATTACAAACCTTAAATTGGTATCAGAGCTTTTGGTCACTATTTAAGGATCTAACAATCTTGTGACAATGAGTAAGGTAGGTGATGGAGGATTCTCACTGGGAAGATTAGCTAATAGACCTCCACTGTTTTGGGGTGATACCTTTGTGCATTGGAAGGCATTGATAAAGATGTTCATCATAGACCAGGACATGGAACTATGGTCTATTGTTGTGAATGGCCCAAATTTATTCTATACTACTACCAATGGAGTTAGGACTGTCAAACCTGATGAAGATCTCTCAGTCACAGAGCTGGAAAAGGTATCCAGGAATTACAAAGCTTTGAACTTATTATATTGTGCTCTTAGTGAAGATGAGTTTAACATGATATCCAACTGTAAAAGTGCAAAAGAGATATGGGACAAGTTGACTGTTACTTATGAAGAAACCAACCAAGTCAAGCAGACAAAGATTAATATCCTTTTGAGACAGTATGAACTGTTCAAGATGAACTCTGATGAATCCATCAAGTATATGCTCAAAAGGTTTACAGATATTGTGAACAACTTGGAATCTTTTAGAAAAGCTTTCTCAAATGAGGAAAAGGTCAGGAAAATACTCAGAAGTTTGCCAAAGGAAAAATGGGAGCCTAAGACAACTGGAATTGAGGAGGCTCAAGACCTAAGCATTGTGGAACTTGATGATCTACAAGGAAAATTTCTCACTCATGAGATCTACATGAAGGAGGTAGATGGTGACTTAAGTGACAACATCAAGAACCTGGCTCTCAAGGAAAAGGACAATGAAAAATCTCAAAGCCTTGAATAGGAGGAGGATGATGATGATGATGATGATGATGATGATGATGATGAAGAAGAAGAAGAAGCCTTAGACTTGATTTCCAAAGCCTTCTCCTGAATTCTGAGAAAGAAGAGAAACTATGGAAACAAGGACTACAACAAAGAAAAGGCCCTCTAACAGCAAGGATCAAAAAGGTCTACTTCACATTCATATAAACCTAATGTTATTAATTACTATTAATGTGGAGATGCAAATAATTTCCTAAGAAAGAAAATGACAACAGAAGAAAGCAGGCAATGGTATCCTCATGGAGTGACTCAGACTCTTCAGACTCAGATTCTGATGAGGAGCAAGCCAATCTATGTCTAATGTCTGGACATCAAGAAGACCACTCTACTAAGAAGCCAATTGAAGATATGGTAAAAGAATCTTTTATCTAGTCATTCTGATGTTTTACCTAAAATCCTCAAAAGCATGTTTTTGAATGAGGAAAGTTACAAGAATGAGATTGATTCCTTGAAACTAAAAGTTCATGAGCAAGTAAAAGAAAATATAGATTTGGTTTTTCAAAACAAATGTCTTGAAGCTACTAAGTTGAAAATTGACAGTGCCTTCAAACTCTTGGACAGCAGATTCAAAGCATTGAAATCACATGCCAAAGAACTGGTTGATCAAAAAACTATTTTAACAGACAAATTTGTTGATCTAAAGAGTCATTCCAATGATTTAGAACAACAGAACACTTCATTGACTAGTGAGCTTCAGGAATCTAAAAGAATTCTTTTAAATTTTGCTAGCTCAAAACATAAGCTAAATCTTATGCTTGGAGGGAGCATGCACTCTGTATACAAAAGTTGAATTGGTTATAACCCAAATTTTTCAAGAAGAAACCAAACCACATCTGTAAAATTAGGAAGCAAACATTCTCCAAAGTGTCACTATTGTGGAAAAATTGGACATGTGAAATTAACTTGCCCCTTTAGGAGGATAGAACCTCATATAATGAGGAAAACATATCCTTATCAACTTATATATGAATCTAAATTCTACACTTGGTCTAATAGCCTGTTAAGGCATTGTTTGAATTTTGCAGGATGTCACCAAAGCTTTGAAAGATCAGGAATGGATTTTGGATAGTGGATGTTCCACGCACATGAGTTAAAAGAAATCTTTATTCTCTGAGCTTAAATAGCAATTAGAGGGAACAATCACACTTGGCAAAGCAAAGTGCAACACAATTGGTATAGTTAGTATTGGTAACAATTCTGCATATTCAATTTCTGATGTTTATTTAGTTGATGGTCTTAAGTATAATTAATTGAGTATTTCTCAGCTTTGTGATAAAGGTAATAAGGTAGTTTTTGACAAGGAGAAATGTGCAGTGCAGGATGAAGAATCAGGCAATTGCATACTCACTGCTCCCAGGTCACATAATGTTTATGCACCATGTACTGACAAAGTTGCAGGTGATAGTCTGAAATGTCTCAAAGCTTTGAAGGATGACTCAAAGATTTGGCATAGAAATATTGGTCATATAAGCATGCACACTATGAAAAAACTCATCTCAAAATATCTGGTAAGAGAATTACGAATCTTGAAATTCAAAGATGATGAGATTTTCAAGGCATGCACTCAAGCTAAACATACCAGAAGTTCATTCAACCCAAAGAACTTCGTAAGTACTTATAGATCTTTAAAATTGATGCACTTGGAATTGTATGGTCATATGGGTTCAAACACCCAAAAGTAAGAGATATATGCTTGTTGTGGTTGATGATTATTCCAGATTTACTTGGTTTATGTTTACTAGAGATAAGTATGAAGCATTATCTGAATTTTTAAAACTTTGTAAAGAGCTTCAAACTTTGAAAAATTTACATGTTGCATATATTACGAGTGATCATGGTAGGGAATTTGATCAACTTGTTTTTGATTTATTTTGTGCAAAGCATGGCATCTCACACAATTTTTCTGCACCTAGAACTTCTCAGCAGAATGGTATAGTTGAGAGGAAAAATAGAACTCTTGAAGAAATGTCTAAAGCCATGCTACTTGAAAGTAATTTGCCTAAGTTTTTGTGAACAGAAGTTGTTAACACTGCCAGTTTTGTGCTCAATAGATGTTTGATCAGGCCTATCTTGAACAAAAATCCTTATGAATTGTTCAAAGGCAGGAAGCCTAGTGTTTCTTATTTCAAGCCTTTTGGCTGTACTTGTTTTGTGCATAACAATGAAAAAGATTATCTTGGTAAGTTTGATGCTAAAAGTGATGAAGGTTTTTTTCTTGGTTGTTCTCAAACTAAGAAAGCTTACAGGGTTTACAATAAGAGAACTAAGATTGTAGAGGAGAGAATTCATGTAATTTTTGATGAAAGTACTGATGATTCTCTGAGTGAAAGTTTTGCAGATCTCAATTTGAACAAATTTGAAGCTGATGATGACTACGAGAAAGTCAATAGAAGCAAAATTAAGCAGCTGAAACATTCAGAAGAATCTCAAGGCCTTGAACCCCCTGATGAGACAAAATCTCAAAGCCTCGAGAATGTGACTTACAGGACATATGATGCTCCTTCTACTGCGTTAAGAACTCAAAGCCTTGAAGGACCATACACTTGGTCACCCTAAAAGAAGTCCAAATATTTATCAAATCATCCTGCAGAGAATATCATATCAGATCCAACTACTGGAACTCAGACAAGAGGTCAACTGAGGAATTTGTGTGCTTTCAGTGCTTTTGTATCATTTATTGAGCCTAAGAATGCAAAACAAGCAATAGAAGATTCATATTGGATCAATGCAATACAGAATGAGCTGAATGAGTTTGAGAGGAACAAAGTCTGGAATATGGTTCCCAGACCAAAGGATCAATATGTGATTCGAACAAGATGGGTGTTCAGAAACAAACTTGATGAAAAAGGTAAGGTTGTGAGTAATAAAGCAAGACTGGTTGTACAGGGATATAATCAAGAAGAAGGCATTGACTATGAGGTAACATTTGGCCCTGTTGCAAGGTTAGAGTTTATCAGAATACTTCTTGCATTTGTATCACATAATCATATAAACCATTTTCAAATGGATGTCAAATGTGCTTAGTGGATATTTACATGAACAAGTATATGTTGCTCAACCACCATGATTTGAAAGTGACACATTTCCTGATGATGTTTACAAATTATACAAATCCATGTTGGACTTAAGCAAATTCCAAGGGCTTAGTATGACAGACTCTCTAAGTTTTTACTGGAAAATGGTTTCAAGAGAGGAATTGTTGACAAAGTTCTTTTTTGTAAAAAATCATGAATAGAATTTGTTAGTAATACAGATATATGTTGGTGATATTTTATTTGGTGCCACTCATGATACTCTTTCAAAAGAGTTTTCAAGTCTAATGTGCAGGGAATTTGAGATGAGCTTGATGGGAGAACTGAATCTCTTTCTTGGACTTCATGTGCATCAAAGGAAGAAAGGAATTTTACTGCATCAAGGGAAATGCATCCAAGACTTGTTAAAAAATATAACATGTCACAGTCCAATGTAGTTAAGAATCCTTTGAGTTCAACATTGTCTAAAGACAAAGATACAAGTGGTAAGAGTGTGATTCAAAAGGATTATAGAGGTATGATTGGTTCACTTCTATATCTAACTGCTAGTAGACCAGATATTATGCTTAGTTTATGCATGTATGCTAGATTTTGAGTTGATCCTAAAGAAAGTCATTTGATTGCTATGAAAAGGATTTTCAGATATTTGAATGGAACCAAAGACTTGGGGCTTTCGTATCCAAGAAGATCTAATTTTAAGGTTAGTGGTTATTCAGATGCAGACTTTGCAAGATACAAAGTAGACAGAAAAAGCACTTCAGGATGTTTCCAGTTTCTTGGTTCATCATTTATTAGTTGGCATTCAAAGAAACAAAATTCAGAGGCTCAATCAACTGCAGAAGCTGAATACTTTGCAGCTGGAGCTTGTTTCTCTTTGGTTTTATGGATTGCTCAACAGCTAAGAGATCTTGGATATGAGTTCAGAAATGTTCCTATCAACTGGGACAATACAAGTGCCATTTCTATATAAAAGAATCCAGTTCACCATTCAAGGACAAAGCACATAGATGTGAGACATCATTTTCTTAGAGATCACGCTGAAAAAGGTGATATTGTTCTATCTTTTATCTCTACTTCGAATCAAATAGATGATATTTTCACTAAACCATTTCCAGATGAGAGGTTTGCATCCCTAAGGCTTGAATTGGGTATGTTAAACAAGGATGCATTGGTTTAGGGGGGAGTATTAGTTTCTATGTGTATTATATGTGTGGATCTCAAAGCCTTGAGATAATACTTTCTTAAGCCTTGAAAGTATTGCTCTAAGCTTTGAAGTTTCTGTGTTGGTCTGAAACTTATCAAAGCTTTGAATCACTGTTACACTGCTTTGATTAAGTGGATTTGTATTCTTTAAAAAATTGGATCGCGGATTATTTTGTAATATCTTTTTAGATAATTACAAAAAAATTCAAAAGTTTGGAGATTATGACAAAATATCTAAAAATATCTTAGCAAATCTTATGCAATCTCTTTGCATGCAATCTCCCTTTTAAAATCAAACACTTCTACCTACTTAAGCCAACTTCAGGGCTTCTTTCTCTCATTCTCAACTTCTTTCTCTTCGTCTATCTCTCTCTATCCCTTTTCTCTCAAAACTTCTCAAACCCTAACCAAAATAGAGCGCAATTCTGAGAGGATTAAGCAGCAAGGTCAGACTTCCAACAAGAGGGTGAAGAGGAAGGCTAACAGGAAGATCACCATTCATGGATCAGATTCAGAAGACACGACCAGTGTCCATGATATGTCACCTCCCTCAAACAAGGTCAAGAAGGGAAAATAAGTTCAAGAAGAACCAGTTGTTGGGTCAAAGTCTGAGACTGCTACAGAATAGGTGGTGAAGGACAAATAAAAGGGGAGTAAGGATCACGGGGAAGAATCAAGCAAGAAGAAGACGGAAGTTACTGGTGAGAGAGGTGAAAAGAAGAGTATTCCATCTTCAAAGGATAAGAAAGCTGATGAGATGAAGGGTGAAGCAACTTCAAAGAAAAAAAGAGTGAAACAGAGTGCAGTAAAGACCAAGAAGGCTACAAATTTTGGTAAGAACATATTGCCTGAGTCTTGGTTTGTCAATTGAGAAGTTAAGTGTGTATGGATGGATGGTATGTATCATCTAAAGCATCTTTCGGTAGTCCAATTAGTACCGACTTATTGGATTTATTAGACGTGGATTACATTAAGAACTTGAGGAAATCATCTATTGGAAGTATGTTAAATCCACCATCTGAGGATTACGCTAGGCTGACCAGACTGTCTTATCTTAATTTAGTTCAAGAACTGGATGATAGTGATAGGTATATTCTTATTTCAAAAGTTGTTGGTGTGGACATTAGGTTAGATCACAAGGTGTTTTCCAGAGTTTAAGATTACCTAGGAAGTATATGGTTAGTGATCATTCTGATAGGAAGGAAATTTTGAGAAGGCCAAAGCCTTGTTTTTCCTGGAGGGAATCCCTTCTGAACCAAAACAGTTAACACATTCAGTGTTTACCTATTAAGCTAAAATCTTATTTTCTATTATCATGAGATGTGTAGTTCCCAAGGAGTATTCCCAAGAGTTGGTGACAGACAAAGTGCTGATCTTGATGTATCTTATATGTCAAGGGTTTGAGGGGGACCTTCCTACTGTTGTGATGGAGCATATGGTTTAATGAGGCACTAGGACTAGGAACCATTCCCCGACTTATGCCAATGTATTACATTTGTTTTTCAAACATTTTGGAGTTTCTTTGAAGGATGAGCAGAAGATTACTACTGGTTCTGGAATGGTAGATGAGGCATCACTTCAAAGGATTTGGATTGTTTACACTGCCAAACGAAATAGGAAGTTTTATTCTGAGTTGAGTGCTAAAGAATTGAAAGAGAACGAGTTTATCAAACCTAGAGCTACTACAACCCCCAAAGTGTCTAGTAACTTAAATTTCTCATAAATACTGGACAGGGTTGAGATTTTGGAAGATAGAGTTGAAGATCTGAGGCAAGGTTTTTTTGACCTTTTTACTGATTTCAACAATTTTAAAGGTTCGGTGAACAACAAGCTAGACATCATAATCAAAGGCTTGAGCCTAGAGCAGATACCTTCTTCCGAAAGCAGAGAAACTAGCATTGATTCAGATGAGATTATTGGAGAAGCTCTCAAGAAGCAGCAGAAGAAGAAAAAGAAACCAGTTCCTATTGTTCTTAATCAAAGGATCTTTTTGAACAATCTGAGGATGAGGCTGGTGATGAGGAAACTGCTGCAGAGACTGCTGAAAAGGAAGTTGCTGATTTGGACAAGCTTGTTGATGAAGTTGTGAAAAAAATGCAAACTGAGGAAGCACAGCGTGAAGAAGGTGCTGAACAAAGTGAGCAGAGAGAAGAACCAGCTGAAGTTGAAGAGGTTCAGGAAGAAGTTCAGGACAAGGGAAAGGGAAAAGCCAATTCTGGAAAGAAGTCTGCAAAGAAGGATCCTGAAGCAGAATCTTCAAAGCCTTGAAGTCCACCCGTCTATTTCTTCATGGTCTTCTTTCTTCTTTCAAGTCCTGATGTTTGTTTAAGTTTATGATTTTCTTCAAAACACTCTAAACTAGATCCTACATTGCTTCTACTCTTTTGTTGAAAGACAAAAAGGAGGAGAAGATTATGTGTTTTTGTGTTAAGTTTTGTAATAAGTTGGATGGATACTGGTTGGTTATTTTGGTTATTCCTATGCTATGCAGATTTTTTTTAAAGTATTATTTTTTGTTTAAATATGATATTTGGTTTAAATATTTTATCAGAACTTGTGAATCACTTGTGTTTCTGAGTTGCATGAAATTGTTCATAATCTGGATTCAAGTACTGTGTTTTGTCTTTCATCAAGGCGGATATTGATTAGTCTGAAGCTCCTTGATATTAATATATGAATGCAAAGAGAAGAGCTTTGGTTCCTTGATGATGAAAGCCAGAAACTCAAAATGGAATTATTCCTAAGTACGAATGCTTCAAAGCTTAGAGGCACTGTAGCTATGTGTATATATATATATATATATATATATATATATATATATATATATATATATATGTATATATATATATATATGTATATATATATATATATATTTGTTTTTAACTGTTTTGTGCAGGTTTTTGGTTTTGATATGAAATGCCATTATGAAGGCATCAGCAATCTATGTTCTTATTAAGAAAATATGCAAGACTGAGTTGGATTGGAAATCCAAGTACATTCTGATGAACTAGCAGTCAAAGCTTCAAAGCTTTGAGATTGACTCGTTATTCTTCACTGCTAAGTTCATCTGACTAATTCTGTGTATGAAGGTTATTTCTGTGAGATTCTGAACTTGTTGTGAATCTATTATTGTCGAATAATACTTATTCTATACTGGTTACTTGATATATTCATCAGAATGAATATGTGTATAAGCCAGATTTATCACCAGACAAATCTAGCCCGGTTTTCTCCTAAACTCATAGCATATTGTTAATCATATCTTGGTGCTAGGTTGTCTTGATATTGTTTGATCTTGTTTATTGAGTGTGTGCAGGTTTGTTGGGCGTTCCAATGTCCATAAACAAAACAAATATATATCCAAACATAGATTTTGAAAGAAGCATATTAGGGAGGAGGATTTTTAGGTTTTCGCTTCCTAAAATCTCTCAGTTTGCTGCAGGCTGTTATTTAAAAAAGATAAATGTTTTTAATTTAAAAGAGACATAGAGATTGAGACTGATCTTCGTGAGATTTGAAAAGTGCTACAAACAGGGGAGTTCATATCATTCAAATCTTTAGATTCATCAGGCCATTTACACTGCAGAAGCAAGATCATTCATCACCGTTTGAAGAACACTTCCAAGCTCATTTTGCTTATCTATTTTCTGTGTTCTTCACACTTGTACTAAACTTGTATTATCATTTTGTGTTCCTAAACCTCACAAACTTAGAAGTTTAGTTGTTCAAGTTAACAAAAAAGAGGTTCTTATTGTTTCAACAGATTGTAGCTGTAACTAGATAGGTTGGGCAACACAAGCTGTAATAGGTGAAAGGTAGCTCACTTAGACTTGAGATCTAGGGCTAAATCTGGCTGATTTAAGAAGTTGTGTTTAAATCCTGGAGGGATAAGATCCCTGAGGCAGAGACTAGGTCCAATTGTGACTGAACTCTATAAATCCTTGTGTTCCTGCTGCTTACTTTTGTTATCTTTACATTCAGTCTAAATAGGAATTTTCAAAGCTTTGGAGATTTCCAAATCTCAAAGCTTTGAAGCCTCTGTATTCTCCAATTATATCTTCAAGATTCTCAATACTGTTTCAAAGCTTTAAGATATCAACTGCTTACCCTACTCAAGTTTTAAGAGACTGTGTTTTGGCAAAAGTTAGCATACTCTATTCAACCCCCCCCCCCCCTTCTAGAGTATTTAGATCATGTTTTACACTTACATTAAAAACAATCACCACCTATTTTGTTAAGTCCACAATCTGAAAGTCCTTCACTGTTCTCTTACCCGAAACTGCATCTCTCATGTATTTAGCATATTTATGCATTATCTTGATTGCCTAAATCAATGGTACATTTATATGCAGCTTGGAGAAAATAGACAAGAAACGTCTATGCTCCTCAAAGTTATCTTTCTTCTTTCTATTATTTAAGGGATATGAAAGATCCTTGGACAAATTAGGTGATTGTATTAGCTCATCATCAATCTCCAATGGTGGCTAAGTCATGACCTTTGATTGGGGAAACATGATCGGGGTCTTCTCACTGTCAAAGACCTCATGTTCCCTTGCCTTGGATGCTTCAGCTCTGGCATGGCTTGGATATGGAGGATCATTAAGAGCAATCCTACTACGAGTGGTAATAGCATTCACTTGGGGCACATTATCTATATCATATATGAACGACCATGGTGCTCTAGCAGAGAGAGAAGTGGATATCTGTCCTACCTGCACTTACAAGTTGCGAAGTGGGGTCTTGGTGATGTGCAAGTCAGTCGTCAATGTTTCCACCTGAGAGGTGAAAGAATTGATTATTGCCCATCTGAAACATCATGTTCTTCAGATCCACCATCTCAGCATTTGTGCAACAGTGGGTGATAGCGCTTGAGTAATAGGAGCAGACGGCCTATGCTGAAATCCAGGTGCATATGAAGCTCCATCCTAATATTCATACCTAAATCATGGATGATCTATGGTACCTAGCATGTAGTTCCCCTGATTCCAGTTCTGACGTTACCCTTGTGCCCCCTCATAGCTGATATCCTTAGTTGCAACTTGAGTCAATTCTACTTCAAAGTTCTACTCTTCTACTCCGGCCACAGTTTTAGTTCTTCATAGACGTGCTTTGCCAAATCCATCAGAAATTTTTGTGATCCCATCTTTCCACTCATCTCCTTTTGGTTCATATAACTTTGATAACCATCTAGAGTCATAGAACTGAGTATCTTGTTTCGCTATCTATTTCATCAATGCATGAGCTCCATCATTATCAACCATGTACAGGAATTTTCCACCCGCTACTCTATTAAGAAAGTCTTAGTTAGGACGCTCTAGGTCGTGATAAAAAAAACTGAAAAATCTTATAGTCACCAAAACTATGATTCGCAAATTTGATTATCATCCTCACAAAGCGGTCTCATGCATAAACCACAGTCTCATCAGCAAGTTGCTGAAAGCCTAGAATCTCTACTTGTAAGACAATAACTCGTTGACCATGGGTAGAACTTGCTCATGAACTCGTCCACGCATTGATCCTATCTAGTGATTGATTATGGCTCTCTAGACTCTAGTCATTTCTCTGCTCCACCCTATATACAGTAAGGGGCAAGGATTAGCTTTAACGCTTCAACTGTCACATACTTGTACTTCACATTTTTTTTTTGTAAGAATTGAATTCACAATGAAGTCATTTGGGTCTTCATCCAAGTTCCCATAGTACTGGAACTGTTTTTGTACTGTGGTGGCAGACTTTAGGTCAAAATGCTCAGACTGAATGGTTGGCACTACAACTTCCGCTTTATGTCCCATTTTGGATGACTGAAAGTTCTCAACCAATGACTGGCCTAACTTGTTGTATGGCATCTGGTTGTTGCGCGCATCTAAGCGCTCGATAAGCTAAGTCAACCTCTGAGTAAGTTCAGCATTTTTCAGTTGCTCATCCATGACGTTCTGTCTTTGATTTACTCTCGGAGTTCTAACAACTTTTCCGGATCCTCGAGTGGGGACAGAAATCTCCACAGTTTCTGTGGATGCACAGAAAACCTTAAACACGATTAAAACACAATCATAAATCACAGAGATAATAAAAAGGTCAAAATAGTAAATTAAACCAATTGCTAAACTAAGAATAGTAACAATAACCTCCCCGGAAACGGCGCCAAGAACTTGACGTACCTATATTACGCGTACGGCGCAAGTATCACTACAAAAATCGCCGTTAGAATGAAAGAAGGATGATATCGATCTATCGCCCTGCCGTCAGAATAGCTCTGTTGTTAGTTTGACCAGGCGACAAAAAATCCACTGGTCGGTGGAAACTTTTTACCGGCCACTTTTCCCGACCACTTCTGCTCGTCGTTGTTCTTTTGCCGACGACCTCCCGATCATCAAATTTCTTGGACAAAACTTTTCCAAGGACGTTTTCGACAATATTTTTGGTCGTTGATCTTATGCCGACGGCTTTACGACAATTTTCTTCGTCGTCAAATACTTTTGGCCGACGGACTTATCGATGTCTTTTGTCGTCGTTAATGTCATGCAGACGAATGTGCTCATAGTTGTTACTTTTAGTCGACTTTTTTATTTTTTATTTCATTTACACGACTAAATTGATCGTCGTGATATGTATTTGCTGACAGCCGTGCTCGTCGTCTGTTTATTTGGTCTTCCTTATAAGTGACCATTAATGTAGTCGCATATCTCATGTTTCTATATAACATGCTCATATAAAAAAACAGCACTAGCCATGTGATCCTTTTTTCATCACCCATGCACACTCATACAACGCCAACAGAGTTGCAAAACACAAATTTATAATCTTAACTATTACACTAGAACAGTATATCCAAATCAAAAACATCAATATAGTTCATTATTCAACAACCACAAACCCGGCCAAATACCAGACACACACACACACACTCACACACACACACACACACACACACACACATATATATATATATATATATATATATATATATATATATATATATATATATATATACCTTCCTCCAAATATTAGGGTACCCACAACAGTTTTCCTCAAAATAACATTGTTCAGACATTTCTTAACCTTTTGTTCAGATGCATTTTTTAACATTTGTACCTCAGAAAGCTGGCATAGAAGTGTTCATTGTTGACGCATTGAAAACGGGATGAGCATGGATGTGCTGCTGCTGCTGCCAGAGCTGTAATGCGACATCATCGCTGTGATTTCAAACAGGGATAAGAAATTAAATATCGGTTCATGAAAATTGTACGCGACGAGGGAAACGAAACTAAAATAGTGCTGTACTGTGGTCAAGTTTTTGTGAAAATTACATATATTCTCGCAGGCCCAAAAGCAGAAAAAGTAGCGAAACAAAGTATTTACAATCACGGGACATTGTAATAAAAACAATATGTGGTTCCACCTATTATTTGAATTAATACTCAAAGAATTTAGATTCCCACAACTGAAAGTGTTCACATACCCAACTACCTCATCATGAATGAACTTAATGCCTCCTAATGAACATCATAATAACCAATAACCATGTAATAACCATGCATGCACCCACTAACATAAAATTGCAACTGTATGAATTCCCAAAATTAATCATATATGTAGGTTAATGGACCTACCCTTCCTATTCAATTTATAACCTCCAATTCTTTCTCAGTCACAGCAAATCCCCTCCGATCCCCAAAATCCTCTCACCATGGAACCAATTCGCAAATGCCTGCGTGAAGAGGAGGAGGTCACCAGTCCTTTCACAGGATTACCAGGGTTCTATAACTATTTTCCAATAATCATCTCAAATGATGATTCAAGAAGTGACAACGAGCCTGCTGTCGAGTTTTCAAAGAAGAATGGAAATTGTCTTGAGGAAGGCCCGCTGATGAGGTATGCAAGAAAATACGAGCATCTGCGGAAGATGAAGAAGAGTTACACAGGAGAGGGGGGATTCCGGGACAAATATTTGAGACAAGGAGAAACCGGCAAATTAAAGGCTGCGACAGATGAACAACTAAAGGAGGACAATGCAGAGCCATCAAATCCCAAGATCGAGGACTAGCTAGACTTTTATTTTTTGCTCTTTTCTATTATTTTATGGTATTTTCCTAAACTATTTTCTTAATTTTGTTCCGAAGACACAACTATTTTAATTCTCACAACTATTCACATTTCATGCACCCACACAGGACAGAAATAGCTATAGATCAGTTAACTGGTGGAGCAGCATGTTCCACGCGGAAAATACAAGAACAACAAAGTAAGTAAGAAAGATTTCCAATTAAACGAGACGCAAAAAAGTTATTTAACCTAGTAGAACGGAATGCAATCTGCAAAGAGCGATGGTACTTTAGAACTTAATTTCGTAAAAATTAAGTAGGAGGTCACATTATCAACTAACTTAGTTTCATATACCCAGCACGTACACTTGGAGACATCACTTTCAACTATATCCAAAGTACCACCCACCTTCATGCATACACTAAAATAACTAAAAGTTAATTATCTAGACATGCAGCATACTCAACAAGTCATTTATTCACATATTGAAATGAAAATTGACATCTTACCTTAAACTCAATCCGAAGATGATGATGAATGATGACGCCCTCTTGACGACTTCTTCTTCTTCAGCTAGTTCGCCATCAATGACTCCATGTTCTTAAGTAGTACTTCCATTCTGGTCATAAGGTTGAACGATTCAGTTTCCCTTCTGACAGCCACCTCGACGTTTTTCTCAGATCCCTTTGCCTTGTTCCCAGCCTCCTCCGCTCTTTTGACAGCCTCCTCAGCGCCTTTCTCTGCAACATGTGCCCTTAGCTCAGCAACTTCAGCCATCCTTTCTGCTTCAGAAACCCTAGAATCATTAGAATATAGGCCTTCTTGAAAAGTCCATGCAGTCCTCTGGACCTGACCAATACCATATCCCGTTACAAATCCACGCCTGCTCCCAATAACAATGTCCACTATCTTATCTTCGGTCGGCTTCCCCTCTGTATCATTATTCTGCATCTCCACCATCTTTTTATGTAGTTTAGAAAAAACATAAAATATTAAAACCATAACATGTAAAATAAAATACGACGAGGGAATTACGAAACTAACGAGCTTCTCCTCCGCATCCGCAGGGATCCAAGTGCCTGAGTTCATCCGGGTGTGTGTTGTCTTGTAGTTCTCGATGTGGGAGGGGGAATCCTGCACAAGATAATATTCCAAATAAATATTTCATACGGAAATATATTCGACCTGTGATAATTATAAATTATTTTCAAAGAGCGGATGACATGGAACTTACCATCTCATGTAAACGATGGACGAAGGACTTTGAACTAGAGGTAGAAAGATTTTTTACTTTCGATGAGTTCAACTTAGCCCTGGAACTCCTTAACTGCAATGACATAATAGTGGACATTAGTGCTAAGCGAACCTAATTAGTTTGCTGCAATGAAAAAGCATTCAATATTTTACCTTCCACCCATCTGTCTGAAAATTTTTACATGTTGTTTCCCACTGCTCCAGGGAGACACTTGGTTCTAGGTTTTTCAAAATGCTTCGGCGGGGATGAGAATCTTCTTGAGGTGCAGCTTATAGCAGTACTCACCATAAGCTTCCTTTTCCATAGAATGGATGGCGTTCACAGTAGTTTCTCTGTTGAATTCGAGCTCAAACAGACCCTGCGTACGACATGTTACGTGGTCAGAAGTACACATTCACAGAAAGTAATTACAGGAAAAACATGTTTACACGTATTTTACGTCACTTAAAACAAGTTGGTCAAATATGAGTTTCACGTCAACCTCGTCCATCGCTTTCCAGCAATCCTTATCCAGCGGTGCATTCTTCCGCACTGCTATACCCACCTTTGTAGTGAGCTCCTTCGAATGCAAGCCTACTATCCTCTGCTTGCCAACAGGGATGTCCACAGAATACTTCTCTCCGTCGACCAAATTATTCCTCGTTGAAAGCCCACAGTTCACGCCTCTTCCTCTTATGCTTGAAGGTGGAGCTGCCACAATATAATTAATTACTAATCAGTTAATCAACCATCGAGAAACGGACTTGCCATCTACAACCATAAAGAGTATATATTAGGTGGATTAAGAGAAATGAGATACGCACATGATGTACTTGGGGCCCCTTTTTCAATCTGTGTAGGGGAGGATTGAGCCACCGGCGTATAGGGGGGCCTGGGGGACATTGGCGACCCAACTTCTTGAAGGCGCTGTGATTTCCTCGGTATTATATTATGGGACGTCACGTTCTGCGAGAAAACATTCAAACCTCTGAGCGCCACCAATAAATTAATACAAACAAGGAACATGTTTACTGTATAAGTACTAACATCGGCATCCATTTCATCGGCATTCTGCTCTCCCATTGTCACGTCAACAGTCTTGAGGCCCCCGGTCAATGGCGGCAATCGGCCCTCAATTTCTTCTTGTTCCTCGTCGGCATGTAGTCATACATAGACCTACCGAGCTCATGTACGGCAATCAAATATCTTCAAATACAGTAATTCTTCACGAATACCCACCTCTTCGAACTAACTGTATGAGTCTTTTATATGCTTCATTTTCAATCCTCTTGATCCCACTACACATGTGAATGAGGACATGAATCACTAGCTAGGTAAAAGCACCAACAATGAAATTAAACCAAACCAAATACAAGCACAATATAACCGGAAATGGATATAATGTTATTATTCGGTTGAGCAAGCCTTTCAGCAGATCTTCTTATTAACCAGGAATCAAAAGGAAACATGTCATTAAACAAGTGGACAAAACCATCGGTCGCATTTAAAAGAAATATCGATAACCAAAATATAATGCATGACTGGTTCGTCATATCACACATATACCTCACTGTCTAGATAGAATGTCCTCGTCCACAGCAGCCTTAGGCGTAGACCTATTATGGGCTTGACCATGCTGGATCACAGGTGGTACAACCTATAATGTTTGCACGTAAAGGTTACATTTCAAGCCTAACAGTAATATGAAACAAAACAAGGCGGTATTACTTGGTTCAAACATCACCTACCTTACCTCTGCGTTTGAGGGAACAGCTCCGCCCGAGCTGCAGTAGATGGAGACCTCTTGTCAGCTGGTCCAGGAACCCCATGAAAAGCTGAAGGATTCCCGCGCGACGATATTTTATTGATGATTATCTGGTGGTAAAACCTACATCATTTTCACGAAAAGTGGAAAAAAATTAGCAATATTAAACAAAACAGTGGCGGTAACTTGGATCAAATATCATCTTCAATACCTCAATTTTTTCCAAAAACTGTGGCGTCCGTGCTGCAGTAGACGTAGCCCTCTTGATCACAGCTTCTCTATGACCACCGCCAACAGTACTTATGCGTTTCCCGCACGGGGATTTAGCTAGTTGTTCGACTGGTGGTATAACCTACAACGTTTGCACAAAAATGTCACATTTCAAGAATACTAGGAATATTAAAAAACCATTATAGACCTGATCATCTAATCACTTGAGGTTCTCGGATCCATGTCGGGACTGGCACTCTTCGGCTTGTTTGCCTGATTCATAGCTGCCAAAATAGACGATAGTACTATTAGACAAAACCTCATTCCCAAAGTGATTTAGTTTCCCTTTCAATCAACACAGGATTGAAATAAAAATGTATCAACCTACTGTTAGAACTTAACCTCTTGGTCGACAATCAATTTCCTCGCAGCATTTGAACTTTCAAGTAATTTTGCATTAGCCCATTCCTTCAAATATCCAGGTGCGACATTGTACCCCTTATTCTATATTACCAACAATGAGATTTGAGGAAGCAGTGGAATTTCAATGACACGGAAATAGTATCAATTTCAAAATTTTACTTGCGATGTAATCCCTCCAGCCCCTGCGTGAGCACTTCCATTTAGGCCATCGCTTCCAAGACTGGTCTCTCTTTCAGACACAGCCTTCCGCGTTTGTATGCCTTCAGAAATGGAAGCGCTGCTCCTCAGCACATGCGATCCTGCAAGGACTAAGAATTACAAAACTGACTTGTAAGATTACAAGCACGGAAGATACATTATAACTCCATATTTGGAGTTATGTTCGTATATGTTTCCTTACCGTTTTGCGTGCATTCCGATGAGTTTTATGGATTTTGGACCATTTCTTGCTAAATTTGAGCGTGTTGAGTCTTTGCATATAAATGTTGAGTCCGAGAACTTTTTGCGTTAATTTTGACTATATTTTATCACGTTTGATCTTCCGGTATGTTTCTCGTGTTGTGGTTTTCAAGAACCGGGAGCTCGGGACGTGACATTGGAGAAAAAGTGAACTTCGGAAAAGTTGGAGGCTCAAAGGAATGCTCGGGAAGTAAACACGACGGGAAAAAGAGCAAGAAGATGGGATTTTGATGTTGGCTGCCAGAAGTAATCGTACGATTACATGGAGGTAATCGTACGATTACCCCTTAGCCAAACTTTCAGTCAGCAAGTAATAGCACGGGTGAACGCACGAAGTAATCGCACGAAGTAATCGTACGATTACATCAAGGTAATCGTAAGATTACCTCTGCTGCCAGGATCGTAATTTTGGGGTAATTTTGCTATTTTGGCATATTTTTGAGGTGTTTGAGCCACGGAAAACTTAAGAACATTGGGGAACGTGATTGGCATCAGAGAACACATTGGGAGACGTGCTTGGAGAGCTTGGAGCTAGGTTGGAGAGCTTGGATCATCCGTTTGGCTTCTAAATCTTCATTTCTTCTCTAGTTTTTGCTATTTGATCATGAAACATTGTGTATTGATCATGTTTATGCGTAGCTAAAACACTTATTTCGGGATATCTCGTAGGAAACTAGGGTTTGATCACTACGTGTTGTGATTTATGGATCTTCTTTCATGCATTCATGCTGAATTGATGAAGTTTTGTCTAGTTATGTGTATTTTACGCTTTTCATCTATCTTTTCTATTAGTAGACGTATTAATAGGATGTGTTAGGTTGTGAATGATAGAGGAATCTACGCTCGTTTCCCGGAAACTTGAAATACACACTAGCCATATCTAGGATTGAGGAATCTTGCTAGTTAGCTAAGAACAAAGAGTAGAATAAATATCGTAATGCGTGCTTAAACTTGAGTAGGCTCGAGGAATCAGTTGTGAGAGTTTAAGCATAGTTATTGGTTGAGACATCTTCAATATAATATTTATCGTTTAACTAGAACAAATACTCATCGTGTTAGTAGAGCATAAATCCAACGTAGTGTGAAATACCTAGTGATCCGTAGAGATATCCTGATCTTGATCAACTTTGAGAAACAACCAAATCAGCTCGTGCTTGTAAATCTTGAATTAATTCATTGAGTTATTTGATATACTCGTTATTTTAGTTATTAGTAGAATTAGAAACAACAACTCAACGCGCTTTGCCCACACGAAGAACAAATTTAGTAGTTAATTTACACGAAGTCTCTTGGGTTCGACAACCCGGATTTCCAGAATATTATCACTACACCGACAACTGTGCACTTGCAGTTGGAGCGTGTCAAGTTTTTGGCGCTGTTGCCGGGGACTTCAGATAAATTAGCTATTATTTTTCTCTTTAGGGATTTACTATTTTAGTTTATATCTGTTACTCACCTGTTTTGTGTGTGTGATTCGTGTTTTCAGGTCTGATTCACTTGGTGCATGTCACGTTCTAGAAACGAGCCTTTGCATCCAACACTTGAAGACCCGGAATCCTTATTGCGAGCACAAAGTAGAGACAAGAGGAAAGCAAATTCAGTTCAGATGGACGACCAAACTAGAGCTGAGTTTGAGAGGTACCACAAAGGCCTGCAAGATGCGGAAGCAGCTAGAGCCGCAGCTGTAGAAGAGGCAGCATATAGAGCACGAGAAACTGAGCAATTTAGGGTTCAAATGGCTGAGATGCAAGATGCAATGGCACGCTTGAACCCCCCAAATCCACAAACACTTCCTGGGGTGGGGGTACAAGACGGAAACAATGGAGGAGAAAATGGAGGCAACAATGGTGGAAATAGAAATAATGGGTTCAATAACCGGGACAACCATGGGCAGAATGCGGCAATCCCTGTGAATAATGTCGAGGAGGATGAACGTCCTTTGGTGGATTACTTCAGAACCACACCAGAGGGATATCAGCCCACTATTGTTAGACCACCTATCAACGCAGCTCACTTTGAATTGCGCCAGCAGCTGATCAATATGGTTCGAGATGAGTGTTTGTTCACTGGAGCTGCAGGGGATGATGCCAATGCCCACTTGCTGAAATTTAACCAGATCACATCCACAATTCATGATTAGAGAGTGCCAGATGAAAAAGTTAAGCTGATGCTTTTTCCCTTTTCTTTATCTGGAAAAGCAAAGACATGGCTCTTGGAACTTCCAGCAGGTTGTATCACTACATGGGCAGAGTGTTGCCAAGAGTTCTAAGGAAATATCTTCCACCCTCCAAGGTTGCACAGAGAATGGCTGACATCACAAAGTTTACTCAGCAGGAGGATGATTCTTTGGGAGACACATGAGAAAGTTCAATCAGCTCCTTCGCAGATGTCCTACGCACGGAGAACCATGGTATAAGCTACTACATTACTTTTATAATGCCCTAGATAGGGAAACTGCAAATGAACTGGACTTGATGGCTCAGGGAAATTTTATGGGCTTGGGAGTGCAAAGATGCCAAGACTTGCTTAACAGTGTGGCAAAACGTGAGTCTACGAGGTCTGAGACACGTAGAAATTCAAAATCTGATGGGGCACTGGTAAAGAAGATTGAAACAATGGTGGAGCAGAAATTTGAGCAGCAAATGGCAGCCTTGACTTCGGCTTTCAGCAATATGAATCCATCAGCACGAGTGAAGTCTGTGGGAGAGATGATGGCAGATGAGAATCAGGGATATGGCGCTGCAATTGAAGATGTGAACTACTTGGATCCACCACGACAGCAGCAGTGGCCGAATACTTATCATCCCAACAACCGTAATCACCCCAAATTTAGCTATGCCAACCCAAACAGTGGGTTATATGCACCGGGTCAACAGCCAAATCCTCCATACCAGGCTCAGAGACAAGAACCGCAGCAGCAAGCTCTGCGATAAGAGGAATCAGAGACAAATGCTTTATTGAGAAAACTGCTTGCTAACCAAGACAGAATGGAAAGCAGAATTGTCTCCATGGAAGCTACAATGAAGAGTCATGATACGAAGACTGGGAAAATTCCCAATCAGAATGCTAAATTTTCGCCAGGTATGCTTCCTTCTAATGTCATTCTTCATACTGCGCAGCTCAAAGCTATTACTACTCGCAGTGGGATCACCACTAAGGATCCTCCATATCCCACCCACGCGCGAGCTGAGGCGACAAAGGCCACTGAAAAGGCGTTGGATGAGATTCCCGTACTTACCGTGAGTCCCCAATCAAAGGACAAGGTGAGGAAGTCAGATGAGACGCAGAAGCCAAAGGAAGAATATAGTGTGTGTGTGTGTAATACCCAGCGGCAATAAAGAGGAATGATGAGGAACACTTTAGGAAATTTTTGAACATATTCAAACAATTGCATATTAACATTCCTCTTGTAGAAGCACTTGCTCAAATGCCCAGGTATAAGAAGTTTTTGTAGGAAATAATATGGGGTAAGAAGAGCATAGAACCCTATGCCACGGTAAAGCTAACAGAGACGTGTAGCACTGTCATACAAAGAGACATTCCCAAGATGAGAGATCCAGGCAGTGTCATTTTAGGCTGCACTCTTGGGGGTGGATATTATACACATGGTCTCTGTGATTTGGGCGCAAGTATTAATCTCATGCCATTGTCTCTGTTTCAGAGAATGGACATTGGTGCACCGACCCCTGTGAAGATGGGTCTGCAATTGGCAGACAATTCTATAGTTATGGCAAATGGGGTGATTGAGAATTTGCTAGTCAAAGTGGGCGCATTTGTCATTCCAGCTGACTTTGTGATAGTGGATATCAAGGAGGATCGAGGTGTTCCACTAATCTTTGGAAGACCATTGTTGAAGACAATGCGCGCAAATGTGGATCTAGAGACTGAGGAGTTGACTATCAAGGCTCTAGACTCATCACTCGTGTTCAAGGCATTTGTTCCGAACAAGGGGAAGAATAAATTGGCCATGATCAAGTTTAGAAAAGATCGTGTGGATTCTTCTCTTGGGTTGCCTACAGTTTTGCATCCCGATCCACCCGAATCAGAGAAGAAGCCAAATGAGGTGAGTGCACATGATGTGGAGCAGAAAATCAAGAGCAAGAAATTGAAGGAGGAGGCACGTCGTGCTAGACCTCCTTAACATATTTTGAGGTAACTGGTTCGGGCCGTCGACCTTAAATTACAAAGCGCTTGTTGGGAGGCAACCCAACCTATTTACAGCATAATGTAGATTTCAATATTGTCTTGTATTTATTCTGTTCTAACTATTTGAACGGTTCGAGAGAGTGGATTTAATATTTCCAATGATTATGTGCAGGAATTCTAGGTGGAAGGCCTATTCCGGATCCCCCTTCTTGATGCGCGAGTGGAGAATTGCACGAAAAAACGAGAAAGAGCAGACCAAAACGCGTATCGGGACCCGGAATGAAGAAATAAAGGATTGACGCCATTCCTACACTTATTCAACACACGCACCTGGGGAAGATCAATTTGCCGGACTCCCCTTCTGGATATACGCAAAGAAGACGTAAAGAAATTGGGAAAGCTAGCAAAATGGCACAAATTACGAGGTAAATTTTTGAAGACAGGACTGTGAGCTGATTTGAACAGTGCCATAGTGTGGGGGTGGTCGAGAGCTTTCTGTGGATAGGTGGATCGCGTATATCGGAGTCCGGACAAAGAAGTTATGCCAAAAAGGATGTTGAGCAGGATGCTAAAAGGCGTCCAAAAGCATCCGGAAATGCAAAACGAGCCTTTGGAAGCGCGAAATTGAAGAGTGAAAGGTTCCCCGGGCTTTGTGAATTTTTCTACATGAGCAGAGATCCCGCACTCCCCATCTTGATGAATGTAATTGCAAAATTTAGAAGAAAGCGACGAAATTGGCACATTTTGGATGTTTTTCGTGAAATTGGGCGATAATTGAGAAAAGTCGGGAAAACGATCCGGAAACGGGACGTTATTTATGTGAGCAAGACATACGCCAAAAAATGGAACCAAATGTGCAAAAATCACACTCATCGGAGTTCGGGATCAAAACACGAGGTAAAGGTTATATTTTGGCTAAGAAAAAAAAATCCCTGCACAAAAATAATCGTACGTACGTTTACTTTTGCCATAGAAATTTTTTTTGGGTGGATTTGTTGAGAAAAGCTTCTGATCAGTCGTACGAAGTAATCACACGATTAGCTTCAAGTAATCGTCCGATTACTTAAAAGTAATCGCACGATTACTTCTGAAAAGTCAGAAGATCGGGTAAAAACAAAAGTTTTTGCTCTATTCTTTCCAACCCTTCCACCTTCGTTCTTCTTCTTCTTCCTCTCTCTTCCATCTCCACCACCTCCACCATCACTCCAGCCACCACCACGTCCGACCGTTAACACGGCCGCCGCCATCACAGACACGCACCGCCGCCGACCCGATCTCTCTGCCCATCGCAGAGACACCCCACCGACCCAATCTCTCTGCCTCTCTCCACCATCACCACCACGCATCACCGCTGCAATTCGCCGGAGAAGAAGGGCTACTTGAGGTGTTTTGGGGGTGAGCTTGAACAAGAACGACCACCTAGGGTTCTGGAGGATTTAGGCGAAATTGGGGTTGTTTGGCTGGGATTCAAGAGTTGGCGAAGAAGGAAAGTTTGACGAGGGCATCGCAAGGAGCAAGAAGCACGATTAAATTGTAAAAGTTGGAAGAAAGTTTTCGGCGACCCGAAACGATCATTCTAGCCGTAAATTCTGAAAATCGTGCCCGTAAGACTTGCTCCGGGCACGTAGGTACGTTCCAAACTCTTTCTTTACGTGTAATAGGCACAAATTTTCCTTAGTTGGAAAATTTTGTTTCTAATTTTGATCGATACGCAAAGGCCTCGAGCAACATGCGAGGAATTGTGCCGTGCCTTGCCTAGGTACGTGCTTACGTGTGCTTACTTGGTTAATATCTGTTACACTTCTTGTCACTGTGCACTTCACTGAATTTTGTCACGTTAATTGCTTTACTTGTTATACTTGCATTTGGTCAAAATGAGCAAACGTGCTAGAACAAGTCGTGATGAGGACCTAGAGTATACATTACCCGGGGCGAGTAGGGCGGCAGAGCCTGAGAGTGAGTCTGATTCTGACAGGGGTAACCCGGGTACCAAATTGGTCATCCCGTTATCCCCTGACCTTAGGGTTTTCAGTACACCCCTTCCTACCTAATTGCCTCCAATAAGAAAGGGTCGTAGTGATAAACCGGATGACCAAAAATTGGACATTGATAGGGGTGGGATCTTTTGCGACTATAGGTTTATTTCGGCGAATGCTCAGGGATTTTATAAAGCAAACCCTAGGATTAATAGAGGTTTCCAGGCCGAGTAAGTATTTCCACTTGAGGGAGTGCCTGAGGACCTACAAAAGGTCGCTAAGACTGAGAACTTTGTAGGGTGGATGAGGTTAGTGAAAGAGAAAGCCAGTTCTGCACTGACTCGTGAGATTTATGCGAATGCGAGACACACCGATGAGGGTGAGACGTATAGGCTCAATGACCCTCGTGTGATTTATTGTCGTCGGAACTGGCTAGTTTTGTCTTCTCAACGCATCGCCGCAGCACTTTAGTGGCCCCCGTTGACAGAGGCCTGTCAATTTAAGATTTATCTGCAGAAATACCAGCAGACGCTCATTAATGAGGTGTCGGCCTTTTTTTTGCGGGAGTGCCAGGAGCCGACTGGGATAGGTCTAAAACCAATATCAGACATTGGAAGATCCCAGTCGGATACTTGCTGCCTAAACCAAGGTGGCTCATTGAGATCTTGGAGTCATGGGTGTTGGGAGTTTCGTCTCCAAATTTTGTTGACTTTGAGGTGTGTCTCATGGCTCTTTGTCTATCCAGGGGGCATCGGATAGACATTCCTAGGCGGATCTTCCTGTATTTGCACGAAAGGTTTGAACCGAAAAATAGGAAGTCTGCGGGCCATAGTTTCTTACTCATGCACTTAGCTAAGGATTGTGGGCCCAGCGTGACTAAGAATGAGAGAGACCTCATACCCAAGGTTCCGAGACAGTTTGACAAAATCCCGGACCCGTTGAAAGATGTAGTTGTGATGGGGGCAGGGATTACTTCTAGATTTCCTAAAGGAAAGACTAAGAAAAGAGCCTCGCGTGCAGCTCCTACTCCTCCAGTTCCACCTCAGCCTGTACCTCCACCTGTCATTGACCCTGGCCAGCCGAGTGTGAGCTTAGCAGACTTAATGGTCGAGTTGAGGTTGACCAGGACCATGACCCTCACATCCCAGGGTCGAACCACTGACCATGTTGCTGACATGAGTGCTAGGCAGTTTGAGCATCATCGCAGTAGCATGCGTAACTTAGGACAGGGAATACGTCAGGTGAGTCTGCATCAGCACCGTCAGGACCAGTGGCTGGAGGCATTGGCCACTCATGTGGGATTTCCGAGAGACCAGTGGCCGAGTGGCCAAGAGACTTACCCGGGTGCTTACGAGTACCATTCGGATGCCTATTCAGGAGATCAGGACCAGGACGAAGAGGATTCGTTCGAGTAGACTTACCACCCCCTGCATTTGAATGCTGAGTCTTTTCGCTTGACCTATGCACTCGTTGAGGACAACGACGCGTTCAAGTGTGGGGGGGGGGGGTTTCTCAGCCTTTATTAGCCTAGTTTGTTTCTGCATTCACCAGTTACATATAGGTTGTTTGTGTCGTATTGTGAGTCAGTATTTGTAGTCCTTGTCGTGTTTATATATATCGTGAGTAGTTGATGTTTTCATATTAGTATAGCTTGTTTGCACGTTTTATTTAATTGAGTCCACCTACCCAAATTGAGTCAGTTTCGAGTCTTCTTTCGAGTCGGCCCATGCATATAGAGTAGGAATTATATACATATATAAAAAAATGATAAAAATTAAAAAAGAAAATGAAAATTGAGAAAGGGTGATCAAAAGAAGCTTGAATTTGGAAAATCGATGAGTGTGAGAACTTTAGGAATAGGGTATGACTTGTGACCGAGAATGACAATGTGAGTTCCCCTTAGTATGTATAGAGAGACATTCTTTACGGGAATACCTGCCTATTTTAATACACTTAAATGATTTTCAAATCTAAAGTGTGTGCCTTGTTTTCTTACAAGAGTTAAGCTATGTGTGAGCTAAACAAGCCGAACATTCATCTGTACGTCTTAGGTAGTCGCCAACCCGCCTCGTAATGGCACACAGAACAGCTGTGCGAGGTGTGTATTAGAGCACTCACTGCTTATTAGATCTTACCCTGTAGGATCACTAGAACACCCTAATCGAGCCTTGGATTATTTGCTAGCCTTGTTTACCTAGGGAGACGATTCTTGGCCTTCATCACAAATCGTTTAGAATTACCTCTTTAGTGTGTCACGAGGGAGTCGTAGTTGAGGGGGTTTGATGAGGGAGTGCTTCATTACACATTCTTGTGAGTTCTACATGATCACATGTGCTTCATATATTACTTTTGAGGGGAATGAGAGGGTGAGTGAGTCGGTTTGCACACTACGGTGTGGCGGTGTTCCATGTCACTACATCATGGACACGGTTGTGGAGAGCCAAAAGTGCTTGACGTCTAATCCGCACAACATTGGGGTTGGTTGATTCTTATCGGTGGATCGTGCTAGGGATCGTTTCTTTTCATCATCTTGATGTAGGAGGATCGGTTGGATTAGGCACGAAACTTACATACTCTTGATTACTTGAGAGGGGACATGGGTATATTCTAGTGTGGGGATGTCTACTTTTGACTACGGACATTGAGATTGAGCTTTTGACGACTCCATCCCCATACATGCACTTGGATTTGTTTGCGGCTTTGTTTGGTGGCTTCATGTATTTCATTGAGTTAGGGGGAGATGGATTTTACTTGTGATATATATTCATTGGATTGTTTACTTCCTCCCCTTAACGTTTTTGCTTGGCTTAATTTTGGGAGACCACTCGGCTATGTGTTGGCGGCATTTTTTTTTTGTATATTGAGAGAATTTGAAAAAAAAAAAAAGAGAAAAAAAAGAGAGAAAAAAAAGAGGAGATGAAATAAAGGAATAAAGTTTGAGCTTAATGAAGACCGAGTGGTGGAAGCAACTATTTCATTGACGGCGATATTCATTTTATGCATGTTTCACGACAGTGGCCACGGAAATCGTTATTGTACCAGGGTTTGACGGGATCGAGGGCCGGAGATAGTGAGTTTCGGGTTGCGGTTCCTATCATCATGGTGAGGGTGTGTAAGATGTGGGTTTTAACGTGAGAATGTGACGCTTAGGACTTGTTACTATATGATTATCCTTTTGTCCCTAAGCCTCTACATTCTAACCCGTTAGCGGAATAGGAGCTCGGACCTTGAATGTGGCTTAGCCTAGTGTAGCCTCTTATTTATCGGCACACGCGAAGAGGTAGGTTATTCTTACACTTAGTAAAGCTAGGCTTTCTATACTAACTAAGGGAAATTCTTGTTGTCGAGTTTAGTTGCAATTCATACCTCGTTCCTAGATTCTTTGTCACTCCATGAGAACCGGTTTAAGCTAATTGAGATTGCCCGATCTCACCTAAAAAGATGTTTTGTTTATATATGTGTTTAGTTAGGATCGAGTCATATAATTGCATTGCATCATATTGTTGCATCGTTGAGTCTTGTATTGAGTCTTTGTGTGTATTGAGTCGGCTAATTGAGGTTAGTATGCAATTGGTAAGTTGAAAAGTATGCAATGGTCTTTGTTGGAATAGTTGACTCGAGAGGTGAGATGAGAGGAGGAAGGTTCGGATGATTTTTGATAGCTTGTGATTTGGATTGTTTCTTGGGACGCGCAACGGGTAAGTGTGGGGATAGTTGATAACTCCATATTTGGAGTTATATTCGTATATGTTTCCTTACCGTTTTGCGTGCATTCCGATGCGTTTTTATGGATTTTGGACCATTTCTTACTAAATTTGAGCGTGTTGAGTCTTTGCATGTAAATGTTGAGTCCGGGCACTTGTTGCGTTAATTTTGACTATATTTTATCACGTTTGATCATCCGGTATGTTTCTCGTGTTGTGGTTTTCAGGAACCGGGAGCTCGGGACGTGACATTGGAGCAAAAGTGAACTTCGGAAAAGTTGGAGGCTTAAAGGAATGCTCGGGAAATGAAGATGACGGGAAAAAGAGCAAGAAGATGGGATTTCGATGTTGGCTGCCCAGAAGTAATCGTACTATTACATGGAGGTAATCGTACGATTACCCCTTAGCCAAACTTTTAGTCAGCAAGTAATCGCACGGGTGAACGCACGAGGCTGCCAGGATCGTAATTTTGGGGTAATTTTGCTATTTTGGCATAGTTTTGAGGTGTTTGAGCCACGGAACACTTAGGAAAACATTGGGGAACGTGATTGGCATCAGATAACACATTGGGAGACGTGCTTGGAGAGCTTGGAGCTAAGTTGGAGAGCTTGGATCATCCGTTTGGCTTCTAAATCTTCGTTTCTTCTATAGTTTTTGCTATTTGATCATGAAACATTGTTTATTGATCATGTTTATGCGTAGCTAAAACACTTATTACGGGATATCTCGTAGGAAACTAGGGTTTGATCACTACGTGTTGTGATTTATGGATCTTCTTTCATGCATTCATGCTTAATTGATGAAGTTTTGTCCAGTTATGTGTATTTTACGCTTTTCATCTATCTTTTCTATTAGTATACGTATTAATAGGATTGTGTTAGGTTGTGAATGATAGAGGAATCTACGTTCGTTGCCCAGAAACTTGAAATACACACTAGCCGTATCTAGGGTTGAGGAATCTTGCTAGTTAGCTAAGAACAAAGAGTAGAATCAATATCGTAATGCGTGCTTAAACTTGAGTAGGCTAGAGGAATCAGTTGTGAGAGTTTAAGCATAGTTATTGGTTGAGACATCTTCAATATAATATTTCTCGTTTAACTAGAACAAAAACTCATCGTGTTAGAAGAGCATAAATCCAACGTAGTCTGAAATACCTAGTGATCCGTAGAGATATCCTGATCTTGATCAACTTTGAGAAACAACCAAATCAAATCGTGCTTGTTAATATTTAATTAATTCATTGAATTATTTGAGATACTCGTTATTTTAATTATTAGTAGAATTAGAAACAACAACTCAACGCGCTTTGCCCAGACGAAGAACAAATTTAGTTGTTAATTTACACGAAGTCTCTTGGGTTCGACAACCCGAATTTCCGGAATATTATCACTACACCGACAACTGTGCACTTGCAGTTGGAGCGTGTCAATACAGTAACGATGAATCAAACACAGACGAAGGGTCATACTAACCCCGATGGTTGCCAGTGCCGTCGAGCTTGGCCAACCCCTTCGTCGAATTTCCTTGGGCTATTTTCTGCATTAACCATGTTGTGATACGTAAGGAACTTATAGCTAAAAAAGTATTTAAGTTACAAAAAGACTAACGAAATGTGCAAATAAGCAGTGTTCCTTACATAGGAATAAGCATTCACACAAACAAAACAAAACAAAATAAAACAAAACATATCACCTCTATCTTCACCATCTGCGCAACAGCACCACCACCAACAGAATGATTGTTTATGTCCTGGATGTTCTCCGAGGTTGTAGAATTTTTTGTCAAAACATATTTTGTAACTCCACAAGAAAGGAAATATCAGTATGAATCGGTGATATATATGTAAAGACATAAAAGTTGCAATAACGTAGCACAACTCTCACCATGATTTCCGGCTGACGTAATGTCCTCCGTGACTTTTAGTGGACTCAACTGGCATGACCTTCTAATATTTTTGGTAGTTGGCATCATGTAATATGCATATTTACAGGATATAGGAAATGTCAATACAGGAGCATGTAATATTAACTGAGAATATTTTAATTACTAGCCATGTCAACAATTTACGTAATTCTCACCAAGTCATTCAAGCAAGTTGTCGTAATCCTCTACGTAAAAAACAGCACGGAGGAAATGCAAACCTTCATATACAACATATGATCTAAAACATAACCATTTAAACATATCATCAATCCAAATCACTCAAATCTCTATCGTAATCATCATCAGTGATACCATTTTTGCTTTGGTAGTCGTTTTCAACCTCATATGCATAATCCTCACCAAGTGTTTGTCCCAAGTTTTCAATATATTTAGTATCAACAGTAGGGGATCCGGGATCCTGAAAAAAAATAGTAAGCAAAACCTGATCTATGTTAACATCTACTTCAAACGCCTCACCGCTGTTCGATTACTGCAGATAAGCATCCTCAACCCATCTGTCTATATTTCCATAATCTTATTTTAGGACCTGATAAGCTCGGGGTTCTATCTTCTGCACTATTCGCCAGTTCCTACCCTTAATAAGGTCAGGAGCATTGAAGAGTTGTTCAGCTTGGGTCGCAAAAATGGAAGGATCATCTTTATACCAAGTCTTGAGATGTTTACAGTAGTAAAGTGGCCAACTTTTTGAATGTATTTGTTATCTCCTAATTTAAACCAATCACACTTGAACACCCAAACTTGGTTGTGAGTTGGATATGTTTGTTTAAACATGCCATATAATGTACCATAACAATCAATTTCATCGCCTGAATGTTACGATAGCACAACAACTCTGGAATTATGGGTTGTTTTATGTTCATCATTGGCAATCATGCGGAATATGAGGTCATTCAAAACACAAGCCTTATACCGATGCACTTGCTTGTCAGCACCACAAGCGAGTGCATATAGTGCATTGGTTGCTTCTGAAGAATAGTGCATATAGTGCATATAGTGCATTAGTGCATTGAGGTCATTCGAGTGCATATCGAGCATCTGAAGAAGCTCTTCCAAGAGCAGGCAAGGGTAGAGAGGTACGAGGTCTCTAAGGCATTGTTCAAGTGTCATCTGGTAGAAGGGAACGCGGTGGGACCCCATGTACTCCGTATGATCGGGTACATGGAGAATCTCGCGCGACTGGGGTTCCCGGTCGGCCAAGAGTTTGCAACCGATCTCGTATTGCAATCGTTGCCCGAGAGTTATGGACAGTTCATCATGAACTATAACATGAACGAGATCGTGAAACCACTGCCAGATTTACTCAATATGTTGAGGACAGCTGAACAGAGCATCAACAAGGGTAAGGGCAAGGCCATTATGATGGTACAGAAAGGAAAGGGCAAAAGATTTTCCCCATCCTCCAAGGGCAAAGGCAAGTCAGTCGCCAAGTCCAAGGAACCTGCCCTTAAGCCTGTTGGTGGCATTTCCAAAGGTGTGACTAAAGGTGAATGTCACTACTGCAGTCAGTTTGCACATTGGAGCAGGAACTGCCCAAAATATCTGGAGGACAAGAGGTTTGGAATAGTGATTCCACCACCACCAGGTATTTTTGTTGTAGATGTCAATTTAACTGTCTCTACATCATGGGTATTAGATACTGGATGTGGATCTCACATTTGTCGAAATGTGCAGGATCTAAAGAGAAGTAGAAGATTGGCTAAAGGAGAGGTAGATCTGCGCGTTGGGAATGGAGCAAAAGTTGTTGCGTTGCCCATAGGCGTGTGCGGGCTATCTCTGCCTTAAGGATTAGTTTTAGAATTAAATAATGGCTATTTTGTGCCTGCTATGAGCAGAAACATTATTTCTATTTCTTGTTTGGACAAGGATGGTTTTATTATTTCAATAAAGAACAATTGTTGTTCCTTTTATTTGAATAATATTCACTATTTTAGTGTGCAATTATTTAATGGACTGTATGTCCTTGATCTAAGCAATCCTGTCTACAACATTAATACCAAGCGGATTAAAATAAATGATTTAAATCCTGCATATTTATGGCACTGTCGTTTAGGCCACATAAACGAGAAACGTGTATCTAGACTCCATAAGGATGGATTACTATACTCATTTGATTTTGAATCATATGAGACATGTGAGGCTTGTTTATTGGGAAAAATGACAAAGTCCACTTTCAATAAGAAAGGTGAGAGGACTAGGGAGCAATTGGCACTCATACATACTGATGTGTGTGGGCCATTTGCCACGCTTGCCAGGGGTGGTTATGTCTACTTCATTACATTTACTGATGATTACAGTAGATATGGATTTGTGTACCTTATGAGGACAAAATCCGAATCCTTTGAAGTGTTCAAAGAATTCAAGAATGAAGTAGAGAAGCAACTTGGCAAAAGTATCAAGGCTCTACGATCGGATCGTGGAGAGGAATACTTGAGCCAAGAGTTTGAAGACTATCTTAGAGAGTGTGGGATCGTGTCCCAACTCACTCCACCCGGAACGCCACGATGTAATGCCGTGTCCGAGAGGAGGAATCGAACCCTATTGGATATGGTTCGATCTATGATGTGTCAAAACGATCTTCCATTATCGTTTTGGGGCCACGCTCTATTAAGTGCAGCTTTCACCATTAACCGTGTTCCATCTAAATCAGTCATGAAGACACCATATGAGATGTGGAGTGGGAGGCGTCCCACACTGTCGTTCATGAGGATTTGGGGCTGCGATGTCTATGTAAAACGTTTACAATCAGACAAGCTAGGGCCAAAATCGGATAAGTGTAAGTTTGTGGGGTACCCTAAGGAAACTAAGGGTTACTACTTCTACAATCCTGCCGAGAACAAAGTGTTTGTTGCGGTGTGTTTCTAGAAAGAGAGTTTCTCTCTAAAGAAGCAAGTGGGAGGACTGTAGAACTTGAAGAGGTTCAAGAACCACAAATCACTGAACCGATTAGGGAACATGAACAGGAACCACAAGCAGTTGTGGAGCAACCTGTTCAGGTAACACAAGAGCTTTGTAGATCTAGTAGAGTGCGCCGGGAACCCGAGAGGTATGGACTTCTCGTAACCGATTCCGGTGACACGATGCTCATAGATGATGAGAATACTATCTATGAAGAGGCCATGAAGGGCCCAGACTCTCAGAAGTGGCTAGAAGCCATGAGATCCGAGATGGAATCCATGTACACCAACAAAGTATGGACTTTGGTTGAACCACCCGAAGGGGCGCGGCCCATAGGGTGCAAGTGGGTCTTCAAGAAGAAGATCGACATGGATGGTAATGTGATTACCTACAAGGGTCGATTGGTGGCTAAATGATTCAGACAGATTCATGGTATTGACTATGATGAAACCTTTTCACCAGTCGCTATGACCAAATCCATCCGAATCCTACTTGCGATTGCAGCATACCACGACTATGAGATTTGGCAGATGGATGTCAAAAAAACATTCCTTTATGGGAATCTCCTCGAGGACGTGTATACAATACAGGCGGAGGGTTTTGAGGATCCAAAGCAAGCCAACAAAGTCTGTAAGCTGCAACGATCCATTTATGGATTGAAGCAAGCTTCTAGGAAATGGAATCGACGTTTTGATAAAGTAGTCAAAGAGTTTGACTTCATCAGAAACGAAGATAAGTCTTGTGTCTACAAGAAGGTTAGTGGGAGCTCTGTAGCTTTTCTGGTCTTGTATGTGGATGACATAGTACTCATTGGAAACGACGTTCCCATGCTACAATCTGTTAAAGATTGGCTAGGGAAGTTTTTCTCAATGAAGAGAGGATTTGTCCCTCCCACATAACGGGAGCAAATATCCTAGGCCACTCGAGGGATAGTGCTTATAGAATGTCTGGCCAGACTCAAATAAATCAATATGGGATATTGATGTTATTTGCACGAATAAGGCTATTCCCATGGATCGAGAAACTATGGATTGGATATACGAGTGTGAATTGTATGTCTCGTGTCCAATCCGGATATGGAGGCAAAGGGATGAGACAATTACTTGTACAAAGGTTGTCAAGATGACTATTCTATTAGTTGGCTAGAATGGATGTTTTGCTAGAGACCGCTCCATATTAGCAAATAGTTGCTACCAACTAGATAGAACCTATGGGGTCACACGCTATATAGAGTTGAACTAGATTTGGGAATTAATTAATTGGATTAATTAATTAGAAGGATCACTTTGCAAGCCCTTGCAAACTTAGTAGGGACTAATTTGCAAGGAAGGGACTAAATTGAATTCTAGTTGGACTAGATTAAGTCCTTTAGGTAGTTAACAAGGAGTTGTTGGACTATATAAAGGACCCTCCTTCCTTCCTTCCCATAAATTATGATCATTAATGAACATAACAAGAGTGGGAGAGAACAAAAGGAGAGAGAGCAAGCAACAAAGAGGGCCCGACGCCGCCCCTTGCCGCCGCCCTCGTCCCCGTCGGCCAAAAGAGGCCGAGACCCTCTTTTGGGTCTCGTTTTGCGTGATTCCTTCTTCCTCTTCCTATTCCGGGCTAGCACCAAGGAGTTTGGGAGATCTAGGATCAACTCTAGGCGTGGATCTACTATAGAGAACGTGACATTATTCGCGTTTGAAGTCATCAAGGAGAAGCCAAAGGTGTGTTTATGATTTCTTACCCTTACCATCGTTATGCATCTTGACTTGTGATCCTTGGAGGGTTTTGCATGGTTTTATGTTTGATTATGCTTCCGTTGTGCGATCCATGAATTAAAACCCTACAGTGGTATCAGAGCCACAGGTCGTAGAGCATAAACGTGGTTTATATGTTACGTTTTTAGTTGTTTTACACCTTAATTTGATTGTTTATCGCGTAAAACAAGACAAATCAAGCATGGGATGCAATTTGTCAATAATTAATCATAACAAGATCCAATTTTTGCATTGGATGCATGAATTGGTGAGTTTGAGAAATTTTAGGATCTTAGATCTAGGGTTTGGGCATCCTTGGGGAAGAAGGAGTTCTCCCAAAACAAGGAAACAACCAAACTTGGGCACCAAGCAAGGGAGTTGTTTTGGAAACAACTCCCTCAAGGAGGTTCGGCCCCCCTAGGGACCGCCCCCCTTGCTTGCCGCCCAAGCTTGGCCGCCCTAAGGTGCCGGGCGGCCCTAACCCGCGGGCCTAGCTTGCGGGTTTTGGGCCGGGCTGGCCCTAGGGCCTCGTGGTTCACTTTTTGGGCCCGGGCAATTTGATTGTTGGGCCCATGGACCGTTTTAACCCTAGAAATTGGATTTTAACTGTTTATGTGCAAATCGCATGGTGATTGGATATGGCCTTAGGATGTGGTTTGATGTGGATGCTTAATTTTGTGGTTTGGTTTTACGGCCTGCGAGCTGATCAATTAATTATAATAATTAATTAGGGTTTTATGGCCTGCGTGCCATTTTTTTTCTCAACTTGTGAGATTTATTTTATTTAGTATATATATTAGCTAGTGCCAGATAAAGTAGATTGTTAGCCAAGATTGAAGAAAAGAAGCCCAAAGCCAAAGAAGCCACAAAAGATGGAGCATGGAGCATTCCACAAGACTATGAAGGATGGACCAAAAGATCAAGACGCATGGAGATGTGTTTGCTTTAGGGTTCATAGATAATTGCATTGGCTTGGAATTATCTTAGTCTAGAAAAGGCCATATCCACATCACGTTTAATTTCTGTTTTGTGGTTGTTTATTTATTGTCTTATTATTTGTGTGGTTGGTGTATGGATGATGCATGCAATTAGGATAATAAGATAATTGGACAACCCGGATCTATTATTTGGAGTTGTGCCCAAACTCAAATAGATAGATTAGTTGATATTGATCAACAAAACAATTAAAATTGAATTTAAAATCCCTCAAAATTCAAATATTTTGTTCTTTCCTTCTCGTTATTTAAACACTCATTATCATCATTATTTATCAAGTTCGTGCGTGCCAAAGCATGACTACTTGGTTCATAATGATGGAATGCGATGGCAAGTAACAATGTGCAACTGTTTAGATAAGAGGTTGAACACAACTGGCCTATTAATTTGATTAAGAAACCTAGAGGAAATCAATTGGGATTATCCATATGGATGGATAAATAAGGAGTTTTTTGCCCGATTGAACCAAGAGTTGCATAAGGGATGCAATTGGAATTGTTCCTACCTAAAGTATTCAAATTATGGGTGACCTTCCAAAGCAAGCTCATAAGGAGATGAAAGATGGATCTTGGCCCACTAGAAAATATAAGGATATTTTCCGCATTAATATCTAGAGGGTTATTAATCCGTAGAAAAATAGTGGGAGCTATATTTAATAAACTAGCCATTATTAAATATAGTCAAAAAATTCACAAATACTAAAACTTGCGTATTCTCCTTTTTGTGGAATTCCAAATGGCAAACAACTCATCGAGTTCACAACATTCCCTACGATCTGTCCTTGAGAAGGACAAGCTCTCTGAAACCAATTTTCTTGATTAGTACAGAAACTTGAGAATTGTTCTCAAGCAAGAGAAGAAACTGTAAGCAATAGAGGAGCATGTTCCAGAAGGTCCAGAGAACCAAAAACCTGTTGCCTTAAAGGCGTATCAAAAGCGTGTTGATGACGCTAACGATGCGGCCTGCCTAATGCTTTGCACCATGACTTCTGAGCTTCAGAAGCAACACGAAAACGTGAATGCTGTCGATATGATCGAACATCTAAAGCATCTCTTCCAAGAGCAGGCGAGGGTAGAGAGGTATGAGGTCTCAAAGGCACTGTTCAAATGTCATCTGGCAAAAGGGAACCCGGTGGGACCCCATGTACTCCAAATGATCGGGTACTTGGAGAATCTCGCTCGACTGGGGTTCCCGGTCGGCCAAGAGTTGGCAACCGATCTCGTGTTGCAATCGTTGCCCGAGAGTTATGGACAGTTAATTATGAACTATAACATGAACGAGATCGTGAAACCACTGCCAGATTTGCTCAACATGTTGAGGACGGCTGAACAGAGCATCAACAAGGGTAAGGGCAAGTCCATTATGATGGTACAGAAAGGAAAGGGCAAAAGGTTTGCCTCTTCCTCCAAAGGCAAAGGCAAGTCAGTTGCCAAGTCCAAGGAACCTGCCCTTAAGCCTGTTGGTGGCATTGCCAAGGCCGTGACTAAAGGTGAGTGTCACTACTGCAGTCAGCCTGGACACTGGAGGAGGAACTGCCCAAAATATCTGGAGGACAAGAGGCTTGGAATAGTGATTCCACCACCACCAGGTATTTTTGTTGTAGATGTCAATTTAACTGTCTCTACATCATGGGTATTAGATACTGGATGTGAATTTCATATTTGTCGAAATATGCAGGATCTAAAGAGAAGTAAAAGATTGGCTAAAGGAGAGGTAGATCTACGCGTTGGGAATGGAGCAAAGGTTGCTGCGTTGGCCATAGGCGTGTGCGAGCTATCTCTGCCTTCACGATTAGTTTTAGAATTAAATAATTGCTATTTTGTGCCTGCTATGAGCAGAAACATTATTTCTATTTCTTGTTTGGACAAGGATGGTTTTATTATTTCAATAAAGAACAATTGTTGTTCCTTTTATTTGAATAATATTCACTATTTTAGTGCGCAATTATTTAATGGACTTTATGTCCTTGATCTAAGCAATCCTGTCTACAACATTAATACCAAGCGGATTAAAATAAATGATTTAAATCCTGCTTATTTATGGCACTGTCGTTTAGGCCACATAAATGAGAAACGTGTATCTAGACTCCATAAGGATGGATTACTAGACTCATTTGATTTTGAATCATATGAGACATGTGAGGCTTGTTTATTGGGAAAAATGACAAAGTCCCCTTTCAATAAGAAAGGTGAGAGGACTAGTGAGCAATTGGCGCTCATACATACCGATGTGTGTGGGCCATTTGCCACGCCTGTCAGGGGTGGTTATGTCTACTTCATTACATTTACTGATGATTAGAGTAGATATGGATTTGTGTACCTTATGATGGCAAAATCCGAATCGTTTGAAGTGTTCAAAGAATTCAAGAATGAAGTAGAGAAGCAACTTGGCAAAAGTATAAAGGCTCTACGATCGGATCGTGGAGGAGAGTACTTGAGCCAAGAGTTTGACGACTATCTTAGAGAGTGTGGGATCGTGTCCCAACTCACTCCACCCAGAACGCCACAATGGAATGGCGTGTCCGAGAGGAGGAATCGAACCCTATTGGATATGGTTCGATCTATGATGTGTCAAACCGATCTTCCATTATCATTTTGGGGCTACGCTCTATTAAGTGCAGCTTTCACCATTAACCTGTTGGGTTTTGACGTAGGTAACGCAGCGGAATAACAAAAATTAATCCTACTCAAAGCCCACCAAGGATCACAGGAAGAGACATCATAACATGATCAAGGACATAGAAGATGTGTACCTTTTTGATTTGTGAGATCACACGAAGAATGATGTCCTCGTCTCTACGGTTGATCCACGTCTAGAGGTGAGATCTAGATTCTTCCTTCAATCAAGTGCTAGCTTGAACCTTGGAGGAAGAGGGATGAAGATCAAAGCAACAAATCACCAAAGGGCACAAGAGAGGGGGGCGGCCCTCTCTTGCCGTCGGGTAGGGGGGCGGACGGGTGGCTAGGGTTTCGGCCCTAGCACCTTGTCTTGCTCTATCTTTTTGCTCTCTCCCACTTTTTGTGTTATGACTAATAATAACTCATCAAGTGGGAAGGAAGCTAGAGCCTCCTTTATATACTCCAACAACTCCTTGTTGTTTCCATAAAAGAGTTTTCTTGTTCTAGTAGGACTAGAACTATTCCCTTCCTTGCAAATTAGTCCTACTAAGTTTGCAAGGTGTTGCACAATGATCCTTCTATTAATTAATCCATATTAATTAATCCCAAATCTAGCTCTACTCTATTTGACGTGTGACCCCATAGGTTTCTATATAGTTGGTAGTAACTATTACTAACATGGAGCGGTGTCTAGCAACACATCCATGCAACCCAACCAATAGAAATAGTCAGTGATCCCGACAAACCTTTGTGCCCAATATATCATATTGCATTATCCCTTTGTCTCCATATCCGGATTGGACACGAGACATAAATAGTCACACTCGTATATCCAATCCATAGTTCCTCGATCCTGGGAATATGCTTATGCTTGCAGATAACATTAATATCTATATATTAATTTATCTGAGTCTGGCCAGACATTCAATAAGCCTCATCCCTCGAGTGGCCGTGGATATTTACCCCCATTATGTGGGAGGGACAAATCCTATCTACATCACTACGATCTCTAAGCTTGCTTCCTATCACGCCCGATAGCCACCTTTATGATTACCCAGTTACGGTGTAACGTTTGATAACATCAAAGCGCAATATTTCACAACTAGAGTATCTAGTGACTTCAAGTCCAAGGATTGCAATAATATTAGCACTACGAAAAGCGATTGTGACTTCACATAATCTAATGTATCCTTTTCGTCGTGGGTCATCCAGTATGCCATTACTCCTAATGCATACCCATGTGTTGGATCATGATATCTCCATATCAATCCAACCCCATACTAGTCTATAGATGATTGTCCCATTAATCATTATAATTGACTAGGGATATTTAAGAATATAACACCTTATATTCTAAGGACTTCATTCATGTTAGCGTATCTCCATATCGATAACATAATGAATCGTAAATCCATATATTTGTCATAATTAATTGATTGCCTCTAGGGCACAATTCCAACAGTCTCCCACTTGCACTAGAGTCAATCTCCTGCATCATATGCCTATTGATCTAGCGCGGTCCTCCACGCTTACACTGCGTAGGGGCGAGACATATGCTGGCACCTTGCAAATATTCACATCTCCTTTATAAACAATTTGATTGAGATTGAATATTCTGAATAAATGCATCTTATGCATTAATTTACTCAGTCCTATATGTTAGAATCAGTGACTGAATCTTGCCTGGAACCTTTCCAGCTCATAGTCACTCCCTCTAGCACAAAATATAAAACTCGACTATAATCTGAAATCTTCTTTGTCAGATGGAAGTTCTCATCACTGTAACCCCTTACAGTAAACCTTTCCTATCCTCCATTAATCAAGAGTTCATCCTTTATTCCTTCTCAAGTACTTAAGGATAATCTTGATAATTATCAAGTGACACCTCACTTGGATTTGATTGGTATCTTTGTGTCATGCTTTATGACACGTCTGGCCTAGTACATCTCATGGCGTATCTCGTGAATCTAATTCATACGGTCCATTCTCTAATTGGTAAGACAATTAGCCTCCCAAAGACTAATTCCATGTGACATGGGTAAGAATCAATATTCTTTTCACGTTGAACCATTTCAACACCTTGTCAATATATGTACCATGACTCAGGCTGAACAATTATTTTAATCTATCTCCATAGATTTTATAGATTGTCTCGCCTAAGTCAATTATTGAAAATCAATTTCTCTAGCCAATCTTTAACAGATTGCAGAGTAGAGACCTTATTCCCAATGATTAATATGTCTCTACATACAAGACCAGAAATTTAACTATGCTCCCACTAACCTTCTTGTAGACACAAGTATCATCTTCAATTTTGATGGAACCAAACTCCTTTGATTGCATCATTAATTTGAAGAGTCCAACTCCTAGAAGCTTGATTCAATCTATAAACAGATTGCTACAAGCAGGATGCGAATGGATTTAAGCATCACAACTAGGGAAAGATTTCGTCATAGTCTATACTATGAATTCACATGAAATCCTTACCCAACCAATTGTCCCTTAAAGGTAATCATATTACCATCCATGTTGGTTTCCTCGTAACCCACTTGCACCTTTCAGGTGGTTCCACCAAAGTTCATACTTTGTTGGTATACATGGATTCCCTTTTGTATCCTATGGCTCCAAGCTATTTCTGAGAGTATGGCCCACACGTGGCCTTCTCATAGGTTTGTAGGCTCATCTCGATGAGCAATATATCACGGGTTATGAGAAATCCTTATTTCTCTAGTCCCTTGACATATCCTACCTGTCCTACGAGGTTCTTGTGTTATCTGAGTAGGTTTCTCCACAACATCTTGTGATCCTACTCATGTTCCATCAAACGGATCAATGTTCTATTGTGGTTCTTGAACCTTTCAAGTTCTACTGTCCTCCCACTGTTTCTTTTAGAGACAATCTCTTCCTAGAAACACTGTGGTTCGAGAAACAAACAGTTTGTTCTCAATTAGGTTGTAGAAATAATATCCTTTTCAGGATATCCCACAAAACATTTATCCGACTTGGGTCCAAGTTCATTTGTAAACTCTTTTACATAAACCTCATAACCCCAAATATCTATGAATGACATACTAGGACACTTCCTAGTCCATATCTCATATGGTGTTTTTCATAATCTGTTTTTGATGGAATAAGGTTAAGGGCGAAATTTGCTGTAATTAGAACATAGCCCCTAAAAGTAAACTGGAAGTTATGTTTGACTCATCATGGACCGAACCGTGTCCTACAAGGTTCGAACTCTCCTTTTAGACACGCCAAACCCATGTGGCGTGCCAGGTGGAGCGAGTTTTGGATCATATCCAATATTCCCATAGATTCTTGTCAAACTCTTGGCTCAAGTACTTTCTTCTATGATCCAATCGTAGAGTCTAAATACTTTTGCCAAGTTGGTTCACTACTTCATTCCTGAATACTTTGAACAATTCAAAGGATTCTGATTTGTTTCTTCATAAGATACACAAATCCATATTTCTCTGATCCTATCAGTAAATATGATGAAGTACTAAAACCATCTTTAGTATTTGTGCTTAGCGGCCTTCATACATCAATATGCATGATTCCCAAAAGATCATATCTTTGCCTAATAAGTCTTACATGTCTCATATGATTCAATAATCAAATGAGTCCCCGAAATCCATCCTAATGGAGTTCTAGATATGTATCTCTTATTTATGGGCCTAAACGATAATGCTAAAGATAAGTGAAGTTCATATCATTATATGCAAACCTCTAGGTATTAATGTTATAGATGAAATTATCATGATCATGGATATAGAATCCACTTAGACAAAATTGCATTACAATAATGCATACCATAATAAATGGAACAACATTTGTCCTTTTATTATGATAAGGAGCTTTCTTGTCCAAACAAGAAACTATGATAATGGTCCTACTCATAGCAGGGACATTATCCCTTTTGTCTAATTCATGAACAATTTCTGAAAGGTAGAAATAATTCCCCTACGGCTTTTCAGCAACCCTTTGCTTCATAGCCCCACGTGTAGGATTATTTCTTCCTTATCCAATTGTCTTCGTCTCTTGAGATCCTCCACATTTCTATAAATGTGAGATCCTCATCTAGTATCATATACTCTTGATGATGAGATAGACACATTGAATTTTATAATAAAATACCTAAGTAGGAATTCATAATTCCTTTATTATTTACTTCCATGTACTTTGGGTAGTCTCTCTTCCTCTATACCACCTATGGGACTTCGAGGCAACTTGGTTTTAGCAACAGGCTTGCTTTATACTCATGGGTTCGGCGCAAACCATTTGCCCTTACCCATGCTGTTAACTATTAACAGTTTTTGCCCATGCCCATTATGAGTGTTTTGTTTAGTGATTTTTCAATCATCTTTAAAACAAAACTGTAATTGCATCCAATGCAATTCTTGGTCCACTTGGGAGAATAACTATATACTCTTTATCTATCTTATAGATAACTCCCAATAACTAAGCTTTCAATCCTATTGAGATAGTTTAGTTTGCGCTTCACCTCTTGCTTCAGCAGCCACACATTACTAACTTGTATCGTCGCGTCATATCTCGATGAACTAAGTCGCCTTGCTTTGGCAAGCCCGAACTTATTCCATCTTGATCATGACGAGTGCTAAGCAAGAGATTGCAAAGTGGAGCAACTCCTCAAGCCTTTCATGACAAGCTCGTATGATCATATCATATGCCTCCAAATTTCTCATCTTGCTTCCAAAGCTCAGAGTCCATGGGAGCTTGACATGAGACAAGTTACATCCAAAGAACCATTCTTTGATGCTCCTTCCATAAGGCTTTAGTGTGTTTTGGTAGTTGGTGGGAAGAGAGATTTATGCTCTACAATGTACAACATATTTCCTTTACTTGAGAACAATTCTCAATTTTATACCAATCTAGAAAATAGATTCCAGATATCTTGTCCATCTCATGGACATAAAGTCGTGTTTGTTTGTTTAATGCGATGGGTATTCAACACTTATAGGATTATACAAAGCATTGTGACGTATAACTATATTCAACAAGGATTTAAATTATTAAATATAGCTCCCACTATTTTTCTCGGATTAATAGCCCTCACTATTAATGCGGAAAATATTTTATTTTCTAGTGGGTCCAAGATCCCTTTTCACTTCTTCTTGAGCTTGCTTTGGCAAGTCACCCAAGAATTGGTTATTAGGTAGGAACCATTCCAATTGCATCCCATGCAACTCTTGGTCCAATTAGGTGAATAACTCTTTATTCTTTATCCTTTAGATAACACCTAATTGTCATGCCTCTAAGCTCATCAATCCAATTGACTCTTGCCTAGTTGCGTCCAACCTCTTGCTTTCAACATACACGCATTACTTGCTTGCGTCGTCCGCAACACACCATGGAAAATTAAAATCGCCTTGCTTTGGCAAGCCCGAATTTTAATAGCCCACGATCATGAAGGGTGTTTTGACAAGAGAAGGCAAAACGCAATATTTAATTGAGGGATTTCTTTTAAGTTGTTTGGTTGATCTTATCAACACGGTCTACTTATTTGGATTGGGCCATCCACAATAAAAGACCAACCTTGTTTATTATTATCTTGTTATCGTTTTGCTTGTAGCGCCATACACACAAAATAAATAACAAGGCATGAATAATAAACATCCACAAAACAAAAAAAAACGTGGCATGGATATGGCCTCTAGACTAATAATATTATCAAGCCAATGATAATATCTAATTGCCCTAAAGTGCCGAGCTCATCTCCATGTGCTCCACCATAGCTGCGCGTCTAGGGATGTCTTTTGGCTCCTTTGGTTCTCCAGTCTTCTTCTCCATGCTCTTGGCTATCATCTAAATATTTCTAATTCTAGCCTAACATCTAGAATAAATAAATAACAAAAGCCTCACATGTCGAGGAGAAAAAGACGACTCGCAGGCCGTAAAACCTAATTAATTATTACATTAATTTGATCAGCTCGCAGGCCGTAAACCAAACCACAAAACAATAAACATCCACAATCCTAGGCCATATCCATCCACCATGCAACAAAGCACATAATACAGTTAAAACCAATTTTTAACGCGCTTGTTTAATTTTAATGAAATTGGGTAACTAGGGTTTCACAACGGTCCAAAGGATTTACCAAAGAATGGCCGAAATCAACCAAGGAACCGCCACACTAGGCCCGGGCCGGCCGGCCCCTAGCCCACACGGCTAGGCCGTGTGCTAGGGTGTGCCGGCCCCTCTTGTGCCGTGTGTTACTTGGGCGGCAAGGAGAGAGAGGGGCGGTCCCTACATGGGCCACACCTCCTCATGGAATTGTTTCCATAAACAATTCATGGAATTATTTTCATAAACAATACATGGAATTGTTTCCATAAACAATTCATGGAATTGTTTTCATAAACAATACATGGAATTGTTTCCATAAACAATTCCTTCCTTGTTGGGTTGTTTCCAAAACACCCTTATGGTATTGTTTCCAAAATAATTCTTTCCTTGGTTCCCAAGTTTAGTTGTTTCCATAAACAACTTCTTACTTGTTGCCCAAGTTTAATTATTTCCATACTTGGAAAACCCCTTTTCCAAGCATGTGCCCAAACCCTAATTTTTTCAAGAACCCAATTATTCACATCCTATGTGATTAAACTCACCAATTCTAACATCCAATGTTAAATTGGGTCTTGTTTGTTTGAATCAAATTCAATATTGCATCTACTATGCCAATTTTTCAGTTTTCGCGTAATAAACAATAATACGGTGTATGAACTGAAATCGTAAACACATAATATCATGTTATGCTCTACGACCTGTGGCTCTGATACCACTGTTGGGTTTTGACGTAGGTAACGCAGCGGAATAACAAAAATTAATCCTACTCAAAGCCCACCAAGGATCACAGGAAGAGACATCATAACATGATCAAGGACATAGAAGATGTGTACCTTTTTGATTTGTGAGATCACACGAAGAATGATGTCCTCGTCTCTACGGTTGATCCACGTCTAGAGGTGAGATCTAGATTCTTCCTTCAATCAAGTGCTAGCTTGAACCTTGGAGGAAGAGGGATGAAGATCAAAGCAACAAATCACCAAAGGGCACAAGAGAGGGGGGCGGCCCTCTCTTGCCGTCGGGTAGGGGGGCGGACGGGTGGCTAGGGTTTCGGCCCTAGCACCTTGTCTTGCTCTCTCTTTTTGCTCTCTCCCACTTTTTGTGTTATGACTAATAATAACTCATCAAGTGGGAAGGAAGCTAGAGCCTCCTTTATATACTCCAACAACTCCTTGTTGTTTCCATAAAAGAGTTTTCTTGTTCTAGTAGGACTAGAACTATTCCCTTCCTTGCAAATTAGTCCTACTAAGTTTGCAAGGTGTTGCACAATGATCCTTCTATTAATTAATCCATATTAATTAATCCCAAATCTAGCTCTACTCTATTTGACGTGTGACCCCATAGGTTTCTATATAGTTGGTAGTAACTATTACTAACATGGAGCGGTGTCTAGCAACACATCCATGCAACCCAACCAATAGAAATAGTCAGTGATCCCGACAAACCTTTGTGCCCAATATATCATATTGCATTATCCCTTTGTCTCCATATCCGGATTGGACACGAGACATAAATAGTCACACTCGTATATCCAATCCATAGTTCCTCGATCCTGGGAATATGCTTATGCTTGCAGATAACATTAATATCTATATATTAATTTATTTGAGTCTGGCCAGACATTCAATAAGCCTCATCCCTCGAGTGGCCGTGGATATTTACCCCCATTATGTGGGAGGGACAAATCCTATCTACATCACTACGATCTCTAAGCTTGCTTCCTATCACGCCCGATAGCCACCTTTATGATTACCCAGTTACGGTGTAACGTTTGATAACATCAAAGCGCAATATTTCACAACTAGAGTATCTAGTGACTTCAAGTCCAAGGATTGCAATAATATTAGCACTACGAAAAGCGATTGTGACTTCACATAATCTAATGTATCCTTTTCGTCGTGGGTCATCCAGTATGCCATTACTCCTAATGCATACCCATGTGTTGGATCATGATATCTCCATATCAATCCAACCCCATACTAGTCTATAGATGATTGTCCCATTAATCATTATAATTGACTAGGGATATTTAAGAATATAACACCTTATATTCTAAGGACTTCATTCATGTTAGCGTATCTCCATATCGATAACATAATGAATCGTAAATCCATATATTTGTCATAATTAATTGATTGCCTCTAGGGCCTAAATCGGATAAGTGTAAGTTTGTGGGGTACCCTTAGGAAACTAAGGGTTACCACTTCTACAATCCAACCGAGAACAAAGTGTTTGTTGCTCGGACCGGCGTGTTTCTAGAAAGAGAGTTTGTCTCTAAAGAAGCAAGTGGGAGGAATGTAGAACTTGAAGAAGTCCAAGTACCACAAATCACTGAACCGATTATGGAACATGAACAGGAACGACAAGCAGTTGTGGAGCCACCTGTTCAGGTAACACAAGAGCTTCGTAGATCTAGTAGAGTGCGCCAGGAACCCGAGAGGTATGGACTTCTCGTAACTGATTCCGGTGACACGATGCTCATAGATGATGAGCCTACTACCTATGAGGAGGCCATAGTGGCCCAGACTCTCAGAAGTGGCTAGAAGCCATGAGATTCGAGATGGAATCCATGTATACCAACAAAGTATGGACTTTGGCGGGAACCACCTGATGGGGCGCGGCCCATAGGGTGCAAGTGGGTCTTCAAGAAGAAGATCGACATGGATGGTAATGTGATTACCTATAAGGGCCGATTGGTGGCTAAAGGATTCAGACAGATTCATGGTATTGACTATGATGAAACCTTTTCACCAGTCGCAATGACCAAATCCATCCGAATCCTACTTGCGATTGCAGCATACCACGACTATGAAATTTGGCAGATGGATGTCAAAACAGCATTACTTTAAGGGAATCTCCTCGAGGACTTGTATATGATACAACCATAGGGTTTTGAGGATCCAAAGCAAGCCAACAAAGTCTGTAAGCTGCAACGGTCCATTTATGGATTGAAGCAAGCTTCTAGGATTTGGAATCGACGTTTTGATGAAGTGGTCAAAGAGTTTGGCTTCATCAGAAACGAAGATGAGTCTTGTGTCTACAAGAAGGTTAGTGGGAGCTCTGTAGCTTTTCTCGTTTTGTATGTGGATGACATACTACTCATTGGAAACGACATTCCCATGCTGCAATCTGTGAAAGATTGGCTAGGAATGTGTTTCTCAATGAAGGACTTAGGGGAAGCAGCCTATATACTCGGTATAAAGATCTATAGAGATAGATCTAAGAGGTTGCTAGGCCTAAGTCAAAGTACATATATTGACAAGGTGTTGAAACGGTTCAACATTCAAGATTCCAAGAAGGGATTCTTGTCCATGTCACATGAAATCACTCTTTCGAAGAGTGGTTGTCCTTCCAATGAGATTGAGAAGGAACGCATGAGTAGGATTCCCTATGCCTCGGCCATAGGATCTATCATGTATGCCATGTTATGTACTAGACCAGATGTGTCATATGCCTTGAGTATGACAAGCAGATACCAATCCAACCCGGGTGAGAGTCACTGGATTGCTGTCAAGAACATCCTAAAGTACTTGAGAAGAACTAAGGATGCTTTCTTGATATTTGGCGGTGAGGAAGAGTTGCGTGTAAGGGGTTACACTGATGCAAGCTTTCAAACTGACAGAGATGACTTTAGATCACAGTCGGGATATGTGTTTTGCCTGAATGGAGCAGCGGTGAGCTGGAAGAGTTCCAAGCAAGAGACGGTAGCTGATTCTACAACAGAGGCTGAGTACATTGCTGCAAATGGCGCAGCAAAGGAGGCTGTTTGGATCAGAAATTTTGTTTCTGAACTTGGTGTGGTCCCTAGAATTGCGGATCCAGTGGAGTTGTTCTGCGACAACACTGGGGCGATCGCGCAATCAAAGGAACCCAGATCGCACCAGAAGTCCAAGCACGTTCTCAGGAAGTTTCATCTGATTCGAGATATTATCGATAGAGGAGACGTTCGGATATGCAAGATTCCTACAGATGATAATCTGTCAGACCCGCTTACGAAGCCTCTCACGCAGTGGAAGCATGAAGGGCACACTAGGAGTATGGGCATACGAGATGCGCCAGATTGGCTCTAGTGCAAGTGGGAGACTGTTGGAATAGATGCCCTAGAGGCAATCTAGTTTAGTATGAATTTGTATATGGCTAGAAAATTCATTTATTATTTATTGGATATTTAATATAATGAAGTCCTTAGATTTACAATTGTGTTGTTTATCTTAAATATCCCTAGTCAAGTATAATGATTAATGGGACAATCATCTATAGACTAGTATGGGGTTGGATTGATATGGAGATATCACGATCCAACACATAGGTGTGCATTACGGAATGTTGCACTGGATTGAACCATCTCCGAGAAGGCTACATACACGTTATGTTGAGTCACAAGCGCTTCTCGCGGTGCAATCGTATTGTCATCCTTAGACTCGAAGTCACTAGATATTCTAGTTGTGGATCATTGTGATCTTTGTAGCGTTAAACGCTACACCGTAACTGGGTAGTTATAAAGGCGTGTACTGGATACAATGAGAAGCAAGCTTAGAGATCGTAGTGGACGTAGAGAGGATTTGTCCCTCCCACATAACGGGAGCAAATATCCTAGGCCACTCGAGGGATAGTGCTTATAGAATGTCTGGCCAGACTCAAATAAATCAATATGGGATATTGATGTTATTTGCACGAATAAGGCTATTCCCATGGATCGAGAAACTATGGATTGGATATACGAGTGTGACTTGTATGTCTCGTGTCCAATCCGGATATGGAGGCAAAGGGATGAGACAGTTACTTGTACAAAGGTTGTCAAGATGACTATTCTATTAGTTGGCTAGAATGGATGTTTTGCTAGAGACCGCTCCATATTAGCAAATAGTTGCTACCAACTAGATAGAACCTATGGGGTCACACGCTATATAGAGTTGAACTAGATTTGGGAATTAATTAATTGGATTAATTAATTAGAAGGATCACTTTGCAAGCCCTTGCAAACTTAGTAGGGACTAATTTGCAAGGAAGGGACTAAATTGAATTCTAGTTGGACTAGAATAAGTCCTTTAGGTAGTTAACAAGGAGTTGTTGGACTATATAAAGGACCCTCCTTCCTTCCTTCCCATAAATTATGATCATTAGTGAACATAACAAGAGTGGGAGAGAACAAAAGGAGAGAGAGCAAGCAACAAAGAGGGCCCGACGCCGCCCCTTGCCGCCGCCCTCGTCCCCGTCGGCCAAAAGAGGCCGAGACCCTCTTTTGGGTCTCGTTTTGCGTGATTCCTTCTTCCTCTTCCTATTCCGGGCTAGAACCAAGGAGTTTGGGAGATCTAGGATCAACTCTAGGCGTGGATCAACTATAGAGAACGTGACATTATTCGCGTTTGAAGTCATCAAGGAGAACCCAAAGGTGTGTTTATGATTTCTAACCTTTACCATCGTTATGCATCTTGACTTGTGATCCTTGGAGGGTTTTGCATGGTTTTATGTTTGATTATGCTTCCGTTGTGCGATCCATGAATCAAAACCTACAGAAGTTTCGCAGGTGTCCATCGTGTGGAAATTTTCTTTACCTTCGACAAGCATTCCTCCATCTGCTTGTACAGAGCAAGTTGTGCATCATTCATCAAAGGACTCAGAGGATCTACCTCACCAACAAGAGAAAGATCATACAACATGTGTACATCTTCCAGAGTGGGAGAAGCCTCGAACTCAGCAAAGTGGAAGGTGTGAGTCACAGGCGAATAGCGGGAAAGAAGGTTTAGAAGCATGGACTGGTCCAACTTCACGGCAGCACCTTTCATAGCACGAACTGCGAAATAGACGCCAACATTGTTCAATGCGATGGCATGGTGGGTCGATACATGGTCGATCAACTCATCCATGAAGTCCAATTTCTGGACAAACGCCTGGGTAGAGATTGCAGTATGGTGGAAAAACCAATTTTCAACCCCTAATCAAACCACATCCTTGGAATCGATCAATTCTAGCATGGCCGCGTTAACAGGTGGGGTCAATGTTTGCAACTCTCCTGAGGGAACAGGGGTCGGAAGGTTCTTCACCTTAAACCTAGCGTGATAAAAATCTTTTCCGCCCGAATAGGGGGCTTTCCGCCATAAGATTTTGGGAAGATCAGGTATTTCTTCAGCCTCTTTAATGGGTTTAGATCCTTTTGTCTTTGCCATTCCTGCGGAAAAGAAAGAAAAAAAGGGGGAGAAATATACACACTCTCAGTTCGAATTTCAAGAATCAGTTCGAATTTCAGTTTGAATCAACTATGTTTTGTCTAGAGAAGATGAACAGTTCAGTGTCAATTCTGGTTTTGAAATTTCAGAATCGTTTATATTTCTTGGAATTTCAGAAGCCCCACATCCAAAATTGTTACAATCTGGTGATTAGATCAGTTCTGGGTTTAAGGAACAAGGTCTCTTTTGCAGTTTTCAACGAATGACATGTTTCAGATAGTCACGGGTTTGCAGATCCAATACAGTTCAAAGCATATATCAGTACGTTAAATGGAATAGAGCAAAGCCAACCTTGTTTTGGTAAAGCTTGCTTAGATGAAGCCAGTTGAAGGAGACGATTGACAAGAAAGAATTGATGATTGATCACTTGAATATGCTCTTGAAGGCTTTCGGGTATCATTCACTTTAATAGAAAGAAGTGATGCTTTGCAACAATGGAGAGCACAGAGTATTTATCCAAAAACAATGAGGGGTTGCGTCCCTTCAGTAGTCGAATCGCAACCGTCACCATCGAATCGCGCAATCACAGGACAAGCTGACGTCATGCCTAAAATCCTAAAAGACCAGACGGCACGACTCTAGGGATTTTAGGTCATAATGACGCGCACGGGGGCTGAATTTGCGCGTATTTGAATTGGTGTGTGGCGGCGACGCGTACATTGGTTTCTGCGCATTGAAGCCTATCCGGCTGTGTGCCTTCACGCGCAGAAAGGGGGCTAATGTAGATAGGGCTTTCTGGACAGGCAGATCTTAGCCACGTGGCGACCATCTAGCACACCTAGTTGTGCTCCACACACACTAGATCACCAGTCGCGCTGATCCACGTGGGGGCTGCGAGAGAGGGCCCTCGCATACCACCACAGTAATTCCTGTCGCGCGCGAGCGACAACCAAGCCCGCGTGCGACCTTTAGTAACTGCTTTGAGAGATTTATGGCACGAGCTCTATAAACCCGGTCAACCCGGTCAACCTCATAACGGTTCCGGTATACGATTACGAACGTGCCGTAACGGTCCCTATATACGCGGACGAACGTGCCGTTGTGGTAAAGCTAATTAAGCCGCCATTAATGGGCGCATTAACCCACTACAACTGTCACATTCTCCGTTATATATAGGATCGTTAACCCTTCCATAAAAGGGCGAATCACCTGAGATACGCAGAAGCTCTGCCAAAATCCTGTTTCTCTCTCATACAGTGCTATTGTCTTACTCTCTCCCTACACACAACCTTACTCTTCCTGCGTTCTTTCTATCCCCTACTCTTGGCGTATATTGGATTCTCTCTGCAGGATTCTCTCGTACACATCTATATATGTACTTTGACTCAGTCCTAGCAACCTCTTAGATCTATCCCTATAGATCTTTATACCGAGTATATAGGCTGCTACCCCTAAGTCATTCATTGAGAAACACTTTCCTAGCCAATCCTTGACTGATTGCAGCATAGGAATATTGTTTCCAATGAGTAGTATGTCATCCACATACAAGACCAAGAACGCTACGGAGCTCCCACTAACCTTCTTGTAGACACAAGACTCATATTCGTTTTTGACGAAGTCAAACTCTTTGATGGCTTCATAAAAACTTTGATTCCAACTCCTAGAAGCTTGCTTTAATCCATAAGTTGATCGTTGAAGCTTACATACTTTATTTGCATGCTCTGGATCTACAAAACCTTCTGGTTCTGTCATGTACACATCCTCGAGAAGATTCCCATAAAGGAATGCTGTTTTGACATCCATCTGCCAAATCTCATAGTCATAGTAAGCCGCAATTGCAAGTAGGATTCAGATGGATTTGTTCATAGCGACTGGGGAAAAAGTTTCATCATAGTCTATACCATGAAGAGCCACTTGCACCCTATGGGGCGTGCCCCTTGTGGTGGTTCCACCAAAGTCCATACTTGGTTTGTGTACATGGATTCCATCTCGGATCTCATGGCTTTTAGCCACTTCTCAGAGTTCGGCCCTCGCATGGCCTCTCCATAGGTAGTAGGCTCATATCCTATGAGCATAGTTTCACCAGTTTCCTTCACGAGAAGTCCATACCTCTCTGGCTCCTGGCGCACTCTACTCGACCTACGAAGCTCTTGTGTTACTGGAACAGGTTGCTCCACAACCTGTTGTGGTTCCTGTTTATGTTCCATAACCGAATCAGTAATTTATGTTTCTTGAACTTCTTCAAGTTCTACAGTCCTCCCACTTGCTTATTTAGAGACAAATTCTCTTTCTAGAAACACGCCGGTCCGAGCAACAAATACTTTGTTATTGGTTGGATTGTAGAAGTAATAGCCCTTAGTATCCTTAGGGTATCCCACAAACTTACATTTATCTGATTTGGCCTGAGTTAGTCTGGATGTAAACGTTTTACATAAACATCGCAGCCCCATATCCTCATAAACGACACTGTGGGACGGCTCCTACTCCACATCTCATGTGGTGTCTTCATGACTGATTTGGATGGAACACGGTTAATGGTGAAAGCTGCACACATTAAAGCATAGCCCCAAAAAGATAATAAGATATTTTTGACACATCATAGATCTCACCATGTCCAACAAGTTTCGTTTCCTCATCTCGGATACGCCATTCTATTGTGGTGTTCCGGGTGGACTGAGTTGGGATGATATCCCACACTCTCTAAGATAATCATCAAACTCTTGGCTCAAGTACTCACCTCCTCGATCTAATCGTAGAGCCTTGATACTTTTGCCAAGTTGCTTCTCTACTTCATTCTTAAATTCCGTGAACTTCTCAAAAGATTTGGATTTAGCCTTCATAAGGTATACAAATCCATATCTACTGAAATCGTCAGTGAATGTAATGAAGTAGACATAACCACCTCTGGCAGGTGTAGCAAACGGCCCACATACATCAGTATGTATGAGTGCTAAATGCTCACTAGTCCTTTCATCTTTCTTATTTAAAGAGGACTTTGTCATCTTTCCTAACAAACAAGCTTCACATGTCTCATATGATTCAAAATCAAATGAGTCTAGAAATCCATCCTTATGGAGTCTAGATACACGTTTTTCATTTATATGGCCTAGACGACAATGACATAGATAAGCAGGATTTAAATCATTCATTTTAATCCTATTAGTATTTATGTTATAGATTGGATAGCTTAGATCAATGATATATAATCCATTAAATAATTGCGCACTACAATAGTGAATACTATCACAATAAATGGAACAACAATTGTTCTTTACTGAAATAGTAAAACCTTTCTTGTCCAAACAAGATACGGAAATAATTTTCTTACTCATAGAAGGAACATAAAAGCAATTATCTAATTCTAATACTAATCTAGAAGGCAGAGACAGCCTATACACGCCTATAGCTAATGCAGCAACTCTTGCTCCATTCCCAACGCGCAAGTCCACCTCTCCTTTTGCTAATCTTCTACTTCTACGTAGATCCTGCATATTTCGACAAATATGAGATCCACATTCAGTATCTAATACCCATGATGAACAAGTAGTTAAATTAACATCTATAACAAAAATGCCTGGTGGTTGTGGGATCACTATCCCAAGCCTTTTATCCTCCAGATACTTTGGGCAAATCTATTCCAGTGTCCAGGCTGACTGCAGTAGTGACAATCACCCTTGATCACGCCTTTGGCCGCGCCACCTGCAGGTTTAAGAGAAGCGTCCTTAGGTTTAGCAACTGCCTTGCCTTTACCCTTGGAAGTAGAGGCAAACCTCTTACCCTTTCCTTTCTGCACCATCATTAGGGCCTTCCCTTTCCCTTGTTGATGGATTGTTCAGCTGTCCTCAACATATTGACTAGCTCTGGCAGAGGCTTGGCGATCTCATTCATGTTATAGTTCATGATGAACTGTCCATAACTATCCAGCAACGATTGCAGAATTTGATCTGTGGCCAACTCTTGAACAATTCTTAAGTTTCTGTACCAGTCCAGAAAGTTGGTTCCATAAAGCTTGTCCTTCTCAAGAACAGCCCGTAGGGAGTGTGATGCATTCGATGAATTGTTTGCCATTGTAATTCTACAAAAACGAGAAATATACAAGATTTTAGTATGATTTTACTATACTCAATAATGGCTAGATTATTAAATGTATCTCCCACTATTTTTCTCGGATTAATAACCATCCATATTAATGCAGAAAATATCCTTATATTTTCTAGTGGGCCAAGATCCATATTTCGCGTTTTCCGAGCTTGCTTTGGCAAGTCACCCGGAATTGGTTATTTAGGTAGGAACCATTCCAATTACATCATATGGAACTCTTGGTTCAATTGGGCAAATGACCATTATTTATCCATCCCTATGAATAATCCCAATTGTACGCCTCTAGGTTCTTTTAATCTTATTAAATCTACCTAGTTGTGTCCAACATCTTACTTAAACAATTGCACATTGTTACGTGCTCTCGCATCTAATCACGATAAACCATGTTGCCATGCTTTGGCATGATAAATCATGGGATATTAGTGATCATGATGAGTGTTTAATAACGAGAAGGCATAAACACATTTTTTTTTTAATGAGGGATTTGCCTTTCAATTTTAATTTTCTATTGTTGATCCATATCAACATGATCTATATGTTTGAGTTTTGGGCAAAACTCCAAATCATAGATCCGGGTTGTCTAATTTTCTTATTATCCTAATCGCATGCATCAACCATACACCAATCACAAAATAATAAGACAATAAAATAAACAACCACAATACAATAACATAAACGTTATGTGGATATGGCCTTTCTAGACTAAGATATTATAAAGCCAATGAGAATATCTATGAACCCTAAAAGAGATCGCATCACCATGCGCTTCCATCTTTTGTTCCATCCTTCATAGTTTTGTTGAATGCTCCATGTTCCATCTCCATAGCTCCAATGTCTTTGGGCTTCTATTCTTCAATCTTTGGCTAACAATCTATTTTATCTAGCTACACCTATACTAGATAAAATAAATCTCGCAAGTTGAGAAATAAACGACTCGCGGGCCGTAAACCTTAATTAATTATTACATTAATTGATCAGCTCTTAGGCCGTAAAACAAAACATAAAATAAACATTCACACACAAACCACAACCTAGGGCCATATCCAATCACCATGTGAATAGAACATAAACAGTTAAAACCAATTTTAACTCCCTTGTTCAATTTTAATTGTTTTTAGAAGAAGTAGGGTAAAAAACAATCCAAAAAGAACTTCCAAAAGCCCTATTGGATCACACACGGCCCTCGGGCCCGGCCTAGCCCAAACCGCCGGTCCCCCCGGTCGCGCCTAGGCCCGGCCGACCCTTAGGCTGTGCGTGGCTTGGGCGGCAAGGCACAGGGGCCGTCCCCTATGGGTGGGGGGGGGCGAACCCTTCTAGGAGTTGTTTCCAAAAACAACTCCTTCGTTGTTGCTCAATCCAAGTTGTTTCCATGTTGAAAAACCCTTTTTCTAAACATGTGCCCAAATCCTAATCTTCAAACCAAGAAACTCACTAATTTGTTGCATCCAATGCTCAATTGTATCTTGTTAGATTGAATCTCCATTCAATTGCATCTATTATGCTTAATTTGTCGTTATACGCGATGAACATGAATTTAAAGTGATAAAACAACAAAATCGTAACACATAAACTACGTTATGCTCTACGACCTGTGGATCTGATACCACTGTAGGGTTTTGAACATGTAATCGCAGTGGAGGAAAATAATTATTCCGTTCAAATCCCTCCAAGGAACACAAGTCAAGAACACATAACGATAGTAAAGGATTAGTATGTTTTTACCTTTGAGTTCTCCTGTGATGACTTCAAACGCGAATAATGTCACGTTCTCTACTGTTGATCCACGCCTAGGATAGAGAATTGGACCTCCCAACCTTCTTGTGCTAGGTAGAACGGAGGAAGGAGACAACTGAATCACGCAACAAAGTCACAAGGAGGGGCTCGGCCTCCTCGTGTGGCCGACGGGTTTGGGGCGGCGGGTAAGGGGCGGACGCCTCTTTCCTTGCTTGCTCTCAACTCTTTTCTCTCCTCTCAATATGTGTTATGATTATCATGTATTGAGAGGGAAGGAAGGAGTTCCTTTATATAGCCCAACTACTCCTAGTTGTTTCCATAAAGGCCCCAATAGTAATCACATCTATATATGGATTAGTATTATTTGCTAATTAGTCCTACTAAGTTAGCAACTTGTTGCAATATGATCCTTTTTAATTAATCTCTATTAATTAAGTCTCTTGTCCAATTATATCCATATGGCGTGTGATCCCATAGGTTTCTACTTAATTAGTAGTAACTATTTACAAACATGGTGCGGTGTCTAGCAACACATCCATGCCACCCAATTAATAGAAATAGTCATCTTGACAAACCTTTGTGATCTTATTATCGCATCCCTTTGTCTCATTATCCGTATTGGATACGAAACATAAAAGTCACACTCGTATATCCAATCCATGTTTCTCGATCCTGGGAATAGCCCTATCCATGCATATGACTTCAATATCTCCATATTGATTCATATGAGTCTGGCCCGACGTTCCATAGGCGCCATCCCTCGAGTGGCCTCGGATATTTGCTCCCGTTATGTGGGAGGGACAAATCCTAGCTACATCACTCACCATCTCTAAGCTTGATTCCTATTGTGCCCAACATGCGCTTTTATAACTACCCAGTTACGAAGTAGCGTTTGACGTTGTCAAAGCACAACATTCCACAACTAGAGGATCTAGTGACTTCAAGTCTAAGGATGATAATATCCTATCACCGCGGGAAGCGCTTGTGACTTTACATAACTTGTATGTAGCCTTCTCGGATTTGGTTCAATCCGGTATGTCATTACTCCAAATACATACCCATGTGTTGGATCGTGAGATTTCCATATCAATCCAACCCCATACTAGTCTATAGATGATCGTCATGTTAATCATTATATTTGACTAGGGATTTTTAAGATAAACAACACGATTTTATAAATCTAAGGACTTCATTATATTAAATATCTCCATAAATAATACAATGATTATTCTAGCCAATTCATACTAAAATTAGATTGCCTCTAGGGCATCTATTCCAACAGAAAGTTCATCCTAAATCCGGAAAAAACCATTAACACGTAAACCCCAGGCTCTCCATAGATGCCTATGTATGAGTTTAGCTACTCAAAACTAAGTAAAACATTGTGAAATATTGCATACAATTGAGTAAAGAGGCAAATGGAATCAAACGCTGAAAAACTCGAGTTATGGCATTGATTCTAGCCCTTCGCCTTGATCCTAGTTGCTCTCCTATGCTCTTTAAGTCTTCACCAACTCTTGTGCTGCTGTTTTTTGTCGTCCTTTGTTGCCTAGGTCGAAGTAAAGAAGTCCAAGTCTTGATATTTGCAAAATAACCCCAAGAATCTGGTTCGGCTTCAGAGGCTTTCGTGCGAATGCCCGCCCCTTTCGTGCGAAAGGTTTGCATAATTCTTCTTGAATCTTCACTTATTGGTTCCCGAGCCTCTTTCATTACGCTTCCTAGCTTCCGAAGCTCGCGTCCCTGCTCCATTAAGCCCTGTTTCCTGTCAAAGACAACAAGCATTATACCAAGCAATTAAATCCATCAATTAGCATAAATAAAGCATATAAGACGTGTCTGGATTGGAATTAAGCATATGACGCATTAAGTGATAAACACACGTTCTCTCATCAACAAGAAGCTCTGAACTCTCTCTAAAACCTCTCAAATATGTGACAAATGCTAAATAAATATAGCTCCTAAAAGGCGCTATCATCTAGTTCACGAATTCAAGAGAGAAAACCAAAAGTCGAGTTATCTCAAGGATCAAGGATATTGACTCCTCCAAGTGCGTCCACATACAAGATCAAGCCACAATTCCGATTTCTGATTCGACACGTGAATTCAATTAATTCGACATCCAAACTAGTGAAAATTTGAAGAACAATTAAAAAACCACTCAACAAGCCATCCGACTTCATCAACCAACCCAACGAATGAACTAGCTAAACATGATAGATTAAAGATAGTTAGAGAGAAATGAAGTTTTCATAAGGAACACTTGAATCCGACACTTTTTACCACCAATTCGTGCTTTAGACGTGATTAAAACTACAAACACAAGAGCAAAAAGAACTCCAAAGATAAAACTAAGCTTGAAATTGAAGAACTAAATTACTCCAAAATATTTCAACTACACAAACTAAAATAAATAGTAGCTATAAATAGTAGCTAATAGTGACTCAGCTGATTTTGCTACAGTGAACGAACCTAGAAACAAATAATAGAAGCATCATAAATAGATTGACAGTGCACACAAAATGGCCTAGAATGAATGAAAATCATCCTCCTCTCTCCTTATCTTCCTCTTTCTCTTGTTCTTGGCCCTGATTGTGCTCAAGTAAGAACTCATGAGCTCAAGAACCAGATCTGAATCGATGGAACCCCGAACTGAAATTTATGGACCGCAAAAGTGGAGCCGAGCTCTTCAATTCTTTGATACAGTTTATATAGACTTCATTAGTTGGTTTCTTATCCTCCAAGGATCAATCTCCGCCCTCCAATCAAACTCAAACCCTCTCCATTGTTGATTTGCACCAGCGTCAAAAACCCTAGTTGATTTAGGGCTTTCTTTGTTACTTGGATTTGGGCCGAATTGAGGGATGCAATACAAAGAGATCGGGCTAGGGATCGATTTGGGACCGATTTTGCCCAATTTGGTGAAGATTTGGTCCGGTTATCGGGCTGGTTTGTAGCTTCAAACGACTTCCATGGAGGTTTTGCATTACTCTGTTGGGCGAGGAAGAAGACAGTTGCACTGGTGAGCTGTCTTGGTGGTGTTTTTTCTAATTAGTACCCTATGTTTTCTTGGATATTTTAGAATATACGCTAGCATTCCTTAAATGTATTGTAGCGGCCCAAATAGAATGGATAAGTTCACCAGAGCCCCCTGCCGTAAGTTCCTCTTTATAAAGACCCCTAGAAACTTTGGAAAACTCTAATGAGGCCAATCCATCATATGATATTTTCCCTGATGAGTCCCCTACTGGTTTGCATGAGCTGGCACATGACGATTCCATATCTGAGAGCCCTACGCCACAAACAATTCCTTTGTCATTCTCCCACTCTTGACGAGCCTACTATATCAGATTTTGTACCACCTACATGTGAGCTTACATCATCTTCCCCATCATTACATGTTCGACAGTCTACAAGGGTTCGTAATCCTCCTTCTTGGATGTGCGTTTATCAGTGCTCTTCAGCTATTAGTTGTTACCATGATCCTCATTCTTTTATTGAAGCTAGCACTAACTCTCTGTGGTAGCAATCAATGAGTGATTAATTAGATGCCTTAGGAGAAACCCACACTTGGGATTTGGTTCTTCTTCCACATAGAAAGACCCATGTTGATTGCAAGTGGGTCCATAAGATAAAACCCCGCTCTAATGGTTCAGTTGTGCGATACAAAGCTCGTCTTGTTGATAAGGGCTTTTCACATGAATATGGAATTGACTATGAGGAGACATTTTCTCCAGTTGCTCGAGTTACGTAATTTATCACTAGGTTAGCATTAGTTGCTCTTCTCCATTGGTCTCTCTTTCAGATGGATGTTAAGAACGCATTTCTTAATGTTGATCAATGGATGACCTAGAGGGGGGGGGGGGGGGGCAGGGGCCACGGCCCCCGCAAGACTGAAAATTTTGGTAAATACTCGTTTTATTTCACATATTTTCTTCTAATTATTAAGGATTGGCACCCTCTAATTCGAGAAATTTAACTACACCCATCTAGTTACAATCTTTCTAACTTGATATTCGTATGATAAGAAGATAAATTATCTACTTGTGATTTATAAATTTCAGTAAATTATCATAGCATTATCCTAAAAATTATGAATTATGTAGGAAAAATGCGAAAAAAAATCAATATATACTTTTATGTTAAAGGTCACCCCCACTCGACCCTAATCCTACATCCGCCACTGATGGTGATCTTACAGAGAAGGTCTACATGAAACTACCACAAGGCCTTGATGTTCCGCCTCATATGGTGTGTCATCTTCTTCGATCCCTATATTGACTCAAGAAATCTCCCTGTACTTGGTTTTTCAAGTACATTGCAACAGTGACTCAACTTGGCTTTACTACAGTCCTTATGATTCTGCACTTTTTGTACGCCGCAGTGCTGCACTGAACATGGAAGTATCCTCTCATTGCTTCATATTGACGACATGATTATCACTGATGATGATCTTCCATTCATTAATTAGCTTAAGGAATCCTTGAGTTTTCACTTCGAGATGAAGGATATGGGACCTCTCAGTTATTTTCTCTGTCTTGAGGTTACTTCCTCCACTGAAGGTTACTCTCTATCTGAGACAATAAATGCTCAGACATGATTGCTCCAACAGGAATAGCAGACCAAAAGATTGTCTCCACCCTCTCGAGTCCAAACTTAAGCTCACTCCCCCTGTTGGAGAACTTCTCAGAGATGTTACCTGGTATCAATAGTTCGTTGGCAGTTTGGTTTACCTAACAGTTACTCATCCAAACATTGCTTATGTCGTTCATCAGGTCAGCCAATTCATGTCAGCTCCGCGTTCACACATTTCTCTGTTGTTCTTCGAATTCTTCGGTACGTCAAGGGTACTATATTTTGTGGACATCACTTCTCATCACACACACTCCATTGTTACGAGGCTTTATCGACACTGACTGGGCAGGTGATCCCACTGATCGTCGTTCCTCTACTGGCTACTGTTTCCTCTTAGGAGGTTCACTTATTTCTTGGAGGAGAAAGAAACAAACCGTTGTTGCTGTAGGGTTTTGAACATGGAATCGCAGCGAAAGAAGATAATTATTCCGTTCAAATCCCTCCAAGGATCACATGTCAAGAACACATAACGATAGTAAAGTAACAATATGTGTTTACCTTTGGGTTCTCCTTTGATCACTTCATACGCGAATAATTTCACGTTCTCTACGGTTGATCCACGCCTAGGATATATAATTCGACCTTCCAACCTTCTTGTGCTAGCTAGAATGGAGGAAGGAGACTATGAAATCACGCAACAAGAACCACAAAGGAGGATTCGGCCTCCTTGTGTGGCCGACGGCTTTGGGGCGGCAGGTAAGCTTGCTTGATCTCAACTCTTTTCTCTCCTCTCAATGTGTGTTATGAATAACATGTATTAATAGGGAATGAAGGAGTTCCTTTATATTGTCCAACTACTCCTAGTTGTTTCAATAAAGGTCCCAATACTAATCATATCCATATATGGACTAGTATTATTTGCTAATTAGTCCTACTAAGTTAGCAAGTTGTTGCAATATGATCCTTTTAATTAATCCTTATTAATTAAGTCTCTTGTCAAATATATCCATATGGCGTGTGACCCATAGGTTTCTACTTAATTGGTAGAAACTATTTACAAACATGGAGCGGTGTCAAGCAACACATCCATACCACCCAATTAATAGAAATAGTCATCTTGACAAACCTTTGTGATCTTATTATCGCATCCCTTTGTCTCATTATCCGGATTGGACACGAGACATACAAGTCACACTCGTATATCCAATCCATGTTTCTCGATCCTGGGAATAGCCCTATCCATGCATATGACATCAATATCTCCATATTGATTCATATGAGTCTTGCCAGACGTTCCATATGCGCCATCCCTCGAGTGGCCTCAGATAACTTCTCCCGTTATGTGGGAGGGACAAGTCCTGTGTACATCACTCACCATCTCTAAGCTTGCTTCCTATTCTTCCCAACATGCGCTTTTATAACTACCCAGTTATGGAATAGCGTTTGGCGTTGTCAAAGCACAATATTTCACAACTAAAGGATCTAGTGACTTCAAGTCTAAGGATGATAATATCCTATCACCACGAGATGTGCTTGTGACTTTACATAACTTGTATGTAGCCTTCTCGGATTTGGGTCAATCCAGTATGTCATTACTCCTAATACATACCCATGTGTTGGATCGTGATATCTCCGTATCAATCAAACCCCATACTAGTCTATAGATGATCGTCCTATTAATCATTATATTTGACTAGGGATATTTAAGATAAACAACACTATTTGTAAATCTAAGGACTTCATTATATTAAATATCTCCATAAATAATACAATGATTATTCTAGCCAATTCATACTAAAATTAGATTGCCTCTAGGGAATCTATTCCAACAGTCTCCCACTTGCACTAGAGCCAATCTGGTGCATCGCGTATACCAATCGCCCTAGTGTGCTCTTCATGCTTGAGCTGAAAAAGCAGCTACGTGAATGGATGTGCCAGATTATCATCTGTAGGAATCTTGAATATCTTCACATCTCCTGTATCGATAATCTCTCGAATAAGATGGAACTCCCGGAGTACGTGTTTGGATTTCTGGTGTGATCTAGGTTCCTTAGATTGAGCGATTGCGCCTGTGTTGTCACAATACAACACTGTGGCATCCCAAATGCTAGCAACTACACCAAGATCAGAAACAAACTTTCTAATCCAAACAGCTTCTTTTGCTGCACCACTTGCAGCAATATACTCAGCCTCTGTTGTAGAATCAGCAACCGTCTCTTGCTTGGAACTCTTCCAGCTCACAGCTCCTCCATTTAGGCAAAACACAAATCCCGAATGCGATCTGAAATCATCTCTGTCGGTTTGGGAGCTTGCATCTGTATAACCAGTTACACGGAACTCTTCCTCACCTCCAAATATCAAGAACGCATCCTAAGTTCTTCTCAAGTACTTGAGGATGTTCTTGAAAACTATCCAGTGACTCTCACCCGGATTAGACTGATATCTGCTCGCCATACTCAACACGTATGATACGTCTGGTCTAGTACATAACATGGCGTACATGATAAATCCTATGGCCGAGGCATAGGGGATCTTACTCATGTGGTCCATCTCAATCTTATTGGATGGACAATCACTCTTCGAAAGAGAAATTCCATGAGACATGGGCAACAATCCCTTCTTGGAATCTTGCATGTTGAACCGTCTCAACACCTTGTCTATATATATAATTTGACTTAGGCCTAGCAACCTCTTAGATATATCCCTATAGATCTTTATACCGAGTATATAGGCTGCTTCCCCTAAGTATTTCATTGAGAAACACTTTCCTAGCAAATCCTTAACTGATTACAGCATAGGAATGTCGTTTCCAATGAGTAGTATGTCATCCACATACAAGACCAGGAACGCTACTGAGCTCCCACTAACCTTCTTGTAGACACAAGAATCATCTTCGTTCTTTATGAAGTCAAACTCTTTAACAGCTTCATCAAAACGTCGATTCCAACTCCTAGAAGCTTGCTTCAATCCATAAATGGATCGTTGAATCTTACAGACTTTATTTGCATGCTCTGGATCTACAAAACCTTATGGTTGTGTCATGTACACATCCTCGAGAATATTCCCATAAAGGAATGCTGTTTTGACATCCATCTGCCAAATCTCATAGTCATAATAAGCCGCAATCGCAAGTAGGATTCGGATGGATTTGGTCATAGCGACTGGGGAAAAGGTTTCATCATATTCTATACCATGAATCTGTCTGAATACTTGAGCCACCAATCGGCCCTTATAAGTAAATACATTACCATCCATGTAGGTCTTCTTCTTGAAGACCCACTTGCACCCTATGGGGCGTACCCCTTGGGGTGGTTCCACCAAAGTCCATACTTGGTTTGTGTACATGGATTCCATCTCGGATCTCATGGCTTTTAGCCACTTATGAGAGTCCGTCCATTGCATGGCCTCTCCATAGGTAGTAGGCTCATCTCCTATGAGCATAGTGTCACCAGTTTCCGTCACGAGAAGTCCATACCTCTCTGGCTCCTGGCGTACTCTACTCGACTTACGAAGTTTTTGTGTTACTCGAACAGGTTGCACCACAACCTGTTGTGGTTCCTGTACATGTTCCATAACCGAATCAGTAATTTTTTGTTCTTGAACTTCTTCAAGTTCTAAAGTCGTCCCACTTGCTTCTTTAGAGACAAGTTCTCTTTCCAGAAACACGCCGGTCCGAGAAACAAACACTTTGTTATCGGTAGGATTGTAGAAATACTAGCCCTTAGTTTCCTTAGGGTATCCCACAAATTTACACTTATCTGACTTCGGCCCGAGTTTGTCTGGCTGTAAACGTTTTTTACATAAACATCGCAGCCCCATATCCTCATAAACGACACTGTGGGACGGCTCCCACTCCACATCTTATGTGGTGTCTTCATGACGGATTTGGATGGAACACGGTTAATGGTAAAAGCTGCACACAGTAAAGCATATCCCCAAAAAGATAACGGAAGATCCGTTTGACACATCATAGATCTCACCATGTCCAACAAGTTTCGATTCCTCCTCTCGGATACACCATTCCATTGTGGCGTTCTGGGTGGAGTGAGTTGGGATAATATCCCACACTCTCTAAGATAATCATCAAACTCTTGGCTCAACTACTCACGTCCTCGATCCGATTGTAGAGCTTTGATACTTTTTCCAAGTTGCTTCTCTACTTCATTCTTAAATTCCTTGAATTTCTAAAAAGATTCGGATTTAGCCTTCATAAGGTATACAAATTTATATATACTAAAATCATCAGTGAATGTAATGAAGTAGACATAACCACCTCTGGCAGGTGTAGCAAACGGCCCACACACATCAGTATGTATGAGTGCTAATTGCTCACTAGTCCTTTCACATTTCTTAATGAAAGGGGACTTTTTCATCTTCCCTAACAAACAAGCCTCACATGTCTCATATGAATCAAAATCAAATGAGTCTAGAAATCCATCCTTATGGAGTCTAGATACACGTTTCTCATTTATATGGCCTACACGACAATGCCATAGATAAGCAGGATTTAAATCATTCATTTTAATCCTCTTAGTATTTAGGTTATAGATTGGATAGCTTAGATCAAGGATATATAATCCATCAAATAATTGCGCACTACAATATTGAAAACTATCAAAATAAATGGAACAACAAATGTTCTTTATTGAAATAGTAAAACATTTCTTGTCCAAACAAGATATGGAAATAATGTTCTTACTCATAGCAGGAACATAAAAGAAATTATGTAATTCTAATACTAATCCAGAAGGCAGAGACATCCTATACACGCCTACAGCCAATGCAACAACTCTTGCTCCATTCCCAACGCGCAAGTCCACCTCTCCTTTTGCTAATCTTCTACTTCTACTTAGATTCTGCATATTTCAAAAAAATATGAGATCCATATCCAGTATCCAATACCCAAGATCAAGTAGTAGTTAAATTAACATCTATAACAAAAGTACCTGGTGGTTTTGGGATCACTATCCCAAGCCTTTTATCCTCCAGACACTTTGGGCAATTACTCTTCTAGTGTCCAGGCTGACTGCAGTAGTGACAATCACCCTTGATCACGCCTTTGGCCATGCCACCAGCAGGTTTAAGAGCATTGTCCTTAGGTTTAGCAACTGCCTTGCCTTTACCCTTGGAGGTAGAGGCAAACCTTTTACCCTTTCCTTTCTGCACCATCATTATGGCCTTGCCCTTTCCCTTGTAGATGGATTGTTCAGCTGTCCTCAACATATTGAGTAGCTCTGGCAGAGGCTTGACGATCTCATTCATGTTATAGTTCATGATGAACTGTCCATAACTATTCGGCAATGATTGCAGAATGAGATCTGTGGCCAACTCTTGACCAATCGGGGACCCTAGACGATCGAGATTCTCAAGATACCCGATCATCCGCAACACATGCGGTCCTACTGGGTTCCCTTCTGCCAAGTGACTCTTGAAAAATGCCCGAGAAACTTCATAGCGTTCAACCCTTGCCTGCTCTTGAAAGAGCTGCTTCAAGTGTTCGATCATATCGACTGCATTCATGTTCTCATGTTGCTTCTGAAGCTCACGATTCATGGTGCAAAGCATAAGGCAGACCGCATCATAAGCATCGTCGACACGTTTCTGATACGCCTTTAGGGCTGCAGGGGTATTGTTCTCTGGACCCTCTGGAACTTCTTCTTCTAGTGAGTACAGTTTCTTTTCTTGTTTAAGAATAATTCTTAAGTTTCTGTACTAGTCCAGAAAGTTGGTTCCAGAAATCTTGTCCTTCTCAAGAACAGCCCGTAGGGAGTGTGATGCATTCGATGAATTGTTTGCCATTGGAATTCTACAAAAACGAGAAATATACAAGATTTTAGTATGATTTTACTATACTCAATAATGGCTAGATTATTAAATGTATCTCCCACTATTTTTCTCGGATTAATAACCATCCATATTAATGCGGAAAATATCCTTATATTTTCTAGTGGGCCAAGATCCATATTTCGCGTTTACCGAGCTTGCTTTGGCAAGTCACCCGGAATTGGTTATTTAGGTAGGAACAATTCCAATTACATCATATGGAACTCTTGGTTCAATTGGGCAAATAACCATTATTTATCCATCCCTATGAATAATCCCAATTGTACGCCTCTAGGTTCTTTTAATCTTATTAAATCTACCTAGTTGTGTCCAACCTCTTACTTAAACAATTGCACATTGTTACGTGTTGTCGCATCTAATCACGATAAACTATGTTGCCATGCTTTGGCACGCACAATCATGGGATATAGTGATCATGATGAGTGTCTAAATAACGAGAAGACATAAGCACAACATTTTGATTGAGGTATTTGCCTTTCAATTTTACTTTGCATTGTTGATCTATATCAACATGATCTATATGTTTGATTTTTGGGCAAAACTCCAAATCATAGATCCGGGTTGTCTAATTATCTTATTATCCTAATCGCATGCATCAACCATACACCAATCACAAAATAATAAGACAATAAAATAAACAACCACAACAAAAATAAACGTGATGTGGATATGGCCTTTCTAGACTAAGATATTCCCAAGCCAATGAGAATATCTATGAACCTTAAAATAGATCACATCGCCATGCGCCTCCATCTTTTGGTCCATCCTTCATAGTTTTGTGGAATGCTCCATGCTCCATCTTCATGGCTCCAATGTCTTTGGCCTTCTTTTCTTCAATCTTGGTTAACAATATATTTTATCTAGCTACTCCTATACTAAGTAAAATAAATCTCACAAGTTGAGAAAAAGACGAATCGCAGGCCGTAAAACCTTAATTAATTATTAAATTAATTGATCAGCTTGCAGGCCGTAAAACAAAAAACAAAATAAATATTCACACACAAACCACAACCTAGGGCCCGGCCAAGCCCAAGCCGCCGGTTACCCCGGTCGCGCCTAAGCCCGGCCGGCCCTTAGGCCGTGCGTGGCTTGGGCGGAAAGACATATGGGCGGTCCCCTAAGGGGGGCCGAACCCTTATGGGAACAACTCCTTGCTTGTTGCCCAATCCAAGTTGTTTCCATGTTGAAAAACCCTTTTTCCAAACATGTTCCCAAACCCTAATCTTCAATCCAAGAAACTCAATAATTTATTGCATCCAATGCACAATTAGATCTTGTTAGATTGAATCTCCATTCAATTGCATCTACTATGCTTAATTTGTCGTTTTACGCGATAAACATGAATTTAAAGTGTTAAAACAACAAAAATCGTAACACATAAACTACGTTAGACTCTACGACCTGTGGCTCTGATACCACTGTAGGGTTTTGAACATGGAATCGCAGCGGAAGAAGATAATTATTCCGTTCAAATCCCTCCAAGGATCACAAGTCAAGAACACATAACGATAGTAAAGGAAAAATATGTGTTTACCTTTGGGTTCTCATTTGATGACTTCAAACGCGAATAATGTCACGTTCTCTACGGTTGATCCACGCCTAGGTTAGAGAATTGGACGTTTCAACCTTCTTGTTCTAGCTAGAACGGAGGAAGGAGACGAAGAAATCACGCAACAAGAACCACAAAGGAGGATTCGGCCTCCTTGTGTGGCCGACGACTTTGGGGCGGCGGGTAAGGGGGTTCGGCCTACTTACTTGCTTGATCTCAACTCTTTTCACTCCTCTCAATATGTGTTATGAATAACATGTATTGAGAGGGAAGGAAGGAGTTCCTTTATATAGTCCAACTACTCCTAGTTGTTTCCATAAATGGCCCAATACTATTCATATCCATATATGGACTAGTATTATTTGCTAATTAGTCCTACTAAGTTAGCAACTTGTTGCAATATGATCCTTTTAATTAATCCTTATTAATTAAGTCTCTTGTCCAATTATATATCGCATCCCTTTGTCTCATTATCCGGATCGGACACGAGACATACAAGTCACACTCGTATATCCAATCCATGTTTCACGACCCTGGGAATAGCCCTATCCATGCATTTGACATCAATATCCCCATATTGATTCATATGAGTCTGGCTAGACATTCCATAGGCGCCATCCCTCGAGTGGCCTCGGATAACTGCTCCCGTTATGTGGGAGGGACAAATCCTGTCTAAATCACTCACCATCTCTAAGCTTGCTTCCTATTGTGCCCAACATGCGCTTTTATAACTACCCAGTTACGAAATAGCGTTTGGCGTTGTCAAAGCACAATATTTCACAACTAGAGGATCTAGTAACTTCAAGTCTAAGGATGATAATATCCTATCACCGCGAGAAGCGCTTGTGACTTTACATAAATTGTATGTAGCCTTCTCGGATTTGGGTCAATCCATTATGTCATTACTCCTAATACATACCCATGTGTTGGATCATGATATCTCCATATCAATCCAACCCCATACTAGTCTATAGATGATCGTCCTATTAATCATTATATTTGACTAGAGATATTTAAGATAAACAACACTATTTTAAATCTAAGGACTTCATTATATTAAATATCTCCATAAGTAATATAATGATTACTCTAGCCAATGCATACTAAAATTAGATTGCCTCCAGGGAATCTATTCCAACAGTTGCTCGATCTTGTACCCAGGCAGATAATCGAGCATTAGTTGATGCTACTCGAGAACTTATATGGCTCCGACGGCTTTTAGCCGACGTGGCTGCTCCACATAATTCTGCGGCTACAGTATGCTGTAACATTTGTAGTGTTATTCAAATTTCCAACAGCGACGCGTAACATTTCTATAAGCACTATCCCTCGAGTGGCCTAGGATATTTGCTCCCGTTATGTGGGAGGGACAAATTCTATCTACGTCCACTACGATTTCTAAGCTTGCTTCTTATTGTATCCAGTACACGCCTTTATAACTACTCAGTTACGGTGTAGCGTTTAACGCTACCAAAAATCACAATAATCCACAACTACAATATCTAGTGACTTCAAGGCTAAGGATGAAAATACCATTGCACCGCGAGAAGCGCTTGTGACTCAACATAACGTGTATGTAGCCTTCTCTGAGATGGGTCAATCCAGTGCAACATTCCCTAATGCACACCTATGTGTTGGATCGTGATATCTACATATCAATCCAACCCCATACTAGTCTATAGATGATTGTCCCATTAATCTTTATACTGGACTAGGAATATTTAAGATAAACAACACAATCGTAAATCTAAGGACTTCATTATATTAAATATCCAATAAACAATAAATGAATTTCTAGCCACAAATAATTCATACTAAACTAGATTGCCTTTAGGGCATCTACTCCAACAGTCTCCCACTTGCACTAGAGCCAATCTGGCGCATCTCGTATGCCCATACTCCTAGCGTGCCCTTCATGCTTCCATTGCGTAAGCGGCTTTGTAAGCGGGTCTGACAGATTCTCATCTGTAGGAATCTTGCATATCCGAACGTCTCCTCTATCGATAATATCTCGACTCAGATGAACTTCCTGAGCACGTGCTTGGACTTCTGGTGCGATCTTGGTTCCTTTGATTGCGCGATCGCCCCAGTGTTGTCGCAGAACAACTCGACTCGATCCTAAATGCTAGGGACCACACCAAGTTCAGAAACAAACTTTCTGATCCAAACAACTTCCTTTACTGTGCCATTTGCAGCAATGTACGCAGCCTTTGTTGTAGAATCAGCCACCGTCTCTTGCTTGGAACTCTTCCAGCTCACTGCTGCTCCATTCAGGCAAAACACATAACCCGACTGTGATCTAAAGTCATCTATGTCGGTTTGGAAGCTTGCATCAGTGTAACCCCTTACACGCAACACTTCCTCACCGCCAAATATCAAGAAAGCATCCTTAGTTCTTCTCAAGTACTTTAGGATGTTCTTGACTGCAATCCAGTGACTCTCACCCGGATTGGATTGGTATCTGCTTGTCATACTCAAGGCATATGACACATCTGGTCTAGTACATAACATGGCGTACATGATAGATCCTATGGCCGAAGCATAGGGAATTCTACTCATGCGTTCCTTCTCAATCTCATTGGAAGGACAACCACTCTTCGAAAGAGTGATTCCATGTGACATGGGCAAGAATCCCTTCTTGGAATCTTGCATGTTGAACCGTTTCAACACCTTGTCAATATATGTACTTTGACTTAGGCCTAGCAACCTCTTAGATCTATCTCTATAGATCTTTATACTGAGTATATAGGCTGCTTCCCCTAAGTCCTTCATTGAGAAACACTTCCCTAGCCAATCTTTAACAGATTGTAGCATGGGAACGTCATTTCCAATGAGTAGTATGTCATCCACATACAAGACCAGAAAAGCTACAGAGTTCCCACTAACCTTCTTGTAGACACAAGACTCATCTTCGTTTCTGATGAAGCCAAACTCTTTGACCACTTCATCAAAACGTCGATTCCAACTCCTAGAAGCTTGCTTCAATCCATAAATGGATCGTTGCAGCTTACAGACTTTGTTGGCTTGCTTTGGATCCTCAAAACCCTCCGGCTGTATCATATACACATCCTCGAGGAGATTCCCATAAAGGAATGTTGTTTTGACATCCATCTGCCAAATCTCATAGTCGTGGTATGCTGCAATCGCAAGTAGGATTCGGATGGATTTGGTCATAGCGACTGGTGAAAAGGTTTCGTCATAGTCAATACCATGAATCTGTCTGAATCCTTTAGCCACCAATCGGCCCTTATAGGTAATCACATTACCCATGTCGATATTCTTCTTGAAGACCCACTTGCACCCTATGGGTCGCGCCCCATCGGGTGGTTCCACCAAAGTCCATACTTTGTTGGTGTACATGGATTCCATCTCGGATCTCATGGCTTCCAGCCACTTCTGAGAGTCTGGGCCATTCATGTCCTCCTCATAGGTAGTAGGCTCATCATCTATGAGCATCGTGTCACCGGAATCGGTCACGAGAAGTCCATACCTCTCGGGTTCCTGGCGCACTCTACTAGATCTACGAAGCTCTTGTGTTACCTGAACAGGTTGCTCCACAACTGCTTGTGGTTCCTGTTCATGTTCCATAATCGGTTCAGTGATTTGTGGTTCTTGAACCTCTTCAAGTTCTACATTCCTCCCACTTGCTTCTTTAGAGACAAACTCTTTCTTGAAACACGCCGGTCCGAGCAACAAACACTTTGTTCTCGGTTGGATTGTAGAGGTAGTATCCCTTAGTTTCCTTAGGGTACCCCACAAATTTACACTTATCCGATTTAGGCCCTAGCTTGTCTGATTGTAACGTTTTACATAGACATCGCAGCCCCAAATCCTCATGAACGACGGTGTGGGACGCCTCCCACTCCACATCTCATATGGTGTCTTCATGACTGATTTAGATGGAACACGGTTAATGGTGAAAGCTGCACTTAATAGAGCGTAGCCCCAAAATGATAATGGAAGATCGGTTTGACACATCATAGATCGAACCATATCCAATAGGGTTCGATTCCTCCTCTCGGACACGCCATTCCATTGTGGCGTTCCGGGTGAAGTGAGTTGGGACACGATCCCACACTCTCTAAGATAGTCGTCAAACTCTTGGCTCAAATATTCTCCTCCACGATCCGATCGTAGAGCCTTGATACTTTTGCCAAGTTGCTTCTCTACTTCATTCTTGAATTCTTTGAACACTTCAAAGGATTCGGATTTTTCCCTCATAAGGTACACAAATCCATATCTACTGTAATCATCAGTAAATGTAATGAAGTAGACATAACCACCCCTGGCAGGCGTGGCAAATGGCCCACACACATCGATGTGTATGAGCGCCAATTGCTCACTAGTCCTCTCACCTTTCTTATTGAAAGGGGACTTTATCATTTTTCCCAATCAACAAGCCTCACATGTCTCATATGATTCAAAATCAAATGAGTCTAGTAATCCATCCTCATGGAGTCTAGATACACGTTTCTCATTTATGTGGCCTAAACGACAGTGCCATAAATAAGCAGGATTTAAATCATTTATTTTAATACGCTTGGTATTAATGTTGTCGACAGGATTGCTTAGATCGAGGACATAAAGTCCATTAAATAATTGTGCACTAAAATAGTGAATATTATTTAAATAAAAGGAACAACAATTGTTCTTTATTGAAATAATAAAACCATCCTTGTCCAAACAAGAAATAGAAATAATGTTTCTGCTCATAGCAGGCACAAAATAGCAATTATTTAATTCTAAAACTAATCCTGAAGGCAGAGATAGCTCGCACACGCATATGGCCAACGCAGCAACCATTGCTCCATTCCCAACGCGCAGATATACCTCTCCTTTAGCCAATCTTCTACTTCTCTTTAGATCCTGCATATTTCGACAAATATGAGATCCACATCCAGTATCTAATACCCATGATGTAGAGACAGTTAAATTGACATCTACAACAAAAATATCTGGTGGTGGTGGAATCACTATTCCAAGCCTCTTGTCCTCCAGATAGTTTGGGCAGTTCCTCCACCAGTATCCAGGCTGACTGCAGTAGTGACACTCACCTTTAGTCACACCTTTGGCAATGCAACCAACAGGCTTAAGGGCAGGTTCCTTGGACTTGGAAACTGACTTGCCTTTGCCCTTGGAGGAAGAGGCAAACCTTTTGCCCTTTCCTTTCTGTACCATCATAATGTACTTGCCCTTACCCTTTTTGATGCTCTGTTCAGCCGTCCTCAACATATTGACTAAATATGGCAGTGGTTTCACGATCTCGTTCATGTTATAGTTCATGATGAACTGTCCATAACTCTCGGGCAACGATTGCAACACGAGATCGGTTGCCAACTCTTGGCAGACTAGGAACCCTAGTCGGGCGAGATTCTCCAAGTACCCGATCATACGGAGTACATGGGGTCCCACCGGGTTCCCTTCTGCCAGATGACACTTGAACAGTGCCTTAGAGACCTCATACCTCTCTACCCTCGCCTGCTCGCCTGCTCTTGGAAGAGCAGCTTCAGATGCTCGATCATATCGACATCATTCATGTGTTTCGTGTTGCTTCAGAAGCTCAGAAGTCATGGTGCATAGCATAAGGCAGGCCGCATCATTAGCGTCATCAACACGCTTTTGATACGCCTTTAGGGCAGCAGGTGTTTGGTTCTCTGGACCTTCTGGAACATGCTCCTCTATTGCGTACAGTTTCTTCTCTTGCTTGAGAACAATTCTCAAGTTTCTGTACCAATCAAGAAAGTTGGTTCCAGAGAGCTTGTCCTTCTCAAGGACAGATCGTAGGGAATGTTGTGAACTCGATGAGTTGTTTGCCATTTGGAATTCTACAAAAAGGAAAATACGCAAGTTTTAGTATTTATGAATTTTTGACTATTTCAATAATGGCTAGTTTATCAAATATAGCTCCCACTATTTTTCTACGGATTAATAACCCTCAAGATATTAATGCGGAAAATATCCTTATATTTTCTAGTGGGCCAAGATCCATCTTTCATCTCTTTATGAGCTTGCTTTGGCAAGTCACCCATAATTTGACTACTTTAGGTAGGAACAATTCCAATTGCATCCCACATGCAACTCTTGGTTCAATTGGGCAAATAACTCCTTATTTATTCATCCATATGGATAATCCCAATTGATTGCCTCTAGGTTTCTTAATCATATTAATAGCCTAGTTGTGTTCAACCTTTTATCTAAACAGTTGCACATTGTTACGTGCCATCGCATTCCATCATTATGAACCAAGTCGCCATGCTTTGGCACGCACGAACCTGATAAATAATGATGATAATGAGTGTTTAAATAACCAGAAGGCAATAACACAATATTTGAATTTTGAGGGATTTTAAATTCAATTTTAATTGTTTTGTTGATCAATATCAACTAATCTATCTATTTGAGTTTGGGCACAACTCCAAATAATAGATCCGGGTTGTCTAATTATCTTATTATCCTAATTGCATGCATCATCCATACACCAACCACACAATAATAAGAAAATAATATAAACAACCACACAACTGAAAATTAAACGTGATGTGGATATGACATTTTTCTAGACTAAGATAATTCCAAGCCAATGGAATTATCTGTGAACCCTAAAACAAACACATCTCCATGTGTCTTGATCTTTTTGGTCCATCCTTCATAGTCATGTGGAATGCTCCATGCTCCATGCTCCATCTTTTGTGGCTTCTTTGGCTTTGGGCTTCTTTTCTTCAATCTTGGCTAACAATCTACTTTATCTAGCACTAGCTAACTTGTATACTAAATAAAATAAATCTCACAAGTTGAGAAAAAAATGGCACGCAGGCCATAAAACCTAATTAATTATTACAATTAATTGATCAGCTCGCAGGCCGTAAAACCAAACCAAAAAATTAAACATCCACATCAAACCACATCCTAAGGCCATATCCAATCACCATGCGATTTGCACATAAACAGTTAAAATCCAATTTTAACGCGCTTGGTCAATTTTAATTGATTTTAGGATTTCTAGGGTTAAAACGGTCCATGGGCCCAACAATCAAATTGCCCGGGCCCAATAAGAAGAATCACAAGGCCCTAGGGCCGACCCGGCCCAAAACCCACAAGCCTAGGCCGCGGGTTAGGGCCGCCCGGCCCCTAGGGCGGCCAAGCTTGGGCGGCAAGCCAAGGGGGCGGTCCCCTAGGGGCCCAAAACAACTCCCTTGCTTGGTGCCCAAGTTTGGTTGTTTCCTTGTTTTGGAAGAACTCCTTCTTCCCCAAGGATGCACAAACCCTAAATCTAAGATCCTAAAATTTCTCAAACTCACCAATTCATGCATCCAATGCAAAAATTAGATCTTGTTATGATTAATTGTTGACAAATTGCATCCCATGCTTGATTTGTCTTGTTTTACGCGATAAACAATCAAATTAAGGTGTAAAACAACTAAAATGTAACACATAACCCACGTTTATGCTCTACGACCTGTGGCTCTGATACCACTGTAGGGTTTTGATTCATGGATGCGCAACGGAAACACAAACAATCATAAAACCATGCAAAACCCTTCAAGGATCACAAGTCAAGAGACATAACGATGGTAAAGGAAGAAATCAATAACACACCTTAGGGTTCTCCTTTGATGACTTCAAACGCGAATTGTGTCACGTTCTCTATGGTTGATCCACGCCTAGAGTTGATCCTAGAATCTCCCAAGTCCTTGGTGCTAGCCCGGAAGAGGAAGAGGAAGAAGAATCACGCAAAACGAGACCCAAAGGAGGGTCTCGGTCTCCTTGTGGCCGACGGGATGTGGCGGCGGGCTAGGGGCGGCGAGCTCCTAGCTTGCTTGCTCCTTTTCTCTCCTTTTGTTCTGTCCCACTCTTGTTATGTTCAATAATGAGCATAAGTTGTGGGAAGGAAGGAAGGAAGGTCCTTTATATAGTCCAACAACTCCTTGCCAACTACCTAAAGGACTTATTCTAGTCCTACTAGAATTCAATTTAGTCCCTTCCTTGAAAATTAGTCCCTACTAAGTTTGCAAGGTTTTGCAAAGTGATCCTTCTAATTAATTAATCCAATTAATTAATTCCCAAATCTAGTTCAACTCTATATAGCGTGTGACCCCATAGGTTCAATCTAGTTGGTAGCAACTATTTGCTAATATGGAGCGGTTTCTAGCAAAACATCCATTCTAGCCAACTAACAGAATAGTCATCTTGACAACCTTTGTACAAGTAATTGCCTCATCCCTTTGTCTCTATATCTGGATTGGACATGAGACATACAAGTCACACTCTTATATGCAATCCATAGTTTCTCGATCCATGGGAATAGCCTTATTCGTGCAAATAACATCAATATCCCATATTGATTTATTTGAGTCTGGCCAGACATTCTATAAGCACTATCCCTCGAGTGGCCTAGGATATTTGATCCCGTTATGTGGGAGGGACAAATTCTATCTACGTCCACTACGATTTCTAAGCTTGCTTCTTATTGTATCCAGTACACGCCTTTATAACGGTGTACCGTTTAACGCTACCAAAATCACAATAATCCACAACTAGAATATCTAGTGACTTCAAGTCTAAGGATGACAATACCATTGCACCGCGAGAAGCGCTTGTGACTCAACATAACGTGTATGTAGCCTTCTCGGAGATGGGTCAATCCAGTGCAACATTCCCTAATGCACACCTATGTGTTGGATCGTGATATCTCCATATCAATCCAACCCCATACTAGTCTATAGATGATTGTCCCATTAATCATTATACTGGACTAGGGATATTTAAGATAAACAACACAATTGTAAATCTAAGGACTTCGTTATATTAAATATCCAATAAATAATAAATGAATTTCTAGCCACAAATAATTCATACTAAACTAGATTGCCTCTAGGGCATCTATTCCAACAATTGCCACTTTGTTAGACATATCTTCTTGCAGGAAATATCCATCTTCAACACATAGGTACCTTGTAACAAACTGCTCATATCCACACAAAGGCTCATCCTCCAAGGCTCTTTCATGACTTTAGTCTACAAACTGCAGCGTAGCACTTTTCCACCAGCTTCAGTTTGGGTGGAGGGGGGGGGGTTATGTGTATATATTTATTCCATATTAGATAGTTGACCTCCCATGTGTAAATAGCTAATTGATCTTTACCATTTGTATTATCGTCTATATATACCGATGATGTATCTCCTCACAAAACAGGATGAATGGAACAATTATTCTTCCCACTTTAGATTTCAACACTATTCAGAGAGAAAATCCAATAACTGCACTATGATCCCGACGGACATTTGGCCTGTGGCAGCGTAGTAGAGCCTCATGAGCGCGCCAACAGGCCTCATGAGCGCATCAACAGTAAGCAAACACAAGTAAAGCGGCCAACTCAATTGAAATCAACTCATCTCTATAAATTTTCTTCTTTCTATGCCTACTGTAGATTCATAAAATGAAAATACTAAATCTTTTGTCGATGCACATTCTAGGTTATTTTCAACCAATATAATAAATTTTCAACATACACCATGCGGTGTTGATCGGTTGATGATGATACATCTTCCCAACTATAAAAAGATAGAAGCTGTTAGTGTTTAACACTCTAAGTGTTTTACACTTTAGGGTTTAACACTTGTGTTTTCTCCCATCTTTGGTTTTCTACATTTTTTCTTTCCTCAAAAATACCCCCGAATAAAAACAAGATTTACCACTTTCTATTATACGCCATCTCAATTACTACATCGCATAAACATACCCCTGAAGATTCACCACTTTTATTGTATTCCTCAATAAATTTACATTAACTCATTTCAGTTTTTTCTCGCATTAATTCCTTTCAGTTCCTTTTTCTTCTCCAAAAAACACCGGATCGATTTCTAAAAGAATGGAAAAAAAGGAAGCGACTGATTTCATTCGGTCTCTACGTTTCATCTCTCCAATGTGCGCTCTCTCTCTCGTCATGAACAATATCTTCAATAGGGTATTTTACTAATCAAACAAATCTTTCCTCGAAGATGATGGCGATTCAAATTGCATTGATTTCGTTTGGGTCTCCAACACCAGTCTTTGTTTTCTTTTTTCACAACCGGCAGCCTTATCCAATGTTTGATATGGTTCGTCTCTCCAATTCCAGTCTTGATTTGATTTAGTTCATCTTCCGGATCTCCAATTCAAAGACATATCTATTCTATAAATTAGAACGATTGACTTTATTTCAATCGTTAGATTGAATCAACCCCAGTCCTAGATCTCACCTACCACCCACCACTTTTGTAATTTCTCCCCACTTTCTCCACACATCTTTAACTTCCTCTATTTTTGTAATGGTTGAGTAAACTAACATTTCTCATTTTTCTCTCTCGCAAGAGTTATTATATGGGCAAGTATATGTGTCGATGCATATTTTCATCCTACATCTTATAATTTTTTTAAAATGTTTTTAATTGGGATAGTATCTCGGGCACGGGTAATCCCCTAGTACATGATATGCACCCTATTAAAAATACAAAACAGGTCTATATATATACTGAAGTGATTGGACTCTCTCGTCTACTTCAATTTCGAGTAGATTTCATGATTCTCCCACACATGTCTTTTGTTATGCAGTACCTTACTCAGTATCAACATCTCATTCATTCACATTGAGGTATTTCTATTTTCATTTATTTATCAACGTCAATGGTTGTTCTGAATTTAACATTCTTGTTATCACTGGTGTTGATTTCTTTAGTATTGATGTATTGAGAAAAATCATGCACGGTTTTGTTTTCCTTTGTATTGACGAATTGGAAAAATCCATACACGGTTTTGAGTTTTCATTTGATTTTGACTGTGCCATATCTTTCTTTTATTCACTACACTGCAACAACGAATATTTTAAAATATATTATGTACGTCGTTTATTTGTAGACTGGCGGAATTTCGGCCGCAAGGCCTATATATTCCTTCTAATTCTCTACCGTTTATGAGGTACACGATTATTTCGATTTTGATTAAGTTGTGAACGTTAATTATTTTGATACATCACAACTAGGTTTAGCTTCTTAATTAACATATTATTTTAAAGCGCCATCAGATTATTATTCATGAGCACCCTATTTAGAGTACTAATTAGCATCAATTTGATGGTTCCCTTTCAATTTTCGAAACGCCATTTTTGTAATTTCTTATCCACCAACTTGTTTTGACAGATTTTCATGCTTTTTCTTACCTATTTATATGTTATATACGTTCATTGATAAATGTCATGTGTGAAGATATGTTTTGTGCACGAGGATGCACGAGCTGACAATTAAATCAAGCACATGAGTTTTAACCGTCTCAAAAAATATATATGAGACTTCACCGAGTAAAAAAACTCAATTCGGAATAAGCTTTCCCCCAAAATGTGACATGTGGAATAGCTTATCCCTATCTACATAATAAAATGTTCTGGGGAATAAGTCATTCCCAAATTGAGACGTATGGAGTAGCTTATCCCCACTATAACCTAACTTGAAAAATTATCATACTTTTTTGGTGTTCGTGCTCTCGGGCACGAAATATGCACTAGTAAGTAATATGAAACCTCTGTAGCCATCTTTTGAGATTAGAGCTCAAGTTTCCGAAATTCCAAACAACATTCTGCTCTTGGAGCAGTAGACATTAGAAACTCCCTAGACCTCTGCCCGAGTTAGCATCAAGTATTCAGAGAGGTCAGCAAACTAGTATGGGGAAAAGACCCGACTGTAAGAAATTCTTTTGCTCTCTATTTTGCCTTTTAGATTTGTGGATTTAAAACCTTTCAAACGCTGCATCACGTAAATGGCAGCAAATTCACCGAGAAAAAAAGGGGAGACAGCAGAAGAACGGAATATGCGAAGTAAAAATCTACTCTAATCATTTACTGTTCCAGATAGCAAAAGAACAGGCGGTTTTCATAAGCAATTCGGTGATTTCCATATCAACAGTTTATACCACAGGAAAATAAATCGAGTTTGATTAAAAAAAAAAAAAAAAAAAAAAAAAAAAAAAACGGAAAGCATAATAGCATAACATGGCAAGAAAAATTTGCTCTTTGTATTTCAAAACAAGCGAAATATGTTTCAGGAATCAGTTTTTTCAAAAGTAGAAAAATTCAATTCCAAAATCACTCATGGTTCCTCATCAGTCATGGCTTCATAAGATCATAACTAATATCAATTAGGATGGCTCATCAGCATCAAATTTCAAGCATAAATCCCCATCACAACATCAATTCGAAAAGAAGCAAGAAAAGACAAATCCAATTCTTGTTAGATCCGCATCAAACAGGTCATTTTCTGCTGTTAGCATCCATAAAAATGAATACACAAGTTCCTGTGGTAGAGAACTTGCTGCAATACCGCATGAATTATGAATATGCTTAATCTTCAAAATTTCATGTGATGGTTACAAAATGATTTCTCCAATAGCTGAAAAGCTTATAGAACTACAACAATTTCAAGTTCAATTCCGGACCCCATCAAGGTAATAAACAATGTCTTAGTACATCCACTCGGACAAAACTCCCAAAAAGTACTTCATTGATCATTCTTGACATGTGAACTTTTTTATGAGAAACCTTGATCTGTGATTTTCACATAACAAAATGTCAAACTTCGCGAAAGCAGAGAATGGTTAGCTTTCCCCGTCCTCCATGCCTTTCATTGTGTCGTACAATGGCCGATTCAACGTCTCAGGCAGGTAAAACGCGAGCCATCCGCCCACAATGCCACAAATACCAAACACCGCAAAGGGCAGTCCTCCGCCCATAACCACCACAAAAGGTGTCAAGATCGCGCCCATTTGAGCCGCCTGCGTCGCACAACCAAGTGCTGCATTTCTAACCACAGTCGGAAACAGCTCCACCGTGTATATAAATAACAGGTTATAAGTCCCGGCCATGCCAAATATCCCTAATATACCGCAAATCATCCTTAAAATTTTCCAAACTCCTTGATCTCCCATTAAACTTCCCGAAAGGCAAAAAATGCCGCTGAACCACAATGTCCCGATCGCCAATGGCTTCCTACCAAACCTATCCAACAAGATCGCCGTCAACAGGAAAGCAGGCATTTCTGACATTGCATTCAGGAAGACATTGAGATGGAGGTTGGTACCGAGGTTAACCACATTCAAGCTTAGCCCATAGTAAACAACCGAACACAAGAAATTAATCGCCACCGATAGAATCAAACGTATACGAGTAAGTGGGATCCGCAATACATCTACCAGAGAGCCAGAAATCGCTTCTTTCGTCCCATCGCCATTTTCAACTCCCTTTTCTTGATCCTCATCATTTGCCTCCTCGTCAATCGCTAATACGACACCTTCTGGTAAATGTTTCCCATTGAAATCAGCAATGTCTCGCATGATTTTCATTGCTTCGTTGACTTTTCCACGTACGAGGTACCAGCGAGGGGAATCTGGTAGAAAAGGGAGGACAGCTAGGAAGAGGAGGGAAGGGATTGACGTGGCAATGTAGAGTGCTCGCCACGTTTGGAATAGATAGGCTATCCCAGAGAGCATGGCGATGCCAGAGGCGAAGAAGTAAAAAGTCGACATCCCTGCTGCGCCACGTTTGGTGGGGCCAATGGGTTCTGTGGCGAGTACGTAGGCACAGAGACCGACGCCGCCAGTGCTGAAGCCGGTGAGGAGGCGTAGTAAGGCGTATACCCAGAAATTGGGAGATAGAGCCGTTAAGCACCCGAAAGTGCCGTTCAATATGCAGACAATTGTTAAGGATCCTTTCCTTCCTAGGAAGGAATCTGAGAGATGACCAAATACTCCTGCCCCTGAAAAGAAATAAAATGGAGGTGATTTAGAGCCTGTGTGGTTCAGTCTTGAAAAAAAAAAAAAAAGAAGTTGACAGAACACGTTTTGGTAGTTCACGGGCGGAGTACATAAGCAACTCAGCAACATTAAGAGAAATCTGTCACATTGTTTTTCTCCTTTTGTGGCACCTTTGGTTTTCCGGATGAGCGTGAGCTGTATTAAATTTTTCGGATAGGATTGGATTGTATTAGCTGAACTATTTGATAATGTGTTCTGTTTCGTGCAGTATTAATTTAACATTAAAGCACAAATAGTCCAATCTAGCTAAACGATTTGGGGTATTAAACACAACATATTTCCTATTTAATCCCGATATTAAAATTAGTCAACAATAACCAAACATAGTATTAACTATTACCTGCACCATACAAGCCACTCGAAAAAAAAGGTGCACTATATTTAATCCAATCACAATTAATACTACTAATCCTAGAAAACCAAATGTACTCCTAGTAGTCAAATATGTGTTAAGACTTAAAACGTGAAACAAAACTAATAATTCCATACGCCATTTTCTTTCACGGTATACTTGTGATTTATTTTTTTCTAACTACTGGGATGGGGAAGGGGAGAATTGAAAAGCTCAATGAACTGCCTGCAGTGCCGTTTCAACTAGGCGGAGATCACGTGAAATCGCCAGTAGCAGCTCTGGATGTGTACTTAAGGACAACAAATTGACAAGTATAAATAAATGTAGGGTACGTAAAAGTTTGGGACCCCTGTTTTGAGGGAGATCAGACCAATTGGTGTACCAGATGATCCCAACCCTACTACAGAAATATCAGTTTCTATTGCCCTTATCCAATTAACGGAAGTGTGAACCACGAGTCTTAACTCACACAATAGACAAATCAACAACTAGTACAATTGATGAAATAACAATCTCATCAACATAAATAACCACCAAAATCGTTGAACCACGCAAACACCCTCAAATTGAATCGTTATTTCCCTCCGCGATGACATATTTGGTGCATTAACCGTCGGTGTAACAAATACAAAACCTGTTCTACTCCAATCTGATTTCAATTTTCTGGCACCCAAACTGATTTTTTTTCAAAAGTATTAATCTTTACACAGCCATGAGTTAACTTTTCCGTAGGTGGTTGGCTTCCTTGTGGTGATTGTGTTTATGTTGAAAGATTTTCCATGGCTATGGAAGTGCTGATTGGTACTATGTTATTCATTGAATCAAACAAACATATTCATTTAATCAAACAAACAAAAAGATTTGGTGTTCACGGTGACGGATTCGAATCTACTCGGCCTAGCAATATACGGATAGTAATTTATGTTCGAATTGGATTATTGATTGAATAATAGCGTGTGGTGTTATTTTTGGTTTCTTCAGATCTAGATAAATAATGAACAAGGAAATTAGGCATCAATCAACAAATATCCTAAATTTGAGGTGTAATACATACATTGTGTCGTGGTGGTTGGTACTATTATTCATGGTCCACTGAAACAGTGCCCTCTGTCCAGTCCGTTCATAAATATATCGGACGAACTAAATCTAGAATAAAGAATGACAAAAACGAGTATAGATAGTGCTAACAAATATAGAATCAGAAAATTAAATTAATTACTACTGCTTAGAGCATCTCCAACCATGAGGGGGGAGGGGGAGGGGGAGGGGAAAAACCGTATAAAAATAAGGACCATGTCCAACCATGAGGGAGGAGGGGGAAGGTGGGGGAAGAATGTAGGCATGAGTGGGGGATGGTTAGGGTGCATTTCCCCCCTAACATCCCTCTCCCCCTCCCCCACCATTATAGCTAATTAATCCAATTTAGGGATATGTTAATTACACTTACTACTATTATATTATTATAATATGTATTTTTAATTATGATTAATATACTTTAATTATTATTTTTATTGTAAAAAAATAAATATATTTTTTCGATAATTGAACAAATTATTTACGAAAAAATATCGTAAATATGCCAAATTTAATTTTTCGATAAAAAATATATCTTTTTATTTTTTTTATAATTAGCAATTATCTTTATTATTTTTTTGAAAACATGGTTAAAACTATGCCAAATTTATTATTGTTATTATTATTTTTATTATTGATATTATTATTATCATTTATCATTTTGTGAGTATATATTTATATTAATATTATTTCATATTTATTTTTATTAAATAATTTATTTTAAATCATTGAATATATTATAAAAATAAACCTAATTAGGTTGGGGGAGGGGAATGGTTGAAGATGAGTAGTAGTTTGGGGGTGGGGGAGGGGGAGATTGGTGGGCCCGTGAGGGGAGGGGGAGGGGGATGTGGGGGAGGAGGAAATGCGACATCGTTGGAGATGCTCTTACTAGTGTAACTCATCAAGTGGTCACCCTGATGGTTTTGAAGATGTCACTTTCTAACAATAAGGCGTGTCTTTTCATATGGGGAGACGTTACCACTAAACTTGCGCGCCATTTGCATGTTTACCATGTCTAAATATGGGTTTCAATTTTTTTTTGGAATACATAGGTAAAAATAGTACCAGCAAGCTATTAAGCAGAAAAAGACTGAAAAAAGGTTAAGATCCATTTCTCCTGCTAAATCAAATAATTCAAGAATCACTAAATGGGAACGTCGATCAAGATTACGGGGTTCCATAAACCCAATATTTGATTTGCACAAACAAAGACAGAAGAATGTCCCCTAATCGAAAATCAGTAACCGAATGTAACACTGCGGTATAAGTATATACACAAATTTGCGCCATTATGTACAGGAAACAGAAAGAGGAATCTATGAAGTGTGATCATCAAAAGATTGAGTTTCGGCGAAAGACAAAGTCTAATAAAAAAGTGGATGATGAAACTGAAATTGATATAGGAAGGAATGGGAGTTCATATATTCAGTCCCCAACTAACCAAACAAACACCACATTTGAAGGGGGATTTCGGAAATAGACTATTATAGAGGGTATTTGTCCTCATCCAAAATCTATGTATGAAGCTTTTTTAACTTGTCAAACGATCACATCACAACCATTCATAAATCTTGTAAATTAACGTTTGAAGCACATGGAAATTCACATGGCCTGAAATTGTTGTCTTTACAAATTAAAAGCTTAAATCCATACATGCACCCCTCTAAATGAAGTTTTTAATTTTGGATGTCATTTGAGAAGAGGAAGACAGTCTATGGGGTTAGATCCATTTAGTCTGCTAGATTCACAGAACAATTATATATTTATAAGGAAATAAATAAATATATATTTCCAACTTACACGTCAATCACTATAATTCTTTTATACATCCTTATGATCACTATAACACTTCTTTTATACAATCAAGCATAATTCTACATATAGCGAGAGTTTTGTGATTAAATTGTTATATGGTGAGAATTTTGGAAGTACATTATCAATATTTTTGATTATCTTATCGATATTTACCAAAGTACTTTCTGCAACTTCCATGAAAGTCATATAAAAAATATTGACAAAAAATGAAAAACTATAGTATAAGTAAAAATATCTATGGCTGGCCTACCCGGGTCAAAAGTGCATCCGCTCATGCTTATCATGTGAGTGTTTGTTAGTACATCAGATATATGTCACTTAGATTTATAATGATCCATTAAAAAATTCGATGACACGTTAGATTAATTCATTAGTATTGAAATACAAAATAAACAAACGACGAGGAGTTAAACACGGAAAGAACACACAGACTTACCGATCATGCAGCCACCGAAGAACAAGGCCTGGACCAAACCAACCTTGTACTTCTGGTCACAAACCAGACCCCACTCCGCCACCGTGGAGCTACCCAGACCACCGATCCATTCCCACGAACCAGGGTCCAAGCCACAAGTATTCCCGGTCGGGCACCCACCACCGGTCTGATCCAAGCACCGCCACTGGGGCTCGCGGTCGGCGAAGATCATGACCATCGTGTGCAAGGCCTCGAGAGCCCAAGCCAAGCTCGTCAAAACAAAGTGCCTCAACTGCCATCGCCCGAACTCGCCGCAATATTTCTGCAGCATGCCATCCACGCACTCCTTCTCCTGCCCTAGGAACGACGGCGACGACGCTAATAGCGCCGCCCGGAGGTCCCGGCCGAGGAGATCCGCCGCCGAGGAACGGGACGACGACATTGGTGTTTCCTGTATTTCTTTTTTGCCCCTTTTGTGTTGGGAAACGAAAATATTATTCGAATGTTTTAGTGTGGATATTCTCTAGATGAGGAGGTTGCTCTATTTATATATCAGTATAGAGAGAGGACAAAATTGAAGATATTTGTTTATTCGAATGTTTTAGTGTGGATATTCTCTAGATGAGGATGCTGCTCTCTTTATATATATCAGTATAGATAGAGAGAGATGAAAATTTAGAAGATATGTTTTCTTTTAAAAGTAAAATATGATGATGAGTAGGATTGAGAGTGTGGAGAGGATGCAATGAATAAGCAACACGTGAGAGACAGCTCTCTTTGTATCATATGTTTTTTTGGCGTATATGGAAGATAGGGACTAAATCGAGAATGATAATGAATTGTGTTTTAACGAAGCCTCCAGATTCACCAGAACCATGACTCTTCTTTTCAATTCTGGTCAAGATAGACGACGCTACAAACCCAAAGATTTACACACCTACCTACCATGTTTGGTTCTCCCGCATTAGACGCACTAGACTAATTATGATGGTACTGATATTACTAATACTTGGTATCACTGTGTTTAGACAGTTTTTAATACATGCATATGTACTATAAATATTATAGAAATGGCGTTTAATGCACTCTTACATTATGAGATTAATTGTACTAGTATTATTTTTAATCGACATGTAATTAAAGCTGAGTACTGCAAAAATACAAATGTAGTGTATAAGTTTTTTTTTTTTCTCGGAAACAAAAGGTGATTTCCTCGTGTGACAGTAAGCTTCCACACACCGTGTCAATAATTATCAATCAAGTCTACAACGATTACTAATAAATTACATAATTTAAGTCATATTTGCAATTGTAACCGTTGAACTTTAAATTTTCACTTTTTTTTTTTATTTGAAGTTTGGATGAGCGAGATTACGTGAGCGGTTTGACTAATAAGTTCATTTATATTTTCAAAGTCTATATTGAATAAATTATTGTACCTTTTAGTAAAATTTGTAGTGTATGTTGGTCCTGCTAAAATTTTTATATTTTATTCTGAAACCCTTGAAGTAAAAAAAAATGTTTCCAGAAAATAATTTATAGTTCCTTGATAGAAAAAAATTTAATGTTAAGTCCAAAATCCTATGTATAACCGGGATTCCGGAAATGTGAGGAGGATTCAAAAAAATGTTTAGAAAAATGAGGGAAGAGCACAGACGCTGACAGTAAACTACACGAGTACGAGTGTGTCTACTCCTCTACACTTTCAATTCGTCACACTAGCTATAAGTCGCAAGACTAGAATCTTAGAGTCAATCGGAACAATTTTTTATGACAGTTGATTAGATCGAGTGATAGACAAAACTAAAAGATAATATCTATTCTATTACAAGAGCTACGTAAAGATAAAGTAGATACAGTAACTGAAACGTAGAACTGATCTAGCAGTTTTAACAGTTATAGAAAAATAAAAGACACGACAAACAAGATTCTTACTGTAAGGAAACCTTTACATTTTTTTCGGCTGAGAAGGACAGTTAGGAGTAAAACCCGCTAGCACAAACCAGAGCTAGACTACTATATTACCTGAAACGTCAAATACAAGATATATCACGAGTTATCACACATGATCAACTACTATCAGTATACATCTATATCCCTAGTTCCTGCAATACCTCTTGTAGCACCCCCCACGTCTTGGAAATCCAAGCCTCGCTTAAATCAGGTTGACTTTAGCACACTATCTCATCAAGCTAATGACGTGAATACATGATGCAACTCGTACAAGCGTGTACCCAGGACCTTCCGTCCGATAGTTCGTCAAGAGAACAACTTTATCTCCGTATAGTTCGTGAGTGAACAACTCTGTAAGAAACATAATGTGATACCTCGTTTTCGTTATAAGTGAGATTGTTGACTTTTTGTACTTTTAGATGTTAATTATATGACAAGAGGGGAGATAGTTGTAGTTTCTGAAAGTATGAGAAAGTAAATTAAATATTTAGTTGGATTAAAAGTTGTAGTTTGCAAAAGCTTTATAAACTTGTGTGTAATTAAATAAAAGAAGTAAAATAAAACAAAACTAAAACCTCATTTTCCCCTTCTCCAACAAAACCTGCAAGTTTTTTTTCTCCTCTTCATACGTAATCTCTGTAGGGTTTTGATCATGGATACGCAGCGAAAAAAGATAATTTATCCATTCAATACCCTCCAAGGATCACAGGAAGAGAAGCATAACGATGGTAAAGGTAGAATCATGTTACACACCTTAGGGTTTCTCCTGTGATGACTTGTAACGTGAATTCTGTCACGTCTCTACGGTTGATCCACGCCTAGTGTTGAGATCTGGATCATCCTTCTCCTTTGTGCTAGCTTGGACCGGAGGAAGAGGAAGAAGAAATCACACAACACAAGGCAACAAGGAGGTTTTGGCCTCCTTTGTTGGCCGACGGGGACAGGGCGGCGCAAGGGGGTCGGGTCCGGCCCTCTTGTTGCTTTCTCTCTTTCTAGTTGTTCTCTCCCACTCAAGTTATGAACAATAGTGTCATAAGTATGTAAGGAAGGAAGGAGCATCCTTTATATAGTCCAACAAATCCTTGTCAACTACCTAATGGCCCTATTCTAGACCTACTAGAATTCGGTTTAGTCCCTTCCTTGCAAATTAGTCCTCCTAAGTTTGCAAGGTGTTGTGATAGCGCCTTTTAGGAGCTATCTATTATCTCCCTTTTACCACATTATCACGAGTGATTTGAGCTTAATGTTAAAGAATCTGAGTCGTTTTATCACTTGAAGCTTCACATGCTTTGTATTGTTAGTACGGGCGTTTCTATGCATATTTAGTTGTTATTTTTCAAATATAATCGCTTGGTATGTTTGTCCATGTTGTTTTGATAGGAACGGATGCTAATCGGTTGATAGGAGGCATGGAACGTACTTCGGAATTAACGGAACCACAAGTGGAACGAAGAGAAGCAAATATGGGGAAGCTAGGATGACCAGTCTGCACTAATCTGATGATATCTTGAGTTCTACAATTCAAGATCAGCTTACAATTCTGGACGGGTATTACAAACTGGAGGGGCTGCAATGCAATTTCAGCAAAGTACATTAAAAATTCGCCCCAGCTGATTAAAAAACGTGGAGAAGACTTGGAAGAACATAACAACCCGGCAGAGGAAGAGAGAGGGACGCATGGGAGTTAAAGGAAGAGAGGATTCAAGCCCCATCTTCAAGGATTTCGTCGTTTGATTCTTTTTCTTCATCTCTTGTACTATTTTCTATGGATATCATGTTTTTATTAAGAGATTTCATGTCTAGCTAAACTCATAGCTAGGTGATTATTGAAAACTAGGGTTTACTTGGTTGATTGATGGATTCATGGATTTGCTTCATGCTTAAAGCTTAATTTCACTTTTGATTCTCACCATTCTTCTACTTGAGTTCTTAATTCTTTGCATGTGAGGCTTGATCACCCATAGCATAGTAGTTATCTAGGAGAGTGTATGAAAATAACTCAACCCTAGGTTCGTGAAGAGTAGGAAGACACTCTTAATATTCTTGAGACTGAGAGGTGAAAGAATGAGAGTGGTCACATACAAATTGTTTCAGTTGATTATGTTAAAGTGATAACTTTGCAAGGTTGAGAGGTCTTGTAGGTACATCTATTATATCAACTAGAGTAGTGTTATTAACAACATTAGACTGAAAAGATTTGTTGTTGAATACACCACAGTGTGATACATGATTGAGAGATATGTGTTACGAGTATAATCTGATATGGTGAAAGAAATAGTAAAGTGTTGTGAATTGAATCCGGAAATCAACTAAGCATCCTAGGCACCCTAAATCATCTAGTTTATCCATACTCTTAGTACTATCATTTTTTTAATTTGCAGTTCTTAGTTACGTAGAGCCACTTGATTGAGGGTGGCAAACTTAAAACATTCAACCCTTTTTACCGGTTACTTTGTATCCAAAAGTTGATTAACGATTGGCTAATAGTAGTTCAACTTCCTGTGGGTTCGACAACTTGGGTTCCTAAAGACTCCACTTTAATACTTGACAGTACACTTGCGCAATACGCGTAATATAGGCGCGTCAAGTTTTTGGCGCCGTTGTCGGGGAGTTAACTGTACTATTAGTGAGATCGATAACTAGATTAGGATACTTTTTATTTTCAGTTATTTTTATTATTTTTGTTAGTTGCTGGGATCTCTTCCCTTTGTCTGTGATCTCAGGGAGCAGGTGTTCACGATGAGTGAGAACGAAGAGATGTCGTCTTCATCTAGTGAAGCCTCACACTCAGACAACGAGGACTCACAGAGTATGCAAATAGCTCTTGACAAGATCACAAGGAAGATGGAAAAGCTTTCTGCACAATTGGAAGCTCGCAAAAATCAGACCACTTACAACCATTCGGGGAAGTCTCTTGTCACAGGATTTCAGGGTCCCATAACTGGAGTTAGTCCAGCCATCAGGGTGCCAGATATTCAAGCTGAGAGTTTTCAACTTAAGGGCACCACTATCCAAGCGGCAAAGAGCTTATTTCAGTTTAGTGGGGCAAGTGAAGAAGATCCGAATGAGTTCATAGGGGTTTCAATGCTTTCTGCAGGACGGTAAAGTATAAAGATGTCCGCTCTGATGTTTTTAAGCTTGTGCTTTTCCCATGATGTCTGAGTGGTGCAGCCGCAGCATGGTTGAAAAATCGAGCTCCAAATTCTATTTTTACATGGGATCAGTGTGCTGAAGAGTTCCTAGAGAGATTTTACCCGGTCCAACGAGTGATTCAACTTCAAGCCAATATTCTGAGTTTTGAGCAGCAACAAGATGATTCACTAGTGGAAGTATGGGAACGTTTTATGGGAATGTTGAAAAAGTGCCCAAACCATGATTTTGAAGACTACAAGACCTTTCAGGTGTTCTATCACGGTCTAGGCCGTGCCAACCAAGAACGTGTAGATAGTGAAGCTGAGGGAGTTTCTTGTTCAAAGTTGATAAGGAGGGCGCATACAAATTGATGAAGCAAATTGCAAAGCAAGAATCTCAGTTAGGAGAAAGCAAGAAATTGTCCAATCTGCCTAAGTCAGAAGTTAGAGCAGGCTTAGCAAAGAAACAGCATGAAGAAGCAGCACAGCAAACAAGAAAAGACAGTGACATGGATGAGCTTAAGAGCATGATGCTTCAGATGGGCAGCAATGTCAACCAGTTCACCGAGCATATGACTCATTTGCCCGCAGATTTACAGGTTACCAAGACAGAATTGCGGAATGTGGAACAGCTAGTGGGTCAGATTGTGAGCCAGTTAGCCACGCCAGCTCCATTGGGATCTAATGTCACTTATGGGGAGGAATCTCAGCCTATTGAGGCTATCACTACCAGAAGTGGGAAGACATCGGTCGACCCACCGTACCCATTACATGCTTGAGACACAGCCTCAAATGCAAAAGAGCATGAGATATTTGATGATGAGGTAGTAGGAGCTCAACCCACGCAGGCAGAGGCGGATGTAGAGCCAAATAAAGAAAAGGTACGTTCTGAGTTTGTTCCCATTGCTCCTACACTTCCATACCCTTTGCGGACTAGGAAGAAAAGTGATGCCAAATAATTCCAGAAATTTCTTGAGGTATTTAAGAAGATAGAAATCAATCTACCTTTTGCTGAAGCTCTAGAGAAGATGCCAATTTATGCCAAGTTCCTGAAAGACATATTGGCAGGGAGAAGGAGAATAGATGAATGTGAGCAGATTTGTTTGACAGCTGAAGCATCAGAGTGTGTATTGCAAGGTTTGCCAAAGAAGGTCAAGGACCCAGGTAGTTTTGTGATCCCGGTTACCTTAGGTGACTACATAACAGTTTCTGCACTATGTGATCTTGGGGAAAGCATCAATTTGATGCCATTGTCTATATTCTAGAAGCTAGGTGTGGGGGATCCTAAGGCCACGCGGGTGATGCTACAAATGGCAGACAGATCCATTCGCCAGGCATATGGGGTGATTGAAGATATTTTGGTCAAGGTGGGATCACTCATTTTTCCTGCTGATTTTGTCATCCTTGACATGGAAGTGGGTGATGTCCCATTGATTCTTGGAAGACCCTTCTTAGCTACAGGAGAAGCAATCATTCATGTGAAAAGCGGGTGCCTATCCATGCAGATAGATGAAAAGAAGGTTGTTTTTAATGTGTTTAAAGCAATGCAAATGCCTTCCTATCATGACCTTGAAGATTGCTATGGTGTAGAGATTTATGAAGGTGATGTTGTGAAAGAGGAAGTTGATCTTATGTGGGAAGAATTAACCAGCATGGACAAAGGAGAATGGGATCCTCATCCCAAGGAAGTGCACTTTGTTGATAGCTGGATCAAGCTAGAGTTGGGCGAGAATGAAACAACTCTGATTCCTTCACTCAATTCACCACCTGTGGTTGAGTTGAAGCCATTACCATCTCACGTCAAGTATACTTTTCTTGGTTTAAATGACACATTGCCCGTAATTGTTTCTTCTGCTTTGTCTCAGGAACAGGAGGATCAACTCTTGGGAGTGTTGAGGAAATACAAAGCTTCCATTGGATGGAAAATCGCGGACATCAAGGGAATTAGCCAAGCATATTTTCATCACAAAATTCGGATTGAGGAAGGGAAGAAGCCAATAATACAGCCTCAAAGAAGACTCAACCCGAATATGAGGGATGTTGTAAAGAAAGAAGTGATGAAATGGTTAGAAGCTGGAATCATCTTTCCTATTGCTGATAGCACTTGGACTAGCCCGGTCCAATGTGTACCTAAGAAAGGAGGGATGAATATGGTAGAGATTGACAACCATGAACAGATTGCTCAGCGGACAGTTACAGGTTGGCGAGTATGCATGGACTATCGGAAGCTGAATGAAGCTACTCTCAAGGATCACTTTCCCCTTCCCTTCATTGATCTAATTCTTAACAGGCTAGCCCACCATGAGTTCTACTGTTTTCTGGATGGTTACTCGGGATATAATCAGATAGCTATTGCTCCAGAGGATCAAGAGAAGACCACCTTTACATGTCCATATGGCACATTTGCGTTCCGACGCATGCATTTTAGATTGTGTAACTCACCGACGACATTTCATCGGTGCATGATGGCCATCTTCTCAGAAATGATTGAGAAGAATCTTGAGGTATTCATGGATGACTTCTCTCTTTTTGGTGATAGTTTTGAGGAGTGCTTACATCACTTGGGGCGTGTTCTTAGCCGCTGCATTGACACTAACCTCGTTCTAAATTGGGAGAAATGCCACTTCATGGTTACAGAGGGGATTGTTCTAGGGCACAAGATATCAAGCAAGGTATTGGAAGTTGATCAAGCGAAGATTGAGACAATCAAGCAACTCCCATATCCTACATCAGTGAAAGGTGTTAGAAGCTTTCTGGGTCACGCAGGTTTCTATCGTAATTTCATCAAATACTTCTCAACGATTTGCAAGCCGATGCGTGAACTACTTGGGAAAGATGTCCCATTTGTTTTTGATGATGCCTGCAAAGCGGCGTTTGATACACTGAAGGAGAAGATCACCTCTGCACCTGTGATTATGACTCCGGATTGGGATCTCCCTTTTGAGCTTATGTGTGATGCTAGCAAATTTGCCATCGGCGCAGTGTTAGGGAAGCGGAAAGACAAGAAGAGCCATGTGATTTACTACGCGATTAGGGTTCTTAATGAGGCCCAACTCAATTATGGTACCACCGAAAAGTAATTGCTCGCTGTTATCTTTGCGTTGGACAAGTTTCGGCCCTACCTTGTTGGGTCAAAAGTTGTTATCTTCACAGATCACTCTGCTCTAAAGTACTTGCTTGATAAGAAAGATGCCAAACCAAGGTTGTTGCGGTGGGTCCTTCTTATGCGAGAATTGGATGTGGAGATTCGCGACAAGAAGGTGTAGAAAATGTGGTAGCGGACCACCTCTCGAGACTAGAGAATGGAGTGGAAGACAAAGTGCCAATCAGGGAGGATTTTCCAGACGAAAACATCATGGTAGTTTCACAGCAAGTAGATTGGTATTGGGCTATTGCCAATTACCTAACCGAGTGGACACTTCCAGATGAATTCACCACAGTGCGGCGAAAGAAGTTCTTGTCGAGGGTGAAGCATTATTTTTGGGATGATCCCTACCTGTTTAAGATGGGAGCTGATAACATCATCAGGAAGTGTGTGCCTACTCATGAGATAGGAGGAGTCATTGAGCATTGTCATTCAGCACCATCTGGAGGTCATTTGAGTGGACCTCGCACAGCTAATAAGGTACTCCAATCAGGTTTCTTTTGGCCTAATCTTTTTAAAGAGTGCTTTGATTGGGTAGAACGTTGTGATAGATGCTAGAGAACAGGGAATGTATCTAAGAGAGATGATTTGCCTATGAACACTTGGCAAGAGTTTGAACCTTTTGATGTGTGGGGCATTGACTTTATGGGTCCATTTCCATCATCTTATGGCAACCAATATATTTTACTAGCTGTGGATTATATGACCAAGTGGGTGGAAGTAATTGCTTGTCCTAAGAACGATGCATTCACTGTGGAAAGATTCTTGAAAAAGAACATCTTCACTCGGTTTGGCACCCCGCGAGCCATTGTGAGTGATGAAGGATCCCACTTCATTAATAAGATTTTTGCTAGAGTATTGAAGCAGTATGGGTTGTATGTCCATAAGGTTTCTTTGCCTTATCACCCTCAAACTAACGGGCAAGCAGAGGTCTCCAACAGGGAGATAAAAGGGATCCTCGAGAAGACATTGAATGCTGGTAGAAAAGATTGGGCCGTAAGGTTGGATGATGCTTTGTGGGCATACAGGACAGCATATAAGACTTCTCTGAACATGTCACCATTTCAGCTAGTGTTTGGTAAGTGTTGTCATCTTCCTGTTGAGCTTGAGCAAAAATCTTATTGGGAAATCAAGCAATTGAACACGGACCACAACTTGGCTGGTGAAGCACGGAAGTTGAAAGTACTTGAACTAGAGGAATGGAGGTTGCGTGCTTATGAGAACTCCAAGATTTACAAGGAAAAGACTAAGCGATGGCATGATAACCATATCAAGCCATGGGAGCTCCATGTAGGTCAGCAAGTATTGCTTTTCAACTCAAGGTTTAGGCTCTTTCCGGGCAAGTTGCGTTCTAGGTGATCTGGACCGTTCAGGATTCACCAAGTTTATCCATGGGGAGCGGTGGAGCTAGAGGACCCGCATAGCAAGGAATATTCCATGTGAACGGTAATCGGGTCAAGCAATATTATCCCTCCATGCCAGCGAAGATCAAGATCGAGGAAATCTATTTAGATTCGCCTATTCACGAGTGAGGTAACTTGGTCGGGCCGTCGACCTTAAATTACAAGCGCTTCTTGGGAGGCAACCCAAGGTAGGGTAGGAGTTTTGCTATTTTATTTTACGTATGTTCTTTTAATTATCCATATTTGATAGTGAGAGATGAGAGAGAGGAATTTTTAATGTCTTTGATGAGTGTGCAGGTACCGAGGACCTCCGGATTCTTTGCTTTGACGCATGTTCACAAGTTTGCATGAAAAACGAGGAACAACGAGCTAAAAGAGAGCATTGAGCTTGTTGAAGGAGCTATCGAGGTTGAGGAGTAGCTAATTATTCATGAGGAACATGGTAGCAAGTTGGAGTATCGGGGTTGCACGCATCGGAATCCGGAGAGGAGATCAAAGTTCAAGAGCTTTGGAGGTGAGATTCTTTGCATAAGAGAGATAAATTGAGATGACATGGAAAATTTCTTGGATTTGGTAATTTTCTAGTCAAAAATTGATTCATCTTCGAGTGTGGAGTCCAACGGTTCAAGAATCGCGCAATTCGGATACCGGATGAAGAAGATAGAGCAAAAACAAAACGGGCGAAAGCAGTGCATTTCGGCACCCATTTCGGGCCGAAATGGGGGCCAAAATACACTGATTTTGGCCCGAAATAAAAAGGGCTCACTGCTTTGTTTTGCTACAGTGATTTCGGGCCCCATTTCGGGCCGAAATGAGGGCCGAAATAGGGCGGGTTTGTCCGATTTTGGGGGTGTTTGTTTTGGTATTTTCTTCATTGTTTAAAGCCTATATCCAACCAACAAGTCCCCTAAAACCCAAATTTGGATCAAAAACTTCTCAACTTCATCTTATTTATCTCCAAACCCTCAATAACACCAACTTACCCCAAACCCAAAACGCATCCAAATCGCAAAGTTTTTGAGATAGTGAATGGATTAACTCTTGAGCTTTTGAGATAGTGAGCGGATTGAGTGTGGGGGAATTCAAAGAGGAAGGTCTACAAGAATGTAAATTTTCCAATTCATTGCTTTGGAGGGGGATTCGGCCAAAGTTCAAAGAAGAACTCAAGACGGGAACACCAAGGAGCACATCAACGGTATGCTTGCTTCAACTTGCTCAAGTTTTCGGAAAATTTGGTCGACCGACTCGGTCTTTCTTGACTAATTTTCGCGAAACTAATCCCGTAAGAATGGTACTCTGGGATCATAGGTACCACATATTCTCTCTCTTTAAATTATCGCTCTAAACGATATGATTCATTTTACGCAAAGTGCCATGCAACACTTGTATTTTTGAATCCTAACATGTTGAGATCATGTCATTGGAGGGACACTTTAATTTCATTGAGGAAAATGATTATCTCAAGTGTGGGGGGGGGGGGGGGGGTTACACATATCTTTACTTGCCTTAACTTGCATTGCCTCGTTACATATAGAATAGTGAGTCAATTTGCACGTAGGTGTCGGAGTTAGGATTGCATGTGCACATTTAAATATTTGCATTGTATATAATTGTTTCACCTTTAAATATTGAGTCCTCCTACCCAATAGTTATCCGTTAACCGAGTTGGCCCAAGCATATAGATTTCGGAAAATTAAAACAAACACAAAAAAAAAATGGAAAATTGGAAAAACCCTAAAAATTGATTTTTTTTGAGAAATGACAACTTAGGACCTAGAAACCAAAGAGAATCCAATGAAAGGGCTCATGAGAGTAGGAAACACCGTAGTAGGGAGACTTTAATTCTAGTAGTTTGTGCACAAGTCTCACGAAAGGATGTCCCGGGTATCTATGGAGAAGTGAAGGTAGATTACCGGCATACTTTTGATTCCTTTATCGTGCTAGGTGGATTGAGTACTTGAGTGGTTGATTATTCCGTTTCCAGTGGAAACTTGTGGACTCTTAGAATCTGGGGTGGACCTTCGTGTAGAGTCGGTTCCATATGGTATGCTGCTCTAGCCTAAGTGAAGTTGGGGAGTATACACCACCATCCCTTAAGGTGGTTCTAAGAGAAAATCCTAAAAAGCCCACACTCTTAAGCTCTATTGCACGGTTGTAAAAACAGAGGAGCAAATGAAAAAAAAATGAAAATTCAAAAGAAAATTGTGCTTAAAGGTGAGACAACCTAATGTGCTTCCGTGTGCACGGAAAATTTGGATTCAATCCAACGTAGAGCTTAAGAGGGAAACTAAAGTCAAGCTGTATTACATAGGGGTTGTGTCTCCAAGTAATGGGACAATTTGCATTCAAAGCAATAACGGCTTAGAGGGTCTGAAAACCTCAAATGAGTTGGCGAAGGAAGTCCACTTAGGAACTTGAAATTCCTAGACGCTTTGAATCAAAAGACGTGCCGTATATTGGTATGATTTGGAGGATGTTTGGGGACAACTTAGTGAGTTTGTGCATAGGATCACCATATCTTATTTCCTACTATGTGTTGTGAAATTTCAAAATGAGCTAGTGAGGATTTGATGATTTTCCGTTAGTGATGGAGAGGTTGCCCAATCTCTAAGAAGTAAAAGAAAATAATATGTTCTTTAATTCCCTGCACTGTGTATAATCGAGTTGCATTGTTCATAGTCATGTAGATTGCATAGTCCAGTATTTGCGTTGTTGCGTCTAAGGCAAGGTAAAGATATATGTGAATCTTGGAAGAAAGTGTTGCTCGGGACGAGCAAGAAGGTAGTGTGGGGGAATTTGATAGCGCCTTTTAGGAGATATCTATTATCTCCATTTTACCACATTATCACGAGTGATTTGAGCTTATGTTAAAGAATCTGAGTCGTTTTATCACTTGATGCTTCACATGCTTTGTATTGTTAGTCCGGGCGTTTCTATGCATATTTAGTTGTTATTTGTCAAATATAATCGCTTGGTATGTTTTTCCATGTTGTTTTGACAGGAACGGATGCTAATCGGTTCATAGGAGGCATGGAACGAACTTCGGAAACAACGGAAGCACAAGTGGAACGAAGAGAAGCAAAGATAAAGAAGCTAGGATGACCAGTCTGCACTAATCTGATAATATCTTGAGTTACACAAATAATTTTGGAGTGAGACAGGTGCAAAATTAAAGAAGACTCAAAGAGCTTTCCGACGATAGGTCACGAAGATTAATCCGAGTCCGGATGAGAGAGATATGGCCTGCGCAAGTTCAGCTTACAATTCTGGACGGGAATTACAAACTGGAGGGGCTGCAATGCAATTTCAGCAAAGTACATTAAAAATTCGCCCCAGCTGATTAAAAATCGTGGAGAAGACTTGGAAGAACATAACAACACGAAAGAGGAAGAGAGAGGGACGCACGGGAGTTCAAGGAAGAGAGGATTCAAGCCCCATCTTCAAGGATTTCGTCGTTTGATTCTTTTTCTTCATCTCTTGTACTATTTTCTATGGAGATCATGTTTTTATTAAGAGATTTCATGTCTAGCTAAACTCATAGCTAGATGATTATGGAGAACTAGAGTTTACTTGGTTGATTGATTGATTCATGGATTTGCTTCATGCTTAAAGCTTAATTTCACTTTTGATTCTCACCATTCTTCTACTTGAGTTCTTAATTCTTAGCATGTGAGGCTTGATCACCCATAGCATGTTAGTTATCTAGGAGAGTGTATGAAAATAACTCAACCCTAGGTTCGTGAAGAGTAGGAAGACACTCTTAATATTCTTGAGACTGAGAGGTGAAAGAATGAGAGTGATCACATACAGATTGTTTCAGTTGATTATGTTAAAGTGATAACTTTGCAAGGTTGAGAGGTCTTGTAGGTACCTTTATTATATCAACTAGAGTAGTGTTATTAACAACATTAGACTGAAAAGATTTGTTGTTGAATACACCACAGTGTGATACATGATTGAGAGTTATGTGTTACGAGTATAATCTGATATGGTGAAAGAAATGGTGAAGTGTTGTGAATTGAATCCGGAAATCAACTAAGCATCCTAGGGACCCTAAATCATCTAGTTTATCCATACTCTTAGTACTATCATTTTTTTAATTTGCAGTTCTTAGTTACGTAGAGACACTTGATTGAGGGTGGAAAACTTATAAACATTCAACCCTTTTTACCGGTTACTTTGTACCCAAAAATTGATTAACGATTGGCTAATAGTAGTTCAACTCCCTGTGGGTTCGAAAACTCGGGGTCCTAAAGACTCCAATTTACTACTTGACCGTACACTTGCGCAATATGCGTAATTTAGGCGCGTCATGTTGCAAAGTGATTCTTCTAATTAATTAATCATATTAATTAATTCCCAAATCTAGTACAACTCGATATAGCGTGTGACCCCATAGGTTCTATCTAGTTGGTAGCAACAATTTGCTAATATGGAGCGGTCTCTGGCAAGACATCCATTCTAGCCAACTAATAGAATAGTCATCCGACAAACCTTGTGCAAGTAATTGTCACATCCCTTTGTCTCCATATCTGGATTGGACACGAGACATACAAGTCACACTCGTATATCCAATCCATAGTTTCTCCATCCTGGGAATAGCCTTATTCGTGCAAATAACATCAATATCCTATATTGATTTATTTGAGTCTGGCCAGACATTCCATAAGCACTATCCCTCGAGTGGCCTCGGATATTTGCTCCCTTCATGTGGGAGGGACAAATTCTATCTACGTCTACTACGATTTCTAAGCTTGCTTCTTATTGTATGTGGTGCACGCCTTTATAGCTACACAGTTACGGTGTAGCGTTTGACGCTACCAAAATCACAATAATCCACAACTAGACAATCTAGTGACTTCAAGTCTAAGGATGACAATACCATTGCACCGCTAGAAGCGCTTGTGACTCAACATAACGTGTATGTAGCCTTCTCGGAGATGGGTTAATCCAGTGCGCTATTACCCTTAATGCACACCCTTGTGTTGGATCACAATATATCCATGTCAATCTAACCCCATACTAGTCTATAGATGATTGTCCTTATTAGTCATTATATTGGAATAGGGATATTTAAGATAAACAACATAATTGTAAATCTAAGGACTTCATTATATTAAATATCCAATAAATAATACAATGAATTTTCTAGCCAAAAACAAGTTCATACTAAACTAGATTGCCTTTAGGGCATCTATTCCAACAGTCTCCCACCTGCACTAGAGCCAATCTGATGCATCCTGTATGCCAATGATCCTAGTGTGCCCTTCATTCTTCCACTGAAAAAGCGGCTTTGTAAGTCGATCTGAAAAATTCTCATCTGTAGGAATCTTGCATATCCGAACGTCTCCTCTATCAATAATATCTAGAATAAGATGAAACTTCCTGAGCATGTGTTTGGATTTCTGGTGTGATCGGGGCTCCTTTGATTGCGCAATCGCCCCAGTGTTGTCACAGTACAACTCTACCGGATCCGCAATGCTAGGAACCACACCAAGTTCATAAACAAATTTTCTGATCCAAACAGCTTCTTTTGTTGCGCTATTTGCAGCAATGTACTCAGCCTCTGTTCTAGTATCAACCACCGTCTCTTGCTTGGAACTCTTCCAGCTCACCGCTGCTCCATTCAGGAAAAACACATATCCCGATTGTGATCTGAAATCATCTCTGTCGGTTTGGAAGCTTGCATCTGTGTAACCCCTTACACGCAACTCTTCCTCTCCGCAAAATATCAAGAAAACATCCTTAGTTCTTCTCAAGTACTTTAGGATGTTCCTGACTGCAATCCAGTGACTCTCACCCGGATTGGATTGGTATCTTCTTGTCATACTCAAGGTATATGACACATCTGGTATAGTACATGCGTACATGATAGATCCTATGGCCGAGGAATAGGGAATTGTACTTGTTGAGTCAAAATCCCTGAATGTGCTTTGGCTGGTAATTGTTTTGAGTGATGAAAGACAAAAGGCTAAGACATAAGCAATAAAGCATTCCAGTAATCCCAAGGCCTTGAGATTGACTAAACTTCAAAGCCTTGAGTTATCTTATTCTGCTGTGTGTTCTAACATATCTGTGTTGCAGAATTGTATATCTGATTATGCAAATCAGTGGTTTATGGTATATACTTTTGGATTATACTATTTATATATATAACACAATTTCATATGATCAGAACAGGAAGAATCAAAGTTATCAAGGTTTAACTTTGAAGTTCTGTGAAGCAGGTTCAGTGCTCCAAGGCCTTGAGATATGCCTTGAGCTGCGGACAGTTTTTACAGTACTTAATTGATTCTTTCTTGCAGGTTATGACTCTTAGTATCGTGATCATTTACTCACCTATAAGTGTCTTAAACTTTTTATTCATGATTCATTTGTTTTAGAAGATATCCATGTTATGGTTCTAAGTTTATTAAACAGTTTTATCAGAAACTGTATAACCAAACAGTCTTAGTACTGTTAGCTGTCTGGATTTTGTTATTGCAGTGTTTCTATGCTGTTGCAGGGTTGTTAAACGTGCAGGTGCAATATCAACAAACTCCAACGGATATCCACTTGAAGCTGTTTGAATTTAAGTTGAAAACAGAAGGAGGATTTGTAGGAACTGAGATCCTAAAATCTCTCAATCAGTTGCAACTGTGGATAAAAGAGACTGGTTTGAATTTTGAGGCAGTGAGAGACTTGCAGAATACTCTGAGAGGTGTGACAAAATCGTGGGAAATCATCCATTCAAACACACAATCATTCAAGCTTCATTCCATACTTCTAAAGATCAAATCAATCCAGTTTTTCAGAAGAACACATCTATTTTGGTTTCTAGGGTTCTACAGGCTAAATACTACAGAGACACATCTATTTTGCATTCTGAGCTTGGCCATTCTCCCTCCTATATTTGGAGAATTTTCAATAAAGCTGAAGTAGCTTTGAAAGAAGGTTGCTGACTCACTGTGGGAAGTGGAGATCAAATACTTATCTACAAGGATAAATGGATTATGGATAAGGGTGGAAGAAAAGTCTATAGTTATCCAACCCTTCCAATTAATTCCACTGTCAATAATCTGTTAACTCAATACATAGGGAGTTAGGATCTCATTTCTAACCACTTCAATCAAGATGATTTCGAAGGTATCATTCATACTCCTATTAATCAAAGAGCTGGTCAAGATGGTATTTTTTGGGGTTACACTAGTAATGTGGAATATACTCTCAAGACAGGGTATAACAGGATTTTCAACTTGCAGCAGTCTATCAAGGATTCAAAAATGTCAGGTGATTCCAGTAGTAAGATCTGTGAAGAAGATTGGAGGAGAGTATGGGGATTACCTATTCCTCAAAGAATAAAATTTTTTCTTTGGAAATTTTGCTCCAACTTTCTCCCTGTTAAGAATAACTTGTATCATCGTGCGATTCAGTTGGCTATTGCTTGTCCTTTTTGCGAATTCCCTGCAGAATCACAACAGCACTTATTCAAAGACTGTAGCTACTTCAAATTTATCTGGAAGCGGTACGTTAAGGTGATAGACTTATCTGGTTATTTTATAGGTGAAAGAAATTGGATCAATTCCATACTCCTTCAAAATGAAGAGAAAAGCCAGGTAACTTTTATTGCTTGTATTTGGGTGATTTGGAGAGTTCGAAATCTGAAAGTTTTTGAAGGAAAAGAACATAATTAGAAGCATACTATCAACTGGATAGAATCTACGCTCACGATTCCAATTCCTCTATCCCCAGATTCAAACATTGGAGAAGCAAGTGTTGTTCTCGAAACAGCAAGAATGATACAGGATCTGGGAGTTTTTTTAGAAGAAAAGATCTTTGAAATTGATTCGTTGAATGTTTTTGCAACTGGATGAACGGATCTCAAAGATGGTATAATGAGTAGAAATATATTTTGGCAGAGCTGCGGCATCTCATCACCGATCAATTGAAGGGTAAGCTTGTTTATATAAGGAGAAAAGGAAATCAAGCAGTGCATGTGATAGCTACGAGGGGTCTGGAAGATGAAGATGCAAGGGTTTATACGGTACATCCCCTGAGCTATCTTCGAAACTCTCTTCAAGAAGACATTGAAGAGTCAGCCGACAGCAAAGAGACATAAGTCCGTCTGTATTATTAAGCTTGTTTGGCTCTCTGTTCTTTGTTTGTTTTTCATGATTGTTTGTTTCTTTTACATTGTGTTTTTTATTATTGGGCCTGTTGTTTAGTGTTTGTAAAATTAGTGGGTAAGGTTTATGTCCCCCCACTTGTTTTATGGGTTGGAAGCCCAATTTATTAAATGTATTCGGGGTTTATGCCGCCCTACCTACAAGGTAGGTTCCCTAAAAAAAAGTATGTTAGAAAATGGACTTCTATTTTGGGACAACCCGAAGTAGAAAGGGGGACACATAAACACAGACACAGAGAGTACTTTCAAACCACATTAGGAGTTTTAATCTTATTGTCAAAATATTTATCTTCAAAAAAATTCGCTCTGACCTGTCTCCTCACCCAATCTTTAGGCCAATTAATTACATAACTTTATCTTAGCGGTTTCCTTCATCTGAAGGAGATTGCTAACCTCCTTTTTTTCCAGAATGCTACAAAAATATTCTGTAAAAATCTGTTAATTCAATTATTTTGCGCTACTCGATCAGTTACTGACAATTTTTGTCAGTTACCTTCTTCCGAATAATTATTTTGTATCGTTGCAAATTTTTTTCGGAACAAACCTTTGCAAACTACTTTCAATCCAACCATGTCTAAAAATACAAATGTCGAAGCCTTAGAAAGATCCACCGGGTACGTCTGTTATTTCAAAAGGAGACTATGTTTATCAATTTTATTATGAATCAAAGGAGACGGTAGAGGTGTCCTATAATTCTCAATCGCGGTTCATTTATAGGGATTTAATTGTTATGAGAAAGTGAGACTATTGGATGGAAGACATTACAGATTTGGATTTCTCTAAGACCTCTCTCAAAGTTCTTGTTTGGGGTCTTCCGGTCGATTGTCAGACAGATAAAATTAGTAAAGAAATTGTACACAATTTGGGTACTATGGAAGAATGCACAGTTTAGACTCGAGGTATTTTAGCTGGTAAAACCATAAAATTGCAGTTCGGGCTTGAGTGAATAATCCTCTCCCCACGGGCTAAAAATGTTACTATTGAGAAAGGAAGATATGTTTGGTTATGGCTTCTCTATGAGTGGTTGTCGAATGTGTGTTTCTTTTGTGGTCGCATGGGTTGTGAAGTGATGTACTAATCAAATGATCAGGCAAGGAATCGGAAAGCAGAATCCTTAAAACTCCTCTAGCCAGTGGCTAACAAATAAAGCCGTGATCAACTTCGCGCTAGGATTAACTATTGACATGACACATGCTTTCAGACCGTCTGCTACTTCATCGGTTTCATCTAAACCGATGGGTACTCGAGAAATTCTGGGGGAGGGATACACTGGAGGTTCCTTTGATTAGGTGGATCAAGATATGGGATTCTCCATTGAAGAAAAAGGAGTTTCAAAAAAGACAACAGGAGAAGGACTCTAGAAAATAGATGTTGTATGAACGACAATCGGTTGATAGGGGTGACGATGAGGAGTGCGGTATGATTGAGGAATCCCGACTTATCCATAAAAAGCACGGTCTTCCCTTACCTAGCGAAAATCCGTCCTCTTATTTCACTGTGGCTTCTACATGTCTCAAACATAAATAGAATCAGATTATACATACGGAGAGGAACGTACTCTTACAATTAGCGGTTTTGAAAATGGCAGTTCGTAATTCGCATACAACTAAAATCTTGACAGTGATCGACCAAAATCTAGCAGTAGTCATATGGATTCTTTCACCTTCTAGGTACTCCATACGCAGCGGGGCTCCTCGTTGGGTGCAAGGTAGGGATAGAAAGGTAGTTCATATGTTAAGAGAGAAAAGTCCCAGAAAAGGTTCCAGGTCGGGCACACCACGTGACAGTAAAACAACAATGTATATAACGCAGATCGTAGCACAACGTTACTCACGAAACATGCAATAGGAGAATAGCAAGCACATAGTTTAGATCCAGCAAGTCATCCAACCGGGAACATATCAAAATGATAGGATAATAAAAAGGCAAGTAATAAAGAATAAAGACTACATTGTTCCCATAACTCCGGCTTGTTTAGTTTTATTTCAAAATTTTGCCCAGACTCTGCAAAATAACACCATGGTTTGTGACCTATTAAATGGATAAAACATGTTGAGTAAAGATCGAATTTTGGAGCATTTTTCTGCATATGAATCTAAGGCTATCCTTAACCTTCATCTTGCAAATATTCAGGAATGACTCTTTGGCTTGGACTCAAATGAAAGGTGGTTTGTACATTGTTAGAACCGGTTAACATGTGTCTTTTACAATTCAAAACACTTCTCTTCTAGGGAATCTTGCATGGAGTAGTAACAATTCTAACAATAATATGCAAATTTGGAATTTGAATGTCCCTAATAAGATAAAATTACTTTGGCGTATGCTTCGAAACCTTGTGCCAACTAAGGGAATCTCCAACCCAATGGAGGGAGGGGGAGGGGGAGGGGGAAAATTGTATAAAAATGTGGTTCAAATCCAACCCCATGAGGGGAGTTGGATGGGGAGGGGGTGCTATGGGATTTTTTTTTGCCTTGGATCGAACTGCAAAACTGTAGGCAACCCTAGAGAAGGATACACACACTCTTATCTAAACTTGATCATGGACAACATATTCTACCCCTTGCCTGGAACAATTTCCTTGAACACCAGTGATGAATCTAGAGCTTTGATAGTAAGCTCCTCAGTCTCTAGATCGACATTTAAGCGCATTGTCTTCAAAAGCGGTCTTCCAAAGATGAGTGGAACATCGCGATCCTCCTTGTTTTCCACTATCACAAAGTCAGCTGGGAAGAAAAATACACCCACTTAGATAAGCAAGTTCTCGATTACCCCATTTGCTGTAAAAATAGAATTGTCCGCCAATTTCAGACCCATCTTGACTGGGGTTGGTGCACCAATGCCCTATCTCTGAAATAGGGACAACGACATGAGATTAATACTCGCGCCCAAATCACAGAGCCCATGCATGTGGTATCTACCACCAAGAGTGCAGCCTAGAATGACATTACCTGGATCTCTCATCTTGGGAATATCTCGCTATATCACAATACTACATGTCTTTGTCAGCTTCATCGTGGCTTAAGGGTCTATGCTCTTCTTACCCAATAAAATTTCCTTCAAGAAATTCTTGTACTTGGGAATCTGAGCAAGTTATTCCACAAGAGGGATGTTGATGTGCAACTGTTTGAATATATCCATAAATCTCCCAAATTGTTCCTCATCATTCCTCTTTATTGCCGCCGGATATGGCACATCGGGCACATAGCCGGATTTAGAGTATTCTTGGGCTCTTTTTTGTTTTCTACCGTGTCTTTTGATTCAGGACTCACGGCCTTGGGCAACTCTTTACCCAATTCTTTCTCTGTGGCCTTTGTAGCTTCAGCTCTCGCATGGCTAGGATATGGAGGATTCTGAGTAGTCATGCCACTGCGAGTATTAATTGCTTTAAGATGCTTAGTAGGAACAATGGTATTAGATGGAAGCATTCCAGGTGGAAGCTTAGTACTCTTATTGGATATTTGCCCAATCTGCGTCTCATGACTCTTCATTGTGACTTCCATGGAGAAAATTTTGCTTTCCATTCTATCTTGATTAGCAATAAGTTTTCTCAATAAAACGTTTATCTCTTGTCTTCTTGTTGCGGAGCCTGCTGCTGTGTCTGGTATGACAAATATGGATGATGACCCGGTGCATATAACCGCTGTTTGGATTAGCATAGCTGAAGTTTGGGTGATTGCGGTTGTTAGGATGATAAGTGTTCGGCCACTGCTGATGTGGTAGTGGAACCATGTAGTTTACCTCTTCTATAGCACAACCATATCCCTGGTTCTCATCTACAAGTTGTTCCCCTATAGACTTCACCTGTGCAGTTGGATTGATCCTGTCAAAGGCCGAGATCATGACTGCCATTTGATGTTCAAATTTATGTTCCGTTGACTCAATCTTGTTGACTAGAGCTTCCTCCCCACCCATTCTTGATGACCTACGAGTGTCAGACCTTGTAGTCTCTCGTTTCGCCACCCTATTCAGCTAATCTTTATCTCGCTGTTCTCCCATGCCCATAAAATTACCTCAAGCTAGCATATCCAACTCATTTGCAGTTAAATCGTCTTGAGCATTATAAAATTAATGGAAGAGTTTGTAACATCTCTCCCCATTATTAGTGCATCTCCGCAGCAGCTGGTTGAATTTCCTCCATGTATCTCCTAGAGAATCGTCTGCTTGCTGAGTAAAATTCCTAATACCAGCCATGAGCTGAGAAACTTTGGACGGGAATAGATACTTTCTAATAAACTCTTTTCAACATTCATCCCATGTAGTAATTGAGCCTGCAGGTAATTCTAGGAGCCAAATTTTAGCTTTTCCTGATAAAGAGAAAGGAAACAACATCAGCTTCACTGTTTCATCAAGAACATTCTGATTATTCGAGGTGATTTGCCCAAAGTTCAGCAGATGCGCGTTTTGATCATCCCCTGGAGCTCCTTAAATAGCCACTCAGTCCGCACCATATCAATCATCTGTTGTCGCAACTCAAAGTGTGCTGCATTAATCTGTGGCGTCACGATGGTAGGCATGTATCCTGCTGTGCACAAGAGAATCCGGCGGGGAGCACTCTGTGTACACCGAGAGCAGAGGATCAGAAATGGCACAGGAAGAGTTGGGTTGTGTGTAGGGAGAGAGCAAGGCAGTAGTAATGTCTGAGAGAGAGACAGGGGTTTGGCAGAGCTTCCGCGTATGTCTGTTGTGTTTTTCTTGTATGGAAGGATTAACGTCCTATATATACGGAGAATGTGACCGTTGCAGTGTGGTTAATGCGCCCATCAATGGCGGCTTAATTAGCTTAACCACAACGGCACGTTCGTCCGCGTATATAGGGACCGTTACAGCACGTTGTGCGCGAATACCGGAACCGTTATGGGGTTGACCGGGTTTGACTGGATTGACAGGGTTTATGGAGCTCGTGCCATAAATCTCTCAAAAGAAGTTACTAAAGGTCGCGTGCGAGCTTGGCTCGCACGCGACATGACTTACTCTAGCCTCCAAACCACTAAGTCCCTACAAGTCCCGTGCAGTGGTATGCTAGGGCCCTGTCTCACAGCCCCCACGTGGATCAGCGCGGCTGGTGATCCAGTGTGTGTGGAGCACAATATGGTGTGCTAGATGATTGCCACGTGGCCAAGATCTGTCAGCTCAGAAAGCACTATCTACATTAGCCCCCTTTCTGCGCGTGAAGACTCATAGCCGGATAGACTTCCATGCGCAGGAATCAACGCACCGTCGCTGCCACGCACCAGTTCAAATATGAGTAAGTTCAGCCCCCCGTGCGTGCCATTATGACCTAAAACCCCTAGGGTCGTGCCGTCTGGCCTTTAGGGTTTTAGGCATGACGTCAGCTTGTCCTGTGATTGCGCGATTCGACGGTGACGGTTGCGATTCGACTACTGAAAGGACGCAACCCTTCATTGTTTTTGGATAAATACTCTGTACTCTCCATTGTTGCAAATCATCACTTCTTTCTCTTAAAGTGAATGATACCAGGAAGCCTTCAAGAGCAGATTCAGATAATCAATCACCAGTTCTCTCTTGTCAATCGTCTTCTTCAATTGTGCGCATCCAAGCGAGCTTTACCAAAACAAGGTTGGCCTTGTTCAATTGTGTTTAATATACTGATATATGCTTTGAACTGAGTTGAATCTTGCAAACCCGTAACATTTTATCCACTGCAACTTATGAAGAAGTTCTCGACCTTTGAATCCAATTTAGATTTAATCCCCAGATGATAAGGATCTTGAACATAGGGTTTCTGAAATCCCTGATAATGTAAACGATTCCAATCTTCTAACTTTGAAAATTGCCACTGGACTGTTCGTCTTTCTTCCAATAAACCCTCATATGCTTAGAGCTGAATCTTGAAATTCAAACTGAAGTGTGCATATTTCTCCCCCCTTTTTTCTTGCTTTTCCACAGGAATGGCAAAGACAAAAGGAACCAAACCCATTAAGGAGATTGAAGAAATACCTGATCTTCCCCGGTCTTTATGGCGAAAAGCCCCCTATCTGGGCGCCAAAGACTTTTATCATGCTAGGGTTAAGGCGAAGAAATTGCCAATCGCTGTCTCTGGTGAAGCATTGCAAACGTTAACCCTTCCAGTTAACTCAGCGTTGCTCGAATTGATCGATTCCGAAGACGTGGTTCGATTGGGAGTCGAAAATGGGTACTTCCCATACACTGCAATTTCTACTCAAGCATTTGTTCAGAAATTGGACTTCATGGATGAGTGGATTGACCATGTATTGACCAATCATGTCGTGACTTTGAACGATGCCGGAATATACTTCGCAGTTCGTGCTATGAAGGGTGCTGCCGTGAAGCTGGATCAGTCCATGCTTCTAAACCTTATTTCTCGTTATTCGCCTGCTACTCACACATTCCATTTTGCTGAGTTCGAGGCTGCTCCCACGCTCGAAGATTTGCATATGCTGTATGATCTGTCTCCCGTGGGCGAGGTGGATCCTTTGAGTCCCCTGAGAACGGATGCGGAGATTGCTCTGTACAAGCAGATGGAGGAGTGCTTGTCAGAAGTGAAGAAAATTTCCACCCGGTGGACTCCTACAGAAGTCCTTCCTGACTGGTAGTTGGTTGACACATTTGCGAAGAATACTTGGAACAAATGGGTCCAATACTTTTTCCGTGATTATGCGAACAGCAGCATCACCAAGAAGCTTCTGAGTCGAAACCCGAAGGCTAAGAACTATGTGAATGGCAAGGGTTATCACTTGACCCTGTGCGCCTTCCTCTGTGCCTGGTTGTCGAGGTACTTAATCGATGGTCACCCGCATGATGGGGTCTTTTATCACGTTCTGCCTCTTGCTGTGAAATTGGCCCTTGGTCAGAAGGTTGCCCTCGCACCCTTAGTCTTGGGCACACTGTATTACAGGTTGGATCAGCTTGTTGTGGCGATGAAGGAATCGCGTGGCCGCCTCGACGTACTGACTTACATTAACATTGCTTTCTTGAAAATGTGGGTCTTCGAGCGATGGTCCTCTTATGCCCCAGTCGCTTCCAAGCCCAGCAAATGGTGTCCCTCAGGTACGGAGGAGGAGCGTAACAGTGGCAGGGCTGCGAGGTGGTTTGGAACTAAATTTACCAAGTGTGTTTGGAGCCTGATATGCGACAATCGGGAAGAGTTTATATATAGGCCTTACGCCATGCGCGTTGAGAATGTGCGATGGTTCCCAAAACTATATCCCTCCAAGGCTGTTGCTTTCTCAGAAGAGCTCCTTTTCGAGGGCGGGGAGCATTTCCACGAGCGCTATCGCGAATTCTTTTGCTGGTGTCTGCGAGGTTCCCTTCTTGCTCTTGCAGAGCATGTACGTGAGCTCGCACCTAGGTACGAGAGAATTACCGTGGATGTCGATCCCACTCGCGTGTGTCCCCAGTTTGGCTTTGATGCAGTGGCACCCTCAATCTGGCCGCAATCTATCATCAGAGGCCGCTACAAGCGGTTATTGTCTAGGGAGTGTAAAACAATCTTCATGAGCAATCTTCCCTTCGAGCAACCTCCAGGTAACCGTGAAGGCGGCTATTCCAGAAACTGGATCGCTTACTGGAACGCCCAGTGACGAGGTTCGAGACGCAGTCGGTCCCCCAGCCAAGTAGAGCTCCTGTGATCAAAAGGAATTATTTCCCTTTTCGTCCCAATTGTAGCATGGACGAGTCTGAATATGGTTGCTATTCATTGCTGGATTGCGATAACCATCTGTGTCCCTTCATCATTCTGGATGAAAAGATCGCTGCGGTTAGGATAGGTGATTCGCATGTCATCAGATATAGCGAAACTTTTGCTAAGGTAAGCAATTTCTCTTGCATGCGCTAAGCTTCTTTACTTCAATATATCGAAAATTTGATACTACGTTTCCTGCTGTAGTGCCATGTGCGGAGGTTTGCATCTGGTGAGCGTTCCAAATCGCTAGTTACCACCATTGTTACTGAAAGAAGGCAAGTACAGCCGGTTCGGCTAGCATCGAAAATGGATCCCGCGGTCGAGACCAAAATTCGTAAGATCATGAATGCTTTTGCTGATTCGCTGATAGACAATACTCCGGTCTTGTCTCCCCCCAGGAATGATCCGTCTCCTCCAGCGACTGCTGATCCGAGAGCGAAGAGGCCCAGGCAAAGGGGAATTAAAATCTCTTCCCGTAGAAGCACTCCAGCTTCCCCTCCTGCGAGATCCCTCACTGCCAGGGATAAAGTTAAAGGTCGCATGACCAGTAAAGCGCGAAAGGAGCTCGCAGTGGAGACCTTTGTTCCGTTTGGCCAGGAGGAAGAAGAGGAGAGAAGAGACACAAGAGAAGGAGTCGAAGAATAAGGAAGAATTGAAGATGTCGGCGACAGAGAAAGAGAGATGAGATACAAGAGGAAGACTCAGGAGGTATCTCAATCGTACTTCTCTTCTCATTACCTTAACTCTTTTGCAATTTTATCTGAACGAATTGTTTCTTAGCAGATGATGATGATGAGACCATCGGTGGCCTCTTGGCAAGGAAGTAGAAGAGAGGTTCTCATTCTGGCGCTTCTGATGAAACCATAAGCGAGGACATTCTTGCCGAGTCCAGGAAGGCAGCTGCGGAGGCTGCTGAAAGAAGAAGGAAGCGAGAAGAAGAGGAGCTCGAACGCGTGAAGCAGAGGAGCCTAGAAGAACAACACGTCGACGACCTCGTGCGTCCCACTGACGAGGAAGATGCGCTTCCAGAAGAGGTGGCTCCTCAAGCTGACGAGGAGGATGCGGCTCCAGAAGAAGATGCAGCAGCTCTAGAGCGAGCCCAAGCGGACTTCGAAGAAATCGCAGGCGGTAACAAAGGTGAGATTTTTAATCTCGCAGTAACTTACCGAGATGTAATTGTCGGTGCGCTAAAGCACGGTGTGTCAAAAGCTGACATTCGCCGTTGGCTAGTAGGCAAGTGCGGTGAACCTTTAGGTAATCATATGAGCAATATGTGTGAACTTGGCTTAGCAACCCAAACATAATCATGACTGGTTTCTCCGCGCCCCAGGTCATGCTCACCTTAAAGACATGCTTAACGAAGATACATTAATAGGGCAAGGCTCCACGTCCTTAGCATATGACGAGGACGCTGCGATCCCACCTTCGCGTGGAGGTGCTCGCTCTTAGCTTACCAAAGATAATAAAATAATATACGATACGAGTTACCTCACACCATCGTATTTTGTATCGCAGGTAATGCTGATGAAGCCGCGTTGGAGCAAAGAAGTCAACCTTCTGCATCCTATGTCCCGGTGCCGAGTTCTCATACTGAGAAGCCCGTCGCAGCTGCTGAATATGCAGGAGAGCCCTTCGAGGACATCATTGAACTCTCTGATGATGCCGAAGCTGACACCGTGTTGATGGAGGAAGATGCCCATGCCGGTGCTGAGGAAATAAGAACGGACGCTGCTGATGCTATCGCACCTGAAGGTATCCCTCATCAAGCTGCAACTTCTGCTGCCGCCATGCCTCCGGCAATGACTGAGCCTACGGCGCCTCTTTCCTGCGTGGAACTTTTAGGGTTCGTAGGTCGGGGTTGCAATCGCACCTGGTGCGGCTTATACTATTCCCCCCAACTATGAGGAGTTAGAGCTCGCAGCTGATAGAAGGGCGATGGAACGAGGACAATCTTCAACTGCCCCAGCAATGCGCACTCCCTCTCTGCGCCAGATCCTTGAAGGAACCGGTATGTTGACACGCTCCAACTGCAAGTGTACAGCTGTCGTGTGTAGTAATAAGTTCCGGAAATCCGGGTTGTCGAACCCAAGAGACTTCGTCGTAAACTAGCTATTAAATTTGTTCTTTATGTGGGCAAAGCGCAGTTGTTTTGTTCTATTGATCCTACTAAACTTAAAAACAAGTATCTCAATTAATCAATTGATTGCTTCACGATTAATAAAGATGAACGATTATAAAATTTCTCAAAGTTTGGAAAAGTCAGGATATCTCTACGGGTCACTAGGTATTTCACACGATATTGGATTTATGTTTTGTTAACACGATGATTTATTATTCTAGATAAACGAGCATGAATGTGTTGAAGATGTCTCAACCAACACCAATACTTAAACTAGCAAACCGATGTCTCTAGCCTAAACATGTTCAAGTATGCATTAAGATCATTAATCTACTCTTCGTTCTTAGCTAACTAGCAAGATTTCTCAACCCTAGATACGGCTAGTGTGTATTTCAATTTTCCGGGCAATGAATATTGATGTCTCTAACATTCATAACCTAGCTCTATCCTAAAAATACGTCTATTGATAGCAAAGATGAATTAAACACATAAAATACACATAGCTAGATAAAAAGTTCATCAATTAAGCCAAAAGCATGAAATCAAATCCATAAATCACAAATATCGTGATCAAACCCTAGCTCCCTACGAGATACCCTGAGAAGAGTGTATAGCTACTCAAAAACATGATTCACATACAAAGTTTCGTGATCAAATAACAAAAATAGAGAAGAAACAGAGTTTTTAGAAGTCAAACGAATGATTCCAAGCCTCCTTGATCGTCTCCTAAGCTCCAAGCTCTCTTCAATGTGATAGAGTACGTGATAATCCCCAAAAACATGCCCTAACCAAGTCTAATACGTTCTCCCAATGTTTAGAACAAGTTAGGAGTAATTACAAAGCAACCCCAAAAAGTTACAAACAAAATTCTGCCCGAACTAGGTCGTGTGACCTAGTTAAGTAGGTCGTGCGACCTACTGTGCTGCCCAGAACAGGTCGTGTGACCTGTATAGTAGGTCGTATGACCTACTGAAACAAGCTGAAATCTCTAACTAGGTCGTGTGACCTAGTAACTAGGTCATGCGACCTAGTTGCTTCATCAAATTTTTCCATCTTCTTCCCACTTGTTCCTCTTGCTTCCGAATCACTTCCCGGGCATCGTTTCTTCATTCAATCCTCCATACTGAGCTCTCCTCATGCCTCAACACTCGTATCATCTTCTCTTGAGCCTCTCTAGCACTTGATCCATCAAATCTCGCTTTCCTTCCCAAATCTCGAGCTCGCATCACTTCCGAAGTTCGTTTCCTCTATCCACTTGCTCCTCGCGTGCTCCGGCCCTGAAAATCACAACACGAACACCCCGCGAAGATCAAATGTGACAAAATAAGATAAATAGCACGTAAAACAATGCAAGAAACGCCGGGACTTCACATTTTAGCATACGAACTCATTTTCTCAAATAAACACATGATCTACTCGAAAAGACGCAACATTCTCCAATATAAGCGCGCAAAATGTAGCAAAATAAGCAATAATATAACTCCGAAAACGGAGTTATCAACTACCCCCACACTACATTTTGCTCGTCCCGAGCAAATCCCAACTTTCACATCATGTCCAAGCCACAAACTCAACTAGCTTTCAACCCACCATATTGCATACATAACCAAATATTAGCCGACTTGACGCAAACAAGACTCAATTCACAACTCGATTCATGCAACAATATGATGCAATGCAAATTAGACTCGATCCTAATCACATATATTTACACACACACACAAAACTAAACTTTTTATCTTTTTGGCGAGATCGGGCAATCTCAAGTCCCTAAATCGGTTCTCATGGAGTGATGATCAATTTAGATACAAGGCGTGAATTGAAACTAAACTTGACAACAAGAATTTCCCTTAGATCGTATAGAGAACCTAACCTTACTAAGTACAAGAGTATACTACCTCTTCGCGCGTGCCGATAAATAAGAGGCTACGCTAGGCTAAGCCACATCCAAGGTACGAGCTCCTAATTCGCTAGCGGTTATAGAATGTTGAGGCTTAGGGACATAAGGATAATCATGATGAAACACGTCCTAAAGCGTCACATTCTCACATTATAACCCACATCTCAAACACCCTCACCACGATGATAGAAACCGCAACCCGAAACTCACCGTCTCCGGCCCTCGATTCCCTCAAAACCCCGGTGCAATTACGATCCCGTGGCCACCGTCGTGAGTCGTGCACAAAATTCAAACCGTCGTTACCGAAATAGTTGCTTCCTCCACTCGATTTCCGTTAAGCTCAATCTCCTTCCTTTATTCCATCTCTCCTTTTTTTCTCTCTCTTTTTTTTTTCTCTCTCTCTTTTTTTTTTTTTTAATTCCACAATCAACACAATCCTTTCAAATGTACGAGTGGTCTTCCAAGAGTAGTCAAACGAGTATGTTAGGGGAAGAAAACAAACAATCCAATGAATGAGTATCAAACATAAAATTCATCCTCCCCTAACTCTATGAAGTACATTGTGCCACTAAACAAAGCCGCAAACAAATCAAATCACATGTGTGGGGATGGAGTCGTCGCAAGCTCGATCTCGATGTCTGTGGTCAAAAGTCGACACCCCCACACTCGAATGTAGTCACATCCCCTCTCAAGTAATCAAAACAATGTAAGTCTCGTGCCTAATCCAACCAAACCTCCTACACCACGATGAATGAGATTCGGTACCTAGCACGATCCACCAATTAAATCACCCAACCCAATTTGTGCGTATTAGATGTCACGCACTCACGGCTCTCCACAACTGTGTCCATGATGTAACGACATGGAACACCGCCACACCGAAGTGCGCAAGCCTACTCTCACTCACCCTCGCATTCCCCTCGATAATCATAAATGAAGTACATGCGATACGTAAGACTCACACAAATATATCATGAAGTACTCCCTCATCGAACCCCCTCAACTACAAACACCCTCGTGACGCACTAAAGCGGTGATTCTAACCAATCATGATGAATGCCAAGAATCGTCACCCTAAGTCCAGAGGTTATCAAAGAATCCAAGGTTGGAAATAGGGTTTACTAGTGGTCCTACAAGGTAAGTTCTATAAGCACTGAGTGCTCTAATACACACCTCGCATAGCTGTTCTGTGTGCCACTACGAGGCGGGTTGGCGACTACCTAAGACGTACACATGGATGTTCGGCTTGTTTAGCTCACACCTAGCTCAACTCTTGTAATAAAACTAGGCACACACTTTTAAATTTGAAAATCAAGTAAGTGTATAAAAATAGGTAGGCACTCCCTTAAAGAAAGTCTCTCTATACGTAGTAAGGGGAACTCCCATTGTCTATCTCGGTCGCAAGTCACGCCCTATGCCTAAATTTCTCACACTCCGTGATTTTACCAATACTAAGATCTTTTTGATTGCCCTTTCTCAAATTTTTAAATTTATAATTTTTTTTAGATAATATTTCCTACTCTATATGCATGGGAACGTGCAATCATATAATACGAACACATATATATATATCACACAACACTATGACACAAACACACTCTACGGCAACGACTACGAAACACACTACGACACAAACATCCTATATGCAATTGGTTCATGCAGACACGGACTTGGCTAATATTCAGAAAATCTCACCCCCACACTAGAATGCTTCGTTGTCCCCAACGAATTCAGAGATAAAACAAAGGGACTCAGCATTCCAATGCGAGGGCGGGCTGGTCTACTCGCTCTCCTCCGAGCCATCCGAGTGGTCACTCGACAAATACATCAACTTCTGAGGTTCCGGAGTCAGTGTCACCCCGCCTGCCCTGCCAAGCTCGTGTAACCACTGATTCTGCCTATGCAGAATGTCACCGAGGTGGCGCTGGTTCCGTCGCGCATGCATAGCCCTTGACTTGGCTTTCCTCTCTGCTTCCTGCCCTCGAGCCACGGCCTTTTTCTCATTTGCAATCATCATCCTTTGCATGGCCTGCAAAGTGGCCTCGAGGCTAGCATTAGGTGCGACAGACGGACTCGACTCCTCACTCACAGCCGGGGTCTTACCCTTACCGCCCCTCTGAGCCCCCTTTTTTGGTGGGGGCCGGCTGCTCTCTACGACTACCTCATCTTTCTTCGGGTCGGGTACCTGAGTCCAGTATCGCGGGGGTTCGGTTGCACGGTCTCCACCATAAAACGCGGCACCAGCCTTAGTGGCCAAATGCTTTAGCAAATATCCAAACCCGGCTGCCCGACGGTTAGAGTCCCGAAGTCTCAATCGAAAACTCAAATAAATGCGCTTCGAGACGTTGAATCGATGGCCCTCATACCAACACATAGCCATAACACACCACTCGAACCGTATGTCGGTCTGGGTCGAAACGCCCTCAACCCATGCTTCCACTATGTTAAGTAAATAACGCGCTCGACGAAGTAAGGGTCTGGCCGAAACCGTCCACTTTCTAATGTCCTGACTCGCATGAGTATCCCACGGCGCTCCCGTCACCCCACCAAAGGCAAAGATTGACACTGCGGTCACTAACTCCTCTACGTTCATTTTCATGGTGGTCTCAAAGTGACAGTCGCCCTCGAGTGGTGGCCATTGTAGGGCTGCAGCTATGCTAGCCGGAGAGAATACGAAAAAATTCCTACGGGCGTATATGATCCTACGATCATCCAACTCTCCATCCTCCCCATACCCAGACCACTCGGCGTTTGAGTAAATCTCCCACATGAGCTCCGAACTCGCGTTCTCCATGACGAGCTCACACAACCCTGCAAGATTCTCTCTTTTCATGAACTCTTGGATTTGTTGGGGCATCTCAGTTTGGAACGGGAAATGCTTTTCTACATTTTCCCCCCTGAACACACTCCCCTCCCGCTTGGCGTACCTAGAATGCGCTAGTAGGGTGTTAAACCGATAGTCACAAAACACTCCTGTCGCCGGGTCAAGGTCCCTAGGACTAGACTCTCTTGTGGCCCTCGCTATTGGCACTCTATCAGGTTCCGCCCTTTCTAACTCATCAGGGTCCGGGGGGGCTGGTGAAACCATGCTCCCCACAACCCAAAAGGTAGCATTCTTAGCTAGGTTACCACCCGCGTCCCCCGTCTCTCTCACTTCTCCCTCGGGGATATATTCGTCATCACTATCGACGACTACTTTTTGTTTCTTCCTTTTCCCCCCGGTTATATTCAGACTCGTAGCTACCCCCTTTCCTTTAGCCACGGCCTTTCCTTTATCTTTTCGATTAGACATGGCACAAGAAGGTAGCACAAATTGACAATTAAATTGACAAAAAGAATTAAGCTACGTGCTCAGTGTCAAGATGTGTGTACGGAAAAGAAACAATTACGCAATTAACAAATAAGTCCTAGGACTCTAGTCAATCGCCCCCAAGCACGCTACTAAGCACAACAATAAAATTGGGCTTTTACTCAATTGTGCCGAAGACTCGATAAAAATTAATTGCGAGGGAGAGAAGAGTGTACCTACGTGCCCGGAGCAAGTCTTACGGGCACAATTTTCAGATTCGTCCGAAAAGAAGGACCGATTTGGTCGTCGGAAATTTTTTTTCTTCAAATTATGCAATCAAGTTGTGCCTTTTGCTCCTTGCGGTGTCCTCTTCGAAAGCCCCAAGTCAATTTCGCCGAATTCAGCCTCAATTTGCCCAATTTCAGATGTTCACTCGAAACCCTAACCTTGCCCCCTTCTTCAATTTACCACCAATTAATCCCAATCTGAGTTGTGGGCATAATGGTGAAGGAGAAAAGAGGTGATGGGTTCTGTTGTTGCAGCGGTGGCCAGAGAATAGAGAGAAGGAAGCTAGATATGGCGGCGGTGAACCTGTGGTGGTCTGCGATGGTGGTCGGGGTCTGGGTGCGCTGGTGGTAGGTGCGAGAGGGTTTCTGGCGGAATCAATGGCGGGTGGTCGGGGGAGTGATTCAGTGAAAGAGGAGAGAGCAAAGGAGGCGGTGTTGGTGGTTGGTTGTTGCAGCGTGTAGGTGGTGTCTGGGTTTCTGGTCGGGGGTGCGAGAGGGTTTCTGGCGTTGGCGGCGGTGAATCTGTGAGGGCGGCGGCGAATCTTTGAGGGTGGCGGCGATGGTTGTCTGCGATGGAGGTGGGTGGAGAAGGCGGAGGCGGGTCCCTATTGGTGAACGCGTCGGTCTGGGAGGAGGGGGGACTAAGGCGCCGACGTTTCAGAGGTCGGCCGGCGTCCGATGGTGCTGCGGTGGCGGCGAAGAGGACCGACGGCGAGGATGGTTGTGGTCGTAGGTGCGAGAGATGGAGGTTGCAGTGGTTATGCGTCGCAAGTTCTTGGAGGAGGAGAAGAGATGTGTCGGTTGTGTGGAGGAGAAGGGCCGTGAGTAAGTTATCAGTTTGATAAGTATACTTTTGATAAATGACAATTAACACCCCCCCCCCTTTTGGATCAAATTGCAACCATTCAAGACTAGGTCGTGCGACCTAGAGGGTAGGTCGTGCGACCTAGTTAAAAAATCTGCTTCCACCAACTAGGTCGTGCGACCTAGTAACTAGGTCGTGCGACCTAGTTACCAGCCCGCAAAATTTTTAACTTCTCCCGACTTGCTTTTTCTTGAATTTTTAGCCTGAAACAGCCTCCAATAAGCTCAAACATGATATTTCACCCCCATTGGTAGGATCCAACATGCCGTTTCACCGTCTCGACCCGTAGCTCATGATTTTGACCTCTTTCGCAATTTCCGGATGCTTTTTATCGCTTTTTCTTCACAAAAACATCCTTTCTCGCCTTTTTGACCGTTCCTTTGCTTTTTTCATGAATCTCCTCGACCTCGAGACTCCATTTTGATTATAAAAAATTCCCAATGTCCGGGGAATTCTTTATTCCTCAAATTTGCTCTTCTAAAGGCCCGTTTGGCAATTCCGGATGCTTTTCGTCACTTTTTCTTCGCAAAAACATCCAAATTGCCATAACTCTCGCGTCCGGACTCCGATGCATGCGATCCACCTATCAACAGAAAGCTCTCGACAACCCCCACCTAATGGCACTCTTCAATTTATCTCACGGTCTTGTTTGCAAAAATTTGCCTCGTAATCCGCGCCAATGTGTCTGCTTTCTCGGTTTCGCTATACATTCTTCGCGTGCATCAAGAGGGGGAGTCCGGATACGCGCCTCCCCTCAGGTGCGTGTGTTGAGTGCGTGTTGGTACATAATTTTTCCCCCAATTCTTCATTCCGGATCCCGATACGCCTTTCTAGCTGCTTTTTCTCGATTTTTGTGAACTTTTCTCCGTGCGCATCAAGAAGGGGGATCCGAAATAGGCCTTTCACCTAGGAATCCTGCACATACTCATTATAAACATTAAATCCACTCTCCCGCACCTCTCATATAAATCAAACAAAATACAATAACAAAACAGAATTGAAAAAACTATACTAAAGCAGTAAATAGGTTGGGTTGCCTCCCAACAAGCGCTTTGTAATTTAAGGTCGACGGCCCGACCCAGTTACCTCAAAAGAGCTCAAATATCGGGAATTGCTTTGAGGCGCTCAATCACCCCAATGAAATTCCCGTCCACGTATGGCTTTGCTCGCTCTCCGTTCACCTTGAATCGGTCCCCATTCTCAGCTTCTACCTCAAGTGATCCCCATGGGTAAACCTCAATAATTGTGAATGGACCACTCCATCTTGACTTCGGCTTGCCTGGAAATAATTTCAGACGTGCATTGAAGATCATTACCTTTTGGCCCACTCTGAAGTCTCGTGGAATGATGTGCTTGTCATGCCATTGCTTGGTCCTCTCTTTGTAGATCTTGGCACTTTGATATGCCATCAGCCCGAATTCTTCTAACTCCAGCAATGTCTGCTTCCTTTTCTCACTAGAGAGCTTGGCGTCCATGTTCAACTTCTTTAGCGCCCAAAACGCTTTGTGCTCAAGTTCAACCGGGAGATGGCACGATTTCCCAAACACGAGTTGGTAGGGAGACATGCCCAAGGGAGTCTTGTACGCAGTTCGATACGCCCATAAACTATCATCCAAGTGTAGGGACCAATCTTTGCGTCCCGGATTGACAGTCTTTTCTAAAATTCCCTTGATCTCTCGATTGGACACTTCCGCTTGCCCATTAGACTGCGGATGGTAAGCCAATGATATCTTGTGCGTATTCACTCCATACTTTCTCAACACATTGGCAAATAGCTTGTTAACAAAATGAGATCCCTCATCGCTGATAATCGCTCTAGGTGTCCCGAATCGTGTGAAGATATTCTTGCGCAAAAATCTCTCAACTGTAGCACCATCATTTTTCGGGCATGCCACTGCCTCTACCCACTTGGTCACATAATCCACAGCAAGAAGTATATAAAGATTGCCAAGTGAGGGAGGAAATGGCCCCATAAAGTCAATTTCCCACACATCGAACGGTTCTACCTCTAACACGAAATTCTGAGGCATTTCATTTCGGTTAGAAATATTACCTGTTCTCTGACACCGGTCACACTGCTGCACAAATAGATGGGCGTCTTTATGTAAAGTTGGCCAAAAGAAACTACTCTGAAGTACCTTAGCAACTGTGCGCGATTTGCCGAAATGTCCCCCACAGTTCAACTCGTGGCAATGTCTGAGGATCTCTAACGTGTCCGGCTCCGCAACACACCTCCGCAATACATTATCCGCTCCCAGCTTGAATAGATAGGGATCATCCCAGAAGTATTGTCGCGCATCTGCAAAGAATTTCTTCCTCTGGTGGTAAGTCATGTCCTTGGGTACAATGTTGAGTGCCTTGAAATTTGTCAAGTCAGCAAACCAAGGCACAGCTGCCACCACAACCATAAGCTGCTCATCTGGAAAAACCTCTCGAATAGGCAAATCTTCCTGCTTACCGTTCTCCAGTCTTGACAAGTGGTCCGCAACTACATTCTCTACCCCCTTTTTATCTTTGATCACCACATCGAACTCTTGCATCAATAAAACCCACCGGATCAATCTTGGCTTGGCGTCCTTCTTGGTGAGAAGGTACTTGAGGGCCAACATCTCTTTCTCCGTGGTCGCATAATTAACCTGTGCATCATTAAGAGTACGACAGGCATAATAAATGACGTGAGCTACCTTATCCTTCCGCTGGCCCAGAACTGCTCCCACCGCATAGTCACTAGCATCACACATGAGCTCAAATGGTAGGGTCTAGTCTGGTGTGGTGATGATAGGTGCGCTAATCAGCTTTTCCTTGAGCAAATCAAAAGCTGACTTGCACTCCGCATTAAAATCAAAGACTGCATCCTTCTCAAGCAATCCACACAAAGGCTTCGTGATCTTCGAGAAGTCCTTAATGAAGCGCCGATAGAACCCTGCATGTCCCAAGAAACTCCTTACCCCTTTGACAGAGGTAGGGTAAGGAAGCTTCTCAATCACCTCGATCTTGGCTCTATCCACCTCTAAACCTTTGCTGGAGATCTTGTGGCCCAAAACAATACCCTCAGTAACCATGAAGTGACACTTCTCCCAGTTGAGCACTAGGTTGGTGTCAATGCATCTATCCAAAACCCGGGCCAACTGTTGCAGGCAGTCGTCGAATCCATCACCATAGAGCGAGAAGTCATCCATGAATACCTCGAAATTCTGCTCCATCATGTCGGAGAAGATCGACATCATACACCTCTGAAACGTAGCAGGTGCGTTGCATAACCCAAAAGGCATGCGTCTAAAAGCAAAGGTCCCATAAGGACAAGGAAATGTAGTCTTCTCCTGGTCAGCTGGCTCAATTGCTATCTGGTTGTACCCGGAGTACCCATCCAAAAAGCAATAATGTGAATGACGTGCCAGCCTATCCAACATCTGATCAACGAATGGGAGGGGAAAATGATCCTTCAAAGTGGCATCATTGAGCTTGCGGTAATCCATGCAAACTCTCCACCCAGTAACAGTACGAGTGGCAATCTGATCACCTTTTTCCCCTTCCACCACAGTTATACCTCCCTTCTTAGGGACACACTGCACCGGGCTAGTCCATGTGCTGTCGAAAATGGGATAAATGATGCCCGCCTCCAACCATTTAAGCACCTCTTTCTTGACCACCTCCTGCATGTGAGGATTGAGGCGGCGCTGAAACTGAACTACCGGCTTCTTATATTCCATGAGCCGAATCTTGTGCTGGCAAACTGTGGGGCTCATCCCCTTGATATCTACTATGGTCCATCCCATAGCTTCCTTTCTCTCCTGTAGTACCTTCAGAAGCTGCTCCTCCTGTTCCCTGTACAAACATGCAGACACAATCACAGGTAAAGTCTCATTAGATCCCAAGTACAAATATTTCAAATGAACAGGTAAAGGCTTTAATTATAAAACTGGAGCAGTAATAAGAGAAGGAGTGAGAATCTTCCTGCTTCCCTCATTAAAGAGGGGTAATGGTTGGCGCCAATGAACATCTAAGGCTTGCTCTTTCTCGGTGGAATCAAGTAGAGCAAGCTCCTCATATAGTTGCTCCAACAAAATATCGTCCTCTTCGTCCGGTGTGTATGCCTCCACACCAAAGCACTGCTCGCTTACCGCATATGCGGGAAACTTCATAGCCTCAAATACATTGAAGGACACCTTCTCATCGTTGATGTGCATAGTCAGCTCTCCATTGGCCACATCAATGATAGTCCTCCCAGTAGCCAGGAATGGGCGGCCCAAAATAAGAGGAACATCATCGTCAGCCTCCATGTCTAAGATCACAAAATCCGCTGGGAAGATGAGTCCTTCAACTCTCACTAATACATCCTCTAAAACACCCCTGGGGCGTTTTATACTGCGATCAGCCATCTGCAAGCACATCCTGGTAGGCTTAGGATCTCCCACACCAAGTTGCTCAAAAACCGATGTGGGCATCAAATTAATACTTGCACCAAGATCACATAATGCCCTCCCATGAAACGCATCTCCCAACGTAACAGGAATGATAAAACCGCCCGGATCTTTCATCTTCTTTGGTAACGCCTTTTGCACAACTGCGCTACACTCCTCATTCAGAGTCACGGTTTCAAAATCATCCATGCGCCTCCTATTAGAAAGGAGGTCCTTGAGAAATTTGGCATATTTAGGCATTTGTGAAATGGCCTTCGCAAAAGGTATATTAATGTGCAGTTTCTTGAAGATATCCACAAACATCTTGAAATGCTTAGCATCCTCTTGACTCTTCAATCTCTGCGGGTATGGCACTCGCACAGTGTATTCCTCCCCTGGCTTCTGTTTCTCATCCGACTTCCTCACCGTGTCCTTTGATTGGGGAATCATGGTAGGCACGGGAATCTCTTCATCCAAGGCTTTTTCAGTGGCCTTAGTCGCCTCAGCTCGCGCATGGGTAGGATACGGGGGATCCTGGTTAGTGGTCCCACTGCGAGTAGTAATAGCCTTCAATTGCTCAGTTGGAGTAATAGTGTTGGACGGAAGTATACCTGGTGGAAGTCGAGGATTCTGATTAGCTATTTGGCCAATTTGTGTTTCATGGCTCTTTAGCGAAGCTTCCATTGCGACAATCTTGCTCTCAATCTTATCATTGCTAGCTAACAGTTTCCTCAACATCGCATTTGTAACCTGTTCTTCTTAGAGTGGAGGTGGAGCCTGTTGTTGTGGAACCTGTCTCTGAGCTTGGTAAGGAACATTTGGCCTATGACCTGGCGCATATAATCCACTATTCGGATTGGCATAGCTGAAGTTGGGGTGATTGCGATTGTTGGGATGATAGGTGTTTGGCCATTGCTGCTGTCTTTGTTGACCCATGTAATTCACGTCTTCAATGCCATCCCCATATCCCTGATTTGCATCTGCTACCATCTCTCCCACTGACTTCACCTGTGCCGATGGATCCAAATTACTGAAAGCCGAAGTCATCACTGCCATCTGATGTTCAAATTTATGTTCCACCATAGACTCTATCTTACTAACCAATGCCCCATCTAACTTCGTGTTTCTACGAGTCTCAGACCTCGTGGATTCACGTTTTGCTACATTATCTAGCAGATCACGACATCTCTGTAGTCCCATTCCCATAAAATTTCCTTGAGCCATCATGTCCAGCTCACTAGCAGTCTCTCTGTCCAAAGCATTATAAAAGTAATGGAGAAGTTTATACCATGGCTCTCCGTGTGTAGGGCATCTGCGAAGGAGCTGGTTGAACTTTCTCCACGTGTCACCCAGAGAATCATCTTCCTGCTGTGTAAATTTGGTTATATCAGCCATCCGTTGAGCAACCTCAGACGGTGGAAGATACTTCCTGAGAAACTCTCTGCTACAATCTGCCCATGTAACTATGCTGCCTGCTGGAAGTTCCATAAGCCATGTCTTTGCCTTTCCCGATAAAGAGAAGGGGAAAAGCATGAGCTTTATCGTCTCGATTGGAACTCTCTGGTCATACATGGTAGAAGTAATCTGCTCGAAATTGAGCAAGTGTTGATGTGGATCATCACTCGGGGCTCCAGTGAATAGGCATTCATCCCTAACCATATTGATCAACGGTTGGCGAATCTCGAAATGTGCGGCATTAATCTGCGGCCTGACAATTGTAGGCTGATATCCCTCCGGTGTAGTCCTGAAGAAGTCCACCAAAGGAAGCTCATCCTCCTCTGCATTGTTGACTTGCTCTACCGCATTCCGGCCGTTATTGTTCCGATTATTGCCCCCATTATTACCATTGCCCCCGTTATTTCTGCCAACTACCTCCGCACGAGGAAGTTGTTGTGGATTTGGAGGGTTCATGCGATCAATCATCGCCTGCATCTCAGCCATTTGAGCCCTAATTTGCTCAGTTTCCGCAGCTCTGTCCTAACAATACGTCTATTGATAGAAAAGATGAATTAAACACATAAAATACACATAGCTAGATAAAAAGTTCATCAATTAAGCCAAAAGCATGAAATCAAATCCATAAATCACAAATATCGTGATCAAACCCTAGCTCCCTACGAGATACCCTGAGAAAAGTGTTTAGCTACTCCAAAACATGATTCACGTACAAAGTTTCGTGATCAAATAACAAGAATAGAGAAGAAACGGAGTTTTTAGAAGTCAAACGAATGATTCCAAGCCTCCTTGATCGTCTCCTAAGCTCCAAGCTCTCTTCAATGTGATAGAGTACGTGATAATCCCCAAAAACATGCCCTAACCAAGTCTAATACGTTCTCCCAATGTTTAAAACAAGTTAGGAGTAATTACAAAGCAACCCCAAAAAGTTATAAACAAAATTCTGCCCGAACTAGGTCGTGTGACCTAGTTAAGTAGGTCGTGCGACCTACTGTGCTGCCCAAAACAGGTCGTGTGACCTGTATAGTAGGTCGTATGACCTACTGAAACAAGCTGAAATCTCTAACTAGGTCATGTGACCTAGTAACTAGGTCATGCGACCTAGTTGCTTCATCAAATTTTTCCATCTTCTTCCCACTTGTTCCTCTTACTTCCGAATCACTTCCCGGGCATCGTTTCTTCATTCAATCCTCCATTTTGAGCTCTCCTCATGCGTCAACACTCGTATCATCTTCTCTTGAGCCTCTCTAGCACTTGATCCATCAACTCTCGCTTTCCTTCCCAAATCTCGAGCTCGCATCACTTCCGAAGTTCGTTTCCTCTATCCACTTGCTCCTCGCGTGCTCCGGCCCTGAAAATCGCAACACGAACACCCCGCGAAAGTCAAATGTGACAAAATAAGATAAATAGCACGTAAAACAATGCAAGAAATGCCCGGACTTCACATTTTAGCATACGAACTCATTTTCTTAAATAAACACATGATCTACTCGAAAAGACGCAACATTCTCCAATATAAGCGCGCAAAATGTAGCAAAATAAGCAATAATATAACTCCGAAAACGGAGTTATCATATGTCGTGGTTTGCTGTTCGCATCTTGCATTCTTTACTTGCGAATTTGACAGTCTAATCTTGACTTTAACATTGCTTTAGGGTTGAATCAAGCTGACGTGAACTGGCTAGTTCGCATGCGCCTCTCCTACCCCCAATCTTTTGCGAGGTCTCTAGAGATATGCCCCTTCGATAGAAGGCTGTTTCTGACTGAGGCCATCTGGATTTTAGAACAGCTGTCCGCGGCCACACCTGCGACCATTTCTCCTCAGAGCGCGGAATTGTTTTTTGGCATGTGCCAGAACCTTCTCACCAGAGTTCAAGGCCAGCTGGGCTTTGGGTTTCTTGTCAAAAGAGTCACCCTGATAACAATCAATTATCCCAAAGACTCCTTGATCAAGGGCTTGTTTTGAAAGAGTAGCAAATAAGTAGCTGAAACATTACTGTAATGTTGCTAGGGTCTCTCCCCCCCCCTTTTTTTTCAAAAAGAATTGAATTGCCCGTTTCGCATTTTTCGGGATTTGCTCGAATATCTCTGTGCATATCAATTTATGACGTCAGCAATTGATATTCTGCCTTGATTTTCGCGCTAATTTCTCATTAGATAAGCACGCCTTCCTTGGGAAGTCCATCCGTATCATGACTATCCGTCATTAATTAGGATACGCAACCGAATCGTCGTAGCCTTTAGTAGGATAATTGATTGTTACTGCTTTTCAAGGCGTAAGTGATTGATCCTTACCCTCTTTTCAAATTCTGCTGACTCATCTTAGTAACTGAAGAGTCCCCACAAGGTCTATATAAACCCTGCCTTTTGCTATTTGGGTTCTTTATCCCACAATGTGGTTTGCCGTGAGTCCTCACGACTGCTAGCTTCAACGCTTGTTTTTTGTTGATTCATGGCAGCTTCAAGTTGTGAAACCTGAGTTTGTGATTTGTGCTATAGAAATAGTTTCCAAGATCTGCTTTGTAAGTCTTATTGATCTTTATAAAAATCATAAAGAAGATGCAGATAATACCTCATGTTTGTTCGAAGAATTTTCTTCGTCTATTATGCTTGCAGGTCATGTTTCCAGCCGCCTCCCGACGAGGTGCAATGCCGTACTGACCTTGCTACCGACTCGTAATGAACGGCGGGATTCTCCTCCAGCATGCCCGGAGGTTGATCATTCGCCACCACGTTCGTGAGCTCAGGGTGGCGAGCCATAGTGCTCGTCTTCGTGGACAAGGAGCCCATTGCCAGAGGAATGACTGCCCCCTGTCTTGCACAGCCGCATACGCCGGAACAGGTGGTTCCTCAGGTACGTCTCTTAGGTGTAAGACCAAAGAATGGCCTTGCCAGATCCAGGGATCTCAAACATAGCGTCGCATAGGTCTTGTAGGCAGAGCGGGCTGCGGGCTGTTCTTCTCGCAGGAACACCCTACTTGCTACAGATCTTTGGTCGCAGATCTTTGTATCGCATAGCTTCTGCTAGGACCGTTAGGTCAATCCTTTTCAAGTTAGGATTCCCCCGATGTGTAACTTATGTTTGTAAGTTACCATTTAGATGCATTATAAGCCATGTTGGCTGCGTAACTAGCTTGAGTTGAGCTTTCTCGCTTGTAAGCTGTTATCTAGACAGATAAATTGTAAGTCATTTTGACTCATAATGATAAATCGCTTTGTATGATTTGCTGTCTTGTTACAAAAAACTACGATTTCGCATGCGTATTGACAATTCTCGCCTTTTGTAGTGTTGTATTCACACTTTGCATTGTTGCTATGATTGGCTATCTGTCAAATAGATTCGCATATATGTTTTTAGATCGTTCGAGATCGATTTACGCAGCTTTGCTACCTTGGCGGATAGGCTTGTGATTTGCTTTAGATTCAAGTGCAGGTGCTATCTCATCAGATAGATTTTTATAGATCACTTAAGATCATTTTGCATAATGTTGCTATCATGGCAGATAGACTTAAGAATCCTTAGAAGATCGCATTTGTATAGTGCTGCTATCGTTACAGATAGGCTTTGAAAGATCATCTGAGATCATATTTGCATAGGCTGCTATCGTAGCAGATAGGCTTAAAAGATCACTTCAGATCGTATTCGCATGGGCTGCTAACGTAGCAGATACGCTTAAAAGATCACTTAAGATCGTATTCGCATGGGCTGCTATCGTGGTAGATAGCAGCTTAAAAGATCAGTTAAGATCGTATTCGCATGGGATCGTGGCAGATAGGCTTAAAAGATCACTTAAGATCGTATTCGCATGGACTGCTATCGTGGCAGATAGGCTTAAAAGATCAGTTAAGATCGTATTCGCATGGGCTGCTATCGTGGCAGATAGGCTTAAAAGATCAGTTAAGATCGTATTCGCATGGGCTGCTATCGTGGCAGATAGGCTTAAAAGATCACTTAAGATCGTATTCGCATGGGCTGCTATCGTGGCAGATAGGCTTAAAATATCAGTTAAGATCGTATTCGCATGGGCTGCTATCGTGGGAGATAGGCTTAAAATATCAGTTAAGATCGTATTCGCATGGGCTGCTATCACGGCGGATAGGCTTTTGCTAACAGTAATAATGAACTAAATAGAGCAATAAAGACATCTAGAAGCATAAAGTTCTTCTCATTTGGGAGAAGTCTTTTATTATAAAACTCTTATATGGGAGAGATGAGATTACAATTCTCTCATATGGGAGAGAAGATGTGCGTATCATGGCAATACAGAGCATAAAGCAGACGTTGTAATATAACGCGTATAACAAGAGAAGTTAAGGGTAGTACTTCTTGATCCAGCACATGTTGACTGAGCTTGGGGTTGAGGTCGTTCCATGTAACCTCCGTATGCTACAGTAGCCACTGTCAAAGACTCCCGTGACTTCGAAGGGTCCTTCCCAATTGGCTGCGAATTTTGGGTGAGCGGCCTCTCGCATGCAATGGTCAGACGCGCGTAAGACCAAATCTCCAACTGCGAAATCCCGACGTTGGACTGTTTTGTTGTATGCGCGAGCGATCCTTTCTTGATAACATTTGTTGGTCCTTTTAGCTTGCTCCCGCTTTTCTTCTAGCAGGACTAAGTCATGATCGCGTTGGTTGTCATATAGCGCGTGAAAAGCCAATCTTGCGGAGTTAACCTTCACTTCCGCAGGTACCACAGCCTCAGCTCCATAGCACAAAAGGAACGGTGAGACCCCTGTGGGTGTCCTTGGAGAAGTCCGATAAGCCCACAGGGCTATGCTTAAAGAATCAGCCCACTTCATGTGGTCATCTGCAACCATCTTGCTCAAAATTCTCAACAACGTTTTGTTGGTTGCTTCTGCTTGCCCATTCCCCTTCGGGTAGTATGGGGTGGAGCATATCTGCCTGATGTTGTATTCTGCTAGCTTTGCGGCCACCTGGCGATTGACAAAAGGAGTGCCATTATCCGAAAGGATGGTGTTGGGAATTCCGAACCTGCATATGATACTTTCTTGGATGAAATGGACCACGGCTAACGCATTTGCTGTCTTCAGTGGTATCGCTTCTACCCACTGGGTGAACAATTCAGTCGCGGTGAGAATGAAATGATTCCCGTGTGAGGTCGGTCGAATGGGACCGATGAAATCCAGAGCCCATGTGTGAAACGGCCATGGTGTTCCCAATGCATGTAGATCTACGGCAGGGGCGTGCACTATATTACCCTTGAATTGACACTCCTGGCAGCGTCTTACTTTGGTGCGGCAATCAGCCTCCATAGTGGGCCAGAAATATCCAATTGAGAGGAGTTGTCTGCATAATTTTGCACCTCCCTGATGTTCCACCTGATGAGAAAGGTCCATCACTTCTTGTGCTTCTGTGCTGTCTAGGCATCGCAGCAAGTTGCCTTCATGGCCCCTTCGCCAAAGCAGATTTTCTTGCACCACATGTCGGGCTGCTTTCCTCTTTAGTTTCTCGGCTTCTTTTCTCGACTCGGGTACAATACCCTGGTTAAGAAAATCAAAGAGTGGTTTCCTCCAATCCGCATCATCGTTGGTCAGAGCAACGAGTAAAGATTCCTTGATCAGTGTGCAACTCTCGCACTTTCCTTGAATCAATGCTACGGCCGTTAACATGTCCGGCCAATGAATGCCATACCTCTGGGCTTTCCGATAGATTGACAACTCACTTTCCCCGCAAGCATGTTGGTGAATCTTTTCTAACAGCAATTGTCCCTCTTGCTCGGAGACGCATCGCATAAGTATTCTGCCACGGCCCTTGTAATAAAGGGTGTTGTCATGTATGCAATAGCCCTTTGTGGATGCCCAGTTCTCGCTGCTCGTGCCTTCTGCGATGGCGCGTAAGATTGACATTCTCGAGTCCGCATCGTGCATGCATTCATCGTCGCACGCGTCTTCTGTCAACGCCGAGGATGTTCGCACTTCAATGAAGATCTTTGCGGGACATTTGTCCGCACTGACCTTGGATCCCAAGGTAGCTAAAGCATCAGCATGCCTATTGTCAGCTCGAGGTTTGTGCTCGTATCTAACGTCGCAGAATTGTTGCACCAATCTCTGCACTAGGGTCCTGTAGGGCAATAAGTTTATTTCCTTCAAACCATACTCGCCCGAGGCTTGTTTGACGATTAGCTTGAGTCCCCCATAACTGTCAAGTTGCTTACTTCCAAGGCCTTTGCGCGCGGAGACCTGCGCGCGGAGTCCTGGTTTGGTCAAGACTATCCCGATACCTCCACCTTTCCTTGTGGACGAGCCGTCAAAATGAAGCGTCCAGTAAGGCAACTCAACCGCGTAGATTTCAGGTCCCTCCAATTCTTCTTCAATCACGGGCTCATGGCTGTTATCGGGGAACTGCGCCAGCAAATCCGCTACCGCCTGCGATTTGATCGCCCGCGGTCGAACGCATGTGATGTCCTATTGGGAAATGGTCATATACCACTTTGCTAATCTTCCCCCAGGGGTAGTGTGAGTCAGAAGATACCGTATGGGATCGCTCTTTGTGACCACCACTACTTTGTGCGAAGCAAAATAGTGTCTCAACTTCTCTATTACGAAGTATAAAGCAAGGCAATGACGTTCGATGTCCGTGTACCTTGATTCTGCTGGTTGCACGATGCGGGAGATGTTGTAGATGGGCCTTTCTTGACCCTCATACTCCTGAGCGAGGAGAGCTCCTATAGACCTCCTTGTTGATGTCAGATACAACAAGAGTGGTGATCCGAGCTGAGGTGCGATCATTACTTTTGAAGATGTCAGCAGCTCCTTTAATTTCCCGAACGCAGCTTCGTGTTCCGCAGTCCAGTTGTATATAGCATCTTTCTTGAGAAGATCACTGAAACAGAAGGTGATTTCGGTGATCGCTGGGATGAATCTTCGCAGATAGGATAGCTTTCCCAAGAAGGTTTTCAAGGCACTCTGGTTGTGCGGCTGAGTCATGCCAGTGATGGCTGATACTTTCGCAGGGTCGGGCTAGATTCCTTGGCGATGTACCACGCATCCCAAGAACTTCCCTGATGTTACTCCAAATGCGCACTTCATGGGATTCATCTTTAATTGAAAGCGTCTGCATCTGTTGAACACTTTTCGCAAATCCGCCAGATGGTCTGCCTCTTGCTTGGATTTGACAACTAGGTCATCCACATAGAATTCCACTTCTTTGTGCATCATGTCGTGGAACAGGGCCATCATGGCCCGCTCATAGGCCGCACCTGCATTTTTGAGGCCAAAAGGCATCACCGTATAGTTGAATACTCCCACCGGGGTGATGAATGCGGTTTTCCGTGCATCTTCGGGCTCCATCTTGATCTAATTGTACCCACTAAAGTCGTCCATGAAGCTGAACATGCGATGACCCGCTGTCGAATCGATAAGTAAATCGATGTTGGGGAGCGGAAAATCGTCCTTAGGACAGAAACGATTGAGATCCCGGAAGTCCACGCAAATACGGAGCTGCCCATTCTTCTTTACCACTGGCACAATGTTAGCCAGCCATGTGGGATGGTGATTTGGCTCTATGAATTTGGCATCCAGGAGTTTGACAATCTCCTGCTTAATCTTCACGTTGAGCTCCGGCCTGAAGCTTCTTGTGCTCTGCTTTACCGGCTTGGATCCTGGAATTACATCCAACCAATGCATGGTGATGCTCGTGTCTAGGCCAGGCATTTCATCGTACTCCCATGCGAATACATCCTTGTACTCTGTCAAGAGCTGTAGCAATCTTTCCTTCTCTTCGCTTGTGAGGTCCGCACTTAGAAAGACTGGCCTCTTCTATTCTTCGCTCGGGCTTAGGAATACCTCCTTTAGCTCCTGCTTTTGCGGTCTGAGTTTGTCTTCCATGCATTGGGTGCTTCTTTGAGTTTCTCTTCTAGAGTGCTCGGCTTTGGTTTTTCTGTCTCCGAAACCTGCTCAATTTGGTTTATTTGCTCAGGGATATCCCCATGCCCGCGTGGGACACCCCCGCGCACCTTCATATGCGATAGCATTTCTTCCCGTTGGCGTAGAAACTCTCTATCTCCTTGCCTTCAGGGTCATGCTTTGCTATTCTTTTCAGAGTGTACACACTCTTTCGCTGATAGGCAATTCGCGGCGCCTCTTCTTGCGTAGGCGGCTTTTCTTTAGCATCCTCTCTTGTCACCATCACTCCCGCTGACGACTGATCTTTGATATCCTCCCATCAGGGCAAAGGAGTGAAATTGAATGGTCCCGGTGTTTGCTCATCTGCCATCTCGGTGAACCACACCGCCTCATTGAGATGTGCTTCATCCATGTTGAATGGATTCGTCGAAGCTGGTATTTCCACTATTCTGTCATTCCAAATGGCTTTCATTACTTGGTGAGCTGTTGAAGGGACAACATCGAAGCGATGAATCCAGGATCGACCTATGATCATGTGATACGTAGTGTTCGCATCTATGACATAGAATTTTGCTGAGCACTTGATTTTGCCGATCTGGATACCCAGGCGGATCCATCCTATCGTCATTCTAGAGTCGCTTCCGAATCCCATCAGCGGGGATGGACGCTTGACAATCTTGTACTCTGGAATTCCTGCTAGCTTCAATGTTCGGAGCGAAACAACGTTAACTGCTGCTCCTCCGTCAACGAACGCTCTCTTAAACTCAATGCCATTGATGATAGCCGTCACGTACAGAGGCCTCTGGTGGTTCGCATCTGTCTTCTTGTCACTTGCGGAAAAGGTTATGACCTTTTCTGTAGAGCGAGACGCCCTGACGACTTTCCCGTTGGAGACTACGAGATCCTCCTCGTAGTCTTTTGCTATCCTTAAGATCTCCTTCGTCATTTCCATCCGGCACTTTTCTGAAAAATTCATCTCGTCGAAGAATCTGCTGAACCCGTGCGACCCCTTCATCCGGTCGGCACGTTCGTCCTCCGTGTCTATGCTTTAGTCCTCATCCTGGATCTCGGCAATGATGGGTAGACCATCTTCTGCGACCTCTTCAAGATCACAATCGAGATCATAGCAACGTCTTTGCCTTTCGATTCTTGCTCCGCATGGGCAGGGAGTGGATTGTTGCGCACATCCTGCCTTTGATCGCTGACAATCAGTTCGCCATTCTTCATATTTTGGCTAAACACAATTCTGAGCTTCTTGCAGTCCGCCGTGGGATGCATGACCTTTCCGTGATATTCACACCACTTCGAGTCCCTTACCATCTCCCTGGAGGGTGCCTTCTCGAGCGGCGGTAGGACACCGTCCTTACGCCATTGCCTGCAAAGGTCGCTTGCTTCTTCCACCGAACATGGCAGAGGTGGTGCATCAAAGTTCACAATCTTCGCCTGCTTTTGGGGTGAGACCGTGTTCACTTCGGCCTCGCGTCCCCTCTTGTAGCTGAATCTCCCGATCTTGAAAGTAGTACCGCCCGAGGATCGCTCAGGGGCGTTTCTCTTTTTCTGCCTTTCCACTATAGGCTCGATGTTCTTCGTGCATTCGATTAGCTTTGCAAACGTAGGCGTTTGCAAGTTAATAAGCATGCCTTTGTACTCATCTCGCATGCACTGCAGGCATATCTCCACGAGTCTGCTTTCGAGTATCACATCTTTGCATTCCAAGTACTTGGCCCTGAACTTCTTGATGAAGGTTATTCCGTCCTCCTCGCGCTTCTGATACATCCGCGAGAGATGAATCATCGTCACCTTTTCCTCCATCTGGAAGAACTTGGTGTAGAACTTCTGGACCATATCGTCCCAAGTCTTCACGGATCCGGCTTCCAATGTCCTATACCACTTGTAAGCCACGTTCCCGAGAGATTTCGGGAACTCGCGCATCAGCAGTTTGGGATCAGCTCCATACGGCCCCATTACATCGATGAAACGCATGACATGTTCATGGGCGTTCCCATTGACATCTTGGAACTTATCCCATTTAGGAGCCTTGTACCCAACAGGGTTAGGCATGAGATAGATCTCTCGTGGGATAGGTGGATCGTTGTCGAGCTTCGGGATGATGGTATCCGCGAATGATTGGTGAGCCAGAATGGTGTCTATGCGCCGTTGCAGCCACGTCATACACTCCGGAGTACTTCACTCGGCAGCGAGAGGAGGGGTTGCCGCAGATGGAGGCGACACATATGCCGCAGGAGGGCTAGGGACGTATTGCGAATTCACGTTACCCCAGATTGCCGTTGGGGGAGGCAAGGGATACTGTGAGGCCGGATTAGTTACCATATCCGGAGGCTGAGGAGTATGAGCAGCGAGAGGCAACATTTGAGCTGTTGACCCCTGAATTGAGGGAAGCTGCGTAGTCGCCGGTGGAGTTTGCAGATTGGGGTTGGGTGGTGTGGTTGACACTCCCAATTCGTGAGTGGTGGATACTCCTCCTCCCTGAGAGACGGCGGTGGCTGGTGCAGGGTTTGGAGCAAGAGTCCCCAAGACAGCCATGATCTGTTCCAGCTGAGCAGATTGAGCTTTGAGAGCCTTCGCCTGACTCTGGATGGTGGCGTCCAAGGCTTCTAGCGTCGGAGCTTCACCGGGAGCTGTAGGAGTACGGCGAATCTCCTCTCTTGAGGCGGCCTCCGTGGAAGGCGATCTGTTACTGACATCATCCTCCTGAGACATGGTTGCTTAAGATGGTAGGTTCACGTCGGGTTCACCAAAATGTGCACAAGAGAATCCGGCGGGGAGCACTCTGTGTACACCGAGAGCAGAGGATCAGAAATGGCACAGGAAGAGTTGGGTTGTGTGTAGGGAGAGAGTAAGGCAGTAGTAATGTCTGAGAGAGAGACAGGGGTTTGGCAGAGCTTCCGCGTATGTCTGTTGTGTTTTTTGTATGGAAGGATTAACGTCCTATATATAACGGAGAATGTGACCGTTGCAGTGTGGTTAATGCGCCCATCAATGGCGGCTTAATTAGCTTAACCACAATGGCACGTTCGTCCGCGTATATAGGGACCGTTACAGCACGTTGTGCGCGAATACCGGAACCGTTATGGGGTTGACCGGGTTTGACCGGATCGACCGGGTTTATGGAGCTCGTGCCATAAATCTCTCAAAAGCAGTTACCAAAGGTCGCGTGCGGGCTTGGCTCGCACGCGACAGGACTTACTCTAGCCTCCAAACCACTAAGTCCCTACAAGTCCCGTGCAGTGGTATGCGAGGGCCCTGTCTCGCAGCCCCCACGTGGATCAGCGCGGCTGGTGATCCAGTGTGTGTGGAGCATAATATGGTGTGCTAGATGATTGCCACGTGGCCAAGATCTGTCAGCTCAGAAAGCACTATCAAAGTCAATGGTTGATTCCTCTAACCTGAGACTACGTACTTAAATCACTTATCCGGGTAATTTTTTGCTTTCACTGAAGTATTACCCATAATATTCATATTGGTGGCCAAAAAATGCAAAGATAAATTAAGAGCAAGAATTAAACATAGCGAATAAGCACATCATCAACTAAGTTTAATCAAAACATGAATCAACTCCATAATCGCCAAACCAGCTTCAAACCCTAGCTATCGTTTGAGAAATCCCGATATAAAGTATTAAGCTACTACGATTTATGGTTACAATAGCAAATCTTTTCATGATCGTAGACAAAAATAAAGAAAATATGAGAAGAGAATTCAAACGATGCGTTTCCACGCTCCAAACAGTGCTCCAACGACCTGATCAGGCGTTTTAATATGCTTTTACAGAGTTATAACAAGTCTCTGATTATTACGCGAAAGCCCCACAAAGTTATGATTTTTTTGCTACCTCGTCCAGTTCGTGCGACCTGCATTACGAGGTCGTGTGTCCTCTGCAATTAAGAGACTAGACGAGCTCTGATCAGGTCTTGCAAGACCTGGTTTCAACATTCTGATATTATATCTTCTCTTCTTCAGGTCGTGCGACCTCTGAATGAGGTCGTGCGACCCTTGATTTTTTGCTTCAGCCATCTGTTTCACACTCTGCTGATTTCTTGCGCAATTATTCTTCTTCACCTCCATTTCTGTTGCAGGTCTACGCTTCTTTAGGTTGTTTGGCTTCTGTTCAGGTGAATTTCAGGTGTGTGGTGGTCAGAATTGGCTCAAAGTCTGGTTGTATTGGAGTGAAGTGCAGATTGTTTGCAGGCTGAGTATAGCAGCATGGTATTTGGAGGGAAATTTGAAGGTAGGATATCTGGTTGGTTTCAGGTGGTGAAATTGGTAGAGGTTGTTAGTTTCATGGAAGTTAGGTGGTTTTGTAGGTAGTTTATGAGATATGGTATTGGCTAGTAGTTAGGAATGTAAATGGTGTCTGCATTCAGGGTATTTGATTTGTGTTGTTGCTGCTAATGGTGGAGAATGGAAGTCTAGTTTGAGTGGTGATAAAATAAAGGAGGCAGAGAGGTGAAGGTTGGATGCCGTTCTAGGTGGATTTGAAGATGGCATTGAGGTCAGGTCTGGTTAATTGGAGGTTCGTGTTAGGTCATTTGAATTGGGTGTTTGGAGGGAAAGGAGGTAAAATGGGGCAGAGGTGGAAGTCTAGGTTGTATCGGAGTGAAGTAAGGTCTTATTTACTTTTCTCCAGGTCAAAATCCTCAAAACATCCTGGAAAAGCAACTAATCTTTTTGAAAAGCAAATAAGAACCCGAATTTTGATCCGAACTCCGATGAACGCAATTTTTGCACATTTGGATTCCTTTTGGGACGCAGACTTCGATCATATAAAGAAATCCCCATTTCCGGACTGTTTTCCTGTTTTTCTCAATTATTTCCCAAATTTGGCGAAAACATCCAAAACGCACCAAATTTGCCTTTTTCTTCTATTCCGAAGTTTGTTTCTTCTCTCCACTTGATTCCCGCATGCATAATCCCTGTCAAACAAAAACACGAACACTACCGCGAAGACCAAATGTGATAAATTATCAAAATCATACTCAAAGCCATTAAGAGACGCCCAGATTGTACTTTAAAGCTCAAAAAAATCCAAAAGTGCCTTTTCTCCATATTTTAATTTTAAACTCGTTACTTTGCACCGAAACACACACAAATAAAAATATAAAGTGTAACTAGGATAAATCTTATGAAGGAGTTATCAAGACACCATTAGTTTGTGTTTGAGATAATGAAATAGAAGAGCTGCAAGGCCCTTGGTGAAGATATCTCCAAGCTTATCTGCAGAATTAACATAACTCACAAGTAATAGTTTTCTTAGAAATTGTTCTCTACGAATGTGATAGTCAAGTTTTGTATGTTTAGTTCTAGCATGCATAATAGGATTAGCAGTCATGGCTATAGCAGATTCATTGTCACAAAAATAGTAGGTGGGTGATGAAAAATGTGTAAATCGTGAAATAAGTACTGAAACCAGCAAAGTTCAGCAGCAGTGGTAGCAAGAGCTCTATATTCAGATTCTGAAGCGGATCAGGAAATAGTTGGTTGTTTCTTTGCAGCTGAGTGAATAAACATTGTTTCCCACAAAAAGAACAAACCCAATGGTGCTTCTTATGTCAGTTGGGTTGCCAACTGACACGATTTCGTACGTGTATACGCAAGTGCACGGTCGAAGTAATAAAGATGAGTATTAAAACTCAGGTTGTCGAACCCACAGGGACAGTCTCTAGATTATTTAGCTAAACGATTAATTTAGAGTTGAAGTAACAAGTAGGAAAAAGTTGCGATTTAAGATTTCGTCACCCTCAAACAAGTGGCTGAAATTAAATAAACGAAATGAACTAATATTTTTGTTATTTTCTGATGAATACGAATATGGAGAACACTAGATAGTTTTAGGTTCCCTAGGGCATTTAGATATTTCCGGATTATGATTTGAAACACTCTACCTACGTCCAGTTATACCGGGTCACACTCATTACGATCTTCTGTCGATCTCATGCAAATTTACGTTACGGTCTACTTCGGGTCCTGTCGGTCCACCTCTGTCTACCGTTACGTTCTAGTCAGCTAGCCAGATTCGCTGACCTGGTCCTGTCGGTCCACCGATTACGATAATCCTAACTACATCCAATTGAAACAACCCACACACAGTCATTCAAGTCTCTATCTCCTCTCAGTCTCAAGAAACTACAAGAATGTCAACAAATTTTTTTCATGAATCCGGGTTCGTTCACTGTCGTGAAACGGCCTTGATAACTAGCATGTGTTGGGTGATCAATCCACTCACACTAAGAATTGAGAACAAGAACTTGTCGAATCACTAAAACAATACGCAGAATTTAGTTTCAAGACATGAATCAATTCACAAATCCGGAAATTCTAAAATAAACCCTAGCTCTCCATAAACTATCTAGCTATAGAGATTTAGCTAGACATATTATTGTTTATCTTTATAAAGTTATCCATATAGTTGATAAGGAGAGAGAGAGAGAAAAAAGAGTTCAAACGCGAAATCAGAAGCGTCCGGTTGTTCCTCTTCTTCGTATTCTCCTTTCGTTCTTCGTGAATGGTCTCCCTTCTTTTGTGAATGTCGTGAGTGATTGGCCCCTGAATAAGACAGCCCCCTCGTCAATATAACCAAGCCTGAAGTAGAATTCCATCTAATTGCAAAACTACCCTCCAAGAATGTTGGAATCACAATTGGCAGTGATTGCTCATCATTAATGACTAGCTCCTCTTTTCTTCAACCCTAGGTTTTGTTTGTAATAACCCACGGCTCTTTTTTTTATTTTTTTCTCGTTTGGCCTTCACTTGATCGTGCGAGCAGGAGATGTGATCGTATGAAAACAGTGAGTTTAGCCTCTTTTATTTCTTTCTCTGATCGCACGAGCTGGAAATCTGATCGTGCGATTAGACCCTTCTCGGCCTCTTGACTTGTCTCTGCGCTGCACCTTCTCTTCCTCGCTTGCTCTGCTTCTTCTCTGTTTCTTCTGCTGTTCGCTGGGTTTTCTTCGCTGCCATGGCTCTGATTCTTCTCTTGCGATGCTACTCCTCTGTTTTGTGATTCTTCTTCTTGCTTCTTCTTTTCTTGGTTCTGTGGCGGTCGTGATTACTCCTGCAGTGCTCTGTTTTTCTTCTTGATTCTGCGATACTTCTTGGCTTTGATTGTTAGTTCTGTTTGGTGTTGGTAATCTGGACGGAGATGGAGCAGGTTCAGAGGGAATTTATTGGTGACTTAACTGGGTTTAATTTGGTGTATCGATGGTGGTGAATTGGCGGTTCAAGGTGAGTTCAGGAGGTGTCTTTGGTTTCAGGTCTGATTGGGTTTAAGGTGGGTCACGGTGGTGTAAGAATGGTGGTCTCAGGTGGTTATTTAGGCGGTTAGGTTGGTTAAGGGATTGCTAGCAGTGGTTATGATGATTGTTGGAGTTCAAGTCTTGGTATTTGCTGGCAGTTTTGTGGTAGTTTAGAAGGTGAATTTCATGGTTGTGCTATGAGCTGAATTAGTTTGTGAAGTGACTAATTAAGAGGTAGCAGGTTAATGGTGAATTGGCAGTGCGATTTATGGAGGTTTAAGGGTGATTATTTGAGGTGGTGTACTGGGTATTGGACTGAGGTGCAGGTGAATTGGTTTAGGGTATTGTTTGGAGAATTGGAGGTGGTCTGGTGAAGTTTGGTTGGTTATGCAGGTGGGTTTAGGTCATTAGTTTCAGGAGGTTGAAGAAGGATGGTAGTGGTGTAGAAGAATTCTAACGGTTATTTGCAGGTGGATTAATGGAGTTAGGAGCAGGTGTTTAGGGGATTCATGGTTGAAATTTGGTGGTATTGTGTTGGTGCTAAGAGGTGGCAGAGGTGATGTTTAGGGGGAATTAGATGGCAACAGCATGAGTGTAATGGTGGGTGTTTTGGATATTAATTAAGTAGTCTAGGTGATTTGCATTAGTCTGGGTTTAGGAGCAGAGTTGTATAGGTCGTTTGATTGATAATTGGTTTTTGTTGAAGGGGAATTGAATTATGAAACTGGTGATTGAATTGGTAGGTTAGTGAAAGGAAATGGTGTGAGGTGTTGGTAATTTGATAGCAGTTTGTTTGGTGAAGAAGATAGGCAGAGTGGTGATAGTAGCAGGTTGAGATGGTCATTTAGTAATGGCTATGGTTTATTGATGTTGGTTAATGGTGAAGGTAGAATTGCTATATTGAAGCAGCTTGTTCCTCTTTGACCTTCAAAACATATTGCTTGCAACTTTCTTGAGCTTCACTTGTGTTCCGAAGTTCGCTTTCAATTTCGTTTCACACTCCGAGCCCTCGGTACCTGAGAATAAGACAACTACAAATACCGGTATAAAATGTGACAATTATATGCTCAAATTAATTACAAAATGCCCGGGTTAATCAAATATGCACATTAAGCTCTAACTCACGAATTCATCACAATCGTAGCATAAATATAATGTATTTTACCCGGAAATCACACAAAACGGTAGTCTTTCGACTGTAAATATAACACCGTAAACGGGGTTATCAAATACCCCCACACAACCTTTTTGTGCGTCCCGAGCAAAATCTCGATTAAACTCCCACACTATGATTTTCGATCCACCGGTTTGCATACAACTTTACTAGCCAAGTGACACAAACAACTCACACATATGACTATGCAATCTACATGCTCTATACAATGCAACTTGATTATTAAACAATGCCAAAAATCAAACACAACTTTTTTTTTTCTTTTTCTTTAGATTTCGGGGAATCTCGCTATCACTAACCGAAATCATCAAGTTCTCACAAGTCTCTTTTGAAATTTCACAACCAATAGCAAGAAATTGGAGTAGAATGATCCTACGCACAAGCTCACTAAGGGGTCCCCAAACATCCACCATAGTCAATCCAAGACTCTGGCACGTCCTTTAGCTCAGCGGGTCTAGGCATCTTAAGTACTAAGATAGTCTTTCGTCGCCAAGCCATTTGATGTTTTCAGACCCTCTTAGCCGTTATTGCATTTGAATGCAAATTGTCCCTATTAAGGGAGACACAACTCCGTGTAATATGGCTTGACTTTAATTTTCCTTAGACACTCTAATTGGATTGAATCCAAATTCCCCGCACGAACGGAGGCACATTAGGTTGTTCACGGTTTCTAGTCCAAGAGAAGATTTTGATTCATTTTTTTTTCATTCTCTTCTAAGTTTTTCAACCGTGCATTTAGAGAAACTAAGTGTGGGCTTTTCGGTTAGCTCTTCAAACCGTCGTAAGGGATGGTGGTGTACACTCCCTAACTTCACTTAGGCTAGAGCAATGTACCACATGGAACCAACTCAACACGAAGGTCCACCCCAGATTTCAAGAGGCCACAAGTTTTCACTAAAAACAGACTATTCAACCCCTTAGGACTAAACCCTCCTAGCACAATAAAGGAACTAAAGGTATGCCCTCGTCTACTTTCCACTTTTCCCTGAATACCCGGGACATCCTTTCGTGAAACAGGTGCGCAAAATACTATAAATTAAGGACATTCCTACTACGGTCCTTCCTATTCTCAGAGTCTCTTTCATTGAACTCTCTTCGGTTTCAAGCATCATCAATTGCCCTTAACTCAGAAATTTTAATTTTTATGGATTTTTCTCTTTTCAATTTTTTTTTTTCAATTTTTTCATATTTTCCTAGACTCTATATGCATTGGCCAACTCTACTAATCACATAACATTTGGTAGGGTGACTCAATAATGTAAAAGTTCTAACAAATGCATAAAATAATTAAAACTATCACAATACGACAATATAGATAAACACTACACATTAACCACACTGACTACACAATACTACACAATCTACATGTAACAAGGCTATGCAAAACAGACATGGCTAGCAAAAATATACACAAACCCCCCACACTTAAGCGTTTCGTTGTCCTCAACGAATTTAGAGATATAATAAGAGGACTCATCGCTTAAATGTGTAGGCGATGGATCTACTCGGCTATAGCTCAGATTGCAGAAACAGAGAGAGAGTGAGAAATACCTGTGGTACCCGGACCTACAAGAGATCTGTGTCCGCGAAACTGAAACAAGAAGGGGTCTTGTGGATCGTATACAGTTTTCCACTGATGAAAATCATCCGAGCAATCCCCAAGCTACATCATGCTACAATGTATCTCCCATAAGGTCGTGTGTGCCTCGCACACCGGGGTAGATTGCTCCATCATGCTAAAATAAACGAAAAATCCCCAACTCCCTATAGAGTCCCCATGTGGGTCAAATGTGCAATGGCACACTGGGGTAGATTCTTCGTAACATTACCTGCAAAACTAGACAACTCATCAGTCCCTCTCTCTCTCTCACCTCTCAAAATCAGGAATGGAGAACTAAAGAAAAAGAAAACAAATAACATCCTACTCTACATTGGGTTGCCTCTCAAGAAGCGCTTGTAATTTAAGGTCGACAGCCCGACCATGTTACCTCTGCCACCTCACGAGGGTGGTCTGGCACATTGTGCCACTTCCAGCTTAGCTTTCCTGTGTTGGATTTGAAGCACTGCTTCATGTGCGTGCACCGCTGATGGCTTGTTCCTATCCCAATAATCAGGTGGATCCCCTTGCGATAACTGTGGGATTTGGCGCTTCACTTGTACACCAAATGGCACCCCTGGCTGATATTCCCACGAGTATTGGGGTGTCGGTTTGAAGACTCGAAAAGTATCCATGTCATCATTAACCCTCATAATCAATTCCCCATTCTCTACATCGATGAGAGTCCAACCAGTAGCTAAGAATGGCCTACCCATAATTTGCGGAACATCACCTACTGGCATATCTAATATAACAAAATCAGACGGAATGATCAGACTTCCCACCCTCACTAGTACATCTTTTACCATCTCACAAGCTTTCTTGGATGATTTGTCTGCAAATTGGAGTGTGATCCAGGTTTTCGGAGGCTCCCCCACACTTAACTTTTTGAATACCGACAACGGCATCAAATTCACGCTCGCTCCCAGATCACACAGAGCTTTTCCAGTGTATGCGTCACCCAATGTAGCTTCAATAACGAAACTACCTGGATCCTTCTTCTTCTTAGGCAGCCCATGCAAAACACATGAACTAACCTGTTCATTTAGGTTCACTCTCTGGAACTCATCCACTGATTTCTTTCCAAGGACCGCATCTTTAATAAACCTTGCATATTTCGGCATCTTTTGAAGTGCCTCAATCAAGGGGATATTAATATGCAATTTAGAAAATACGTTCAAAAAGCGCTTGTATTCCTCAGAATCATCCTTCTTCTTCCTAGTACGTAATGGAAATGGTAGTTCTGAAGAAGAAGGAGAAGATGGAAGTGGTACCTCGGTAGATTTCTCAGCATCTTAGTGAATCATGCCCTTTGAATGGGGGATCATGATAGGTGTCTTCTCTGAATCGAAGACTTCATGTTCCTTCGCCTTTGAGGCTTCCGCTCTGGCATGACTCGGATATGGAGGATCTGTAAGTGCAATACCACTTCGAGTGGTGATGGCTTGAGCCTGTACCTCTTATGTGTCAACAATGCTACCCACTGCTCTTTGTTCAAGTTGTTCCTTTAGTTATTTTATTTCTGCTTAAGGCACTTGAAGTGCAATTGCTACAGCTGACCTGGGTGGACATGTCCGTCATGTGCTGAGCCACTGTCTTTATTATCCCTGTCATCTCGGTCAACTTTGAAGGTGGTATTGGCAGCTGCTGATGAATCTATGGACCACTTATATCGTGAACTACCTCCATTTCATTCCCTTGAACAGTGTTATAAGCCATCTTTTCATCTCTTACCAGTTCCATGTGCCTGTACTGGTAATCCATGCTCTCTTCTTGCTGAACCAAGCATCTCATTGATGCATATGCCCCTTCATGATCACAGTTAAATAAGAATTTTCCCCCAGCTTCTATATCCATCTTGTCTCTATTGGACTGTCCAAGTGAATCATAGAAGACCTGGATTAACTGTCGCTTGTCAATACCATGGTTGGGACATTTACGTAGAAAATGATTGAAGCGCTCCCATGCTTTGACAAGTGATTCATCCTGCTTTTGCCTGAACATCCAGATCTCATTCTGAAGCTGAATCACACGTGAGATAGGATAGAACTTACTCATGAATTGTACGACACACTCTTCCCACGTTTTGATTGAACAGGATGGCATAGAATCCAACCAAACCATAGCATCTCCCTTGAGACAATGAGGAAAGAGCATCAGTTTGAGCGCTTCAGATGTGATCCCACTATATCGGATTAGCCCATAGTGGCTCTGAAATCTCCCAATGAATGCATGTGGGTCTTCCTCGTCTGTCCCAAAAAAAGTGCACTGGTCTTGAATGAATTGAATTGTGGATAGCTTGAGGCAGAAGCTCTCTGCTTCAATTGGTGGCACCACAATCGCTGGCTCAGTTCCCTTGGGATCCGCCTCAAATGCCTGAATTATAGCTCTTCCAGAACGGTTATATGGCCTTGAGGTTGGGTGCGGTCTAGGTGTTGCCGCCATTGCTTTCTCTACGGCTGCAGCTACCATAGCTTGAAGCTGCTCCGTCGTGAGGCTAATTAGCCCCTGACCTTCCGCCATCTTTACCTGAGAAAACTGTAGGGTTTTGATTCATGGATCGCGCAAACGGAAGCATAATCAAACAAACAACCATGCAAAACCCTCCAAGGATCACAAGTCTAGATGCATAACGATAGTGAAAGTAAGAAATCATAAACACACCTTTGGGTTCTCCTTGATGACTTCAAACGCGAATAGTGTCACGTTCTCTATAGTTGATCCACGCCTAGAGTTGATCCTAGATCTCCAATCTCCTTGGTGCTAGCCCGGAATGAAAGGAGGGTGAAGGAATCACGCAAAACGAGGCACAAAAGGGGGCTCGGCCCTCTTGTGGCGTCGGGGACGAGTGGGCGGCGGCAAGGGGGTGGCGTCCCTCTTGTTGCTAGCTCTCTCTCTCCTTTGTTCTCTCCTACTCTTGTTATGTTCTCTTTAGAGCATAAGTTGTGTAGGGAAGGAAGGAGGAGGGTCCTTTATATAGTCCAACAACTCCTTGTTAACTACCTAAAGGACTTATTCTAGTCCTACTAGAATTCAATTTAGTCCCTTCCTTGCAAATTAGTCCCTACTAAGTTTGCAAGGGTTTGCAAAGTGATCCTTCTAATTAATTAATCCAATTAATTAATTCCCAAATCTAGTACAACTCTATATAGCGTGTGACCCCATAGGTTCTATCTAGTTGGTAGCAACTCTTTGCTAATATGGAGCGGTTTCTAGCAAAACATCCATTCTAGCCAACTAATAGAATAGTCATCTAGACAACCTTGTACAAGCAATTGTCTCATCCCTTTGCCTCCATATCCGGATTGGACACGAGACATACAAGTCACACTCGTATATCCAATCCATAGTTTCTCGATCCATGGAATAGCCTTATTCGTGCAAATAACATCAATATCCCATATATTGATTTATTTGAGTCTGGCCAGACATTCTATAAGCACTATCCTCGAGTGGCCTTGGATATTTGCTCCCGTTATGTGGGAGGGGCAAATCCTCTCTACGTCCACTACGATCTCTAAGCTTGCTTCTCATTGTATCCAGTACACGCCTTTATAACTACCCAGTTACGGTGTAGCGTTTAACGCTACCAAGATCACAATGATCCACAACTAGAATATCTAGTGACTTCAAGTCTAAGGATGACAATACCATTGTACCCGAGAAGCACTTGTGACTTAACATAACGTGTATGTAGCCTTCTCGGTGATGGGTCAATCCAGTGCAACATTCCGTAATGCACACCTATGTGTTGGATCGTGATATCTCCATATCAATCGAACCCCATACTAGTCTATAGATGATTGTCCCATTTAATCATTATACTTGACTAGGGATATTTAAGATAAACAACACGATTGTAAATCTAAGGACTTCATTATATTAAATATCCAATAAATAATAAATGAATTTTCTAGCCAATTACAAATTCATACTAAACTAGATTGCCTCTAGGTTATCTATTCCAACAGTCTCCCACTTGCACTAGAGCCAATCTGGCGCATCTCGTATGCCCATACTCCTAGTGTGCCCTTCATGCTTCCACTGCGTGAGAGGCTTCGTAAGCGGGTCTGACAGATTATCATCTGTAGGAATCTTGCATATCCGAACGTCTCCTCTATCGATAATATCTCGAATCAGATGAAACTTCCTGAGCACGTGCTTGGACTTCTGGTGCGATCTGGGTTCCTTTGATTGCGCGATCGCCCCAGTGTTGTCACAAAACAACTCCACTGGATCCGCAATGCTAGGGACCACACCAAGTTCAGAAACAAACTTTCTGATCCAAACAGCCTCTTTTGCTGCGCCATTTGCAGCAATGTACTCAGCCTCTGTTGTAGAATCAGCTACCGTCTCTTGCTTGGAAGTCTTCCAGCTCACCGCTGCTCCATTCAGGCAAAACACATATCCCGACTGTGATCTGAAGTCATCTCTATCGGTTTGGAAGCTTGCATCAGTGTAACCCCTTACACGCAACTCTTCCTCACCGCCAAACATCAAGAAAGCATCCTTAGTTCTTCTCAAGTACTTTAGGATGTTCTTGACAGCAATCCAGTGACTCTCACCCGGATTGGATTGGTATCTGCTTGTCATACTCAAGGCATATGACACATCTGGTCTAGTACATAACATGGCGTACATGATAGATCCTATGGCCGAGGCATAGGGAATCCTACTCATGCGTTCCTTCTCAATCTCATTGAAAGGGCATCCACTCTTTGAAAGAGTGATTCCATGTGACATGGGCAAGAATCCCTTCTTGGAATCTTGCATGTTCAACCGTTTCAACACCTTGTCAATATATGTACTTTGACTTAGGCCTAGCAACCTTTTAGATCTATCTCTATAGATCTTTATACCGAGTATATAGGCTGCTTCCCCTAAGTCCTTCATTGAGAAACACTTTCCTAGCCAATCTTTCACAGATTGCAGCATAGGAATGTCGTTTCCAATGAGTAGTATGTCATCCACATACAAGACCAGAAAAGCTACAGAGCTCCCACTAACCTTCTTGTAGACACAAGACTCATCTTCGTTTCTGATGAAGCCAAACTTTTTGACCACTTCATCAAAACGTCGATTCCAACTCCTAGAAGCTTGCTTTAATCCATAAATGGATCGTTGCAGCTTACAGACTTTGTTGGCTTGCTTTGGATCCTCAAAACCCTCCGGCTGTATCATATACACGTCCTCGAGGAGATTCCCATAAAGGAATGCTGTTTTGACATCCATCTGCCAAATCTCATAGTCGTAGTATGCTGCAATTGCAAGTAGGATTCGGATGGATTTGGTCATTGCGACTGGTGAAAAGGTTTCATCATAGTCAATACCATGAATCTGTCTGAATCCTTTAGCCACCAATCGGCCCTTATAGGTAATCACATTACCATCCATGTCGATCTTCTTCTTGAAGACCCACTTGCACCCTATGGGCCGCGCCCCATCAGGTGGTTCCACCAAAGTCCATACTTTGTTGGTATACATGGATTCCATCTCGGATCTCATGGCTTCAAGCCACTTCTGCGAGTCTGGGCCATTCATGGCCTCCTCATAGGTAGTAGGCTCATCATCTATGAGCATTGTGTCACTGGAATCAGTCACGAGAAGTCCGTACCTCTCGGGTTCCTGGCGCACTCTACTAGATCTACGAAGCTCTTGTGTTACCTGAACAGGTGGATCCACAACTGCTTGTGATTCCTGTTCATGTTCCATAATCGGTTCAGTAATTTGTGGTTCTTGAACTTCTTCAAGTTCTACATTCCTCCCACTTGCTTCTTTAGAGACAAACTCTCTTTCTAGAAACACGCCGGTCCGAGCAACAAACACTTTGTTTTCGGTTGGATTGTAGAAGTAGTATCCCTTAGTTTCCTTAGGGTACCCCACAAATTTACACTTATCCGATTTAGGCCCTAGCTTGTCTGATTGTAAACGTTTTACATAGACATCGCAGCCCCAAATCCTCATGAACGACAGTGTGGGACGCCTCCCACTCCACATCTCATATGGTGTCTTCATGACTGATTTAGATGGAACACGGTTAATGGTGAAAGCTGCACTTAATAGAGCGTAGCCCCAAAATGATAATGGAAGATCGGTTTGACACATCATAGACCGAACCATATCCAATAGGGTTCGATTCCTCCTCTCGGACACGCCATTCCATTGTGGCGTTCCGGGTGGAGTGAGTTGGGACACGATCCCACACTCTCTAAGATAGTCGTCAAACTCTTGGCTCAAGTATTCTCCTCCACGATCCGATCGTAGAGCCTTGATACTTTTGCCAAGTTGCTTCTCTACTTCATTCTTGAATTCTTTGAACACTTCAAAGGATTCGGATTTTGCCCTCATAAGGTACACAAATCCATATCTACTGTAATCATCAGTAAACGTAATGAAGTAGACATAACCACCCCTGGCTGGTGTGGCAAATGGTCCACATACATCGGTATGTATGAGTGCCAATTGCTCACTAGTCCTCTCACCTTTCTTATTGAAAGGGGACTTTGTCATTTTACCCAATAAACAAGCCTCACATGTCTCATATGATTCAAAATCAAATGAGTCTAGTAAATCCATCCTTATGGAGTCTAGATACACGTTTCTCATTTATGTGGCCTAAACGACAATGCCATAAATAAGCAGGATTTAAATCATTTATTTTAATCCGCTTGGTATTAATGTTGGAGACAGGATTACTTAGATCAAGGACATAAAGTCCATTAAATAATTGCGCACTAAAATAGTGAATATTATTCAAATAAAAGGAACAACAATTGTTCTTTATTGAAATAATAAAACCATCCTTGTCCAAACAAGAAATAGAAATAATGTTTCTGCTCATAGCAGGCACAAAATAGCAATTATTTAATTCTAAAACTAATCCTGAAGGCAGAGATAGCTCGCACACGCCTATGGCCAACGCAGCAACCTTTGCTCCATTCCCAACGCGCAGATCTACCTCCCCTTTAGCCAATCTCTTACTTCTCTTTAGATCCTGCATATTTCGACAAATATGAGATCCACATCCAGTATCTAATACCCATGATGTAGAGACAGTTAAATTGACATCTACAACAAAAATACCTGGTGGTGGTGGAATCACTATTCCAAGCCTCTTGTCTTCCAGATATTTTGGGCAGTTCCTCTTCCAGTGTCCAGGTTTACTACAGTAGTGACATTCACCCTTAGTCACGACCTTGGCAATGACACCAACAGGCTTAAGGGCTTGTTCCTTGGACTTAGCAACTAACTTGCCTTTGCCCTTGGAGGAAGATGCAAACCTTTTGCCCTTTCTTTTATGCACCATCATAATGGCCTTGCCCTTACCCTTGTTGATGCTCTGTTCAGCCGTCCTTAACATGTTGAGCAAATCTGGCAGTGGTTTAACGATCTCGTTCATGTTATAGTTCATAATGAACTGTCCATAACTCTCGGGCAACGATTGCAACACGAGATCGGTTGCCAACTCTTGGCCGACCGGGAACCCAAGCCGGGCGAGATTCTCCAAGTACCCGATCATTCGGAGTACATGGGGTCCCACCGGGTTCCCTTCTGCCAGATGACATTTGAACAGTGCCTTTGAGACCTCATACCTCTCTACCCTCGCCTGCTCTTGGAAGAGCTGCTTTAGATGTTCGATCATATCGACAACACTCATGTTCTCATGTTGCTTCTGAAGCTCAGAGGTCATGGTGCAAAGCATTAGGCAGGCCGCATCATTAGCGTCATCAACACGCTTTTGATACGCCTTTAAGGCAGCAGGTGTCTGATTCTCTGGACCTTCTGGAACTTGCTCCTCTATTGCGTACAGCTTCTTCTCTTGCTTGAGAACAATTCTCAAGTTTCTGTACCAATCAAGGAAGTTGGTTCCAGAGAGCTTGTCCTTCTCAAGGACAGATCGTAGGGAATGTTGTGAACTCGATGAGTTGTTTGCCATTTGTAATTCTACAAAAAGGAAATACGCAAGTTTTAGTATTTGTGAATTTTTGACTATATTTAATAATGGCTAGTTTATTAAATATAGCTCCCACTATTTTTCTACGGATTAATAACCCTCAAGATATTAATGCGGAAAATATCCTTATATTTTCTATTGGGCCAAGATCCATCTTTTTCATCTCCTTATGAGCTTGCTTTGGCAAGTCACCCATAATTCGATTACTTATTAGGTAGGAACGATTTCCAATTGCATCCCATATGCAACTCTTGGTTCAATCGGGCAAATAACTCCTTATTTATCCATCCATATGGATAATCCCAATTGATTGCCTCTAGGTTTCTTAATCAAATTAATAGCCTAGTTGTGTTCAACCTCTTATCTAAACAATTGCACATTGTTACGTGCCATCGCATTCCATCATTATGAATCAAGTCGCCATGCTTTGGCACGCACGAACTTGATAAATAATGATGATAATGAGTGTTTAAATAACGAGAAGGCAAGAACACAATATTTAAAATTTGAGGGATTTTTCTATTCAATTTTAATTATTTTGTTGATCAATATCAACTAATCTATCTATTTGAGTTTGGGCACAACTCCAAATAATAGATTCGGGTTGTCTAATTATCTTATTATCCTAATTGCATGCATCATCCATACACCAACCACACAAATAATAAGACAATAAATAAACAACCACAAAACAGAAATTAAACGTGATGTGGATATGGCCTTTTCTAGACTAAGATAATTCCAAGCCAATGGAATTATCTATGAACCCTAAACAAACACATCTCCATGCATCTTGATCTTTTGGTCCATCCTTCATAGTCATGTGGTGTGCTCCATGCTCCATGCTCCATCTTTTGTGGCTCCTTTGGCTTTGGGCTTCTTTTCTCCAATCTTGGCTAACAATCTACTTTATCTAGCACTAGCTAATATCTATACTAAATAAAATAAATCTCACAAGTTGAGAAAAAAATGGCACGCAGGCCATAAAACCCTAATTAATTATTACAATTAATTGATCGGCTCGCAGGCCGTAAAACCAAACCACAAAATTAAACATCCACATCAAACCACATCCTAAGGCCATATCCAATCACCATGCGATTTGCACATAAACAGTTAAAATCCAATTTTAACGCGCTTGGTCAATTTTAATTGATTTTAGGATTTCTAGGGTTAAAACGGTCCATGGGCCCAACAATCCAATTGCCCGGGCCCATATTAAGTGAACCATAAAGCCCTAGGGCCGGCCCGGCCCAAAACCCGCAAGCTAGGCCCGCGGGTTAGGGCCGCCCGGCCCCTTAGGGCGCCAAGCTTGGGCGGCAAGCAAGGGGGCGGTCCCCTAGGGGGCCGAACCTCCTTGTGGAGGTTGTTTCCAAAACAACCTCCTTGCTTGGAGCCCAAGTTTGGTTGTTTCCTTGTTGTGGGAGAACTCCTTCTTCCCCAAGGATGCCCAAACCCTAGATCTAAGATCCTAAAATTTTTCAAACTCACCAATTCATGCATCCAATGCAATAATTGGGTCTTGTTATGATTAATTCTTTGACAAATTGCATCCAATGCTTGATTTGTATTGTTTTACGCGATAAACAACAAATTAAGGTGTAAAACAACAAGAATGTAACACATAAACTACGTTTATGCTCTATGACCTGTGGCTCTGATACCACTGTAGGGTTTTGATTCATGGATCGCGCAAACGGAAGCATAATCAAACAAACAACCATGCAAAACCCTCCAAGGATCACAAGTCTAGATGCATAACGATAGTGAAAGTAAGAAATCATAAACACACCTTTGGGTTCTCCTTGATGACGTCAAACGCGAATAGTGTCACGTTCTCTATAGTTGATCCACGCCTAGAGTTGATCCTAGATCTCCAATCTCCTTGGTGCTAGCCCGGAATGAAAGGAGGGTGAAGGAATCACGCAAAACGAGGCACAAAAGGGGGCTCGGCCCTCTTGTGGCGTCGGGGACGAGTGGGCGGCGGCAAGGGGGCGGCGTCCCTCTTGTTGCTAGCTCTCTCTCTCCTTTGTTCTCTCCTACTCTTGTTATGTTCTCTTTAGAGCATAAGTTGTGTAGGGAAGGAAGGAGGAGGGTCCTTTATATAGTCCAACAACTCCTTGTTAACTACCTAAAGGACTTATTCTAGTCCTACTAGAATTCAATTTAGTCCCTTCCTTGCAAATTAGTCCCTACTAAGTTTGCAAGGGTTTGCAAAGTGATCCTTCTAATTAATTAATCCAATTAATTAATTCCCAAATCTAGTACAACTCTATATAGCGTGTGACCCCATAGGTTCTATCTAGTTGGTAGCAACTCTTTGCTAATATGGAGCGGTTTCTAGCAAAACATCCATTCTAGCCAACTAATAGAATAGTCATCTAGACAACCTTGTACAAGCAATTGTCTCATCCCTTTGCCTCCATATCCGGATTGGACACGAGACATACAAGTCACACTCGTATATCCAATCCATAGTTTCTCGATCCATGGAATAGCCTTATTCGTGCAAATAACATCAATATCCCATATATTGATTTATTTGAGTCTGGCCAGACATTCTATAAGCACTATCCTCGAGTGGCCTTGGATATTTGCTCCCGTTATGTGGGAGGGGCAAATCCTCTCTACGTCCACTACGATCTCTAAGCTTGCTTCTCATTGTATCCAGTACACGCCTTTATAACTACCCAGTTACGGTGTAGCGTTTAACGCTACCAAGATCACAATGATCCACAACTAGAATATCTAGTGACTTCAAGTCTAAGGATGACAATACCATTGTACCCGAGAAGCACTTGTGACTTAACATAACGTGTATGTAGCCTTCTCGGTGATGGGTCAATCCAGTGCAACATTCCGTAATGCACACCTATGTGTTGGATCGTGATATCTCCATATCAATCCAACCCCATACTAGTCTATAGATGATTGTCCCATTTAATCATTATACTTGACTAGGGATATTTAAGATAAACAACACGATTGTAAATCTAAGGACTTCATTATATTAAATATCCAATAAATAATAAATGAATTTTCTAGCCAATTACAAATTCATACTAAACTAGATTGCCTCTAGGGCATCTATTCCAACAAAAACAACACTAGCACACCCGTGAGGTAAACAGATAGTAACAAAAAAAATAAAAATAAAATGAACTCTAAACTAATTTCTAACTAAACAATCTATCACTGTCCCCGGCAACGGCGCCAAAAACTTGACACGATTTCTTACGTGTATACGCAAGTGCACGGTCGAAGTAATAAATATGAGTATTAAAACTCAGGTTGTCGAACCCACATCGACAGTCTCTAGATAATTTAGCTAAACGATTAATTTAGAGTTGAAGTAACCAGTAGGAAAGAGTTGCGATTTAGGAGTTCGTCACCCTCAAACAAGTGACTGAAATTAAATAAACGAACTAAACTAATATTTTTGTTATTTTCTGATTAATACGAATATGGAGAACACTAGATAGTTTTAGGTTCCCTAGGGCATTTAGATATTTCCAGATTATGATTTGAAACACTCTACCTACGTCCATTTATACCGGGTCACACTCATTACGATCTTCTCTCGATCTGACGCAAAGCTACGTTACGGTCTACTTCGGGTCCTGTCGGTCCACCTTTGTCTACCGTTACGTTCTAGTCAGCTAGCCAGATTCGCTCACCTGGTCCTGTCGGTCCACCGAGTACGCTAATCCTAACTACGTCCAACAAAAACAACCCACACACAGTCTTTCAATTCTCTATCTCCTGTCAGTCTCAAGAAACTACAAGAATGTCAGCAAAATTTCTTCATGAATCCGGGTTCGTTCACTGTCGTGCAACGACCTTGATAACTAGCATGTGTTGGGTGATCAATCCACTCACACTAATAATTGAGAACAAGAACTTGTCGAATCAATAAAACAATACGCAGAATTTAAGTTCAAGACATGAATCAATTCACAAATCCGGAAATTCTAAAATAAACCCTAGCTCTCCATAAACTATCTAGCTATAGATATTTAGCTAGACATATTATTGTTTAGCTTTATAAAGCTATCCATATAGTTGATAAAGAGAGAGAGAGAAAAGAGTTCAAACGAGAAATCAGAAGCGTCCCGTTGTTCCTCTTCTTCGTCTTCTCCTTTCGTTCTTCGTGAATGGTCTCCCTTCTGTTGTGAATGTCGTGAGTGATTGGCCCCTGAATAAAACAGCCTCCTCGTCAATATAACCAAGCCTGAAGTAAAATTCCATCTAATTGCAAAACTACCCTCCAAGAATGTTGGAATCACAATTGGCAGTGATTGCTCATCATTAATTAATGACTAGCTCCTCTTTTCTTCAACCCTAGGTTTTGTTAGTAATAACCCGCAGATCTTTTTTTCTTTTTTTTTTTTTTTTTCTCGTTTGGCCTTCACTTGATCGTGCGAGCAGGAGATGTGATCGTATGAAAACAGTGAGTTTAGCCTCTTTTATTTTTTTTTCTGGTCGCACGAGCTGGAAATCTGATCGTGCGATCAGACCCTTCTCTGCCTCTTGACTTATCTTTTGCGCTACTGTTGGAAATTGAATGTGAAATCCATAGAGAAATGGTGGTGTTCTTGGTAGCTTGAAGAAGCTTGAAACCAAGAGGGTTAATTGTCCCACATTGTTGCTCAAAGTGGTGGTAGGTGGGTATATTTGGTTTCACACACAAGGGTAGTGTATAACTACTAAGGTGTGTGGAGAGCCATGGGTGTTATTGTGTGCCTCGCGCACACACACACACGCGCGCTGCCGCCGCCTCACCTCGCCACGCCTCACCTCGACTCGACTCGGGTCGGGTCGGACCGGACCTGACCAGGTCGGGTCGAAGGGCGATTTGGGCGAAATGTCTCGGCGTCTCGCGTACGCGAGGCGACCCGGCGAGAGGTTATGCTACAGCTAATTTTTATTACTCACCAGTTTTAATAGGTGATTAATTCAAATTAACTGTTTTGACCTTGGGATTAATGATCATTAAAACGGATTGACTGTCATCAATTAGATTGATCAGTTTACCAAAAACTGATGGATGAATCTCATTGATATAGTCAATCGTTTTATTGACTGTTGTACGTTTTCTCTCTGGTTCATCTCTCAACACATAATTCTCTGCTTTCTCTGGCGAACTGAGGTGCGAGTCGAAGTGATCTTCATCGCTGCTGTAACGAAGAGGATCAGAGCTGTTTTATCCTGGAAGGATCATCGCCGGATTCCAATACAGCGTAAGTGGGGGCGATTATTTCTTCAAGAGCAGTCAGGCCTTCTTCGCAAGACCTGGCGACTCAGCTGCGTTCGTGTATTACCTGTTCCATTGTGAACAGAGGTATGAACTGTTCCCTCTTTTCTTTCGTACAGTATCTAATTTCATTATTATTTGCCTTCTTGATTTGCTTTCTCGATGTTCTTGGTCATGCTCTGTTAATCAAATTTTCTTTACTAAAATCGTTAATTTTAGTGTGTTTCACTAACATTCTTGAAGAAATAATTCGTAATTTTTTTAACAAAATGACTACTGAAACTGAGAAAACTGTTTCCGGTTCATCTGCTCCTGCTGTAGCTATTGATTGGGCCACTTATACGTTTCCACAAGCTGTTGAATTGACTGGTTTACCAGAAAAATTCAACGGTGGTGTTAGCTTTTCTCGTTGGCAAAAAAAGCTGAAATTGTGGTTAACTATAAAGGGTTTATGGCCGGTTGTGGATTATGAGAAACCAGTGGTGGATCAAGAAAATCCTGATTCCATTAAGGCCTTTGCGAAGTGGACTGAAAAATACGGAGTGGCTAGAGCGGCAATTCTTGCTGCTCTGTCGAATACTCTGTTTGATGTTTATTCATCAGATTCATTCACTGCAAAGCTTTTATGGGAAAAGCTGAATGAGACACATAATACTGACTCACAAGGTCTGGAAAAATATTCTGTGTCTAAATTTCTTGAATTCAAGCTGGTGGACAATAAGTCCATGACTGAGCAGGTGCACGAGTTTGAGATGATTGTGCATGCTTTGAAGGAGTCCGGTATGGATCTTCCTAAAAAGTTTCTGGTTATGTGTGTGATTGAGAAGCTCGCAAAGTCTTGGGAAGATTTTTGTCTCTCCCTGAAAAGACAGAAAGGAGAAATCACCTGGACTAACCTCATGCTGGACATCTCGGTGCAAGAGCAACACAAGTCCAAGCAAGGACATGTGATGCCGACTGAACCGGGTAGTGCGAAGGTGAATGTTGTTACTGCTGGAAAGAAAAGGAAAAACACTGTTAAGAAGGATGAAAATGATAAGCCAAAAGATGATAAACCAAAAGATGACACGGTCAAGGCCAAGATACCAAAGGGAAGCAAATCTTGTTGGGTTTGTGGACAGGTTGGACACTTCAGTAAGGGCTGCCCAAATAAGAAATCAAAGAAAACCAATGTGGTAGCACAAGAAAATACGGTGCTTGGAACCACGAGTGAGGCTGTGGTGAACACGGTTGTTGGTGAAGCTTCTGCTTCTGAAACCGACATTGGCCGGTATGTTACCTACAACCCTGAGCTATTTTCCACATATCTGTCTAACGAATGGTTGATTGATACTGGAGCTAATGTGCATGTTTGTGCTGATATTAGTTTATTTGTATCTTATCAACAGAGTAGTGGCATGACAGTGACGATGGGGAACACAAATGCTGCACAAGTGCTTGGATTAGGAAACGTGGACCTAAAGTTTCCTTCGGGTCGTATCCTGTCCCTGACAAGAGTGCATAATGTTCCTTCTGTTCGTAGAAATATAATAAGTTGAAGCCGTTTAGTAGCTAGCGGTTTTGAGATTTCTTTTAAATGTAATAAAGTAGTCCTTATTCATACTGGTACTTTCTTTGGCAAGGGCTATTTGTCCAATGGTTTATTTGTAATAAATGCTGAACCCGTTTTGGGAAATTTAGCTAATGGTATTGTTCCTTCTGTTAATAGTGTTGAATCATCAAATTTGTGGCATGCTAGACTTGGTCATTTAAATTTTGGTGCTCTAAAGAATATGATGAATTTAGAGTTGATACCAAAGCACACTATAGAAAAGAATTATAAATGTCAAGTATGTGTGTCTGCTAAACAAACAAGGAAACCCTTTCAAGGTGTTGTAAGAGATTCAGACTTGTTAGATTTAGTGGACACGGACAGTTGTGAGTTTGGTGGTGTGTTGACAAAGGACCAATGTAGATATTTCATTACTTTTATAGATGATTGTAGTAGATTTTGTTATGTTTATTTGCTTAAACATAAAGATGAAGCGCTTAGTAAGTTTATTGTTTATAAAACTGAAGTTGAAACACAAACTGGTAAGGTACTTAAGCGTATAAGATCCGATAGAGGTGGTGAGTATACGAGTAACGCTTTCGATGAATTTTGTGCAAAAAATGGAATAGTTCATGAAGTTACTCCTCCATACACACCTGAGTCCAATGGGATTGCTGAACGAAAGAACAGAACCTTTTCTGATATGATTAATAGTATGCTTTTAAACTCTGGGTTGCCTAAATACATTTGGGGAGAGGCTTTGAATACGGCTTGCCATATTCTGAATAGATTCCCTCTAAAACACAAAGAGAAAACACCCTATGAGTTATGGAAAGGCAGGAAGACTAGTCTTAATTATCTTCGTGTGTGGGGGTGCCTTGCTAAGGTACTTGTACTTGTACACAAGAGAAAGAAGCTAGGTCCTAAGACTATTGATTGTATCTTTCTGGGCTATCGAGAAACCACTACGGCTATGAGATTTTTAGTAGTAAAATCTGACATAGACGGTATAGTGGCTAACACGATAGTTGAATTTCGTGATGCTACATTCTTTGAGGATGTATACCCCATGAAGATTGGTATACCTCAAGATACTACTAATGATAATCCACCTCACACATCTAGTTCTATTCCTGATCATGTGGAAAAGATAGCAAATGTGGGGGCGGAATCAAGTAGTAGATCTGTACCTGAGGAAGTAGAAGAACCTAGAAGGAGTAAGCGTGCTAAGGTTGTCAAGGATTTTGGAAGTGACTTTGTCACTTACAATGTCGACGACGAACCTTTAACTTTCCGGCAGGCTATGGATTCTTCGGAATCTAGGCATTGGAAGGGCGCTATAAAGAGTGAAATTGACTCTATTGTTTCTAATGGAACATGGGAGTTGGTTGATCTCCCTCCTGGGTGTTCTACGATCGGGTGCAGATGGATCTTTAAAAGGAAGTTGAACCCTGACGGTTCAATAGATAAGTACAAGGCTAGACTGGTGGCTAAGGGTTTTAGGCAAAGGGAAGGCATTGATTACTTTGATACATACTCTCCAGTTGCAAGGATGACAACAATCCGAATGCTTATAGCATTGGCTTCTGTCCATGGTCTTACCATCCATCAGATGGATGTTAAGACAGCTTTTCTTCATGGTGATCTTGAAGAAGAGATTTATATGGATCAGCCTGAGGGATTTGTTGCATCAGGCAATGAAACGAAAGTATGTAAGTTAATCAAGTCCCTTTATGGCTTGAAACAAGCTCCTAGGGATTGGCATAAAAAGTTTGATGAAACTGTATTGCCATTCGGTTTTATAATAAATGATAGTGACAAGTGCGTCTACTCCAAAGTTAAAGGTAGTGAATGTGTGATCTTATGCCTATATGTGGATGATATTTTGTTGTTTGGAACCAATATTGAGATTATTAATGAGACGAAAGCTTTCTTGAAGAAGCATTTTGAGATGAAAGATATGGGTGAGGCTAGTGTGATTCTTGGACTGAAGTGGACTCAGTCAGCTGAGGGAATAACCTTATCTCAGTCTCATTACATAGAGAAATCTATACTTGAGAAATATGGTTATTCGCAGTGTAGAATCGCTAGTACACCATATGATTCTAAAGTTGCCTTAGTCAAGAATTCTTCAGGTGTACCTGTGTCTCAATTAAGGTATTCTCATATTATTGGGAGTTTGCAATATCTTGCTAACTGTACTAGACCAGATATTTCATATTTTGTGTCTAAGTTGGCTAGATATACGAGCTGTCCAAACAGAACTCATTGGGATGCTCTTGATAGAGTGCTTAGATATCTGAAAGGCACAATATACCTTAGTTTACACTATAGGAGGTTTCCAGGTGTACTTGAGGGGTACAGTGATGCAAGTTGGATAGCTAAGAAGTCTGGTTCCAATGGACTGGCTGGATGTGTTCACCTTGGCTGGTGGAGCAATATCCTGGAAGTCGACCAAACAGACGATAGTAACTCCGTCTACTTTTGAGGCTGAGTTGAGTGCGCTTGATGCCACGGGGACGGAGGCTGAATGGTTACACGGACTTATGTCCGCTTTACCTGTAGTAAGCAAACCGCTTCCTGCTATTGCTATTCATTGTGATAGTCGGACGGCTATTGACAAGATTAGCAATAAAAAGTATAATGTTAAAACAAGGAGACACATCCAAGTTAGACTAAAGTCTATAAGGGGTTTGGTGTCTGATAGGATTATAGCTGTAGAGTTCATAGGAACTCAGAATAATACAGCTGATCCTTTGACTAAAGGACTGGAACCTGCAGTGGTCCTTAAGTCGAGGTTGGGGATGGGACTGACAACCCATCGTAGTTCATCAACAGTGGGAACCCAATACACATGAGAGGAGATCCCTCAAAAGTGTATTCAATGTGGTAATAACAAGCTGTGAGGATGAACTTGTAGTACCTTTGCTACATAGATGATACATTTGTATCGGAGTCTATCCCCTGTAAACCTAAGAAGGTACTGTTTCTGCCAGTGTAGCAAGAGTTATTCTAACTCTGAATGGGGTCAGGTCATTTTGACGAGATGATGGCAGTCATCTCTGGAGATGCCCAGCTAAGCGAATGTAATTGTGCGGTCGCAATTAGAGGAAAGGGTTATTCCTTGAAACATTCGACGAACAGGATCGAGACAGGACCGTTAATGTCTCAAAGCCGTAGATTGGCACCATAGCCTTTGACTTGTCGTCGTCTATGGAGTATGATTACACCTTACGGATAAAGATTCAAGGTGAAATATTCCATCTTAATCCGGTAATCATCGAAGTAGAGGACTTAGGAGGGTTCAAACCCGAAAGGGTGCCGACTCTGAATAACAAGTCATGATGAGAATCCTGAATGCATTTCTGCATGGATTTGTGGGGGATTGTTGGAAATTGAATGTGAAATCCATAGAGAAATGGTGGTGTTCTTGGTAGCTTGAAGAAGCTTGAAACCAAGAGGGTTAATTGTCCCACATTGTTGCTCAAAGTGGTGGTAGGTGGGTATATTTGGTTTCACACACAAGGGTAGTGTATAACTACTAAGGTGTGTGGAGAGCCATGGGTGTTATTGTGTGCCTCGCGCACACACACACACGCGCGCCGCCGCCGCCTTGCCTCGCCACGCCTCGCCTCGACTCGACTCGGGTCGGACCGGACCGGGTCGGGTAGAAGGGCGATTTGGGCAAAATGTCTCGGCGTCTTGCGTACGCGAGGCGACCCGGAGAGAGGTTATGCTACAGCTAATTTTTATTACTCACCAGTTTTAATAGGTGATTAATTCAAATTAACTGTTTTGACCTTGAGATTAATGATCATTAAAACGGATTTATTGTCATAAATTAGATTTATCAGTTTACCAAAAACTGATGGATGAATCTCATTGATATAGTCAATCGTTTTATTGACTGTTGTACATTTTCTATCTGGTTCATCTCTCAACACAGAATTCTCTGCTTTCTCTGGCGAACTGAGGTGCGAGTCGAAGTGATCTTCATCGCTGCTGTAACGAAGAGGATCAGAGCTGTTTTATCCTGGAAGGATCATCGCCGGATCCCAATACAGCGTAAGTGGGGGCGATTATTTCTTCAAGAGCAGTCAGGCCTTCTTCGCAAGACCTGGCGACTCAGCTGCGTTCGTGTATTACCTGTTCCATTGTGAACAGAGGTATGAACTGTTCCCTCTTTTCTTTTGTACAGTATCTAATTTCATTATTATTTGCCTTCTTGATTTGCTTTCTCTATGTTCTTGGTCATGCTCTGTTAATCAAATTTTCCCTACTAAAATCGTTAATTTTAGTGTGTTTCACTAACAGCTGCACCTTCTCTTGCTCGCTTTCTCTGCTTCTTCTCTGTTGCTTCTGATGTTCGCTGGGTTTTCTTCGCTGCCATGACTCTGATTCTTCTCTTGCGATGCTACTCCTCAGTTTTGTGATTCTTCTTCTTGCTTCTTCTTTTCTTGGTTCTGTGGCGGCCGTGACAACTCCTGCATTGCTCTGTTTTTCTTCTTTATTCTGCGATACTTCTTGGCTTCGATTGATAGTTCTGTTTGGTGTTGGTAATCTGGACGGAGATGGAGCAGGTTCAGAGGGAATTTATAGGTGATTTAACAGGGTTTGATTTGGTGTATCGATGGTGATGAATTGGCGGCTCAAGGTGAGTTCAGGAGGTGGCTTTGGTTTCAGGTCTGATTGGGTTTAAGGTGGGTCACGGTGGTGTAAGAATCGTGGTGTCAGGTGGTTATTTAGGCGGTTAGGTTGGTTAAGGGATTGCTAGCAGTGGTTATGATGATTGTTGGAGTTCAAGTCTGGGTATTTGCTGGCAGTTTGGTGGTAGTTTAGGAGGTGAATTTCATGGTTGCTATGAGCTGAATTGGTTTGTGAAGTGACTAATTAAGAGGTGGCAGGTTAATGGTGAATTGGCAGTGCGATTTATGGAGGTTTAAGGGTGATTATTTGAGGTGGTGTACTGGGTATTGGACTGAGGTGCAGGTGAATTGGTGAATTGGTTTAGGGTATTGTTTGGAGAATTGGAGGTGGTCTGGTGAAGTTTGGTTGGTTATGCAGGTGGGTTTAGGTCATTAGTTTCAGGAGGTTGAAGAAGGTTGGTAGTGGTGTAGGAGAATGCTAAGGGTTATTTGCAGGTGGATTAATGGAGTTAGGAGCAGGTGTTTAGGGGATTCATGGTGGAAATTTGGTGGTATTGTGTTGGTGCTAAGAGGTGGCAGAGGTGATGTTTAGGGGGAATTAGATGGCAACAGCATGAGTGTAATGGTGGGTGTTTTGGATATTAATTAAGTAGTCTAGGTGATTTGCATTAGTCTGGGTTTAGGAGCAGAGTTGTATAGGTCGTTTGATTGATAATTGGTTTTGGTTGAAGGGGAATTGAATTATGAAACTGGTGATTGAATTGGTAGGTGAGTGAAAGGAAATAGTGTGAGGTGTTGGTAATTTGATAGCAGTTTGTTTGGTGAAGAAGATAGGCAGAGTGGTGATAGTAGCAGGTTGTGATGGTCATTTAGTAATGGCTATGGTTTATTGATGTTGGTTAATGGTGAAGGTTGAATTGCTATATTGAAGCAGCTTGTTCCTCTTTGACCTTCAAAACTGCTTGCAACTTTATTGAGCTTCACTTGTGTTCCGAAGTTCGCTTTCAATTTCGTTCCACACTCCGAGCCCTCGGTACCTGAGAATAAGACGACTACAAATACCGGCATAAAATGTGCCAATTATATGCTCAAATTAATTAGAAAACGCCTGGACTAATCAAATATGCACATTAAGCTCTAACTCACGAATTCATCACAATCGTAGCAATAAATATAATGTATTTTACCCGTAAATCACACAAAACGGTAGTCTTTCGACTGTAAATATAACACCGTAAACGGGGTTATCACCAATCCAATCTGCATCAGAATTGGCAGAAAGATGAAGGTGACTGGGAGTATAAAGAACACCTTCTTTGTGGGTGCCTTTGAGATACCTCAAAATTCTTTTGGAACCAATCAAATGTTGTGTGGTAGGACAATGCATGAACTGATAGAGATGATTTCCAGCAAAGAAAATATCAGGTCTAGTGAATGTTAAGTACTGAAGAGAACCAATTAATTGTCTAAAAGGGGTAGGATCAGAAAGTAATTCACCATCATGAGCCTGATACTTAATACTAGAAGTGGTAGGAGTATCACAAGGAGTGAATGAATGCAAATTGAAAAAAATAAGCAAGTCATTTATGTATTTTAATTAATGAATAAAAATGCCAGAGTTGGATCTTCAAATTTTTAAACCCAGAAAGTATGTCAAGGGAGCAAGGTCAGTCATACGAAACTCACTGTTTAGTTGAGAGACAAGGGTTATCATGTAAGGGGTGTCATTTCCAGTAAGAATAATGCCATCCACATATCACAGTAAGACAATGATGTTTTAAGGATTTGAGTGTATCTTCTGAACATGGATGAATCAGACACAGCAGCAACAAATCCCAGAGATAAAATAAAACTTGTAAATCTCTCAAACCAAGATCATAAATAGTTTTGTTTAACTTCCATATAAAGTGAGGATTAAGAGGGTCTTGGAAACCTAGAGGTTGTTGCATGAAGATGGTTTCTTTAAGATGGTGATGAAGGAAGGCAGTTTTGGCATCAAGTTGATTTAAAGGCCAATTTAGAGATGCAACTATAGTAATTATAGTCCTCACAGTGGCATGTTTAACTACAGGACTAAAAGTTTCTTCATAGTCAATGCCAGGACTTTGACTGAATCCTTTGGCGTCTAATCTAGCTTTGTATCTTGATACAGTGCCATTTGGATTATATATTATTCTGAACACCCATTTGTTCCCAACAATATTAGCATTGTTAGGAGGAGTAACAAGTGACCAGTTGTTTTGCTGTTGGAGGCTAGTAAATTCTTCATTCATGGCATTTAGCCACTGAGAATGCTTTCTAGTCTCACTGAAACAAGTAGGGTCACTTAAAAAAGGAGAGATATGAGAGTTACCAGAAGTAGTTGTGAAACCAAGAACTTTCTTTTTGTAGATCCCAGACTTGCTTCTTGTCTGCATGGGACCAGCTGGTAGAGAGGTAGAATCATGACCAGATGCCAAGCCTGAACTGTTAGTGATGGAGTGATCGTTGACACGATCCAAATACAAGTGTACAGTTGTCGGTGTAGTGATAAAATTCCGAAAATCCGAGTTTTCGAACCTAAGAGACTTCTTGTAAATTAGTATTAAATCCAATCCTTATGTGGGCAAATCGTACTTGGTGTTTTTACTAATTCAAATAACTTAAATAAAATACGAATCTCAATCAATCGATTAAATTGATTCACGATTAATAAAGACTAATTGTTTTAGGTTTTTCTCAAAGTTCGTCAAAGTCAGGATATCTCTACAGGTCACTAGGTATTTCACACTATGTTGGATTTACGTCCTACCAACACGATGATTCTTTGCTCTAGCTAAACTAGCACGTTTATGTTGAAGATGTCTCAACGAACACCTATACTCAAACTATTAAAGCTAATTTCTCTTGTCAAATCAAGTTTAAGCACGCTTTACGATCATTAATCCACTCTTTCTTCTTAGCTAACTAGCTAGATTTCTCAACCCTAGATACGACTAGTGTGTATTTAAAGTTCCGGGCAATGAACGTTGATGTCTCTAACGTTCACAACCTAGCTCAATCCTATTGACACGTCTAACAATAGAAAAGAAGAGCGATAAGATTGGAACACACATAACTAGATAAAGAAGTCATCAATTAAGCTCGCATGCATGAAAGCAAATCCATAAATCACCAAGCATAGTGATCAAAACCTAGATCCCTATGAGATATCCTGAGAAAAAAGATAAGCTACGCAAATACATGATCACATCACAAGTCTTTATGATCATATTCCAAAAATTAGAAAATAAATGGAGTTTTAGAAGAAAAACGAATGATCCAAGCTTCCTTTAGCAATCTCAAAGCTCCAATCATGAGTTCCTACGTGAGAATGTCCCAAAAACTAGCCCTAACTCGTTCTAATACGTTTCCATAGAGTTTAAGACAAATTCCAAGTAATTACACAAAATCCCCGAACAAATAGCTGATCCTGCCGATCTCTTCGCACGAACAGAATATATCATCGTGCGAAGGTCTTCGTGTGAAGGTCTTCGTGCGAAGATCTTTCTATTTTGATAATCCAAGCACTCCCAAGAAGACTTTATGAAATGTAAGCTCAATGCAGTTTCAATGTTTCAAAGACTTGAAATAGCTAGTCTATTTCAAGGCCTTGAAACAACTTTCAAAGCCTTGAAACTGACTGAGACTTAAGCATTATATTAGGGGGAGTTTATGTATCTGTTTGAACACCTAAAACCCCTGTGCTTTATTTATTATTACTTGATGATGAAAGACAATGTATTTTGAGATGTTTAACACCATCTAATCTATGTGTTTGACTCAGTTTTGCAGGGAATGTTTATTTCCTATTCAACAGGATTTACTTCCTAACCTGCGTTTTGCAGGAAAGGAATTTCTCTACTCTATCACACAGCTAGTAGGCCAGATATCATGTTTAGTGTGTGCATGTGTGATAGATTTCAAGCTGATCCTAAAGAATCACACTTGACTGCAGTTAAAAGAATTTTTAGATATCTCAATGGTACCAAAAAATTGGGGCTTTGGTATCCTAAACATTCTAACTTCTCTTTGTGTGGTTATTCAGATGTTGGCTTTGCAATATATAAAGTTGATAGAAAGAGCACTTCAGGATGCTGCCTATTTCTTGGATCATCTTTTATCAGCTGGCACTCTAAGAAGCAAAATTCAGTTGCATTATCAACAGCTGAAGCAGAATACATAGCAGCTGGAGCTTGCTGTTCTCAAGTACTTTGGATAGCACAATAGATGAGAGATCTTGGATTTGATTTCACATATATACCAATCAAGTGTGACAACACAAGTGCAATATCAATTACAAAGAATCCAGTTCAACTTTCAAGAACAAAGAACATTGATTTTAGACATCACTTCATCAGAGATCATGCAGAGAAAGGTTATATTGTTCTTGAATTTGTTCCTACTAACATGCAATTTGCAGATATCTTCACTAAACCATTGCCTGATGAAAGATTCTAAGCCTTAAGAATTGAATTAGGAATGCTAAATAAGGAAGCTTTGGCTTAGGGGGAGAATCGGGTAAGCTTTATGTGTTTCAAAGGTTTGAACTGATTTTCAATGCCTTGAAAATCCTGTCAAAGCTTTGATTTTATATGCATTACTTGATACAAGTTTTCAAGGCCTTGAAATCCTTTAGCCTTGAAAATAAGACTGCGTGTCATTTAGTCAATAATATTGGATCTTTTAATGTTGAGTTTTATCTCTGTAGATAATTTCTCAATGTTTCCCCTCAACTTTGAAAAACCCATTTTAGCCAAAATAGTATTTTATTTCCAACGGCACACTCAATTTTGAATCTTTTCTGATTCATCAAGATCTTCAAAGATCACTCCTTTTCAAAATAAAACTCTCTTCTATTTATCTCCTTCCTTCTATCTGTCCTTCGTATCTATCCTACCTATCTCTTCTTCTCCAAACCCTAATGATCACCAGAAGAGCCTAAGACAGAATCAAATTTGCTGGTGGATCAAAGGCTACAACAGAGAATAAAAGAAAGCCCACTGTGTAAGAGGTTCAAACCATTACGGGGGACTCCTGTTAAAAAACCCCTACTGCAGAATCTATAGCTCCTCCTCCTCCCAAGAAGAAGGCCAAGAAGGATGAAACCCCAGTGTCCAGCAAGAAGAATAAGAAGGCTGTGGAGACAGAACCACATAAAAAGAAGGGTATTCAGATTGGTAGCTCAAAGAAGTCAAATAAAAAAACTGACAAAGCAGACAAGAGCAAAGGAAAGGAGAAAGTTACAGAGGATGAACCAGAAGATGAAGCAAATGAGAACATAGAAAAGGAACTAAAGATCTGCTTAGAAAAGAAAAACACTTGATCAGGACACTATTTGATGTGGCTGAGGAAGTGTCTCAAGCTGAGAAGAGTACCAAAAAGGCTGAATATGAAACGGATCTCTCCACTGAGCATTCAACTCCATATAAGACTGCTCAGGTCAAAGGAAAAGGAAAACAGGTGGAAGTTGAACAAGTGGATGAAGATCAAGAAGAAGAAAGTCAAGACTCAGGTGCACTGCTCATAGATCTCAGGAAAAAGAAACCTATGAAATCTACTGTACCAGAGATTGTGACTGCTGCCTATTTGTTTGAGGGAGAAGGTGACAAAGGTGATGATGTAGATCAACAAGAAAATATCAGGATGACGAGGAAGAAAGCCAAGAAGAAGATGCAAAGAAGCAAGGAGATGAAGACCCTACCCCTTGATTCTTTCCTATTATTTCTTTTTCAAGGCCTTGAACTCTTTTCGAAAGCCTTGGATTTCTTAACTTTCAAAATCTTTTACTTTTTATGTTTTTCCAAAACAATGATCCAACATATTCTAATTCTTTTTTGATGAAAGTAAAAAAGGGGAAGAAAAATTAGGATGTTTTATTCTTTTTAGATGACATGGTTTTGGTCAGTCAGGATTATCTGCACCCTTTTCTGTTTTCAGTTTAATAAGTTGGAATTTTTTGACATCATGTGTGAATTTTATATGATTTATTCTGCTATGTGCTAATGAGTATTAGTTGCAGAAGTGCAGAATCAAACAGATTGGAAGACTTTGGTTTTGTATTTCATCAAGGGAGAGATTGTAAGCTCAATGTTGTTTCAATGTTTCAAAGACTTAAAATAGCTAGTCTATTTCAAGGCCTTGAAACAGCTTTCAAAGCCTTGACACTGAATGAGACTTAAGCATGATCTTAGGGGGAGTTTCTGTATCTGTTTGAACTTATAACACCCTTAATTCGGGAGTTTAAGAGCACTAAATTCTCGAACTTTCACCTTGAGATCAAGGTGAACATACCAGGTTTCATTATACTTGCTTAAACTTCTGAGTTTCGTCGAAAGCTATATAGCTTTATATACTTTTTTATATATTACATTTATCAAGATGTACATAAAGGGCATGATGAGGACACTGAACAAACATTGAACACAGTGCATTTAGCATTAATCTCAAAGCAACATATCCAATATGACAAATTGAGTCAGGGAATTCACCTGAATATGATCTGAATTTGAGAAGAATTTCCCACCTTCAAGCTTTCTTACTTGATGCAGAGAAACTCGCTATGCTTTGTATCGGGAAATCTACACTGAACAGAGTCATTTGGCATTAATTTAAAAAATCTGCATTTCGTGTAGTTGATAATGTCAAAGTCATGGACAAACCAACAAACCAGTGGTCGTGTTAACACTAATATCAGACTTCCAAAAACAAATATATAGTTACCCATGATAATGCGTACGATTATGATGGTTCTAGGTTAGCGGAACAGCTGAGGAAGAGGGGATTACTTAAGGATGGTTAAGGTTAGAAAGGTGCAAAGTGCACAAATCGGTACATCCAGGACACAGTTTAATAAGATTGTGTAAAAACTGTTGGGTCCAATCCCAATTACACAACCCATGTGGTACTACCATGCTATGGTAGTAATTTTTGGAGGCGGTGATGATTAGCTGCAATTGTGAATTAAGTCGGTTATTACCTTGCTTTGAAAGCAAGTTGTTTCCAAAATTAGTAGGAAACAACTCATATGATTTCCACCGTCACAGTGAGTTCGTGTCTTATAAAAAGGACACATGCAGTGCCTTGGTAAGATACACTCTCAATTAAATTCTCTCAATTGGTGTCTCTCGGTGATTAAGCTTCATGTGTCAGTAGGTGTTCAAGTGAACACAAATAATTTGGTGGGTCTGCGACGCAAGAAGACGGGAGAAGATTTCCTCGCGTTTGTTATCGCGAGACGGAGAGAAACTTGATTACCGCGACGTGATCGTTCGCGACGAAGACGATGATTTCAGTAGCTAATTTCGGATAACTTTTTAGCAATTAGTTTGCTTTGTTTCCGTCTAGCGGCGATGTTTTGTTTTACCCGGTTTATTAGTTTCTAGTTTGTTTACCCACGTTTTAGTGGAGGATTTGTCTACCCATTGTAATTGTTATAGTGGAAGTTTAGTGGGTCGTTTTGTCCCTCTCACTTAGAGGGTTTTTCCCACGTTAAATTTTCTTGTCCTACATCTTCTACTTTTCCGCAGTTGTTCGTTTTGGCGTTGTTTGCGCATTCTAGTCCGTCTGATTCAGCCCAGTAACCCAAAAAAAGTGGTATCAGAGCCTGGTTAAATGTGGGATTCAACGGGTTCCATGATCAACTTGACAGCTACCAACTATTTGATATGGAGGCCTAGGATGCAAGACTTGCTTTATTGCAAGGATTTGATGGACCCAATTCTTGCGAAAGGGGTCACGCCAACCAAAGTTAAAGATGATGAGTGGACCAAGATGAACATGAAGACGATTGGTCATATCCGCCAGTGGATTGACTATTCGGTGTTCCACCATGTTGCTCAAGAGACGGATGCCTACCAGCTATGGATAAAGTTGGAAGGCATGTATGAGAGGAAGACTGCCAGGAACAAAGCGTTGCTGATGAGATCGCTCGTGAACTTGAAGTACAGAGACGGTCAACAAGTTGATGAGCACTTGAGTGAGTTTCATAGTCTCATAAACCAATTGACTACCGTCAAGATCAATTGGGATGATGAGACACAAGCCTTGTTGCTGCTTAGCTCCCTACCAACCTCGTGGGAGACGTTGGTCATTGAGCAATTCTGCCCCTGATGAAAAGTTTTCCATGAGTATGGTCAAGGACGCGATGTTCAACGAGGAGGCAAGGAGGAAGGAGATGGGCTCTGACAGCGCACATGCTCTTGTCACAGAGAATAAAGACAAGAAAAAGGATCGAGGGAGAAGCCAAAAAAGGAACAAGAACAGAGGTCGCAACAAGTCCAGGAATGGAGGTTCTCAGCAAAGATCCAAGGTCAAGTGCTACAACTGTGGAAGGCAGGGTCACATGGCAAGATCGTGCTGATTCCCGAAGAATGATCAGAACCTAGGCGACAATAGACGAAACCCGAAGAATGATAAGAGTAAGGATGATGATACAACTGCCACAATCTCTCAGGACCTTGTGGTACTCTCAGTCGGAGAAGAAGAATGCCTTCACGTTGCAGCGAATCAGGAAACTGAGTGGGTTGTTGATACAGCCGCTTCATACCATGCAACTTCGATACGAGATTTCTTCACTACATACAAAGCTGGAGACTTTGGAAGTGTGAATATGGGTAATACGAGTACCTCAAAGATTGCAGGAATTGGAGATAATCGCATCCAAACCAATGTTGGGTGCAAGATGGTGTTGAAGGATTTACGCCATATTCCTGATTTGTGACTAAACCTACCCTCTGGTATTGCTCTAGATCGCCAAGGATATGAAAGCTACTTTGTTAGTGGTAAGTGGAAGCTGACCAAGGGATCAATGGTCGTGGCTAGAGGAGACGCTTGCTCCACACTCTACAAGACTCATGTGAAGGTACTTGGTGATAGCCTGAATGCAGTTGAGGATGCAGCATCACCAATTTGTGGCACAAGAAGCTTGCTCACATGAGTGAGAAAGGGTTGAAGATTCTGGCAAGGAAGTCTCTAATTCCTTTTTCCAAAGCTACAACACTGAATCCTTGTGATTATTGCTTATTTTGAAAACATCACAGGATTACGTTTAGTTCCTCTGCTAATAGGAAGTCGAAGATACTGGAGTTAGTGCACTCTGATGTGTGTGGTCCCATAGAGGTGGAGTCTATTGGCGGTCGCAGATACTTTGTGACCTTTATTGACGATTCTTCACGTAAGGTGTGAGTGTATTTCCTGAAGACTAAGGATGAAGTATTTGAACACTTCAAGAAGTTCCGTGCCATGGTTGAAAGAGAGACAGGCAATCCTTTGAAGCGTCTATGAACAGACAGTGGTGGTGAATATACTTCAAAGGAGTTCGAAGCCTATTGTGATGCCCACGGTATTCGGCATGAGATGACGGTTCTCGGTACCCCACAACACAACGGCGTTTCCGAGAGGATGAACCGGACAATTGTTGAGAGAGTCCAATGTATGCTCAGAATGGCAAAGCTGCCAAAGTCATTCTGGGGTGAAGCAGTTCGTACCGCCTGTTATGTGATTACAGGTCTCCATCTGCACCTTTGGGTTTTGAGATTCCAGATAAGGTATGGCACGGTAGAGACGTTTCCTACTCTCATCTGAAGGTGTTTGGCTGCAAGGCGTTCGCGCACATACCCAAGGAGAAACGACTTAAGCTTGATGACAAAGCAAATCCAAGTGTTTTTGTGGGCTATCGAGATGCAGAGTTTGGCTACTGGTTAGGGAACTAGTTAATGAGAAGCTGATAATATGCAGGGATGTGGTTTTCTATAAGAACCAGACTAAAATATCGAGATGTCTTCAAAGTCGAAGGAAGTTGTTGTTCCCGACCTCAGTCCAGATACCTTCCCTAGTGCTACGGGTGGAGAAGAGATTCCTGGAGATATTCCAGAGATAGAGATTCCAGAGATGGAAGATGACGATGATGATTCCGATGAAGAGGGTGTTGAGCAGGGGGAGCAGCCCCCTCCACCAGAGAACGAAGGACCTCAGCTGAGAAGGTCAACTAGGAATCCGCAACCATCTGTCAGGTGCCCATCGTCTGATTATATTTTAGTTACTGATGAGGGGGAGCCAGAAAGTTTCCGGGAGGCACAAACTCATAAAGATAAGTCCAGCTGGATGAAGGCTATGCAAGAAGAGATGAGTTCCTTGCAGAAGAATGATACATATGAGTTGGTAAAGCTACCGAAGGGAAGAAAAGCACTTAAGAACAAGTGGGTGTTCAAGTTGAAGAAGGATAATGATGGAAAGCTAGTGAAGTACAAAGCGCGATTGGTGGTCAAAGGATTCGGCCAAAAGAAAGGTATTGACTTTGATGAGATCTTTTCATTAGTTGTTAAGATGACCTCAATCCGAGTTGCTTTAGGGCTAGTAGCTAGTATGGACCTCGAGCTTGAACAAATTGATGTGAAGATTGCCTTTCTCCATGGCGACTTGGAGGAAGAGATGTACATGGAGCAGCCTGAAGGATTTGAAGTGAAAGGGAAGGAGAACATGGTTTTCAAACTGAAGAAGAGTCTATATGGCCTTGAGCAAGCGCAAAGACAATGGTACAAGAAGTTCGACTCATTCATGGGGAGTCATGGGTACAAGAGAACACAGACAGGCCAGTGTGCTTACATAAGAAGATTCCTCGATGGTAGCTTCATCCTGTTATTGCTATATGTCGATGACATGTTGATTATCGGTAAGAGTTCGGAGATGATTGGCAAGCTGAAGAAGGAGTTATTCAAGTCTTTCGACATAAAGGATTTAGGTTCCGCTCAACAGATATTGGGCATGAAGATTGTTCGTGATAGGAAAGCAGGGTAGCTTTGGTTATCGCAAGAGAAGTACGTTGAACGCGTGATCGACAAGTTCAACATGAAAGGTGCTAAGCCTACTAGAACTCCACTTTCCAGTCACTTCAAGTTGAGTAAGAGATCGTGTCGCTCTAGCGATGCAGCTAGAGATGGTATGGCAGCTATTCCCTACTCATCTGCAGTAGGAAGTTTAATGTATGCTATGGTTTGCACCCGGTCAGACATCGCTCATGCTGTTGGGGTAGTGAGCAGGTTTCTCTCTAACCCTGGGAGAGAACATTGGGAAGCAGTCAAGTGGATTCTGAGGTACTTGAAGGGGACTTCCAATTGGTGCTTGTGCTTTAGTGGTTCCAAACCAGTCTTGGAAGGGTTTACAGACGCTAATATGGCAGGCGACCTCGATAGTCGAAAGATCACTTCCGGATACTTGTTTACTTTTGCAGGGGGAGCTGTATCATGGCAGTCCAGACTGCAAAAATGTGTTGCTCTATCAACTACCGAGGCTGAGTACATTGCTGCAGCGAAAGCTGGCAAAGAGATGTTATGGTTGAAGCGATTTCTCCAAGAGCTGAGTTTGAAGCAAGACGTGTACGTGGTTAATTGTGACAATCAAAGCGCTTTGGACTTGAGCAAGAATTCCATGTACCATTCTCGCACGAAGCACATTGATGTTCGGTATCACTGGATACGCGGAGTGATAGAGAAACAGTTGATGCAACTCGAGAAGATTCACACCGATCAGAATCCGTCCGACATGCTGACGAAGGTGGTGAACAGGGCCAAGTTCGAGTTCTGCAGAGGCAGGGCTGGGATGGACTCCGAGGGAGGAGTCGTGGTAGTATTCCCTCCTCTAGTTGGGCTTGGAGGGGGATATTTGTTGGGTCCAAACCCAATTACACAACCCATGTGGTACTACCATGCTATGGTAGTAATTTTTGGAGGCGGTGATGATTAGCTGCAATGTGCAATTAAGTTGGCTATTACCTTGATTTGAAAGCAAGTTGTTTCAAAAATTAGTAGGAAACAGCTCATATGAGTTCCACCGTCACAGTGAGTTCGTGTCTTATAAAAAGGACACATGCAGTGCCTTGGTAAGATACACTCTCAATTAAATTCTCTCAATTGGTGTCTCTCGGTGATTAAGCTTCATGTGTCAGTAAGTGTTCAAGTGAACACAAATAATTTGGTGGGTCTGCGACGCAAGAAGATGGGAGAAGATTTCCTCGCGTTTGTTATCACGAGACGGAGAGAAACTTGGTTACCGCGACGTGATCGTTCGCGACGAAGCCGAAAATTTCAGAAGCTAATTTCGGATAACTTTTTAGCAATTAGTTTGCTTTGTTTCCGTCTAGCGGCGTTGTTTTGTTTTACCCGGTTTATTAGTTTCTAGTTTGTTTACCCACGTTTTAGTGGAGGATTTGTCTACCCATTGTAATTGTTATAGTGGAAGTTTAGTGCGTCCTTTTGTCCCTCTCACTTAGAGGGTTTTTCCCACGTTAAATTTTCTTGTCCTACATCTTCTACTTTTCCGCAGTTGTTCGTGTTGGCGTTGTTTGCGCATTTTAGTCCGTCTGATTCAGCCCAGTAACCCAACAAAAACAACACCACTCATCAATTAGCATAAACTGTCGAGTTCAAACAAAAGAAACAAGACACAAAACCATAAATCTAAGAATCACTGAACTTCATAGAAAAAACTTAATAAATCAATAGAGAAGAAGAATCAATTTAAGGTAAACATAGACGCAGAGTGTAGAGCAAAGCCATATATGAGGTAACCATGACTCATTATGTCATTATTGGCTCTTACCTGAGAATAAACCCGTACCAAGTTCTCAGGGAATCATACCTAAAACCCAGACTTCGAAAGTTAAAACTCCGGGCCAATCTTCTCTCCAAAAAAAAGAATATTAAAATTCAGATTTGACCATTCCTACGGCATGCATGGTGTGCTTTGGTAATGTTCCTCCAACTATTTTGGCTTTAGCTTTAGAAGAGAGCAGATATTATGAAATGTGTTTGACTCAATGTTGATTTCGTAGACCTGCTCACTCAAAAAATATGATTGATCCAAATATTTCCATCCCCTGAAGATACTCTTGTCTATGTTTATGGGTAGCTCAGAGCTTGATAGTATTTGGCACAAGAATTCCAAAGCTTCCTATCCGAATTATAAGGATCTAAATTTTCTTAAGTGGCAGGAGACAAAGGGGGGAATGTCTGCACGAAATGGTATGTCTGAGGTGGTATTCTAACAGTTCCCACATTCATAGAAAACATGAAAGGTAGCATATGTAATAACTAGTAAAAACCACAAGTACAACTCTTTTGCAAGCATACAACCAACAAGACAAAGTCATCCTTGAGATCATTCATGTCCAGATACAGTGAGCAATTTTAACAACCCATTCTAGTTTTGTCTGTTTTCATCTGGTATGTGAGTTTGGATCGAGTATTAATTAAAGAGCCAATTATTTTCCAGGTCCCACTGCTACTGGAGAATTGGTAACAAATGACCAAAGCAGATGTCGGGCTATCTGAAAAATATATCATTGGAAAGAGAGGAATTACAGACGCCTGCAGCTAGTTTTCAAACTGCATAAGAATTATCTCACTGAAATCAACTTGATGCAATAAAGATATGTACGTTAAGGAATCCCAACGTCGAGCTCTCTGAAAATGTAAACCTTCTTAAGCTTGGTCTTAGGCCGTTCTCTCATTAACAAGCTGATTGAGGGTAAGTAAAACTATCAACACTCGTATGGGAAAGGGAATTGTTCTCTTGGTACTCCAATATAGTAAGGAGCCCAAGCAAAGGTAAGATGGACTCTCCAATTGATGTAGAATTATAATAGCTTTTTCTATTCTCCACTCAGATTAACCCAGCATTTTCGCCTGTTGGACTATTTAATTTTGCCTATTCTACAATCAATTCCCAAACCCAGAAGTTTTCCTAAGTCAAATAGAACAGACTGAAGATGAGATACTGAGAAGAGAACACATCGATACTTACCTGCTTACTACTGCGTTCCCAGATGGAGGAGATAACGCACATGCATACTCAGATGGACGAGAGAAGAAGGAAGATTAGATGAGTAGAGGTCGGGGAGTCTCGTCAGTCGGTTGGGAGAAGAAGCATCGTGTATGAGAGAGAGAGGATTATTATTTATATTAAAATAAGTGTGTCTTGGAGCGGGAGTGTCAATATTTATGGGCGGGAGAGTCAAAAATTCTGGATAGTAAGGGATGTTCGTAGTTAATGTTATATACAGCGAGTAACAAATGTAACCGTGTTAAAATATTAATAAATACGACGGACATATATTGTATTAATGAATTAATATATGACGGTTAAAATCAAACCGCGGAATTTATAAGTAAATATGACGGTAATTACTTTCCGACCGTCGTTTTATGGTATATTTTTTGTAGTGCTTGTGCTTTATTTATGATTACTTGATGATGATAGACAATGTATTTTGAGATGTTTAAGACCATATAATCTATCTGTTTGACTTTATTATGCAGGGAATGTTTATTTCCTATTCTGCAGGATTTACTTCCTAACCTTAGTTTTGCAGGAAAAGAATTTATGCGTTGATTTGATTCTGCAATCAATCTATTGATCCTAACAGCTTCTCAACATGTTTATGGACAAGATCAGATCAGTATACATGAATATACAGAGCAACTATCCTTTGGAAGAAGACTGTTAGAAAGGTCAAAGTTGTTGCCTACAAAATAGGAAAGTTTGTTGCTGAAAATCTTGAAGATTTACAGATCAAATGAGCTGCATATATGGAGCTCAGTTTGAAGCATTTGACACACATCTCAACGGGAAAAATCTATATACACTCTCAAACAATTCAAGGATTTTCAAGAAACAAAGAAGTTGATCAAAAATTTCAATCCAAGTCTCAGAAGAACACTGCACTCTCACAGTAGTTTAATTTGTTGTGTTCTTCTGTTCTGAACTTTATTTGTATATATTTTACATAATACTCTTTTTTACATTCTCAAGGATTGTTCAAGGTGAACAATAGAGAATTCTTAGTTAATCAGATAGCTAGAGAAGGTACTAGAAAGGTTAGTGAGAAACACAAGCTGTAATAGAGTAAGGTATCTCTCTGTGCTTGAGATCTAGGGCTTAGCTGTTGATTAATAAGAGTTGAGTTGAAAATCCTACAGGGAGAAGATCCCTCAGGAAGAGACGTTGGTCCAAGTGGATTGAACTCTATATATCTTTTGTCTCTTGCATTTACTTCACAGTTGCATACTTAGCTTATCTGCAGCACTCAAAACAATTTAGTTTCAAGGGTTTGAATCTCATTTCAAGGCCTTGAAATAGACTTATTCTTTCATTCACTCTAACTCTTTTATTCCAAGGGCTTGAAACTCATTTCAAGGCCTTGAATCTCTTTACAAATCCTTTGAAGCCACTAATCTTGCAAAGTTTAGCAAAAGACTGCATACTCTATTCAACCCCCCCCCCCCTCTAGAGTATTGATCCTGCATTTCTACCTAATGTACATCCCTTCATGAATTTTCTCTGAATTTGGCTAAGGAATTCTCTTCGTGCGAAGAAACTGTGTCTGCTGTTTCTTTTCTTATATTCCTTGAGTCCTTTGTTTCCGAAGCTCGTCTCTACATCCTTGTTGATCCTTGCGTCCTATTTCCTGCCAACCACAACACAAAACACGAACCCGCGATCATAACACAATAAGAGCATCCAAATATAAAAGAAACGCCCGGATTTAACAATTGATTCTCAATAACTCAAGTTCAACAATTTAAGCATATTATACTCAAAAGACGACAAATTTTCCAAGGAAAGACACAAAATGCAGATAAATAAATAATAAAATAACTCTGAAAACGGAGTTATCAACTACCCCAATACTACATTTTGCTCGTCCGGAGCAAATATTCAAAATAAAATTCCCTCTCAAAAACTTACTTCCTCAACTGACCTCAATTCTCAAATTTCTTTTTGCATACCTTCCCAATTATCATTTCATATAACCCTACGCCATTTGCATACTCACACCAACATTGCATACGATTCCGAGATGACAATCAAACCACAAGCCACCTTGTACTAGCCGACACGACTCGATTATACACAATGCAACTACATGCAAATGAAATATATACAATGCAAGTATACAAAAACACAAGATATTTTTCCTTTTATTTTGCGAGATCGGGCAATATCAATTGGGTCAAACCAGTCATCATGGAGTGATGAGAAATCTAGGAAGAAGTCGTGAATTGAGACTAAACTCGACAACAAGAATATCCCTTAGATCGTATAGAGAGCCTAGCTTTACTAGTAAAAGGGTAATCTACCTCTGCGCGTGTGTCAACAAAGTAAGAGGCTACGCTAGTCAAAGCCACGTTCATGGCCCGAGCTCCTAATCAACTAACGGTTCAGAATGTTAAGGATTAGGAACATACGGATAATTGTGATGAATCAAGGCCTAACGTGTCACATTATCGCAATAAAACCCCCATATCACACACCCTCACCATGATGATAGAAACCGAGCCCGAAACTCACAATCTCTGGCCCTCGATCCCCTCAAACCCCGGTAAAATTACAATCTCCGTGGCCACTGTCATGAATTGTGCACAATATGAATCTCTCCGTTAATGGAGTAGTTGCTTCCACCACTCGTTCTCCGATAAGCTCCCATTTATTCCTTGATTTCATCTCTCCTTTTGTTCTCTCACTTTTTTTTATTTCTTTTACTTTTTTTTATTTATCTCTCAAAATTCCCAAAAATGTTGCAATAATTATCCCGAGTGGTCTTCCAAGTGTAAAGCCAAAAAATATGAAAGGGGGAGTAAATAAACAATTTGATGAAGAAATATCACAAGTATATTCATCTCCCCCTAACTCGATGAAGTAAATTGTGTTACCAAGCAAAGCCACAATCAATCAAAGCCCAACTATTGGGGTGGAGTCGTCAATAGCGCAATCTCTATGTCCGTAGTCAATAATCAACACCCCCGCACTAGAATCTATCCATCTACCCTCTCAAGTAGTCGATAAATACGTTTCGTGCTTAATCTAACCGAACCTCCTACACCAAGATGAACGAAATCCGGTACCTGGCACGATCCACCAATGACAATCACCCAACCCCATTTTTGTGCGGATTAGACGTCACGCACTCACAGCTCTCCACACTTGTGATCCATGGTGTAATGACATGAACCACCGCCACACCGAAGTTTGCAAGACTACTCACTCACCCTTGCATCCCCTCAAGAATATCAAAATGAAACGTGCGCGATCATGTAGAACTCAAAAAGGTATTCAAATAAACTCGCCCTCATCGAACCCCCTCAACTACAGCTCCATCGTGACGCACTAAAGCGGTGATTCTAAACGGTCGATGATGAAAGCCAAGAATCGTCACCCTAGGTCAAGGGGTTATCAAAGAATTCAAGGTTAAATACGGGTTTTCTACTGGTCCTACAGGGTGAGATTTATAAGCAGTGAGTTCTCTAATACGCATCCTCGCACAGCTGTTCTGTGTGCCACTACGAGGCGGGGTGGTGGCTACCTAAGACGTAAACAGGAACGTTTAGATTGTTTAGCACACACCTAGCACAACTCTTGTAAGAAAAATACGGCACACACTTTAGATTTGAAAATTCAGTACTTGTGTAAAATAGGTAGGCACTCCCGTAAAGAAAGTCTCTCTAAACGTACTAAGGGAAACTCACCTTGTCTTTCCCGGTCGCAAATCACGCCTTACACCTAAGATCCTCACACTCCTCAATTTCACCAAATTTTAAGCTTTCTTTTAATTGCCTTTTCTCAAAATTTTCAATTTTATGGCTTTTTCAATTTTTCATTTTTTTTAGTTCATCCTAACTCTATATGCAATGGCCAGACTCGATAGAGGTGGGTTGACTCAATAAAATAAACGTGCAAACGGAATCATGAATAATAAAGAGAAAAATAAGGACATAACCAAAAACTATCTACATGCAACAGGTGATGCAAGACTCGACTAGCTAGTAGAAGGTACCACCACCCCCACTCTAACATGCATCGTTGTACTCAACGATAAGACGAGGACTAAACTATCCAAGTGCGCAGGTTCTATCTCCTCTACTCATCATCATCGGAGTACGGGGCAACCACATCCCCGCCTCCGGCTTCATCATCCCCTTCTTATTCCTCGTCTTCTTCTTCTTCTTCTACATCATCAGTGGGTGGGACCGGATTCTTACCATCTCTCCGTGGTAAGGACAGCCGGGACAAAGTCCTCCCTAGTTACGTCACTCGCGTAGAGTGTCGACTCACCCACCATCTGAACCAAATTACCCAATTGGGCTTGGTTGCTCTGGAGACACTGAAACTGGCGTCTCCTCTCATTCGGATCCATTGCCATCTCAGCTCTGAACTTGTTATAGGCCGACTCGCAGTCAAAACTAGCTCTTAGCACTCTCTTACGGTACTTGCGGCCCTTGTTCCGCTTTAATGCTTTCACAGTAGCATCAAACATGGACCACTCTCTCTTAGGAAATACGTCAACGGTTTTGTCGTAATTAGGAGCAACCACATCAGACGTAACAGCCAAGTGTGTGAGCAAGCAAGTGTGTCCTGGGGCTATTTTGTTGTTGCTGGAGATTCTGTCCATGATATTACCCCAAATGAATCTAGGCATATCAATTCATTCCCCCAACCAGACACACAAGGCCATAACAGAGAGTTTGAAGGAATAAGCTGGGTTTGATGTGGTTCCCAAAACCCAATTTTCCAAAAGCTCGAAAACCCATTGTGTCTCAGGCCTCAACTCACCTCTCACGACTTTCCACTAAAGTATCTCACTTTCCGATCTCACGGATCCTTGCCCGGTGCAAAACAGAATTTGTTCACACTTTCATAAATACCCTCATCGGAAGCAATCCGAGAAAAAGCACATGGTGCATCAAGAGGTGGAAACTTAAATGCCAAGAAAATAGCCTCTGGCGTGAAGACTATCAACTTGTTTCTACAATTCACTACCCTCGGGTCTTGACTCTCACCACTCGTAGCATACCCGAGGTTGACGCAAAACTCTCTAGCGGTGTTAGAGCTAGACTTCCCCACTAAGTCAAACCACTCAAGTTGTTGCTCTCTCTCATAATGCCTTTGATATTCAGAGGCATGTTCTCATGAAACTGAAAGACTTTATCAGGTTGGCCTGATTTTTTAAAGTAAGTAACATGGTACAAGTGATAATGAGCCTCATGGTACACAAACCGGTACGAATCAAACCTCCTGGGACCGACATTCTTCAAATTCACCTTTTCCACCCGTCTACCCTTAGTCACAGGTTTGTTAGGTCAAGATTTTGAAAGAACAACGTATTTGGGTGACTCCGGCTCCTCAATAACAGGTACACCTAGCTGGACTACTCCATAGATGGTCCTTCACCGGTTTTTCGCTTTTCTGATGCCATTATGATATTAAGAAAATAAGGCAAGTAAATAGACAAGTGCTTTGTGACAGGAAGTGTGTACGGAAAGTAAACACGTGGCAAATTTAACACGTAATCCTAGGGCTCTATTCAATCGCTCCCAAGCACGCTACTAAGCGCAAAAATAATAAATCGGGCTTTTACTCAATGTGCCTAAGACGTGAAAATTGAATTGCTAGTCAATAAAATACCAGACGCACCCGGAGTTCCCTTCTTACAGGTGCCGTTTCCTCGAAATTTCCGACAAGAAGGGGCTGAATTTCACCCGTCGAAAAATTTTCCGAAAAAAATATGAAATTTGTTAGCTTTCCGTACTCACCTTGTGGTCCCCTTCGATGTTTGTTCCTGGACTTTCAACTGAATCCACCTCCAAATGCTTCAATTTTTAAATCTAGGAATAACAACCCTAGATTTGTTCTTCACCAAAACAGCACTTTGGAGCTTGAATGAGCCAAAAATCCGATCTTTAATCTTCTTCCCCTTCTTCACATGAGCAAAATCCTCTAATCCTCTCACAATTTGGTTGAGTTTTGAAGATTCAAGAGTTGTTGGTGCTTGGAGAAAAAAAGAAGCCGACGGGTGAGAATGAAAACTGAAGAACTGAGTTCTTCTTCAGTGGGTCCGGACCCTTTATATGCTCCAAGTGTTATTCCAAAATTTCCCCTAGAAGTCCCCTCAACTTTCCATGTCCTGGCTGGGATTTTTTTGGAAATTCAACGATGTTTTCGTGCGAAGAAGGATTCTCTTCGTACGAAGACCTTCGTGCGAAGAGAATTCAGTCTTCGCGCGAAGACCTGCATATTTTGAAACTGAGAGCACTCCCCCCAAAGACTTTTCAGTGCATATAAAAAATTTCTAAGTATTTCTCTTCGTACGAAGAGCAATTCTCTTCATGCGAAGAGAATCTGGTAAGGCTGAAAAACATCCAACTTTGTACTTTTTGCGCTTCTCCGACCGTGCCTTTGGATGTCCTTGACCTCGAGACTCCATTTTCATCATAAAAATTCCCAATGTCCTGGGAACCATTATTTTTCAAATTTTATCTTCTAAAGGTCGTTTCCAATTCCGGAGGTTTTTGGACTCGCTTTATCTGCTTAACATCCTTTTTGGCATAACTTCTTCGTCCATACTCCGATATACGCGTTCTACCTGCCTATATCTCAACCACCCCCACACTATGACACCTTTCAATTCAGCTCACAGTCCTGTCTTCAGAAACTTGCCTCATAATCTGTGCCATTGTGCTAGCTTTCCCGGTTCCTTTATGTCTTCTTTGCGTATATCAAGACGGGGAGTCCATAGACGCGTTCTTCCCCTGGTGCGTGTACTGAGTGAGTGTAGGAATGGATTCAATCCTTTATTTCTTCATTCCGGATTCCGATACGCATTCTGGTCTGCTGTTTTCAATTTTCATGCTATTCTTCACTCGCGCATCAAGACGGGGGAACTGGAATAGGCCTTCCACCTAGAAATCTTGCACACACTCGTTGGAAATATTAGTCCCACTCTCTCACACCTCTCAAACAAATCAAACAAAATAAAATAAATCAGAATTTTAATTGATAGCCTTGTTAATCTAAGACATCAAGTTGATGAATTGTATACACAAAAGACTACTCTTACTGAGAAAATTCAAGAATCTGAATTAGTCAAAACTAAACTTGCAGGCTCAGAACACAATTTGAACTTGATTCTTGGAGGTAACTTGAAGTCTGCTCAGAAAACTGGTATTGGATACAATCCAAACTTTCCAAAGAAAAAAATACCAAATTTGTGAAAGGTTAAAGCAAAACATCTCCTAAATGCCATTACTGCAAAAAGATTGGTCATGTTAAAATGACTTATCCTTTTAGAAGAAGAGACCCTCACATAATGAGGAAAACTTTTTCCTTCCAACTCAAAGGACAAGTTAGACAGATTTGGGATCTTAAAGGGGTTAGACCACCCAACATGGTTGACCCTGAATATGAGTCTAAATTCAGCACTTGGTCTAACTTCTGGGTAAGGCAGTGAATGTTGTTTTCAGGGTGTCACCAAGATCAAAGAGCAGAAGTCGTTTATGGACAGTGGTTGCTCAAGACACATGAGTGGAAAGAGATCTCTCTTCTCATAACTAAAAGAGCAATCAGAAGTTTCAACTACACTTGGTGACAAAGGCAAATTCAACATTCTTAGTATTGGTAAAGTTGGTACAAATTTTGAAAATTCTATTTCTGATGTATATCTGGTTGATGGTTTGAAATTTAACTTGTCTAGTGTATCTCAGCTTTGTGATAATGGTAACAAAGTTATATTTGATAAAGAGAAGTGTGTGGTGAATAATGATAAATCTTGAAATTTCATCCTCACAGGCTCTAGATCAAACAATGTTTATACCTTTCAGACTAACAAAGTTGCAGGTGAAAACTTGAAGTGTCTCAAGGCCTTGTAAGAAGATTCAAAGCATTGGCACAGAAAGTTGGGACATATCAGTTTGCATACCTTGAATAAGTTAGTTTCCAAGACCTTAGTAAGAGGATTGCCCTCCATCAAGTTCAAAGTTGAAGAAGTATGCAAGGCATGTGCACAAGGCAAGAAAACTAGAAGCTCATTCAAGTCAAAGAACTTTGTAACTACTACTAGACCCATTGAATTGCTACATATGGATATTTGTGGTCCTATGAGAACTCAAACTCCAAATGGTAAGAAATACATGCTTGTTATTTTTGATGACTTCTCTAGATATACTTGGGTAATGTTTCTGAAAGAAAATATGAAGCTCTCTTTGAATTTTCAAAACTTTGTAGAGAACTTCAAGCTCTGTAAAACCTACCTATTGCTTCAATCAGAAATGATCATGGTAGAGAATATGATCTACTTGAGTTTGATATATTATGTTCTAAACATGGCATGTCTCACAACTTTTTCTTCTCCTAGAACTCCTCAACAGAATGGAGTTGTTGCTGTAGGGTTTTGATTCATGGATGCGCAGCGGAAGCATAAACAAACATAAAACCATGCAAAACCCTCCAAGGATCACAATTCAAGAGACATAACGATGGTAAGGGTTAGAAATCATAAACACACCTTAGGGTTCTCCTTTGATGACTTCAAACGCGAATTGTGTCACGTTCTCTATGGTTGATCCACGCCTAGAGTTGATCCTAGATCTCCCAAGTCCTTGGTGCTAGCCCGGAAGAGGAAGAGGAAGAAGAATCACGCAAAACGAGACCCAAAAGGAGGGACTCGGCCTCCTTTGGCCGACGGGGACGGGGCGGCGGCAAGGGGGCGGTCGGCTCCCTTGTTGCTTGCTCTCTCTCCTTTTGTTCTCTCCCACTCTTTGTTATGTTCAATTATAAGCATAAGTTATGTGGGAAGGAAGGAAGGAAGGTCCTTTATATAGTCCAACAACTCCTTGTTAACTACCTAAAGGACTTATTCTAGTCCTACTAGAATTCAATTTAGTCCCTTCCTTGCAAATTAGTCCCTATTAAGTTTGCAAGGTTTTGCAAAGTTATCCTTCTAATTAATTAATCCAATTAATTAATTCCCAAATCTAGTTCAACTCTATATAGCGTGTGACCCCATAGGTTCTATCTAGTTGGTAGCAACTATTTGCTAATATGGAGCGGTCTCTAGCAAAACATCCATTCTAGCCAACTAATAGAATAGTCATCTTGACAACCTTTGTACAAGTAATTGTCTCATCCCTTGTCTCTATATCCGGATTGGACACGAGACATACAAGTCACACTCGTATATCCAATCCATAGTTTCTCGATCCATGGGAATAGCCTTATTCGTGCAAATAACATCAATATCCCATATTGATTTATTTGAGTCTGGCCAGACATTCTATAAGCACTATCCCTCGAGTGGCCTAGGATATTTGCTCCCGTTATGTGGGAGGGAAAAATTCTATCTACGTCCACTACGATCTCTAAGCTTGCTTCTTATTGTATCCAGTACACGCCTTTATAACTACCCAGTTACGGTGTAGCGTTTAACGCTACCAAGATCACAATAATCCACAACTAGAATATCTAGTGACTTAAAGTCTAAGGATGACAACACCATTACACCGCGAGAAGCGCTTGTGACTTAACATAACGTGTATGTAGCCTTCTCGGAGATGGGTCTATCCAGTGCAACATTCCCTAATGCACACCTATGTGTTGGATCGTGAAATCTCCATATCAATCCAACCCCATACTAGTCTATAGATGATTGTCCCATTAATCATTATACTTGACTAGGGATATTTAAGATAAACAACACAATTGTAAATCTAAGGACTTCATTATATTAAATATCCAATAAATAATAAATGAATTTCTAGCCACAAATAATTCATACTAAATTAGATTGCCTCTAGGGCATCTATTCCAACAGTCTCTTACTTGCACTAGAGCCAATCTGGCGCATCTCGTATGCCCATACTCCTAGTGTGCCCTTCATGCTTCCACTGCGTGAGAGGCTTTGTAAGCGGGTCTGACAGATTATCATCTGTAGGAATCTTGCATATCCGAACGTCTCCTCTATCGATAATATCTCAATCAGATGAAACTTCCTGAGCACGTTCTTGGATTTCTGGTGCGACCTGGGTTCCTTCGATTGCGCGATCGCCCCAGTGTTGTCACAGAACAACTCAACTGGATCCGCAATGCTAGGGACCACACCAAGTTCAGAAACAAACTTTCTGATCCAAACAGCTTCCTTTTCTGCGCCATTTGCAGCAATGTACTCACCCTCTGTTGTAGAATCAGCTACCGTCTCTTGCTTGGAACTCTTCCAGCTCACCGCTGCTCCATTCAGGCAAAACACATAACCCGATTGTGATCTAAAGTCATCTCTGTCGGTTTGGAAGCTTGCATCAGTGTAACCCCTTACACGCAACTCTTCCTCACCGCCAAATATCAAGAAAGCATCCTTACTTCTCAAGTACTTTAGGATGTTCGTGACTGCAATCCAGTGACTCTCACCCGGATTGGATTGGTATCTGCTTGTCATACTCAAGGCATATGACACATCTGGTCTAGTACATAACATGGCGTACATGATAGATCCTATGGCCGAGGCATAGGGGATTCTACTCATGCGTTCCTTCTCAATCTCATTGGAAGGACAACCACTCTTCGAAAGAGTGATTCCATGTGACATGGGCAAGAATCCCTTCTTGGCATCTTGCATGTCGAACCATTTCAACACCTTGTCAATATATGTACTTTGACTTAGGCCTAGCAACCTCTTAGATCTATCTCTATAGATCTTTATACCGAGTATGTAGGCTGCTTCCCCTAAGTCCTTCATTGAGAAACACTTTCCTAGCCAATCTTTCACAGATTGCAGCATGGGAAAGTCGTTTCCAATGAGTAGTATGTCATCCACATACAAGACCAGAAAAGCTACAGAGCTCCCATTAACCTTCTTGTAGACACAAGACTCATCTTCGTTTCTGATGAAGCCAAACTCTTTGACCACTTCATCAAAACGTCGATTCCAACTCCTAGAAGCTTGCTTCAATCCATAAATGGATCATTGCAGCTTACAGACTTTATTGGCTTGCTTTGGATCCTCAAAACCCTCCGGCTGTATCATATATACGTCCTCGAGGAGATTCCCATAAAGGAATGCAGTTTTGACATCCATCTGCCAAATCTCATAGTCGTGGTATGCTGCAATCGCAAGTAGGATTCGGATGGATTTGGTCATAGCGTCTGGTGAAAAGGTTTCATCATAGTCAATACCATGAATCTGTCTGAATCCTTTAGCCACCAATCGGCCCTTATAGGTAATCACATTACCATCCATGTCGATCTTCTTCTTGAAGACCCATTTGCACCCTATGGGTCGCGCCCCATCGGGTGATTCCACCAAAGTCCATACTTTGTTGGTATACATGGATTCCATCTCGGATCTCATGGCTTCCAGCCACTTCTGAGAGTCTGGGCCACTCATGACCTCCTCATAGGTAGTAGGCTCATCATCTATGAGCATCGTGTCACCGGAATCGGTTACGAGAAGTCCATACCTCTCGGGTTCCTGGCGCACTCTACTAGATCTACGAAGCTCTTGTGTTACCTGAACAGGTTGGTCCACAACTACTTGTGGTTCCTGTTCATGTTCCATAATCGGTTCAGTGATTTGTGGTTCTTGAACCACTTCAAGTTCTACATTCCTCCCACTTGCTTCTTTAGAGACAAACTCTCTTTCTAGAAACACGCCGGTCCGAGCAACAAACACTTTGTTCTCGGTTGCATTGTAGAAGTAGTAACCCTTATTTTCCTTAGGGTACCCCACAAATTTACACTTATCTGATTTCGGCCCCAGTTTGTCTGATTGTAAACGTTTTACATAGACATCGCAGCCCCAAATCCTCATGAACGACAGTGTGGGACGCCTCCCACTCCACATCTCATATGGTGTCTATATGACTGATTTAGATGGAACACGGTTAATGGTGAAAGCTGCACTTAATAGAGCGTAGCCCCAAAAAGACAATGGAAGATCGGTTTGACACATAATAGATCGAACCATATCCAATAAGGTTCGATTCCTCCTCTCGTACATGCCATTCCTTTGTGGCGTTCCGGGTGGAGTGAGTTGGGACACGATCCCACACTCTCTAAGATAGTCGTCAAACTCATGGCTCAAGTATTCTCCTCCACGATCCGATCGTAGGGCCTTGATACTTTTGCCAAGTTGCTTTTCTACTTCATTCTTGAATTCTTTGAACACTTCAAAGGATTCGGATTTTGCCCTCATAAGGTACACAAATCCATATCTACTGTAATCATCAGTAAATGTAATGAAGTAGACATAACCACCCCTGGCAGGCGTGGCAAATGGCCCACACACATCGGTATGTATGAGCGCCAATTGCTCACTAGTCCTCTCACCTTTCTTATTGAAAGGGGACTTTGTCATTTTTCCCAATAAACAAGCCTCATATGTCTCATATGATTCAAAATCAAATGAGTCTAGTAATCCATCCTTATGGAGTCTAGATACACGTTTCTCGTTTATATGGCCTAAACGACAATGCCATAAATAAGCAGGATTTAAATCATTTATTTTAATCCACTTGGTATTAATGTTGTAGACAGGATTGCTTAGATCAAGGACATAAAGTCCATTAAATAATTACGCACTAAAATAGTGAATATTATTTAAATAAAAGGAACAACAATTGTTCTTTATTGAAATAATAAAACCATCCTTGTCCAAACAAGAAATAGAAATAATGTTTATGCTCATAGCAGGCACAAAATAGCAATTATTTAATTCTAAAACTAATCCTGAAGGCAGAGATAGTTCGCACACGCCTATGGCCAACGCAGCAACCTTTGCTCAATTCCCAACGCCCAGATCTACCTCCCCTTTAGCCAATCTCCTCCTTCTCTTTAGATCCTGAATATTTCGACAAATATGAGATCCACATCCAGTATCTAATACCCATGATGTAGAGAAAGTTAAATTGACATCTACAACAAAAATACCTGGTGGTGGTGGAATCACTATTACAAGCCTCTTGTCCTCCAGATATTTTGGGCAGTTCCTCCTCCAGTGTCCAGGCTGACTGCAGTAGTGACACTCACCTTTAGTCACGTCATTCGCAATGCCACCAACAGGCTTAAGGGCAGGTTCCTTGGACTTGGAAACTGACTTGCCTTTGCCCTTGGAGGAAGAGGAAAACCTTTTGCCCTTTCCTTTCTGTACCATCATGATGGCCTTGCCCTTACCCTTGTTGATGCTCTGTTCAGCCGTCCTCAACATGTTGAGTAAATCTGGCAGTGGTTTAACGATCTCGTTCATGTTATAGTTCATAATGAGCTGTCCATAACTCTCGGGCAACGATTGCAACACGAGATCGGTTGCCAACTCTTGGCCGAACGGGAACCCCAGTCGGGCGAGATTCTCCAAGTACCCGATCATTCGGAGTACATGGGGTCCCACCGGGTTCCCTTCTGCCAGATGACACTTGAACAGCGCCTTTGAGACCTCATACCTCTCTACCCTCGCTTGCTCTTGGAAGAGCTGCTTTAGATGTTCGATCATATCGACAACATTCATGTTTTCGTGTTGCTTCTGAAGCTCAGAAGTCATGGTGCAAAGCATAAGGCAGGCCGCATCATTAGCGTCATCAACACGCTTTTGATACGCCTTTAGGGCAGCAGGTGTTTGGTTCTCGGGACCTTCTGGAACATGCTCCTCTATTGCGTACAGTTTCTTCTCTTGCTTGAGAACAATTCTCAAGTTTCTGTACCAATCAAGAAAGTTGGTTCTAGAGAGCTTGTCCTTCTCAAGGACAGATCGTAGGGAATGTTGTGAACTCGATGAGTTGTTTGCCATTTGGAATTCTACAAAAGGAAAATACGCAATTTTTAGTATTTGTGAATTTTTTTTGACTATATTCAATAATGGCTAGTTTATCAAATATAGCTCCCACTATTTTCTACGGATTAATAACCCTCAATATATTAATGCGGAAAATATCCTTATATTTTCTAGTGGGCCAAGATCCATCTTTCATCTCCTTATGAGCTTGCTTTGGCAAGTCACCCATAATTTGACTACTTTAGGTAGGAACAATTCCAATTGCATCCCTTATGCAACTCTTGGTTTAATTGGGCAAATAACTCCTTATTTATCCATCCTTATGGATAATCCCAATTGATTGCCTCTTGGTTTCTTAATCAAATTAATAGCCTAGTTGTGTTCAACCTCTTATCTAAACAATTGCACATTGTTACGTGCCATCGCATTCCATCATGATGAACCAAGTCGCCATGCTTTGGCACGCACGAGCTTGGTAAATAATGATGATAATGAGTGTTTAAATAACGAGAAGGCAAGAACACAATATTTGAATTTTGAGGGATTTTAAATTCAATTTTAATTGTTTTGTTGATCAATATCAACTAATCTATCTATTTGAGTTTGGGCACAACTCCAAATAATAGATTCGGGTTGTCTAATTATCTTATTATCCTAATTGCATGCATCATCCATACACCAACCACACAATAATAAGACAATAAAATAAACAACCACAAAACAGAAAATAAACGTGATGTGGATATAGCCTTTTCTAGACTAAGATAATTCCAAGCCAATGGAATTATCTATGAACCCTAAAGCAAACACATCTCCATGCGTCTTGATCTTTTGGTCCACCCTTCATAGTCTTGTGGAATGCTCCATGCTCCATCTTTTGTGGCTTCTTTGGCTTTGGGCTTCTTTTCTCCAATCTTGGCTAACAATCTATTTTATCTAGCACTAGCTAACTTCTATACTAAATAAAATAAATCTCACAAGTTGAGAAAAAAATGGCACGCAGGCCATAAAACCCTAATTAATTATTACAATTAATTAATCAGCTCGCAGGCCGTAAAACCAAACCACAAAATTAAACATCCACATCAAACCACATCCTAAGGCCATATCCAATCACCATGTGATTTGCACATAAACAGTTAAAATCCCATTTTAACGCGCTTGGTCAATTTTAATTGATTTTAGGATTTCTAGGGTTAAAACGGTCCATGGGCCCAACAATCAAATTGCCCGGGCCCAATAAGGTGAACCACAAGGCCCTAGGGCCGGCCCGGCCCAAAACCTACAAGCCTAGGCCCGCGGGTTAGGGCCGCCCGGCCCCTAGGGCGGCCAATCTTGGGCGGCAAGCAAGGGGGGGCGGTCCCTATGGGGGGCCGAACCTCCTTGAAGGAGTTGTTTCCAAAACCAACTCCCTTGCTTGGTGCCCAAGTTTGGTTGTTTCCTTGTTTTGGGAGAACTCCTTCTTCCCCAAGGATGCCCAAACCGTAGATCTAAGATCCTAAAATTTCTCAAACTCACCAATTCATGCATCCAATGCAAAAATTGGATCTTGTTATGATTAATTATTGACAAATTGCATCCCATGCTTGATTTGTCTTGTTTTACGCGATAAACAATCAAATTAAGGTGTAAAACAACTAAAACGTAACACATAAACCACGTTTATGCTCTACGAACCAGGCTCTGATACCACTGTAGGGTTTTGATTCATGGATGCGCAACGGAAGCATAAACAAACATAAAACCATGAAAAACCCTCCAAGGATCACAATTCAAGAGACATAACGATGGTAAGGGTTAGAAATCATAAACACACCTTAGGGTTCTCCTTTGATGACTTCAAACGCGAATTGTGTCACGTTCTCTATGGTTGATCCACGCCTAGAGTTGATCCTAGATCTCCCAAGTCCTTGGTGCTAGCCCGGAAGAGGAAGAAGAATCACGCAAAACGAGACACAAAAGGAGGGTCTCGGCCTCCTTTGGCCGACGGGGACGGGGCGGCGGCAAGGGGGCGGTCGGCTCCCTTGTTGCTTGCTCTCTCTCCTTTTGTTCTCTCCCACTCTTTGTTATGTTTAATCATGAGCATAAGTTATGTGGGAAGGAAGGAAGGAAGGTATTTTATATAGTCCAACAACTCCTTGTTATCTACCTAAAGGACTTATTCTAGTCCTACTAGAATTCAATTTAGTCCCTTCCTTGCAAATTAGTCCCTACTAAGTTTGCAATGTTTTGCAAAGTGATCCTTCTAATTAATTAATCCAATTAATTAATTCCCAAATCTAGTTCAACTCTATATAGCGTGTGACCCCATAGGTTCTATCTAGTTGGTAGCGACTATTTGCTAATATGGAGCGGTCTCTAGCAAAACATCCATTCTAGCCAACTAATAGAATAGTCATCTTGACAACCTTTGTACAAGTAATTGTCTCATCCCTTGTATCTATATCCGGATTGGACACGAGACATACAAGTCACACTCGTATATCCAATCCATAGTTTCTCGATCCATGGGAATAGCCTTATTCGTGCAAATAACATCAATATCCCATATTGATTAATTTGAGTCTGGCCAGACATTCTATAAGCACTATCCCTCGAGTGGCCTAGGATATTTGCTCCCGTTATGTGGGAGGGACAAATTCTATTTACGTCCGCTACGATCTCTAAGCTTGCTTATTATTGTATCCAGTACACGCCTTTATAACTACCCAGTTACGGTGTAGCGTTTAACGCTACCAAGATCACAATAATCCCCAACTAGAATATCTAGTGACTTCAAATCTAAGGATGACAATACCATTGCACCGCGAGAAGCGCTTGTGACTTAACATAACGTGTATGTAGCCTTCTCGGAGATGGGTCAATCCACTGCAACATTCCCTAATGCACACCTACGTGTTGGATCGTGATATCTCCATATCAATCCAACCCCATACTAGTCTATAGATGATTGTCCCATTAATCATTATACTTGACTAGGGATATTTAAGATAAACAACACAATCGTAAATCTAAGGACTTCATTATATTAAATATCAATAAATAATAAATGAATTTCTAGCCACAAATAATTCATACTAAATTAGATTGCCTCTAGGGAATCTATTCCAACAGTTGCAAGAAAGAACAAGACTCTTGAAGACATGTCAAGGACAATGCTTCTGGAAACTAATTGCCAAAATACTATTGGGCAGAAGCTGTGAATACATCAAACTACATTCTTAACAGGTGCTCGATCAGACATATTCTGAAAAAGACCCCCTATGAGCTGTTGAAAGGAAGGAAGCCAAACATTTCTTACTTCAAACCTTTGGGCTGTACATGTTTTGTCCACAATAGTGGTAAGGACAATCTTGGTAAGTTTGATGCAAGAAATGATGAAGGTATCTTTTCTTGGTTATTCACATACAAGCAAAGCCTATAGAGTTATAATAAGAGAACCAAGCTTGTTGCGGAAAACATTCATGTTATTTTTCATGAAAGCTATGATGGTTCTTTGAGTAATGGTTTTGCAGATATCAATCTGAATAAGCATGATTCAGAAACTGAAGAAGAATTCTCAAAAGAATCCAAGGAAATGTCAGCGGATCAAGACCGACATTTTCAAGTCCTTAAAACACATATTCAAAGCCTTGAAACAGGATCTCCAGAGAAAATAGGAGAACAAGTTACTACTTTAAGTTCTCAGAGACATGAGAAGGAAACTGGAGAGCCTGAACCATGGACACCAAGAAAGAGATACAAATATCTCTCATCTCATCCTGCTGATAACATTATTTCTGATCCAACCACTGGTACACAAACCAGATCAAATTTGAAAACTCTTTGTGCTTTTAATGCTTATATTTCTCTTGTAGAGCCTAAAACTGTGAAGGAAGCATTACAAGAAGCTGACTGGATTATAGCTATGCAAAGTGAACGCAATGAGTTTGAAGGGAACAAGTTCAGGAACCTAGATCCTCCACCAAGAAATCAGTCTGTCGTTGGCACTAGATGGGTATTCAGAAACAAGTTAGATGAGAATGAAAAGGTAACCAGGAAAAAAAATTAGATTGGTAGCTCAAGGCTACAATTAAGAAGAAGGTATTTACTATGAAGAAACTTTTGCTCCTGTTGCCAGGTTAGTAGAAATTAGAATTCTACATGCATTTGCATCTCAGGAAAATATGAAATTATATCAAATAGATGTGAAGTGTGATTTTCTTAATGGTTATCTGCAAGAAGAAGTTTATGTTTCTCAACCACCATGTTTTGAAAATGATATGTTCCCAAATCATGTTTACAAACATGACAAAGCTCTTTATGGTTTAAAACAAGCTCCAATAGCTTGGTATGAAAGATTGTCAAAGTTTCTGCTTGAAAATGATTTCAAAAGAGGATTGGTACACAAAACCCTTTTCATAAAGACTCATGAGAAAGATATTCTTGCAGTTCAAATTTATGTTGTTGTTATTCTATTTGGAGCTACTAATGATCTTATATGAAAGGAATACTCAAGTCTGATGAGCAGGAAATTGGAAATGAGTCTGATGGGAGAATTGAACTTCTTCCTTGGACTGCAAAATTCATCAAATGAAGAAGGGCATTTTTCTACATCAAAGCAAGTACACAAAAGACTTGCTAAGAAAGTAAAATGTCTCAATACAAAGAGATTAAGACTCCCATGAGTTCTACACTGTCTTTAGACAAGGATGAATCTGGTAGAGTGTGAATGTGAAGGAGTATATAGGTATGATTGGATCACTACTCTATCTCACAACTAGTAGACCAGATATCATGTTCAATATGTGCATGTGTGCTAGATTTCAAGCTGATCCTAAAGAATCACACTTGACTGCAGTTAAAAGAATTTTTAGAGATCTCAATGGTACCAAAGAATTAGGGATTTGGTATCCTAAACATTCTACCTTCTCTTTGTGTGGCTATTCAGATGCTGCCTTTGCAGGATATAAAGTTGATAGAAAGAGCACTTCGGGATGCTGCCAATTTCTGGGATCATCTTTAATCAGCTGGCAATCTAAGAAGAAAAGTCCAGTTACATTATCAACAGATGAACCAGAATACATAGCAGCTGGAGCTTGCTGTTCTCAAGTACTTTGGATAGCACAACAAATGAGAGATATTTGATTTGATTTCAGAGATATACCAATCAAGTGTGACAACACAAGTGCAGTATCAATTATAAAGAATCCAGTTCAACATTCAAGAACAAAGCACATTGATGTTAGAAATCACTTTATAAGAGATCATGCAGATAAAGGTGATATTGTTCTTGTATTTGTTTCTACTAACATGAAATTTGCAGATATCTTCACTAAAACATTGCCAGATGAAAGATTCTCAGCCTTAAGATTGGAATTGGGAATGCGAAATAAGGAAGCTTTGGCTTAGGGGGAGAATCAGGCAAGTTTTATGTGTTTCAAAGGTTTGAACTAATTTTCAAATCCTTGAAAATCCTCTCAAAGCTTTTATTTTATATGCATTACTTGATACAGCTTTTCGAGGCCTTGAAATCCTTTCCAAAGCCTTGAAAATAAGACTGCATGTCACTTCGTCAATAATATTGGATCTTTTAATGTTGAGTGTTATCTCTGAAGATAATTGCTCAATGTTCCCATAAACTTTGAAAAACCATTTTTAGCCAAAATAGTATTAAATATTTTATTTCCAACGGCACACTTAATTTTGAATCTTTTCTTATTCATCAAGATCTTCAAAGATCAGAGAAAATATTTTGTTTCCTATTCAAACTAAAACTCTCTTCTATTTATCTCGTTCCTTCTTTCTCTCCTTCGTATCAACCCTACCTCTCTCTTCTTCTCCAAACCCTAATGAGAACCAGAAGAGCATAAGACAGAATCAAAATGGCTATTGGATCAAAGGCTACAACAGAGAAGAAAAGAAAGGCCACTGTGGAAGAGGTTCAAACCATTAGTGGGGACTCCAGTTCAAAAACCCCTACTGCAGAAGATATAGCTCCTCCTCCTCCCGAGAAGAAGGCCAAGATGGATGAAACGCAGCTTCCAGAAAGAATAATAAGAAGGAAGTAAAGACAGCACCACAGAAGCAGAAGGGTATTCAGATTGGTAGCCCAAAGAAGTTAAAGAAGAAAGCTAACAAAGTAGACAAGAGCAAAGGAAAGGAGAAAGTTGCAGAGGATGAACCAGAAGATGAAGCAGATGAGAACATATAAAAGGAACTACATATCTAGTCAAAAAAGAAAAACACTGGAGCATGACACTGTTTGATGTGGCTGAGGAAGTGTCTCAAGATGAGAAGAGTACCAAAAAGGCAGAATCAGCAACGGATCTCTCCAGTGAGCATTTAACTCCAGATAAGGCTGCTCAGGTCAAAGGAAAAGGCAAATAGGTGGAAGTTGAACAAGTGGATGAGATCAAGAAGAAGACAGTCCAGACTCAGGTGCACTGCTCATAGATCTCAAGAAAAAGAAACCTAAGAAATCTACTGTACCTGAGATTGTGATTAATGCTGATTTGTTTGAGGGAGAAGGTGAAAAAGGTGATGATGTAGATCAATAAGAAAAAGATGAGGATGATGAGTAAGAAAGCCAAGAAGAAGGTGCAGAGAAGCAAGGAAATGAAGACCCCACCCCTTGATTCTAGCCTATTCTTTCTTTTTCAAGGCCTTGAACTCTTTTCCAAATCCTTGAATTTCTTAAATTTCAAAATCTTTTACTTTTCAGATGAACTACAATTCTATTTTTTTTTTTATGAAAGTCAAAAGGGGGAGAAAATTTAGGATGATTTATTCTTTTTAGATGACCTGGTTTTGGTCTGTTAGGATTATCTGCACACTTTGCTGTATTTCAGTTTTTTAAGTTGAATCTTTTAGACATCATGTGTTAATTTTATATGATTTATTCTTCTATGTGCTAATGAGTATTTGTTACAGAAGTACATAATCAAACCGATTGGAAGACTTTGGTTTTGTCTTTATCAAGAGGGAGATTGTATGCTCAATGCTGTTTCAATGTTTCAAAGACTTGAAATAGCTAGTCTATTTCAAGGCCTTGAAGCATCTTTCAAAGCCTTGAAACTGACTAAGACTTAAGCATGATCGTAGGGGGAGTTTCTGTATCTGTTTGAACTCTTAAAACCCCAGTGATTTATTCATTATCACTTGATGATTAAAGACAATGTATTTTAAGATGTTTAAAACCATCTAATCTATCTGTTTGACTCAGTTTTGCAACGAATGTTTATTTCCTATTCTGCAGGATTTACTTCCTAACCTGAGTTTTGCAGGAAAGGAATTTCTGGGTTGATTTGATTCTGCAATCAATCTATTGATCCTAACAGCTTATCAACATGTTTATCAGATCGGTGCCCCTCAAGATACTGAGCAACTATCCGTGGAAAGAAGATTGTTAGAGAATTCAAAGTTGTTGCCTACAAAATAGGAAAGTTTGTTGCTGAAAATCTTGAAGATTTGCAGATCACATGAGTTGTATATATGGAGCTCAGTTTGAAGCATTTGACACATAACTCAACAGGCAAAAATCTATAGACACTCTCAAACAATTAAAGGATTGTCAAGCAACAAAGAAGCAGATCAAAAATCTCAATCCAAGTCTCAGAAGAGCACTACACTCTCACAGCAGTTTCATTTCTTGTGTTCTTCTGTTTTGAACTTTATTTGTATATCTTTTACATACTAATCTTGTTTACATTCTCAAGGATTGTTCTAGGAGAAAAATAGAGAATTCTTAGTTAATCAGATAGCTAGAGAAGGTACTAGATAGGTTAGTAAGAAACACAAGCTGTAACAGAGTAAGGTATCTCTCTGTGCTTGAGATCTAGGGCTTAGTTGTTGATTAATAAGAATTGAGTTGAAAATCCTACAGGGAGAATATCCCTGAGGTAGAGATGTAGGTCCAAGTGGAAGGAACTCTATATATCTTGTGTCTCTTGCATTTACTTTACAGTTACATACTTAGCTTATTTGCAGCATTCAAAACAGTTTATTTTTTAGGGTTTGAATCTCATTTCAAGGCCTTGAAAACAGACTTATTCTTTCATTTACTCTAACTGTTTTATTATAAGGGCTTGAAACTCATTTCAAGGCCTTGAATCTCTTTACAAATCCTTTGAAGCTACTACTCTTGCAATGTTTAGCAAAAGACTGCATACTCTATTCACACCCCCCATCTAGAGTATTGATCCTGCATTTCTACCTAATGTACACCCCTTCATGATATTTCTGTGAATTTGTCTAAGGCATTCTCTTCGTGCAAAGAGAATTATCGTCGAGCGAAAAGACAGTGTCTGCAGTTTCTTTTCTTCTTTTCCTTGAGTCGTTTGTTTCGAATATCGTCTCTACATCCATGTTGATCCTCGTGTCCTATTACCTGCCAACCACAACACGAAACACGAATGCACGATCATACCACAATAAAAGCATCCAAATATAAAAGAAACGCCTAGATTTAACAATTAACGCTCAAAACTCAAGTTCCACAATTTAAGCATATTATACTCAAAAGATGACAAATTCTCCAAGGTAAGTACACGAATTGCAGATAAATAAGTAACAAAATAACTCCGAAAACAGAGTTATCAACTACCCCCACACTACATTTTGCTCGTCCCGAGAAAATATCCAAACTAAAGTTCCCTCTCAAAAACTTACTTCCTCAACTCACCTCAATTCTCAAATTTCTTTTTGCATACCTTCCAGATTATCATTTCATACAACCCTACACCATTTGAATACTCACACCAACATTGCATACGAGTCCGAGATGACAATCAAACCATAAACCACCTTGTACTAGCTGACAGGACTCGATTATACACAATGAAACTACATGTAAATACAATATATACAATGCAAGTATAAGAAAACACAAGAAATTTTTTCTTTTCTTTTGTGAGATAGGGCAATCTCAATTGGCTCAAACCGGTTATCATGGAGTGATGAGAAATCTAGGAACAAGTCGTGAATTGAGACAAAACTCGACAACAACAGTCTCCCTTAGGTCGTATAGAGAGCCTAGCTTTACTAGTACAAGGGTAACCTACCTCTTCGCGTGTGTCGACAAAGTAAGAGGCTACGCTAGTCTAAGTCACGTTCAAGGTCCGAGCTCCTAATCCACTATCGGTTCAAAATGTTGAGGCTTAGGGACATAAGGATAATTGTGATGAACCAAGGCCTAACGCGTCACATTCTCGCAATAAAACCTCCATATCACACACCCTCAACACGATGATAGAAACCGAGCCTGAAACTCACCATCTCTGGCCCTCAATCCGCTCAAACTTCGGTAAAATTACGATCTCCGTGGCCACTGTCATGAATTGTTCACAAAATGAATCTCTTCGTTAATGAAGTAGTTGCTTCCACCACTCGTTCTCTGATAAGCTCCCATTTATTCCTTGATTTCATCTCTCCTTTTGTTATCTCTCTTTTTTTTTCTTTTTTTTTTTAGATTTTTTTTTATTATCTCTCAAAATTCCCAAAAATGCCGCAACAATTATCACGAGTGGTCTTCCAAGTGTAAATCCAAAAAATATCAAAGGGGGAGGAAATAACCAATGAAGAATATCACAAGTAGATTCATCTCTCCCTAACTCGATGAAGTAAATTGTGTTACCAAACAAAGCCACAATCAATCAAAGACCATGTATGGGGGTGTAGTCGTCAATAGCGCAATCTCTATGTCTGTAGTCAATAGTCGATACCCTCACAGTAGAATCTATCCATGTCCCCTCTCAAGTAGTCGATAAAGAAATGCGTTTCGTGCTTAATCCAACTGAACCTCCTATACCTAGATGAACGAAACCCGGTACTTGGCACGATCCACCAGTGAAAATCACCCAACCCCATTTTCGTGCGGATTAGACGTCACGCACTCACGACTCTCCACACTTGTGATCCATGGTAATGACATGGACCACCTCCACACCGAAGTGCGCAAGCCTACTCACTCACCCTCGCATCCCCTCAAGAATATCAAAATGAAACGCGCACGATCATGTAGAACTCACGCAGGTATGCAAATAAACTCCCCCTCATTGAACCCCCTCAACTAAAACTTCCTCCTGACGCATTAAAGCAGTTATTCTAAACGTCGATGATGAAATCCAAGAATGGTCACCCTAGGTCAAGGGGTTATCAAGGAATCCAAGGTTCAATACGGGGTTTCTAGTGGTCCTACAGGGTGAGATCTATAAGCAGTGAGTGCTCTAATATGCATCCTCGCACAGCTGTTCTGTGTGCCACTACGAGGCGGGCTGGTGAGTTCCTAAGACGTACACAAGAACGTTTGGCTTGTTTAACTCACACCTAGCTCAACTCTTGTAAGAAAAATACAGCACACACTTTAGATTTGAAAATTAAGTACTTGTGTAAAATAGTTATGCACTTCCGTAAAGAAAGTCTCTCTATACGTACTAAGGGAAACTCACCTTGTTTTTCTCGGTCGTAAATCACGCCCAACACCTAAAATGCTCACACTCCTCAATTTTACCAAATTTTAAGCTTTCTTTTAATTGCCCTTTCTCAAATATTTCAACTTTTATGGCTTTTTGAATTTTTCATTTTTTTTAGTTCATCCTAACTCTATATGCAAAGGCCAACTCGGTTACGACTCGATAAAGGTGGGTTGACTCAATAAAATAAACGTGCAAATAGAATCATGAATAATAAAGAGGAAAATAAGGACAAAACCAAAAACTATCTACATGCAACAGGCAATGCAAGACTCGACTAGCTAGTACAAGGTACCACCACCCCCACACTAAGATGCATCGTTGTCCTCAACGATAAGACGAGGAATCAACAATCCTAGTGCGAAGGTTCTATTTCCTCTACTCATCATCATCGAAGTATGGGGCTTCCACATCCCCGCCTCCTGCTTCATCATCCCCTTCTTCGTCCTCGTCTTCTTCTTCTTCCTCATCATCAGTGGGTGGGACCGGATTCTCATACGCAGCCCCTCGATACCATCTCTCAGTGGTATGGACAGCTGATACAATGTCCTCCCTAGGTACGTCACTGGCGTAGAGTGTCCACTCACCCACCATCTGAGCCAAATTACCTAATTGGGCTTGGTTGCTCTGGAGACACTGAAACTGACGTCTTATCTCATCCCAATCAATTGCCATATCAGCTCTCAGCTTGTTATAGGTCGCCTCGTCGCCAAAACTAGCTCTTAGCACTCTCTTACTGTACTTGCGGCCCTTGTTCCGCTTCAATAATTTCACAGTAGCCTCAAAATTGGACCACTCACTCTTAGGAAATACCTCAACGGTTTTGTCGTACTTAGGAGCCACCACATCAGACGTAACAGCCAAGTGTGTGAGCAAACCAGTGAGTCCTGGGGCCATTTTGTCGTTCCTAGAGATTCTTTCCATGATATTACCCCAAATGAATCTAGGGATATCAATTCTTTCCCCCAACCAGACACACAAGGCCATAACACAGAGTTTGAAGGAATAAGATGGGTTTGAAGTGGTTCTCAAAACCCAATTTTCCAAAAGCTTGCAAACCCATCGTGTCACAGGCCTCAACTCACCTCTCACGACTTTCCACTTAAGTATCTAACCTCTCCTATCCCACAGATCCTTGCCCGGTGCAAAACAGAATTTTTTCACACTCTCTAGCCTCATCGATAGCAATCCGAGCAAAAGCACATGGTGCATCAAGAGGTGGAAAACTTAAGTGCCAAGCGAATAGCCTCTGGCGTGAAGACTATCCTCTTGTTTCTACAATACACTACCCTCGGTTCTTGACTCTCGCCACTCGTAGCATACTTGAGGTTGACGCAAAACTCTCTAGCGATGTCGAAGCTGGACTTCCCCACTAAGTCAAACCACTCAAGTAGTTGCTCTCTCTCATAAATGTATTTGATATTCTGAGGCATGTCCTCATGAAACTGAAAGACTTTATCAGGTTGGCCCGATTTTTTCAAGTAAGTGTCATGGTAGAAGTCATAATGAGCCTCATGGGTCACAAACCGGTACAAATCAAACCTCCTCGGGCCGACATTCTTCAAATTCACCTTTGCCTCCCGTCTACCCTTAGTCACAGGTTTGTTAGGTAAAGTTTTTGTAAGAACAACATATTTGGGTGACTCCGGCTCCTCAATAACAGGTACACCCGAACAGGACTACTCCACATATGGTCCTTCACCGGTTTTCCGCTTTTACGATGCCATTTACGTTATTAAGCAAATAAGGCAAGTAAATAAACAAGTGCTTTGTGAAAGGAAGTGTATATGGAAAGTAAACATGTAGCAAATTCAACACGAAGTCCTAGGACTCTATTCAATCGTGTAGAGTTTTAATTCATGGACGCGCAACGGAAACAATAATAAACCATGAAAAACCCTCCAAGGATCACAATTCAAGAGACATAACGTTGGTAAAGGAAGAAATCAATAACACACCTTAGGGTTCTCCTTTGATGACTTCAAACACCAATTTTGTCACGTTCTCTATAGTTGATCCACGCCTAGATTTGATTTCTAGATCTTCCAATCCTTTTTTCTAGCCCGGAAAGAGGAATGGGAAGAAGAATCACGCAAAACGAGACCGAAACAAGGAGGTTCGGCCTCCTTGTGGGCCGACGGGGACGGGCGACGAGCAAGGGGGCGGCGTCTCTCTCTTGCTTGCTTGCTCTCTCCTTTTTTTCTCTCCCACTCAAGTTATGATCAATTGAATCATAAGTGTGGGAAGGAAGGAAGGAGTGTCCTTTATATAGTCCAACAAATCCTTGACAACTGCCTAAAGGACCTATTCTAGTCCTACTAGAATTTAATTTAGTCCCTTCCTTGCAAATTAGTCCCTACTAAGTTTGCAAGGTATTGCAAAGTGATCCTTCTAATTAATTAATCCAATTGATTAACTCCAAAATCTAGTTCAACTCTATATAGCGTGTGACCCCATAGGTTCTATCTAGTTGGTAGCAACAATTTGTTAATATGGAGTGGTTTTTAGCAAAACATCCATTCTAGCCAACTAATAAAATAGTCATCTTGACAACCTTTGTACAAGTAATTGTCTCATCCCTTTGTCTCTATATCCGGATTGGACACGAGACATACAAGTCACACTCGTATATCCAATCCACAGTTTCTCGATCTATGGGAATAGCCTTATTCGTGCAAATAACATCAATATCCCATATTGATTTATTTGAGTCTGGCCAGACATTCTATAAGCACTATCCCTCGAGTGGCCTAGGATATTTGCTCCCGTTATGTGGGAGGGACAAATTCTATCTACGTCCACTACGATCTCTAAGCTTGCTTCTTATTGTATCCGGTACACGCCTTTATAACTACCCACTTACGGTGTAGCGTTTAACGCTACCAAAATCACAATAATCCACAACTAGAATATATCTAGCGACTTCAAGTCTAAGGATGACAATACCATTGCACCGCGAGAAGCGCTTCTGACTCAACATAATGTGTATGTAGCCTTCTCGGAGATGGTTCAATCCAGTGCGTCATTACCCTTAATGCACACCTATGTGTTGGATCATGATATCTCCATATCAATCCAACCCCATACTAGTCTATAGATATTTGTCCCATTAATCATTATACTGGACTAGGGATATTTAAGATAAACAACACAATTGTAAATCTAAGGACTTTATTATATTAAACATCCAATAAATAATAAATGAATTTTCTAGCCACAAATAAATTCATACTAAACTAGATTGCCTCTAGGGCATCTATTCCAACAAATCGCCCCCAAGCACACTACTAAGCGAAACAATAATAAATTGGGCTTTTACTCAATGTGCCTAAGACGTGAAAATTGAATTGCTAGTCAAGAAAATACCTGAGGCACCCAAAGTTCCCTTCTTACAGGTGCTGTTTCTGCGAAATTTCCGACAAGAAGGGGCTGAATTTCACCCATCGAAAAATTTCCAAAAAAAATATGAAAATTGTTAGCATTCCGTACTCACCTCGTGGTCCCCTTCGATGTTTTTTCCCGTAATTTCAACTGAATCCACCTCCAAATGCTTCAATTTTTAAATCTTGGAATAGGAACGCTATATTTGTTCTTCACCAAAACAGCACTTTGGAGCTTGAATGGGCCAAAAATCCGATCTTTAATCTTCTTCACCTTCTTCACATGAGAAAAATCCTCTAATCCTCTCACAATTTGGTTGAGTTTTGAAGATTCAAGAGTTGTTGGTGCTTGGAGAAGAAAAGAAGACGACGGGTGAGAATGAAAACTGAAGGACTGAGTTCATCTTCAATGGGTTCGGACCCTTTGTATGCTCCAAGTGGTATGCCAAAATATATTGCCCCTATAAGTCCACTCAACTTTCTCTGTCATGTCTGTTCTTTTTGGGAAATTCAACGATGTCTTCGTGCGAAGAAGGATTCTCTTCGTGCGAAGACCTTCGTGCCAAGAAAAATTCAGTCTTCGCGCGAAGACCGTCGTATTTTGATACTGATAGCACTCCCCTGAAGCCATTTCAGTGCATCAAAAAAAATCTTAAGTATTTCTCTTCGTACGAAAAGAAATTCTCTTTGTTCGAAGATAATCTTGTTAGGCTAAAAACATCAAATTTTGTACTTTTTGCGCTTCTCCGACCGTGCCTTTGCATTCTTTAGGATCCCCTCGACCTAGAGATTCCTTCTAAGCTGTAGAAATTCCCAAAGTCCGGGGAATCTCTTTTGCTTCAATTTTGTGCTCCAAAAGGCTCGTTGGACAATTCCGGATATTTTTGGACGCGCTTTACCCGCTTGAGCATCCTTATTCGCCTTTTTTCTCGTTCCTTTGCTTTTTAATGGATTTTCTCGACTTCGAGACTCCATTTTTATCATAAAAAATTCTCAATGTCCGCGGAACCATTTATTCTTCAATTTTCTCTTCCAAAGGTCCGTTTGCCATTCAGGAGATTTTTGGACGCGCTTTATCTGCATAACATCCTTTTTGGCATAACTTCTTCGTCCGGACTCCGATATACGCGTTCTACCTGCCTACAGAAAGCTCTCAACCACCCCCACACTATGAAACCTTTTAATTCAGCTCACAATCCAGTCTTCAAAAACTTTCCCCGTAATCCGTGCCATTGTGCTAGCTTTCCCAATTCCATTATGTCTTCTTTGCGTATATCAAGATGGGGAGTCCGGAGAAGCGATCTTCCCCAGGTGCGTGTATTGAGTGAGTGTAGGAATGTCTTCAAGCCTTTATTTCTTCATTCTGGATCCCGATACGCGTTCTGGTCTGCTGTTTTCAATTTTCATGCTATTCTTCACTCGCGCATCAAGACGGGGGATCCGGAATAGGCGTTCCACCTAGAAATCTTGCACACACTCGTTGGAAATATTAGTCCGACTCTCTCGCACCTCTCAAACAAATCAAACAAAATAAAATAAACAAATAATATGTAATTCTAAACTAAATCAATAAATAGGTTGGGTTGCCTCCCAACAAGCGCTTGTAATTTAAGGTCGAAGGCCCGACCCAGTTTCCTCATGTGAGCTTATGTAGCGGGAATTGCCTTGAGGCGTTCGATAACCCCAATGAAATTCCCATCGACGTATAGCTTTGCTCGTTGTCCATTCACCTTGAATCGATCCCCATTCTCAGCTTCTACCTCAAGCGATCCCCATGGGTGAACCTCGATAATTTTGAAAGGACCACTCCTTCTAGACTTCAACTTTACTCGAAACAGTTTCAATCGTGGTTGAAAATCAATACCTTCTGTCCCACCTTGAAGTCTTGTGGTATGATGTGCTTGTCTTACCATTGCTTGGTCCGCTCCTTGAATATTTTTGCACTCTCATAAGCCATCAACCGAAATTCTTCAAGATCTAGCAATTCATGTTTCTTTTTCTCACCTGAGAGCTTAGCATCTAAGTAGATCTTCTTCAACGCCCAATACGCCTTGTGCTCAAGTTCCACCGGAAGATGACATGAATTCCCAAATACAATTTGGTAAGGAGACATGCCCAAGGGAGTCTTGTATGCAGTCATGTATGCCCATAGACTGTCATCCATGTATATGGACCAATCTTTGCGCCCTGGATTGACTGTCTTCCCTAGAATCCCCTTAATCTCTCGATTCGACACTTCAGCTTGTCCATTCGACTGCGGATGGTAGGCCAATGATATCTTGTGTGTCCTTAGCCCATATTTTCTCAAGACATTGGCAAAGACCCTGTTCACAAAGTGCGATCCCACATCACTAATAATGGCCTTGGGCGTCCCAAAACCCGTAAAAATATTCTTTCTTTCAAATCACTCTACGTAGCTCCATCATTCATGAGACAAGCTATTGCCTCTACCCACTTGGTCACATAATCAATAGCCAACAGAATTTAGATATAACCAAGTGAAGAGGGGAATGGCCCCGTAAAATCAATGGCTCAAACATCAAACGGATCCACCTCCAACACAAAATTTTGAGGCATCTCATTTCGGTTGAAAATATTGCCGGTTCTTTGACACCGGTCACACTGTTAAACAAATGGATGGGCATCCTTATGGAATGTGGGGCAATAAAATCTGCTCTGAAGTACCTTAGCCATTGTAGGTGTTTTGCCGAAATGTCCCCCACAGTTCAACTCGTGGCAGTGTCAGAGAATCTCTAATGTGTCGGGCTCCGCTACAAACTTCCTCAATACATTATCTGCTCCCAGCTTGAACAGATATGGATCATCCCAAAAATATCGTCGTGCATCTGCAAAGAATTTCTTCCTCTTGTGGGATCATATCCTTGGGAACAATATTGATCGCCTTAAAATTTTCTATGTCAGCAAACCAAGGCACAGCTGCTACTACTACCATAAGCTGCTCATCCGCAAAATCCTCTCTGATAGGCACCTCCTCATACTTCACATTCTCTAACCTGGCAAGTGATCCGCCACAACATTCCCTACTCCTTTCTTGTCCTTGATCTCTATATCAAATTCTTGCATCATAAGTACCCACCTGATCAACCTTGGCTTTGCATCTTTATTGGTGAGAAGATACTTGAGGGCGGCATGGTCAGTAAAGATTGTTACCTGAGAACCCCAAGATATGGACGAAACCTGTCCAATGCAAAAATAATGGCCAGCATCTCCTTCTCAGTGGTAGCATAGTTTACCTGAGCATTGTTCAAAGTCTGACTAGCATAGTAGATGACATGAGCTACCTTCTCCTTTTGATGGCCCAAAATTGCTCCCACTGCATAGCCACTAGCGTCACACATGAGCTCGAATGTCAAGGTCCAGTCTGGTGTTGTGATGATGGGCGCGCTAATCAGCTTTTTCTTGAGCAAATCAAAAGTCGACTTTCACTCCGCATTAAAATCTAAGACTGCATCTTTCTCAAGCAATCCAGAAAACGGCTTAGTGATCTTTGAAAACTCTTGGATGAATTGCCGGTAGAACCCTGCATGTAGGGTATGGAAGCTTCTCAATAACCTAAATCTTGGCTTTATCCACCTCTAAAACTTTTCTGGAGATCTTATATCCCAACACAATGCCCTTAGTAAACTGAAGTGACATGTCTCCCATTTGAGCACTAGGTTGGTGTCAATGGATCTGTCAAGAACCCGGGCCAGCTGCTGCAGACAGCCTTCAAACCCATCACCATACAATGAGAAGTCATCCATGAACACTTCAAACTTCTGCTCCATCATATCCGAGAAGATCGACATCATGCACCTCTGAAAAGTAGCAGGTGCATTTCATAACCCGAAAGGCATGCGTCTAAAAGCTAAATTCCCATAGGGACATGTGAATGTCGTCTTCTCCTTATCCGCTGCCTCAATGCCAATTTGGTTGTACCCGGAGTCCCCATCCAAAAAGTAGAAGTGTCAGTGATGTGCTAGCCTATGAAGCATATGATCAACAAATGGGAGGGGAAAGTGATCCTTCAAAGTGGCATCACTAAATTTGCGGTAATCCATGCAAACTCTAGACCTTGTAACAGTACGGGTAGCAATCTGATCACCTTTTTCTCCTTCCACCACAGTAATTCCTCCGTTCTTAAGGACACACTGCACCGAGCCAGTCCATGTGCTGTCGAAAATTGGATAAATGATTCCTGCTTCCAACCATTTAAGCACCTCTTTCTTTGCCACCTCCTGCATGTGAGGATTGAGGCGGTGCTGAAATTGAACTACCGGCTTCTGGTCTTCCATGAGCCGGATCTTGTGCTGGCAAACTGCGGGGCTAATCCCCTCGATATCCGCTATGGTCCATCCCACAACTGCCTCTCTTCCCTGCAATACCTTGAGAAGCTGCTCCTCCTGTTCCCTGTCCAAACATGCAGACACAATCACATGTAAAGTATCATTATATCCCAAGTATAAATATTTCAAATGAGCAGGTAAATGTTTTAACTCTAAAACAGGGGCAATGTCAAGAGAAGGAATAAGAGTCTTCCTGCTTACCTCATTAAATAGGGGTAGGGGCTGGCGCCAATGAGTCTCCATAGCCTGCTCTTTCTCGCTAGAGTCAAGTAGAGCAAGTTCCTCATACAATTGCTCCAATAAAATGTCTTCCTCCTCTTCCGGTGTGTAAGGATCCACACCAAAACACTTCTCACTCACCGCATACGAGGGAAACTTCATAGCTTCAAATACATAAAAGGCCACCTTCTCATCATTGATCCTCATCGTTAACTCTCCGTTATCCACATCAATGATTGTTCTCCCTGTGGCCAATAACGGACGGCCCAAGATAAGGGGGAAATCATCATCGGCCTCCAAATCTAGGATCACAAAATCAGTTGAGAAGACGAGTCGGTCAACACTCACAAGTACATCCTCCAAAACACCCCTTGGGCGCTTGATGGTGCGGTCAGCCATCTGCAAGCACATCCTAGTCGGTTTTAGTTCCCACACACAAAGTTGCTCAAAAACGGATGTGGGCATCAAGTTCATGCTTGCGCCAAGATCACACAGCGCCCTACCATGAAAGGCATCTCCCAATGTCACAGGAATGATAAAATCGAGAGGATCTTTCATCTTCTTACGGAACACCTTTTGCACCACGGCGCTGCACTCCTCATTTAGAGTCACGGCCTCCAAATCATCCATGCGTCTCCAATTAAGGAGAAGGTCCTTAAGAAATTTAGCGTATTTTGGCATTTGCGAGATGGCCTCCGCAAAGAGAATATTGACGTGCAACTTCCTGAAGATATCCACAAACTTCTTGAAGTGCTTAGCGTCCTCTTGGCTCTTTAATCTCTTCGGGTATGGCACACGCATGCTATACTCGTCCTTTGGCTTAGGCTTCTCCTCCGAATTCCTACTCGTGTCCCTTGACTGGGGAAGCACACGGTAGGAACGGGAATTTCTTCGTCCAATGCTTATTCAGTAGCCTTGGTCGCCTCAGCTCGCGCGTGAGTAGGATATGGAGGATCCATAGTTGTTGTCCCACTGCGAGTCGTAATAGCCTTCAACTGCTCAGGTGGAGTAATTGTGTTAGAAGGCAACATACTAGGTGGATGTCGAGTATTTTGATTGGCTAACTGGCCAATCTGCGTCTCATGGCTCTTCATCGTGGCTTCCATGGAGACAATTTTATTCTCCATTCTATCTTGATTAGCCAATAGTTTCCTCAACAAAGTGTTAGTCTCTGGTTCTTCTGTTTGCGGAGCCTGTTGGTATGGCGCTTGTCTTTGCACTTGGTATGGGACATTAGGCCTCTGGCCGGGTGCACATAATACACTATGTGGATTGGCATAGCTGAAGTTGGGATGATTGCGGTTATGGGGATTATATGTGTTGGACCATTGCTGCTGTCGTGGTTACCCATGTAGTTCACATCTTCAATGGTGTCACTGTATTCCTGATTCGCAATAGCCACCATCTCCCCGACTGATTTTACATGTGCCGATGGATTCATATTCCTGAAAGCCAAAGTCATAACTGCCATCTGATGTTGAAAATTATGCTCCACCATTGACTTATGATTTCGTGTTCATACGAGTCTCAGACCTCGTGGACTCACGTTTTCCCACATTTTTTAGCGGGTCCTGGCATCTCTGCACACCTAGGCTCATAAAATTTCCCCTAGCCATCATATCTAGTTCATTTGTAGTCTCCCTGTCTAAATCATTATAAAAGTAGTGCAAGAGTTTGTACCATGGCTCTCCGTGAGTAGGGCATCTGCGAAGGAACTGCTTGAATTTTCTCCATGTGTCTCCCAAAGAATTATTTTTCTTGTTGCCTGAATTTTGTGATATTAGCCATCCGTTGAGCAACCTTGGACGGCGGGAGATACTTCCTGAGAAACTCCTTGCAATACTCTGCCCATGTAGAGATACTGCCTGATGGAAGCTCCATAAGCCATGTATTTTCTTTTCCCTATAAGGAGAAAGGAAAAAGCATGAGCTTTATCGTCTCGAGTGGAAATCTCTGATCATACATAGTGGAGATAATTTGCTCGAAATTGAGCAAATCTTGGTGTGGGTCATCACCTGCAGCTCTAGTAAATAAGCACTCATCTCGAACTTTGTTTATCAATGGTCGACGTATTTCAAAATGGGTTGTGTTGATTTGTGGCCTGATAATAGTGGGTTCGTAACCTTCTGGCATAGTACTGAAGTAGTCGACCGAAGAAGATTCATCAGCTTCAGCATTATTTACCTGCGCCGCAACATTCTGCGCATTATTCCACCCATCGTTGTTGCCATTATTTCCACCGTTATTACCTCCATCGTTTCCGCCTTGCTCGCCCACACAAGGACGTGGTTGTGGATATGGGGGGTTCAAGCATGCCATTGCAGCTTGCTTCTCGGTCAGCTGAGCTCTGAGCTCCGCAGTCTCCCTTGCTCGATTAGCTGCATCTTCCACAACTGCAATTCTAGCTGCTTCCGCTTCTTGCATACCTTTGCGGATCCTTTCAAACTCAGTTCTAGTTTTGTCATCCATAGTAACTGAGCTTGATTTCCTCTTGTCTCTACGTTGTGCGCGTAACAGAAATTCCGGGTCTTCAGGTGTTGGGTGCAAAGGCTCGTCTCAAGAACAGGACATGCACCAAAATAACCAACCTGAAAGCATAGAGCACACACAAAGAACGTAGGTGAGTAATAGATATAAATAAGAAAAGTAAAATTCCTAAGGCTAAGAATTATAACTAATTTAACCGAAGTCCCCGGCAACGGCGCCAAAAACTTGACATGATCCAACTACAAGTGTAAAGTTGTCGGTGTAGTGATAAAATTCCGGAAATCCGGGTTGTTGAACCCAAGAGACTCCTTGTAAATTAGTATTAAATCCAATCCTCATGTGGGCAAATCGCAGATGGTGTTTTTACTAATTCTAATAATTTGAAGAACTTACGAATATCAATTAATCGATTACATTGCTTCACGATTAATAAAGACGTATTGTTTTAAGTTTTTCTCAAAGTTCGTCAAAGTTAGGATATCTCTACGGGTCACTAGGTATTTCACACTATGTTGGATTTACGTCCTACTAACACGATGATTCTTTGCTTTAGCCAAACGAGCACCTTTATTTCGAAGATGTCTCAACCAACACCTATACTCAAACTATTAAAGCTAATTTCTCTAGTCAAATCAATTTTAAGCACGCTTAGGATCATTAATCCACTCTTTTTTCTTAGCTAACTAGCTAGATTTCTCAACCCTAGATACGGCTAGAGTGTATTTCAAGTTCCGGGAAATAAACGTTGATATCTCTAACGTTCACGACCTAGCTCAATCCTATTGATACGTCTAACAATAGAAAAGAAGAGCAATAAGCATGGAACACACATAACTAGATAAATAAACCATTAATTAAGCTCGCATGCATGAAAGCAAATCCATAAATCACCAAGCATAGTGATCGAAACCTAGATCCCTACGAGATATCCTGAGAAAGAATTTATGCTACGCAAAGACATGATCACAATACAAGTATTTATGATCAAAATCCAAAAACTATAAAATAAAAAGAGTTTTAGAATCCAAACCAATGATCCAAGCTTTCTTTAGAAAACTCCAAGATCCAAGCACGAGTTCCTACGTGAGAATGTCCCAAAAACTAGCCCGAACTCGTTCTAATACGTTTCCATAGAGTTTAAGACAACTTCCAAGTAATTACACAAAAGCCCCAAACTGCAGATCTCTTCGCACGAAGAGAATATGTCTTCGTGCGAAGACTGTTCTTCTTCGTGCAAAGATCTTCCTATTTTAATACTACAAGCACTCCCAAGAAGACTTTTTGAACTTTCTCTGAATTTGGCTAAGGCATTCTCTTCGTGGGAAGAGAATTCTCTTCGTACAAAGAGACTGTGTCTGCAGCTTCTTTTCTTCTTTTCCTTAATTCCTTTGTTTCCGAAGCTCATCCTTGTTGATCCTCGCGTCCTATTTCCTGCCAACCACAACACAAAACACGAACCCGCGATCATTCCACAATAAAATCATAAAAATATAAAAGAAACACCCTGATTTAACAATTAACGCTTAAAAACTGAATTTCCACATTTAAGCGTATTATACTCAAAAGATGACAAATTCTCGAAGGTAAGTACACAAAATGCAGATAAATAAGTAATAAAATAACTCCGAAAACGGAGGTATCAATCATCAGCTTTTGTGTTGGAGGCATCATTTGAAGAAGTTGGCAGCATGAATGGATCATGATCTGTCTCTACGTGAGCATGAGAGTTCTCAAAGACAGGTGTAGTATTGTTCTTATCAGATTGATGTACCAGGTCATGAGTGTTGTTCTGTTCTGTATCATTAATGTGGCAAGAATCAAGAGTAACAGTTTTCTCATTTAGTGTACCTGGAGAATCATTAAAAACTGAGTCGGTAAAAATAGGAATGGGATCAATGTCATTAGAAGCAGTAGCATTAATGGTATTAAAGTTGTCTGAACAGTCATTAATTGTACTATTTGGTAAAGAGATAGGAAAATCACCAATGTTAATAGTAGTAACAGAATCAGATTCACAAGTGTTTATCTTTTTATGATAAGGAAAGACATTTTCATCAAAAAGAACATCTCTACTAATAAAGATTTTTTGTGTAGATTTGTCAAAACACACATATCCTTTACAGTTTTGAGCATAACCCATAAAAACACAATGAACTGATTTGGCATAAAGTTTGGATGTGTTGTAGTGTCTCAAGTAAGGATAACATGCACAACCAAACACTTAAAATATAGAATAGTCAGGTTTTGTTTTGTATAGAAGCTCCGAAGGTGATTTATTATGACTATTTCTACTAGGCATGCAATTTATGAGATAGACAGCAGCTGCAAATGCATGATACCAAAATATTTTAGGAAAAGAAGCATGAATCATTACTGTAACTATAGTTTGAACGATATGTCTGTGTTTTCTTTCAGCAATCCCATTCTGTTGTGGTGTGTGTGGGCATGATCTTTGATTCACAATGCCATGATTTTGCATGTATGGTTGAAAGGTAAAAGACATGTATTCCCCTCCACCATCTGATCTTAAGATTTTAATACTATTTCCAAGTTGAAGTTCAATTTCAGTTTTGAGTATATGAAAAACACTTGCAACTTCTGATTTATGGTGCAGATGAAATAACCATGTAAACTTTGAATAATCATCAATAAACAACACATAATATTTGTAACCATGATAAGATTTCACATTAGCAGGACCAACACATCACTATGCAGCAATTCAAGAGAGCATTTTGAAGTTGAAGTAGAAGCATTATAAGGTATTTTAGTCATTTTGCCTTTCACACAGTGTTCACATAAGGAACCAGAAGAAATACCACACAACTTTAGGTCTTTGCACAAATTATAAGAAGAAATAAAAGAAAGTTTGAGAATGTCTTCAGAGGGGTGTCCACACTTTCCTAGATAAGCAAGCTCCACATTGTCTTCGACTTTAAAGTTGGAAGAGAAAGGATGACTATGAATTGGATAAAGTCCATTTTCACTCAGACCTTGGTAAAGAACTTTTGCAAGAGTTTTGTCTTGAATATAGAAGGAATCAGCATCAAATTAGAGTGAGCAAATATGTTGTTTGCAAATTTGGTAAACAGATAACAAGTTGGCAGATAACTTAGGTACATGTGAAGTGTTATTTAAACGAAAGGAGTGATTAGGAGTGTTTAAAAAGGCAATATCAGAGTGATTGATTGGCAAACTGTTACCATTTCCCACTGCAACTTGATGAGAGCCTTGGTAAGGAGAACTCAAAGAAAGGTAGGCGAAGTCTGAGGTCATATGATTATTGGCTCCATAGTCAGTTAACCAAGAGTTGGGAGAGATGCTTGGAGTTGGCTCAGGTACAGCGACAGGGGTTAGAACTGTCAACTGAGCTGGAGGTTTCTTACCCTGAAAGGCATGATCCATTCTATGCCAATAATCAACTGCAGAATGATAGTCATAGCAACAAATTTGGGAATTTAAGGGATTGTCATTGCTATCTCTGCTTCTAGAAGGACCTCTATTAGATCTAGGCCTGCCCCCTCTATGAGTTTCATAACCCCTTACTCCTCTATTGTTTCCTCCTCTTCCAAAATAATTTGAGTTAGAGTTATAACTTTGACCTTGATACCCTGACCCTTGACCAGAATTAGGGTTAGTGTTTTGACCTTCATACTTTGACCCTTGACCAAATTTAGGGTTATGGTTTTGACCCTGATAACTAGACCCTTGACCTCTACCAGCACCGTTACCATAACCACCTCTACCACGATTGTTACCAGACATAGGACCAAAGGAGACATGCAGAATTTCCAACTAAATTAGAAACAATAACACACTGTGATTCAATCATTTTCTCCTCAGCTTTCAACAAAGCATCCAATTCTTCGAAAGAGATCTTATCAGGGGAAAGGGACATAGTGACCCGAATTCCAGATCGAAACGAATTATATTCAGGAGTTAGACCATGCAAAGCATATAATATCATATCTTGATCATCAGTATGAACCATAGCAGAGGAGAGCTTGTCTCTTAGAGTTTTAAGCCTTTGCATGTAGACGTCAATGGATTCAGATTTCTCACATATTTTCTGGAGCAGATCTCAGTTGTAGGATATTAGAGCGAGTGAGAGAAGAATACATGTTCTCAAGAGAAATCCAGACAGCTCGCGAAGAAAGCTTACCAACAACCTGAACTAGTGCCTCTTGAGTGAGAGTTGCTATGAGAAGAGTCAGAACCGTCTCGTCTTGAGTTACCCAAACGTCATGCCTCGGATTTGAATCGGCCGTTGAATCGCCGTTTCGTCGAGAAGGAATTCAGAGGGACAGGTCTTTGAACCATCAACATAGCCATACAAGGATTAAGTTTTGAGGACTGGGGAGATTATATATTGTCAGATAACATAATTGTTGTTATATAATTTGAAGGGAACGAGATTGTGGATTTGAGAAAGAAGATAAAAGGGGTTCGATGAAGAACCCTGAGATTGATTTGTGGATACAACCATGGCTCTAATACCATATAAGAAATCAAAGATTTCTGTAAAAACTTTAACAGATAGATGGGACCAAACCCACAAAATGATTAAAAGATGAACAGATTTCATTGAAGATTTCGACAGAGCTTCGCTGCTCAGAATTGTATCAACATTATGAAATCCTAATCGATCAAGAAGGGTATATAAACACATAGAAACCAACGGTCATATTTAGGACCGTTGGATCAATCAAGAAAATATCAAGGCCGTAGACAAGAGGCCACATATTACACAATGACCCAAAACAACTCAAAATACCACAGAGGCACAATTGAGATGTTCCTGACTTCAAATGAGTCTTTTGACAATCGCAAATAGACCTCTTAATTTTGGAAATTTAGAGAAAGGCCCAACACTTAAGGAAACTATGCTTACATCACCCAAGCTTCTTGAATCTTCAGCAAACCACCAAGGGCCACCAAATTCTTCACACTTTGACTTCAACCTTCAACTTTTACTTGACTTTGAAATCTTTGACTTTGACTTCTAGCAGCTTTGACTTGGACTTCTACAAGACTGGCTAATAGGTTGCTGGATATTTTGGCTGATGTTTCTCCTGTGAACTCCAGTATTTGAATACATTGGGATTCACTTGCTTTGTATTCTTATGGTAACCGCAGTCGGTGAACCTCCCTTGCAGTGTATGTGATGAAAGAGTATGGTCAGGTGGGATCTTGGAGAGAAATGTTCAGAGTTTCTGATACTACTTGTGGGTGGAATAAGTACCATGCATGGTTTCAGGGAGGATGGGGATCTACATGTGTTAACAAAAGCTAATGAATTGGTATCTTATGACCCTAACTTCAAGAGCACCAAAGAACTGGATGTACGTGGTGTCAGGGAGTCAGTATGTGCTTCTGCTTATGCACAAAGCCTGGTTTTGCTGGATGAATTGAAGGGACGCTTAGCAACTCAAGTGAAGTCCTGTAAGAAGTCAGTTCCTGCTACTACACAGTGGCGTGAAGTGGATGAGAGTTTCATTGAGAGGTATGCAGCTTCCAGATATGTGGCTGCTGATCATTCGCTTTCGTACACTGCTAACTCAGGTGTAGATTATGACAAAGATGATGATGATATGGAATTTTATACAAGACTGATGCTCTCTCTATTTTTGGACGCATTATTAGAGCTTTGCAGTGGCATCCAAATGATTTTGAAATGAGAAATTGACATCCGACTGATTGACATCTTTTTTTGCACCCTGTGCTGCTATTTGTTTATGTGTCTGGTTTCATGACAATGTTTATCTTGATTATGGAACGTATTAACTTGTCATATTGGTTCTTTTATTATGGTGGTTTCTGCATTTTCTCATGTCTCGTATCTTGAAAACTCCTCATTCTTCTTGGCTCCTCTAGTTACGCACAAGGTATAGCTACTGTTTGTCATTGATATGAAATCTTAAGCATGCTGTGTTATTTGCCACTGTTAATACACAAACTGTCTTCTGTTATGAAGGGACTTAAGGACTATTTTATGTCTGCATTTCCTAGTCTTTAGAAATCAAGCGGAGACGTTACATTCCTTTTGTTTCTCTCTCAATCTGATAGTTGTGGTGCTTATTGGTTACCAGTGATTTCGATTCATTTTTGTCTCTCTTTTTCTTCTCAGGATTGTGTGTTTGTTTTTGGGTCTTATTCTTAAAATGCTTTCTGTAACTTTTATTTGTTTTCGGCAATCGCTATCCGATATATTTGGACACAATGTGATGTAAGAAGCGAGTGGGAATATTCAGACGGAAATTAATTAAATAATTAAGCCATTTCCTTTTCTTTTTTCTTTTTCTTTTTTTTTTCCCCGTGTAGTGCTTCTTCTTATGCTTCCACTCTTGGGTGTGTACATGTGTTTGAACTAGAAGTCTAATTGAAAAACATTCTACCAGAAAAGTTGAGTGAAAGAACAATGTTAGAGGTCTTCTGTACACGTATACAATAGAACATTAGAATATTAAATTAAGTTCTTGCACTTCCTAGCTGTATTTGTATGCTCCTTAGATTAATGTAGCAACATCGGTTCTTGTATATATGAACCAGAATAACTTGATAGTAACTTCTTGGACTTTGATTTTGCATAGTTATTTAATTTAGCAGGCTAGCAACTTCTGTTATTGTTATTTATTTGTGTAGTTCATATCAGAAACCGCCAGACTACTAATTGTGGCCACTTGTTTTTGTAGTTTTTCTTCATGTTGTGTTTTGTTATTCAATTTCTGTCAGTTTCAAGCTCTACAAAAGGTATTCTCAGTTTAATTGGAGTGGGGATGCACTGATATGCACTGCTACAGATTTTCTTTCCCCATAGTTGTATCTTTTGGTGAATGTACTCGGAATGTGACCGTTCAAGCTTGAACTGACACTTGGTAGAAACCAATCTTTAAAAAGACATCTATAATGTAAAAGCTGCTGGTTTTATCTACATTTGCCATTACGGCACTTGATAAAAGCAAAGGTTCAACTCTACGTCAGGCGTCAGCTTATTTTTTCTTGCAAATTACTTCTGGGTAAGCATATCTCGTTCCTCTGCTTCCACATCTCTCCAATTAGACTGTATTTAAGATTCTCAAGTCATTCAAATAGAACTTACAAGCAGTTAAGATTTAATGTACATGTAAATGGCCTCATCCGCACAAAAGTTTAGAGAGCTGTCGGTGTTACGTAGCTAAAAACCATGGGACAATGGTCGCGACACATTGTCTTGCTTTGGTTCATGGGTGTGTTTGGTTCTTGGAGTTATCTCCGATTAATTGTATCCATTCAGAAAATCAGATGTCATTTAGTTCTTAAAATCTGACAGTAGATGTGGCAAGGAAATGATACCACAGTTGTGAGGTTGGAATTAATAATTGTTCTTTTTTCTGTTTCGCTTTTGTAACAGTACCTAATGTGGCAACGGAATGATACCACCCTTTTGTAACAGTACCTAATGTGGCAACTGAATGATACCACCCTTTGTGATGTCATAAATAATGCGACTGGTAAGTTGAGATGATATCTCTTAAAAATGAGCTACAAAATATTGAAAATATGAGTGGAAACCAAACAGATCTCGTATAGAAGTAATGTTTGTCTGGGTAGCTGAGACATGCTTTGTCTCCTATCATGTTTAGTTGCATCTCCGTTCAATTTAAAAATTATGAATAATTTAAAAATTATGAATAATACATATTTTGGTATCTTATGGATTTGAGACATGTACTGAGGAGCCCCCCCATAATGTCTCATGTGATGTGGGGAACACGTCTTAATTTACCGCCCTCTTCCATGTATACCGTTGGGTTGCACACGTATTATTCTCTGATTTTATTATACTTGACATTATTAAGTTAGAGAAAAAGTGTGAAGTTGTTATGTACTCTGGTGCATGAACTCGTTTGCTTTCCATCAATATTTATAGCACAAATGCGAGGGGAAATTCTTCCAAATGGACTCTTGGCATAGTAATATGAAGATGGATCGGACAAAGTGATTTTGCTCAAAGAGCATTTCTAACAAGATATTTAGTTGACATGGTTATTTTAGATATGAGAAAATTAGCTTTTAGTATATTAGACATTTAATTGACACAGTTAGTGTAACTTCACAGTTTGTTTCAAATGCATGAAACTTATTTCAAGATTTTGTAACTGAAGAGCATGAACTGAGGCGGAGTTATTACTCACGTGCTTCTCTAAACTCTTGCACTTGATCATATTGTATTAGATGATGAAAGACAAATTAATTCTGTGATCTAACATGCCTTGATCTCATTATTTGCCTAAGTTATTTTGCAAGAACTGTTAACCAATCCTGTGTATGAAGGATTAGTAAAGATTCCTTATTTGCAGAGATGTCAATCAATGTTTGCAGATTCAGTGCTATTGTTAAGGAAGGTCGTTTGGACATTCCTTAAGCTTGGAAATGAAAGATCAGATCAAAATCAATTTCGGAAAGCAAGCAACTAACCGTTGGAATCAAGCTGTTGAGAGTCAAAGATATGTTGCATATTTTTAGGGATTTCTGTTTTAAAGATTGATGTATATTCTGCAATTCAAAACTGCAGAAAGAGAGACATACAGAGAGATTACGAGGCACAGAAGATTACACAGATTAAAAAAACCACTCAAGTATTGAGAAGCGTCACGGAGAAAGATGAAATCATCCAATATAAGTTCCAGAAGAACACTTCAAGCTTAACTGTTTCACTGTGTTACAGTGTTCTTCATCTGAGCATTATTTGTATATCATCTTGTTATATTTTCTTATCACATAATCTCGTGGTGTTGTTCAAGAGGTACAACAAGAGATTCTTATTGTATCAGTTTGCTAGAGAAGTTACTAGATAGGGTAGGAAGTACCACATACTGTACAGAGTTGAACACTTCTCTGGGTCTGAAATATAGGCCTTAGCTTTTGATAAATAAGAAGTCTGTTGAAATCCTGAAGGGATTAGATCCCTCATGTGGAGACGTAGGTCATTTAGGACTGAACTCCGTAAAATCATTGTGTTCTTTGCGTATACATTTCAGTTCTTTACTTGCACTGTTAATTGCTTCAAAACATATTTCATTTCAAATTCTTAAAGGTTTTTCAAGGTCTTGAAAATTATCAGTTTCTTTTTCTATGTCAGTTCTGATTTTTAAAGGCTTGAAACTGAGTTCAAGGCCTTGAAATACAACCAACTCTTCACGCTTTATTTTAAAACCACTCTTTTGGAAAAAGTTGTCATACTCTGTTGAACACCCCCCCCCCTTTCTAGAGTATTTGATCATGTATTTGCATACCTACATACAACTTTCAATTGGTGTTAGAGCTTGTATCACTATACAGATCTAACAATCGTGTGATTATGAGTATAGTAGGTGATGGTGGTTTCTCACAAGGAAGAGCTGCTAACAGGCCTCCTCTGTTCTGTGGAGACGACTTTGTATACTAGAAAGCCTTGATGAAACTGTTCATCATTGATCAGGACATTGAACTCTGGTTTATCATCCCGAATGGACCTCACATGTTCTACACAGAAAAGGATGGGATTAAAACTCTCAAACCTGAAATCTCTCTCTACTTCCGAATTAGATGAGATCTCTAAGAAATATAGAGGTATGAATCTCTTATGTTGTGCTTTGAATGCATATGAGTTTAACAAGATAACCACATGCAAGACTGCTAAGGATATATGGGATAAACTTGTGGTTACTTTTGAAGGAACCATCCAAGTGAAGCAAACTAAGATCAATATCTTCCTTAGACAGTCTAAACTGTTCAAGATGAATGGAGATGAATCCATCAATGACATGTTCAAAAGATTTACTGATATTTTCAACAGTATCGAATCCTTGGGGAAAGAATTTTCCAATGAAGAAAAAGTAAGAAAGATCTTGATATGTCTTCCTAAATCCAAATGGGAACCAATGGCGAAAACCATTGAAGAATCTCAAGATCTATTCTCCCCCCAGCTTGATTGACTTACAGTGAAAGCTACTCACACATGAGATCTCCACTAGTGAAGCTCATGGAAAATACCAGAGAGTGTCAAGAATATGGCACTCAAGGCTAACAAATATGAACTACCTCAAAGCCTTGAAAAAGAAGAAGATGATGAACAAGATCTGAAAGTTTGTAATGTAGACTAAATACAGACCAAAATACTCTAGAAGGGGGGTTGAATAGATTATGTAAACTTTTTGCTAAAACACAAAAGTGAACAAGTGAAAGACTCAAATCTCAAGGCCTTAAGATTTTGCAGAACTAGTAAGAAACTTTCTAAGGCAAACAGAAAGCTTCAAGGCCTTGAACTGTCACCAACTCTAAATAGTTCATAAACCCTAGTTTTATTTCAGTTGCTAGCAGAAGTAAATAGCTAAACTGTAAAGTAAAGAACACAAGGCAATTTATGGAGTTCAGTCCCAATGGACCTAATCTCTGTCTGAGGGATCTAATCCTACCAGGATTGGGCAAACACTTCTTATTACTCACACAGAAACAGCCCTAGATCTACAAGCCTAAGTGAATTCCCTTACACCTATACATCTTCTGGTTCCAAACCTATCTAGTATCAGCTACTTACTGTTGAGCTAACAAGAACCTCTTGTTGTTCACTTGAACAACCAACCACTAGGTTTTGTGAGGTTTGAGATATACAGAAGATAAGCGGACTAAAGTACAATATAAGTGCACAGTAGAAGAATAAGCTTATGAAGGCCTGGATGTGTTCTTCAGGAAAACTGGAACGATTGATCTTTTGAAAGCAGTGATTGAAGCCTAAAGTTGTGAGGCATTGAATGTCTGGTCTTCCACGAATGTATCACACCTCACTCTCAGTTTTCTGTAAGCTTCTCTTTCTTTAAAAATTCAATCCATTCTTTTATCCAATCTCTGCAACTGAATGAGAGATTTTAGGATCTCAGTTCCTGCAATTCCTCATCCTTTCTAACTGCAATTCAAAACAGCTTTGAGTAGATATCCGTTGGAGTTTGTTGTGATTACATTGCAAGTTTGAAAAACCTGCAACAACCTTAAACACAGCAACAAACAAAATCCAGATATATAACAGCACTAAGTCTATTTGGACTTCTAGTTTTTGAATAAAAAACAGGATCAAATAAATAAATTTATAACCTGATTAACGTCTGAAACATATTACTCATGATAAACCAGTTTAAGACTTATAAAAGTCATTAAACAATCACAAAAACAAAGATCAAATCCTGCTAGAGAGAATCAAGTTAATTCTGTAAATTTGTCAGCAGCTTAAGGCACATCTCAAGGCCTTGGAGCTCTGAACATGCTTCACAGTCTTTCAATACTGAGACCAGAAACATTTGATTTACTCTGATTAAGATATCTGAAACTTTGTTAGATATATAATGAATATAAACAAGGATATTTGCAGCAAGTCTCTGATCTTAAGCATCAGATAGAACACCTGCATCACAAGATTATTAGATCACATTGTATAGAAAACATTTGTCAAAGCTTTGAAGCTCTGATTAGTATCTCAAGGCCTTGGAGCCTTAGAAATAATTTGTCTTTGTCTTTCATCACTCTAAACAGTTACTTCTCAAAACACACTTAGAAGTCTTGGGTCAACAATCTCCCCCTTGATGAAAGATAAAACCCATAATCTTGTGTAAATATCCCTGCAACTTTTTTTAAGAATTAGACATCAACGTTTGCAGAAATAACAAACAGTAACACTGATTAAACCAGATTAACACAGATAATCACAGATAACCAGATTAACACAGATAATCAATAATCACAGAACATTACAACTGATTAACACAAAAACTCACAATCTTATTATCTAAACACTAAAGAGTAATCACAAATAGCACATATAATGTCTCCCCCTTTTTGGCTTTCATCAACTAAAGGTGAAGAAATGTTGGATCATTACTCAGAGTCTTAAAAAAAACTTAGTTTAAACAAAACAATCCCTACTGAAGGTCAAGTCCTTGAAATCAGAAAAGAAGAGAAAGAAAGAAAGGATCAAGGCTTTGGCTTTCTCAAATCTTCACTTCTTCTTTGATGCTTGGCCTTTATCTGAGCCTTCACCAACCTCTTCATCACTTTCAGCTTCTTCTGCAGACTATTTCTCTTCTTGTTCGGCATCCACCTCTTGAACAACTTCCTCAATGATTTCATCCACTTTCTTGTCCTTGACCTGCATTGAATCACCGTCTGTAGCTGCATCAACACATGTGTCTTCTCCAGCATCTTCATCATCAGTTTTCTCATAAAGATCCTTTGAAGTGAGCACAAATGGAATAGGCTTCTTCTTCTTTTTCAAGAATTAACCTAGCCTTTCATCTGAGTCAACACTAGTGTCATGACTAGTAGCAGAAGGGATCTTCTCCAAATTCAAACCTTTGATGACAATATCCAAATTTCCATTCATCACACCCATCAAGGCTTTGAACTGATTAAACTTAGAAGATAAGTCAAACAACCGTTGTCTAAGATATTCAATCTCAACGTGCTGTTATTCAAACTTATCAACCAATTGAGAGTAATCCTCATTGGCTTGTCCCCTTGATGTTGTAGCCCCCTTAGGTTTGATGAAATATTTCTCCTCAAGCTCTGCTTTGGACAACTCTGAATAGAACTTCCAATGTCCCTTTCCTGTCTGAACCACTTCAATTCTCTGTAAAGCAGTCTCATCAATTAACCCCAAACCACCAATTTTCTTCTCCTCTCCTTTCACAGGTACCTAAAAATGCTCAAAGAAAAGAGGTAATAGGTTGGCATATGGAAGAGGATGGTTTCTAGTTCTGGTAGCACAATAGATCATATGCTCCATGATCATTGTTGGCAAGTCAATCTCAAACCCTTGACATATCAAGTACATCAGGATAAGAACCTTATCAGTAACCAACTCTCTTGAGTTTTCCCTAGGAACAACACTTCTCATCAGAATTGTAAACAGAATTTTAGCTTCATAGTTGAGCACAGAGTGTGTCAACTGTTTAGGACCAGTGGAAACATCATCAATAAAGAACATGGCTTTGGCTTTTTCTAGACACTCCTTCCTATCACGATGGTCATCAACATTATACTTCTTAGAAATGCCCAAGACCTTGGCAAAAGCCCTTTGGTCTAGCCTTAAATTTATCCCAGCCACGTTAGAGTTTAACACTATTTTATCTTCCCCTTCTTGAATTATAAAACAACCTTGTTAACCTAGGATAGGCTTTAGAACTAGGATTTAAAACCTTCCAAATTGCAGATTCCCTTAACTTCCTCATACAGTCAATATCCAATTAATCTAATAACTCTTCAGAAATCAAACTACAGAAAGCAACCTTAGATGATACATACCCTTGCATCCAAACTTTCCTAAATTCTGAACTCACAAACCAATCAGAAGGAAGTGCATTTTTACCTTGATAACCCTTTCTGGTTGCAGCAGCAACTTTCTTAACCCTTGATTTCTTCTCAGCAAGTTTCTCCTTCTCTGGTTCTCCTTCAGCAGACTTCTTCTTGCTTTCCGTAGCAGATTTCCCTTTTTCTTCTTCAACATCCTTTTTCTTATCACCCCTTTTCTTCTTGTCTGACCTAGGTTGATCATCACCCTGGACCTCTGTCTCTTTCTGTGGTTCAACACTTGAACCTTCATCCCCTTTCTCTTTTCTAATCTTCTTTACACGAGGTGAGTCCTCATGCAAACTCTGTGTATTTTCTGAATCTGAATCAGATATCACAATCTTCACCTACTTGTTTGTCCTCTTCTTAGATCTAGCAGAAGGCTTTCCCTGTTGTTGAATCCTGACTGATTTGCGCTCCATTGTGGGATTAGGGTTTTTGAGAGAAGAATGAGATATAGAGGGATAGAGAGAGCAGAGAGACGTAGAGAATTGAGAGAGAATGAAGAAGGAAAAGCCCTGACTTTCAGCTGAAGTAGGTTGAGAGATTGAGTTAAAAAAGTACTCTACTGAAATCAACATGCAAAACATATCTACAAGATATTTTCGAATATTTTAGAAAATTCTATGAGTAATTCAAATATTATACAATTATCTAAAAAGATAACATATAATATTTGGTGATCCATTTAAAAAAAAATGTTTCAAGAACTTGGAGAACAATCTCAAGGCCTTGAAATTTTTTGCAGTTTTAGAAATTTCAAAGCTTTGAACTATACTTTCAAGGATTTGGAAAGTATAATCTCAAGGCTTTGAAATTTTTATACATAAACACAAGTAAGTACTAATCCCCCCCCTAAACCAGTGCATCCTTGTTTAGGATACCATGTTCAAGGATTAGGGATGAAAACCTATCATCTGGCAGAGGTTTAGTGAAAATATCAGAAATCTGCATAGAAGTGGAAATAAAAGATAGAACAACATCACCTTTTTCTGCATGATCTCTAAGAAAGTGATGCCTTACATCTATATGCTTGGTTCTTGAGTTCTGTACTGGATTCTTAGAGATTGAAATGGCACTTGTGTTGTCACAATTTATAGGCACATTTCTGAAGTTATCGCCAAGATCTCTAAGCTGTCGAGAAATCCATAACACTTGTGAACAGCAAGCTCCAGCTGCAACGTACTCAGCTTCTGCAGTTGATAATGCTACAGAATTTTGCTTCTTGGAATTCCAACTGATTAGTGAAGAGACAAGAAACTGGCAACATCCAGAATTACTCTTCTTATCCACTTTATATCCTGCAAAATCTGCATCTGAATAGCCACTCAACATAAAGTTAGATCTCCATGGATACCAAATCCCCATGTCTTTGGTTACATTCAAATATCTGAAAATTCTCTTGACACCAGTTAAATGACTTTCCTTAGGATCTGCCTCAAATCTTGCACACATGCAAACACTAAACATAATATCATGTCTACTAGCAGTTAAGTACAAAAGTGATCCAACCATACCTCTATACTCCTTTTGATTTACACTCTTACCATTTGAATCCTTGTCTAATGAGAGTGATGAACTCATAGGAGTTTTAAGTACCTTGGACTGTGTCAAATTGTATTTGTTCAACAAGTCCATGGTATAATTTCCTTGATGTACAAATATTCCTTACTTCATTTGTAAAAATGCCAGTACAAAAATTCAGTTCTCCCATTAAGCTCATCTCAAACTCCCTGCCCATTAGACTAGAGAACTCTTTTGAAAGAGCATCATTAGTAGCACCAAAAATAATATCATCCACATAAATCTGAAATACTAACAAGTCAGTTTCATGATGTTTAATAAAAAGAGTTTTATCTACTAGACCTCTCTTGAAATTATTGTCAAGTAAAAACTTTGAGAGTCTATCATACCAAGTCCTTGGACCTTGTTTTAAACCATAAAGAGCTTTGTCTAATTTGTAAACATGATCAGGGAAGTTTTCATATTCAAAACTAGGAGGTTGAGCTACAAAAACATCTTCTTGTAAATAACCATTCAGAAAAGCACATTTGACATCCATTTGATAAATCTTTATGTGATTGTGAGATGAAAATGCAAGAAGTATTCTAATAGCTTCTAACCTGGAAACATGAGCAAATGTCTCCTCATAATCTATACCTTCTTCTTGATTGTATCACTGTGCCAAAAGTCTGGCTTTGTTCCTTACCACTTTGCCATTCTCATCAAGCTTATTTCTGAACACCCATCTGGTTCCTATAACTTATTTCTATTTTGGTCTGGGAACCAGATTTCATACCTTGTTTCTTTCAAATTCATTCAGCTCACTTTTCTTGCAATGATCCAGTCTGCATCTTCCAATGCTTCTTTTGTATTCTTAGGCTCAATCAATGATACAAAATCACTAAAAGCACACAAGTTCTTCAACTATCCTCTTGTCTGAGTTCCAGTTGTTAGATCAAATATGATATTGTCAGCTGGATGATCTGCAAGATACTTAAACTTCTTCCTTGGTGTCCAGGAATATGTTCCTTCAGGGATTTAAGTTCTCGAAACAGTATAGGGAGCATCATAGAAAGTTTCAGTTTCATTCTCAAGGCTTTGAGATTTTGGTTCTGCAGGAGGTTCAAGGCCTTGAGATTCTACTAATTGATTCTGCACTTTAGTTTTACCTTTGTCCTCTTTCACAAAATCATCATCAGACTCATGCTTGTTCAAATTGAGATCTGCAAAACTTTCACTCAGAGAATCCTTAGTACTTTCATCAAAAATCACATGAATACTCTCTTCCACAATCTTGGTTTTTCTATTGTTAATTCTATAAGCTTTGCTTGTTTGAGAATATCCAAGAAATACACCTTCATCACTTCTAGCATCAAACTTACCAAGATTGTCTCTACCATCATTATGCGCAAAACAAATACAACCAAAAGGTTTGAAATAAGAGACACTAGGCTTCCTACCTTTAAACAATTCATAAGGAGTCTTTTTCAAAATAGGTCTAATCAAACATCAATTCAACACATAATTGGTAGTATTAACAGCTTCTGCCCACAAGAAATTTGGAAAATTACTTTCAAGTAGCATGGTTCTAGACATATCCTCAAGTGTCCTATTTTTCCTCTCAACTACTCCATTTTGATGTGGAGTTCTAGGTGCAGAAAAGTTGTGTGATATGCCATGCTTTGCACAAAATAAATCAAAGTCAAGCTGATCAAATTCCCTGCCATGATCACTTCTAATAGATGCAACAATCAAATTTTTCATAGTTTGAAGCTCTTTGCACAATCTAGAAAATTCAGATAATGCTTCAGTTTTGTCTCTAATAAACATAACCCATGTAAACCTAGAATAATCATCTACTATCACAAGCATATACCTCTTCCCTTTTGGATTATGAACTCTCATAGGGACACATAAGTCCATATGCAACAGTTCTAAGGGTCTCGAAGAACTTACAAAGTTCTTTGGCTTGAATGAGCTTCTTGTTTAATTACCTTGTACACAAGCCTTGCAAACCTCATCATCTGAAAATCTTTGTGATGGTAATCCTCTTACCAAATCCTTTGATATGAGTTTATTAAAGGTGTGTATGCTAATATGCCCAAGCTTTCTATGCCAAAGCTTTGAATCTTCCTTCAAGACCTTGAGGCATTTCAACTTGTCACCTGCAACACTGTTAATACTCATAGCATATAAATTATATGATCTATGAGCAGTGAGTATGCAATCTCCAGATTTCTCATCTTGCACCACACATTTCTCCTTGTCAAATATAGCTTTATCACCTTTATCACATAACTGAGAAATACTAAGCATATTATATTTAAGTCCATCCACAAGATAAACATCAGATATAGAGTTGGTAGAACCATTACCAATACTACCTATACCAATAATATTGCATTTTGCTTTGTCACCAAGTGTAATTGTCCCTCTATATTTTTCTGTGAGCTCAGTAAAAAGAGACTTCTTTCCACTCATATGTCTGGAACAACCACTTTCTAATATCCATTTCTGATCTTTCAAGGCCTTGGTGACATCCTGCAAAAGTAAATCATTGCCTCAACAGGCTGTTAGACCAAGTGCAGAACTTTGAGTCATACTCAGAATCAGCCATGTTTGGTGGTCTAATTCCTTTTGGAACCCAAATCTGCCTAACCTGTCCCTTAAGTTTATAAGGATAAGTGTTCCTCATAATATGAGGTTCTGATCTTATGAAGGGACAAGTTAATCTAATATGACCAATTTTTCCACAGTAATGACATTTTGGAGAATGTCTGCTACCAGATTTGACAAAAGTAGTTTGGCTTTTCTTTGGAAAATTTGGATTGTAGCCAATCCCACTTTTATGCATTGATTTCAGACTTCCTCCAAGAATGAGATTCATATTATGTTCTGAGCCTGTAAAACTGGCTAGGATCTTTTTAGACTCTTGAAGTTTCTCAGTCAAAGAACAGATTTGTTGTTCTAAATCCTCTGAATGAGTCTTTAGATAAACATACCTTTCAGTTAAGAGATTGTTTTGATAAACAATATCTTTTATTTGTGCCTTCAAGGCTTTCAATCTGCTGTCCAAGGCCTTGAAGTCCTTTTCAATTTTTGTCTTAGAAACTTCAACAGTTTTGTTGGCAAAAAGTAGGTCCAGGTTTTCTTTTACCTGATCATGAATCTTAATCTTTAAATAAAAAATCTCATTACTATAACTTTCCTCATTTAAAAACATGCTCTTGAGAATTTCAGGAAGTACATCAGAAAGACTAGCAAGAAGATTTTTTACAATTTCCTCAATGTGTCTGTCTGAAGAATTTTCTTCATCGTGTTTAGCCATGAAGCATAAATTTGCTTGATCTTCTTCTGTGTCTGAATCACTTGATGAATTAGAATCACTCCAAGAGGCCACCATTGCTTTCTTCCTTCTAATGTCACTGTCTTTCTTTTAAAGTTCTTGTTCTTGTTCTTTTGTGGACAATCCCTTACTGAATGATCTGCATCACCACATTCAAAATAAGTCATTACTTTAGTTATATGTTACTGTGATGAAGACTTACCTTTCTACTCCTTGCTTCTTGAAGGTCTTGATCTCTCTCTGTTGTAGTCTCTGTTACCAAATTTTCTCTTTTTCTTGAGAATCGCGGCCAAGGTCTTGGAGATCAATGCTAAAGCCTCTTCATCATCATGCTCATCTTCAGTCTCAAGGCTTTGAGATTTTTCATTGTCTTTAGCCTTGAGTTCTAAGTTCTTGATGTTTTCACTCAGATCACCTTCTACATCCTTCATAGACATTTCATGAGTGAGCAGCTTTCCCTGTAGATCATCTAGCTGAAGAAGACTTAAATCCTGAGCTTCCTCAATAGCTGTTGTCTTTGGCTCCCACTTGGCTTTTGGCAAATTCGTCATAATTTTCCTGACCTTTTCCTCATTCGAGAACTTTTTTCCCAATGACTCCAGATTATTCACCACATCAGTGAATCTTTTGAACGTCTCCCTTACAGTCTCATCTGAGTTCATCTTGAATAGCTCATATTGCCTCAGAAGTGTGTTAATCTTGGTCTGTTTGACTTGGCTTGTTCCTTCATATATCACAACAAGTTTGTCGCATACTTCTTTGGATTTTTTTGCAATTTGACACTCTGTTGAACTCATCTGCATTAAGAGCACAGTATAACAGATTCATAGCTTTGTAATTTTTTGATAACTTTTCCAGTTGAGTAACTGAGAGATTTTCCTCAGACTTGATGCATCTAACTCCATCTATGGTAGTGAAATACTCATGAGGACCATTCTGAACTATTGAACAAAATTCTATGTCTTGATCTATGATGAACATCTTCATCAATGCCTTCCAGTGCATGAAGTTATCACCACAGAACAATGGAGGTCTGTTTGCTGCACTTCCTTGTGAGAAGCCACAATCTCCAACATTACTCATAGTCACAAGATTGTTAGATCTATAGTAGTGACTCAAGCTCTGATACCAATTGAAATTTTGTAAAGTAGACTAAATACAGGACCAATATACTCTAGAAGGGGGGTTTGAATAGAGTATGGAAACTTTTTGCTAAAACACAAAATTCAACTAAGTGAACAAGTGAACGACTCAAATCTCAAGGCCTTGAGATTTTGCAAAACTAGTCAGAAACTTTCTAAGGCAAACAGAAAGATTCAAGGCCTTGAACTATCACCAGTTCTAAAGAGTTTATAAACCCTAGTTTGATTTGAGTTTCTAGCAGAAGTAAATAGCAAAACAGTAAAGTAAAGAACACAAGGAAATTTACAGATTTCAGTCCCAATTGACCTAATCTCTGCCTGAGGGATCTAATCCCACCATGATTGGGCAAAAACTTCTTATTACTCACACAAAAACAGCCCTAGATCTCCAATCCTAAGTGAATTCCCGTACACCTATACAGCTTGTGGTTCCAAACCTATCTAGTATCAGCTACTAACTGTTGAGCTAACAAGAACCTCTTGGTGTTCACTTGTACAACCAACCACTAGGTTTTGTGAGGTTTGAGATATACAAAAGATAAGCAGATTAAAGTACAATAGAAGAACAAAGTAGAAGAATAAGCTTATGAAGGCCTGGATGTCTTCTTCAGGAAAACTGGAATGATTAATCTTCTCAAAGCAGTGATTGAAGCCTGAAGTTCTGAGGGATTGAATGTCTGGTCTTCCACGTATGTATCACACCTCTCTCTAAGTTTTCTGTAAGCTTCTCTTTCATTCAAAATTCAATCCAGTCTTTTATCCTCTTTCTGAAACTGAATGAGAGATTTTAGAATCTGAGTTCTGGCAAATCCTCGTCCGCAAACGTGATAACCACTACACCACAGAAACCTTGTGACTTTTAAAGTATGCATCGAATCTATATATCACAAATCCAAAATCAGCTTGCTTTTCATATGATGATGATGCCCTATGTTTAGGTCGAAAAAGAGGATAATTGCATGATCATCAACACTGCTGTCTTATCCATTTTTCTTTTATTACTAATTATCCTTATTGGAAACTGGAAAGGCACCTTTTCTGGTGACTTTGCATTGTAAAATCTGCTTACAAAGCAATTGATGTTGGGACTTCCTCCTTATCTCCATTTTCAAATGGTGGAGATTGTGTATTTGTTTATGGAAGCTTAAGCTTCATTATAATTAAAATAAAATCTTGTTTTTCTTTAAACAGTTGTGCATAAAAAGCTTCTCACCAATGTCAGCAGGAAGAGTAGAGGCATTACTGATGTTGACACTTGTACTCTTTGAACTTTATAATTACTGATCAAGAAGACCATGATCATAGTTTCAGAAAGTGTGTAGACATGTACTGAATCTGGGATTTAATCTGTGGGAGAGATTTTTCTTTTGAGAAAGGGGAATATTACATTAAACAGTACAGTTACATATCCCTGTGATGTAAACAAAGTGCATCAGAGACTTCCTCTCTTGGGACAGATGATAAGATACAAGCAATCAAAAAACAGAAATATAACAGCACTAAGTCTGTTTGGACTTCCAATTTCTGAATAAAAACTGGATCAGATAAATCAATTTATAACCTTATTAACTTCTGAAACATATTACTCATGATTAACCAGTTTAAGACTTATAAAATTCATTAAACAATCACAAAAACAAAGATCAAATCCTGCAAGAGAGAATCAAGTTAATTCTGTAAAATTGTCAGCAACTTAAGGCACATCTCAAGGCCTTGGAGCTCTAAACCTGCTTCACAGTCTTTCAATATTAAGACCAGAAACCTTTGATTCACTGATTAAGATGTCTGCAAATTTGTTAGACATATAAAAAATATATAACAAGGATATTTGCAGCAAGTCTCTGATCTTAAACATCAGATAGAACACCTGCATCACAAGATTATTAGATTACATTGTATAGAAAACATACGTCAAAGCTTTGAAACTCTGATTAGTATCTCAAGGCCTTGGAGCCTTAGAAATACTTTGTCTTTTTCATTCATCACTCTAAACAGTTACTTCTCAAAACACACTTAGAAGTCTTGAGTCAACAAGATCCTTTTTCCCTCATTTCCAAATCCTTGACAAGTATTCTCAAGATGAAGAAGAACATTGGAAACAAAGACTTCAACAGAGACAAATTCATTTCTTCAAGTAGCAAGGACTACAAAGGTAAGTCCTCTTCTCGTGGTAATAAATCTAACGTAATGAATTACTTTGAGTGTGGTGATGCAAGAAACTTGATCAAATAATGTCCTCACAAGAAAAGAAAACATTTTCAAAAGAAATACCATGACAGAAGGAAGAAGGCTATGATAGCTTCACGGAGTGACTCAGATTCATCAAGTGACTCAGATTCTCAAGAAGATCGCCAACTTATGTCTTATGGCCAAGCATGATGAGCGTTCAGAAGGGACCGTTGAGGTAATGGTGAATAGTTTAATGTCTAAACCTATAGATGTGATTTCTGAAATTGTGACAAAAATGCTTTTTAATGAAGAAGATTATTTAAATGAATCAATCCTTTAAAGGAGAACGTTCATGAGAAAGCAAAAGAAAATTTGCAATTAATTTTTCATAACAAGAATATGAAAATTACTCAGGCAAACACTGAAAGAGATTTCAAAGTTTTGGAAACTAATTTCAATGCCTTGAAAACTCACGTCAGGGAAGTAGTCACAGAGAACTCTCTATTGAGTGATAACCTTGTTGCTCTAAAACATCAGCATGATGAATTAGAGTAACAGAAGACTACTCTGACTGAGAAACTTCAAGACTCTAAGAACACAATATCAACTTGATTCTTGGAGGAATTCTGCAATCTGTTCACAAAACTGGTATTGGACATAATCCAAACTTTCCAAAGAAAAAAAGTACCAGATTTGTGAAAGTAAATAGCAGAACTTCTCAAAAGTGCCATTACTGTGGCAAGATTGGTCATGTTAATATGACTTGTCCCTTCAGAAGAAGAGAACCTCGCATTATGAGGAAATCTTTTCCATTCCAACTTAAGGGACAAGTGAGATAGACATGGGTTCCTAAAGGGATTAGACCACCTAAGATGGTTGATCCTGAAAATGAATCCAAATTTCACACTTGGTCTAACAGCTGGGTAAGGCAGTGAATGATGTTGCAAGTTGTCACCACGAACAAATAACATAAGTGGATTATGGATAGTGGTTTCTCCAGACACATGAGTGGCAAAAGTTCTTTATTTACTGAATTGAAAGAAGAATCAGGAGGGCCAATCACACTTTGTGACAAACGGAAATGCAACATCATAGGAATTAGTAGAGTTGGTAATGGTCCTACTGATTCTATCTCAGATGTTTATCTTGTAGATGGTTTAAAGTTTAATCTGCTTAGTGTATCACACACTAAAAAAAATCGTTATTTTACGACGAGCACACTCGTCATTAAATCCTGAAAGTTCGTCATTAGAATGAAAAGACGACGAAAATATTTGGTCGATTGTACGTCGGAATAGCTCGGTCGTTAGTTCGACCGGAGGACTACAAATCCGTTAATCGATGAAAGATATTTACCGACCATTTTTCCTGACCAAACAGTATCGTCGTTGTTCTTTTGCCGACGACTTCTCGACTATCAGATTCCGAGGTAAAAAAAAATTCCAACGACAATTTTAACCGAATTATGTCGTCGTTGATCTTTTCTAGACTACATCCCGACTATTTGTTTTCTTCGTCAAAACTTTGTGGACGAGCATATCGACGAATTTTTTGTTGTCGTTGGTCTATTGCAGACGACTTTGGTCGTCCTTGTTAATTTTAGTCTATTTTTTTTTCCTTTGCACGACTAACGTGATCTTCGTCATATATATTTGCTGACTATGTGCTCGTCGTCTGTTTATTTGGTCTTCCTCATAGATGACCATTGATGTAGTCTCCTATCTCACACATTTCTATATCTGCTCATCAAAAATAACAAAAAACACCACTGAATAGGGTGATCAATTTTTATCACCCATGCACACACATACATCACCAACAGGGTTGCAAAACACTAGTTTCAAACCAAACTGTTAAACACTTGAACAATATCCAACCCAAAAACATCAATAATTTAGTTGTTCAAAACAACCACAAACATACATATCCACACAAACTTCCTCCAAATATTACAATGTCCACAATAATTCCTCCAAAAGACATTGTTCAGATGTATTCTTTAAACCCTATACCTCACAGAGCTAGCATAGAAGTGTTCATTGTTGACGAATTCAAAATCGGATGGATGTGCTGCTGCTGGAAGAGCTGTAACGCGATGTCAATATTGTTGTGATTTTAAACAAAGAAGAATAAATTAAATAGTTCTTCATGAATATGGTACGTAATAAGGGAAACTAAACAAAAAGTTCCTCCTGTACTGTGGTAAACTTTTTGTGAAAAGTACATTCTATATATGCATCACATCCAGTAGCTTGCAAGCCCAAAAGCAGAAAAAGTATCGAAACGAAGTATTAACAAACACCTGACGTTGTAAAACAATACGTGGTTCCACCTATTGATATTTGAATTAATATTCAACGAATTTAGATTCCCACAGCTGAAACTGTTCACATACCCGCAACTACCTCATCATGAATGAACTTAATGCATGTCTCGTAAATTAACATCATAGTAACCACTAACCAGTAATAACCAATAACCAGCAATAACCTTGGTCATTACTGATTGGTTCCATTGGTCATCATTAATTTTCAAACTCTTACAGCGAGCAAGCAATGACCAAGCAGAACATCATAATCACCATAAAGAGTCCAAACCTGATAAGTAATAACCATGCATGCACCAACAAACACTGAATTGTAACTGTTCGAATTACCAAACTTAATGATAGGTTAATGGACATGCCCTCCCTAATTGATTTGTAACCTCCATTCTATTCTTGGTCATAGCAAATCGCCTCCCAGAACCCTCTTAACGTGGAATCCATTCGCAAATGCCTGCGTGAAGAGGAGGAGGTCACCAGTCCTTTCACAGGACTGCCAGGGTTCTTTGAGGAAGCTCTTATATTCATAAGCGCTTATTCTGAAGATGATGATTCAAGCAGTGACGACGAGCTTGCTGTCAGGTTGTTTAAGAAGATAGATTGGCTTGAGAAAGGCCGTCTGATGAGAGATGCAAGAAAATATGAGCTACTACGGAAGGTGAAGAAGAGATACAGAGGAGACGGGGGGGAAATCCGGGACAAACCTTTGAGAGAAGAGAAACCGGAAAAGGCCCCAACAGATGAACAACTGAAGGTGGATAATGCGGAGCCATCAAAACCCAAGCTCGAGCACTAGCTAGCCAGACTTTAATTTTCTATTATTTTATGTTATTTTCATTTTGTTTAATTTTGTTGTGAAGACACAACTACTTAAAATCTCACAATTATTCACAACTCATGCACCCCTAGAAATAGATATAGATCAGTTAAGTGGTGGAGCTACATGTTCCACGCGTAATCGACAAGAACACAGCAGTAAGTGACAAAGCTTTCCAAGCAAATGAGACGCAAAATGTTATTTCACCCGGTAAAACGAAACGCAATAAGCCAAGAGCCATGGTATACTTTAAAACTTAATTTCGTAACATGAATTTGGAGTTCACATTATCAACTAACTTAGTTTCATATATCGAGCACGTACACTGCGAGACATCACTTTCAACTATATCCAAAATAAGCACCACCCAACTTCATGCATACACCAAAACAACTAAAGTTTAATTACCTACACAGCACACTCAACATGTCATTTATTCACATATTGAAATGAAAATTGACATTTTACCTTAAAAACCATCCGAAGATGATGATCAATGATGCCCTCTTGACGCATTCTTCTTCATCAGCTGGTTCGTCATCAAGGACTCCATGTTCTAAAGTCGTGCTTCCAATCTGGTCATAAGGTTGAAAGATGCATTTGCCCTTCTTAAAGCATCTCCAGCAGATCATGCAAAACAACCTTTTACGTAAAATATAAAGGATTTTGTATGAAATAGAACTCCAACAGTACATGCATCTTGAGAGGCAAAATGCAGAACATGTAAAACCCTTGCCAAACTTGGCGAGGATAATTGGTTCTGCAAAATATTTTGAACATATTTCCTATTTTTTCTCAACCCATTTTCCTACAATTTCTACATGATGATAGATGTGTTCCTACAATTTAGATTTCTCTCTCATCAACAATTCATCATTTGCTCGTGTTGCGAGGAAAGATTAAATAGAAAAAAAAAACATTTTGCATAACTGTTAAAAATCACTATTGGAATAGGAAACCTTTTGCAAAATGCAAAACAACATTTTTAGGTAAAATTTGAATTAGAAGTACATATTACTGCTGGAGATGCTCTTACAGGCTTAGATTAGTACTCATGAAAAGCAAATAAGAGATGATCACAGGCTGCAAATGGATTTTGCCTTGCCCATATGACACTCTATCAGCTTCAACGAGTGAATTCAATAGATCGGATCCATATCATCACAGACTCTTCAGTGAGCATGAAGAGACCGGCTGGGATCGGTAATCATCAAAACTAAATAAGATATGATCACAGCTGGCTGCAAAAGGATTTTTCCTTGCCATGCATATTACACTCTATCAGCTTTAATGGGTGAATTCTATAGATAGATCCAAATCATCACGGCCTCTGAAATTCTCACAAATAGTCACAGCTAATGCAATGACACATGACACAAATAGCTATGTATATAGATCAGTTAATAAGTTGACTGCATGTACCACGTAATGCGAAAAGTACCAAAGTAGCCCACTTAAATGAGACGTAAAACGTTATTCACCAGGCAAAATCGAATGCAAGAAGCATGGTGGCTTTAAAACTTTAATTTCGTAAATATGAATTTGGACACATAGACTATCAACTAACTGAGTTTCATCCAACACACTTGGAGACATAATATTCTTAAATCCAAAAGTATCACACAACTTCATGCATATACCAAACAATGGAAAATTATCGACACCAGCATATTCAACATGTAAATAAATCACATATTATATGAAATTGTCATCTTAAATACAAACAAGGAATTAAAACCGACATAGAAAAAGAAAAACTCTAGAACAAGTTATTGGAAGCAAGAACAAAGAAAGCCCCAAATACAATACCACTAATACATCGCAGAACAAAGGAAGCCCCATAAAGAGATAACCTAATCCATTAATTCTAAATCAAACCATCGATTCTTACTTGATTATTGGGGCAATTTTGATTCTTCGACGAAGTTCAATGACAACCGGACCCCGGCCCGTTAGGGTTCCATATCTAAGTGCCTCGTCTCTCCCTCCCTCTTTCGATTGACCTAGCTGTTGTTACCTCACAGAATAAGAGGCTCGTGTTTATGCGGTTATGGTGGGAGTATCAATCTATAACGAACAGATAAAGAGCTACAGATCGAGAAGAGAAAGGGATTTGTGAAATTGATTGATTTGACCGCGTGGTGTGAGGAAGAAGAACATAGCTAACTATACCCAATCAAAATGAGAAATTGAGATAAGTTGGAAAAATTCAAGGGTTATGTTTTCGTGAATTGATTTCCCCCTCCAAAATGCTCGCTGAAATTTTCAATTCCGCCCAAAATGATAATAGGTGGAGTTAGTATTTTGAAAAATTATGTTTTTTACCACAATTATTTCATGTAATGTAATTTCCCGCCCAAAAGTTTGGTCAAAATTGTGTTTAGATCTGTTTACGACAGTACCGCATTTTGTTGACAATTTTGGATTTTGTTTAACTAGTCGTTTTCCCACGACAGAATCAAAGCTAGTCTTTAAAAATATGAAAGACGACTAGCCAGACGACAAACGGCTGTTTGTACTGCTTTTACCAACCAGAATCCCTGTTGTCGGAATGAAAGTGGTCGCCGAAAGTAGGATTTGTTGTATTGACAATTGTGTGAAAAAGGTAATAAGGTTATATTTGACTTGGAAAAATGTGTGGTGCAAGATGAAAAATCTGGCAGTTCCATCCTCACTGCTTCAAGGTCAAACAATGTTTACTATTTGATTACTAACAGAGTTTTAAGAGAAAGTCTGAAGTGTCTCAAGGCCTTGAAACAGGATTCAAAGTTTTGGCACGGAAAGGTTGGACACATCAGGTTGCATACACTGAATAAACTGATTTTCAAAGACCTAGTTAGAGGTCTACTTTCCATCAAGGTCAAGGATGAAGAGGTATGCAAGGCTTGTGCTCATGGTAAACAGACAAGAAGCTCCTTCAAGCCCAAGAACTTTGTAAGTACAACTAGACCTATTGAATTGATTAATGGAAATCTATTGTCCTATGAGAGTGACCACTCCAAAGGGTAAGAAGTACATGAAAATTATTGTAGATTATTTCTCTAGATTTACTTGGGTTATGTTTCTTAGAGAAAAGTCTGAAGCTTCATCTGAATTTTCAAAATTTTGTAAAGAGCTTCAAACATGGAAAAAGCTACCCGTTGCTTCAATTAGATGTGATCATGGCTGAGAATTTGATCAACTAGAGTATTTACTTTGTGCCAACTTTGGTATCTCTCACAAGTTTTCTACTCCTAGAACTCCTCAACGGAATGGTGTGGTTGAAAGGAAGAACAGGACACTTGAGGACATGTCTAGGACAATGCTTTTGGAGACAAATTTGCCAAAGTCTTTTTTGGCAAAGACTGTAAACACAACAAACTATATTTTAAACAAGTGCCTCATTAGACCTATTTGAAGAAAAATCCTTATGAACTTTTCAAAAGGAGAAAGCCAAACATCTCTTATTCCAAACCTTTTAGTTGTACCTATTTTGTTCACAACGATGGTAAGGATAACATGTAGGGTATTGATGCAGGTTACGCAGCAGAATAATAAACTGTTATCCTTCTCAAATCCCTCAAAGGATCACTGGCAAGAAATCATAACATGATGAAGTAGAATAACTATGTACCTTAGTTTGTGTGATCACCACGAAGAATGGTTTCTCCGTCACTAAGAGTATCCACAACTGTGGATCGCAGCTGGAATCCCTCTCCACGTGTAGTGCTAGCAAGGAAAGAAGGAGGCAAGAGATCATGCAAAATAGAGCAAGACGTACCTAAGGGGCCAACGACGTCAATGGGTGGACGGTTAGGGGGTGTTCGACCTCCTACTTGTCTCCCTCTCTCTCTGTCCTTGCTTTATTATCTTCACTCAATAATGCCACTTCTGAGAAAAAAACAAGCTAGGTAGTCTTTATGTACTTAATAACTCTTTATTAACTACATAATACTAATCATGTCCATACACAGATTATTCCACCTTACAAATTAGTCCAACTAACTTTGCTTGTGGTTACGTTTGGATCCTCTTGATTAATTAGTCCTACTAATTAATGCCCATATCCAGTTTAATCCATGTGGTGTGTGAACCCGTCAGTTTCTACTTAGTTGGTAGTAACTATTAATAACATAGAGCAGTGTCTAGCAACACTTCTATGTCACCCAACTAACAGAAATAGTCAGTTATCCGACAAACCTTGTGCCCAATGTTACCTTATTTTATTATCCATTTCTCCAAATCCGGATTGGAAACGACACATATTAGTCACACTTGTATATCAAATCCATAGTTTCTTGATCCAAGAAATATGCTTATCCGAGCAGATAACATCAATATTTCCATATTAATTTATCAGAGTCTGGCCACACATTTTATAAGAACCATCCCTGGAGTGGCCATGGATATTTGCTCCAATTATGTGGGAGGGAAAAATCCTCTCTACATCACTACCTCCTATCATCCTTGCTTCCTATCATGCCCAATAACTATATTTTTAGTGACCCGGTTAAGGCGCAATGTTTAACGTCAAAGAATGATATTTCACAACTAGAGTATCTAGTGACTTCAACTCTAAGGACTACAATACCATTAGCACTACGAGAAGCACTTGTGACTTTGACATAATCTAATGTAGCCTTCTCGTTGTGTGTCAATCAAGTATGCCATTAATGCTAATACATACCTATGTGTTAGACTTGATATCTCCATATCAATCTACCCACATACTAGTCTATATTGATAGTTCCGTTAATAAATATAATGGACTAAGGATATTTAAGATAAACAATTCACATTGTAATCTAATGACTTTATTATATCAAAATATCTCCATAATTAATAAATGAATAATCTAGCCAAACAATGTTCATAATAAATCTAGATTGCCTCTAGGGCACCTATTCCAACAGTCTCCTTCTTGCACTAGAGCCAATATGTGCTTCCCGTATGCTTATAGATCAAGTGTTACCTTCATGCTTTCGCTGAACGAGCGGCTTCGTGAGTGGATATGAAAGATGATCAATTGTTGGAATCTTTCATATCTTCACATCTCCTCGATTGACGATCTCTCGAATGAGATGGAATGTCCTAAGTACATGCTTGGACTTCTTGTGTGACATGGGTTCCTTGGCTTTTGCAATCTCCCCATTGTTGTCACAGTACAACGCAATGGGATCCACAACGCCAGGAACCACACCAAGCTAAGCGATGAACTTCTTTATCCAGACAACCTCCTTTGCTGCGCCTGCAGCAGCGATGTTCTCAGCTTCAGTTTTAGAATCGGCAATTGTCTCTTGCTTGGAACTCTTCCGGCTCACAGGTCCTCAATTCAGGCAAAACACATCGCCCGAATGCGATCTGTAGTCATCCTTATCGGTTTGAAGCTCCCGACAGTGTAACCAATTACACTGAGTTCTTCCTCACCTCCAAATATCAAGAACGCATCCTTAGTTCTTCTCAAGTACTTAGGATGTTCTTGACAGCAATCCTGTGACTCTCACCCGGATTGGAATGTCATATGCTCGCCATACTCAGCACGTATGAAACATCTGGTCTAGTACACAACATGGCATACATGATAGACTCTATGGTCGATGTATAGGGAACTCTACTCATGCGGTCCTTCTCAATATCATTAGAGAGGCAGTGAGCGTTCGAAATGGTGATCCCATGCGACATGGGCAAGAATCCTTTCTTTGATTCTTGCATGTTGAACCGTTTTAACACATTGTCTATATATGTACTTTGACTTAGGTCGAGCAGCTTCCTAGATCTATCCCTATAGATCTTGATACCAAGTATATAAGTTGCATCCCCTAAGTCCTTCATTGCAAAACACTTTCCTACCCAATCTTTAACAGATTGCAAGGTAGGAATGTTATTTCCAATAAGTAGTATGTCATCCACATACAAGACCAAAAACACAACAGAACTCCCACTAACCTTTTGTAGACACAAGGTTCCTCTTCGTTCTTGATGAAGTCAAACTCTTTGACCGCATCATCAAAACGTCGATTCCAACTCCTAGAAGCTTGCTTCAATTCTTAAATGGATCGTTGCAGCTTAAAGACTTTGTTGGCATGCTCTGGATCCTCAAAACCCTCTGGATGTATCATGTACATATCCTCAAGGAGGTTTCCAAACAAAAACGATGTCTTGACATCCATCTGCCAAATCTCATAGTTGTGATAAGCTGCAATAGCAAGTAGGATTCGAATGGATTTGGTCATTGCGACTGGGGAAAAGGTTTCATCATAACTAATAACATGAATCTGTCAGTACATTTCTGCCACCATCGCCTCTTGTATGCATCTACATTTCCACATGTCGGTCTTCTTTTTGAATACCCACTTGCACCCTATGGGCCGAGCCCCTTCGGGTGCTTCCACCAAAGTCTGTACTCAACCTAGAGATGTTCTTGTGTCACTTGAACAGGTTGCTCCACAACTGTTTGTTGTTCCTGCTCATGCTCCATCGTGGGATCAATGTTTTGTGGTTCTTAAATTTATTCAAGTTCTAAATTCCTCCCACAAGATTCTTTAGAGACGAAATCTCTTTCTAGAAACACATCAGTCCGAGAAACAAACACTTTGTAGAAATTATATCTTTCGTTTCCATAGGATATCCCACAACCTACACTTATCTGCCTCATCTCTGAGCTTGTCTGTTTGTAAACGTTTTACATAGACATCGCAACCCCAAATCTTCATAAATGACACTATGGGACGCCTCCCAGTCCATATCTCATTTGATGTCTTCATGACTGATTTGGATGGAACACGGTTAATGGTAAAAGCTGCAGTCAATAGAGCATGTCTCCATAACGATATCGAAAGATCTGTTTGACACATCATAGACCGCAGCATGTCTAACAGGGTGCGATTCCTCCTCTCGGACACGCCATTCCACAGTGGCATTCTGGGTGGTGTTAGTTGGGATAGAATCCCACACTCTCTAAGATAGTCGTCAAACTCTTGACTCAAGTATTCTCCTCCACGATCCGATCATAGAACCTTAATACTTTTGCCAAGTTGCTTCTCTACTTCATTCTTGAATTCCTTGAAACATTCAAAGATTTAAATTTAGCCTTCGTAAGGTATATAAATCCATATCTACTGAAATCGTCAATAAATTTAATGAAAAAAAGGTAACCACCTCTGGCAGGCGTGGGAAACGGCCCACACACATCAATATGTATGAGTGCCAATAACTCACTAGTCCTCTTACCTTTCTTATTGAAAGGAGACTTTGTCATTTTTCCTAATAGACAAGAATCACATGTCTCATATGATTCGTAATCAAATGAGTCTAAAAATCCATCCTTACGGAGTCTAGAGTTGTTTTTCTCCTTTATGTGGCCTAAACAACAGTGCCATAGATAAGTAGGATTTAAATCATTAGTTTTAATCCTCTTAGTATTTATGTTATAGAAGGAATTTTTTAGATCAAGGATATACAATCCATTAGACAATGCGCACTACAGTAGTGCATACTATCAAACTAAATGGAGCAACATTTGTCCTTTATTGAAAAAGTAAAACCTTTCTAGTCCAAACAAGAAATAGAAATAATGTTTCCGATCATAGCAGACACATAATATTTCTAATTCTAAATTAAGTCCAGAAGGAAAACATAGCTCATAAACGTGTAGGGTTTTGATTCATGGATGCGCAACGGAAACACAACAATCACAAACCATGCAAAACCCTCCAAGGATCACAAGTCAAGAGACATAACGATGGTAAAGGAAGAAATCAATAACACACCTTAGGGTTCTCCTTTGATGACTTCAAACGCGAATTATGTCACGTCTCTACGGTTGATCCACGCCTAGAGTTGAATACTAGATCTTCCAATCCTTGGTGCTAGCCCGGAAAGAGGAAGAGGAAGAAGAATCACACAACAATGGAGTACCAAAGCTGGGGGCGGCACCCTTTGGGCCGACGGGTAGGGGGCGCAATCCCAAGGGGTTTCGGCCCCTTTTGGGACTTTCTCTCTCTCTCCTTTTCTCTCCCACTCACTTATGTTATGAGCATTAGTGTGGGAAGGAAGGAAGGAGCATCCTTTATATAGTCCAACAATTCCTTGTTAACTACCTAAAGGCCCTATTCTAGTCCTACTAGAATTCGGATTAGTCCCCTAGTCCTAATCATGTCCATACATGGATTAGTTATATTTTCCCATTAATCCTAATCATGTCTCTACATGAATTAGGGAACCTTGGCAAATCCTAATCATGTCTCTACATGAATTAGGCCAACTTGCATATTAGTCCTACGAAGTTAGCAAGTTGTTGCGATTTGATCCTTCTAATTAATTAATTACTTCCCAAGTCTAGTTCACATCTATATGGCATGTGACCCCATAGGTTCGATTTAGTTGGTAGTAACTATTTACTAATATGGAGCGGCCTCTAGCAAGACATTCATTCTAGCCAACAAATAGAATAGTCATCATGACAAACCTTGTGCAAGTAATTGTCTCATCCCTTTGTCCCAATATCCGGATTGAACACGAGACATACAAGTCACACTCGTATATTCAATCCATATTTTCTCGATCCATGGGAATAGTCTTATTCGTGCAAATAACATCAATATCCTATATTGATTTATTTGAGTCTGGCCAGACATTTTATAAGCACTATCCCTCGAGTGGCCTAGGATATTTGCTCCCGTTATGTGGGAGGGAAAAATTCTATCTACGTCCACTACGATCTCTAAGCTTGCTTCTTATTATGTCCAGTACACGCCTTTATAGCTACCCAATTACGGTGTAGCGTTTGACGCTACCAAGATCACAATAATCCACAACTAGAATATCTAGCGACTTCAGTCTAAGGATGACAATACCATTGCACCACTAGAAGCACTTGTGACTTAACATAACATGTATGTAGCCTTCTCGGAGATGGGTCAATCCAGTATGCCATTACTCCTAATGCATACCCATGTGTTGGATCATGATATTTCCATATCAATCCAACCCCATACTAGTCTATAGATGATTGTCCTATTAATCAGTATAATCGACTAGGGATATTTAAGAATATAACACTTATATTCTAAGGAATTCATTCATGTTAACATATCTCCATATCGATAACACAATGAATCGTAAATCCATCAATGTCACATTTAATTGATTGCCTCTAGGGCACAATTCCAACAGTCTCCCACTTGCACTAGAGTCAATCTTCTGCATCATATGCCTATTGATCTAGCACGGCCCTCCACGCTTCCGCTGCGTAGGGGCGAGACATCTGCTGGTACCTTGCAAATATTCACATCTCCTCTATCAACAATTTGATTGATATTGAATATTCTGAGTAAATGCATCTTATGCGTTAATTTACTCAGTCCTCTATGTTAGAATCAGTGACTGAATCTTGCCTGGAACCTTTCCAGCTCACAGTTGCTCCCACTAGGGCAAAACATAAAACTTGACTATAATTTGAAATTTTCTTTGTCAGATTTGAAGTTCGCATCACTGTAACCCCTTACAGCAAACTCTTCGTATCCTCCATTTATCAAAAATTCATCCTTAGTGCTTCTTAAGTACTAAAGGATAATCTTTGATAATTTATCCAGTGACTCTCACCTGGATTTGACTGGTATCCTTGTGTCATGCCATATGACACTACTGGCCTAGCACATAACATGGCGTATCTCATGAATCTTATTCTTATGGTCCCTTCCCAATCTAATTGGAAAGACAACTAGTATTCAAAATACCAATTCCATGTGACATAGGTAGAATCCATATTATATACATGTTGAACCATTTCAACACCTTTGTCAATTTATGTACTATGACTTAAGCTATGCAACCATCTTAATCTACCTCGATAGATGTTCATGGGTTTGCTTCGCCTAAGTCTATCATTGAAGATTAATTCCCTGGTCAATCTACGTAAGATTGCCAAGTAGGGACGTCATTCCCAATGATTAGTATGTCTCCACATACAAGACCAGAAACGTAATTATGCTCCCACTAACCCTTTTTTAAACACAAGTCTCATCTTCGATTTTGATGAAACCAAACTCCTTTGATTGCATCATCAATTTGAAGATTCCAACTCCAAGAAGCTTGATTCAATATATAGACAGATTGCTACAAGCAAGATGCGAATGGATTTAAGCATCACAACTGGGAAAGATTTCTTCATAGTCTATACTATGAATTCACATGAAATCCTTACCCAACCAATTGTCCCTTAAAGGTAATCGTATTACCATCCATGTTGGTTTCCTCATAACCCACTTGCACCTTTTAGGTGGTTCCACCAAAGTCCATACTTTGTTGGTATACATGGATTCCATTTTGTATCCCATGGCTCCTAGCCATTTCTGAGAGTATGGCCCACATGTGGCCATCTCATAGGTTATAGGCTCATCTCGATGAGCAATATATCACTGGTTATGAGAAATCCTTATTTCTCTAGTCCCTCGATATATCCTACCTGACCTACGAGGTTCTTGTGTTTTCTGAGTAGGTTGCTCCACAACACCTTGTGATCCTGCTCATGTTCCATCAAAAGGATTAATATTTTGTTGTGGTTCTTGAACTTCTTCAAGTTCTACTGTCCTCCCACTGTTTCTTTTAGAGACAATCTCTACCTTAGAAACATTGTGGTTCGAGAAACAAACAGTTTGTTCTCAATTGGGTTGTAGAAATAATATCCTTTTCAGGATATCCCACATAACATTTATCCGACTTGGGTCCAAGTTTGTTTGTAAACTCCTTTACATAAACTTCATAACCCCAAATCTTTATGAATGACATACTAGGACACTTCCTAGTCTATATCTCATATGGTGTTTTTCATAATCTGTTTTGATGGAACAAGGTTAAGGGCGAAATTTGCTGTAATCAGAACATAGCCCCCAAAAGTAAACTGGAAGTTCTGTTTGACTCACATTGGACCGAACCGTGTCCTACAAGGTTCGAACTCTCCTTTTAGACACGCCAAACTCATGTGGCGTGCTAGGTGGAGCGAGTTTTGGATCATATCCAACACTCCCATAGATTCTTGTCAAACTCTTGGCTCAAGTACTCTCCTCTATGATCCCAACGTAGAGCCCTAATACTTTTGCCAAGATGGTTCTCTACTTCATTCCTGAATACTTTGAACAATTCAAAGGATTCTGATTTGTTTCTTCATAAGATACAAAAATCCATATTTCTTTGATCCCATCAGTAAATATGATGAAGTACTGAAAACCATCTTTAGAATTTGTGCTTAGCGGCCTTCATACATCAATATGTATGATTCCCAAAAGATTATATCTTTGCCTAACAAGTCTTACATGTCTCATATGATTCAATAATCAAATGAGTTCCTGAAATCCATCCTCATGGAGTTCTAGATATGTACCTCTTATTTATGAGGCCTAAACGATAATGCTAAAGATAAGTGAAGTTCATATCATAATATGCAAACTTCTTGCTATTAATGTTATAGATGAAATTATCATGCTCAAGAATATACAATCCTCTTAGACAAAATTGCATTACAATAATGCATATCATAATAAATGGAACAACATTGTCCTTTATTATGATAAGGAGCTTTCTTGTCCAAACAAGAAACTATGATAATGGTCCTACTCAGGGCAGGGATATAATCACTTTTGTCTAATTCATGAACAATTTCATAAAGGTAGAAATAATTCCCTAGTGCTTATTCAGCAACCCTTTGCTTCATAGCCCCACGTGTAGGATTATTTCTTCCTTATCCAATTATCTTCGTCTCCTGAGATCCTCCACACTTCCATAAATTTGAGATCCTCATCTAGTATCACATACTTATGATGATGAGATAGACACATTGATTTCCATAACAAAAATACCCAAATCGGAATTCATAATTCCTTTAATATTTACTTCCAGGTACTTTGGGTAGTCTCTCTTCCTCTACACCACATATGGGAATCCAAGGCAACTTGGTTTTAGCAACAAGTTTGCTTTATACCCATGGGGTCGGCGCAAACCATTTTCCCTTACCCATGCTGTTAACTATTAACAGCTTTTGCCCATGCCCATTACTAACGTTTTGTTTAGTGATTCTCAATCATATTGAGTAAATCTCCTTTGAACAAAACTATAATTGCATCCAATGCAATTCTTGGTCCACTTGGGCGAATGATCGTTTATTCTTTATCTATCTCATAGATGATGCCCATTCACTAATGTTTCAATCATATTGAATTAGCTTATTTGCATAACGCGAAGTGGAGCAACACTTCAAACCTTTCATGTTTAGCTCGCTCTTTTGAAAGAGCTTCTTTCAATGTATGATCATATCATACTTCTCCATGTTTCTCTTCTTGCTTCCAAAGCTCAGAGTTCATGGCAGTTAGCATGAGGCAAGTCATAACCAAAGAACCATTCTTTGGTGTTCCTTTCATAGGTTTTAGTGTGTTTTTTGTAGTCGTTGGAAGAGAAATTTATGTTCTAAGAAGTACAACAAATTCTCTTTTATTTGAGAACAATTCTCAATTTTATACCAGTCTAGAAAATAGATAAAGTCGCGTTTTTGTCTGTTTAATGCCATGGGCATTCAACACAATAGGAATATGCAAAGTTTGTGACGTTTAACTATATTTAACAAGGATTTAAATTGTTAAACATAGCTCCCACTATTTTACTATGGATTAATAACCCTCAAGATATTAATGCGGAAAATATCCTTATATTTTCTAGTGGGCCAAGATTCATGTTTCATCTCCTTATGAGCTTGCTTTGGCAAGTCACCCATAATTTGACTACTTTAGGTAGGAACAATTCCAATCGCATCTCTTATGAAAATCTTGGTTCAATTGGGCAAATAACTCCTTATTTATCCATCCGTATGGATAATCCCAATTGATTGCCTCTATGTTTTAATCATATTAATAGCCTGGTTGTGTTAAACCTCTTATTTAAACAATTGCACATTACTTGCTTGTGCCATCGCATTCCATCATTATGAACCAAGTCGCCATGCTTTGGCACGCACGAACTTGATAAATCATGATGATAATGAATGTTTATATAACGAGAAGGCAAGAACACAATATTTGAATTTTGAGGGATTTTTAAATTCAATTTTAATTGTTTTGTTGATCAAAATCAACTAATATATCTATTTGAGTTTGGGCACAACTCCAAATAATATATCCGGGTTGTCTAATTATCTTATTATCCTTATTGCATGCATGAACCATACACCAACCACAAAATAATAAGACAATAAAGTAAACAACCACAAAACATAAATAATAAAATAAACAACCACCAAATAATAAGACAATAAAGTAAACAACCACAAAACATAAATAAAACGTGATGTGGATATGGCCTTTTCTAGACTAAGATAATTCTAAGCCAATGGAATTATCTATGAACCCTAAAAGCAAACACATCTCCATGCGTCTTGATCTTTTGGACCATCCTTCATAGTCATGTGGAAAGCTCCATGCTCCATCTTTTGTGGTTCCTTTTGGCTTCGGGCTTCTTTTCTTCAATCTTAACTAACAATCTACTTTATCTAGCACTAGCTAACTTCTATACTAAATAAAATAAATCTCACAAGTTGAGAAAACAATGGCCCGCAGGCCATAAAACCCTAATTAATTATTACAATTAATTGATCAGCTCGCAGGCCGTAAACCAAACCACAAAAATTAAACATCCACATCAAACCACATCCTAAGGCCATATCCAATCACCATGCGAATTGCACATAAACAGTTAAAATCCAATTTTAACGCGCTTGGTCAATTTTAATTGATTTTAGGATATTCTAGGGTTAAAATGGTCCATGGGCCCAACAATCCAATTGCCCGGGCCCAAAAAGGTGAACCGAAAGGCCCTAGGGCCGGCCGGCCCCTAGCCCACGTGGCTAGGCTGTGGGCTAGGGCTGCCCAGGCACCTATGGCGGCCTAGCTTGGGCGGCAAGCAAGAGGGGCGCTCCCTTTAGGGGGGCCGAACCTCTAAGGGAGTTGTTTCCAAAACAACTCCCTTGCTTGGTGCCCAAGTTTGGTTGTTTCCTTGTTTGGGAAGAACTCCTTCTTCTCCAAGGATGCCCAAACCCTAGATCGAAGATCCTAAAATTTCTCAAACTCACTAGTTCATGCATCCAATGCAAAAACTAGGTCTTCTTATGATAGGTTATTGACAAATTGCATCCCATACTTGATTTGTCTTGTTTTACGCGATAAACAATCAATTTAAGGTGTAAAACTATCAAAACGTAACACATAAACCACGTTTATGCTCTACGAGCTGTGGCTCTGATACCACTGTGGGGTTTTGATTCATGGATGCGCAACGGAAACACAAACAATCATAAACCATGCAAAACCCTTCAAGGATCACAAGTCAAGAGACATAACATGGTAAAGGAAGAAAACAACAACACACCTTAGGGTTCTCCTTTGATGACTTCAAACGCGAATTATGTCACGTCTCTACGGTTGATCCACGCCTAGAGTTGAATACTAGATCTTCCAATCCTTGGTGCTAGCCCGGAAAGAGGAAGAGGAAGAAGAATCACACAACAATGGAGCACCAAAGGTGGGGGCGGCACCCTTTGGGCCGACGGGTAGGGGGCGGCAATCCCAAGGGGTTTCGGCCCCTTGTGGGACTAGCTCTCTCTCTCCTTTTCTCTCCCACTCACTTATGTTATGAGCATTAGTGTGGGAAGGAAGGAAGGAGCATCCTTTATATAGTCCAACAACTCCTTGTTCACTACCTAAAGGCCCTATTCTAGTCCTACTAGAATTCGGATTAGTCCCCTAGTACTAATCATGTCCATACATGGATTAGTTCTATTTTCCCATTAATCCTAATCATGTCTCTACATGAATTAGGACACCTTGGCAAATCCTAATCATGTCTCTACATGAATTAGGCCAACTTGCATATTAGTCCTACTAAGTTAGCAAGTTGTTGCGATTTGATCCTTCTAATTAATTAATCATATTAATTAATTATTTCTCAAGTCTAGTTCACATCTATATGGCGTTTGACCCCATAGGTTCTATTTAGTTGGTAGTAACTATTTACTAATATGGAGCGGCCTCTAGCAAGACATTCATTCTAGCCAAAAAATAGAATAGTCATCATGACAAACCTTGTGCAAGTAATTGTCTCATCCCTTTGTCCCAATATCCGGATTGAACACGAGACAAACAAGTCACACTCGTATATTCAATCCATATTTTCTCGATCCATTGGAATAGTCTTATTCGTGCAAATAACATCAATATCCTATATTGATTTATTTGAGTCTGGCCAGACATTTTATAAGCACTATCCCTCGAGTGGCCTTGGATATTTGCTCCCGTTATGTGGGAGGGACAAATTCTATCTACGTCCACTACGATCTCTAAGCTTGCTTCTTATTGTATCCAGTACACGCCTTTATAGCTACCCAATTACGGTGTAGCGTTTGACGCTACCAAGATCACAATAATCCACAACTAGAATATCTAGCGACTTCAAGTCTAAGGATGACAATACCATTGCACCACGAGAAGCACTTGTGACTTAACATAACATGTATGTAGCCTTCTCGGAGATGGGTCAATCCAGTATGCCATTACTCCTAATGCATACCCATGTGTTGGATCATGATATCTCCATATCAATCCAACCCCATACTAGTCTATAGATGATTGTCCTATTAATCATTATAATCGACTAGGGATATTTAAGAATATAACACTTATATTCTAAGGACTTCATTCATGTTAACATATCTCCATATCGATAACATAATGAATCGTAAATCCATAAATGTCACATTTAATTAATGCCTCTGGCACAATTCCAACAAAACGCCTACGACTAATGCAGCAACTCTTGCTCCATTCTCAACGCGCAAATCTATCTCCCCTTTAGAAAATCTTCTACTTCTCATTAGATCATGCACATTTCGTAAAATGTGAGATCCACATCTAGTATCCAATACCCAAGAGGAAGAGATAGATAAATTAACATCTATAAAACAAATACCTGGTGGTGGTGGAATCACTATTCCAAGCTTTTCATCTTCCAGATACTTGGGCCATTTCCTCTTCCAGTGTCCAGGCTGGCTACAGTAGTGACACGCACCCTTAGTCACGCCTCCAGCAGGCTTTAAGGCGTCCTTGGATTTTGCATCTTTCTTTCTCTTTCTTTTGGAGGTAAAGGGAACTCCCTTCCCCTTCCTCTTATTGAAAATCATTATGGACTTTCCTTTGTCGTTGTTAATGCTCTATTCAGCAGTCTTCAACATATTGAGCAGGTCTGGCAGTGGTTTGTTGATCGCATTCATGTTATAGTTCATGATGAACTGGCTATAACTATCCGAATACGATTGCAGGACGAGATCAGTGGCCAACTCTTGGCCGAATGGGAAGCCTAACATTTCGAGAATCTCCATGTATCCGATCATGCACAGCACATGAGGCCCGACTGGGTTCCCTCTGCCAGACTGCACTTGAACTGTGCCTTGGATATTTCATACCGCTTATGCCTTGCTGGCTCTTGGAAGAGCTGTCTCAAATGTGCAATCATATCGTACGCCTCCATGTTCTCATGTTGCTTCTAAAGTGTAGAGTTTATGGTGCAAAGCATGAGACAAGTCACATTGTTAGAATACTCCACAAGTTTCTGATGTGCTCTCACGGTATCAAGTACATCATTATCAGCTAGTGGTGGTGAAATAGGATTGTCCAAGGCGTACGATTTCTTTTCTTGCTTGAGAACAATTCTCAAGTTTATGTACCAGTCAAGAAAATTTGTTCCAGATAACTTGTCCTTCTCAAGGAAAGATCGTAAGTGATGAAGTTGATGCTTGTTGATTTAATTGTCATTGGAATTCTACAAAATGAGAAATATGCAATTTTAGTATTTTGAGCAATTAGCTACATTCAATAATGGCTAGATTATTAAATATAGCTCCCACTATTTTCTCGGATTAATATCCCTCACTATTAATGCAGAAAATATCATATATTCTCTAGTGGGTCCAAGATCCATATTTCACTTCTTCTTGAGCTTGCTTTGGCAAGTCATCCAAAATTAGTTTTTTATGTAGGAAACCCTTCCAATTGCATCCTATGCAATTATTGGTTCAATTTGGTGAATAACCTCTTATTCTTCATCTATCCCATAGATAACACATAATTGTCTTGCCTCTAAGTTTATCAGTCCAATTGAATTCACCTAGTTGCGTCTAACCTCTTACTTCAACAATCACACATTACTTGCTTGTATTGCCGCATCACATCATAGTGAATTAAACTCGTCTTGCTTTGGAAATCCCAAATTTAATAGACCTTGATCATGAATGGTGTTTAAGAAAAGGCGAAACGCAACATATCGGTTGAGGGTTTAAATTGTCATTATTAATTATTTTGTTGATCCAATCAATATGATCTACTTATTTGGATTGCGCAATCCCAAATAAAAGATCAACCCTGTTTATTATAATTCTTGTTACGTTTTACATGCATCAGCCATACACCAAAAATAAATAACAATACAATAAATAATAAACATCCACAAAAAAAATTAATGTGGTATGTATATGGCCCCTAAGACTAAGATATTACCAATCCAATGATAATATCTAAAATCCATAAAGTGAAAAGCTCATTTCCATGTGCCTCCTCTTTAGTCTCGCGCATCCTAGCTTGGGAGTTCTCCTCGTCTTCTAGTCTCTTGATTTCTTTGATCTTCTTCTCCATGCCTTGACTATCTATCTATTTTATTCTAGCTAGAATCTAAACTAAATAGACATACCTCACAGGTTGAGGGAAAGACGACACACAGGCCGTAAATTAATTAATTATATTAATTACATCCAAAACCAAACCAGGCCACAAAATTAAACATCTACAACCTAGGCCATATCCATCCACCATGCAAAAAAGCACATAATATAGTTAAAATCAAAGTTTAACACGCTTGGTCAATTTTAGTTGGAATTTGGATTTTCTGGGGCCAAAACGGTCCAAAGAGCCCATCAAGCTTGTTGGTCGTACCCCAAAAGGACTGCCGCAAGCCACCAGGACCGGCCGACCCTAGCCACGCGGTCAAACCGCTAGCTAGGCCAACTCGGCCTCTTTGGTCGTGGCTTGCTTGGGGCTCAAAGAGGAGGGAGCGGCGGCCCTAGGGTTTTTTGCTTCCTCCTTCCCTTATGTGCTTATTTCCAATTAAGAAAACCCCCCTTGTTCCTAATTGTGCCCAAAATCTAGTTTTTCAAAACCCAAAAACTCACATCATATGTGAACGAAATTTGTGTAAAATTGGCTCATTCCCAATTGAATCATATTCAATTTGCATCATATGCTTAACTTCAGTTTTTCGTCCAAAAGTGTAAAAACAGTGAAAAACTAATATACTGTAACACATAAGATCATGTTATGAGCTACGATATGTGGCTCTGATACCACTGTAGGGTTTTATTGCAGGTTACAAAGCGGAATAAAAAAACTTTTATCTTGCTCAAATCCCTCCAAGGATCACAGGCAAGCAATCATAACATGAGGAAGGTAGAAGAATCGTGTACCTTAGTTTGTGTGATCACTACGAAGAATGGTGTCTCTGTCACTATGAGTATCCACACCTTTGGATCGCATCTAGAATCCTCCCCCACATGTAGTGCTAGAAACGGAAGAAAGAGGCAAGAGATCACGTAAACAGAGCATGTCGCGCCTAGGAGGCCGACGGCGTCAATGGTGCGAACATGTAGGGGGTGTTCGGCCTCCTACTTGTCTCTCTCTCCTTGCTTTGTTATGTTCTCTTAATAGTGAAACTTCTGAGAAAATAACAAGCTAGGTAGTCTTTATCAACAACATAATTTCCCCAATACTAATCATGACCATACACGGATTAGTGCACCTTGCAAATTAGTCCTACTAACATTACTTGGGGTTGCCTTTAGATCCTGTTAAATATTTAGTCCTACTAATTAATGCCCATATCCAATTTAATCCATATAGTGTGTGACCACATAGGTTACTACTTAGTCTGTAGCAACTATTACTAACATAAAGCGGTCTCTAGCAACACATCTATTTCACCCAACTAACAGAAATAGTCAATGATCAGACAAATCTTTTGCCCAATGTTATCGTATTGTATTATACCGTTTTCTCTATATCCGAATTGGTCAAGAAACATAGTATTTACACTCGTATATCCAATCTATAGTTTCTCGATCCTGGGAATATGCTTATCCGAGCAAATAACATTAATATCTTCATATTGATTTATCTGAGTCTGGCCAGACAATCTACAAGCACCATCCCTCGAGTGGCCATGGATATTCGCTCCCATTATGTGGGAGGGACAAAATCCTCTCTACATCACTACCATCTCTCACCTTGCTACCTATCATGCCCGATCACTATATGTATAGTTACCCGGTTAAGGCGCAACGTCCGATAACATCAAAGCATGATATTTTACAACTGGAGTATCTAGTGACTTCAAGACTAAGGACTACAATACCATTAGAAATACGAAAAGCACTTGTGACTTTGACATAATCTAATATGGCATTCTCGTTATGGGTCAATCCAGTATGCCATTACTCATAATGCATACTCATGTGTTAGACTTGATATCTTCATATCAATCTACCTACATACTAGTATATAGTGATCATCCCATAAATCAATATAACGAACTAGGGATATTTAAGATAAACAATACACATCGTAACCTAAGGACTTCATTATATTAAATATCTGCATAAATAATAAATGGATATTATAGCTTAAAAATGTTCATACTAAATCTAGATTTCCTCTAGGGCACCTATTCCAACGTAACCGTGGCAAGTTTGATGCCAGAATTAATGAAGGTATATTTCTTGGTTATTCCTTGACTAGCAAATTGTTGGAATAGATGCCCTAGAGGCAATCTAGTTTAGTATGAATTTGTATTTGGCTAGAAAATTCATTTATTATATATTGGATATTTAATATAATGAAGTCCTTAGATTTACAATCGTGTTGTTTATCTTAAATATCCCTAGTCAAGTATAATGATTAAATGGGACAATCATCTATAGACTAGTATGGGGTTGGATTGATATGGAGATATCACGATCCAACACATAGGTGTGCATTACGGAATGTTGCACTGGATTGACCCATCACCGAGAAGGCTACATACATGTTATGTTAAGTCACAAGTGCTTCTCGGGTACAATGGTATTGTCATCCTTAGACTTGAAGTCACTAGATATTCTAGTTGTGGATCATTGTGATTTTGGTAGCGTTAAACGCTACACCGTAACTGGGTAGTTATAAAGGCGTGTACTGGATACAATGAGAAGCAAGCTTAGAGATCGTAGTGGACGTAGAGAGGATTTGCCCCTCCCACATAACGGGAGCAAATATCCAAGGCCACTCGAAGGATAGTGCTTATTGAATGTCTGGCCAGACTCAAATAAATCAATATGGGATATTGATGTTATTTGCACGAATAAGGCTATTCCATGGATCGAGAAACTAGGGATTGGATATACGAGTGTGACTTGTATGTCTCGTGTCCAATCCGGATATGGAGGCAAAGGGATGAGACAATTACTTGTACAAGGTTGTCTAGATGACTATTCTATTAGTTGGCTAGAATGGATGTTTTGCTAGAAACCGCTCCATATAAGCAAATAGTTGCTACCAACTAGATAGAACCTATGGGGTCACACGCTATATAGAGTTGTACTAGATTTGGGAATTAATTAATTGGATTAATTAATTAGAAGGATCACTTTGCAAACCCTTGCAAACTTAGTAGGGACTAATTTGCAAGGAAGAGACTAAATTGAATTCTAGTAGGACTAGAATAAGTCCTTTAGGTAGTTAACAAAGAGTTGTTGGACTATATAAAGGACCCTCCTTCCTTCCTTCCTCATAACTTATGCTCTAGAGAGAACATAACAAGAGTGGGAGAGAAAGTAGAGAGAGAGCAAGCAACAAGGAGGACGCCGCCCCCTTGACGCCGCCCCCTCGTCCCCGACGCCAAAAGAGGGCCGAGCCCCTTCTTTAGCCTCGTTTTGCGTGATTCCTTCACCCTCCTCTCATTCCGGGCTAGCACCAAGGAAGATTGGAGATCTAGGATCAACTCTAGGGGTGGATCAACTATAGAGAACGTGACACTATTCGCGTTTGAAGTCATCAAGGAGAACCCAAAGGTGTGTTTATGATTTCTTACCTTTACTATCGTTATGCATCTAGACTTGTGATCCTTGGAGGGTTTTGCATGGCTATTGTTTGATTATGCTTCCGTTTGCGCGATCCATGAATCAAAACCCTACAGTGGTATCAGAGCCTGGTTCATAGAGCATAAACGTATTTTATGTGTTACATTCTTGTTGTTTTACACCTTAATTTGTTGTTTATCGCGTAAAACAAGACAAATCAAGCCTTGGATGCAATTTGTCAAAGAATTAATCACAACAAGACCCAATTATTGCATTAGATGCATGAATTGGTGAGTTTGAGAAATTTTAGGATCTTAGATCTAGGGTTTGGGCATCCTTGGGGAAGAAGGAGTTCTCCCAAAACAAGGAAACAACCAAACTTGGGCTCCAAGCAAGGAGGTTGTTTCCACAAGGAGGTTCGGCCCCCTAGGGGACCGCCCCCTTGCTTGCCGCCCAAGATTGGCACCCTAAGGGGCCGGGCGGCCCTAACCCGCGGGCCTAGCTTGCGGGTTTTGGGCCGGGCCGGCCCTAGGGCCTTATGGTTCACTATTTTTGGGCCCGGGCAATTGGATTGTTGGGCCCATGGACCGTTTTAACCCTAGAAATTCTAAAATCAATTAAAATTGACCAAGCGCGTTAAAATTGGATTTTAACTGTTTATGTGCAATTCGCATGGTGATTGGATATGGCCATAGGATGTGGTTTGATGTGGATGTTTAATTTTGTGGTTTGGTTTTACGGCCTGCGAGCTGATCAATTAATTGTAATAATTAATTAGAGTTTTATGGCCTGCGTGCCATTTTTTTTTTCTCAACTTGTGAGATTTATTTTATTTAGTATAGATATTAGCTAGTGCTAGATAAAGTAGATTGTTAGCCAAGATTGAAGAAAAGAAGCCCAAAGCCAAAGAAGCCACAAAAGATGGAGCATGGAGCATTCCACATGACTATGAAGGATGGACCAAAAGACCAAGACGCATGGAGATGTGTTTGCTTAGGGTTCATAGATAATTCCATTGGCTTGGAATTATCTTAGTCTAGAAAAGGCTATATCCACATCACGTTTAATTTTTGTTTTGTGGTTGTTTATTTATTGTCTTATTATTTGTGTGGTTGGTGTATGGATGATGCATGCAATTAGGATAATAAGATAATTAGACAACCCGGATCTATTATTTGGAGTTGTGCCCAAACTCAAATAGATAGATTAGTTGATATTGATCAACAAAATAATTAAAATTGAATTTAAAAATCCCTCAAAATTCAATATTGTGTTCTTGCCTTCTCGTTATTTAAACACTCATTATCATCATTATTTATCAAGCTCGTGCGTGCCAAAGCATGGCAACTTGGTTCATAATGATGGAATGCGATGGCACGTAACAATGTGCAATTGTTTAGATAAGAGGTTGAGCACAACTAGGCTATTAATTTGATTAAGAAACCTAGAGGCAATCAATTGGGATTATCCATATGGATGGATAAATAAGGAGTTATTTGCCCAATTGAACCAAGAGTTGCATGTGGGATGCAATTGGAATTGTTCCTACCTAAGAAGTAGTCGAATTATGGGTGACTTGCCAAAGCAAGCTCATAAGGAGATGAAAAAGATGGATCTTGGCCCACTAGAAAATATAAGGATATTTTCCGCATTAATATCTTGAGGGTTATTAATCCGTAGAAAAATAGTGGGAGCTATATTTAATAAACTAGCCATTATTAAATATAGTCAAAAATTCACAAATACTAAAACTTGCGTATTTTCCTTTTTGTAGAATTCCAAATGGCAAACAACTCATCGAGTTCACAACATTCCCTACGATCTGTCCTTGAGAAGGACAAGCTCTCTGGAACCAACTTTCTTGATTGGTACAGAAACTTGAGAATTGTTCTCAAGCAAGAGAAGAAACTGTACGCAATAGAGGAGCAAGTCCCAGAAGGTCCAGAGAACCAGACACCTGTTGCCTTAAAGGCGTATCAAAAGCGTGTTGATGACGCTAATGATGCGGCCTGCCTAATGCTTTGCACCATGACCTCTGAGCTTCAAAAGCAACATGAGAACATGAATGCTGTCGATATGATCGAACATCTAAAGCAGCTCTTCCAAGAGCAGGCGAGGGTAGAGAGGTATGAGGTCTCAAAGGCACTGTTCAAATGTCATCTGGCAGAAGGGAACCCGGTGGGACCCCATGTACTCCGAATGATCGGGTACTTGGAGAATCTCGCCCGGCTTGGGTTCCCGGTCGGCCAAGAGTTGGCAACCGATCTCGTGTTGCAATCGTTGCCCGAGAGTTATGGACAGTTCATTATGAACTATAACATGAACGAGATCGTTAAACCACTGCCAGATTTGCTCAACATGTTGAGGACGGCTGAACAGAGCATCAACAAGGGTAAGGGCAAGGCCATTATGATGGTGCATAAAGGAAAGGGCAAAAAGTTTGCCTCTTCCTCCAAGGGTAAAGGCAAGTCAGTTGCCAAGTCCAAGGAACAAGCCCTTAAGCCTGTTGGTGGCGTTGCCAAGGTCGTGACTAAGGGTGAATGTCACTACTGTAGTCAACCTGGACACTGGAGGAGGAACTGCCCAAAATATCTGGAGGACAAGAGGCTTGGAATAGTGATTCCACCACCACCAGGTATTTTTGTTGTAGATGTCAATTTAACTGTCTCTACATCATGGGTATTAGATACTGGATGTGGATCTCATATTTGTCGAAATATGCAGGATCTAAAGAGAAGTAAAAGATTGGCTAAAGGGGAGGTAGATCTACGCGTTGGGAATGGAGCAAAGGTTGCTGCGTTGGCCATAGGCGTGTGCGAGCTATCTCTGCCTTCAGGATTAGTTTTAGAATTAAATAATTGCTATTTTGTGCCTGCTATGAGCAGAAACATTATTTCTATTTCTTCTTTGGACAAGGAAGGTTTTATTATTTCAATAAAGAACAATTGTTGTTCCTTTTATTTGAATAATATTCACTATTTTAGTGCGCAATTATTTAATGGACTTTATGTCCTTGATCTAAGCAATCCTGTCTACAACATTAATACCAAGCGGATTAAAATAAATGATTTAAATCCTGCTTATTTATGGCATTGTCGTTTAGGCCACATAAATGAGAAACGTGTATCTAGACTCCATAAGGATGGATTACTAGACTCATTTGATTTTGAATCATATGAGACATGTGAGGCTTGTTTATTGGGAAAAATGACAAAGTCCCCTTTCAATAAGAAAGGTGAGAGGACTAGTGAGCAATTGGCGCTCATACATACCGATGTGTGTGGGCCATTTGCCACGCCTGCCAGGGGTGGTTATGTCTACTTCATTACGTTTACTGATGATTACAGTAGATATGGATTTGTGTACCTTATGAGGGCAAAATCAGAATCCTTTGAAGTGTTCAAAGAATTCAAGAATGAAGTAGAAAAGCAACTTGGCAAAAGTATCAAGGCTCTACGATCGGATCGTGGAGGAGAATACTTGAGCCAAGAGTTTGACGACTATCTTAGAGAGTGTGGGATCGTGTCCCAACTCACTCCACCCGGAACGCCACAATGGAATGGCGTGTCCGAGAGGAGGAATCGAACCCTATTGGATATGGTTCGGTCTATAATGTGTCAAACCGATCTTCCATTATCATTTTGGGGCTACGCTCTATTAAGTGCAGCTTTCACCATTAACCGTGTTCCATCTAAATCAGTCATGAAGACACCATATGAGATGTGGAGTGGGAGGCGTCCCACACTGTCGTTCATGAGGATTTGGGGCTGCGATTTCTATGTAAAACGTTTACAATCAGACAAGCTAGGGCCTAAATCGGATAAGTGTAAATTTGTGGGGTACCCTAAGGAAACTAAGGGATACTATTTCTACAATCCAACCGAGAACAAAGTGTTTGTTGCTCGGACCGGCGTGTTTCTAGAAAGAGAGTTTGTCTCTAAAGAAGCAAGTGGGAGGAATGTAGAACTTGAAGAAGTTCAAGAACCACAAATCACTGAACCGATTATGGAACATGAACAGGAATCACAAGCAGTTGTGGATCCACCTGTTCAGGTAACACAAGAGCTTCGTAGATCTAGTAGAGTGCGCCAGGAACCCGAGAGGTACGGACTTCTCGTGACTGATTCCGGTGACACAATGCTCATAGATGATGAGCCTACTACCTATGAGGAGGCCATGAATGGCCCAGACTCGCAGAAGTGGCTTGAAGCCATGAGATCCGAGATGGAATCCATGTATACCAACAAAGTATGGACTTTGGTGGAACCACCTGACGGGGCGCGGCCCATAGGGTGCAAGTGGGTCTTCAAGAAGAAGATCGACATGGATGGTAATGTGATTACCTATAAGGGCCGATTGGTGGCTAAAGGATTCAGACAGATTCATGGTATTGACTATGATGAAACCTTTTCACCAGTCGCAATGACCAAATCCATTCAAATCCTACTTGCAATTGCAGCATACTACGACTATGAGATTTGGCAGATGGATGTCAAAACAGCATTCCTTTATGGGAATCTCCTCGAGGACGTGTATATGATACAGCCGGAGGGTTTTGAGGATCCAAAGCAAGCCAACAAAGTCTGTAAGCTGCAACGATCCATTTATGGATTGAAGCAAGCTTCTAGGAGTTGGAATCGACGTTTTGATGAAGTGGTCAAAGAGTTTGGCTTCATCAGAAACGAAGATGAGTCTTGTGTTTACAAGAAGGTTAGTGGGAGCTCTGTAGCTTTTCTGGTCTTGTATGTGGATGACATACTACTCATTGGAAACGACATTCCCATGCTGCAATCTGTTAAAGATTGGCTAGGAAAGTGTTTCTCAATGAAGGACTTAGGGGAAGCAGCCTATATACTCGGTATAAAGATCTATAGAGATAGATCTAAAAGGTTTCTAGGCCTAAGTCAAAGTACATATATTGACAAGGTGTTGAAACGGTTCAACATGCAAGATTCCAAGAAGGGATTCTTGCCCATGTCACATGGAATCACTCTTTCGAAGAGTGGTTGTCCTTCAAATGAGATTGAGAAGGAACGCATGAGTAGGATTCCCTATGCCTCGGCCATAGGGTCTATCATGTACGCCATGTTATGTACTAGACCAGATGTGTCATATGCCTTGAGTATGACAAGCAGATACCAATCCAATTCGGGTGAGAGTCACTGGATTGCTGTCAAGAACATTCTAAAGTACTTGAGAAGAACTAAGGATGCTTTCTTGATGTTTGGCGGTGAGGAAGAGTTGCGTGTAAGGGGTTACACTGATGCAAGCTTCCAAACCGACAGAGATGACTTTAGATCACAGTCGGGTTATGTGTTTTGCCTGAATGGAGCAGCGGTGAGCTGGAAGAGTTCCAAGCAAGAGACGGTGGCTGATTCTACAACAAAGGCTGAGTACATTGCTGCAAATGGCGCAGCAAAGGAGGCTGTTTGGATCAGAAAATTTGTTTCTGAACTTGGTGTGGTCCCTAGCATTGCGGATCCAGTGGAGTTGTTCTGTGACAACACTGGGGCGATCGCGCAGTCAAAGGAACCAAGATCGCACCAGAAGTCCAAGCATGTGCTCAGGAAGTTTCATCTGATTCGAGATATTATCGATAGAGGAGACGTTCGGATATGCAAGATTCCTACAGATGATAATCTGTCAGACCCGCTTACGAAGCCTCTCACGCAGTTGAAGCATGAAGGGCACACTAGGAGTATGGGCATACGAGATGCGCCAGATTGGCTCTAGTGCAAGTGGGAGACTGTTGGAATAGATGCCCTAGAGGCAATCTAGTTTAGTATGAATTTGTATTTGGCTAGAAAATTCATTTATTATTTATTGGATATTTATTATAATGAAGTCCTTAGATTTACAATCGTGTTGTTTATCTTAAATATCCCTAGTCAAGTATAATGATTAAATGGGACAATCATCTATAGACTAGTATGGGGTTGGATTGATATGGAGATATCACGATCCAACACATAGGTGTGCATTACGGAATGTTGCACTGGATTGACCCATCTCCGAGAAGGCTACATACATGTTATGTTAAGTCACAAGTGCTTCTCGGGTACAATAGTATTGTCATCCTTAGACTTGAAGTCACTAGATATTCTAGTTGTGGATCATTGTGATTTTGGTAGCGTTAAACGCTACACCGTAACTGGGTAGTTATAAAGGCGTGTACTGGATACAATGAGAAGCAAGCTTAGAGATCGTAGTGGACGTAGAGAGGATTTACCCCTCCCACATAACGGGAGCAAATATCCAAGGCCACTCGAAGGATAGTGCTTATAGAATGTCTGGCCAGACTCAAATAAATCAATATGGGATATTGATGTTATTTGCACGAATAAGGCTATTCCATGGATCGAGAAACTAGGGATTGGATATACGAGTGTGACTTGTATGTCTCGTGTCCAATCCGGATATGGAGGCAAAGGGATGAGACAATTACTTGTACAAGGTTGTCTAGATGACTATTCTATTAGTTGGCTAGAATGGATGTTTTGCTAGAAACCGCTCCATATTAGCAAATAGTTGCTACCAACTAGATAGAACCTATGGGGTCACACGCTATATAGAGTTGTACTAGATTTGGGAATTAATTAATTGGATTAATTAATTAGAAGGATCACTTTGCAAACCCTTGCAAACTTAGTAGGGACTAATTTGCAAGGAAGAGACTAAATTGAATTCTAGTAGGACTAGAATAAGTCCTTTAGGTAGTTAACAAAGAGTTGTTGGACTATATAAAGGACCCTCCTTCCTTCCTTCCTCATAACTTATGCTCTAGAGAGAACATAACAAAAGTGGGAGAGAACAAAGGAGAGAGAGAGCAAGCAACAAGGAGGACGCCGCCCCCTCGTCCCCGACGCCAAAAGAGGGCCGAGCCCCTTCTTTTGCCTCGTTTTGCGTGATTCCTTCACCCTCCTCTCATTCCGGGCTAGCACCAAGGAAGATTGGAGATCTAGGATCAACTCTAGGCGTGGATCAACTATAGAGAACGTGACACTATTCGCGTTTGAAGTCATCAAGGAGAACCCAAAGGTGTGTTTATGATTTCTTACCTTTACTATCGTTATGCATCTAGACTTGTGATCCTTGGAGGGTTTTGCATGGCTATTGTTTGATTATGCTTCCGTTTGCGCGATCCATGAATCAAAACCCTACACAAATCATATAGGTTTTAGAATAAAAGAACCAAGCTTGTTGAGGAAAGTATACATGTCATTTTTTATGAAGGCTGTGATGGTTCTTTCAGTAATTGTTTTTGCAGATCTGAGTGTGACCAAGCATGAATCAGAAGATGAAATAGATCCAGACAATGGTTTCAAGAATTACTAGAAGAAAAAAATAATGAATATTCAAAGCCTTGAAAATAGATTTCAAAGCCTTCAAATAGAGTCTCTAGAAACTCATAGTGGTCAAGTAACAACATCAAGATCTGAAGGTCTTGAAAAGATTCCTGGAGAACCACAGCCATGGACACCTAGAATGAAGTTTAGATATCTGTCATCTCATCTAGCAGAAAACATCATTTATGATCCATCCACTGGTATACAAACAAAATCTCAATTAAAGAACTTGTGTGATTTTAATACTTTTGTATCACTTATAGAGTCAAATTATGTGGAAGAAACACTTCAAGGGGAAGACTAGATCATTTCTATGAAAAGTGAGCTGAGTGAATTTGAGAGGAACAAGGTTTGGAATCTAGTTACTCCTCCCAAATATTAGTCTGTGATTGAACAAGGAGGGTTTTCAGAATCAAGCTAGATGAAAGTGGTAAGGTTATCTTCTAAAGCAAGACTGGTAGTCAAGGCTACAACCAAGAAGAAGATTTCTCAGGTCTTATGTGAAAATAATTTGAAATGAGCTTAATGGAAGAGATAAATTTCTTTCTTGGACTTCATGTACAAAAAATGAAGAAAGGAATTTTTCTACACCGGAGTAAGTATAACAAGGATTTGCTGAACAAGTATAACTTGTCTCAATCGAAGGCTGCCAAAACTCCCATGAGTTAAACATTATACTTAGAGAAGGATCAAAATGGTAAGAGTGTGAAACAGAAAGAATTCACATGTATGATTGGATCACTGCTCTACTATACTGCAAGCAGGACATACATCATGTTTAGTGTTTGTATGAGTGCTAGATTCCAAGCTGATCCTAAAGAATCTCACTTAGTTGTTGTCAAAAGAACCTTTATATATCTCAACGGTACCAAAGACTTAGGAATTTGATATCCTAAACAATATAACTTCTCTTTGTTTTTCCATTAAAATCCTGATTTTCCAGGATATAAAGTTGACAGAAAAAGAACTTGAGTGTGTTGCCAGTTCCTTGGTTCATCCATGATAAGCTGGCATTCTAAGAAGCAAAATTCAGTAGCTTATCAACAGCAAAAGTTGAATACATAGCAGTTGGAGCTTGTTGCTCTCAAATACTATGGATAGCTCAATAAATGAAAGACTTGGGTTATGATTTCAGAGATATTGCCATCAAATATGACAACACTAGTGCAATCTCAATTGCTAAGAATCATGTTCAGCACTAAAGGACTAAAAACATAGATGTCATACACCATTTCATCATAGATAATGTGGAGAAAGGTGATGTATATTTGTGCCTACTAACATGCAGTTTGAAGATATCATCACTAAATTATTGCCAGAAGATAGATTCACACCCCTGAGATTAGAACTCGGCATGTTAAACAAGGAAGCATTGGTTTAGGGGGATATCAGGTAAGAATTATGTGCTTTAATGTTTTGGAAAGTATTTCAAAGCCTTGAAAATCTTTTCAAATCCTTGATTTTATTTGCTTTCAGTATTATAATTTTTTAAGGCCTTGAAATTCTTTTCAAAGATTTGAAAATAAACCTGTATACTATATAGTCAATGAATGGATAACCAATGCTAGGTGTTATCTCTATAGATAATTGTTTAAGATTGTGTTTTACCTTTTAAAACAAATCTTTTAAAAAATCAGTATTATATTATTTCCTTCCACACGTCATTCCCGTAATTTAAATTTCACACGAACCTTCCTTCTTCAAATATCTGTGAATATTTAGTTTCCTTTTCAAACTCAAAATCTTCAGTACTTATCTTCACTCTTCTCTCTCTCTCGTCTCTATCACTCCTTCCTCTCTCTTCTAAAACCCCAAACCCTAATGGATTCACGAAGAACCTCTTAGAGAATCAATATGGCTGGAGGCTCAAAGAAAAGTTCAGGGAAGAAAATGAAAAGCTGCAGACGAAGAAGTTCAACAATTAGAGATGAATCCAGTTCTACAACTCCTAGTGCACCAAGGTTACCCTCTCCTCCTCCGAAGAGAAGCAAGAAAGATAAGAGGGATTAGACTGTTACTTCCAGCAAGAAAAAGACAGATCCAATAGTTGGTTCTGAAAAAGAAGAAAGGTGTTACAATTGGGAGCCCAGAGAAGGTGAAGAAGAAGCCTCATAAATCAGACAAAGGGAAAGAGAAGGTCACTGGGAAGGAGATTCAGGAATCGGAGAAGAAGTCCCCTTCTGTTAAGAAAACTCTTTCTAGCAAGTGGTTTATCAGTTATTCTACAAGAGGGAATTGGTTAGATGATTTTGCTTCTACTTCTATAATTTACTGTAGCATGATCAGTACTATAATGTTGAATGGTATGAATCCGGAATGCATAAGGAGATTGAAATATATTTCTCTATGGAAAATCCTTAACCCCTCTGAAGTTGCATACGTTAGGCTTACAAGGCTTTTATACATGAACTTGAAACAAGAGAAAACCTTGTATTTGACTATATCCTCTAAAGTAGCTATGATTAGCATGGAATTAAATCATGCTGAGTTTGCCAATGTCTTAAATTTTTCAAAGGGGTAAAATACTGACAATCATTCTAGCATGTTTGAAGCTTAAAAGTTGGCTACTGAAGAATTCTTCTTTCCTAGTGTAGCAACTACCTCAAAACAATTGACTCACTCTGCGTTAACTATTGAAGCAAAGATTTTGTTTAACACTCTGATGAGGTGTGTATTACCTAAAGAGAATTCAAAAGAGGTGTTGTCTGATAGGGTACTCTATTTCATGTATCTGATTATGCATGGTTATGAGATTGATCTACCAAGCATTGTGATGGAGAACACGCTTTACTTTGCACCAAGCAAAGGAAACATCCTCTACCATATGCTAACCTCCTCTCACTCTTCTTTCAACACCTTGAAATTCCAGGTTATAGGGAAGCGAAAATTACCACTGTTTTTGGAATGCTTGATAAAAAAGGCTTTTCAAAGGATTTGAATTGTGAAAACCATTGAGGGAGCATGGAAGCGCTACTCTGAATTGTCTGTTGTAGAGTTATAGGCTAAGAAGTTCCCTAAGCCTAAATCCATACCCTTTCTATAAACTCTACCCTCTCAATCTCAGGACCAATCCATAGTTCTGCAAAAGGCTAGACTTCATTTCGAATGAATTGGATGAATTGAAGCAGGTTGAATATGATTTGGGTATTGATTTCAAACAAATGAAGTATATGGTTAAATTTGTATTCAAAAATATCAACTTGATCCATATGGAAGAAGAAGTTTCGCAAGTCCCGAAGGATCAAAGAAGGCAGGATCTTTAGGTGATTGGTTTGGTGAACAAAGTCATGAGGATGAAGCTGCTGAGAATAAGGGTAATGGGAAACAGTTTAGTGGAGATACAGATGCACGGTAAAAGACTATTGAGGATGAGGAACAAGATGAACAATACAGTGTGGATTCTTGATTGCTACTCAAAGACTTGAAGCAGAAGAAAAAGAAAGCAAAGGTTCCAACCATTGTCAGTTCAATTGATCTGTTTGAGGGTGATGATGTGGCTGAAAAGATTGGTGAAGGAGAAGCACAAGAATAAGAACAGCAAGACGAGGAGGAAGAAGAAGAAGAAAGTGATCAAGAGGAAGCTATAAAGCTTAAGGGAGATGAAGACCCAAAACCTTGATTATCTTTCTTCTTTTTAGAGCCTTGAAATTCCTTTCAAAGTCTTGTCATCCATCCTCTTTCAAATTTTTTTCAAGAACTTAGGTTTTTTCAAACACAATTCGATCCAACATTTTCTCACTTTTTCACAATTTGTCTTTCATCAAGGGGGAAATCGTAAGTTCACGGCTTTTTTCAACGGCTTGAAACTTGTTTCAAGGCCTTGAAACTGAAGAGCATGAACTGAGGGGGAGTTATTACCTATGTGCTTATCTACACCCTTTCACTTGATCATACTATATTAGATGATGAAAGAAAAATTAATTATGTGATCTAACATGCCTTGAACTCATTATTTGCGTAAGCTATTTTGTAGGAACTGTTAACCAATTCTGTGTATGGAGGATTAGTAAAGTTTCCTTACTTGCAGAGATCTATAAGAGGCAATTAATGATTGCAGATTCAATGATTTTGCTAAGGAAGGTTGTCTGGACATTACTCAAGCTTGCAGATGAAAGATCAGATCAAAATCAAGTCAGAGAAACAAGCAACTAGCCGTTGGAATCAGTTTTTTGAGAGTCAAAGATATGCTGCATCTTTTTAAGGATTTCTGTTTTGAAGATTGATATATATATATTCAGCAATTCAAAACTGCAAAAAGTGAGACATACAGAGAGACATACAGAGATATTACGAAGAACGAAACATTAAAGAGATTCAAAAATACTCTCAAGGATTGACAAGAATCACTGAGGAAGATCTAATCATCCAATCCCAGTTCCAGAAGAACACTTCAAGCTTAACTGCTTCATTGTGTTACAATGTTCTTCATCTGAGCATTATTTGTATATCATCTTGTTATATTTATTTATCACTTAATCTGGTGGTGGTGTTCAAGAGCAAAAACAAGAGATTCTTATTGTATCAGATAACTAGAGCAGGTACAAGATAGGTTCGGAAGAACCACAGACTGCACAAAGTAAGGCACTTCACTGGGTCTAAAATCTAGGGCTTAGCTTTTGATAAATAAGAATTCTATTGAAATCCTGAAGGGATTAGATCCCTCCGGCGGAGACGTAGGTCACTGATGACTGAAATCCGTAAAATCATTTTGTTACCTACCTTTACATTTCAGTTCTTTACTTGCACTGTTAATTGATTCAAAACAGATTTGAATTCAAAGGCATGAAATGCTTTTCAAGGCCTTGAAAATTATCAGTATCTTTTTCTCCGTCAGTTTTGATTTGAAAGGCTTGAAACTCAGTTCCAGGCCTTGAACAACCAGCTCTTCACACTCTATTTTAAAACTACTCTTTTGGCAAAAGTTGCTATACTCTATTCCACCCTCCCCCCTTCAAGAATATTTGATCTTGTATTTGCATACATACATACAACATTCAGTTACTTTTAAAAAGCTTTTGAAGAAACCCCCCCCCCCTTCGCAGTTTCATGTCGCTGACACTTAGCTGCTAACAGTATCCATTTTGCCACAAAACCCCATGCAGTATCTATTTTTCCAAAAACGCGCACCAAAAATTCTGACGGACGCTTGCAGCGATAGAACTCCGCTATCGATGTGGACTTATTCGGGGTTATTGTGGTAAATGCACACCCCATTGTTGGGGCTAAAGCTACGAATTTACACTAAATTCTTATCAAAACTCCAAAAACCTAAAACACTCCAAAAAGACTACGGACACCATCGTCTTTCTCATTATCTATATTGTGTGGGAGTGTTTTTGGAGTGTTTTATGTTTTTGGAGTGTTTGATGAGAATTTAGTTTAAATTCTCATCTTTATCCCTAACAATGGGGTATGAATTTACCAAAATAACCCATAATAAGTCCACGTCAACAACTGAGTTCTACCGCTGTTAATGTCCGTCAGAATTTTGGTGCGCTTTGTCGAAAAATAGATACTACATGGGGTTTTGTGACAAAATATATATTGTTGGTAGCTAAGTGTCAATTACATGAAATTTCAGGGTATTTTCCGTCAAAAGTTCTAAGATTAAATTAAAAGAGACATGACAATTGTTTTTTTTAGTAGACTCTTTATTTGAGCAGGTATCACGTTCACTATATGTAAAGACCTAAAATGAATACTTAAATTTTATGTGTATATTTCTATTAAACTCATATATTTTACCTTTATTTTAATTTATAGCTGCATGAATTACTAATTAATTTTCATAAAAGAATACAGTATTACTATTTGGCTAACATTCACGGGAGCAGCTTGTATCCGGTTTAAATCCGTGCGGTAAGATCGGATGGTTGATAGAAGGCCACGTGGCATATAGAAACAAAGGGCCCATGCGCGTTAGAAGTCATTAAAAACAAGCCCACTCCATCTGTTCATCCCTTACCCTTTCATCCTTCATCCACCTCCTCTGCTTATCGAATTGTGTTTCTGTCCCACTCATTATCCAACAATCATGTTTGGGCACGGGAGCGGCTTTTATCCGGTTTACATCCATGGAGTGTTTGTACTGTTAAGATCGGATGGTTGGTAAAAGTCCATGTGGTATACGAACTAATGTACTAATGCACGTTAGCAGGCCTCAACACCAAAGCCCACGCGCTTTGCTTTCCTCTGTTCATCCTCTTCTTTTCATCACTTCATCCCTCTTCCACCGCGTCTCTGTTTTCGGGAGTCCATCTCTCTCTCTCTCTCTCTCTCTCTCTCTCTCTCTCTCTCTCTCTCTCTCTCTCTCTCTCTCTCTCTCTCTCTCTCTCTCTCTCTCTTATCATCTCTAAAACAATGAATATCACTTGTCATTGATTTTCAGAAACTCTTCATTTGATTTGATTGTTTTAAGGATTTAGGCATCTTGTAATCGAAGCACAGCAAAATTAAAGTACAGATCCGAGATATCAGATGAGTAATTTGTTCTTTGTCATCAAACGCTACCTTGGAAGAAGCATATGTTTGAAATCACTGAATACAACAAGAATGATATATTAACCTATGTTTGAAGATAGTTAATACGGTATTGAGAGGAAAATGATTTAATAGCATGAACGGCGAACTGAAATCCAATGAAAACGAGAATCAGCCCCATGATTGTTGGATAATAAGTGGGACGGAAACAGAATTCGATAAGAAGAGGAGGTGGATGAAGGATGAAAGGTTAAGGGATGAACAGAGGGAGTGGGCTTGGTGTTGAAGACTTCTGACGCGCATGGGCCCTTTGTTTCCTGATGCCACGTGGCCTTCTATCAACAATCCGATCTTAACAGCACAAACACTGCACTGATGTAAACCGGATACAAGCTGCTCCCGTCTTTACCATCCTAACATGTCCAGCTACAATATCAAGTCAATATCCTTGAAGAAATTGATCATCTAGCCGTTGGGAAGAGCTTATAGACAAGTCATACATTTCCAGCTATATTTTAGGAAATTTTGTTATGAGAAGATCTTGAAGATCTGCTATTCAAACAGGCTTCATAACAAGGAATGACTTAAGATTTCCAAGATAGAGACGAACACAGAAACTCAGAACATTAGCAAGGTTGACAAGCAACACAGAAGGAGATTCATTTTCATTAAATCCATTCAATAGAAGTTCACTTCACATTCGACTGCTTCATCAGTTCTCAATGTTCTTCTTTCTAATCTATATTTGTATATCATTCAGATAATACGTGTTGCATTTTTTAGTCGTGAATTGTTCAAGTGAAAAATAGAGAATTCTTGTTGAATAAGTTAGCTAGAGCAGGTACTAGGGCTTAGCTTTTGATTAATAAGAATCGAGTTGAAATGACCTCTGAGCTTCAGAAGCAACACTTGAAACAATTGTTTCAAGAACAGGCAAGGCATGAGCGGTACAAAGTGTCCTAAGCATTGTTTAAGAGCAATCTCCCAGAAGGGAACCCAGTCGGGCCTCATGTTTCAAGAGCAATCTCGTAGAAGGGAACCCAGTCGGGCCTCATGTACTCCGAATGATCGGGTACATAGAGAACCTCACGAGGTTGGGGTTCCCACTCGGCTAAGAGTTGGCAACTGATCTTGTCTTGCAATCGTTGCTAGATATTTATAACCAGTTCATCATGAACTATAACATGAATGTGATCAGTAAGGATCTGTCGGACTTGCTGCACATGCTTAGGACAGCGGAACAAAGTATCAAAAAAGGCAAGGGAAAGGCCATAGTGATGGTCAATAAAAGGAAGGGCAAGGGAGTTGCCTCTACTTCTAAAGGAAATCGCAAGAAAGTTTCAAAATCTAAGGAAGCCCTAAAGCCTAGTGGGGGCGTGGCTAAAGGTGATTGTCACTACTATAGCTATCCGGGTCACTGGAGGAGGAATTGCCCCAAGTATCTGGAGGATAAGAAGCTTGGAATAGTGATTCCACCACTACCAGGTATTTTTGGTATAGACGTCAATCTATCTATTTCTTCACCTTGGGTATTGGATACTGGATGTGGATCTCACATTTGTCGAAACGTGCAAGATTTTAAAATAAGTAGAAGATTGGCTAAAGGGGAGATAGATTTGCGAGTCGGGAATGGCGCAAGAGTTGCTGCATTAGCTATAGGCATGTATGAGCTATCTTTTCCTTCTTGACTTATTTTAGAATTAGACAATTGCTATTATGTGCCTGGTATGAGCAGAAACATTATTTTTGTTTCTTCTTTTGACGAGAAGGGTTTTTCTATTTCAATAAAGGACAAGTGTTTCTACATTTATTTTGAAAGTATGCACTATTGGAGTGCGCATTTGTCTAATGGATTGTATATCCTTGATCTAAATTATTCCATCTATAACATAAGTACTAAAAGAATTAAAACTAATGATTTAAATCCTACATATATATGGCACTGTCGTTTAGGCCATATAAACGAGAAACACATATGTAGACTCCATAACGATGGATTTCTAGACTCATTTGATTTGGAATCATATATGACATGCGAGTCTTGTTTATTGGGAAAATGATAAAGTCCCCTTACAATAAGAAAGGTGAGAGGACTGGTGAGTTACAAGCACTCATACATATTGATGTATGTGGGCCGTTTCCCACGCCTGCCAGAGGTGGTTACACCTACTTCATTATGTTTACTGATGACTTCAGTAGATATGGATTTGTATACCTTATGAAGGCCAAATCCGAATCCTTTTAATTTTTCAATGAATTCAAGAATGAAGTAGAGAAGCAACTTGGTAAAAGTATTAAGGCTTTGCGATCGGGTCGAGGAGGAGAATACTTAGGAAAAGAGTTTGACGAGTATCTTACAGAGTGTGGGATAGTATCCAAACTCACTCCGCCCAGAACGCCACAACGGAATGGCGTGTCCGAGAGGAGGAATCGCACACTATTAAATATGGTGCGATCTATGATGTGTCAAACGGATCTTCCAATATCATTGGGGACATTCTCTATTGACTACAGCTTTCAGCGTACCCTAGTGTCATTTATGAAGATTTGGGGTTGCGAAATCTATGTAAAGCGTTTCCAAACAGACAAGCGCGGACCCACAGCGGATAAGTGTAAGTTTGTGGAATATCCTAAGGAAATGAAAGGATATTATTTCTACAATCCGAACGAGAACAATGTGTTTGTAGCTCGGACCGGCGTGTTTCTAGAAAGGGAGCTAGTATCTAAAGAAGCAAGTGGGAGGACCGTAGAACTTAAAGAAATTCAAGAGCCACAAACTACCGAACGGATGATGGAGCATGAACAGGAACCGAAAGTTGTTGTGGAAGAACCTGTTCAGGTAACACAAGAACTCCGTAGGTCAGGTAGGGTACGTCATGATCCACAGAGGTACGGACTTCTCGTGACTGAGCCCGATGACATACCACTCATAGATGACGCGCCTACGACCTACGGGGAGGCCATGAAAGGCCCAGACTCCAAGGAGTGGCTAGAAGCCATGAGATCTGAAATAGATTTCATGTATACCAACAAAGTATGGACTTTGGTGGAACCACCTGAAGGGGCTCGGGACATAGGGTGCAAGTGGGTCTTCAATAAGAAGACTGACATGGATGGCAAGGTAGTTTCCTACAAGGTGCGATTGGTGGCTAAAGGTTATAGACAGATTCATGGTATTGACTATGATGAGACCTTTTCACCAGTCGCCATGACTAAATCCATTCGAATCCTACTTACTATTGAAGCTTACTATGACTATTAGATTTGGCAGATGGATGTCAAAACAGCGTTCCTGTATGGGAACCTCCTCGAGGATGTGTACATGACACAACTGGAGGGTTTTGAGGATCCAGAGAATGCCAATAGATTCTATAAGCTGCAACAATCCATTTATGGATTAAAGCAAGCTTCTAGGAGTTAGAATCGACGTTTTGATGACGCAGCCAAAGAGTTTGACTTCATCAAGAACGAAGATGAGCCCTGTGTTTACAAGAAGGTTAGTGGGAGCTATGTTGTGTCTCTGGTCTTGTATGTGGATGACATACTACTCATTGGAAATGACATTCCTACTTTGCAATCTGTTAAAGATTGGCTAGGAAAGTGTTTCGCAATGAAGGACTTAGGGGATGCAGCTTATATACTTTGTATCAAGATTTATAGGGATAGATCTAGAAAGCTTCTCGGCCTAAGCCAAAGTACATATATAGACAAGGTGTTGAAAAGGTTCAACATGCAATATTCCAAGAAGGGATTCTTGCCCATGTCGCATGGAGTCACTCTCTCTAAGACTGACTGTCCTTCCAATGAGATTGAGAATGACCGCATGAGTAGGATACCATATGCTTCGTCCATAGGATCCATCATGTACGCCATGTTGTGTACTAGACCATACGTACGATACGCATTGAGTATGGTAAGAAGATATCAGTCTAATCTAGGTGAGAGTCACTGGATTGCTGTCAAGAACATCCTTAAGAAGAACTAAGGATGCGTTCTTCATATTTGGAGGTGAGGAAGAGCTCAATGTAATTTGTTACACTGATGCAAGTTTCCAAACCGACAAGGATGACTACAGATAGCAGCCGGGGTATGTGTTCTGCCTGAATGGAGGAGCTGTGAGCTGGAAGAGTTCCAAGCAAGAGACAGTTGCTGATTCTACAACTGAAGCTAAGTACATTGCTGCTGCGGAAGCAGCTAAAGAGGCAGTTTAGATAAAGAAGTTTATCACTGAGCTCGGATGTGGTCCATCATGGATCCTATGACGTTGTACTGTGACAACTCAGGAGCGATCGCACAAGCCAAGGAACCAAGATCACACCAGAAATCGAAGCATGTACTTAGGATATTCCCTCTTATTCGTGATATAATCGATAGAGGAGATGTGAAGATGTGAAAGATTCCAACGGATGACAATATTTCAGATCCGTTCACAAAACTACTTACGCAGCGAAAGCAAAAAAGGAACACTAAATCTATAGTTATACGAGATGCGCCAGATTGGCTCTAGTTCAAGTGGGAGACTGTTGGAATAGGTGCCTTAGAGGCAATCTATATTTAGTATCAACGATGTTTTTGCAAGAACAATCATTTATTATTTATTGTGATATTTAATATAATGAAGTCCTTAGATACAATGTGTTGTTTATCCAAAATATCCCTAGTCCATTATAATGATTAATAGGACTTTCAACTATAGACTAGTACGTGTGTATATTGATATGAAGATATCAATTCTAACACGTGGATATGCATTAGGAGTGATGGCATACTGGATTGATCCACAACGAGAAGGATGCATTATGTAAGTTCACAAGTTTCACAGGCTTGAAGTACAGAGCTATTTCAAGGCCTTGAACCAGTTTTCAAAGCCTTGAATCACAGGTTTCACACGCTTGAAAAGGCAGACCTATTTCAACGCCTTAAAACAGCATTCAAAGCCTTGAAACTATCTAACATGTATGCATATTCCAAGGGGGAGTTTTTCTGAGCTCTTCTGATCTTGTTCTAACTCTCTCATCCCTATATTTGATCTGTTAATACTTGATGATGAAATAAAAAATCTTTTGATTTACTTAGACTTCATATAATTAACCTGTTTGACTTAGTTTTTCAGGGAATATTTATTTCCTATTTTGCAGGATTGGTTTCCTAACCTGGGTTTTGCAGGAAAGGAAACATTGAGAGAATGTGATTCTGTGATAAATCAGACACTCATGACAGCTTCTCAATACGTTTAAAGACTTGATCAGCACATTATCCTTGGAGATTCTGATCATCTATCCGTTGGGAAGACTGTTGGAGAAGTCAAAGATTGTTGCCTAATAAACAGGATGTTTGTTGCTGAAAATCAGAAAAATTTGCTGATCTTTTGAGCAGTATAAATGGAGCTCAATTTTAAGAATTTTAAAACAACACTCAACGGGGAAAAAAAAAAGAGACACATTTCAGGATTGACAAGCATCAAAGAAACACATCATTCTCACAATCCATCTCAGAGAAGATCACTGCACTCTTCACTGCAGTTCCAATTCTAGTGTTCTTTTGTTCTGTACTTAATTTGTATATCATTATTATACTACTTCTAGCTCTCATTCTCAAGGATTTATCAAAGTTAACAATAGAGTATTCTTAGTTAATTAGTTAGCTAGAGCAGGTACTAGATAGGTTAGAGAGAACCACAAGCTGTAACAGAGTGAGGCAAATCTCTGTGCTTGAGATCTCGGGCTTAGATTTTGATTAAAATTGTGCTGAAAATCATGCAGAGAGAAGATCCCTGAGGTACAGACGTAGGTCCAAGTGGACTGGACTCTATAAATTCTGTGTCCGTTGCATTGTTCATTTCATTCTCATACTTGTTTTACACAGCATTCAAACTAGTATGTATTCAAGGGTTTGTAACTCTTTTCAAGGCCTTGAAAAAGACTTGTCTTCATTCACTTAAATTGTATTTCTCTTCAAAGGCTTGAAACTATTTTCAAGGCCTTGAACTTCACTACTCTTCACATAAATTCTTATCTTTGCAAGTCATACAAAAAGTTGGCATACTCTATTCAACCCCCCCCCCTCTAGAGTATCTACACTGTATTTCCACCTGATTACTCCCCTTTCAATTGGTATTAGAGCTTGTATCATTGTATAGATTTAACCATATGGTGATCATGAGTACTGCAGGTGATGGTTGTTTCTCATAGCGAAGAGCTGCTAACAGACCTCCTATATTTTGTGGAGTTAATTTTGCTCACTGGAAAGCCTTGATGAAAATGTTCATCATTGATCAAGACATACAGCTATGGACCATTATTCAGAATGGACCTCACACTTTCTACACAGTGAAAGATGGGACTAAAACTCCCAAATCTAAAGACTCTCTCTCTCTACATCTAAATTAGAACAATTTTCAAAAAATTCAAACCTATTAATATCTTGTATTGTGCTTTGAGTACAGATGTATTCAACAGGATTGCAGGCTGTAAGACTGCCAAGGAGATCTGGGATAAGCTTGTGGTGACATTTGAAGGAACCAGTCAAGTAAAGCAAACTAAGATCAACATCTATCACAGGCAAAATGAGTTATTCAAAATGAATGCAGATGAGTTAATCAAAGACATGTTCAAAAGGTTCACTGACATTGTCAATAACCTTGATTCACTGGGAAAGCATATTTCCAATGAAGAAAAGGTGAGGAAGATTCTGAGAAGTCTTCCAAAGGAAAAATGGGAACTAAAGACTACTACTATTGAGGAAGCTCAATATCTCTCATCACTCCAACTTGATGACCTACAAGGGAAGCTTCTGATACATGAAATATCCATGAATGAAGCGGATGGACAGCTACCAGAATATGTCAAGAGCTTAGCACTCAAGGCTAAAGTGATTGAGAAAATTCAAAGCCATGAAATTGAGGATGATGACGAATATCCATTTTCTTTGATTTCCAAAGCCTGGACCAGAATCCTTAAGATGAAAAAAAAAAAATTGGAAACAAAGACTTCAACAGAGAAGGACACAGATCATCAAGCAGCAAGGACTACAAAGGTAAGTCTTCTTCACAGAATAATAAATCAAAAGTCATGATTTTCTTTGAGTGTGGTGATGCAGGACACTTGATTAGAGACTGTGCACAAGAAAATTAAGAACTTCCAGAAGAAAGATCATAACAGAATAAAGAAAACTATGATAGCTTCATGGAGTGATTCAGATACCTCAAGTGACTCTGAATCTGAAGAAGAACATGCCAAACTATGCTTTATGGCCAAGCATGATGAAAGTCCTGAAAAGAACATTGAGGTAAACGTAAACTATTTGATTTCAAAACCAAAATAAGTCATCTCAGATTATCTTATAACAATTCTTTTAAATGAAGGGGTCTATCTAAAAGAGATTAGAGTTTTGAAAGAAGAAGTTCATGAGCAAGCAAAAGATAATTTACATATTGTTTGTCTGAATCAGAATCTTGAAATCTCTCAGAAGAAAACCGACAGTGATTTCAAGGCCTTGAAAACCAGTCTCAAAGCCTTGAAAACACAAGTCAAGGAAGCAGTCACTGAGAACTCTCTACTGAGTGATAGCCTTGCTAATCTGATACATCAAGTTGATGAATTAGATAAACAAAAGACTACACTTACTGAGAAACTTCAAGAATCTGAATTAGTCAAAGCCAAGCTTGCAGGCTTAGAACACAAGTTGAACTTGATTCTTGGAGAAAGTTCAAAGTCTGTTCACAAAATTGGTATTGGATACAATCCTAATTTTCCAAGAAAGAACAATACCATACTTGTGAAAGTTGGAAACAAAACTTCTCCTAAGTGTCATTTCTACAGTAAAATTTGCCATGTTAAAATGACTTGTCCTTTGAGAAGAAGAGGCCCTCATATAATGAGGAACATATTCCATTTCAACTCAATGGACATGTCAAACATATTTGGGTTCCTAAAGGGTTCAGAACACCTAACATGGTTGATCCTGAATATGATTCCAAATTCCACACTTGGTCTAACAGCTGGGTAAGGCAGTGATTGGTGCTTGCAGGTTGTCACCAATGTCAAAGAATAGAAGTGACTTATGGACAGTGGTTGCTCAAGACACATGATTGGAAAGAGATCTCTATTCTTAGAATTGAAATAGGTATCAGAAGGTTCAATTACACTTGTTGACAAAGGAAAATGCAACATTCTTGGTATTGGTAAATTTGGAACAGATTCTTAAAATTCAATTTCTGATGTATATCTAGTTGATGGCTTGAAATTTAACTTGCTTAGCGTAACTCAGCTTTGTGATAATGGTAATAAGGTTATCTTTGATAAAGAAAAATGTGTGGTGCAAAATGAAAAATCAGACAATTTCATTCTCACAGCCTCTAGATCAGATAATGTTTATACTTTTCAGACTAACAAAGTTGCAGGTTGTGTACAAGAGAATCCGGCAAAGAGAACTCTGTGTACACCAAGGGCAGAAAATAGAAATGGCACAGGAAGTGTTGGGTTGTGTGTAGGGAGAGAGTAAGGCAATAGTACTGTGTAAGAGATAGACAGGATTTTGGCAGAGCTTTCGCGTATCTCGGGTCGTTCTCCCTGTATGGAAGGGTTAACGATCCTATATATAATGGAGAATGTGACCGTTGCAGTGTGGTTAATGCGCCCATCAATGGCGGCTTAATTAGCTTAACCACAACGGCACGTTCGTCCGCGTATATAGGGACCGTTACAGCACGTTATCCGCGTATACCGGAACCGTTATGGGGTTGACCAGGTTTGACCGGGTTGAACGGGTTTATGGAGCTCGTGCCATAAATCTCTCAAAAGCAGTTACAAGGGGTCGCGCGCGGGCATTGTTGTCGCTCGCGCGCGACAGGACTTACTCTAGCCTCCAAACCACTAAGTACCTACAAGTCCCGTGCGGTGGTATGCGAGGGCCCTGTCTCGCAGCCCCCACGTGGATCAGCGCGGCTGTGATCCAGTGTGTGTGGAGCACATTATGGTGTGCTGGATGATCGCCACGTGGCTAAGATCTTCTTGTCCAGAAAGCAGTATCTACATTAGCCCCCTTTCTGGGCGTGAAGACTCACAACCGGATAGGCTTCCATGCGCAGGAACCAATGTACGCGTTGCCGCCACGCACCAATTCAAATACACGGAGATTCAGCCCCCGTGCGTGCCATTATGACCTAAACCCCTAGACTCGTGTCGTCTGGTCTTTTAGGGTTTTAGGCGTGACGTCAGCTTGTCCTGTGATTGCGCGATTCGACGGTGACGGTTGCGATTCGACTACTGAAAGGACGCAACCTTTCATTGTTTTTGGATAAATACTTTGTGCCCTCCATTGCTGCAAAGTATCACTTCTTTCTCTCTTAAAGTGAATGATACCCGGAAGCCTTCAAGAGCAGATCCAGATAATCAATCATCAATTCTCTCTTGTCAATCGTCTTCTTCAACTGTGTGCATCCAAACAAGCTTTACCAAAACAAGTTTGGCCTTGTTTAATTTTGTTTAATGTACCGATATATGCTTTGAACTGTGCTGGATCTGCAAATCCATGACTCTCCGAAACATATTATCCACTTAAAACTATGAAGGAGACCTTGCTCTTTGAATCCAACTTTGATTTAATCCCCAGATTGTAAGGATTTTGAATGTAGGGTTTCTGAAATCCCCAATAATGCAAACGATTCTAAACTTCAAACCCCAAAATTGACACTGGACTGTTCATCTTTCTTCCAATAAATCCTCGTACGCCTTGAGCTGAATCTTGAAATTCAAGCTAAAGTGTGTGTATTTCTCCCCCCTTTTTTCTTGCTCTTCCGCAGGAATGGCAAAGACAAAAGGAACCAAACCTATTAAGGAGGTCGAAGAAATACCCGATCTCCCCCAGACCTTATGGCGAAAAGCCCCCTATCTGGGTGGCAAAGACTTTTACCATGCTAGGGTTAAGGTGAAGAACCTGCCAATCCCAGTCTCATCTGACGAATTGCAAACGTTGACCCCTCCAGTTAACGCGGCCATGCTCGAATTGATCGATTCCAAGGACGTAGTTTGATTGGGGGTTGAAAATGGGTTTTTCCCGTACACTGCGATTTCCACTCAAGCGTTTGTTCAGAAATTGGACTTCATGGATGAGTGGATTGACCATGTACTGACCAATCATGCCATTGCTTTAAACGATGCTGGCATATATTTCGCAGTCCGTGCTATGAAGGGTGCTGCCGTGAAGCTGGACCAGTCCATGCTTCTAAACCTTCCCTCGCGTTACTCGCCTGCAACTCACACATTTCACTTTGCTGAGTTCGAGGCTGCCCCCACGCTTGAAGATGTACACATGCTGTATGATCTGTCTCCTATGGGTGAAGTGGATCCTTTGAGTCCCTTGAGGACTGATGCAGAGGTTGCTTTGTACAAGCAGATGGAGGAGTGCTTATCAGAGGTGAAGAAGATTTCCACCCGGTGGACACCTACAGAACTTCTTCCCGACTGGCAGTTGGTTGACACATCTGCGAAGAACACTTGGAACAAGTGGGTGCAATACTTCTTTCGCGATAATGCGAACAGTAGTATCACCAAGAAGCTTTTGAGCCGAAATCCGAAAGCTAAAAACTATGTGAATGGCAAGGGTTATCACTTGACCCTATGCGCTTTCCTCTGCGCCTGGTTGTCGAGGTATTTGATCAATGGCCATCCGCATGATGGGGTCTTCTATCATGTTCTTCCTCTTGCTGTGAAACTGACCCTTGGTCAGAAAGTCGCACTTGGGCCTTTAGTCTTGGGCACCCTTTACCACAGATTAGATCAACTGGTCGTAGCAATCAAGGACTCGCGCGGTCGCCTCGACGTGTTGACCTATGTCAACATTGCCTTCTTGACTATGTGGGTCATCGAGCGATGGCCTTCTTATGCCCCCATTCCTTCTAGGCCCAGTAAATGGTGTCCCCCAGGTGCCGAGGAAGAGCGCAATAGCGGCAGGGCTGCGCGGTGGTTTGGAACTCACTTTCCTAAGTGCGTTTGGAGCCTGATATGCGACAATCGGGAAGAGTTTATAATCAGGCCTTATGCCACGCGCATTGAGAATGTGCGATGGTTCCCAAAACTGTATCCTTCCAAGGCTGTTGCTTTCTCGGAAGAGCTCCTTTTCGAGGGGGGGGGAGCATTTCCACGAGCGCTATCACGAATTCTTCTGGTGGTGTCTAAGAGGCTCTCTTCCTGCTCTTGGGGAGCATGTTCGCGAGCTCACCCCTATGTACGAGATAATTACTGTGGATATTGATCCTACTCGCGTTTCTCCCCAGTTTGGCTTCGACGCGGTGGCACCATCAATCTGGCCGTAGTCTATCATAAGAGGCTGCTACAAGCGATTACTGTCTGGGGAGTGCAAAACAATCTTAAGGAGCAATCTTCCCTTCGAGCAACCCCCGGGTAACCGCGAAGGTGGCTACTCTAGGAACTGGGTCGCTTATTGGAATACCCAGCAGACAAGGTTTGAGACGCAGTCAACCCCTCGGCCAAGCAAAGCTCTTGTGATCAAGAGGAATTCTTTTCCTTTCCGTCCCAACTGTAGCTTGGACGAGTCCAAATATGGCTGCTATTCATTGCTGGATCATTAGAATCACTTGTGTCCCTCCACCATCCTTGACGAGAAGATGGCCGCAGTTAAGAAAGGTGACTCGCACGTCATCAGATACAGCAAAACTTTCGCCAAGGTAAATTATCTCTCTAGAACATGTAAAGTTTCCTTATCCCGATACGTTGAAACTTATGCTTCATTTTCCGTCGCAGTGCCATGTGAGGAGGTTCGCATCTGGTGAGCGTTCCAAATCGCTGATCACCACCATTGTCGCTGCGAGAAGGCAGGGGGAACCAGTTCGGCTGGCATTGAGAATGGCTCCTGCAGTTGAGGCCAAAATTTGCGAGGTCATGGATGCTTTTGCTGACTCGCTGATAGACAATGCTCCCGCTTTGCCTCCACCCAGGGATGATCCGTCTCCCCCAGCGACTGTTGCACCACGGGCAAAGAGACCAAGGCAAAGGGGAATCACCATCTCTTCCCCTAGGACTGCTCCAACTTCTCCTCCTGCAATGTCCCATGCTTCTAGGAACAAAGGTAAAGGTCGCATGCCAAGCAAGGCACGGAAAGAGCTCGCAGTGGAGACTTTTGTTCCGTTTGATCAGGAAGAAGAGGAGGAGGAGAGAAGGGAGGCGAGAGAACACGATGGTGATAAAGAAGAAGAAAGAATTGAAGATGTCAGAGAAGGAGATAGAGACGAGATACAAAATGAAGAATCAGGAGGTATCCCATCGTGCTTCTCTTCCCATTATCTTAACTTTCGCAGTCTTGATTGACCAATTCGTTCTTTTGTAGATGATGATGATGAGACCATCAGCGGCCTTTTGGCCAAGAGGCAAAAGAATAGTTCTCACTCTGGTGTTTCCAACGAAACCATAGACGAGGAGATCCTTACCGAGTCCAGGAGAACAGCTGCGGAGGGTGCTGAGAGAAGAAGGAAGCAAGAAGAAGAGGAGCTTGAACGCGTAAAGCAAAGGAGCTTAGAAGAGCAACACGTCGACGACTTAGTGAGTCCAACTGATGAGGGAAATGCGGTTCCAAAAGATGCAGCTCCTGAAATTGACGAGGAGGATGCGGCTCCAGAAGAAGATGTGGCCGCTCTAAAGCAAGTCCAAGCGGACTTCGAAGAGATCGCAGGTGGTAACGAAGGTGAGATTTTTAATCTCGCAGTAACTTACCGAGATTTGATTGTTGGTGCATTAAAGCATTGTTTATCAAAAGCTGACATTCGCCGCTGGCTAGTAAGCAAGTGCGGCGAGCCTTCAGGTAATCATTTGAACGACATTTGTGAATTAGGCTTAATAACACAAACATTACCATAACTGGTTCCTTCGCGCCCCAGGTCATGCTCAGCTTAAAGATATACTTAATGAAGATACATTAATAGGCCATGGTTCCGCGTCCTTAGCCTACGACGCAGATGCTGCAATCCCACATTTGCGTGGAGGTGCTAACTCTTAGCTTATTAAAATAATAATAAAGTATTATTTAACACAATTTACCTCACATCATCCTGTCTTGTGTCGCAGGTAATGCTGATGAAGCCATGCTGGGATAGAGAAATCATCCTTCTGCATCCTATGTCCTTGTGCCAAGTTCTCATACCGAGAAACCCGTCGCAGCTGCTGAGTATGCGCGAGAGCCCTTCGAGGACATCATTGAAGTTTCTGATGATGTCGAAGCTGACACCGTGTTGATGGATGAAGATGCCAATGCTGCTGCTGAGGAAACAGAAGCAGATGTTGCCGATGCTCTCGCATCTGAAGGCATCCCAAATAAGGCTGCAACTTCTACCGCTGCCATGCCTCCGGCGAGGACTGAGCCTGCAGTGATTCTTCCTGCGTGGAACTTTTGGAGTTCGCAGGTCGGAGCTGCAATCGCACCCGGTGCGGCTTATACCCTTCCCGCCAACTATGAGGAATTAGAGCTCGCAGCTGATAGGAGGGCAATGGAGCGAGGACAGTCTTCAGCTGCCCCGGCAATGCGCATTCCTTCTTTGCGCGAGATCCATGAAGGAACTGGTATGTTGTGATTGTTGTTCGCATCTCGCATTCTTCATTTAGAAGTTCGATTATCTAACTTGGTTTAACATTGCTTAGTGTTGAAGCAAGCTGACGTGGACTGGCTGGTTCGGATGCGTCTCTCCTATCCCCAATCATTTGTGAGGTCTCTTGAGATAGGGCCTTTCGACAGAAGACTGTTTTTGATCGAAGCCATCTGGATTTTGGAGCAGCTATCTGCGGCCACACCTGCGACCATCTCTCCTCAGAGCGCGGAGTTGCTTTTCGGCATGTGTCAAAACCTTCACGCCAAAGTTCAAGGCAAGCTGGGTTTTGGGTATCTTATCAAAAAATTCGCCCAGATTCGCGCGGCCGTGAATTTGAAACGCGGCTTCCATAACCTCGCAGCTAACGAGCAGAAGGTGGAGCAGAAAAAGCAAAAGGCTGAAGAGGCTGTGAAGCTCTTCCATGAAATGAGAGCCAACTACGAGCGATTGAAGCAAGAAGTGGAGCAAGTGGCAAACTTGTCACGTCAGTTTACTCCTGATGACTCCTTGGTCAAAGGCTTATTTTGAACAATAACAAATTTGTGTTCGAACAAAATGCTAAAACATTACTGTAATGTTGCTAGGGTTTCTCCCCCTTTTTTTTCAAAAAGAATTTGAATGCCTGTTTTGCCCTTCCCGGGATTTGCTTGAATATCTCTGTGCATATCAATTATGACATCAGCTACTGATATTCTGCCTTGATTTTCGCGCTAATTGCTTATCAGATAAACACGCTTTCCTTGGGAAGTCCATCTGTATCATGACCTTTCGTCATTAATTAAGATACGCAACTGAATCGTCGTAGCCTTTAGTAGGGTAATTGAATGTTACCTCTTTTCAAGGCGTAAGTGATTGATGCTTACCCCTTTTCCAATCTTTGCTGACTCAGCTAGAGATTTGAAGGGTCTCCGTTGGGTCTATATAAACCCTGCCTTTCACTGCTTGGGTTCTTTCATCCCAAAATGTGGCTTGCCATGAGTCCCTACGACTGCTGGCTTCAATGCTTGTCTCTCTTTGATTCATGGCAACTTGAAGTTGTGAAACTTGAGTTTGTGCTTTGTGCCATAGAAATAGATTCCAAGATCTTCTTTACTTGGCTTATTGATCTTCATAACCATCATAAAGAAGATGCACATAATCTGTCATGCTTGCTCGAAGAATTTTCTTCGTCTATTATGCTTGCAGGTCATGCTTCCGGCCGCCTCCCGACGAGGTGCAGCGCCGTACTGACTTTGCTACCGATTCGTAATGAATGGCGGATTATTCCCCTAGCTTTCCCGGAGGATGACCATTCGCCACCATGTTCTTGAACTCGGGGTGGCGAGCCATTGTGCTCGTCTCCGTGGACAAGGAGCCTCTTGCCCTAGGAGTTGCTGCTTGCCTGTCCTTCGCGGGAACAGGTGGTTCCTCAGGCACATCTCTTGGGGTGTTGATCAGACGGAGGCCTTGTCAGATCCTGGGATTTTGAACATAGCGTCGCATAGATCCTGTAGCGTTAGTAGGCCGTTCGTTTTATAGGAACACCCTACTTGCTACAGATCTTTGGTCGCAAATCATTGTATCGCATAGCTTCTGTTAGGACCAGTAGGTCGATCCTTTTTTAGTAAGGATTCCCCCGATGTGTAACTTCCGCTTGTAGGCTGCTATTTAGATGCATTGTAAGCCATGTTGGCTGTGTAACTAGCTCGGTCTTGAGCTTTTCCGCTTGTAAGCTGCTTATCTAGACAGATAATTTGTAAGTCATTTTGACTCATAATAATAAATCGCTTTGTTTGATTTGCTGTTCTTGTTGCAATTTTCGCATGCATATTGGCAAGCTTTTCTGTAGTTTCAGATTCGCATTTTGTTATCACTACGATTTGCTATCCAGCAGATAGATTCGCAGGTTGAGACTCATTTATGAGAACTGTTGCCTTAGCAGATGAGTTTTTAGATCGTTTGAGATCGCATTTACATAGCTTTGCTATCTTGGCAGATAGGCTTGAGAATCGCTTAGGATTCTCGTACGGTTGCTATCTTGACGGATAGGCTTTGGAGATCACTTAAGATCATACTTTCATAGTGCTGCTATCATGGCAGATAGGCTTAAAAGATCACTTAAGATCATACTCGCATAGGCTGCTATCATGGCAGATAGGCTTAAAAGATCACTTAAGATCATATTCGCATGGGCTGCTATCACGGCGGATAGGCTTGAAGATCACTTAAGATCATATTCGCATAGGCTGCTATCACGACAGATAGGCTTGAAGATCACTTAAGATCATATTCGCAAAGGCTGCTATCATGGCAGATAGGCTTAAAAGATCACTTAAGATCGCAGTGCTGCTATCATGGCAGATAGGCTTAGAGATCACTTAAGATCATATTTTCATAATGCTGCCATCGCGGCGGATGGGCTTTCGCTATTGAGAAATGAAGAAATAAATAAATCGTTAAAGACAGCTGAATCATAAAGTTCTTCTCATTTGGGAGAAGTCTTTTTTTATTATAGAATACTCTCATATGGGAGAGGTGAGATTACAATTCCCTCGTATGGGAGAGAAGATGCATGAATTTTAGCAATACAGAGCATAAAGTAGACATTGTAATCTAACGCATATAATGAGAGGAGTTAAGGATAATACTTCTTAATCCAGCGCATGTTGACTGAGCTTGGGATTGAGGTCATCCCATGTAACCTTTGTATGTTGCAATAGCCACTATCAAAGACTTCTGTGACTTCGAAGGGTCCTTCCCAGTTGGCTGCGAATTTTGGATGAGCCGCCTCTCGCATGCAGTGGTCCGATGCGCGCAAGACCAAATCTCCAACTACGAAATCTCGATGTTGGACTGTTTTGTTGTACGCGCGAGCGATCCTTTCTTGGTATCGTTTGTTAGTCCTTTTAGCTTGCTCCCGCTTCTCTTCTAACAGGACCAAGTCATGATCGCGTTGATTGTCGTATAATGCATGGAAAGCCAGTCTCGCGGAGTTGACCTTCACCTCCGCAGGTACTACAGCTTCAGCTCCATAGCATAAAAGAAATGGCGAGACTCCTGTGGGCATCCTTGGAGAAGTCCGATAGGCCCACAAGGCTATGTTCAAAGAATCAGCCCATTTCTTGTGGTCATCGGCCACCATCTTGCTCAAGATTCTTAGCAACGTCTTGTTGGTTGCTTCCGCTTGACCATTCCCTTTCGGATAGTAAGGAGTAGAACATATCTGCCTTATGTTGTACTCTGCTAGTTTCGCAGCTACCTGGCGATTAACAAAGGGAGTGCCATTATCCGAGAGAATGGTGTTTGGAATTCCGAACCTGCATATGATGTTCTCTTGGATGAAATGGACCACGGCTAGAGCATTTGCTGTCTTTAGTGGTATTGCTTCTACCCACTTGGTGAACAACTCGGTCGCGGTGAGAATGAACTGATTCCCGTGCGATGTCGGTCAGATGGGGCCAACGAAATCCAAAGCCCATGTATGGAACGGCCATGGTGTTCCCAACGCATGGAGATCTACGGCAGGGGCATGCACTAGGTTACCTTTGAACTGGCACTCCTGGCACCGTCTTACTTTAGTGCAGCAATCTGCTTCCATGGTGGGCCAGAAGTAACCGACTGAGAGGAGCTGTCTGCATAACTTCGCGCCTCCCTGGTGTTCCACTTGATGAGAGAGGTCCATTACTTCTTGTGCCTCTTTGCTGTCTAGACATCGCAGCAGGTTTCCCTCATGGCCCCTGCGCCAGAGCATATTTTCTTGCACCACATACCGTGCTGCTTTTCTCTTTAGTTTCTCGGCTTCTTTTCTCGACTCAGGCACAATACCTTGCGTGAGAAAGTCAAAGAGTGGCTTCCTCCAATCCACATCATCATCAGTCAGAGCAATTGATAAAGAGTCTTTGATCAGTGCGCAACTCTCGCAATTTCCCTGGATCAATGCTGCGGCCATTGACATGTCCGGCCAGTGAATCCCGTACCTCTGGGCTTTCCGATAGATTGACACCTAACTTTCCCCACAAGCATGTTGGTGAATCTTCTCTAACAGCGCTTGTCCCTCCTGCTCCGAGACACATCGCATGAGTATTCCGCCAGGGCCTTTGTAGTAGAGGGTGTTGTCATGTATGCAATACCCCTTTGTGGATGCCCAATTTTCGTTGCTCGTGCCTTCTGCGATGGCACGCAAGATTGACTTTCTCTAGTCCGCATCATCTATGCGTTCATCGTCGCACGCGTCCTCCGTCAACGCCGAGGATGTTCGCACTTCAATCGAGATTCTCGCGGGACATTTATCCGCACTAACCTTGGATCCCAAGGTAGCTAAAGCATCAGCATGCCTATTTTCCGCTCTGGGTTTGTGCTCGTACCTGACGTCGCAGAACTGCTGCACCAGTTTCTGTACCAAGGTCCGGTAGGGCAACAAGTTTATCTCCTTCAAACCATACTCGCCCGAGGCTTGTTTGACGATTAGCTTGGAGTCTCCCATAACCGTCAAGTTGCTTACTTCTAGTGCCCTTGCTGAGCGAAGACCTGCGATGAGAGCTTGATACTCTGCTTCATCGTTGGTGACTGTGAAGTCAAGCTTTGCTGACATCTGTATGACCTCTCCATCTGGTTTGGTCAAGACTATCCCAATTCCTCCTCCTTTCCTTGTGGATGACCCGTCGAAATGGAGCGTCCAATAGGGAAACTCAACTGCGTAGATTTCAGGTCCCTCCAGTTCTTCCTCAATCACAGGCTCATGACTGTTATCGGGGAACTGTGCTAGCAAATCCGCCACCGCTTGCAACTTGATTGCTCGGGGTCGAACACATGTGATGTCATATTGAGCAATGGTCATGTACCATTTTGCCAATCTTCCCCCAGGAGTAGTGTGAGTCAGAAGATACCGTATAGGATCACTCTTTGTGACCACTACCACTTTGTGCAAAGCAAAATAGTGCTTTAACTTCTCTATTACAAAGAATAAGTCAAGGCAATGACGTTCGATGTCCGTGTACCTTGATTCTGCTGGCTGCACTATGCGAGAAATGTAGTAGATCGGCCTTTCTTGCCCCTCATACTCCTGAGTCAGGAGTGCCCCTATGGACCTCTTCGTTGACGTCAAGTACAACAAGAGTGGTGATTCGAGATGAGGCGCGATCATTACCTTTGGCGATGTCAACAGGTCCTTTAGCCTTCCAAATGCAGCTTCGTGCTCCGTAGTCCAATTATATAGAGCGTCCTTCTTGATAAGATCGCTGAAACAGAAGGTGATTTCGGCGATATCTGGGATGAACCTTCGCATGTAGGATAGCTTTCCCAAGAAGGTCTTCAAGGTACTTTGGTTGTGCGGCGCCGTCATGCTAGTGATTGCCGATACTTTCGCAGGATCAGGCTCTATTCCTTGACGATGTACCACACATCCCAGGAACTTCCCCGATGTTACTCCGAATGCGCACTTCATGGGGTTCATCTTTAATTGAAAGCTTCTGCATTTGTTGAACACTTTCCGCAAATTCCCTAGGTGGTCTGCCTCTTCCTTGTATTTGACAAGTAAATCGTCCACGTAGAATTCTACTTCCTTGTGCATCATGTCGTGAAACAGGGCCATCATGGCTCGCTGATAAGTTGCGCCTGCGTTCTTGAGACCAAAAGGCATAACGATGTAATTGAAGACTCCCACCGGAGTGATGAATGCGTTTTTCCGTGCATCTTCGGGGTCCATCTTGATCTGATTGTACCAACTGAAGCCGTCCATGAAGCTGAACATGCGATGACCCGCGGTTGAATCAATAAGCAGGTCGATGTGGGAAGTGGGAAATCATCTTTGGGGAAGAAACGATTAAGGTCCCGAAAATCCACGCAAATGCTAGCCAACCATGTGGGATGGTGATTCGGCTCGTTGAACTTAGCATTCAGAAGTTTGACAACTTCCTGCTTGATCTTAACGTTAAGCTCCGGTCTAAAGCTTCTCGTGCTCTGCTTTATCGGTTTGGCTCCCAGGATTACATCCAACCGGTGCATGGTGATGCTCGTGTCCAGACCAGGCATTTCATCGTATTCCCATGCGAACACGTCTTTGTACTCAGTCAGAAGTTGTAGTAATCTTTCTTCCTCCTCGCGTGTGAGGTCCGCACTTAGAAAGACTGGCCTCTTTTTTTCTTCACTCGGACTTAGGAACACGTCCTTCAGCTCCTGCTTTTGCGGCCTGGGTTTGTCTTCCATGCATTCGGGTGCTTCTTTTAGCTTCGCCTCTAAAACACTTGGCGTAGGTTTGTCTGGTTCAGTAACCTGCTCAATTTGATTGATTTGCTCAGGGATATCCCCATGCTCACGTGAGGACACCCCCGCGCACCTTCATATGCGATAGCATTTCTTCCCGTTGGCGTAGAAACTATCTATCTCCTTGCCTTCAGGATCATGTTTTGCCATCCTTTTCAGAGTATACACGTTCTTTCGCTGGTAGGCAATCCGCGACACCTCTTCTCGCGTGGGCGGCTTTTCCTTGGCTTCCTCTCTTGTCACCATTACTCCTGCGGGTGACTGATCTTTGATATCCTCCCATTGGAGCAAAGGAGTGGGGTTGAACGGTCCCGGCGTTTGCTCATCTGCCATCTCAGTGAACCATACCGCCTCACTGAGATGCGCTTCATTCATGTTGAAAGGATTTATCGAGGCTGGTATCTCAACTATTCTGTCATTCCAGATAGCTTTCATCACTTGGTGAGCCGTTGAAGGTACAGCATCAAAGCGATGAATCCAGGCCCGGCCTATAATCATGTGATACGTAGTGTTCGCATCTATGACATAAAATTTTGCTGAACACTTAATTTTGCCGATCTGGATGCCCAGACGGATCCATCCTATGGTCATTCTGGAGTCGCTTCCGAATCCCATCAGCGGGGATGGACGCTTTACGATCTTGTGCTCTGGAATTCTTGCTAATTTCAGAGTGTTGAGCGAGACAACATTAACTGCCGCTCCTCCATTGACGAACGCTCTTCTTAACTCCACACCATTGATAAATGATGTTACATAAAGAGGCTTCTGGTGGCTCGCATATGTCTTCTTGTCGCTTGTGGAGAAGGTTGTGACCTTTTCTGTAGAGCGAGATGCCCTGAAAACCTTTCCAATAGAGACTACGATATCCTCCTCGTAATCTTCTGCTATCCTCAGGATTGCCTTTGTCATCTCCTTCCGGCATTTCTCTGAGAAGTTCATCTCATCGAAGAACCTGCTGAACCCGTGCGACCCCTTCATCCGATCAGCACGTTCGTCCTCAGTTTCTATGTTGTAGTCCTCGTCATTGTGGATCTCAGCAATGATGGGTAGACCATCCTCCGCAACCTCTTCAAGGTCCACAATCGAGATCATGGCGACCTCTTTGCCCTTCGGCTCTTGCTTCGCATGGGCAGGCAGTGGATTGTTTCGCATGTCCTGCCTTTGATCGCTGACAATCAATTCGCCATTTTTCATATTTTGGCTTACCATGATCCTGAGCTTCCCCGGTGGCTGTAGGAGTACGGCGGGTCTCCTCTGCCGAGGTTGTCTCCGTGGAAGGTGATCTGTTACTGACATCATCTTCATGAGACATGGTTGCTTGCAATGGTAAGTTCACGTCGGGTTCACCAAAATGTGTACAAGAGAATCCGGCAAAGAGATCTCTGTGTACACCAAGGGCAGAGAATAGAAATGGCACAGGAAGTGTTGGGTTGTGTGTAGGGAGAGAGTAAGGCAATAGTACTGTGTAAGAGAGAGACAGAATTTTGGCAGAGCTTTTGCATATCTCGGGTCGTTCTCCCTGTATGGAAGGGTTAACGATCCTATATATAACGGAGAATGTGACCGTTGCAGTGTGGTTAATGCGCCCATCAATGGCGGCTTAATTAGCTTAACCACAACGGCACGTTCGTACGCGTATATAGGGACCGTTACAGCACGTTATCCGCGTATACCGGAACCGTTATGGGATTGACCGGGTTTGACCGGGTTGACCGGGTTTATGGAGATCGTGCCATAAATCTCTCAAAGCAGTTACTAGGGGTCGCACACGGGCTTGGTTGTCGCTCGCGCGCGACAGGACTTACTCTAGCCTCCAAACCACTAAGTCCCTACAAGTCCCGTGCGGTGGTATGCGAGGGCCCTGTCTCGCAGCCCCCACGTGGATCAGCGCGGCTGGTGATCCAGTGTGTGTGGAGCACATTATGGTGTGCTGGATGATCGCCACGTGGCTAAGATCTTCTTGTCCAGAAAGCACTATCTACACAGGTAAAAGCTTGAAGTGCCTCAAGGCCTTGAAAGAGGATTCAAAGCTTTGGCACAAAAAGCTTGGTCACATTAGCTTGCATACTTTGAACAAATTGATCGCCGAAGATCTGGTAAGAGGATTACCATCTATTATGTTCAAAGATGATGAAGTATGCAAAGCCTATGCTCAGGGTAAGGAGAACAGAAACTCATTGAAGACAAAGAAGTTTGTAAGTTCTACTTGACCTATTGAATTACTTCACATGGATCTCTGTGGTCCTATGAGGACTCCAACTCCAAAAGGTAAGACGTATATGTTAGTTATTGTAGATGACTATTCTAGATTTACTTGGGTTATGTTTCTGAAAGAAAATCTGAAGCCCTCTCTGAATTTTCAAAGCTTTGAAGAGAACTTCAAACCTTGAAAAACCTACCTATTGCTTCAATCATAAGTGATCATGGTAGAGAACTTGATTAACGTGAGGTTGATTTATTCTGTGTTAAGCATGGTATCTCTCATAATTACTCTGCTCCTAGTACTCCTCAACAGAATGGAGTTGTTGAAAGAAAGAACAGGACTCTTGAAGATATGTCAAGAACAATGCTTTTAGAAAACAAGCTGCCAAAACACTATTGGGCAGAAGTTGTGAATACAGCAAACTATATTTTGAACAGGTGCTTGATCAGACATATCTTGAAGAAGACTCTCTATGAACTATTCAAAGGAACAAAGCCAAACATTTCATGTTTCAAACCCTTTGGTGCACATGTTTTGTCCACAACAATGGAAGGACAACTTGGGTAAGTTTGATGCAAGAAGTGATGAAGGTATTTTTCTTGGTTACTCTCTAACTAGCAAAGCTTATAGAATTTTTAATAAAAGAACCAAGATGTTTGAAGAAAGTATTCATGTTATTTTTGATAAAAGCTATGATGGTTCTTTGAGTGAAAGTTTTTCTGACTTGAATCTAAACAAGCATGAATCATAAGAAGAAGCTGAAAACTCACATGGTTTCAAGAAAGGTTCAGAAGGAAATAAAAGCCATTTTCAAGACCTTGAAAACAGGTCTCAAAGCCTTGAAAATAGAGATCAAATCCTTGATAAGGATGATCAGAAGACATGAGTGATCAGGCTACTACTTCAAGACCGGAGAAGCGATATGGAGAGCCTGAACCCTGGTCTCCAAGAAAGAGATTCATATATATTTCATCTCATCCATTTGACAACATCATCTCTGATCCCACCACTGGTACACAAACAAGATCACAGTTAAAGAATCTTTGTGCTTTTAATGCTTTCTCTTGTAGAACCTAAGACTGTGAAAGAAGCATTAGAAGAAGCAGACTGGATTATAGCTATGCAAAATGAACTCAATGAGTTTGAAAGAAATAAGGTGTGGAACCTAGTTCCCCCACCAACAAACCAGTCTATCATTGGTACCATATGGGTGTTCAGAAACAAATTGGATGAAAGTGGCAAAGTGATCAGGAACAAAGCAAGGTTAGTTGCTCAAGGCTACAACCAAAAAGAAGGTATTGATTATGAGGAAAATTTTGCTCCTGCTTTCAAATATCAATTACAATTTTACTTTCCTTTGCATCCTACAAGAACATGAAACTATTTTAGGTGGATGTGAAATGTTCATTTTTGAATGGATACTTGCAAAAAGAAGCTTATGTTGCACAACCTCCTGGTTTCGAAAATGACAAGTTTCCAGATCATGTTTACAAACTTGACAAAGCTCTTTATGGTTTGAAAAAAGCTCCAAGAGCTTGGTATGAAAGATTGTTTAAATTTTTACTTGAAAATGATTTCAAAATATGATTAAAAGAATAGACCCTTTTCATAAAGACTCATGAGAAATATTTACTTGTAGTTCAGATCTATGTTGATGATATCTTATTTGGAGCTACTAATGATCTATTGTGCAAAGAATTCTCAATTCTTATGAGCAGGGAATTTGAAATGAGCGTGATGGGAGAGCTGAACTTCTTCCTTGGACTTCAAATACATCAGATGAAGTGGGGCATTTTTCTACATCAAAGCAAGTACACTAGGGACTTGTTAAACAAGTATATTATGTCTCAATCCAATGAAATCAAGACCCCTATGAGTTCTACACTGTCCTTAGATAATGATGAATCTGGTAAGAGTGTCAATGTGAAAGAGTATAGAGGTATGATTGGATCATTACTATACCTTACTTCCAGTAGACCAGATATCATGTTCAGTGTATGTATGTGTGCAAGATTTCAAGCTGATCCAAATGAATCACACTTAACTGCTGTGAAAATAATCTTCAGATATCTAAATGGTACCAAAGACTTAGGGCTTTGGTATCCAAGACATTCTAACTTTTATTTGTGTGGATATTCAGATGCTGACTTTGCTGGTTACAAAGTTGATAGAAAAAACACTTCAGGAAGTTATCAATTCATTGGATCCTCCTTGATCAGTTGGCACTCCCAGAAACAAAACTAAGTTGCTTTATCAACAGCTGAAGCTGAATACATAGCTATTGGAGCCTGTTGCTCACAAGTATTATGGATTGCTCAACAGTTGAGAGATCTTAGATTTGATTTCAGAAGAGTACGTATCAAATGTGACAACACCAGTGCAATATCAATCACAAAGAATCCAGTTCAGCATTCAAGAACCATGCACATTGATGTCAGACACCATTTCATCAGAGACCATGCTGAGAAAGGTGATATTGTTCTTTAATTTGTTGCTACTAACATGCAACTTGCAGATATCTTCACTAAACTATTGCCACATGAAAGATTTTCAGCTCTAAGACTGGAATTGGGTATGCTAAATAAAGATGCATTGGTTTAGGGGGGGTGCAAGGTAAGAAAGGTAAATTCATATGTGTTTTCAAAGGTTTGAACAGATTTTCAAAGAATTGAAAATCTATCCAAAAATTTGATTTTATTTGCTTCAGTAAAATAGCGTTTCAAGACTTTGAAAGCCTTTTCAAAGCCTTGAAAATAAGTCTGTTAACTGATAGATCAATAACTCTTGGATCATTCAATATTGGGTGATATTTTTTTAGATATTTACTCAATATTGCCCCTACGCTTTTTCAAAATCTTTTTCTAGCCAAGTATAGTGTTAAGATATTTGTTTCCAACGGCTTCAAAAATTTGAATCTTCTCTGATCATTACAAATCTTTTGAGATCAGGGAGAAATTGCATTTTCCTTTTTAAAATCAAACTCTATTTTTATTTATCCTCTTCTCTTCTCCTTCTCTCCGTATCAATCCTACTTCTCTCTATTCTTATCCAAACCCTAATGAGCACAAGAATAGCCTCTGACAAAATCAAGATGGCTGGTGGTTCAAAGCCTAGTTCAGAGAAGAAAAGAAAGACCCATGTGGAAGAAATTCAAGATGTCAGTGAAGACTCCATATCAAAGGCCTCTACTGATGAAGAACTGGAGTCTTCTCCTCCCAAGAAGATGGTAAAGAAGGACCAGCTTCCAATTTCAGGCAAGAAGAAAAAGACTACAGAGAACACACAAGAAAATCAGAAGGGAATCCATATTGGAAGCCCTAAGAAGGACAAGAAAAAGGCAAATACATGGATCAAGGGAAAAGGAAAAGAAATCTACATTCCAGACTCGGATTCAGATACTACTTTAGGTTCATATGGAGTGTATTCTTTATCCAAAAAGGAAAGACATGAGAAAGATCTTCCAGAAGCTGATTCAGTGTCAAATACTGGAAGGAGAGATCATCACAAAATTTCCTCTGCACTGCAGAAAAAGGTGTACATGAAGAATGAAAGTTTGTAATGCAGACTAAATACAGGACCAAAATACTCTTGAAAGGGGGGTTGAATAGAGTATGGGAACTTTTTGCTATATCACAGAATTTAACTAAGTGATGCAATAAAATGACAGAAATCTCAAGGCTTTAAGATTTTGCAAGATTAGTCAGAAACTTCTTAAGTATAAAATAAAGCTTCAAGGCCTTGAACTAGTACCAGTTCTAGATAGTTTGTAAACCCAATTTTTATTTGGATCACTTGCAAGAATATATAGCTAAACTGTAAAGTAAAGAACCATGGGCAATTTACAGAGTTCAGTCCCAATGGACCTAATCTCTTCCTGAGGGATCTAATCCCATCAGGATTGGGCAAACACTTCTTATTACTCACACAGAAATATCCCTAGATCTTCAAGCCTAAGTGAACTCCCTTACACCTATACATCTTGTGGTTCCATACCTATCTAGTATCAGCTACTAACTGTTGAGATAACAAGAACCTCTTGTTGTTCACTTGAAAAACTAACCACTAGGTTTTGTGAGGTATAAGATATACAGAAGATAAGCAGATTAAAAGTACAAAATAGAAGAACACGGTAGAAGAATCAGCTGAGAAAGCCTGGATGTGTTCTTCAAGAAAACTAGAATGATTGATCTTCTGAAACCACTTGATTGAAGCTTGAATTTTTGAGGATTCATAGTCTGATCTTCCACGAATGTATCTCTCCTTCTTTTCCTTTGATTTATGTTCTCTGTAAGCTTCTCTGTCTTTCAAATTCAAACCATCTTATATCTACTTCCAGCAACTGAATGAGAGATTTTAGGATCTCTGTTCCTGCAATTCCTCATCCTTTTTAACTGCATTTCAAAACAGCTCTGAGTAGATATCTGTTGGAGTTTGTTGTGATAAGACTGCACCCTTGAAAAACCTGCAACAACATTAAGCACAGCAACAAACAAAATCCAAATATATAACAGCACTAAGTCTGTTTGGATATTCAGTTTTGGAACAAAGCTGAATCAAATAAATAACTTGATTACCAAACAATCATATAAACCAACACAAAACAATTTAAGACTTTTAAAATTCATTAAACAATCATAATAACAAAGATCAAATCCTGCAAGAGAGAATCAAGTTAGGTCTGTGAAAACTGTCAGCAGCTCAAGGCATATCTCAACGCCTTGGAGCTCTGAACATTCTTCACAGTATTTCAACTGTAACACCAGAGTTCTTTGATTCACTCTAATTATGATATTTGCAATATGTTAGACATATAAAGAATAGATAACAAGAATATTTACAACAGATATCTGATCTTAAACATCGTATTAAACACCTCCAACACAAGATTGTCAGATCACATTTCATAAGAAAGCATTTGTAAAGGCTTTGAGGCTTTGATCAATATCTCAAGGCCTTGGAGCCTTGAAGACTAAGAGAAAATTTGTCTTTCATCACTCTAAATGATTACTTCCAAAAACACACTTAGAAAACCTGAATCAACAATCTCCCCCTTGATGAAAGACAAAACCCATAATCTTCTGTAAATATTCCTGCAACTTTTTGTAAGTATTAGATACCAAAATTTGTAGATACTGAACAAATAACACATATAAACATATCACATATATAAACAACTCATTCACATAACCAAATGATTAAACCTTAAGTACATAACCTTAATCAGAACAAAATCACATCAAAATCACATAACCTTCTCCCCCTTTTTGACTTTCATCAAATAAAGGTGAAGAAATGTTGGATCATTACTCAGAGTCTTAACAAAAACTTTATTTTAACAAAAAATCCTTACTGAATTTCAAGGCCTTGAGATCAGAAAGAAGAGAAGAGAAAGAAGGAAAGAAAAGATCAAGGCTTTGGCTTTCACAAGTCTTCACTTCTTCTTTGATGCTTGGCCTTTCTTTGAGCCTTCTCCAACATCTTCATCAGTTTCAGCTTCATCTGCAGAATGATAATCTTCCTTTTCTGCATCCACTTCAGCAACAACTTCAGCAATGATTTCATCAACTTTCTTGTTCTTGACTTGCACAGAATCTCCCTTTGTAGCTGCATCAACACCTGTGTCTTCTTCAGCTTCCTCATCATCCGTTTGCTCATATAGATCCTTTGAAGTGAGCACAACAGGAATAGGATTCTTCTTCTTCTTCAAGAAATCTCCTAGCCTCTCATCTCAATTAACACTAGTTTCATCACTAGTAGCAGAAGGGATCTTCTCCAAATTCAAACCTTTCACGACAACATCCAGCTTGCCATTCATCACTCCCATCAAGGCTTTGAACTGATTAAACTCAGAAGATAAGTCAAACAACATCTGTCTAAGATCTTCAATTTCCACCTGGTGTTTTTCAAACTTATCAACCAATTGATAATAATCTTCATTTATCTTGTCCCCTTGATGTTGTAGCCCCCTTAAGTTTGATAAAATTCTTCTCCTCAAGCTCAGCTTTAGACAACTCTGAATAAAACTTCCAATGTCCCTTTCCTGTCTGAACTACACCAATACTTTATAAAGCAGACTCATCAATCAACCCAAATCCACCAGTTATCTTCTCCTCTCCTTTCACAGGCACCTCAAAATGTTGAAAGAAAAGAGGTAGTAGGTTGGCATAAGGAAGCGGATGGTTTCTGGTTCTGGTAGCACAGTAAATCATATTCTCCATGATCCCTGTTGGTAGATCAATCTCAAACCCTTGACATATCATGTACATCAGAATGAGAACCTTATCTGTTACCAGCTATCTTGACTTTTCTCTAGGAACAACACTTCTCATCAGAATTGTGAACAAGATTTTAGCTTCACGGTTGAGCACAGAGTGTGTCAACTGTTTGGGATCAGTAGGAACATCATCTATGAAGAACATAGCTTTGGCTTTGTCTAGCCATTATTTCCTATCAGGATAATCAGCAACATTATACTTCCTAGGAATGCCAAGAACTTGGCAAAAGCACTATGGTCTAGCCTTAAATCTATTCCAGCTACCTTAGAGGTTAACACCAACTTATCTTCCCCTTCTTGGACCAAATTCAAGTAAAACAACCTAGTTAGCCTAGGATAAGCTTTAGAACTAGGATCTAAAACCTTCCAAACTGCAGATTCTCTTAACTTCCTCATGCAGTCAATATCCAACTTGTCTAGTAATTCCTCATAAATCAAATTACAGAAAGCAACCTTAGAAGATGCATACCCTTTTATCCAAACACTCCTAACATCTGAACAAATGAACTAATCAAAAGGAAGAGCATTTTTACCTTGAAAACCCTTTTTGGTTGCAGCAGCAACATGCTTAACCCTTGATTTATTTTCAGCAGGCTTATCCTTCTCTGGTTCTTCATCAGCAGATTTCTTCTTCTCAACATCAGCAGACTTCTTTTTTCCTTCCTTAGCAGACTTCCCTTTTTCTTCTCCATCTGGCTTTTTCTTGTATCCCCCTTTCTTCTTGTCTAACCTAGACTTATCATCACCCTGTACTTCTGTCTCCTTCTGTGGATCAACACTTGAACCTTCATCCCCTTTCTCTGTTCTGATCTTCTTTGCGGGAGGTGAAGCTTCATGCAAACTCTGTGTCCCTTCTGAATCCGAGTCAGAAATTGTAATCTTCTCCTTCTTGTTGGACCTCTTTTTGGATCTAGAAGAAGGCTTACCCTGTTGTTGAATCCTGGCTGATTTGTGCTCCATTGTGAAATTAGGTTTTTGAGAGAAGATTGAGATTGGAAGATAGATAATAGAGATACGTAGAAGATTGAGAGAGAATGGAGAGAATAGAGAGAAAAGCCCAGACTTTCAGCTTAAGTAGGTTGAGAAAGAGATTTTAAAAAGGTCTCTTCTAAAATCCACATGCAAATTATATCTAGAAGATATTTTAGTATATTTTAGAAAATTTTCTGAGTAATTCAAACATTATACAATTATCTAAAAAGATAATAAATAATATTTGTTAATCCATTTTTTAAAGAAGTACACTACACAGATGTTTCAAGACCTTAGAGAACAATCTCAAGGCCTTGGGATTTTCTACAGTTTCAGAAATTTCAAAGCTTTGAACTATACTTTCAAAGCTTTGGAAAGTATAATCTCAAGGCTTTGAGATTTCAAAAAATAATCACAAGTAAGCACGAATACTCCCCCTAAACCAATGCATCCTTGTTTAACATACCTAGTTCAAGCCTTGGGGATGCAAACCTATCATCTGGCAAAGGTTTAGTGAAAATATCAGCAATCTGCATGGTAGTAGATATAAAAGATAGAACAACATCACCTTTTTATGCATGATCTCAAAGGAAATAATGCCTTACATCTATATGTTTGGTTCTTGAGTACTGTAGTGGATTCTTAGAGATTAAAATGGCACTTGTATTGTCACAATTAATAGGCACATTTTTTAAATCATAGCCAAGATCTCTAAGCTATTGAGCAATCCACAACACGTGAGAGCAACAAGCTCCAACTGCAATATACTCAGCTTTTGCAGTTGATAATGCTACAAAGTTTTGCTTCGTGGAATGCCAAGTAATTAGTGAAGAACCAAGAAACTGACAACATCTAGAAGTACTCTTCCTATCCTCTTTGTATCCTGCAAAATCTGCATCTGAATAACCACTCAACATAAATTTAGATCTCCTTGGATACCAAAGCCCCAAGTCTTTGGTTCCATTCATATATCTAAAATCCTCTTAACAGCAGTTAAATGACTTTCCTTAGGATCTTCTTGAAATCTTGCACACATGCAAACACAAAACATAATATCAGGTCTGCTAGAAGTTAAGTACAGAAGTGATCCAATCATACCTCTGTACTCCTTTTGATTTACAATCTTACCATTTGAATCCTTGTCCAATGATAGTGATGAACTCATAGGAGTTTGGAGTGCCTTGGACTGTGTCATATTGTACTTGTTCAACAAGTCGTTGGAATATTTTCCTTGATGAATAAAGATTCATTTCTTCATTTGTAAAACATGAAGTCCAAGAAAGAAATCCAGTTCTCCCATTAAGCTCATCTCAAACTCCCTGCACATGAGACTATAAAAATCTTTTGAAAGAGCATCATTAGTAGCACCAAAGTAATATCATCTACATAAATTTGAACTACTAACAAGTCAGTTTCATGATGTTTAATGAAAATATTTTTATCTACTACACCTCTCTTGAAATTATTGTTAAGTAAAAAATTTGAGAGTCTGTCATACCAAGCCCTTGAAGCTTGTTTTAAGCCATAAAGAGCTTTGTCTAATTTGTAAACATTATCAGGGAAGTTTTCATCTTCAAACCAAGGAGGTTGAGCTACAAAAACATCTTCTTGTAAAAACCCATTTAGAAAAGCACATTTGACATCCATTTGATAAAGCTTTATGTGTTTGTGAGATGCAAATGCAAGAAGTATTATAATAGCTTCTAACATGGTAACCGGAGAAAGAGTCTCCTCATAGTCTATATCTTCTTCTTGATTTTATCCTTGTGCCACAAGTCTGGCTTTGTTTCCTACCACTTTGCCACTCTCATCAAGCTTATTTCTGAACACCCATCTGGTTCCAATAAATGATTGCTCTTTTGGTCTAGGAACCAAATTCCATACCTTGTTTCTTTCAAATTCATTCAGCTCACTTTGCATTGCAATGATCCAATTTTCATCTTCCAGTGCTTCTTTTGTATTCTTAGGCTCAATCAATGATACAAAAGCATTAAAAACACATAAGTTCTTCAGCTGTCCTCTTGTCTGAGTTCCAATAGTTGGATCAGATATGATATTGTCTGCTGGATGATCTGCAAGATACTTAAACTTCTTCCTTGGTGTCCAGGAATATGTTCCTTCAAGGCTTTGAGTTCTTGAAGCAGTAGAAGGAGCATCATAGAAAGTTTCAGTTTCAGTCTCAAGGCTTTGAAATTTTGGCTCTGCAGGAGGTTCAAGCCCTTGATATTCTACTGACTGATTTTGTACTTCAGTTTTTCCTTTGTCTTCTTTCACAATGTCATCATCAGCATCATGCTTGTTCAAATTAAGATCTGCAAAAATTTTACTCAAAGAATCCTTAGTACTTTCATCAAAAACCACATGAATGCTCTCTTCCACAATCTTGTTTTTTCTATTTAAAATTCTATAAGCTTTCCTAGTTTGAGAATATCCAAGAAATACACCTTCATCAGTTCTAACATCAAACTTACCAAGATTGTCTTTACCATTATTATGCACAAAACAAGTACAACCAAAAGATTTAGAATAATTGACACTAGGCTTCCTGCCTTTAAACAGTTCATAAGGAGTCTTTTTCAAAATAGGCCTATTAAAACATCTATTAAGCACATAATTGGAAGTATTAACAGCTTCTGCCCACAAATACTTTGGCAAATTGCTTTCAATTAGCATGGTCCTAGACATATCCCCAAGTGTCCTATTTTTCCTCTCAACTACTCCATTTTGCTGAGGGGTTCTAGGTGCAGAGAATTTGTGTGATATGACATGCTTTGCACAAAATAAATCAAATTCAAGCTGATCAAATTCACTTCCATGATCACTTCTAATAGATGCAACAAGAAATTTTTTCATAGTTTGAAGCTCTTTGCACAGTTTAGAAAATTCAAATAAAGCTTCGGTTTTTTCTCTAATAAACATAACCCATGTAAATCTAGAATAATCATCTACTACAACAAGCATATACCTCTTACCTTTTGGAGTTTGAACTCTCATAGGACCACACAAGTCCATATGCATAAGTTCTAAGGGTCTGGAAGTACTTACAAAATTCTTTGGCTTGAATGAGCTTCTTGTTTGTTTACCTTGTACACATGCCTTGCAAATCTCATCATCTGAGAATTTTTGTGATGGTAATCCTCTTACCAAGACCCTCGAGATGAATTTATTCAAGGTGTGTATGCTTATATGCCCAAGCTTTCTAAAGCTTAGAGTCTTCCTTCAAGGCCTTGAGGCACTTCAGCTTGTCACCTGCAATACTGTTAGTACTCATAGCATATAGATTGTATGATCTAGGAGCAGTGGGTATGCAATCTCCAGATTTCTCATCTTGCACAACACATTTCTCCTTGTCAAATACAGATTTACAACCTTTATCACATAACTGAGAAATACTAAGCAGATTATATTTAAGTCCATCCACAAGATAAACATCAGAGATAGATTTGGTAGAACCATTACCAATACTACCTATACCAATAATATTGCATTTTTCCTTGTCACCAAGTGTAATTGTTCCTCTAGATTTCTCTGTAAGCTCAATAAACAGAGACTTCTTTCCACTCATATGTCTGGAACAACCACTGTCTTATATCCATTTCTGATCCTTCAAGGCCTTGGTGACATCCTACAAAAATAAATCATTGCCTCAACAGGCTATTAGACCAAGTGCAGAACTTTGAGCCATACTCTGAATCAGCCATGTTTGGTGGTCTAATTCCTTTTGGTACCAAAATCTTCTTAACATGTCCCTTAAGCTGATAAGGATAAGTGTTCCTCAGAATATGAGGTTCTGATCATCTAAAGGGACAAGTTAATTTGATATGACCAATTTTTCCACAGTAATGACACTTTGGAGAATGTCTGCTACCGGATTTGACAAAAGTAGTTTGGCTTTTCTTTGGAAAATTCGGATTGTAGCCAATTCCACTTTTATGCATTGATTCAAACTTCCTCCAAGAATGAGATTCAGATTATGTTCTGAGCCTGTAAAATTGGTTAGGACCTTTTTAGATTCTTGAATTTTCTCTGTCAAAGAACAGATTTGTTGTTCTAAATCCTGTGAATGAGTCTTTAGATCAACATATCTTTCAGTTAAGAGAGTGTTTTGATCAACAATCTCTTTTACCTGTGCCTTCAAGGCTTTGAATCTACTATCCAAGGCCTTGAAGTCCTTTTCAATTTTTGTCTTAGAAATTTCAATAGTCTTGTTGGTAAAAACCAAGTCCAATTTTTCTTTTACCTGCTCATGAACTTTAACCTTTAAAGAAGCAATCTCATTTCTATAAAATTCCTCATTTAAAAACATACTTTTGAGAATTTCAGGAAGTACATCAGAAGGACTAGCAAGAAGGTTTTTTACCATTTCCTCAATGTGTCTGTCTGAAGACTTTTCTTCATCATATTTAGCCATGAAGCATAAATTTGCTTGTTCTTCTTCTGTGTCTGATTCACATGATGAATCAGAATCACTCCATGAGGCCATCATTGCTTTCTTCCTTCTGTTGTCATTGTCTTTCTTTTGAAAGTTCATGTTCTTATTCTTTTGTGGACAATCCCTTACTAAATGATATGCATCACCACATTAAAAGCAATTCATTACTTTAGTTTTATGTGAATGTGATGAGGACTTACCTTTATAATCCTAGCAGCTTGAAGGTATTAATCTCTCTCTGCTGTAGTCTTTGTTTCCAACATTTTTCTTCTTCTTGAGAATCCTGGCCAAGGCCTTGGAGATCAATGCTAAAGCCTCTTCATGATCATGCTCATCTTCAGTCCCAAGGCTTTGAGATTTTTCATTGTATTTAGCCTTGAGTGTTAGATTCTTAGTATTTTCACTCAGATCACCTTCTACATCTTTCATAGACATCTCATGAGTGAGCAGATTTCCTTGTAGATCATCTAGTTCAAGAAGACTTAAATCCTGAGCTTCCTCAATAGCTGTTGTCTTTGGCTCCCACTTGGCTTTTGGTAAACTTCTCAGAATTTTCCTGACCTTTTCCTCATTTTAGAAACTTTTTCCCATTGTCCACCACATCAGTGAATCTTTTGAACATCTCCTTGATAGTTTCATCTGAGTTCATCTTGAACAGCTCATATTGCCTCAGAAGTATATTGATATTGGTCTGTTTGACTTGACTTGTTCCATCATATGCCACAACCAGTTTGTCCATACTTCTTTGGCACTTTTGCAATTTGTCACTCTGTTGAACTCATCTGCATTAAGAGCATAGTATAACAGATTCATAGCCTTGTAATTTTAGGATACTTTTCCAGTTCAGTGACTGAGAGATTTTCCTCAGACTTGATGCATATAACTCCATCAATGGTAGTGAAATACTCATGAGGACATTCTGAATTATTAACCACAATTCCATGTCTTGATCTATGATGAACATCATCATCAATGCCTTCCAGTGCATGCAGTTGTCACCACAAAACAATGGAGGTTTGTTTGCTTCCCTTCCTTGAGAGAAGCCACCATCTCCTACATTACTCATAGTCACAGGATTATTAGATCTATAGTAGTGACCCAAGCTCTTATACCAATTGAAATTTTGTAATGTATACTAAATACAAGACCAAAATACTCTAGAAGGGGAGGTTGAATAGAGTATGGGAACGTTTTGCTAAAACACATAATTTAACTAAGTGATGCAAGTAAATGACAGAAATCTCAAGGCCTTGAGATTTTGCAAGATTAATCAGAAACTTCTTAAGTATAAAAGAAAGCTTCAAGGTCTTCAACTAGTACCATTTCTAAATAGTTTGTAAACCCTAGTTTGATTTAGATCACTTGCAAGAATAAATAGCTAAACTGTAAAGTAAAGAACACAGGGAAATTTACAGAGTTCATTCCCAATGGACCTAATCTCTTCCTGACGGATCTAATCCCACCAGGATTGGGCAAACACTTCTTATTACTCACACAGAAACATCCCTAGATCTTCAAGCCTAAGTGAACTCCCTTACACCTATACAGCTTGTGGTTCCAAACCTATCTAGTATCAGCTACTAACTGTTTAGCTAAAAAGAACCTCTTGTTGTTCACTTGAACAACTAACCACTAGGTTTTGTGAGGTATAAGATATACAGAAGATAAGCAGATTAAATTAAAAAATTGAAGATCACAGTAGAAGAATCAGCTGAGAAAGCCTGGATGTGTTCTTCAAGAAAACTAGAATGATTGATCTTCTGAAAGCACTTGATTGAAGCTTGAATTCGTGAGGATTGATAGTCTGATCTTCCACGAATGTATCTCTCCTTCTTTTCCTTTGATTTCTGTTCTCTGTAAGCTTCTCTTTCTTTCAAATTCAAACCAGCTTTTATCTACTTCCAGCAACTGAATGAGAGATTTTAGAATCTTTGTTCCTTCAAATCCTCATCCTTTCTAACTGCATTTCAAAATAGGTCTGAGTAGATATCCGTTGGAGTTTTTTGGGATAAGATTGCACGCTTGAAAAACCTGCAACAACATTAAGCACAGCAAGAAACAAAATCCAAATATATAACAGCACTAAGTCTGTTTGGATATTCAGTTTCTGAACAAAACTTAATCAAATAAATAACCTGATTACCAAACAATCATATAAACCAGCACAAACTAATTTAAGACTTGTAAAATTCATTAAACAATCATAATAACAAAGATCAAATCCTGCAAGAGAGAATAAAGTTAGGTCAGTGAAAACTGTCAGCAGCTCAAGGCATATCTCAAGGCCTTGGAGCTCTGAACATTCTTCACAGTATTTCAACTGTAACACCAGAGTTCTTTGATTCACTCTAATTATGATATCTGCAATATGTTAGACATATAAAGAATAGATAACAAGAATATTTACAACATATATCTGATCTTAAACATCAGATTGATCACCTGCAACACGAGATTGTCAGATCACATTTCATAAGAAAGAAGTTGTCAAGGCTTTGAGGCTTTGCTCAATATCTCAAGGCCTTGGAGCCTTGAATACTTAGAGAAACTTTTTCTTTCATCACTCTAAATGATTACTTCCAAAAATACACTTAGAAGACTTGAATCAACAAAGAAGAAGCTAAAGCATGGAAGAAAAGCTTTAGAAGGACTCACCTTCTTGTCCAATAGTGTTATCAAAACAATTAGATCAATAATTGAGGAAATAGATGTGGTTCAACAAGAAGAACAGACCAATGATGAAGACAGTGAGGAAGAAGAAGGAGAACGGGATGGAGATGAAGACCCAACCCCATAAACTCTTGCCTACTCTTTCTTTTTTTAAGTTTATTTTCAAAATTTTCCAAAGACTCTGATCCAACATTTTCTCATTCTTTTTTATGAAAGTCAAAAAAGGGAAGAAATCTTAGGTTGTTTTTATGTTTTAGTGACCTGTCTTTTGGTCAGTAGGAATTATCTGTGACTTATGTGTTTCTATGCTTAAGTTTGTTATTGCATAAGGTGGATCTTTTTGGAACTTATGTGTGATTACTTTTTGTACTATGTGCTAATAAGAATTTTTGCAGAAACAAAGGATCAAATAGATTGTGGTTTTGTCTTTCATCAAGGGGGAGATTTTAAGTTCACAGGTTTCACAGGCTTGAAATACAGAGCTATTTCAAGGCCTTGAACCAGTTTTCAAAGCCTTGAAAATATCTGACCTGTATGCATATTCTAAGGGAGAGTTTTTCTGAGCTCTTCTGATCTTGTTCTAACTCTCTCATCCCTGTATTTGATCTGTTATTACTTTCTGATGAAATACAAAAGATTTAGATTCACTTAGACTTCATATAATTACCTGTTTGACTTAGTTTGCAGGGAAAAATTATTTCTCATTTTGCGGGATTGGTTTCCTAAACTGGGTTTTGCAGGAAAGGAAACATTGAGAGAATGTGATTATGTGATCAATCAGACACTCATGACAGCTTCTAAATACATTTAAAGACAAGATCAACACATTATCCTTGGATATTCTGATCATCTATCCGTTGGGAAGACTGTTGGAGAAGTCAAAGATTGTTGCCTAATAAACAAGAAGTTTGTTGCTGAAAATCAGGAAGATTTGCTGATCTTTTGAGCAGCATAAATGGAGCTCAATTTTAAGCATTATAAAAACAACAGTCAACGGGCAAAAGGAGAGACACATTTCAAGGTTGACAAGAATCAAAGAAGCACATCATTCTAACAATCCATCTCACAGAAGATCACTACACTCTTCACTGCAGTTCCACTTCCAGTGTTCTTTTGTTCTGTACTTAATTTGTATATCATTCTTATACTACTTCTAGCTCTTATTATCAAGGATTGTTCAAAATGAACAATAGAGAATTCTTAGTTAATCAGTAGCTAGAGTAGGTACTAGATAGGTTAATAAGAATTGTGTTGAAAATCCTGCAGGAGAAGATCGGTGAGGTAGAGACGTAGGTCCAAGTGGATTGAACTCTATAAATCATGTGTCCCTTGCATTGTTCATTTCATTCTCATACTTTTTCTACACAGCATTCAAACTAGTATGTTTTCAAGGGTTTGAAACTCTTTTCAAGGCCTTGAAAAAGACTTGTCTGTTTTCACTTAAAATGTATTTCTCTTCAAAGGCTTGCAATTGTTTTCAAGGCCTTGAACTTCACTAATCTTCACAGAAATTCTTATATTTGAAAGTTTTACAAAAGGTTGGCATACTCTATTCAACCCCCCCCCCCCCCTCTAGAGTATCTATGCTCCAATTCTACCTGCTTACTCCCCTTTCACATTAGATTATTTCAAAGTCACAATCGCTTCTCGTAATTCTAATGATATTGTAATCATTAGAATTGAAGTCACTAGATACTCTAGTTGTGGAATATCATGTTTTGATGTTATCAAACGTTGCACCTTAACCGGGTAACTATAAAGATATTTATCGGGCATGATAGGAAGCAAGCTTAGAGATCTTAGTGACGTATAGAGGAATTTTTCCTCCCACATAATGGGAGCAAAAATCCATGGGTCACTCGATGGATGGTGCTTTTAGATTTGTCTGGCAGAATCAGATAAATCAATATGGAGATATTGATGTTATCTGCTCACATAAGCATATTCCCAGGATCGAGGAACTATGGATTGGATATACGAGTGTGACTAATATGTCTCATGTCCAATCGAGAAATGGAGACAAAGGGATAACACAATACATGAACATCGGGCACAATTTTTTTCGGGATCACTGACTTATTTCTATTAGTTGGGTGGCATGTATGTGTTGCTAGACACCGCTCAATGTTAGTAAGTAGTTACTACCAACTAAGTAGAAACCTATGGGGTCACACACCGGATGGATTAAGTTGGATATAGGTATTAATTACTTGGACTAATTAATAACAGTATCATAACGCAACCACAAGCAAACTTAGTAGGACTAATTTGCAAGTGGGCTAATCCATTTAAGGACATGATTAGTATTGGGGTCTTTATTTCTCTAACACAAGTCATTATTGAGAGAACATAACAAAGCAAGAGAGAGAGAGACAAGACAAGGAGGTTCGGCCCCTAGTCCGTCTGCCCCTTTGCCGCCGTCCGCCCCCTTGGAAGTTGGTGGTTGCTCCATTTTGCGTGATCTTACTCCTTCTTCCGTTGCTAGCACATCGCGGTGAGAAGGAATCCAATTAAGAATCCAAGGTGTGGATATTATATAGAGACGAAGACACTATTCTTCGTGTGCTCTCCCAAACTAAGGTACACATCTTCTATGCCCTTATCATGTTATGATGGCTTGTCCTGTGATCCTTGGTGGGATTTGAGCAGGATTAATTTTATTATTCTGCTGCGTAACCTGCATCAAAACCCAACACTTTAATCTGTGTTATGCTCTATTCCCGTCCCTTTCTTCCTTAGGTCGAAGTGAGGAAGTCCAAGTCTACATTGCATTTTTTGACCAAAAATTCTGGAGAAGTTTGACAACCATTTCATGTGAAATGGGGTATTTTGTACGAAATGGTATTTCGTGCGAAATCCCTCATTTCGTGCAAAATGAGTTGGGCAATGTTTTTTTTGAATCTTCAACTCCTTTGCCTCTTAGTTCCCGAGCCTCTTTACTTGTCTTTCCTACCTTCCAAAGCTCACGTTCTTGATTCCAATCGCTCCATAAGTCCTGTTTCTTGTCAAAGACAACATACAACTATATCAAGCGATCAAATTTGACAAATATAGCATAAATCAACATATAAAATGTGACTGGACTAGAATTAACATGTGAAGGAAACAAGTGATAATCATACATATCTCAATAATATTATGCTCCCAAACAATCCCAAAACCCGTAAATGATGCGGTAAATGCTAAAGAAGTATAGCTTCGAAAATGCGCTATCAGTATTTAAGTAAGAGAAGGCAAAACGCAATATTTATTGTTTTGAGGTATTTCCTTGTCATTATTACTTGTTTTGTTGATCCCATCAACATGATCCACTTATTTGGATTGAGCAATCCCACATAAAAGATCAATCTTGTTTATTAATATCTTATTACAATTTATATGCATCAACCATACACCAAAAATAAATAACAAGACAATAAATAAATAAACAAGAAAAATAAACGTGGTATGGATATGGCTCCTAAGACTAAGATATTCCCAAGCTAATGAGGATATCTATAATCCCTAAAGTGATAAGCTCATCTCCATGTGCCTCCATCTTTAATCCAAGTGTTCTAGGCGTGTGAGTTCTCCAAGTCTTGTGGTTTCTTCAATCTTTGATTTCTTCTCCATGCCTTGACAATAATTTATCTATCCATACTAGCTAGCATCTATACTAAATAGAGAGGCCTCACAGGTTGAGGAAGAAGCGACATGCAGACCATAAAATAATTAATTACATTAATTACAAAAAATCAAATAGATCAAACCACAAAAGTAAACATCCACAACCTATGCCATATCCATCCATCATGCGATAAACAAATAAAACCGTTAAAATCTAATTTTAACGTGCTTGGTCAATTTTAGTTGATTTTGGGATTTTCTAGGGTCAAAACGATCCAAAGGGCCCATCAATTACATTGGTTGAACCGCAAAGGATCAGCCGGGCTAGCCTTAGCTGCTCGGACCAGCCCGACTGGTCGGACCAATCGGCTGGCCGAGCTTGGCTAGGTCGCCGGCTTGGTCGGCACGCAAGGAAGGGGGCGCTCAACCATGGCCGAACCCCTATGAGGTTGTTTCCGAAAACTTTTTCCTTCCTTGTGTGCTTATTTCGAATTGATGAGAAAAAATCCCTTTTCCCCAAATTGTGACCAAACCCTAGCTTTTGAAAACCTCAAAACTCACATCATATGTGAACGATATTCTTCAAATTTTATACGATATGTAAAATTGGTTCATTCCGTATTGAGTCATATTCAATTTGTATCATTATGCCAAACTTCATTTTTCGCGAAAGGTAACGATTACAGTGAAAAACTAATAAACTGTAACACATGATATCATGTTATGCGCTACGACATGTGGCTCTGATACCACAGTAGGGGTTTGAACAGGTAAAGCAGCGGAATATAAATAAATAAATCCTGATCAAAGCCCTCCACTAATCGCAGGCAAGTATTCATAACATGATTAGGGTATACGAATTATGTACCTTAGTTTGTGTGATCACTACGAAGAATTGTGTATTCGTCTCTACGAAAATTCACTTCTAGGATTCCAGCTGGAATCCCCTTCACGTCTTTGAGCTAGCTACGCGAAGGAGGGGGCAGAAAGATATAAGAAAAAACGAAGCACCAGGGTCTTGCGCCACTTAGTGGCCGACGGCAATGGAGGGGCGGACGGGGTAGGGCTTCTGCCTCTCCTTGTCTATCTCCTTACTTTTTTATTTTTCACAACAATGACTCTTATGTGGAAATAAAAAGCTATGTTGCCATTATATAGTTAATAACTCCTTATTAACTACATATTTGCCCCAATACTAATCATTTCCATACTAGGATTAGTCCACCTTGCAAATTAGTCCTGCTAACTTTGCTTGTGGTTGCGTTTGATCCTTTTCATTAATTAATCCAACTAATTAATTGTTGTAATTGTGCCCTATATGCAATCAATTTATCGTGACAAACATATATGGACTTACGATTCATTATGTTATCGATATGAGGATATGTTAACATGAATGAAGTCCTTAGAATATAAATTTTATATTCTTAAATATCCTTATTCTATTATATTGATTAACAATGACAATCAACTATAGAATAGTATGGGGTTGGATTGATATGGAGATAGCACGATCCAACACATGCGTATACATTAAGAGTAATGGTATGGATTGACCCACGACGAGAAGGCTACATTAGATTATGTTAAAGTCACAAGCGCTTCTCGTAGTGCTAATGGTATATTGTAATCCTTAGACTTGAAGTCACTAGATACTTTAGTTGTGAAATATCATTCTTTGATATTATCAAACGTTGCGCCTTAACCGGGTAACTATAAAGGTAGTTATTGGGAATGATAGGAAGCAAGCTTAGAGATCGTAGTGACGTAGAAAAGATTTGTACCTCCCACATAATGGAAGTAAATATCCATGGTCCAGTCGAGGGATAGTGCTTATAGAATGTCTCTCCATGCTCGGATAAATAAATTTGGAGATATTGATGTTATCTGCACGGATAAGCATATTACCAGGATCGAGGAACTATGGATTGGATATACGAGTATGGCTAATGTGTCTTGTGTCCAATCCGGATAAGGAGACAAAGGGATAACACAATACATGAACATTGGGCACAAGGTTTGTAGGATGATTATTTCTATTAGTTAGGTAGCGTGGATGTCTTTCTAGAGGCCGCTTCATGTTAGTATTCATCACTACCAACTAAGTGGAAACCTATGGGGTCACACTCCCTATGGATTAGACCGGACTTGGGAAATAAGTAATATAATTAATTAATTAGAATGATCAATACGCAACTACTTACAAACTTAGTAGGACTAATTTTCAAGTTGAACTAATTCGTGTATGCACATGATTAGGATAGGAGCTTTTAAGCAGTCAACAAGGAGTTGTTGGACTGCATAAAGGACACTCCTAGCTTCATTCCTAGACTAATTTTCATAACACATTGAATGGGAAAGAAAAAAAAGGAGAGAGAGCAAATACCAAAGGAGGGCCGAAACCCCCCCCCCCCCCCCCCCGGGACCGCCCCTACCCGTCGGCCACAAAGGAGCACCTCCTTGCTCCGTTTTGCGTGATCGTGATCTTCTTCCTCTTCCTCCTTCAATCCTAGCTAGCAAAAAGGCTTGAAGTATCATGTTTCAACCCTAGGAGTGGACTAGTCATAGAGACGTGAATACTATTTAACGTGTGAAGTCATCATAGGAAAACCCAAAGGTATGTAGATACTAAAATCATTTACTATTGTTATGTAGTCTCTTCCTGTGATCCTTGGAGGGTCTTGAGCAGGATTAAATTTTGTTATTCCACTGCGTAACCTGCATCAAAAACCTACAGTGGTATCAGAGCCACTGGTCGTAGAGCATAACGTAGTTTATGTGTTACGATTTTTGTTGTTTTACACTTTAATTATTCTTTATCGCGTAAAACGGACAAATCAAGCATATTGATGCAATTTGTGAATATGATTCAAGCCAATATCTAATATTACATGGGATTTAAGGATTAGTGAATTTGGATCAGATAGGAAGTAAAATATTTGGATCTAGAAAACTAGGATTTGGGCACAAGTTGAAAAAAGGTGTTTTTCAATTTTGGAAACAAATAAACTTGTGCAACAAGGAGAAAAGTGTTTTGGAAATAACTAAACTTGGGCAACACGGAGGAAGTTGTTTTTTCAAAAACTAAACTTGGGAAAAAAGGAGGAAGTTATTTTCGGAAACAACTCCTATAAGAGGTTCGGCCCCCTAGGGGACCGCCCCTCTCTTACTTGTCGCCCAAGAAAGCCACAGCCAAGGGGCCGGGCCTCCCTAGCACACGGCCTAGCCGTGTGGGCTAGGGGCCAGCCGACCCAAGACCGTGTGGCGGTCCTTTAGGCTTTTGGCCATGGTAATGGTGGGGCCTCTTGGACCGTTTTGACCCTAATTCATCCAAAATTAACTAAAATTGACCAAGCGCGTTAAAATTGGATTTTAACTATTTATGTGCTTTTTTCATGGTGATTGGATATGGCCTTAGGTTGTGGTTTGTTGTGGATGTTTATTTTGTGGTTTGTTTTACGGCCTGCGAGCTGATAAAATTAATGTAATAGTTAATTAGGTTTTACGGCCTGCGAGCCGGTCTTCTTCTCAACTTGCAAATCTTTTTATTTAGTATAGATGCTATCTAGTATTAGATAAAAAAGATGATAGTCAAGATGGAGAAGAAGAAGCTTAAAGAATTAAATAACCCAGGAGCATTCCACAAGGCTAAGGAGCATGGAGCATTCCACAAGATAAGGAGCATGGACCAAAAGATGGAGGCACATGGAGATGAGCTTGCTATTATAGGGTTCATAGATATTCTCATTGGCTTGAGAATATCTTAGTTTAGAGGCCATATCCAAATCACGTTTAATTTTGTTTGTGGTTGTTTATTTAATGTCTTATTATTTTGTTGTTGGTGTATGGATGATGCATGCAAAATTGATAATAAGATAATTAAAAATCCGGATATTTTATTTGTGAGTCTGCCCAACTCAAAATAAGTAGATCAGTTGATATGGATTACAAAACAATTAAAACTGGAAAAGCAAAATTCCTCAATTTAAATATTGCGTTTTGCCTTCTCGTTACTTAAACACTCATCATGATCATGATTACCAAGCTCGTGCGTGCCAAAGCAGGGCGACTTGGTTTGTCATGGTGTGGTGCGATGCCACAATCAAGTAATGTGCAATTGTTTAGATAAAGAGGTTGGACGCAACTTGGTGATTTTAATGGGATTAAAACCTAGAGGCAACCAATTGGGATTATCTATGGGGATATATGAGTAAGGATTTATTTTCCCAATTGAACCAATAATTGCATGGGATGCAATTGGAATTTTTCCTACCTAAATAACTAATTTTCGGTGACTTGCCAAAGCAAGCTCAAAAGAAGTGAAATATGGATCTTGGCCCACTAGAAAGTATAATGATATTTTCCGCATTAATAACAAGGATTATTAATCTGAGAAAGTAGTGGGAGCTATGTTTAACAATTTATGTCCTCGTTAAATATAGGCATACGTCACATTACTTTTTACAATCCATTTGTGTTGAAAAATCCATGGCATTAAACAAACAAAACACGACTTTATGTCCTTAGGAAGGACAAGTTGTCTGGAATATATTTTCTAGCCTGATATAAAATTGATAATTATTCTCAAATGAAAGGAAAGTGTTGTACATCGTAGAACATAAAGTTCTATTCCCACCGACTACCAAGACACACTAAAAGCCTAATGCAAGGAACATCAAAGAATGGTTCTTTAGATGTAACTTGTCTCATGTCAGCTGCCATGAACTCTGAACCTTGGAAGCAAGATGAGAAAATGGGGCCGTATGATATGATTGTACATTAAAAGAAGCTCCTTCAAAGAGCGAGCATGACATGAAAGGAATGAAGTATTGCTCCACTTTCCGCTCTCTTGCTTAGCACTCGTCATTATCAAGATGAAATGAGTTCGGGCTTGCCAAAGCAAGGCGACTTGATTCATCGAGATATGACGCGACGACAAAAGCTAGTAATGTGTGACTGCTGAAGCAAGAGGTGAAGCGCAACTAAGCTTCTTCAATAGAATTGAAAGCTTAGAGACTGGGAGTTATCTATGAGATAGATAAAGAATAAATAGTTATTCTCCCAAATGGACCGAGAATTGCGTTGGATGCAATTATAGTTTTTTTTCAAAGGTGATTTACTCGATGTGATTGAGTATTGCTATAAAGAGCACTTATAAAGGTTCCAAAGGTGGTCTGAAAGAAGAGAGACTGCCCAAAGTACCTGAAAGAAAATAATAAAGGATTAATGAATTCCACCTCAGGGATTTTGTTATATAAATCAATGTGTCTATCTCATCATCATGAGTATATGATACTAGATGAGGATCTCACGTTTATAGAATTGTGGAGGATCTCACGAGATGTAGACAATTGAATCAGGAATAAATAAACCTACACGTGGGGAGATGAAGCAAAGGGTTTCTAAATTAGCCGTAGGGAATCATCTCTAAATTTTTTAAATTATTCATGAATTAGACGAAGTACGATTTTGTCACCACTTTAAGTAGGGACAGTATCGCGGTTTCTTGTTTGGACAAGAAAAATCATTATATTAAAATAATGGACAATTGTTGTTCTATTTATTTTGATAAAATGTGTTATTGTAATGCACTTTTGTGTAATGGATCATATATCCTTGATCATGGCAATTTCATCTATAACACTAATACCAAGAGGTTTGCATGTAATGATATGAACCTCACTTATCTTTTGCATTGTTGTTTAGGCCACATAAATAAGAAATGCATATCTAGATTCCATATGGATGGATTTCTGAACTCATTTGATTTTGAATCATATGAGACATGTAAGACTTGTTTATTGGGCAAGGTATGATCTTTTGGAATCATACATATTGATGTACGTAGGCCGCTAAGCACAAATGCTAAATGTTTTCAGTACATCGTCATATTTACTGATGGGATCAGAGAAATATGAATTTGTGTATCTTATGAAGAAACAAATCAGAACCCTTCGAAAAGTTCAAGGAATCCAAGAATGGAGTAGAGAGCCTGCTTGGAAAAAGTATCATCGCTCTACGATTGGATCGTGGAGGAGAATACTTAAGCCAACAGTTTGAACATCTAAAGGAGTATGGGATGTGATCCCAACTCACTCAAACACCATTATGGAATGGCGTATCTGAGAAGAGATACCGGATCTTGTTGGACACGGTTCGGTTCATGATGTGTCAAACAGAACATCCAGTTTACTTTTAGGGGCCATGTTCTAATTACAGCAAATTTCGCCCTTAACCTAGTTCCATCCAAATCAATTATGAAAAACACCATATGAGATATGGACTAGTAAGAGTCCTAGTATGTCGTTCATAAGGAATTTGGGTTATGAAGTTTATGTAAAAGGTTTACAGATAAAGTTGAACCCAAGACAGATAAATGTACTATGTGGAATATCCTGAGGAAACAAAGAATATTATCTCTACAATCAATCGAGAACAAATTGTTAGTTGCTCGAACCACTGAGTTTCTAGATAGAGATTGTCTCTAAAAGAAACAGTGGGAGGATAGTAGAACTTGAAGGAGTTCAAGAACCACAAAAAGAGCATTGATCCTTTTGATGGAATATGAGTGGGATCACAAGGTTTTGTGGAGAAACCTACAAAAGTAACATAAGGACTTCACAAGGTAAGGTAGGATATGTCAAGGAGCTAGAGAAATATTGATTTCTCATAACACGGTGATATATTGCTCATAGAGATGAGCCTACAACCTATGAAGAGGCCACGAGTGGGCAATACTCTCATAAATCGCATGGAGATACGATATGGAATCCATGTATTCCGAAAAAGTATGAACTTTGGTGGAACCACCTGAAAGGTTAGGACCCATATGGTGCAAGTGGGTTATGAGGAAACCAACACGGATGGTAATATGATTACTTTAAGGGACAATTGGTTGGAAAATGGGGTTTCCTGTGAGTTCATAGTATAGACTATGACGAAATCTTTTCCCCAATTGTGATGCATAAATCCATTAGCGTCTTGCTTGAAGCAATCTATCTATAGATTGAGTCAAGCTTCTCGGAGTTGCATTCTTCGAATTGATGATGCAGTTAAAGGAGTTTGGTTCCATCAAAATTGAAGATGAAGCTTATGTTTACAAGAAGGTTAGTGGGTGCATAGTAATATTTCTGTTCTTGTATGTGGAGACATACTAATCATTGGGAATAATGTCTCTACTCAGAAACCTTGTAAAGATTGACTAGAGAATTGATTTTCAGTAATAGACTTAGGCGAGACAATCTATAAGGATCTATGGAGATAGATCAATGTTAGTTGTTCAGCTTGAGTCATGGTACATATATTGATAAGGTGTTGAAATGGTTAAACATGCAAGAATATGGATTCTTACCCATGTCACATGGAATTCGTCTATGGAAAACCTAATTGTCTTTCCAATTAGATTGAGAAAGGACCGTATGAATGAGATTCACAAGATACGCCATGTTATGTACTAGGCCAGATGTGGCATATGGTATGACACGAAGATTCCAGTCAAATCCGGGTGTGCGTCACTGGATGATTATCAAGATTATCCTTAAAGTACTTGAGAAGAACTTAGGATGAATTCTTGGTAAATGGGGGATAGGAAGAGTTTACTGTAAAGGGTTACAGTAATGAGAACTTCTAATCTAACAAAGAAGATTTCAGATTATAGTCAAGTTTTATGTTTTGCACTAGTGGGAGGGACTGTGAGATGGAAAGGTTCCAGGCAAGATTCAGTTGCCGATTCTATCACATAGGACTAAGTATATTAATTCATAAGATGCACTTACTCAGAATATTCAAACTCAATCAAATTATTGATAGAGGAGATGTGAATATATGCAAGTACCAGCAGATGTCTCTCTTACCTTGCGCAGTAAAATCATGAGCGCTGCGCTAGATCAATAGGCATATGATGCAGGAGAGATTAACTCTAGTGCTAGTGGGAGACTGTTGGAATTGTGCCCTAGAGACAATCAATTCATCGTGACAAATATATATGGACTTATGATTCAATATGTTATCGATATGGAGATATGTTAACATGAATGAAGTCCTTAGAATATAAATGTTATGTTCTTAAATATCCCTATTCAATTATATTGATTACCAAGACAATCAACCATAGACTCGTATGGGGTTGGATTGATATGAAGAAATCACGATCCAACACATGGGTATACATTAAGAGTAATGGTATACTGGATTGATCCACGACGAGAATGCTACATTAGATTATTTTAAAGTCACAAGCGCTTCTCGTAGTGCTAATGGTATTGTAATCCTGAGACTTGAAGTCACTAGATACTATAGTTGTAAAATATCATGCTTTGATATTATCAAACGCTGCGCCTAAACCGGGTAACTATAGAGGTAGTTATCGGGCATGATAGGAAGCAAGGTAAGAGATCGTAGTGACGTAGACATGATTTTTCCCTCCCACATAATGGGAGTAAATATTCATGAGCCACTCGAGGGATGGTGCTTATAGAATGTCTGGCCAGACTCACATATATCAAGATGGAGCTATTGATGTTATCTGCACGGATAAGCATATTCCCACGATCGAGGAACTATGGATTGGATATACGAGTGTGGCTAATATGTCTCGTGTCCAATCAGGATATCGAGACAAAGGGATAACACAATACATGAACATTGGAAACAAGGTTTGTCGGATGACGGATTCTATTAGTTGGGTAGCTTGGATAACTTGCTAGAGGCCACTCCATGTAGAAACCTATGGGGTCACACTCCCTATGGATTAGACCAGACTTGGGAAATAATTAATATAATTAATTAATTAGAAGGATCAATACGCAACTACTTGAAAACTTAGTAGGACTAATTTGCAAGTTGGACTAATTCGTGTATGGACATGATTAGGATAGGGGCTTTTATGCAGTCAAAAGGATTTGTTGGACTATATAAAGGACACTACTAGCTTCCTTCCTAGACTAATGTTCATAACACATTGAATGGGAAATAAAAGCAAGGAGAGAGAGCAGATTCCAAAGGAGGGTCGAACCCCCCTTGGGACCGCCCCTACCCGTCGTCCACAAAGGAGGTGTCGCCTACCTCCTTGTTCCGTTTTGCGTGATCGTGATCTTCTTCCTTTTCCTCCTTCAATCCTAGCTAGCACAAAGGCTTGAAGGATCTGGTTTCAATCCTAGGAGTGGACTAGCCATAGAGACGTGAATACTATTTCACGTGTGATGTCATCATAGGAGAACCCAAAGGAATGTAGATACTAAAATCATTTACTATCGTTATGTAGTCTCTTCCTGTGATCCTTGGACGGTCTTGAGCAGGATTAAATTTTTTTATTCCGCTGCGTAACCTGCATCAATACCCTACATTAATATTCAAATCCAGTTTAATCCATAAGGTGTGTGACCCCATCGGTTTCTACTTAGTTGGTAGTAACAATTAAAAACATAGAGCGGTGCCTAGCAACACATCTATGCCATTCAACTAATAGAAAATTCAGTGATCCGACAAACCATGTGCCAATGTTGTCGTGCTGTATTTATAACTTTGTCTCCATATCCGAATTAGACACGAGACATAACTGTCACACTGGTATATCTAATCCATAGTTTCCCGATCCTGGGAATAGCTTATCTATACATATAGCATCAATATATCCCTATTGGTTTATCTGAGTCTGGCCAAACATTTCGTAAGGACTACCCCTCGAGTGGCCATGGATATTTACTCCCATTATGTAGGAGGGAAAATCCTCTCTACATCACTACCATCTCTCAGCTTGCTTCCCATCATGCCTGATGACTATCTTTATAGTTACCCTTTAACGGCCTAGCGTTTGATTATATCAAAACATGATATTTCACAACTAGCGTATCCTGTGACTTCAAGTCCAAGGATTACAACACCATTAGCACAACGAGAATTACTTGTGATATTGACATAATCTAATTGCATCCTTCTCGTTGTGGGTCATCGAGTATGCCATTACTCGTAATGCGTATCTATGTGTCAGACTTATTATTTCCATATAAATCTACCCACATACTAGTCTATAGTGATCGTCCTATTAATCAATATAATGGACTAGGGATATTTAAGATAAACAACACATTTCAATTTAAGGACTTCATTATATTAAATATCTCCATAAATAATAAATGAATACGCTAGCCAAAATAATGTTCATACTAAATATAGAGTGCCTCTAGGGCATCTACTCCAACAATATGCATAATCAAGAATCCAAAATATGAATCAATCTCAATTATCTGTAAAAGATGTCTAATCATAAACGAAGGCTCTCCAGAGAGCCTGTCAAAGAATCTAACTACTCAAGTAGACGTAAATACTACACATTGCTCCATAGATAATTAAAGATGAGAGATAAGGTAATCAAACGGGTAATCTCCAGTCTGGCGATGATCACAAGCGGTCTCCACAGCTCCAAGCTCCATTATTTTTCATCATCTGCCTCTCTATGCGTGAATGATCATTTTCCAGTCCCCCTAGGTCGTTCTTGAGTCAATTCTAGTAAAAAATCTCCACTATTTACATTCGGAGTCCCAAATATCTGCCTAAGATTCAGTAGCTTTTGTATGAACACCCGATATGTTCGTACGAAAGCTTTCTTGCGAGCAGACATTATGTTCTTGTGAATGGAATATGGACCCTGACTACTTCGGACTGTAACTTCTTCGTCCAATCATTTATTTAGCTCCGTAACCTATCGCTGGAAACTCTTAATTCTTACTTTCATTTGGAACATCTCACTCCATAATTATTTGTATAACTCCTGATATCATCAAAATAGTGCAAATTGATTATTCAAGCTTCTCCAACTTTGCTTCTCTTCCCTCTGATTGAGCTCCCGTTGTTCCCTAAGTCCGTTCATGCATTATACCAATCAATAACCATACGTTCCTTTCAATACAACATTACCAACCATACTAAGCGACTATATTTGAAAAATAACATCAAAATATGCTTCGAAACGCCTCGAATAACAATAAAGCGCATATGGAGCAACATGTGATCAAATATAATCACATGTAGGTGGAAAGTGAGGATACGATATAGATTCGAAAAAGAACTATAAGAGCACTTGTAATTTAGCGTCGAGGCTCGACGCAGTTACCTCCAAAATGATCATATAGGAGGTTTTTTGTTACTTGCAGCTTAGCCTTCTAGTGCTGCATCTTCCTAACTACTTTATGTTCTTGCACAATAGATACCTAGTAACACCCCCACCCCCATAGAGTTGGGGAATCTACCATAAGACCCCAGACTCACAAGAGTGTCCTTAGCTAAGGCACGAGAATGCCCTAGCCAGGTGTCTAAACCTAGTGGATCTGTTACGAGACAGAATTAAAGAACTGAAATTAAAGTAGAACTTACATCTATATTTTGTGTGATTTATAGTGTCATGACATAGGCTTCTAAGTGATTGACTATTCTCCCAGGTTCTCACGTTCTCACCTGAAAAGTAAACAATATATGAAGGATTAGCATGTTAGAAAATATACAAAGTTGTATATTATTATAAAAATAAAGCAAATATAGTTATTATTCAACTTTAAAAGTTACAGACACTCAAGCCATTATCTTGTCATATTACGACATATAATACGGATTGAAAACCCGTTTATAAATCAGGGAATCCACAATCATCCACAGCTGACTCCACCATACAAGCCTTATACAGAGGATTCCAAATCCCACCACCCAGTGGGTCGTGAAGACCATATTCACTTCCCACAAGGAAGGCAAAACAATCCACCAAGAAAAACTAGACCTTAAGTGTGCACACCCTCTAATGGACATTAGTCCGGAGAGTAGTACTAGTTGCCTACTATGTCCAAAGACAATTCTCAGTTGTCCAAAGATAACACAACGTCCGAAGACGATTCCCAGTTGTCCGAAGACAACACAGCGTCCGAAGACAATTCCCAGTTGTCCGAAGACAATAAAACGTACGAAGACGATCATACCACCATATATCACAACTTGTAACCATATTATACATATAAGTGCTATCATCTGAGAGGAAGACATATAATAGAGCAAGCATTTATATGCATACCCGATATCCAGCCTAATTTCCTGATCAGTCGAGCTGATTTCATAATCCAACAATCACTACAAAATTCAAGTATACATGCTATTAACACATGTCCTCTAAGTGAGGAAGAATGCATATGCAGATTTCATGTTGATTGTCCTACCAAATTTACTATTTTCCCCAAACAACCTACTCTTTCAGTATAGTCCATGACAGTGCCTGAACCCTGCAATGATATTTACTCGAGTATAGTGATGCAAACATAATTCCTATCCCCTCGTGATATACTCGATATTGAAATTCACAACTTTTACTTAATTTCACCCAAGTCTCTACAGTTTAGTAAAACTACGGAAAAGTCCCTCTAGTTAACTTTTACCCAATTTAAACAAAGATGGAAACAGACATACTCCGGATTCCATGAAACTAATAAAAGGACATGAAGTCATGCCCAAGATTATGATTTAACTGTTCAATTCAAGTTATTACAAAATTACCAATTTTCCCTTCCAATAACGGTCAGTCAAACTAGGATTTCCGATAAGTCAAACTTGTTCAAATTTTACCCATAGACTTAGAACGCTATTCCGAACAGTTTTCTTGAAGAGAATTTAGGTCAATTAGCCAATCTAACAAGTCAAATCAGAAAGTCAAAGTTATAATGAACTCTTCAGAACTGGTTAACTTTACATTCAGTTTCTGGTCAACAGAGAAAGAATATTGAGAATCTAAAATAGGGTCTTATATATCGAAGTACCAGGTTTTTTTGAACATATTTGATCTCTTCCAGATTTAAAATAAACAAGGAAATAAGTTCAGTCAAGTTTGGATGAAATCTTTGACCAATACTTAACTATTTCTAATTTTATGAAATTCTCCTACTATTTTCCTACTTACTTTGAGACTAAATTAAAACAGATTGCAAATTGAGTAGATAAAAAAAATTATGATCCTAAAGAGGCGATTCCAGGTATTACACATCATCATAAACGACTCAACTCCAACAAGTATTGACTAAGTTATGGAGATCAAAAGTTTGGATCAATTTATAGTTCATGACTTAAGAACACACGCTTGCATCCCTTTTAAACCCTGAAACACGATGTTTAGAGATTGATTCAAGACCTGAAAACACCATAGATTTGTGGCATTATGTGAGGTGTATATGCAGGAGGAAGAATCAGTGTGTTTCATCAGAACATGAAAGAGATAACGCAGCCACAAATATCCCTCATTTCAGTTCTTAGCAAACATTTACCGCTAGTCTGTACTGACTTTAAGCTTGATTTCAACCAAGAATGTGATCCATAATGACATGAAAAAGATCATGAAGATTTATTCTTAGATCCAGGGATTTTCCTAAACCAATTATGTGAGTTCATATTTTAGGGATTACAAGTTCAAAGTTGTTTCAAAGGCTTGAAACTGCACATCAATATACAGCATGAACTCAGGGGGAGTTCTTCCTCATAATAAATCCCTAATCTCTTGTATTTGATTATGCTATATTAGATGACGAAATACAAACTAATTCTATGTTCTATTATGTCTTAATCTTCTTGTTTGCCTAAGTGTTTGCAGGGTTTTTTGGCTAACTATCTACTGCGGAAAGTTTCCTTATTTATAGGTTTGCAGAGGAGGAAAGACAAGTATGAAATTGATCCTTCAGGTATGGACACTTGTTTGAACTTGCCTTAAGCCTACATATGGAAGATCATATCAAAATCAATGAGGAATTCAAGCAGCTAGCCATTGGAGCAAGTTGTTGAGAGTCAAAGATCTTCAGAGGGTTTTTAAGAATTTTAGTTGGAAGATCCCTTTATATTGTGCAATTCAAATTGACAGAATAACAAGTCATTCTGAGAGATATTGACAAGCACAGTGTAGTACACAAAAATTCAAACACTCTCACATATTGACAAGCATCATCTGAAGAAGATTACTCACTCATTTAATCCTTTCAAGATCCCAAAAGAACAATTCAAGCATCACTGCTTTTCTGTCTTTACTGTGTTCTTCTCTTGAGCTTTATTTGTATATCTTTCTGTTATGCTACTTGATTACTTGTTCTCTTGAGTTTTTCAAGAGGAACAATGGAGAATTCTTTTTGTATCAGTTAGCTAGAGCAGGTTAGGTTAGGAAGAACCACAAGCTGAAACAGAGTAAAGAAATTCTCTAGGCTTGATATATAGGGCTTAGCTTTTGATAAATAAGAAGTTTGTTAAAATCCTAGAGGGATAAGATCCCTCAGGTGGAGAGTAGGTCACTTGGGACCAAAATTCTTAACAAATCACTATGTTCATATCTTTACATTTCAGTTCTACACTTATCTCCTTAACTGCTTCAAAAACAATTTTTCAGTTCAAAGATTTGAAAGTTTTTCAAAGCCTTGAAAACTATCAGCAAGTTCTAAACTTCCTATTTCCATTTCAAAGCCTTGAATCTGAGTTCAAAGCTTTGAAATACTTCTTGTTCTTCCTATTTTTTTTTCAAATACACTCCTTTGGCAAAAGCTGCTATACTCTATTCAACCCCCCCCCCTCTAGAGTATTTGATCATGTGTTTGTTGACTGCATTACAATCTTCAATTGGTATCAGAGCTTGTATCATTGTATAGATCTTAATATCTGGTGATCATGAGTAATGTAGGTGAAGGTGGTTTCTCACAGGGAAGAGCTGCTAACAGACCTACTTTGTTCCGTGGAGACAATTTTGTAAACTGGAAGGCCTTGATGAAAATGTTCATCATTGATCAAGACATTAAACTTTGGTCTATCATCCAGACTGTACCTCACATATTCTACACAAAAAGGATACGATTACAACTCCCAAACCTGAAAAATCTCTTTTCTACCACTGAAATAGAACAGCTCTCCAAAAATAATAGAGCTATGAATCTCTTATATTGTGCTTTGAATGCAGATGAGTTCAACAGGATATCTACCTGCAAGACTGCTAAGGACATACGGGATAAACTGGTGGTAACCTTTGAAGGAACCAGCCAAGTGAAGCAAACCAAGATCAATATCTTCCTTAGACAATATGAACTGTTCAAGATGAATGGAGATTGATCAATCAAAGATATGTTCGAGAGGTTTACAAACATTGTCAACAATCTGGAGTCCTTGGCGAAATCATTCTCCAATGAAGAGAAAGTCAGAAAAATCTTGAGAAGTCTCCCAAAAGCCAAATGGTAACCATCGATAACAGCCATTGAGGAAGCTCAAGATCTATCATTCTCCAACTATATGATTTACAGGGAAAGCTACTCACACATGAGATCTCCATGAGTGAAGCTGATGGAGAACTACTAGAAAATGTCAAGAATCTGGCACTCAAGGCAAAAGAGATTGAACAACCTCAAAGCCCTGAAAAAGAAGAAGATAATGAAGAAGATCGTTTTGCTCTAATTTACAAAGCCTTGACAAGGATTCTCAAGATGAAGAAGAACTTTGGAAACAAAGCCTTCAGCAGAGATAAATTCCGATCTTCAAGTAGCAAGGACCACAAGGGTAAATCTTCTTCCTAGAAATCTAAAGTAACGAGCTGCTTTGAGTATGGTGATGCATGACACTTGATCAGAGACTGTCCTCACAAGAAGAACAAACATTTTCAAAACCAGGACCATAGCAGAAATAAGAAGTCTATGGTGGCATCTTCAAGTGATTCTGATTCTTTAAGTGAATCTGACTCTTAAGAAGATCAAGCCAACCTTTGTGTCATGGCCAAGCATGATGAAAGCTCAGAAAAAAACATTGAGGTAATGGTGAACAATATTATTTCAAAATCTTTAAATTTGAAGACTATGCTTCGGAATGAAGGAGATTACCTAAAAGAAATCAAGTCTTTAAAGGAGAAATTTTATGAGCAAGCAAAAGAAAATTTGCAACTAGTTTGCCAAAAAAGAATCTTGAAAGTTCTCAGGCAAAGACTGACAGAGATTTCAAAGCTTTGGAAACCAACTTCAAAGCCTTGAAAGCTCAAGTCAAAGAAGTTGTAATTGGTAACTCTCTTTTGGGTGACAACCTTGTTGCTCTAAGTCATCAGCATAATGAATTAGAGGAATAGAAAACTCTTCTGGCTGAGAAACTTCCTGCAATACAGAGTTAGAATATCGATGCAAATAACTCAGGCAAATAATGAGATCAAAGCATGTTATAACACAAAATTAGTTTGTCTTTCATCACATAATATAGCATGATCAAGTGCAGGAGATTTAAGAACAAATACGAGGAAGAACTCCCCCCTTAGTTCATGTTGTGCAGTGCAGTTTCAAGACTTTGAAACTATTTTCAAAGCTTTGAAAAAAACTGTGAACTTACATATGTGTACCTTTATTCGACTTATAAATTTATGTAAAAAATTCTGTGATATAAAAATATAAGAAAAAAGATAGATGCATTCGGTGAAAGCGTTTTTCAAATTGAAAATGTTCAAGAAAAGTTTCACAAGCCAAATTTTTTTACAACCGTTTTTAACACTATGGATTTATGACTTATAACTTTAAATCGAAAATTTCAACTTATAAGTCCACATCAAAGAGGACTAATAAACTAATTTTAACTTGTAATTTAAAATGACTTATAAACTTTTTGTCAGTCATATCAAACTCACCTTAAGTATCACAATTTATGTAAGGGTAAAATTTACTACACCCCCTCAGTTTTGGTCGATCTTCACATACACCCCTTCTAGTTTGAAAAACTTCACTTACACCCTTTATGAATACCAAGCATGTTATCACTTACACCCCTCTATGGATTCACTATTATAGTCCTTATGACAACTTCTCAAAATCAGTTTTATCGACAAAATTACATTTGCAGATGTTGCAAAGGTCAACCAGTCCAATGTATATTCTTAACACATGAAAAATATTTGTATTCTATCACATATTTCGTATGCATTTTGAATATGGCGCATCTACTACAAGCAAACATTAGGATTAAATCGAGATAGAGTATACAGAATTAAGGGTGGATTTGACATTTATAGCATTTTCAAGGGTAAATTTTATCCAAAAAAATAAATTTCAAAAGTTACGCTACCAACTAACAAAGTAAATACACGTAGGGGTGCAAGTGACAACAATGTTTGGTGGTCATAAGGGGTGTAAGTAAAATTTTCCAAACTAGAGTTAGTGATGATCAACCTAAACTGAGAGGGTTTGAGTGAAAAATACGTAATGTTCTCTTATATGTGGTACTATTATATAATAATCAATTCTTTAGCCGACCAAAGCGGTACGGAATGCTAGAGCCCTCACCTTAACCTCACTCTCTCGAAAAGTTGTCGGTTAACTCCCTGTGTGTAGGAGGGAATAGAACCTACAGCGGCCTGGGTTAACTCGGAACCACTGGCACTTACCTACCAGTACTTACACCCTGATTCATTGGCATGAGTTCGAGCTCCTACCAAGAGATAGCGGTTATAATTTCTTTTGGGTAGAAGAAAAAAACCACCCTCCGTGTTCGGAACATATACGAAAACCCCCCCTCGTGTTCGGGGATATACAAAAACCATCCCTGTCACGGACTGCACACTAACGGAGGGGCAAAAAGACATATTTACTCTCATTTTGGCAAAAAAATTTCACAATATATATACTCTTTTCGTCCTCACATTGTAACCCTAGCTGCCTCCTTCCCCTTCCCCACCTCTCTCTCTGCCACCATCAGATCTGTTTTCAAACCCATCTTCTCTTCTCCTTCTCTTCCTCCACCTGCATCCAGGGGCGGACCCATGTAGGGGCAAGGGTGGGGGGAGGGGGCAGTTGCCCCCCTGAAATTTAAAAATTTCTACTAATACCCCTAGTTTTATAGATTTTTTATGCCTATACTATAAGGATATAGAATCCCCCCCACCTAAATTTTCAAATTGCCCATTAGTCCAAGTGATTAGTTGTTTTAATTGACAAATCCCATTACCCGGGTTCGAATCTCTTCCTAGTCAATAAATGTTTTTCTTTCTTATTTTTCCTTCATTATTAATTTGATGTTTTTGTGTATAATTTGTTTATGAAATATAAGACTTTAGACTGTTGACTTTGACTTTTTTACTTTGACTTTTGACTTCGCGAATCTTGCGCCGACTGACTTGGAGCCCGTTTGGTAATGTTTTTGCTTTCTAGAACGCTGCTTTTCGAATCTAGAAGTAGTATTTTTGTGTTTGGTAAAGTTTTGTTTTTCTTCTTTCTAGAAAGCAACTGCTTTCCCACAGCAGCTTTTGAAAAATAGGGGAGTGGTTGCTTTTGCACGACCTGCTTTTTGATTAATTTACTCTTTGACATCATTATCCATTAATAAATATTAGGGTAAAAGACACTGACGACCCCTGACTTTAGGATTAAATCCACTCAGCTACTCTGTGTTTTGGAAAAAGACACTCCGCACCCAAATAACGGAATATATCGTGGACAGTTAGCTCCCCTCTGTTAGGTTCCGTTAAAAATTGGATGATAAAAAAATTTCAGACCATATTACCCCTGTATTTTTTTTCTTTTTTGCCCATGTGTATCTACATGAATAACAATAACACCTACACCAAAAAAAAATCAAACACCAAAAAACATATTCAATTTTGAATAAAAAAATCAAGGACACCAAGAACACAAAAAACTTACAAATTTAATAAACCAAGAAAACAAAAAATAGGGGATTCTATGTGAAAATGAAGTTGTTAAACACCTGACATGGGAGAGAAACATAGAAGAAGAAGGCATGTTGCTACAGATTCTTGAAATGGGTTCTTTAAGTTTCTCTCTCTCTTCACATTTCTTCACCTCTTATGTCATTATGAATACCCCCAAACCCCCCAAATCATCATCTTCTTCCTCTGTTTCCAACCCAATTTCTGTCTCTAGAATCACGCTTCCTTCTCGCACCCTCTTTGAATCCATCAACGATACAGTTTCAGAGCATCTCAGAACTCACCGAGGTCGATTCAGTTCACTCCGATTTCTCCAATTTCATCTCAATCGAGCTTACATGTCCTGTCGAAGAGGGTTATGAGGTACCATTCATCAGGGGCAATTGGAAATATGACAGTCTGTGAATTGGTCTTAGAAAAATGCATTCGGGTGAATTGGTATTTGAAAAATTCCCTCCTTTTTAAACACTAGGTAATAAGGGGTTGTTAGTAGGGTAGTGGGGCCATCTGTCTCTCTCGTCTCCATTCTCTCTCTCTCTCTCGTCTCCATCTGTCTCTCGTCTCCATCTCTCTCTCTCTCTCGTCTCTAACTTCCATCTCTCTCTCGTCTCCAACTTCAATCTCTCTCTCGTCTCCAAACATAGGTATCTCTCGTGTCCAAACACATGGGGAGATTTGTTAAATGACTCTGCTACCCTTATCATCTCAAAACAAACCCTAAAAACGTGTACTCTCTCTCTCTCTCTCCAACATTGAATTGTTTCTATCTACCTCAAACTACCAAGTACGGTTGAATTTACTCCAACTGTAAACTTTATGAATGTATACCTTAAACTCCTCAAGAATATGGCTCATTTGTCACTCTCATTGGCTCCAATTCTCCCATAGAAGTATCCCATTTGTCTGTACAAGTCTCTCTCTTTCCTCACTTTTGTTCTTCAGCTACGGTAAAAACTTAAACTCTCATCTCTCTGCTTTTTGTCCTTATTATATGTTGATCACAGTACTCCAAAGTGTATGGTATTCTCATTTTTTACTTTCATCATTCCAATATGTTCATCACATTACTCTAAAATGTAGGTTACGTTCTTTATATTTCTTCTCTGTTCTTCATTATTGGTTTGATGTGTGCTGTTGTATGTGGAGAGACTGGGACGAGTATATTCATCGTCTCTGTCTTCTCATAAGACTGAGACGTGAAATATGCTCGTACCAGTCTTCCACATGCACAACTGGGAAGAGCAAGGTCTGCCAGTCTGGGACGAGAAATCTCTCGTCGGGCATTCAAATCGCAGACGAGAGAGGACTCGTCCCAGTCTGGCGTGTGATAGACTCGTACGAGTACGATACTCAAAGATGAGAAGACAGGGACGACAGAGACGAGCATACCCTAAACCCTAAACCCTGCAATCCTCTCTTCTCGTGAGAAAATGGTATTCAATATTGTTAAAAATGTAAATTTTAAGTCCTAAACCATATAATCATGTACTCTAAACAATAAACTCAAAATCATACAATCATCAACTCTTAATCATGTAAAGCCTAAACCTTATACATACCATTAAACCATATCTCATCTAAACAAAATCCTACGTTTGTAGACACTAAACACTAGAATTAACTAAGTATCACTCCTATAGCCACTAAAGATGTTAATTGTAAGTCCTAAACCATGTAATCATGTGATCTAAACTATAAACTCAAAATCATACAATCATCATCTCTTAATCATGTAAAGCCTAAACCTTATACATACCATTAAACCATATATCATCTAAACAAAATCCTACATTTGTAGACACAAAACACTAGAACCAAATAAGTATCATCCCTATAGCCACTAAAGATGTCAATTGTAATTCCTAAACCATATAATCATGTAATCTAAACTATAAACTCAAAATCATACAATCATCATCTCTTAATCATGTAAAGCCTAAACCTTATACATACCATTATAATTCCTATAGCTAATTATCATTCCTATAGCTACTTAAAGTGTTATTAAATAATATTAAACCTGAATCCATAAATCATAAAACATCTAAGCATTTTAAGTAAACCCTAAGATTGTACACCTAAGACTGGGACGAGTATGCTCTCGTCCCAGTTGGAAATATTCTCTCGTCCCAGTTGGAAACACTAGGACGAGCATTTCCTCGTCTCAGTTGGAAATACTGGGACGAGCATTTCATCGTCCCATTATTAAAATAAAGATGTTGTCTAAGATGGTGGTGGTCCCTCTCCTCCCTGTCTCCCCCCCCCCTGTCTTCTCGGAAAAAAGTACAGAACATTCTGTTACCCATCATATGGTGAGAGAAAACCTTCTTACTTTGTCAGAAAAAACCCTAATTTCATCCAAACCCTAAAATCATTTTCTCTCTTCATACTATCCAAACCCTAAACCCTAAAATCATTCTCTCTCTTGACATGTAGAAATGGTTAGAAAATTGATGTTCTGTGCTGTTTGGAATGGTGAATGGACGCGTGCCGAAGGTAGACACATATACATAGGTCAGGCAGTGAAGAATGCAATTTTCAAGATAATCCAAGGCATTACCGTCGAATCTTTGGAGCATGAAGTTTCGGTCAGAATGGATACAGATTGTCCGCCTACCAAAAAGGTGGCCTATGTTATCATTTCCAATTTCCATATGCTAACTTGATCGAGCCTAATATCCTCACTACAGATTTAGAAATCAAAGATATCTTTCATACTACGGAAAAGGGATTTATTGTAACCATGTACGTCACGTTAAAGTATTTGGTGGATCAACCATACATAAATGCTGACGTTGGTGACCGGAAGTTGGTGGATCAAACTGAAACCCTTAACAGTCAGTTGGTTCCTTTGAGCCCCCCCCCCCCCCTTACATACCGCGAGGATTACTTTCAGGGTATCGAGATACTCGGCGAGGATCATGAAGAAGACAGGGTAGCATATAATGCAATAGAACTCACTCCATCGTCTTTGGTTCACCGTAACGACATTGTGCAATTAGCTAACAAAGATATGGTTGCCACTCATGAATCAATGGAGCAAACTAATTTTGCATTGGGAACTGTTGCGGTAGATTGTACAGGGAGTCGTGGACAGACTGGTGTGGGAAGGCTAGACGGTCTGGAAATAGATATGAAAGGTTTGTATACTGGGAGGGCGTTGTCCCACCATATCAGAACGGTTGCTGGTTTGAAGAGATGGACTTTATACGTTTATAAGCGAGACCAGACTCGTATTATACTGCAGTGCTTGAATGATGAATGCAAATGGATGCTTGGGGCGTACAAGCATAAAGATTCCGTGTACTACCAGGTGAAGAAACATAACCCCATTCACACATGTATGGCCTGCAGCGTAGATGGGAAGCACCGTAACATTAATAGCGAGTTAATCGCGCATGAATTGCTGGGAATGATGGGCCAAACAAAAAAGACACCCGCAATTAGTGAAGTACAGAACATCGTCTTAAGAATGGGAAATAGAATATCGTACTGGCCGGCATGGTATGCACGTCAAAGGGCCAAACAGATGATCCAGGGTACTTGTGCTCAAAATTACGCCGATCTTCTCGTGTTCATGTCTTTATGTGAAATCCTGAATCCCGGTACTAAATGGGATATGGGAGTGGACGAAGGTGGTGTTTTCTTATACTGCTTCCTTGCGTTCGGAACAAAAATTCAGGGGATACCGTATATGCGAACCGTAATTGTCATCGACATGTCGCACCTGAAGAAAGAACCCCTGCAATTGGTCGTATGCACAATGGTTGATAGCGAGAAACAGTGCTATCCCATTGCATAGGGACTAGTGGTCAAGGAGAACAACGTTGCATGGTCTTGGTTCTTAAACAGACTGAGCTTAATTGTCAAGGATCATGATGAGTTGACGTTCGTTTCAGATCGGCACCATGCTATCATCAATTCAATCAAGGCCGTGTACCCCTTATCCAACCACGTCCACTGCTATTACCATTTGAAAATGAACACTCTGTCGCATTAAAATACACAAAAGTGGGTGCCTCATTACCACAATGCGGCCTACACATTTGACGAGGATGCGTGTGAGTCACATCTGATAGACATGGGTATTGAGTGCGACCGTGTAAACGGAGTTAACCACAAGACCGTCGAACGTTACTTACGGGATACCGGTATAGAGAAATGGGCAAGTTCGCATTGTAAAACAACACGGTTTGAGATGCTTACATCCAACCATGCAGAGTCTATTAACTCGTGCCTGATGGCAATGCAGTCTGACAAAGCTCTTACAATGTTCTCACAAATATGCGACCATCAGAGCGAGTGGCACCTGAAAAAACGAAACTTGAGCATTGACATGGGACACACCTACCTGACTGCAAAAAGGGAGAAAAGAATGTTGAGCCGTTCTATAAACTGTATAGATTTTCGCGTGCGACCAATTTCAGAGTCTGTGTATGAAGTCCGCGGTAATCATCTGAAAACTTATATCGTGGAATTTAAACCAGGACATTGCCTCGGAACCTGCACATGCGGCAAATACCAACAGATGTGGTTCTCATGTGTACATGCGTGTGCTTGTGCAAAAGAACTCATAAAACTTGGCCGTTACAATTTCGACCAAGATATGAAGGTCATATACGACCACACCAGCGTATTCTATTTACTGGACTTCTACAATATCGCTTGTGCATGTACAATTAAGACTCCTCCCAACCCACCAACGTGGGACAATGCCAAGTACCTGCACACATAAAAAACATTCGCCCACTTCCACCGAAGAAAGTGATAACAATTGGGAGGGACAAGGAGAAAAGACACAAGCCAATGGTCGAAACCGTGCATGAAAAGAAGCGAGGAACGGGAACGTACGAATGTAGCCATTTCCATGTAAAAGGGCATACCAGAAAGATTTGCCCTCAATTGAAAAGTTAATGTTGTGATAGAAGCGTTGTTCTTCGTTCTTTGTAATCCCAAGTTCGCAACCTCTTCTGGTGATTGCGCAAACAATATATCTTTTGTTTCGATCAATTATTGTGTTTTTTAATATAAATATGCATTTTTTTATAAACATATAAATATGCATTTTATTACATAAATAAACAATTTATTATTTAAATTTTTGGCAAAGAGGAAAACTTTGATACATTGTAAAACTGTTACATGTTTTAAATTTTGATACATTTCTTACAAAAACTGTTACATTTTTCAAGAATGTATCAAAATTATTACAATTTCTAGAAAACATGCATGTTTTCGAGAAAATGTATCCAAATTATTACATTTTCTAGAAAACATGCTAAACATAACCACGGCACATGAACCTAAAATCTCTCTCCGTCTCTTCATCTACCCAGGAAGCATCTACAAAAGCCACTGTTCTCTCCTCCAAAACTCACCACATCTCTCCTCCAAAACTCACCACATCTGAAATGGCAAAGAAAAAGCTACCAAAGGAGTGGGAAAGCGACAAGGAGGAAAGTGAAAGGTCCAAGGAAAGTGACGAGGAAGAGGAAGAGGAAGAATATCAAGATGTGGAAGAGGAAACGGACAAAGAAGATGAGGACAGTGAAGACACCGACAATGATGCAGAAATTACAGCATCTTTCAGGGCAAAAAGGGGCTCCGAAACGACTCATTACACTGAAGATGAAGAGGAAGAAGATGATGATGACTCGGTGGTTTCTCCGCCATCTCCGCCGCTGAACAAAAGAAACAGAGACGAGAGCAGTGAAGAAGAAGATCCGGAGCTGTGGCCCGGCAAACCAAAAAACCCAAAAAAATGTAATCTTTCTTCAATGTTTTTAAGTTTTTAATGTAATGAACTGTTTTGTTTCCATTTTCAATGTTATGACTGTTCATCTTTCTCAAGTTGTTTCGTATTTTTTTCTGGAAAAACACAGTTTCTGTGTTAGACGAGCAGTTGCTCGTCCCAGTGTAGACTGCTCGTCTCAGTATCAGTATGACAATATACTTAGACGAGCAGAACTCTTGTCTCAGTATATTGCCACATTGAGACGAGCAATCAAGAATGAGACGAAGGAATACAAACAGGGACGAGCATTAACTGGGACGAGAAACAACTGGGACGAGCAAACAAGTCTCACGTCCCAGTTGTTAAGAAGAGAGAAAAGAGAGTTTTGTTTTCAAAATAAAGTTAATTAAAAGATAATTGAATTAGTTACAATGGTTAACCTAAGTCAGGTCAACAAATAAACATAAGTGAGAGACGGGTATTTTTCAAAGACCAATTCACCAGACGGGTAGGACGCCAATTCTTTCCCATTCATCATCTTCAAGGGAAAAGGAGTTTCTGAGTTGACTCAGGAACTGGAGGATGAGTCGACCCCTTTCTCTGCGTATCTCTCTCCGATCCCATTCATCTTCTCTCTCTCACCGATCCCCTCCCTCTTCTCTCTCTGTCTCTCCCCTCCTTCTCATCATGTCGTCGTCTCCGTGGAAGAGAGCAGGGAGGCTACGATGAAGTCAAATCGACGGACCGAGAGGACGAGGATTCCTGTGTTTTCAGACCTAAACACATAATAGTCCTATCCAAAACTACCCAAAGTCCCAACGGCTTGTCAAATTTGAAATTCTTTTTCCTATGTCCATTTTAAATTCCCCTACAGGTTTTAAATTTTTTTTTTTGGATAACCTGGCTCTAATACCAACTGTAACACCCCCAAATTGACCAAATCGGAAACCCGGGTGTGTCACTCTGTACCCGAGGTTAAACCTGGATACAAGGAGGTTTAGAGATAGAAAATCCAAACAAAACTTTCATAACTTTAAAGTAATACTTTATTGACAATTCAAATACTTGTGCCACTAACATGGGCAAATCAATCTAAACAGAGTTCTATATGAAGGTTCTTAAGAATTTAAATGTGATCTACTACTTGTACAAGTGATGATTCACGTCCCCGCTAAGCTATGCTCCCATCATGTATACCTCTGGCGCAGAAAACAAAAGAGAACACCACAATTTCCAAAGTCAGCGAAAATACTGAGTAAGTAACACCCAAGCATGTAAACAGATCATGAAGTAATTTGAAAACCACTTTGTAGTAGTTTTGCTAAACAAAGTGAGAGTAAAAGCTTTGACCCTTTTTTTTAAAGAAATAAGATGAGAGATTCCAATTTCATTTATTTTTTCCAAATCACATCCATTATCCAAATAATGGGATTCCAAAACTCATGATATTCCATTTTCCATTAATAACATCCAATCCAAAAACCAATTTATTAATTTGTTGATATGGGGAAAACCAACCAACCACTTCGCAAGCATCCAAGACCTTAAGTGTCGACACCCCCTTACAGACTTCTTGCGGCCAGAAGAGTAAGTACAAGGAGCTATCCGGGGACTTGAAACCGGATTAAATAAATTAAATTGGACGAGAGATCGAAGTCAACACGCCCAATGCCCATAGTAACCATACAACAATAATCATCACCGTACAACTCTTCCACTTTACGTTATAATCGATTATTAGATTGAAGTGATATTTTTAGAGAACATTTCAATTCGAAACAAGTATTAAAGTAGCACATATTTTGCATAAAATCATTTTGAGACAAGTAGGAATGAAAACATTTGACACGAAAAGAGGAATGGGCGCTAGGCCTGGCATGTTTACTTACCTTTAATATCAAGCAAAGCAAAATCACTTCCTAGTAATATTCGACGTGTCCTTCGTCAACGAAATTGTCGCCTACAAATTAAATAGTATCCTAATCAACACATTGCACACGAAGTCCTATAGGTAAATGAAATAAATCCCGTACTAACTCTCCCCAACCTTTACTAAGGCGAACAACCTCTTTTATAGAAAAATACACTTTATAGAGTTAACGTTTATTATTGTAAAACATAGCTATAGTTATAAAAATATAACTTATAAGATTAACTAATTATTTCCCTTATTATAGGGTAGAGAAGCATATTATTTTTCCCCAAAACAATAATAATTCTAATAGTAATTCCTCCCAACCAAACAAGCCTTAGTAGAGAGCATAAGTTATAAACTAACTAACTTTTATCTAAAAGAAATAATAAGTTTATTTGAAGAAAATAACTTATTCTAATTTGTTATAAGCTTATAAAAATAAATTAGAAATATATATTTTATCACCCTCACATTATATTTTTATTTTGAGTAAAGATGAGTACCAAAAAGATCATTCTAAGCTTGTGCAAAAAGAATTGTCCCTAATGGGGTTTGAACCCATGACATTCTTCTCAAACTTCACCAAATCCTCACTTCCCAACTACTGGGACACATCCCCTTTAGTTCTCTCATTCCCAACTAATTATATTAAATAACAGTGAAGAGGGAACAAAACCAAAAATAAATAAATAAAAGAAACCCAATCGGGTTTGTGTACCCGAGAGAGAGCGACGGGACAGAGAGCCCGACGGTGGCGAGGACGACGATGGCAAGGAACGGTGGCGATGAAGACGCCGCTGACGGAGGCGGTGGCCGACGATGAGGACGGCAGCGGGAAGGCGGCGGAGCAGCGGCGGCAAGGGCAGTCGCGGGTCTGCTCGTCGGGCAGAGCAAGAGAGAGAGAGAGAGATTGAACGGGAGAGAGAGAGACATAGAGAGAGAGAGAGAGAGATTAGTGTTGGTGTGGGTCGAAATCCTCACTTGAAGGAGGATTTTATAAGCCTTGTTTGAAGAATCCGGCAAGAGGTAGGAGAGTTTCAGGGTCAAACTTTGGTTTCGAATTGGGTCATGTTTTGGGCGAAAATTGGATTGCTTGGTGAGAAATTATCGATCTTTGGTGAGATTAAGTCGAATAGGGAGTGGATTGGGACTGAAATCGTTGAATGTGGTGGTGTTTGTGTTGGAGGCGGCATGGTGGTGGAGAAGAGTCTCCTGCTGTTGCAGGAGATGAAAAAGATGATAGTATTAGGTTAAAGACACTTTCACCCCCATAAGTTTAGGTGAAAGACAAGTAATACCCCACCAATTAAGTTAAGGACATTATTAAAGTTATGAAAAATACATAAAAGCCCCACATCTATAATAACTATAAAAATCAACTTCCTACCAATAAAATTAACTCCCAATACTTATACTAATGTCATATTGATACCAAATAATATCATAAAATATAATAGTAGCATATTAACACCCAATACTTATAATATTATTATATTATCACTCAATAATTATAGTAATATCATAAATACCCATTTTCACAAAACGGGGTATTTCAATTGGTCTTTTTTCTCATGCTGTTAGTCAACTATTAGCTTCCATCCAAAAAAAGGTACATAGTGTCTTTTTCCAAACAACAGGGTAGCGGAGTGGATTTAATCCTAAAGTCAGGGGTGGTCAGTGTCTTTTACCCTAAATGTCAAAAGTGCTTTTCCACATCAATTTTATACGGAGTTTACTAAACACTTTTTGTGTATTCACAACAGCTTTCTCATAGTGCTTTTACACAGCAGCTCTCCCAACCGCCACAGCATTACCAAACTAGCCCTTGATATCCTAACTCTGCCATCTACGAACACCAACCCGCCTCCTTCTCTGTCCATTAAACCAACCTCCACGTCCACCTCCATCTTTGTCCCTCTCTCTGCTCCTCTCTCTCTCTCTCTCTCTCTCTCTCTCTCTCTCTCTCTCTCTCTCTCTCTCTCTCTCTCTCTCTCTCTCTCTCTCTCTCGGTTCCACCATTCGGACCAGGTCCCCCAACAAATTATAGAGAAATTGGTAGTAGTCAATCCACAAATGAAGTTCAAACCTGTAACTACTGATTCAAATGAAACTCGATCTGTTACCTTGCCTGATACCTCATCTCAGCCACCGCTGCTGCCCCAGCAAACCACTAAGACGTTCAAGGATGACCATTTCTGGGTAAGACGTTGCCAGCAAGAACCGCCACCGTAGCAGAGTAAGAGTACCTCTACCACCGCTGCTAAGTCTCTCTCTCTCTCTCTCTCTCTCTCTCTTATGGACGAGAATTTAATGGTTTTGTTCCTCGTTTGGTAGTTATAGGAGGTGAAGACTATGGCGGCTGAGTTTTTCTAGTTTGTGTTTCAGCTGAAATCAAATGGGGGTTCCGATGAGTGGTTGAATATGAGAAGTTAGAAGTCAAAATCGATTGAGTTTTGGTTGATGCAGGTTTTCTCATATTAGGTTTGGATACAATTAGCTGTGGTTCAAATTGTTTGAAAGAAAATGGGGTATATTGTACTGATAATACGTCTCAGAATTGATTGTCGCGAAATAGACCATAAGATGATGAGGATTGAACTGCTGGCATTTTGGCTTGTTCCCATATTGGTCAAGTACATTGCATGTTTCATGACATAATTTGTACCGGCGTTTATTAATTGCTCTTACCAGGTTTGAATCTTAATTGACGGAAGTTAATTCATGAAGTGATTGATGGTTGTGAAAATCATTGGTGATGTTGATTTAGTGGCGGTGGTGGAGGTGGTGGTCGTCAAGAACACCAAGAACATGAAGAACTTCAACAAAATAAACCTAAAAACAAAAAGAGGGGGAAAATGGTCATAAAAAGTCATAGTGCACCCTTCCACGGACTAAGACTAACAGAAGGGTGGTATTTGTCCAACGTCCATCCACTGACAGGAATACTTTTTGTATATCTCCGAATAGAAGGGGGTTTTTTGTATATTATCTAAACACGTAGGGTGATTTTTGTCTTTTACCCATTTCTTTTTGAAGTCGTGTTAGAATTTCTTACCTGTAATCAAAGAAAGCATTTTGAAATGGCAAAAAGGAGAACGAAACAAGTGGGTCCAAAATTATAGAAAGACTCAAAAATGGTCAAGAAATGGTCTTACTTTCACTCTCACTTTAACAAAACGTTTGTGTTTTATTTTGCAGAGTTGGGTGGGTTAGGTACTTAGGTTCACAGTTGATTACCGCCACTATCCAAATTTCCATACCTATATCTGCTACCATCAACCACTGGTTGAGCTAAATATCAACTTAATATACTCATAGTGAGTTTACATAGTTTAGGATTGTGAGTTTTTGTTCCAATAGACTAGTGTAATTGGTAAATTTTGTAGTCAAGACTAGTTATTTTAGGATGCGCCTCTTGTAAAATGCATGACCATTTGCCGATTGTATTGGAGCTCAGTATTGCACTACGTTTTCTGGGCTATTGATCATATAGTTTTACTTAACTTCTTTATATTTTGCATAAAAACATTGATTTGCCTACTATATAATTGAGGAAGAACCCAAAATACCCCTATGTCGTACTTAAAATACCAAAATACCACACTTTTGGTGGAAAATCCCAAAATGCCACTGTTTGAAACTTCATTTTGGTCTTGGGGTTTCTACGCAATGCAACCTGTTTAGAACTCGAGGCTTATGTGTATTTTGGACAGGCTGAAGACGAAAATTATGTTTTTGGGAAGCTATTATTTTTAATCTATTTTTCAAAAAATTAATTACCCATGTATTGATGTTGACACATAATTACAACAAATTGCTTCGACGAAAGTTAATCAAATCTTCTCTCAAAAAAAATGTTAATCAAATCCAATCGGAAGATGTATTTTTTTAAACTAATGGGAGAAGTTATCTTTGAAATATCAAAATGCTAAACTTCAAAAACCAATTGAATATTACCACAGTACAACCCCTTTTGTTCATCTGCAAAATATCACCAGCCCCAGCATCACCAGTACAACGGCAATCAGACCCTTTAAGCAAAATTTCATTTTGTCATACCTGCATAAATTAAATACAAACGAATGGCCTTATTTCAACCAAATCACAAAACAAAAAACAAACAGAATCATAATTCAAAGAAATCACAGAACAAACGAAATTGAAATCTCGAGGTAGTGAAATTGTAACAGAGATTAGAACGAACAAAGTTTAACATAACAGATAGATGGTTGTAATTGTGTCAACTTTAATTGATGGTTAATAATCTTAGATAAAAAATAGCCTAGAAAAAATAGCTTTTTAGAAACCTCATTTTTGGAGGTTTTGGTGTAATGTTTAGTCTAACAGACAAGGAAACCTCAAGTAGAAAACAGGTTGCACTGCATAGAAACCTCACGATCAAAACGAGGTTCAAAACAGTGGCACTTTTGGGTTTTTTATCATAACAGTGGTATTTTGGTATTTTAAGTACAAAATGAGGGTATTTTGGGTTCTTCCTCCTATATAATTAGAGATGCTCTAAGTTTTGAGGATCCCAATCACATATAACATTAATTATCCCACAATCTAGTGCTACCAACAAAAATTGTGACAAAATCGGAGAAATAAACAACGAGAATGTATGGGCAACCAAAATTTAAACTATTTTCTGAATGAGTGATGAGGATGAAAGTATCTGTAGTGTGAAAGGAATCAACGATTCCAAAGAAGACTAAAAGATGTGAAAGATCAAGAACCCAGAAAAGGAAACAAACAAGGAATAATTCCATTGATAATTTTGGCAGAGCTTCGCTGCCATTGTTGCAGAGAAGACAGAACAACAAGAAACCTAGAGCCGCAAGGCTTATATAGCCCTGAATCCAAACGGTCACATTTTGGACCGTTGGATTGAACAAGAAAAGATCTCGGCCATAGATGCAGATCTTATTATTACAAGTTTACCACAAACTTTGAGTAAATTGAGAAATAACCTAGCAAGGTTGAGAAGAGTATTAAACAACTCTTTGATAATATGAAACATGCAACTTAAGTCTTGGAAAATACCAAAAGAGCACCAAGACATTTGAGAAGACTGTAAATTGATCTTTCAGCAAGAGAGTTGACTTCATTTTCAGCTTTGACTTTGACTTCTTCTTTGAATCTTGACTTCATTGACTTTTCTTCATCAATTTTGACTCATGTCTGCTAATACCCTCCCTCAAACTGATGGTGGTTGAGACACCATCAGTTTGTGCTTGAGATAATGAAATGGTAAAGCTGCCAGTCCTTTGGTGAAAATGTCCCCCAGCTGATCTGCAGAATGAACATATGAAACCAGTAATTGTTTCTTTAAACACTTTTCTCTAACAAAATGATAATCTAGTTCAATGTGTTTTGTTCTAGCATGCATAATAGGGTTTGCAGTCATAGCAATTGCAGATTCATTGTCACAAAATAATGTAGGAGGATGAGGCATAAAAATGTGAAGATCATGAAACAGATATTGAAACCAACAAAGTTCTGCTGCTGTTGTGGCGAGAGCTCTGTATTCAGATTCAGCAGAAGATCTGGATACAGTGGGTTGCTTTTTAGCAGCCCAGTGAATAGGATTATTTCCCAAAAATATTACAAAACCAGTGGTGCTTCTCCTGTCAGTTGGGTTACCAGCCCAATCTGCATCAGAGTAAGCATGTAAATTGAGAGAGCTAGAGTTGTAAAGAATTCCTTCACTGATAGTGCCTTTTATATACCTCAGAATTCTTTTGGCACCAATGAGATGTTGAGTAGTAGGCATATGCATAAATTGACAAAGATGGTTTACAGCAAAACATATATCAGGTCTTGTAAAGGTTAAATATTGAAGAGCACCTAATAGATGTCTGAAAGGAGTGGGATTTTCAAGTAATGCACCATCATGAGCATGGTATTTAATACCAGAAGTAGTAGGAGTGTCGCAAGAAGTGCAGGAAAGCATATTGAATCTAAGAATTAGATCATTGATGTAATTATGTTGATGAATAAAAATGCCTTTAGCAGATCTTTGAATTTCTAAACCCAAAAAGTAAGTTAAAGGACCCAGATCAGTCATGCTAAACTCAGTACCAAGTTTGGACACAAGATATTTCATATAAGCAGTATCATTTCCAGTAAGAATGATGTCATCTACATATAACAATAAGATAGTAATAGATTGAGGATGAGAGGTGTATCTAATAAACATAGAAGTGTCAGCCACAGATGCAACAAATCCAAGAGATAAAATAAAACTAGTAAATCTCTCAAACCAGACTCTAGGTGCCTGTTTGAGACCATATATAGCTTTGTTTAATTTGCACACAAAATGGGGATGAAGTGGATCTTTAAATCCAGGTGGTTGTTGCATATAAACTGTTTCTCTCAAATAACCATGTAAAAAGGCATTTTTGACATCAAGTTGATTCAGAGGCCAGTTCATGGAAGCAGCTAAGGCAATGACAGTTCTAACAGTTGCATGTTTAACAACAGGACTGAAAGTTTCTTCAAAGTCAATGCCAGGAGTTTGATTGAAGCCCTTGGCAACCAATCTAGCTTTGTATCTAGATATGGTGCCATTTGGGTTGTATTTTGTCCTGAAGACCCATTTGTTCCCAACAATATTTGCATTGTTGGGAGGAGGTACTAGGGTCCAGGTGTTTTGATGTTGGAGGCTAGAAAATTCTTCAGCCATTGCATTAAGCCACTGAGAATGTTTTCTAGCTTCACTAAAACAAGTAGGATCATTTAAGAAAGGAGAGATATCAGAGTTACCAGAGGTGGCTGTGAATCCAATCACTTTCTTTTTGACAATCCCAGACTTGCTTCTTGTCTGCATGGGATGTCCACCAGCTGGAAAAGCATTAGACCCTTGTTCAGTTGCCAAGCCTGGGGTTGGTACATTTGTGGTTTCATCAGCTTCTGTGTGGGAGGCATCATTTGAAGTTGTAGTGTCCGGCTGCAGAGCTGGAACAGGGTCTAGCTCCACCTGAGCATGGTGGCTCCCAGAGACAGGTGTAGTACTGTTCTTATCAGCTAAGTTGGCATAATCAAGAGTAGTAGTGTGTTCTGTATCAGGTGTGTGACTAGGATCAAGTGTAGAAGAGTTCTCATTCAGTGTACCTGTCATAACATCAAAAGATAAGTCAGTAAATGGAAGAGTAGAGGCAGACACATTAATGTTGGAATTAGAATCATTAATGTGTGTAGAGTTAGGTGTAACATTTAAGTCAGGTGAATGCATGGAACTAGATGCAGTAATAAATGCAGTATCTGGTAGTGTAATAGATGTATCACCAATTTTGAAATCATCAATTTTGTCAAAGTTGACATTTTGACTTTTCTGATATGGAAAAATGTGTTCATCAAATATCACATCTCTACTGATAAAAAATTTTTGTGCAGATTTGTCAAAGCAGACATAACCCTTATAGTTTTGTGCATAACCAAGAAATACACATTAAGTGGATTTGGGATCAAGTTTAGACACATTATAATTTCTTAGATAAGGATAACAAGCACACCCAAAAACTTTAAATTTTGAATAGTCTGGAATTGTTTTATAAAGTAATTCCCAAGGAGATTTATTGAAAGTGTTTTTGCTTGGCATGCAATTAATAAGATAAACAGCTGCAGCAAAAGCATGATACCACAAATAATTTGGCAAAGAAGCATGTATCATCATTGTAACAGCAGTTTCAACAATATGTATGTGTTTTCTTTCAGCTACTCCATTTTGTTGAGGAGTGTAAGGACAGAATTTTTGATGAATAATACCATGATTTTGTAAATATTGGTGAAATACATAAGATATATATTCACCACCACCATCAGATATTAGAATTTTAATTTTATTGCCAAGTTGAAGTTCTATTTGAGTTTTGAACTTATCAAAGACAGAAGCAACCTCAGACTTATGATGCAGAGGAAATAACCAAGTGAATTTGGAATAATCATCAATAAAAAGCACATAAAATCTGTAACCATGGTAAGATTTGGTACTAGCAGGACCCCAAACATCACTATGTATAATATCAAGAGAATTTTTAGAAGCAGAAAGAGAAGATTTATAAGGTAGTCTAGTCATTTTGCCTTTCACACAATGTTCACATAAGGAACTTGAAGAGATATCACACAACTTTAAGTCTTTGCATAAGTTAGAAGCAGAAATAAAAACAAGTTTCAAAACATCTTCAGAGGGATGTCCTAATCTGGCATGCCAGATAGGAGACTTGACACTTTTTCCTAGATAGGCAGTCTTGACAGGGTCTTTGACTTCAGAAACATGAGAGAAGGGATGAGTGTGTATGGGGTAGAGACCATTTTCACTCAACCCTTGATACAGAACTTTGCCCAGAGTTTTGTCCTGGATGTAAAAAGAATCAGCACCAAAATAGAAGGCACAGTTGTGTTGTTTGCAGAGTTGATAAACAGAGACTAAATTAGCAGATAAATTTGGGACATGTAAAGTTTTGTTTAATTGAAAAGAATGATTTGGGGTGTTAAGAAAGGCAGTACCAGAGTGATTTATGGCCAGGGTATTACCATTACCCACTGCAACTTGATCAGACCCATGGTAAGGAGAGCTCACAGAAAGATTTGCAAAATCAGAAGTCATATGGTTGGTGGCACCAGAATCAGTCAACCAATAGTTTGGGGAGATGCTTGGAGAAGGATCAGCTACAGTCACAGTATTCATAGCAGTTAACTGGGCAGGAGGTTTCTTTCCTTGAAAGGCATGATCCATTCTATGCCAGCAATCAATGGCAGAGTGATAATCATAACCACATATCTGACAGGTTAAAGGATTACCATTGGTGTCTTTGCTTTTAGAAGGACCTCTGTTATACCCAGTTCTTCCCCCTCTTTGATTTTCAAAACTTCTTCCTCCTCCTCTGTTGTTTCCCCCTCTACCAAAATAATTTGAATTATAATTTTGACCTTGAGTTCCTGACCCTTGACCATAATTTGAATTAGGGTTTAGACTTGACCTTTGAACATAATTAGGGTTAGGGTTTTGACTGAAGAACCCTGACCCTTGACTTCTGTTTGAGTTAGGGTTTTGACCTTGATTCACAGACCCTTGACCTCTACCATAACCAGTCCCATTGGAGTTGCCTCCTCTACCACGATTGTTACCATAGTAAGACTCAGATTGAGTACCAATAGACATGTAAGCAGCATTACCAACCAAATCAGAGGATATAACAGTTTGAGACTCAATCATTTGTTCCTCAGCTTTCAACAAGACATGCAGTTCTTCAAATGTAATTTTATCAGGAGCAAGAGACATAGTGACACGAATACCAGATCTAAAGGAGTTATATTCAGGAGGAAGACCATGAAGAGCATACATAATCATATCTTGATCATCAGTGTGAACCATAGCAGAAGAGAGTTTGTCCCTTAGGGTTTTGAGTCTTTGCATGTATTCATCAATAGATTCCGATTTCTTACGAATCGTTTGAAGTTCAGATCTCAGTTGCATGATATTTGAGCGAGTGAGAGAGGAGTACCTGTTTTCGAGTGAAACCCAAACGTCACGAGAAGATTGCTTACCCACTATTTGAACAAGAGCCTCTTGTGTGAGTGTTGCTGTGAGAAGGGTGACAACCATCTGATCTTGAGCCACCCAGACTTCATACGCTGGATTTCGATTCTCTGTTGCCTCACCATTTTCATCGGCTAGGAATTCGGACAGACAGATCTTTGTTCCGTCTACATATCCAAAGAGCGATTGGGTTTTTAGAACAGATGAGACCTGGTATTTCCAGATCAGATAGTTGTTATTGTCTAATTTGAAAGGGACTAGGTTGTGGATTTGAGAGAGAACATAGAAAGGGTTTGTAGAACCCTGATTTTGAGCAGTGGACAAAGCCATGGCTCTGATACCATGAAAGGAATCAACGATTCCAAAGAAGACTCAAAGATGTGAAAGATCAAGAACCCAGAAAAGGAAACAAACAAGGAATAATTTCATTGATAATTTTGGCAGAGCTTCGCTGCCATTGTTGCAGAGAAGACAGAACAACAAGAAACCTAGAGCCGCAAGGCTTATATAGCCCTGAATCCAAACGGTCACATTTTGGACCGTTGGATTGAACAAGAAAAGATCTCGGCCATAGATGCAGATCTTATTATTACAAGTTTACCACAAACTTTGAGTAAATTGAGAAATAACCTAGCAAGGTTGAGAAGAGTATTAAACAACTCTTTGATAATATGAAACATGCAACTTAAGTCTTGGAAAATATCAAAAGAGCACCAAGACATTTGAGAAGACTGTAAATTGATCTTTCAGCAAGAGAGTTGACTTCATTTTCAGCTTTGACTTTGACTTCTTCTTTGAATCTTGACTTCATTGACTTTTCTTCATCAATTTTGACTCATGTCTGCTAACATAGTGATCAGTGATCACCCATAGCTAAAAAAACTCTTCATTCTCACCAAACATTTGAAAAGGTTGTCTAAAATTCACATACGTTTTTTCGTTAGTTAAAAACTCTCAACATCTAGAAACTTAACTGGCATTAGTTTTTGTTAGTTCTAGTAATTGTCACTCAATGGGGATTTACGTTTGTAGGCTGTGATATTTATGTTGGAGAATACTAGTTTTAATGTTTTATTGAGCTATTTTTTTTTTTTTGATTTTGAAAACTTCGAATAAGTAAATGGTGGGTTTAGTATGACTTTTTAAACTTTAAGTCGACTTTTTAGTTGTTGTGAAAAAAGTTCGTGACTGAGAAATTCATGAAAAAAGATGCATGTGTTTGGTGAAAAAAATTATGCGGTTAAAATCTTAGTGATGCAACACTTTTGTTTGTTAGTGATAATTATCACTTTACATCTTTTATATTTACTAATAAAATTATAGTAAGTCTAATTAGAAGAAAAAAGTAGGGCAAATTGATCATTTTTATTGTTTAAGAAGAAAAAAGTCCAAAAAACCATTTTCTTCATAATTGAATTTTACACCATAAAGCTAGAAGCTAAAATTCAAAAACTACTACAGAAAATGTCACACCCAACTTTTCAAAAAAGTTCAAAATAGATTAAAAGTTCAAAATAGACTAAAATCTGAAAATAAGTCATACCAAAGTCACCCAAAGTGGACTAAAATATGAAGGGTTATTGCTTATTGATTGAGTAAGGGCTTTTTTTTTTTGAGGAAAGTAAGGGCTTGTAAAACAAAATGGTTGAGTTGGGATCATCGACACTTAATTAAATGTTGTTCTTAATAAGTTGAGATGAAATGTGCAAATTATGTCTGTGATTCCTAACTGCACAAAAAGAATTGGCAAGTAGCTATTGGCAGGTTTGTTTTAGTTTCTAGTGGGAAGAAGAGTAATAAAAACAAAAGGGTACTTTCGGAAGAAAAACACTTTGATTTTCTCTCACCTGAGTCAGACCACAGCCGGGTTTTACTCTACAAACGGCGACTCACGGAATTTAAAAAAACAAAAAACGAAGTTGAAACTATTTACCACCATTTTTAATTCAACTCCGCTTCTCTCTCTCTTCTTAATTCATTCTCTGTCTGCGGAAGAGTATGTATGTAAGATGGCAGACTTCGTTTATCGTGTTTTCTTCTCGGGGGCAGACTAGTTTTTCCCTTTTTCCCGCAACCTAAGCAGATCGTCGTTTTTGGTGATTCCTTCCTCTTCGTCTCATCCATCCTCTGCTTAATTCGGCTTTGCAGAGACTGTTTCTTCTATTCATCTTCAGTTTCACTTCTCGGAAGTTGCTGTAACTGTTCCACGATTTCATCCCTACAATCAGCAGGTTAGATTGAAATTCTCGCTTACAATGCGTTTCTGATTCTGATTTTTTTTCGAGTTTTTTTACTGAATCGGCAGTTGTCAACTCTCGATCTGCTTTAGCTATGAAACTTGATCTGGACTTCTACTAATTGTTCGGTAGATTTACTCTTTGAATGCTTTAAAATTTGCTTTATTGGCTTCTGAATTCGTGAATTCACTTTTCTCTACATTTTGCGTTTAATGAGAACTTTGCTTTTCTGAGATCTATACGGTTTGTTTTCTCTTTATCCGAGTAATGTAGGAATTTCATCTGAATGTGAGATTACTGTGTCTGGAAATGTTATCTGGTTTCGAGTTTTTGTATTTTGAAGCGTTGTGATCTATGCTAGCAAAGTAGGTCAAATTATTATGTAATTGTCAGAGGGTTGAACACGGCGGTGAACTGGTGGATTTGCCAAAGTCTATATGTTGGAATTGATATGTTTTGGCAAACTTCCTTTGACTTTTTGCTTTATTTTGGATTTTGTAAGACAGATGACATATTTGGTTGATGTTATAGTTGCAGATGCAAGACAAAGTACGTGTTAAAATTAGACTGGTTGTTTCATTTGTTTGGATGTCGTCTTATTCCAGTTGGCCTTTCATGACTATGACCCTTCTGAAATTTCAATGTCATGACTTTTAATATATGTAAGTTCTCGTATAAGTTAGATTTGAAGTTGAGTCTTCTTTCGTTTTGACCTTGGTTATCAGGCTTTAGAGCTTATGTTTGCTCTTTGAACGATGAGATGGGCTGGCTTTTATCTACCCGTACATATATACTTATGACTTTCCATTGGTGTAGATCAGCCTACAGAAACTAGTAATCGAAGTTATATGTCGAAGATTGGTTGGACAGAAGATATGGCGAGCCATAACTTTGTTTTTCTTCCTTTCAGTATCTTAGATGGACTGGATAATTGAATTGCAAACTTGAAGCACGGACAGAGAGATGAAAGAACTATCATCTGGGCTGATCATTGGGGTTTCAATAGGGGTAGTAATTGGCTTACTGTTGGCAATATTTGCGCTGTTCTGCTTGAGGTACCACAGGAGACACTCACAGATAGGAAACAGCAGTTCCCGCAGGGCGGCGACTGTACCCATCCGTACCAATGGTGTTGATGCTTGTACAATGTTGTCGGACTCCTCCGTTGGGACGGAATCACCCAAAACATCAGTGCACAGCAGCATTTCCTTTTGGCTTGGAGTGAGAAAAGCTAACGTCATTTCTGCATCTGGAATACTGGAGTACTCTTACAGGTATGCACACTTTTCAAAGCTTTCTACTAAAACACCTTTAACTTTTAATGGAGTTGGAGTTTCTTCTAACGCGGATGTACTATGATCTTATAATGGGAATGGTATCTAAAGATTTATTTTGGTTACTACTGATCAGCGAAGATAAAAGTATGATTGAACTGAATTTATGTGCCAGACAGGGTATGAGAGAAAGCAAAAAAGATAGGAATTTATGGGCCAGACAACTGAATGGCCTTAAGTAAATAAGTTAGAGGCAGAGAATTGTGTTTGGTGAATGCAAGCTGGTTTTAGTGAAACAAAAAAGCCCAATTATCGGCAAAGTGAATCAGACCAACAAACTGAATTTCCTGGGTTTTTATTCCATTCATGTTAATACTTCACTTGTTACATTAGACATGATAGACAACTTTTGGCTGTGAGATCCAGTTGCATCTGTCCTCAAGATTTAAGTGAATTCCTTAGCAAGTATAAAAGAACATGACAAGGTAATTGTGGGAATCTCATTCAAAAGGCAGTTATGACCAAAAGTTTGAGATAAGGAGTACAATGCACCCATAAACTCTAGACAGTTTATCTTCTTATCAGTTCTCTTATTGTTCCAAGAAGGTTAGTTGCATTTTTTTCTTGAATTCTGCACCCTAATTTTCAAGTCTGTTCACATTGTTTGTTTCTAGTTATCTTTGGTTGTGGTTGATGTTTCTACTCTTGGACACCACTATTGTTTTCGTTGTCCGTCGGAAGCAAATTCCTATTGACTGTGTTTACCTTTAGAAGGAAAACCAAAAACCACTACTATTGCAATTTAGTTTATTTATTCCATTTTGTATCAACTTTTTAGTTTCTCTGTCAGTATTTCATTAAGCTTGTAACTGATGTTACTTTGAGTCCTAACGTTGACACGTTTTGTAACCAACCAGGGATCTCCAGAAAGCAACATGTAATTTTACCACGGTGATTGGTCAAGGCGCATTTGGTCCTGTTTATAAAGCTCAAATGTTAACCGGCGAGACTGTTGCTGTTAAGGTACTGGCAAGTGATTCAAAGCAAGGGGAGAAAGAATTCCAAACAGAGGTTAGTAATTCCTCTTAACAGATAATGTGAAGATCAGGGAAGATCGTAATAGTGTACTGTACTAGACATGCTCTGGGTATGTATCTTCGAACTGAACTTATGTTGTCTTTTACTTTTTGAAACCAAGTTGATATGTTACATTACTTTGACTTCTCATAAAGTATTCTCTTTGAATGAATTTTTCTAAATAAATAAACTTTATAACCTGAGTATCAGGCCAATTTTGAACCCTCTAGTACAGTAATAATCTCATTGGGGTTTCATACACGTGCCAAAAAGCTAAGTGAAATGTTTGGCAAGTGAACACGTAAGTGGAAATTAACGATATCTAGCCAAGGTTGACATAATCACCCTTGCAGAAGCTGTTATTTAACTTTATCCATTGATGTTATTACACGCGTGAGTCACTGCAAATAGATAACATCTATTCATCACCACCCCGAGCACCCAGCCATAAGGTGTTTGGCCTTTGACCATCCAGATTTTCTACTCGTTCAGCCACCGATTCTGCAACTTGTAATCCATAACTCTTATCAGCCAAGATGAAAAATCAATATCCAGATGTCAAAGGGAGAGGTGTTTGCCTGGATCAACCTCTGTGGCATACCCGTTTACAAGGAAATCGAACGCTGAAATTAAACTAATGACATATCCATATATGAAATAGAAAAGACAACATAGAAAAGGCAACTATGAGAGATGAATACGTCTAGCCTGTTGATGATCACATAAAAAATGAGAGAAATCAGATACAGATCAAGTGCCTTCTCAAGATCATGGATTCCCTTCAAAGTATTTCAAGAAGTCTTAACTTCTCTCTCAAAACCCGCCATTATGTTTGTTTCTCTAGTCTATCACATGTAACACTTAAATTCCCATTTTTTCTCCAGAATACATTTTCCATTTTAGAATTTTTGTCCTTTCACCACTCGAGAGAAATCAGATATGGATCAAGTGCCGTCGTAAGATCATGCATTCCCATCAAAGTATCCTAGGAAGTCTTAACTTATCTCTCAAAACCCACAATTCTTTTTGTTCCTCTACTCTATCACGTTTAATACTTCAATTCTCATTTTCATCTCCAGAATACATTTTCCCTTGTCTTCTCCAAAATGCATTTTCCATTTTAATTTTTTTGTCCTTTCGCCACCCGAGAAAAAGTTAACCAGTGCTAGTCATGTAAAGAAACATTTTATACACCAAAAAGATTGTATCTTGTAAAATTTGCGGTAACAGCGTTTCCGTCCTACCTGAATATTCCTCGACTTATTTGAATAAAGTTGCAACTCTGTCCTTGGCTTCTTGACCTTTCCAGTTGAAAAGAGAAGGAGGTTGTTTCTTGGTGGTACTAAGGGGATTCAGTTGACAGATGAGGACATTTCCTTGCTCTTGATCTCACACTAATCTCCTTTTGCAATGATAAAGCATTGTGGAATCTGAGGAGAGAAAACATAAAGAGATGACTAGACTACGGCACTGCTATATCTTCATACAAAGAGAAAATTTAATGTATTTAGCTCCAAATTAACTCACATTACTCTTGAGAGAGTTGCAAAGCATAGTAGGTTAACTGCTTATTCCCATACTGCAAGGGGCTTATGTGCCATCGTATGAACTGCAAGGGAAATGCTTCGTTGGCCGTCTTTTACCTTACAAAGTTTGTGGCTGAATCTGATCCAAATACAGCACATTTATCATCACATTTCTAACTAGTTTAAATCCAATATCTCTATGAAAGCCATATGGCTTGTAGTAAAAACTTTTGGTATTATTCCTTCCTTAACTTCTTTGTAAAATAAGGCTGCAAATCTCGAAAGTCCTAGTAAAAATGTGCTCTCTACCGCTTGCTGCCAGGTTATGTTATTGGGAAGGTTGCATCACAGGAACCTGGTGAACCTTATCGGATATTGTGCAGAAAAGAGTCAGCACATGCTTATCTATGTCTACATGAGCAAAGGCAGTCTTGCGTCCCATTTGTACAGTAAGTTGGCTGTTCTGAAATGACTAAAAATTACTTGCAACTTGTAGTGATTCTTTGTTGTCTCTTTTGATTTCCTGAGTTGTAATTCTTTATCAAAAGGTGTAATAAAAAGTAATAATGAAACACTGCAGAATATGGTAAGTGGTAAGGACTCAGTCATTATTATAGGATTTGACAAATTAGTACAGCAGATGGATGGGCTGTTCTCTGGTGTGGTCAGTTTTTGTGTGGTCAGGGGCATTTTTTATTCTTGATATGACATTTGGTTAATATAGAGTTGAGATGAAATTGGCTATTTGCAGTTTCGTTTCCCATGGTCTAATAGCTGATTAATAAAAAGAGGGTTTAGCTAGTTGTTTGAAGAGCTGCCACGTCTTTTTTAGTTTGAAGAGTACAGTGTATGTCAGACATGGGTGAAATCTTGTTTCACTCTGTCTCTATAATGGCGGCGTCCATGAAGTCCAGGACTAGCGTTTGGGCTTCCATACTCATTTATCATCCAACAGTTGATTAACTTTTGGATTAGGCAGCAACTAATGGACCATGCATTGCATATGCTACATCTCACTTTCTATAAACTTCATGGAAGTGTTTTAGAAATTTGATTTCTGAATAGCTGGCCTCGGCTAAGCCATCATATGGTAATTTGACAATGTTAGGTCTTTCACCTACCAATCAATTACCTATTGGTAGTTGATACTATGTGGCTTGGTATCTGAAATTGTTTGGAGACCTAGTAGCGGAGAGTGTCATTTGAAATTCTGTTTGGGCTTCCATAGTCATTTATCATCCAACAGTTGATTAACTTTTGGATTAGGCAGCAACTAATGGACCATGCATTGCATATGCTACATCTCACTTTCTATAAACTTCATGGAAGTGTTTTAGAAGTTTGAAATTCTGAATAGCTGGCCTCGGCTAAGCCATCATATGGTAATTTGACAATGTTAGGTCTTTTACCTACCAATCAATTACCCTATTGGTAGTTTGATACTATGTGGCTGGGTATCTGAAATTGTTTGGATACCTAGTAGCGGAGAGTGTCATTTGTGTTTTTTTGTTCGAGCTTACTATTACTTCTGCTGATTTCTAAGAGAATAAAACTCGATACATCAGTAACAACATTGGGAATCTAGTAGCTTTTACAATGGTCCATGCATTCATATGCAATTTGGGAGAAAAATGCAAACTTGCACATGATTTGTCTACGTATTTAAACTTGCAGAGAAAAACTAATTGGTATAGGATAAATAACTAACTTCAAACGCTTTATGTAGTGTTTCTAAGAATGATAATGTAGTTGCTTGTCTAAATTTGCGATCATCGGTTGCTCAGGTGAAAAGCACGAACCATTGTGCTGGGGTTTGAGAGTTCAAATAGCTCAAGATGTAGCAAGGGGTCTGGAATATCTACATGATGGGGTAATCTTGAGTTTTAATGTGGTGACAGTCGCACTTTTTTTTTTTTTTATTTTTTTTTTTTTTTAGCGCTTCTGTGACTTCATTAAATTAGCTTGTGCTGCATGGTGGTGTGCTTTTAAGCTTCTTTTTCTTTGTTAAATTCAGGCAGTTCCTCCCGTGATACATAGAGACATAAAATCGTCCAATATTTTGTTGGATCAGTCCATGAGAGCAAGGGTACGTCTTTTTTGTTTAGTTTTAATTACAGAAATCTTTTCAGAGAACTATTTAGTTAAAAAGGTGAAATGTCAAACCATTGCACAAGTTTCCTTTTGTTTGCTATATAGTTATTAGTTCTTCTCATTCTGAAAAGAAGAAATGCAACAATTTAGCTTCCACAGATAACTGCATGAGCGTCTTATGCAGCTATATGAATGTCCTGACTCAAGCAGGTAGCTGATTTTGGGCTTTCTAGGGAAGAGATGATCAGCAAACAAGCATCAAATTTACGAGGAACTTTTGGCTATCTTGATCCAGAATATATATCAACGAGGACCTTCACAAAGAAAAGTGATGTTTACAGCTACGGGGTGTTGCTCTTTGAACTCATTGCTGGCAGGAATCCTCAGCAAGGTCTCATGGAGTATGTTGAACTTGTACGATCTCTTTCCCTATCTTTTCGTGAAACAAACCATTTGTATCTGGCTGCTGTAAATTGCTCATGATTGAGTTCTATCCGGATTTTAAAGAATGGTTAGAAATTAAACATTATTATGTGCCTGTCAGGATGTCTCATTCTTTAAGGAGTTACTTCTTGAAATTATCTAAACGAAAGCCGCGAGTCACATATATTTTTGAGGATCATAAGGGCACGTGTGGTCGAGGGATTGAAAAGTCGGTTACATCGTGTCCTACAGTATTATAGGCTGTACTGATATTAAATGGGCATTGAGGTAGGATTATGTAACTTGTTTGTTTACAGCATTATAAAGAAGAGTAATAAGACTTATTATTGAATCCCACCTCCACAGTGGGTTAAATTTTAGGCTAGGAAGAATGGACTCTGCAAAATAAGGGCCGTATCCGTGTCGGACACTTGGGGACACTCGTACGAGACTCCAAAAAAAGTGTCTTACACTTGATCTGGCGTGTCCGTGTATCTTAGAGAATTTTATTAGACTTGACACTTAGGGAACACGTTCAGGACACTTCATGAGACACGACAGTTACACCCTTATGCTTATTAGACATTTACACAGGCTGTTTTATGAAAACATTTACCTTTGAATTACTTAAAATATTAGGCTGAAGCATATATAATATAAACACTTAATTGAGGGCTCGATATATGAAAAGGCTGCCTTTTGAACCAGTTTAAAAGAGGTTTTAAGCTCTCAGATGGACAGTTGAAATATATTTATTAGAAAAATAAATAACAATCCTCATTTTTTTAGAAAAGGACGCATCTCGTGTCCGTTTCCATATCGCATCCGATACCCGAATGCGTATTCGTGCTTCTTAGATTTCAGGTATTGGAGGGTAGTAAAGGGGTATTCCCCCTGAAATTGTCCATACACCAAACACCAGTTATTACCCCCTACTTGCATTACTGTACCCCTTCATCCCTGCACCAAACATGCCCTAAGATCATTTAATGTTTAAAATATTTAATTCATTTCTTCCTTTTGTGATTATCAACAGGCTGCAATGAATACTGAGGGAAAAGTTGGATGGGAAGAAATAGTGGATTCCCGCCTTGAGGGGAAGTTTGATGTGCAAGAACTGAATGATGTAGCAGCTCTTGCATACAAATGTATAGACCGATCACCAAAGAAAAGACCGTCCATGAGGGACATTGTGCAAGTACTATCACGCATCCTTAAACTGATGCACGACCGGAAGCATCATAGGCGCGCCGTTTCAGCCACCATAGATGAGGTCACCATTGACATAGAGCAAGCAGATCACAGGAGCCCGATGTCTGAAAAACACCGGCGAATGGAGTCTGTGGAGAGTATGGCAGATAGCTACGACGCATGAACAAAATAGGATCTTTGTTTGTTTATTCTTTAGTTCTCTTTTCTGGGTTTTGGTTGTGCTTGTAAGATATATCTTCGGTTTGTAGAGAATAGAATGAATCGGAAAAGTGGTAAGTGTTGATTATCCTGATTTACCACGCTCCGCAGAGTGAATTTTGGGAGTTGGATATAGTTTTCCCTCACCTTGTAACTGGCCATGTAACACAACACTTCCAAGTTCTTTTCTTCGTTTTCACTTTTGTATATTATATTGACACAAGCAATTGAATATAGAGAGAAAGTGTTCAGTTTTCCAGGGAGCTCAATTGTTCCTTTTTGCTGGTTCACTGAACTCATTGTTATTCTCTTGCGTTTGGGGCATTGTTCTGTTCAGCATTGGGCTTGTTTGGGAAGGATTAATTAATGGATAGATTAATTATTTTTGAAACATTAATCCCAGAACTTGGATTAATTATATGATTTTTTGTTTTGGCCGGTACCTGGTGGTGTCTGGCCGGTACCTGGTGGTGTTCTAGCCGGTACCTGGTGGTATTCTGGCCGGTACTTGGTGGTGTTCTGCCAATCAAGTGGCGACACGTGGCCTCATCAATGCGTTTTCTTAGACGATGTACTCTGCCCGGTCCCTGTTTGTGGCTTACCCGGTACCTGTTTATTCCGTCGGGCCCGGATGTTTTCCCGCAAAATCTACATTTTCCCGCCAGATTATTCATAATTAATCTATCCAATAATTAATCCTTCCCAAACATGGCCAGTACCGAATGAAAACTAGTAGTAGTAGTAGTAATGTTTTCAAGACTTGAGAAGCTCTGGCAGTGGTGTAGAATTAGATTTATTTGTTATGATACTATTAAGTGTAGGTGCCAAATTTGAATTTCCGTTAAAGCCAATTAGTAGAGTTAGTTACAGGTTAACTTGTTTCACATTTGAAACAAAGCTATTAACATGCCGTGCTGTTAATTTGAGCTAGGTTATAAACCTTAGCTAACTTATGAGCAGTGGTAATGTTGGTACCACTCCGTCCCACCTCTTTTGCACTATTTGAATTTTAACCACTATTCACTGGGTTACTCTGACCCGGCAATTTGGATAGCAAAACTTTGCGGTTTTTAGATAATTTTTTCGTTGTGTTGTAGAGTAACTCTTATTCTACAAGACTATAAAAAAATTATCAAAAAATTACATCAATTTGCAATCCAAATTACCGGGTCAAAGTGACCCAGTTACGGGTGAAAAAGTCAAATAATGCATTTCAGGTGGGACGGAGTGGTATGAGATATGAAGGAATTTATACAAGAACAACACCTTGAACATAAGGCTCGAATATTTGAGACCAGGCTTGAGATGCCGATGTGATTTCCATTTAGGGCTTGTAATGCTGTCAAGAAATTTGTTTGTAGCTCAATGTTCGAATAGTCATGTGAGAGTAATGCCTTCTGATTTCGCTTGAAGGGGACATGGTGTCTTAAAGTAGCCATAGCCAAATACTTTTTGGTCGTCAGTGTTAATCGAGGCTGCGCAGGAGGTGCAATTTTCCTTCCAAGTGACATCAACATGGAAAATTTCAGTATTTCTCGTCTGTGTGGCCATGGAAGTGTAACATAGGAGTCCTGCAGGTCTTCCCTAGGTTTTACTTTCTCAAAATAACTGTTCTGGATAGAATTGTAATGATGATAATCATACTGGATGACTTTGATAGAAGACTCTGACTGCTTTGAATTTTGGATCCATTGTGGCGGAGTTTCGGTGGAGCCGAATACGAAGAAGCCTTTTTTTTAGGGATAAACTTTTCATTAAAAACTGGGCGGTGGAGACATTGAACTATTACAAAGCATTAAAACATTCCTCTTCCCAATTCACGCCATTTATTTCCCAAGACTCTGCCCCTTCAATTCCCAGACCCCTTTGTGCTAACCAATGTGCTTGACCGTTCTTTTCTCTCTCAATGAACTTCCACAAGATCTGGTGGCTTCCTCTGGGATCGATGGCCTTCTGTAGTAGATCTCTCACTACTGCTCTATGTGATTCTGGATCTTGGTCCATGCTGAGGATCTCGATTATAATATGGGCATTTACTTCTATTGTGACTCCAGTTAAACCGTGCGAAACGGCTAGATCGATGGCTAATCTGGCTGCTTGAGCTTCGATTTCAAACGCACTGTGGCCCCAATTGATACGTCTAGCTTCGACTGAGATGATTTTCCTGGTGGGATCACGGAGAACATCCCCAAGACCGGCTATTCTTCTTTTGTACGACCATGAACCATCAAAGGAAACTGAAATACCCTTTCTTTGTTGTCGCTCACATGAGGTTGGGGGTCAGCTAGATGGTCGATCGAAGTTTGGTTCGCGCCTATGATAGAATTCAGAACTCTCTGGGCTAAGGCAACAATGATATAGGTTGGAGTGATTTTCCATTCAAAGATCATTCTGTTGTGGTTAAGCCATATGCTCCAGAACCCGACACTAGCTTGGATTTGGTACGAAGTGGAGCTTCTTTCGAAGAATCGTCGGATCCACCCTTCTCCTCTCGGTATGTGCATTTCTCTGTTGCCTTTAAACTGTTCCCAGAAAGCTTCCGCCAATGGACAATGAAGAAATAAGTGCTCATAGTCCTCCAAATCTTGATTAGACCCTGCAAATTGGGTTCACTGGGATCTTTCTTTTTGCTAAATTATCGACTGTAGGTAGAGACTTGTTACTGATTCTCCATATGAGGAAGAGAAACTTTCTAGGGACATTTAGTTTCCACATCTTCGTCAGCCATTTTTGCTCTTGGACGCTACTGTGTTGTGTTCTGCTTTTCTATCTGTGGATATTCTGGCTATGTCATAGCCACTTTTAACTGTGTACTCTCCCGAATTGGGCCAATGCCAAATCCATTTGTCGCCACCTGGATTTGGGAAAATTTGAATGCGTCTGATGTCCACTAATCTGCTGGTAAGATGTTTAACTGATCCATTTTGTCTATGCGCTAGTTTCTAGTGTCCTGATCAATGATGTCTCTCACCAGAGTGTTCGGACCCTCTTGAGGAGCTGAGATGGAATGAAAATGACCTTCCCTTGGAATCTAGGGGTCTTTGAAAATTATGGTAGTAGATCCATCACCAATCTGTGTGATTATTCCTTTTCGATGACTTTCATTTATTCTTGCAACCTGCGCCACGCAAAAGAAGGGCTCCTCCAAAGCTCAGATTCTAGTAAGTCTTTGCCCTTGTGATATTTTCTCTCTTCAATTGTAGGTGTTAACCCATTAGGATTTTTTGATGAGTCCCCAACACTGTTTAGCTAGAAGCGCTTTATTGAAGTCGGGAATGTCTTTGAAGCCGGTTCCTCCTTAGATCTTTGAATTTTCAACTTATCCCACGCGATCCAGCTAATGCTTTTTTTCTCTGTGTTGCTCCACCAAATTTTCTTATATCTTGTTCTATTTTCTGGCAGGATCCAATTGGGAGAATGAAGCAACTCATGCCAAAGTTTGGGATTGCTTGAACCACCGCCTTTAGGAGGACCTCCTTGTCGGCCGGTGATAGGTACTTTTCTTTTCATCCCTTTGTTTTGCGGTGAATACAATCCTGTAAATAATTAAACGTCGAACTTTTGTTTTTTACCTATTGTGGTAGGTAAACCCAAATATTTGTCGTCTTGATTTGCTTCCCGGACACCGGAGAGAGCGCTGAAGTGAGCTTTATTATCATCCTTCACATTTGAGGAGAATAGAGCAGCTGACTTTTGTAAATTTACCTTTTGTCCCGAGTCCTATTCATAGTCTGTAATTAATTGCAACTGTATTATAATATTTTCTTCATCCGCACCTGTGAAGAAAATACTATCGTCAGCAAAAAACAGGTGAGACACAATAGGCCCTCCTCTAGAAGCTCGGACCCCGATAGATATTTTCCCTCCACTGAGGCTTCAATGGATTGGGAAAGAACGTCGTTGCAAAGAAGAAAGAGGTACGGGGATAAGAGACATCCCTGGCGCAACCCTCGCTCAGGTACAACTCTTCCTTTAACTTCCCCATTAAGCACAATGAAAACAGAACGATACAGATACATTTTCTAACGAACAAAACTTCTCCCCAATTCCCATTCGTTTCATCACTGCTATCGTATGCTTTAGACATATCCACCTTAGGTGCGACATATCCTTTTTTTTTCTTTCACTCGGGTCTTCATTGAGTGAATAAGCTCAAACGCAGCAAGTATATTATCAGCGATTAGCTTTGGTAAGACTAGTTTAAGTCTATTTGCCACCACCTTTGCTATAATTTTGTAGGTCACTGTACATAAGCTTATCAGCCGAAAATCAGCCGAGCTTATGACAAGATTTCTTACGTGTATGCACAAGTGCACGGTGAAGTAATATAGGGGTGGTATTTCAACCTCAAGTTATCGATCCCACAAGGACAGACTTGAGATTACTTAATTAGTTATTATATTAGATTACGGTCCTAGGAGGAAGAAATTATGATTAATAAGTTGTCGGCCCCAAACAAGCGACTGAATTTAAAATAACAAATAAACTACTATTTTTGGTATTTTTATTTACTAAAAAAATATATGGAGAAACTAGGCAATCTCTATGTCACCTAGGGTTGTAGATGATTTCCGGATCAGCTATGTAACACGTTAATGTTGGAATAGATGCCCTAGAGGCAATCGTAGATTTAGTATGAACAATGTTTTGGCTAGAATATTCATTTATTATTTATGGCGATATTTAATATAATGAAGTCGTTAGATAATTGTGTTATTTATCTTAAATATCCCTAGTCCATTATATTGATTAATAGGACAATCAAGTATAGACTAGTATGTGGATAGATTGATATAGAGATATCAAGTCTAACACATGGGTGTGCATTAGGAGTAATGGCATACTGGATTGACCCACAACGAAAAGGATACATTAGATTATGTGAAGTCACAATCGCTTTTCGTAGTGCTAATATTATTGCAATCCTTGGACTTGAAGTCACTAGATACTCTAGTTGTGAAATATTGCGCTTTGATGTTATCAAACGTTACACCGTAACTGGGTAATCATAAAGGTGGCTATCGGGCGTGATAGGAAGCAAGCTTAGAGATCGTAGTGATGTAGATAGGATTTGTCCCTCCCACATAATGGGGGGTAAATATCCACGGCCACTCGAGGGATGAGGCTTATTGAATGTCTGGCCAGACTCAGATAAATTAATATAGAGATATTAATTTTATCTGCAAGTATAAGCATATTCCCAGGATCGAGGAACTATGGATTGGATATACGAGTGTGACTATTTATGTCTCGTGTCCAATCCGGATATGGAGACAAAGGGATAATGCAATATGACATATTGGGCACAAAGGTTTGTCGGGATCACTGACTATTTCTATTGGTTGGGTGGCATGGATGTGTTGCTAGACACCGCTCCATGTTAGTAATAGTTACTACCAACTATATAGAAACCTATGGGGTCACACGTCAAATAGAGTAGAGCTAGATTTGGGATTAATTAATAAATATTAATTAATAGAAGGATCATTGTGCAACACCTTGCAAACTTAGTAGGACTAATTTGCAAGGAAGGGAATAGTTCTAGTCCTACTAGAACTAGAAAACTCTAATATGGAAACAACAAGGAGTTGTTGGAGTATATATATAAGAGGCTCTAGCTTCCTTCCCACATGAGTTATTATTAGACATAACACAAAGAGTGGGAGAGAGCAAAAGAGAGAGCAAGACAAAGAGCTAGGGCCGAAACCCTAGCCCCCCGTCCGCCCCCTCTACCCGACGGCAAAAGGTGGCCCGAGCCCCTTTTGTGCTTTGTTGCTTTGATCTTCTTCCCTCTTCCTCCGGGTTCAAGCTAGCACTTGTGGAGAAGGAAGAATCTAGATCTCACCTCTAGACGTGGATCAACCGTAGAGACGAGGACATCATTCTTCGTGTGATCTCACAAATCAAAAGGTACACATCTTCTATGACCTTAATCATGTTATGATGTCTCTTCCTGTGATCCTTGGTGGGCTTTGAGTAGGATTAATTTTTGTTATTCCGCTGCGTTACCTACGTCAAAACCCAACAGTGGTATCAGAGCCACAGGTCGTAGAGCATAACATGATATTATGTGTTTACGATTTCAGTTCATACACCGTATTATTGTTTATTACGCGAAAACTGAAAAAAAATTGGCATAGTAGATGCAATATTGAATTTGATTCAATCAAACAAGACCCAATTTAACATTGGATGTTAGAATTGGTGAGTTTAATCACATAGGATGTGAATAATTGGGTTCTTGAAAAATTAGGGTTCATGGGCACATGATTGAAAAGGGGTTTTCAATTATGGAAACAAAGTTATGGAAATAATTCCATAAGGAAACAACCTTGCTTGGGCAACAAGGAAGGAGGAAGGGGACTAGGGGCGAAACCCTAGCCGCCCGCTCCTCCCTTGTGCGCCAAGCAAGGCCGCGGGCCTCTAGGCGTGCGGCGGTCCTAGGGTTCGGGCCACTTGTTGGCTTGGGCCCTTTGGACCGTTGTAAAACCCTAGTTACCCAATTTCATTAAAATTAAAACAAACGCGTTAAAAAATTGGTTTTAACTGTATTATGTGCTTTATTGCATGGTGGATGGATATGGCCTAGGATTGTGGATGTTTATTGTTTTGTGGTTTGGTTTACGGCCTGCGAGCTGATCAAATTAATGTAATAATTAATTAAGTTTTACGGACTGCGAGTCGTCTTTTTCTCCTCGACATGTGAGGCTTTTGTTAGTTATTTATTCTAGATGTTAGGCTAGAATTAGAAGTATTTAGATGATAGCCAAGAACATGGAGAAGAAGACCGGAGAACCAAAGGAGCCAAAAGACATCCCTAGGCGCGCAGCTATGGTGGAGCACATGGAGATGAGCTCGGCACTTTAGGGAAACTAGATATTATCATTGGCTTGATAATATCATTAGTCTAGGGGCCATATCCATGCCAGGTTTTTTTATTTTATTTTGTGGATGTTTATTATTCATGCCTTGTTATTTATTTTGTGTGTATGGCGCTCCAAGCAAAACGATAACAAGATAATAATAAACAAGGTTGGTCTTTTATTGTGGATGGCCCAATCCAAATAAGTAGACCATGTTGATAAGATCAACCAAACAACTTAAAAGAAATCCCTCAATTAAATATTGCGTTTTGCCTCCTCTTGCCAAAACACCCTTCATGATCATGGCCTATTAAAATTCGGGCTTGCCAAAGCAAGGCGATTTTAATTTTTCATGATGTGTTGCGGACGACGCAAGCTAGTAATGCGTGTATGTTGAAAGCGAGAGGTTGAACGCAACTAGGCAAGAGTCAATTGGGTTGATGAGCTTAGAGGCATGACAATTAGGAGTTATCTAATTGGATAAAGAATAAAAGGAATTTATTCACCTAATTGGACCAAGAGTTGCATGGGATGCAATTGGAATGGTTCCTACCTAAATAACCAATTCTTGGGTGACTTGCCAAAGCAAGCTCAAGAAGAAGTGAAAAAGGGATCTTGGACCCACTAGAAAGTATAAAGATATTTTCCGCTTTAATGGTGAGGGCTATTAATCCGAGAAAAATAGTGGGAGCTATATTTAATGATCTAGCCATTGTTAAATATAGTTAAATTGTTCAAAATACTAAATTGCATATTTCTCGTTTTGTAGAATTCCAAATGGCAAACAACAACGCATCGAGTTCATCCCTACGATCTGTCCTTGAGAAGGATAAATTGTCTGGAACAAATTTCCTTGACTGGTACAGAAACTTGAGGATTGTCCTCAAGCAAGAAAAGAAGCTGTACGTCTTGGACACTCCAATTCCAGACCCACCACAAGATGAGTCTCTACTAGCGGAAGTAAGGTCACGTCAGAAACATACTGATGATTCCAATGACGTGACTTGCCTCATGCTTTGCACCATGACTGGTGAGCTTCAGAAGCAACACGAGAACATGGAAGCCTATGATATGATCAGACACTTGAAACAATTGTTTCAGGAACAGGCAAGGCATGAGCGCTATGAGGTGTCTAAAGCATTGTTCAAAAGTAGTCTTGCAGAGGGGAATCCAGTAGGCCCTCATGTACTCCGAATGATCGGGTACATAGAGAACCTTGAGAGACTGGGGTTCCCACTCGGCCAGGACTTGGCGACTGATCTCGTCTTGCAATCGTTGCCTGACAGTTATAATCAGTTCATTATGAACTATAATATGAACGAGATCAACAAGTCTTTGCCAGACCTATTGAACATGCTAAAGACAGCTGAGCAAAGCATCAATAAAGGCAAGGGCAAAGCCATAATGATGGTCCACAAGAAGAAGGGCAAGTCAGTTGCATCTACTTCAAAAGGAAAACGCAAGAAAGTTGCGAAATCCAAGGAAGCCCTGAAGCCTAGTGGAGGCGTGGCTAAAGGTGAATGTCACTACTGCAGCCAGCCGGGTCACTGGAGGAGGAATTGCCCTAAATATCTGGAGGATAAGAAGCTTGGAATAGTGATTCCACCACCACCAGGTATTTATGTTATAGACGTCAATCTCTCTATTTCATCATCCTGGGTATTGGATACCGGATGTGGTTCTCACATTTGTCGTAATGTGCAGGATTTGAAAAGAAGTAGAAGATTGCGAAAAGGGGAGATAGACTTGCGCGTCGGGAATGGAGCAAAGGTTGCTGCATTAGCTGTAGGCGTTTATGAGCTATCTTTGCCTTCTGGACTTATTTTAGAATTAGACAATTGCTTTTATGTGCCTGCTATGAGCAGAAACATTATTTCCGTTTCTTGTTTGGACGAGAAAGGTTTTTCTATTTCAATAAAGGACAAGTGTTGCTCCATTTATTTTGATAGTATGCACTATTGTAGTGCGCATTTGTCTAATGAATTGTATATCCTTGATCTAAATAATCCAATCTATAACATAAATACTAAAAGGATTAAAACTTATGATTTAAATCCTACATATCTATGGCACTGTCGTTTAGGCCATATAAATGAGAAACGCATATCTAGACTCCATAAGGATGGACTTCTAGACTCATTTGATTTGGAATCATATGAGACATGTGAATCTTGTTTATTAGGAAAAATGACAAAGTCCCCTTTCAATAAGAAAGGCGAGCGGACTAGTGAGTTATTGGCACTCATACATACTGATGTATGCGGACCATTCCCCACGCCGGCCAGAGGTGGTTATACCTACTTCATCACATTTACTGATGATTTCAGTAGATATGGATTTGTATACCTTATGAAGGCCAAATCTGAATCCTTTGAACTGTTCAAGGAATTCAAGAATGAAGTAGAGAAGCAACTTGACAAGAGTATTAAAGCTCTACGATCGGATCGTGGAGGAGAATACTTAAGCCAAGAGTTTGATGAGTATCTTAGAGAGTGTGGGATAGTATCCCAGCTCACTCCACCCGGAACACCACAATGGAATGGTGTATCTGAGACGAGGAATCGCACTCTATTAGATATGGTGCGATCTATGATGTCTCAAACAGATCTTCCGATATCCTTTTGGGGACATGCTCTAATGACGACAGCTTTTACCATTAACCGTGTTCCATCCAAATCAGTCATGAAGACACCATATGAGATATGGACTGGGAGGCGTCCCATAGTGTCGTTTATGAAGATTTGGGGCTGCGACGTCTATGTAAAGCGTTTACAGACAGACAAGCTCGGGCCTAAGGCGGATAAGTGTAAGTTTGTGGGATATCCTAAAGAGACTGAAGGATATTACTTCTATAACCCTACCGAGAACAAAGTGTTTGTTGCTCGGACCGGCGTGTTTCTAGAAAGAGAACTAGTCTCTAAAGAGGCAAGTGGGAGGGTTGTAGAACTTGAAGAAATTCATGAACCACAAACCACTAAACCAATAATGGAACATGAACAGGAACCACAAGAAGTTGTGGAAGAGCCTGTTCAGGTAACACAGGAACTCCGTAGATCAGGAAGAGTGTGCCATGAGCCAGAGAGGTATGGACTTCTCGTGACTGAGCCCGATGACGTACCACTCATGGATGATGAGCCTGCAAACTATGGAGAAGCCATGAGTGGCCCAGACTCTAAGAAGTGGCTAGAAGCCATGAGATCCGAAATGGATTCCATGTACACCAACAAAGTATGGACTTTGGTGGAACCACCCGAAGGGGCTCGACCCATAGGGTGCAAGTGGGTCTTCAAGAAGAAGACCGACATGGATGGCAAGGTAGTTGCCTATAAGGACCGATTGGTGGCCAAAGGTTATAGACAAATTCATGGTATTGACTATGATGAGACCTTTTCACCAGTCGCCATGACTAAATCCATTCGAATCTTACTTGCTATTGCAGCATACTACGACTATGAGATTTGGCAAATGGATGTCAAAACAGCGTTCCTTGATGGGAACCTCCTTGAGGATGTGTACATGACACAACCAGAGGGTTTTGAGGATCCAGAGAATGCCAATAAATTTTGTAAGTTGCAAAGGTCCATTTATGGATTAAAGCAAGCTTCTAGGAGCTGGAATCGACGTTTTGATGACGCAGTCAAAGAGTTTGGCTTCATCAAGAACGAAGATGAGCCTTGTGTTTACAAGAAGGTTAGTGGGAGCTCTATAGTATTTCTGGTCTTGTATGTGGATGACATACTAATCATTGGCAATGATATTCCTACTCTGCAATCTGTTAAAGATTGGCTAGGAAAGTGCTTTGCGATGAAAGACTTAGGAGACGCAGCCTATATACTTGGTATAAAGATCTATAGAGATAGATCTAAAAGGTTGCTTGGCCTAAGTCAGAGTACATATATTGACAAGGTGTTGAAGAGGTTCAACATGCAAGATTCCAAGAAGGGATTCTTGCCCATGTCACATGGAGTCACTCTTTCCAAGAATGACTGTCCCTCCAACGAGATGGAGAAGGACCGCATGAGCAGGATACCCTATGCTTCGGCCATAGGATCCATCATGTACGCCATGCTATGTACTAGACCAGACGTATCATACGCGTTGAGTAAGGTGAGCAGATATCAGTCCAATCCGGGTAAGAGTCACTGGATTGCTGTCAAGAACATCCTAAAGTACTTGAGAAGAACTAAGGATGTATTCTTGATATTTGGAGGAATGGAAGAGCTAAGTGTAAAGGGTTACACTGACGCAAGCTTCTAAACCGACAAGGATGATTACAGATCGCAGTCTGGATACGTGTTTTGCCTGAATGGAGGAGCTGTAAGCTGGAAGAGTTCCAAGCAAGGAACAGTTGCTGATTCTACAACAGAAGCTGAGTACATTGCTGCTGCGGAAGCAGAAAAAGAGGCAGTATGGATAAAGAAGTTTATCGCTGAGCTCGGTGTGGTCCCTAACATAGTGGATCCCATAGAGTTGTACTGTGACAACTCTGAGGCAATCGCACAGGCGAAGGAACCAAGATCGCACCAAAAGTCAAAGCATGTACTTAGGAGATTCCATCTCATTCGTGATATGATCGATCGAGGAGATGTGAAGATGTGCAAGATTCCGACGGATGAAAACGTGTCAGATCCGCTCACGAAACCTCTTGCGCAGCGAAAGCATGAAGGGCACGCCAGATCTATAGGCATACGAGATGCGCCAGATTGGCTCTAGTGAAAGTGGGAGACTGTTGGAATAGATGCCCTAGAGGCAATCGTAGATTTAGTATGAACAATGTTTTGGCTAGAATATTCATTTATTATTTATGGCGATATTTAATATAATGAAGTCCTTAGATAAATTGTGTTATTTATCTTAAATATCCCTAGTCCATTATATTGATTAATAGGACAATCAAGTATAGACTAGTATGTGGATAGATTGATATGGAGATATCAAGTCTAACACATGGGTGTGCATTAGGAGTAATGGCATACTGGATTGGCCCACGACGAAAAGGATACATTAGATTATGTGAAGCCACAATCGCTTTTCGTAGTGCTAATATTATTGCAATCCTTGGACTTGAAGTCATTAGATACTCTAGTTGTGAAATATTGCGCTTTGATGTTATCAAACGTTACACCGTAACTGGGTAATCATAAAGGTGGCTATCGGGCGTGATAGGAAGCAAGCTTAGAGATCGTAGTGATGTAGATAGGATTTGTCCCTCCCACATAACGGGGGTAAATATCCACGACCACTCGAGGGATGAGGCTTATTGAATGTCTGGCCAGACTCAGATAAATTAATATAGAGATATTAATGTTGCAAGTATAAGCATATTCCCAGGATCGAGGAACTATGGATTGGATATACGAGTGTGACTATTTATGTCTCGTGTCCAATCCGGATATGGAGACAAAGGGATAATGCAATATGACATATTGGGCACAAAGGTTTGTCGGGATCACTGACTATTTCTATTGGTTGGGTGGCATGGATGTGTTGCTAGACACCGCTCCATGTTAGTAATAGTTACTACCAACTATATAGAAACCTATGGGGTCACACGTCAAATAGAGTAGAGCTAGATTTGGGATTAATTAATAAATATTAATTAATAGAAGGATCATTGTGCAACACCTTGCAAACTTAGTAGGACTAATTTGCAAGGAAGGGAATAGTTCTAGTCCTACTAGAACTAGAAAACTCTAATATGGAAACAACAAGGAGTTGTTGGAGTATATATATAAGAGGCTCTAGCTTCCTTCCCACATGAGTTATTATTAGACATAACACAAAGAGTGGGAGAGAGCAAAAGAGAGAGCAAGACAAAGAGCTAGGGCCGAAACCCTAGCCCCCCGTCCGCCCCTCTACCCGACGGCAAAAGGTGGCCCGAGCCCCTTTTGTGCTTTGTTGCTTTGATCTTATTCCCTCTTCCTCCGGGTTCAAGCTAGCACTTGTGGAGAAGGAAGAATCTAGATCTCACCTCTAGACGTGGATCAACCGTAGAGACGAGGACATCATTCTTCGTGTGATCTCACAAATCAAAAGGTACACATCTTCTATGACCTTAATCATGTTATGATGTCTCTTCCTGTGATCCTTGGTGGGCTTTGAGTAGGATTAATTTTTGTTATTCCGCTGCGTTACCTACGTCAAAACCCAACAGTTAACTCTATGTTAACTTAGTCGGGCAAGAGCACTGACAATCTCCTATCGGTCTAGATAATTCAATCCTTCTGAATTATGAGGTGTATTGTAGTACCCCGTATTTTAATTAGGGGTTATTTGTTTATTTTGGAAAAATATTTGACGATTTAAAGAAATTAATATTTCAAACTTATTCTTGACTTAATTTTAGTTTCTAAAGTATAAGGGTATTATGTGGCATTTATGATTATCTAGTATTCCGTTTTGGGGCTATTTTTAATTTATAAAAGTTTTAGTACTTGCTATTTTTACTATCAAAAGTGAAAATAAGATAATTGTGTTTATATTCATTAGTTAGTATCGCATTCCGAAAATACCCCTCTTGTACGTGTAATCTTGTACTTACCATCAATTTTCAATATTCGCATCTCAACCCTCATTTTATTTATACTTCAATTTCTACCCCAATAATTTGTTGGAAGAATTTTTGTCTCTCATAAGCCCCTCCCCACCACTACCAAAGTCAACACTAATAAAAAAAAAATACTCCTAACTCTTCCTATGGAGCTATACCCACACATACAGTCACATATGCATATAAGATGCAACCCCCCACACACACTACCACTACCATATCATTTCATCACTCCTTCCACCCTCAAGTATCTCTCTCTCTCACTCCTAAATTTCGTCCAAAACAATGAGGGCATCATAAACATCACCCTCTTCCTCAAAAACCCACTTCTCTCATCTCTCTCTTGCTTTCATTGAAGGAGCTTCAAGTCTAGGGAGAAATCAAGCACTCCAAGACTCTCTAAAACTCCAAAATCTCTCTAAGGGATAGTAGTAAGTGTTATTTCCTTTCTATTCTCCTTCATAGGTTGTGAAAATTGTGTTAGAAGCATGTCTTGTTGGAAATTTCTTGAATTGATGATGCATGTGTGCCTAGAGCATGAAATTGGGACTTTGGACTTGTGTTTTATCTAAATGGTTGTGTTTGAGCATAGGAACATGTTTCTCAAGTAGCATGTATCATAGAAATGATTTGATCTAGATTTGGAGGTTTTAGGGAAACATGCATGTTGATACAATTTGTGTAGTGTGTGAAAAACGTGATCTTTCTTATACTTTGGTCTCTTTAAAAAATTTAAAACTTACATTTTATGAAACTAGAATCAGAGGGGGTCACTTTGAGAAAAAAATAATCTTCATAGCATTCTTGAATAATGAGTAATGGTCATTTGAACTTGCATGTTTTCTGGAACTCTGTTTCTTAACCAATCTTGCCATTTTCACTAAATATCCCTTTTTCAGTAACTTTTGGCACCCTTATTTTTTGTGGTTTAACTAGACACATACATGATTAGTTCTGGAGAAGATGAGCATCATTTCCACTATCCTAGTGGTAGAAATCACCTTTCAAAGTTGAGATTTACTTTCAGACTTGTCTCTGCACAACACTCTTTGCTTATTTCATATCTTTATTTCTATAATAGCTATTAATACGATTCTTGATGTTTCAGATACTAGACATATTTTTCTACCGTATGATAGAGTTTCATAATAATTTTTAAAATTATTTCGGTATGGTAAATATGGCTCCAAAGTCACAGCTACAATTCTGTCCAGAATTGTAGTTTCACATTTTTTTGAAAACTTTACTTTTTGAATTTCTAAGGGGTTTGTTGGACTTATTTTGATATGTGAGCATCATTTTATATTCATAAGTGACATTTAGAATCATGTGCATATAGAACACGTATTCGACACGTGAGTACACCACTTGAAAACGGGCTTTATTGGGATACTTAAGGATGAACCAAGTCTTATGACCTAGCAAACACCCATATAGGATTAGGGCATTATTTATTTAGAAGTAACATCTTTGTGACTAGGGATTTTTAAATTTTAGGAAAAGAATTCGTGGACGAAGGCTTCGTCGACGCCCCTTCGTACTAACTGCTGAGGCGACTTCAGGTGAGTTTACGTGCTTAGCCTTGTGTTCCTAGCTTCTTTCGTGTCGAAAGTTAATTTTATAAATTGTCTCAAAATGTGTTTGTGATTCACATGTCTTACTTGAGTTTTTTTACGTTTTGGAATGGTTTTTTTTGAAACTATCACACGATAAATTATAAATCGTTAATAACGTGAAGTGGAAGAATTCACATGTACCGGAACCAGTTATGTTACTTATCACGGGTTTTGATCCCTTGGGTTTTATACCCTAAAATGCGGGACTCCGTGTGCCCCCGACTCCTTTAGCCGTAGGCTGGAGTACTGCTTTCTAGATACCACTCCTTTGATTGACGCTCTTAGGAGGGTGTTGCAACACTTAAGGTCTAGAATGTATGATGTGGTCATGATGGCTAGCGGGACGCGGAATGCGATCCACAACGCTTGGTAGAGAGGTTTAGGTTCTTGAGCCCCCTATACACCAGTACCATATTTTACTTTGTTCTGGTCTACCTGGGTTACAGCGCGACACATTGAACTTCTTTGCCCCAATGTTGGAAAAGTAAGACGGGTTGGAATTTAAAAAAGTGGTTTAACTCTTGCGACATTCATAATTGGTTATCGCCGTTGCAAACTCTTATATTGTTTTACTTATACTCTGTTACTGTTATTTTATATAACTCGTGATTCATCAACATATCTCGTACTTCCTGTTTTTACATGCTAAGATGTATTTCACTCAGTTTTTTTGCTGATTTTCGAAACTGCGGTTCTTGTTTTCCTTCCCACCGCAGGTCTAAGAGCTGAGTATTTTGGAATAGAAGGACGCAAGACTCACTTAGACTATGAATGCCACCAGTAGTTGATATCTAAATGTTAGTTAACTTTTGTGTAATAGTAATCAGCTAGTGTGTAAGACTTATAATTTCATGTAGTTGTTTAATAATATAAGTATGTGTTGTGGATTATATTGTTTTTGATCTCCGCCAATTCTATTAAGCATCGCCCTCCCGGTCTCGTCCCGAGCCGGATAAAGGGGGTTGTTGCAGGTGGTATCAGAGCAGTTCTTTCCACTAAGGGATAAAAACCTGTAGGGTAACCTAAAATGAACATAGGATAAGATAAAATACGGAAAGACGGGTACTTGGGGAGTTGGGATTCATTTCCTCATTCATGATGAATTACTACTTGTTATCTGGAATTATTTTGTTTCGGGTTGGGGCCCTAGTGCCAATTACATTATGTGATTATGAAGCCTTACTTCTATTATCCTTTTTGTGTGTGTTCTCTTTTGTGTATCTCGAAGAGATATATTGTGTGATTGGTAGATATTAAATACTTTGTTGTGACATGTTACTTGTGCTAGTACGTGTGTGGAGGTAAGAGATCTCTTAGGGTAAGAAATGGAGGGAGATGAAGCACTACACCCGCATGTGGCTTTATTGATCAATCAGATGGGTCAGTTTGTTCAGGCAGTGAACAACAACATCCCAAGCAACGGCAACCAGATTAATAACGACAATGTCGTCATTGAACGAGAACCTGACTGGAATAAGAAGATAGCTCAAAGAAACCCTAGTTTCTTTTATGGAAAAGAAGATCCTGTATTGCTTGAGAATTGGATACGAGACTTCGAAAAGATTTTCCAGGCCATGGAGTGCCCAGAAGCCCGCAAGATTAACGAGGCAACATTCTACTTTAAGGGGAAGGCTGATAATTGGTGGACAGCCAATCGAGCAAGACTCGTGGCTCAAGAAGGCTTCAACTGGGAGGCACTGAAGACTCAAATGAGGAATACCTTTTACCCGGAGCATGTTAAGGAGAATAAGTACCAGGAGCTCATCACATTGCAGCAAGGCAACGACTCTGTAACAGACTACTATGACAAGTTTGTGGAGTTAGCTCGGTTTGATGAGGACACAGTGCCTACTGAGGGGCGCATGGTCACTCGCTTTATAGGAGGTCTGAAACTTGAAATTCAGAGGACGATGCTCACGAGGACGTACAGTACCTTATCAGAAGCCTATGGAGTAGTAGCGAACATCTGGAGAGTCGATCAGACACTAGCCTCACAATTAGGAAAGAGAAAGGTGGAAGGCGAAGGAAGTGGCAAATCTAGCCAAGGAGGAAACAACAATCAGGGACCATACAAGAGATTCAAGACTGTAAATGGTGGAGGTAACCATAACTGGGAATGTGGGGAAAATCGGAACCAGCAACGCAACCTTAACTGCAACAGGTGTGGCTGTAATCATCGAGGATACACTTGTGAAGGCGACGCCTTGACTTGTAGATATCGTGGCATCAAAGGCCATATAATTGCTGACTGTAGAAGGAGGAAGTCAGCTGAAAATGAGCAAGGCCTCAGCGAGCAAGGGCAACGTCAGAATCAGAATGGAGGAAATCAGTTCCGCAAAAACAACTATGAAAATGGCAGTGTGGGTCAGCAGGGCAACCATCGTGGCAATGGCAATGGAGGGCAGAATAGAAATATGAGAGCTAACAACGGAGGTGGCAACAATGGGCACATGAATGGAGGGAATGCAGCTCAGGGAAAAAACCAGAGACCGCCTGGTCAGATCTTTGTGATGAGCGAAACCGAGGCTCGAGCAATAAACAACAAAGAAGGTAACCATTCTGACCTTAATCTTTGTGCATTCCATTTAGAAAACACATTGAGACATTAGTGACCCGTCCGAGCTTCGAGGACGAAGCTCATTCTAAGGGGGGAATGTTGTAATACCCCGTATTTTAATTAGGGGTTATTTGTTTTTTTTGGAAAATATTTGACGATTTAAAGAAATTAATATTTCAAACTTATTCTTGACTTAATTTTAGTTTCTAAAGTATAAGGGTATTATGTGGCATTTATAATTATCTAGTATTCCGTTTTGGGGCTATTTTTAATTTATAAAAGTTTTAGTACTTGCTATTTTTACTATCAAAAGTGAAAATAAGATAATTGTGTTTATATTCATTAGTTAGTATCGCATTCCGAAAATACCCCTCTTGTACGTGTAATCTTGTACTTACCATCAATTTTCAATATTCGCATCTCAACTCTCATTTTATTTATACTTCAATTTCTACCCCAATAAATTATTGGAAGAATTTTAGTCTCTCATAAGCCCCTCCCCACCACTACCAAAGTCAACACTAATGAAAAAAAATACTCCTACCTCTTCGTATGGAGCTATACCCACACATATAGTCGCATATGCATATAAGATGCAACCCCCCCACACACACTACCACTACCACATCATTTCATCACTCCTTTCACCCTCAAGTATCTCTCTCTCACTCCTAAATTTCGTCCAAAATAATGAGGGCATCATAAACATCATCCTCTTCCTCAAAAACCCACTTCTCTCATCTCTCTCTTGCTTCCATTGAAGGAGCTTCAAGTCTAGGGAGAAATCAAGCACTCCAAGACTCTCTAAAACTCCAAAATTTCTCTAAGGTCTGGTAGTAAGTGTTATTTCCTTTCTATTCTCCTTCATAGGTTGTAAAAATAGTGTTAGAAGCATGTCTTGTTGGAAATTTCTTGAATTGATGATGCATCTGTGCCTAGAGCATGAAATTGGGACTTTTGACTTTTGTTTTATCTAATTTTCCACTTGATTCCTCAAATTTCTTGTTTGATTTCTTTTTATATGTTTAAATGGATTTTTTTGAGCATATGAACATGTTTCTCAAGTTGCATGTATCATAGAAATGATTTGATCAAGATTTGGAGGTTTTAGGGAAACATGCATGTTGATACAATCTGTGTAGTGTGTGAAAAACGTGATCTTTCTTATACTTTGGTCTCTTTAAAAATTTTAAAACTTACATTTTATGAAACTAGACTCAGAGGGGGTCACTTTCAGAAAAAAAATCATCTTCATAGCATTCTTGAATAATGAGTAATGGTCATTTGAACTTGCATGTTTTCTGGAACTCTGTTTCTTAACCAATCTTACCATTTTCACTAAATATCCCATTTTCAGTAACTTTTGGCACCCTTTATTTTTTGTGGTTTAATTAGACACATATATGATTAGTTCTGGAAAATATGAGCATCATTTCCATTATCCAAGTGGTAGAAATCACCTTTTAAAGTTGAGATTTACTTTCAGACTTGTCTCTGCACAACACTCTTTGTTTATTTCATATCTTTATTTCTATAATAGATATTAATACTATTCTTGATGTTTCAGAAACTAGACATATTTTTCTACCTTATGATAGAGTTTCATAATTTTTTAAATTATTTTGGTATGGTAAATATGGCTCCAAAGTCACAGCTACAATTCTGTCCAGAATTGTAGTTTCACATATTTTTTGAAAACTTTACTTTTTGAATTTCTAAGGGGTTTGTTGGACTTATTTTGATATGTGAGCATCATTCTATATTCATAAGTGACATTTAGAATCATGTGCATATAGAACACGTATTCGACACATGAGTACACCACTTGAAAACGGGCTTTATTGGGATACTTAAGGATGAACCAAGTCTTGTGACCTAGCAAACACCCATATAGGATTAGGGCATTATTTATTTAGAAGTAACATCTTTGTGACTAGGGATTTTAAATTTTAGGGGAAGAATTCGTGGACGAAGGCTTCGTCGACGCCCTTCGTACTAACTGCTGAGGCGACTTTAGGTGAGTTTACGTGATTAGCCTTGTGTTCCTAGCTTCTTTCGTGTCGAAAGTTGATTTTATAAATTGTCTCAAAATGTGTTTGTGATTCACATGTTTTAATTGAGTTTGTTTACGTTTTGGAATGGTTGTTTTGAAACTATCACACGATAAATAATAAATCGTTAATAAAGTGAAGTGGAAGAATTCGCATGTACCGGAACCAGTTATGTTACTTATCACGGGTTTTGATCCCTTGGGTTTTATACCCTAAAATGCGGGACTCCTTGTGCCCCCGACTCCTTTAGCCCTAGGCTGGAGTACTGCTTTCTAGATACCACTCCTTTGATTGACGCTCTTAGGAGGGTGTTGCAACACTTAAGGTCTAGAATGTCTGATGTGGTCATGATGGCTAGCGGAACGCGGAATGCGATCCACAACGCTTGGTAGAGAGGTTTGAGTTCTTGAACCCCCTATACACCAGTACCATCTTTTACTTTGTTATGGTCTACCCGGGTTACAGCGCGACTCATTGAACTTCTTTTCCCCAATGTTGGAAAAGTAAGACGGGTTGGAATTTAAATAAGTGGTTTAACTCTTGCGACATTCATAATTGGTTATCGCCGTTGCAAACTCTTATATTGTTTTACTTATACTCTGTTACCCTTATTTTATATAACTCGTGATTTAGCAACATATCTCGTACTTCCTGTTTTTACATGCTAAGATGTATCTCACTCAGTATTTTTGCTGATTTTCGAAACTGCGGTTCTTGTTTTCCTTCCCACCGCAGGTCTAGGAGCTGAGTATTTTGGAATAGAAGGACGCGAGACTCACTTAGACTATGAATGCCACCAGTAGTTGATATAGAAATGTTAGTTAACTTTTGTGTAATAGTAATCAGCTAGTGTGTAAGACTTAAAATTTCATGTAGTTTTTTAATAATATAAGTATGTGTTGTGGATTATATTGTTTTTGATCTCCGCCAATTCTATTAAGCATCGCCCTCCCGGTCTCGTCCCGAGCCGGATAAAGGGGGTTGTTGCATGTATAAACTCAGGGGGAGTTATACTTTGAAGATGATGAAAGACATGATTTTTTGAGAGACATGTTCAAAGCTCCAAAGCTTTGAAGCTCAAGATTTCCTATAGACTTGCTAGATAATTGCTGACAGTTTTCTGTGTTACAGGCTAGGCATTGGATTGGATGATGTTTATAAGTTCTTTTATTGTCTCTTACAAATATTCTTGAGATTATATATTGTGGTTATATTGTTGACAAGTGTATAATTTATATGTCTTAAGAATCACAGCTTGCAGGCCAAAGCTTTGAAGGAAACCAGAGCTCCAAAGCTTTGGAGTTTATACTGGATTTTAGCTAAGTTATTATGGCTAACAAATTCTTGTTGCAGGCTAACTTATCTGGCTATGTGATTAGTTATTGAATTGATCTAAGTCTTAATCTTTATGTTGACTATCATTAGGCTAATTATACAGATATGTGTATATAGTGTTTACTCTCTCAGAAAATAGCTAAGCTTATTGGTTAATCTGATCTACCAAACATGTCACTAACTTATGCTATTCTTTCCTGGATTTTGTCTTATCGTGTGTTCAAGTTTTTCAGGGCTAGACTTTTGTTAAACCTGCATAACACAATCAAAACAGCCGTTTGAATATAGTTGTTGAAAGAAGTTGTTAGGTGATTGAGGATTTATAGAAATTATATTCCTAAAATCTCTCAGGTTGTTGCTGACAGTCTACTATAAACTGGATTTGAATTTCAATCAAGAGGAGAGTTGATCTGCAGGGAAACAAAAGTGAGAAAAATCGTGGGAGATCATTCAAAAATCATTCAAAGAGATTGAAAGCTCAACATTGAAGAAGATCAATCATCTCAATCACTCCAGACATCTGAAGAAAATTTCCAAGCTTCACTGCTTATTATGTATATTGCGTTCTTCATTCTTTTGCTTTATTTGTAAAATTCATTATAATTTCTATACCTCACAAACTGTTAGAATTTAGTTTTTCAAGTGAATACCAAGAGGTTCTTATTGTTTCATCAGATTTTAGCTAGAACTAGATAGGTTTGGAACCACAACCTGTATAAGTGTAAGGGAGTTCACTTAGGCTTGAGATCTAGGGCTATTTCTTTGATTAGTAAGAAGTGTTTAAATCCTAGAGGGATACTATCCCTTAGGCGGAGAGTAGGCCCATTGATGGCTGAACTTCGTAAAAAATCACTGTGTTCATCTTCTTTAGTTCAGCATTTCATTTCATTCAAAACTGTTCATCACAGAGCTTCTTCAAAGCTTTGGAGGATTTTCTGTTTCAAAGCTTTGAAGCTTCTGACTATCACAAACTATTTCAAGTTGTTTCTTTACTTGTTCAAAGCTTTGGAAATCTATTTTATCTTTGTGTTAAGTTTCAAATCCTATTTTTAGCAAAAGATTACATACTCTATTCAACCCCCGCCCTTTTAGAGTATCTTGATCCTGTTTTATACCTGCATTACACACTTTCAATTGGTATCACTGCTTGGGTCACTGTAAGGATCTAACCATCTTGTGACAATAATTAATGTAGGTGATGAAGGATTCTCACAAGGATGGGCAGCCAACAGACCTCCACTGTTCTGTGGTGACAACTTTGTTCATTGGAAAGCATTGATGAAGATGTTCAGCATAGATCAGGACGTGGAATTATGGTCAATCACTTAGAATGGCCCTTTTATATTCTATTTAACTGCAGACGGAATCAAAACTGTCAAGACTGAACATGATCTTTCAATTACTTAATTGGAAAAGGTATAAAAGAATTATAAAGCTATGGACTTATTATATTGTTCTTTTAGTGCAGATGAGTTCAACATAATATCCAACTGTAAAAGTGCCAAGGAGATTTGGGACGAACTAGTTGTGACATATGAAGGAACTAGCCAAGTCAAGTAGACCAAAATCAGCATTCTTCTGAGGCAATATGAGTTATTCGAGATGAATTCGGATGAATCCATCAAGGACATGTTCAAAAGGTTCACAGACATTGTGAATAACCTAGATTCCTTGGGGAAAGCATTCTCAAATTAAGAAAATGTCAGAAAGATTCTAAGAAACCTTCCAAAATCCAAGTGAGAACCGAAGACCGTTGCAATTGAAGAAGCTCAGGATTTGAGCCTTCTGGAACTAGATGATATGCAAGGCAAGGTGCTCACTCATGAGATCTCTATGAAGTATGTGGATGGTGATATGAATGAAGGAAGCTTTAGCCTTGATCTCCAAAGATTTGACAAGAATACAGAAAATGAAGGAAAACTTTGGAAACAAGGACCACAAAAAAGACAAGTTTAAATCCTCAAGGAGCAAGGGTCACAGAGGTAAGTCTTCTTCACATTCATATAAATCTAAAGTAATGAATTGCTTTGAATATGGAGGGCAGATCACCTGGTAAGGTATCATCCACAAAAGAAGAACAACAGGAATTTTCCTGTGAAGGAAACTGACAACAGAAGGAAGAAAGCTATGGTTGCCTCATGGAGTGATTATGACAGCAAGTGATTCATACTCAGATGAAGAACAAGTCAATCTTTGTCTAATCGTTGAGCATGAAGAAGGAAACAGTTCAGACATACACAATGAGGAGATGGTAAAGAATTTACTTGCTAGTCCTACTTATGTTTTACATGAAATCCTCAAAAACATGTTTTTAAATGAGGAAAGCTACAGAAACGAGATTGATTATTTGAAGGTAAAAGTTCATGAGCAGGAAATGGAAAATTTAGATTTGGATTTTCTCAATAATACTCTGGAAGTATCTAACTCAAAAATTGACAGTGACATCAAATCCTTGGACAGCAGGTTCAAAGCTTTGAAGGCACATGTCAAAGAAGTTGTGGATCAAAACTCTCTTTTACTTATAAGTATGTTGATCTAAAGTATCATTAAGATGATTTAGAACAACATTACACTTCTTTGACTGATAAAATTCAAGAATCAGGAAAGGTTTTATCAAGATTTGCAGGCTCAGGACATAACCTTAATCTCATACTTGGAGGAAGTCTACATTCTGTACACAAAAGTGGAGTTTGTTACAATCCATATTTTCCAAAGAAGAACCAAACCACCTTTGTGAAATCAGGAAACAGACATTCTCCAAAATGTCATTACTGTGGAAAATATGGTCATGTGAAGCTAACTGGCCCCTTTAGAAGGACAAAACCTTACATAATGAGGAATACCTACCCATATCAGCTTAAGGGACAGTGAAGCGGCTTTGGGTTCCTAAAGTAATCAGACCACCTAGTATGGTTGATTCTGAATATGAGTCAAAATTCTACACTTAGGCTTTGGGTTCCTAAAGTAATCAACTTGTTAGTTTGTCTTCGTACTTTTTTTCCAGGGTTCCAATTCAGTGTCTATATTTATTCAACCCAACAGTTGAATAAATACCGTTCCAACACCCATTAAGTTGCCTTTCAACGGCGAGAACATGGAACTGCATAATTAGCATGACTGAGCTTGGGCAACTGCGGCACTGGTACGGCTCTGGATAATGTTACTAATTTGTTCCCCATCTACCATGTCCTGGCAACGTCTCCAAGCGATCCTAAAACTTCATGAACTGCCCCAGCTGGGTGGTTAACGAAGGTGCGTAGCAAATAGGGGCAACTACAAAAAAAATACCAATGGAATTGTCAATTCTATGGTATTTTGGTTTGTAGTTGTCCCTGTTTGCTACGCGCATCGGCCAACCACCGAGACGAGGTGGTTCATGAAGTTTGAGGATACTTCGGAGATCGATGTCAAGCCATAAGAAACGGACAAGTGACATCATCCGGAGCCGTTACAGTGCCGCAGTTGCCCATGCTCTCTGATGCTGTGTCCAATTCCATGTTCTCTTGTTGAACACGACTGCAAGGGTGTTGGACTGGTAATTATCAATTGTTGGGTTCGTTATTCTAGTCGCTATCTTTAACGAACCCTTAACATTGAATTTACGGTTTAGTTTGCCCTCAAGTGTTGGGTTGGATTGCCCGCATTTTAGCAAACTAACCAACATCTCAGAATCTTATCGCTGTTAAAGTCTAGTAAATTATTGCATTTTGTGCTTTCCAAATATACTGGAGAATTAAAATCGTAAAATACCTTAAATGTCTACATGTGTACGATTTTATTCCGTAAACTTAAAATGCTATCTGTTTTGATATTGTTATGTACTGTTAAATTTTTTAGGTTTATCCAGGCTTTGGCATGTGCACACTATGGTGACCATTTTGGCGCAGCGTGCAAATGTGAAGGCAGAGCCGCGGCTTCAAAGCCATTTTGTCGCAATTAGGGGGATACAGCTAGAGGTAAAGCAAGCTACAAAAAGATGAGATGTATTATTTTGCAACTTCAAGATAGATAGCTAGTATATGTTTGGTATAATGCGCAGAGTATAGGTTTTCATCTACTCTACATGACTTGTACATTTCCGGTAAAACTTTGGAAATGTAAAATTTGTGGACATATATATATATATTGATGTTTTTGAAATGTGTTGTGTGTTATTTCAATTTTAGTAGGTGTGTCTTGTGTTGGTTGTGCCTGAAAACATAAGGCTTTGTGTTGGTTGTGCCTGAAAATAAGCTACAGGCCATGATCTGGAATGGTTGCAGGGCAAACCTCAAATACGGCGAGAATTTAATTTTTCTGCATTATTTATCAACAAAAATGACAAAAGTTTATTTAATTTCCTTACAAAATAACACTCAAATATGGCAAGATAATATGGCTATACTTTTTCCGTAAAACATAGCACATAAACTGCAAAATTAAATCCTTGTACGACAAAAAATTTGCCGTATATGGAAGCCCAAACACTGTGAGATGAAAAATCTTTCGACGTATATATGTTATCATAAACGGCGAAATTATTCCCGTATTTGAGTATCAAATACGGCGAGAGGGACTTTACAGCGATGGTTTTTCTTGCCGTAAAGTATTAACGTCAAAATACCTCGCGATCGAGCCATATTTCGCCGTTTAAGCATTAAACTGCGAGAAAAACCCTATAAGCGGCGTTATTTTTGCGTCATATTTCCGTACGTTTCCAGTAGTGAAAGACAGCTTCTAGCCACTTCATAACCTCTTTCTTCACTACTTCCTTCATATTTGGATTGAGTATTCTTTGCGGCTGATTTATTGGCTTCTTCCATTCCTCAATCCGTATTTTGTGATGACAGTATGCGGGGCTGATCCCCTTGATGTCTGCGATTGTCTATCCAATGGCTGCCATGTGTTTCCTCAGCACTCCTAAAAGTTGTTCCTCCTGTTCCTGAGACAAAGCAGTAGAAACAATTACAGGCAATGTGTCATTTAAACCAAGAAAAGCATACCTGAGATAAGATGGTAAATGGCTTCAACCCAAATACGGGTGGTGATTTGTGTGAAGGAATTAGAGTTGTTTTCTGTTCCCCATGCTCGTCCAACCTAGCTTTATCCAGCTATCAGCATAGTGGACTTCCTTGGGGGTGAGGATCCCCTTCTCCATTTCTTAGACTAGCAATTTCTTCCCACATAAGATCAACTTCCCCTTTCATATCATTTCCATCATAAATCTATATCCCGTAGCAATCTTGAAGGTCATGATAAGAAGGTATCTGCATTGCCTTGAACACATCAAAAACAACCTTGTTGTCATTCAATTTCATGGAGAGTCGCCCACTTTTTAACATGGATGATTGCTTCTCCTGTTGCTAAGAAAGGCCTTCCAATAATTAGTGGAACTTCACACTTCCATATCAAGAATGATAAAATCAGATGGGAATCTGAGTGATCCTACTTTTACCAGAATATCCTCAATTACCCCATATGCCTGGCGAATAGACCTCTCTGCCATTTGCAACATCACACGAGTGCCCTTAGGGTCCCCAAACCTAGCTTCATAAATATGGACAATGGTATCAAGTTAATGATTTCCCCGAGATCACATAAGGCCGAAACTGTCATGGAGTCGCCAAAGGTAACTGGAATCACAAAATCCCAGGATCTTTGACCTTCTTAGGATGACCCTTTAATACGCACTCTGATGCTTCAGTATTCAAAAAGATCTGCTCACACTCATCCACTCGCCTCTTTCCTGCCAAAATGTCTTTGAGGAACTTAACATAGATAGGCATTTTTTCAAGGCTTTATCAAATGGGATGTTAATTTCAAGCTTCTTGAACATCTCAAGAAATTTCTGGAACTCTTTAGCATCACTCTTTTTCCAGGTTCTTAAGGGGTATGGAAGTGTTGGAGAAATTGTGACATATTCAATACGTACCTCTTCTTTTTCGGGCTCTACATTAGCCTCTACTGTTTTTGAGTGAGGTCTCACTACCTCATCATCATCAAATATCTGTTGTTCCAAAGCCTTCGAGGTTGTGGGGCTCGTGCATGAGTGGGGTAAGGAGGGTAGGTCAGAGCCTTCCCACTTCTGGTTATGACAGATTCGATTGGATGGAATAATGGCTCTCACTGGAGCTGGCATAGATAACGGATTCACAATATGCCCCACTTGTTGTTCCATATTCCATAGTGCAGCCTTGGTAGTTTGTAAATCAGCATCCAAATATGACATTTGTTCTATGAACTGGTTGACATTCCTACCCACTTGTAACATCATGCTCTTGAGCTCGTCTATATCACTCTCTTTTCTGGTCTGCTATGCTGCCTCCTCATGCTGAACTCGTTCCAGGACTGCTTCAATTTCATAATCAAGTAGTTTATTTCCTTCTCCTAGCTGGGATTCTTGCTTAGCAATCTGCCTCATCAACTGATATGCCCCCACTTTGTCAAATTTGAACAAGAAACTCCCTCCAGATTCCCTATCCACACGCTCTTGGTCTTCATGGCCTAGACCGTGTACCTGGAAAGTCTTGTAGTCTTCAAAATTGTGGTTCGGGACTTTTCTCAACATCGTCACAAATCGTTCCCATGCTTCCATTATAGTTTCCCCCTGCTGCTGCACGAAACTCTGAATATCAGCTTGTAACTGAATCACTCGGTGGACAGGATAAAATTTCTCTTGGAATTCTTTAGCACACTGAACCCACGTGACAGTGGAGTTTGATTCTCGAGCTTGTAACCAAGCAGTTGCTTCGCCACTTAAAAAGTAAAAAAAAGCACCAACTTGAAAGTATCTGAGTTGACATCTTTATACTTTACAGTTCGGGAGAAAGGCGTTGAACCTCCCGATGAACTCATTTGGATCTTCTTCGCTCCCTCCCGAGAATTGGAATATGCTTATAGCTGTTTGGATAGTGGTGGCATGGAGATGAAAGGTCTCAGCCTGGATGTCTGGAAATTTAATGGCTGGGCTGTTTTCAATGTTTCCAGTATAGGAGCCTGAAAACCTACGACAAGATACTTCCCCGACTGAATGTAGATGGTCTGGCTTTTAGAAGCCTCACATTGCGTAGTCAGTTCACCCATCTTTTCAGTGATATCCTCAAGAGTTCTCTGCTCTGATGTATTGCTCTCTCAGTGCTCGCTGTCTGAGTGTGAGGAGTCCCTGTATGAGGATAAGATCTCATTGATGTTTCCACCCATCCTGTAGACCTGCTCACTAAGATCAAAGATAAGGGAAAAGATCACAGCAAATAACAAAAATAATGAAAATAAATGAAAATAAAATGTATCCTAATAATAGATCTCACTAATAACACTGTTAATTCTCCGGCAACGGCGCCAAAAACTTGACGCGCCCTATATTACGCGTATTGCGCAAGTATACGGTCAAGTAGTATATTGAAACATTTGAGACTCCGAGTTGTCGAACCCACAGGGAACTGAACAGTTATTAGCCAATCGTTAATCAACTTTCGAATACCAAGTAACCGGTAAAAAGGGTGTGATTGATTATAAATTTGACATCCACAACCAAGTGGCTATACGTAAATACTAATTGAAATTATCTAAATGAATATTGTACTATTAATATGGAGAAACTAGGTGATTTATGGTCCCTATGATACTTAATTGATTGTGTATTCTGCTCACAACGCTTCACTCTCTATTCCATCATACCAGGTTATACTCGCTATGCGTATCTTGCGATCATGCACAGCACTGCAGAGTGATTGGTGATAAATCCTGTAAGTCTAGTACCACCTATCACTTTGCTCTAGTTACTGTGTTGAAAGTATTCACAAAACCTCTCAGCCTGGCGATTATAAAAATTATGACACAATCAACTGAAACAAACCTTTAAATGATCAATCTTATTCTTTTACTTTTCAGTCTCAAGAATATCAAGAATGTCTTCCTTCTCTTCACGAACCTAGGGTTGAATTATTTTCATACACTCATCTAAGTAACTAACATGCTATGGGTGTTCAAGCCTCACATGCTAAAGATTAAGAACTTGAGTAGAAGAATGACTGAAAGTAGGAGTAAAATTAAGCATTACGCATGAAGTGAATCCATAAATACGGAAATCAACTAAGTGAAACATTAGTACTCCATAACACCTAGGTATGAGTTTAGCAAGACATAAAATAGCTTAACATAATATAAAACTCCATGAAAATAGTACATGATTTGAAGAAGAGGGTTCCACACGGTGAAATCTTCACAAGAGTTGATGTAGGCCTCCTCCTCATTGCTCCCTTCTGTTTTTCTTCTCTTTTTGTCTTTTCTCCTCTATTTCTTCCCAGATACGTCTAAGTGCTCCCCAATTCGTAATAAGTTGGATCTAATTGCGTTTGAACCCCAAAAATTTTCCATCTTCCGTGGCATTTCGTGCGAAACCATAGGCATTTCGTACGAAATGATTTCGTACGAAATGATTTCGTACGAAATAGAATCATTTCGTGCGAAATGCTTCTGGGCAGCAACTTCAAGCTTCCTTGATTCTTCCCATTATTATCCTTACATCTTCTCTCCTTGTATCTTCTGCTTCCGATGTTCACGTTCTTCTGGATTCCTCACGATGTGTCCTGCAAAGACAACAAAAACTACACCCCGCTATCAAATCCAACAAATATAAAGCAAGATCATAATCAAACGTGCCTGGACTGGTCTTTCTACTACTCACTACAAGTGACAAAAAATTCATCCATATTCACTATTAAGATCCAAAGATTCCACATATATCCTCAAAACAGGGGCCAAATATAGTCAAGATATAGCACTTAAATAGTGTTATCAATTTGTGCCTCCACACGTCATTTGCTAAGGCTCTGTCCAGCCTTTCACGAATTAGAGTACCATCTTCATGTTTATTAGACCAAGTGAACTTTGATCTGATATAACCCAGGTCTCTTAACTCACACCTGTCCACTGAGTTGATAAAATGCCCTGTATAATTGTAATTGACTGTCCTTCCCCCAAGATTTCTCCAAGCTAAACATAATTAAATTGAAGCCACCCGCTACTATCCAGGGCATACTCGGCCCTGGTTTCTGGCCTTCTAACATGTCCCATGAGTGACATCTGTTTTCAAGCACATGATCACCATAGAATTCTGTAAAAATCCATTCTCTTCCTTCCTCACTGTAAATCCATCCATTTATATGGTACCTTGAGTAATTAAAAAGCTCAACCTTTATTTGGTCTGACGACATTAGTGATAAGCCTCCACTTCTACCTCCACTAGGAAAATGCAGACCGTTTGCAACGTTCAATTTTCTTCTTACTCTATCCATATCTGAGCCTTGTAACCTAGTCTCCATCAAGAAGACTATGTCTGGAATTGAACTGCTCACTTCATAGCGAAGAGTGAGGAACGTGCAGGGATTCCCGAGACCGCGCACGTTCCAAATGAATGAGCCAAATATTGTCATCCTTTTTCTGAAAGGTTGGTGTAGAGGTGAGTGAAGCATTCAATATCATATTGGTATTGCACACTGTGTATGCAAAGATCAAATTTTGAACCAAATTAAATTGCTCTTGAAGTGGGGCAGGAGAAGCAGTGGGGTAAGGATTCTTCTGCTTAAAGGCACTAATACAGATGTCAGTTTGAGATTAGAGCCAGGAAGAGAGCGATTAGAATACCCAGAAGAGTCAGGATGAGAGCAATTAGAATACCCAGAAGATCCCACTCGACCATAGTAGCTTCTTCCTTTTTATAACCTCTTTGGGAGTTAGACCTTCCCCTATAACATCCAGCCCTGTTATCAACATGGTCATCGAACCTTCCTTGTCCACTTCTACCTCTGCCTCTTACTCTACTTCGACTATATTGATTTCCAGAAGATAATACTAGCCATGAAAGTTGTAGAGTTGGAAGTAAGGAATGAAGAGGTATGTTCGACATTGTCCTGAGAGTCCAACATGTGTTCTTCAAGAGCACATGAAGGTCTTCAAGAGAGAGAGGTAGATCTCGTACGAATTGAAGAACAAAATCTATCGTACTCAGGAGGGAGACCATTAAAGGTGTAAAATAAAACATCATCATCATCAATTTTCACGAAGGCCCCAACAAGTTTATCACATTTGCATTTAATCTTCTGAACATAAACATCAATATAATCATTTTTCTCAGAATAGTTTGCAATTCAAACTTATGTTCCATAATATTAGACATGGTAATTAAAGCATATGTTCGCTCTAAAGCAAACCATGAAGATCTGGAGTCACTAGCCCCAACAACATGAAATAGGGCTTTTTCATTGAGAGTAGCAATAACGAGGGTGAGAATCGCCCGATCTTGAATCTTTCAAGATTCATGATCAGTGTTTGTACATGTATCCACCATGGTTGGCCATTATCTGGACCTGGTGATGGAACCTCAAGAAATTCATCTGGGATGGGTTTCGATCCATCAGGATACCCAAAGAGTCGATGTGTTTCAAGAATCCATTTGATTTGATATTTCCAGAGAACATAATTTGTACCATCAAATTTCAGAGACATCAAATGATGAATGTGAGAGAGGAGATAGAGAGGATTTGAAGCGAATAGAGTCATACCTCTGATACCATGAAAGAATTTGACAAACAGAGAAGAAATCAAGAACCTTAATCTGGGTTTCACATAGAGATGAAAATAAAGAACGGCGCAGCAAAATAGAGAACCGAAAGGTTAACTAAAGTTGGATTTGATTTGAGTATAAATACTCTACAAGAGGTCAGTAATTACGAAAGCAGCACAACTTATAACAAATGCTACCAGAACCACAGAGAACACGAAATAATAATATAACCACTAAACTATAACTTATTACATATTATAACAATACTTTAACGGCCTTCACATTTGGCATCGCCTATGTCTTCACTTCGCGGACCCATTTTTTTTTCTTCATCTTCGCCTTCCTGTTCATCTTCACTACCCTTTCTTCTTCAAGCCAATAACTAATGTCCTCGAATTAGACTTATTGTTGACTATTTACACTAGTGATTAATAGTTAAAGTAATAATAGAAAAATAAATAAGTAATATAATAAATAAAAATAAAATTATATTAATAGTGTTAAGAGAAAATTTGGTACACTTAGAGTAGGAAAATAATTGAATCAATAATTAAAGTACCAATTACTACTACAACAAAAAATAATGATTATTATGAAGGCTCTGGACTTAAAGGTTTGCTCCCCTTGAAGTCTCGGGCTCAAAACTCACGACGATCAATAATTGTTGGGTGTCCCGTGTATCCAGCTGACGTTTGCACAAGCTGGCCTGGACACCATTGTAATCTCGAAAATATAAAATAAAATGAGAAAACAATAATCACATTAAAATAAATAAAAAAAAATCTATGAAAAACAACGACATGTTCTTATCTCGTTATTTTGAGGTTATGTATTTTCCGGTTTAATTATTAATTAATATGATATTTATGTTTACATAATTTAAGTAAAGCAGTGTTTAATGAATTAATTAAACTGTTAAATAATGAATTCACATCTATTTTTATATTTTAAGCTAAATAATTGAAAAATATGTAAAAAATTAGAAAACATTAAAATTTACACAAAAATATGTTGAGAATCTTAAATTAAAAATATGAAATAAGTTTATGTTTAATTATTTATTTTTACATATTTATATTTTATGACAAATATAATCAACCATAATTAAAATAAATTAAAACTCTGCAAATGAGTGCTAGCTCAAGTGGTAGAGCGTTTAAAAGACCCTGCATGAGGTCCTGGGTCCGAACCCAGTAGACGGCAAGCAAGTAAGTTTAAAAAAAATTGAACTCTAATTGAACTAGCTAAAACACCTATTTGATAGCCATGCCCATGAGAGATTGCCTAAACCGTGTTCCCCCTCCCCTTCCCCTTTTCATCTCTTTTTCACCAACAGCCCTTCACCTTTCACTGGTCAAAGACTACAACCATGGTTGTCAGAATCGCCATCCAACTCATAGGATCGTATGATTCTACAACCCGAAGGAGGAGTGACGTTCCAGATCGTTAAGAAAATCGTTTTCCAGTAGGATTGGTTGGGATCGCGTCCAAACTCGTAGAATTGGTAGGATTGTGCGACCCACCGATTAATGTTGACGAAATCGACTCCGAAGACAAGACCAGGCGACCACTGCAATCTCCATTGCCGCCGTCCTCCATCGTTGTCGTTCGTCGTCACCACCGCGTCGTGAAGCTCTCTTAGGTACTTTTGTCTCCGTTTATCGTTGAAAACCTAGGGATCAACTACAAAGTCGATGAAGCTCAAGATCTAAGAACCGCAATGAATCTGGCAAGAAGGAATGGCTATCAGAAGGTATGATTTAAATGGTGAAGGGGAAGAAGACCTCTCGGAGGTTGGACTGGTAATTGGAGATTGCATATGACTTTTGGATAACTGGAAAGAGAAAAAAACTAGAGATAAGATATGTGTAGAGATTGTATATGGGTGTGTGTCACTTAGGACTGCCACTTTGGGTGGAGTATTGTGTACTTGTAGTTTATGAACTACCGGTCTGTCCCTGCTCTTTCTTTCCATGGAGAAAGAACGCAGAGATTAAGAAAAAAAGCATTTTGACTATTTTGCCCCTCAAATATTTTATAATTCCAAATTATATCTTCCCCTATGTAACAACAACACCACCACCATCCACCAGCCACAATCAACACCACCACTAACCACCACTCTGCCACCAGAACACAACCAAACACAATACATTAAATACTAAAAAATGCAGATCTAGACTAGAAAAGTACAGATCTTAGAAAAATTACAAGAGAGTGTAGAAAAGAGAAGTAGAAACACATCCGATCCTCTATTCCTCATTGCCAAGATCAGAGGCCGTTCGCCTTGTCGCCAAGATCTGCGAAAACAAGCACATCTTGAAGCAAATAGAGCAGATCTACAGGCCAAGAGAAGAGAAAAAGAAGAAGAAGAAGAAGAAGAAGAGAGAAAGGAACAAAAATAGATGGATTGCCGTCGTCGTTGCCGTCGTCTTCCACCGGCAACGAGCCCGTCGTCCTTGGTACCGTCGTCTTCCGCCGCCACCTGCAGCTGCAGCCTCGTCGGCGTCGTCCTCTTCTTCTCCGCCATTCTCCTCGCCGCCATCATCACCGTCGAAGTCGCCGTCCTCTTTGCCCCCAACTCACTGCTGTGCCTCTCTCTCTTCCATTCTTTTCTCTCTTCTCCCCCTGAGTTGGGTTGTGTTGTGTGGTGTTCTTCTCCCTCTGGGTTTGTGTTTTGTGTGGTGTGAGAGGAGTGAGAGGAGATAATAGGATACAGTTAGAAAAAAGTGGGAGAGGAATGGGTAGGGATGTGTTGTTTTTTGGAGGGTAATTTAGTCTTTTGTTTTGATTAATGTTATTCAAATAGGAAATGGCAAGAAAGAGCAGGGACGTCCCAAAAAAGAAATTCGGAAGAAAGAGCAAGGACGGAGTGGTAGCACATTATGTGGTCTAGAGATGTCCAGTTGAGTGAAAGTAGTGGACTAGTAGTGTGTCTATAACCTATATTAGTTTTTTTATTGACGATTTAACTCATGTCATATATAAATAAACAAATTTGGTAGAGTTAATGGTGAAATTTTACCAGTTTAAGAGTCTATGTAATCAATTAAAAAAAAGTACAATTTTGATAGGATTCTAAGATTCAATCCTCCTCACTCCACGATTCTACGAAAGATCACGATCCTGAAAATCTTGCCTATAACTCCACCCCCGCCCCACCTCTCGGAATGCTCCAAGCAATTTTACCCAAATAGTACGACACAACTCATTGATTTTTTCTTTAAGAGAAATTATTTTGTCGTCAACAGGGATTGAACCCAGAACCTTATGCAGGGGCTTCCAACGCTCTACCACTGCCCTAGCTGCATTTTTTTATTTTTTTTTTAGGAAAGACGCAACTCATTGGTGGGAGATGATGGAAAAAATAAAATAAGGGCAGCCCAAAATGCTTTTACCGGGTCGGGTCGGGTCGGGTCGAATCGAGCGTAGGAAAGTGGATAGGCTTTTTGTACTAGTAGAGGATCCTCAAGTGCAGAGAGCTTATCTTCTCCTTCCCTCACTTCAAGCGTCTGTCATCGTCTTCGCAGAAGAAGCCTTCGTCGAGAGTCACAGCGTCAATGGCCGCCATGGCTGCCCTCCAGAGCTCCTTCACTTCTCTTTCTCTCTCCTCCAACTCCTTCTTGGGCCAGCGCTTCTCACCCACCCTCTGCCCACCTTTGGTATGCTATCTATCTCGTTCTCTCAATTTTATCCTCGCATCTCGTAAATTGTTCCTGTATTTACTCAAATTATAGTCGTCTACATGTATTGTGACATGGGTACTTCCCAATCCTCAGATTTAATTCAAGAAGCCCCAGTATGTTTGGCTTCGATTCCATTGTGCAGTTTCAACTATTTTTTCTTCCTCGCAATGCAATTGAAGTGTTGATTATGATTCTTCTGGAAGCAAGTAGACATTTTTCTGTACTGATTTCATGTTTGTGTCTAGCATCAATGAATAAAGTTTTATTTACTTAAGTTTGTGTTCTGAACTAATGCAATTGGGGCTTCTGATATTAACATCTGATGACTATATATGGCTTTAGGAACAGAACTGAATGGTATCTTATCACCTAAAACTCAAGCTCTAGGGAGTTTGTCTGGTTTTTACATACCCCCTATAACTTTTTCTGATCAGGACTCAAAAGATTTTGGGAATTTCGGATTAGGGTTATCGACGTAAACAAAGTTGATGCAAGGGCTTGAAAATTCATCTTATTCCAGCCCACGTAATTTTATACTTATCTGAAGTATGAAGTATCATATATGGGAGCCAAAGTTGAAATATTAATGCCAATGGTACTGGATGCTGATACCTATGATAGGTCTTGTGTGTCACATACTTAATTATGTGACATTTTTTTTTGGAATGCCAGCTCATGTTGTGACATTTGTCGATTTTCATGGTCAAACTTTTCTTTCTTGACCGTTTTGTGCCTTCTGAAGAGACGAAACGAGGAATGCCAGCTTTTTAGGTAATAGAGACTCCTTACATATATAGTTTGTAACTGATAGCTGTATTGGGGGATGAGCATTGATTCTGGTCTTGATGGTGTATTTTAAGTACGTTTAGTTAAGGGCATAGAGGATGGATTGGATGCGATCTAATGCGAAATAAGGGCATACAAAGAACAGCAATAACACCCAAGTGAAGGAAATGAAGTCCTCAAAATCTTCACTCTTTCGACATCTTTAAAGGTCGGCGAAATGTGGCTCAAATGCATTAATTTCATGTCTGTATCCTCGTTGATTGCAGCTGCTCTACTGTTCAGTACCGTGGCTCATGAGTAGTGTATATGGATAATACCATTCTTGTTGAAATTTCCTTAACTTGTCAACTAGCCACATCCATGGCTAACGAGTTCACAAAGATCGTTGTTATCTAATACCCATGATGGTGCATAATTTCTTATGTTGAGGTGCTTTCTCCTTTGTTTGATGTATACGTATTTTGTGTTGACATCCCTCAACGTACTCCAAATAACTGTACTATGACTTCTGCTTTTACGATGGCTTAATTTTTTGTGAAATTTGACATGCAGGTTAAATCAAATGAGGATCCATGTCCTATTGTGATGAAGGTTAGTCATCTGTCGACATCAATTTGCTTTCTTGCTACTGGGTATATATACTGTATGTAAAACCTCTTATATTATCCGTAGTAGGGTCATTCTTTTGTAATGAGCTTTGGTGCGTTCGCACATCTAGTAAGGTTTTCTGAAAATAGAGGGAAAAGCGATATTTGACGTTGTGACTCCTGACTAAAACCTTGTGTTACTTCACATTTAACAACCTATTGAAGTTCGACAAAATCGTTTGATAAGCTGTTAACTTCTTTGTTTTGAACTTTTACCAACAGGATGTTTTCTTACTTTCATGTACTAATTATCATTCTAAATATTTTGCTTATCTGTAATTTATCTGGGGTTTGCAGCTGAAGCGATGGGAGCGGATAAAATGCAAGCCAAACAGTCTCCCTATACTACACAAAATGCATGTCAGACTTGGAGATACTGTAAAAGTTATCTCTGGGAAAGAGAAGGGTAAAATCGGTGAGATTAGCAAAATCTTTAAGCATAACAGCACCATTGTTGTAAAAGAACTTAACCTGAAGACCAAGCATATGAAGAGCAAGCAGGAGGGTGAGCCAGGGCAGATACTCAAGGTTGTTTTTGCTGACCTCTCCTATTGTTGGATAATTCTCTATACTTATTATCTTGTGAAATTGAGGTGGAGGCAGATTTAAGGTATAACCTGAGGATTTCTTGTTTTTCAGATTGAAGCACCCATGCACAGCTCCAACGTGATGTTGTACTCGAAAGACCAGAATGTTGCCAGCCGGGTGGGCCACAAGGAGTTAGATGATGGAACACGTGTTCGGTATCTCATTAAAACTGGGGAAATTATTGACAGTGCTGAGAACTGGAAGAGAGTGTCGAAGGAGAAAGAGAAAACAGAAGTCGCTGTTGCTGCTGCTACTTCTTAGGACCTCCATTTCTTTCATATCTGTATGTATTTCATGCTCTTTTAAACCAAAACTCAGGTTCCAAAGTAGAAGAGAGTAATCGTAAAAGTTTTGATTGTTAGTTTTTGGAACATGTTGTACTAGGAAATGCGTGTACAAGGTTGTAGATCGAACTGGCAGAAGTTCCGGAATGTCATCTTGGGTGTGCCTAAAAGGTTGTTCTAATTCAAGTTTATTTACATCTCTTTTGCCTATTTTGAAAGCAATTTATTCTTTAGTATGAATGCTGATGCTTCTCACAACATCAGAGGTAATCTTTGTATTTTTCAATTCAAAACTAAGTACTAATTGAAAATGATTTTGTTAATTTGTTCATTTACCTATGCAAATTGCTATACCTGCTCTCCGTATTGCTACTGTTAACTGTCTAATTAGCTGGTCTTAGAATATTATGTCAGACCTCTTTTGAAATTGATCTTATATCAGTTCTTCAAGTAGATAACACAACTACTGAAACGCCTTTTATATGTCGGATAACCAATGCTACATTCGAAATCTTCTCCTGTCATAGTGTTTTTCAAGAGCATTAACACATTTTATATGCAAGGCTGGGGGTTGTGATCTGATTTCGGTCCAACGCTGCTTTGGTGTTAGATCTATCTACCTGATTAATAATGAGGTACCGTCTGTGCAATGGAAAAGTCTCCTCGCTATATAGAATTTGTGGTTACCTGTGTGTTTACATTCTCTCTAGAGCAGTCGAGAACTAACTTGATCCTAAAGCTATCAGATGTAATTTTGTTGATTATTCAACTCAAATCAACTCAATATACACAATGATTAGCACTGTTGAGTCGTGGATAATAATTGAAGCTCCGATCCAATCTATTCTATAAAACAACATGGTTTAACTAACTTATGGCTGAAATTCAGCCTTTAGATTAAATCAGCCTCAGCTTTTAGATCTCACCTACCACTCACTTAACTATCAATTACTTAACTACCCACTACTTGAAAATTTATCCTTTCTCTCGGATTAATTTACGTAACTTACCAAAAGTGTGTAAGAATATGACTTGATGGGTGTCATATAAAATTACCGGGGACGTCATTTTCATCTTCTCCTCCAGCAAAATCGATTATGAAACGTGTTTTTTAGGTAGTGCCCTCGGGCACGGGCAATTTCCTAATAAAGTAATAATACATCATTACCTCAGCGTTGTCATTAGATTAATGGATCTACTGTAGACATAGGGTGGGTTTGGTATGACTTTTTGAACTTTTAAGTCGACTTTTTAGTTGTGAAAAAAGTTCATGACAGAGAAGTTCATGAACAAAATGCATGTGTTTGGTGAAAAAAGTTATGCTGAGAGTCAATGATGCAACACTTTTGCTTGTTAATGAAAATTACATCTTTACATTTTTTATATTTACTAATAAAATTATGTTATGTCTAATTAGATGTCGTATTATGTTAATACAAAAAAGTAGGGGAAACTGATCATTTTTATTGTTTAAGAAGAAAAAAGTCCAAAAAAGCTCAAGAAACCAACTTATTTCAGAATTTAGTTTTACACTGCAAAGCCAAAAACCAAAATCCAAAAGTTGTCAGAGAAAATGTCATACGAAACCTTTCAGAAAAGTTTAAAACAGATTAAAAGTCCAAAGTGGATTAAAAGCTGGAAATACGTCATACCAAACCCACCCATAAACAACGCAGCGTCCTTGATCCATCCCACATACATAATAGAAGAATTAGAAACTACGGTTTACAGAATGAAGAAGGAGATGAGGCGAATTGGGAAAGTGCATTTCTGATTCTCATTAGCCAGCACTAACCACTATTATAACTATTAATACTTGAATCTGTTAAAACAGTTGCTACTAGTCCATGTACTGTTAGGCCAACCAATGCAATTCCGTACTCCACAATTTAGATAAGATTTCGAATAGATCCTTATCTCTTATCACTACTCAAACTCAAGAGGAGGGAGATACTGTTTCGTCTTGAGTTCGGAACTCTGCAGTAACAAGAACACCCAGTTTTTGCACATGTGTTCACCTAGTTTCAGCCAGTGGTTTTGTCAACACATCAGCTAGCCGAAATTCGGTAGGAACATGATGAACCACCATTTCACCCAAAGTGACCCTATCTCTGACAAAATAACATTCCAGCTCCATGTCTTCTGTTCTACTGTGCAACAGTGGATTGGAAGACAAACTAAGAGCTGATATGTTGTCACAATATAGAGCTGGAGGAGGAATGTGATATTTTGAGCTCTGTCAAGAGTATTTTGAGCCAACAAAGATTAGAGGCAGTATGAGCTAGTGCTCTGAACTATGCCTCAGTGGAGGATGTAGAAACAGTAGCATGTTTCTTAGAGCTCCAAGAAATGAGATTAGACCCAAAAAAACACATGAACCATCTGCAGCCCAATCACTGTTAGAATAAGCTTGAAGAAGAAGAGGAGACTTCCGGAATTGAAGACCAGATGCATAGTGCCTTTAAGATACATGGGAATTCTGGTCAATGTCTTGTGATCAGCAAGTAGGTCCATGCATCCTTTGACAGACTTAGTTAACTGCTATGGACAGTTCAGGTCTGGTAATGGTCAAATACTGAAGTGACCCTACTAAGCTCATGAAATTTGGTGGATCAGACAAAAGAGTGTGGTCTGGTGTAGCTTCAACCTTGGTGGCTATTGGAATGGGAACATGTTTACACCTAAGAAGACCATCCTTCTTGAGAATTTTAGCTGCATATTTCAGCGGACCAAGCACAAAACCAGAAGAAATTTTGGTGTACTTCGTACCAAGGAAGTAAGGTAGATGGCCCAAATCTTTGATGGAGAACCTCTGCTGCATAGCTGAGACCAAGTGAGACATGAAAGTGACGTCATTGCCAGTGACAACCAGATCGTCAACATACACAAATAGAACGGTGATACCAATTTGAGAGTGTATGTAATAGAAAGAGATGTATGTGGGTGACGTTTGAAAACCTTGATAAAGAAAGAAACTGTGAAGTGGCTGATATCACTTTGAGCCTGCTTGAGGTCATATAGAGATTTATGTAGACAACAGACATGGTATGGTATTTCACTGTCTTCAATTGCTGGTTTTTGAGTCCTGCAGACAGTCTCAATGACAGGTCCATGGAAAATGCATTATTTACTTCCAAATGCCTTAGGTCTCGTTTGGGTAGCGGATAAAATACATAGGACATGGCTTATGTTGGGATATGAGGTAGGATATGTATGCTGTCGGATAAGGCATGATATGATATGCTGGCTTACTGTGTTTGGGTGCTGCAGGATATAAGGCAGGATAAGAAGCAGGACATGTGTCTAAATGACTATAATACCCTCAATGCAGTGATTTTACCCGAAGACAGGTTCAACGGAATTGGGCTTGTCCCAAGTAGTTCCGAAGTTCGAGAGGGCGAAGTACACCCAAAGGAGCCCTTGACCTAACCCTCTGTACCGCTTTTGTCAATTGATTAAGGAGAGGCGCAAAATAAATATCAATAAAGTACGTGGCAGGTACATGCAAATGAATATCAATAAGCATGTTATTTTGTGAATACATAAAATAACATATTATGCGTTTACCTATTTATACATTACGCCAAACAACTTTCATACAATTCCAAATAAAACATATTATATATACATATATCATGCATATATGTATAACACACACACACACACACACTCATATATACGTATATGCATATATAATAAACATATATATAAATATATATATGTATACATTTGTGTTTATATATAACTGTGCAAATACGTATAACATACGTATATATGTATATATGTATGATATGCATATGTATACATGTAAATATGCATACGTATATACATATGTAATACACACACATGTATGCACATATATGTACATCATATCAATATACGTGTATAATATGTACACACACACACTCATATATATATATATATAACATACGTATATATGTATGATATGCATATGTATATACCTATATATTAAGATTTTATTTGGGACAACTTGAGAATTATTAAAATTAGTTGAGAGTATTTTAGTCAAAAATGAGACCCCCTCATATTCTCTTTCCCCTTTTCTGATGTATACCACCTAGGTAGTGGTATAAAATGAAGGCAAAAAAGGGAGGGAAGGATATGATTTCTTCTCAATATACATTCACCCAAACAAGAGATAAGATAAGGAGGAATATCATATCTTATCCAGCCTCATTATCCCTTACCCAAACGAGGCCTTAAAGACCAACTGAAGTGATTTGTAAAAGTGAGTACAAGCTTATTTTTTGTTGTTTCACCACAGGGCTAAACGTTTTTGTACAATCCAGTCCTTCTTACTTATTGAAACCCCTGGCTACCAATCTAGCCTTGTACATAGAAATGGTGCCATCTCAATGTATTTGCAACTTCAAAACCCACTTACATCCTATAACACTTCCGTCAACTGGTGAAGAGAAAAGTGTCAAAGTGTGTTGTTGCATGAGATCTTGAAACTTTGCACACATGGCTTGATAGGAGAGAGGATATGACTTAGCTTCTATTATTTTCCTGGGTTCAGTGGGATCTGGTCTAGAAAGGATTTAACTAGCGAGGATGTAATGGTACGAGGCTTGACAATGCCATTCATGAGTCTAGTGAAATATGATGATGGTTCATAGAAAGTGGTGTAGACTCACAAGATGTAGAAGTAGATGTTGAATTGTCAACATGAGGTGCTATATATTCAGAACATTATGCAATGGTAGCAATTGGGCAGGTGGTGACACAACCATATCTTAATGTAATGTATAGACTTGAGGTGGTACTACACACTTAGTGGTAATAATAGTTGATTTAATGGAAATGTATCTTCCTGAAATGTCGCATGCCTATAAACATTGACATTTCCAGTAGTTGGTTCTAGACACTTGTAGCCACATGGTGAGCGATAGCCAAGAAAACAAATGACATATTTGTACTATATAAATTTGACTTGGTGTAGGGTTTGGTTAAAGGGTAACATAACAAAAAAATACCGTGATATTCATAAAATTGGGTGGTTGTTGATGTAGGAGGTCATGTGGAGAGAAAAAACTGAGTTCACAGAGGCATTCAATTGAACAGAAACAATGAAGTGCACAACTCTTCAACCTATAATAATATAGGAACACGAGCATGATTGAGCAGGGTTCTTGGAATCTCTTTGATTTGTCTATGCTTCCCTTCCACCAAACCATTATGTTGTGGTGTGTATGGTCATGTGTCATGATATTGTATACCCTGGGACTTCAGAAAAGCTCACTGAGATGCATTGTAAAATACTACTGTAACATCTTCGATTTTACGGAGGAAGCCGGAGACCAGGAGGTGCCATCCGTACAGGGATTTTACCTTTCGTACAAGGAGTAGCAGTAACAAATACACGAAAAGAAAACATCCAACTATAGATTCATTTTTGATAAAGTTAACAACATCGATGGCTGGTTCCAAATCGGACACCAAGCCTAACAAAAGATATTTATAACAAAACTGATTTTCTCGCAAGTTACTAATCTATATTGTTTGCATAAGAGAACGAGATGGTGGTCCCCGCGCGGTACCCCAAGCAAACTAGACATATAACTGCGGTGGGTCAAAGAAAAGAACACATACACCACAGTGAGAACGTTACTAAAAACAAAGTGAATAGGCAACTTAGAATTTATGAAAAAGATTCTTCATCAAGTATAAATCAAATATTCATACAAATAACTTAGGAAGAAGAATAATAGCTATATATGTAGTTCGATAGAAATTAATTGGAAAAAAAAGTTTTTTGGAGAGATATTCATGCTATATCATTTTTTTATTTATACTGAAACTCTTCCAATTAACTTTAAACTGAAAACATATTAAATTCATAGGAGAGATCTAATAGGAAAATACATATATGTGATCATTATAACTAAATATATTTATTTCACAAAAGATAGATTAATTTCGTAATTAAAGTATCTTTCTTGGAAGATAAGGAAAATGACCGTAAAGAATCTATAAGAAGAATAATTGACTTACTAAAACTGCCAAAATAGCTAGACAAAAGAACAAGGAACGAGGAGAACTCAACCCTGGCTGCCCCTAGATGCGCACGACCTCCCTAGGGATCAGTGTGTGGCTAGCAGGGGCACAAGGAATTCTTGTTGCTCCATATTCCTTTTCTCTTTCGCAGTGTTGGCAATTTAGCCCAAAGACACATGGATTGACACTACATGAATAATCCTAGACCTAAAAATGACTCAAAAATTTCTTGGATAATACCTAAAATCCAATGATCACATAAACGATGATGTTTGATGATTTCTTGCTGGACTAGATCCAAGACACATGAATTTCCTGTAAGAATATGGTTTAGCATTACAGAGCATCTAAATGAAGAGACTCAGGTAATTTATAATATACCTATACAATGCGCTGCATGATATGAGGTATTTTGTTCCTGAACCGACAATTAGAAATAGTGCGAAATCCTAGACTGAACACATTCCGACTCTTCCTGTTTCAGCCCCCCCCTGTCAATTCGGGGACAGAATAGTCTTTTTTATTTGTAAAAAAAAAACTATACTAATCTTCATCTTTCTGCACCAGCTTGCTCCATGAATGCTCTAACTTATTCAACCACGAATAAGTAAACTTTGTTCTCAAAGCTTGTCTCATTCATCCTTGGTCCTTTCTCAAGCCTACATATCAAACACTCCATACAAACAACCAAGTGTAATATGATGACAGTTAGAAACATAAGAAAAGCAGCAAGTATGCACGAAATCAATCACATGTGCATATGATACCAAGGAATGTGATTTATGATAGACAAAGTACTTGTTTGTTTCTCATATTCATATAGAATGCAACAATTCAAGATATGAACGATATATTTTTTAGATCTCTAATAAAAAACATACAACAAACTTGGAGTAGCGTAGAGCATATAGAATAAAACAGAACACCTCAATTAATTCATTATCGTGAATAAACATCACATGACTCACAATCAATTGAAAACATTTATGAGATACAATTAAGCATAATTAGTAAGCAATTCTCATGGAAAAAATATAAACTTTTTATTCCACTATAAAAATTGAATTTCTCCAATTAATCTAAATTCAAAAACTACTTTCTCTATTTTTCACACGAATTTGAAAAATGGTTATTATTTAATTGAACGAAACTAACAACTAGCTAAACATCCAATTAAACAAACTGAACTACGAATTGAACATCGAGCATGCACCATCACCATCAAGACACCTAGCTATTTACGTATGTTCATATGGACTTATGGGAGTCTCAAACCTATTAATAAATGATTCTAGGTATGGAAACATTCCGAAAAACTTTAGATCTCCAAAACTTAGTATAACTTCAAGTAGGAAACTAATTTAGGAGAAATATAGAATTTTGGTGAGGATATAAGTCTATAGGGAATTAAAATATGCAACATAAATAAATATGACCCACCCAAAAATTCAATTTCGACCTTACACCATGAGGAGGCTGAAATTCTCAAGTAAAAGATTAAAAGTCGGCTTTTATCTGTGAAAAAGTGAGAAAAAAGAATTGGCTACTTTTTTACTATCTTCTACAAAAACTACTCCCCACAGATCAATTTTTTTATACCACGTGCTAGGAAGTAAAGAAAAATTAAATCTCATATTTACTCAAAATATTTTGTTGAATATAACTTTTCTTTAGTACACATTCTTCATGAACATGAAATATGCAATGAAGAGAAACTTTTTTCGTTGTGAAATACCGTAGATAAATGTAAAGAAACTTAGTTTTTTTTCAATTTTCACAAAGAATGAAGTAGAGAGAGTTATAGAAAAACCTTTAATCCAAAAAAAACGTCGATGCACAGACTACACGTAGATCAATATATTGTGTTTGGTAGAAGTAGAGCCTGTGCAGAGTCATACTAAGGCTTCCACACACAACGTTTTACCCGTTAAAAACATAAAGAAAAACAAAATTTTCACCCTAAGGCTCCTAAGAGTACGTTCTCTTTTTCAGGGGGTCTAACTGAAAGCTCGGAAACACTTGAATCAAGTTCCATTTCAGCGTCATTTTTATGAACATTTGAGATTCATCTGCAGAGCATTTGAGACTCTGCATTTTTATTGGATGGTTGAGACCCTAGCTTATGAGAACATTTGAGATTCTCATCTTTATTCTCTCAGCCTTGGTTGCATTGAATGTAAATTATCCTCACGAAGAGACAAGACTTCTTGTTGTAAAACTAGGAGTGTGGGAATTTTAGGATTTTCTCATACGACAACCGTAATGGATAGTGAGACACGCCCCAAGACTTCTCGTAGGCCATTGCAACCGTTCCGCATTAAGAAATCTCAACAACAAAGACTACCGGTAACCAGATCTAAATATGACTCGACAAGTTTCTACAATATGGTATGTGGGTAAAATAAGGAGCTTCTTCCAGTTAGCACAATAGAGAAAGTGTAGATATACCCTTCTAGGACGATTAGGGTAGTAAAGGAGTTTAAAAAAAATTAGGACAACGTTTCGACCTACGCATGACAATACACAGGACGCGCCGGAAGTAATGGTTGGTACAAAGACATCACTACTAGAAATATGGTCTAATACAGTGGGTGGAAACCACAGTATAACAGACTGAAGCCGCTATTAAATGATAAAATAGCGGTTATGATGGCGATTTGTGAACCGCTATCTATAAGTCAGCTGTATTTGGTTTTATCGCTGTTTCAAACCGCTATTTCATCACAATATTGTAGCGGATTCCTTGAACCGCTATTATTAAATGTAGGGTTTTGATTCATGGATGCGCAACGGAAGCATAATCAAACATAAAACCATTCAAAACCCTCCAAGGATCACAAGTCAAGAGACATAACGATGGTAAGGGTTAGAAATCATAAACACACCTTAGGGTTCTCCTTTGATGACTTCAAACGCGAATTGTGTCACGTTCTCTATGGTTGATCCACGCCTAGAGTTGATCCTAGATCTCCCAAGTCCTTGGTGCTAGCCCGGAAGAGGAAGAGGAAGAATAATCACGCAAAACGAGACCCAAAAGGAGGGTCTCGGCCTCATTTGGCCGACGGGGACGGGGCGGCGGCAAGGGGGCGGTCGGCTCCCTTGTTGCTTGCTTCTCTCTCCTTTTGTTCTCTCCCACTCTTTGTTATGTTCAATTATGAGCATAAGTTATGTGGGAAGGAAGGAAGGAAGGTCCTTTATATATTCCAACAACTCCTTGTCAACTACCTAAAGGACTTATTCTAGTCCTACTAGAATTCAATTTAGTCCATTCCTTGCAAATTAGTCCCTACTAAGTTTGCAAGGGTTTGCAAAGTGATCCTTCTAATTAATTAATCTAATTAATTAATTCCCAGATCTAGTTCAACTCTATATAGCGTGTGACCCCATAGGTTCTATCTAGTTGGTAGCAACTATTTGCTAATATGGAGCGGTCTCTAGCAAAACATCCATTCTAGCCAACTAATAGAAAAGTCATCTTCACAACCTTTGTACAAGTAATTGTCTCATCCCTTTGTCTCTATATCCGGATTGGACACGAGACATACAAGTCACACTCGTATATCAAATCCATAGTTTCTCGATCCATGGGAATAGCCTTATTCGTTCAAATAACATCAATATCCCATATTGATTAATTTGAGTCTGGCCAGACATTCTATAAGCACTATCCCTCGAGTGGCCTAGGATATTTGCTCCCGTTATGTGGGAGGGACAAATTCTATCTACGTCCACTACGATCTCTAAGCTTGCTTCTTATTGTATCCAGTACACGCCTTTATAACTACCCAGTTACGGTGTAGCGTTTAACGCTACCAAAATCACAATAATCTACAACTAGAATATCTAGTGACTTCAAGTCTAAGGATGACAATACCATTGTACCGCGAGAAGCGCTTGTGACTCAACATAACGTGTATGTAGCCTTTTCGGAGATGGGTCAATCCAGTACAACATTCCCTAATGCACACCTATGTGTTGGATCGTGATATCTCCATATCAATCCAACCCCATACTAGTCTATAGATGATTGTCCCATTAATCATTATACTTAACTAGGGATATTTAAGATAAACAACAATTGTAAATCTAAGGACTTCACTGTATTAAATATCCAATAAATAATAAATGAATTTCTAGCCACAAATAATTCATACTAAACTAGATTGCCTCTAGGGCATCTATTCCAACAGTATCCCACTTGCACTAGAGCCAATCTGGCGCATCTCGTATGCCCATACTCCTAGTGTGCCCTTCATGCTTCCACTGCGTGAGAGGCTTTGTAAGCGGGTCTGACAGATTATCATCTGTAGGAATCTTGCATATCCGAACGTCTCCTCTATCGATAATATCTCGAATAAGATGAAACTTCCTGAGCACGTACTTGGAATTCTGGTGCGATCTTGGTTCCTTTGATTGCGCGATCGCCCCAGTGTTGTCACAGAACAACTCAACTGGATCCGCAATGCTAGGGACCACACCAAGTTCAGAAACAAACTTTCTGATCCAAACAGCTTCCTTTGCTGTGCCATTTGCAGCAATGTACTCAGCCTCTGTTGTAGAATCAGCTACCGTCTCTTGCTTGGAACTCTTCCAGCTCACCGCTTCTCCATTCAGGCAAAACACATATCCCGATTGTGATCTAAAGTCATCTCTGTCGGTTTGGAAGCTTGCATCAGTGTAACCCCTTACACGCAACTCTTCCTCACCGCCAAATATCAAGAAAGCATCCTTAGTTCTTCTCAAGTACTTTAGGATGTTCTTGACTGCAATCCTGTGACTCTCACCCGGATTGGATTGGTATCTGCTTGTCATACTCAAGGCATATGACACATCTGGTCTAGTATATAACATGGCGTACATGATAGATCCTATGGCCGAGGCATAGGGGATTCTACTCATGCGTTCCTTCTCAATCTCATTGGAGGGACAACCACTCTTCGAAAGAGTGATTCAATGTGACATGGGCAAGAATCCCTTCTTGGAATATTGCATGTTGAACCGTTTCAACACCTTGTCAATATCTGTACTTTGACTTAGGCCTAGCAACCTTTTTGATCTATCTCTATAGATCTTTATACCGAGTATATAGGCTGCTTCCCCTAAGTCCTTCATTGAGAAACACTTTCCTACCAATCTTTAACAGATTGCAGCATGGGAATGTCGTTTCCAATGAGTAGTATGTCATCCACATACAAGACCAGAAAAGCTACAGAGCTCCCACTAACCTTCTTGTAGACACAAGACTCATCTTCGTTTCTGATGAAGCCAAACTCTTTGACCACTTCATCAAAACGTCGATTCCAACTCCTAGAAGCTTGCTTCAATCCATAAATGGATCGTTGCAGCTTACAGACTTTATTGGCTTGCTTTGGATCCTCAAAACCGTCTGGCTGTATCATATACACGTCCTCGAGGAGATTCCCATAAAGGAATGCAGTTTTGACATCCATCTGCCAAATCTCATAGTAGTGGTATGCTGCAATCGCAAGTAGGATTCGGATGGATTTGGTCATAGCGATAGGTGAAAAGGTTTCATCATAGTCAATACCATGAATCTGTCTGAATCCTTTAGCCACCAATCGGCCCTTATAGGTAATCACATTACCATTCATGTCGATCTTCTTCTTGAAGACCCACTTGCACCCTATGGGCCGCGCCCCTTCGGGTGGTTCCACCAAAGTCCATACTTTGTTGGTATACATGGATTCCATCTCGGATCTCATGGCTTCCAGCCACTTCTGAGAGTCTGGGCCACTCATGGCCTCCTCATAGGTAGTAGGCTCATCATCTATGGGCATCGTGTCACCAGAATCGGTTACGAGAAGTCCATACCTCTCGGGTTCCTGGCGCACTCTACTAGATCTACGAAGCTCTTGTGTTACCTGAACAGGTTGCTCCACAACTACTTGTGGTTCCTGTTCATGTTCCATAATCGGTTCAGTGATTTGTGGTTCTTGAACCTCTTCAAGTTCTACATTCCTCCCACTTGCTTCTTTAGAGACAAACTCTCTTTCTAGAAACACGCCGGTCCGAGCAACAAACACTTTGTTCTCGGTTGGATTGTAGAAGTAGTAACCCTTAGTTTCCTTAGGGTACCCCACAAATTTACACTTATCCGATTTGGGCCCTAGCTTGTCTAATTTTAAACGTTTTACATAGACATCGCAGCCCCAAATCCTCATGAACGACAGTGTGGGACGCCTCCCACTCCACATCTCATATGGTGTCTTCATGACTGATTTAGATGGAACAGAGTTAATGGTGAAAGCTGCATTTAATAGAGCGTAGCCCCAAAATGATAATGGAAGATCAGTTTGACACATCATAGATCGAACCATATCCAATAGGGTTCGATTCCTCCTCTCGGACACGCCATTCCATTGTGGAGTTCCGGGTGGAGTGAGTTGGGACACGATCCCACACTCTCTAAGATAGTCGTCAAACTCTTGGCTCAAGTATTCTCCTCCACGATCCGATCGTAGAGCCTTTATACTTTTGCCAAGTTGCTTCTCTACTTCATTCTTGAATTCTTTGAACACTTCAAAAGATTCAGATTTTGCCCTCATAAGGTACACAAATCCATATCTACTGTAATCATCAGTAAATGTAATGAAGTAGACATAACCACCCCTGGCAGGCGTGGCAAATGGCCCACACACATCGGTATGTATGAGCGCCAATTGCTCACTAGTCCTTTCACCTTTCTTATTGAAAGAAGTCTTTGTCATTTTTCCCAATAAACAAGCCTCACATGTCTCATATGATTCAAAATCAAATGAGTCTAGTAATCCATCCTGATGGAGTCTAGATACACGTTTCTCATTTATGTGGCCTAAACGACAGTGCCATAAATAAGCAGGATTTAAATCATTTATTTTAATCCGCTGGTATTAATGTTGTAGACAGGATTGCTTAGATCAAGGATATAAATTCCATTAAATAATTGCGCACTAAAATAGTGAATATTATTTAAATAAAAGGAACAACAATTGTTCTTTAGTGAAATAATAAAACCATCCTTGTCCAAACAAGAAATAGAAATAATGTTTCTGCTCATAGCAGGCACAAAATAGCAATTATTTAATTCCAAAACTAATCCTGAAGGCAGAGATAGCTCGCACACGCCTATGGCCAACGCAGCAACCTTTGCTCCATTCCCAACGTGCAGATCTACCTCCCCTTTAGCCAATCTCCTACTTCTCTTTAGATCCTGCATATTTCGACAAATATGAGATCCACATCCAGTATCTAATACCCATGATGTAGAGAAAGTTAAATTGACATCTACAACAAAAATACCTGGTGGTGGTGGAATCACTATTCCAAGCCTCTTGTCCTCCAGATATTTTGGGAAGTTCCTCCTCCAGTGTCCAGGCTGACTGCAGTAGTGACACTCACCTTTAGTCACACCTTTGGCAATGCCACCAACAGGCTTAAGGGCTGGTTCCTTGGTCTTGGCAACTGACTTGCCTTTGCCCTTGGAGGAAGAGGCAAACCTTGTGCCCTTTCCTTTCTGTACCATCATTATAGCCTTGCCCTTACCCTTATTGATGCTCTGTTCAGCCGTCCTCAACATGTTGAGTAAATCTGGCAGTGGTTTAACGATCTCGTTCATGTTATAGTTCATAATGAATTGTCCATAACTCTCGGGCAACGATTGCAACACGAGATCGGTTGCCAACTCTTGGCCGACCGGGAACCCCAGTCGGGCGAGGTTCTCCAAGTACCCGATCATTCGGAGTACATGGGGTCCCACCGGGTTCCCTTCTGCCAGATGACACTTGAACAGCGCCTTTGAGACCTCATATCTCTCTACCCTCGCCTGCTCTTGGAAGAGCTGCTTTAGATGTTCGATCATATCGACAGCATTCATGTTTTCGTGTTGCTTCTGAAGCTCAGAAGTCATGGTGCAAAGCATAAGGCAGGCCGTATCATTTCCGTCATCTACACGCTTTTGATACGCCTTTAGGGCAGCAGGTGTTTGGTTCTCTGGACCTTCTGGAACATGCTCCTCTATTGCGTACAGTTTCTTCTCTTGCTTGAGAACAATTCTCAAGTTTCTGTACCAATCAAGAAAGTTGGTTCCAGAGAGCTTGTCCTTCTCAAGGACAGATCGTAGGGAATGTTGTGAACTCGATGAGTTGCTGGCATTTGGAATTCTATAAAAAGGAAAATACGCAAGTTTTAGTATTTGTGATTTTTTTTTGACTATATTCAATAATGGCTAGTTTATCAAATATAGCTCCCACTATGTTTCTACGGATTAATAACCCTCAAGATATTAATGCGAAAAATATCCTTATATTTTCTAGTGGGCCAAGATCCACCTTTCATCTCCTTATGAGCTTGCTTTGGCAAGTCACCCATAATTTGACTACTTTAGATAGGAACAATTCCAATTGCATCCCTTATGCAACTCTTGGTTCAATTGGGCAAATAACTCCTTATTTATCCATCCATATGGATAATCCCAATTGATTGCCTCTAGGTTTCTTAATCAAATTAATAGCCTAGTTGTGTTCAACCTCTTATCTAAACAATTGCACATTGTTACGTGCCATCGCATTCCATCATGATGAACCAAGTCGCCATGCTTTGGCACGCACGAGCATGGTAAATAATGATAATAATGAGTGTTTAAATAACAAGAAGGCAAGAACACAATATTTGAATTTTGAGGGATTTTAAATTCGATTTTAATTGTTTTGTTGATCAATATCAACTAATCTATCTACTTGAGTTTGGGCACAACTCCAAATAATAGATCCGGGTTGTCTAATTATCTTATTATCCTAATTGCATGCATCATCCATACACCAACCACACAATAATAAGACAATAAAATAAACAACCACAAAACAGAATGTAAACGTGATGTGGATTTGGCCTTTTTCTAGACTAAGATGATTCCAAGCCAATGGAATTATCTATGAACCCTGAAGCAAACACATCTCCATGCGTCTTGATCTTTTGGTCCATCCTTCATAGTCATGTGGAATGCTCCATGCTCCATGCTCCATCTTTTGTGGCTTCTTTGGCTTTGGGCTTCTTTTCTCCAATCTTGGCTAACAATCTACTTTATCTAGCACTAGCTAACTTCTACACTAAATAAAATAAATCTCACAAGTTGAGAAAAAAAAATGGCACGCAGGCCATAAAACCCTAATTAATTATTACAATTAATTGATCAGCTCGCAGGCCGTAAAACCAAACCACAAAATTAAACATCCACATCAAACCACATCCTAAGGCCATATCCAATCACCATGCGATTTGCACATAAACAGTTAAAATCAAATTTTAACGCGCTTGGTCAATTTTAATTGATTTTAGGATTTCTAGGGTTAAAACGGTCCATGGGCCCAACAATCAAATTGCCCGGGCCCAATAAGGTGAACCACAAGGCCCTAGGGCCGGCCGGGCCCAAAACCCACAAGCCTAGGCCGGGCGGCCAATCTTGGGCGGCAAGCAAGGGGGGGTCCCTAGGGGGGGCCGAACCTCCTTGAGGGAGTTGTTTCCAAAACAACTCCCTTGCTTGGTGCCCAAGTTTGGTTGTTTCCTTGTTTTGGGAGAACTCCTTAGTCCCCAAGGATGCCCACACCCTAGATCTAAGATCCTAAAATTTCTCAAACTCACCAATTCATGCATCCAATGCAAAAATTGGATCTTGTTATGATTAATTATTGACAAATTGCATCCAATGCTTGATTTGTCTTGTTTTACGCGATAAACAATCAAATTAAGGTGTAAAACAACTAAAACGTAACACATAAACCACGTTTATGCTCTACGACCCGTGGCTCTGATACCACTGTAGGGTTTTGATTCATGGATGCGCAACGAAAGCATAATCAAACATAAAACCATGCAAAACCCTCCAAGGATCACAAGTCAAGAGACATAACGATGGTAAGGGTTAGAAATCATAAACACACCTTAGGGTTCTCCTTTGATGACTTCAAACGCGAATTGTGTCACGTTCTCTATGGTTAATCGAGGCCTAGAGTTGATCCTAGATCTCCCAAGTCCTTGGTGCTAGCCCGGAAGAGGAAGAGGAAGAAGAATCACGCAAAACGAGACCCAAAAGGAGGGTCTCGGCCTCCTTTGGCCGACGGGGACGGGGCGGCGGCAAGGGGGTGGTCGGCTCCCTTGTTGCTTGCTTCTCTCTCCTTTTGTTCTCTCCCACTCTTTGTTATGTTCAATTATGAGCATAAGTTATGTGGGAAGGAAGGAAGGAAGGTCCTTTATATATTCCAACAACTCCTTGTCAACTACCTAAAGGACTTATTCTAGTCCTACTAGAATTCAATTTAGTCCCTTCCTTGCAAATTAGTCCCTACTAAGTTTGCAAGGGTTTGCAAAGTGATCCTTCTAATTAATTAATCTAATTAATTAATTCCCAGATCTAGTTCAACTCTATATAGCGTGTGACCCCATAGGTTCTATCTAGTTGGTAGCAACTATTTGCTAATATGGAGCGGTCTCTAGCAAAACATCCATTCTAGCCAACTAATAGAAAAGTCATCTTGACATACAAGTCACACTCGTATATCCAATCCATAGTTTCTCGATCCAAGGGAATAGCCTTATTCGTTCAAATAACATCAATATCCCATATTGATTAATTTGAGTCTGGCCAGACATTCTATAAGCACTATCCCTCGAGTGGCCTAGGATATTTGCTCCCGTTATGTGGGAGGGACAAATTCTATCTACGTCCACTACGATCTCTAAGCTTGCTTCTTATTGTATCTAGTACACGCCTTTATAACTACCCAGTTACGGTGTAGCGTTTAACGCTACCAAAATCACAATAATCCACAACTAGAATATCTAGTGACTTCAAGTCTAAGGATGACAATACCATTGTACAGCGAGAAGCGCTTGTGACTCAACATAACGTGTATGTAGCCTTCTCGGAGATGGGTCAATCAAGTGCAACATTCCCTAATGCACACCTATGTGTTGGATCGTGATATCTCCATATCAATCCAACCCCATACTAGTCTATAGATGATTGTCCCACTAATCATTATACTTAACTAGGGATATTTAAGATAAACAACAATTGTAAATCTAAGGACTTCATTGTATTAAATATCCAATAAATAATAAATGAATTTCTAGCCACAAATAATTCATACTAAACTAGATTGCCTCTAGGGCATCTATTCCAACATTAAATAGCCGTTTCTTCATACAGCGGTATTGATAGCGGTTTCGTTCGGCTATTTTCTATATTGCGGTTTAAAGAAACCGCTATTTTGAAATAGTTTCAATATAATATAATAATTGCGTTTATTAGGGTTAAAGACATTTTGCACCCTTGTTGTTTGGATTATACAAAAACAACCCTACTGTTAGGGGATATACAAAAAAAATCCTTGTCTCCGTTAGTATCTAACGGCGCACTAACGGAGCGATTTAAAGACAAAAATACCCTTAAAATTTTAAGAAATTACTTACTATAAATACAATTTCTTTCTCTACCCTTCTCCTCCCCATCACACTTTCCTTCTAAAAACACAACACTTTTACTTAAAAAAAAACACACAACACTCACACTACACAAAAAAATTAACAGATAAAATTTTGTCCCAAAATTTCTCAGCATCTCTTCCCTCGCCCAAATCTGCAACCTTATCCCTTCATATCAAATCTGCTGCAACCTTATCTCTTTTCTCACCGAATACACCAACACCTTCCCCTCCGATCTCCGTCATCTCCATCTGATAAAATCAGATGCTGCTGATGTTGATGTTGACCGCCGTAAAACGACCCACCGCCGCCGCCGCCAAAGGAGGAGGAGGAGGTTGTAGTGACTACAGTAGGTGCCGACACTGCCGGTAAGTAGGCAATTTCGACGGGAAATCTAGATGGGTCGGCAATAGCAAGAGGCTGGGGTTGGTATGAAGAGTATCCACTCGTTCTGCCGGTGACAACGCGGCCGCCGGAGGAGGAGGATCTCTTGCGGTGATTGTGATCGGATGAAGAAGGCGAGGAGAGGCCGGGCATCGACGACGGCGAAACAGAGGTAATGGGTTTTGGGGCAGAGTTGTAATGCTCTGACGCCGTCCGCGTCGGGTTGGAGGCGGAGAAGAGGGTGTCGCACAAAGAGCGCCGCAATTTCACGGCCTTGGGCATGCCGATGTCGTTGTTCTGGACCTGAACATGCTCCAAGTGTTCCTACCACGCCCGCTTCCCTTGACCGTGTATTACCAGTTACATAGTCGATCTTCTTCTTCTTCTTCTTCTTCTTCTTCTTCTTCTTCTTCTTCTTCTTCTTCTTCTTCTTCTTCTTCTTCTTCTTCTTCTTCTTCTTCTTCTTCTTCTTAATATTTTTCTTTGTTCATTTGGGGCTCGACCGATTAGCAGGGTGCTGGGTTGAATTGGGTTACAGAGGCTTGCATTGTTCTTTTACCGAGAGTTGAATTGGGTTTTTTGGTGTCAATAGTTGGTTTTCTTATATCAATTGGATTGTTAAGATATTGGGTTTTTTGGTATCAATGGTGGAAAGGTTGGTTAATGCGATACTTCTTTGTTATGGTACTACAGGAGGTGAGTTGTAGATGGTGAAAGGGTTGTTGGTTGGAGTTTTGGTGAAAATATACAGCGGAGTTGGAGTTTTGAGTCCTTGTTTTGTATGTTGGATGGCGGTGGAGGTGGTGGTAGTGGTGAGAACACCAAGAACACCTAGAACAAGAACAAAATAAACACAAAAACACAAACAAGGGAAAAATGGTCATAAAAAAGTCAGATTGCACCCTCCTCTCAACTAACATTAACAGAAGGGTGGTATTTGTCCAACGTCTGTCACCGGCAGGGGGCTTTTTGTCTTTGACAGGGGTGGTTTTTGTATATCCCCGAATAACAGGGTTGTTTTTGTATATAACCCAAACCACGAGGGTGCAAAATGTCTTTAACCCTTATTATTATTATTATTATTATTATTATTATTATTATTATTATTATTATTATTATTATTATTATTATTATTTTATATTTTTTTTAGAATCAACTTTTTTTGAGGAATAATCATATTATTATTATTATTATTATTATTATTATTATTATTATTATTATTATTATTATTATTATTATTTGTTCGATACATTTTTATTATTATTTTAATCAAAATACAATTATTTACGATTGTCGTCGATTTTGTTAATCGATACTCGATCTTGTTGATCGGTACACCATCGGCACGAAAATTCAAGAACAACCCCGGATTTGCAACGGTAATCAAAATTAGCATGGACATCATTATTTTTTAAATAAAAGTTGCAGATCTGAACAAAACAAGTTACAAACTGGAACAGTAGACGATGAGACAATAAAGTTGAAGAATACGATGTTGGAATAGGTTCCCTAGAGGAAATCTATATTTAGTATGAACGATGTTTTGGCTAGAATATTCATTTATTAATTATTGTGATATTTAATATAATGAAATCCTTAGATACAATGTGTTGGTTATCTTAAATATCCCTAGTCCATTATATTGGTTAATAGGACGATCAAATATAGACTAGTATGTGTGTAGATTGATATGGAGATATCAAGTCTAACACATGGGTATGCATTAGGAGTAATGACATACTGGATTGACCCATGACGAGAAGGATACATTATATTATGTCAAAGTCACAATCGCTTCTCGTAGTGCTAATAATATTGTAATCCTTAGACTTGAAGTCACTAGATAGTCTAGTTGTGGAATATCATGCTTTGATGTTATCCAACGTTGCGCCTTAACCGGGCAATTATAAATATAACTATCGGGCGTGATAGGAAGCAAGCTTAGAGATCGTAGTGATGTATAGAGCATTTGTCCCTCCCATATAATTGGAGCAAATATCCATGTCCACTCAAGGGATGGTTCTTATTGAATGTCTGGCCAGACTCAGATGAGTCAATATGGATATATTGATGTTATCTGCTTGCATAAGCACATTGCCAGGATCGAGAAACTATGGATTGGATATACGAGTGTGACGATTATGTCTCGTGTCCAATCCGAATATAGAGACGAAGGGATAATACAATATGTGATATTGGGCACAAGGTTTGTCGAGATCAGTGACTTATTTCTATTAGTTAGGTGGCATGGATGTGTCGCTAGACACCGCTCTATGTTAGTAATAAGTTACTACCAACTAAGTAAAAACCTATGGGGTCACACACCGGATGGATTAAATTGGATATAGGTATTAATTAGTTTGACTAATTAATAAAATGATCATACCGCAACCACAAGCAAACTTAGTATGACTAATTTTCATGTGGGCTAATCCATGTAAGAACATGATTAGTATTGGGGCCTTTATGTAGTTAATAAAGAGTTATGACTATATAAAGGAACTATAGCTTGTTAATTCTCAACACAAGTCATTATTTGAGAGAACTTAACAAGGCAAGAGAGAGAGGGAGAGACAAGGAAGGAGCCGAAGCTCCAACCCGTCCCCCTACCCGAAGTCGTCGGCCTCGCCATAGGCGCGGCTTCTTGCTCAATTTGTTTGATCTTCTTGCTCCTTCTTTCGTTGCTAGCACATCGCTGTGAGAAGGAATCCAATCAAGATCCAAGGTGTGGATATCATAGAGACGAAGACACTATTCTTCGTGTGACCTCCCAAACCAAGGTACACATCTTCTATGCTCTTATCATGTTATGATTAGCTCCTCCTGTGATCCTTGGTGGACTTTGAGTAGGAATTTTTTTGTTGTTCTGCTGCGTTACCCTCGTCAAAAACCAACAGTGGTATCAGAGCCACAGGTCGTAGCGCATAACATGATTTTATGTGTTACAATTTCAGTTTCTACACCGTTTTATTCATATTACGTGAAACTGAAATTAATTAGCATAGTAGATGCAAATTAATTCAAGATAAACAAGATATAATTTAACATTGGACGTGTAAATTGGTGAGCTTAATCACATATGATGTGAATAATTGGGTTCTTTAAAATTAGGGTTCTTTGAACATAATTGGGAAAAGGGGTTTTTTCAGTTATGGAAACAACTTTATGGAAACAACTACGTTTGGGCAACAAGGCAAAGAATTATTTTGGAAAAAATTCCAAAAAAGGTCCGGCCCCCTTAAGGGGACCGCCGCCCTTGCCTTGCCGTCCAAGCGAGGCTCGGCCAAGGGGTTGGGCCGGCCTAACGTGCGGCCTAGCCGCGCGTGAGGCTTGGCCGATCGCCCCAATGACACGATTTCTAACGTGTATGCACAAGTGCACGGTCAAGTAATATAGGGGTGGTATTTCAACCCCGAGTTATCGATCCTACGTGGACAAACTTGAGATTATTTACTTAGTTATTAGCATAGAATACAGTACAAGGAGGAAGAGATTGTGATTTAAGCATTTTTCACCCTTTAAACAGGTGACAGAAATAAAATAACAACTAAACTAATATTGTAATACCCCGTATTTAAGAAATGGGTTATTTGGTCATTTCGAAAAAAATATATAAAGATTTTGAGAAATTATATTTCAAGCTTATTAATTACTTTTCCTAGTGTTAAAATATAAATGTGTTATTTGATATCTTTGATGATATATATTTTTATTTTGGGTTATTTTGTAGTTTATAAAACTTGAAAAATACTATATGAATCTTATTTTGTATACTTGGGAGGTACTTGTAGTTTTCTAAAAGAGATTTATACAAAGGGTTTTATTTGAAATTATTTGGAGATTTTATAATTTATGAAAGTTATCTTTTCTAGTGTTACCTATTAATTGTAAATTATATTTCAACCCCTCAACTTTTGTCAAGTTTCACATTTCAACCCCAACTAGCAATCCATCTCTTCATTATTTATAATCAAGCCCCCTCCATTATCTTGGTCAACTCCATTAAATTAAAAGAGACCATCATCTAGCTACATGTCTCTTTGTATGCATTACATAACTACACTTATTCCATCTCCATCAACTCCCACTACAACCTACCAATTTGTATGTAACTCTAATTGTGGGATTGTTCACTTTGTCCTCACATCGCTTCAACTAGTCATCACTCCATAGTTTTTTCACTCTCATTTTCTTCATCTTTTTCTCATCAAGAGCACTCATACAAGCTATCTTCTCTCTCCTTAAATTTCATTCCCGTTTTTGGGAGTTGACTTCACAAAAACACCATGGAAACTTCATTTTCTTGCATCCAAATCATGAAAAACTTGAGTCCAAGTGTTGTATCATCATGGAGGGGAGCTCTTCCACCATTCTACTCATGGATTGAAGCCCAATTTCACCATTTTCCTCACAATCTTCTTGAATATTGGGGTAACATTTCTTCTAGTCTTCAATTCATTCATGCATGTCCATCTTTTGCTTTGATTGATGAAATATCATCTTAGTTTTCTTCATCTTCATGCTTGATTCTTCATTTCCATGGTTAGATCATGTGATTGACCCCAAAATTTTGACTATTTCATGAAACTCACACTAAAACTCATATGCACTTTGTAAATTTCTTGGTAGTTGCACTTGCATGTCAAGAACACTATGATAATTTGTGTCAAGAGCATATAAAAATCTTAATTCATGCTTAAAATGATGTTATTCTAGTTGATTTTTGAAAAAATTGCATGTTCATACAATCTGACCAATTTGTGAAAAACGTATATTATCTCTAAATTTTGTCTCTGTGGAATTTTTAAATCATTCATATTATGAAACTAGACTCAAAGGGGATCATTTTGAAAGAAATTTCAACTCCATATCCTATATGGTTAGGGAGATATGCTCATTCTAATTTGCATGTTTTCTGAAACTCTGTTTTTGGACAAGTTTTACCATTTTTGTTAAAAGTCTCATTTCCAGAAACTTACGGCACCAAATCTTTCTTTTAATGAAACTAGACACATAAGAGATTCATTCTGGAGAATATAGGCATTTTTCCTATTCTCCAAGTAGTAGTAATTGGTCTTCAAAGTTGAAACTTTCTTCCAAACATGTCTCTGCATAGCAGTGTTTGTTATTTTTATAACTTGAGTTTTATAATAGCTATGCATGATTTTCTTGATGTTTCTGAAGGTAGACACATATAGGTACATCATACATTAATTTCAAAATTTTAGGAGATGATTTGATATGGTAAATATGGCTCCAAAGTCAGAGCTACAATTCTGTCCAGAATTTTAGTTTCACATTTTTTTAGAAAACTTGAATTTTTGAACTTCTAGGTGTTTTGTTGGACTTGTTTTTACAATTAAACATCATTATATGTGCATTAGTAAAATTTAGGACTATGTACATGTAGGTTTGCATTTTTATTATGCATGTGTAATTTGGTTATAACGAGTACGTCATACGTGTGATTGTAGACATCGACCTCGTAGGAGAGAGCGGTTGTCTTCGGAGTGATAGGCTTAGTTTCTTGCTTTTAGTTGTGCTTCATCTCAGTGGTAAGTACATATGTACGGCCTTTTATATCAAAATGTGTGTTTGTGTTTGATTTTTCAAATGAATGTTTGTTATATGAAATAGTATGAGAATGCATGTTTTCCACTCGAATGTTGTTAAATTATTTTATTCATCTCCTTTGAGAACTCTCGGAAATTACTTATGAATTGTTGATATTCTGATTCTGGTTATGTGAAAGAGAAGAAATAAAATACCTCTAATAGACTTAGGACGATGTACAGAGTACTGTTATTAATGGGAGGCGTCAAGCGATCCTCCATTTTCTTATGGCTAAGACCATTGAAGCAATGCTTCTTATTATTGGATAGAACGTTAATGTTCACAAATCCGCCCCCGATGAGCCAAAATGTATCAAGATATTGAGGCCAAGGGGTTTATAGAGCTATAGAGTGTTACTTATACTTGTAAGGGTCACTACGGTATAGGGGTGTCGACACTTAAGGCCTTTTAGCTAATGTTGTGAGCGGGGTTGACGAATGGGCTCCCTTAACGCTCGGGTGAAATAGGGTTTGATAGACCCTAGAAGGAACCCTTAGTGATTATTTCGTGATCCCTCTGTTTACATCGGTCCTGCTGGTGGCTCTGGACATGCCTCAACTAAACTTAACGGTTAATGGAATTTGAAATAAAATTGACTACTCTGTTGATGTTGTTTGTGGCTCTTGATATGCCCTAATCGATTCAAATGATTTGAAAAGCTTTGGCTACTTGTGATTTAATATCATTATCATGTCAAATTGACTTGTTTACTGTTGATATTCTACTTGTTTAAGAATATGTTGACTACTTGTGGTTTATAAATGTTTTAAAGATGATGGTTCTCGCTACGCGCTCACTCATAATTGTTCTGAATTGTTCCAACTCTTTTGCTCATTGATTTTCAAATCTCTTTATTTGATTCAACTCATGCTTCCGTGCCACTCGTTGCTTTACATGTCGTAGTGTGTATTTACTCAGTATTTACTGATTATTTTCCTTCAAAACTGCGTCGGCGTTTTCCATTGTAAAACCGCAGGTCATCAATCAAGGTTGGGGAATGGGAACGCGTATCGAGACGAAGCTGCTTGCTTAAGTTAGATCATTTAGAATATCACGCACTTTTTATTTATTTAATTTTTTGTAGACTTATTTCGACAAGATTTGTTGTATACACTAAACGAAATGTAATCTTAATAGCATACTTCTACTTTTGGTTATCGATTGTCTCTTCAACCCTGAACCGAGATCCCGGGTCGTTTCAGATGGTATCAGAGCATCGGTTCTCCGGTTAAAGTGACTTTTCGATTTCCATTAGTAGAGAATAAGAAAGATAAAACTTTTTTTTTGAAATTATAAAATTACCTAGGATAATTCAATATAGTAGAAATGAAGTAAACAAGCCGCCGGGGAGTTTGGGTACTTACATGTATTTCTTGTTAAACTTGATTTGTACCTTACTTGTTAAGTGACTGATAACTGCTTATTGATATGTGATCAATGCGAAAACAACTTGCTTATTTATATGTTTGCTATCCTATGAGCTTGTTTGCTTACTATATAGAAATGATTGTCATTGCCGTGTGATCCGTATGCACGTTCCCTTAATTGGTTATGTTATTTTATCGACATGAGAGTATCGACGTTTTGACTTAGAAGACCGTGAGACCATTTCTTTCATACCTTTGAGTGCATCTTTTAAGATAATACTATGTTTTGTTTCAGTTTGAGTTAATTTGACTTGGTCATTTCTAAAATTAGAATGTTTTGACAAAAAATAGTATTCTTTAAAAAAAATGATTTTGAATAAAATGATTGGGTGCGGAGATAACAAATGTCAAGTGATATGTACCACTTTGTTTAGCAGTCCGCTGGCGTGACTCTTAGTACGACGGTACTATGAGTTGTACCCGCTGTGTAGACTAAGTTGGAACATTTGAAACACATGCGAGTTGTGATGGAGAGACACGTTGTGTGACGACACATAGTGTTCTTTTCTCCCTCGTATGCGTGGAACACTTGAGGTGATTGGTTTACCTAATCCTATACAGGTAAGACAATATTTTTTTCATAAGGATGAGTCAAGCAAAATGACATGTTAGTTTCGATCAATGTATTTTGTGCCTAAAATTTCGATACTTTTTTTTTCAATGCTAGAAATCTTTTTGAATCACATTGTAAACGTGATAACTTGTATGTTGGTCTAGACCTTTCAAAATTTATTCCTACCTTTTACTTGAGCTAATTGTATTTGAATCTCTAGTATAATACGAGGGAGTGGGGATGTAACCGACCGAGAGTGCGATTCCCGTTAATTAAAGTGTTGCATGTGTATTAGCATTGCATACAAGCTTCATGTGCATTATTTGCATTCTCTTGAAGTATGTTCGTAATTTCATTCAATAATTTTCTTAAGCTTCGGGGACGAAGCTTCATTTTAAGGGGGATATAATGTAATACCCCGTATTTAAGAAAGGGGTTATTTGGTCATTTCGAAAAAAATATATAAAAATTTTGAGAAATTATATTTCAAGCTTATTAATTACTTTTCCTAGTGTTAAATATAAATGTGTTATTTGATATCTTTGATGACATATATTTTTATTTTGGGTTATTTTGTAGTTTATAAAACTTGAAAAATACTATATGAATCTTATTTTGTATACTTGGGAGGTACTTGTAGTTTTCTAAAATATATTTATACAAAGGGTTTTATTTGAAATTATTTGGAGATTTTATAATTTATGAAAGTTATCTTTTCTAGTGTTACCTATTAATTGTAAATTATATTTCCACCCCTCAACTTTTGTCAAGTTTCACATTTCAACCCCAACTAGCAATCCATCTCTTCATTATTTATAATCAAGCCCCCTCCATTATCTTGGTCAACTCCATTAAATTAAAAGAGACCATCATCTAGCTACATGTCTCTTTTTATGCATTACATAACTACACTTATTCCATCTCCATCAACTCCCACTACAACCTACCAATTTGTATGTAACTCTAATTGTGGGATTGTTCACTTTGTCCTCACATCACTTCAACTAGTCATCACTATATAGTTTTTTCACTCTCATTTTCTTCATCTTTTTCTCATCAAGAGCACTCATACAAGCTATCTTCTCTCTCCTTAAATTTCATTCCCGTTTTTGAACGTTGACTTCACAAAAACACCATGGAAACTTCATTTTCTTGCATCCAAATCATGAAAAACTTGAGTCCAAGTGTTGTATCATCATGGAGGGGAGCTCTTTCACCATTCTACTCATGGATTGAAGCCCAATTTCACCATTTTCCTCACAATCTTCTTGAATATTGGGGTAACATTTCTTCTAGTCTTCAATTCATTCATGCATGTCCATCTTTTGCTTTGATTGATGAAATATCATCTTAGTTTTCTTCATCTTCATGCTTGATTCTTCATTTCCATGGTTAGATCATGTGATTGACCCCAAAATTTTGACTATTTCATGAAACTCACACTAAAACTCATATGCACTTTGTAAATTTCTTGGTAGTTGCACTTGCATGTCAAGAACACTATGATAATTTGTGTCAAGAGCATATAAAAATCTTAATTCATGCTTAAAATGATGTTATTTGGATGAAAATCAAGTCTTCATAAGTTGCATGTATCATTAGAACAATTCTTGTTGATTTTTGAAAAAATTGCATGTTCATACAATCTGACCAATTTGTGAAAAACGTATATTATCTCTAAATTTTGTCTCTGTGGAATTTTTAAATCATTCATATTATGAAACTAGACTCAAAGGGGATCATTTTGAAAGAAATTTCAACTCCATATCCTATATGGTTAGGGAGATATGCTCATTCTAATTTGCATGTTTTCTGAAACTCTGTTTTTGGACAAGTTTTACCATTTTTGTTGAAAGTCTCATTTCCAGAAACTTACGGCACCAAATCTTTCTTTTAATGAAACTAGACACATAAGAGATTCATTCTGGAGAATATAGGCATTTTTCCTATTCTCCAAGTAGTAGTAATTGGTCTTCAAAGTTGAAACTTTCTTCCAAACATGTCTCTGCATAGCAGTGTTTGTTATTTTTATAACTTGAGTTTTATAATAGCTATGCATGATTTTCTTGATGTTTCTGAAGATAGACACATATAGGTTCATCATACATTAATTTCAAAATTTTAGGAGATGATTTGATATGGTAAATATGGCTCCACAGTCAGAGCTACAATTCTGTCCAGAATTGTAGTTTCACATTTTGTTAGAAAACTTGAATTTTTGAACTTCTAGGTGTTTTGTTGGAATTGTTTTTACAATTAAACATCATTATATGTGCATTAGTAAAATTTAGGACTATGTACATGTAGGTTTGCATTTTTATTATGCATGTGTAATTTGGTTATAACGAGTACGTCATACGTGTGATTGTAGACATCGACCTCGTAGGAGAGAGCGGTTGTCGTCGGAGTGATAGGCTTAGTTTCTTGCTTTTAGTTGTGCTTCATCTCAGTGGTAAGTACATATGTACGGCCTTTTATATCAAAATGTGTGTTTGTGTTTGATTTTTCAAATGAATGTTTGTTATATGAAATAGTATGAGAATGCATGTTTTCCACTCGAATGTTGTTAAATTATTTTATTCATCTCCTTTGAGAACTCTCGGAAATTACTTATGAATTGTTGATATTCTGATTCTGGTTATGTGAAAGAGAAGAAATAAAATACCTCTAATAGACTTAGGACGATGTACAGAGTACTGTTATTAATGGGAGGCGTCAAGCGATCCTCCATTTTCTTATGGCTAAGACCATTGAAGCAATGCTTCTTATTATTGGATAGAACGTTAATGTTCACAAATCCGCCCCCGATGAGCCAAAATGTATCAAGATATTGAGGCCAAGGGGTTTATAGAGCTATAGAGTGTTACTTATACTTGTAAGGGTCACTACGGTATAGGGGTGTCGACACTTAAGGCCTTTTAGCTAATGTTGTGAGCGGGGTTGACGAATGGGCTCCCTTAACGCTCGGGTGAAATAGGGTTTGATAGACCCTAGAAGGAACCCTTAGTGATTATTTCGTGATCCCTCTGTTTACATCGGTCCTGCTGTGGCTCTGGACATGCCTCAACTAAACTTAACGGTTAATGGAATTTGAAATAAAATTGACTACTCTGTTGATGTTGTTTGTGGCTCTTGATATGCCCTAATCGATTCAAATGATTTGAAAAGCTTTGGCTACTTGTGATTTAATATCATTATCATGTCAAATGGACTTGTTTACTGTTGATATTCTACTTGTTTAAGAATATGTTGACTACTTGTGGTTTATAAATGTTTTAAAGATGATGGTTCTCGCTACGCGATCACTCATAATTGTTCTGAATTGTTCCAACTCTTTTGCTCATTGATTTTCAAATCTCTTTATTTGATTCAACTCATGCTTCCGTGCCACTCGTTGCTTTACATGTCGTAGTGTGTATTTACTCAGTTTTTACTTATTATTTTCCTTCAAAACTGCGTCGGATTTTGCCATTTTAAAACCGCAGGTCATCAATCAAGGTTGGGGAATGGGAACGCGTATCGAGACGAAGCTGCTTGCTTAAGTTAGATCATTTAGAATATCACGCACTTTTTATTTATTTAATTTTTGTAGACTTATTTCGACAAGATTTGTTGTATACACTAAACGAAATGTAATCTTAATAGCATACATCTACTTTTTGTTATCGATTGTCTCTTTAACCCTGAACCGAGATCCCGGGTCGTTTCAAATATGTTCGGGTTTTTTTATTTATTCATGAAATATGGAGAAACTAGGCAATCTCTAGATCACCTAGGGCTGTAGACGATTTCAGAATTAGCTATGTAACACGTTAATTCTATTCTAGTTAAGCCGGGTAATAGTACTGACAATCTCCTCTCGGTCTCATGTTATTCTACGTTACGGTTTACTTGGTGTCATGTCGGTCCACCTACACCTACCGGTCCGTTCTAGTAGGCGAACGACAATGTACGGAATGATGTCTCTCAGACCACCACCACACAAACACCTCACTATCTCCTACCGAATCTACCCATTAAGGCCAATCCTACACACTTCTCTTCTCAATCTCAGTGACTAAGGATTGTTGTTCTTATCTCATCACAACTAGGTCTAAGTCGCTCTCACGCACTCGCTAGCTAAATAACAAGTCCGGTTAATTACTCCATTCTTGCCAAGGATTTAAGCGTAGCATATGAACAATTAGCTAAAACATAAATTAACTTTAAGAAATATTACAATCTAAGAATAAACCCTAAGTTCATGAATATCAAATCATAATCTAGCCGTGTCAATATACTTGATTCAATAACAAAATCAAGAAACTAAACATCGATTCAATGAATCTAAATCCAAAAGTATGAAACAAAGTATCAAATCCAGAAAACATATTGTCTACATAAACCCAAGGCTTTCTAGAGAAGCCTAGCAAAACGTCTACCTACTACTTGAAATCGTAGCAACACAACAAATTTTCTCCATACAAGTGATTAAAAGAGGGAAGAAGAGATCAAACGCTAGAAGTCGTGAAGATTGGCGTGATCCGGGCTCTTCTCCTTGCTTGAGGTTGCTCCCAATGGAGTCTCCTTTCTCTCATCCTTCATCGTGGCTCTCAATAGGCTTGAATGGTAATGATTTCCGTCCCTAGGTCGTCCTTCCTTCATAACCTGTAGAAGTCTTCAGAAATTGCACAATAGTCCCCTGAAATCTGCTCCTGACTTCAATACGCCATATCTTTTTCCTCCAACTCGGATTTAGCTCTTTGACCTACCGTTGGAAAGCTCTCTGAGTCTACTTTCATTTGGCACCGGTATCACTCAAAAATTATTTGTAGAACTCCATATAGGATCAAAACAGTGCAGTCTGGTAATCCAAGCTCCTCCAATTCGGCTTCTCTTGACTCCACTTGAGATCCCGTTGTTTCCGAAGTTCGTTCCATGCCTCCTATCCTTCGATTAGCATCCGTTCCTGCCCAAAACAACATGAACAACATACCAAGCGATTATATTTGACAAATAATAATGAAATATGCATAGAAAACGCCCGGACTAACAATATAGCACATGGAAAGCAACAAGTGATAAAACAACCTTTATTCTCTATCTTTGGGCTCAAATCTCTCATGATAATGTGGTAAAATGGAGGTTATAGATAGCTCCTAAAGGTTCTATCAAATTCCCCCACAGTACCTTCTTGCTCGTCCCGAGCAACACTTTCTTCCTAGATTCACATATATCTTTACTTTGCCTTAGAAACAACGACTCAAACGCTGGACTATGAAATCTACATGACTTTAAACAATGCAACTCAAGTATGTACAATGCAAGGAATTAAAGAACATATTTTTTCTTTTTAGTTAGAGATTGGGAAATCTCGAAAAGCAAACCGGCATGTCATAAGGCTCTCACATCCCCTAGAAAATTCTATAACTTTGGTGATCGGTAGAACTTGGGGCCAGTTTCGTCAGACAGAACGGGCACGAACACTCAATAAGTTGCTCTTTCACACTCATCAAACGTATCCCTAGAACCTACCATCCGAGCTATTTATCCACGGGTTTAAATGGTTGATGACTTAGGACGGGTAGGATATGATATTTAGAAGCGCAGTCCTAGACGTCATGATATAACTCACGAAACCCGATTCTCACACTCCCTCACCAAAATCCAAGGAACCCCACCGAACTAACTACTCCGGCCCTCATTCCCTCAATCTTGGTGCAACGCCATTCTCGCGGCCACAAATGTGAAGAAGCGATCTCGAAAAATAGCTAATCTCCCCGGTCCTCAATTTCAAGCTTGCTCCTTTATTCCTTTCACTTTCAATTTATGTGTTTTTTTTTATAATCCATGGAGCCAATAGTAATACAAATACCCGAGGAGATCCAAGTATCAAATATATAAGTGGGGGTGGAATGTGTCAAATCAAATGTGTAATCACGAAAAATGTCGACACCCCCACACTCAATGTAAAGCATATCACACAAAAAACCCTGTAATCAATGTATATATGTGCTTTTCCAACCGATCCTCCTCATCACCTAAGATGTAGAAAATATAAATGCAGCACAAGCACGTCCTGCTATAAGATCAACCAACCCCACCCCATATCGTACGGAAAGAATGTCACGCACTACGGCACTCTACATGTGATCGTGATGTAAGGACAAGAATCACCGCCACACCGAAGTGTGCTGCCATCTCTAACTCACCCTCACATCACCTCAAAAGACGACATGTAAGAGAATCCACATAAGATGTATAATATCAGCTCTCCCTCAACGAACTTCCCTAAATCAACTCCCTCTATCATGACGCATAGGAAGTGACCATTCTAACTAGTGATGAAAGTCACAAGGAATGGCTTCCTAGGCTAGAGGCTGTGAATAAAAGGGGTAGATGGATCAAATTGGGGTAACTAGTGGACCTAGGCGATAGAGACGGGACGTGAGGTCCCCATAAAAATCACTCGCACAACCGTTTCGTTTCCACTACGAGGAGGGTTGACGACTACCTAAGTGACGGTGGTGTAGCGCTAGTAGGATAACTAGTTTGAGAGACACCTACTCACAATTCTCGAGTGCATTGGCCCTATAGCCTCCCTACTCTAGATTCTCGCGTCTACCTCACCTCAGATTGTCCTACTTCTAGGGAATTTCTATCATTGAGCCCTCCCCACGCTTACTCTCTTCAATTTCCATTTCTAAAAAAAAAATCAATGTTTATGGTTTTTTTAGGATTTTTCTTGTTTATATATTTTTTGTATTTTTAGACACTATATGTAACTGGCCAACTCAATTAACCAACAAAATAGGGTAGGTGGACTCAATAATTAAAAGTGTAAACAATATATACAATGCAATAATTAAACCTGCACATGCAATTCTAACTCTGACACCTACGTGCAAACTGACTCACTAATCTACATGTAACAAGGCTATGCAAGTTTAGGCAACCAAAGATATGTTTAAACCCCCCCCCCCCCCCGCCACACTTGAGATAATCATTTTCCTCAATGAATTTAGAGAGTACCCCCAAATACATGATCTCAAAGTGTAAGGATTTAAAAAGAAACAAGTGTTGCATGGCACTTTGCGTAAAATGAATCATATCATATAGAGAAATTATTTAAAGCGAGAGAGAATATGGTACCTATGATCCCGGAGTACCATTCTTACGGGATTGGTTTCGCGGAATTTGGTCAAGGAAAGACCGAATCGGTCGACCAAATTTTCCGAAAACTCGAGCAAGTTCAAGCAAGCATACCCTTGATGTGCTCCTCGGTGTTCCCGCCTTATGTTCCTCTTTGAGCTTTGGCCGAATCCCCCTCCAAAGAAACGAATTGGAAGATTTAAGTTCTTGGAGCTCTTCCTCTTTGAATTCCCCCACACTCAATCCGCTCACTATCTCAAAAGCTCAAGAGTTAATCTTGTAAATTTTGCGATTTGGATGCGTTTTGGGTTTGGGGTGTGTTGGTGTTCTTGAGTGTTTGGAGAGGAAGAAGATGAAGAAAATGAGTGTTGGATCCAAATTGGGGGTGTTAGGGGACTTGTTGGTTGGTTCTTGCCTTTAAAAATCCTCCAAAATGTCAAAATAACCCCCAAAAAGTATCAAAAATATCCCCAAAAGGTGAGCTGTCCAGCTGATTTCGGCCCCCATTTCGGTCCGAAATGGGGCTCGAAATCACTGGGCAAAAACCAAGCAGAACCCTTGTTTTATTTCGAGCCGAAATAGGTTGATTTCGGCCCCCATTTCGGCCCTAAATGGGTGCCGAAACCACTTGAGTAGACCACCTTGTTTTTGCTCTAGTTTCTTTGTCCGATCTCCGATTCGCACGATTCTTTCACCGATGGAATCCAAATTCGACGAGGAATCCATTTTTGACTAGAAAATTCCCAAACCAAGAAATTTTCCATTTCTTCTCAATTTATCTCTCTTGTGCAAAGAATCTCGCCTCCAAAGCTCTTGAACTCTATTTTCACTCCGGATTCCGATGCGTGCAACCACGATAATCCAACTCGCTACCATGCTCCTCATGACTAATTGGCTACTACTCGACCTTGAGTAGCTTCTTTATCAAGCTCAATGCTCCGGTTAGCGAGTTGTTCCTCGTTTTGCGTGCGAAATTGTGCACATGCATCAAGAATGGGAATCCGGAGAGTTCTTCGGTACTTGTGTCATGTACACTCATAGAAAATATTAAAAAAACTCTCTCTCATGCCTCACAATCAAATATGGAGAACTCAAAAACAAAAACGAAACAAAATATCAAACTCTACTCTACATTGGGTTGCCTCTCAAGAAGCGCTTATAATTTAAGTTCGACCGCCCGACCCGGTTACCTCAACCGTCTAGGATAGTGAAGGATGCTTAAATCTACTCTTATTCCTCTTCCACCATCTCTTTTCCAGAACTTCACGTGCACCCCTGTGTTGTGCAGATGGTGGAGAAGTGTAGAAGTTGACTCTTTTCATCTTGCATTTTTTCTTCTTTATCAACTTCCACGAAGTACTATTGGGCTCAAATGAATCTCTGGCCATAAATTCTTCCCAGTAGTACCTCGTTGGTGCTTTATGCTCGTCAATCAACACATGCAGTTCAATCACACCCCCACAGTTGATTTCTAAATCCTCAATAGCAAAAATCACAAGTGTTTCATCATCTTCATCGTTAGCAACCCACAAGCTCCCAATGCAGGGGTCCAAATCGTCCTCTGGTGGTGATGATGATAGAGGATCAAATTTAGGCTCAACGTCACGTGGAAAGGGATCCTCTTGTGGCACTTGGATACCTCATTCCCCTGTCGCTGACAGTTTCTCTACTCGTTTCGTTAATCTCTTCATCATCTCCCTCACGTATTCCATACCTGTGGCTGAATCCTCTTGTAAAAATTGTGTAGCAACAGACAAGAACTTGACGCACACTTGGATATCCTCCATAATATTGCGCCGTTTTGCCATATCCGCTAACGAGTCTTCTTGGTGCTGATGAAGTTGGGGTGGATAAAAAATGCACGCGTCTTCATACTTGTGATCCTTCTTGCATTTATAGCACCAAATTACTGAGCAGTCATCCGTGTGCCAACTTATGCATCTAGCACAATAGTAGGGGTAATCAGAGATCCCCTCATAATCTTCCTCGCTCGACATGCTCATTATGTCTCCTGCTTCCCGTGTTCCTGCAGAAACAAACTCACAAGAAACCCGTGAAGCACAGAGATAGAAAAAAAAAACAAAACAAAACTAAAATAAAAGAAATACTCTAAACTAACTCATAACTAAATAATCTACCGCTGTCCCCGGCAACGGCGCCAAAAACTTGACACGATTTCTTACGTGCATGTGCAAGTGCACGGTCAAGTAATATAGGGGTGGTATTTCAACCCCGAGTTATCGATCACACAAGGACAAGCTTGAGATTATTTAATTAGTTATTAGCATTGAATACAGTACAAGGAGGAAGAGATTGTGATTTAAACATTTTTCACCCTTTAAACAGGTGACATAAATAAAATAACAACTAAAATAATATTTTTGGGTTTTTTTATTTATTTATTAATGAAATATGGAGAAACTAGGCAATCTCTAGATCACCTAGGGCTGTAGACGATTTTCGAATTAGCTATGTAACACGTTAATCCTATTCTAGTTAAGCCAGGTAATAGTACTGACAATCTCCTCTCGGTCTCATGTTATTCTACGTCACGGTTTACTTGGTGTCCTGTCGGTCAACCTACATCTACCGGTCCGTTCTAGTAGGCGAACGATAGTGTACGGAATGATGTCCTCTCATACCACCACCACACGTACACCTCACTATATCCTATCGAATCTACCCATTAAGGCCAATCCTACACACTTCTCTTCTCAGTCTCAGTGATTAAGGATTGTTGTTCATATCTCATCACAACTAGGTCTAAGTCGCTCTCACGCACTCGCTAGCTAAATTACAAGTCCGGTTAATTACTCCATTCTTGACGAGGAAGTAAGCGTAGCATATGAACAATTAGCTAAAATATAAATTAGCTTTAAGCAATATTACAATCTAAGAATAAACCCTAAGTTCATGAATATCAAATCATAATCTAGCCGTGTCAATATACTGGAATCAAGAACAAGATCAAGAAACTAAACACCGATTCAATGAATCTAAATCCAAAAGCATGAAACAAAGTCTCAAATACGGAAAACATATTGTCTACATAAACCCTAGGCTTTCTAGAGAAGCCTAAAAAAATGTCTTAACTACTACTTGGAATCGTAGCAACACAACAAAGTTTCTCTATACAAGTGATTAAAAGAGGAAGAAGAGATCAAACGCTAGAAATCGTGAAGATTGGCGCTATCCGGGCTCTTCTCCTTGCTTGAGGTTGCTCCCAATGGAGTCTCCTTGATCTCCTCCTTGATAGTGGCTCTCAATAGGCATGAATGGTCATGATTTCCATCCCTATATCGTACTTCCTTCATAACCCGCAGAAGTCTTCTGTAATTGCACAATAGCGCCCTAAAATCTGCTCATGACTTCAATAGGTCATATCTTTTTCGTCCGAACTCAGATTTAGCTCCGTGACCTACCGTTGGAAATCTCTATGAGTCTAATTTCATTTGGCACCAATATCACTCTAAAATTATTTGTAGAACTCCATATAGGATCAAAATAGTTCAGACTAGTCATCCAAACTCCTCCAATTCGGCTTCTCTTGACTCCACTTGAGCTCCCGTTGTTTCCGAAGTTCGTTCCATGCCTCCTATCAATAGATTAGCATCCGTTCCTGCCAAAAACAACATGATCAACATACCACGAGATTATATTTGACAAATAATAATGAAATATGCATAGAAAACGCCCATACTAACAATATAGCACATGGAAAGCAACAAGTGACAAAACGACCTTTATTCTCTAACTTTGGGCTCAAATCTCTCATGATAATGTGGTAAAATGGAGGTAATAGATAGCTCCTAAAAGGTGCAATCACCCAAGTCCTAGCCTTGGTCCTTGGATGGTTCGGCCATGTTGGATGGTGGATTCCTTGGACCGTTGTGACCCTCATTACAATTAAACTAAAATTGAAAAACAGCGTTAAAATTGGTTTTAACTGTATTATGTGCTTTGTTTCATGGTGGATGGATATGACCTAGGTTGTGGATTTTTGTGTTTGTTGTGGTTTGGTTTATGGCCTGCGAGTTGATCAAATTAATGTAGTAGTTAGTTAATTTTATGGCATGCGAGCTGATCTTCTTCTCAACATGTGAGGTTTTATTTATTTATTTATTTATTTATTTATTTATTTATTTATTTATTTATTTATTTATTTATTTATTTATTTATTTATTTATTTATTTATTTATTTATTTATTTATTTATTTATTTATTCTATATGTTAAGCTAGAATTAGATTTATTTAGATGATAGCCAAGAGCATGGAGAAGAAGACCGGAGGAACAAAGAAGCCACAGAGACGATGAAGATCCCATCCTAGACGCGCGCAGCTATGGTGGAGCGCATGGAGATGAGCTCTGCACTTTAGGGAATATAGATATTATCATTGGCTTGGTAATATCTTAGTCTAGGGGCCATATCAATTCCACGTTAATTTTTCTTTTGTGGATGTTTATTATTTACGTCTTGTTATTTATTTTTTTGTGTATGGAGATACTAGAAAAACGTTAAGAAGATAATAATAATAATAATAATAATTTAATAATAATAATAATAATAATAATAATAATAATAATAATAATAATAATAATAATAATAATAATAATAATAATAATAATAATAATAATAATAATAAACAAGTATGATCTTTTATTGTGGATTGCCCAATCCAAATAAGTAGATCATGTTGATCGGATTAACCAAACGAATAATGACTGCTAAATCCCTTAATGGAAATATTGCGTTTGCCTTCTCTAGCCTAAACACCCTTCATGATCAAAGTCTATTAAATTCAGGTTTGCCAAAGCAAGGCGTTTTAATTTACCTTGATATGATGAGGACGACACAAGCAAGTAATGTGTGATTGTTGAAGCAAGAGGTTGGACACAACTGGGTAAAATCAATTGGATTGATCAGCCTAGAGGCATGACAATTAGGTGTTATCTAAAGGATAAAGAATAATGAATTATTCTCCTAATTGGACCAAGAGTTGCATGGGATGCAATTGGAATGGTTCCTACCTAAATAACCAATTCTTGGGTGACTTGCCAAAGCAAGCTCAAGAAGAAGTGAAATGTGGATCTTGGACTCACTAGAAAATATATGTAATATTTTTCGCATTAATGGTGGGGGATATTAATCTGAGAAAAATAGTGGGAGCTATATTTAATAATCTAGCCATTGTTGAATATAGTTGAATTGCTCAAAAAAAAATACTAAAATTGCATATTTCTCGTTTTGTAGAATTCCAAATGGCAAACAATCACGCATCGACTTCATCCCTGTGATCTGTCCTTGAGAAGGAAAAACTGTTTGGCACAAATTTCCTTGACTGTTATAGAAACTTAACGATCGTCCTTAAGAAAGAAAAGAAGTTGTACGTCTTAGACAATCCTATTCCAGAACCACCCCAGGATGAGTCTGTTCTAGCCGACGTAAGAGCACGTCAGAAACATATAAATGATTCTAACATGTGACTCGCCTCATGCTCTGCACCATGACCTCTGAGTTTCAGAAGCAACACGAGAAAATGGAAGCCTATGATATGATCATACACTTGAAGAAGTTGTTTCAGGAACATGCAAGGCATGAGCGGTATGAAGTGTCCAAGGCACTATTCAAGAGCAGTCTCGCAGAAGGGAACCTAGTCGGGCCTCATGTACTCCGAATGATCGGGTACATTGAGAACCTCACGAGGCTGGGGTTCCCACTCGGCCAAGAGTTGGCTACTGATGTTGTGTTGCAGTCGTTTCCTGACAATTATAACCAGTTCATCATGAACTATAACATGAACGAGATCAGTAAGACTCTGCCAGACTTGCTGAACATGCTAAAGACAGCTGGACAGAGCATCAACAAAGGCAAGGGCAAAGCCATAATGATGGTGAATAAGAGGAAGGGAAAGGGATTTGCCTCTACTTCTAAAGGAAAGCGCAAATTGAAAAGTCCAAGGAATCCCTAAAGCTTAGTGGGGGCGTGGCTAAAGGTGATTGTCACCACTGTAGCCAGCCGGGTCACTGGAGGGGGATTTCCCCAAGTTTCTCGAGGATAAGAAGCTTGGAATAGTGATTCCACCACCACCAGGTATTCTTGTTATAGACGTCAATTTATCTATTTCTCCATCTTGGGTATTGGATACTGGATGTGGATCTCACATTTTTCGAAATGTGCAGGATTTGAAAAGAAGTAGAAGATTGGCTAAAGGGGAGATAGATATGCGCGTCGGAATGGAGAAAAAGTTGATGCATTAGCTATAGGCGTTTATGAACTATCTTTGCCTTCTGGACTTATTTTAGAATTAGAAAATTGCTATTATGTGCCTGATTTGAGCGGAAACATTATTTCCGTTTCTTGTTTGGACGAGAAGGGTTTTTCTATTTTAATAAAGGACAAGTGTTGCTCTATTTATTTTGATAGTAAGAACTATTGTAGTGCTCATTTGTCTAATGGATTGTATATCCTTGATCTAAAGAGTTCCTCTATAACATAAATACTAAAAGGATTAAATCTAATGATTTAAATCCTACATATCTATGGCATTGTCGTTTAGGCCATATAAACGAGAAACGCTTTTCTAGACTCCATAAGGATGGACTACTAGAGTCGTTTGATTTGGAATCATATAAGACATGCGAGTCTTGTTTGTTAGGAAAAATGAAAATGTCCCCTTTCAATAAGAAAGGTGAGAGGACTAATGAGTTACTAGCGCTCATACATACCGATGTATGTGGGCGGTTTCCCACACCTGCCAGAGGTGGTTACACCTACTTCATTACATTTACTGATGACTTCAGTAGATATGGATTTGTATACCTTATGAAGGCCAAATATGAATCCTTTGATTTGTTCAAGGAATTCAAGAATGAAGTAGAGAAATAACTTGATAAAAGTATTACGGATTTGCAATCAGATCGTGGAGGAGAATACTTGAGCCAACATTGTGACGAGTATCTTAGAGAGTGTGGGACAGTGCCCCAACTCACTCCACCCGAAACGCCACAATGGAATGGCGTGTCCGAGAGGAGGAATCGCACACTATTAGATATGGTGCAATCTATGATGTGTCAAACAGATCTTCCAATATCATTTTGGGGACATGCTCTATTGACTGCAACTTTTACCATTAACCGTGTTCCATCCAAATCAGTCATGAAGACACCATATGAGATATGGAATGGGAAGCGTCCCATAGTGTCGTTTATGAATATTTGGGGTTGCGATGTCTATGTAAAGCGTTTACAAACAGACAAGCTCGGACCCAAAGCGGATAAGTGTATATTTGTGGGATATCGTAAGAAAAAAAAAGATATTTTTTCTACAATCCAACCGAGAACAAAGTTTTTGTAGCTTGGACCGGCGTATTTCTGGAAAGAGAACTAGTCTCCAAAGAAGCAAGTGGGAGGACTGTAGGACTTGAAGAAATTTGATAACGACAAATCACTGAACCAATGATGGAACATGATCAGGAACCACAAGGTGTTGTGGGAGAACCTGTTCAGGTGGCACAAGAACTCCGTAGGTCAGGAAGGGTACGTCATGAGCCAGAGAGGTACGGACTTCTCGTGACTGATCCCGATGACATAACACTCATGGATGATGAGCATGCGACCTACGGGGAGGCCATAAAAAGCCCAGACTCCAAGAAGTGGCTAGAAGCCATGAGATCCGAAATGGATTCCATGTATACCAACAAAGTATGGACTTTGGTGGAACCACCTGAAGAGGCTCGGCCCATAGGGTGCAAGTGGGTCTTCAAGAAGAAGACCGACATGGATGGAAGGTAGTTGCCTACAAGGGGCGATTGGTGGATAAAGGTTATAGATAGATTCATGGTATTGAATATGATGAGACCTTTTCACAAGTCTCCATGACTAAATCCATTCGAATCCTACTTGCTATTGCGACGTACTATGACTTCGAGATTTGGAAAATGGATGTCAAAACAGCGTTCCTTTATGGGAACCTCTTCAAGGATGTGTGTATGACACAACCGGAGGGTTTTGATGATCCAGAGAATGCCAATAAAGTCTGTAAGCTACAAAGATCCATTTATGGATTAAAGCAAGCTTCCAGGAGTTGGAATCGACGTTTTGATGATGCGTTCAAAGAGTTTGGCTTCATCAAGAACGAACATGATCCCTGCGTTTACAAGAAGGTTAGTGGGAGCTCTGTAGTGTTTCTGGTTTTGTATGTGGATGACATACTACTCATTGGAATTAACATTCCTACTTTGTAATCTGTTAAAGATTGGCTTGGAAAGTGTTTCGCAATGAAGGACTTAGGAGATGCAGCTTATATACTTGGTATCAAAATCTATAGGAATAGATCTAGGAAGCTGCTCGGCCTAAGCCAAAGTGCATATATAGACGATGTGTTGAAAAGGTTCAACATGCAAGATTCCAATAAGGGATTCTTGCCCATGTCGCATGGAGTTACTCTCTCTAAGAATGACTATCCTTCCAATGAGATTGAGAAACCGCATGAGTAGGATAACCTATGCTTCTGCCATAAGATCCATCATGTACGCCATGTTGTGTACTAGACTAGACGTATCATACGCGTTGAGTATGGTAAGCAGATATCAGTCAAATCCTGGTGAGAGTCACTGGATTGCTGTCAAGAACATCCTAAAGTACTTGAGAAGAACTAAGGATGCGTTCTTGATATTTGGAGGTAAGGAAGAGCTAAGTGTAATTGGTTACACTGATGCAAGCTTCCAAACCGAAAAAGATGACTACAGATCGCAGTCAGGATACGTGTTTTTCCTGAATCGAGGAGCTGTGAGCTGGAAGAGTTCCAAGAAAGGGACCGTTGCTAATTCTACAACTGAAGCTGAGTACATTGATGCTGCAGAAGCAGCAAAAGAGGCAGTTTGGATAAATAAGTTTATCACTGAGCTCGGTGTGGTTCCTATCATAATGGATCCCATGGAGTTGTATTGTGACAACTCCGGAGCGACCGCACAAGCCAAGAAACCAAGATCACACCATAAATCAAAGCATGTACTTAGGAGATTCATCTTACTCGTGATATGATCGATAGAGGAGATGTGAAGATGTTCAAGATTCCAACGGATGACAATCTTTCAGATCCTCTCACAAAGTCACTTGCGCAGCGAAAGCATAAGGGCACGCTAGATCTATAGGCATACGAGATGCACCAGATTGGCTCTAGTGCAAGTGGGAGACTGTTGAAATAGGTGCCCTAGAGGCAATCTATATTTAGTATGAACGATTTTATGGCTAGAACATTCATTTATTAATTATAGTGATATTTAATATAATGAAGTCCTTAGATACAATGTGTTGTTTATCTTAAATATCCATAGTCCATTATATTGGTTAATAAGACTATCAAATATAGACTATTATGTGTGTAGATTGATATGGAGATATCAAGTCTAACACATAGGTATGCATCCGGAGTAATGGCATACTGGATTGACCCACGACGAGAAGGATACATTAGATTATGTCAAAGTCACACGCTTCTCGTAGTGCTAATAATATTTTAATCCTTAGACTTGAAGTCACTAGATACTCTAGTTGTGGAATATCATGCTTTGATGTTATCCAACGTTGCGCCTTACCCAGACAATTATAAAGATAACTATCGGGCGTGATAGGAAGAAACCTTAGAGATCGTAGTGACGTAGATTGGATTTGTCCCTCCAACATAATGGGAGCAAATATCCATGGCCACTCGAGGGATGGTGCTTATTGAATGTCTGGCCAGACTCAGATGAGTCAATATGGAGATATTTATGTTACTGCTTGCATAAGCATATTCCCATGATCGAGAAACTATGGATTGGATATATGAGTGTGACTATTATGTCTCGTGTCCAATCCGGATATAGAGACAAAGGGATAATACAATATGTGATATTGGGCACAAGGTTTTCCGGGATCACTGACTTATTTCTGTTATTTGGGTGGCATGGATGTGTTGCTAGACACCGCTCCATGTTAGTAATAAGTTACTACCAACTAAGTAGAAACCTATGGCGTCACCGGATGGATTAAATTGGATATAGGTATTAATTAGTTGGAATAATTAATAAAAGGATCCTAACGCAACCACAAGCAAACTTAGTAGGACTAATTTGCATGTGGGCTAATCCATGTAAGGACATGATTAGTATTGGGGCCTCTATGTAGTTAATAAAGAGTTATGACTATATAAAGGAACTCTAGCATGTTAATTCTCAACACAAGTCATTATTTGAGAGAAATTAACAAGGCAAAAGAGCGAGAGAGAGAGAGAGAGAGAGAGAGAGAGAGAGAGAGAAGGAAGGAGCCGAAGCTCCAACCCGTCCCCCCTACCTGACGCCGTCGGCCTCCCCAAGGTGTGGATATTCATAAAGACGAAGATACTATTCTTCGTGTGATCTCCCAAAGCAAAGTACACATCTTCTATGCTCTTATCATGTTATGATTAGCTCCTCCTGTGATCCTTGGTGGGCTTTGAGTAGGAAAATTTTTGTTTTTCCGCTGCGCTACCTACGTCAAAACCCAATATACAAAGAATAGGCAGAGGGAGAGGATGATTCTGAGGCAGGCTAGGTTTGGAAGTGCGGCGGCGCTGCTACTGGCTTATTCTTAGTCGTGTTCGCCGTCGTCTTCTTCTACTCTTGTCTCCGCCGCCATTGTCTTCTTGTTCCCCTTCGCCTGCTTCTTCGATCGCCTGCTTGTTCAACCTGTTCGGAAAGAAAATCATGAGATCCAATCAATACAATCAAGAGATGGAGGAAGATAGAGAGAGAGGAGGGTGACCTGTAACTTTTCGTAACACATGGTCTGAAGAAGAAACCTTATACCCTCGCAATTTAACCCTCAAATCGAGACATGCAAACATTACGCGGCGTGCGAAAAAATTGATTTTTTTATGGGTACTACGGTTTTGGGTCAAACCGCCTCGAAGATAATACCACTGTACGACCCAAATCGTGGTTTATATATATAGCTATAAAACCTATTGGAGCAGATTTTCTTGTCCTCCGTCTCTTCTCGAACGGCAAACACTCAATCTCGATATGGCTTATCCAAATGGATTGCATGTATGTAAAATTTATATATATATATATATATATATATATATATATATATATATATATATATATATATATATTCCCTCCGTATCACTAGTTTCTTCAAAAAAAATTGAGGGCACGGAGATTAAGAAACCCTGGAAAAGACTACTTTACCCCTCAACAATAAAGTAATTCTAAGAGTAAACGAATTTAAGTAATTTTCAAAAACACCCATAAACATCAAGAACACCCTATCAACACATCAAGATCAAGCATATCAACATCAAGAACAAATTTGAAAGAAAAAAAGTTATAGATCAAAGACAAAAAAATACATTATTTCCAAGATTAAACAATTTTCAGCATCTTTGAGCAACATAGAACACCATATCAAACTCACGAAGAAAATCGAAAGAAAAAAAATTATAGATCATAACTTGAAGAGAAAAAAATGATCTGAGAAGATGAAGCTGCAAAATAGGATCCCCAAATGGACCACCAGCGCCACTGTTCGAAGCATAGATCTGCAAATAGAGGACATATCTGAGATTGGTGAGAGACGGATCTGAGAGAGAAGAGTGGGAGACAGACAAACATGAAAAGAAGAAGAACGAGATGGATAAGTACCAGGAATGGAAGAGCCACCGCTGTATCGCCTCCATCTTACCCACCGGAAGCCACAATCGCCTCCACCATTCAAGCCCCTAGTTCGTTGGTTTCTCGCCGTTCAAGTAACACTCTCAGTTTCTCCGATATGTTTTTGTCGAAGCCTCAACTGCGGCCCACCACCTCCGTCCAACTCGGAAACCCGGAGTCTCCCTCCCTCTTTTTCCGATCTGTTCATGTTGAAGCCACAACCTCCGTCCAACTCGTTCTTCGTCGATTTGCTCTCACTCTCCCTCTCTTACTCTTCCTCTTCCATCATTCGTCACTCTCTCTCTCTATCTGTTGAATGAACACAGACGGAGGATTTTTGTGGCTGTGTGGCTAGGGTTAAGATATGTTTCTAGTTTGGAAAAGGTTAGAGTTGGGCTGCTGAAATATGATTAGTATCCCACAATTAGTTTTGGGCTTAATTAATTAGGTTTAGTTTTAAATCAGATTAGTTAAGCCCAATTATAAATTGGGGTAGATTTTTGCATTAAGGGTATAGGAGTTTCCATATTAGGAAATTTTGAAGAATCAGAGGATACGCCCAAAATGGAAAATTTGAAGAACCTGGTGATACGGAGGGAGTATATATATATATATATATATATATATATATATATATATATATATATATATATATATATGCTTTGTGATCGATTCGGTAATAATATTAGCTAATTTGTAAGTTTTATTTCTTGTCATCTGTCCATTAATGTTGATTAAGTATTAGGCATGCACCAATATACTAGTAGTAGGTATTATAAGCAACAACACTGTTGGCCATTACTGTCTACGTACATGTATGATTGGTACTCGCGGTCTAGGTTATACAGCCAACGATATGGCGCATTTTACACTCGGACAGACATAGTCGAGCCTCCTAGTCCCTTAATCGAACACGATGGGTACTTGATCTGCTTCATCGGGACTTCGAAAAGAATTTGTCTACTCTCGTCTTATTCAAGTCGAGGTCGATCGGTACTCGGTCTGGCCATCTGGACGAACACCCACTGCATGGGGGATGACCAGAAACACAGCGTCGAAGAACAAGTATCTTACATTTGTGGTGAGACGAAGAAAAACAAAAAGAAGAATGGCAAACATAAGAAGATGTCGGAATTGGTTGACCGGAATATGAAGAGGCTTTTCCATAATCACATATTTGATTTTGATTTGGTAGAGTGGATTGAAGATAAAATAGATCCATGTCTCCAGACCTACACAAGCAGACCATCTACACGTACAAGAGGAATGATTAAAGCAATACTCATGGGATACCAACAATGTGATGGGACGAACAACTTCTAGGTGTGCTACAGAACCCTCAAAACATATTCTTCACATGCCAAAAGGGCAGCTGGGACATCCATCATGATCATCATGAAGATAAATATATTATCTTTGCATGTACAATATTGCCATTGAACCTGAATGTAAGTTCACAGGTTTCACAAGCTTGAAATACAGAGCTATTCCAGGCCTTGAACCAGTTTTCAAAGCCTTGAATCATAGGTTTCACAGGCTTGAGCTATTCATGGCCTTGAAACAATGTTCAAAGCCTTGAAACTGTCAGACCTGTATGCATATTCTAAGGAGGAGTTTTTTAGAGTTCTTATTATTTTGTTCTAATTCTCTCACCTCACTTGATGACGAAAAAAAAGCTTTTGATTCACATAGACCTCAATTGTTAAACCTGTTTGACTTAGTTTTACAGGGAAATTTTATTTCCTATTTTGCGTGATCGGTTTCCTAACTTGGATTTTGAAGGAAAGGAAACATTGAGAGAATCTGATTCTGTGATCAATCAGACACTCTTGACAACTTCCCAATCTATTTAAAGAAAAGATCAAAACAATATCTCTGAAGATTATGATCAACTATCCGTTGGAGAAGGCTGTTAAAAGAGTCAAAGATGTTGCCTACAAAATATGAAGTTTGTTGTTGAAAATCAGGGAACAATTGCAGAGTATCTGAGATGCATAAATAGAGCTCATTTTGAAGCAACAAACATATAACACTCAACGGGAAAAAAGAGAAACACATTTCAGGATTGACAAACATCAAAGAAGCACATCATTCTCCCAATCAACCTCACAGAAGATCATTGCATTCTTCACTGCAGTTTTACACTTCCAGTGTTCTTCTGACTTGTACTCAATTTGTATATCTTTCTTATACTACTTCTATCTCTCATTCTCAAGGATTGTTTAAAGTGAAAAATAGAGAATTCTTAGTTAACCAGTTAGCTAGAGTAGGTACTAGATAGGTTATTGAGAACTGTAGGGTTCTGATGAAGGATACGGAGCGTAAAATATAATTTATCCATTCGATACCCTCCAAGGATCACATGAAGAGAAGCATAACGATGGTAAAGAAAGAATCATGTTACACACCTCAGGATTTCTCTAGTGATGACTTGTCACTTGAATTGTGTCACGTCTCTACGGTTGAGACGTAGAGTAAGAAGGAATCAATCAAAAATGGAGCACCAAGGTGGCGGCTCCCTTTCAAGGCCGACGGGTAGGGGGGGCGGTCCCAAGGGGGGTTCGGCCCTTCCTTTGGAACTTGCTCTCTCTCCTTGATTTATTCTCTCCTACTCTATCATATAGATGTGTGTGTAGAGAAAAATAATCTAGGAGTGTTATTTATATAGTCCAACAACTCCTTGTCCTACTACATAAAGAACCCCTCTCATAATCCTACTCAAATAAGGATTAGTCCGTTTTCGCAAACTAGTCCTAATCATGTCCATACATGGATTAGTTCTCTTTGCAAATTGATCCTAATCATGTCTCTACATGAATTGGTCCACCTCGGCAAATCCTAATCATATCTCTACATGAATTAGTCCAACTTGCATATTAGTCCTACTAAGTTAGCAAGTTGTTGCGATTTGATCCTTCTAATTAATTAATCATATTAATTAATTAATTCCCAAGTCTAGTTCACCCCTATATGGCGTGTGACCCCATAGTTCTATTTAGTTGGTAGTAACTATTTACTAATATGGAGCGGCCTCTAGCAAGACATCTATTCTAGCCAACAAATAGAATAGTCATCATGACAAACCTTGTGCAAGTAATTGTCTCATCCCTTTGTCCCCATATCCGGATTGGACACGAGACATACAAGTCACACTCGTATATCAAATCCATAGTTTCTCGATCCTGGGAATAGCCTTATTCGTGAAAATAACATCAATATCCCATATTGATTTATTTGAATCTGGCCAGACATTTTATAAGCACTATCCCTCGAGTGGCCTAGGATATTTGCTCCCGTTATGTGGGAGGGACAAATTCTATCTACGTCCACTACGATCTCTAAGCTTACTTCTTATTGTATCTGGTACACGCCTTTATAGATACCCAGTTACGGTGTAGCGTTTGAGGCTACCAAAATCACAATAATCCACAACAAGAACATCTAATGAATTCAAGTCTAAGGATGACAATACCGTTGCACCGCGAGAAGCGCTTGTGACTTAACATAACGTGTATGTAGCCTTCTCGGAGATGGGTCAATCCAGTATGCCATTACCCCTAATGCATACCCATGTGTTGGATCATGATATCTCCATATCAATCCAACCCCATACTAGTTTATAAATGATTGTCCTATTAATCATTATAATCGACTAGGGATATTTAAGAATATAACACTTATATTCTTAGGACGTCATTCATGTTAACATATCTCCATATAGAGAACATAATGATTCGTAAATCGATATATTTGTCACAATAAATTGATTGCCTCTAGGGCACAACTCCAACAGTCTCCCACTTGCACTAGAGTCAATCTCCTGCATCATATGCCTATTGATCTAGTGCGGCCCTCCACGCTTACGCTACGTAGGGGCGAGACATCTGCTGGTACCTTGCAAATATTCATATCTCCTCCATCAACAATTTGATTGAATTTGAATATTGTGAGTAAGTGCATCTCATGCAGTAATTTACTCAGTCCTCTATGTTAGAATTAGTGGTTGAGTCTTGCCCGGAACCTTTCCAGCTCACAGACGCTCCCACTAGGGCAAAACATAAAACTCGACTTATAATCTGAAATCTTCTTTGTCAGATTTGAAGTTCGTATCACTGTAACCCCTTACAGCAAACTCTTCCTATATTTTAAATATCAAGTATTTATCTTTTAGTTCTTTTCAAGTACTTAAAGGTGATATTAATTACTATCCGGTGACGCTCACCCGGATATGACTGGTATATTTGTGTCATACCATATGACAGATCTGGCCTAGTACATAACATGGCGTATCTCGTGAATCTCATTCACACGGTCCATTTCCCAATCTAATTGGAAAGACAATTAGTCTTCCAAATACTAATTCCATGTGACATAGGTAAGAATCCATATTCTTTTCATGTTGAACTACTTCAACACCTTTGTCTATACATGCACTACGACTTAAGTTGCACAACCATCTTGATCTATCTCCATAGATCTTTATAGGTTTTTTTGCCTAAGTCTATCATTTGAAAATCAATTCCCTAGTCAATCTATGTAAGATTGCCAAGTAGGGACATCATTCCCAATAATTAGTATGTCTCCACATACAAGACCAGAAACATGATTATGCTCCCACTAACCTTCTTGTAAACACCAGTTTCATCTTCAATTTTGATGGAACCAAACTCCTTTGATTGCATCATCAATTTGAAGAATCCAACTCCAAGAAGCTTGACTCAATCTGTAGACAGATTGCTACAGGCAAGATGCGAATGGATTTAAGCATCACAACAGGGAAAGATTTCATCATAGTCCATACTATGAACTCACAGGAAATCCTTACCCAACCAATTGTCCCTTAAAGGTAATCATATTACCATCCATGTTGGTTTCCTCATAACCCACTTGCACCTTTTAGGTGGTTCCACCAAAGTTCATACTTTGTTGGTATACATGGATTCCATTTTATATCTCATGGCTCCAAGCTATTTCTGAGAGTATGGCTACATGTGGCCATCTCATAGGTTGTAGGCTCATCTTTATGAGCAATATATCACGGATTATGAGAAATCCTTATTTCTATAGTCCCTCGATATATCCTACCTGACCTATGAGATTCTTGTGTTATCTGAGTAGGTTGCTCCACAACACCTTGTGATCCTGCTCGTGTTCCATCAAAATGATCAATGTTCTGTTGTGGTTCTTGAACTTCTTCAAGTTTTACTGTCCTCACACTATTTCTTTTAGAAACGTTCTCTACCTAGAAACACTGTGGTTCGAGCAACAAACAATTTGTTCTCGATTAGATTTTAGAAATAATATCATTTTCAGGATATCCCACAAAACATTTATCCGACTTGGGTCCAAGTTTATTTGTAAACTCTTTTACTTAAACTTCATAACCCCAAATCTTTATGAATAACATACTAGGACACTTCCTAGTCCATATCTCATATGGTGTTTTTCATAATCAGTTTTGATGGAGCAAGGTTAAGGGCAAAATTTGTTGTAATTAGAACATAGCCCCCAAGAGTAAACATGAAGTTATGTTTAACTCATCATGGACCGAACCGTGTCCTACAAGGTCCGAAATCTCCTCTTAGACATGCCAAACCCATGTGGCGTGTTAGGTGGAGCGAGTTTCGGATCATATCCAACACTCCCATAGATTCTTGTCAAACTCTTGGCTCAAGTACTGTCCTCTACGATCCAATCGTAGAGCCCTAATACTTTTGCCAAGCTGGTTCTCTACTTCATTCCTGAATTCTTTGAACAATTCAAAGGATTCTTATTTGTTTCTTCATAAGATACACAAATCCATATTTTTCTTATCCCATTAGTAAATATGATGAAGTACTGAAAACCATCTTTAGCATTTGTGCTTAGCGGCCTTCATACATCAATATGTATGATTCCCAGAAGATCATATCTTTGCCTAATAAGTCTTACACGTCTCATATGATTCAATTATCAAATGAGTTCCAGAATTCCATCCTCATGGAGTTCTAGATATGTATCTCTTATTTATGAGGCCTAAACGATAATGCTAAAGATAAGTGAAGTTCATATCATTATATGCAAACCTCTTGGTATTAATGTTATAGATGAATTTATCATGATCTTGGATATACTGTCCATTTAGACAAAATTGCATTACAATAATGCATATCAGAATAAATGGAACAACAATTGTCCTTTATTATGATAAGGAGTTTTCTTGTCCAAACAAGAAACTATGACAATGTTCCTACTCATAGCATGGACATAATCACTTTTGTCTAATTCATGAAAAAATTCATAAAGGTGGAAATAATTCCCTACGGCTAATTCAGCAACTCCTTGCATCATTGCCCACGTGTAGGATTATTTCTTCCTTATCCAATTGTCTTCATCTCTTGAGATCCCCCACATTTCTATAAATGTGAGATCCTCATCTAGTATCATATACTCATGATGATGAGATAGACATATTGATTTCTATAACAAAAATACCCAAATCGGAATTCATAATTCCTTTATTATTTACTTCCAGGTACTTTGGGTAGTTTCTCTTCCTCAACACCACCTATGGGGTTTTAAGGCAACTTGGTTTCAGCAACAAATTTGCTTTATATCCATGTGGTTGGTGCAAGCCTTTTTGCCCTTACCCATGATATTAACTATTAGCAGTTTTGCCTTTGCCCCTTTTGTTTAGTGATTCTCAATCATATTGAGTTAATCACCTTTTGAACAAAACTATAATGGCATCCAATGTAATACTCGGTCCACTTGGGTGAATAACTTTTATTATTTATCTATCTCATAGATAACACCCAAAATCTAAGCTTTCAATCCTATTGAAATAACTTAGTTGTGTTTTACCTCTTGTTTTGGTAGTCACACACTACTAACTAGTGTCGTCCCATCATATCTTGATGAACCAAGTCGCCATGCTTTGGCACGCACGAGCTTGATTAATCTTGATCATGACGAGTGCTAAGCAAGAGAACGCAACGTGGAGCAACACTTAAAACCTTTCATGTTTAGCTCGCTCATTGAAAGAGCTTCTTTTAATGTATGATCATATCATACGCCTCCATGTTCTCATCTTGCTTCCAAAGCTCAGAGTTCATGGCAGCTGACATGAGGCAAGTTACATTCAAAGACCATTCTTTGATGTTCTCTCCATTAGTTGTTAGTGTGTTTTGGCGGTTGGTGGAAGAGAATTTTTATGTTCTACGATTTACAACAATTTTCTTTTATTTGAGAACAATTCTCGATTTTTTATACCAGTCTAGAAAATAGATAAAGTCGCGTTTTGTTTGTTTAATGCCATAGGCATCAAACACAATAGGATTATGCAAAGTATTGTGACGTATAACTATTTTTAACAAGGATTTAAATTGTTAAACATAGCTCCCACCATTTTACTACAGAATAATAACCCTCAAGATATTAATGCGAAAATATCCTTATATTTTCTAGAGGGCCAAGATCCCTGTTTCATCTCCTTTTGAGCTTGCTTTGGCAAGTCACCCAAAATTTGACTACTTTAGGTATGAACGATTCTAATTTCATCCAATGCAACTCTTGGTTCAACTGGGCACATAACTCCTTATTTATCAATCTTTATGGATAATCCCAATTGGTTGTCTCTAGGTTTTAATCCTATTAAACGCCTAGTTGCGCCCAACCTCTTACTTAAACAATTGCACACGAGGTGTGCCATCGCACCACATCATTATTAACCAAGTCGCCATGCTTTGGCACGCACCATCTTGGGAAATCATGATGATGATGAGTGTTTAAATAACGAGAAGATGAAACGCAATATTTTAATTTGAGGGATTTTAAAATTCAATTTTAATTGTTTTTGTTGATCCATATCAACTTGATCTATCTATTTGAGTTTGGGCACAACTCCAAATAATAGATCCGGGTTGTCTAATTATCTTATTATCCTAATCGCATGCATCTTCCATACATCAATCACAAAATAATAAGACAATAAAATAAATAACCACAAAAAAAAACGTGATATGGATATGGCCTATTCTAGACTAAGATATTTCCAAGACAATGGAAATATCTATGAACCCTAAAAGCAAACACATCTTCATGCTTCTTCATCTTTTGGTCCATCCTTTATAGTCATGTGGAATGCTCCATGCTCCATCTTTTGTGGCTCATTTGAATTCGGGCTTCTTTTTCTTCAATCTTGGCTAACAATTTGTTCTATCTAGCACTAGCTAACAACTATACTAAATAAAATAAATATCAAAGGTTGAGAAAAAATAGCTCGCATGCCATAAAACCCTAATTAATTATTACATTAATTGATCAGCTCGCAGGCCGTAAACCAAACCACAAAATAAAACAATCACATCAAACCACATCCTAAGGCCATATCCAACCACCATGCTATTTGCACATAAACAGTTAAAATCCAATTTTAACGCGCTTTGTCAATTTTAGTTGTTTTTAGGATTTATCTAGATTAAAAACGGTCCAAGGGGCCCAACCAACCACTTGGCCGAACCCCAAGGGAGGACCGCCTAGGCCTTGGGCCGGCCGTCCCCTAGCCCACACTGCTAGGCCGTGTGCTACGGAAGCCCCCGGCCCCTAGGCCGCGCCTTACTTGGGCGGCAAGCAAGGAGAGGCGGTCCCCTAGGGGGGCCGAACCTCTTTAGGAAGTTGTTTCCAAATCAACTTCTTGCTTGTTGCCCAAGTTTGGTAGTTTCCTTGTTTGAAAAGAACTCCTTCTTTCAATAGGATGCCCATGAGATCTAGATCTAAGATCCTAAAATTTCACAAACTCACTAATTCATGCATCCAATGCAAAAACTAGATCTTATCTTGTTAGATTATTAACAAATTGCATCATATGCTTGATTTGTCTTGTTTTACGCGATAAAATAAATTTAAATTGTAAAACTATTAAAACGTAACACATAAACCACGTCTATGTTCTACGACCTGTGCCTCTGATACCACTGTAGGGTTTTGATCACGGATACGCAGCGGAAAATATAATTTATCCATTCAATACCCTCCAAGGATCACAGGAAGAGAAGCATAACGATGGTAAAGGAAGAATCATGTTACACACCTTAGGGTTTCTCCAGTGATGACTTGTCTCGTGAATTGTTTTACGTCTCTACAGTTGATCCACGCCTAGAGGTGAGATCTAGATCCTCCAACTCCTTGTGCTAGCTAGGAAGAATAGAAGAGGAAGATGGAATCAATCAACAATGGAGCACCAAGGTGGCGGCTCCCTTTCATGGCCGACGGGTAGGGGGGCGGTCCCAAGGGGGGTTCGACCCTTCCTTTGGAACTTGCTCTCTCTCCTTGCTTTATTCTATCCTACTCTATCATATAGATGTTTGTGCAGAGAAAAATAAGCTAGGAGTGTTCTTTATATAGTCCAACAATTTCTTCTCCTACTACATAAAGAACCCCTCTCATAATCCTACTCAAATAAGGATTAGTCCCTTTTTGCAAACTAGTCCTAATCATGTCCATACATGGATTAGTTCTCTTTGCAAATTTATCCTAATCATGTATCTACATGAATTATTCCACCTTGGCAAATTCTAATCATGTCTCTACCTTAATTAGTCCAACTTGCATATTAGTCCTACTAAGTTAGCAAGTTCTTGTCATTTGATCCTTCTAATTAATCATATTAATTAATTAATTCCCAAGTCTAGTTCACCCCTATAGGGCGTGTGACCCCATAGGTTCTATTTAGTTGGTAGTAACTATTTACTAATATGGAGCGGCCTCTAGCAAGACATCCATTCTAGCCAACAAATAGAATAGTCATCATGACAAACCTTGTGCAAGTAATTGTTTCATCCCTTTGTCCCCATATCCGGATTGGACACGAGACATACAAGTCACACTCGTATATTCAATCCATAGTTTCTCGATCCTGGGAATAGCCTTATTCGTACAAATAACATCAATATGCCATATTGATTTATTTGAGTCTGGCCAGACATTTTATAAGCACTATCCCTCGAGTAGCCTAAGATATTTGCTCCCGTTATGTGGGAGGGACAAGTTCTATCTACGTCCACTACAATCTCTAAGCTTGCTTCTTATTGTATCCGGTACACGCCTTTATAGCTACCCAGTTACGTTGTAGCGTTTGACGCTACCAAAATCACAATAATCCACAACTAGAACATCTAGTGACTTCAAGTCTAAGGATGACAACATCGTTGCACCGCGAGAAGCGCTTGTGACTTAACATAACGTGTATGTGGCCTTCTCGGAGATGGGTCAATCCATTATTCCATTACCCCTAATGCATACCCATGTGTTGGATCATGATATCTCCATATCAATCCAACCCTATACTAGTCTATAGATGATTGTCCTATTAATTATTATAATCGACTAGGGATATTTAAGAATATAAAATTTATATTCTAAGGACTTCATTCATGTTAACATATCTTCATATCGATAACATAATGAATCGTAAATCCATATATTTGTCACAATAAATTGATTGCCTCTAGGGCACAATTCCAACAAGAACCACAAGCTGTAACAGAGTAAGGCATATCTCTTTGCTTGAAATCTAGGTCTTAGCTTTTGATTAGTATGAATGGTATTGAAAATCTTGCAGGGAGAAGAACCCTCCGGTAGAGACGTAGGTCCAAGTGGACTGAACTCTATAAATCCTGTGTCTCTTGCATTTAAAGTTTCGTTTGCATACTTAGTTTTTACAGCATTCAAACTAGTCTGTTTTCAAGGGTTTGAAACTCTTTTCAAGACCTTGAAAAAGACTTGTCTGTCTCTTTACTTAAACTGGATTTCATCTCAAAGGCTTGAAACTGTTTTCAAGGCCTTGAAATGCGTTGCTCTTCACACAAACTTTTAACTTTGCAAGTTTTACAAAAAGTTGGCATACTCTATTCAACCCCCGCCCCCTTCTAGAGTATCTCTACTGCATATATACGTGCTTACTCCCCTTTCAATTGGTATCATAACTTGTATCACTGTATAAGATTTAACCATCTGGTGATCATGAGTACTGCAGGTGATGGTGGTTTCTCACAGGGAAGAGCTGCTAACAGACATCCTCTATTTTGTGAAGATAATTTTTCTCACTGAGAAGCCCTGATGAAAATGTTCATCATTGATCAAGACATATAGCTATGGACCATTATTCAGAATGGAACTCACACTTTCTATACAGAGAAAGATGGGATTAAAACTCTTAAATCTGAGGAATCTCTTTTTTCATCTGAATTAGAACAATTCTCAAAGAATTTCAAAGCTATTAACATCTTGTATTGTGCTTTGAGTACTGATAAATTCAACAGGATTTCAGGATGTAAGACTCCCGAGGAGATCTGGGATAAGCTTGTGGTTACATTTGAAGGAACCAGACAAGTCAAGCAAACCAAGATCAACATCTATCAAAGACAATATGAGTTATTCAAGATGAATGCAGATGAGTCAATCAGAGACATGTTCAAAAGGTTCACAGACATAGTCAATAACCTTGATTCACTTGGAAAACATATTTCCAATGAAGAAAAGGTAAGGAAGATTCTGAGAAGTCTTCCAAAGGTAAAATGGGAACCAAAGACTACTGCAATAGAGGAAGCTCAAGATCTATCATCACTCCAACTTGATGACCTACAAGGGAAGCTTCTGACTCATGAAATATCCATGAATGAAGCTAATGGAGAGCTACTAGAAGGTGTCAAGAACTTAGCACTCAAGGCCAAAGAGAATGAGAAAATCCAAAGACTTGAAACTAAGGATGATGATGAACCTCCATTTGCTTTGATTTCCAAAGCTTTGACCAAAATCCTCAAGATGAAGAAAAACTTTGGAAACAAAGACTTCAACAGAGAAAGACATAGATCATCCAGTAGCAAGGACTACAAAAGTAAGTCTTCTTCACAGAATAATAAATCAAAAGTCATGAATTGCTTTGAGTGTGGTGATGCAGGACACTTGATAAGAGATTTCCCACACAAGAAAATCAAGAACTTTCAGAAGAAAGACCATGACAGGAGAAAGAAAGCTATGATAGCTTCATCGAGTGATTCAGACACCTCGAGTGACTCTGAATCTGAAGAAGAACATGCCAACCTATGCTTCATGGACAAGCATGATGGAAGTTTTGAAAAGAACATTGAGGTATTTGTAAATTGTTATTTCAAAACCAAAAGAAGCCCTCTCAGTTTATCTTAGAACAATGCTTTTAAATGATGAAGACTATCTGAAGGAGATTAGAGTTTTGAAAGAAAAATTTCATGAGCAAGCAAAAGAAAATTTACAAATTATTTTTCTGAATCAGAATCTTCAAATTTCTCATAAGAAAATTGACAGTGATTTCAAGGCCTTGAAAACCAGTTTCAAAGCCTTGAAAACACAAGTCAAGGAAGTAGTCACTGAGAACTCTCTACTGAGTGATATCCTTATAAATCTAAGACTTCAAGTTGATGAATTAGATAAAAAAAGGACTACTCTTACTGATAAACTCCAAGAATCTGAATTAGTCAAATTCAAGATTGCAGGATCAGAACACAAGTTGAACTTGATTCTTGGAGAAAGTTCAAAGTCTGTTCACAAAACTGGTATTGGATACAATCAAAATTTTCCAAGAAAGAACAATACCAGATTTGTGAAAGCTGAAAAAAAAACTTCTCCTAAGTGTCATTTTTTCAATAAAATTGGTCATATTAAGATGAGTTGTCCTTTCAAAAGAAAAGACCCTCAAAAAATGAGGAACACATTCCCATTTCAACTCAATTGACAAGTCAGACAGATTTGGATTCCTAAAGGGGTCAGACCACCTAACATGGTTGATACTGAGTATGAGTCCAAATTCCATACTTGGTCTAACAGCTGGGTAAGGCAGTGATTGGTGTTTGCAGATTGTCACCAATGTCAAAGAACATAAGTGGTTTATGGACAGTGGTTGCTCAAGAAACATGAGTGGAAAGAGATCTCTATTCTCAGAATTGAAAGAGCAATAAGAAGGTTCAATTACACTTGGTGACAAAGGCAAATGCAACATTCTTGGTATTGGTAAAGTTGGTACAGATTCTGAAAATTCAATTTATGATGTATATCTATTTGATGGCTTGAAATTTAACTTGATTAGTGTATCTCAGCTTTGTGATAATGGAAATAAAGTTATCTTTGACAAAGAGAAATGTGTGGTGCAAATGAGAAATCAGGAAATTGCATTCTCACAGCCTCTAGATCAAACAATGTTTATACTTTTCAGACTAACAAAGTTGCAGGTGAAAGCTTAAAGTTCCTCAAGGCCATGAAAGAGGATTCACAGATTTGGCACAGAAAGCTTGGTCACATTGGCTTGCATACCTTGAAGAAGTTGATCTCCAAATATCTTTTAAGAGGATTACTATCTATCAAGTTCAAAGATGATGAAGTATGCAAAGCTTGTGCTCAGGGAAGCACACCAGAAGCTCATTCAAGCCAAGGAACTTGTAAGTACTACTAGACCTATTGAATTACTTCATATGGATCTCTGTGGTTGTATGAGGATTCTAACTCCAAAAGGTAAGAGGTATATGCTAGTTATTGTAGATGATTATTCTAGATTTACTTGGGTTATGTTTCTTAAAGAAAAATCTGAAGCCCTCTCTATATTTTCAAAGCTTTGCAGAGAACTTCAAACCTTGGAAAACGTACATATTGCTTCAATCAGAAGTGATCATGGTAGAGAGTTTTATCAATTAGAATTTGATTTGTTCTGTGTTAAGCATGATATCTCTCACAATTTCTCTGCTCCTAGAACTCCTCAACAGAATGGAGTTGTTGAAAGAAAGAACAGGAATCTTGAAGATATGTCAAGAACAATGATTTTAGAAAACAAGCTGCCAAAACACTATTGGACAAAAGCTGTGAATACAGCAAATTACATTTTGAACATGTGCTCAATCGTACCTATATTAAAGAAAACCCCCTATGAACTTTTCAAAGGGAGAAAGCCAAACATTTCATACTTCAGACCCTTTGGTTGCACATGTTTTGTCCACAACAATGAAAGGACAACTTGGGTAAGTTTGATGCAAGAAGTGATGAAGGTATCTTTCCTGGTTACTCTCTTACTAACAAATCTTATAAAATTTATAATAAAAGAACCGAGCTGGTTGAAGAAAATATTCATGTTATTTTTTATGAAAGCTATGATGGTTCTTTGAGTGAAAGTTTTGCAAACTTGAATCTGAACAAGCATGAATCAGAAGCTGAAAACTCACTTGGTTTCAAGAAAGGTTCAGAGGGAAACAAAAGCCATTTTCAAGACCTTGAACATAGGTCTCAAGGCCTTGGAAATAGAGATAAAAGCCTTGATAAGGATGACCAGAAAGATATGAGTGATCCGGCTACTACTTCAAGACCAGAGAAGCAATATGGAGAACCTGAGCACTGGTCTCCAAGAAAAATATTCAAATATCTTTCATCTCATCCAGCTGAGAACATCATCTCTCATCCAACTACTGGTACACAAACAAGATCACTATTGAAGAATCTTTGTTCTTTTAATTTCTCTTTCCGAACCCAAAACTGTGAACAAAACATTACAAGAAACAGACTGGATTATAGCTATGCAAAGTGAACTCAATGAGTTTAAAAGAAATAAGGTGAGGAACCTAGTTTCCCCACCAACAAACCAGTCTGTCATTGGTACCAGATGGGTGTTCAGAAATAAACTGGATGAAAAGGGCAAGGTGATCGGAAACAAAGCAAGGTTAGTTGCTCAAGGTTACAACCAAGAGGAAGGTATTGATTATGAAAAAACTTTTGCTCCTGTTTCCAGGTTAGAAGCAATTAGAATTTTACTTAATTTTGCATCTTACAAGAACATGAACTATTTAAAATGGGTGTGAAGTGTGCATTTTTGAATGGTAACTTGCAAGAGGATGTTTATGTTGCACAACCTCTTGGTTTTGAAAGTGATAAGTCTCAAAATCATGTTTACAAACTTGACAAAGCTCTTTATGGTTTGAAAAAAGCTCCAAGAGCTTGGTATGAAAGATTGTCAATGTTTTTGCTTGAAAATGATTTCGAAAGAAATAGTGGTAGACAAGACCCTTTTCATAAAGACTCATGAGAAAGATTTACTTGTACTTCAGATTTATGTTGATGATATTTTATTTGGAGCTACTAATGATCTATTATGCAAAGAATTCTCATATCTTATGAGCAGGGAATTTGAAATGAGCATGATGGGAGAGTTGAACTTCTTCCTTGGACTTCAAATACATCAGTTGAAGAAGGGCATATTTTTACATCAAAGCAAGTACACTAGGGACTTGTTGAACAAGTACAGTATGTCTCAATCCAAAGAAATCAAGACCCCTATGAGTTCTACACTGTCCTTAGATAAGGATGAATCTGGTATGAGTGTCAATTTGAAAGAGTATAGAGGTATGATTGGATCATTACTATACCTTACTGCTAGTAGACCAGAGATGATGTTCAGTGTATGTATGTGTGCAAGATTTCAAGCTGATCTAAAGGAGTCACACTTAACTGCTGTGAAAAGAATCTTCAGATATCTAAATGGTACCAAAGACTTAGGGCTTTGGTATCCAAGACATTCTAATTTTTCTTTACATGGTTTTTTAGATGCTGACTTTGCAGGTTACAAAGTGGATAGGAAAATCACTTCAGGAACTTGTCAATACATTGGATCCTCCTTGATGAGTTGGCACTCCAAGAAACAAAATTCAGTTGCTTTATCAACAGCTGACACTGAATACATGGCTGCTGGAGCCTGTTGCTCAAAAGTCTTATGGATTGCTCAGCAGTTGAGAGATCTTCGATTTGATTTCAGAAGTATACCTATCAAATGTGACAACACCAGTGCAATATCAATTACAAAGAATCCAGTTCATCATTCAAGAACCAAACATATTGATGTCAGACACCATTTCATTAGAGATCATGCTGAGAAAGGTGATATTGTTCTTGAATTTGTTTCTACTAAATGCAACTTGCAGAAATCTTCACTAAACCATTGCCAGATAAAAGATTTTTAGCTCTAAGACTGGAATTGAGTATGCTAAATAAAGATGCATTGGTTTAGGGGGAGTACAAGGTAAGTAAGGTAAGTTGTTATGTGTTTTCAAAAGTTTGAACTGATTTTCAAAGCCTTGAAAATCTATTCAAAGTTTTAATTTTATTTGTTTCAGTAAAACAGTGTTTCAAGACTTTGAAAGCCTTTTCAAAGCCTTGAAAATAAGTATGTTAAATTGATGGATCAATAACTCTTGGATTATTCAGTATTGGGTTCTATCTTTGTAGATATTTGATCAATATTGCCCCTACCTTTTTCAAAATTCTATTTCAGCCAAATATAGTCTTAAAATATTTGTTTCCAACGGCTTCAAAGATTTGAATCTTCTCTGATCATTACAAATCTTTTGAGATCAGAAAGAAATTGCAGTTTCCTTTTTAAACTCGAGCTCTTTTAGTATTTATCTTCTTCCTCTTTCTCTCCGAATAAATCCTACTTCTCTCTATTCTTCTCCAAACCCTAATGAGCACAAGAAGAACCTCTGACAGAATTACGATGGCTGGTGGTTCAAAGTCTGGTACGAGAAAAAGAGAAAGACAACTGAGGATCAAGTTCAAACAATCAGTGGGGATTCATGCTCTAGGACTCCCAGTGCAGAAGCAGTTACATAACTTACTCCACCTAAGAAGAAAGCTAAGAAGGTTGTGACATAATCTTCAGACAAGAAGAAGAAGAAAGATAAGACTACTGCAGAAAAGCAACCACAAACACAGATCTCAAGTCCCAAGAAGATGAAGAAAAATAAGAGAGCCTCTCAAGCTGAAAAGGGAAAAGAAAAGGTGATAGTGGAAGAACCAGAAGACAATGTGGAAAGAACGTTGCAGATCTACTCAAAGAACTCTGCTCCTGATGAATCTTGGTTCATCACAAACACTTCCAAAGAGACTTGATGATTTAGAGATGGACCCTGGTGAAATCAAAGAGAATCAGCATGGGTTTGAGAGTGATCTCAGGAAGGTGAAGTACATGGTGGAGACCATCTTCAGAAGCATGACTGTGTTTGATGTCCTAGAGGATGATTTCCAAGATGGAGAAAGTCTCAAGAAGGATGGTTCTGACAACAAATTGCCCAGTGAACACTTAAACCAGGAAGAGGCTGCTCAAGACAAGGACAAAGGAAAGCAGGTGTTAGATGAACAAGTTGCTCAAGAGGGAGAAGAAGTAGACGGTCCTGATTCAGATGTACTGATCATAAACATCAAGAGGAAGAAGAAGAAATCTCCAAAGTCAATCAGTCAAGAAGTTATTACTACTGAAGATCAGGCTGAAGAAGAGACTGCTGGTGTGAATGAAGAGGCTGAAGAAGAACAGGCTAATGAGGAAGAAAGTGAAGAGCAAGAAGAAGGAGAACACGATGGAGATGAAGACCCAGCCCCATAAACTCTTTCCTATTCTTTCTTGCCCACTCTTCTCTTCAACTTATTTTCAAAATTTTCCAAAGACTCTGATCCAACATTTTCTCATTCTTTTTAATGAAAGTCAAAAAGGGGGGGGGGGGAAATCTTAGGTTGTTTTTATGTTTTTATATGTTTTTAGTGACCTGTCTTTTGGTCAGTAGGAATTATCTGAAACTTATGTGTTCCTGCTTAAGTTTGTTATTGAATAAGTTGGATCTTTTTGGACCTTATGTGTTACTACTATTGGTGCTGTGTGCAAATCAGTATTTTTTGCAGAAACTAAGGTTCAAACATATTGAGGGTTTCTCTTTCATCAAGGGGGAGATTGTAAGTTCACAAGTTTGACAAGCTTGAAATACAGAGCTATTTCAAGGCTTTGAACCAGTTTCCAAAGCCTTGAATCACAGGCTTCACAGGCAGGGCTATTTCAAGGCCTTGAAACAATGTTCAAAGCCTTGGAGTTCTTCTGATTTTATTCTAATTCTCTCACCCCTATATTTGATCTGTTATCACTTGATGATGAAAAAAAAGCTTTTGATTCACATAGACTTCAATTGTTTAACCTGTTTGACTTAGTTTTGTAGGGAAATATTATTTCCTATTTTGCAGGATTGGTTTCCTAACCTGGATTTTTTCAGAAAAGGAAACATTGTGAGAATGTGATCAATCAGACACTCTTGAAAGCTTCCCAATCTGTTTAAAGACAAGATCAAAACAATATCTCTGAAGATTATGATCTACTATCCATTGGAGAAGACTGTTAAAAGAGTCAAAGTTGTTGCCTACAAAACATGAAGTTTGTTGCTGAAAATCAGGGAAGATTTGCAGAGTATCTGAGCTATATAAATAGAGATCATTTTGAAGAAACAAACATAAAACACTCAACAGACAGAAAGAGAGACACATTTCAGGATTGACAAACATCAAAGAAACACATCATTCTCCCAATCCAACTCACTGAAGATCATTGCAGTTTTACACTTCCAGTTTTCTTCTAACTTTTACTCAATTTGTATATCTTTCTTATACTACTTCTATCTCTCATTCTCAAGGATTGTTCAAAGTGAACAATAGAGAATTCTTAGTTAATCAGTTAGCTAGAGCATGTACTAGATAGGTTAGTGAGACCCACAAGCTGTAACAGAGTAAGGCATATCTCTGTGCTTGAGATCTAGGGCTTAGCTTTTGATTAATAAGAATCGTGTTGAAAATCCTGCAGGGAGAAGATCCCTGAGGTAGAGACGTAGGTCCAAGTGGACTGAACTCTATAAATCCTGTGTCTCTTGCATTTACAGTTTCATTTGCATACTAAGTTTTTACAACATTCAAACTAGTCTGTTTTCAAGGGTTTGAAACTCTTTTCAAGGCCTTGAAAAAGACTTGTCTGTCTCTTTACTTAAACTGTATTTCATCTCAAAGGCTTGAAACTGTTTTCAAGGCCTTGAACTGCATTGCTCTTCACAGAAACTTTTATCTTTGCAAGTTTTACAAAATGTTGGCATACTCTATTCAACCCCCCTCCCCCTTCTAGAGTATCTCTACTGCATATCTACCTGCTTAATCCCCTTTCACCGATGACTAACAATGATTCTTCCACAAGAACTTTAATGCGGGCCCAAGCAGGAATGAAAGGGTCGATCCACACCATTTTCAAGAATATTCTCAAGAATGAAACCTACTTGTATCCTGCTGACGTACAAGATTTGCGCGACACTATGAACCACGAGGACTCTGGTCGGGTTATGAATTATCTTTCACTTTGCGTTAACCATTCGTCTATGTGGTCGGGGGAGGAGATGATGGAAAATTGTTACAAGTGTGCATATAATACAACGCAGAAAAATATTTGCCCCCTATTAATGGAAAGTATAGTTGGAAAGATTGGCTCAAGAAGACTAACGCCCTTTCAGGCATTAAGGGGCATGCAACGGACTGGAGAAACATAATCCCGACAGGTAAAGCACCCCATGGCCACCCCCTATATCGCGTACTCTGTTATAAGGGTGGATGGAAGTACGGAAGACCTTGTTTTTCAACTTGGACCAAGGGCTATGACGACACCACCGTGTCCTTTTACAAGTATCTGAATCTCCCGGCGGAAAGTGATTGGCTCCGAGGCGAGTACATTGAGAGTCAAATCCTTCGTTTCTTCCCACGTTATATTGTGGAATTGACGGTAAATATGTACGATATGAAATTATATGTTTCTAAGATATGTGTTTCCAAGACAGATTTGTACGTGCTATATATATGTGTGTGTGTGTGTGTGTGCATGTGTGTGTGTGTGTGTGTGTGTCAAAAATTAGCTTGCTAGGTATACAGTTTATAATTAATACGTGTATATATACATTGTTTTTGTTGGTGCACTAACCGCCCATGGAAGGAGTACAACTAGCATATGATGGTCATGTCCAAGGAAGGAAGAATTTATAATACTTGAATATTTAATTAGCAATATTATACTTTCAATTAAAATATTTACATGGAAGTTGTTTTTTTTTTATTATTATTATACGAAAACCTATCGATATTATTGCGGGATGCTTTAATTTCATGAATTTAATGTTGTCGCCAACTCAATTTTCAGTTTTTCTTGCGTATATACGGTTCGGTGTGCAAACCACTACATCACAACAACAACAACGATCCATATAAACCGCTATACATATATAGCCGTTCATTTAAACAGCTGTAAACCCATTGTGGAAAATAGCGGCTTTGTAGAACCGCTATATTTTCAAAGAAAAATAAAGCGGTTTTGCCCAAACAACTATATTTTGGATGAAATAATAACGGTTTAGAAAACGGTCATTAAATCTTCAAAACTACAGCAGTTTCTAGATCGTCGTTTTAAAAAACGCTGTATTAGCTCATATTTCTAGTAGTGCATGTTCTAACAATGGAAATTCTTTAAGGGCAAAGAAAAAGAACAATAATCTATCCTTTATGATAACAACAAGTTTTAAGTTGTCTTCAAAGTTATCCATTATTTTTCAACTTACAAACTGATACAAAAACATTGAGAGGAATCAGACATCTACATGTCTCGAATTAATAAGAGAAACTTATTTTTCCTTTTATGCACATGCATAAAACTCAACTTTTAGAATAAAACAACGAAAAACAATAGGAGAGGGGAGTAAGGGAAAAGGAAACAGACATGCGAGATTAGGTAACACATACAACTCATATAGACTTCCTAAGGTAAGCAAATCATTGGGAGTCTGGGCTTAGCTAAGATGTCCGCTTTTTTACCTTAGTTGGTGCATGTTCTAGGGTGATGATTTTGTCTTCGAAAGTTCCATAATAAAATGATACCTAATGTCAATGTACCTGGTACGTGAATGCTGAATATGTATTTTTAAAATGCTAGTCACAAAGAACAGACATAGTATTGTCACAAATAACCCATGATCAAAATTTCTTGCTACATACCTAATGATTAGCTTCACAACCTTTTTATTGGATTTTTTAGGCTTAGCTTGAAATTGAGTGCATATTCCTACACTAAGAGGTATATCCGGTCTGTTGTCAATTAAGTAAAAAAGACATCCTATCATGCTTCTATATTCAGTTTCATCAACGACAATGCCGGCATGATCAATAAGAACCTAACTTCAAATAACTGTTTTTCAAACTTAGGAACAGAAGAAGTCATATTATTAATTCGTAGTAACGAGGGTAGACCATGATAAAATATAATAACCGATGATAAATGCGTATAGGGGACGTTGAAAACTCAACCTCTCTGCCAAACATTGTGGATTGTATCCCTTGTTCCGCTAGTCATCATACATGTAGCCAACTAGACCTTAAGTGTCCACAACCCCATAAAAGCTTAAGTCAGAAGACTAGTACTAGATGATGTATTGGCATCAAGTTCGCAGAATACAAGAGATGTTGATCTGTTTTGACAATTCTTCGGTGTTTGGCTACATATATAGAGGGAGATAGAGTTGCTGATGCAGTTTCTCATTCAGGTAATTTGGCTTTAAATTGTGAGAAGAATTTTATTTTTGATCCACCTTCCTACTATCAGGCGTTGCTGGATGATGTTATAGGTGGTTTTGGTTGTGTTAGGCTCCTGTTTTAGAATCTCGGACCCTCTTATTGTATCCAACAAGGAGATAAGATGATTGAGAAAGTGCTGTCTGATTCTCATTAACAACCTCGAACCATTCCAAAAAAAAAAAGAAAAAAAAAAGAAAAAGAAAAAGAACCCTAACCAATATTCTAACTGTTAATAACAAAATTGTTAGCACAATTGGTAAATACTAGTAGTCCCTCTATCACTTGAATCAATACAATTCATTACACCGCAGTTTAGATAATGAGATATCAAGTAGTTCCTTATCTCTTATCAGTGAGGAGCTAGGAATCGGATAAGGCTCATCGTTAGCCTTATATGGAAATGGCACAAAACTGGACAAGGAAACAATTAAAACAAAGGTAATCAAGTGGAATCATTGTTTTTTTCCTTTGTACTGTACAGAAAGAATCGCACATGTCAGCATTTGAGTGGTAATACTGCGGATGACTACGGACGTTATTTCCATCTAAAACACCAAAAAAATAGACCAGACATGTCATGTCTAATACTATATAGTACCTCATAGTGACACATTCAATTACCCCAGAGAGTAAAGACCAGAACTATCACTATATAATTCAAACTACATGCTTGTTTATGCATCTGGCCGAGAGAGAGAGGTGTCAAAAAGAGAAAAGATGGAGCGAGAGGAAACATACTGTGTGACAGGGGCAACAGGATACATCGGATCATGGCTGGTGAAGTCCCTCCTTCAAGGTGGCTACAGGGTTCACGCTGCGGTTCGTGATCCGGGTCAGTATGCTTTCCACTTATCTGTTAATCATCTTAATCTTCTACTTCCATACTCCTCTCCGTTATCCAATCTTCGGTAACATAAATAAAAAAAAAAAAAAAAAAAATGAAATAGCACTGCAGAAAAGCTGAAAAGATTTCTTAGGAGGTGGATGATTGAATTGGGTGCAGGAAATGCAATTGACTTGGCCATAGATCTAGTAATCATCATTAAAATATGAGAGCATAGATCTCAAGTTCTTTTATGGTTTTGCTAGTCAATTGCATGTGCAAAATATATGAGAAAAAGAGACGAATGCCCTGCTTGTTGGCTCTGCAAGAAGGTTTTCGGCCCAACTGACATTACTCAAAATTGGGCCCTCAAAGAGGAGTGAGCTTATTATACTGTCGTTTTGATTTCTTAAAATTTCATGGCAAATTCATACTAGGTGTAAGAAAATAGGTGGTGTTTATCAAGTTCAAGTGAATTTTTTATAGCTGCACCGAAAGAGACGCACAATATAGTGCGAGTTAAAAAAAAACTATCGCAAGTACTAAGTGACAGCATATTAACTTCTTGAAAAGATATAGTACCAAAATGCTTCCCCTAACTCCAAACGACTAGCAGCTAGGGTGGTAGCTCAAGTGGTAGAGCGTTAGAAGCCCCTGCATGAGGTTCCATGTTTAAACCGGGTAGACGACAAAAAAAAAAAAAAAAAAAAAAAAAAAAAAAAAAAAAAACCAAACTCCAAGCGACTAGTCTAGTGGGTGAGGCTCGGACCTTAAGACTTTTTTATCCTTGAGGTCTCGGTTTAAACCCCACGGCGACTAATAATCTTTGACCTGGACACCACGGTTATCTAAAAGAAACTTTCTGTCAGTTGACACATTATAGATTTCTTTGAAAGGACATATTATAGATTTGGAAAGACATAAATGTACCAACTGAACGCGTCATTCTGAGTATCAAACAGATTTACCTTTTTATGTTCCTTCATTTGGGCATTAGGATTTATGATCGCTTGAAAGCTGGGGTCACTTGAGTATTCGATCGTGGTAATAAGGTATACTTGTCATTAATTAAAGAATTGAACAGTAAAATCTCTTAGACGGGGTCTTGGGCGGAATTAAATACTAATGCCTGAATTGTTACCTCATCTTGGAGTTAGTGTCCAAATTATTACTTTTCCTACATGAATGACCAATTTGGTAGCTAGATCAAACAGCAGTGGGGTAAATTCATTTTTTGCATTGTAAAACCATACAAATCACTGTGTATTTACACAATCCAATATTCAAATTAGCAACATGTTCACTTTGTACACCATCATAAAGATATTTAGGACAGTGAACTCAATCTGGAATTGAAATCACAAAACCTAACCAGGACCCTAAATTGGTTTTATAGTACAAGAGATTACAGGTCTATAGACAAGAATGAAATAGTGAAGACGTTCTACGAAGATATATATATATATATATATATATATATATATATATATATATATATATATATATATATATATATTTCACATAAGGACCCTGCATTTGCTACCATTAGGGTACGTAGTGGGTAAAGTGTGCTCCAATGCATAGCCTGGAGATCAAGTCCTATCGAGAAGCTTTAAATAAATCTTGTAGAGCTAGATAATATCAGTCTACATTGAGTCCACTGTGCATAACAAAAAAAACAACACAATAAGCAACCCAGATTAAAACTTGGTTCAGTTCAATGCCAACATGAAAAAGCACATGACCAAAATGTTGGTTTTCAAGCTGGTTTGGTCTCTCTACAGACACTTTGTCACTTGACTCAACCACATGAATTTACCTTATATTTCTGCATGGCTTGTCTGAAATGTCCAACAACTCAGAGAAGACGTCGCATCTGTTACCATCATGGGGTAGCAGCGATCGGCTAAGAGTGTTCAAAGCTGATCTACAGGAAGAAGGAAGCTTTGACGAGGCTGTAAGAGGCTGCATTGGTGTATTCCATGTTGCAGCATCTATGGAGTTCGACATTTCACCGCAAGATGACATTGGTAAGAAACTCTTCTACCTATTGAATAAATCTTCAAAATCTTGGAATGATGAGAAAGTAGCTTCCGATAATCCATGTTTTGGTTTTTTTTGAACATGCAGATAGTTATGTGCGCGAATGTATTATTGAGCCTGCAATAAAGGGTACCTTGAACCTTTTCAAATCTTGCTTGAAATCAAAGTCTGTGAAGAGGGTTGTTTTCACATCATCTGTTAGTACAATGACCGCCAAAGACAGCTCCGGGAAATGGAAAAGTGTGGTCGACGAGTCTTGTAAAGTTCCCATTGACCATGTTTGGAAGACAAAATCCAGTGGATGGGTAATGCTTCGCTTCCTCCTCTTAGTCCAATGTATTTTAAGAAAAGAGGAACACTAATAGCGTCTTTGCAGGTTTATGTAGTATCAAAACTTGCATCAGAGGAGGCAGCGTTTCAATTCTCGAAAGAGAATAGAATTGAGCTAGTGTCAGTCATAACCACGACAGTTACTGGCCCGTTCATCACGAAAACAGTTCCATCAAGCATCCAATTTTTCTTATCGCCATTAACAGGTATCACTCCTACAATCCCTGCAATATCGCAACAAAGTAATGAATCTTCAATGTTGCTAAAAACATTGATAAAGTCGCTTTACTCGTATTCATCAGTTTAGTAGTTGCTCTTTTAAAAGGCTACAAGAAGACACGAGCTCTTGAAATATATCATATTCTGATTTCCTTTATGTCTTCAAATAGTTTTTCATATGATTTCAAGTACTAGTCTAGATTGGTGACTGTCAAGACTAGAATAACGACCCTTGGAATAGACAAGAAATATCTGAACAATGAGCATTCTTCAAGTTTCGTTTGAATGGTTTCTCCTTGAGACACCCATACATGTTAGTTCTCCATAGCCGGTGAATCTAGGATGGCCATATCTATTCATAAAAAGTATGAAATTATTCCCTAACATGTTGTAATAATTCAGGCGACCCACTGTACTTGTCACTATTTAAGGCTGTGAATTCAAGAATGGGGTCGATTGCTCTAGTTCATATCGAAGATATTTGCAGTGCCCTCACATTTCTCATGCAGCATACTAAAGCAGAAGGCCAATACATTTGTTCTGCTGACAGTTGTGAAATGTCTGAACTAGCTCTTCGTCTTGCTAAACACTTCCACACGTCAACAAGGTCTGTTTTCTCTCCCGATGCTTTCATGGAAAATACTAAAATTCATACTCCGCTTGTAAGATGTAAAAATGATGTGTTTCCCATGTTTTCAGGCTTGCAGAGGAAGAAACCACTCAAGTTCCCTCTGAGATTTCTTCAAAGAAGTTGCGAGATTTGGGCTTCAATTATGAGTATGGGTTGGAAGATATTGTTCATCATACTATTAATTCGTGTGTGGATTTTGGCTTTCTGTCTCCTGATGAAAAAAAAGATTTTTATCGTACGCAACTTTGAGAACCGACATTTTGATGTGTCAACTGTATTTTAATTTCACCCATCATTCCTAATGCATTTCTGAACTATTTTCGACATCACAATTCCTCTGTGTGTTTTAAGTGAGCAGAACTAGTATTCCATAGGGCTCATTTAGATAATTTGAGTGACAACGAAGAGTTTCTCTCTATTTGATTAATATACATTACTATCGTCTTTTCAAGCCTGGTTAGTGGTTTCTACTTGCAGTTCAGCAAATTGGATACATTTCTTCACTGAGTTAACTTAATTGGCTTTAGCTTTTAAGTAATTATAATAGGGCCTTTTGTGAATAGAATGTTGTATGCTATATAAACGCCATAGTAGGACTACTTCACTGTTGATTTGCAATTCTTAAGTAGCTAAACTATTAATTTCAACTATTTGCTGCTAGTAGAGTTTGTCAATAGAACAATCAAGAACTACTAGAGGAAAAAAAGTTCACATTTCGTGGAAATGACCTTATTCACGTTCAATCAGCAGTTTATAATATGATTCATCCATCATGGAAAGTACAACTCTATAAAGGCCTTGCAACTGAAAATAGACCTGGGTGAAAGGCACTGAAAACAGATTTTGTTTCATTTCAAAATAACATGTCTGCTATGGTATGTGACAACCTAAACGTCATAACAAAGATCGCTCAGGATATTCTTTCTGTATCTATTCTAACTACATTTGCATTTATTGTGTGGACCACTAAGATCATGTGTGATCATCGGCTTTTCTCAACTTCAAGGTGGTTGTGACATTCAGATAATTCAAAGAAATGAGTAATCTTTATATTCTTTGGTTGTTGAATTGCTACCGGTCACACTAGACCCAGAGCCAGTCTACCAGTCTTGCTATTTATTGGTCTTGTGTCGACATTTCAATGCCAAGAGCCAGTTTATGCTTTCGTGCTATTTATTTTTTTCTTTCAAGGATTTTCAACAAATCAGCAGCTCCACCAGATGGAAAGGCCCAAAATCAATTGCCAAATGCAGCTCTCTAATCCTTTTTCGGGTTCATCTATTTCAAACTACTTCCCTCCAAGCATTTATAAGAGGGACACAAATTTGTATATTCTCTTTCACATATCTGGAATGGAAAGAGAAACTACAAGGACCAGATGCATTTATGGGTAGGTACCAACCAGAGAGTACCAAAACAGGTCTACACATATCACAGGAAGAAAAATATAAAAAGTTACAACATACTTGATGAAGAGAAGATGTAGATACTGTTGTCAGACCTTCTAAAAAAGAGATATACAAGTTACCCAATTGAAATCAAGACAGATGAGGATGAGGGACCCTAACCTTATCTTGAGAGTTAGTTTCTCCCACAGCCAAGAGCGTCACAACGTCTAGATGATATTTCGTGCCAATAGAGAATTCACACATCAACCTCTTCACTTGTTTATGACAACATCGCTGATGTTATTAGAATTGTTGCACCACGTGACATATACAACAGTTTCATAAAAGATGAACCTGGCAACTCGAATTTTTTGATCTGCATATACAACAAACAGGAAAAGTTTCATGTAAGGATAGGAGGAAGAGACATAAATATTATCTCATAAAGGCACATGACCATGTAACTTTTCCAAGTTTTTTTGTTCTTTAGTGTTGGAATGATATCCTGTCCAAACATAAGAAGAGGACCACTTGCCCCTTTCAACACCAGAGTGATGGCTTCAACCGTTTGGTGAGGGAATATATTTCAAAAGGTGATTGTTACTATTCATCATAATAATCTTGACAAGTAAATGTAGTATCCCCCACTGGGACCAGCACAAGCATGTGGCATAGTCTCCATCTGCACTTCAAGCTTCGAGTTATGAAAAGTCTTAAGATCATAAATTTCACTAGCTTCCTTTCACAACTACAGAAAAAATCACTGGATAAAGGGTTGCTTCTAGTAACTTCTCTAGTAGTCTATATAAACACATGTAGTCTCTCATTATTTCTTAAACAATAAACCATTCTCCCTATCGTCTCTGATCTAATAGGGCTTGATTAATTTCTGGATGCTGAGCAAGTTCTTAAACCAAATTGATGACACCAGGATAAACTAAATCTACAAAGTAAAAAGTAAACAATTCCAGGCGTTCACCGGAGATTGTTTGTCGACCTTTTCCTTGCTTTTCCATTTTGGAAACTCTCACGCCTCGCCTAACAAAATGAGAAGAAAAAAGGAATGGAAATTATTTGTTGTACAGAAGGAAAGCATTCTTCAGTTTATTCTGCTAAATTATAGTCTTCCTGGTGGAAAAGTATAGTTTATGAACATTCTACACTTCGGAACCAGCCTTAATTATAGTTTGTCACAAATACTAAATCACACGAAAGTGTATCTCAGTGTACAAAGTCTGTTTATGCATAAAAGTGCACATAAATAGAAGAACTTCCAGCAAAAGAAGTTTTATCTAAACATTTGCATTAACTACACAAGTCATAAACAAGATACAGATACCATAGACCATAAAGATTACCTACCTATCTATCACAGTGAAAACGTTTTAAGAATGCACACTTACTGTAGTAGATCAAACTTCTGCTTCAGTTTCTTTCACTTTATCTAATTCTTGCATATTACAACAAAGCAAGGAAGGAGTGCTTTAGGATTGAGCAAATAGAGCTCCTCAATATTTGCATACAGGCCTACTTTCCCAGCCAAGGAGTCGAATCCTGATTGCCCAGCCATTTCTTGTATGTTCTCCATTGGCCTATGAACCCTTCCTGCTATAACCCGACAAACTATTAACGCCTTCCTTATCGATGGATCGTCTTTGAGAATTTCTATCGACTCAAAAGCTCTTCCACTGGTAGAAGTAGTGAAAACGCCAATCCCAGCCGTGAGCTCCCTCTTTGATGAGAAACCTTTTCTGATTATTTGACAAACACAGCATCTTTCGTGAATACAGAGACTTGATGACGATCCATTCCTGCCAAGGGAACACGCCACAGTGGTTCCATAGAACCTCAAGAGTTCATTGCCGTCTGCCAGGCAGCGAGGATGCTTCTTGGGAAGTTTGCTGGCTTTGAATTTCACCATTTCTCGATACTCTTCAAACCGAGCAAGTGTCTTTTGCATGTTGTGAACTTTTAGGACCCTCTCTATTCGACCACAGTGATTCTCCGACTTCAGCCAGCTTGTCCGGCATATGATTTCGACGATTTTCCTAGATGAATCGCCTTCCACTAGTTCGGTAACTGCAAGTTGAAGATCAATAGAAGTCAGCCAAATTATTAAATGAACATTACTGAGAACCAAGAGTATACAAAACTTGTAAAATCTCATAATCTTGTGTTTTCTAAATGACTTGAGTCCAAGAAGTATTGAGCAAACACAACTAAATAAAAAGGCCCCAAAATTTTGAATTTCGAATTTGATGAAACTGAGAAACCTCGGGCTAAAATTTTCCAAATATATATCAGACTGAGTGTGAAATACACTGTAAACTTCTAAAGTATCCACTAATTCTTTTCAGTTTACATGTTTGTGCATCATCATCCAAATAAGTTGTTGCAGGAAAGTAACTTTGTCTATCAAGAATTGAATATGATTCAGAAAGTTGAAGACATGTGAAATTCAATTTAATATGGTCTCTATAATATTAGCATTTCGAATTTATGAAAACCACCCTTTTTGAATTTGAAATTTTGAATAGCACAAAACCAGAGAGACCATAAGAATCTGAAAGAGGAACCAGATTGAGGGTTCTTACCAGCATGATTAGAAAGATGGTGTGATTCAAGAGCTTCCCACTTTCCGAATTGTTCACCACACTTGTGACAAGCCACTGAAGATGCCCCATTAGAATCTTTATCAAGAGAAGCCCTGCTAGGGTTTGACAGAAACCCATTACCACCACCACCACCAGAAACAGCAGAATCTCCAAATTCAGAGCCCTCTCGGCGTGACCAGTGAGAGCTCCTCCTCCTTTGAGGCGTAGAAGAGTTCTTGAATGAAGGGTTAAAATAGTGCATTGTTGGGTGCCCTCCAGGACCAGGTGTCCCAGGCCTCAATGTACCCACAAAAGTGGAGTCGCCACCAACACCGCCAGCATTCTCATGGAGGCCATTAAAACCGGTGATTTTGAGCTCACACCTTGAATTACTCAAAATCACTTCATGGGTTATTGGGTTCAAGAACTCACTGCTTCCTATAGATCTGGGGCTGCAACTGGGTGGCCTCTCCATGTGCCTCTTGCTGTTCCCATGGATCACATCTCTGAGATTTGCAATGGACCTTGAACAGCCTGACCTCCCTCCAGCTTTTCTAGTCAAGATTGTGCTCAATTGCTTCCTGGCCTTTGGATCATGAACTTCTGACGGCTCTGATTTGCAGTGGAGTGATCTCTTCAAAGAAAACCAAACAGTAGGCATTTTATGATTTTGTTGCTCCACTCTCAATTTCACAGATTCATAACATTCAAACTAAAAGCTCTATAGCTTTGGTCTGTCAAGTGTCAACAACAACAAGACAACAACTTTATAGCAATTCCCTCACAACTTTCCTCAAAAAGCCTGCAAACTTTCTTCTACCATTCTACTTCCCTTCCTCTTTTACTAAAAACCCACAATCCAACTTTGATAAACAAGCACTACTCTTGGTAATTTAGTTGCCATTTGCAGCATCTAGAAACAGAGAACATCTTTAAACTCATCCAACTACCAGAAGCTCTTGATAGCCTATTGGGCTTCCATGGAAGCACTTGCAGGGTCAGGCCCAGAAATCATTTCGAAGAAGAGGGAAAGGAGAGAAGATCAAGAAAAAACTGATGGCAAAATGGCGGAAATAGAGCAGCGGCATACAGTATAGGAATTGATTGAACCATGAACTGCTTTGAATTTAAATAGCTTTAAGAAAATCACAGGCTTAGAATTAGAAAGATTTTGTTTAATGAAAAGCAACAGAGGTGTAGATTCTAGGCAGGTAGGTCAGTGTTTTTCTGTCCTTACACGGTAATGAGAGGTTTTAAAAGTTACTCCCCGTGGTTTGGTTTGAGCGGTGACAATTGTGAGTGGTGCAATGAAATGGTTCATACTCCCTCAGTTTCTTCTGTTTCTTCATCATTTTTTAATCAGAATGTTTCTTCTATTTCTTCATTCTTTTCTAAAGTGGTCGAATCAAAGCTCGAATCAAAGCTTCCCACTTTCCAAATTGTCCGATCCGGGTCGTTCCGGTCGGTTTCACCCGAATCGGGCCGAATCCAGAAAATTCCTGATCAGGTCAAGTTTGTAATTTCCGAAAACTTTTTCTCCCTCACCAAAGAGACTTTGCGTAACCCTAACCCCCAAAACACCTTCGTCGCCGCACCTCTCCTCGTCGCCCCTCTCTGCGAACGGGGTCTGATGACCCAGGGGTTTGATACTTTGATTCGACCTTTGATTTAGGGGGGATTTGATTCGATTTGCTCTTCCTCCCAACTCGGCTTCGTCGAATTGTGATTTGTTTTGTGAACGGTGAATGAACGAGTCTTGTTCGTCGGTGATTCAGGAAGTCCCTCCGTCGTTCCTTCGTCGTCCCTCCGTCGTCCCTCCGTCGGCGGACCTAGTAAGTTTCGCTTCTTCTTCTTCTTCTTCTTCACTTCTTGGTATGCTGCTGCTGCTAGCCTGCTACTGATCCATAAAGTAAATGTTTTTTGTGTGTGTGTATGTATGTGTGTGTGTGTGTATAAGTGCGGTAAATCCGGAATGGATTGCCGTTCCGTCCGGATCCGGGACCGTTCCGTTCCCAATACCAAAACGAAACGCGTACCGGAACGGTATTCGCAACTATGGTCCTTACACGATAATGAGAGGTTTTAAAAATTACTCCCCTTGATTTGGTTTGAGCGGTGACAACTGTGAGTGGTGCAATGAAATGGTTCATACTCGTTCTGTTTCTTCTGTTTCTTATCCTTTTTCAATCAGAATGTTTCTTCTATTTCTTCATTCTTTTGTAAAGTGGAAAACTTTTCACTTGAAAATACCACACTACCCTTAATGAAAAAGGATCTCCACTAAAGCATATGTCTTTTCATGCTGACTCGTCATGCTTTTTATAAAGTTTAACTCATCCTGCTTTATTGACGGCAACGTGGTAAACCACCATGATTCTTAATAAATCATTTTTTTCCTTAATGAAGGTACAAGAGAAACAATGGTAGTTGACACGATTTCTTACGTGTATATGCAAGTGCACAATCAAGTAATAAACGGTGGTATTTCAACCCCTAGTTATCGAAACCACAAAACAGACTTGAGATTATTTAATTAGTGTTAGGTTGGAGCCCTAGTTCATGGGTGACCCTTTTTATGAATCGACCTAGTTCATGTTTTGCTACGACCCAAAAAGGGAGACATGATTCGTGGAGCGAAGGCTTGGGACGGTTGGCCCAAGCCGTAGCGATCACGAACATGTCTCCCGGGGGTTCGGGGGCAGCGCCCAAGCCGTAAAATATTTTAACCCGTTTTGACCCGTTTGGGCTTGGATCCCGCCCGGTTTGATAGGTCGTCTATTTATAGAGTTCTTAGGGTTCGTAGCATGTTATGTTGAGCGTTCTGATTTCGCTTGTAATTCTCTGAGACGATTCGTCTGTTTTAGTGAAATCTTTGCAACTCCGTGGACGTAGGCTGTTTTGCCGAACCACGTAAATCTGTGTGTTTGGTTCTTTCTTTCTGCATATTTCGTTTTTCACTACAACTAGTATCAGATCCAGGTTCGCTAGGGTTTGGGAAAAACGATGGCAGATGAGATGAAGGGGTCTGGAATTGAAAAGTTCGACGGCACAGATTATGCGTACTGGAAGATGCAGATAGAGGACTATCTGTATGGGAAGAAACTGCATGCTCCACTGGACGGGGTAAAGCCTGAAGCCATGAAGGAGGAAGACGGGAAGGTTATGGATCGACAGGTTCTGGGCATCATTCGGTTGACGCTATCAAGGTCGGTTGCGCACAACGTTATTAAGGAGACTACAACAGCTTCGCTGATAAAGGCATTGTCAGGAATGTACGAGACTCCGTCAGCTAATAACAAGGTGTACTTGATGAAGCGTCTGTTCAATCTGAAGATGACAGAAGGTATGTTGGTTGCTCAACATCTTACTGATTTCAATACAATTACGAATCAGTTGTCTGCTGTTGATATCGATTTTGATGATGAGGTTAGGGCTTTGATACTGTTAGCGTCATTACCTAATAGTTGGGAATCTATGCGAACTGCTGTTAGTAACTCTGCTGGAAAAGAAAAGTTGAAGTATGATAAAATACGTGATTTAATTATGGCTTAGGAAGTGCGTCGTAGAGATTCTGGTTAACCTTCGGGTTCAGCCTATAATATTGATAATCGTGGCAGAAGTAATGAAAGGAACAATAATCGGGGAAGCTCAAAATCTAAGCATAGAGGTACCACTCGTGGAAAATCGCAGACAAGGGATGGAAACACGGGTAATTGCTGGAACTGTGGTAAATCTGGTCACTTTAAGAGTGATTGTAAGGCATCGAAGAAATATAGAGGAAAGGCTGGGAATTCGGTGAATGCAGTCAGTGATGAAATTCAAGATGCTTTACTTCTTGCTGTGTCTAGTCCCGTTGATGATTGGATATTAGATTCGGGTGCTTCTTTCCATACTACCTCGCACCGTAAAATTATGCAGAACTATATTGATGGGGATTTCGGAAAGGTGTACTTGGCAGATGGAGAGCCGCTGAATATTGTTGGTCAGGGTGATATTGATGTCAAGCTTGCAAGTGGTTCTGTATGGACTTTGCGGAAGGTTAGACATGTTCCTGAACTGAATAAGAATTTGATATCGGTGGGACATCTTGATGATGATGGTAACTGTGTGGGCTTCTCAAGTGGTGCATGGAAGGTTTTGAAAGGTTCCATGATACTTGCTTGTGGTAAGAAAACAGGAACTTTGTACATGACTTCGGGATCAGAGAGAGATAATAAATCAGATCAGAGAGTTAGCAGAAAAACTCCTGACACGATTCAACCGCAAGTGTACGGCTGTCGCGTGTAGTAATATCCGGTAATCCGGGTTTGTCGAACCCAAGGGACTTGTCGTGAATTAACTAGGATGATTAACTTCGTGTGGGCAAACAATTGGATTGTTTTAATAAACTAATAATTTAAATAACAAAATAATTATTAAAAGTGAGATTAATACGAGAGACAAGTATCAGGATTTTTCTAGGATCACTAGGTGAACACCGTTAACGAATTACGTTTTGAAACACAGATAATGATTTAATTTGCCAAACAAGCAATAATGATAGCCGAGTTACCAAGCTAGCTTTCTATGCCTAGGTCAAATTACAACCGAGTTACCAAGTTCTAATTATTCCTAAAAACATATAATGACGATCATCTAATTCTACTCAACGTTCATAGTCGGTGGTTGATTTCTCTAACCTATGACTACGTGCTTAATTCAATTATTCGGGTAATTCGTTGCTTTCACTAACCAATTACCTATGATCTTTCTACTGCAACGTCTCACAATAGCAAGATAGATTAAGAGCATGAATTAAACATAGCAAACAAGAACATCATCAATTAAGTTTAAGCAAAACGTGAATCAAATTCATAATTCGCCAAAACGGCTTCAAACCCTAGCTACCATAGATAAATCCCAATAATAAACTTAGCTACTGCGATACATGATCAACACGATGAAGTTTATATTGATCATGATCAAAAACAATGAAAAAGATAGAGAAGAGAGATCAAACGATGGAATCCTCGCTCTCACGACGAACTCCAAGCTCCAAGCCTTCCTCCAACTTGTTCTTCCTTGTCTCCAGCAGCCCTCCCTGCCTTTAGGTCCTAAAAATCGTCATGTATAGGGCTGGGCACGATTTTTAATGAAACTTGGCCGAATTTGCAATTCAGCCCCTCTAGTTTGCAATTCTCGGACAGATTTCATAAGCTGATCTTGCGCGGGCCTTTTCTCCCTCATCCGGACTCCATTTTGGGCCTATCTTATATCGTTGGAAAGCCCTGGATGTCTACTTTCTAATGGAATAGGCCTTGATCCAAAATAGTATACGTAACTCCAGATACATCCAGAGGAGTGCACACTGGTCCAGTGAAACTTTACCAGCTTTTCTTCGTTTTTGTGTCAACTTCACCGGACCATATCTTTCTCGTCCGAACTTTGATTGAGCTCCGTGACCTACCGTTGGAAAGATATTTGAGTCTACTTTCATTTGGAATAGGTCTCACTATAGCAGGTTTTGTAGAACTCAAGATATCATCAAAATAGTGAAGGATGGTCACTTTTGCTCCTCTAACTTTGCTTCTCTTGTGTACTCTTTGACTTCCGAAACTCGTTTCTTCTCTCCAATTGCTCTCCTCATGCAATGTTCCTGTAAATCACAACACGAACACTACCGCGAAGATCAAATGTGACAAAATCATACAAATCATAAGTAAAACTATTCAAGAAACGCCCGGATTGTACGTTTAAGCTCTAAAACATCGTAAAACTCATTTTCTTCTCAAATAAGCCAGAAATTCGTCACTTTGCACCGAAACGCACACAAATAACAATATAAAGTGTATATAGGATGACTCTTATTAAGGAGTTATCAAATACCCCCACACTTGCCATTTGCGCGTCCCGAGCAAAGTCTCATCTACTGTATTTATTTGTCTACTAGCCAACAAGACTCAAACGACTCTAACATGACTCACGACTCTATAAGTGCAGCAAGATGATGCAAATGCAATTCTAGACTCAATCTTAAAACAATTATTTAAAACATCCAATTTCTCTTTTTTTTTTGGCAAGAATAGGCAATCTCCCTCTCATCAGCTGAAAATCATCAAGCTCTCACTAATCCTTTTTGAAATTCATATACACGTAGCAAGAATTTGAAATAAAAATTTGAGTCAGTGCAAAAGCTCACTAAGGCGTCCCCTTTCCTCCACCAATTCAAACCAAGACACAAGCACGTCCTAAGCTTCATTGGGTCTAATTCAGATCAGATTTCACTGTAGCATTTCTTCGCCGAATCATCTGAGGTTTTCAGACCCTCTTAGCCTTTATTGCTTTTGAATGCAAATTATCCCGGTGAAGGAAGTCACAACTCCTGTGAAATAAGGCTTGACTCTAGTTTTCCTCTCTAGCTCTACTTGGATGGAATCCAAATTTTCCGTGTGAACGGAAGCACATTAGGTTGTTTCTCCTTGAAGCACAATTTTTTTTTCTTTTTTTTTTCATATTTTCTCATTTTCTTTCCTCCTCTGTTTTTTTACAACCGTGCAGTAGAGCATAAAGAGCGTGGGCTTTTTCGGTTAACTCTTGTGACCACCGTAAGGGATGGTGGTGTACGCCCCCCAACTTCACTTAGGCTGAGGCAACCGTACCACATGAAACCAACTCTACACGAAGGTCCACCCCAGATCAACAAGAGACCACAAGTTTCCACTTGAAAACAGAATATTCAGCTACAAGCAAAACTCAATCTAATTAGCACACTATAGGAAACTTAGGTATACTTTTTCATGTCATTCTTTCACAACTTCCAAAAATTCCCGGGACATCCTCAGTGAAACCTCCACACAAAATATTTAAAGAATACAAATTTCCCTACTACGGCAGTTCCTACGCAAAAGGATTCATTCACTAAGCTCTCTTCAGTTTCAAGATCCTCAATTGCCTTTTTCTCAAATTTTTTAAATTTTTCAATTTTTATGAATTTTCTCTTTTCTCATTTTTTTTGTATTTTTTTTTCAATATCCTACCTCTATATGCAAGGGTTTGACACGAAAAAAATTTGACACAACACAACTCAACTTTTTGGTGGGTATACTCAATTATGTAAAAGTGCACACAATATGTAAACCACACTACACAATACGACAATATAAATAAAAACTCAACATAAACCACAATACTGACTCACAATACGAACTAAACACATCCTACATGTAACTGGCTATGCAAGACACTATGGCTAGCAAACAGATAAATCACCCCCACACTGAATGCTTCGTTGTCCTCAATGAATTAAGAGAGTATGCAAGAAGACTCAGCAATCAATGTGTAGGCCAGTAGACGAGATGGAGCATGACATACTTATATAAAAGAAACACAAAAACTAGCAAGAGAAAAAGATACTCACAACCACCTCAAGGGTGGGGACGAAATCACGCCAAGCAGTCCCCAAGCACAGTAGTGGTGCCACCATGCTCCTATACAGTCAATGTGTACTCGCACACCGGGGTCGACTGCCCTCCTCTACTAAAATCCATGTCTGAAGAATCCCCAACTCGCATGCACGAGTCCCTGTAAAGGTCATGTGTGACATGGCACACCGGGGTAGATTCTACCATAACCTGCTCAAATATGTCACTTAGGAAAAATCATTAGTCTCTCTCTCTCATCTCTACAAATAACATAATAAAACAACTGAATTTAAAAACACAACTAAATTGAAGCAAATAAATAGGTTGGGTTACCTCCCAACAAGCGCCTTGTAATTTAAGGTCGACGACCCGACTCAGTTACCTCAAAAGATGTTTAAGGAGATTTTTCTCTCCACTTTTTCTTCTTCCACCATCGCTTCTCCCTTTGTCTCTTCTCAAGTAAGCGTGCATAAGATGCGTATGGCGCAACAAAATTGTAGAAGACGGGCTGAAAAAATCTCTTCTTTCTGTGCTTCCACTCCTTGATCACCGGTCTTCTCGAGAATTCCCCATCATGATCCCTTGTACCTCTCCTCTTCTTCTTCTTCTTCCAATTTTTTAAAAGCATTATCATCGAGGACCGATCATGTGGAAATAGAATCCCAGTTGGAACAGTAATGGCAAGAAGTGCCGTCTTGACTGCTTCCTTCCCTAGCTCATGTCTTGGAATCACAGGTGGTAAATCATGGACTGCATAAAATTGGGGCCTTTGGTCTTCCTCATGCGATTTTTCCAATTTTATAATCTCCAATAGATAAGGATTAGACGGAGGAACTTCTTGATACATGTCCTTGCAACCATCTCCATGCGGTAATTCTTTAGCTTCATGACTTTCTTCAAAGAAAATATCTTCAGTGGGCCATAAGCTCGCAATGTCCACACTCTCCCATTCATGCCATGGCTCCGGAATTATGCGAGGCACAAGTTGTATAGGCTTCACAATATCATCCCAATCTGAGTCTGAATCCGAGCCTGAAGCAGCCCGATGATCTATTACTTCACGATGAACAGTATTATAAACATAGACCTCCGGGGGTTCTTCGTCTTCCTCTTCGCACTCCTCAACTAAGTCAGGCATGATACTACTTGGCCCATCGTCATTATCTGCACATGCCAATGCACTCGAAAGTTTTGCCAAGTGTTGTCCCTTCAGCTGGAGAGTTTCATCCATCCTATTAAGCCCTTCCTCCATTCTGTCCATACTAGCTATCAACTGCTTCAATACTTCTTTAATATGCTCATCTTCTTGATTGCAAGGAGGAGGGGTGTACATATCTCCATAGGAGTAGTACGGTTGGTAGACTGGAGAATGCCCATAGTAATTCTGCCCCCACATGATCACCAAAATACCTGCACAATTATTCACTAGGAAGCAGGTGAAATCAACAAATAAATAAATAAAAGAAAAAATAAAATTCCCTAAAGTTAATAATTCTAACTAATTCAACCGAAGTCCCCGGCAACGGCGCCAAAAACTTGATGACGATTCAACCGCAAGTGTACGGCTGTCGCGTGTAGTAATATCCGGTAATCCGGGTTTGTCGAACCCAAGGGACTTGTCGTGAATTAACTAGGATGATTAACTTCGTGTGGGCAAACAATTGGATTGTTTTAATAAACTAATAATTTAAATAACAAAATAATTATTAAAAGTGAGATTAATACGAGAGACAAGTATCAGGATTTTTCTAGGATCACTAGGTGAACACCGTTAACGAATTACGTTTTGAAACACAGATAATGATTTAATTTGCCAAACAAGCAATAATGATAGCCGAGTTACCAAGCTAGCTTTCTATGCCTAGGTCAAATTACAACCGAGTTACCAAGTTCTAATTATTCCTAAAAACATATAATGACGATCATCTAATTCTACTCAACGTTCATAGTCGGTGGTTGATTTCTCTAACCTATGACTACGTGCTTAATTCAATTATTCGGGTAATTCGTTGCTTTCACTAACCAATTACCTATGATCTTTCTACTGCAACGTCTCACAATAGCAAGATAGATTAAGAGCATGAATTAAACATAGCAAACAAGAACATCATCAATTAAGTTTAAGCAAAACGTGAATCAAATTCATAATTCGCCAAAACGGCTTCAAACCCTAGCTACCATAGATAAATCCCAATAATAAACTTAGCTACTGCGATACATGATCAACACGATGAAGTTTATATTGATCATGATCAAAAACAATGAAAAAGATAGAGAAGAGAGATCAAACGATGGAATCCTCGCTCTCACGACGAACTCCAAGCTCCAAGCCTTCCTCCAACTTGTTCTTCCTTGTCTCCAGCAGCCCTCCCTGCCTTTAGGTCCTAAAAATCGTCATGTATAGGGCTGGGCACGATTTTTAATGAAACTTGGCCGAATTTGCAATTCAGCCCCTCTAGTTTGCAATTCTCGGACAGATTTCATAAGCTGATCTTGCGCGGGCCTTTTCTCCCTCATCCGGACTCCATTTTGGGCCTATCTTATATCGTTGGAAAGCCCTGGATGTCTACTTTCTAATGGAATAGGCCTTGATCCAAAATAGTATACGTAACTCCAGATACATCCAGAGGAGTGCACACTGGTCCAGTGAAACTTTACCAGCTTTTCTTCGTTTTTGTGTCAACTTCACCGGACCATATCTTTCTCGTCCGAACTTTGATTGAGCTCCGTGACCTACCGTTGGAAAGATATTTGAGTCTACTTTCATTTGGAATAGGTCTCACTATAGCAGGTTTTGTAGAACTCAAGATATCATCAAAATAGTGAAGGATGGTCACTTTTGCTCCTCTAACTTTGCTTCTCTTGTGTACTCTTTGACTTCCGAAACTCGTTTCTTCTCTCCAATTGCTCTCCTCATGCAATGTTCCTGTAAATCACAACACGAACACTACCGCGAAGATCAAATGTGACAAAATCATACAAATCATAAGTAAAACTATTCAAGAAACGCCCGGATTGTACGTTTAAGCTCTAAAACATCGTAAAACTCATTTTCTTCTCAAATAAGCCAGAAATTCGTCACTTTGCACCGAAACGCACACAAATAACAATATAAAGTGTATATAGGATGACTCTTATTAAGGAGTTATCAACTCCCCCTAAGAATATCATTCAGGTTAAGCAGTTTCAAGGCTTTGAATCTAGTTTCAAGGCCTTGAAACTATTTTCAAGCCTCTGAAGCTGATTCAAGGCTTTGAAAGTTGTTTCAAGACCATGAAAAGCTATATCAAGTCTTGAACAACCCGAGCTTTCAATCTCCCCCTTGATGAAAGACAAAACCAAATTCTGTTTGATCCTTAGTCTCTGCAAAATAAACTGACTAGTCTACAATTTAAAGACACAGTATTCCAAAAAGATCCAACTTATTTAAATACCAACAAAAACACATAAATAGTTTAGCAGATAAACCAAATAATCCTAAAAACCTAAACAAATAATCCTAAAAACCTATACTGAAACCTAGAATTTTATCCCCCTTTTTTACTTTCATCAAAAAGATAGAAGATGTTGGATCAAGTGTCTGGAAAATTTTGAAAACTTAGAGAAATTAAATCAGAGAGAATATGGAAGATAGAATAGGCAAGATTAAGGATCCTTCTCATCTTCTTGATCTCCTGTTTCTTCCTCACTTTCTTCACTGTTGGTTTGAACTTCTTGGGAGATGACATCTATTTCCGCAATGAAGGAACTGATCTTTTCAATAACACTGTTGAATAGGAAGGAGAGTCCTTCCAAGGCTTTCTTCCCATACTTCAGTTTCTTCTTCACAACTAACCTTTTCTGTTGAGGAGAGGCAGTCATTATATTCTTCTTTCCTGCTTTTGATGCCTCTTGCGATTGCTCATTGTCTTGTTTTCCTTCACATTTCCCTTTGTTGGGTATGGCATACACACCATAAGATCCTGAAGAAGTGTCTGAGTTTGATTCTTGAACAAGGATTTCCTTTCCCTTTCCTTCAACCTCAGAGACTGTCTTCTTCTTGTCTATCTTAAGGCTTCCAATATGGATACCCTTCTGTTTATCTTGTTTAGATGTCGTAGATTGTTTCTTCCTTTCTGGAGCTTGATCTTTTCTCACTATCTTATTGGGTGGTGAGGATTCTTCTTCTTCCTCAGTGAAGCTTTTTGACACAGAGTCCTCACTGATCTCTTGAACCTCTTCCACTGCTTCTTTTCTCTTCTTCTCTGAGACAAGTTTCGAATCTCCAGCCATCTTGATTCTGTCTGAGGCGCTTCTTGTGCTCATTAGGGTTAGGGAGAAGAAAAGAGAGAGATGGAATGATACGGAATGAAGGAGAAGAGAAGAGGATAAATACTGAAAGAGTTTGAGTTTCAAAAGGAAACTAGTATCTCTCTGATTCTAAAAAGATTTGCAAAGATCAGAGAAATTTCTAACTATTAAGCCGTTGGAAAATAGAATATAATAATACTATTTTGGATAAATCAAATTTTTGAAAAGGGTAGGGACTATATTAGGCAAATATCTACAGAGATATCACCCAGTATAGAATGATCCAAGTTTATTGACTATTAAAGTAACAGATTCATTTTCAAGGCTTTGAAAAGGCTTTCAAGGTCTTGAAATACTGTAACACTGCAACAAGTAAAAAAACCAAGCTTAGAACTGATTTTCAAGGCTTTGGAACTCAGTTCAAGCCTTTGTAAACACATACAGCTTACCCTTCTTACCTTATGCTCCCCCTAAACCAATGCAGTCTTATTTAGCATTCCCAATTCCAATCTTAGAGCTGAGAACCTTTCAGTTAATAATTTGGTGAAGATATCTGCAATTTTCATGTTAGTAGCAAAAAATTCAAGAACAATATTACCTTTCTCAGCATGATCTCTGATGAAGTGGTTTCGGACATCAATGTGCTTGGTTCTTGGGTGTTGCACTGGATTATTTGTAATTGAAATTGCACTAGTGTTGTCACACTTAATGGGTATGCCTCTAAAGTCAAAATCCAAGGTCTCTTAGCTGTTGAGCAATCCATAGTGCTTGTGAGCAACATGCTCCTGCAGCTATATATTCAGCTTCAGCTGTTGATAGAGCAACTGAATTCTGTTTTTTGGAATGCCAACTAATCAAGGATGATCCAATGAATTGACAGGTTCCAGAAGTGCTTTTTCTATCAACCTTGTAGCCTGCAAAGTCAGCATCTGAAAAACCACTTAAAGAGAAGTTAGAATGTCTTGGATACCAAAGCCCTAAGTCTTTGGTACCATTGAGATATCTGAATATTCTCTTCACAGCAGTTAAGTGTGATTCTTTTGGATCAGCTTGAAATCTAGCACACATGCATACACTAAAAATAATATCTGGTCTGCTTGCTGTCAGATAGAGTAATGATCCAATCATGCCTCTATACTCTTTTACATTGACACTCTTACCAGATTCATCCTTGTCTAAGGATAATGTAGAGCTCATTGGGGTCTTGGCTTCCTCGCATTGATCCATGCTATACTTATTTAGCAAGTCTCTTGTGTACTTGCTTTTATTCAAAAAGATGCCCTTATTCAATTGATGTATTTGAAGTCCTATGAAGAAGTTTAATTCTCCCATCATGCTCATCTCAAATTCCCTGCTCATTAGACTTGAGAATTCTCTGCATAATTGATCATTAGTAGATCAAAACAGTATATCATCAACATATATCTGGACTACAAGTAAATCTTTCTCATGAGTCTTAATGAAAAGAGTCTTGTCTACTAAACCTCTTTTGAAATCATTTTCAAGAAAAAACTTTGACAGTCTTTCATAAAATCCCTTGGAGCTTGTTTCAAACCATAAAGAGCTTTTTCAAGTTTGTAAACATGATATGAAAAATTGTCATTTTCAAAACCAGGTGGTTGTGCAACATAAACTTCTTCTTGTAAGTAGCCATTCAAGAAAGCACATTTCACATCCATTTGAAATAGTTTCATGTTCTTGAAGGATGCGAATGCAAGCAAAATTCTAATTGCTTCTAACTTGGAAACTGGAGCAAAATTTTCCTCATAATCTATACCTTCTTCTTGATTGTAACCTTGGGCAACTAACCTTGCTTTGTTTCTGATTACATTGCCACTTTCATCCAACTTGTTTCTGAATACCCATCTGGTACCACTGACAGACTGGTTTGTTGGTGCAGGAACCAGGTTCCAAACCTTATTCCTCTCAAACTCATTGAGTTCACTTTGCATAGCAATGATCCAGTCTTCTTCTTGTAAAGCTTCCTTCACAGTTGTTGGTTCTACAAGAGAAATAAAAGCATTAAAAGCACATAAGTTCTTCAACTGTGATCTGGTTTGTGTACCAGTGGTTGGATCTGATATGATATTATCAGCTGGATGGGATGAGAGATATTTGAATCTCTTTCTTGGAGACCATGGTTCAGGTTCACCATAGATCTTTTCTGGTCTTGAAGTAGTGGCTTTGTCACTTGAATCCTTCTGATCATCTTTTTCAAGGCTTTGAGTTGTATTTTCAAGGCCTTGAGAGCTATTTTCAAGGTCTTGAAAATGTCTTCTATTTTCTTCTGAGCCTTTCTTGAAACCAAGTGGATTCTCAGTCTCTTCCTCTGATTCATGCTTGGTCAAATTCAAATCTGCAAAACTTTCACTCAAAGAACCATCATAGCTTTCATCAAAAATAACATGAATTCTCTCTTCAACCAGTTTTGTTCTTTTATTGTAAACTCTATAAGCTTTGCTATTCAGAGAGTAACCAAGAAATATACCTTCATCACTTCTTGTATCAAACTTAACAAGATTGTCTTTTCCATTGTTATGGATAAAACAAGTACTTCCAAAGGGTCTGAAGTAAGAGATGTTTAGCTTCCTCCCTTTGAATAGTTCATTGGTGTTGGAATAGATGCCCTAGAGGCAATCTAGTTTAGTATGAATTATTTTTGGCTAGAAATTCATTTATTATTTATTGGATATTTAATATAATGAATTCCTTATATTTACAATTGTGTTGTTTATCTTAAATATCCCTAGTCAAGTATAATGATTAATGGGACAATCATCTATAGACTAGTATGGGGTTGGATTGATATGGAGATATCACGATCCAACACATAGGTGTGCATTAGGGAATGTTGCACTGGATTGACCCATCTCCGAGAAGGCTACATACACGTTATGTTGAGTCACAAGCGCTTCTCGCGGTGCAATGGTATTGTCATCCTTAGACTTGAAGTCACTAGATATTCTAGTTGTGGATTATTGTGATCTTGGTAGCGTTAAACGCTACACCGTAACTGGCTAGTTATAAAGGCGTGTACTGGATACAATAAGAAGCAAGCTTAGAGATCGTAGTGGACGTAGATAGGATTTGTCCCTCCCACATAACGGGAGCAAATATCCTAGGCCACTCGAGGGATAGTGCTTATAGAATGTCTGGCCAGACTCAAATAAATCAATATGGGATATTGATGTTATTTGCACGAATAAGGCTATTCCCATGGATCGAGAAACTATGGATTGGATATACGAGTGTGACTTGTATGTCTCGTGTCCAATCCGGATATAGAGACAAAGGGATGAGACAATTACTTGTACAAAGATTGTCAAGATGACTATTCTATTAGTTGGCTAGAATGGATGTTTTGCTAGAAACCGCTCCATATTAGCAAATAGTTGCTACCAACTAGATATAACCTATGGGGTCACACGCTACATAGAGTTGAACTAGATTTGGGAATTAATTAATTGGATTAATTAATTAGAATGATCACTTTGCAAACCCTTGCAAACTTAGTAGGGACTAATTTGCAAGGAAGGGACTAAATTGAATTCTGGTAGGACTAGAATAAGTCCTTTAGGTAGTTAACAAGGAGTTGCTGGACTATATAAAGGACCTTACTTCCTTCCTTCCCACATAACTTATGCTCATAATTGAACATAACAAGAGTGGGAGAGAACAAAAGGAGAGAGAGAAAGAAACAAGGAGGCCCGTCCGCCCCCTTGCCGCCGCCCCGTCCCCGTCGGACAAAGGAGGCCGAGACCCTCCTTTTGGGTCTCGTTTTGCGTGATTCTTCTTCCTCTTCCTCTTCCGGGCTAGCACCAAGGACTTGGGAGATTCTAGGATCAACTCTAGGCGTGGATCAACCATAGAGAACGTGACACAATTCGCGTTTGAAGTCATCAAGGAGAACCCAAAGGTGTGTTTATGATTTCTAACCCTTACCATCGTTATGTCTCTTGACTTGTGATCCTTGGAGGGTTTTGCATGGTTTTATGTTTGTTTATACTTCCGTTGCGCATCCATGAATCAAAACCCTACAATAGGGGGTCTTCTTTAGAATAGGTATGATCAAGCACCTGCTCAAAATATAATTTTCTGTATTCAAAGCTTATGCCTAGTAATGTTTTGGCAACTTGTTTTCAAGAAGCATTGTCCTTGACATATCTTCAAGAGTCCTGTTCTTTCTTTCAACAACACCATTGTGTTGAGGAGTTCATGGAGCAGAAAAATTGTGAGAAATACCATGCTTATCGCAGAATAAATCAAAATCTAAATGATCAAATTCTCTACCATGATCACTTCTGATTGAAGCTACAGGTAGGTTTTTCAAGTTCTCTGCAAAGCTTTGAAAAATCAGAGAGAGCATCAGATTTTTATTTCAGAAACATAACCCAAGTGTATCTAGAAAAATCATCTACCACAACTATCATATACCTTTTACCTTTTGGAGTAGGAGTCATCATAGGACCACAGAGATCCATATGAAGTAATTCAATAGGTCTAGTTGTACTTACAAACTTCTTTGGCTTGAGGGAGCTTCTGGTCTGTTTTCCTTGTGCACAGGCTTTGCATAACTCATCTTCTTTGAAATTGGTGGATGGCAATCCTCTTACCAAGTCTATGGAAATCAATTTGTTCAGAGCATGCAAACGGATATGACCAAGTTTCCTATGCCAAAGCTTTGAATCTTCTTTCAAGGCCTTGAGACACTTCAAACTTTCACCTGCAACTTTTTTAGTCTGAAAATTATAAACATTTTTTGATCTAGAGGCTGTGAGAATGAAATATTCTAATTTCTCATATTGCACCACACACTTCTCTTTATCAAAGATAACTTTGTTACCATTATCACAGAGCTGAGATACACTAAGTAAAGTAAACTTCAAACCTTCAACCAGATAAACATCAGAAATAGAGTTTTTAGAAATGGTACCAACTTTTCCAATACCAAGAATATTGCACTTTCCTTTATCACCAAGTGTTATTGAATCTTCTGATTGCTTTTTTAATTCTGAGAATAGATATCTCTTTCCACTCATGTGTCTTTAGCAACCACTGTCCATGAACCACTTATGTTCTTTGGTGACAACCTGCAAGCACCAATCACTGCCTTACCCAGCTGTTAGACCAAGTGTGGAATTTGGATTCATATTCAGGATCAACCATGTTAGGTGTTCTAACCCCTTTAGGAACCCAAATCTTCTTAACTTGTCCTTTAAGTTGAAAAGGAAAAGTGTTCCTCGTTATGTGAGGGTCTCTTCTTCTAAAAGGACAAGTCATTTTAACATGACCAGTGTTACAGCAGTAATGACAAGTATGAGAGATTTTGTTTCCAGCTTTCACAAATATGGTACTGTTTCTTCTAAGAAAGCTTGGATTGAATCCAATACCAGCTTTGTGAACAGACTGTGAACTTCCTCCATGAATCAAGTTCAATTTATGTTCTGGTGTAGCAAGCTTCATTTTGACTAATTCAGATTCTTGAAGTTTCTCAGTAAGAGTAATCTTTTGTTTTTCTAAATCATCAACATGATGTCTCAGATTAACAAGGTTGTCACTCACAGAGGAGTTTTCAGTGACTACTTCCTTGACTTGTGTTTTCAAGGATTTGAAACTGGTTTTCAAGGCCTTGAAATCACTGTCAGTTTTCTTCTGAGAGATTTCAAGATTCTGATTTAGGAAAAAAAGTTGTGGATTTTCTTTTGCTTGCTCATGAACTTTCTCTTTCAAAAGCCTGATCTCTTTTAGATAATCTTCCTAATTTAAAAGCATTGTTCTGAGATATTCTGAAAGAGCTTCTTTTGGCTTTGAAATTAAACAGTTTACCATTACCTCAATGTTCTTTTCAGAACTATCATGCTTGGCCATGAAGCATAGATTGGCATGTTCTTCTTCAGATTCAGATTCACTGGAGCTATCTGGATCACTCCATGAAGCTATCATGGATTACTTTCTTCTGTCATGATCTTTCTTCTGAAAGTTCTTGCTCTTTTTGTGTGGACAATCTCTTATCAAGTGTCATGCATCACCACACTCAAAGCAGTTCATAACTTTTGACTTGTTCTGTGAAGAGGACTTACCTTTGTAATCCTTGCTGCTGGATGGCCTATGCCTTTCTCTGTTTAATTCTTTATTTCAGAGTTTCTATTCATTTTGAGAATCCTTGTCAAGGTTTTGGAAATCAAGGCAATTGGATCTTCTTCATCATCATCCTCAGTTTCAAGGCTTTGAATTCTCTCATTCTCTTTCGCTTTGAGGGCTAGATTTTTTACAACTTATGGGAGTTCTCCATTAACTTCATTCATAGATATCTCATGTGTCAGGAGCTTCCCTTTTAGGTTATCAAGTTGTAAATTTGAGAGATTCTGAGCTTTTTCAATAGCTGTGGTTTTTTGTTCCCATTTTGCCTTTGGAAGACTTCTGAGAATCTTCCTCACCTTTTTTCTTCATTGGAAAAGTGTTTTTCCAGTGAGTCAAGGTTGTTGACAATATCAGTGAATCTCTTGAACATATCTCTGATCGACTCATCTGCATTCATCTTGAACAGCTCATATTGTCTAAGATAAATGTTGATCTTGGTCTGCTTGACTTGACTGGTTCCTTCAAAGGTAACCACAAGTTTATCCCAGATTTCTTTAGCAGTTGTGCATCCAGAGATCCTGTTGAATTCATCTGTACTCAAAGCACAATACAAAATGTTAATAGCCTTGTAGTTCTTAGAAAATTACTCTAATTCAGAAGAGGAGAGTGAGTCTTCTGTTTTGGGAGTTCTGATCCCATCTTTCTCTGTGTAGAATGTATGAGGTCCACTTTGGATAATGGTCCAAAACTATAGATCTTGATCAATGATAAACATTTTCATGAGAGCTTTCCAGTGAGCAAAATTTTCTCCACATAATAGAGGAGGTCTGTTAGCAGCTCTTCCTTGTGAGAAACCACCATCACCTGCAGTACTCATGATCACCACATAGTTAAATCTTATACAGTGATACAAGCTCTGATACCAATTGAAAGTGTGAGTATGCAGATGTATAAGAAACTAAGATACTCTAGAAGGGTGGGGGGGTTTTGAATAGAGTATGCCAACTTTTTGCAGAACTTGCTAACAAGAAGAAAAACTTGTGCAGACAATGAATTTCAAGGCCTTGAACACAGGTTCAAGCCTTTGAAGAGATGCAGAGAGTTTAGAACAAGTATGCCTTTTTCAAGGCCTTGAAAACAAGTTCAAACCCTTAAAAATAAATAGTTTGTATGCTGCAAAATCTTTGAAAGTAAATGAACTGAAAATGCACAAGACAAGTGATTTATAGAGTTCATTCCACTTGGACCTACGTCTCTACCTCAGGGATTAGATCCCTGCAGGATTTTCAACTCAATTCTTATTTATCAAAAGCAAAGCCCTAGAACTCAAGCACAGAGAGTTCCCTTACTCTGTTACAGCTTGTGGTTTTCCCTAACCTGTCTAGTACCTGCTCTAGCTAACTGATTAACTAATAATTATTTCAGATGGAAGAAAAGGTGACAATGATTCATCTCTCGCGGATGTACCAGAAGCGCGAAGAGGATGGAGTGACGTTCATCAAGAAGTTCAGGGCCAAGTCCTTGGAATGCAAAGACGTGATACTTGAGAGCAGACTCGTGGAGATATGCCTGCAATGCATGCGAGACGAGTACAAAGGTATGCTTATCAACCTGCAAACACCCACATTTTCGAAGCTAATCGAATGCACAAAGAATATTGAGCCTATAGTGGAGAGGCAGAAAAAGAGGCACGCCCCTGAGAGATCCCCGAGCGGGACCACTTTCGAAATTGGGAGGTTCAGCTACAAGAGAGGACGTGAGGCTGTAGTGAATACGGTCTTGCCCCAAAAGCAGCTGAAGGTAGTAAACTTCGATGCGCCACCTTTGCCATGTTCGTTAGAGGAAGCGAGTGACCCTGTGCAGACAATGGCGTAAGGATGGTATCCTGCCACCGCTCGAAAGGGCACCCTCCAAGGAGATGGTGAGGGACCCAAAGTGGTGCGAATGTCATGGAAAGGTCATGCACCCCACGGCAAACTGTAAGAAGCTCAGAATCATGGTAATCCAAAAGATGAAAAATGGCGAGCTGATTGTCAGCGACCAGAGGCAGGACGTACGAAACAATCCACTGCCCGCCCACGCGGAGCAAGAACCGAAAGGCATAGAGGTTGCCATGATCTCAATTATGGACCTTGAAGAGGTTGCGGAGGATGGTCTACCCATCATTTCCGAGATCCACAATGACGAGGACTATAGCATAGACACGGAGGATGAACGTGCTGATCGGATGAAGGGGTCGCACGGGTTCAGCAGGTTCTTCGATGAGATGAACTTCTCAGAGAAATGCCGGAAGGAAATGACAAAGGCAATCCTGAAGATAGCAGAAGATTACGAGGAGGATATCGTGGTCTCCAACGGAAAGGTTGTCAGGGCATCTCGCTCTACAGAAAAAGTCATAACCTTCTCCGCAAGCGACAAGAAGACAGATGCGAGCCACCAGAAGCCTCTGTACGTAACAGCGGTCATCAATGGTGTGGAGTTCAAAAGAGCGTTCTTCGACGGAGGAGCAGCAGTTAACGTTGTCTCGGTCAACACTCTGAAGCTAGCAGGAATTCCAGAGCACAAGATCGTCAGGCGTCCATCCCCGCTGATGGGATTCGGAGGCGACTCCAGAATGACGATAGGATGGATCCGTCTGGGTGTCCAGATTGGCAAAATCAAGTGTTCAGCTAAATTCTATGTCATTGATGCGAACACTACGTAGCACATGATTATAGGTCGGGCCTGGATTCATCGTTTCGATGCGGTCCCTTCAACAGCTCACCAAGTGATGAAAGCTATCTGGAATGATAGAATAGTAGAGATACCAGCCTCGATTAACCCTTTCAACCTGGATGAAGCGCACCTCACTGAGGCGGTATGGTTCACTGAGATGGCGGATGAGCAAATGTCGGGGCCATTCAACCCCACTCCTTTGCCTCGTTGGGAAGACATCAAAGATCAGTCACCGGCAGGAGTGATGGTGACAAGAGAGGAGTCCAAAGAAAAGCCGTCTACGCGAGAAGAGGCATCGCGGATTGCCTACCAGCGAAAGAACGTATATACCCTAAAAAGGATAGCAAAACATGATCCTGAAGGCAAGGAGATAGAGATTTTCTACGCCAACGGGAAGAAATGTTACCGCATATGAAGGTGCGCGGTGGTGTCCCCACGCGAGCATGGGGATATCCCTTAGCAAATCAATCAAATTGATCAGGTTATGGAATTGGACAAGCCAACACCGGACGCTCCAGATGAGAAGCTAAAAGAAGCACCCGAATGCATGGAGGACAAACCCAAACCGCAAAAGCAAGAGCTGAAGGAAGTATTCCTAAGCCCAAACAAAGGGAAGAAAAGGCCAGTCTTTCTGAGTGCGGACCTCACGGGCGAGGAGGAGGAAAGATTACTGCAACTTCTGACCGAATACAAAGACGTGTTCGCATGGGAATACGATGAGATGCCCGGTCTAGACACGAGCATCACCATGCACCGGTTAGATGTAATTCCAGGATCCAAACCGGTAAAGCAGAGCACAAGAAGCTTTAGGTCGAAGCTCAACGTGAAGATCAAGCAGGAAATTGTCAAACTTCTGACTGCCAAATTCATCGAGCCGAATCACCATCCCACATGGTTGGCTAACATCGTGCATGTGGTGAAGAAGAATGGGCAGCTTCGCATTTGCGTGGACTTTTGAGACCTTAATCGTTTCTGTCCCAAAGATGATTTTCCGCTTCCCAACATTGATCTGCTTATCGATTCAACCGCGGGTCACCGCATGTTCAGCTTCATGGACGGCTTCAGTGGGTACAACCAGATCAAGATGGACCCCAAAGATGCACGGAAAACCGCGTTCATCACTCCGGTGGGAGTCTTCAATTACACAGTTATGCCTTTTGGCCTCAAGAACGCAGGCGCAACTTATCAGCGAACCATGATGGCCCTGTTCCAAGATATGATGCACAAAGAAGTAGAATTCTATGTTGACGACTTGGTCGTCAAGTCCAAAGAAGAGGCGGATCACCTGGGAGATTTGCGGAAAGTATTCAACAGATGCAGAAGCTTCCAGTTGAAGATGAACCCCATGAAATGCGCATTCGGAGTGACATCGGGGAAATTCTTGGGATGTGTAGAACATCGTCAAGGAATAGAGCCTGATCCTGCGAAAGTATAGGGCATCACTAGCATGACGGCGCCGCACAACCAAAGTGCTTTGAAGACCATCTTGGGAAAGCTATCCTACCTGCGAAGGTTCATCCCGGCGATCGCCGAAATCACCTTCGGTTTCAGCGATCTTCTCAAGAATGATGATGTGTACAAGTGGACTACAGAGCACGAAGCTGCGTTTGGAAAGCTAAAGGACCTGTTGACATCATCAAAGGTAATGATTGCACCCCAGCTCGGATCACCGCTCTTGCTGTATCTGACGTCGACGAAGAGGTCTATAGGGGAACTCCTGGCTCATGAGTATGAGGGGCAAGAAAGGCCGATCTACTACATTTCTCGCATAGTGCAGCCAGCAGAATCAAGGTACACGGACATTGAGCGTCATTGCCTTGCCCTATTCTTTGTAATAGAAAAGTTAAAGCACTATTTTGCTTCGCACAAAGTGGTGGTGGTCACAAAGAGTGATCCTATACGGTATCTTTTGACTCACACTACTCCTGGGGGAAGACTGGCAAAATGGTATATGACCATTTCCCAGTACGACATCACATGCGTTCGACCCCAGGCAATCAAATCGCAAGCGGTGGCAGATTTGCTAGCACAGTTCCCTGATAATAGTTATGAGCCTGTAATTGAGGAGGAACTGGAGGGTCCTGAGATCTATGCAGTTGAGTTGCCTTATTGGACGCTCCATTTCGACGGGTCGTCGACAAGGAAAGGTGGAGGAATCGAGATAGTCTTGACCAAACCCGATGGAGAGGTCATACAGATGTCCGCAAAGCTTGACTTCGCAGTCACCAACAACGAAGCAGAGTATGAAGCTCTCATCGCAGGTCTTCGCGCAGCAAGGGCACTAGAAGTAAGTAATTTGGCGGTTATGGGGGATCCCAAGCTAATCGTCAAACAAGCCTCAGGCGAGTACGGTTTGAAGGAGATAAACCTATTTCCCTACCGGACCTTGGTACAGAAGTGGTGCAGCAGTTCTGCGATGTCAGGTACGAGCACAAACCCAGAGCAAACAATAGGCATGATGATGCTTTGGCGACTCTGGGATCCAAGGTTAGTGCGGATAACTGTCCCGCAAGAATCTCGATTGAAGTGGGAACGTCCTCGGCGTTGACAGAGGACGCGTGGGACGACGAATGCATGGATGATGCAGACTGGAGAAAGTCAATATTGCGTGCCATCGCAGAAGGAACGAGCAACGAAAATTGGGCATCCACAAAGGGGTATTGCATTCATGACAACACCCTCTACTATAAAGGCCCAGGCGGAATACTCATGCGATGCGTCTCACAGCAGGAGGGGCAAACGCTGTTAGAAAAGATTCACCAACATACTTGTGGGGAAAGTGAGGTGTCAATCTATCGGAAAGCCCAGAGGTATGGGATTCACTGGCCGGACATGTCAACAGCCGCGGCATTGATTCAAGGAAATTGCGAGAGTTGCGCGCTGATCAAGGACTCTTCGGCAATTGCTCTGGTCGATGATGACATGGATTGGAGGAAGCCACTCTTTGATTTTCTTACACAGTGGATTGAGCCTGAGTCGAGAAAAGAAGCCGAAAAGCTAAAACGAAAGGCAACCCGGTACGTAGTGCAAGAGAATATACTCTGGCGAAGGGGCCACGAGGGTAACCTGCTGCGATGCCTAGATAGCAAGGAAGCACAAGAGGTGATGGACCTCTCTCATCAAGTGGAACATCAGGGAGGTGCGAAATTATGCAGACAGCTCCTCACAGTCGGCTACTTCTGGCCCACCATGGAAGCAGATTGCTGCGCTAAAGTAAGGAGATGCCAGTAGTGTCAATTCAAAGGTAACCTAGTACACGCTCCTGCCGTAGATCTACATGTGCTGGGAACGCCATGGCCGTTTCATACTTGGGCTTTGGATTTTGTTGGCCCTATCCGACCAGCCTCGCATGGGAACCAGTTTATCCTCACTGCGACCGAGTTATTCACCAAGTGGGTAGAAGCAATACTGATGAAGACAGCAAATGCGCTTGCTGTAGTCCATTTCATCCAAGAAAACATCATATGCAGGTTCGGAATTCCTAACACCATTCTCTCGGATAATGGTACCCCCTTCGTCAATCGCAGGTAGCTGCGAAGCTGGCGGAGTACAACATAAGGCAGATATGTTCTACCCCCTACTATCCGAAAGGGAATGATCAAGCGGAAGCAACCAACAAGACGTTGTTAAGAATATTGAGCAAGATGGTTGCAGATGACCACAATAAATGGGCTGATTCTTTGAACATAGCCCTGTGGGCTTACCGAACTTCTCCAAGGACTCCCACAGGAGTCTCCCCATTTCTTCTATGTTATGGAGCTAAAGTTGTAGTACCTGCGGAGGTAAAAGTTAACTCCGCATGATTGGTCTTCCATGCACTATACGACAATCAACGCGATCATGACTTGGTCCTGTTAGAGGAGAAGCGGGAGCAAGCTAAACGGACTAACAAACGATACCAAGAAAGGATCGCCCGCGCGTACAACAAAACAGTCCAACGTCGAGACTTCGCGGTTGGAGATTTGGTCTTGCGCGCATCGGACCACTGCATGCGAGAGGCGGCTCACCCAAAATTCGCAGCCAACTGGGAAGGACCCTTTGAAGTCAAAGAAGTCTTTGACAGTGGCTACTGCAACATACAAAGGCTACATGGGACAGCCTCAACCCCAAGCTCAGTTAACATGCGCTGGATTAAGAAGTACTATCCTTAACTCCTCTCATTACATGCGTTAGATTGCAATGCCTACTTCATGCTTTGTATTGTTAAAGATTCATACATCTTCTCTCTCACATGAGGTAATTGTAATCTCAACTCTCCCATATGAGAGTATTCTATAATAACAGACTTCTCCCAAATGGGAAGAACTTTATGATTTCGGCTATCTTTATCGTTTTATTAATTTCTTCATTTCTCAATAGCGAAAGCCTATCCGCCGTGATAGCAGCATTATGCGAATATGATCTTAAATGATCTTTAAGCCTATCTGCCATGATAGCAGCACTATGCGAATACGATCTTAAATGATCTTTAAGCCTATCTGCCATGATAGCAGCACTATGCGAATACGATCTTAAATGATCTTTAAGCCTATCCGCCGTGATAGCAGCACTATGCGAATGTCATCTTAAATGATCTTTAAGCCTATCTGCCATGATAGCAGCACCATGCGAATATGATCTTAAGTGATCTTTAAGCCCATCCGACGTGATGGCAGCACCATGCGAATTTGATCTTAAGTGATCTTTAAGCCTATCTGCCATGATAGCAGCACTATGCAAATAGGATCTTAAGTGATCTCCAAAAGCCTATCTGCTGAGATAGCAGCCGTACTTGAGTCTAATCTTAAGTGATTCTCAAACCTATCTGCCAAGATAGCAAAGCTATGCAAATGCGATCTCAAACGATCTAAAAATTCATCTGCTAAGATAGTAGTTCTCATGAATGATTCTCAATCTGCGAAACTATCTTTTGGATAGCAAATTATAGCCACAACACAAAGCGCGAATATGACACTACAAAAAGTAAAGTTTGCCAATACGCATGCGAATGCAGCAATTTGTTGTGACAATAACAACAAATCATACAAAGCGATTTATTATTATGAGTCAAAATGACTTACTATTTATCTGTCTAGATAACAGCTTACAAGCGAAAAGCTCAGACTGAGCTAGTTACATAGCCAACATGGCTTACAATTCATCTAAATAGCAGCCTACAGGCGAAAGGAAATCCTTACTGAAAAAGGATCGGCCTACTGGTCCTAACAAAGGCTATGTGACATAGTGGTCTACGACCAAAGATCTGTAGCAAGTAGGGTGTTTCTATAAAACGAACGGCCTACAAACGCTACAAGAGCTATGCGACGCTATGTTCAAGATCCCAGGATCTGACAAGGCCTCTGTCTAATCATCACCCCAAGAGATGTGTCTGAGGAACCACCTGTTTCGGCGTATGCCGCGGTGAAGAACAGGCAAGCAGCAACTCCTAGGGCAAGAGGCTCCTTGTCCACGGAGACGAATCGGTAAGAAGGTCAGTACGGCGCTGCACCTCGCCGGGAGGCGGCCGGAAACATGACCTGCAAACATAATAGACGAAGAAATTTCTTCGAGCAAGCATGACACATTATGTGCATTTTCTTTATGATGGTTATGAAGATCAATAAGCCTCGTAAAGAAGATCTTGGAAGCTATTTCTATGGCACAAAGCACAAACTCAGGTTTCACAACTTGAAGTTGCCAGGAATCAACGAAGGACAAGCGTTGAAGCCAGCAGCCGTAGGGACTCATGGCAAGCCACATTGTGGGATGAAGAACCCAAGTAGCAGAAGGCAGGGTTTATATAGACCCAGTTGAGACTCTTCAGTTGCTTAGCTGAGTCAGCAAAACTTGGAAAAGGGGTAAGAATCAATCACTTACGCCTTGAAAAGAGGTAACATTCAATTACCCTACTAAAGGCTACGACGATTCAGTTGCGTATCCTAATTAATGACGGAAGGTCATGATACGGATGGACTTCCCAAGGAAAGCGTGCTTATCTGATAAGTAATTAGCGCGAATATCAAGGCAGAATATCGCTAGCCGACGTCATAATTGATATGCACAAAGATATTCGAGCAAATCCCGGGAAGGGCAAAACAGACATTCAAATTTTGAAAAAAAAAGGGGGAGAAACCCTACCTACATTACAATAATGTTTTAACATTTTGTTCAAAACAAATTTGTTATTGTTCAAAATAAGCCTTTGACCAGGGAGTCATCAGGATTAAACTGACGTGACAAATTTGCCACTTGCTCTACTTCTCGCTTCAACTGCTCGTAGTTGGCGCTCATTTCATGGAAGAGCTTCACAGCCTCTTCAGCTTTTTGCTTTTGCTGCTCCACCTTCTGCTCCTCAGCTGCGAGGTTATGGAAGTCGCGCTTCAAATTCACAACCGCGCGAATCTGGGTGACTCTGTTGACAAGATTCCCCAAAGCCCAGCTTGCCCTGAACTTTGGCTTGAAGGTTTTGACACATGCCGAAAAGCAACTGCGCGCTCTGAGGAGAGATGGTCGCAAGTGTGGCCGCAGACAGCTGCTCCAAGATCCAGATGGCCTCGGTCAAGAACAGCCTCATGTCGAAAGGCTCTATCTCCAAGGACCTCACAAATGATCGGGGATAGGTGAGACGCATTTGGACTAGCCAGTCCACATCAGCTTGCTTCAACCCTAAGCAATGTTAAATCAAGTTAGAATATCGAGCTTGTAAATTAAGAATGCAAGATGAGAACGATAATGGTAACGTACCAGTTCCTTCAAGGATCTCGCTCAAAGAAGGAATGCGCGTTGTTGGGACAGCTGAAGATTGTCCTCGCTCCATTGCTCTCCTATCAGCTGTGAGCTCTAGCTCCTCATAGTTGGCAGGAAGGGTATAAGCCGCGCCAGGTGCGATTGCAGCACCTACCTGCGAACTCCAAAAGCTCCATGCAGGTGGGATCACTGGAGGCTCAGTCATTGCTGGAGGCATGGCAATAGTAGAAGTTGCATCTTGATTAGGGATGCCTTCGAATGCGAAAGCCTCAGCATCGTCTGCTTCTGTTTCCTCAGCAGCAGCATTGGTATCTTCCTCCATCAGCACAGCGTTAGCTTCGGCATCATCAGAAACTTCAATGATGTCCTCGAAGGGCTCTCCTGCATACTCGGCAGCTGCGACGGGCTTCTCGGTATGAGAACTTGGCACCGGGACATAAGATGCAGAAGGATGACTTCTCTGTCCCAGCATGGCTTCACCAGCATTACCTGCGATACAAGACAAGATGATGTGAGGTAACTTGTGTCGAACAATATTTTATTATTTTGGTAAACCAAGAGCGAGCACCTCCACGCGAGGGTGGGATTGCAGCATCTTCGTCATATGCTACGGACGCGGAACCATGTCCTATTAATGTATCTTCATTAAGCATATCTTTAAGATGAGCGTGACCTGGGGTGCGAAGAAACCAGACATGATAATTTTCGGGTTACTAAGCCTAGTTCACAAATGTTGTTCAACTGATTACCTGAAGGTTCACCGCACTTGCTTACTAGCCAGCGGCGAATGTCAGCTTTTGATAAGCCATGCTTTAACGCACCAACAATCACATTTCGGTAAGTTACCGCAAGATTAAAAATCTCACCTTCATTGCCGCCTGCGATCTCTTCGAAGTCCGCTTGGACATGCTCTAGGGCAGCCGCATCCTCTTCTTGAACAGCATCATCCTCATCAACTTGAGGGGCCACATTTTCTAGAACCGCATCTTCCTCATCGGTTTGACGCACTAAGTCGTCAACATGCTGCTCTTCCAGGCTCCTTTGCTTTATGCGTTCAATCTCCTCTTCTTCTCGCTTTCTTCTTCTTTCAGCAGCCTCCGCAGCTGTTCTCCTAGACTTCGCAAGGATGTCCTCGTTTAGGTTTCGTTGGAAACACCAGAATGAGAACCCCTCTTCTGTCTCTTGGCCAAAAGTCCGCTGATGGTCACATCATCATCATCTGCAAAAGAGCAAACTGTTCAGCCAAGATTGCGAAAGTTAAGATAATGAGAAGAGAAATACGATTGAGATACCTCCTGACTCTTCCTCTTGTATCTCATCTCTCTCTCCTTCTCTGACATCTTCACCTCTTTCCTCTTCTTCGTCTCTTCTCTCCTCCTCCTCTTCCTCCTGACCAAATGGAACAAAGGTCTCCACTGCGAGCTCTTTCTGCGCCCTGCTTGGCATGCGACCTTTACCTTTGTCCCTGGAAGTAAGGGATCTCGCAGGAGGGGAGGATGGAGCGCTCCTAGGGGAAGAGATTGTAATTCCCCTCTGCCTGGGCCTCTTTGCCCTTGGAGCAGCAGTTGCTGGAGGAGACGGATCGTTCCTGGGTGGAGACAAGGCTGGAGTATTATCTATCAGCGAGTCAGCAAAAACATTCATGACCTCGCGAATTCGGGCCTCAACTGCGGGAGCCATTCTCATTGCTAGCCGAACCGGTTCCCCCTGCCTTCTCGCAGCAACAATGGTGGTGACCAGCGACTTGGAGCGCTCACCAGATGCGAACCTCCTCACATAGCACTACAGCGGAAAATGAAGCATAAGTCTTGACACATCAGAGTAAAGAAGCTTAACGCGTGCAAAAGAGATTGTTTACCTTGGCGAATGTTTCGCTGTATTTGATGATGTGCGAATCACCTTTCTTAACTGCAGCCATCTTCTCTTCAAGGATGGTAGAGGGACACAGGTGATTCTCGTGGTCCAACAACGAATAGCAGCCATATTGGGTGTCGTCCAGGCTACAGTTGGGACGGAAAGGGAAAGAATTTCTCTTAATCACAGGAGCTCTGCCTGGCCGAGGGATTGACTGCGTCTCAAACCTTGCTTGCTGGGTATTCCAATAGGCAATCCAATTCTTGGAGTAGCCACCCGCGCGGTCACCTGGGGGCTGCTTGAAGGGAAGATTGCTCCTTAAGATTGTCTTACACTCGCCAGACAGCAGTCGCTTGTAGCAGCCCCTTATGATGGACTGCGGCCAGATCGATGGTGCCACCGCATCAATGCCAAACTGGGGAGAAACGCGAGTAGGATCGACATCCACCGTGATCCTCTCGTACCTAGGAGTAAGCTCGCGAACATACTCCGCAAGAGCAGGAAGAGAACCTCTTAGAAACCAGCAGAAGAATTCGCGGTAGCGCTCGTGAAAATGCTTCCCACCCTCGAAAAGAAGATCTTCCGAGAAAGCAACAGCCTTGGAAGGATACAGTCTTGGAAACCATCGCACATTCTCAACGCGCGTGGCATAAGGCCTAGCTGTAAACTCGGTGCGATCGTCGCATATATGGCTCCAGGTACACTTAGGAAAGGGAGTGCCAAACCATCTCGCAGCCCTGCCACTGTTACGCTCTTCCTCTGCACCCCAGACACACCACTTACTGGGCTTAGAAGGAACAGGAGAGTAAGAGGGCCATCGCTTGAAGACCCACATAGTCAAGAAGGCAATATTGACATAGGTCAGCACATCGAGGCGACCGCGCGAGTCCTTGGTTGCTACAACCAGTTGGTCCAATCTATGGTACAGGGTGCCCAAGACTAGAGGCCCAGGTGCGAACTTTTGACCAAGGGTCAGTTTCACAGCAAGAGGAAGGACGTGATAGAAGACCCCATCGTGAGGATGGCCATCGATCAAATACCTCGACAGCCAGGCGCAGAGAAAAGCACATAGGGTCAGATGATAACCCTTGCCATTCACATAATTTTTAGCTTTTGGGTTCTGGCCCAGAAGTTTCTTGGTGATACTACTGCTCGCATAATCGTGGAAGAAGTATCGCACCCACTTGCCCCAAGTGTTCTTCGCAGACGTATCAACCAGTTGCCAGTCGGGAAGAAGCTCCGCAGGTGTCCACCGGGTGGAAATTTTCTTCACCTCTGACAAGCATTCCTCCATCTGCTTATACAAAACAAGCTCTGCATCAGTCCTCAAGGGACTCAGAGGATCCACCTCGCCCACGGGAGAAATATCATACAGCATGTGCACATCTTCAAGAGTGGGAGCTGCCTCGAACTCAGAGAAGTGAAATGTGTGAGTCGCAGGCGAGTAGCGCGAGAGAAGGTTTAGAAGCATGGACTGGTCCAGCTTCACGTCAGCACCCTTCATAGCAGGAACTGCAAAATATATGCCAGCATCGTTCAAAGCAATGGCATGATGGGTCAGTACATGGTCAATCCACTCATCCATAAAATCCAATTTTTGAACAAACGCTTGATTGGAAATCGCAGTATACGGGAAGAACCCATTTTCGACCCCCAATCGAACCACATCCTTGGAATCGATCAATTCGAGCATGGCCGCATTTACAGGAGGGGTCAGTGTTTGCAATTCCTCAGCAGGAACAGGGGTTGGCAGGTTCTTCACCTTAACCCTAGCATGGTAAAAGTCTTTGCCACCCAGATAGGGGGCTTTCCGCCATAAGGTCTGGGGAAGATCGGGTATTTCTTCGACCTCTTTAACGGGTTTGGTTCCTTTTGTCTTTTCCATTCCTGCGGAAAAGTAAGAAAAAGGGGGGAGAAATACACATACTTTAGTTTGAACTTCAAGATTCAGTTTGAAGCAACGAGGCTTTATCAAAAGAAAGATGAACAGTTCAGTGTCAATTTTGAGGTTTGAAAGTTCAGAATCGTTTGCATTATTGGGAATTTTAGAAATCCCACACATTCAAAATCTTTACAATCTGGGGATTAGATCGATTCTGAGTTTAGAGAACAAGGTCTCCTTCGCAGTTTCCAGTGAATGGTATGTTTTAGACAGTCATGGGTTTGCAGATCCAACACAGTTCAAAGCATACATCGATATGTTAAATAAAATTGAACAAGACCAACCTTGTTTTGGTAAAGTTTGCTTGGATGCGGACAGTTGAAGAAGACGATTGACGAGAAAGAATTGATGATTGATTATTTGAATATGTTCTTCAAGGCTTCCGGGTATCATTCACTTTAAGAGAAAGAAGTGATGCTTTGCAACAATGGAGAGCACAGAGTATTTATCCAAAAACAATGAAGGGTTGCGTCCTTTCAGTAGTCGAATCGCAACCGTCACCGTCGAATCGCGCAATCACAGGACAAGTTGACGTCATGCCTAAAACCCTAAAAGACCAGACGGCACGACTCTAGGGATTTTAGGTCATAATGACACGCACGGGGGCTGAATTTGCGTATTTGAATTGGTGCGTGGAGGCGACGCGTACGTTGGTTCCTGCGCATCGAAGCCTATCCGGCTATGAGTCTTCACGCGCAGAAAGGGGGCTAATGTAGATAGTGCTTTCTGGACAGGAAGATCTTAGCCACGTGGCGACCATCGAGCACACCATAATGTGCTCCACACACACTGGATAACCAGCCGCGCTGATCCACGTGGGGGCTGCGAGACAGGGCCCTCGCATACCACCGCACGGGACTTGTAGGGACTTAGTGGTTTGGAGGCTAGAGTAAGTCATGTCGCGCGCGAGCGACAACCAAGCCGGCGCGCGACCCCTAGTAACTACTTTTGAGAGATTTATGGCACGAGCTCCATAAACCCGGTCAACCCGGTCAAACCCGGTCAACCTCGTAACGGTTCCGGTATACGCGGATAACGTGTTGTAACGGTCCCTATATACGCGGACGAACGTGCCGTTGTGGTTAAGCTAATTAAGCCGTCATTGATGGGCGCATTAACCACACTACAACGGTCACATTCTCCGTTATATATAGATCGTTAACCCTTCCATACAAGGGAGAACACACCTGAGATACGCGGAAGCTCTGCCAAAATCCTGTCTCTCTCTCATACAGTGCTATTGCCTTACTCTCTCCCTACACACAACCCAACACTTCCTGTGTCATTTCTATCCTCTGCTCTTGGTGTATATTGAGTCCTCTCTGCAGAATTCTCTCGTACACACCTAGCAACCTTTTAGATCTATCTCTATAGATCTTTATACCGAGTATATAGGCTGCTTCCCCTAAGTCCTTCATTGAGAAACACTTCCCTAGCCAATCTTTAACAGATTGTAGCATGGGAACGTCGTTTCCAATGAGTAGTATGTCATCCACATACAAGAACAGAAAATCTACAGAGCTCCCACTAACCTTCTTGTAGACACAAGACTCATCTTCGTTCCTGATGAAGCCAAACGCTTTGACTACTTCATCAAAACGTCAATTCCAACTCCTAGAAGCTTGCTTCAATCCATAAATGGATCGTTGCAGCTTACAGACTTTGTTGGCTTGCTTTGGATCCTCAAAACCCTCCGGCTGTATCATATACACGTCCTCGAGGAGATTCCCATAAAGGAATGTTGTTTTGACATCCATCTGCCAAATCTCATAGTCATGGTATGCTGCAATCGCAAGTAGGATTCGGATGGATTTGGTCATAGCAACTGGTGAAAAGGTTTCATCATAGTCAATACCATGAATCTGTATGAATCCTTTAGCCACCAATCGGCCCTTATAGGTAATCACATTACCATCCATGTCGATCTTCTTCTTGAAGACCCACTTGCACCCTATGGGCCGCGCCCCTTCGGGTGGTTCCACCAAAGTCCATACTTGTTGGTATACATGGATTCCATCTCGGATCTCATGGCTTCTAGCCACTTCTGAGAGTCTGGGCCCTTCATGGCCTCTTCATAGGTAGTAGGCTCATCATCTATGAGCATCGTGTCACCGGAATCGGTTACAAGAAGTCCATACCTCTCGGGTTCCTGGCGCACTCTACTAGATCTACGAAGCTCTTGTGTTACCTGAACAGGTTGCTCCACAACCGTTTGTGGTTCCTGTTCATGTTCCATAATCGGTTCAGTGATTTGTGGTTCTTGAACATCTACAAGTTCTATTGTCCTCCCACTTGCTTCTTTAGAGACAAACTCTCTTTCTAGAAACACGCCGGTCCGAGCAACAAACACTTTGTTCTCGGTTGGATTGTAGAAGTAGTAACCCTTAGTTTCCTTAGGGTACCCCACAAACTTACACTTATCCGATTTTGGCCCTAGCTTGTCTGATTGTAAAAGTTTTACATAGACATCGCAGCCCCAAATCCTCATGAACGACAGTGTGGGATGCCTCCCACTCCACATCTCATATGGTGTCTTCATGACTGATTTAGATGGAACACGGTTAATGGTGAAAGCTGCACTTAATAGAGCGTGGCCCCAAAATGACAATGGAAAATCAGTCTGACACATCATAGATCGAACCATATCCAATAGAGTTCGATTCCTCCTCTCAGACACGCCATTCCATTGTGGCGTTCCGGGTGGAGTGAGTTGGGACACGATCCCACACTCTCTAAGATAGTCGTCAAACTCTTGGCTCAAGATAATTCCAAGCCAATGGAAATATCTATGAACCCTAAAAGCAAACACATCTCCATGCGTCTTGATTTTTTGGTCCATCCTTCATAGTCATGTGGAATGCTCCATGCTCCATGCTCCATCTTTTGTGGCTCCTTTTGGTTTTTGGGCTTCTTTTCTTCAATCTTGGCTTACAATCTACTTTATCTAGTACTAGCTAACTTCTATACTAAATAAAATAAATCTCACAAGTTGAGAAAAAATGGCACGCAGGCCATAAAACCCTAATTAATTATTACAATTAATTGATCAGCTCGCAGGTCGTAAAACCAAACCACAAAAATTAAACATCCACATCAAATCACATCCTAAGGCCATATCCAATCACCATGTGAATTGCACATAAACAGTTAAAATCCATTTTTAACGCGCTTGGTCAATTTTAATTGATTTTAGGAATTCTAGGGGTAAAACGGTCCATGGGCCCAACAATCCAATTGCCCGGGCCCAAAAAGGTGAACCGCAAGGCCCTAGGGCCGGGCCGGCCCCTAACCCACGCGGGCTAGGGCCGCCCGGCCCCTAGGGCGGCCAAGACTTGGGCGGCAAGCAAGAGGTGCAGTCCCCTTAGGGCGGCCGAACCTCTATAGGGAGTTGTTTCCAAAACAACTCCCTTGCTTGGTGCCCAAGTTTGGTTGTTTCCTTGTTTTGGAAGAACTCCTTCTTCCCCAAGGATGCCAAAACCCTAGCTCTAAGATCCTAAAATTTCTCAAACTCACCAATTCATGCATCCAATGCAAAAATTAGATCTTGTTATGATAGATTATTGACAAATTGCATCACATGCTTGATTTGTCTTGTTTTACGGGATAAACAATCAATTTAAGGTGTAAAACAACTAAAACGTAACACATAAACCACGTTTATGCTCTACGACCTGTGGCTCTGATACCACTGTAGGGTTTTGATTCGTGGATGCGCAACGGAATCAATAATTACCATGCAAAACCCTCCAAGGATCACAAGTCAAGAGACATAACGATGGTAAAGGAAGAAATCAATAACACACCTTAGGGTTCTCCTTTGATGACTTCAAACGCGAATTATGTCACGTTCTCTATAGTTGATCCACGCCTAGAGTTGATTTCTAGATCTCCCACTCCTTGGTGCTGGCCCGGAAAGAGGAAGAGGAAGAAGAATCACGCAAAACGAGACCAAACCAAGGAGGTTCGGCCGCCTTGGGGCCGACGGGGACGGGCGGCGGGCTAGGGGCGGCGAGCTCCTAGCTTGCTTGCTCTTTCTCTCCTTTTGTTCTCTCCCACTCTAGTTATGATCAATTATGAGCATAAGTTGTTGGAAGGAAGGAAGGAAGGACCTTTATATAGTCCAAGAACTCCTTGCCAACTACCTAAAGGACTTATTCTAGTCCTACTAGAATTCAATTTAGTCCCTTCCTTGCAAATTAGTCCCTACTAAGTTTGCAAGGTTTTGCAAAGTGATCCTTCTAATTAATTAATCCAATTAATTAATTCCCAAATCTAGTTCAACTCTATATAGCGTGTGACCCCATAGGTTCTATCTAGTTGGTAGCAACAATTTGCTAATATGGAGCGGTTTCTAGCAAAACATCCATTCTAGCCAACTAATAGGATAGTCATCTTGACAACCTTTTGTACAAGTAATTGTCTCATCCCATTGTCTCTATATCCGGATTGGAAACGAGACATACAAGTCACACTCGTATATCCAATCCTTAGTTTCTCGATCCATGGGGATAGCCTTATTCGTGCAAATAACATCAATATCCCATATTGATTTATTTGAGTCTGGCCAGATATTCTATAAGCACTATCCCTCGAGTGGCCTAGGATATTTGCTCCCGTTATGTGGGAGGGACAAATTCTATATACGTCCACTACGATCTCTAAGCTTGCTTCTTATTGTATCCAGTACACGCCTTTATAACTACCCAGTTACGGTGTAGCGTTTAACGCTACCAAAATCACAATAATCCACAACTAGAATATCTAGTGACTTCAAGTCTAAGGATGACAATACCATTGTACCGCGAGAAGCGCTTGTGACTCAACATAACGTGTATGTAGCCTTCTCGGAGATGGGTCAATCCAGTGCGTCATTACCCTTAATGCACACCTATGTGTTGGATCATGATATCTCCATATCAATCCAACCCCATACTAGTCTATAGATGAGTCCCATTAATCATTATACTGAACTAGGGATATTTAAGATAAACAACACAATTGTAAATCTACGTACTTCATTATATTAAATATCCAATAAATAATAAATGAATTTCTAGCCACAAATAAATTCATACTAAACTAGATTGCCTCTAGGGCATCAATTCCAACAACACTTGCGTCTAACGCGTTAGTGGATGCGCGTCAAGCTTTTGGCGCCGTTGCCGGGGAAGGCATTGGTTACTATTCTAGTTTAAGGATTAGTGTAATTTAGCTTTTTCTTTTTGTTTATTATTTCTGTGATTTCTGATTTGTATTTAGAATTGTGTTGCAGGTTCTCAGTGTATGCACCTGATCTCTAGAGACCTTGTGCTCCCACTTGAATACCCAAAATAGTTATTTATAACTCTGAGAAGAGGTCCAACACAGATCGCAATGGGTGAGCAATTGACTAACGCTCAACTGAACCAGAAGGTGCCTGAATTTCAGGAGAAACCTAATGAGCAGCAGAAACAGATGCCCTACAACAAATCGGGGAAACTTTGGTTGAAAATTTTAAGTCAACTCAGAGAGGACGAAAGCTAGCTATTGTGGTGCTAGACATTCAAGCTGAGCACTTTGATTTGAGGCCTGCCACAATCACGACAATGTAGAATCAGTTTCAGTACTACGGGAACCAGGATGAAGACCCGAATGATTTCGTTGGAAAGTTCGAAGCTTACATCAAAACAGTGAAGTACAAGAACGTGACCCCAGAGACACTGAAGTTGATCTTGTATCCCTATTGTCTGAAGGGAGCGGCAGAGAAGTGGCTAGAGTCCAGGGAGCCAGAATGATCACCACATGGGAGAAGTGTGTTGATGAGTTCATGATCAAGTTCTACCCCGCTCAACGTGTCATTGGTTTACAGGCATATATTCTTGGTTTTCAGCAGCATGCTGATGAGACGGTTGTTAATGCATGGGACCGGTTTATGAGGACGATATGCAAGTGTCCGAATCATAACGACGGCGACTAGAAGATTCTCCAGGTTTTTTATCATGGCCTGGATCGTCCCAACCAAAATTTTCTTAACAAGGAAGCAGGTGGAAACTTCTTATACAGAGTTGACAAGGTAGGAGCATATGCTTTAATGAAGCAAATTGAAAAACATGATGCTCAATTTTATGACTTTAGGAGGTTGTCCAAGTTGCCTGAGCCGACGAATGATGAGTGGAAGGATGGGATAACGAAGATGGTGTCTAATATGGCGAAGCTTGTGTATCAAGATAAGAAGAATGTGTCTGCAGTGGAGGAGCAGGATTTTGATGCACCTTTGACTCAAGCTGCTAATGAGGACGTCAGCTATGTGGGGGCACAGGGACAGCGCAACTAGAATCAGGCGAATTACAGGCGAGGGGACTAGAGATCATCCAGGATTCAGGTATGGAGATCAGACTGGCGCTTCATATGCACCCGGGTTTCAGCATAGGCCAGTTGTTCATGCGCCACCACCACTACCAGCCGCGGGCCAGAATTCTGAGATGACTGATCTCAAGAACATGATGTATCAGATGGGCAAGAATGTGAATACCTTCACTTCTCATGTGGATACATTAAAAGCTAATTTGCACATCACGAAGACCTCAATACGTAACTTGGAGGTGCAGGTAGGACAGACCGCCACTCACCTCTCTTCTAGAGCACCAGGATCCTTGCCGTCAGATACTGAGAATGTGCTCCCGGTGAACGCCATCACCACTCGCAGTGGGATAGTTCTTGATGATCCCCCATATCCGAGCCACGCCAGAGCTGAAGCCTCAAAGGCTAGGGAGCATGAGGTCTTTGACAAGACCCCTGTCATGATTCCCTAATCAAAGGGGGTGACTCCACATGTTGATGATGAGGTAACACCACCACCACCTTGTATGTCTAAGAATCTTCCATATCCTCTTAAGGAAAGAAAGAAAAGAGATGATTCTGAGGAGTACATTTTTTTTTATCCATTTTCTCGAAATTGCATATCAATGTGCCATCGATTGAGGCAGTTAAGATGATGCCTAAATATGCCAAATACATTAGGGATGCAGTTTCAGGAACGCGGGCGGTGCCAGACTTTCAGACAGTTGATTTGCCTAAGCAGGTGAGCTCATGTGTGATGCATGGTTTGCCTCAAAAACAGAAGGATTCGGGGAGCTTTGTGATAGAAGCTAACTAGGGAGGAGCTTACACGGGACAGACCATATGTGATTTGGGGGCTAGTGTCAACCTAATGCCACTTTCAGTCTTTCAAAAGCTGGGAGTAGAAGCTCGTTCCGCATGGATCAACCTTCAGTTTGTTGACAAGTCTTTCAAGAGAGCCTATGTTGTGGTGGAAGATGTGTTCGTAAAGGTAGGGAATTATACTATCCCTGCAGATTTTGTTATTCTGGAGATGCATGTGGGAAATGTTCTGATCATCCTAGGTAGGTCCTTTCTGGCTATCAGTCGGACTCTCATCGATGTTGAGAACGGAGAATTGATCATGAGGATCAATGATGCGTGGGAGACCTTCCGGTTTTCTAAGACGACTCAACAACAGTCCCAAGAGAAGACACAAATTCCAGTAGCCGTGCAATCAGTGCACAAGAGTTCTGAGGTGGTTCATGTTGAGCCACCAGATTCAAAATCTAAAGTCCATCGAGTTGTGTTGAGGATCCAACAGAGGAAGCTGGAAAAGAGGGCACGGGGTGCCAAGCCACCTGTGTAGGGGCTATTTGGTAACTGGGTCGGGCCGTCGAACTTAAATTACAAGCGCTGATTGGGAGGCAACCCAATGTACTTAGTCGTTATTTTCTTTTCGTAGTTTATTTTTGTTAGTCATACTTGATTTTGGGGGGTGAGAGAGAGCTGCTAATATTTCCTATGAGTGTGCAGGACACTGGTACCGAAGAACCCTCCGGATTCCCCTTCTTGATGCATGTGCACGATTTTGTACGCCAAACGAGGAACAACTAGCTAATCGGAAGAATTGTGCTTGACCAAGGAGCTACTCGAGGTCGAGGAGTAGCCAATTAGTCGTGAGGAACATGGTAGCGAGTTGGAGTATCGGGTTTGCACGCATCGGAATCCGGAGTGGGGAATGAGTTCAAGAGCTTTTGGAGGCGAGATTCTTGCACATGAGAGAGAATTTGAGAAGAAACGAAAAATTCCCCGATTTTGGGAATTTTCTAGGCAAAAATGAATTCCTCGTCGAGTATGGAGTCCACCGGTGCAAGAATCGCGCGAAACGGATGTCGGATGAAGAAGTTAGAGCAAAAACAAAGTGGCGAATTCCAGTGATTTCGACCGAAATCCCCTTATTTCGGGCCGAATGGAAAATAGTTTTCTGCTTCAAAAATCGCCAGCCATTTCGGCCACCATTTCGGGCCGAAATGGAGGTCGAAACCCCCCGAAATGGAGGCCGAAATGGGTGGGATAATATGTGATTAGTCTTTTGACCCAAGACACCAACATCTAGAAAAAACAGGAGTTCTTTAATCAAGTGATCTTTACAGTCTTAGGTAAGGATATAAAAAAAAAAAAAAAAAAAAAAAAAAAAAAAAAAAAACAACAACAAAATTCATGACACCATGTATACTTGTAAGAAGTTCAAATATGAAGTTCATATAATCAAGTGACGTTTATGAAGCTGAATCAGATTTTGCAGTAACTTGTCTAATACTTTTCTTTCTCTCTTTGTCCTCTAAGTTTTTGATGCAGGTAATGTTCCACTGATGTTCCATAGACCGTTGAATAGCTTGACGCATATGTTGTTGCATGATTTTCTATTTAATGATCGGCATCAGATGTCCTGCCTGCTGTGTTTGGTCAAAAGTTCCCCTAATCTGATGGTTGGGGTATGATGTCCAAACAATTACGATGAACGTTTGTGTGTTTTTTCTCTATTCACAATGTCCTTTTAGTTTCTAAAAGTTACTTTAAGTTACAACAATCACCTTTTTCAGGCTTCATGTTAGAAAATCAGTGGAGTTTCCTTTGTTACACGGGGAATCTGAGAACCTACACGAACGATTCACCTCGGCTTGTTTGTTTCCAATGTGTGATTCCTGTCTAAAAATAGATCTTTCAAATCAAAATCGAGTGGTTCATACATCCTGAATTCAAAGAATCCATAGCAGATGTAGTGATGTTCTTTTCCTTATGTATTTTTCAGATATATTGATTTCTGGTATGTTATTCAGAAACAGTCGTATGGCAGACACATTGAGGTAGTTTGGATGGCATTGGTTTTTTGGTTTTTTATAGTATAAAAAGCTGGATTTTTGAGTGCGAAATCCGATGATATGAAAATATTAAATAACTGATCTGGAATGAAACCGGTGTAACGGAAATAGGTACCGGTGCCCGGGTCAAAAATCCGGTGTCCGGGTTTATGGAACCGTCGCACCGGCAATAGGTGACGTTCAGCTTTGTCCGTGCCACGTGGTACACGGTGATTGGCTTCCCCAACCGGTGCCCGGGTATTAATGTACCGGTGCACGGGTATCAACAGGTCCGTCAAATCCCCCGCGTGTTTTGTCCACGTGGCGAGCCATGATTGGCCGGTCAAACCGGTGCCCGGGTATTAAAGTACCGGTGCACGGGTATCACCACGTCTGTTAAATACCACGCGTTTCTGTCCACGTGGCGGGCCGTGATTGGCCGGTCAACCCGGCTGTCAGTCCTAATTACGAGAGGAATCTTGACTGGCTTTGATTCCGAAGCACTTTATTCGGCCAATCATGGATGCTACCATCCAATTCCGCACTGCTACAAATATTCGGCCAAAAACCCAACCCTTCCCACCCCATTCTGCTACCATTCTTCCCTCCTTTCTTCATCTTCTTCATCTTCACTCTTCTTAACCTTTCGGCAAACACCATCCCATTTCATAACGTCATCAATGGATGATGAGGAACTACAAACCTACAAGGGTTTAGACGTAAACGACATGCGTCGTCCCTCAAAAAATATGCCGCTTTCTATCACCTCGTGCGGTTATCCATTTCTTACCACTGAAATAGCTATGCGCTACGACGAACTTACGTTTAGAGAGATCAGTTCCGGGCGAGGGGTGAACCTTCCGAACGAGTACCACCAGTATTTGATGCAGTACTTGGAATTTCAAGGGTGGCAATCTCTTACGACATTGCCGGCATTTACTTACCCGCCACTGGTTCGTATGTTTTACGCAAACTTGGCGTACCGTGAGATGCAAGACGGCACAACAATTCCGTGTTCGTGGGTGAAGTCCAAGTGCGTGGATATCAGGGAGGAGAACATAGCTGCGACTTTGAACATTCCTAATACTGGTGACAAGATTTACTTCACTGACCCAAGCAAGATCGAGGAGTATGCCGGTATGAGTCTTGCTGATTACCACGCCACTTTCTGCACCTCCCGACTCCAAGCCGGGCAGTTGACCTCCAACGACATCCAGCCTCGCTATCGCCTTCTAAAGCACTACCTGGCGTTGACCCTACTACCGAGGAGAGGCCACGGAAACGAGGTTGAAACGTTCTTGGGTTTCATGATTCACTGTTGTGTGGTGAAGAGGAAGTTATGTTTGCCATACATCATGCAGCGGGTAATGATGACATGCATGGATTACGGTAAAATTCCTAAGGCATTACCGTATGGTGCTATGCTTACGAAGATGCTAGAGTGTTTTGATGTCCCTCTTAGCGAGCAAATCGATATTTACGAGAAGACTAAGAGGCCTATAGACAAGACCGCGGCGAACAAGTTAAATGGCTTTCCTCCAACTACATCATCTTCTCAGCCAGGAACATCTGCGAGGCGGCGTGCAAGCACTTCCGACGCACCTCGGCCACATATCCCTGCTCCTGCTCAGGGACAAGCCGGTGATTGGCAGGAGTTTGCACAGTTCCGCCATGATATGACGACGAGTATGGACGCCTTGAACACGAAGATGGATTTGATGCAAACTTCAGTGGATGCGGTTGCTGCGAGTGTGATGGAGGCCCGGCGAGAGGCACGTCATGAATCAAAGAAGTTGGAAAACAACCTGCTGACTAAAATTGCACGGTTCTTTAGGAAGTCTCCGCCGGGTCCTTCTGTTAGATCCGCGGGTTCAAGTAGCACTCGGGTTGCGGGTTCAAGCAGAAGCAGCGGTAGTGGTAGTCGCTAGGAATATCTATTTATATGTTATGTCGTGCTACATGTTTCTTATGCTAATTTCGTGATGCTTAGTAGGGAGATAAAAAATCGTGTAATGGTGGTGTTTGCGATAATAAGTAATAAAAATTGTGCTGCTTCAAAAGACTACGAAATATGTAATTTAAAAAATGTGCTCATCCCATGTGGAATGGATGGTAAACGTTTGTAACAAGCCATTTTCAATTAAATTAGTTAATTTGTTTATTAATAGTTAATTAATAATATCATTTTGTTGGCCTCGTTGGTAAGTTGGAATTCTTGCACGTTTCAAAATAAATTACATTAATTTATTACTTAATTGTTGGTGATTTAACGTCAAACCAATTAGACACGTGGTTATTTTTATTTCTTAATCACCATCCAACCAATTAGACACGTGTTGTCACTTACATATGAATTAATCGCGACATGACATAAATGATAACTAATTATTGCGAATAATTTGTGATGTTATTTGATCACGAATTTGTTGCATCGTTGCGTCGTCCACCATCATGTCGGCATTAAAGGATTGGGAGTTCGACGTAGACGCGATGTTGTTACCCGATCGTATGCGCCCTCGATCTCGATGCCTATTGCCGTAATGCTCTGCGAAACGAAACCACGCATCGGCCCGGTCTTCCCGCCGGACAAAATTATGCAAAGCCATGGTAACACCGGTTATGGTGACTTGATCGTCAATATTCCTATATGGAGGCATTGCCTCTAGGATTTGCCATCGATTCTTTAATACCCCAAAAGCGCGTTCGATGACGCTACGTAAAGATGCATGGCGCCGATTGAACATCTCCTCCGGATTGCGCGGTGCATCACCCATCCTGAATTGTCCCAAATGGTATCGAGCTTCTCCTTTATATGGAGCTAAAAATCCTTGCATATTGGGATATCCTGCATCCACAAGATAGTACTTTCCCGGCGGGGGTACGGGAAAACGCATGGATGGATTTCGCAGTACATTGTAAAGAACTCGAGTGTCGTGCGTACACCCTTCCCACCCAGTTGATATGTAGGTGAAGCACATGTCGAAGTCGCAAATGGCGAGCACATTCTGTGTTGCGTACCCTTTCCTGCCAATATAGTTGATGTTGTGATCCTCTGCCACTCGCACTTGTACATGTGTGCCATCCATCGCCCCAATGCAATCCTGCGGACAACAACGAATTGGTCATACGTGAAAAAAAATTTCCAATGAATAAAAAATGTCACAAATGCCGTAGTCGTACTTTGAAAGCAGGCCAGTACATGGGGTTGTTCATAATGTGTGGGTGTGTTGTATCCGATATGGTTGATGAAGTCCAAGTCGCCGTCATACGAGCAGCAGCTGCTAATACATTTTTGAACTGCCGGCTTATGGTCTCAGGCGAGTGTTGGAACCTCTCTTGCAGATCGCGGTTTGATACGCGATGGCCAAGAGCATACAGGAAGATGCCCACTGCTTCTTCTGCAGATATACCCTTGGTGGGCTTAAAACTGTACCGAATTTGCAGCAACTCCACCAACTGTCTAAAAACATGGGATCGCATGCGGAATGACTCTAGACTTCTTTTCCAGTGTCCGTTTAAAACTTCTGTAACCCACATTTGACCTGTTAAGATAGAAGTGCGACAAGGCACTTTGTGCTGCCTGAGGAACATTTCCATAGCAATGAGCACAACTTGTCCCACAGAAGGATGCGGCGTAGCTTCTATTGCTTCTACAAGTATCGGATCAAGCGTTTCTTCACTCAGCTCCTCATCGTCTGACTCTGCATGTCATTACTGCGATGGTTCATAACTACGTAACACAAAATAGGAATACACAAGAACACACATAAACAATACACTAACAAAATCATGAAATACGCGTACAACAAATGATATGGAGACCTAAACGCAAATGCTTAACATGGAGACATAAACACACACGCATGACAGAGACATAAAAAAAAAAACGCAAACATGGGTAGTGGTGACATCGACGCATGTCTAACTAAGATGGGGGCACCCATCCCCTCCTGGTTCGGGTTAGAGCTTTGGTCAACCATCGCTCACGAGAAGCAGCCTGGGCCGCCATGAAAGCCTCCCTGTTCGAGCGGTACTGGAAAAAATCAACTACCTCATCATACATTTCAGTTTCGGGCTCTAGTCCTTGAAATGTAGAAGCAATGGCCAGGCAGTCATCGATAGTTCGGCCAGCACGGTCTCGGGTCACATGTAGGGAGTGGTGCTCGTGAGTGACGTGCTGCTCACGGAAAGCCTCCGACAAATTCTCAATCATAAAAAGAGATCCACCGCTACCGCTCGCGCGAGAACGCCTCTTCTTCGAATTGGATGACTCGCCACCTCCAGAGCCCGGCCCTTCACCACCAGTTGGAGGTGCATTTGGGGAGCTGAGTGTGTCTTCCAAATCGACAGCATTACGTTGGGACCTCGGTGGTGTGCGACAGCCATCATCAAAAAGAGACCTATTGGTACGAGGTGGCCTAGGGGGGCTGTTGACAGTATATTCTTCGCCGCGCTGGCCTAGTGGTTCCTCGGCAGCTGGAGTCCATGAGTGATCTCCCGTCTCGGTGATACTACTAAACACCTCGTATTGGAGGTCATGGTGCTCTAACCCTCTTTGCTTGAACCGCTTTGCGTCGGGTTCGTTCTGCCATAACAGTGAAAAAAAATTAAGACCACAATTGAAAACAAACATAATTAAATATAGAACGTTGGTAAGTTGGAACCCATATAATTACCTCAATCAGCTCGGACCATTTTTCTTCAGACATAGTCCAGGTACCTTTGGTTGGATCCCAACCCAACCCTGTTTGCTTCCGATTAATCCTCACCCACGTCTTGAATTCTCTTTTCATTGTCTCAAACTTGTTCTTAAATTGCAAGTGCGAATAAAAAAGTTTGGTTTTCTCATAGAACGCGACTATCAGATTGTTATACCCTATCGGGCGCAATTCCTTACCCCTAAAATTTCCTTTCATTTTTTCAGCAAGTACAAGAGTTAAGAAGATTTCAGTTAAAACCGGAGTCCATTCTGCCCTAGCTACAGGGATGGCTCCTTCTGGCCAAGCCCATTTTTGCAAATCGTCTGAAACACTTTTGGATTTACCTGCTCTTGCAGCATTCCTACTTCCACTGATGTCCCTGTTAGCCATAGCCCCTAATTTAAACACATCAAAAACTGTCAGTTAGTAGGTTCTCATACAGAACAAAGAAATAAACTGAAGAGTAAAGAAGAAAAAAGATGAGTAATTACCGAAGTGTTGTGAAAAATGCTTTGAAGTCTTCTGCTTTGAGAACTTGATGAGAAAGAAATTGGGTGAAGTGTTAAACTGCTGAAGACTTCACAGTGGTATTTATAGGCATGTGGGCAAAAAAGGGACGGTGCTGTTGTAAGATCTGGTCGTAATTGGAGAAGAATCGGATTCCTTCATCCGCGAATCCGGCTGCAAAAGTGGGGATTAGACCTCACACTGCAAGGCGTGTTCCATTTACCCGCGAATCTCGCTGCAAGCGTGCATGATTATCCCGCGAATCGGGCTGCACCGTCTCTCTGCAACACGCGCAGAATGTTGCAATTTAGTGCTGCCGACATACCCGGGCACCGGATAAAACCTACCCGGGCACCGGATAAATGATACCCGGGCACCGGATAAAAGCTACCCGGGCACCGGATGCTAGCAACACGCGCAACTTTTTTATCATACCCGGGCACCGGATTGAGCATACCCGGGCACCGGTATTGTACCTCATAATTTATTTGTACTCTTAAACTATTAACGACTTTTATTGATCAAAACAAAGCGTTAGCCATGCAACGAATGTTAGGAGCAGAGTTTGTTTTGTTTTGATCATTTTTAAGAGTTGAGTCTTTCGAAAAATGTTATTTTTAGAACAGATTGTAATTTCTAGGTAGTGTTGATGATTATTAATCTTAGTTAATTTAACAAATAACGACAAATGAACGGTTATGAGATCACAAACACTGTCAAGTAAGAAATTCACAAACACAACACGGTCGATTTTATTTAACAGTTACAATTACATGACACATTGCTACGGTACATAAACTAAAGAGCACAACTTCAAAATAAACACACAATCGACCATACTACAAATAAGACCAATCCTAGTCACTGGCATTGTCCGGAGCCCTTTCCGCGGTGGGAACGACGTTGGGAGCAGCAGCCGCTTCCGTAGTTGGATCATAGTATGGAAGATCGTAAAGGTTGCAGAGGAGAGCCTCGTTACCCTCGATGAAGTACGGGAGACGGTATGGATTATTGGGATTCACATTTTGAACCGCAGCTTCGTCAGGGGCTCCTACAGCGCGTACCCAAGCCTTGAACGCCCTCTTCAGTTGGTCGTACCGGTTTCGATAAAATGTCTCAGTGAGGTGAACCCCAGTACGACTGAACCAAGTCTGACTCAGATTGTGGTATACCATTCTTGAGAAAGACATACCACGCATTTGACGACGGTCCTTCTCAACCAACAACAACTCGATGAACAAACGCCATTCCTCTGGTCCCCATTCCGGTGTAGCAATGACTCTCATGCGGGCATTTCTGGACAGACGGACAGGTTCAGCACCATTTGCAGCCATCTTCTTATGCCTGAAATTCAAAGTACAAATTAATAATATGACTAAAACAGATTGATATGATAAAGGGAAAGGAAGGCAAAGAACTTGGTAGAAAGAATTACAGAGAGAGTATTTTGAGAACAGCTTCAGAGAGTGTGGGTGATCTTCTCAACCCTCCGCATGTCTTTAAATAGGCGGAGGAGCAATAATGGAGAGGTCATACCCGGGCACCGGAATATTCACCCGGGCACCGGAATATGGCCGCATGCAACCAACCGGTGCCCGGGTTTATCACCCAGTGCACCGGTAAATCACAGTATGCTTTTATATTGATTTTAAACAAACCGGTGCCCGGGTGTATTAAACCCGTACACCGGATTGATCCAAAAAAACAAAAAAAAACTAAACGCAGCCAAACATTTGTGATTAAAGTTTAATAAAAACCAAAAAACCGACCATCCAAACTAACCCATTGAATGGTAAACTGATAACCTGAACCCAGGAAAGCATCCAAAGATGGACGAGCCTGGAATATTGTTAGAAGCGGCCAATACAAAGTAAAGGAGATGGCCTAATAGAACATCGGATCAGCTTTAGTATTCAACACATTTGTGATGAACTCATGATTCTTTCAAATTAATCATGTAACTAATCAGCCTGTAATAAAACCACCCACCATGTTGCGCGTGGGGTTAAACTAGCAAGGAACGGATGAGGAGATGAGATGAAATTCAATTATTAGTTGTGAGGAAAGACCGAAAACAGTCAAATAACTTGACAGATTAATATACGGTAGCGGCCTAGCAATTGTCTCAACCCTCAATGCCTGTGGGGAAATGGCGGTGAGTGCCTCAACCCTCAGTGGGTTGTGCACCCTCAATGCCTGTGGGGAAATGGCGGTGATGGGTGGTGGTGTTCCCTATGGTTGAAGGACATATTAAAGACAACAGAAAAATGAGATAAAGAGACAAGGGGAGGAAAAGTTTAGTTATTACCAATATAATGTTAAAGCATTAACGATATGAGAGTTCGGTGTGGGGAGTATTGCTGTTCTTCGGAATATTTCTGATTGTCGAAATATCAGCTCCCTAAATTATCTATTTTGGGCGAGCTTATCCGCCCAAAGAGGCCAAAAGTTCCCTAAATCATCTGTTTGGACGAGTTTTCCAGCCAAAGAGGCATTAGTTCGGCTGCCAAGAATAAATTAGAGTTGAAAACGCAACAGGAAAATAGGCCTCTTTGAAACTGAGAAACTGAGACTTGGTCTCACAGCGAGCATAGAAATTGAAACGTCCAATCTCAGTTTTAAGAAGCATGGCTCAAACTAATTGACCCACCAAACTGAGTTTCAGAAAGCATTGCTCAATCTAATTGACCACCAAACTGGAAAACCGGCCTCTTGATCTGAAAATGAGCGTCCAGGCTTCTTAGCCCCTTCCACAAGCTCTCTCCACCCAGGCCCAACCCACAATTCATCTCCAGAGATAGCACAATCAATAATTCGAGAGTATCAATCTGTCTATCCATCAGACCATGAAAGATCCAATTGAGCCAGAAGACTATTCATTCAATCCTTCAAGAACTGAAGATTAATAAAATCAAGATAGAATAACACAACAATAGAACCATAGAAATTGTTGTTCGTGCTGTTGAACAATAACCTGCTCTACAAGGTGATGAATCATGAACAATAACCATGACAGTGTGCTTGAGCAAGCAGTGATACAAGATATCACAGAATGAGAGATTCTGGGTGCAGCAAACTCAGTCCCATTCCCTCCACCCCATTTAACCCTTAATTTCACACTTTCACCGCAATGAAGCCTGATATTCATCTGTTTTGTTCCTTACAGTTGTTCAAATACTCAACCACAAAAGAACCAATGTTTCCAATCCAAGAGCTCTATTTTCATGTTTTAATCCCCAAGAGGAAATGGTTTATAAAAGCCAAAACAGGCTTATTGGGTTGGGACTTGGGGTAAAGAGAGCTCTGGTATGCCAATTTGGTGTCACCTAATCTTATAATTAATCCCTTATCTTTTTTGAGAAAAATAGCAATCTTATAATTAATCCCTTATTGAAGAGTAATCAAAGGTATACATCATTTGTCACTCATAGGAAAATTCTGTTAAAAACATCAAGTAAACCAGAATGATCACACCAAAGACACAATTGCTGAAAACTTCAAATTCATATTTCATTCAGATTCAACACCATTCAAACAGACCCACGTTGACAAAGACTATTCTAAAAAAATTGAAAACCCAAACAAAGCAAATTCAGATCTAGTTGTAACCTCTATCTATCAAAGCAACTTTCTATACTGACCACAACCCAATCCTTCATTCCAGATCCAGAGATTTAGTCATCATCAGCCTTGGAAGATGCAGACCCAGCCTTCTTCGGCAACAAGTGGCTGTGAATGTTGGGCATCACTCCACCATTGGCAATAGTCACCGTCCCAAGCAACTTGCTCAATTCCTCATCGTTCCTCACCGCCAATTGGATGTGACGAGGCACAACCCGAGTCTTCTTGTTGTCCCTGGCGGCATTTCCTGCCAATTCCAAAACCTAAAAGAAATCACAGGAAAATCCGATATATCAGTCAACAGAACCAGATCTGACAAATTAAAAACCAAATCGCTAATCTACAAATCTGTGAGTAGATTTAGAGATGATGTTTACCTCAGCTGCTAGGTATTCGAGGACGGCTGCGAGGTAGACGGGAGCTCCGGCGCCGACGCGCTCTGCGTACTTTCCGGCCTTGAGGAATCTGGCGATTCGGCCGACGGGGAACTGGAGGCCGGCCTTGCTGCTCCGGGAGGTGGCCTTCTTTGGTGCGGCGGCGCCCAGGGACTTTCCTCTACCAGCCATTATTTCGGAGGTGTTTTGAGAGAGAGTCGAGGAGGAAAGGTAAGATTTGAGAGACTTGAGAGATTTTGAGTTTTGAGTAATGAAATTTCCCTCGGCAGTGTCGTATTTATACTAACAGTTTTGGCTTCAGAGAGCTCAACCAATCAGATGCAAGGACGCGGATTATCATCGTGACCGTAGTTTGTGGATGATTGGACGGTGAGATGATGTGGTTGAAGATCTGTGAGCGCGAAGACGAAATTAGCGGCTATTCTCTCTTAGACCTAAATTTTAGGAGTATATTGCTCTGGCGCCGCCTACAGATTCTATTAATTACTAAACAGCGCTGTAATTTGTGACAATTCTCTAGAACCGCTAGATTGGTTCTCAATGTAGAAAAATATGGCTCCACAACATGCCCATCTAGTAATGCCTCGCTTTTGAATGCACTTATTTTATGTCAGAAGCATGATTTTACGTGTTTGGTAAATTATTATTTATTTATTTTTTAATAGTAGTCTTTTTTTGGAAAAATAGTACCACTCCGTTCCATATCTTTTGTACAATTTGAACTTTTATCACTATACACTGGGTCATTTTGACCCGGTTATTTGGATAGCAAAATTTTGAAATTTTTAGATAATTTTTTCTAGTGTTGTAGAGTACTTCTCTTCATCTACAAGATCATAAAAATATGGGTAAAAGACACTTTGTTCCCTTCAAGTTTGAAGAAATACAGTATGCTCCCGACAAATTAGCAATTCACAAAACACCCTTACAAACTAACGGAGACTAACGGCAATGCAAAAAGACAAATTTACCCTCAACATTTAGAATAATTGCTCACTATAAACTAATAATATTACCCTCAATTTTAGGGCTTTTTTTTGTCTAACAATTTTAGGCCCAAAGAGTAACACTAACAGGCTTAGTATACTAATTTATCCCCAAATCAGCCACTAACCCAATTAGTCAATTACCCAGCCACTGGCCGAGCATCTCCAATGGTTATGTAAAATAATTAGTTTAGTTATAATTTACATAACTAGAAGAAATAATGAGCTCTAATGAGCTAACTAAATGACTCAATATTTTACATATTATGTATCCCATTTAATAGAAGTAGCTAGCTAGAATGTAGGTAGTTAAATTTTTTGTGTCTATCTCTCTCCTACTTTAATTTAATAAAATATCTTATTTATAATTCAATACCACAAACTTATGTAAAATACATAACACCATTGGAGCAAACAATAAGAAATCATGTTAACTTGAGTTTATACTAGTTAAAATTTAGCTAAATAGTAATTTTATTGTTGGAGATGCTCCCGTCTAGTAATGCCTCGCTTTTGAATGCACTTATTTTTATGTCAGAAGCATTATGTGTTTGGTAAATTATTATTTATTTACTTTCTAATAGTAGCTTTTTTAGGAAAAGTAGTACCACTCCATTCCACATTTTTTGCACTATTTGGACTTTTATCACTATTCACCGGGTCATTTTGACCCGGTGATTTGGATAGCAAAATTTTGTAATTTTATATATTTTTTTCCTAGTTTTGTAGGGTAACTCTTATTCTACAAGGCCATAAAAATATTATCGAAAAATTGCATCGTTTTCGATCCAAATTACCGGGTTAAAATGACCCAATTGCGTGTGAAAAAGTTCAAATGATGAAAAAGATGTGGGACGGAGTGGTAGCTTTTAAGATGCATGCGAGGGTTGAATTTTTAAATTTGCTTTTATAAATGTGCATTTTCATTTCATAACAACAAATTATGATAAGTTGTCTATATTAATTGCATTATTTACTTTATCGCGTCTAATATTTAACATCCTTAGCCGACGGGTAGGGCAAGTAGGAAGCCTACTTGTTGCTCTTTTGACTTGGTCTTTGATGACATAAGTTCTTGGGTTACTTGGAAAATATTTAGGGGATAGTTTGAGTATTAAAATGAGAGTTAGGGTGCTAGATAGAGTTATAATCCTGTATTTGCAAACAAATCTTACAGAAATGTATAACTTCGTTGGCGTGTATGATACATGTATAAGAGTAAGTGGTAGCCTAGGCATAAGAGACTAGTGTGAGATTTAATGAAAACTCGTGTGTTCATTAAAGTGTCGAAAACGATAAAACATAAATCCAATATTGAACTTGTCTAGTACCCCCAAAGAGGCGCCCTAATCGCTTTCTTCCAACCGATCCTTCTGTTTTATTTACTTGTTTAATTTACTGCTTTATTCTTAGTCTTATTAGTAACAATCAATGAAATCAACACTCGCACTTTGAATAACATACTTCGACTTGCTAGTCATGTGGGTTCGATATAAACCCTGTAATTTACCCAAAAAATTGCGATTCACATTGTGCACTTGCGGTATTTTGCCATCATATATTCTTCCATTTTACATATGCGAGTTGTGGTCAGTAAAATTTTGGACCTCGTTGTCGGGTACAAGCAATTTGCTTAGTTTGCTATTTGAAGTAAGTTTTATTTTATTTTTTGTTAAATATTTTACGCTCACCTACTCGTGAGGTTTGTGTTTTTTCAGAAGCTTTTGATGTTGTATGGCCCGCCTTACTCGCGATTCATTACAACAACTGTTGTAGATCTTGAATTTTTCTTTCGCAAAAGGGATAGAGACTTGAGAAATAATATAGTAAAGATCGCTAATGAAGCAGCAAAATCAGAGAGGTTGAGAAATGAGTTAGCGGTAGAACATGCTCATTTGGAGCAAAATCAGAAAGCAACAGAAGAGCTGCAAACTCTTGTTCGAGCTCTCAATGCTCAACCTGCAACACCCCCTTATTTAAACAAGGGAATGCCTCCGCCTGAGGTGATGAGCCTAATTGGGAACGGATAATGATCGTCGGTTTACAGATAGTACAACCATCGATAACTCAAAACATAATTTATTACATAATTCAAGTTAAAACAGTGATAACTTTTGAAAATTTATGAGTACATTATTCAGTGAGATGGAATACTATGTGATGTCCCAAATAACAAGTCTTCCTATCCAGCTGTGTCGTGAACGTTCCCCCACCTCGAACGATAACCTGCAGTTTTAAAATGGCAAAAGCCGACGCAGTTTTACAGAAAATGATCAGCAAACGGCTGAGTAAGCTAACACCCATAGCACGCAAACAGACTATGAGGCATATGACAGGAGTAACATACTCGCTATAAAATATACATTTGTGGGAATATCGTTCTCGTTGATTTGATGTGTTATACTTTGTGACAATTTCAAATTTCATATTCCAACCCAATGATGTGGACCATCTTCGGGGAATTAATGTTAATAGCATTTCACAATATCACTTTAAATCTCAAGATGATAACTTTCACTTTTCTCAATGACAAGATAATTGAGTCCAGGAGTTCTTTTTACCAGCTAGTTGATACGGGGCTTGACCATATCCAATCCACAAACACTTTCTCATAATGTTCATAAGCACAGTCATAACCATAACTCAATCATAGGAGGTTCGCATCATATCGCCTCATAACCATAACATAATCAAAAGGAGGTTCGCATCACAACGCTTCATAACCAATAACAGTAACCAATCACAATATGTCAGAAATGTATCGTATCAGGGATATGGCACAAACCCACGCACCACAACTTCCACTTTACGTCATTACGACTTTTTCTTCCAATATATTACAAGATGTAAATCGGGAGCTCCAAGTAAAGCCGGAATGGCACATTCATAATAATCGATGTATGATTGTGAGAGATATACGTATTTGACCAATAAGTGAGCGGTATGCTACTATTGATGGTTGAATTAACTGAAGCATGTATTGCAGTGATTCAAACAGAGATTCCTAAAATAAGAGATCTAGGAAGTGTGATTATTTCTCGTTAAATTGGAGATGGATTTACTACTAAGTCATTATGTGACTTGGGAGCAAGTGTAAGCTTGATGTGTTATCAATGTTCAAACGCCTTGGAATTGGTGATCCAAGACCATCAAGCTTATGCGTGAAACTTGTAGACCAATCCACGATGTATGAGCTGAAGTGATTGAAAACCTACTGGTGAAAGTGGGTGGATTTTGTTTCTAGTGGATTTCATTATAGTGGACATCGTGAAATACAAAGATGGCCTGCTCATCTTTGAAAAGCCTCTTCTAAAGACTACGAGGGATAATGTTGACTTTTGAACCGAGCAGCTCACTATCAGAGCACTTGATGAGACAGTTGAAAAGTGTGTAATGCGAGTATAAAACAGGATCTTAATACTCTCGAAGGGGGGGGTGAATATAGTATGCAAACTTTTGCTAGCAATGACCTTTTGAAACTTAGACACGGAGTTAAATAGGAATCTCAAGGTTTTAGAAAGTTCTGAAGTAGTTTGAAACACAATGAAACTGTCTGAAGCTCCAAAGCTTTGAGACTGGAAATTCTCCAAAGCTCTGGAACTGCCTGTTTTATGCAGTTTTTTATGCAAAATGAATAAATGTAAAGTGAAGAAATGAACACAAGAAATTTTTACGAAGTTCAGCCACCAATGTGCCTACTCTCCGCCTGAGGGATACTATCCCTCTATGGTTTGAACAACTTCTTATTAATCACAGATTTAGCCATAGATCTCAAGCCTAAGATAACTACCTTACACTAATACAACTTGTGGTTCCAAACCTATCTAGTTCCAGCTACAATCTAATGAAACAATAAGAACCTCTTGTTGTTCACTTGAAAAACTAACTTACTAAAGTTGACGAGGTTGAGAATATTTGAAAATAATGCAATAAAAGCTCATAGAAGAACACAGAAAATAGATAAGCAAATAGGCTCAGAAGTGTTCTTCAGAATCTGGATGATGATCTTCTGTGTGTTGAATCCTTGATGAATGAAAGAAGAGATGATTGTAGATCTTCCACGAATGAACACTCTTTCTTTCTCAGTGTTTCAGCTCCCTGCAGCTCTTTGTAATTCAAATCTATCTTATAACAAACTGCAAAATCAACTTGAGAGATTTCAGGAACAAACTCCCTGAAAAACCTCAACAGCTATATTTGAATAGCTTAATTGATTTTGTTAGGAGGGTTTGAACGACGGAAAACCCTTCAAAAATTCAATCAAAAGATCAAACATAATATATAACATGTTATTACCTAATTTGTTAGACATATCAGTTTGAATAATAAACTCGGCTATTTTCCGCAAATTAAATTATATAACATGTCATGTCTCAAATAATAATTAGTAATGAGATTATGACTCATAACAAGTCACTAAATCAATCACATACATGGTTATATCAGCCTGCATAAAGAATCAATTAGTCACAGAAATAACTGACAAAATCCCAAAGGTAACTTCAAAGCTTTGGCAACTAACGTTGATCCTTGAAGCCAAACAACCTGTCAGTCTTTTAGCATAATCAACTCATTGTATAAGCCTAAGAATATTTGTAAGAGACCTATTAACAACATTCAATCCAAAATCTAGCCTGCAACACATAAACTTGTCAGAATATAACAAGTCTGTATACTAAAGTAAGCTTCAAAGCTTTGGAGCTTTGAACATGTCTCTTAGAATTTTGGTCTTTCATCACTTCCAAAATACAAACTCCCCCTGAGGTCATATACCTCATTAATTCAAGGGATTGAATTATCAACAATGACACTTAAGGCATTCGATGGCTCAAGTCGAAAAGGTAAATTTGAAATGATCGAGTTTTGGGAACCCAAGGCTGCAAAACATGAGAGAAATGAAGATCATAAACTGGGGCCCGAAACATTATTGGAAGTTGAGGCACGATCAAAGGTGTTGGTGTTTATCTATAGGCAACCAATATTATCGTGGTATTCATTTAATGATAAAGGCATTTTGTTCATTTTTTTATATGTTAACACCATAGAGTCATTATAGTGCATGTCATATTCTTAAATATCCCTAGTTTAGTATTATTGTTAATTGGGACAACTATTATGCATCAAGACTAGTATGTGGGTAGATTGATATGAGATATCAAGTCTAACGCATGGGTAATCATTAGGATTAATGGTGTACTTGATTGACCCACCATGAGAACTCTAGATGGATGTTATGTGAGTGTCACAATTGCTTCTCATAGTGACAATGGTAATGTAGTCCTATGAATTGAAGTCAATACATTCCATAGATGAGGAGTGACATGTCTTAATATCTCTAGACATCACGATGTAACAAGGAGATTTTAAAGTTGGTAAATGGGCATGTGATGAAACATGATCAAGGGTGCGAATGATGTACATTCAATTTATCCCTCTTGCGTAACGGGAGTAAATATCAATCGCCACTTGATGAGTGTGACTTAGCAAATGCATGACCGCACTTCAATGAAAAAATATGGTATATTGATGTCATTTGTCTACTCATCAAATCGCAAAACTATATATTGGATATACACGGGCGACACTCCATGTCTTCTGTCTAATCTAAATATATGGACAAAAAGATTATACGGCACGGTAACATTGATCATAATGGTTCGTCGGATGATTGGCAGTCTTGTTACTTGGGTAGCTTTGATGTATTGATAAATACCACTCAATGTTCGTAATTGTTACTTCCAACGTAATTAAAAACCTACAGGGTCACATAGTTATACTAAAGAGAAATTTTGGATTTCAGACTTAACCGTAATCTTATCCTAACTGCAAGAATTAAATGGCAAGTCGAATTCTCTCATCCCTATAATACCCTTGCATTGTGTCTAAGGTTCTCATGCTTTTAGAACTATTTGTATATTGTTGGAGTAAAGGCCCTAGAGGTAATCTTTATTTAGTATGAATATTGTTTTGGCTAGAATATCCATTTATTATATATGGATATAGTTAATATAATGAAATCCTTAGATTGCAATTATTGATTATCTTAAATATATCTAGTCCATTATAGGACGATCACTATAGACTAGTATGTGGATAGATTAATATGGAGATACCAAGTCTAACACATGAGTATTCATTAGGAGTAATGGCATACTGGATTGACCCAAAACGAGAATGCTAAATATAAATAATGTTAATGTCACAAGTGCTTCTCGTAGTGACAATGGTGGTGTAATCCTTAGACTTGAAGTCACTAGATACTCTACTTGTAAAATATCATGTTTTTATATTATCAAATGTTACACTGTAAGTGGGTAACTATAAAGGTGGTAATCGGACATGATAGGAAGCAAGCTGAGAGATGGTAGTGATGTAGAGATGATCTTTACCTCGTACATAATGGGAGTAAATATCCACGGCCACTCGAGGGGTAGTGCTTATAGAATGTCTGGCCTCAAATAAATTAATGTGGGATGTTGATGTTATTTGTATAGATAAGCTTATTCCCAGGAGAAACTATGGATTGGATATACGAACGTGACATTTATGTCTCATATCCAATCCAGACATGAATACGAATGGATAGGTACAACACGGTAACATTGGGCACATTGTTTGTCGGATCACTGACTAGTTCTGTTAGTTGGATGGCATAGGTGTGCTGCTTGACACCGCTCTATGTCTGTAATTGTTACTACCAACTAAGTATAAACCTACATGGTCACACACCTTATGGATTAAACTGGATTTGGATATTAAATAGCTGGACTAATTAATCAAAAGGATCAAAACGCAACCACAAGCAAAGTTAGTAGGACTAATTTGCAAGGTGGACTAATCCGTGTATAGAAAGGATTAGTACTGAGGAAAATATGTTATTAATAACAAGTTATTAACTATATAAGGGGAGTCCTAGCTTATTATTTCACAAAAAAAGAGTCATTATTGAGTGAAATAACAAGACAAGGAGAGAGAGACCCAAGGAAGGCCGTCTGCCCCGTTGTCGTCGGCCTCGACTCATCGGCCCTGGTTGCTCCGTTTTGCGTGATTCTTCTGCCTCCTCCTTCGACGTAGCTAGCACATGACGTGAAGAGGATTCCAGCTTGCAATCCTAGGTGTGGATACTAGTAGAGACATGGACATCATTATGTTTTATGATCACACGAACAAACTAGGTACACAATTGTTTTTCTCTTCATCACGTTATGAATGCTTCCCTGCGATCCGTGGAGGGATTTGATCAGGAACTTAATTATTATTATTCCACTGCATTACCTGCATCAAAACCCAACCGTAGTATCAGAGCCACAGGTCGTAGCACATAGCGTGATTTATCTGTTACCATTTTATCAGTTTTTACACCGTATCGTTATTTTTCGCAAAAAACTGATATTGGCATATTGATGCAAATTGAATATGATTCATTAGGGAATGAACCAATTTTACATATCCTATAAATTTTGGTGAATTCCGTTCACATATGATGTGAGTTTTGATGATTTGAAAAGCTAGTTTGGCACAATTGGGGAAAAATGGGGTTTTAACTACAATTGGAAATCAACCCACAAGGAAAGGGCAAAATTTTGGAAATTAGCCCTGTGGGGTTCGGCCCTAGCCGTCCGCCCCCTTCCTTGCGCGCTGACCAAGCCGGCGGCCTAGCCGGGTTCGGCCAGCCAACTGGTTCGACCGTTCAGGCTGGTCCGATCGGCAAGGGCTAGCCCGACGGGTCCTTGTGGTTTGGCCAATTGGATTGGCGCGTCCACTTGGGCCTTTTTGACCCTAGAAAATCACAAATTCAACTAAAATTGACCAAGCGCGTTAAAATTGCATTTTAATTGTATTATGTGATTTATCGCATGGTGGCTGGATGTGGATGTTTATTTTGTGGTTTGTTTGGTTTTGGTTTTGAGTGTAATTAATTTACGGCCTGCGTGTCGTCTCCTCTCTCGCCTATGAGGACTCTCTATTTAGTATAAATGCTAGCTAGTATTAGATAGATAGATTATAGACAAGACACAGAGAAGAAGATCAAAGACTAAAGAAACCACAAGACGATGAAGACCCACGGGCTAGGACGCGAGGACTAAAGATGGAGGCACATGGAGTTGAACTTGTCACTTTAGGGATTATAGATATTCTCATTGGCTTGGGAATTTCTTAGTCTTACGGCCACATCCATACCACGTTTATTTAATTCATCATAGTGTGAGGCGGCTACACAAGCTAGTAATGAGTGACTGTTGAAGCAACATGTTGAACGCAATTAGGTTGTTACAATTGGATTGAAAAACTTATAGGCAAGACAATTAGGAGTTATCTATGGGATAGATAAAGAATAAGGAGTTATTAACATAATTGAACCAAGAGTTGCATAGGATTAAATTGGAAATAGTTCCTACCTAAATAACTGATTTTTTGGGTGACTTGCCAAAGCAAGATAAAAAGAAGTGAAATAAGGATCTTGGCCCACTAGAATGTATATGATATTTTCCGCATTAGAGGGCTATTAATCCGATAAAAATAGTGGGAGCTATATTTAATAATCCAGCCATTTTTAAATATGGTTAATTGTTCACAGTATACTAAAATTGCATATTTCTCATATTGTAGAATTCCAATGGAAAACAATCAACAAACATCGACACCATCCGTGTGTTATGTCCTTCAGAAGGACAAGTTGCCTGGACCCAATTTTCTAGACTGGTACAGAAACATGAGGATTGTTCTCAAGCAAGAAAAGAAGTTGTACATCTTAGACAATCCTGTTCCAGAGCCACCTGATGAGGATGTTGTTCTAGCTACCGTAAGGGCACATCAGAAAAAATGTTGATGACAATAATGATGTGACTTGTCTCATGCTTTGCACCATGAACTCTGAGCTGCAAAGCAACATGAGAACATGGAGGCGTACGATATGATCGTACATTTGAGGCAGCTCTTCCAAAAGTAGGCAAGGCATGAGTGGTATGAAATATCTAAGGCACTGTTCAAGTCAAGTCTCGCAGAGGGGAACCCAGTCGGACCTCTTGTACTCCGTATGATCGGATACATGGAGAATCTCGAGAGATTAGGCTTCCCACTCGGCCAAGAGTTGTCCAATGGTCTTATCCTACAATAGTTGCCGGATAGTTATAATCAGTTCATCATGAACTATAATATGATTGAGATCAACAAAACTCTGCCAGACATGCTCAATATGTTGAGGATCGCTGAACAGAGCATAAACAAAGGAAGAGGCAAGGCCATAATGATGGTCAATAAAGGAAAGAGAAAGTGGGTTGCTTCTTGACACGATCCAACCGTAAGTGTACGGCTGTCGCATGTAGTAATATCCGGTAATCCGGGTTAGTCGAACCCAAGGGACATGTCGTGAATTAACTAGGATGATTAACTTCGTGTGGGCAAGCAATTGGATTGTTTTACTAAACTAATAATTTAAATAACAAACTGATTATTAAAAGTGAGATTAATACGAGGGACAAGTATCAGGATATCTCTTCGGGTTCACTAGGGATCTCACACCACTTATGATTTATGTTCAAGTAACACGAACGTCTTTTACTTAGCCAAACGAGCACCTAAGCTTTGAAGATTCCTCAACCAAAGCCTATATTCAAACTCTTGTACCTGATTCCTCTAGCCTACTCAAGTTCAAATAAGCATTATGTTGTTGTGGTCTACTCTTAGTTCTAGCTAACTAGCAAGATTCCCTAACCCTAGATACGGCTAGTGCTTGATTCAAGTTTCCGGGTAGAGAATGTTGATTCCTCTAACATCCTATACCTATAATCATCCTATTGAGAGCTCAAACAAAAGAAACGATAGAATTAAGTACATAAATCAAGCATATCTAAGAAAAACACATTCAATTAAGCTAAAAGCATGAAAAAGATCCATAAATCACCAACATGGTGTTCAAACCCTAGCTACCTATGAGATATACCGAATATAAGAAAGTTTAGCTACTCATAGTTGGGAATACAACGAGGAATTTCCAAGTATTCATCAAAAACAAGAGAGATAGAGAGATCAAACGATGAATCCTTGATCCGACGGGAATCCGAGCTCTCCAATGGATTGGGAGCTGTCTCCTCCCTTCCTCCAGCAGCTTCCGTCCCTGTTTTAGGTCTGAGAATTCGTTTCATAAGGCCTGGGCACGTTTTTTAATGAACTTTGGCCGAATTTGCACTTCAGCCCCTCCAGTTTGTAATTCCCGGACAGAATTGTAAGCTGATTTTTCACGGACTGTATCTCCCTCATCCGGACTCGTCTTCGGGCCTACCATATATGGTTGGAAAGCTACGGATGTCTACTTTCAAATGGCGCAGGACTTGCTCCCAAATTATGTATATATTTTCCTGAGCATCGAAAATAGTATAGGTTGGTCAGGAGTGACTTTTTCAACTTTTCTTCGTCTTTGCGTCTTCTTTTCTCCTCTTCATCTAGCTCCATACCAAGCGTATCCAAGCCTCTCATAAGCTCCATTTCACCTATTTTACCTGATAAACACGACAAAATACTACCCGTGCAATTATCATCGCAAATATGAGAGAAATCATGCGCAAATAAGCTAGAAACACAACTTTTCACTCTTAGGCTTATAAATCGTCAAATTCACATATTTGTGCAAATATAACATATAAAAAATTTGAAATAAGCCTAATAAAATTAATATGAAAGTATATTAATAGCTCCTAAAAGAGAGTTATCAAATACCCCCACACTTACCTTTTGCTCGTCCGGAGCAAATCACCGTTTACTAGCCAACTCAAGACGCAAACGACTCAACACGACTCACGACTATGCAACTACATGAACTAACTATAATGCAACTCGATTACACACTGCAAAAATTGAACCAACACAATTTTTTTTCTTTTTACGAGATTGGGAAACCTCTCTATCATAAACCGAAATCATCAAACCCTCACAAGCTCACTTTGAAATTTCACGACACGCAGCAAGAAATATGATATGATGATCCTATGCACAAACTCACTAAGGCGTCCCCAAACATCAACCAAATCATTCCAAGACACGGCACGTCTTTTGACTCAAAGCGTCTAGGCATCTCAAGCTCTAAATGATCTTCCTTCGTCAAATCATTTGAGGTTTTCAGACCCTCTTAGCCGTTATTGCTTTGAATGCAATTGTCCCATTGCTGGGAGACACAACTCCTGTGATATACGACTTGAGTTTAGTTCCCTCTTAAGCTCTACGTTGGATTGAATCCAAATTTTCCGTGCACACGGAAGCACATTAGGTTGTTTCATCTTTGAAGCTCAATTATATGTTTTTTTCCATTTTTTTTCTTTTTCATTATTCTCCTATGTTTTTACAACCGTGCAATAGAGCTTAAGAGTGTGGGCTTTTTAGGACTTTCTCTTAGAACCACCGTAAGGGATGGTGGTGCACGCTCCCCGACTTCGCTTAGGCCGAAGACTCGTACCACATGAAACCGACTCTACACGAAGGTCCACCCCAGATTCTAAGAGTCCACAAGTTTCCACCGGAAACGGAATAATCAATCACCTAGAGACTCAATTCTCCTAGCACAATAAAGGAGTCAAAAGTATGCCCGTAATCTTCCTTCACCATTCCCGAATACCCAAGACATCCTTTCGTGAGACTTGCGCATAAAATACTAAAATTAAAGTATCCCTACTATGGTGCTTCCTACTCTCATGAGCTCTTTCACTGGATTCTCTTCGGTTTCTAGGTCTTAAGTTGCCCTTTCTCAAATTTTAATTTTTAAGAACTTTTTATTTTATTTTTTTCATTTTTTTATATTTTCCTAAACTCTATATGCTTTAGGCCAACTTGACTAACCACAAAACAATTGGGTAGGGGGACTCAATAAAGTAAAAGTGCAACCTAAACATAAACTACACTAAAACTAAGCACAATACAACAATATTTTAAAATACGACTCGGACTACAAGTACTACATTAACTCACAATACGACAATCTAATCTACATGTAACTGGCGATGCAGACACGGACATGGCTAGCAAATAAATCCCCCCACACTTGAGCGCTTCGTTGTCCTCAACAAATTTAGAGATCAACCACGAAGACTCAACATTCAAATGCTAGGGGCCGTGAACATCCTCGGAGTCAAAGTCACGGCACAAGAAGGTAGTTCAACAAATTTAGAGCTAAAACGAACTACGTGCACGTGACAAGTTGTGTGTACCGAAATTAAGCAAGTACTCAAGTATTCCCTACGATTCTAACAACTAATAACGGCGACTATGCACCGTGACCAAGTTGTCAAAATAAAATCCCAGAGCAAGTACGATGTGCCTAAACGGTAAGTAAAGAGAGAGAAAAGAATACTCACAACCGACACAAAGTCCGGAACGGAATCCGATATGTGCTGACTGAGATAGCAAGAACAATCCCCAAGCAAACATTGTGCGCACCAATGCAAGCTCCCTTGCGGCCGAGTGTGTGAAACACACCGGGGTTGATTGATCAGTTGATGATGACGAAAATAGAACGAAGAATCCCCGAACTCTTGATGTGAGCTCCCGTGACGGTCGAGTGCGCTGTAGCACACCGGGGTTGATGCTTCATCCAATTTCTCATTTTTGTTCTTTCTGACGCTGACGAAGTTAAACCTTAGCAATTTTCAGCACAGTTCTCTGACTTTTTTGTATGAATTTCTCATTATTCAATCTCAATTTCTTTTTTGGACAGAAGTCTCAATTTCTTCTACTTCCTTCACACACCTATACACAGACCACCAACACAAGTACACAATGTTTACTTCTCAGAAACACCCCATGCGTCTTGGTACACAAATAAATCACTTCATCACCCTTTATTCTCTTGAAGTCGATACACAGGGAGAAACGGTGGAAAGATGTCTGGTTGTGAATCAATCGCCGAAAGAAAAACAGAGGGCGGCATTGGAATTGGAGCTCAGGTTCCATCGAGTTGAACAGTGAAATGGTGATGGGGTCAAGCAGTAGTGGCGGCTGGGTGAATCAGTGGTGTCTGGGGTTTGATCGGAGATGGTGAAATCAGAGAGAAGGAGTGAAATTGGGCGATTTTGTCAGAATTAGGTGGTGGTTTGGAGTTGGGTAGAGGTTTTTATGATTGGAAACAGGGGAGAGGGGTTCTTGGCGGCTGTAATTGCCGACCTGACTTCCCAATCGGACAGAGAAAGGTGTGGGTTCTGGGTTTAAGACGAAGCAAGCCGCCGGATTTAATGGATTCCGGCGGCTGGGTGATTCGGTTTCTGGGTTGTTTTGGTCGGAATCGGAGAGGGACGGGAATCTGTGGCGGTTGGAGATGAATGTTTCCATGGAGGGTTCGCTGAACAGGGGATCAGAGAAAGGGATTTGAGGTCAGCCAGTGGTTGGGTCGTAAACGAGTGCCCGAAGAAGAGTGGAGGGCAGAGGGATGTCAGGGTTGATGTTTGAACACCGAATATTGCTTCAATTCAGCTGGCGAACACAGAGGGAGAGGCAGTATTGGTGGTTAGCTATTTGCGGCTGGGTTTGGTGGTTATCTGGTTCGGTGTTCTGGAGGATGGTGGTAGTTTTGGTGATGGATAGGGCTAACAGAGAGGTGATAAAGGTGGAGGTCACGCCTCCGGATTTAATGGCTTCCGGCGGCTGGGTTTGTGTTTCCGTGGAAGGGAGAAGCAGTGGAGATCGATGGTGAGAAAGGGGATTGCAACACAGTGTTGCAAACATGGGGGACCCAAGTGAATTTTCTAGAACTTTGTGAAATTGCAACGGCCTCCCAAACGTGAATAAGCAGAAACTTGAGCATTTTTTATTGCTTCTTGACTCTACCACCAGTAACTCCCCTGATGCTCAAAGACATTAGAAGTTCCGAAACTTGTTAAATCAGCACTTATCACCGTGGTGCCCGGAAAGAAATTCTTCTCGCCATTTTTTTTCTTCCACCATCTTCGTTCTTTCATCCTTCTCACACGAGAGCTCAAATAAAATCTCGCCGGTACCACGTATCGCATTAATGATGAACAAGTGTTATAAAAGTGAAATTCTTCGAAAATTTCTTCTTCTTCTTCCAATTCATGAGAATGGTCATCATAGTAATTTCACAAATAATCTCAAATCTCCCATGTCGTGAGAAGAGATTGATGTCCTCCTTGATCGTCCTCTCACTTCGCGATACTTTTATTGACGATTTAAACAGCAAGCCATAAAATACGAAAGTTTGAATACCTTCATCTCCTTTACATGAACCACTCGAATCATCAACAACTTCAATTTCGACGTTTTTCTCATCTTCATCAAGCTCACACATGATATGGTCCCTCAGATTCACAACCGGAAAGTCAAGATCGTCAATATTAATCGCATCAAGAAGACTTTCAATCTCACCGAAAGCAGCATTATGCTTCTCCCCCATACTTGATTCAAGTCATGAATCGATGTTTGGACATGTTGGGATACACAATGGCTCATCATCCCCCTCTTTGAGCTTTTCGAAGGTCGGATTATACTCTTGATCCGAATGGAGAACAAGTTGTGCGTCCACATATGTTGTCTCCATTCCTATTCTTGTTGATCGTTGTCGCCATTCTTCCACATTAGGGATTATCTCCTCAAACATCAAACCAAGGAAGAAAAGTAACTTAGAGGGAGGAGTTGGGTCATTAGGACAAAATGTATAACGTTGCATCTCCATGGCTACCCTCTCTCTAATGCCATTCACATGGCACTCCTTCACGAATTGCTCATATGCAAGGTTGCATGTTTCAAATATGCTCGCAAAACGGTGATATTTCTCATCCCGCATGCTTAGAGTTGAATGTCTGCACACATAAAATCTCAAGTAATACCGTGAGGTAATAAGAATAGAAAATAACAAAAAAAATAAAATTCCCTAAAGCTAATAATTCTAACTAATTCAACCGAAGTCCCCGGCAACGGCGCAAAAACCTTGACACGATCCAACCGCAAGTGTATGGCTGTCGCATGTAGTAATATCCGGTAATCCGGGTTAGTCGAACCCAAGGGACTTGTCGTGAATTAACTAGGATGATTAACTTCGTGTGGGCAAGCAATTGGATTGTTTTACTAAACTAATAATTTAAATAACAAACTGATTATTAAAAGTGAGATTAATACGAGGGACAAGTATCAGGATATCTCTTCGGGTTCACTAGGGATCTCACACAACTTATGATTTATGTTCAAGTAACACGAACGTCTTTTACTTAGCCAAACGAACACCTATGCTTTGAAGATTCCTCAACCAAAGCCTATATTCAAACTCTTGTACCTGATTCCTCTAGCCTACTCAAGTTCAAATAAGCATTATGTTGTTGTGGTCCACTCTTAGTTCTAGCTAACTAGCAAGATTCCCTAACCCTAGATACGGCTAGTGCTTGATTCAAGTTTCCGGGTAGAGAATGTTGATTCCTCTAACATCCTATACCTATAATCATCCTATTGAGAGCTCAAACAATAGAAACGATAGAATTAAGTACATAAATCAAGCATAGCTAAGAAAAACACATTCAGTTAAGCTAAAAGCATGAAAAAGATCCATAAATCACCAACATGGTGTTCAAACCCTAGCGACCTATGAGATATCCCGAATAGAGGAAAGTTTAGCTACTCATAGTTGGGAATACAACGAGGAATTTCCAAGTATTCATAAAAAACAAGAGAGATAGAGAGATCAAACGATGAATCCTTGATCCGGCGGGAATCCGAGCTCTCCAATGGCTTGGGAGCTTTCTCCTCCCTTCCTCCAGCAGCTTCCGTCCCTGTTTTAATTTCATAAGGCCTGGGCACGTTTTTTAATGAACTTTGGCCGAATTTGCACTTCAGCCCCTCCAGTTTGTAATTCCCGGACAGAATTGTAAGCTGATTTTGCGCGGACTGTATCTCCCTCATCCGGACTCGTCTTCGGGCCTACCATATATGGTTAGAAAGCTACGGATGTATAATTTCAAATGGCGCAGGCTTTGCTCCCAAATTATGTATATATTTTCCAGAGCATTGAAAATAGTACAGGCTGTCCAGGAGTGACTTTTTCAACTTTTCGTCGTCTTTGCGTATTCTTTTCTCCTCTTCATCTAGCTCCATACAAGGCGTATCCAAGCCTCTCATAAGCTCCATTTCACCTATTTTACCTGATAAACACGACAAAATACTACCCGTGCAATTATCATCGCAAATATGAGAGAAATCATGCGCAAATAAGCTAGAAACACAACTTTTCACTCTTAGGCTTATAAATCGTCAAATTCACATATTTGTGAAAATATAACATATAAATCATTTGAAATAAGCCTAATAAAAGTAATATGAAAGTATATTAATAGCTCCTAAAAGAGATTTATCACTTCTACCTCCAAAGGAAAGAGCAAGCAAGTTTCAAAATCCAAGGAAGTTGTCGTAAAGCCTGCTGGTGGCGTCTCTAAAGGCGCGTGTAACTATTTTAGCCAGACATGCCACTGGAAGAGGAACTTCCCAAATTATCTAAAAGATAAAAGGCTTGGAATAGTGATTCCATCACCACCACCACCATGTATTCTTTGTTACATATGTCAATTTGTCTATCTCTTCATCTTGGGTATTGGATACTCGATGTGGATCCCACATTTTTCGAAATGTGAAGGATTTAAAGAGAAGTAGGCGATTGGCCAAATGGGAGGTGGACTTGCGCGTTGAGAATGGAGCAAGAGTTGCTGCATTAGCCATAGGCGTTTATGAGTTATCTTTACCTCCAAGACTTATTTTAGAATGAGACAGTTGCTATTATGTGCCTGCTATGAGCAGGAATATTATTTCTATTTCTTGTTTGGTAGAGAAATGTTTTTATATTAAAATAAATGACAAGTGTTGCTCCATTTATTTTGATAGTATGCACTATTGTAGTGCGCTTTTATCTAATAGATTATATATCCTTGATCTAAATAATTTCGTCTATAACATAATTCCAAGAGGATTAAAACTAACGATTTAAATCATACTTATCTATGGCATTTTCGTTAAGGCCATATAAACGAGAAGCGAATTTCTAGACTCCATAAGGATGGGTTTCTAAACTCATTTGATTATGAATCATATGAGACATGTGAATCTTGTTTATTAGGAAACATGACTAAGTCCCCTTTCAATAACAAAGGTGAGAGGAGTAGTGATCTATTGTCACTCATACATACTGATTTGTGTGGACCATTAGCCCCGCCCGCCATAGGTTGTTATATTTATTTCATTATATTTACTCATGATTTTAGTAGATATGGATTTGTATACCTTATGAAGGCCAAATCCGAATCATTTGAAAGGTTCAAAGAATTCATGAATGAAGTAGAGAAGCAACTTGGCAAAATTATTAAGGATCTACGATATGATCGTGAATGATAATACTTAAGCCATGAGTGTGACGACTATCTTAGAGAGTGTGGAACTTTGTCCAAACTCACTCCACCCGGAACGCCACAGTTGAATGGTGTGTCTGAAAGGAAGAATCGTACCCTATTGGACATGGTGCGGTATATGATGTGTCAAACAGATCTCCCGATATCATTTTGGGTACATGCCCAATTGACAGCTGCTTTTACCATTAACCGTGTTCTATCCAAATTGTTCATGAAGACACCATATGAGATATGGACTGTCAGGCGTCCCATAGTGTCGTTTATGAAGAGTTGGGGTTGCGATGTCTATGTAAAGCATTTATAAAGAGACAAGCTCGGACCCAAGTCGGATAAGTGTAAGTTTGTGGAATATCTTAAGGAAACGAAAAGATATTATTTCTACAATCCAATCGAGAACAAAATGTTTGTTTCAGGCTGGTGTGTTTCTAGAAAGAGAGTTTGTCTCTAAAGAAGCCAGTGGGAGGACTGTAGGACTTGAAGAAGTTGAAGAACCACAAAACACTGATCCTGCAATGGAACATGAGCAGGAACCACAAGATATTGTGGAGCAATATGTTCAAGTAACACAAGAACTTCGTAGGTTGAGCAGGGTACGTTAGGATCCAGAGATGTATGGGCTTCTCGTGACTAATCTCGGTGATGTACTACTCATGGATGATGAGCCTACTACCTATGGCAAGACCATGAAAGGGCCGGACTCTAAGAGGTGGCTTGAAGCCGTGAGATATGAAATGGAATCCATGTATACCAACAAAGTGTGGACATTGGTGGAACCACCCGAAGGGGCTCGACCCATAGGTTGAAAGTGTCTCTTCAAGAAGAAGACCGACATGGATGACAATGTAGTTTCCTACAAGGGTCGAATGGCGGCAAAATGATTCACACATTCATGGTATTGACTATGATGAAATCCATTCGTATCTTACTTGCTATTGTAGCTTATCACGACTATGAGATTTGGCAGATGGATGTCAAAACAACGTTTTTGTATGGAAACCTCCTTGAGGATGTGTACATGACACATCCAGAGATTTTTCAGGATCCAGAGCATGCAACAAAAATTCTGTAAGTTGCAGCGATCCGTTTATGGATTGAAGCAAGATTCTACGAGTCGGATTCAACGTTTTGATGAAGCGATCAAAGAGTTTGGCTTCATCAAGAAAGAAGATGAGCCTTGTGTGTATCAGAAGATTAGTGGGAACTCTGTTGTGTTTCTAGTCTTGTATGTGGACGACCTACTACTCAATGGAAACGACATTCCTACCTTGCAATGTGTTAAAGATTGGCTAGGGAAGTGTTTCGCAACGAAGGAACTAGGAGATGCATATTATATACTAGGTATCAAGATCTATAGGGATAGATCTAGGAAGCTTCTTGGCCTAATCCAAATTACATATATAGATAAGGTGTTGAAACGGTTCAACATGCAAGAATCAAAGAAATGATTCTTTCCCATGTCGCATGGAGCCACCCTTTCAAACGCTAACTGTCCTTCCAATCACGTTGAGAAGGACCGCATGAGTAAGATCCCATACACGTCGGCTATTGGATCTATCATGTACGCCATGTTGTGTACTAGACCAGATGTGTCATACGCGTTGAGTATGACAAGCAGATACCAGACCAATTCGGGTGAGAGTCACTGGATTGTTGTCAAGAATATCCTTAAGTACTTGAGAAGAACTAAGGATGCATTTTGATATTTGGAGGGGAGGAATAACTCAATGTAATTGGTTACACAGATGCGAGCTTCCCAACCAACACGGATGTCTACAAATGGCAATCGGGTTTTGTGTTTTGCCTGAATGGAAAAGTTGTGAGCTGTAAGAGTTCCAAGCAAGAGACAGCTGGTGATTCTATAACTGAAGCTGAGTACATTGCTACGTCAGGCGCAACAAATGAGGATGTTTGGATTAGGAAGTTCATCACTGAGCTCGGTGTGGTTCCTAGCATTATGGATCTGATAGCTCCTCACTAGGAGTTATCGGTTAACCCAATTTGAGGGGTATTTTCGTCCTAAATGAGCGTTTTAGTCGATTTCTGCCCCGTTTGACTCGGGAATTTACGGTTTGCTGTTTTTATCTCCTAGACGCATAAACTGCTTTATTTCACGCATATCGAGATATGATCACGGGTTTTGTTTCGTGTCGTTGATGTAGGGACAGGACTTGTGCAGGATCCGAAAATGAAGCAGGCATGCAAGTGAAGGGTCCAAGAAGGCTAAGAAGCCGAGCATGCAAGTAGAGAATATTGGAACGTTTCCCGAGGAGCCTGGCACGCATCTCGAGGCATCCCGAGCAGTTTGGCATGCATCCCGAGAGGGATGAAACTCACTCCGAGAAGCTCAGCAGTCATCCCGAGACATCCCGAGGAGTTTGGCGCGCAAACCGAGGAGGCAGCTACCTACGCAGCTATCTACGCAGGTAGCTACGCAGCTATCTTGCGCAGTTGGCCTGTTTCCCGAGGCGGTGGCAGACGGCCCGTTTCCCGAGGCGATTTCGGCCCAGTGGCAGTTTCGTAATTTCGGCAGTTTCCAGAAACGCCTCCAGCACTATATAAAGACTCGTCCAGTGCTCATCACAGGACACAACAACTTACTGAAGGAGATCGCAGAGCACTCTCGGTGAGCACGGAAGCAGGAATTCAGAATCTACAGCACGCGTTTGATTTCACTATCTCTCTTATTCAGAAACGTTGTTATTTGATTATGTCACTTAGTAGCTAAACCTTTTACCTAGATTCTCGGTGAACCTAGGGTTTCGTATCCAGATTTTATTATAGACGTTTGATTATGGATTCATGATTGTTATCTTAAATTCAGCAGCTTTATCTGTTATTCTGTCTTTGAGTATTATCGTATATGCATGATCGGAGTCGCGAACCAGAGTTGCTATAGACCCGAGCCTGTAGGTGAAAACGTCAGGTTAGGGTTAGGAAGAAAAGACAGGATTTAGTACCTTACCCTGATGGACCGACCAGAGAAAGGGAGATAGGGTTAGCATAGAAAAACGTGAGACCGACTGTTGGAGAATCTGACCCGGGCCATTAGGACAGGTTAGAAACCCTAACAAGCTTAGAACGAGACTGCAGACTTAGGCAGCTTAACAGGAATCCGAACGTCTGTAGCATCGGGATTACGTGTGGAATCTGAAAGGTCACTGCACAACCGGTACGTTGCACAGATAACGAGACTGCTGAGTGTTTTCATATCAAACCGAAAAATGTAAAATCTGTAGAAACCCGAGGGGATCCTGGAGCCTAGTTCCCATCAACCCTAGAGTACAAAAAGCAAGTTTATTCCAGAAAACGTCACAAAAAATATATTTACGTTTTTGCATTTTTAGGTTTACGTAGTTCCGTAACAACAAACACAACCCCTTTTCCTCCTTTTTTACACTTTGTCAACCAAAACTGATAACTCGAGAAAACCCGAGACAATCCCTGTGGGATCGATAACCCGAGTTGAAATACACCCGGGAAGGGTGCGTTTCGAAAGCCGACTGCCCAAATCCATCACAACCTGGGAAGGGTGCGTTTCGGATTTTCTGGCCAAGTTCTTCCGCGCCTCCCGAGTGATTAAACTGTAGAGCGAGATCTTGTTGTTCAGTCAGAAGATGGGAGAAACGGTAGTGGAGGCATGGGAGAGATTGATGCGACTGGTGAAGAAGTGCCCGAATCACGGTTTCGGGGACGCAAAAATTCTGCAGGTTTTCTACCATGCCCTCGACAGGGACAACGCTGACAGAATTGACAGAGAAGCCGGTGGCAACTTTCTGTACCATGTGGATAAGGACGGAGCCTATGAATTGATGAAGCAATTAGCCAAACAGGATACCCGCCTGTTTGACGAGCGCAGACTCACCGCCATGGCCGAGCCGGTTGCAGATGATCGTATCGACAACCTGACCAAGGTTGTCACGGACTTAGTGCAGAAAGTATATTCTGAGAAGAAGACGGTTGCAGCGGTAGACGGTCCAGAGCTAGATGCGGCTATCGAAGATCTAAGGAAGGAGGATGTTAACTATGCCCAGCAGCAGCAGTGGGACCCGAGCCGGTACCGACCGGGCACGAGAGATCATTCCGGTTTCCGATACGGAAATCCTAATTCTGGGATGTACGTACCAGGGTTCCAGCACAAGCCACCGGTGCAGCTGGCCAATCAGACAACAGCCCCGGTTCAGCCGGCCCAGCCGGTATTGACAGCATAGCGATTCGAGGAGCAGATGAGTAAACTGGACGCCACGTTGCAGGCCATGAACGCCAGGTTCGCGCAGTCCGATGCAAAAATTGACACAGCGGTCAACACTTTGACTGCTGACCTGCACCAGACCAAAACCGCACTACGGACACTGGAGGTCCAAGTCGGACAGCTTGCACAGCAGCAAGCCGAGAGAGCACCAGGAAACTTACCCTCTACCACCGTCAACAATCCACGTGCTCAGATCAATGCCATCACCACCCGAAGTGGAATAGCACTCCAGGATCCACCGTACCCCAGCCATGCACGTGCAGAAAAGTCGAAGGAAATTGAACACCAAGTATTTGGCTGGGAAAGCAACTCAGCCGACCGCCCCCAGCCAAAGGGCTCGGTTGAGAAGGATGCACTGCAGACGGAGAAGGAAGCAGAAACGGTACCCATCTCGAAAGAGGTGCCGTATCCTTTGAAGAAACGGAAGAGGGATGATAGCAAAGACTACCTCAGATTTCTTGAGATGTCCAAACAGCTCCAAATCAACATACCCTTTGCAGAGGCGTTGGAAAAGATGCCCACGTATGCCAAGCTTCTCAAAGATATCCTGTACGGGAGGAGGCGTATGAGCGATTTCGAGACGATAAATCTGACGGCAGAAGTGAGCAATTGTGTGAAGAATGGGTTACCAAAGAAGAGGAAGGATCCTGGCGGCTTCGTCATCCCGGTAACCCTGGGAAACGCATATACAGGAAAGGCCCTGTGTGACCTAGGGGCCAGCATCAATCTGATGCCGTTGACAATTTTCAGAAGCTTGAAGGTCGGTGAACCGAGACCCACCAGGATCATGTTGCAGATGGCGGACAGGTCCGTCAAACAGGCATATGGGGTCATAGAAGACATTCTGGTGAAAGTTGGGGAACTGATTTTTCCGACAGATTTCGTGATCCTGGACATGGTGGCAGGAGAGGTACCGCTCATTCCGGGCAGACCGTTCCTGGCCACCGGATAGGCTATGATTAACTGCAAGAGCGGGGAATTGACGATGCAGATTAATGAAGACAAGGTAACATTCAATGTTTTCAAAAATCTTCAACTGCCTAACTACTATGATCACGAGGACATCTATGCCGTTGAGGTAGTGGATGAAGGTCTGGATGAGGACGAGATGGACAAGATGTGGGAAGAAATCGACAACATGTACTCGTCAGACAAGGAGAAGACCCGGTATGAGCAAGCCATGAAGACGGAACATTGGACCACTTTGCACTTGGACGGAGACGGTGGGCAGAAACTGGCCCTGATCCCGTCACTCAAGGAGCCGCCTACACTGGAGCTTAAACAGCTCCCGAGTCATCTCAGGTATGCGTACATTGGGGATAACGATACACTGCCCGTAATTGTTTCGTCTCATCTATCTCAGGAACAGGAGCAGAAACTGCTGGAGGTACTGCGAGAGCACAAAGAAGCAATCGCCTGGACGATTGCGGATATCAGGGGGATCAGCCCCTCCTATTGCATGCACAAGATCAGAATTGAAGAAGGTAAAAAACCGGTGATTCAGCCCCAGCGGAGACTGAATCCGAATATGAGCGATGTGGTGCGAAAGGAGGTCATGAAGTGGCTGGAAGCAGAAATTATTTACCCCATCTCGGACAGCACGTGGATCAGCCCGGTCCAGTGCGTGCCCAAGAAAGGGGGTATCACGGTAGTGCAGAACGAGGCTCAGGAGCAGATTGCACAACGCACCGTCACGGGGTGGCGGATTTGCATGGATTACCGGAGGTTGAATGAGGCAACGTTAAAGGATCACTTCCCTTTACCGTTCATGGATCATTTGCTGGACAGGTTGGCGCACCACGCCTATTACTGTTTTTTGGATGGTTATTCGGGGTACAATCAGATTTACATCGCCCCAGACGATCAAGAAAAAACGACGTTTACCTGCCCGTACGGTACTTTTGCGTTCCGTCGTATGCCGTTCGGGTTGTGTAACGCACCCGCCACGTTCCACCGATGCATGATGGCCATATTCTCCGACATGATCGAGAAAAATCTGGAGGTCTTCATGGACGTTCAGTGTTCGGGGACAGTTTTGAAGACTGCCTCGGTCACTTATCCCAGGTTCCGATCCGATGCAAGAAGGCGAACCTAGTTCTGAACTGGGAAAAGTGTCACTTTATGGTCACCGAGGGTATCGTGCTGGGTCACAAAATTTCCAGTAAGGGACTCGAGGTGGACCGGGACAAGATCGAGGTGATCAAGAAGCTTCCGTACCCGACAACCGTGAAGGCGATCAAGAGTTTTCTGGGGCATGCGGGATTTTACTGACGGTTCATCAAGGATTTCTCCAAGATCAGGAAGCCGCTCTGCGCCCTACTCGGGAAAGACGTGACTTTTGATTTTGACGGAGCGTGTCAGCATGCCTTTGACCATCTGAAGGAGAAGCTGACCACAACCCCGGTAATTACGACACCGGACTAGTCACTGCCGTTTGAGCTGATGTGTGACGCCAGCGACTATGCAGTCGGTGCAGTTTTGGGGCAGCGGAAAGACAAAGTCTGCCATGTCATATACTATGCCAGCAGGGTGTTGAACGACGCCCAGATGAATTACGGTACGACTGAGAAGGAACTGCTGGCCGTAGTCTATGCCCTGGACAAATTCTGGCCATACTTGGTCGGGTCCAAAGTGATCGTTTTTACTGATCACAGCGCCCTGAAGTATCTGCTGGACAAGAAGGACGCGAAACCGAGACTGTTGCGGTGGGTATTACTGATGCAGGAATTTGACTTGGAGATTCGAGACAAGAAGGGAGTCGAGAACGTAGTTGCTGACCACCTTTCGAGACTGAAAAACACCAAGCCGGAACGAGTCCCGATTCAGGAAAATTTCCCGGACGAGCATATTATGACAGTTAAGCTCGGGAGACCGTGGTATTACGCCATAGCCAATTACTTGGTAACTGGCACGCTTCCCGAGGATCTTACCCCGTCTCAGCGGAAACGGTTTATTTCCGAGTGCCGACAGTATTTCTGGGATGACCCGTATCTGTTCAAGCAGGGGGCCGGCAACATTCTGAGAAGGTGTATTCCGACCCACGAAGCCTGGAACGTGATCAAACACTGCCACTCAGCACAGTGTGGGGGTCATTTTGGGGGAACGCGCACGGCGCATAAAATACTGCAGTCCGATTTTTTCTGGCCGACAATCTTCAAAGACTGTCACGACTATGTGCAGGGATGTGATAGGTGCCAGAGGACAGGAAACACGTCACACCGGGACGATATGCCGATGACCGTGTGGCAGGAGGTAGAGCCGTTTGATGTATGGGGGACTGACTTCATGGGTCCGTTCCCGTCTTCGTTGGGAAATCTTTACATTCTGCTGGCAGTGGATTATGTGACGAAGTAGATCGAGGCGAGTGCGTGTCAGAAAAACGATGCAGCTACGGTTGAGCGTTTTCTGAAACGCAACATTTTTACTCGGTTCGGTACGCCCAGGGCGATGATCAGTGACGAGGGATCACACTTCATTAATCGAGTTTTTGCCAAAGTTCTGAAACAGTACGGTGTGTCGGTTCACAAGGTGTCACTGCCTTACCATCCTCAAAAGAACGGGCAGGCCGAGGTTTCGAACAGAGAGATCAAGAGCATACTCGAGAAGACGGTGAATCTCGGCTGGAAGGATTGGTCCCTAAGACTGGACGATGCACTCTGGGCCTACAGGACAGCTTTCAAGACACCGCTGGGAATGTCGCCATACCAGCTCGTGTTTGGAAAAGCGTGCCACTTGCCGGTTGAGTTGGAGCACAAAGCATACTGGGCCATCAAACTGCTCAACATGGACCAGAATCTAGCGGGAGATAAGAGAAAAATGGCGCTACTGGAATTAGAGGAATTCCGCCCCAAGGCATTTGAGAGCGCTAAAATCTACAAAGAGAAGACGAAAAAGTTGCATGATCAGCGGATCACGCCGAAGCAGTTCAACGAAGGCGACAAAGTGCTTCTCTACAACACGAGGATGCGGTTCTTTCCGGGCAAGTTGAGGTCTCGATGGTCGGGACCGTTCATCATCAAGAAGATATTTGCATGGGGAGCATTTGAGCTGGAGAATCCAAAAGACGAGTCCAGTTTCAGGGTGAACGGGAACCGGATCAAGCCATATCTCGAGACAGTTGAAGTCGCCAAAGTGGACCCCGTCTACTTTGACGACCCGTGAGAGGTAACCGGGTCGGGCCGTCGACCGTAAATCACAAGCGCTTGGTGGGAGGCATCCCATCGGATTACTCTAATTATTTATTTATTACAGTTTTTATTTTACGTTCTGAATTTTGAGAGAGGCGAGATGAGTGTGTGTTAATGGGTAGACAAGTTTTTGCAGGAAATTTTAAGCAGAAAAACGCAAGCAGAAAAATGTACGGGTCAAAACCGAGAGGTCCGACACGCATTCAAAGAAGTGCAGAAAAACTGGCCCAGAAGGCCAGTTACGCAGGTCAAACCTGCAGGTACGCAGCCTGCAGGTCTAATTACGCAAGTCAGATGAAAAAAAAAACAATTACGCTGGCCCAAAAGGCCAGATACGCTGGCCCAAAAGTCAAATACGCGGCCCACGAGGCCTATGACGCAGGCAGAGAAAAAAAAAGATGAAGTGGACCAGCCACGCAGCCGGCCCAAATACGCGGCCCAGCCACGCAGCCGACCCAAATACGCGGCCCAGCCACGCAGCCGGCCCAAATACGCGGCCCAACCGGCAAGCCACGCAGCAGGGGAAGCAGTTGGAGCTTCCAAAGCCTTAGGGGGTCAAAGTGCCATTTTACCGAACTTTGGGGGAGTTTTTTTTTGCCATTTTTAAAAAAGAGCCACTTATTGCCCCATTTTCAGTGGACGGGTCTTCGCCAGCCACTTTTCCTCCATTGTTATCACCTTCAAGCTCTCTCTTTCCTCATTTTCTCTCCACCTTCAAAAGTCCAAATTTCACCAAATCAAAAACCGAGCACGTTTTTGGGATCCTCGTGAGAACTGGATCATTTTGGTATGGTTGAAGCTGCAAAACAGTGTCCGAATTGGTGTGGGGGTCAAGTCAAAATTTGTTAAAAATTTGGAGAAAAACTCCAGATTCGTCGGCTTCGGGTCGAAATTTGAGAAAACACAAAGAAGAAACGTCGAAGAGGAGGGCGAGGCCTACACGGTGCCCAAGTCAGAAATTTTTTCCGGCGAGAAAAATTTTCCGGCCACTTTTCCGGCGACAGTTTTTGCACTCGTTGACTCGCTCCGAGTGCTCAGGTTCAAAAATTTCTTCTTTCGCTATTTTTTCAGTTTTCGGTACCAACCCGTACCCGGGTTTAGCATGCTGCGTACTTAGCTGTTTTTGACTGTATACTGCGTTTTTAGCTGCTTTTCTGCATTTTTAACTGTTACTTGCGTATTTAACAAAATTTTTACGTAATTGACCGTTAACTGCAAATTAGCATAGGGTAGCGTAATTGACTGTTTAAGTTGCGTATTTAGCTGTTTTGACTGCGTATCTGCATTTTGACAGCGTTTTTCTGCGTTTTGAAAAAAAATATTTAATTTCTGAATTTTCTGCTTTCGTTAGCTGTTATGGACTGGCTTGAGAGACCCGCGGCGTCTGATTTTCGTTTGCCTTTTGCCATTGACATCCCGTACGAGCATATAACCGAGACCTACTTTGACAGTTTCCGGTTTGTGAGTTACCAGGCCCATCTACACTATCTAGAGACTTTAGAAAGAGGGTTGACACCGGACTATAGGTTCGAGGTAGATGACGAGAGGATGCCGTTAGCTATGAGAAATTATGCTAGACGGCACGATCTCTTTGGCTGTGCCTTAGAGAACTTCCCCGAGAGGGCTAGTTCCGCGCTCACTCGGGAATTTTTCTGTAACCTCATCTATCAGGAGTTCGGGGAGACAGAGTTGTACCCGAACTGGGTATACTGTCGTAGGGGGTTTATTTGGCTGACGCCGCTCGCAATCCGCTGGGCGTATGGTATACCTGGCGAATTCGAGGGTCGGTGTGCGTACGATATGCTCGTTCAGGACTCTCCTCCGCAAGAGGAGCTCTTGAGGACTCTGTGTGAAGGGGCGGATGAGGCCCGCTGGGAGACCAACGGGAGGTTACATGGCACGTTTTTGAGTCCGCAGGCCCGGTGGTGGTTTGAGTTTGGAGTGAACCGGGTAGTAGGGATTCAGCATATCACTAAGCTGCCCTACGAAGTGGTACTTCTGGTATACTGCTTCATGTCCCGACGCCGGGTCGACATAGCGGCCCGGATCTGGTTGAACATTAGAGAGAGAGCCAACACGCATAGCCGACGAGGTTTTGGGTTTTGCAGCCTGATTACCAGATTGGCTGCCCAGAACGAGATTGTCATCGAGGGTCAGAGAGATTTAGACCCCTCCTCTTTCCGGCCATTCTGGCGAGTAGGTAGACGGGCCATAGGAAACCATAGGGCACCCGAGCCTGCCGATGCGTTTGTGGACCTAGATGAGGATGAGTCGGGTGATGACCCGATGGACGAGGATGGGCAGGCCCGTTACTCGGACCCTGACATTGGACCGCCCCCCGCCCCCGCGCCCTGAAGGTGCGCTGCTCGACAGAGGGGGGGGGGGGCTGTCCATGACCCCACCCCGCTCTCTAGTTACCAGACGACCCAGGAGTACATGGCACCAGATCCTACCCCTATCCCGGCGAGGCGTTCCACACAGGAGCGTCCTGTCATGAGAGAGCTTCTGACATGACTACATCGATCTCGGTCGACTTGTGAGCACGGTCAGTCTAGTGGGCCCGTCGAGCCTGAGCCTAGCCGGCCCACTCGCCCGACCAGGATCCCTGTTCCCGAGCCTGTGCCTAGCCGGCCCACTCGGCCATCCCAGACCGCGGTTCCCGAGCCTCTCAGACCATCAAGGGCAGCTGCCACTGAGCGTAGCAGGCCATTTCGTGCCGATGCCCCCGAGCCTTCTAGACCGTCCCGGGCTGCTGCCTCTGACCGTAGTCGGTCGACCCGAGCTTCTAACACTACCATTCCTCCGTGGACTGCCTTTGAGCAGAAACTTACCCAGATTGATGAGAGGGCCGAGTCTGGCAGAGCGTCCATTAAGGACATGTGCAAGAAGAAGTTGGGTAAGATGTGAGACTGCTAAAGCACAACCAGAGGACCAACGAAAAGAGGGGAAAGGATCAGGCTGCTGCGATGACCGCGCTTCGAGAGGAGCAGAGAGAGGCAGCCCGGAGCGCGGGCCGACAGGTCCCGCTACCGTTATTCTTTCCATCGACTTACTCCAGTGAGTTCGATACCAGTTGGTCTGGTGAGGTGGAGTCGAGTCACCATGACGATGCCCCGGCTCCGGCCCCGGCACATTTTGACAGTTGGTCCGACTCCGGGCCATACTGCCCACCCCAGGACACTCAGTCATACCAGACGCCGCCATCGCCAGCGCGCCAAGGGGCCCGTTGCACGAGACCCACTGAGCCTAGCAGTCATAGGTTTCGGTCTACCAGCAGTTCTGTCAGTAGCATGTCCGGTACTTCCGAGTCCGGGTCAGACCCGCCCTATGTTCCAGACGAGTCCGAGTGAGTGCCATGAGGGCATGCCACCTATTTGGTGTCGGGGTGGTGGTCGTGTCTGCATTAACCAAGTCTGCACGTTTTTTCATGTTCATTTGCAGTTTTGAGTTTATTTATTGAGTCAACACGTTTTTATTTTTGAGTCTACCCACCACAAATTTCTGACCTTGCATTGTACTACCTCTGTTTCGTCTGTTTCAGCCTACTTTCCTAAAACGGATATTTCGTCTATTTCAGCTTACTTTCCTATTTTGGTAATGTTTTGATGCTAAATGTCTAATTTACCCTTTCAGCACATAAACTATCGAACTAAATCAGCCCCTGTATTTCTCCTCACAATTCCAGTAGACAGATAGCTATAGAGAGAGAAAGAGATAGAGAAACAAAAAAGACCCAACCCTTTTGAATCTTCAAAGCAAGATCTGTTCATGCTTGCTGATTAACGTGTTCTTTCGTGTTGATTTCTTTTATTTGATCTTCCTCCTCTTCAAATCAAGATCACTATTGGATATATTCTGAGTCGATCTCCAGTTATGGGTTTGGAGGTGTCGGATTAGACGGTGGCGTCGGCGTCGGATTAGACGGTGGCGGTGGCGTCGGCGTCGGATTAGACGGTGGCGGTGGCGTCTGGTTCGACCGGCGGCGAGGTGAGGCTTCTTCTTCTTCTTCTTCTTTCTTCTTTCCTGATAAACATCACCTTATTCTTCGTCTCTGATGTCTTTCGGTGCAGAGATGATTTGAAGAGGCGGTGGCGGCTTCGTCGGTACTGTCTGGTGGCGAGGCGGCGGCGGTCTTCTGATTGTTCAATCTTCATCTTCTTCGCCTCCTTCTCCTCTTGTCTGTTGTTCTTCTTCTTCTCTTTTGTGTTTTGAAAGCAACGATTTGTGATTGAATTGGTAGTGTAAGTGATTTTTTTTTCAATTTCGGGGTGCTTGCTTGGTTTGGATTGATCTGTACATGTTGATGGTGGTGTTGTTGATGTTGCTATGATGCTATCCAACTTATGATACACAACAAATGGATGAGAGAGAGGAGGAGGTAGGAGAGAGTGTGTGTAATTACATTATAGGTTGGGGGTAAATTGGTAAAAGGCACAGGTTTCTTAAAACCTGGGCCAACTTTCTCTCAGCTCAAACACATGAAACGGAGGTAGTATATAGTTAAGAAAAAAAATAGAAAAAATTAAAAATATTAAAAAATTTAAAAAATAGAAAATCAGAAAATTTTGAGAAAGGGAAATTAAATTAGCAAAAGAGGGGAAATAACCAATGATAGTCTTTTCACTGGAAGGAAAATCACACCGAGGTGTAGTAGATTGAGTGAGAGCTTGTGCACCTAGGAATCCGCGAGTAGTTATCACTTGGGCGAAAAATCCGACTAGTTGCTACACCACCGTCACTTAGGTAGTCGACAACCCGCCTTTGGGAGCCATCACGGTCATCGCATTTTTCGGTGGAGTGATTGGCTCATAACGGGCCCACTGCCCTGTTTCTTAGCCCTAGGTCCACTTAGTAAACCCCGTGAAGCCGTTTACCCCTTTTATTCATATCACCCCGTTAGCCTAGGAAGCCTTCTTCATGACCTACATCATTGTTTAGTTGGCTGTTTCTGCGCGTTACGACGGAGGGAGTGAGTTAGGGAGGGTGTTCTGACAGGGAGAGCTTCATGACAAATTTTGTGGACAGTTTGACATTTGGCACGTTTTTCGAGGGTGAGACAGGGTGAGTTAGAGGCGACTGCATTGATTTGCGTAGGTGATTCACTGCACTACATAGTGATCACAGGAGGAGAAGTCGCGTGCGAGACATCTTCCCGCACAAAACGGGTACCGGGGGTTGTGGGATTTTATTGGTGGTCGTGCCGGGTTTCTACGTCTTTGGTGATGAGGAGGTTCGGTGGGACTGCACGTTTTCTTATACAACTACAGGATCGACGCTTCATGACTAGTGAGGGGGTGATTTCATTCGAGGACATTTTACGTCCCCCGCCACATTGATATTTTGTACTACTCAGCTTTAGTTCGTATTTTATTGTGTATGTTACGTTGTGTATATAAATTGTTGAAAAAAAAACGAGAAAAAAAAAACCTATTTTACAGTTGTACAGTTTGTTTCGTAGTTTAAAAAGCTGAGTAGGTACTTTGTTCTAAAATTGACACCGCTTCACATTCGTGGCCGCGAGAACGGCGAAGACACACCGGGGACTGGGAATTGAGTTGCAGAAACTTAGGTGTTTCGGTCAGTTTCGGGAACTTGGTGAGGGGTGTGAGTTGGGAACAGTGAGAATGTCGTAACAAGTGGGAACATGCCGTACCCTGATATACACTTACACATCCTGCCTGTTAGACTTAGGATCCCAGATTCGGAAATAGCTCGGATGGTAGGTATACTAGGGATTTGCCCATGCTAAGTACGAAAGTAACAGTAATAGGTGTCAGTGCTGGATATCCACTCGTATAATTTGTTATCTCACCGATCTTGTGTGGGTAGGTATTTCTTGGTGAAAAGGTGAGGTTTGGTTGATGTACCGTTTTGCGTTAATAAGATTGCCCGATCTCGCCCAGAAAAATATTTGTTTTGTAAATAATTGAGTCGGTATTTGAGTCTGTATATATTCTTTCTGAGTCAGTTTCTGATCGAGTCGTCTGGCTTATATGGACGGGTAGAAAGAGTATTCAAACTGATGGAAGGGAAAAGGTCTTGGTTCGAACTTGCAGGGGGTATTTGCAAGACAGATATGTATGCATTTCAGGGCAGTATTCAGGATGTTTGCTCGGGACGAGCAAAGGTTAGAGCGGGGGTAGTTTGATAGCTCCTCACTAGGAGTTATCGGTTAACCCAATTTGAGGGGTATTTTCGTCCTAAATGAGCGTTTTAGTCGATTTCTGCCCCGTTTGACTCGGGAATTTACGGTTTGCTGTTTTTATCTCCTAGACGCATAAACTGTTTTATTTCACGCATATCGAGATATGATCACGGGTTTTGTTTCGTGTCGTTGATGTAGGGACAGGACTTGTGCAGGATCCGAAAATGAAGCAGGCATGCGGGTGAAGGGTCCAAGAAGGCTGAGAAGCCGAGCATGCAAGTCGAGAAGATTGGCACGTTTCCTAAGGAGCCTGGCACACATCCCGAGGCATCCCGAGCAGTTTGGCATGCATCCCGAGACGGACGAAACACACTCCGAGAAGCTCAGCAGTCATCCAGAGACATCCCAAGGAGTTTGGCACGCAAACCGAGGAGGCAGCTACCTACGCAGGTAGCTACGCAGCTATCTTGCGCAGTTGGCCCGTTTCCCGAGGCGGTTTCGGCCCAGTGGCAGTTTCGTAATTTCGACAGTTTCCAAAAACGCCTCCAGCACTATATAAAGACTCGTCCAGTGCTCATCACAGGACACAACAACTTACTGAAGGAGATCGCAGAGCACTCTCGGTGAGCACGGAAGCAGGAATTCAGAATCTACATCACGCGTTTGATTTCACTATCTCTCTTATTCAGAAACGTTGTTATTTAATTATGTCACTTAGTAGCTAAACCTTTTACCTAGATTCTCGGTGAACCTAGGGTTTCGTATCCAGATTTTATTATAGACGTTTGATTATGGATTCATGATTGTTATCTTAAATTCAGCAGCTTTATCTGTTATTCTGTCTTTGACTGTTATCGTATATGCATGATCGGAGTCGCGAACCAGAATTGCTATAGACCCGAGCCTGTAGGTGAAAACGTCAGGTTAGGGTTAGGAAGAAAAGACAGGATTTAGTACCTTACCCTGATGGACCGACCAGAGAAAGGGAGATAGGGCTAGCATAGAAAAACGTGAGACCGACTGTTGGAGAATCTGACCCGGGCCATTAGGACAAGTTAGAAACCCTATCAGGCTTAGAACGAGACTGCAGACTTAGGCAGCTTAACAGGAATCCGAACGTCTGTAGGATCGGGATTACGTGTGGAATCTGAAAGGTCACTGCACAACCGGTACGTTGCACAGATAACGAGACTGTTGAGTGTTTTCATATCAAACCGAAAAACGTAAAATCTGTAGAAACCCGAGGGGATCCTGGAGCCTAGTTCCCATCAACCCTAGAGTACAAAAAGCAAGTTTATTCCAGAAAACGTCACAAAAAATATATTTACGTTTTTGCGTTTTTAGTTTTACGTAGTTCCGTAACAACAAACACAACCCCTTTTCCTCGTTTTTTACACTTTGTCAACCAAAACTGATTACTCGAGAAAACCCGAGACAGTCCCTGTGGGATCGATAACCCGAGTTGAAATACACCCGGTACTACTTGATTTCGTATACTTGCGAATAGCCCGTAATTTGCGCATCAGGATCCCATTGCGTTGTATTGTGACAACACTGGGGAGATCGCACAAGCCAAGGAACCTAGGTCACACCAGAAATCCAAGCATGTTATTAGGAGATTCCATCTTACTCGAGAGATTATCGATAGAGGAGATGTGAAGATATGCAAGATTCCAACAGACAATAATCTTTCAGATTCGCTTTTAAAGCCGCTTGTTCAGCGAAAGCATGAAGGGCACACTATATCTATAGACATATGAGATGCACTATATTGGCTCAAGTGGAAGTGGGAGACTATTGGAGTAGATGCCCTAGAGGCAATCTTTATTTAGTATGAACATTGTTTTGGCTAGAATATTCATTTATTATTTATGGATATATTTAATATAATGAAGTCCTTAGATTGCAGTTATCGTTTATCTTAAGGGTAAAAGACAGTAACCACCCCCAAGTTTTGGGTTAATTCCACCCTGCTACCCTGACTTTTGGAAAAAGACACTTTGCACCCATTTAACGGAATATTCCGTGGACACTTAACACCCTTCTGTCATGTTCCGTCGAAAAAGTAAGTGATTGAATTTTTTCGGACCGTATTACCCCTGTGTACTTTTTTGGATTTTTTTGTCTATTTTATCATCTAAAACACCAAGAACATCTACCAAAAAATAGCAACACCACCAAAACATCTTTCATTTTGAATCTAAAACATCAACAACACCAATAATAAATGAAGAACAACTTTTTTTCCTTAAAAAGAAGGAAGTTTTTCATTAGAAAACAGGCAAAACACCCTACAAGGCTATAGCAGCCATTCAGAGACATTATGTGTCAACACTCTTAGCACTACAATGACTACCACATTCAAGTATATGGGAATAAGAAACACCTCGAGAAATCTCTAGCTTAGACTTAGACAATCTTCAACTCTATGAAATGAGAGTTTCCAAACTTCTCACGAGTCGTAGATCACTATTTGCAACTGCAGAGATGTGGTTACCAAAAATTCAAACCGAAAATTCCCAAATCAAACCAAGAATTCCCAAATTCCCACCACGAAAAATCCCAACTTCATTCAAGAAATAAGGTTCCGAACAACCCAATGTTTGCAGGCAAGATATGCAGGTTCTGGAACTCGATGTCGATAAAAACACACTCGTCGTCGATTATCACATCCACATACTCGTAATCGCCTGTAAAAAATCAAACCCATAAATGAATTAAGTTCAAAATCAGTGACAAATTCGGCGAAAGCTTCAAGGAGGAAAAAAGTTGGGGAAATGGGATTTACCGGCGGGATAAGAGGAAGATTTTACCATCGGGATTTGCAAATTGAAGCGTCGACGGCGAGAAGTAAGAGCTTGCCGGAGACGATTTTCCTCTGATCTTCCTTCAGCTTGATGGATTTGTTCATCTCGACGATCTTCGAAGTGTCCGCTAACCGATTCCTCTCAGAAACCGTCGCACATGGAACCAAACCCTGTAAAAAATCAAATCAATTCATCAGATTTTGCCCAATTAAACAAGCAGAAACATATTTTTTCAATTTTTCCGGTGAGAGTGAGAGTTCTACCTTGAGGACATCGAGAGAATCGCCGATGGGTGTTGAGTCGCTAGACCCACCACCGAAGACGTCGAATTCTTCATCTGAGCTATCTGAAATTGATCTGTCTCTCTTTTGCCCCAGAGGCCAAATAAGAAGACGAGGATAGGGAGGCGAACTGATACCTCCTTCGTCAATCTTGGTCGCCGGGTCTTGGCCGTCATCTCCGTTGCCGTCATCTGAGACAGAGAGTGAGGGAGTTAGAGAGAGAGACAGAGAGATGAGGGCAAACCCAGAACACCTCCTTCGTCGACAACCACGAAGTCCAGATCTGAACGGGTTGTTAGGAATTTTTGATTCTTGGTGTTAGTTTGTTGGGTCTGCATCAGATCGACAGAGAGAGGAGAGGATGAAGGAGGAAGAGGATTGTGAGTGGTGGTTGTTGCTGGTGGGATGAGTCTTTGTTCTTCTTTCCAACTAAGAGAGAAGAGAGAAAGATGGGAAGAGAGAGAAGAATAAGGTTTAGAAATGAGGGGTATGAGATTGAAGGAAAATTATATAGGGTGTAATTTAATAACATTTCAGGGGTAAAATGGTCTTTTTGGATGTGCAGTTAGTCAACCGTTAGTCTCCATCCAAAAAAAAGGTGCAAAGTGTTCTTTTCCAAAAATCAGGGTAGCGGGATGGAATTAACCCAAAACTTAGGGGTGGTCATTGTCTTTTACCCTTATCTTAAATATCCCTAGTTCATTCTATTGATTAATAGGACGATCACTGTAGACTAGTATGTGGGTAGATTGATATAGAGATATCAAGTCTAACACATGTGTATGCATTAGGAGTAATGGCATACTGGATTGAACCACAACAAGAAGGCTACATATAAATTATGTTAATGTCACAAGTGCTTCTCGTAGTGACAATGGTGTTGTAATCTTTAGACTTGAAGTCATTAGATACTCTAGTTGTGAAATATCATGTTTTGATATTATCAAACGTTACACCGTAACTAGGTAACTATAAAGGTAGTAATCGAGCACGATAGGAAGCAAACTGAGAGATGGTAGTGATGTGGAGAGAATTTGTCCCTCCTACATAATGGGAGTAATAATCCACGGACACTCGAGGGGTAGTGCTTATGGAATGTCTGGCCAGACTCAAATAAATCAATATGGGATATTGATGTTATATGTATAGATAAGCCTACTCACAGGATTGAGAAACTATGGATTGGATATACGAGTGTGAAATTTATGTCTCGTGTCCAATCCGAATATGGAGACAAAGGGATAGATACAGCACGGTAACATTGGGCACATGGTTTGTCGGATCAAAATAATTATTAATAATAAGGAAATAATATCAAAATATTTTTGATCAAAACTTCTATAGAAAAGCTACTGCGCATTCCCTAATGTTAAGCCTTAATTATTTTGAAAATTAATAGTATAACACATACCACTCCGTCCCATCTCTTTTGCACCATTTGGACTTTTACCACTATTCACTGGGTCACTTTGACCCGATGATTTGGATAGCAAAACTTTGTAATTTTTAGATAATTTTTTCAAAGTGTTGTAGAGTAACTCTTATTCCACAAGCTCATATAAAAATTATCAAAAAATTGTATTATTTTGCGATCCAAATCACCGGGTCAAAGTGACCTAGTTACGGGTGAAAAAGTCAAATGGTGCGTTAGAGCTGGGACGGAGTGGTAAGACTCAAGATGCATATATATATATATAATATATATATATATAATATATATATATATAGCTATAGCTATTTCAAAATACTTTTACAGTTTTATAATAAATACTTGTAAATCTTTATACTAATAAATATTTATAATAAAAAAATATATTATTATTTACACTATTATTCTTTCAAAAAAATTATTAATAATAAGGAAATAGTAAAAAAACATTTAATAATAACTAATTACTATAACTGATAATATTTTGGATGACAATTTATTCGCTGCAATTTTGTATGGAAGAAGTTTTATTCGGAAATATTATATGTTAGAACGTTAAATACGAGTATTAAACTTTTTTGATCAAAAGTTCGAATATTTTTCATTAGGTCGAGCAACAGTACGAAATACGGAAACATTTTTTATTTATACGTACGGACGGTATTAAACGGAAAAATTCGAAATATTTACTAACTAGGCAATTGAGTACAGGTGGAGCACCTAAAACTCTCTTATTGTAAGAGAGCACGGTGGAAATGAAGACAAAAGTAGCCCATCGCCGAGTGCACAAAGCAATAAAAAAACGTCGACCGCTATTGACTGGCGGGGCCGAAAAAATATTTCGTGATTTTGAGATTTTGAGTCGTCCACAAACACAGCATCTGCTACCTTTCATGTGAGTAGTATCTTAACGTTTTCTCATCCTCCACACCCCGTCTGGCCCAGTTTAGACTCCTCTTCTGACCCTGTCTCTGCGGTGAAGGTGAAGCCCTCATTCATCCACATCCCTCTCTCTCTCATCGTAATCCCGCCGGGAAAACGTCATCTTCCGGCGATCGATCAATCAATCGGGAATGGCATCTCCGGGGAACACGGATTGGCTCCTCGACTACGCCCTGGCCGATGATGTCTCCATCCCTGATGCGAATTTCTCCGCTCCACCCTCTGGGTTTAGGCTGCCCTCCGACCCCCGGTAAGAGATCTCTCGCCAATTACGCGTAATTCACTTGATTTGGATCAGAAATCTATGAGGTTTAGTCTCTGGAGTTTGCAGAGTTTAATTGATTGCAGTAGTTGTTCATTCTATTAACTATGGCTGAAAGTTTGGTTTCATTTTAGTCTTCTCTTCAATTAGCTGTTTGTTCAGGCAACTGTTGACATGCTTCTTACATCGGTCTCCTTCAACTTTATTGATTATTGAAGAAAGGACTCCAACTATCCTTATTATACTGATTAGAACAATGAAAATGAATTTTGTTCGTATTTTCGACGGAAATTAAGGCTTTTTGGTGAACTTGCTTTTGGGGGAAGGGTTGGATTATTACCCTTTAAATGGAACCAGATTTTTGTTGGAAATTTGAAATTTATTTGAATTATGTCGAACAAAATTTAAGCCTATACGGAGATTTAGGCTTCAGTAAAAGGACTGATGATTATATTGTAAAATATGAACAAAATGTAAAATATGAACAGTATTTCCAAGTCAAAACTAGAATGTAGATAGAGTCAACAGTTGTTGGTGATTCTTAGAACTTCCTACCTGATTTCATATGTTGTCTTACCTGGAACATAAGTATGAACTTAAATCTCTACTTCCCTTCTTAGATTTGTTGCTTCACGTAAAACTTAAATATCGTGAAAGAAAATGTGTGATGGAAAGGAATATGCAACGAACATGAATTATTTACTTGTTTTTTGGATTTTCCATCATTTCTAATCATGAAAAATATGTATTAAACTGAAAAAGAATGTTTACAGAGGAACTTACAGGTCCTTCTGTCATAACCTACACAGTGAAAGGTATAAAACTACACAACCAAATGAATCCACAAAATCTAACGTAGGAACGGCATTCCAACAACAACTGAAGGATAAGCCCTTTATCTGACGTACCAACCCCGTCGAAGGTTCCTCTATTGCGCGCTCTCCAAATGATACACATAACACCTTGCGGGCCAGCTTCCAAACCTTCCGTCTCTCTCTATCCCCCCAAACACCTCCCAGGCAATCAGAAACTTGGAACCTGTATTAGGAGTAACCTAACAAATGGAAAACTTTGATAGAACCAGACCCAGAAGGATTTCACATCAGGGCAATGACGCAGATGGCTGTTAACTGGTTCGGAGCTGGACTTACACATACAGCACTGATTGACCAACACCAGATGACACTGAGAAGATGCCAAACCTGGTTGTGAATTGTTAAGATCCTATGGCAAGCTGCACACCATGCAAAAGAAGAAGCCCTCAAAGGAACCCTTACATGCTAGATCAGAGGAGCTGAGCCCAGGATACATGTGCCTTACAGGCTTACACAGATAGTAATAATAAGATTGAACAGTAAACACACCAGGCGGTGGACAAATGCGAGCGTGCAACTCTGAAGAAATCTGAACCCCCTTGACGAATTCCAATGTGGTAAAGGTTACTGAGAAAAGCTATTAGTCATGCAAGTTTTGCCTAAACCTAACATTCTATGCCGCACTCCCACCTCCCTCTCCTTTCCTCTCTCTGAAAGTTACGCACTGACTCACAAAGACCCTAGGGTCCTAATTTATGCAATACAGAAAAGGAAACTGACGAGAAAGAGGCTCTTCCCCCATCTGGCGATCATCCCAGCAGCGAATGCGATTCGCTAGACCAACCTTAAACCACACTCTCAAACCTTCATCCATATCATGAATTTTTGCTAGAGTGTAAATGAAGAGCTCCTCTGTACTTTTGGGGCAATCCTCAATCTCATATCGTAAAGATTTGCTTGTGAATGCAAATGATCTCCTCTGGTTTTAGACTGATAATGTTTATGGGAAATTTTCCTGCGCACATTAATTAGGTTGACTAGCTGGAATAAATGTTTGTAATTAGTTTGGGGTGCAACAGGATCGTAACTTGTCCGAGTAAATGGGTTTTTTAGTTTCTTCAAAAAAAATTCAGTAGACCATTGATATGGACAGTTATATATGCTATCGACATGATGACATCCACATTGGTGATGAAGATCTGTTGATGCAAGTGTTGAAGCCAATATATTTTCTAGGTGTTATTACCTGATTTGGCCCTTATTTCTCCACCCATGTTTTGCAGCGTGCACAGCTCCGCAATTGATGCATCATTGCGGGATTCAGATGGTCTCAGGGAAGTTGTCTTGAAAAAGAGGTAAGAAACTTGTGTTCTCTATATATATTTGTCTTATCCTTCTCTACATCCCCTAACTCAAAATAGAGGAGAACGATGTAGCTAAGCAGTTAAAATGGTCAAAAGAGAATACCATCCTTGGTGTATGTTTGAAGTGATGGTAAAACTTGTGGCACTCATTTTCATCACCCATTGATCTGAAAGATTACTGAGAAAAGTTTTGTGCGCTCTGTTCTCTGTAACTGTTCTGACCCACAGGGAAGTTCTTTCTTCATTTAACCATATACGTTACTAAGCATAGATCATAGTCGTTGGTCATGGTTCTTTCTGTATTCCCTTCGTTACCTCCAGATTCTAAAGTAAAAGAAGAATGCTATCATGAATGAAGCGTACTGGGATCTTACTCACCGGAAATGTGTAAAGGGTGGTATGGGAGGAATTCTATGTTACCAGAAACGTGGTAAGCTGCGTGGGATGGGAACGGGAAGCACAATAGATGCCGGTACGGGGTACGCTAGGGGTAGGCTTTTACGGTACATTGTCCGGGACGAAATACAATTTATGGGAACGAGGAACACTATTTGGGAACAATTTTCCCTACAGTTACCTAAAAGGTCCGGCAATATCAATTTAAGTAGTTTCATACTTCCATTCTCAAATCCAGTTATCATGATAACTTAACTTTGTGCAAATAAGTACCACTGAAGACTAGTAATTTGAACACGTCAATTATGTACTCACTCTATGAAACGTTCGGGTCGTTGCTTTCTGCGTTTCAGGTTGAAAACTTGACACGTTCCAACTGCAAGTGCACAGCCGTCGTGTGTAGTAATAAACCGGAAATCCGGGTTGTCGAACCCAAGGGACTTTGTTTAATTCAGTTATTATTCTAAACCTTATGTGGGCAAGTCGCAAGTTGTGTTTTTTATCTAATCCTAAGAAATTAAACGCAAAATTCTCAATTAACCAAGTGAAATAATTCACGATTAATAAAGAATGAATAGTTGGAGGTTTTTGTCAATAAGGGAAAAGCACCGGGAATTCTCTAGGTTCACTAGGTCGATCTAAATTTATGTTTTGATTCGTAAAACAACCACGTGTTATTCACTATTAATCAAGCAATGTTGAACTTACCGATTTACCAAGCAAATCCACTATACTTAAACTAAACTAAACCGAGTTACCAAGCCTAATTTAGGTTTAAGTATGCATTAAGATTATGATTCTACTTTAACGATCCTAGTTAACGATGCCGAGTTACCAAACATTGATACGACTAGGTGGATTATTCGATTTACCGACTAGTTATCACGGAGTTACCGCGTGAAACTAATTAATTCTATCTCTACGTTAGCTACTCGCAAAGATAATGTGATTAAGAACGCAAATAATCCATAATAATGAATAAACACGAGAGATTAAGCTAAAGCATGCATCACAATCATCAAAACATCAACTTTAGATCAAACCCTAGCTACACCAAACGAGAATTCCCAGCAAAAGGTGTTTAGCTACTCATATTCATAATCAAAACAACGATTATAATGAGTTTAAACATGAAAATCAAGAAAAACGAGAGTTTAGAATTCAAACGAATGATCCAAAAGCTCCTAAGCTCTCTCCTAAGCTTCTTGATCTCCAAAGATGTCTCTAATCCTCCAAAACTGAAAAAGACGACCTAAAAGTCTTAAATACGTTCCCATAATAATATTACAAAGTTTGGAAATAATACGGAAAAGCCCCAAAAATATTGCTGCTGACCCACGATCTCTTCGCACGAAGACAGTTGTCTTCGCACGAAGAGTCTTCGTACGAAGACTTCTGCCTCTTCGTGCGAAGGTCTTCTCATTGAGATACTGAGAGTGGTTTTAGGAAGAGAATGCTGCAGAATGAAAATTTGGCTAAGTATTTGTCTTCGCACGAAGACAAATGTCTTCGCACGAAGACACTGTGTTCCAGCCCCCTTCTTGCTTCCTTTGACTTTTCTCTTCTCTTCTTTGACTCCCTTCTTCCATTCTTTCTTCCTTTGACTTTCTTTGACTTTCTTTGACCTTTCTCTTCTGTTTGACTTTCCCTTGACTTTCCATTGACTTCCTTTGACTTTTCATTGAGTTCCTCGTTTCCGAAGTTCGCTTCCAAATCCCGCACGATCATCCAAGCCCTGTTTTCCTGCGAATCACAACACGAAAACACAACCCGCGATCATATCACAATAAAAAGCTCAAAAATCTAAAGAAACGCCCGGATTTAACAAGTTTTGCACATGAACTCATATTTTCACATTTACGCTCAATTTACTCAAAAGACGACAAATTCTCCATTATAAGCACGCAAAACGTAGAAATAAAAGGCATAAAATAACTCCGAAAACGGAGTTATCAACTACCCCCACACTACCTTTTGCTCGTCCCGAGCAAATCTCCCAAGTCAATTCCATCTTTCTCAAGTCAAAGCTTCTTTCGCTTTTCCGCAATCCATCCAACTTTGCATACTACCAATTACTCATTGCATACTTCCCTACGCCAATTGCATACTATCACCTCACATTGCATACAAAACCATGAACACTTGCATACTAATCCGAGTAGAACCATTCACCAACCATCCTTCCTACTAGTCGACACGACTCGATTATACACAATGCACCTATATGCAAATGCAATATTCACAATGCAAGTATTGAAATACAATTTTTTTTTTTTTCTTTTCTTTTGCGAGATTGGGCAATCTCCATTAGCTTAAACCAATTCACACGAAGCGATGAGAAATCTAGACACAAGGAATGATTCGAAATCAAATTCGTCAACATGAATTCCCCCTAGCTAGTATAGAGAACCTAACTTTACTAAGTACAAGAATGCAATACCTCTTCATGTGTGCCACAAAATAAAAGGCTACGCTAGGCTAAGCCACGTTCAAGGTCCGAGCTCCTAATCCGCTAACGGGTTTAAATGATGAAGCTTTAGGGACAAATAGGATAAGAATCAAATACTAGTCCTAAAGCGTCACATTCTCACAAATACCATAGCTCACACACCCTCACAACAATGATAGAAACCAAGCCCGAAACTCACCATCTCCGGCCCTCAATCCCCTCAAACCCCGGTACAATTACGATCTCCGCGGCCATCGTCATGAATGATGCATAAACCAAAATTTTCCCGTTCGTGAACTAGTCGCTTCTCCACTCGTTCTTCCACAAAGCTTCTCATTCAACCTTTATTCATCTCTCCTTTTTTTCTCTCTTTTTTTTTTTTTTTTTTTTTTTTTTTTTTTTTTCTGATTTTTTTTTTTTTTTTTTTTTTTTTTTTTTAATCTCTCAAAATCCTGCATAATTCCTTCAATATCTTTCACGAGTGGTCTTCCAATGAATCAAGCTAATCATGTAATCGTAAGGAGAGACAATATCCCAATCACGTATAAATCACAAATCAAAGTCTCTCCCTATCTCAATGAAATCCTCGGTGTAAATCAACAAAGCCGCTAACCTAAAAGAGTATGTGTGGGGATGGAATCGTCGCAAACGCAATCTCGATGTCCGAAGTCAAATGTCGACACCCCCACACTCGAATGTAATCCTGTCCCCTCTCAAGTAGTCGATCAAATGTCTGTCTCGTGCCTAATCCAACCAAACCTCCTACACCATGATGAGTACGATCCGGTACCTAGCACGATCCACCTATTAAATTTACCCAACCCAAGTTTTGTGTGTATTAGACGTACACACTCACGGCTCTCCTCACTTGTGTCCATGTTGTAATGCCATGGAACACCGCCACACCGAAGTGCGCAAGCCTACTCTCACTCACCCTCGCATTCCCCTCGAAGATCACAGATGAAGCGCATGCGATATGCAAGACTCACACAAATATAGCATGAAGTACTCCCTCATCGAACCCCCTCAACTACAACACCCTCGTGACGCACTAAAGTGGTGATTCTAACCAATCAATGCTGAAGGCCAAGAATCGTCACCCTAAGTCCAAAGGTTGTCAAAGAATCCATGGTTCAAATACGGGTTTGCTAGTGGTCCTACAAGGTAAGTTCTAGAAGCAGTGAGTGCTCTAATACACACCTCGCACAGCTGTTCTGTGTGCCACTACGAGGCGGGTTGGCGACTACCTAAGACGTACACAAGAACGTTCGGCTTGTTTAGCTCACACCTAGCTCAACTCTTGTAAGAAAATTAGGCACACACTTTAAATTTGAAAGAATTAAATTCGAGTGTAAAATAGGCACGCATTCCCGTAAAGAGAGTTTCTCTATACTTACTAAGGGACTCTCACATTGTCACTCTCGATCGCAATTCACGCCCTATGCCTAAAAGTCTCACACTTCTTGATTTTACCGAATTTTCAGCTTTTTTCAATTGCCCTTTCTCAAATTTTTTTTTTTTTTTTTTTGGATTTTTCACATTTTTAGTTTTTTTTTTTTTTTTTTTATATACCTACACTATATGCAAGGCCAACTCGATTAACGACTCAACAATGGTAGGTTGACTCAAAAATACCAAAACGTGCAAACAAAAAATTGAATAATAAAAAGAAAAATAAGGACATAACCAAAAAAACTCTAACTACATGCAGACACTGGCGATGCAAAGACACGACACTGACTAGTAACAAGGATTCAACCACCCCCACACTAGAATGCATCGTTGTCCTCAACGATAACACGAGGACTCAACAATTCTAGCACGAGGGTACACTCCACTACTCGTCATCTTCCTCATCCTCATCACCTTCCTCCTCATCTTCTTCTTCTTCCTCATCCTCACTCGGCGGAACCTCATATTCAAAGTCATCCTCCTGAAACCACGGATCCGCCGTCGGGACTGGTGGAACAAACTCCCCCGGTGCCTGACCACTAGACTGTATCACCCACTGGCCAACCATCTGGATTAAACCCCCCAGCTTCGCCTGATTGTCCCGAGTGTGGGCAAACTGGCGTCGTCTCTCAAGTCTATCCCGGGCCATCTCCTCTCTCAAGTGGTCGTAGGCAACCTGGTTGTCAAACCTAGAGGTGTTCATCCTCCTACCCTTGCCCTTCTTCCTCGCTGTCTCATCAAACCTGTGCCACTTCCTAGCCGTAAACGGTTTCAAGTCCATATCTCTCCCTATGACTACCTCAGCAGTTTTGGCTAGGTGAGTGATCAAGCAGGTATGACCGGGGCCCAATTTGTTCGTCCTAGACACCCTCTCAAGACAGTTCTCCCAAATCAGTTTGGGGATATCAATTCTAACCCCGGTGTAAAGACAAAGGGCCCAAACAGAGAGGCGGAAAGTATAACTAGGGTTTCGTGTGATTCCCAAAACCCAGTTTTCTAGCACTTCACAACACCACCTAGCCTCCGGCCTATAAAACCTCTTCTCGGCCTTCCAATAAATCACCTCTCCCTTCCTGTCCCATGGATCAACCCCCTTCGCAAAGCAAAAAGCATTTAGACGAGACCAAAGGTTCTCACTACGAAGAACCGTCTCTAACCCACAACCATCTTTCAAAGCGGGGAAACCCATGGCGAGAGCGATAGTCTCTGGCGTGAAGACTATCCACTCGTTCCGACAGTAAACGAGACGAGGGTCTTGACTCTCACCGTCCTTTGCATAACGCAAATTGAACAAAAACTCTCTCGTAATGTGTGAACTAGACTGCCCTACTAGTTTAAACCAATTTTCAAGCTTCTCGCGCTCATAAATTTCCTTAATTGCTTGAGGCATGTCCTCGTGCAAAGGAAAAGCTTTCTCGGGCTGCCCGTTCTTAGTCAAATACGTATCTCTACGAGAGTCAAGATGAGCCTCATGAGTGACAAACCGGTAGCTATCATAATAACCTGGCGCAATGCTACGCTCTTTCAAGTTAGCTTTGGCCTTTCGTCGACCGACAATTCCCGGTTTAGCCGGGAAAGGGGCCGTCAAGATGGCATATTGGGGAGTAGGCGGAATCTCTAATTGAGGATCGCCCGATCCCGATGCTTCTTGCGACGAACCCTCTCCCGTCTTTCGTTTCTTACCACCCGCCATTTAAAATTCAAATCCAAGTAAAACAAGCAATTCAACACTTGTGCACGTGAACAAGAAGTGTAAACGAAACGAAACACGTAGGCACGTAACAAGTAGTTCCTAGGACTTTACGCAATCGCCCCCAAATACGCTTCTAAGCGCAACAAATATAACCGGGCTTTTACTCAATGTGCCTAAGACTCGATTATGAAATTGCGAAGTTTAGATAGTACCTACGCGTCCGGAGCAAGTCTTACGGACGCAAAAATTTCCCAATTTGACGAACCCGGACTGATTTTTATGGTGCCGGAAAAATTTGTCGAAATCTTGAATTTCTTGCTGCCCCGTACTCCTTGCGTAGTCCCCGTTAATGTTTCCTTCTCGTCCGAAAGGTGAATCAAGCCCCAACTCGTCCAATTTCTCACTTCTCCTTCCAAACCCTAGCTTTCCTCTCCTCTGATTTCTCTCTTGTCTTGCACTCTCTCTCAAAACCACCTATGGACTCTTGTTCTCCTTGGAATCGCGAGCAAAACCCTAGGTGGGTTGCTGATTTTGGTGAAGAAACAAAGGGGGGAGTGATTTGAGCTTGTGCGCGGCTATGGAGGAGAGCTGCTGTTGTGAAGATGAAGAATGAAGGAAAGAGAACGAAGACCAGCTGATGAAGCTTCAAACGTGGGCAAAAAGTCAACTTTGCCCTCAGTAACTAGCCTCCAGCTTCTGTCCGTGTGTGGCCAATTCTGTCATTCTGCGCGCTGTCTTCGTGCGAAGACAAAAGTCTTCGTGCGAAGAGTCTTCGTACGAAGACTTTTTGTCTTCGCACGAAGGTCTTCTCAAACAGATACTGAGAGCTGTTATAGGAAGACAATTCAGAGGGTCAAAAATTTTTCTAAGTACAATGTCTTCGTACGAAGACAATTGTCTTAGTACGAAGACAATGCTGAATTGTGCCAAAAACATCCTTTTTGTCGATTTTTCGCGTCTTCGATCGTGCCTTTGCTTTCCGAAGGATCTCCTCGACCCCGAGACTCCCTTTTCACCTTAAAACACTCCCAAAATCCGGGGAATATTTTATTTGTCAATTTCACGCGTTCCAAGGCTCGTTTTGCATTTCCGGATGCTTTTGGCCTCGTTTTACTTGCTAAAACATCCTTTTTGGCGTAACTTTCTCATCCGGACTCCGATTTGCGCGATCCACCCGTCTACAGAAAGCTCTCGACCACCCCCACACGTTGGCATTGTTCAATTCTCATTTCAATCTGTCTTTCAAAATTTCACCTCGTAATCCGTGCCGGCGTGCTAGCTTTCTCCGTTCACTAATCAAATTCTTGCGCAAATCAAGACGGGGAGTCCGGGAACATGATCTTCCCCAGGTGCGTGTGTTGAATAGATGCAGGAATGGCTTCTACCTTCAATTCCTTCACTTCGGATCCCGATACGCGTATTTAGCTGCAAATCTGGACTTTTTACTCTGTTTCGCACGCGCGCATCAAGAAGGGGGATCCGAAATAGGCCTTTCACCTCGTATTCCTGCACATACTCATTGGAAATATTAAATCCACTCTCTCGCACCCCTCAATAGAATCAAACCGAATAAAAAATTACAAAACAGTATTAAAATCTATCCTAAAGCAATAAATAGGTTGGGTTGCCTCCCAACAAGCGCTTTGTAATTTAAGGTCGACGGCCCGACCCAGTTACCTCAGAGACTTCTCAAGTTGCGGGAGTTGCATGAAGCCATTCAATGACTCCAATGAAATTCCCGTCCACGTACGGTTTTGCTCTCTGGCCATTCACCTTAAACCTGTTCCCATTCGCATCCTCTACCTCAAGAGATCCCCATGGATAAACTTCAGTAATCGTGTAGGGACCACTCCACCTTGATTTCAATTTCCCTGGAAACAGCTTTAGCCTAGCATTGAAGATCAATACTTTCTGTCCTACCTTGAAGTCTCTCGGGATGATGTGCCTGTCGTGCCACAGTTTTGTCCTCTCCTTATAGATTTTCGCACTTTCATACGCCATCAATCGAAATTCTTCAAGTTCAAGTAGCGCTTGCTTTCTTAGCTCACCGGAGAGCTTAGCGTCCAAATTGATCTTCTTCAAAGCCCAGAATGCCTTGTGCTCAAGTTCCACCGGAAGATGGCACGACTTCCCAAACACTAACTGATAGGGAGACATGCCCAAAGGAGTCTTGTAAGCAGTCCTATACGCCCATAAGCTATCATCTAAATGCAGAGACCAATCCTTGCGTCCCGGGTTGACTGTCTTCTCCAGAATCCCTTTTATCTCTCGGTTAGACACTTCTGCTTGCCCATTCGACTGCGGATGATAGGCCAGTGATATCTTATGCGTCTTTACCCCATATTTGCTCAAGACATTGGCAAAGACTTTATTCACAAAATGCGATCCTTCATCACTGATTATGGCTCTAGGAGTTCCAAACCGCGTAAAAATGCTCTTTCGCACGAATCTCTCTACAGTAGCTCCATCGTTCTTCGGGCAAGCCATTGCCTCCACCCACTTGGTCACATAATCCACAGCTAAAAGTATATAAAGATTACCAAGTGAAGACGGGAATGGTCCCATGAAATCGATGCCCCAGACATCAAAGGGCTCTACTTCCAACACGAAATTTTGAGGCATCTCGTTTCGGCCGGAGATATTGCCGGTTCTCTGACATCGATCACATTGCTGCACAAATAGATGAGCGTCTTTATGTAAAGTAGGCCAGTAAAATCCACTTTGCAATACCTTTGCCACAGTACGCGCTTTGCCAAAATGTCCTCCGCAATTCAATTCGTGGCAGTGTCTAAGAATGTCCAAAGTGTCTGGCTCAGCTACGCATCTTCTCAACACATTGTCAGCTCCCAACCTAAACAAATAAGGGTCATCCCAGAAATAGTGTCGTGCATCTGCGAAAAATTTCTTTTTCTGATGGAACGTCATGTCTTTCGGGACAATTTTGAGCGCCTTGAAATTTGCCAAATCCGCAAACCAAGGCACAGCTGCTACCACTACCATAAGTTGTTCGTCTGGAAAATCTTCTCTAATCGGCACATCTTCTTGTTTTTCGTTATCCAGTCGTGACAAATGGTCTGCAACAACATTCTCTACACCCTTTTTGTCCTTTATCACTATATCGAACTCTTGCATCAGTAACACCCATCGGATCAATCTAGGCTTCGCATCCTTCTTAGCAAGAAGATATTTGAGGGCTGCATGGTCTGTGAAAACAGTCACCTGGGAACCCACAAGATATGGACGAAACTTGTCCAATGCGAAGATAATAGCCAACATCTCTTTCTCCGTGGTGGCATAATTAACCTGTGCAGTGTTAAGAGTACGACTAGCATAGTAAATAACATGAGCTACCTTGTCTTTCCGCTGTCCCAGCACTGCTCCCACCGCGTAATCGCTGGCATCACACATAAGTTCGAACGGTAGAGTCCAGTCTGGAGTGGCTATAATGGGAGAACTAATCAGCTTCTTCTTGAGCAAATCAAAAGCTGTCTTGCAGTCTTCATTGAAATCAAACACGGCATCTTTCTCAAGCAAACCAGATAAAGGCTTTGTGATTTTCGAAAAATCCTTAATGAAGCGCCGATAGAAACCTGCATGTCCCAAGAAACTCCGTACCCCTTTGACAGACGTAGGGTAAGGAAGCTTCTCAATCACCTCAATCTTCGCCCGGTCTACCTCTAAACCTTTACTGGAGATCTTGTGTCCCAACACTATTCCCTCGGTCACCATGAAATGGCACTTCTCCCAGTTAAGCACTAGGTTGGTGTCAATACATCTGTCCAGTACCCGAGCTAGCTGCTGGAGACAATCTTCGAACCCATCACCATAAAGTGAAAAATCATCCATGAAGACTTCAAAATTCTGCTCCATCATATCTGAGAAGATAGACATCATACACCTCTGAAACGTAGCTGGGGCATTGCATAGCCCGAATGGCATGCGTCTGAATGCAAACGTCCCATATGGACAAGTAAATGTTGTCTTCTCCTGGTCAGCCGGCTCAATCGCTATCTGATTATACCCGGAGTATCCATCCAAAAAGCAGTAGTGTGAATGGTGAGCTAGCCTATCAAGCATCTGGTCCACGAATGGGAGGGGAAAATGATCCTTCAAAGTGGCATCATTGAGTTTGCGGTAATCCATGCAAACTCTCCACCCAGTAACGGTGCGTGTGGCAATTTGATCACCTTTTTCCCCTTCCACCACAGTTATACCTCCCTTCTTGGGAACACATTGTACCGGGCTAGTCCACGTGCTGTCGGAAATCGGATAGATGATACCTGCTTCCAACCATTTAAGCACCTCTTTCTTCACCACCTCCTGCATGTGAGGGTTGAGGCGACGCTGAAATTGAACTACCGGCTTCTTGTCTTCCATGAGCCTGATCTTATGCTGGCAAACTGTGGGGCTGATCCCCTTAATATCTGCTATTGTCCATCCCATAGCTGCTTTCCTCTTCTGTAGTACCTCGAGAAGCTGCTCCTCCTGTTCCCTGTCCAAACATGCAGATACAATCACAGGTAAAGTATCATTAGATCCCAAGTATAAATATTTCAAATGAACAGGTAAAGGTTTTAATTCTAAAACAGGAGCAGTAATAAGAGAAGGAGTAAGAATCTTCCTGCTTCCCTCATTAAAGAGGGGTAATGGTGAGCGCCAATGAACATCTAAAGCTTGCTCCTTCTCGCTGGAATCAAATAGAGCAAGCTCCTCATATAGTTGCTCCAACAAAATATCGTCCTCCTCGTCCAGTGTGTATGCCTCCACCCCAAAGCACTGCTCGCTCACCGCATATGCGGGAAACTTCATAGCCTCAAATACATTAAAGGCCACCTTCTCATCGTTGATCTGCATAGTCAGCTCCCCATTGGCCACATCAATGATAGTTCTCCCAGTGGCCAGGAATGGACGGCCCAAAATAAGAGGAACATCCTCGTCGGCCTCCATGTCTAAGATCACAAAATCCGCTGGGAAGATGAGTCCTTCAACTCTCACTAGCACATCCTCTAAAACACCCCTGGGGCGTTTTATTGTGCGATCAGCCATCTGCAAGCACATCCTGGTAGGCTTAGGATCTCCCACACCAAGTTGTTCAAAAACCGATGTAGGCATCAAATTAATACTCGCACCAAGGTCACACAATGCCCTCCCATGAAATGCGTCTCCCAATGTAACAGGAATGATGAAACCGCCCGGATCTTTCATCTTCTTTGGTAGCGCTTTTTGCACAACGGCGCTACACTCCTCATTTAGAGTCACAGTTTCAAAGTCATCCATGCGCCTCCTATTAGAAAGGAGGTCCTTGAGAAATTTAGCATATTTCGGCATTTGTGAGATGGCCTCTGCAAAAGGTATATTAATGTGCAGTTTCCTGAAGATATCCACAAACTTCTTGAAATGCTTGGCATCCTCTTGGCTCTTCAATCTTTGCGGGTATGGCACTCGCACACTGTATTCCTCCCTAGGCTTTTGTTTCTCATCCGACTTCCTCACCGTGTCCTTTGATTGGGGACTCACGGTAGGCACGGGAATCTCTTCATCCAAAGCTTTCTCAGTGGCCTTAGTCGCCTCGGCTCGCGCGTGGCTAGGATATGGGGGATCCTCAGTAGTGATGCCACTGCGAGTTGTGATGGCATTTAGCTGCTCGTTAGGAGTGATGGTATTTGCTGGAAGCATGCCTGGTGGAAGCTTTACATTTTGATTGGCGATCTGCCCAATCTGAGTCTCATGGCTTTTTATTGTTGCTTGTATTGAGACAATCGCGCTCTCCATCCTGTCGTGATTAGCTAGGAGCTTTCTCAATAGGGCATTTGTCTCTTGCTCTTCTTTTTGTGGAGCCTGCTGTTGTGGAGCTTGCCTCGCCTGATATGGAACATTGGGTCTCTGTCCGGGTGCATATAATCCACTGTTTGGATTGGCATAGCTGAAGTTGGGATGATTACGATTATTGGGATGATAGGTGTTAGGCCATTGCTGCTGTCGCATAAAATTCACATCTTCAACACTGTTATCATATCCCTGGCTTTCATCTGCTAGTAATTCACCCATGGGCTTCTGAGTTGGAGGGTGCATACCGTGAAATGCTGAAGTCATGGATTCCAACTTTTGTTCCATCGATTCAATCTTGTTGACTAAGGATGTATCCCCCGGTTTGGAATACCTACGCGTTTCAGATCGTGTAGTCTCTCTCTTTGACGCATTGTTCAGCAAATCTTGAGCTCGCTGTGCTCCAAGTCCCATAAAATTACCTCCAGCTAGCATATCCAACTGGTCAGCTGTCTCCTTGTCTAATGCAGTGTAGAAATAATGGAAGAGCTTGTGCCATGGCTCTCCATGATTCGGACATCTACGGAGAATTTGGCTGAACTTCCTCCATGCATCTCCCAAAGAGCTGTCTTCATCCTGAGTGAACTTTGCAATCTCTGCCATCTGCTGCGCGACTCTGGATGGTGGCAAATACTTCCTCAAAAACTCATGACAACAATCTGCCCATGTCACTATGCTACCAGCTGGCAGCTCCATAAGCCACTTCTTGGCTTTTCCAGATAAGGAGAATGGAAATAGTAAAAGCTTAACTGTCTCATCTGGAACTCGCTGATCGTGCAGGGTTGATGTGATTTGCTCAAATACCAGCAGATGGTGATTGGGGTCATCTCCTGGAGCTCCGTTGAATGCGCACTCATCTCGAACCATGTTGATCATATGTTGGCGCAACTCAAAGTGTTGGGCATTGATCTGTGGCCTGACAATGGTAGGCTGATAACATGCTGGAGTAGTCCTGAAATAATCCACCATCGGGCGTTCTTCATTCTCAGCATTGTTCTGCCTGTTGTTGTCCCCATTATTACCATTGTTGTTCCCACCGATGTTCGCTACTTGTGCCCCCACACCATGACGTGGTTGAGGATTTGGGGGAGCCATGCGATCCATCCTTGCCTGCATCTCAGCCATTTGAGCTCTCACCTCTTCAGTTTCTGCGGCTCTTCGTGCAGCCTCCTCTACAGCTGCAACTCTAGCTGCTTCCGCATCCTGCAAACCTTTGCGGATCCTCTCATACTCAGCTCTCGTTTCTTCATCCATACCTACTGAGCTTGAATTCCTCTTGTCTCTACGCTGTGCTTTTAATAAGGATTCCGGGTCTTCAAACGTTGGATACAAAGGCTCGTCTCGAGAACGGGTCATGCACCGAGTAAATCAACCTGAAATCACGAAACACGCAAAACGTAGGTGAGTAACGGATATTAAACAATAAATTAAAATCCCTAAGGCTAGGAATTATAACTAATTTAGCCGAAGTCCCCGGCAACGGCGCCAAAAACTTGACACGTTCCAACTGCAAGTGCACAGCCGTCGTGTGTAGTAATAAACCGGAAATCCGGGTTGTCGAACCCAAGGGACTTTGTTTAATTCAGTTATTATTCTAAACCTTATGTGGGCAAGTCGCAAGTTGTGTTTTTTATCTAATCCTAAGAAATTAAACGCAAAATTCTCAATTAACCAAGTGAAATAATTCACGATTAATAAAGAATGAATAGTTGGAGGTTTTTGTCAATAAGGGAAAAGCACCGGGAATTCTCTAGGTTCACTAGGTCGATCTAAATTTATGTTTTGATTCGTAAAACAACCACGTGTTATTCACTATTAATCAAGCAATGTTGAACTTACCGATTTACCAAGCAAATCCACTATACTTAAACTAAACTAAACCGAGTTACCAAGCCTAATTTAGGTTTAAGTATGCATTAAGATTATGATTCTACTTTAACGATCCTAGTTAACGATGCCGAGTTACCAAACATTGATACGACTAGGTGGATTATTCGATTTACCGACTAGTTATCACGGAGTTACCGCGTGAAACTAATTAATTCTATCTCTACGTTAGCTACTCGCAAAGATAATGTGATTAAGAACGCAAATAATCCATAATAATGAATAAACACGAGAGATTAAGCTAAAGCATGCATCACAATCATCAAAACATCAACTTTAGATCAAACCCTAGCTACACCAAACGAGAATTCCCAGCAAAAGGTGTTTAGCTACTCATATTCATAATCAAAACAACGATTATAATGAGTTTAAACATGAAAATCAAGAAAAACGAGAGTTTAGAATTCAAACGAATGATCCAAAAGCTCCTAAGCTCTCTCCTAAGCTTCTTGATCTCCAAAGATGTCTCTAATCCTCCAAAACTGAAAAAGACGACCTAAAAGTCTTAAATACGTTCCCATAATAATATTACAAAGTTTGGAAATAATACGGAAAAGCCCCAAAAATATTGCTGCTGACCCACGATCTCTTCGCACGAAGACAGTTGTCTTCGCACGAAGAGTCTTCGTACGAAGACTTCTGCCTCTTCGTGCGAAGGTCTTCTCATTGAGATACTGAGAGTGGTTTTAGGAAGAGAATGCTGCAGAATGAAAATTTGGCTAAGTATTTGTCTTCGCACGAAGACAAATGTCTTCGCACGAAGACACTGTGTTCCAGCCCCCTTCTTGCTTCCTTTGACTTTTCTCTTCTCTTCTTTGACTCCCTTCTTCCATTCTTTCTTCCTTTGACTTTCTTTGACTTTCTTTGACCTTTCTCTTCTGTTTGACTTTCCCTTGACTTTCCATTGACTTCCTTTGACTTTTCATTGAGTTCCTCGTTTCCGAAGTTCGCTTCCAAATCCCGCACGATCATCCAAGCCCTGTTTTCCTGCGAATCACAACACGAAAACACAACCCGCGATCATATCACAATAAAAAGCTCAAAAATCTAAAGAAACGCCCGGATTTAACAAGTTTTGCACATGAACTCATATTTTCACATTTACGCTCAATTTACTCAAAAGACGACAAATTCTCCATTATAAGCACGCAAAACGTAGAAATAAAAGGCATAAAATAACTCCGAAAACGGAGTTATCAAAAACGTACCGCGTTTCGGTACGTACGACTCGGAACGAGAAACACGGCTACTTTTACGTTCTGGTAACATAGGGGAGGATTGCATGGGAACCACAGATCACTGAATTATGTGTGAATCCTCTCCAAATTCACATTCTACATATGTCAGAGTGCATACTCGAAGTTTTGGGAGTGCTCCATTTAAATGTATATTTTTTTACGGTGGAATATTCAAATAGGCTGAAGACAAGGGACAGCCCTAGCTGAGATACTAATGTCATATCTAAAGTAAGTGAACCATAGGAATCTGAAGCTTAAGAGCCTGTGTGGAATGAAGACCCTAAGCTCAGTCCAGAGGCCAGTCTTACCCTGCTTATAAAATTGAACTAAAGGGTACACAGGTGGTAACAAATAAATGTTTTCACTGTGCAAGAGAAGTGTTATATTTCAATGTTACAGCAACAATTGTTCATGCACGTTTAACTTGTTACTTCTTTTGTTTTTCAACCTACTTAATTGTTCGTATCTTATACTATGTAGTGCTGTTGTTAATCTTTCTTTGCCATATACTTGAAGATATATTTATAATAAATTAATTATGTCAACGCTCGCACGAGGCTTTCAATCAGAGTTCTGCAGCACTTCCGTTTTCTGGATCTAGCTCCCACTTCAAGTGACTTAGGTTTCAGTGCAACCCACATGCACACGTGATCTTGTAGGTTTTGTCTAACTCATAAAAGATCTGTTCTGATAATTGGATTTCAATTGCCTGCTTATTTAGATTCTATTGCATATTACATGCCCGAGGAAGCCACCTCCAAAAAATAGGCTCAATACCCTCAGGCCACAAGCATCAGATGCTTTCTCCACTTCAGGATTAATCCACCCGGACAAATACAGTTACTGATAAAGAGATTCAACCCCTGTTAGGATCTGGGTGTGGGAACATGTATATTTGTCAATAAGATAAAATAAAGATATGTATTACAACACTTGAAATAATAGTCGACAATATATTTTATATATTAATATAAGACTCTAATTATTATTAGCAAGTATCATTACAACGACTCGGTTTGCATTTGAAGCCATCAACATCATTCTTCTCATTTTCGTTCTTCAACTTCATGCTCATATCAACCTGCAAATTACAAAATATGGCTTTCCATGATTTGAAGCCAAATCTCGCTACATGCGGTGACAACTGATTCATGGATTCACCAGCTTTTTCCCACCAAATCTGCTTCCTGTTAGTGCACCTGCTCTATTACGAAGTATATGAGAAATGAAGAAGTTTTGGAGGCAAAAATTGATTGTTGAATTGAATTAATCAAAAAGAATCTACAGATACAAAGCTTATATACACATTATCTTTCTGTTAACTATGCAACAGAATGTTCAGCTCTTTTTGCACACTAGTCCTTCTAGTATATACAAAATACACAAAAGCTACAACTTAATCAAGTAATTCAATATGGCTCCCTTGAGCATATATATTGTTAACTCCTAATTTTGTTAACCAGAAATGGAAAGGACCATGAGCTAGGGGCTTTGTCGAAATGTCTGCAAGCTGATGCTTTGATTGCACTTGTAATGACCTCAATTTTCCATCTTGAATTCTATCTCTAACAAAGTGACAATCCAACTCAATATGCTTAGTTCTTTCATGGAGAACTGGGTCTGACGCAATGTGAATGGCTGATTGACTGTCACAAAATATCACAGGAGCATCATGAAGAGGAATTTAAAAACTTGCAGCAAATATTCTATCCGTTGTAACTCATAGTTCAAAGAAGCTAAACTCCTATACTCTGCTAAGATCTGGAAACCACCTTTTGCTTCTTTGATTTCCATGAGATGAGTGAGTCCCCCAAATAGACAAGGAATCCTGTAGTAGATCTTCTTGTATCTAGACATGGTGCCCAGTCAGAATGTGCAAAGGCTTTGAGCTTCAAATCAGATTTGCTTGGGAAGAATAGACCCTGTCCAGGTGATGTTTTCAATATTTCAAGATTTTGTGAGCAACATTCAGATGTGGTGTTCTGGGGTTAGCCAAATATTGAGACAGTCTGTGTACTGCGTAAGATAAATCTGGCCTGGGATTGCATAAGTTCAACAATCTGCCTGTCCTGTAAGATGAAGCTTCTGATTCTTCTAGCATATCTCCTTCTGTGGTACTTAGTTTACAATTAACATCCATTGGAGTTGAAGAAGGTTTGCAGCCAATATACACTGTATCTGTCAAAATTTCAAGTGTACATCATCTTTGACACAAAGTGATACGTTCAGTGCTTCTGATGACTTCAAAACCAAGAAAGAAACCCAAATTTCCCAGATCTTTAAGCTGGGAGATTGTTCATGATATCTGAGTAGGGAGATGTCCCCTGCAAGAAGAATATCATCTACATCGACAAGAAGAGCTGCAAAATAACCATTTGAGTAATGGTAAAGTGGGTATAATCAGCTTTAGATTGAGTGAAACCCATTCCCAGAAGAGTTTGGCAAAACTTAGCGAACCATTCTCTGGAAGCTTGTATGAGTCCATATAATGACTTGACTAGCTTGCAGACAATTGGTTGAGAAGAATGCTGTAAGTGAGCAGGAAGAACAGCACCAGGTGGCACATTCATATAGACATATTCATGAAGCTCTCTATGAAGAAAAGCATTATTCACATCCATTTGCAGCAAATGTCAGTCTTTGGCTGCAGCTATTCCCAATAAACATTTCACTGGGGAGAAAGTGTCACCATAATCCAAGCCCTCTGTTTGAGTAAAACCTTTGACAACTAATCTTGCTTTATACCTTTCTATTGTGCCATCTGAATGAAATTTGACTCTGCAAACCCATCTGCATCCCACAACTTTGTGATTTGGAGGTAAGGTGGTTTAGATCCATGTATTGTTTCTTTGTAAGGCACTTAGTTCTGATTCCATAGCATCTCTCCATTCAGACTGCTTCCTCATAAGAAGAAGGCTCAACAATGGCTGTGACATTTGCTATAAGAGACATATACTCAGGATGCAAAGAAGTGTATGACAAATAGTGAGCAATGTCATGAGGAGAAGAAAGAGTGACAAGAGAAGAGTGGTATGAGTGTGGCATTATATATTCTTTGAGATGTGTGGGTGTTCTGTGGTGTGGTAGATTTTGTTGTAGGTAAGATGGGAAAGAAGAAGGCTCAACAGTGGTTTGACATTTGCTATAAGAGACATATAATTAGGATGCAAAGAAATGTATGACAAATACTGAGCAATGTCATGAGGAGAATAAAGAGTGACAAGAGAAGAGTGGTATAAGGGTGTCATTATATAATCTTCAAGATGTGTGGGTGTTCTGTGGTGTGGTAGATTTTCTTGTAGGTAAGATGGGAATAGGGGGAGAGGCTGGAGAAGGTGAGATATCTGCAGTAGGAGAAGAAGAAGGATCTGGGGTAGAAAAAGAAGATGGAATAGGCAAAGAAGGAGAAGGAATGCTGTCTTGTGCAGAAGTGGGTATACACAAAAGAGAATTGTCAGATGAAGAGTGTTGTTGTTGAAAAGGACATTGGGATTCATGAAATATAACATTCTAGAAATAATGAGAGAATGTGCTGAAATGTCATATAGTTTGTATTCTTTAATCCTAAAAGGATAGCCAACAAAAACACACTTTGTGGCTCTTGGAGCAAACTTGGTTCTTCCATGAGCCAAGGTGGATGCAAAACAACGGCAACTAAAGACTTTTAAGTGATCATAAGAAGGAGTATTGTGTAGCATTTCATATGGGTGCATCCCAAAAGAGTAGGGGTTCTATTAATGAGGTATGCCGCAGTGAGAATGCATTCACCCCAAAGAGAGAGAGGAATGTAGACTGAAATTTTAGAGCTCTAGAAGTGTTCAATTGGTGTTTTCTTTCAACATTGGAGTTTCTTTCAGGAGTTTCAACACACAACTTTGGAAGCAAAGAAAGATAATAGCTCATATTCAGGAGTGTGCACCTCTCAAGTTTGATCTTTCTTTTCCTTTTAGATTGTTCAGAACATCACTTGAAGGTTGATAGTAATAGCAGAGTTACCAGAAATCGCTCAATGGGGTGCGATCTGCAGTTTAGATCGCCCGATCTCATGGTTCGTGATCCAAATCGTTGATTATGGCTATCCCTTATGTTTTTAAACATAGAACTAAATATTTTAAAATTATTCACTCTCTTGCGTTTTTGCCTCAAAGGGTTCTTTTTATGATGGAAGTCCCTACAAAATTTTACCTGATAACAAATTGACGTTAGTAGGAAATGCTACCAAGTATTCTTCGTACCAGTCAAGCGAATCTTGATACAACTAGTCGGCCCGAAGAAGCCTATCCCCGTCGAATCGCTTTCCTACCAGACTGCGTATCGCGTTTCCGATTCCGTTCCGCGTACCGCAGCGTTCTGTGGTCCTGGTAACCTCAAGTAATAGTTCTCTGAGGTTCAATTAAGGAATCTACATGCTTCTCAGTAGAGGAGTTGTTGACAAAGTCCTCGTAAACATGAGCCGTCGGCTGCACCATTAGCGAACACAAACATCTATGTTCCAGTTATGTGAGCCTTAAGCCTTTGAAGGGCAGATAACCACAAAAGAAGTGTTTAGACTGTAGAAAACCAAGCTAACTCATGAGATTCAACATAACTGAAGCTACCAAAGAAAATGATAAGAAGAAGGTGATATGATATCCACGGTGTAATCCTTCTACATCATACCTTAATGAAGTACGTGTGTAATGACACTCTTATTCTTCGAGTCATTTCATTTCCTCGGTGCTTGGTTTTTCAGTGTATACCTGCATAGAAGTTTTGACTTTAAATCAAATACGGATGGGATGAACACAGAGCATGAGGCAGCTGAAATTCTTTTTACCGGATAATGTTATAATAAACTGAGTGATTTGGCCACTTCAAGAAAAGACTCAATGGATTCATCCTTTTGACGTCAAACGTACAAGGCCCAATACTACTTTAGAACTCTATAAATGAACACAATACCCAAATGTCCCACTTGAAATCAGGATGTTTTATTAAACAGAAATAAATAAATAAATGGTATTGCAAATCAACTGTAACAGTGAAGCTAAAAGAACAAGAATCTAACTTACGCTCACCTCGAAGTCCGGTCACGCGACTTCTATTTTAATCAGTCAACAGGGTAGACAAAAGCAGAACTCTTCACTTCCGTTTAATTATCTGACTGAGGCAAAAGAATATGTAGTAGAACCTAGACCGCGAAAACGTACTCGAACACCCAAGTTTATTTTTATTGATAGTATGAACAGGCTGAAACTGACAAATTCTTCCTCACATCTAACTTAAAAATAGTACGAAATCAGATTCTTAATTTTCAGATTCACACAGAATAAATTGAAGGAAGAAAAGCAGTTAGTCATGTTCCGCAATATACAAAGAATCTGAAAGAGAAATTACGTGAATAAACTGGAAATCCCTTTTCCCAAATATCCAAGATAGCTTCACAGTTTCTCTGTCTAACAAAGGTTGAGAAAGGATTTAAGATCATAGCTTATTACAACACAAAACCATAAAACATAGCTTCATTGTTTAAAGGGTAAAAGACATTTTCCACCCTCCAATTACCAATTAAATACATTTTGCCCCCAGTTATCGACAAATACATTTGCACCCCTGTAAGAGTTAACTACTAACAGCACACTAATGGAGTAGTGAAAAGACATAATTACCCCTGAAATATTGAGAAATTACCCACTATATATTTATCCTAAACCCTAACTCTCACTAATTTTTTCTTCCCCCTGTTCTTCCCTTGTTCCTTGCCTCCTTACTCTGCTCCCTCTCTCACCTTCATTAAAACCACCACCGACCCACCAAAACCATCACTCTCTCGTTCTCCTTCTATACATAGATCTCTCTCCCCCTCTCTCCCCCTCCACAGATCTCTCTCCCCCTCCATCACCGGTGGCAGAAAGTGAACACAAACCCACCCATCGCCACTACAAGTGAACACAGCCGCCATCGTTGTCGTCTCCTTCTCCCTTCCCCGACAAACCACCATTGCTGTGCGCCGTCGCCGTGCTTCTGGGCGATTAACCCTCGCTTCTACATCCCAAAATCAACATCTCAGATCCCTGAGCCCAGGCACCCTCTTTGGGGATTTTCATCGAAGAATCAACACCGGACTTAACGTCCAACCTCCATCGAAGAATCAACCCCACCTGAACAAGATTTTCATCGATCTTCAGTCTCCCTCTCTCTTCCGCTCAATCTTCTAGTACTGGTTTTCTGAATTCAGGTTTATGAGTTTTTAGGGTTAGGTGAAGGCTTGTTTGGGTTTGATTAGGGTGGACGAGGAATACAGGGGAGGGAGAGTGGTGGTTGCAGTTGGTTGGAATCCGGGTTTCGGGTTGTCGTAATCTCGGTTTTGAGGGCTATTTGCTGGTTCTGGTGATTCATGGATGGTTGTTGTGGTGAAGAACAACACCAATACCAGGGTTCATGTAGAGTGATTTTAGCTGCAAAGAGGTGCTGTCATAAATTCACTTGATTACTTTGTGGCTATTGGAATAATGTTGGGGGCTGTTCCAACTGTTTAAATTTTTAGTTTTTGTGTTGTCCAGCAGCTATTTGGATTAAAAAAACACATTGATGTAGAGCTTAGAGAATCATACCAAGGGTACTTGTCAGTAAGGCTTTTGATTCCTTCATTGTTCGAACATAATGGTAGTTGCAAAACCAAATATGGGTTCATGTAGAGTGATTTTAGCTCCTGAGTTGAGGAAGACGGTGTTTTTGGTTGGCTACTTCGGTGGCTTTGATCTTGCTAGCTAAACTTGTTTGGTCAGTTGGTGTTTCTGTTAATTGTTGGTTCTCGTTGGTGTTGTTGTTGTTGTTGTTGTTGTTGTTGGTGTTGGTGTTGGTGTTGGTGTTGGTGGTGGTGGTGGTGGTGTTGTGTTTGTGTTGGTGGTGCTGGTGGTGATTTGGTGGTAATGGAGGTGGTGCTCAAGAACTTCAAGAACATCAAGAACATGATGAATTCAACAATAAACAAAAAAAGGTGTTAGTTGTTAATTTGTAAGGGTAAAATGGTCACAAAATGTATGTTTGCACCCCTCCACTAATGGATTGTAACAGAAGGGTGGTATCTGTCCACCCTCCATCCACTGACAAGGGTGCAAAAAGTATTTATCGATAAATCAGGGGGCAAAATGTATTTAATTGATAATCGGAGGGTAGAAAATGTCTTTTACCCTTGTTTAAATGATAACTGAAAGTTGGAGAAACCACCCTTTAGTTAGAATATTTTTGGTTATTTTGGTTGCTATCCACTAAGTTCGAATATTAATACAGAAACACATAAAATACTGGATCCTCTTTACAACATAACCATATTTTTAAGATCCATATTACTAAGTTGTGTGATTTACCAAAATCAATAAGAATTCTTGAACTGAGCACCTGCTAGATTGTCTAATGGTACAGTTTGCAACCGGAAATCACCGAACCACATTCCAATGATCCTCGATTGGGGGTTTCTTACTGAAAAAACCCAGTTATTAAAATCGATCAATAGAAAAAGTGGGAGTACCTTATTGGTGTTCCGGCGGTAAAATAGTCTGCTAGAGGTGAACGGATTGATGATTCTGTTGGTGTTATTGATGTTAGCAACTCTAATTCAATGGGTCGCCGTCAGGAATCACAGCAGTGGGGAGATGAGAGTCTGATTAGTGACGGAGAAGATATGTTAGGAAGGGGAGATGTATATTTGTGAAAATCCCAAACCATGCGATGACGCAACCCATATCAATCGATATAAAGCCTTTAAAACGGAATCATGGTCTCAACACGAAAACACATGCAGGGGAAGTTAGGCTTATGAAAGGCTGAAGCAGGAATTATTCCAAATAAGAGAGAGCAGGTAGAGAATACCTGTGGAGAGAGGAACCATTATCCAGATGCGTATCTGAGAGAGAGACTTTTGAAATTCAAAATTATCGCTGGTTAGAAGTGAAGCAGGGTTCTGAGGATCTGACACCAGACTCGTATTCAAGGGTTGAAAATGTTTGAAATTGGAGGTGTTTGGGTGTAGGCTCAGTTGATCTAATGGTGTAAAATACCTTCCTACTCAAAGTCCCAATCCAACGGTGAAAATGTCTCCCCACAAAACAGTGTTCAAAGCCTCTTCCTCATTTGTTATATAGATGTGTATTACGTGATCATTTACATCAATGTGTTTTGAGACATCCTTTTTAGTTTCAAGGAATATAGCTTTCTGCTAACATTCGAGCGTCTTTTTCACAGGGCTAGATCTGAATCATGTGGTCCTTCATCTTCCAAAGCATGCAGGGAGAAGTTGCGCAGGGATAAGCTAAATGACAAGTGTGTGACCCTCTCTCTCTCTCTCTCTCTGTGTGTGTGTGTGTGTGTGTGTGTGTGTGTGTGTGTGTGGATACCAATGTATCTAATTAGATGTTGCTAGCTAGGTTCATGGAGTTGGGATCTGTACTTGAACCCGGAAGACCTCCCAGAACAGACAAGTCTGCTATTTTGGTTGATGCTGTACGAATTCTTACAGAGCTAAGAGGAGAAGCTCAGAAGTTGAAGGACTCCAATTCGGGTTTGCAAGAAAAGATTAAAGAGTTGAAGGTGGCCAAACCTCTCCAATGACTTACAGTTTTCTGTTTGCAAATCTTTTGTTCCTCCTATGTTAGAAAACTGCACTCATCTCTTCTCACTCAATTGGTCTAGGCCGAGAAGAATGAGCTCAGGGACGAGAAGCAGAGGCTGAAGGCTGATAAGGATAAGCTGGAGCAACAGCTGAAGGCCGTGAATCCACAGCCCGCATTCTTCCCTCCACCACCTGCAATCCAAGCTGCTTATCCCGCTCAAGGCCAAATCCGCGGCAACAAAATGGTGCCTTACATGGGTTACCCAGGTGTCGCCATGTGGCAGTTCATGCCCCCTGCTGCTGTGGATACCTCACAGGATCACGTGCTTCGTCCACCAGTTGCTTAATTGATGAATAAATGGTTTGGGCTTGCCCTCTAGAACAGATCGTGGGTTCTGTTTCTCTGATTTTTAGTTTAGTTTTCAATCACATTCGAATGTTGTGCTAGTTTATGCTGCGAGGCCCTTCAACTTGATATGGTGTTCGTCTAACCGTAACGCTTCTTCGAAAAAGCTAATCATCATGTTATGTTGGTATTAACTGTCAATGGTTTGGGCTTGCCCTCTAGAACAGATCGTGGGTTCTGTTTCTCTGATTTTTAGTTTAGTTTTAAATCACATTCGAATGTTGTGCTAGTTTATGCTGCGAGGCCCTTCAACTTGATATGGTGTTGGTCTAACCGTAACGCTTATTCGAAAAAGCTAATCATCATGTTATGTTGGTATTAACTGTCAATGGTTTGGGCTTGCCCTCTAGAACAGATCGTGGGTTCTCTGATTTTTAGTTTAGTTTTCAATCACATTCGAATGTTGTGCTAGTTTATGCTGTGAGGCCCTTCAATTTGATATGGTGTTGGTCTTATGTTGGTATTAACTGTCAATATTTATAAGTTTAATCTGACAGCTCATGGATTGAACCCTGTCCGTCCAAGTGCATGATCAGCTTGTCTGATGTTTTATTGTTTCACCAATGCAGCCCCCCATTTCTCTGCTATGTGTGTTTCTGTACTTTAGTAGTAGTATCTCAAAGTAGTACTAGAAAATTGCTTATTGACTGTTGGAGAATTGTATTCATTTGGGGTGCCATGGATTAAGAAAGATGGTGAACATTCCTGGCCTTGGGGCAAATCTAATTGGCCACCACGGCAAAATAAGAAGCATTCCGTCCAGATGATTCTTGAGCAATAAGAATGTTCCCCCTGAAGCCTCCTTGCACTGGACATTGAGGGTCACTGTCTTCCCTAGTCGAAATACAGCCAAGACACCCTTCTATGGTAGCCCAGTTCAAGAGTTCACTGATTAGTGAAACATAGAGATTGAGACTCTATCAAGAGGAGCAAAGGACACAAAGGGCTTCGCTACTGCAGTGAAGCCAATTGAACAATAAAGAAAGTGACCCAGGCGGGCCAGGGTCCGGTTTACTGGTTGACCCAGGCCATAACTGGCCTGCACGGAGTTTAATCCTATAGCATAGTCTTAAGTTTTTGTTCCGTTTCGGTTCATTTAGGCCGATTCGTACCGTTTCGGTCTTGAAACGAAAGTATAACCGGCACCGGTACATACCGGGGTGAATTTTTGTGCGTACCGGTGTGTTTCGGCTGATTTCGGATGTTTCGGAGTGTTTATGACGATTTAGCGAATTCGGGTGGATTTCGTCCGGGTTTTAGTTTGTAATTTAAACAAGCTCTGTGGCCTTCATGTAAAAGTAAAAAAAATTATGTCTATATTTAGGGTAAAAGACACTTTCCACCCTTATCTTTTAATGAAATTCCACTTTGGTCCCCTGACGTTTGAATAATTCCACTTTGCACCCCTCAAACGGAATATTCTTGGACACTTAACATCCTTCCGTCATGTTCCATCCGTTAAACCACTTTTTCATAAATTTTGGACTATTTTGCCCCTAATTTGAATAAAAGTCTATTATACCATTTACTAACAAACTTACACTACCTATTAATGTCTCTTCTTCATCTTTCTCATCTACACACACAAAACTCAAAGCTCAGACATTGTTTCTTCATTAAACCATCCCACAGATCATTCATTTCTGTCAAGTTCCAACAAACCACCACCACCACCACGGCATCTATTGTAAACCACATGTTCTAAGCTTTTCTCTTACCCAATAGATATATCCAGATTTCTAGTCCAGTATTACACAAGATTCATAGCACCATAGATGTAACAGATTACACAATAATTCTTTTTTCTCCAAATAGAAAGAGAATATGGGGATACAAGCACTCTGCAACATATCTATCATACAAAGACATCCCTCATCTCTCATTCTCTCTTTGAATATATAACCCAATAGATAACCCAACTATTTCTATGTTCACAACTAAACCATCAAAACATAGGGGTTTTTTATACTTAGACATTGGGAGTAACAGAGTAAACCATAGAGAACGAGAGAGAGAGAGCAAGAGCTCTCTGTGATAGCAGGAAAGTGAGAAGAAATGAGGGTTTTTGTGTACGAAGAAGCCCTAATCTGGCAAACTGAGGAGAAAAACATATGCATTTAGATTCAACACATACCAAGAATTGGTTCAATTTTGAGTTATGTTGCAACATAGCTCAAGAATTGTTGGTATCGGTTATGTTTGTCTGTTCGGCAAGAGAGAGTCAGAGAGGGAAGAACTCATAGATATGGCTAAATTGAGGAGAAGAAGAAATCAAAAACATCAAGCATAGGCATCTAGATTCAACATATAACAAAAATAATCAAAGAATTGGTTAGGTTTTGAGTTACGTTGGTGACAACATAACGGGGATGACGGAAGATCTACCAGCAGCAGTCGCAACCGCAGCCCCCTAGTGTATGAGTACCGCCGACGCCGATTCAACATCAAAACCCAACAGATCTGGGTCGAATTGCGAGAATGGTGATGGCAACGGTGGTGGGTTAGGAAGGAGGAGACAGACTGAGGGTTCGATTAGAGGAGGAGGAAGAGAGAAGAGAAGAATGTTGAGTTAAGATCCCTAAATGTGTTTTGATTGGTAATTGTTTTGAGTGACGAAAGACAAAAGGCTAAGACATAAGCAGCAAAGCATATCAGTTATCTCAAGGCCTTGGGATTGACTGAACTTCAAAGCCTTGAGTTATTTTATTCTGCTATATGTTCTAACAATTCTGTGTTGCAGATTGGATATCTGATTATGCAAATCTGTGGTTTACTGCATATACTTTTGGATTATACTATTTATATATCTAACACAATTGCAGATGATCGGAACAGGAAGAATCAAAGTTATCTGGGTATATCTTTGAAATTCTGTGAAGCAGGTTCAGAGCTCCAAGGCCTTGAGATGTGCCTTGAGCTGCTGACAGTTTTTACAGAACTTAGTTGATTCTTTCTTGCAAGTTGTGATTCTTAGTATTGTGATTATTTACTCACTTATAAGTGTCTTAAACTTGTTTTTCATGATTCATATGTTTTAGAAGATATACAGGTTATTGTTCTAAGTTTGTTAAACAGTTTTATCAGAAACTGTATAACCAAACAGTCATAGTACTGTTAGCTTTCTGGATTTTGTTGTTGCTGTGTTTCAATGCTGTTGCAGGGTTGTTAAATGTGCAGGAGCAATCTAAAAAAACTCCAACGGATATCCACTTGAATCTGTTTGAATTTCAGTTGAAAACAGAAGGAGGATTTGTAGGAACTGAGATCCTAAAATCTCTCAATCAGTTGCAGCTGTGGATAAAAGAGACTGGTTTGAATTTTGAAGATAGAAGAGGCTTGCAGAATACTCAGAGAGGTGTGACAAAATCGTGGGAGATCATTCATTCAAACACACAATCATTCAAGCTTCATTCCAGATTCCTGAAGATCAAATCAATCCAGTTTTCCAGAAGAACACATCCAGGCTTCAACAACTTATCTTCTTACTGTGTTCTTCACTTGTACTTATTTCTGTGTATCTCTAGATTATATTAAACCTCACTTAACCTAGTGGTTGGTTGTTCAAGTGAACAACAAGATGTTCTTGTTATCTCAACAGTTAGTAGCTGGAACTAGATAGGTTTGGAACCACAAGCTGTATAGGTGTAAGGGAAATCACTTAGGCTTGAAGATCTAGTGCTGTTTCTGTGTGAGTAATAAGAAGTGTTTGCCCAATCCTAGTGGGATTAGATCCCTCAGGCATAGATTAGGTCCATTGGGACTGAACTCTGTAAATTGCTTTGTGTTCTTTACTTTACAATTTGATTATTATCTGCTGCACACAACTCAAATCAAACTAGGGTTGAAAAGCTGTTTAGAATTGTTTACAGTTCAAGGCCTTGAAGCTTACTATTTTGCCTTTGTAAGTTTCAGACAGTTTACTAAAATCTCAAGGCCTTGAGATTTGAGTTTCACACAAAGTTTTTCTGTTAAACTTTGAGTTTTGCAAAAAGTTTCCATACTCTATTCAACCCCCCTTCTAGAGTATTTAGGTCCTGTATTTAGTCTACATTACACACTTTCAATTGGTATCAGAGCTTGTGTTACTGTTTCTAGATCTAACAATTTGGTGACTATGAGTAATGTAGGAGATGGTGGATTCTCACAAGGAAGGGCAGCCAACAGACCTCCATTGTTTTGTGGTGATAACTTCATGCACTGGAAGACATTAATGAAGATGTTCATCATAGATCAAGACATGGAACTATGGTCAATAGTTCAGAATGGTCCTCATGAGTACTACACAACAATTGATGGAGTCAGGTGTATCAAGTCTGAGGAAAATCTTTCAGTTACTGAACTGGAAAAGGTATCATAAAATTACAAGGCTATGAATCTGTTATACTGTGCTTTAAATGCAGATGAGTTCAACAGAGTGTCAAACTGCAAGAGTGCCAAAGAAGTATGGGATAAACTGGTGGTGACATATGAAGGAACCAGCCAGGTTAAGCAGACAAAAATCAACATATTTCTGAGGCAATATGAGTTGTTTAAGATGAATTCAGATGAGACCATCAAGGAGATGTTCAAAAGATTCACTGATGTGGTGAACAATCTGGAGTCATTGGGAAAGAAGTTCTCAAATGAAGAGAAAGTCAAAAAGATTCTGAGAAGTCTGCCAAAAGCCAAGTGGGAGCCAAAGACAACAGCCATTGAGGAAGCTCAGGACTTGAGTCTTCTTCAGCTAGATGATCTACAAGGAAAGCTGCTCACTCATGAAATGTCTATGAAGGATGTGGAAGGTGATTTGAGTGAGAATATCAGGAACCTAGCACTTAAGGCAAAAGACTGTGAAAAGTCTCAAAGCCTTGAGACTGAGGATGAACCTGATGATGAAGAGGCTTTAGCATTGATATCCAAGGCCTTGTCCAGGATTCTCAAAAAGAAAAGAAACTCTGGTAATAGGGATTAAAACAAAGAGAGATCAAGACCCTCAGGCAGCAAGGATTACAAAGGTAAATCTTCATCACAGTCACATAAAACTAAAGTAATGAATTGTTTTGAGTGTGGTGATGCAGATCATTTAATAAGGGACTGTCCACAAAAGAAGAAGAACATGAACTTTCATAAGAAAGATAGTGACAACAGAAGGAAGAAAGCCATGATGGCTTCTTGGAGTGATTCTGATTCATCAAGTGACTCAGACACATAAGAAGAGCAAGCAAACCTATGCTTTATGGCAAAGCATGATGAGGAAAATTCATCAGACAGACACATTGAAGACATGGTAAAAAAATTACTTTCTAGTCCTTCTGATGTACTTCCTGAAATTCTCAAAAGTATGTTTTTAAATGAGGAAAGTTATAGAAATGAGATTTCTGCTTTAAAGATTAAGATTCATGAGCAGGTAAAAGAAAACCTGGACCTAGTGTTTTCAAACAAACTCTTGAAGTTTCTAAGACAAAGCTGGGAAAAGACTTCAAGGCCTTGGACAGCAGGTTCAAAGTCTTGAAGGCACAGATAAAAGAGGTTGTTGATCAAAACACCCTTTTAACTGAAAGATATGCTGATCTAAAGACTCATTCTGAGAATTTAGAACAACAAATCTGCTCTTTGACTGAGAAACTTCAAGAGTCCAAGAAGGTCCTAGCTAAGTTTACAGGCTCAGAACATAATCTGAATCTCATTCTTGGAGGAAGTCTGAAATCAATGCATAAAAGTGGGATTGGCTATAATCCAAATTTTCCAAAGAAAGGCCAAACTACTTTTGTCAAATCTGGTAGCAGACATTCTCCAAAATGTCATTACTGTGGAAAAAATGGTCATGTCAGATTAACTTGTCCCTTAAGAAGATCAGAACCTCACATTATGAGGAATACATATCCTTATCAGCTTAAGGGACAGGTTAGGCAGATTTGGGTTCCAAAAGGAATTAGGCCACCAAATATGGCTGATTCTGAGTATGACTCAAAGTTCTGCACTTGGTCTAACAGCCTGTTAAGGAAATGATTTGTTTTTTCAGGATGTCACCAAGGCCTTGAAAGATCAGAAATGGATTTTAGACAGTGGATGTTCTAGACACATGAGTGGAAAGAAGTCTCTCTTTACTGAACTTACAGAAAAATGTGGAGGAACAATCACACTTGGTGACAAAGAAAAATGCAACATCATTGGTATAGGTAGTATTGGTAATGGTTCTACAAATTCTATATCTGATGTTTATCTAGTAGATGGACTTAAGTATAATTTTCTTAGTATCTCTCAGTTATGTGATAAATGTTATAAAGCTATATTTGACCAGGAGAAATGTGTGGCGCAAGATGAAAAATATTGCATACTCACTGCTCCTAGATCATATAATATATATGCCATGGATACTAACAGTGTTGCAGGTGACAAGCTAAAATGCCTCAAGGCCTTGAAGGAAGATTCAAAGCTTTGGCAGAGAAAGCTTGGGCATATTAGTATACATACTTTGAATAAACTCATCTCAAAAGACTTGGTAAGAGGTTTACCCTCACAAAAATTTTCAGATGATGAGGTTTGCAAGGCATGTGTACAAGGTAAACAGAACAGAAGCTCTTTCAAGCCAAAGAACTTTTCAAGTACTTCTAGACCCTTTGAATTGCTGCATATGGACTTGTGTGGTCTTATGAGAGTTCAGACTCCAAAAGGTAAGAGGTATATGCTTGTTATAATTGATGATTATTCTAGATTTACTTGGGTGATGTTTATTAGAGACAAAACTGAAGCTTTATCTGAATTTTCTAGACTTTGTAAAGAGCTTCAAACTTTGAAAAATTTACCTGTTGCATCCATTAGACGTGATCATGGTAGAGAGTTTGATCAACTTGACTTTGATTTGTTTTGTGCAAAGCATGGCATTTCACACAACTTTTCTGCACCTAGAACTCCACAGCAAAATGGAGTAGTTGAAAGGAAAAATAGGACACTTGAGGATATGTCCAGAACCATGCTTCTTGAAAGTAATTTGCCAAAGTTTTTATGGGCAGAAGCTGTTAACACTGCCAATTATGTGCTGAATAGATGCTTGATCATACCTATTTTGAAAAAGACTCCCTATGAACTGTTTAAAGGGAGAAAGCCTACTGTTTCTTATTTTAGGCCCTTTGGTTGTATCTGTTTTGTGCATATTAATGGTAGAGACAATCTTGGTAAGTTTGATGCTAGAAGTGATGAAGGTGTATTTCTTGGATATTCTCAAACTAGCAAAGCTTATAGAGTTTATAATAGAAAAACCAAGATTGTGGAAGAGAGCATTCATGTAATTTTTGATGAAAGTACTAAGGACTCTCTGAGTAGAAGTTTTGCAGATCTAGATTTGAACAAGCATGAATCAGATGATGATGCTTTGAAAGAAGACAAAGGCAAAACTAATGTACAGGATCAACCATCAGAATCTCAAGGCCTTGAACCTCCTGCTGAACCAAAATCTCAAAGCCTTGAGACAGAAGCTGAAACTTTCTATGATGCTCCTTCTACTGTTTCAAGGACTCAAAGCCTTGAAGGAGAATACTCCTGGGTACCAAGAAAGAAGTTTAAGTACCTTGCAGACCATCCAACTGACAACATTATATCAGATCCATCAACTGGAACACAGAAAAGAGGACAGTTAAAGAACCTGTGTGCTTTTAGTGAATTTGTATCTTTGATTGAGCCTAAGAATACAAAGGAAGCTCTAGAAGATGCAGAATGGATCATTGCAATGCAGAGTGAGCTGAATGAGTTTGAAAGGAATAAGGTTTGGAATCTGGTCCCCAGACCTAAAGAGAAATCAGTTATTGGAACCAGATGGGTATTCAGAAACAAGTTTGATGAGAATTGCAAAGTGGTAAGAAATAAAGCCAGACTGGTAGCTCAAGGATATAATCAGGAATAAGGTATAGATTATGAGGAGACTTTTGCTTTTGTTGCCAGGTTAGAAGCTATTAGAATACTTCTTGCATTTGCATCTCTCAATCACATAAATCTTTATCAAATGGATGTTAAATGTGCTTTTCTGAATGGATATTTACAAGAAGATGTTTTTGTAGCACAACCTCCTGGTTTTGAAGATGAAAATTTTCCTGATCATGTTTATAAACTAGATAAAGCTCTCTATAATTTAAAACAAGCTCCAAGGGCTTGGTATGACAGACTTTCAAAATTCCTACTTGAAAACAATTTCAGAAGAGGCTTAGTTGACAAAACTCTTTTCATGAAACACCAACAAAGTGATCTGTTAGTAGTTCAGATTTCTGTAGATGATATATTATTTGGTGCTACTAATGATGCTCTTTCAAAAGAGTTTTCTAGTCTGATGTGCAGGGAGTTTGAGATGAGCCTAATGGGTGAACTGAATTTCTTTCTTGGACTTCATATAATACAAATGAAGAAAGGAATTTTTGTGCATCAAGGAAAATATACCAAGGACTTACTGAATAAGTACAATATGTCACAGTCCAAGGTGCTTAAGACCCATATGAGTTCATCACTCTATTTAGACAAAAATTCAACTGGTATGAGTGTGAATCAGAAGGAATACAGAGGTATGATTGGATCACTATTATATTTAACTGCTAGCAGACCTGACATTATGTTCAGTGTCTGTATGTGTGCTAGATTTCAAGAAGATCCTAAGGAACGTCATCTAACTGCAGTTAAAAGAATTTTCATATATTTGAATGGAACTAGAGACTTAGGGCTTTGGTATCCAAGAAGATCTAATTTTATGTTGAGTGGCTATTCAGATGCAGATTTTGCAGGATATAAAGTAGACATGAAAAGTACTTCTGGATGCTGCCAATTTCTTGGATCTTCATTGATCAGTTGACATTCCAAAAAGCAAAATTCTGTAGCATTATCAACTGCAGAAGCTGAATATATTGCAGTTGGTGCTTGCTGTTCACAAGTGTTATGGTTTGCTCAGCAACTTAGAGATCTTGGCTACAACTTCAGAAATGTGCCAATTCATTGTGACAATACAAGTGCTATTTCAATCTCTAAGAATCCAGTTCAGCACTCAAGGACAAAGAACATAGATGTGTGACATAATTTCCTTAGAGATCATGCAGAACAAGGTGATGCTGTTTTAAATTTTATCTCTACTTCAATGCAGATTGCTGATATTTTCACTAAACCTTTGCCAGATGATAGGTTTTCATCTCTAAGGCTTGAATTGGGGATGTTAAACAGGGATGCATTGGTTTAGGGGGAGTATTAATACTTATATGTGTTTATGTGCTGGAATCTCAAAGCCTTGAGATTATACTTTCTGAAGCCTTGAAAGTAGAGCTCAAAGCTTTGAAGTTTCTCAAACTGCAGAAAATCTCAAGGCCTTGAGATTGTTCTCCAGGTCTTGATAATATCTGTATTTTTTAAAAAAAATTGGATCATCAAATATTATATTTTATCTTTTTAAATAACTGTATAATATTTGAAATACTCAGAGAATTTTCTAAAATATCCAAAAAAAAAAGATTTTTCAAGATCCTATTTTTGCATGTTGATATTGCAGAGTCCTTTTATGACTCATCGTTTTCAACCTACTTAAGCAGAAAGTTAGGGCTTTTTCTTCTCATTCTCTTTCAAGTTTCTGTGACTCTACTCTCTCTCTCTCTCTCAATTCCTCTCAATCACATTCTCTTCTCAAAACCCTAAACCCTAAAATGGAGCGCAAATCAGCCAGAATTCAGCAACAGGGAAAGCCCTCTGGCAGATCCAAGAAGAGAGCAAACAAGAAGGAGAAGATAGTGATTTCTGATTTAGAATCAGAAAATACTCAAAGCTTGCATGAGGATACCCCTCCTGCAAAGAAGTCCAGGACAGAGAAGGGAGATGAAGGCTCAAGTGTTGATCCACAACAAGAGACTCAGGGTGGTGATCAACCTAGGTCAGAGAAGAAGAAAGGGGGAGAAAAGAAAAAGACTGTGAAGAGGAAAAAGGGAAATCAACTCAGGAAAGCCATAAGAAACCAACTAAAGGAGGACAAGAAAAGACCAAACCCTCTGAGAAGAAGACTAGGGTTAAGCAAGTTGCTGCTGCAACTAAGAAAGGATATCAAGGTAAGAATGTACTTCCAACTGAGTGGTTTATCAGTTCTGAAGTTAGAACAGTTTGGATGCAAGGATATGCTTCATCTAAGGTAGCTTTCTGTAGCATGATTTCTGATGAATTATTGGATAAATTGGACATATATTGTATGAGTAAGTTAAGAGAAACTGCTGTTTGGAAAGTGTTGAATCATAGTTCAAAGGCTTATCCTAGGTTAACTAGGTTATTTTATCTGAACTTGGTGTCTGACGGTGATGATAGAATGGTATTAACTTCTAAAGTGGTTGGTGTGGATTTGAGGTTAGATCATAGGACTTTTGCCAAAGTCTTGGGCATTCCTAGAAAATACAATGTTGGAGATTATCCTGATAGGAAGGATTTTCTGGATAAGGCAAAGGAGATGTTCTTTGTTGAAGGTGTTCCCTCTGGTCCAAAGCAGTTGACACACTCTGTGCTCAACTATGAAGCCAAAATCTTGTTTACAATTCTGATGAGGAGTGTAGTTCATAGGGAGAACTCAAGGGAGTTGGTAACTGATAAGGTTCTAATCTTGATGTATCTGATATCTCAAGGGTTTGAGATAGATTTGCCAACAATTGTTATGGAGCATATGATTTACTGTGCAACCAGGACTAGAAACCATCCTCTTCCATATGCCAACCTGTTACCTCTTTTCTTTGAATATTTTGATGTACCTGTGAAGGGAGAAGAAAAGATTACAGGAGGTTTTGGGTTGATAGATGAGACTGCACTTCAGAGGATTGGAGTAGTTCAGACTGGGAAAGGGCATTGGAAATTTTATTCTGATTTGTCAAAGGAAGAACTAGCTGAGAAGGAGTTTGTGAAGCCTAAGGGGACTAAATCTGGGAAAGAACAAGCCAATGAGGATTACTCAATGTTGGTTGAGAAATTAGAAGATCAGCAGGTTGAGATTGAAGATCTCAGACAAAGATTGTTTGACCTGTAAACTGAATTCAACCAGTTCAAGGGTTTGATGAATGTTATGAATGGGAAGCTGGATGTTGTCATCAAGGGCTTGAATCTGGAGAAGATACCTTCTGCTACTAGTCATGACACCAGTGTGGATTCAGAAGAGAAGCTGGGAGATTTTCTAAAGAAGAAGAAGAAGACAATTGCAGTGGTGTTAACTTCAAAAGATTTGTACGAACAAACTGATGAAGATGATGTTGGTGAAGAAACAGGTGTTGATGCAGCTACAGAGGTAGATTCAGAACAGGCTAAGAAGAAAGTGGATGAGATAATCCAAGAAGTGGTTGCTGAAGTGGGAGCTGAACAAGAAGGTAACCAGTCTGCTGAAGAAGCTACAAGTGAAGAAGAAATTGGAGAAGGCTCAGAGAAAGGCCAGACATCAAAGAAGAAGTGAAGATCAGAGATTGCCAAAGCCTTGACCCTCTATCTATTTCTCTTCTATCTTTTCTGTTCTCAAGGCCTTGAATTTTTAGCTTAGTTTTTGTTTTAAGTTTATTCTCAGAAGTGATCCAACATTTCTTCAACCTTATTTGATGAAAGTCAAAAAGGGGGAGAATTTATGTGTTCTTTCTGTGTTTGCAGTGTTTGGAATAATAATAATTATGCCTAGTTGTTTTGTGGTTTAATCAGTTGTGTATTTATGTTTCTGTGGTATTTTGTAACTTTTATTCTTACTGGTTATCTTTTTGGCATTGGTATATAATTGTATCTGCAAATTGTGGTTATCTAATTTTCGAATATGTGTGGCAGGAAGATCTATACAAGACTGTAGGTTTTGTCTTTCATCAAGGGGGAGATTGTTGAGTTAAGATCCCTGAATGTATTTTGATTGGTAATTATTTTGAGTGATGAAAGACAAAAGGATAAGACATAAGCAGCAAAGCATCTCAGTTATCTCAAGGCCTTGGGATTGACTGAACTTCAAAGCCTTGAGTTATTTTATTCTGCTATATGTTCTAACAATTCTGTGTTGCAGATTGAATATCTGATTATGCAAATCAGTGGTTTACTGCATATACTTTTGGATTATACTATTTATATATCTAACACAATTGCAGATGATCAGAACAGGAAGAATCAAAGTTATCTGGGTATATCTTTGAAATTCTGTGAAGCAGGTTCAGAGCTCCAAGGCCTTGAGATGTGCCTTGAGCTGCTGACAGTTTTACAGAACTTAGTTGATTCTTTCTTGCAGGTTGTGATTCTTAGTATTGTGATTATTTATGTGATGACCCGCGTCACACTTTTAATAATAATTCTCGATTAGTCGATAAAAATCACGTTTTTACTGTCAACCCGTCTGACGTTTTCAGACGTCCAAATCTCAATCAGAAGGACACATAGTCCACCAGATAACTTTCTATATCAAATTTCTGAAAACTGGTACGTGACTGAATTCGTCAAAAAAAAGAACATTTTTGTAAATAATCTCGTCAAAACAATTATTTACAATAATCCACTAATAACAGCTAAAAACAACTTATTTAACAAATAAATACAATTTTTAGCTACAACACCGCAATTTAGTCGCGCTCCAGGTCAACCTGTAAAACAGAGGGGTGAGCCAAAATAGCCCAGTAGGTACCGCCTAACCACTGGCGTAGAAATCTAAAATCTACTTAACAACAGCCAGTTATTACACATCAGCATGCGGCACCAAATACACAAACAACGTGATTTACCAATCACCAGACAAACAACAAATAGATAGAAAGCTATAAAATTAACACCAGCAGTATAAACAGGTTAGACTGTAACTGCAGAAATTAAAAAATTAGATTTCCCCTACCTTTCTTACAAGGACAAGAACTCATAGCATAACGCATGCAAGACCCGTCTCTCTTCAAGTCTCTGCTCCATGAAAAGACTGCATAAACATGCTTCCTCTTACTTTGGCTCGCTCCTCTCAAAATATCGATTATATCTTTGTTTCTCAATCCCGGAGATAACAAGAAGACAATGAAACAAATTTCATCTATCTATTTTTATGAAAGAACCAAGAGCCTTCCTTGTTACTCTTTAGAGTTAGGGATGGAGAATTTCTTCTTTTTGTAATAGAAAAAAATCCAGTTCTTTTTACAAAGAACCTAGCAGTAATGCATGCCCAAAATTCCACCCACGTCATCCAACCCTCATATAGTTATGTAGATAGATATGTAAAAATCTGGATAAAGCTTGCATCTGTCACTTTAAGAAGAAACAGTGGCTTAGTTAGATGACACATATGCTCCTCTACACATAACAAAGTAATCAAATCTTATCTTTCAAAAAGTGGAAATTATACACTAGATTACATGCACGCGCTTGTGTATATATATATATATATTTTTTCCAACAAAATTGACATGCACACGGGTACACATCATATATGAATTAATTTATAGCACTGTGTGTTACTAAACAAACATAAAATTATCAAATCTCTTAATAAAGCTCACATTTAATTATTTTCTAGACCCGGGGTCTAACAATTTACTCACTTCTAAGTGTCTTAAACTTGTTTTTTCATGATTCATATGTTTTTAGAAGATATACAGGTTATTGTTCTAAGTTTGTTAAACAGTTTTATCAGAAACTGTATAACCAAACAGTCATAGTACTGTTAGCTTTCTGGATTTTGTTGTTGCTGTGTTTCAATGCTGTTGCAGGGTTTTTAAACGTGCAGGAGCAATATCAACCAACTCCAATGGATATCCACTTGAAGCTATTTGAATTTCAGTTGAAAACAAAAGGAGGATTTGTAGGAACTGAGATCCTAAAATCTCTCAATCAGTTACAGCTGTGGATAAAAGAGACTGGTTTGAATTTTGAAGATAGAAGAGGCCTGCAGAATACTCAGAGAGGTGTGACAAAATCGTGGGAGATCATTCATTAAAACACACAATCATTCAAGCTTCATTCCAGATTCCTGAAGATCAAATCAATCCAATTTTCCAGAAGAACACACCCAGGCTTCAACATCTTATCTTCTTACTGTGTTCTTCACTTGTACTTATTTCTGTGTATCTCTAGATTATATTAAACCTCACTTAACCTAGTGGTTGGTTGTTCAAGTGAACAAAAAGAGGTTCTTGTTAGCTCAACAGTTAGTAGCTGGAACTAGATAGGTTTGGAACCACAAGCTGTATAGGTGTAAGGGAAATCACTTAGGCTTGAAGATCTAGGGCTGTTTCTGTGTGAGTAATAAGAAGTGTTTGCCCAATCCTAGTGGGATTAGATCTCGCAGGCAGAGATTAGGTTCATTGGGACTGAACTATGTAAATTGCTTTGTGTTCTTTACTTTACAGTTTGATTATTATCTGCTGCACACAACTCAAATCAAAGTAGGGTTCAAAAGCTGTTTAGAATTGTTTACAATTCAAGGCCTTGAAGCTTACTATTTTGCCTTTGTAAGTTTCTGACAATTTACTAAAATCTCAAGGCCTTGAGATTTGAGTTTCACACAAAGTTTTTCTGTTAAACTTTGAGTTTTGAAAAAAGTTTCCATACTCTATTCAACCCCCCCTTCTAGAGTATTTATGTCCTGTATATAGTCTACATTACACACTTTCAAATAAGATTGGCGGAAGAAGAGGGTTTTGTTGGTATGGGTGATGGCAACGGTGTATGTGAGTTCGCCGACAAAGAGAGGGAGAGGAGAGAGAGAGAGAGATGGCTAACACAGAGGGGGAAGAAGACAGAGCGGGGGTTGGTGGAGGAGGCTTGGTTTAGGTTGTAATATAATTTTGCTGATTATAGAGGGTATAATGGTCTTTTCAAAAAACCTGTTACCCGCATTTAACATCTGTTAGTTACTAGGGGTGCAAAGTGGAATTATTCAAACGTTAGGGGAACAAGTGAATTTTCATCAAAAGATAGGGGTGGAAAGTGTCTTTTACCCCTATATTTATCTTCAACATAGATACAGTTCTCTACGTATTTTTCATTCGTTCACTCATAGCATGCTATATTAAGCAAAAAATAAGAATAATAATAAAAGCTTAGTAAAAAATACCTGATCTATGGTTATGTTGAAAAAAATAAGAATATAAATTGGATACATTCTGAAAATATATAAAAATTGGTAATTGTATAATTTAAGAGAATTAATTCGAATCACCGAAAAATACCGGTACCGAAATGTTTCACTCCAGTAACAAAAACAAAATAACGTCTTATACGGTATTTCAAACTATGCACTATAGTACAAACCTGGTATATATTTGTAAGGACATTTTACCTTAAATGTAATTTTTCATTTTTTATCAGAAACTTGCTGTAGTTTCAAAATTATTCTCCTAATCTCCTCAAAAAAAAAAAAAAAAAATTCTCCTAATGTATCTGCAGTTTGACATTTAAGTATTACCGAAAATCTACTGAAGTTTGCAAATGAGTGCTACCTCAGTGGAAGAGTATTTGAAGTCCTGCATGATGTTCCGGGTTCGAACCCGGTTAGGCGTAGAAGATGACGTAATTCTCCTAAAGAAACCTCATGCAGTTTCAAGTTGAAATTTATTGCCATCAATCGCTAACGACCACAATGGTGATGGAACATTGTAGTCGTCCTTTTATGTACCACTCCGTCTCTACTCTTTCTACCCATTTCCTTTTTTGTTTGTCTCTACTCTTTCTACCCATTTCATTTTTTTTGACAACCTTAAACAACCTCAAATGACAATTATACCCTCACAAATAATACCCTACCTACTTTTCCTCCAACCCAACTCTTACCCATTCACTCCATTTACCACAACCTTATCCTCATCTAATAAACTTTTAACCACACAATAATGAAATAGAGAGAGACGGATCTGAGAAACCCATCTTCTCCCGGGGCAATTGGAAATATGCCAGTCTGTGAATTGGTCTTAGAAAAATGCATTCGGGTGAATTTGTATTTGAAAAATACCCTCCTTTTTAAACACTAGGTAACAAGGGGTTGTTAGCAGGGTAGTGGGGCCATTTGTCTCTCTCGTCTCCATTCTCTCTCTCTGGTCTCCATCTGTCTCTCGTCTCCATCTCTCTCTCGTCTCCAACTTCCATCTCTCTCTCGTCTCCAACTTCCATCTCTCTCTCGTCTCGAACTTCCATCTCTCTCTCGTATCCAAACACAGGTATCTGTCGTCTCCAAACACATGGGGAGATTTGTTAAATGACTCTGCTACCCTTATCATCTGAAAACAAACCTAAAAACGCGTACTCTCTCTCCCCAACATTGAATTGTTTTTATCTACCTCAACCTACCAAGTACAGTTGAATTTACTCCAACTGTAAACTTTATGAATGTATACCTTAAACTCCTCAAGAATATGGCTCATTTGTCACTCTCATTGGCTCTAGTTCTCCCATAGAAGTATCCCATTTATCTGTACAGGTCTCTCTCTCTCCTCACTTTTGTTCTTCAGCTACGGTAAAAACTTAAACTCTCCTCTCTCTGCTTTTGTCCTTATTATATGTTGATCACAGTACTCTAAAATGTATGGTATTCTCATTTTTTTTACTTTCATCCTTCCAATATGTTCATCACATTACTCTAAAATGTAGGTTACGTTCGTTATATTTCTTCTCTGTTCTTCATTATTGGTTTGATGTGTGTTGTTGTATGTGGAGAGACTGGGACGAGTATATTCATAGTCTCTGTCTTCTCATAAGACTGAGACGTGAACTATGCTCGTACCAGTCTTCCACATGCACAACTGGGAAGAGCAAGGCCTGCCAGACTGGGACGAGAAATCTCTCGTCTGGCATTCAAATCACAGACGAGATAGGACTCGTCCTAGTCTGGCATTTGATAGACTCGTGGGACGAGTAATCTCTCGTCTGGAATTCAAATCGCAGACGAGAGAGGACTCGTCCCAGTCTGGGGCGTGATAGACTCGTACGAGTACGATACTCAAAGATGAGAAGACAAGGACGACAGAGACTAGCATACCCTAAACCCTAAACCCTAAAATCCTCTCTTATCATGAAAAAATAGTATTCAATATTGTTAAAAATGTTAATTGTAAGTCCTAAACCATATAATCAAGTAATCTAAACTATAAACTCAAAATCATACAATCATCATCTCTTAATAATGTAAAGCCTAAACCTTATACATACCATTAAACCATATATCATCCAAAAAAAATCCTACATTTGTAGACACTAAACACTAGAACCAACTAAGTATCATTCCTATAGCCACTAAAGATGTTAATTGTAATTCCTAAACCATATAATCATGTAATCTAAATTATAAACTCAAAATCATACAATCATCATCTCTTAATCATGTAAAGCCTAAACCTTATACATACCATTAAACCATATATCATCCAAACAAAATCCTATATTTGTAGACACTAAACACTAGAACCAACTAAGTATCATTCCTATAGCCACTAAAGATGTTAATTGTAAGTCCTAAACCATATAATCATGTAATCTAAACTATAAACTCAAAATCATACAATCATCATCTCTTAATAATGTAAAGCCTAAACCTTATACATACCATTAAACCATATATCATCCAAAAAAAATCCTACATTTGTAGACACTAAACACTAGAACCAACTAAGTATCATTCCTATAGCCACTAAAGATGTTAATTGTAATTCCTAAACCATATAATCATGTAATCTAAATTATAAACTCAAAATCATACAATCATCATCTCTTAATCATGTAAAGCCTAAACCTTATACATACCATTAAACCATATATCATCCAAACAAAATCCTATATTTGTAGACACTAAACACTAGAACCAACTAAGTATCATTCCTATAGCCACTAAAGATGTTAATTGTAAGTCCTAACCATATAATCATGTAATCTAAACTATAAACTCAAAATCATACAATCATCATCTCTTAATAATGTAAAGCCTAAACCTTATACATACCATTAAACCAACTAAGTATCATCTAAACACTAGAACCAACTAATTATCATTCCTATAGCTATTTAAAGTGTTATTAAATAATATTAAACCTGAATCCCTAAATCTTAGAACATCTAAGCATTTTAAGTAAACCCTAAGATTGTACACCTAAGACTGGGACGAGTATGCTCTTGTCCCAGTTAGAAATACTGGGACGAGCATTTCCTCGTCTCAGTTGGCGTACCTGCTCGTCCTTGACACAAGTAAGGAGCAACCCAGCAGTCCTTACAAAATGTTGTCTCACTAAGACTGGGACGAGTGTGTGCTTGTCCCAGTCTTAAAATAAAAATATTGTCTCAGATGGTGGTGGTCCCTCTCGTCACTGTCTTCTCAGAAAAAAGTACAGAACATTCTGTTTTTACTCTGCCAGACCAAACCCTAATATCATCCAAACCCTAAAATCATTCTCTCTCTTCCTACTATCCAACCCCTAAACCCTAAACCCTAAAATAATTCTCTCTCTTCACATGTAGAAATGGTGAGAAAATTGATGTTCTGTGCTGTTTGGAATGGTGAATGGACGCGTGCCGAAGGTAGACACATATACATAGGTCAGGCAGTGAAGAAAGCAGTTTTCAAGATAATCCAAGGCATTATCGTCGAATCTTTGGAGCATGAAGTTTCGGTCAGAATGGATACATATTGTCCGCCTACCAAAAAGGTGGTCTTATGTTATCATTTCCAATTTCCAGATGCTAACTTGATCGAGCCTAATATCCTCACTAAAGATTTTAAAATCAAAGATATCTTTGATACTACGGAAAAGGGATCTATTGTAACCATGTACATCACGTTAAAGGATTTGGTGGATCAACAATACATAAATGCTGACGTTGCTGACCAGGATTTGGTGGATCAAACTGAAACCCTTAACAGTCAGTTGGTTCCTTTGAGCCCCCCTTACATACCGCGAGGATTATTCAGGGTATCGAGATACTCGCCGAGGATCATGACGAAGACAGGGTAGCATATAATGCAATAGATCTCACTCCATCGTCTTTGGTTCACCGTAACGACATTGTGCAATTAGCTGACAAAGATATGGTTGACACTAATGAGTCAATGGAGCAAACTAATCTTGCATTGGCAACTGTTGCGGTAGATTGTACAGAGAGTCGTGGACAGACTGGTGTGGGAAGGCTAGACGGTCTGGAAATTGAGATGAAAGGTTTGTATACTGGGAGGGCGTTGTCCCACCATATCAGAACGGTTGCAGGTTTGAAGAGATGAACTTTTTTACGTTTATAAGAGAGACAAGACTCGTATTATACTGCGGTGCTTGAATCTGGAATGCAAATGGATGCTTGGGGCGTACAAGCATAAAGATTCCGTGCACTACCTGGTGAAGAAACATAACCCCATTCACACATTTACGGCATGCAGCATAGATGGGAAGCACAGTAACATTAATAGCGACGTAATCGCGCAGGAATTGCTGGGAAGGATGGGCCAAACAAAAAAGACACCCACAATCAGTGAAGTACAGAACATCACCTTAAGAATGGGAAGTAATATCGTACTGGCCGGCATGGTATGCACGTCTAAGGGCCAAAAAGATGATCCAGGGTACTCATGCTCAAAATTACGCCGATCTTCCCGTGTTCATGTCATTATGTGAAATCCTGAACCCCGGTACTAAATGGGATATGGGAGTGGACGAATGTGGTGTTTTCTTGTACTGCTTCCTTGCGTTCGGGGCACAAATTCAGGGGATACCGTATATGCGACCCGTAATTGTCATTGACATGTCGCACCTGAAGAAAGAACCCCTGCAATTGGTCGTATGCACAATGGGTGATAGCGAGAAACAGTGCTATCCCATTGCATGGGGACTAGTGGACAAGGAGAACACCGCTGCATGGACTTGGTTCTTAAACATACTGAGGTTAATTGACAAGGATCACGATGAGTTGAAATCGTTTCAGATCGACACCAGGCTATCATCAATTCAATCAAGGCCGTGTACCCCTTATCCAACCACGTCCACTGCTATTACCATTTGAAAATGAACGCTCTGTCGCATTACAATACACAAAAGTGGGTGCCTCATTACCACGATGCGACCTATACATTTGATAAGGATGCGTGTGAGTCACATCTGATAGACATGGGTATTGAGTGCGACCGTGTAAACGGCGTTAACCACAAGACCGTCGAACGTTACTTACGGGATGCCAGTCTAGAGAAATGGGCAAGGTCGTATTGTAAAACAGCATGGTTTGAGATGCTTACATCCAACCATGCTGAGTCTATTAACTCGTGCCTGCTGCCGACCCGGTCTGACAAAGCCCTTACAATGTTCTCCCAAATATGCGACCATCAGAGCGAGTGGCACCAAAAAAAACAAAACTTGGGCATTGACATGGGAGACACCTACCTGACTGCAAAAAGGGAGAAAAGAATGTTGAGTCGTTCTTTAAAGTTTATAGGTTTTCGCGTGCGAGCAATTTCAGAGTCTGTGTATGAAGTCCGCGGTAATCATCTGAAAACTCATATCGTGGAATTCAAACAAGGACATTGCCTCGGAACCTGCACGTGCTGAAAATACCAACATATGTGGTTCTCGTGTGTACATGCGTGTTCTTGTGTAAAAGAACTCAGAAAACTTGGCCGTTACAATGTCGACCATGATATGAAGGTCATGTACGACCACACCAGCGTGTTCTATTCACTGGACTACTACAATCTGGCTTATGCAGGTACAATTAAGACTCCTCCCAACCCAGCAACGTGGGACACAAGCGAAGTACCTGCACACATAAAAACATTCGCCCACTTCCACCGAAGAAAGTGGTAACAGTTGGGAGGGACAAGGAGAAAAGACACAAGCCAATGGTCGAAACCGTGCGTGAAAAGAAGCGAGTAACAGGAACGTACGGATGTAGCCATTGCCATGTAAAAGGGCATACCAGAAAGATTTGCCATCAATTGAAAAATTAATGTTGTGATAGAAGCCGTTGTTCTTCGTTCTTTGTAATTCCAAGTTCGCAACCTCTTATGATGATTGTGCAAACAATATATCTTTTGTCTCGATCAATTATTGCGTTTTTTAATATAAATATGCATTTTATTACATAAATAAAAAATTTATTTTTTAAATTTATTGACAAAGAGGAAAACTTTGATACATTGTAAAACTGTTACATGTTTTAAATTTTGATACATTTCTTACAAAAACTGTTACATTTTTCAAGACTGTATCAAAATTATTACAATTTCTAGAAAACATACATGCATGTTTTCTAGAAAATGTATCCAAATTATTACATTTTCTAGAAAACATGCTAAACATAACCCGACACATGAACCTAAAATCTATCTCCGTCTCTTCATCTACCCAGGAAGCATCTACAAAAGCCACCGCTCTCTCCTCCAAAACTCACCATATCTGAAATGGCAAAGAAAAAGCTACCAAAGGAGTGAGAAAGCGACGAGGAGGAAAGTGAAAGGTCCAAGGAAAGTGACGAAGAAGAGGAAGCGGAAACGGACGAAGAAGATGAAGACAGTGAAGACACCGACAGTGATGCAGAAATTACAGCATCTTTCATGGCAAAAAGGGGCTCCGAAATGACTCAGTACACTGAAGATGAAGAGGAAGAAGATGATGATGACTCGGTGGTTTCTCCGCCATCTCCGCCATCTCCGCCGCTGAACAAAAGAAACAGAGACGACAGCAGTGAAGAAGAAGATCCGGAACTGTGGCCTGGCAAACCAAAAAAACCCAAAAAATGTAATCTATCTTCAGTGTTTTTAAGATTTTAATGTAATGAACTGTTTTGTTTCCATTTTCAATGTTATGACTGTTCATCTTTCTGAAGTTGTTTCGTATTTTTTCTGGAAAAACACAGTTTCTGTGTTAGACGAGCAGTTGCTCGTCCCAGTGTAGACTGCTCGTCTCAGTATCAGTATGACAATATACTTAGACGAGCAGAACTCTCGTCTCAGTATATTTCCACACTGAGACGAGCAATCAAGAATGAGACGAGGGAATACAAACAAGGACGAGCATTAACTAGGAAGAGAAACAACTGGGACGAGCAAACAAGTCTCACGTCCTAGTTGTTAAGAAGGGAGAAGAGAGAGTTTTGTTTTAAAAATAAAGTTAATTAAAAGATAATTGAATTAGTTACAATGGTTAACCCTAAGTCAGGTCAACAAATACCAGTTCACCAGACGGGTAGGACGCCAATTCTTTCTCTTCTCCCTGAGGAACCCATCGCCTCTCCCTCGGCGCCGTCGCCTCCTCCACACAACCCGAACCAGACACCGGAGAAGAAACCAGAAGATGACATCTACATCAAGACTTCGAAACCGCAGGGTTCGTTGGTGACAGAGAGACCGAGGAAGTGTCCTTGAACGGCGACGCGGCAGGGGATGCTCCGATCTGCTTCATGGCGGTCGAAGGTTGAGCACGGCGACGATGGCAAGGGAGGTTGAGATCCATATGGCAAGGGATGCTCCGATTTGTTCGTCTTCCGTTCATCTTCTTTCTCCTCATTTGTTTTCTTCTTCTTTTCTCATCCATCTTCTTCTTCTTGTAGATTAATGTTGGTGGCGATTTGTTGTTAGTGGTGATCTGAATATATATATATATATATATTTAGATCTGAGTACATAACTTTTAGATCTGAATATATATATTTTTTTTGATTTGTTGGTGGTGATTTGTTGTTGGTGGTGATCTGAGTAAATTGGTATGTTGCTGTGAAATTGTTGGTGGTAGTTGATGTCGGTGGTGGTGGCGGCGTGGCTGTCGGTGGTGGTGGATGTCTGGTGGAGTGGTGTGGTGAGGTGGTGGTAGCTTATTGTCAAGAGAGAGTGGTGGCACGTATGTAATTCTCACACTGAAGTAGGGGCATTTTGGTCATTCTGCCTCTACTCTTAAAACCCACGCCCAGTCGCAATGGGTAGAAAGAGTAGAGACAAAGTGGTACTTCATCATTTAAAAACAAGTTCTAGTAATTGTTTGTTAAGTACTTCATGATTAAAAAATTATTGTAATTTTTATCGTATACTAGATGTTTTAAATTTAATTTTACATTTTTTGTTTCATAGTTAATTGTTTTTCAATATGAAATAACAATCAATACACTATGGCCTTGTTTGGGCGCGGATAAGTTATGTAAGGATAATACTTATGCTGGGATAAGAAGCAAGAAAAGTATGCTGTCTGATAAGCCCCGATAAGATATTCTGGCTATCTGTGTTTGTGTGCTGTCGGATAAGTAGGATATGATGAAGGGTCAATGTGAAAATGACGATCTTGCCATGCATTGTCGCGATTTTGAATTCGTAGATGTCCGTGTTATAATTTGTCATTAAAATACAAGAATTAACTAAACATACGTTGATAAACTTAAAGAACAAACTATATTGTTAAATAATTTGGTTAATTATTTAACCAAATTATTGGAAAATGGTGATGCAGGAAGAAATTTGCCAATTTCAGAGAAGCTGTTTTGGTCCATACGCAGAATCAGAGGCAGAATTGAAGGATTGATGAACGGGATTGAACCATGCATGAATCTGACCAGAAACGACGTTCTAGAGATAACTCGTGACGTCACGAGCACCATGCTAATTTGGCCAAATTCGGCTGTTTAGGGCACGAAATCGCCAAATTTGCTATAATTATCCTTTTCTTAATTAGGAGGTCAAATTAAACCCGATTTGGGTCAATCTTTTTCCAGCATGTTTTTCTTTAGTAGGACTTTAATTAAGAATAATTACTGAGATTTTGCTATTTTTAGGTGAATTTTAGGTTCAGCTATTTATACCCGGCTTGTGGGTAAATTTCGGGAGAGACTTTGATATTGATTATTTCAGAATTTTAGAGAGCTTCGTGCCTTAGTGTCTTTGCCATTTTCATTGTTGATTCCGCTGTGATCCCTCGCTTGGGAAATAACCCGGCGTCAGTTAACTGACGCCGGGTTAAACACCGAGCAGGGAATCACAGCGGAATCAATAATGAAAAGGAAAAGAACTAGGGCACGAAGCTCTCTAGAGTTATGAATAATTTCAATAATCAAAGTCTAAGTCGAAACTTACCCACAAGCCGGGTATAAATAGCTGAAAATTATAATTATTTCAAATATAGTAAAAATCCTAAAATTAATGCTAAATAATAATACTAACCTAATAAAACACTCAGCTAGAAGATTTACCCAAATCGGGTTCAAATCAAAATCCTAATTAATAAATAAATATTCTGAAAAATATAAAACTGTCAATTTCGACCCTTAAACAGTCGATTTTGGCCAAATCGAGGCGGCGCCCGTGATAAATCACATGGTTGTTTTTAGAATATCGTGTCTAGTCAAAATTATGTATGGTTCGACCCGAATCTTCAATCCTTCAATTCTGCCCCTGATTCTGCGTTTTGACCAAAACAGTATTTCTGCAACTAACGAGAATTTCCATGAAATTTGTCATGCATCAAATGGTGAACTCGTGCCAGTTCCGTATTCAGGTCATGAGAGCTCCGGTTTCACCTTCTCCTCCTCATCTGGTATGTAGTATTGGATCGGAGATCGATGGCGATCCAGGGATGATGGTGCTCTTGGTGGGTTTATTGATGGCTTGCGATGGTTGATGTTGTGATTCTGATCTCGTATAAAGAAGAACGAAGGTGAAGGCAAAGTCTTGCTCACCAGAGTTGATGGTGGGTTTCACTAGTTTTGGTCGGATCCCATGGAGGAATCGATTGGTGCTGGGTGTGGTTTCAGGCTTTCTCCGGAGAAGATGGTGAATTGGGTATTTGGGTTTCGGTGGTATTGTATGTGCGGCAGTTTTGGTGAATTGGAGGTGTGATTTTAGGGAGATTGGTGGATGGGTTGTTGGCAGTGATATGAGTTGCTGGCATTGGCGGGCAGATGGTTAAGGGGTTGGATTCAGGGTGAAGGTATGAGGGTATTTTGGTAAAAGAAATTAGTGAGTTTTGCTGCTTCCCCTTATCTGACCTTATATCTCGGAGGAGGTGGTATATATTTTATTTACAAAATTTAAAAAGTTATGCTGGGAGTATAACTTATGCTCCCTCCTATACCAGCACCCAAACGATGAATAAAAAAGGAAGAGCATAAGTTATGTTATGCTGCTACCCAAACGAGGCCTATCAGAGTAGTAGGAGACAAAAATTCGGTTAAAAGAAGTTCAAAAAAGTGAATCAAATGGAGCTTAAGTTACCAAATGAACAGTAGCTGGTAAATTAGCAACTACGGTTGGATTTGAAGATCAGAAGCAACAATCACCGTTCGAATAGCTAACCGTTTCCTTTCAAAATTTCAGTCCACTTAAGTATAACAACGTTGTCCCATTAAGGAATATGACGCCATCAGGTCTTTCCATCCAAGTTTGCTAGCTGATTCGCTATTAGTTATTCTTTTTTACCCTTCATTATGTTAGTTTTCTACCACATACCAAGTTGTTATCTTGGGATGTGTGCCCCCATGTAAACGGCCACATATGAGTTGTGTTGGTTGTTTAAAGGAATAAGTTCATTTCTTATGTGAAATTTTCTCTCAATCCTCTCCTCTCTTTATCTCTCTATTATTTCTCTTCTCTCTCTATGAATTGAAGGCTACGAAACCCTATATTCCACTCGAATTTAGGAGGGTTTAGCAAGAAATTGACCGGATCCGTGTTCAAGGTCCTGACTGTAAGTTCAGCTTGTTTTAAAGGCTTGAAATTGGTTTCAAATGTTTAAAACACATGATGCAGTTTTCAGCATGAACTTAGGGGGAGCTTTTGATTTTATTCTAACTCCTGATCCTCTATGATTGATTATATGTTATTTGATGATGAAAGACAAATCATTATGTTACTCTAAACTGTGATTAATCTATCTGTTTGACTAAGCTTTTGCAGGGATATACAATTACCTATTTTGCAGGAATTAGTTCCTAAACTGAATGTTGCAAAAAAGGAAACTAAGCTGTTGATCTGATTCTGTGCTGCCTCAATCTGACCTGTACCTTCCTAACACACTCTTGAACAAAGTCAAAGACAGTGTCCTTGAAGATACTGAGCAACTAGCCGTTGGAGGAAGCTGTTAGAAGAGTCAAGATTTGAAGCTATCTTGTAGGAAAGTTTGTTAAGAAGATCCTGAAGATCTTCTATTCAAACTGGCTGCTTACAAGATGGAATTGCTGAAGAATTTCGATAAAGAAATACACAAAGACATTCATACACTACAGAGGATTGACAAGCAACCAAGAAGCAAATCTACATCTTTCAATCCAATCATATGAAGAGTTGTTCATACTCACTGAGATATAGTTCTCAGTGTTCTTCCTTTTGATCTTAATTTTTGTATATCATTTAGATAAAACTTATATTTATTATTCTCGTGGATTGTTCAAAGTGAACAATAGAGAATTCTTATTGAATCAGTTAGCTAGAGCAGGTACTAAATGGGTTAGTGAGAACCACAAGCTGTAACAGAGTAAGGCATCTCTCTGTGCTTGAGATCTAGGGCTAGCTTTTGATTAATAAGAATTGAGTTGTGAATCCTGCAGGGATTAAGTCCCTAAGGTAGAGTCGTAGGTCCAAGTGGACTGAACTCTATAACTCACTGTGTCACTTGCTTTCACTTTGCTGTTATTTACTTAGCTTACTGCACAAAACAGGTTTCCTTTCAAGGGCTTGAAACTCATTTCAAGGCCTTGAAAACTTTCAGCTCTCTCTTTACTTTCTGTTTTGACTCCAAGGACTTGAAACTTATTTCACGGCCTTGAAATACTTGCTGCACTTCATAATCATCTTTGAAACTACTCTTTTAAACAAAGTTACAAAAGTTTCCATACTCTATTAAACCCCCTTCTAGAGTATTAATCGTGTTGTTATTCCTACATTACTGTCTTTCAATTGGTATAAGAGCTTGAATCACTGCATAGATCTAACAATCTTGTGATTATGAGTACTGTAGGAGATGGTGTTTTCTCACAGGGAAGAGCTGCTAACAGACCTCCTTTGTTCTATGGTGACAACTTTGTGCACTGAAAAGCCTTGATGAAAATGTTCATCATTTATCAGGATGTAGAGCTATGGAATATCATTCAGAAGGGTCCTCATGTATTCTACACTGAGAAATATGGGATCAAGACTCCCAAAACCGATGATTCACTCCACATAGCTCTGTAATTCTCTTAATTACAGAGCTATGAATATCTTATATTGTGCTTTGGGTGCAGATGAATTCAACAGGATTTCAGGATGCAAGACTGCTAAGGAGATATGGGATAAGCTTGTGGTGACTTTTTAAGGAGAAAGCCAAGTCAAGCAAACCAAAGTCAACATATTCCTTAGGCAATATGAGATATTCAAGATGAATGGAGATGAATCTATAGAGACATATGAGTGGAAAGAGATCCCTATTCTCAGAGTTGAAAGAGCAACTGAAGGATCAATCACACTTGGTGACAAAGGGAAATGCAACATTTTAGGTATTGGTAAAGGTTGTACAAATTCTGAAAATTCTATTTCTGATGTCTATTTAGTTGATGGCTTGAAATTAAATTTTCTTAGCGTAACTCAGCTATGTGATAATGGTAAAAAGTTATTTTTGACAAAGAGAAATGTGTGGTGCAAAATGAGAAATATGGAGTTTGCATTCTCACAGCCTCAAGGTCATACAATGTTTATACTTTGCACACTAACAAAGTGACACGTGAAAGCTTGAAGTGTCTCAAAGCCTTGAAAGATGATTCAAAGCTTTGGCATAGAAAGCTTGGACACATTATCCTGCATACCTCGAACAAGTTCATCTCTAAAGACCTGGTAAGAGGTTTGCCTTCTATCAAACTCAGAGATGATGAAGTATGCAAAGCCTGTGCTCAAGGCAAGCAGACAAGGAGCTCATTCAAACCAAAGAAATTTGTAAGTACTACGAGACCCGTTGAATTAATTCACATGAATCTTTGTGGTCCTATGAGGAATCCAACTCCAAAGGGTAAGAAGTATATGTTAGTTATTGTTGATGATTATTCAAGATTTACTTGGGTGATGTTTCTTAGAGATAAATCTGATCCTCTAACTGAATTTTCAAGACTTTGTAAAGAGCTTCAAACTTTGAAAAACCTGCCAATTGCTTCAATAAGAAGTGACCATGGTAGAGAATTTGATCGACTAGAGTTTGATTTATTTTGTGCTAAGCATGGTATCTCTCACAACTTTTTTGCTCCTAGAACTCCTCAACAGAATGGTGTTGTTGAAAGAAAGAACATGAATCTTGAAGACATGTCAAGGACAATGCTTCTAGAGAACAAGTTACCAAATTCATTATGGGCAGAAGCTGTAAATACTGCCAACTACATTCTTAACAGATGTCTGATTAGGCCTATTCTGAAGAAGACCCCCTATGAGCTTTTCATAGGAAGAAAAGCCAAATATTACTTACTTCAAACCTTTTGGTTGTACTTGTTTTGTCCACAACAATGGTAAGGACAATCTTGGTAAGTTTGATGCAAGAAGTGATGAGGGTAATTTTCTTGGTTACTCTCTGACTAGCAAAGCTTATAGAGTTTACAATAAAAGAACCAAGCTTGTTGAAGAAAGTATTCATGTCATTTTTGATGAAAGCTATGATGGTTCTTTGAGTGAAAGTTTTGCAGACGTGATTCTAAACAAGCATGAGTCAGAAGATGAAGCACATACTTCACTTGGTTTCAAGGAAAGCTTACAGGATAACAGGAAGAATTTTCAATGCCTTGAAATGGTTCTCAAAGCCTTGAAAAAGAGCAACATAATAATCAAAGTGATCAAGCCACTTCCTCAAGATCTCAAAGGATTGAAAAGTTACCTAGAGAGCCTGAGCCATGGACTCAAAGAAAGAGATACGAATATCTGTCATCTCATCCAGTTAGTTGATAACATTATATCTGATCCATCCACTAGTATAGAGACAAGATATCAATTGAAAAACTTGTGTGCTTTTAATGCTTTTGTTTCTCTTGTAGAACCCAAAAATGTGAAAGAAACATTACAAGAAGCAGATTGGATCATTGCAATGCGAAGTGAACTCAATAAATTTGAGAGAAACAAGGTGTGGAATCTATTTCCTCCACCAAAAGATCAGTCTGTTATAGGCATAAGGTGGGTGTTCAGAAACAAGGTAGATGAAAATGGCAATGTAATCATAAATAAAGCCAGACTAGTATCTCAAAGCTACAACCAGGAAGAAGGTATTGACTATGAGGAGACTTTTTCTCCTGTTGCAAGGTTAGAGGCAATTATAATATCACTTGCATTTTTGCATCTTACATGTAGATTAAAATTTTCAAATGAATGTCTAGTGTGCATTCCTAAATGGTTATTTTCAAGAAGAAGTTTATGTTGCTAAACCTCCTGGATTTGGAAGTGATGAGTTTCCATATTTTGTTTTATATACTCGACAAAGCTCTTTATGGTTTAAAACAAGCTCCAAGAGCTTGGTATGAAAGATTGTCAAAGTTCTTACTTGAAAATGGTTTCAAGAGAGGATTAGTTGATAAAACCCTTTTCATCAAGTATCATGTAAAAAAAATTTTAGTAGTTAAAATTTATGTTGATGATATTTTGTTTGGAGCTACTAATGATTCTCCTTGAAAGGATTTCTCAAGTCTTTTGAGCAGGGAATTTGAGATGAGCTTAATGGGAGAATTGAACTTCTTCCTTGGACTTCATGAACATCAGATGAAGAAAGGAATCTTTCTGCATTGAAACAAGTATACTAAAGACTTTATCAACAAGTACAATATGTCTCAGTACAAGGTAAAAAAGACTCATATAAGCTCTATGCTATCCTTAGACAAGGATCAAGCTGGTAAGAGTGTAAATCAGAAAGAGTATAGAGGTATGATTGGATCATTGCTATATCTCACTGCTAATAGACGAGACATTATGTTTAGTGTCTGTATGTGTGCAAGATTTCAATCTGATCCTAAAGAGTCACACTTAACTGCCGTTACAAGAATTTTCAGATATCTCAATGGTACCAAAGACTTAGGGCTTTGGTATCCAAAACAGTCTAACTTCTCTCTTTGTGGATATTCAGATGCTGACTTTGCAGGATATAAAGTGGACACATAAAGCACTTCAGGGTGTTTCCAATTCCTTGGTTCATCCCTAATAAGCTCGCATTCAAAGAAACAGAATTCTGTGGCATTACCAACAGCTGAAGCTGACTATATAGCAGCTGGAGCCTGCTGCTCACAAGTGCTATGGATTGCTCATCAAATGAGGGATATTGGATTTGATTTCAAATAAATACCTATCAAATGTGACAACACCATTTCTATTTAATTTCAATCACAAAGATTCCAGTTCAGCATTCCAGAACCAAATACATAGATGTTAGACATCATTTCATCAGAGATCATGCTGAGAAAGGTGATATCAATCTTGAATTTGTTTCTACTAACATGCAATTGACAGATATCTTCACTAAACCATTGTCAGAAGAATGATTTACAACCCTCATATTAGATCTGGGCATGCTTAATAAGTAAGCATTGGTTTAGGGGGAGTATCAGGTAAGATTCCTTCAAATTTTTGAAATGATTTTCAAAGCCTTGAAAATCATTTCAATGCCTTGATTTTACTTGATTTAGCAGTATATATTTTCAAGGTCTTGAAATCCTTTTCAAAGCCTTGAAAATAAGTCCGTATGCTATAGAATGACTAGATATTTGATCTTTCAATGTTGGGTGCTATCTCTGTAGATAATTGCTCAATATTGATTTTAACTTTTTAAACTTATTTTCTTTTAAATCAATATTATTTTATTTCCTTTCCCACGTCACACAAACACACACAAATTTGAATTTCATTCAAACTACAAACATCTTAAAAGAATTGGAGATATTTCTGTTTCCTTATCTAACTCAAACTCTCTAGTATTTATCTTCTTCTTCTTCTTCTTCTTCTTCTTCTTCTTCTTCTTCTTCTTCTTCTTCTTCTTCTTCTTCTTCTTCTTCTTCTTCTTCTTCTTCTTCTTCTTCTTCTTCTTCTTCTTCTTCTTCTTCTTCTTCTTCTTCTTCTTCTTCTTCTTCTTCTTCTCTCTCTCTCTCTCTCTCTCTCTCTCTCTCTCTCTCTCTTCTTCTTCTTCTTCTTCTTCTTCTTATTCTTCTTCTTCTCTCTCTCTCTCTCTCTCTCTCTCTCTTCTCCGTATCACTCCTGCGTATCTCTTCTTCACCCTTAAACCCTAATGAGAACGAGAAGAGAATCCCAAAGAATCATGATGGCTGGAGGTTCAAAGGTGGTTTCAGAAAAGAAGAGGAATACTGCAGAAGATGTAGTTCAAACCATTAGTGGTGACTCTAGTTCCAGAACTACAACAGAAGAGAGGGCTTCTTCTCCTCCAAAGAAGAAAAGAAAGAAAGATCTGACACCAACTTCTAGCAAGAAAAATAAGAAGACAGATCAATCTGCTCCTGAGAAATTGCCAGAGAAACTGGTTGCCAGTACAAAGGCATAAATTCTCACAACCGCCACAATGGCGGGGAAGAAATCCTTGCCAAGCAGTCCCCAAGCACTAGTTGTGGCACCACAATATTCCCATATGGTCAATGTGTTCTCGCACACCGGGGTCGACTGCTCTCATTTGCTGGAATCTATGTTTGAATCCTTAACTCGCGTGCACGAGTCCCTATGAAGGTCATGTGCGCCATGGCACACCGGGGTTGATTCTTCCATAACATGCTCAAGTATGTCACTAGGAAACATAAAAACACAACACAACTGTATTAAAAACGCAATCCTTATGTTAAAGAATAAAATACGTTGGGTTGCCTCCCAACAAGCACCGTGTATTTTAAGGTCGGCAACCCAACCCAGTTACCTCAGATATGTTAAAGAGGTCTAGCAAGACGTGCCTCCTCCTTCAGTTTCTTTCCTTTGATCTTGAGCACTACATCATGTGCACTCACAACATTTGGCTTCTAGTCTTATTCGAGTGGATCGGGTTGCAAAACTGTAGACAACCTAAGATAAGTATCCACACGATTCTCTCTAAACTTGATCATTGCCAATTTATTCTTCCCCTTACCCGGATGGAATGATCATAACACAAGCGATGAATCTAAAGATTTAATGGTCAACTCGTCAGTCTCTAAATCCACATTGGCACACATGATCTTCAAATGCGGACTTCCAAAATATGAGTGAAACATCGCGATCCTCCTTGATGTCCACTATCACAAAGTTAACTGGAAAGACAAATGTACCCACTTTAACAAGCAAGTTCTTAATCACCCCATTTGCTGTAACAATAGAATTGTGTGCCAGTTGCCGAACCATTTTAATCGGAGTTAGCGCACCAATGCCCAATCTCTGATATAAGGATAATGTCATGAGATTAATACTCGCGCCCAAATCAGATAGCCCATGTGTATGAAATCCACCCCCCGAGAGTGCAGCCTAAGATGACATTGACTGGATCTCTCATCTTCGGAATGTCTCGCTGTATCACTGTACTACATGTATCTGTCAGCTTCACCGTGGCATAGGGGTTTATTCTCTTCATGCCCCATAGAATTTCCTTCAAGAACTTATGGTACTTAGGTATATGAGCAAGTTCTTCCACTAATGGAATGTTGATGTGCAACAGTTTGAATTTTTCCATGAATCTACCATAGTGCCCATCATCATTCTTATTCAAACCCATCGGGTACTGCATATGTGACTCATATTTATACTGATTTAGAGTTTTCTAGGGCCATTCTTTCTTCTCAACCGTGTCCTTTGATTGGGGACGCACGACTCCTTTGGACACCTATTCACCCAACTCTTTTTCCGTGGCCTTAGTCGCCTAAGCTCGCGCATGTATAGGATATGGAGGATACTGAGTAATAACACCACTGTGAGTAGTTATAGCTTTAAGCTACTCAGTAGGATTGGCATGAATCATTCCAGGTGGCAACTTTGGAATCTGACCGACAATCTAACCGAATTGGGTCTCATGGCTGCGCACCATTGCTTCTGTAGTAACTGACTTACTCTTCAATCTATGAAGCTTTTTATTGATCTTTGTCAGAATCTATAGACGTCCACAGTCTGCTGTTGCTGCGAGGCCTGATACAGAGGACTAGACTGCTGGGCATACAAATTAGGCTGACTGCGATTGCTAGTCTGATAACCCCACATGTTTTTGCCGTCTAGGAGGCCCCATATAATTCACATCTTCAATACCACAACCATATCTATGGTTTTCGTCTGCGAGCTGCTCCGCTATAGACTTCACCTGTGCAGTTGGATTTATACGGTCAAAGGCTATAGTCATCACAACTAACTGTTGCTCCATTAATTCCACCCGATTGGCCATAGCAGTATCCCCACTTAGTTTTGTTGATCTACGAGTGTCGAAGCTTGTAGTCCCTCGTTTGGCCACTGTGTTAAGTAGATCTTGAACTCTTTGTTCCCCCATCCCCATAAAAATTACCTCCAACTAGCACATCCAACTCATTTGCAGTTTCTCTATCTAATGCATCGTAAAAGTAGTGAAAGAGCTTGTAACACCGCTCTCCATAAGCCATGTCTTAGATTTTCCAGATAAGGAGAATGGGAAATGAGTTTTCTTAACTATTTCATCTGGAAATCTCTGGTCATGTAACGTCGAGGTGATTTTCCTGAAGTTAAGTAAGTGAGCTCATCCCCTGGAGCTCCAGTAAATAGGCACTCAGTACGTACCATGTCAATTATCTGCTGGCGCAACTCGAAGTGAGCTTCGTTAATATTTGGCCGCACAATAGTAGGCATGTATGTTGGGATTGTGCCCTAGAGGCAATCAATTAATTGTGACATTTATGGATTTACGATTCATTATGTTATCGATATGGAGATATGTTAACACGAATGAAGTCTTAGAATATAATTGTTATATTCTTAAATATCCCTAGTCAATTATAATGATTAGTGGGACAATCATCTATAGACTAGTATGGGGTTGGATTGATATAGAGATATCATGATCCAACACATGGGTGTGCATTAGGAGTAATGGCATACTGGATTGACCCATCTCCGAGAAGGCTACATACATGTTATGTTAAGTCACAAGCGCTTCTCGCGGTGCAATGGTATTGTCATCCTTAGACTTGAAGTCACTAGATTGTCTAGTTGGGGATTATTGTGATCTTGGTAGCGTCAAACGCTACACCGTAACTGGGTAGCTATAAAGGCATGTACTGGATACAATAAGAAGCAAGCTTAGAGATCGTAGTGGACGTAGATAGAATTTGTCCCTCCCACATAACGGGAGCAAATATCCTAGGCCACTCGAGGGATAGTGCTTATAAAATGTCTGGCCAGACTCAAATAAATCAATATGGGATATTGATGTTATTTGCACGAATAAGGCTATTCCCAGGATCGAGAAACTATGGATTGGATATACGAGTGTGACTTGTATGTCTCGTGTCCAATCCGGATATTGGGACAAAGGGATGAGACAATTACTTGCACAAGGTTTGTCATGATGACTATTCTATTTTTTGGCTAGAATGGATGTCTTGCTAGAGGCCGCTCCATATTAGTAAATAGTTACTACCAACTAAATAGAGCCTATGGGGTCACACGCCATATAAGGGTGAACTAGACTTGGGAAATAATTAATTAATGTGATTAATTAATTAGAAGGATCAAATCGCAACAACTTGCTAACTTAGTAGGACTAATATGCAAGTTGGCCTAATTCATGTAGAGACATGATTAGGATTTGCCAAGGTGGCCTAATTCATGTAGAGACATGATTAGGATTAATGGGAAAATAGAACTAATCCATGTATGGACATGATTAGGTCTAGGGGACTAATCCGAATTCTAGTAGGACTAGAATAAGGCCTTTAGGTAGTTAACAAGGAGTTGTTAAACTATATAAAGGATGCTCCTTCCTTCCTTCCCATACTAATGCTCATAACATAAGTGAGTGGGAGAGAAAAGGAGAGAGAGAGCAAGTCCCAAAAGGGGCCGAACCCCCTTGGGATTGCCGCCCCCTACCCGTCGGCCTAAAGGGTGCCGCCCCACCTCTTGGTGCTCCATTGTTGCTTGATTCCTTCTTCCTCCTCCATTCTTCCTAGCTAGCACAAGGATTTGGAGGATCTAGATCTCACCTCTAGGCGTGGATCAACCGTAGAGACGTGACACAATTCGCGTTTGAAGTCATCAAAGGAGAAACCCTAAGGTGTTATTGATTTCTTCCCTTACCATCATTATGTCTCTTGACTTGTGATCCTTGGAGGGTTTTGCATGGTTTATTATTGTTTCCGTTGTGCATCCATGAATCAAAATCCAACAGTGGTATCAGAGCCACATGTCGTAGAGCATAAACGTGGTTTATGTGTTACGTTTTGATAGTTTTACACTTTAAAATTATTGTTTATCGCGTAAAACAAGACAAATCAAGCATGTGATGCAATTTGTCAATAATTAATCATAACAAGACCTAGTTTTTGCATTGGATGCATGAATTAGTGAGTTTGAGAAATTTTAGGATCTTAGATCTAGGGTTTTGGGCATCCTTGGGGAAGAAGGAGTTCTTCCCAAACAAGGAAACAACCAAACTTGGGCACCAAGCAAGAGAGTTGTTTTGGAAACAACTCCCAAAGGAGGTTCAGCCCCCCTAGGGACCGCCCCTCCTTGCTTGCCGCCCAAGCAAAGCTCGGCCTAGGGGCCGGGGCAGCCCTAGCACGCGGCCTAGCCGCGTGGGCTAGGGGCCGACAGGCCCTAGGCCTTTGCGGTTCTCTTTTTGGGCCCATGCAATTTGATTGTTGGGCCCCATGGATCATTTTAACCCTAGAATATCCTAAAATAAATTAAAATTGACAAAGCGTGTTAAAATTGGATTTTAACTGTTTATGTGCAAGACGCATGGTGATTGGATATGGCCTTAGGATGTGGTTTGATGTGGATGTTTAATTTTTGTGGTTTGGTTTACGGCCTGCGAGCTGATCAATTAATTGTAATAATTAATTAGGGTTTTATGGCCTGCGAGCCATTTTTTTTCTCAACTTGTGAGATTTATTTTATTTAGTATAGTTGCAAGCTAGTGCTAGATTGAATAGATTGTTAGCCAAGATTGAAGAAAAGAAGCCCAAAGCCAAAAGGAGCCACAAAAGATGGAGCATGGAGCATTCCACATGACTATGAAGGATGGACCAAAAGATCAAGACGCATGGAGATGTGTTTGCTTTTAGGGTTCATATATAATTCCATTGGCTTGGAATTATCTTAGTCTAGAAAAGGCCATATTCACATCACATTTTATATTTGTTTGTGGTTGTTTATTTTATTGTCTTATTATTTTGTGGTTGGTGTATGGATGATGCATGCAATTAGGATAATAAGATAATTAGACAACCCAGATCTATTATTTGGAGTTGTGCCCAAACTCAAATAGATAGATTAGTTGATATTGATCATTAAAAACAATTAAAATTGAATTGAAAAATCCCTCAAAATTCAAATATTGTGTTCTTGCCGTCTCGTTATTTAAACACTCATTATCATCATGGTTTATCAAGTTCGCGCGTGCCAAAGCATGGCGACTTGGTTCATAATGATGGAATGCGATGGCACAAGCAAGTAATGTGCAATTGTTTAGATAAGAGGTTGAACACAACTAGGTTGAACACAGTCTTAGTACTGTTAGTTGTCTGGTTTTTGTTGTTGCAGTTTTTTTCATGCTGTTGCAGGTTTGTTAAACGTGCAGGAGATATCTCAGCAAACTCCAACGGATATCCACCTGAAGCTGTTTGAATTTAAGTTGAAAACAAAATGAGGATTTGTAGAAACTGAGATCCTAAAATCTCTCAATCAGTTACAGCTGTGGATAAAAGAGACTGGTTTGAATTTTGAAAGAAAGAGAGGGGCTTGCAGACTCTGAGAGGTGTGACAAATTCGTGGGAGATCATCCATTCAATCACACAATCATTCAAGCTTCATTCCAGACTTCTGAAGATCAAATCAATCCAGTTTTCCAGAAGAACACTTCCAGGCTTCAACAGCTTATTTTCATACTGTTTTCTTCATCTGTACTTCCATCTGTGTATCTCTATATTATCTTAAACCTCACTTAATCTAGTGGTTAGTTGTTCAAGTGAACAACAAGAGGTTCTTGTTAGCTCAACAGTTAGTAGCTGGAACTAGATAGGTTTGGAACCACAAGCTGTATAGGTGTAAGGGAAATCACTTAGGCTTGAAGATCTAGGGCTATTTCTGTGTGAGTAATAAGAAGTGTTTGCCCAATCCTGGCGGGATTAGATCCCTCAGGCAGATATTAGGTCCATTGGGACTGAACTCTGTAAATTGCTTTGTGTTCTTTACTTTTCTGTTTGATTATTATTTGCTGCACACAACTCAAATCAAACTAGGGTTTAAAAGCTGTTTAGAATTGTTCACAGCTCAAGGCCTTGAAACTTACATTTTTGCCTTAGTGAGTTTCAGACAGTTTACAAAATCTCAAGGCCTTGAGATTTGAGTTTCACACAAAGCTTTCTTGTTAAACTTTAAGTTTTGCAAAAAGTTTCCATGCTCTATTCAACCCCCCCTTCTAGAGTATTTAGGTCCTGCATTTAGTCTACATTACACACTTTCAATTGGTATCAGAGCTTGTGTCACTGTTTTTAGATCTAACAATCTGGTTACTATGAGTAATGTAGGAGATGGTGGATTCTCACAAGGAAGGGCAGCCAACAGACCTCCATTGTTCTGTGGTGACAACTTCATGCATTGGAAGGCATTGATGAAGATGTTCATCATAGATCATGACATGGAACTATGGTCAATAGTTCAGAATAGTCCTCATGAGTACTACACTACAATTGATGGAGTCAGAATTGTCAAGTCTGAGGAAAATCTCTCAGTTACTGAACTGGAAAAGGTATCCAAAAATTACAAAGCTATGAATTTGCTACACTGTGCTTTAAATGCACATGAGTTCAACAGAGTGTCAAACTGAAAGAGTGCCAAAGAAGTGTGGGATAAACTGGTGGTGACATATGAAGGAACCAGCCAGGTTAAGCAGACTAAAATCAACATACTTCTGAGGCAATATGAGTTGTTCAAGATGAATTCAGATGAGACCATCAAGGAAATGTTCAAAAGATTTACTGATGTGGTAAACAATCTGGAGTCATTGGGAAAGAAGTTCTCAAATGAAGAAAAGGTCAGAAAGATTCTGAGAAGTTTGCCAAAAGTAAAGTGGGAGCCAAAGACAACAACCTTTGAGGAAGCTCAGGACTTGAGTCTTCTTCAGCTAGATGATCTACAAGGAAAGCTGCTCACTCATGAAATGTCTATGAAGGATGTGTAAGGTGATCTGAGTGAAAATATCAGGAACCTAGCTCTTAAGGCAAAAGACAGTGAAAAATCTCAAAGCCTTGAGACTGAGGAGGAACCTGATGATGAAGAGGCGTTAGCATTAATCTCCAAGGCCTTGGCCAGGATTCTAAAAAAGAAAAGAAACTGTGGTAACAGGGATTACAACAGAAAGAGATCAAGACCCTCAGGCAGCAAGGATCACAAAGGTAAATCTTCATCACAGTCACATAAAAATAAAGTAATGAATTATTTTGAGTGTGGTGATGCAGATCATTTAGTAAGGGACTGTCCGCAAAAGAAGAAGAACATGAACTTTCAGAAAAAGGATAGTGATAACAGAAGGAAGAAAGCCATGATGGCTTCTTGGAGTGATTCTGATTCATCAAGTGATTCAGACACAGAAGAAGAGCAAGCAAACTTATGCTTCATGGCAAAGCATAATGAGGAAGTTCATCAGACAAACACATTGAAGACATAGTAAAAAATTTACTTGCTAGTCCTTATGATGTACTTCCTGAAATTCTCAACAGTATGTTTTTGAATGAGGAAAGTTATAGAAATGAGATTTCTGCTTTAAAGATTAAGATTCATGAGCAGGTAAAAGAAAACCTGGACCTAGTATTTTCAAACAAAACTATTGAAGTTTCTAAGACAAAGCTGAAAAAAGACTTCAAGGCCTTGGACAGCAGGTTCAAAGTCTTGAAGGTACAGATAAAAGAGGTTGTTGATCAAAACACTCTTTTAACTGAAAAATATGCTGATCTAAAGACTCATTCTGAGAATTTAGAACAACAGATCTGCTCTTTGACTGAGAAACTTCAAGATTCCAAAAAGGTCCTAGCAGACAAAGTGGAGGAAGTCTGAAATCAATGCATAAAAGTGGGATTGGCTATAATCCAAATTTTCCAAAGAAAGGCCATACTACTTTTGTCAAATCTGGTAGCAGACATTCTCCAAAATGTCATTATTGTGGAAAAATTGGTCATGTCAGATTAACTTGTCCCTTCAGAAGATCATAACCTCACATTATGAGGAATACATATCCTTATCAGCTTAAGGGACAGGTTAGGCAGATTTGGGTTCCAAAAGGAATTAGGCCACCAAATATGGCTGATTCTGAGTATGACTCAAAGTTCTGCACTTGGTCTTATAGCCTGTTGAAGCAATGATTTCTTTTTGCAGGATGTCACCAAGGCCTTGAAAGATCATAAATGGATATCAGACAGTGGATGTTCCAGACATATGAGTGGAAAAAGGTCTCTCTTTACTGAACTTACAGAAAAATATGGAGGAACAATCACACTTGGTGACAAAGCAAAGTGCAATATCATTGGTATTGGTAGTATTGGTAATAGTTCTACAAATTCTATATCTGATGTTTATCTGGTAGATGGACTTAAGTATAATTTGCTTAGTATCTCTCAGTTGTGTGATAAAGGTTATAAAGCTGTATTTGACAAGGAGAAATGTGTGGTGCAAGATGAGAAATCTGGTGATTGCATACTCACTGCTCCTAGATCATATAATCTATATGCTATGAATACTAACAGTATTGCAGGTGATAAGCTAAAATGCCTTAAAGGCCTTGAATGAAGATTCAAAGCTTTGGCACAGAAAGCTTGGGCATATTAGTATACATACTTTGAATAAACTCATCTCAAAGGACTTGGTAAGAGGTTTACAATCACAAAAATTTTCAGATGATGAGGTTTGCAAGGCATGTGTACAAGGTAAACAGAACAGAAGCTCTTTCAAGCCAAAGAACTTTGTAAGTACTTCTAGACCCTTAGAATTGCTGCATATGGACTTGTGTGGTCCTATGAGAGTTCAGACCCCAAAAGGGAAGAGGTATATGCTTGTTATAATTGATAATTATTCTAGATTTACTTGGGTGATGTTTATTAGAGACAAAACTGAAGCTTTATCTGAGTTTTCTAGACTGTGCAAAGAACTTCAAACTTTGAAAACTTACCTGTTGCATCCTTTAGAAGTGATCATGGTAGAGAGTTTGATCAACTTGACTTTGATTTGTTTTGTGCAAAGCATGGCATTTCACACAACTTTTCTGCACCTAGAACTCCACATCAAAATGGAGTAGTTTAAAGGAAAAATAGAACACTTGAGGATATGTCCAGAACCATGCTGCTTGAAAGTAATTTGCCAACGTTTTTATGGGCAGAAGCTGTTAATACAGCCAATTATGTGCTGAATAGATGCTTGATCAGACCTATTTTGAAAAAGACTCCCTATGAACTGTTTAAAGGGAGAAAGCCTACTATTTCTTATTTTAAGCCCTTTGGTTGTATATGTTTTGTGCATATTAATGGTAGAGACAATCTTGGTAAGTTTGATGCTAGAAGTGATGAAGGTGTATTTCTTGGATATTCTCAAACTAGCAAAGTTTATAGAGTTTATAATAGAAAAACCAAGATTGTGGAAGAGAGCATTCATGTAATTTTTGATGAAAGTACTAAGGATTCTCTGAGTGAAAGTTTTGCAGATCCAGATTTAAACAAGCATGAATCAGATGATGATGCTGTGAAAGAAGATAAAGGCAAAACTATTGTACAGAATCAACCAGCAGAATCTCAAGGTCTTGAACCTCCTGCTGAACCAAAATCTCAAAGCCTTGAGACAGAAGCTGAAACTTTCTATGATGCTCCCTCTACTGTTTCAAGGACTCAAAGCCTTGAAGGAGAATACTCCTGGGTACCAAGAAAGAAGTTTAAGTATCTTGCAAACCATCCAGATGACAACATTATATCAGATCCATCAACTGGAACACAGACAAGAGGACAGTTAAAGAACTTGTGTGCTTTTAGTGCATTTGTATCTTTGATTGAGCCTAAGAATACCAAGGAAGCTCTGGAAGATGAAGAATGGATTATTGCAATGCAGAGTGAGCTGAATGAGTTTTAAAGGAACAAGGTGTGGAATATGGTCCCCAGACCTAAAGAGAAGTCCGTTATTGGAACCAGATGGGTATTTAGAAACAAGCTTGATGAGAATGGCAAAGTGGTAAGAAATAAATCCAGATTGGTAGCTCATGGATATAATCAGGAAGAAGGTATAGACTATGAGGAGACTTTTGCTCCTATTTTCAGGTTAGAAGCTATTAGAATACTTCTTGCATTTGCATCTCACAACCACATGAAGCTTTATCAAATGGATGTTAAATGTGCTTTTCTAAATGGATATTTACAAGAAGATGTTTTTGTAGCACAACCTCCTGGTTTTGAAGATGAAAATTTTCAGGATCATATTTATAAACTGGATAAAGCTCTTTATGGTTTAAAACAAGCTCCGAGGGCTTGGTATGACAGACTTTCAAAATTTATACTTGAAAACAATTTCAGAAGAGGCTTAGTTGACAAAACTCTTTTCATTAAACACCAACAAAGTGATTTGTTAGTAGTTCAGATTTATGTAGATGATATATTATTTGGTGCTACTAATGATGCTCTTTCAAAAGAGTTTTCTAGTCTGATGTGCAGGGAGTTTGAGATGAGCCTAATGGGTGAACTGAATTTCTTTCTTGGACTTCATATATTACAAATGAAGAAAGGAATTTTTGTGCATCAAGGAAAATATACCAAGGACTTACTGAATAAGTACAATATGTCACAGTCCAAGGTGCTTAAGACCCCTATGAGTTCATCACTCTCTTTAGACAAAGATTCAACTGGTAAGAGTGTGAATCAGAAGGAATACAGAGGTATGATTGGATCACTATTATATTTAACTGCTAGCAGACCTGACATTATGTTCAGTGTCTGTATGTGTGCTAGATTTCAAGAAGATCCTAAGGAACGTCATCTAACTGCAGTTAAAAGAATTTTCAGATATTTGAATGGAACTAGAGACTTAGGGCTTTGGTATCCAAGAAGATCTAATTTTATGTTGAGTGGCTATTCAGATGCAGATTTTGCAGGTTATAAAGTAGACAGGAAAAGTACTTCTGGATGCTGTCAATTTCTTGGATCTTCATTGATCAGTTGGCATTCCAAAAAGCAAAATTCTGTAGCATTATCAACTGCAGAAGCTGAATACATTGCAGCTGGTGCTTGCGGTTCATAAGTGTTATGGATTGCTCAGCAACTTAGAGATCTTGGCTACAACTTCAGAAATGTGCCAATTCATTGTGACAATACAAGTGCTATCTCAATCTCTAAGAATCCAGTTCAGCACTCAAGGACAAAGCACATAGATGCGAGACATCTTTTCCCTAGAGATAATGCAGAACAAGGTGATGTTGTTTTAAATTTTATCTCTACTTCAATGCAGATTGCTGATATTTTCACTAAACCTTTGCCAGATGATAGGTTTTCATCTCTAAGGCTTGAATTGGGGATGTTAAACAAGGTTGCATTGGTTTAGGGGGAGTATTAGTACCTATATGTGTATATGTGCTGGAATCTCAAAGCCTTGAGATTATACTTTCTGAAGCCTTGAAAGTATAGCTCAAAGCTTAAAGTTTCTCAAACTGCAGAAAATCTCAAAGCCTTGAGATTGTTCTCCAGGTCTTGATAATATCTGTAATTTTTTTTAAAAATTGGATCATCAAATATTATATCTTATCTTTTTAGATAACTGTATAATATTTGAATTACTCAGAGAATTTTCTAAAATATCCCAAAAAGATTTTTCAAGATTCTATTTTTGCATGTAGATATTGCAGAGTCCTTTTATGACTCATCCTTTTCAACCTACTGAAGCTGAAAGTCAGGGCTTTTTCTTCTCATTCTCTTCCAATTTTCTGCGACTACTCTCTCTCTCTCAATTCCTCTCAATCACATTCTCTTCTCAAAACCCTAAACCCTAAAATGGAGCGCAAATCAGCCAGAATTCAGCAACAGGGAAAGCCCTCTGGCAGATCCGAGAAGAGAGCAAACAAGAAGGAGAAAATTGTGATTTCTGATTCAGATTCAGATTCAGAAAATACTCAAAGCTTACATGAGGATACCCCTCTTGCAAAGAAGTCAAGGACAGAGAAGGGAGATGAAGGCTCAAGTGTTGATCCAAAACAGGAGACTCAAGGTGGTGATCAACCTAGGTCAGAGAAGAAGAAAGGGGGAGAAAAGAAAAAGGCTACTGAAGAGGAAAAAGGGAAGTCAACTCAGGAGAACCAGAAGAAACCAACCGAAGGAGTACAAGAAAAGACCAAACCCTCTGAGAAGAAGACTAGGGTTAAGCAAGTTGCTGCTGCAACTAAGAAAGGATATCAAGGTAAGAATGTACTTCCAACTGAGTGGTTTATCAGTTCTGAAGTTAGAACAGTTTGGATGCAAGGGTATGCATCATCTAAAGTGGCTTTCTGTAGCATGATTTCTGATGAGTTGTTGGATAAACTTGACATAGAATGCATGAGAAAATTGAGGGAAACTGCTGTTTGGAAATATTTAAATCCAAGTTCAAAGGCTTATCCTAGGTTAACTAGGTTATTTTATCTGAAATTGGTGTCTGAAGGTGATGATAGAATGGTTTTAACATTCTAAAGTGGCTGGTGTGGATTTAAGGTTAGATCATAGGACTTTTGCCAAAGTCTTGGGCATTCCTAGGAAATATAATTTTGGAGATTATCCTGATAGGAAGGAGTGTTTGGATAAGGCAAATGAGATGTTCTTTGTTGAAGGTGTTCCCTCTGGTCCAAAGCAGTTGACACACTCTATGCTCAACTGTGAAGCCAAGATTTTGTTTACTATCTTGATGAGGAGTGTAATTCCGAGGGAGAACTCAAGAGAGTTGGTAAGTGATAAAGTTCTGATTTTGATGTATCTGATATCTCAAGGGTTTGTGATAGATCTGCCAACAATTGTTATGGAGCTTATGATTTATTGTGCAACCAGGACTAGAAACCATCCTCTTCCATATGCCAACCTGTTACCTCTTTTCTTTGAATATTTTGATGTGCCTATGAAAGGATAAGAAAAGATTACTGGAGGTTTTGGTTGATAGATGAGACTGCACTTCAGAGGATTGGGGTAGTTCAGACTGGGAAAGGGCATTGGAAATTTTATTATGATTTGTCAAAGGAGGAACTTGCTGAGAAGGAGTTTCTGAAGCCTAAGGGGACTGCATCTGGGAAAGGACAAGCCAATGAGGATTACTCTCTGCTGGTTGAGAAGTTAGAAGATCAGCAGGTTGAGATTGAAGATCTCAGACAAAGGTTGTTTGACCTGTCAACTGAATTTCTTCAGTTCAAGGGCTTGATGAATACTATAAATGGGAAGTTAGATGTTGTCATCAAGGGCTTGAATCTGGAGAAGATACCTTCTGCTACTAGTCATGACACCAGTGTGGATTCAGAAGAGAAGCTAGGAGATTTTCTAAAGAAGAAGAAGCCAATTCCAGTGGTGCTAGCTTCAAAAGACTTGTTTGAACAAACTGCTGAAGAAGATGCTGATGAAGATACAGGTGTTGATGCAGCTACAGAGGTAGATTCAGTGCAGGCTAAGAAGAAAGTGGATGAGATAATTCAAGAAGTGGTTCCTGAAGTTGAAGCTGAACAAGAAGGTAATCAGTCTGCAGAAGAAGCTGCAAGTGAGGAAGAAATTGGGGAAGGCTCAGAGAAAGGCCATACATCAAAGAAGAAGTGAAGATCAGAGACTGCCAAAGCCTTGACCTTCTATCTCATTGTCTTCTATCTTTTCTGTCTCAAGGCCTTGACTTTTTAGCTAGTTTTTTTTTTTTTAAGTTTAGTTTCAAAAACTGAGTAATGATCCTACATTTTTTCAACCTTATTTGATGAAAGTCAAAAAGGGGGAGAATGTATGTGTTTTTTGTTTGCAGTATTTGGATTAGTAATAATAAGAGGTGCCTTTAGTTATTTTGGTGAATTTTTATTTCTGTGGTAATTTGTAATATTTATTCTTAATGGTTATCTGTTTGGGTTCAGTTTATATTTTGTATCTGCAGATTGTGGTTATTTAATTTTTGAATATGAGTGGCAGGAAGATCTATGCAAGACTGTAGGTTTTGTCTTTCATCAAGGGGGAGATTGTTGAGTCAAGATCCCTGAATGTGCTTTGACTGGTGATTGTTTTGAGTGATGAAAGACAAAAGGCTTAGACATAAGCAGCAAAGGCATTTCAGTTATCTCAAGGCCTTGAGATTGACTGAACTTCAAAGCCTTGAGTTATCTTATCCTGCTATGTGTTCTAACATGTTTGTGTTTGAAGAAATTGGATATCTGATTATAGAAATCAGTGTTGTATGGTATATACTTTTGGTTTATGCTATTTTTATATATAACAAAATTGCAGATGATCAGAACAGGAAGAATAAAAGTTATCTGGGTTTAACTTTGAATTTCTGTGAAGCAAGTTCAGAGCTCCAAGGCCTTGAGATGAGCCTTGAGCTGCTGACAGTTTTTACAGAACTTAATTGATTCTTTCTTGCAGGTTATGACTCTTAGTATTGTGATTATTTACTCACTTCTAAGTGTCTTGAACTTGTTTATCATGATGTATTTGTTCTAGAGGATATGCAGGTTATTGTTCTAAATTTATTAAACAGTTTTATCAGAAACTGTATAACCAAACAGTTTTAGTACTGCTAGTTGGCTGGTATTTGTTGTTGCAGTTTTTTTCATGCTGTTGCAGGGTTGTTAAACGTGCAGGAGATATCTCAACAAACTCCAACGGATATCCACCTGAAGCTGTTTGAATTTAAGTTGAAAACAGAAGGAGGATTTGTAGGAACTGAGATCCTAAAATCTCTCAATCAGTTGCAGCTGTGGATAAAAGAGACTAGTTTGAATTTTGAAAGAAAGACAGGGGATTGCAGAATACTCTGAGAGGTGTGAAAAATTCGTGGGAGATCATCCATTCAAACACACAATCATTCAAGCTTCATTCCAGACTTCTGAAGATCAAATCAATCCAGTTTTCCAGAAGATTACTTCCAGGCTTCAACAACTTATTTTCATACTGTGTTCTTCATCTGTACTTCCATCTGTGTATCTCTATATTATCTTAAACCTCACTTAACCTAGTGGTTAGTTGTTCAAGTGAACAACAAGAGGTTCTTGTTAGCTCAACAGTTAGTAGCTGGAACTAGATAGGTTTGGAACCACAAGCTGTATAGGTGTAAGGGAAATCACTTAGGCTTGAAGATCTAGGGCTGTTTCTGTGTGAGTAATAAGAAGTGTTTGCCCAATTCTGGTGGGATTAGATCCCTCAGGCAGAGATTAGGTCCATTGGGACTGAACTCTTTAAATTGCTTTGTGTTCTTTACTTTTCTGTTTGATTATTAATCTGCTGCACACAACTAAAATCAAACTGGGGTTTAAAAGCTGTTTAGAATTGTTCACAGCTCAAGGCCTTGAAGCTTACATTTTTGCCTTAGTGAGTTTCAGACAGTTTACAAAATCTCAAGGCCTTGAGATTTGGGTTTCACACAAAGCTTTCCTGTTAAACTTTAAGTTTTGCAAAAATTTTCCATACTCTATTCAACCCCCCCTTCTAGAGTATTTAGGTTCTGTATTTAGTCTACATTACACACTTTCAGGTAGCTATAAAGGCGTGTACTGGATATAATAAGAAGCAAGCTTAGATATCGTAGTGGACGTAGATAGAATTCGTCCCTCCCACATAACGGGAGCAAATATCCTAGGCCACTCGAGGGATAGTGCTTATAAAATGTCTGGCCAGACTCAAATTAATCAATATGGGATATTGATGTTATTTGCACGAATAAGGCTATTCCCAGGATCGAGAAACTATGGATTGGATATACGAGTGTGACTTTTATGTCTCGTGTCCAATTCGGATATTGGGACAAAGGGATGAGACAATTATTTGCACAAGGTTTGTCATGATGACTATTCTATTTGTTGGCTAGAATGGATGTCTTGCTAGAGGCCGCTCCATATTAGTAAATAGTTACTACCAACTAAATAGAGCCTATGGGGTCACACGCCATATAAGGGTGAACTAGACTTGGGAAATAATTAATTAATGTGATTAATCAATTAGAAGGATCAAATCGCAACAACTTGCTAACTTAGTAGGACTAATATGCAAGTTTGCCTAATTCATGTAGAGACATGATAAGGATTTGCCAAGGTGGCCTAATTCATGTAGAGACATGATTAGGATTAATTAGCAAATAAAACTAATCCATGTATGGACATGATTAGGACTAGGGGACTAATCCGAATTCTAGTAGGACTAGAATAAGGCCTTTAGGTAGTTAACAAGGAGTTGTTGGACTATATAAAGGATGCTCCTTCCTTCCTTCCCATACTAATTCTCAAAACATAAGTGAGTGGGAGAGAAAAGGAGAGAGAGAGCAAGTCCCAAAAGGGGCCGAACCCCCTTGGGATTGCCGCCCCCTACCCGTCGGCCTAAAGGGTGCCGCCCCACCTCTTGATGCTCCATTGTTGCTTGGTTCCTTCTTCCTCCTCCATTATTCCTAGCTAGCACAAGGATTTGGAGGATCTAGATCTCACCTCTAGGCGTGGATCAACCGTAGAGACGTGACACAATTCGCGTTTGAAGTCATCAAAGGAGAAACCCTTAGGTGTGTTATTGATTTCTTCCCTTACCATCGTTATGTCTCTTGACTTGTGATCCTTGGAGGGTTTTGCATGGTTTATTATTGTTTCCGTTGCGCATCCATGAATCAAAATCCAACAATGTATTATGCTGTCGTGGACCTGTAATAATCAACTAGGTCGATCCTCCTGTGCGACAATGTTCTGATTCCTTTGGACCACTTGATTGACCCCGTTGCCTCCATTAGGTGTGATCGAAGGTAGTGGAGGGTTAGGAAATGTATGTGTAGCAGCTAGCTGATTTCTGAGAAACCCAGTTTCCCTCAATGCATTGGCCACTCTAACCGCAGCAGCGACTTTGGCAGTCTATGCATATTCCGCTTTCTTGCAAATCCGCTCCGCTTCGGTTCCCTGGTTGTCCTCGAGTCTCTACCCCCTGTGCGCAAAAGCGATTCTGGATCTCCTAACTGCGGCTATGATGCCTCGTTTTGAGAATGGGCCATGCATCGAGAGAATCATCTAAAAACACAAGTAGCACTACTGTAGCCAGCCGGGTCACTGGAGCTGGAATTGTCCCAAGCATCTGGAGGATAAAAGACTTGGGATAGTGATTCCACCACCACGAGGTATTGTTGTTATTTATGTCAATCTTTCTATTTCTTCATCTTGGGTATTGGATACTGGATGTGGATCTCACATTTGCCGAAATGTGCAGGATTTGAAAAGAAGTAGAAGATTGGCTTAAGGTGAGATAGACTTGCGCGTTGGGAATGGAGCAAACGTTGCTGCTTTGGCCGTGAGCTTTTATGAGCTATCTTTTCCTTCTGCATTTATTTTGGAATTAGACAATTGCTATTATGTGCCTGATATGAGCAGAAATATTATTTCTATTTCTTTTTTGGACGAGAAGGGTTTTTCTATTTCAATAAAGGACAAGTGTTGCTCCATTTATTTTGATAGTATGCACTATTGTAGTGCGCATTTGTCTAATTGATTGTATATCCTTGATCTAAATAATTATGTCTATAACATAAATACCAGGAGGATTAAAACTAGTTATTTAAACCCTATTTATCTATGGCAAGGTCGTTTAGGCCATGTAAATGAGAAACACATATCTAGACTCCATAAGGATGGATTCCTAGAATCATTTGATTTGGAATCTTATGAGACATGTGAATCTTGTTATTGGGAAAAATGACAAAGTCCCCCTTCAATAAGAAATGTGGAAAGGACTAGTGAGTTACTGGCAATCATACATACTGATGTATGTGGACCGTTTCCCACGCCTGCCACGGGTGGTTACGCATACTTCATTACATTTACTGATGACTTCAGTAGATATGGATATGTGTACCTTATGAAGGCCAAATCCGATTCTTCTGAATTATTCAAAGAATTCAAGAATTAAGTAGAGAAGCAACTTGGAAAAAGTATTAAGGCTCTACGATTAGATCTTGGAGGAGAATACTTAAGTCAAGAGTTTGATGAGTATCTTAAGGCAAAAGTATTAAGGCTCTACGATTAGATTCCAACGGATGACAATCTTTCGGATCCACTGATGAAGCCGCTCGTTCAACGAAAGCATGAAGGGCATACTAGATCTATAGGCATAAGAGATGCACCAGATTGGCTCTACTGCAAGTGGGCGACTGTTGGAATAGGTACTCTAGAGGCAATCTATACTTAGTATGAACATTCTTTGGCTAGAATATTCATTTATTATTTAGGGAGATATTTAATATAATGAAGTCCTTAGATACAATGTGTTGTTTATCTTAAATACCCCTAGTCCATTATATTGATTAACAGGACAACCAACTATAGACTAGTATGTGGGTAGATTGATATGGAGATATCAAGTCTAACACATGGGTATGCATTAGGAGTAATGGCATACTGGATTGACCCACAATGAGAAGGCTACATTATATTATGTCAAAGTCACAAGCGCTTCTCGTAGTGCTAATGGTATTGTAATCCTTAGACTTGAAGTCCCTAGATACTCTAGTTGTGAAATATCATGCTTTTATATTATCAAAGGTCGCCTTAACCGGGTAACTATAAAGATAGTTATCGGGCATGATAGGAAGCAAGCTGAGATATCGTAGTGATGTAGACATGATTTGTCCTTCCCACATAATGGGAACAAATATCCATGGGGAACTCGAGGGATGGTGCTTATAGAATGTCTGGCCAAACTCAGATAAATCAATATGGAGATATTGATGTTACCTGCACGGATAAGCATATTCCCAGGATCGAGAAACTATGGATTGGATATACAAGTGTGACTAATATGTCTCGTGTCCAATCCGGATATGGAGAAAAAGGGATAACACGATACATGAACATTGGGCACAAGGTTTGTCGGATCACTGTCTATTTCTATAAGTTGGGTGGCATGGATGCGTTGCTAGACACCGCTCCATGTTAGTAAAGAGTTACTACCAATTAAGTAGAAACCTATGGGGTCACACACCGGATGGATTACATTGGATATTGCCATTAATTAGTATGACTAATTAATCAAAAGGAGCTAAACGCAACCACATGCAAAGTTAGTAGGACTATTTTGCAAGGTGGACTAATATGCACATGATTAGTAATGGGGAAATTATGTAGTTAATAAAGAGTTATTAACTATATAAAGACATTCTAGCTTGTTATTTCAAAAGAAAATTCATTATTGAGAGAAAATAACAAAGCAAGGAGAGAGACAAGTAGGAGGATCGCCCCCCTACCCATCCGCTCCATTGAAGCCGTCGGCCTCCCTAGCCTGTCGGTCTCTTCCTCCGTTTTGCGTGATATCTTGCCTCCTTATTCCGTTTCTAGCACATCTTGATGGGAAGGAATCCAATCAAAGATCAAACTCGTGGATACTCGTAGAGACGAAGACATTATTCTTCGTGTGATCTCTCTAACTAAGGTACACACCTCTTCTACCCTTATTATATTATGATGGCTTGCCTATGATCCTTGGAGGGATTTGAGCAAAATTAATTGTTATTCCGCTGTGTTACCTGCATCAAAACCATACAAGAACAACATACGTTCAAAAAGGAATATAAGAACGATAGCGCTTTTGTACTTGAAACGATTAAGCATCAGGAAAGGAAATAAGTGAAACGATTGGACAAGATCGGCGACTGGGGCCAAACAACGCACAATATGGTAAAATATCTGCTCACCCAAGATGAAGAAGTGCGAGAAGACCCAACGACCGGCTTTCAGTACCTTAGCGAGGTACGCATATTGTTCTTATTTACGGTGTTTGACTTCTGTAATGTAATATAATTATGACATAACAAAACTATCCATCTTATTGTTAGGAAACACAATGACAAGGTTTTATTGAATCTAACCTAGAAGGGGGGTCAAATCCAATCAAGGCAACCCCAGTCAGAGAAACAGCAGCAGGGGGTCCAATCCAATCCGAGCAACCGCAGTCAGAGAAACCAAAGCAAGCAATGGCTCCAATCCAATTGAGGCTAGTCCCACAACATAAACAGAAGCAGGGGGTCTAGGAAAGTCCATGTAACCCTAATCAGAGAAACAGAAGCATGATCGTCCATGCCAGAAAAAGCAGGGGGGTCCGAGTAAGATGGGGGTGAATTCCCCGATGAAGATTTAGATGAATAAATGGGTTATGATTACTCGCAACTCCCTGAAGAATCAGATCCAGAGCTTGAAGCGATTGAGATTGATCAGTTTTGACCTGCTGATTGGGAAACATTTTATGAAGCAGAGGAATATACAATATTGGAAGAGTGCTGGAATCCCCCATCGCTTTATGATTATGAAAGAGGGGATGACTTATATGACATATACGGCTGGGATGAAATGAAAATTGTTTTTGAGAATGGTAAGGAACGTTACTGGCGCTGTAATCGTGCTAGAATAGATTGGGAGACTACGGCGTATGGGTTTGCACTAGCACAACAAGGTTGTCATCCTACGAAGTCGCTCTACAGTGTGACTATTCCATTTCACTATTTCAGGAATCTGACTACGCCGACGGACGAGTTTCATATTGCATTCAATGCTAGGCTAGATGATCCTTACAAGGAATTCCAGGGGATAAACTGTGGATGCAACGTACTTAGATGAGATTTATTCAGTTACATTCTGGAAGATAAATGTGCTTTGGGATGGGGTCACATGGATGAGCTTACTTATGTGCAAAGACGGTTTTTCTCGAAGACTCAACGCGAAGCCAGGACAGACATAGCAATTAATAACGGTGAGTGGTATCATGTATGGGTGAATAAATCCTTGAGTTACGAAGCGCGAAAGATGCAGTTTGCCTTACATTTTGAAGGTAATAAGCCATTCCGTGGCACTGATATTGCCAAAGAACGTAAGTGGCTCATGCCATGGTTTTCAAAAATTCCAGTTGCTTGGGGACCAGGACATTGGTTGCTCGTTTACATTGAAGTCGATAAAATGGTGGTTCAAGTATTCGATCTAGTGAAAGGCGTGGGAAAAAAGCAATGTGAACTTCATGCTCTTCGCAAGGAATTACTTGTGATGCTCAAAGAATCCGGTGTATGCAAAGAGAACAGGTTGTTAATGAAGAAGACTTTGGAGATGGTGTACTTCTTCAAGCCGGCCGATAAATGGAAATATACAACAGATAAGAAGAAAGAGTTGGGCTTCTATGTCGTCATAATGATCCACCTTATGGAATGTAATCCCATTAGGGGTTGGACTGAAATAGAAAGATTCTGAATCATCAGAAGTTAAATTATTGTAACTTAATTTGGATGACTGCTTTTCACTTCCCGATTGTCGATGGAATGGGTAAGAGGATGGACAAGATGGTGCATGTGTAGGTGGACTTCGTGTACTAACTTGTGATGAGATAAAACTTTTGTTGGTGTTGAATGACCTTTTTTTCAAATTTGTTTCATTACTGACAATTGATTACAAAGGAAACAACGAACAAACAACGACTACCGATTACAAACACACGGCCGCGTAACTACGACATGACTATATAGCAACTACAGAAACCAACAACAAAACTAATAACGAAAACAAGGAACGAGTTAGCTTTTGGAGGCGCATGAGCAACTACGTCATTCAGGACAAATTTCATGGAAATTCTCGTCAGTTGTAGAAAATGTTATTTCGGTAAAAACGCAGAATCAGAGGCAGAATTGAAGGATTGAAGATTCGGGTCGAATCATATATAATTTTAACTGGAAACAATATTCTAAAAACAGCCCGTGATTTATTACGGGCACCGCCTTGATTTGGCTAAAATCGACCGTTTAGAGGTCGAAATTGCCAGTTTTTTATTTTACAGAATATTTCTTTTCAGTTATGGTGTTAATTTAAACCCGATTTGGGTAAATCATCTAGTTGAGTGTTTTATTATGTTAGTATTATTATTATTTAGTATTAAGTTTAAGATTTTTAATATATTTTGATAATTAGGTTCTTGAGCTATTTATACCCGCTTGTGGGTAACCCGGCTTGAGCTATTGATTACAAAGGAAACAACGAACAAACAACGACTACCGATTACAAACACACGAGCGCATAACTACGACATGACTATATAGCAACTACAGAAACCAATAACAAAACTAATAACGAAAACAAGGAACGAGTTAGCTTTTGGAGGCGCATGAGCAACTACGTCATGCAGGACAAATTTCATGGAAATTCTCGTCAGTTGTAGAAAATGTTATTTCGGTCAAAACGCAGAATCAGAGGCAGAATTGAAGGATTGAAGATTCGGGTCGAATTATATGTAATTTTAACTGGAAACAATATTCTAAAAACAGCCCGTGATTTATTACGGGCACCGCCTTGATTTGGCTAAAATCGACCGTTTAGAGGTCGAAATTGCCAGTTTTTAATTTTACAGAATATTTCTTTTTCAGTTATGGTGTTAATTTAAACCCGATTTGGGTAAATCATCTAGTTGAGTGTTTTATTATGTTAGTATTATTATTTAGTATTAATTTTAAGATTTTTAATATATTTTGATAATTAGGTTCTTGAGCTATTTATACCCGGCTTGTGGGTAACCCGACTTGAGCTATTGATTACAAAGGAAACAACGAACAAACAACGACTACCGATTACAAACACACGAGCGCATAACTACGTGACTATATAGCAACTACAGAAACCAACAACAAAACTAATAACGAAAACAAGGAACGAGTTAGCTTTTGGAGGCGCATGAGCAATTACGTCATGCAGGACAAATTTCATGGAAATTCTCGTCAGTTGTAGAAAATGTTATTTCGGTCAAAACGCAGAATCAGAGGTAGAATTGAAGGATTGAAGATTCGGGTAGAATCATATATAATTTTAACTGGAAACAATATTCTAAAAACAGCCCGTGATTTATTACGGGCACCGCCTTGATTTGGCTAAAATCGACCGTTTAGAGGTCGAAATTGCAAGTTTTTAATTTTACAGAATATTTCTTTTCAGTTATGGTGTTAATTTAAACCCGATTTGGGTAAATCATCTAGTTGAGTGTTTTATTATGTTAGTATTATTATTTAGTATTAATTTTAAGATTTTTAATATATTTTGATAATTAGGTTCTTGAGCTATTTATACCCGGCTTGTGGGTAAATTTTCGATAGATTTTGATATTATTTTAATTCTGAATTCTAGAGAGCTTCGTGCCCTAGTTTATTTGCCTTTGCATTGTTGATTCCGATGTGACCACTCGATTGGCTGTATAACTCGGCGTCAGTTTGGTTTCAGAGCTCAAAGCTCAGCGGGAAGAAGATCGTCATAACCATGGTGCATGGACGACCTGGCGGCGACGGGCAGGTTCCGGCTGAGGAAGCCCCCCAACAGGAACTTAACGTCCAATACGTTATGATGATACAAGATATGCAAAGGCAGATTGCATACCTAACCCATAGCTTTGCGGTGCGGTATTTACAATGACAAGTTGCAGATTTAACTCGACACTTAGCGCCACGGGAATTCAAGGATTGCAAGGCCTTTGGTCACGACTCGCAGCCCGCGTTCGAGATCAGCTACGATGGTGATTCCGGTGGTCGGAATGAGCGTTATGGAGGAGCGAGTTTGAGGACTTATGTTCCAGATTCTTCGGGTATGTTACGAATCGGGCATATTTTTCGTGATGCAGTTTTTTATGAGCGAATTTCAAATTCATGTGAACGTGAGGTGGATTGGACAAAACCTCACGTTTACGATGACTATGGAGACGAGGATGACGAATTTACTGTTGAGGATTACAAGCACTATTCTGATATTCCGAATCCCTATGGGGTAAATTTGAATTCTTCTCAATCAAAAACGGACCACAATAAAGAGATGGGAGCTTGGTTGTATAACCCGGCGTCACTACGTCTACAGAAGTGGGTGGACCGGCATGAACATTTCCCTGGTATGAAGTTGGTGGTCCGGTCCGGTCATTTTCACGGCGGTGTTGCTGGTCCTCAAACAAAGCATTTTTAGCCTTATATGTTGCACACCTAATATAGCAAGCGTTCTTAGATCATTACGTTAGATCCTGACATGCTGCCCAAGAAGTATATATACCGATTTTTTGACCCACAAATACGACATAATTATAATCTTCGTGAGGCATTCTGACATTTATCATTACTACGTTAGAAGATCTAGGATTGAGGGGTTTAAAATGATTGAATAACATTTTTAGTAACCATAATAAAAGTACTTAGTAGCTTTTATGGTTTACTGTTTACAATTTTTGGGATTTAGGTTAAATTATCCACTGGTACTTAAAATTAGCTTTTTTAATAAGAATAAAAACACTTTATCTATGATAATAGAATTTTGGGGTTTCTAAAAAAAATATAGGATTTCAGGGTTTAGGTTAAATTTTAGGGTTTACTGTTTATAATTTTAGGGTTACTCGTATTAGTATGTGTGTTGTTGATTGTCTGGAGACTGGGACAGCTTCTGTCTTGTCAGATAAGACAAGTTAGATGCATTAAACAACTGGGACGAGCAGGACCACCAAGACAGGGACGAGTTACTCCATCGTCTAGAGCTAGGAATTGAGACGAGAAAACACTCGTCTCGGTCATATTCATTTTCCCGTCCCAGTCTATTAAGTGAACAACTAAGACGTGGAAGACCTTTAAGATCGGGACGAGTGAGTTCCTCGTATGGAACTTCAAAATGAGACGAGAAGTCATTTGTCTAAGGCCTCCAAGACTTAGACGAGTGACTGCTCGTCTCAGTTTGAGTTCTAGACGAGGATATCACTCGTCCTAGTCTTGGAGGTCTGCCACGTTTTAGTTGTTCACTTCATAGACTGGGACGGGAAAATGCATCGTCCCAGTTGTCTGAGACAATACAGGGACGGACATTTACTCGTTCCAGTCTCCACACAATCCACAACTCACATCAAACCCAGAATGAAGAACACAAAATCAGTATAATGTACCTAAATATACTCAGAAACACAAATGAAGATCAAATTTAACAAAAACTATACCAACATACATTTTAGAACAATCTGATTAGAATATAACAAGAATCATAACAAAAGGAACAGAGTTTAGGGTTTACCGTAGCTCAACAACAATGGAGAAAGTTAGATACTTCTATAGAAAAACTGGGAGAATCAGAGCAAGTGATAGTGAGAAATGACCCAATTTTGAGGCTTGAAGGCATCTCGTTCAATAAGTTTACAGTTGGAGTTAATTCAAGTGTACTTTAATTGGTAGGTTTGGGTAGATGAAAAATTCAATATTTTTAGAGACAGCGAGATACATTTTTTAGGGTTTGTTTTTGAGGTTGAATGTCACTCTCATTGACAAGGGTAGCAGGGTAATTCAAAGTTTTTCCTCATCTACGTTAGGGTACATGTCATCAGCCATGTCACTAACATTACCCCACTTGTTTCCCAACAACTTCTTGTTATAGCATGTGTTTAAAGATGAGGGTATTTTTCAAATAACAATTCATGCCGAGTGCATTCCTATAAGAGGAATTCATAGAATGGCATTTCACCTATTCTTCTCATAAATCAGGTCACAATAAAAAAACCTTTATCATCAGATGTAGTATTCACAGTTGCCCTATATCTTTGAACATAACACATTGCACATAAATCACAAGAAATCAATTAAACATTTGCAATGGAAAGAAATCGGTCAAATGAACTATCAGTTTCAATTAGTCTTACGAGACATCAATCGGGTATATGAACAACCAATAGTTTAATATGACGTCTTACACAGAACCTACAACTTCAACGGAAAAAAGTACTTATGGGTTCGTGAAACAGTACACGGAAGCGTTAGAAGCTCGTGAAACACAGTCACAAATCAATGTCGCTCAACCGTTCCTGGTCTCTATTCCCTCTTTGTATCGTCGAGACCGTAGATAGATCGTTCCTGGTGTGTCTGTTCTCTATCGTTGAGACTGTGACTCAATCGTTGACAGACAAAGAGCATCGAAACCTAGGTGCAGTTCTTGCTCAATTTTAATGTGTTCCTAATAGTGTTTATTACAAAAGTGCCTCCTTAAATTTATTTATTACAAAAGTCTCTCGGTAAAACTTTAGTTTTTCACTCAGCCACTAAAAAGATAACGTTTGTTTCCGAATAGACTCCTCCGCGAGGACGCGACTCTTTGCCTAATATAAAATCCCTAAACTAAATCCTGCATCTACCAGTTGCTCGTTCCGCCCTTCCTTTTGGGCTAACAGATGAAGACGCAGTGAACGTCGCATTCGGATTCAGACAGTCGTTGCCACAAGACGCCACGCCATAGTCCTCATCGACTTCCAAGGAAACTGAGGTAACCCTCTCTCTGCAACTCTCTCTCTCTCTCTCTCTCTCTCGCTCTCTCTCTCTCGCTCTCTCTCTCTCTTTGATTTTCTCCCTGTCTTCTATTCTCCCTCACCCAGCGTCTCTGTCCTTCTAGGTCTGTTATTTTTGTTCCAACTTTTACTTAGTTCATTCGGTGCGTTAGCTTCAGCAAGTTTGTCTTTCTTTGTTGTTTCCAGTTTCATTTACGGTTGTGGTTTACCGCTTGCAGCTTAGTATCAGAGAATCTCTATTCGTTCTGAACTAGATTTGGTTTGGCTATTAGGATTTCACAGTCGCTCCTAATAATAGTTTTATAGCATTTTAGTATCTATTTGATTTAGCTTGTTCTTTAAACCTTTCTTGAAGTAATAATAAGGAGACTATGTGTTGTCTGACCAATCTTCCTCGGAACAAAAAAGAGAAAGAATTCTAGAAATCTTGTCACCGAAACTACTTTTCCGGGGTCAAGAGTTATACTATCGATACGTGCAGGATTGCGTCAGAACAAATGAATTTTACGATTAAATGAATTTAGTTGATATCTGATGCATGGTAGTTTTATTAAGAACCCCTTGTATATGCTCATATACATGAAACTTAGATTCATGCAAGAAGATAACTTTCACCATGCAATCTGATGAATACAGAGGGACGAAGTGCTTAAAGTGGGTGTGCAATTGGGCTAACTAATGTAGACATTGAGCCTGACCACTACGTGTCTATATCATTCACTTTGCCCATCTGAATTTGTCCGTGTATAGCTGATATCAAATGTGTGTTAATAACTTTGTTGTATCTAGTTAGACCTTATCTCAAATATTTCAAAAAAAAATCAGAATCCGGTTTGCTACCCGTTTTCTCGAGTAACACTCGCTGCTTTCCTCTTCTTGTATCAAACTTCCTAATAATTTTTGATCATGTATTGATAACTTCCCTGTTATAGATTCTCCTCACCATGTGCTAATATCAATCAATTATGTGATCATTGTATTCTTTTTATCTAACAAAGTATCGCTCAATGATTTCAAAATCAAGCCCAATGGAGTTATAAATTCTCGTCCAATACGATTGTTCTGTCAAACCTATGAAGCTAATCCTCCATAGTTGTTTTCTTGTGGTACTTTTTGAATCCACATACATGTTGTCTTGCTAACCCCATTACAAGAACACATTCACTTATATCATTAACGTATGTGATCTTTTGCGTTACTTAGTTATAATCGTTAAAATTTACTTTTGATTGGCATCATTTTCTCAAATTGCTCATTTGAAACTGTCAGTGTTGAGTTATCTCATTCATTTGTGAATATTCTGTAAAATAAGAAGATTCATTGGTTGATTGCTGATTAAGGATTGTACTCTTTGGTGCAGTTATGTTTCCTTTAGAGTCTGCTCTTGTAACTCTTAAACACCTAATGTGAAACCAATTTGCTAATGACTTTATTGCTTTATATTCAAGTAGATGATTATTCGTATTCATACATTTTTTGTTCTATAATTATGTTTCCCTTTCTGTTTGAGATTGCCAACTGCTAAACAGAGAGTATCACTCAAGTGCTGCGGAAGAGCGGGTTTAAAAGTTGGTCATCTTGATTATGGAGAGTCTCGTACAATTCTTTTACATTTTCATTGTAGCAGTTAAAACAAGGCGAAATTGTACAATTTCATTACGTAAAATCCTTAGATTACTTCGCATGAAAGTACTTCGTGTTGTAACCATAATCTTTTCTATAGGGATATCATATTTTCTGAGAGCACCATTCGTTGTTTTTGACACCTAAGCAAAGCACCGACTTTTCTACTTCAAGAATACAAGAAATTGTTCTCTTGAAATTCCTATAATCAAATTTAACATTTTTGTTTTAACATTTTTGTTGTCTCGTATGAATTGAATATGTTAGGGATGAGTGTAATTTCTCGATATAATGCAGCTGCGCATGATTCCAGGGTCAGTCCAAGCCAATATGGAATTCTTATAATCAAAGATATCAACGAAAATTTTCAGAATCGTTTCCATGGAAGATGTTATACACTGTGAAACATAGGTTGTAATATAGATCAATGTTGCAAAAACAATGAAATTGGGTGGGTAGAGGCAAGATGACATTACACATCAATAATTGTTCATGGTGACTAACTGATGGTCATTGTAAATCTTTCCGGATTAGCCTTTTGACAGCATATCTTAGATAAGTATAGTCAGCTAAGTCATCGATCGCTATTGAACTCACTGTAAACCTACGTATTAATCTTTTGATAGAATAGCCTAGAGAAGAGTGGTCTGATAAACTATCTTATATAAATTGGTATCACTATCCGACATTTTATGTTTTTTATTGTCTTTTCATGCTTTCCCGAGGATTCTTCTCATGTAGCTTCCATGTGTGTATGAACTATGAATTATGGACTTATCATTTCTGGTACACTACTTTTTTATGAGTCACAAATTAAGCATATGGGACTACTTTATTATGATTCACAAATTAATCATAAAATCTTTTTGAGTTCATAGGATTTCATCTTTTATATGTGCTTTGTGTATGTATTTTGTAATCCTTTGTGTATGTATTTTGTAATCCTTTGAACATCAGTGTTTCTTAACATTGTGCTTATATGATTTTCAAAAATATTTCTCACAAGCTGCCAGATTTTGGAACATGAGTCTTGTTGCTTTGGTGGGGCCGTGATGGACTTTTATTCTGCTAAATCTGGTCACGGTTAGGGGTGAACAAAATTTATTTGACTTTTCATTAATTATTACTACTTGAGATCTGATAGGAGGTTTAATGTTCGTATTGAAACTCTGAATTATGTTCGGTGCCTAAAATGTTTGATAAAAACTTTATAAACAAAACAAACACCTCGCGATTTTTTTGTTTATTGGAATTATGTACTCATATGCATCGATTCTACATATACTTTCATTTTATTTTAATATAGATAAATTATCCTACATAATCTTTCACCATTACCTGAAAATAAACTTACAACGACTTAATTATGGGTGGGGTGAAATTGAACCCTTAACCTCTCCCGTATGGAAATACTCTGGCCAAAACTTGATAATACTATGCCCCAAGTTCTATTGGTAGGCATGTTGGGAAAGTTTTACATCTTCAAAGAAATATCTTCACTAATGCCCCGGTTTGGTTGGTGGTAAAACATTTTTCTTGTTTAGGTGTTCTGGGGCTGTTTGGTTGGAAGTAAAATGTTCTCCTGTAAAATGTTTTTCCTCAAATGATGTAAAAGGATTTACACATTCTAAATCTGTAAGCCATTTTCCGGAGAGTGAAGCAGTACAACAACTCATACTAAAATATCTACCACCACTACCACCTACTTCCACTTCCACCACGACCCATCACCGCCACCCATCACTGCCATTTCCGTCACGGCCCCCTGTTTTGGCAATAGTCAACAAAACATGAGAAAATAATTTCAGGGAAAACTTTTTTCGCAAAAAACATTTAACGCGTAAACTTTTTTTTACCTTGTAAAACATTTTACTGCGAACCAAACAGAGCCTAACTGTCTAACCATTTAACACATAAATTAGATCACTCATGGATTTTTACTGTAGAGCCAAATCATGTTTCGTGGAATATTATGGCCTTTAAGGTTAGGTTCAGTTTTGATTTTGCTCCCATACTTCATTTAGAAAGATTTGTGTATGTGTGGGTTTGGTGTGGACTTTTTTGATTTTAAATCGTTTTCTAAAATGGTGTGAAAAACAATTGTGACACAAATTGTTTTAAGATGATATTACCAGGAATTTAAGTTGATTACTTTGTTCATGGTCATAAAAAACATGTGTTTCATAACTGACTTTTATTTATTTGTTATTTAAAGAAAGTAACAATACACGTGCAAGACACGTGCAACGCACGTGCCCTTTACTAATTTACAAAAATAAAAATATGCATGGATTGAAAGAAAGATAGATGAAGTACCGGACAGAAACGACGAAGCAAGGCGACGAAGTGGAGACTGCGGCGGCTGGAGCAAGGGAAGGGTACGTGGTTCAACAACCGATCAGGTTTTGAGGGAGATGATGGAGGAGATACTATGTACAACAAGAGAAGGTCACGGATTTTTATATAGTGTGGATGTGACAGTGACGTTGCGATTGAATGGCAAAACATTTGAAATTCGATCTGAAATAATGGCAAATGTACAAACAAGTAGACATGTTGATTAAACGATATGCTAATGTGAACCTTTTCCATGAAAAAGGAAGACAATTTATGTACATAAGTAAAACAATGAATAGGACGAGATCCATTGTCCTGAATGATGGTTCCAATTCTAGCTTTAATATATGCCGCTTCCTACAAAACACCGAAAACAAAGTTAACTTGTTGTATTAGCACAGTTTATTCGCTGAATCCCAGTTTGATCATAAAACTTAAATTGTATTTCCTCAATATAGTGAGATCCCGAAAATGAAAAACTTCTATCAGAAATAATGGCAATGGTATAAAGAAAGCAGACTTTTACATTATACTATACGCTAAAATTGAACATTTTCCATGAAAGGATATCTCTTTGAATACACGATTTATACTACAACAAATTAAGATTCTTGTTAAAAAAATGCGTAAAAAATGAAGCAAAGTGCGTAATAACAAGTATTGACTGTTATATATAGTATGTTTATTACTTTTTAAAAGTGTACTAAACATACGATATATAACAGTCATGTTTTGATATCTATAATCAATGAATTTGGATGCGTGAGATGATCAAATTTTCTTTTGTGAGAGCATTTTAATAGTTTTTTTTTGGTATAACAGAGGAAAACAGCAGAACTACAGAACCATTCTAATAGATCCTAACCCATTTCTATCAGCTCCTAACACATCTACACAGAAATCAGGAGCAACATAAAAATAACCCTATCACTACAGCAGATAGGACAAGATTTCGCCAGAAGATCAGCAAGCTTATTCTCCTCCCTTCAAATTTTTACCAAAGAGGAATTGGTAGAAGTAAGAAGACCTATAATACTTTGAACCAGATTCCAGAAAGCGTTGGAGCTGGTACCATGAAGAACCAAGTTCACCGCATCAGCACAGTCAGACTCCATGATAGAGTTCTTCAAGTTCTGAAGCTCCACCAGCTGCAGTCCTTGGAGGATAGCCCAAAGCTCCCCATTAAAAAAAGAACAAGCACCAACACAGCTATAAGCACCCCACACCCAGTTACCCTCTTCATCTCTACAAACCAAACCTACTGACATAAACTCACTCCAACCCACCCGAACACAGTCAACATTGATTTTAAGCAAAGAAGGGGGAGGCTTTTTCCAGCACACCCAGAGAGGTTTAAGAGGCCTCTTAACAAAACGCAGCAGCTCAAATTGGGCAATGTTCCTAGCTTTTTGGAGCAGCATCATCAGAGGAAGGTCAAGTCTCTTATCTTGAGGACCATGCATCCATTTATTGTGAGAGAACCATAATTCAGCAGCAGTACAACAGAAAATGAAAGGCCACCTCATACCTGAAAGAATAAGCTCATCCTTCTCCAGATTCTGGTCCACCCAGCAATTAACAGATAAGGTAGCATAAAAGAAATCATTCCACTCCTGATAAGGATGGATTCTCTTCCAAACTTGGAGAGCCCAAGGACAGTCTCGAAGAGCATGAATTGTTGTTTCCTCAGCAGAAAGGCACAAAACACAAGTTGCATTACTGATAATACCTCTCTTTGCTTTCAAAGATTGAGTACAAAGCCTATCATGCTTCACCAGCCACAGAAATGACTTCCACCTTGGCACCCCTGAGATTGACGAAACCTTCTTCCAACTATTTGAGTGAACCCCTCCTTGGCATGAGTTTCTAATCTCTCCATAAGCGAAAGCCACAGAGTAGGTCCCAGAAGCCTCTGCCAACCAAGTAATTTTATCATCCTCCAAAGAGTCAACATGAAGCACCACAGTCTTAAGAAGATCAAGCACCACAGGGGGGAGTTTCTGCTCTAGTAAGGAAAATTTCCAACCCAAGTCCCTATCCCAGTAATCCCAAACTGAGCATAGCAACTCATTGTCAGAAATCTCAGCTGTATTTAAATGACAAAGAGCAAACTTGCCCAACAACTTATCAATCCAGAATAGAGTTTTCTTGCCATTTGAGACCTGTTTTCCACACCCACCACAAGAGGCTTTGAAATATTTGTGAAGGTGTTTCCAAACCCTAGAGTGATGAGGTTTAGGAGAGGCAAGACCCTATTTCAATCTAAAAACTGAGCCCACAGCACATTATTCCCAGAAAACACTTTCCAAGCTGCTTTCCCTAACATAGCAAGGTTGAAGCTGGCAAGATGCTTGAAACTAAGACCACCCTGGACTTTTGGAGATAAAGTAGATTCCCAGCTGATAAGAGGTAGCTTTGCATGATCAACTGTACCACCCCAAAGAAATATTTTACAAGTAGAGTCAATATCTTTTAAAGTCTTCTGTGGGAGTAAGGTGGACTGCATCACATAAGAGGGCATGGCCTGAACAACAGAGTTTATAAGAGTGATTCTACCCATTAAGGACAGTTGAGAGGCATCCCAGCCATTTAACCTTCTTCTCACCCTATCCACTAAGAACCGAAACTTAGTGTGAGAAGATCTCTTATGAATGATAGGAACACCAAGGTGATGCCCCAAATCAGAGGTGAGTCCAATACCCAGCAAAGCACTAAAAGAGTTAGCAAGAGACCTGGAGACACAAGGGGCCACAAACAGTTTGGACTTCTCAGGGTTAACACTCTGACCTGTCATAGTGCAGAAATCAGCTAGCACCCTTTTCATGACCTTGATTTGCTTTTTGGTGCCAACTCCAAAAAGAACCAAGTCATCCGCAAAAAACAAATGGGTAATTGCAGGACCCCCCCTAACACATTTTAATCCAACCCAGTCACCTATATTGACAGCCTCTTGAATTCTTTGAGCTAGCAATTCCATAGTGAGCAAGAAAATATAGGGAGAGATAGGGTCTCCCTGTCTTAACCCCCTTTCAGGCACAAATTCATTAAGTTTCCCACCATTCCATAAGACTCTGAAACTGGTGGTTCTCACAGACTCCATAATCAAAGAGATCCAGTTTGGAGGGAGTTCAAGTTGAAAAAGAATGGCTTCCAAAACATTCCATCTAACCTTATCATAGGCTTTGGCTAAATCCACTTTGATGGCCACCCCCCTTCTTACTTTTCATAGTGTTCAAACCATGAAAGAGCTCTTGAGCAAGAAGTATGTTGTCACTAGCCATTCTACCCGATAATAAACTAAATTGGTTTGGATGAATGACCCTTTGTAATAGGCCTTAGCCTATGAGTCAAAAGCTTTGTAATGACCTTCAAAGAGACATTACACAAGCTTATAGGCCTCAGATCACCAAAAGTAGTAGGATGGTCCACCTTGGGAATTAGGACAAGAAGTGTTTGATTTATACCAGCAGGCAAACATCCCGTTGCAATAGCATCTTTCACCATTTTAATAACAGCACTCCCCACCACCTTCCAATGTTCCTGAAAAAATAATGGAATAATACCATCTGGGCCTGGGCTCTTTAAACTGCCCATAGACTGTACAACTTTAAACACTTCTGCAGCAGTGATTTCTGACAAAAGCAACTCTTTTTTAGCCAAAGAGAGTTTAGCACCAGTCCAAGAAATAGAATCAAAACTGGAACAGGGGTCAGCATAAAGACTTTCAAAATATTTTGTGACTTCAAACTTAAGCACTACAGCATCATCACACCAATTTCCACTAGGCAATTTCATCTGAGAGAACTTATTTCTCCTTCTCCTAATAATTGTAGTCAGATGAAAATATTTGGAATTCATGTCTCCCAACAAGTGTTTATCCACTCTTGATTTTTGAAACCAGAAGAGTTCTTCCTGATAAAGCACATCATTGAGTTGTTGTTGCAGTTCCCCATCTAACTTCTGAAGAAACTCATTAGGCCCCTTTGCCAAATCCTTTTGAGCACCCAAAAGCCTAGGCATCGACTGTCTTTTCCTACTGAAAATATTTCCAAACACATTGAAGTTCCAGTCTCTTATAGCTCCTGTCAAGGAGATTATAGCTTCATGCATAGGATAATGATCATTCCAAGAATTCTTTACCACCTCAGAAAAACTATCCTCAGAGAACCAAGCTAACTCCATACGAAAAGGTTTAAGACTTGGGGGAGGAAAACAGAGAACATGAGTGTCAATAAGCACTGGATGATGGCCAGAGTTCAATCTGACCATATGTTTGACCACAGCTTCTGGGGAGAGAAACCTCCACCTAGGATTGCTCAGGGCCAAGTCAATCCTTTGCTGAATTTTGTGAGACAGCTGCCTAGAATTGGACCAGGTGTAGATTGGACCATCAAAGTCAATCTCTTGCAAATTGCAGTCAAAGAAACAGTCAAGAAGCCTAGCACAAATTTGAGAATTCACAGGTCTTCCACCACATTTATCTCTAGCAGAAGTGACTTGGTTGAAATCTCCCGCAACTAACCAAGGTAGATGATGACCTTGAGCTAGCTGAGTAGGATAATCCCACAACTCCTGCCTAGACAGAGGAGATGGGCTAGCATAAATGGCTGAGAAAAGCCAATCACCATGACTACTTTATCTAATAATGCCAGTAATAGATTGGGAATTAGAATCCACAATCTCAACATCCACCAAATGGCTATTCCAAAACAACCACAAACCACCCGCAAAACCATTTGCTTCAATCAATTCCATACGGTCAAAACTAGACCTTCTACGATAACTTGTGCATGACTTCCATCAACTCTTGGTTCCACCAAAACCATAACCTCAGGGGAATGAACCCTACACAACTCCAAAATGGTCCTCACTGTTTCACGATTCCCAATCCCTCGACAATTCCATGTAATAATCTTCATGGGAAATCTATTTAGAAAGGGATCCATTACCTCGAACATCGACTCTATTGGTGGAAAAGGCCTCCTGGTTCTCTCCTCGATTGCCCAAAACAGCATTCGCGCCCGCAATGGAGCCGAGAGTCTCATTTCCACCTCCCAGTCCGGTCCTACGTAGGGGTTGAAGAATCTGCGTAGGCCAAAATCCACTATGTTTAGCCAAGGATGCGCCATTGTTAGATATGGATCGTGCCAATCCTCCCCTACCATGAGAATGAGTTCGTCCGTTACCAGTTGCGTATGCCGAAGGAAGGGGTCCATGAACTTCCCCTCCGACAACCGTCTTCTTAGAGAGATTTGAATTCACCTGCTTAGAAGGATTGGGGCTCATCTGATTTGATCCAAATCAGAAAAGGGCACACGCAAATTAGGGTTCCTTGGATCAGCCTTGGAAATACCCTTTTTTCCCTTCTGTTTATTCTAAGAATCACATACTCTTTGGGCTTCAAGACCGAACCCCTGTCCAGCAGAAAACATTCCTTGGCCCATAGGGAGAGGCCCAGGCCCACCAACATCCTCTTGGGCCAGAGCATAAAACCGGGAGCCTGAACCCGAAGCACCTAGCCCCATGTTCGCATCCGTACCCGAATTCCTCCCCAGACCCGGGCTCTGCAACTTAGCGTTCGATCCATCACCATTGGTTCCTTCCTTCGCCGGAGATTTCTTCTTTTTCCGGAACTTAGCCAGCATCCAGGCACCATACTTACCAGTGGGAGCATCACTCATATTGTTTTCCGAAGGCTGGTTCACCTCCGCCACCTCACCCACACCCGGTTGCTCCATTGGTTTCACCGGCACCGCCAGCGTGGGACAATTCTCCTTCCGGTGCCCAAACACACCACACTCAAAGTAGATGAGGCCTAACCCTTCCTATTCTACCGGAATTCGCTTCCCATTCACCCAAATATTCGGCCGGAGACTCTTTGAGAGATCTACTTCAACACAGAATCGCGCATAGCGACCCCTATTGCCAACAATAGTAGACGAATCAATACGACCAAACTTCCCAAAAACACTACTCAGCTCCGTTAGGGTTTCTTCATCAAAATATTCAACAGGCAAGCCCATGAGTCTAATCCAGATCGGTGTAAGGCATACAGGTGATCCAAACGGATCAAAATGGGGAATCCACTTCTGGATAGTGACATACCTGCCCTGAATCATCCATGGCCCTCCCAGAAGAACACGATCGTAGTCCTCTTTGCAGTAGAAGCGGACAATGAAATAGTTATTCTCCATATCTGTAAGCTCAAAGCCCCGAGCAAGCTTCCATTGCGCCGTAAGACGAGCATGGATTACTCAGAATTCAGGTGCCTTGCCAAGAAGATGAAGAATCAGGGCTCTACTTCATGGTTTATGGAGTTTCCCGAGAGCTCCATCTCCAATCTGGATCTCAACACCACCATCAGGCCTCTCTGATTGTGAGATACGCGAACGATCCATCTCAGAATCGCCAGAAAATAGGTCACCATCATCAACATAGATGCCAACCGGAGGTCTCAAAAGCGCGGCCGCAAAACGGCGGGGGTTAATTGGCTCACGAGCCGGAGGTAAATCCATTGGAGAGTCGACGATCCTCCGCTTCGAAGTAACTGAGTCATGACGGAGTTCCAGATCTCCGACGGAGACACTGGTGAAGGCGGATTTATCAGTGATGGTTACCGGTGAGGAAAACGCAGGAAACATTTTTTAGAGAGAGGTGAGAGCGAAAAAATCTAGAGAGAGAAACATGCTTGTTTTTAGAGCATTTTAATAGTTCAAATTTACAATAAAATGAAATGAAATGTTCAGGGTAAAGTTGTTGATAAGTTGGCATGTTCCTATCGTGATCTTGTCTTCCTGGGGCATCAACTTTTTGTTTTGGTTAGGGCAACCAAATAACTCCAGCCGGCCCTGCTCACTCAGTAATACTAACTTAGTTTGTTAACAATTCAAACATGCAGCGATGTGGTGGCGTTGGAAATCACCGAACCAAATTGGAAACTTCTTAGACTTCAAGCCAAGGAAATCTTGGCTGACTAATCAATTGTTCGATTACTTCACTGGCAAGATAATTCATGGGTAATTAGCACGAGCTTCTTGTTGGAAAAATATGTTTTTGACCCGACTTTAGAGCCGAGTTTAAGAGAGCTCAAACTAAACTAGAGAAGTAAGAGATTCATGATCTCACCCGTCAAAGCTATTGATTGATGAATGAAAAATGATATGTTAAAGTTTCACGTCTCTCAATTGAGGAATGTACAAATAGTCGCACTTTGGAATTAAATAGAGAGTTTGCGTAGTATATCTCTCCCAAGGGCAAACCTTTCGGGTGTAGCAATTTTTTTGAGGGAGGACCTAGCCATGACCCAACAAGATTGGGCTTGGATTGCGTTGTTGGGTTTTTGTTTTTGGGCTTTATTTTAATGGTTTTGGGTCCAGGCTAAGTACGCCCATTGGCTATGAAATGTTGTAGTATTCCAGTTTGAATTGAATAGTTGTAACCTTTCAATTTGAAATGAACAGTTACAACTATTCCTAACAGGTACCTCATTTCTGTTGTAGATACCCAAAATCGTGATACCATCGACAAGCCATGTGGCCCTCCAGATAAGGGACACGTGTACAGCCGTTGTGCTCCACATAGCACTGAAATGCGTCCTCTACCTACGAGTATGCGAAGGACTGCGAGGCAGTGTCCTTCGCATATGCACCTTATGCTAACGGGACCTTGGGAGTTGGAGTGGCTTAGACGCTAGAGTAAAGTTTATCGCGTGCGAGATGCCTATCTTGTTGGCGACCCTCAAATGTTATTCAGGTACCCATGAATGGACTATCACGTCCCCGAAGTCGTGGACCATGATACCCACATATATGGGTCTCAAGCCGCTCAATTAGGCGGACGTTAAGGCCACAAGAGGTCCCATTATCGTCGTGCGTGCTAACCCGCGTCTGTCTAATGGTCTTTATATAAAGGATCTGTCCCACTCACAACGAACAGGACACAATCGATTGATCAGACAATGAACACCTACAGCAGCTACCGCACTCAGCTCAGCCATAACTGTCTCACCTCTAGATAACATACGTTGCCTTGCTCTTACCCCAAACCGTCACTTATCTCCGATCACCAAATAGGTTAACCAAGTGTCGTTTGCTTTGTTCTTCAACTTGCAGAAAAACGGAGGAACTGCTCTGAAAAATTCCTCGCTTACATTTGTGAACCCAACGTGGACATCTCAGACAATTCACCCAGTTACGTGTTTCCAAAATCTTTAAGATGACTCCTCCTATTCCCCTTGGAGTGAACGACGGCAGGAGTCGATCATCAAAGCTACCGGAGTCTCCTGGGAACCATGACAGCCAGAACCGTCTCTCTCAATCCGAGAGCACCGACCCGACGGCTCTGACCAACCTGATCAAGAGGATCAACACCAGCGTCTAGAACCAGGCGGCCATGATCCATAATCAGACAAACCAGATGGCGCAGATGCAGGAACTAACGTAGAATCAGTGGTCGCAGACGGCACACATGATATCGAGTGCGTAAGGAGCCCCTAACGGTCCAGTTTTGTGACCGTCACAGGGTAGCCCCTTTTCACCTGTGCAACCATACGTATCACAGATGCCCACTGGAGCACCAAGGGCCTCCTTCTCAGCAGGGAACCCCTCGCACTCTTCCCATCCAGTCCGCCTGCCACCACCTCCGCCATTGACTCCCGGAGTACAACCAATCCATGTGTCACTTCCCGCGGGAGGCCTGCAATTCTAGGATCCTACCTATGGAGCACCGAATACGTATGCGGTATGCACGCCGCATACAGCCTGAATGTGCCTTTCTCGTAGGTACCACCCATGGGTCCTCCCCTAATGCAACTCCCTTCACTTAATGAAGCAGAGGTTAGAAGACTTCATGGCGAACCACGGCGGAACGCGCAGTGCTCTACCCATCATAGAGTGTTCCCCTCCGATCCTAAAGGAGGTCTACCTGATGCCCAAACCACCGGGATACAAGCCACCAAAGTGGGAGAAGTTTTACAAAATCAAAGAAAATGCATAGGAGCACATCATGCGTTTTTTCGACCTTCTGTGACCATACAGAGGTGACATGAACCTGTGGTTGCGCGAGTTCTTTAAGTCCCTGGGACCCGTGGCGTACAAGTGGTACAACAAGCTCAGACCTAGATCTGTGTGAACTTGGGAGGACACGGTGAGGAAGTTCTACGCTATCATCCATATATCCCGGATGAACCAGAGGCGCGATGAATACTGTGTTGCCTTTATCCGGCGTTTCTAAGCAAAATCACTCAAATTCTCAGAAGAGGTCGCAGAACATCGCCTCATGAAAATTTGTTTGTAGGGAATGTTGCTCAAGAACAAGGAGATTCAGATGAACCAACAGATGCCTAACTTCTCAAAACTTCTCGACTGCACAAGGAATCGAACTAATCATGGAGGAGAAAGGAAAACAATACTTGTCGACCGCGTTGAAGTCCAAAGGAAGGAGGTTCAGATTCAAGAGAAGACATGATTGATGCGGATTACTAGAGCGTATTACACTCAAGTAGTAAAGACTGAGTATTTTTAGTACTCCGGGTGTCGATCCCTTGAGGACAAGCTCGCAACAAGTTTATGATTAACAACGTAGTGCAATTTACTGAGTAACCGGAGGAAAATTGTGTGGTTTGTGGTGTTTCCACCCCCAAACAAGTCGCTGAGATTAATAAAGAAATAATAGTAAAATGGAATTAAGAAGAATTCTTAATCAATAAATGGAGAGGCTAGGCAGTCTCGTTGATCACCTAGGGTTGTAAACGATGTCCGGATTAGTTGAGCAACACGTTAACTATATTCTAACTTAACCGGATAACAACAATGACTCTATCATGTCAGTCTCGAGTCATTCTACATCTCAGTCGACTACAATCTCCTGTCGGTCTCCTGTGTCTACCGGTCCGTTCTATTAGGTTAACAACATGCACGACAACGGGTCATGTCGGTCTACTGTTGCATGATAAAGTCGGATCTCTCCTACTGTATCTACCCACACTAGCCAATCATAACACGTCTCTTCTCAGTATTCGTGATACGGGATTGATGTTCAAGTCTCATCCTAGTTAGTTAGAATCATTGTCGTGCATTCGCTAACTAAGCAGTGTTTGCAGTTAATTACTTCATTAACACTGAGTATGAAAGTGTTATATAACCTGCCCAATGTATTCTTCAATGATTTGATTAAACAATTCAAAGAGGCTCTCCCTAAGGATGATACGTTACCCAACCCATACTATGAAGCCAAGGAGTTGAAGGATTTCTTAGGATTTACCTACTTAAAGTATGACGCTTGCACCCAAAGTTGCATGTTATTCTGAAAAGACAAGGCGCGTTTAGAGAAATGTGATTTTTACGGAGAAGATAGATATTATACATTTCAAGGGAGAACCAATTATATGGAACCACTAAGGCTACCAAGATTCCTCGCAAACAACTATAATTTTTTAATGAAATTAAGGTGAAATTTTAGTTCCCTGTCCTTATGATTCCATGTCCTTATGGATTTACCTTCTCTTTTCCCCAACATTTAGCTTAGCATGCCAATTAGAACATTGCAATTGTTTCCTTCCTGTCACATTTTTAACTGCCATCGCAAATAAAATGTCATTGTAGAATGGGACAGTAAAACCTATTTGGCAAAAAAACAATTCAGTAAATACATCTGTTATCTGATTTCTATGAAGTGACACAAAATATTTTCATAAAAAAGGTAGAAGCTTCTAAGACTTCTTCATGTCATTGAACTTTTAAGAATAGTGTGTTGCGCAATTTGAAAAAATACAATCTATAATGGTGTTAGAATACCACTTGTTTGAACCATCGCATGGTTGTTAATGATTTTTGTATTTGATGCTGGCAAAATTCTCTGCCTCTTTTGGGATTGCTGGGGCGCGAAAATTTTTAATTGTGCTTGAGAGTTATGTACCTGTTTACCCTCTGACGCTTCACATGTACGTGTTTACTTTTTCTTGGTAGGTGCGATTCGTTGGATATAGATCCAATTTTCAATTTTTTTGATGATGATTTCGATTTGTTTTTTCCTATTCCTGGTGGTATCAAGATACCACTGTGTCGGGATATCTTATCTGTCTCCCCAGAAAAATTAATATCACCAGAAATAACTTTAATCTCAATTCTCGTTTTTTCTTCTTTCCACTCGGACGACCCCGGCTACTCGGCTTCTTGTATCTAAAGTGATTTGTGTATCTACCCCAATGACACTGTTTTTTTGTACCATTATGGAAGACGATCCAGGTAAGAAATGTTGTGCTTGAGAGTTATGTACCTGTTTACCCTATGACGCATCACATAGATCACATTTGCGTTTTCTATTCTCAGATTGTTTGTGAATATACCCTCTCCTTTATTCAGCGTCAAGGCTTTCATACCAATTTCTACGCAATTGTTGGCTTCCTTCCACATCGGTTGGCATGAGGGCCATGTTTATTAACTCAGTAGAGCGATAAGAGAAGTGTTCAAAAATCCTAACCCCTGGAATTAGTAACAAATTTGATGAAGTAATACTGGTGATCTAATTCTTTCAACATTGTGCCCCAAATTATCCATTATACCTACAAATGAAGTACCGAAGTCCCATCAGGAGACCACGAAACACAAGCAATTAAGTACTGACTATACGGCATCTCCAGTCCCCCGGCAAGCTAAAACACAGACTTTGACTTTCCAACTAATCACTTGCAATGCATCCAAAAGGAATACAGATGCTAACAAGATATTAAGTAGCCATCAAAATTGATGTAAACTACACCAGTACCAACCAAATTCGATCAATTTTAAAATAAAAACCCCAAATAATATCTCAAGAAACATATTACACGCAATTTCGTTTCAAATTTCACCAAGCCTGCTTCAGTATTTGCTTGAACATCTTACATCGGTCTGATATCTTTAAGTGTGTAGATCGTAATCAAAGCCCAAAGTTATCTCAAATTCGTAATAACAATGGTCGGAGACAGTCCTTTAGAAACAACAAAAGACAAAGTGTAAAATTGATTCACCTTGAAATAACACAGTGCTTGGATATGAGAAACTTCTTAATTGGCTATAAGGTTACCCTTTGTGGTTTACGTTGCTGCGAGGGAACCCTCAATCACCGCCTATGCGGAGGCCTGAATCGACTGCAAACGAACACCGACTTGGAAGCATAGAGGCGGTGAGGGGGAGAGAGCAACACCCAATTGGAAGCACAGTGGCGGCGAGGAGAAGAAAGTGTTTTTGCTGGGATGCTAGGTTTCATCGACATGTTTAGGGGAAGAAGGAAGCGATGTACGGTGAATACGGTTGCGTTATGAATGAAGTCCTTAAAATATAAATGTTATATTCTTAAATATCCCTAGTCCATTATATTGATTAATGGGACGATCAACTATAGACTAGTTTGTGGATAGATTGATATGGGGATATCAAGTCTAACACATGGGTATGCATTAGGAGTAATGGCATACGAGATTGACCCACAACGAGAAGGCTACATTAGATTATGTCAACGTCACAAGTGCTTCTCGTAGTGCTAATGGTATTTTAGTCCTTAGAATTTAAGTCACTAGATACTCTAGTTGTAAAATATCATGCTTTGATATTATCAAACGTTGCGCCTTAACCGGGTTACTATAAAGATAGTTATCGGGCATGATAGGAAGCAAGCTGAGAGATGGTAGTGATGTAGAGAGGATTTGTCCCTCCCACATAATGGGAGTAAATATCCATGGTCCACCCGGGGGATGGTGCATATAGAATGTCTTGCCAGACCTAGATAAATGAATATGGAGATATTGATGTTATCTGCTGAGATAAGCATATTCCCAGGATCGAGTACTATGGATTTGATATACGAGTCTGACACTTATGTCTCGTGTCCAATCCGGATATGGAGACAAATAGATAATACAATGCGGTAACATTAGGCACAAGGTTTCAGATCACTGACTATTTCTATTAGTTGGGTGGCATGGCTAGACACCGCTCCATGTTAGTAAAGAGTTACTACCAACTAAGTATAAACATATTGGGTCACACACCATATGAATTAAAATGGACATGGAATTAATTAGTAGGAATAATTAATTAAAATGATCAAAACGCTACCACATGCAAAGTTAGTAGGACTACTTTGCAAAGGTGGACTAATCCGTGTATGGACATGATTATATTGGGGCAAGTTTGTAGTTAATAAGGAGTTATTAACTATAAAAGGTCAAACTTAGCTAATTATTTCTCATGATCTGTGAATAAGATAAATAAGAGAGCAAGGAGAGAGACCCCAAGAGGAGGTGTTGCCCCATACTGTCGACCTATCCATGCCGTCGGCCTCCATGGGTAGTTCGGCCACCTATGTTCTGTTTTGCGTGATCTTTTCGCCTCCTTGTTCGACGTAGCTAGCACTTGACGTGGAGAAGGATTGAAGCTACTAATCCAAGGTTTGAATACTCGTAGAGACGAAGACACAATTCTTTTTAGTGATCACAAAAACTAAGGTACATATTTTTCTACCTTTGTCATGTTATGATTGCTTGCCTGTGATCCCCGGAGGGATTTGAGAAGGATAAAAGTTTATTATTCCGCTGCGTAAACTGCATCAAAACCTTACAATTTCTTGAATATGGAAAATGGCATTACATTGATACTTTCCCACATATCACATAAAGCCAAAAATGTCATGGAATCACCCAAGGTGACTTGAATCAAGAAAATCCCTGGATCTTTGATCGTCCTAGGTAAGCCCTTCAATACGCACTATGATTCTTCAGCAGTCAAACAAATTTTCTCGCAATCATCTACTCGTCTCTTTCATTTCAAGATATCCTTGAGGAACTTGGCAAATGTAGGCATCTTGTACAATGCCTCAGCAAATGGGATGATAATTTCCAGCTTCTTAAATATCTCAAGGAATTTCAGGAATTCTTTAGCATTATTTCTCTTCCTTGTTCTCAAGGGGTATGGAAGTGTTGGAGAGATTGGGATGTGCTCAGTGCGTACCTCTTCTTTTTCTTTCTGTACATGTGCATATACCTTTCTAGATTGAGCCCTCACTTCCGCATCATCATCAAATATCTCATGATCCATGGCCTTAGAGGCGGTGGAACATGCATGTGTGGGTTAAGGGGGGGGGGGAGGGGGTCGGTGAATGTCTTACCACTTCTGGTCGTGACTGCTTCGATCGGAAACTTATTCTCTACCCAAGTGTTACTAGTTCCAGCTGGGGTTGGTGTAGCCAACTAAGTTACAATCTATCCCACTTGTTGTTCCATAGTCCTAGTGCAACTTTTGTAGTCTGTAAATCAGCAACCAAATATGGCATCTGATCCATGAACTGGTTGACATTCCTACCCACTTGTAACATCATGCACTTGAGTTCGTCCACTTCACTATCTTTCCTTGATTGTTGTGCTGCCTCTTCATGCTGGATATGGGCTAGGACTGCTTTAATCTCTGATTCAGGTGACTTTGATAATTTCTACCCTTCCCCTAGCTGAGATTCTTTCTTAGCAATTTGCTTCATCAACTGATATGCCCCTTCTTTTTCAACCTTGAACAAGAAACTTCCTCTAGCTTCTCTATCCACACAATATTGGTTTTCATGGCGTAAACCGTGGTAGAATACCTGAACAGTCTTGTAATCTTCAAAATCATGGTTATGGCATCTTCTCAACATCCTCACGAATTGTTCCCATGCTTCCACTAGGGTCTCCCCCTTTTGCTGTTCAAAACTCAGAATTTCAGCTTTTAACTGAATCACTCGGTGGACGGGATAGAATTTCTCCACGAATTCTTAAGCACACTGATCCCACGTGGCACTGGAATTTGACTTCCGAGCCTCCAGCCAGGCAGCAGCTGCGCTACTCAGGCAATAGGTAAAAAACTCAAGATGGAAAGTGTCTGAGCTGACATCCTTATATATCATAGTATGACAGAACGCATTGAACCTCCCGATGAACTCTATTAATATTCTTCGTTCCCTCCGTGGAACTGAAATAGGTTTTGGGCTGTTTGGATAGTGGTGGCCTGAAGCTGAAAGGTTTCTGCCTAAATGTTTGGCACCCTGATGGCTGGGCTGTTCCCAGCTATAGAAGCCTGAAAACCTGTGACAAGAGATATTCCCGATTGATTGTAGATGGTCTGGCTCTTGCAAGACTCAAATTATGCCGTCAATTTAGCCATCTTTTCTGTGATTTCCTCACGAGTCCTCTGCTCTGCAGTAGTACTCTCTGAGTTCTCGCTTTCTGAGTGTGAGGAGTCCTTGGATGAGGATATGATCTCTTTGATGTTTCCACCCATCTTGTATATACCTGCTCACGAAGATCACATACACAAAAAAGGATCACATCAACTAAAAAAATAAAGTAAACAAAATAAATGAAAGGAACTGAAAATAAAATATATCCTAATTTAATTATTTATCTCACTAATAATACCGTTAATTCTCCGGCAACGGCGTGAAAAACTTGACGCGCCTAAATTACGCGTAGTGCGCAAGTATACGGTCAAGTAGTATATTGGAGTATTTGAGACTCCGAGTTTTCGAACCCATGGGGAATTGAACATTTATTAGCCATTGGTTAATCAACTTTGAATATAAAGAAACCGGTAATAAGGGTTTGATTGATTATAAGTTTTCCACCCATAACCAAGTGGCTCTAAGTAACTACTAAACGTAAATATCCAAATGAATGAACTATTAATATGAAGAAACTAGGTGATCTGTGATCCCTAGGGTACTCAATTAATTCTGGATTTGGTTCACAACACTCTACTCTTCATTTCTTGATACCAGGTTATACTCGTTATGCATATCTCAGAATAATGCATCACACTTCAATGTAATGGGCACTTAATCCTCTCAGTCAAATACAGACTATCACATTTCTCTAGTTGCTATGTTGGAATTATTCACAAAACATCTCTTTTCAATTCTACCAATTCTAACATAGTCAACCGAACCAAACCTTAATTGGTCATTCTTATTCCGTTACTTTTCAGTCTCAAGAACGTCTACCTACTCTTGTGGACCTAGGGTTGATTTTTTTCATACACCCACCTAGGTAACTAGCATGCTATGGGTGATCAAGCCTCACATGATAAGGATTACAAACTTGAGTAGAAGAATGGTTGAAAGAAAAAGTAGAAATTAAGTATTAATCATGAAGTGAATCCATAAATCTCGAAATCAACTAAGTGAAACCCTAGTTCTCCATAAACACCAAGCTATGAGTTTATCTATACATAAAATAGCTTAAAATAATATAAAACTCCATGAAATTAGTACAATAGATGAAGAAGAGGGTCTCAAACGGTGAAATCTCCACAAGAGTCGGTGAAGGTCTTCTCGTCGTTGCTCCCTTGCGTTCTCCTTCTATATCATGTCGTGCATATCTTTTATTTTCCCCAACAATTCCTAAGTATTCTCCCATTTGTCATAAGTTAGCTCTAATTGCTTTTGAGCCCCAAAAGTTTTCCTCTTCCGTGGCATTTCGTACGAAATCACGGGCATTTCCTAAGAAATAGGCACATTTCGTACAAAATGTCTCTGGGCATCAAGCTTCCTTCATCTTTAATACTATCATCTTTGGATCTTCTCTCCTTGTATCGTTTGCTTCCAAAGTTCACGTTCGTCTTGATTCCCGCGGTGTTCCCTCCAAAGACAACCACAACTACACGTCGCGATCAAATCCAACAAATATAAAGCTAAATCATAATCAAACGTGTCCGGACGTATCTTTTTCTAAGATCCCTAAAAGTGATAAAACAATTATCCATATCAACAATTAAGATCCAAATATCCCGCATTTATTCACAAAACAGTGATCAAATATGCTCAAAGTATAGAACCTAATAGTGCTATTAAGGAGGCGCACATGCTTGGATGCCTGGAGTAGAGGAAGGAAGCACTTGGAGAACAACTTGGTGTTCTTGTAGTTCTATATATATTCTCATTGGCTTGGGTATATCAGTATGCTTAGGGGCCACATCCATGTCACGTTTAATTTTATATTTTGTTTATGTTGATGTATTTGATGCATGTTTGAACGGTAAACAAGATAATAATTAAATATGGATCTTTCCATCAGAATTTCCCAATCCGTTTGAGTAGATCAGTTGATGATATCAACTAAAACAAGGTGGATCTTTCAATCGGGATTGCCCAACCCGTTTTGTTAGATCAGTTGATGAGATCAATTAAAAAAAGAAAATCCCTCAAACAAAAAAATAATAAGTTATTGACTTCTTTTTCTTGGTACTCGTCAAGACCTAAGTCAATTAAGTATTGGCTTGCCAAAGCAAGGTTCCGTGATTTATCATGGTAAGGCGCGATGGCATAAGCTAGTAATATGCATATACTACCTGAAATGTCTAACTTAACTAGGCTATTTCAACGGGATGGAAAAGCTTAGAGGCAAGTTAATTGGGAACTAGTCTATTTGATAGATTGTGAATAACGAGTGTTTCACCCAATTGTTCCAAGATTTACATTTGATGTAATTAGAAATAGTTTCATACCTAAATAACTAAATTTTGGGTGACCAACCAACGTTGGCTCAAAAGGAGGTGAAATATGGATATTGGCCAGCTAGAAAGATAAATGATATTTTTCCATTTTACTGGTGAGGGTCATTAATTCAATAAAAATAGTGGGAACCATGTTTAATAAAAGTCAATGTTAAATATGGTACAATATAACGATACTTGCATATTTCTTTCTATGTTAGATATGTAGGGTTTTGATTCATAGATGCGCAACGGAAGCATAAACAATCATAAAACCATGCAAAACCCTCCAAGGATCACAAGTCAAGAGACATAACGATGGTAAGGGTAAGAATTCATAAACACACCTTAGGGTTCTCCTTTGATGACTTCAAACGCGAATTGTGTCACGTTCTCTATGGTTGATCCACGCCTAGAGTTGACCCTAGATCTCCCAAGTCCTTGGTGCTAGCGCGGAAGAGAAAGAGGAAGAAGAATCACGCAAAACGAGACCCAAAAGGAGGGTCTCGGCCTCCTTTGTGGTCGACGGGGACGGGGCGGCGGCAAGGGGGCGGTCGGCTCCCTTGTTGCTTGCTCTCTCTCCTTTTGTTCTCTCCCACTCTTCTGTTATGTTCAATAATGAGCATAAGTTATTGTGGGAAGGAAGGAAGGAAGGTCCTTTATATAGTCCAACAACTCCTTGTTAACTACCTAAAGGACTTATTCTAGTCCTACTAGAATTCAATTTAGTCCCTTCCTTGCAAATTAGTCCCTACTAAGTTTGCAAGGGTTTGCAAAGTGATCCTTCTAATTAATTAATCTAATTAATTAATTCCCAAATCTAGTTCAACTCTATGTAGCGTGTGACCCCATAGGTTCTATCTAGTTGGTAGCAACTATTTGCTAATATGGAGCGGTCTCTAGCAAAACATCCATTCTAGCCAACTAATAGAATAGTCATCTTGACAACCTTTGTACAAGTAATTGTCTCATCCCTTTGTCTCTATATCCGGATTGGACACGAGACATACAAGTCACACTCGTATATCCAATCCATAGTTTCTCGATCCATGGGAATAGCCTTATTCGTGCAAATAACATCAATATCCCATATTGATTTATCTGAGTCTGGCCAGACATTCTATAAGCACTGTCCCTTGAGTGGCCTAGGATATTTGCTCCCGTTATGTGGGAGGGACAAATTCTATCTACGTCCACTACGATCTCTAAGCTTGCTTCTTATTGTATCTAGTACACGCCTTTATAACTACCCAGTTACGGTGTAGCGTTTAACGCTACCAAGATCACAATAATCCACAACTAGAATATCTAGTGACTTCAAGTCTAAGGATGACAATACCATTGCACCGCGAGAAGCGCTTGTGACTCAACATAATGTGTATGTAGCCTTCTCGGAGATGGGTCAATCCAGTGCAACATTCCCTAATGCACACCTATGTGTTGGATCGTGATACCTCCATATCAATCCAACCCCATACTAGTCTATAGATGATTGTCCCATTAATCATTATACTTGACTAGGGATATTTAAGATAAACAACACAACTGTAAATCTAAGGACTTCATTATATTAAATATCCAATAAATAATAAATGAATTTCTCGCCACAAATAATTCATACTAAACTAAATTGCCTCTAGTGCATCTATTCCAACAGTCTCCCACTTGCACTAGAGCCAATCTGGCGCATCTCGTATGCCCATACTCCTAGTGTGCCCTTCATGCTTCCACTGCGTGAGAGGCTTTGTAAGCGGGTCTGACAGATTATCATCTGTAGGAATCTTGCATATCTGAACGTCTCCTCTATCGATAATATCTCGAATCAGATGAAACTTCCTGAGCACGTGCTTGGACTTCTGGTGCGACCTGGGTTCCTTTGATTGCGCGATCGCCCCAGTGTTGTCACAGAACAACTCAACTGGATCCGCAATGCTAGGGACCACACCAAGTTCAGAAACAAACTTTCTGATCCAAATAGCTTCCTTTGCTGCGCCATTTGCAGCAATGTACTCAACCTCTGTTGTAGAATCAGCTACCGTCTCTTGCTTGGAACTTTTCCAGCTCACCGCTGCTCCATTCAGGCAAAACACATATCCCGACTGTGATCTAAAGTCATCTCTGTCGGTTTGGAAGCTTGCATCAGTGTAACCCCTTACACGCAACTCTTCCTCACCGCCAAATATCAAGAAAGCATCCTTAGTTCTTCTCAAGTACTTTAGGATGTTCTTGACTGCAATCCAGTGACTCTCACCCGGATTGGATTGGTATCTTCTTGTCATACTCAACGCATATGACACATCTGGTCTAGTACATAACATGGCGTACACGATAGATCCTATGGCCGAGGCATAGGGGATTCTACTCATGCGTTCCTTCTCAATCTCATTGGAGGGACAACCACTCTTCGAAAGAGTGATTCCATGTGACATGGGCAAGAATCCCTTCTTGGAATCTTGCATGTTGAACCGTTTCATCACCTTTTCAATATATGTACTTTGACTTAGGCCTAGCAACCTCTTAGATCTATCTCTATAGATCTTTATACCGAGTATATAGGCTGCTTCCCCTAAGTCCTTCATTGAGAAACACTTTCCTAGCCAATCTTTAACAGATTGCAGCATGGGAATGTCGTTTCCAATGAGTAGTATGTCATCCACATACAAGACCAGAAAAGCTAATGAGCTCCCACTAACCTTCTTGTAGACACAAGACTCATCTTCGTTTCTGATGAAGTCAAACTCTTTTACCACTTCATCAAAACGTCGATTCCAACTCCTAGAAGCTTGCTTCAATCCATAAATGGATCGTTGCAGCTTACAGACTTTGTTGTCTTGCTTTGGATCTTCAAAACCCTCCGGCTGTATCATATACACGTCCTCGAGGAGATTCCCATAAAGGAATGCTTTTTTGACATCCATATGCCAAATCTCATAGTCGTGGTATGCTGCAATCGCAAGTAGGATTCGGATGGATTTGGTCATGGCGACTGGTGAAAAGGTTTCATCATAGTCAATACCATGAATCTGTCTGAATCCTGTAGCCACCAATCGGCCCTTATAGGTAATCACATTACCATCCATGTCGATCTTCTTCTTGAAGACCCACTAGCACCCTATGGGCCGCGCCCCATCGGGTGGTTCCACCAAAGTCCATACTTTGTTGGTATACATGGATTCCATCTCGGATCTCATGACTTCCAGCCACTTCTGAGAGTCTGGGCCACTCATGACCTCCTCATAGGTAGTAGGCTCATCATCTATGGGCATCGTGTCACCGGAATCGGTTACGAGAAGTCCATACCTCTCGGGTTCCTGGCGCACTCTACTAGATCTACGAAGCTCTTGTGTTACCTAAATAGGTTGCTCCACAACAACTTGTGGTTCCTGTTCATGTTCCATGATCGGCTCAGTGATTTGTGGTTCTTGAACCTCTTCAAGTTCTACATTCCTCCCACTTGCTTCTTTAGCGACAAATTATCTTTCTAGAAACACGCCGTTCCGAGAAACAAACACTTTGTTCTCGGTTGGATTGTAGAAGTAGTAACCCTTAGTTTCCTTAGGGTACCCCACAAACTTACACTTATCCGATTTCGGCCCGAGCTTGTCTGATTGTAAACGTTTTACATAGACATCGCAGCCCCAAATCCTCATGAACGACAGTGTGGGACGCCTCCCACTCCACATCTCATATGGTGTCTTCATGACTGACTAAGATGGAACACGGTTAATGGTGAAAGCTGCACTTAATAGAGCGTAGCCCCAAAATGATAATGGAAAATCGGTTTGACACATCATAGATCGAACCATATCCAATAGGGTTCGATTCCTCCTCTCTGACACGCCATTCCATTGTGGCGTTCCGGGTGGAGTGAGTTGGGACACGATCCCACACTCTCTAAGATAGTCGTCAAACTCTTGGCTCAAGTATTCTCCTCCACGATCCGATCGTAGAGCCTTTATACTTTTGCCAAGTTGCTTTTCTACTTCATTTTTGAATTCTTTGAACACTTCAAAGGATTCGGATTTTGCCCTTATAAGGTACACAAATCCATATCTACTGTAATCATCAGTAAATGTAATGAAGTAGACATAACCACCCCTGGCAGGCGTGGCAAATGGCCCACACACATCGGTATGTATGAGTGCCAATTGCTCACTAGTTCTCTCACCTTTCTTATTGAAAGGGGACTTTGTCATTTTTCCCAATAAACAAGCCTCACATGTCTCATATGATTCAAAATCAAATGAGTCTAGTAATCCATCCTTATGGAGTCTAGATACACGTTTCTCATTTATGTGGCCTAAACGACAGTGCCATAAATAAGCAGGATTTAAATCATTTATTTTAATCCGCTTGGTATTAATGTTGTAGACAGAATTGCTTAGATCAAGGACATAAAGTCCATTAAATAATTGCGCACTAAAATAGTGAATATTATTTATATAAAAGGAACAACAATTGTTCTTTATTGAAATAATAAAACCATCCTTGTCCAAACAAGAAATAGAAATAATGTTTCTGCTCATAGCAGGCACAAAATAGCAATTATTTAATTCTAAAACTAATCCTGAAGGCAGAGATAGCTCGCACACGCCTATGGCCAACGCAGCAACCTTTGCTCCATTCCCAACGCGCAGATCTACCTCCCCTTTAGCCAATCTTCTACTTCTCTTTAGATCCTGCATATTTCGACAAATATGAGATCCACATCCAGTATCCAATACCCATGATGTAGAGAAAGTTAAATTGACATCTACAACAAAAATACTTGGTGGTGGTGGAATCACTATTCCAAGCCTCTTGTCCTCCAGATATTTTGGGCAGTTCCTCCTCCAGTGTCCAGGCTGACTGCAGTAGTGACACTCACCTTTAGTCACACCTTTGGCAATGCCACCAATAGGCTTAAGGGCAGGTTCCTTGGACTTGGCAACTGACTTGCCTTTGCCCTTGGAGGAAGAGGCAAACCTTTTGCCCTTTCCTTTCTGTACCATCATTATGGCCTTGCCCTTACCCTTGTTGATGCTCTGTTCAGCCTTCCTCAACATATTGAGTAAATCTGGCAGTGGTTTAACGATCTCGTTCATGTTACAGTTCATAATGAACTGTCCATAACTCTCGGGCAACGATTGGAACACGAGATCGGTCGAGATTCTCCAAGTACCCGATCATTCGGAGTACATGGGGTCCCACCGGGTTCCCTTTCTGCCAGATGGCACTTGAACAGTGCCTTTGAGACCTCGTACCTCTCTACCCTCGCCTGCTCTTGGAAGAGCTGCTTTAGATGTTCGATCATATCGACAGCATTCATGTTTTCGTGTTGCTTCTGAAGCTCAGAAGTCATGGTGCAAAGCATAAGGCAGGTCGCATCATTAGTTTCATCAACACGCTTTTGATACGCCTTTAGGGCAGCAGGTGTTTGGTTCTCTGGACCTTCTGGAACATGCTCCTCTATTGCGTACAGTTTCTTCTCTTGCTTCAGAAAAATTCTCAAGTTTCTGTACCAATCAAGAAAGTTGGTTCCAGGGAGCTTGTCCTTCTCAAGGACAGATCGTAGGGAATGTTGTGAACTCGATGAGTTGTTTGCCATTTCGAATTATACAAAAGGAAAATACGCAAGTTTTAGTATTTGTGAATTTTTGACTATATTCAATAATGGCTAGTTTATCAAAAATAGCTCCCACTATTTTTCTACGGATTAATAACCCTCAAGATATTAATGCGGAAAATATCCTTATATTTTCTAGTGGGCCAAGATCCATGTTTCATCTCCTTATGAGATTGCTTTGGCAAGTCACCCACAATTTGACTACTTTAGGTAGGAACAATTCCAATTGCATCCCATATGCAACTCTTGGTTCAATTGGGCAAATAACTCCTTATTTATCCATCCATATGGATAATCCCAATTGATTGCCTCTAGAATTCTTAATCAAATTAATAGCCTAGTTGTGTTCAACCTCTTATCTAAACAATTTCACATTGTTACGTGCCATCGCATTCCATCATGATGAACCAAGTCGCCATGCTTTGGCACGCACGAGCTTGGTAAATAATGATGATAATGAGTGTTTAAATAACGAGAAGGCAAGAACACAATATTTGAATTTTGAGGGATTTTAAATTCAATTTTTTAATTGTTTTGTTGATCAATATCAACTAATCTATCTATTTGAGTTTGGGCATAACTCCAAATAATAGATCCGGATTGTCTAATTATCTTATTATCCTAATTGCATGCATCATCCATACACCAACCACACAATAATAAGACAATAAAATAAACAACCACGAAATAGAAATTAAACGTGATGTGGATATGGCCTTTTCTAGACTAAGATAATTCCAAGCCAATGGAATTATCTATGAACCCTAAACAAACACATATCCATGCGTCTTGATCTTTTGGTCCATCCTTCATAGTCATGTGGAAGGCTCCATGCTCCATGCTCCATCTTTTGTGGCTTCTTTGGCTTTGGGCTTCCTTTTTCTTCAATCTTGGCTAACAATCTACTTTATCTAGCACTAGCTAATATCTATACTAAATAAAATAGATCTCACAAGTTGAGAAAAAAAATGGCACGCAGGCCATAAAACCCTAATTAATTATTACAATTAATTGATCAGCTCGCAGGCCGTAAAACCAAACCACAAAATTAAACATCCACATCAAACCACATCCTAAGGCCATATCCAATCACCATGCGATTTGCACATAAACAGTTAAAATCCAATTTTAACGCGCTTGGTCAATTTTAATTGATTTTAGGATTTCTAGGGTTAAAACGGTCCATGGGCCCAACAATCAAATTGCCCGGGCCCAATAAGATGAACCACAAGGCCCTAGGGTCGGCCCGGCCCAAAACCCACAAGCCTAGGCCGCGGGTTAGGGCCGCCCAGCCCCAAGGGCGGCCAAACTTGGGCGGAAAGCAAGGGGGGCGGTCCCTAGGGGGGCCGAACCTCCTTATGGGAGTTGTTTCCAAAACAACTCCCTTGCTTGGTGCCCAAGTTTGGTTGTTTCCTTGTTTTGGGAGAACTCCTTCTTCCCCAAGGTGCCCAAACCCTAGATCTAAGATCCTAAAATTTCTCAAACTCACCAATTCATGCATCCAATGCAAAAATTGGATCTTGTTATGATTAATTATTGACAAATTGCATCCCATGCTTGATTTGTCTTGTTTTACGCGATAAACAATCAAATTAAGGTGTAAAACAACTAAAATGTAACACATAAACCACGTTTATGCTCTACGACCAGTGGCTCTGATACCACTGTAGGGTTTTGATTCATGGATGCGCAACAGAAGCATAAACAATCATAAAACCATGAAAAACCCTCCAAGGATCACAAGTCAAGAGACATAACGATGGTAAGGGTAAGAATTCATAAACACACCTTAGGGTTCTCCTTTGATGACTTCAAACGCGAATTGTGTCACGTTCTCTATGGTTGATCCACGCCTAGAGTTGATCCTAGATCTCCCAAGTCCTTGGTGCTAGCGCGGAAGAGGAAGAGGAAGAAGAATAACGCAAAACGAGACCCAAAAGGAGGGTCTCGGCCTCCTTTGTGGCCGACGGGGACGGGGCGGGGGCAAGGGGGCGGTCGGCTCCCTTGTTGCTTGCTCTCTCTCCTTTTGTTCTCTCCCACTCTTTTGTTATGTTCAATAATGAGCATAAGTTATTGTGGGAAGGAAGGAAGGAAGGTCCTTTATATAGTCCAACAACTCCTTGTTAACTACCTAAAGGACTTATTCTAGTCCTACTAGAATTCAATTTAGTCCCTTCCTTGCAAATTAGTCCCTACTAAGTTTGCAAGGGTTTGCAAAGTGATCCTTCTATTTAATTAATCCAATTAATTAATTCCCAAATCTAGTTCAACTCTATGTAGCGTGTGACCCCATAGGTTCTATCTAGTTGGTAGCAACTATTTGCTAATATGGAGCGGTCTCTAGCAAAACATCCATTCTAGCCAACTAATAGAATAGTCATCTTGACAACCTTTGTACAAGTAATTGTCTCATCCCTTTGTCTCTATATCTGGATTGGACACGAGACATACAAGTCACACTCATATATCTAATCCATAGTTTCTCGATCCATGGGAATAGCCTTATTCGTGCAAATAACATCAATATCCCATATTGATTTATCTGAGTCTGGCCAGACGTTCTATAAGCACTGTCCCTCGAGTGGCCTAGGATATTTGCTCCCGTTATGTGGGAGGGACAAATTCTATCTACGTCCACTACGATCTCTAAGCTTGCTTCTCATTGTATCCAGTACACGCCTTTATAACTACCCAGTTACGGTGTAGCGTTTAACGCTACCAAGATCACAATAATCCACAACTAGAATATCTAGTGACTTCAAGTCTATGGATGACAATACCATTGCACCGCGAGAAGCGCTTGTGACTCAACATAACGTGTATGTAGCCTTCTCGGAGATGGGTCAATCCAGTGCAACATTCCCTAATGCACACCTATGTGTTGGATCGTGATATCTCCATATCAATCCAACCCCATACTAGTCTATAGATGATTGTCCCATTAATCATTATACTTGACTAGGGATATTTAAGATAAACAACACAATTGTAAATCTAAGGACTTCATTATATTAAATATCCAATAAATAATAAATGAATTTCTAGCCACAAATAATTCATACTAAACTAGATTGCCTCTAGGGCATCTATTCCAACAAGATACCATTAGCAATTTAAAAACAATTCAACTTTATCGATGCGATTTCTCCTTGGGAAGGACACATTGTCTTGAAATAAGTTTCTAGATAGGTACATAAATTTGAGAATTGTTTTCAAACAAGTAAAGAAAAGGATATACATTCTAGAGCATGAAATTCATGCTCCACTAGAAGCCAAAGCCACTTAAGCCCAAAGGAAGGAACACCGAAAAATTCTATATGATTCTTTGGATGTGACTTGTCTCATGTTAGCTACCATGAACTATGAGATTTAGAAGCAAGATGAGAACATGGAGGCATATGATATGATCATACATCAAAAGCATCTCTCTCAAGAGCAAGCTAGACATGAAAGGCTTGGAATGTAAAATCTTTGTTCAAAATGCTGAGAACTACTAAACAAAGCTTTAACAAAGCATTAATAAGGGAAAAGGAAAATCCATATTGACGGTTAAAAGGAGAATAGTCAAAATGTTTTCCCGGAACCCCAAAGGTAAAAGAAATTTTGTTTCTAAAACCAAGGAAGTTTCCTTAAAGACCAAAGATGGTAAAGCTAGGGAAGGAACATGCCACCATTGCGGATTGGCTGTCCACTGGAAGATAAATTTACAAAAGTAACTGATAGAAAAAGAAGAAGGGAATTACGAATTATACATCAGATAGTATTGTTATAGAAGTCAACGTGTCTATCTCTTCATCATGGGTATGAGATACTGGATGAGGATCTCACATTTGTTGAATTGTAGAGAACTACTAAACAAATGTTGTTTTATTTATTTTGGTGAAATGCATTATTTTAATGCACTTTTGTCTAATTAATTGTATATCCTTGATCTTGATAATTCCATCTACAACATTAATTAATTTTTTTTAAAATCTAATGATTTGAATCCCATTTATCTTTGGCATTGTCGTTTAGGCCACAAAAATGAGAAACTCATTTCTAGACTCCATATGGATGGATTTTCTGGGCTCATCTTATTTTGAATCATGTGAGACATGCGAGGCTTGTTTATTGGGAAATATGTGATCTTTTGTGAATCATATATACTGATGTGTGTGGACCACTAAGCACAAGTTCTAGAGGTGGTTTTCAGTACTTCAACATATTCACTGATGACTTCAGAAGATCAAATCCGAATCCTTTGAAAAATTCAAGGAATTCAAGAATGAGGTGAAAAACCAGCTTGGCAAAAGTATCAAGGCTCTGCAATCAGTTCGTGGAGGAGAGTACTTAAGCCAAGAGTTGTACAAGCAACCAAGGGAATGTGGAATCTAATCCTAACTCACTCCACCTAGAACGCCACATTGGAATGGTGTGTCTAAGAGAAGAAATTGGACCTTGTTAGACATGGTTTGGTCCATGATGCGTCAAACATAACTTTCAGTTTCTTTTGGGCCATGCTCTACTTATAGCCATTTTCATCCAAAATCGTGTTCCATCCAAATCAGTTATAAAAAATTATATGATATATGAAATGGGAAGCGTTCTAGTATCTCATTCATGAATATTTTAGGTGGAAAAGTTTATGTGATGCGTTTACATTCAGAAAAAAACTTGGACCTAGTTGGATAAATGTATCTTTGTGGGATATCATAAGGAAACGAAAGGATATTATTTCTATAAATCCGATCAAGAACAAAGTGTTTGTTGCTCGAACCGGTGTGTTTCTAGAAAGGGAGTTAGTATCTAAAGGAACCAGTGGAAGGACAATTGAACTTGAAGAAGGTCAAGAACCACAAGAGAACATTGATCCTTCGATAGAATAGGAGTAGTATCCACCTGATGTTGTGGAGAAACATCCTGCTCAAGTAACACAAGAACCTCTTAGATAGAGTAGGATACATCAAGGGCCAGAGAAATATGGATTTCTCATAACGTAACACAGTAATGTATTGCTCATGGATCAAGAGGAGCCTAAAAACTATGAGGAGACCACAAATGGGCAAGACTCTCAGAAATGGCTTGCAGACATGAGATTCGGAATGGAATTCATGTATATTAACAAAGTATGATTTTTGGTGGAACCACATGAAGGGAAAAACCCATAGGGTGCAAGTGGGTTTTCGACATAGATGGTAATATGATTACTTATAAGGGACGATTGGTTGTTAAAGGTTTCATGCCGTTTCATAGTATAGTTTATGAAGAAACTTTTTCCCCAATTGTGATGCTTAAATCCATTAGCATCTTGCTAGCAATTGTTTCTTACAACTATTTGGCAGATGGATATCAAAACAGTGTTTCTTTATGGAAACCTCCTTGAGGATGTGTACTTGACATAGCCAGAGGGTTTGTCAGTCCAAGGCATGCCCAAAAAGTGTGTAAGTTGCAGCCATTTTTTTATAGATTAAAGCAAGCCTCTCGTATTTGGAATCTTCGATTTGATGATGCAATTAAAGAATTTGGTTTCATCAAGAATCAAGATTAACCTTGTGTTTACAAGAAGGTTAGTGGGAGAACAGTTATATTTCTTGTCTTGTATGCGGATGACACACTGCTCATTGGGAAAGATGTCTCAACTCTGCAATCTGTTAAATATTGGGTAGGTAATTCTTTTTCAATGAAAGACTTAGGAAAAGCAACTTATATACATGGTATAAATATCTATAGATATAGATCAAGAAATTTTCTCGGCTTAAGTCATAGTACATATATTGAAAAGGGTATTGAAACAGTTCAACATGCAAGAATTCATAAAGGAAACCTTACCTATGTTACATGGAGTTAGTCTTTCGAAGACTGATTTTCCTTCCTATCAAATTGGGAAGGATCTTATGAATAAGATTCACAAGATACGTGTTATTTACTAGGACAGAAATGTCATATGCTTTTGAGCATGACATTAACATAGTAGTCGAATCCAGGTGAGAGTCACTGGATAACTGTCAAGAACATCCTTATGTACTTGATAAGAACTAAGGATGAATTCTTGATATATGGAGGAGATGAAGACCTCACAGTAAAGGGTTACACGGATGTGAGCATCCAGACTGAAGAAGATGATTCCTAATCGCAGAAAAGTTCTGTGATTCGCCTTAATGAGGAACACTGAGTTGAAAAGGTTCCAGAAATTATTCAGTTGTCCATTCTATCACAGAGGCTGATTATATTGCTGCATCAGATGCACATACTCAGGAGATTCCATTTCATTTGAGAGATCATCGACAGAGAGATGTGAATATATGCATAATACCGACAGTTGACAATCCTTGCAAACCCAATTACCAAAACCCTTGCCAATCTAAAGACGGAGGGCCACGCTAGGTCAAAAGGCATACGAGATGCACCAAATTGGCTATAGTGCAAGTGGGATACTGTTGGAATATGCCCTAGAGGTAATCTCTTTTTCAGACATTTATATGGACTTTCTATTCATTGTGATATCGATATGTTAACATAATGAAGTCATTAGATTATAAATTTTATATTCATAAATATTCGTTGTCAAGGTATAAAAGTTAATTAGGAAGACTATAATGCGTCGAGACTAGTATGTGAGTAGATTGATATGGGAATATCAAGTCTAACACATGGGTACGCATTAAGAATAATGGCGTGATGGATTGACCCTCCATGAGAAGGCTACATGGGAGTTATGTAAATGTCACAAGTTCTTAATATATTGACAATGGTGTTGTGATCATTCGACATGAAGTCACTACATTCTCTTGATAAGAATTATCATGTTTTAATATCGTCAATCACGCTGTAACAGGGTGATTATTAATGCGATAATTGGACATGCTACAAAATATTTTGAGATGTGTGATTGATGTAGATAGGATTTGTCCCTCCTACATAACATGAGTAATTATCCCCTTTCACTCTATATGTGGGACTTAGAGAAATGCATGTGGATGATCAAATTAATAAATATGAGATATTGAAGTCATTTGTTTGTCTAAATCTACTCACAGATCGAGAAAATATAGATTGGATATACAAGTGTGACACTCCATGTTTTTTTTGTAATGCATGTGCACGCTCAAATTAATAAATATGAGATATTGAAGTCAGGTGTTTGTCTAAATCTACTCACAGATCGAGAAAATATAGATTGGATATACAAGTGTGACACTCCATGTTTTTTGTGTGTAATCTGGATAGAAGAGACAAATGGATTTTACAACACGGTAACATTGGTCACAGTGGTTAGTCAGATCACTGACATTCCTTTTACTTGGGTAGCATTGATGTATTGCTAGATGATGTTAATGTTTGTAATTATTAGTGCCAACATAATTAGTGACCTATAGGGTCACACACAAGAATAGATCAAACTGGAATTAGTTCATCATTAGTTTGGATAAAGAGCAATAATGTATATTGAACAAAAGTGTAAACTATATTCATTAGTTGGTCTAAAGAGCAATTGTGGACTAGAATGCAAACTAATCATAAGTGTTAGGATTAAAGGGCAAAGATCACTTCTCTAGCATGTAAATAGGATTTATAGGCTATGAAAATTTAGTCTAGAGACATTCAACACCCACACATACACGTGAGAGACAGAAAGAGCGAAGAAAAGTAGTTTACTTCTACACCTAGGGTTCGGCCACCACCATTGCTGCCCCTCTCTCGCTGCCCACGGGTTGAATGGGATCCACCCACCGTGCACGTCCAAATCCGTTCATCTTGTATGATTGGAGAAGAATTCCAGTTCAGATCTATTCGTTTTGATACCGTAGAGGTGCGGCTCTTCAAATTCGTGCTTGTGATTGTCACCAGTCACTTTAACTGAGATAAAACTCAAATCATCAGATTATGCTCATTCACATGGGTCCTTGGAGGGTTTTAGCTAAATAATTCTGTTATTTATGCTGCGTTTGATTGCCTAAAACTTAACCTTTAATAACTCTTGATGGTTTTTGAAACTACATTCGAGATGATTTCGTAAGCTTGTCCGAAGTAGTGATGGAATGTCTTGATAATAAACGTAGCCACTCCTTGACAATAACAATTAGGGAGAAGGGAACTATAATGATTATACTTTTTTCCTCACCACACTACGTACTTGAAATGTTCTTCCTATCTTAGCTAAACTTGTCTTGCAATGTCTTGATCAACGAACTTCTAGCTCAAAGTATTGGGCAAAAAATTGTGGCACTAGGACGCTGGTTTGGTTGCTCTCTTCCGTTGGCTTGAAGTTTATAACAATGGGAATTTCTCTTCCCCTTCGCGTGGGAGCACTTTGTAACTTGTTATTTTGTTGAGCTACATGATGTGGTGGTGGTGGATTTCGACCTCTTGAATCTCTGTGCCCAAGTTAGCCATCTTAGTTCTCACTTCTTCCATTTCCTTTTCAGTTCTCTCACTACAAGCAGATTCTTCCCCTAATTTTATGCGGAGTTGTTTAGCTTGAACTTGGTGTTCTGCCTTCATTTGTTTGACTTCATTTCTTTTTTATCTTCCATTCAATCGAATGTAATCTTCTGGGTCCTCAAGTGGTGTATGAAGTTTATCTTTAGTGGATCGGGTCGTAAACCAACTCTGTTTTCTGAAACAAAAATTACTCCTAAAGCACATGAGTAAAAGAATAAAAACCTTAAAGTAAATTGCTTAAGACATAACTACAGGAAACAACAAGGTCGCTGGTTACAGTGTCAGAAAGTTTACACACTCCAAACGCAAGTTCATAGTTGTCACTGCAGTAATAATATAGAATTATCCAGATAATAACGAACACAAAGGACTGGCTGCCTTTCTAGTTATTTTTTATCTAAAAATGTCGGGTGGTCTTTGCAGAGAGTAATTAAAATAATAACTAATAAATAAATATAGATTATACTTCATGATTGTTGTGAAAGAAGATGGAGAAAGCAATAGGATTCCTCGTTTGGGCACAATATCATATTTTCCGGAATTTCCTTATCATCTATGAAATAGAGCCTTTCTACTTTTCCAAGCGAGCAATTATGGTGCAGAGTATGGTCACACATATCAAAAAGTTAGTTTAATCCTTGTTATGCATTATGATAAATCTAATCTCCTAGTTCCACAACGAGGTTTGTCACTCTTAATTGGTTTCTTAGGTGTTTATTTACACTACAACAAATATGACCTTTATTGACAGTTTTTTTGTTGACACACAGTTAAATGTAGCTAGTTACATGATTTATCTACAATATTTGTGTTTGTCGATATATGTGCTATCGCTTGTCAACAATGTAACTATTAAATAAGTCAAGAATGTTATTATGTTGATTTCCGATCTGGGACAGTTAAATAAGGTGACAAACCTTAGATTTTGGTGACTTACATATTTGTCAGCAGTAAAAGTAAAATTACGTAATTGTTAATTTCAAAAAGAATTATGTAACTTTTAGAGGGTAAACTCAAAATATTTCCGCACTACCAATTTGAGGAAGAGAGGGAAAATAAAAAATTAAGTGAAAAACTACATTCTCGTACATGGACTCTCTTCAACCAATTATCGTCACTTCACCGGTCTTTCCCTTCAACCTCCCCCCCTATAGCTCACTCCCTGCACCCCCCCCCCCCGCTGTTGCGGACAGAAAAGCCATCGTCGCCCAGACTAGATCCGGTCGCATCACCACCATGCTGATGGGCATAAGGCCACTACCACCGTCACATCAACGTTAATTGGATCTGCCCGCTTCACCAGTTCACCACCACAACGATGTTTGGCCTCCCCTCTCTCTGTCTACCACTGATCTCCCTTCGCTTCTCTCGTAATCAGGTAAATCACTTCACCCTCTCTCTCTCTCTTCTACTGGTGATTTTATTCTTTTTCCTTTCCTGCAAATTTCTAGGGTTCCTCAATATAGTAATTTAAGGAGGGAATTCTACTGATTCAATTTTTGCTACTGGTTGATGTTTGAGAATTGGTAATGATTGGATTTCAAATCATTTGGTTTTAGTTTGTACCAACCCCATATAGTACCAGCTTGTATCTTTGCATCAGGTAAATCAGAGATAATTTTTTATTTTAGGTACTGTCCTCTCTCTGTACTCGCCCCTTTCTAGGCTTACAGTACTCGAGATAGTTTTTGTGTGACGTAAACGTCAAAGCCAACACCCAGCAACAATAGAGGTTAGGAGGCCTCTTCTCTGCTTGCTCTATCTACCTATGTAATCGAAATATTTTATTCAGTTTTACGTTTAGAGTTTTGTAATCAATAATGACCCAAAAAACCCTTGGTGAAGTTTTCTAGCCGTCCGACCCTGCACGAAGCTATGCGCCCTGACCCTTCTGTCAATATATTTATGTTTACTGATTTCAATGGCGAGTTCAGCTGGCTCAAGCTTTTAGCCACCTCATGTGGTCTGCAGATCATAAACCCAAGCTTGAGGAAAATCTTCCCCTCTAGCCTTTGTTCAATCCATATTGATAGGTTGAAATTGCTTGCATTATTTTTGTTTCACCGTAATAAGGCTAATAAATTTGACATACTTTCCTTTTGACTTTGACAGTCAAGCCGTCTGTATTGTGACCTCAAAGATGTTTGATATCATACTTGGTGATCCTGAAAATGATTCTCTAGGACTTTGGAATGGGCACTTGAAGTTTGTGGTTGATTTTTTTTTTTTACTAACCACACAATTAATATTTCTGAATAGATGGAGTCATGTCTTGATTTGTTGAATTAAGGGTACAAAGGTTCAAATGAGAAAAGAACTAGGAATAAATAAACTTACATGATAAAGGGGTTTTACTATGGTTTCTCAATTAGCCTTTCTCATGTGATAAGTGATGCCTTGATTGTCATCAGATATGTTCAATGTTACTTCTTAAGAAATTGTGATCAATCTGAAAGTTTAAGGTGAGGTATGCCAAGTATATAGATGTGTGTTTACGTTTTCTACTCTATTTTTTACTTAGCTTTGAAGTTATTTTGGTACTTATTAATTAGTCAATCACCAAAACATAGAGCTGGACATAATGCCTAATTAGTTGTAACTGAGACATTGGACATTGGTTAAGTGAAAATAAATTGCAGAGATTAAGGTCAGGAGGGTTGATTTTGGCTTCTTGGAACTATAATAAAATTATAAGAGGAACGAGAAGATATTTTGGTACTTGCAATATTCTCCTAATACTTCTTTTGAATATTTTCTATAGAAACTAGTATCTTACTTGTCGTTAAATTTGGTCTATGCGCTTTTGGTATTGGCTATGTCTACTCATTAGTCAAAGTGGTCCTCATTCTTCTTAATTATTGTTGTGTCGTGGATCTGATTTGAAAGAATATCCTTCCTTTTTTGACAAAGAAAGAATATCATGATCCTTATATATATGTAGGTGTAAACAAGTATAAATAGAGTACGCTAGCTTTTGCCAAAACACAAGTTTTTGAAACTTAAGTAGAGCAAAATGTTGATATCTCAAAGCTTTGAAAAGGATTTGTGAAGCTTGAAGATATAACAGCAAAGTATAGAGGCTTCAAAGCTTTGAGACTTGGATAGCTCCAAAGCTTTGAAACTTCCATTATAAACTGAAAATAAATGCAGCAAAAGTAAATAGCAAATACACAGAGATTTTACAGAGTTCAGTCACAATTGGACCTAGTCTATGCCTGAGGGATCCCAGGATTCAAACACAACTTCTTATTAATCACCCATATTTAGCCCTAGATCTCAAACCTAAGTGAGCTACCTTACACTTATCCAGCATGCGGTTCCCAACCTATCTAGTTACAGGCTACGACCTGTTGCAACAATAAGAACCTCATGTTGTTCACTTGAAAAACCAAACTACTAAGTTTAGGGAGGTTTTAGAGATGAAGAATAAATGATACAATTAAGTATAAGAAGAAAAACTCAAAGTAGATAAGCTGATTAGGCCTGGAAGAGTTCTTCTGAGTGTGAATGATCTTGAGTCTGCTGGATAGTTGAATCCCTAAATGATTTGAAGAACTGTATGAACTTGATCTTCCCAGTATGTTGCTCTCTTCACAATCACGATCTATCTCTATCCTTTAACTCTCTGCAATTCAAATGTTAATTGCTGCTTTCAGTCTGCAACTAACTTGAGAGATTTCAGGAACATAATTCCTGAAATATCACCTTTCTGATAAGCTCCAATCAGCACCTATATTTGAATGAATTGCTGAGCTGTGTATGGACGTTGGAGTGTCCAACAAACTTTCATATACTCAGCAAAAAAGATCAAACACATTACAATAAAATCTAGCAAAAAAGACCAGCTTATTGCAGCAACTATCAGTTCATAAGAAAACTATGCTAGAGTTGTCTGCTGACAATTCTGAGTTAACAAATATATTCAATCTCATGAATATATCAAGTAACTGATATAGAACACACAATAATAGACAATGATCAACTTATATCAAGTTCTAAGTATCACTGAATCAACCTGCATACAGGAAGATAATTGAATGAACTTAGCAGTAAAGAGTAACCAGAATATCTCAAAGCTTTGAAGCTTTGCCTGCTAACTTCACCAGAATGAACATTGGATTTTCAATCCAACTTAGTCCTGAAAATAATCAAATTAGAACATAGATTGCTAACTTCATTCATATAATTAATCCATATCATATTCAAATCATAACCAAAACCTGCACAAAAACAGTTAGATAATTCGGCATATAGTGACTGCTACAGTAACTCAAAGTTTTGAAGCTTTGGTACTTAGCAATTTCTTATGCTTGTGTTTCTGGCTTTCATCATCAAGGAGCTATGCCTGAATATTCACAATATAATGTCCGTGAGCTTCAGACTTATCAATCTCCCCCTTGATGAAAGACAAAACACATTATCTGGGCACTTTTATCCTGCAACTTACAATCAGAAGTAAAAATCACATAATATAAATAACACAAAATCAAATACATTATCTAAAAAAAAATATAGCATAGATAACATTCTACCATATCCAGAAATTATTACAAACCATGAATCCATATACTAAATAAAAAAAAAACACATAACACATAATCTTCTCCCCCTTTTTGAATTTCATCAAAATAGCAGAAGAAATGTAGGATCTGTTCAGAGTTTTTAAGAAAATAAAAAGATAAACTAAACTTCAAGACCTAGAAGAGTAGAATGATAGAGAGAATGGGTTCGAGGCTTTGAACATCCTGAGTACTTTGCTTTTCCCTTGCCTTTGCCCCAAGTCTCGTCTTGTTCTTCTTTTGAGAATTGTGCATCTACATCCTGCTCTTCAGTCTGCCTACCTAGTTCTTCAGCTTCCGCAGATTCAGCTCCGATCTTCTCCACAACCTCATCAACCAACTTGTCTAGATCTGCAGCTTCCTTTTCTGCTTTCTCTGCAGCAGTTTCCTCAGCATTTGCCTCATCTTCAGATTGTTCAAAGAGATCCTTTGATGTCAGAACAACATGAATACCTTTCTTCTTCTTCTTCTTCTTCTTCTTCTTCTTCTTCTTCTGTTTCTTGAGATCTTCTCCCATAAATTCCTCTGAAAAAATGCTTGTATCTCTGCTTTCTGAAGAAGGCACTTTATCTAGATCCAAACCTTTGATGATCGGGTCAAGCTTGTTGAGCACCAAACCTTTGAACTTAGTAAGATCACTGGATAAGTCAAACATACCTTGTCTGAAATCCTCCACACCATCTTCCAGAACCTCAATTCTATCTATAATCTATGAAAAATCCTGATTACCAGGCACCTTAGGGGTTGAAGCAGCTCTAGGTTTGATGAATTCATTCTGCTTCAGCTCCTTAACATTCAACTCTGAATAGAACTTCCACTTTCCTTTAGCAGTATAAACAATCCCAATCCTTTGAAGAGATGCTTCATTAACACCCCAAAACCAGTAGTAATCTTCTCTTCATCCTCCATAGCAATTCCAAAATGCTTGAAAAACAATGGTAAGACATTGGCATAGGGTCGGGAGTGGTTCCTAGTCCTAGTTCCACAGTAGACCATATGCTCCATCACCACAGTAGGAAGGTCTACCTCAAACCCTTGACATATCAAATACATTAATATCAGCACCTTGTCTGTTATCAACTCTTTGGAATATTCTCTGGGGACAACACATCTTATGATGATTGAGAACATGACTTTAGCTTCACAGTTAAACACATAATGTGTTAACTACTTGGGTTCAAGAGTGGTTTCCTCCAAGAAAAACATGGCTTTGGCTTTCTCTAGAATTTATTTCCTATCATGATAATCACCAACCTTATACTTTCTAGGTACCCCCAAAAATTTGGAGAACACCTTGTGATCCAACCTAATATCTACACCATCCACTCTTGAAGTGAGGATGTATCTATCACTATCATCAAATTCTTGAACCAAATTCAAATAGAACAGTATGGTTAACCTAGGGTAAGCTTCAGAAGGAGGTTTCAACAGACTTCCAACAAATGAGTTTCTCAAACTCTTAATGTAGTCTAAGTCCAAAATATCCAATAACTCACTACTGATCAGACTAAAAAAAGAAACCTTAGATGATGCATACCCATCCATCCATACAGTCTTAACTTCATAATTAACAAACCAAGACTCAGGCAAGAGATTCTTATCAACATTTGTGGCTTCTTGGTTTTCACTTAACTGTGCTTAACCCTCTTCTTATCAGGAGTTGCTTCACCCTTGTTTTCTGGAGTTTCTTCAGCTTTCTTGTCACCAACTTTCTTTTCCTTTGAAGATGGTACACTCTTCTTTTCTTTCTAAATTGTCATCTGTTTCTTTTTCGTACTTGACTCTTCCTCCTGATCCTTGTTCCCCTTTTCTTTCACCACTTCCTCTGTTGCAGATTCTGAATCTAACCCAGCCCTTGCTTCTTCCTGAACTTCCTTTCCCTTCTTGGTCTTCTTTGTAGGAGGAGAAGTCTCATGAAAACTGGTTGGTTCTTCTGAGTCTGATATCCTATTAGCCTCTCTCTTCACCCTTTTGTTGGAGGCCTGACCTAGCTGCTTGATCCTTTCTGATTTTCGCTCCATTTCGGTTAGGGTTTGAGATAGTTTGATAGAATGGGGGAGAGAGAGATAGAGACGAAGAAATTCACGTAGAGAATGAGAGATAACAAGTCCTGAAGCTGGCTTAAGTAGGTAGAAGAGTTTTGACTGAAAATAGGAGATTTGCATGCAAAAAGATTTCACAAGATTTTCAAAGATATCTGTAGATATTTTGATCAAATCTCCGAACATTTGAAAAGATTCGGTAATTATCTAAAACGATAATACAAATTTTGTCATGATCCAATTTTTTAAAGATAATGCCAATCCACTCATCAAAGCAGTGTAAAAGTGGTTCAAAGCTTTGAGAAGTTTCAGATTATCACAGAAACTTCAAAGCTTTGAGCCATACTTTCAAGGATAAAAAAAGTATAATCTCAAGGCTTTGAAATCACACAGATAATACGCATAGTAACTAATTACTACCCCCTAAACCAAATCATCCTTGTTTAACATACCCAATTCAAGCCTTAGGGATGCAAACCTCTCATCTGGTAGTGGTTTAGTAAAAATATCAGCTATTTGCTTAGAAGTAGAAATAAAAGATAGAACAATATCACCTTTTTATGTGTGATCTCTAAGAAAATGATGTCTCACATCTTTGTGCTTTGTTCTTGAGTGGTGGAATGGATTCTTAGAAATAGAAATAGCACTTGTATTTTCAGAGTTCATAAGCACAATTCTGAAATCATATCCAAGGTCTCTTAGCTGCTGTGCAATTCATAAGACCTGTGAACAACAAGCTCCAGCTGCAATGTATTCAGCTTCTGCAGTTGATAGAGCTACTTAATTATGCTTCGTTGAATGCCATTATATCTATGAAGATCCAAGAAATTGGCAGCATCCAAAAGTACTCTTTCTGTCTACTTTGTACCTGCAAAGTCTGCATCTGAATATCCACTCAACATTAAATTAGATCTTCTTGGATACCAAAGCCCCAAGTCTTTGGTTCCATTCAAATATCTAAAAATCATTTTCACGGAAATTTAATGACTTTCTTTAGGATCAACTTGAAGTCTTGCACACATGCACACACTGAACATAATATCTGGTCTACTAGCAGTTAGATACAAAAGTGAACCAATCATACCTTTGTACTCTTTCTGATTTACACTCTTACCAGTTGTGTCCTTGTCTAAAGACCGTGATGAACTCATAGGGGTCTTTACAACCTTGGACTGTGACATATTATACTTGTTTAACAAGTCCAGGGTGTACTTTCCTTGATGCACAAAAGTTCCCTTATTGCAACAAGGAAAAATGTTTCCTCATAGTCAATACCTTCCTATTAATTCTATCCCTGTGCAACCAGTCTTGCTTTGTTTATCACAACCTTGCCTTTTTCATCAAGTTTATTTCTGAACACCCTTCTTGTTCCAATCACTGATTGATCCTTTGGTCTAGGAACCACATTCCAGACCTTGTTCCTTTCAAATTCATTCAGCTCATTCTACATTGCAATGATCCAATCTGCATCTTCTAGTGCTTCTTTTGCATTTTTGGGCTCATTGAGTGATACAAAAGCACTGAATGCACACAGATTTCTCAATTGACCTCTTGTTTGAGTTCCGGTAGTTGGTCTGAAATAATATTCTCTGCAGGATGATCTGAGAGATATTTGAACTTCTTTCTGGGTGTTCAAGCGTATGGACCTTCAAGGCTTTGAGTTCTTGATACAGTAGAAGGAGCATCATATTTCCTGTCAGTCTTAGTCTCAAGGATTTGAGATTTTGGCTCAAGAAAGTTTTTGCTACTTAGTTTTTCTCTTGCTGGCTTTCTCAAGGTCTTCATCAGCCTCATATTTATTCAAACTAAGATCAGCAAAACTTTCACTCAGAGAATCACCAGTACTTTCATAAATAATAACATGAATACTATCCTCTACAATCTTAGATCTCTTATTGTAGACCCTGTAAGCTTTGCTGGTTTGAGACCAACCAAGAAACACACCCTCATCACTTCTAGCATCAAACATACCAAGATTATCTTTGCCATTGTTATGCACAAAACAAGTACAACCAAAAGGCTTAAAGTAAGAAACACTAGGCGTTATGCCTTTAAACAGTTCATAAGAGGTTTTCTTCAAATTGGCGTGATCAAACATCTATTGAGCACATAGTTGGCAGTATTAACAGCTTCTGCCCACAAAGATTTTTGCAAATTACTTTCAAGTAGCATGGTTCTAGACATATCTTCAAGTGTCCTATTTTTCTTCTCAACTACTCCATTCTGCTGAGGAGTTCTAGGTGCAGAAAAGTTGTGTGAGTTGCCATGCTTTGCACAAAATAAATAAAAATCAAGTTGATCAAATTCCCTGCCATGATCACTTCTAATAGATGCAACAGGTAAATTTTTCAAAGTTTGAAGCTCTTTGCAAAGTTTAGAAAATTAAAATAATACTTCAGACTTTTCTCTTCTAGAGTAATCATCAACCACAAAAAGCATATATCTCTTACCTCTGGGTGTTTGAACCCTCATAGGACCACACAAGCCCATATGCATCAATTCTAAGGGTATGGAGGTACTTACAAAGTTCTTTGGCATGAATGAGCTTCTAGTTTGTTTACCTTGAGTACATGCCTTGAAAAACTCATTATCTTTGAATTTTAGAATTGATAATCCCCTTACCAGACCTTTTGAGATGAGCTTATTCAAAGAATGCATGCTTATATGGCCAAGCTTTCTGTGCCATAGTTTTGAGTCATCCTTCAAAGCTTTGTGACGCTTCATGCTATCACCTGCAACTTTGTAAGTACATAGTGCATAAACATTATGTGATCTAGGAGCAGTGAGTATGTAATTTCCTGATTTTTCATCTTGCACCACACATTTCTCCTTGTCAAAAACTACCTTATTACCTTTGTCACAAAGCAGGGAAATACTCAATAAATTATACTTACGACCGTCAACTAAATAAACATCAGAAATTCAATCTGCAGAATTGTTACCAACACTTCCTATACCAATTATATTGCACTTTGCTTTGTCACCAAGTGTGATTGTTCCCTCTGATTGCTCTTTGAGCTCTGAGAATAAATATTTCTTCCCACTCATATGCCTGGAACATCCACTATCCAAAATCCATTTCTGATCTTTCAAAGCTTTGGTGACATCCTGCAAAATTTAATCAATGCTTCAACAGGCTATTAGACCAAGTGTAGAATTTGGATTCATACTCAGAGTCAACCATATTAGGTGGTCTAACTCCTTTTGGAACCCAAATCTGTTTCACTTGTCCCTTAAGCTGATAAGGATAGGTATTCCTCATTATGTGAGGTTCTGTCCTTCTAAAGGGGCAAGTTACTTTTACATGTCAAATTTTACAGCAGTAATGACACTTTGGAGAATGTCTACTTCCTGCTTTCACAAAAGTGGTTTGGCTGTTTCTTGAAAATGTGGATTATATCCAATTCCACTTTTGTATACAGAATGCAGACTTCCTCCAAGCATAAGACTTAGCTTCTGTTCTGAGCCAGCAAAAGTTAAAAGAATTTTCTTGGATTCTTGAAGCTTACTAGTCAATGAAGTATTTTGTTGTTCTAAATTATTAGAATGATTTTTTAGATCAACAAACTTGTCAGTTAAAATAGTGTTTTTATCAACTACTTCTTTGACTTGTGATTTCAAAACTTTGAATCTACTGTCCAAGGCTTTGAAGTCACTGGCAATTTTTAACTAGTAGTTTCAAGAATTTTGTTCTGAAAAAACAAATCTAAATTTTCTTTTGCCTGCTCATGAACCTTCATTTTCAAAGAATCAATCTCATTCCTGTAACTCTCCTCATTTAAAAACATTCTTTTGAGAATTTTAGGCAATAAATTAAAAGGACTAGATAAGAGATTTTTTTACCATATCTTCAATAGGCTTCTGAGTAGAATGGTCCTCTTGATGTCCAGCCATTATACAAACATTTTCTTGCTCCTCATCAGAATCTGAGTCTGAAGAATCTGAATCACTCCATGAGGCTACCATTTACTTCTTCCTTATGTTATCATTTTCCTTCTTTTAAAATTTTATGTTCTTCTTCTTTTGATGGAAATCTCTTACCAAGTGATCTGCATCTCCACATTCAAGCAATTCATAACTTTAGGTTTATATGACTGTGAAGAAGACTTACCTTTCTTATCCTTGCTGGTTGAGGATCTGAACTTCTCTTTGTTATAATCCTTGTTCCCAGAGTTTCTCTTTTTCTTGAGAATTCTGGCAAAGGCTTAGGAAATCAAGGCTAAGGCCTCATCATCATCATCATCATCATCATCTTCTGGTTCAAGGCTTTGGGATTTTTCATTGCCTTTTGCCTTGAGTGCCAGATTCTTGATATTGTCACTCAATTCACCATCAACCTCCTTCATAGAGATCTCATGAGTGAGTAACTATCATTGCAGATCATCAAGTTCCAGGATGCTTAATCCTGAGCTTCTTCAATAGCAGTTGTCTTAGGCTCCCATTCGGCTTTAGGCAAGCTTCTGAGAATCTTCCTGACTTTTTCTTCACGTGAGAATACTTTTCCCAAAGACTCCAAGTTATTCACAATATCTGTAAACATTTTAAACATATCCTTGATGGATTCATCAGAATTCATCTTAAATAGTTCATAGTGCCTCAAAAGGATATTAATATTTGTCTGCTTGACTTGACTAGTTCCTTCATAGGTAACAGTCAACTTATCCCAGACCTCCTTTGCATTTTTGTAGTTGGATATCCTGTTGAACTCATCTGCACTATGAGCACAACATAATAAGTTCAAAGCTTTGGAATTTTTTGATACCTTTTCCAGTTCAGTAACTGAGAGATCTTCATCAGGTTTGACACTTCTAACACCATTGACAGTAGTATAGAACAAGTTTGGCCCATTCACAATAATAGACCAAAGTTCCATGTCCTGATCTATGATGAACATTTTCATCAATGCCTTCCAATGCAAAAAATTATCACCACAGAACAATGGAGGTTTATTGGATGCCCTTCCCGTGAGAAAACTCCTTCACCTACAAAACTCATTGTCACAAGATTATTAGATCTCTAAACTGTGACCCAAAGCTCTAATACCAATTGAAAGTGTGTAATATAGGTGTACACAGGTATATAAAAACTCTAGAGGGGGGAGTTGAATAGAGTATGCTAGCTTTTGCCAAAATACAAGTTTTTGAAACTTAAGTTGAGCAAACTGTTGATATCTCAAAGCTTTGAAAAGGATTTGTGAAGCTTGAAGATATAACATCAGAGTATAGAGGCTTCAAATCTTTGAGACCAGGATAGCTCCAAAGCTTTGAAACTTTCAATATAAACTGAAAATAAATGCAGCAAAAGTAAATAGCAAATACACATAGAATTTACAGAGTTCAGTCACAATTGGACCTAGTCTCTGCCTGAGGGATCTAATCCATCCAGTATTAAAACACAAATTCTTATTAATCACCCAGATTTAGCCCTAGATCTCAAGCTTAAGTGAGCTACCTTACACTTATACAGCTTGTGGTTCCCAACCGATCTAGTTACAGGCTACAACCTGTTGAAACAATAAGAACCAACTACTATTTTTAGTGAGGTTTTAGAGATGAAGAATAAATGATAAAATTAAGTACAAGAAGAAGAACTCAGAGTAGATAAAATGTTTAAGCCTGGAAGTGTTCTTCTGAGTGTGAATGATCTTCAGTCTGCTTGATAGTTGAGTCCATGAATGATTTGAAGAACTGTATGAAGTTGATCTTACCAGTATGTTGCTCTCTTCAAAATCACGATCTATCTCAATCATTTAACTCTCTGCAATTCAAATTTAAATTGCTGCTTTCAGTCTGCAACTAACTTGGGAGATTTCAGGACCAGAATTTATAAAATATCTCCTTTATGATAAGCTCCAATCAACATCTATATTTGAATGAATTGCTGGTCTGTTTATGGACGTTGGAGTGTCCAACAAACCTGCATATACTCAGCAAACAGGATCAAACAAATAACAATACAATCTAGCAAAAAGATCTGCTTAAAACAGCAACTATCAGTTCATAAGAAAACTATGCTAGATGTGTCTGCTGACAGTTCAGAGTTAAGAAATATATTCAATCTCAGGAATATATCAAGTAACTAATATAGAACACACAATAATAGACAATGATCAGCTTATATCAAGTTCTTAGTATCACTGAATCCACCTGCATACAGGAAGATAATTGAATGAACTTAGCAGTAATGAGTAACCAAAATATCTCAAAGCTTTGAAGCTTTGCCTGCTAACTTCACCAGAATGAACATTGGATTTTCAATCCAACTTTGTCCTGCAATAATCAACTTAGAACATAGATTGCTAACTGCATTCATATAATTAATCCATATCATAATCAAATCATAACCAAAACCATGACAAAAACAGTTAGATAATTCAGCATATAAAAATGCTACAGTAACTCAAAGCTTTGAAGCTAAGGTACTTAGCAGTTTCTTATGCTTGTGTTTCTGACTTTCATCATCAAGGTGTTGGGATTTGATTCATGGATGCGCAACGGAAACAATAATAAACCATGCAAAACCCTCCAATGATCACAAGTCAAGAGACATAACGATGGTAAGGGAAGAAATCAATAACACACCTTAGGGTTTCTCCTTTGATGACTTCAAACGCGAATTGTGTCACGTCTCTACGGTTGATCCACGCCTAGAGGTGAGATCTAGATCCTCCAAATCCTTGTGCTAGCTAGGAATAATGGAGGAGGAAGAAAGAACCAAGAAACAATGGAGCACCAAGAGGTAGGGCGGCACCCTTTAGGCCGACTGGTAGGGGGCGGCAATCCCAAGGGGGTTTGGCCCCTTTTGGGACTTGCTCTCTCTCTCCTTTTCTCTCCCACTCACTTATGTTATGAGCATTAGTGCGGGAAGGAAGGAAGGAGCATCCTTTATATAGTCCAACAACTCCTTGTTAACTACCTAAAGGCCTTATTCTAGTCCTACTAGAATTCGGATTAGTCCCCTAGTTCTAATCATGTCCATACATGGATTAGTTCGATTTGGCCATTAATCCTAATCATGTCTCTACATGAATTAGGCCAACTTGCATATTAGTCCTACGAAGTTAGCAAGTTGTTGCGATTTGATCCTTCTAATTAATTAATCATATTAATTAATTATTTCCCATGTCTAGTTCACCCCTATATGGCGTGTGACCCCATAGGCTCTATTTAGTTGGTAGTAACTATTTACTAATATGGAGCGGCCTCTAGCAAGATATCCATTCTAGCCAACAAATAGAATAGTCATCATGACAAACCTTGTGCAAGTAATTGTCTCATCCCTTTGTCCCAATATCCGGATTGGACACGAGACATACAAGTCACACTCGTATATCCAATCCATAGTTTCTCGATCCTGGGAATAGCCTTATTCGTGCAAATAACATCAATATCCCATATTGATTTATTTGAGTCTGGCCAGACATTTTATAAGCACTATCCCTCAAGTAGCCTAGGATATTTTCTCCCGTTATGTGGGAGGGACAAATTCTATCTACGTCCACTACGATCTCTAAGCTTGCTTCTTATTGTATCCAGTACACGCCTTTATAGCTACCCAGTTACGGTGTAGCGTTTGACGCTACCAAAATCACAATAATCCACAACTAGAATATCTAGTGACTTCAAGTCTAAGGATGACAATACTGTTGCACCGCGAGAAGCGCTTGTGAATTAACATAACGTGTATGTAGCCTTCTCCGAGATGGGTCAATCCAGTATGCCATTACTCCTAATGCATTCCCATGTGTTGGATCATGATATCTCCATATCAATCCAACCGCATACTAGTCTATAGATGATTGTCCTATTAATCATTATAATCGACTAGGGATATTTAAGAATATAACACTTATATTCTAAGGACTTCATTCATGTTATCATATCTCTATATCGATATCATAATGAATCGTAAATCCATAAATGTCACAATTAATTGATTGCCTCTAGGGCACAATTCCAACAGTCTTCCACTTGTACTAGAGTCAATCTCCTGCATCATATGCCTATTGATCTAGCGCGGCCTTCCATGCTTACACTGCGTAGAGGCAAGACATCCGCTGGTGCTTTACAAATATTCACATCTCCTCTATCAACAATTTGATTGAGATTGAATATTCTGAGTAAGTGCATCTCATGCAGTAATTTTCTCAGTCCTCTATGTTAGAATCGGTGACTGAATCTTGCCTGGAACCTTTCTAGCTCACAGTCGCTCCCACTAGGGCAGAACATAAAACTCGACTTGTAATCTGAAATCTTCTTTGTCAGATTTGAAGTTCGCATCACGGTAACCCCTTACAGCAAACTCATCATATCCTCTATTTATAAAAAATTCATCCTTAGTGCTTCTCAAGTACTAAAGGATAATCTTGATAATTTATCCAGTGACCCTCACACAGATTTGACTGGTATCTTTGTGTCATGCCTTATGACACATCTATCCTAGTACATTCCATGGCATATCTCGTGAATCTAATTCATACGGTCCATTCCCAATCTAATTGGAAAGACAATAGCCTTCCAAAGACTAATTCCATGTGACATGGGTAAGAATCAATATTCTTTTCAACACCTTTGTCAATTTATGTACTATGACCTAAGCTATACAACCATCTTGATCTACCTCAATAGATCTTCACAAGTTGCTTCGCTTAAGTCTACCATTAGAAAGTCAACTCCCTAGTCAATCTGCGTAAGACTGCCAAGTATGGGCAACATTCCCAATGATTAAGTATGTCTCCACATACAAGACCAGAAACATAACTGTGCTCCCACTAACCTTCTTGTAGACACAAGTCTCATCTTCAATTTTGATGGAACCAAACTCCTTTGATTACATCATCAATTTGAAGAGTCCAACTCCTAGAAGCTTGATCCAATCTATAAATAGATTGCTACAAGCAAGATGCGAATGGATTTAAGCATCACAATTGGGGAAAGATTTTGTCATAGTCTATAATATGAGCTCACATGAAATCCCTTTCCTACCAATTTTCCCTTAAAGGTAATCATATTACCATCCATGTTGGTTTCCTCATAACCCACTTGCACCCTATGGGTCCTACCCTTCAGGTGGTTCCATCAAAATCTATACTTTGCTGGTATACATGGATTCCATATCGTATCTCATGGCTCCAAGCCATTTCTGAGAGTATGGCCACACGTGGCCATCTCATAGGTTGTAGGCTCATTTTGATGAGCAATATATTAGGTGTTATGATAAATCCTTATTTCTCTAGTCCCTTGAAATATCCTACCTGACCTACGAGGTTCTTGTGTTATCTGAGTAGGTTGCTCCACAACACCTTGTGATCCTGCTCATGTTCCATCAAACGGATCAATGTTCTATTGTGGTTCTTGAACTTTTCAAGTTCTACTGTCCTCCCACTGTTTCTTTTAGAGACAATCTCTTTTTAGAAACACTGTGGTCTGAGCAACAAACAGTTTGTTCTTGATTGAGTTGTAGAAATAATATCTTTTCAGAATATCCCACAAAACATTTATCTGACTTGGGTCCAAGTTTATTTGTAAACTCTTTTACATAAACGTCATAACCCCAAATATTTATGAATGACATACTAGGACACTTCCTATTCCACATCTCATAAGGTGTCATTCATAATCATTTTTTGATGGAACAAGGTTAAGGGCGAAATTTGCTGTAATTAGAACATAGCCCCAAAAGTAAACTGGAAGTCCTGTTTGACTCATCTTGGACCGAACTGTGTCCTACATGGTTTGAAATCTCCTCTTAGACACGTCAAACCCATGTGGCGTGCTAGGTGGAGCGAGTTTTGGATCATATCCAACACTCCCATGGATTCTTGTCAAACTCTTGGCTCAAGTACTTTCCTCTATGATCCAATCGTAGAGCCTAAGTACTTTTGCCAAGCTGGTTCTCTACTTCATTCCTGAATACTTTGAACAATTCAAAGGATTCTGATTTGTTTCTTCCTAAGATACACAAATCCATATTTCTCTGATCCCATCAGTAAATATGATGAAGTACTGAAAATCATCTTTAGCATTTTTGCTTAGCGGACTTCATACATAAATATGTATGATTCCCAAAAGATCATATCTTTGCCCAATAGTCTTACATGTCTCATATGATTCAATAATCAAATGAGTTCCAGAATTCATCCACATGGTTTCTAGATATGTATCTCTTATTTATGAGGCCTAAGCAATAATTACTAAAGATAAGAGAAGTTCATATCATTATATGCTAACTCCTTGGTATAAATGTTATAGATGAAATTATCATGATGAAGGATATACAATCCACTTAGACAGAATTGCATTACAATAATGCATATCATAATAAATGGATCAACATTTGTCCTTTAGTATGATAAGGAGCTTTCTTGTCCAAACAAGAAACTATGATAATGGTCCTACTCATAGCAGGGACATAATCACTTTTGTCTAATTCATGAACAAGTTCATAGAGATAGAAATAATTCCCTACAGCTAATTCAGCAACCCCTTGCTTCATTGCCCCACGTGTAGGATTATTTCTTCCTTATCCAATTGTTTTCCATCTCTTGAGATCCTCACAGTTCTATAAATGTGAGATCCTCATGTAGTATCATATACTCGTGATGATGAGATAGACACATTGATTTCTATAACAAAATACCAATATTGGAATCAATAATTCCTTTATTACTTACTTCCAGGTACTTTGGGTAGTCTCTCTTCCTCTGCACCACCTATGGGACTCCAGGGCAACTTGGTTTTAGCAACAGGCTTGCTTTATACCCATGGGGTCGGCGCAAACTATTTTTCCTTGCCCATGTTGTTATCCATTAACAACTTTGCCCATACCCATTATTAGTGTTTTGTTTTAGTGATTTTTCAATCATATTGAGTAAATCAATTTTAAAACAAAAATATAATTGCTTCCAATGCAATTCTTGGTCCACTTGGGTGAATAACCGTTTATTCTTAATCTATCTCATAGATAATGCATATTCACTAATGTTTCAATCATATTGAATTAGTATATTTGCATAACCCAAAGTGGAGCAACTCTTCAAACCTTTTATGTCTAGCTCGCCCTTTTGAAAGAGTTTCTTTCAATGTATGATCATATCATACTTCTCCATGTCTCTCTTCTTGATTCCAAAGCTCAGAATTCATGGTAGCTAGCATGAGGTAAGTCATAACCAAAGAACCATTCTTTGATATTCCTTCCATTATGTTTTAGTGTGTTTTGGTAGTTGGTAGGAAGAGAACTTTATGTTCTACGATGTACAACAATTTCTCTTTTATTTGAGAAAAATTCTCAATTTTATACAAGTCTAAAAAATAGATAATTTGCGTTTTTATTTGTTTACTGCCATGGGTATTCAACATAATAGGATTCTGCACATTTTGTGACGTTTAACTATATTTAATAAGGATTTAATTTGTTAAACAAAGCTACCACTATTTTACTTCGGATTAATAACCCTCAAGATATTAATGCGGAAAATATCCTTATATTTTCTAGTGGGCCAAGATCCATGTTTCATCTCCTTATGAGCTTGCTTTGGCAAGTCACCCATAATTTGACTACTTTAGGTAGGAACAATTCCAATTGCATCCCTTATGCAACTCTTGGTTCAATTGGGAAAATAACTCCTTATTTATCCATCCGTATGGATAATCCCAATTGATTGCCTCTAGGTTTCTTAATCATATTAATAGCCTAGTTGTGTTCAACCTCTTATTTAAACAGTGCACATTACTAGCTTGTGCCATCACATTCCATCATTATGAACAAATTCGCCATGCTTTGGCACGCACGAACTTGATAAATCATGATGATAATGAGTGTTTAAATAACGAGAAGGCAAGAACACAATATTTGAATTTTTGAGGGATTTTTAAATTCAATTTTAATTGTTTTTGTTGATCCACATCAACTAATCTATCTATTTGAGTTTGGGCACAACTCCAAATAATAGATTCGGGTTGTCTAATTATCTTATTATCCTAATTGCATGCATCATCCGTACACCAACCACAAAATAATAAGACAATAAAATAAACAAACACAAAACAAAATAAAACATGATGTGAATATGGCCTTTTCTAGACTAAGATAATTCCAAGCCAGTGGAATTATCTATGAACCCTAAAAGCAAACACATCTCCATGCGATTTCATCTTTTGGTCCATCCTTCATAGTCATGTGGAATGCTCCATGCTCCATCTTTTGTGGCTCCTTTTGGCTTTGGACTTCTTTTCTTCAATCTTGGCTAACAATATACTCTATCTAGCACTAGCTAATAACTATACTAAATAAAATAAATCTCACAAGTTGAGAAAAAAAAATGGCTCGCAGGCCATAAAACCCTAATTAATTATTACAATTAATTGATCAGCTCGCATGCCATAAACCAAAATACAAAAAATAAACATCCACATCAAACCACATCCTAAGGCCATGTTCAATCACCATGCGATTTGCACATAAACAATTAAAATCCAATTTTAACGCGCTTGATCAATTTTAATTGATTTTAGGATATTCTAGGGTTAAAACGGTCCATGGGACCCAATAATCCAATTGCCCGGGCCTAAAACGTGAACCGAAAAGGCCTAGGGCCGGCCGGCCCGTAGCCCAGGCGGATAGGCCGCGGGCTAGGGCTGCCCCGGCCCCTAGGCCGAGGCTTGCTTGGGCGGCAAGCAAGGAGGGGAGGTCCCTAGGGGGGGGGGGCGAACCTCCTTTGGGAGTTGTTTCCAAAACAACTCCCTTGCTTGGTGCCCAAGTTTGGTTGTTTCCTTGTTTGGAAAGAACTCCTTCTTTCCCAAGGATGCCCAAACCCTAGATCTAAGATCCTAAAATTTCTCAAACTCACTAATTCATGCATCCAATGCAAAAACTAGATCTTGTTATGATTGATTATTGACAAATTGCATCACATGCTTGATTTGTCTTGTTTTACGCGATAAACAACAATTTTAAGGTGTAAAACTATCAAAACGTAACACATAAACCACATTTATGCTCTACGACCTGTGGCTCTGATACCACTATTGGGTTTTTATTCATGGATGCGCAACGGAAACAATAATAAACCATGCAAAACCCTCCAAGGATCACAAGTCAAGAGACATAACGAAGGTAAGGGAAGAAATCAATAACACACCTTAGGGTTTCTCCTTTTATGACTTCAAACGCGAATTGTGTCACGTCTCTACGGTTGATCCACGCGTAGAGGTGAGATCTAGATCCTTCAAATCCTTGTGCTAGCTAGGAAGAATGGAGGAGGAAGAAGGAACCAAGCAACAATGGAGCACCAAGAGGTGGGGCGGCACCCTTTAGGCCGACGGATAGGGGGCGGAAATCCCAAGGGGGTTCGGCCCCTTTTGGGACTTGCTCTCTCTCTCCTTTTCTCTCCCACTCACTTATGTTCTGAGAATTAGTGTGGGAAGGAAGGAAGGAGCACCCTTTATATAGTCCAACAACTCCTTGTTAACTACCTAAAGGCCTCATTCTAGTCCTACTAGAATTCGGATTAGTCCCCTAGTCCTAATCATGTCCATACATGGATTAGTTCTATTTGGCCATTAATCCTAATCATGTCTCTACATGAATTAGGCCACCTTGGCAAATCCTAATCATGTCTCTACATGAATTAGGCCAACTTGCATATTAATCCTACTAAGTTAGCAAGTTGTTGCGATTTGATCTTTCTAATTAATTAATCATATTAATTAATTATTTCCCATGTCTAGTTCACCCCTATATGGCGTGTGACCCCATAGGCTCTATTTAGTTGGTAGTAACTATTTACTGATATGGAGCGGCCTCTAGCAAGACATCCATTCTAGCCAACAAATAGAATAGTTATCATGACAAACCTTGTGCAAGTAATTGTCTCATCCCTTTGTCCCAATATCCGGATTGGACACGAGACATACAAGTCACACTCGTATATCCAATCCATAGTTTCTCGATCCTGGTAATAGCCTTATTCGCGCATATAACATGAATATCCCATATTGATTTATTTGAGTCTGGCCAGACATTTTATAAGCACTATACCTCGAGTGGCCTAGGATATTTTCTCCCGTTATGTGGGAGGGACAAATTCTATCTACGTCCACTATGATATCTAAGCTTGCTTCTTATTGTATCCAGTACACGCCTTTATAGCTACCCAGTTACGGTGTAGCGTTTGACGCTACCAAAATCACAATAATCCACAACTAGAATATCTAGTGACTTCAAGTCTAAGGATGACAATACCGTTGCACCGCGAGAAGCGCTTGTGACTTAACATAACGTGTATGTAGCCTTCTCGGAGATGGGTCAATCCAGTATGCCATTACTCCTAATGCATACCCATGTGTTGGATCATGATATCTCCATATCAATCCAACCCCATACTAGTCTATAGATGATTGTCCTATTAATCATTATAATCGACTAGGGATATTTAAAAATATAACACTTATATTCTAAGGACTTCATTCATGTTATCGTATCTCTATATGGATAACATAATGAATCGTAAATCCATAAATGTCACAATTAATTGATTGCCTCTAGGGCACAATTCCAACACAAGGAGCTAAGCTCTCTGCCTGAATATTCACAATGTAATGTCCATGAGCTTCAGACTTATCAATATATATATATATATAATCATTTGTCAATTCCTGAGTTTCCGAGCTCTCGGTATTTTAGTTGTTCAACTAGTTATCTACTGTATTATGAGGTAAAAGCTACACAACTTTTCCTTGCCCAGTTTATATTGAGTAACTATTTCGAAAAACTTTGGCACTAAAAACGTACAGCAGAATATTTAAAAGAACGGATTGCAATTTACACAAATTTTAGTTAATAGTTGTCTGCTTAGTTGTTTTGGTTTCATTAACTTATAGCTGATGATGGTTTAAGGCTGTTTAGCTTTCATCTTCAAGAGTTAAGAAGAATGGCAGAGAAGGGTCAAATTCCTTAATGTTACAGTGTATATGCTTTTGGCCGCATTTAAGGACAAATTGTGAGATGTATTCGTTGGGGAGTAGAATTTTTCCATCCTTCGAATAACACTAAGATTTCAACATGCCGACAGATTGTCTTGTTATGTATATCATTGTTTGAAGGATTTCGTGAATGGAGTACACTAGCTTTTTGGCCCTGTTGGTTCACTTTTGATCCTTATTATGAAGTTTGATTATGACAATTTCAGTTTCTAGGTTGGTTATTGCGTTTGAGCAGCGGCGATGGCGTAGATGTTTCTATGTTCTCATTGATGGACTTACTTGGTGACTTATCACGACTCCAACTCTAAAATTGTTGCCTCCATAAATTTGTTTCTTATATATGAATGAGAAACATCTACGCTAGCGGAATTGGCGTACATGTTTCTATGGGTTTGTAATTATACTTTCAAATTTCTTTCATGCATTAGTTGTGTTATATACATGATTCCATTTTTCAGAAAAACAGAGATAGTGGATTTGAAATTCTACACGTTCATTTAAAAGAGGACCTATGCTAGAGATCACTCGGAAGGATATTTTGAAGTCTTCAAAATTTCAGCTTTAGTCTTTACTTCCTTCTCTTTATGCCTATCATTAGGTAAGCTGAAAAATTCTTTTCATGAGTTGGTAACTGTCAGTTCATTGTTTTTTAATATTTCTGATAGCATTATGGCATTATTTCTCTTCCAACTATATCTGAAATTAGTTTCACTTGTGAGAAAAAATTGAACATCGACTGCTGAAATCTTATGACATCTTTTGGAATTATGGTTCTTCTAAATTCCTTATACATATTGGTTGATCTTCTCTTCTTTTGAGACTAATTGACAGCTTTTGGAATTATGGTTATGTATTGCCTATTAAAATCCAAATCTCATTGATAATTTTATATGAAATTGGAGTCGGAACTTGAGGTAAATGGACGATAAACTGTCCTCCCCTGTAGATTTCTTAATTTCATGGTGGTGATGAAAATATTCCCTCAAAATTATGTGATTCAGTTACGACTATATTATAAAAAGAATCATTCCTAACAACAATGTTGAAAGATTTGCGAAATCAACTTTTAAAAGTACCCAAAGACCCTAAATAACATAAATAGCCTACATAGTGAGCGAGCAACGATGACGTGATGCAAACTTTATGCTGCTGATAAATTTTTTGAGTTTTGAAATCTTTTGAGTCTGTTCCGGAGTGTAGGTCCCCACTTAGAAATTTCCATACCTACTAGTAACTTTTTTTTGTAGATATTCTATGGTATTTTGAATTTTCTTACATTTGATACTTTTTCTTATCTAATATTATGAGAGCGAATTTTGTTTTGCATAATTTCATGAATAGAGTTTCATTTTGGGCTAGTTGGTGGTATGACAGAGTTCATGCATGAAGGAACCATGGCGGTGGAAACGCTTACTACGTCTTCAAGATGAACATGAGTTTTGTCAACTACATGTCCTAACTCGATAATAGAATTGGACAAGGTATGGTGGAAAATGACTCTTATTAGTTTTGTTTATGATTTAAAAAATCCCATTTATGTACGATTGATTATGGATTTGAGTACAATTGTGCTTGTTTAAGAGTAGTGTTTAGATTTTTGGTGCATGTAATTTTTTTATTTGGTCGTGATACAGGCGACAAGCATGTGTGTCGCCATGAGAAAGTAATAGTGAGAAAATTATCTTCTAGTGCTAACTTTTGTTGTTACTTGTCAACATTAATTAACAAGCAAATTTTCTTGTTGGTAGTTTTAAATGCGACAAACATTGTTTGTTGTTAGATTGAAATTGTCTACAAACATTGACGTCACGCCTTTTTTTGCCGGCATACATAGCGCTTGTCGGCTTTAATTCTAAAGACCGAGATGTAGTGACAACAGAGCGACAAAAAAATTTGTCGATAGAATTACTACTGACATATTTAGCCTTTCTAGCGACATTTTTTACTGTCAACGGAGGCAGTATTTGTTGTAGTGTTACCTACTCCTTTATAGTTATACGATTGTCGCTCTTAGATAGTCTAACACTTGAAACATCTCTTACATGCTTCAACATAAATAATGAATAAGTTAACATAAACCTAGCAATCATCTATTAAGCCAAAATATAGGCATAAAGCACATATCCATATGAATTGTCAGAATATTTAATATGTGCAGCCAATTGGGTACCTAGTAATGAAAGATTAAATGTGTATTGTTTGAGTCAAAACCAAAAACATAGTAGTAATATTCATAGAGTTAAATAGTTAATAGAGATGAACAAATGGAATCGATACTATTGGTGTCTTCCGATTTCAGTCCCTAGCACCGCCTCCAATGGTGCTCTTCTTCCTCGAAACGGTCTCCTCGAAAAAACCTTCTACCTCAGCAACTGATAGCTGAAAAACTCACCCGTATCTTGATACTGCGTAATACATATTTGATGTATGAAAAGAGGCTATAAGTTGGCGAGGTCATGGGATGACTCACCAAAATTTATGCGAAAATACGCTCTCACCCCTCTTGGCGCGCCTTGTCTGGCTGGCATAACTGTAAGGATTACAGATTTAATTCCTTGTTCGGATTTTGATGTCTTACGAAGGTAAGCTTTACTGCTATGCTTGGGTATACATGTTGGAATATGCCCTAGAGGCAATCTATTTATTGTGACATTTATATGGACTTACTATTCATTATGTTAATTATATAGAGATATGTTAACATAAATGAAGTCCACACAATATAAATCTTGTATTCTTCAATATTCGGAGTCGAGTACTAAAGTTAATTAGTACAAATGTATGGCATCGAGACTAGTATGTGTGTAGATTGATATGGTGATATCGAGTCTAACACATGAGTACGCATTAGGAGTAATGGCATACTTGATGACTCGCCATGAGAAGGCTACTTGGGAATTAAATGAATGTCACAAGTGCTTCGCATACTGATAAAGGTGTTGTGATGCTTCAACTTGAATTCAATACATTCTCTAGATGTGAATTATCATATTTTGATGACGTCAAACGTCATTCTGTAACAAGGTGATTATAAAAGCGATAATCTGACATGCAATGAAACTTGCTGAGATGTATGAGTGATGTAGATATGATTTTTCCCTCCTAAATGACGGGAGTAAATATCAAAGGACACTCGATGAGTGAGACTTAGGGAAATGCATGGGCATGCTCAAATAAATCAATATGATATATTGATGTCATTTGTTTGTCTAAGTCTAATCACGTATCGAGAAACTATATAATTGATATACAAGTGTGACACTCTTTGTCTTGTGTCCAATCTGGATAGAAGAGATAAAGGGACTATATGACACGGTAACATTGGTCACTGAGGTTAGTTAGATCACCAACATTCCTATTACTTTAGTAACATTGATGTATTGCTAGATGCCGCTCAATGTTTGTAATGATTATTACTATTAACGTATTAGGAACCTACAGGGGCACACACAAGAATAGATCTAATTGGAATTAGTTGCTCATTAGATGAACTAAAGAGAAATAATGAATTATTTGGGCTAAAGTGTAAACTGGGCTCATTAGTTGGACTAAAGAACAACTGTACACTAGAATGCAAGCTAATTCTAACTGTTAGAATTAAAGGCAAAAGATGAATTGTATAGACTATAAATATGATTCATAGGCTATTAGATTCATTCTACACACACACATACACCCAGAGACATAAATATAGAAGAAGGAGTTATTCACCTAGGGCTCGGCCAAGGAGTTGGTGCCGCCCACTCCTCTTGCTGACACAGCTTGAATGGGATTCAGCCACTGCGCACCTCCAAGTTCGTCATCTTTTGAGACAAGATCCTCCGTCTTACTCAGGCTAGCACCATTGATGAAGAAGCATTCCAGTTTTGATCTATTCGTGTACTTACCATAGAGGCACCGTTCTTCAGATATGCGCTTGTGATCGTCACCAATCAGTTTGACTGAGGTCAACCTTTAATTATCAGATTACGTTCATTCACATGGGTCCTAGTAAATATTTTGTTATTTCTGCCGCGTTTGATTGTCCAAAACTCAACAGTGATATCAGAGCTACTTGTGAAACCATAATCTAATAATGTATTTTATTGTTTTACGCGATTACGATATAATTGGTTAAATCGTATTTGATACACTGGATTATGCTTTGTATGTGATACAATCGTAAAGTTGTATATGATACAATATGGTGTACTATTTATATATCATATTCAGTAAAATCGTATATATGATATACGTAGTGCACTATAAATCGTTTATATGATATACGTAGTGTACTGAAAAATCATATGTATAAGTATTTTAAAGAAAAATCGTATATATGATATACGTAGCCTACAGTAAAAATGTATATTTGATATACATAGTGTACTGTAAAATCATATATAGATATATGTAATGTACTGTAAAATTATATATATAATATATGTAGTGTACTGAAAAATTGTTTGTACAATATACGTACTGAAACTGCTAGGGTTTCGGTAAAAGAAAAGAGAAAAAAATAAATTTTCTACTTAGAGAGGATCGACCACCAAATGGAGAAAAAGAAAATTTGTTTTTGTTCTACCCTAGGATTTTGGCCACGAATGCCGCCTCCCCACTTGGTGTTCCACCCCTCTCTTGAATCGGTAGTCACAGTTGGTAATTATGATTTACACAATTAATTAAACAACGTGCGATTAAAACTGAATTTTATTTGTAATATTTGTTGTTTAACCACATGGTGAGTGGATGTGGCCTAGATGGGTGTTTGGTTTATTGTGGTTTGGTTTTGATAATTTTTGATTTAAACAAAATAGAGCCTGCGTGTCGTTCCTTTCTATTTATTCTAGATGTTTTCTCCTCTCATCTAAATCCCCTCGTTTGTGAGGTTTCTTCATATAAAATTAGATAGATAGGTAGAGGTGATTTATTCCATTTAAGTAACAAAGGAAGAGGCGCACATGCTTGGATGTTTGGACTAGAAGTAGGAAGCACTTGGAGAAGAGCTTTGCGATCTTGTAGTTCTACAGATATTCTCATTGGCTTGGGAATATCATTATGCTTAGGGGCCACTTCCATGTCACATTTAATTTTAAGTCTTGTTTATATTGATGTGTGTGATGCATGTTCGAACGTTACAAAAGACAATAATTAAGTATGGATATATCAATCGGAATTTCCCAATTCATTTGAGTAGATCATTTGATGAAATCAAGTAATACAAGGTGGACCTTTCAATCGGGATTGCAAAACCTGTTTGGTTAGATGATTTGATGAGATCAACTACACCAAGCAATTCCCTCAAACTTACAATATTAAGTTATTGTCTTCTTTTGCTTGGCACTCTTCCAGACCTAGATCAATTAAGTGTAGGCTTGCCAAAGCAAGGTTCCTTGGTAAGGAGCGATGACATAAGCTAGCAATATGAAACTGATAAGTGAAATGTCTAACTTAACTAGGCTACTTCAATGGGATTGGAATCTTAGAGGAAAGTTAATTGGGAACTAGTCTATATGATAGATTAGGGGTGTGCATTGTTAGGTTTAGTAGGGGAAAAAGCACCCGATCCAATGATCACTGGGTTAGATTAATGCAAGTCAAAACCAATCCGCCTACTAGACAAATCAGCACAAACCAAAAATCTGGATTGGTTAGGGTTTGGGTGGGTTAGCCAGTTTGCCTTTTTTCTAAACAAAATATTATTGTCTGTTTCACAACACCTAAATATTGGTGCACGAAGAAACGACATGACGTAGAATAGGAAATATCATTTCAAATATTGAAACTTAGAATGCATAAAAAAGGCTTAATTACTTGATGCATACCCTCAATATATTGAAACTAACCCAATGTAATCCGCATTTCTATAATAGGCTTATTGCATCCCCCATTTGCGAAAAATCATACTTACTGAAACTGATAAAAAAATCCTTCTAAACTCTATCCGCTAAAAGAGGGTATTTTGTCAATACAAAGTAATAAATTTACATCATAAATAAAAAAGGAAAAAGATATTTAAAAGGATAAGATTGAAGAAGATGAGGAAGAGCAGTTGTGTTCTACTATCCCATCCTCAAAATCACTCATCTACATCCCCAAAAGCTCTCACAGCCGATTGCTCTGCCAGATCTTCTCGATTCTCTAATCTCTTTCTTCTTCTCGTCCTTTTCTCTGTCGTTCCTTCGTTCTGCGCGCGCGAGGAAACCAACCACATCAGCAGCCGACAAAAAAACCACCGGAGCCGGTACCGTTGTTGAGTCTTGTTTCCCTCTCGTCCAGGTTCTTCTCCGACTGATACATCCTCCAGCCGATGCTCCAACCTCCAGCCCGACGGGAAACCACGTTGCCTCGCATTCTTCTCTCCAGCCCGACCCATCTCCTTGCCTCTCGCACTCTCTTTTCCGTCTCTCTGTCTCCCCCAAATCTCCCTCTCCGTTCCCCGTGGTTTGTGTATCTGCTTTTGTTCGTTATTAGATGAAATTGAATCAATTTCGAACCCAGAACAAAAAATTGACTACTGATGCATTTGTTTGTTCTATCAAATTGAATTGGATTGTATTATGAACAAAATATGGTTCGATTTGGGTTGGTTGGGCATAATTGGAGTGAAGTTGAGTTTGATTTCTGGTTTTGGTGCTGCTCGTATCTTGTCGGAATCTGGATTTTTTAGTCCCAGAATCTAGGCTTCTTACCTTGGATGTTCATATTTTTTTTGCGTGACCCTTTAACCCCCCAATAAGAAAAATATTTTTGTCAATTAACGGAATACTCTGTTAAATATTGGACGTTTTTTCCACCAGTTTCAATAAGTATGATTTTTCGCAAATGGGGGATGCAATAAGACCATTTTAGAAGTGGGGGTTGCTTAGTTTCGATCTACTGGAGGTATGCATTAAGTAATTAAGCCTATTATTTCTCGCTCTCGATTTTTTTGCTCTGCCCTCTCTCATCCACCTCATCAAGTTTCTCAAATTTTCCTAAAGGTAGTTATCTCCTTCCAAAGGAGATAACTTCCAATAACTACTAGTGTTCTAAACTAACAGATATTATTCTTGACAGTAAGTGTCGGTTTCCGGCAGTTACCGTCGGTTATCCTTGTTTATTTGTGCATTTGGCACTGAATGTTTAGCCATTATGGGCTTTCTCAATCAAACCAAATTTCCTTTTTTCTCAAATTTCTTGCCTGTTTCCATCAACATGTCTGCAAAACAATCCACAAATCCCTGCCTTTCTAATGATATCACTAAATTGTTGGCCACAATGAACCTTACCACAAAGGAAAAACAGGGAGTTACCCTTCCGCCTGAAGCCTTGATGGACGGACAGGCCGAATGTTGTAAGAGTATCTTCGGTAAGATCATTACTACAAAAAATGTGAAACTGGGCAATCTAATGAATGTCATGTCAAAAGCCTGGGATGACTCAGTGGGCTTCCATGTTATCCCGTTGGAAAATCACATTTATCAGTTTTTTTTTAAAAGAAAGATCAGAGCAGACCATCTTAGATACCCAACCATGGTTCTATAGGGGATCCATGATTTCCATGGAAAAGTGGGTCCCATGGAAAAATATGAGGGCAAGCAGTTACAATGAAGCCTTTCTATGGGTACAAATCTGTAATCTATCCCCAGATTGCTACCATGACAAGGCTGGAAAAGTGATTGGGTCAATTCTATGACGCTTCCCCGAAGTGGTGATTCCAACACATGGCATACTTGTGGGAAAATGCATCCGTGTTAAAGTGCTAGTGAAAATTGCAGAACCCTTACTAAGGGCTTGCTCCGTCAACCTTCTTCAAGACTGTACAGAATGGGTTTTATTGAAGTATGAGAAGCTACCAAGTATTTGCAATTTTTGAGGTCGAATGGGCCACGAAATGCGGCAGTGCGATAAGTTGGCTACAGTTGATATCCCAATCGATGAAATTCCACATAATTATGGGATTTGGATGACCTCTACTGAAATGATGGACTATGTGTTGGGATATAATTCTGACCCTAAGTCCATTTTCGGTCCCCTTGCTATCACTACAGAATGTAATATTCCGCATGCCGAACAACCAAACCCCATTGTCAATACATTATACACTGGGGGGAGTGCTGAAGAAAGTGATGAGGAAATTGATCCAGACTCTCACCAGGGGAAATTCATGTTAAGACAATGGGAAAAGGAATCAGATCTGGAACTTAAACCAGGCCAGAGTAGACTCTACGGTTAACAATGGTGACGATGAGTATGATGACACTGATTGGTCACTATGTCAAAAGGCAGTGGAACAGACCAACCTATGGATCCTACTGGTGTTTGTGGCAAGCATAATCTTTCGGTAGATTCGGAGGATAATGCAAAAAAACTCAAGGGAGATCGAGATGTTTCTCTCTCCCCCCTTCGGCAGAGGCTGGCGCGCTCCAGCCCTGCCAGCAACCATGAAAACATTATGTTGGAACGTTAGAGGGTTAGACAGTACCTCTACGTCCCAAAGCCTACACTCCCTAATTAGGGATAAGCTACCAGATTTGATCTTTCTCATGGAAACTTAGTTGCTTATCCAAGGTGCAGATTCAGTGTGTTCTAAATTGTGTTACAAAAAAGCTTGCCATATCCCCCGAGTGGGTTTGGGGGCCGCTCTTTCTCTTATATGGAATAGAGACATCAGCTTCAAGTATTATCTAGTAATCGCTTCCATATCCACTGCTTTGTACGGCCTCCTGAGGCCGGATCTGACGGTGTTTACTTGATAGGGTTCTACGGTGATCCAGTTACGGAAAATTGAGGTCTAGCGTGGGATTTATTACGAATTTTAAAGCCACAAGGAGATACCCCCTGGCTAGTGGCCGGTTATTTTAATAAAATTCTCTCCAACTCGGAGAAGAAGGGTTGGAACTACCGTAACTGGGCACAAATCCAGCAGTTTGCTGATGCACTTTCAGATTGAGCTTTGTTGGATTAGGGTATGAGGGGGACCTGTTTACCTGGTGGAATGGCCGAACTCACCCATTCTCTGTCCAGGAAAGTTTGGACAGGGCTGTAGCAAACCAGCAATGGGAACAAGCTTAACCAACTAATTCAGTAGAGGTTTTGCAAATGGTGGGCTCCGACCATCTTCCGATCCTGATTACAGAAATGCCGAAACAATTTGCGCATCCAACTCACCGTCGCTTTCACTTTGCCGCGGAATGGACTCGTAAGCCCGAATGTGCAGACCTAATCAGCGAGGTACGGCCTACATCTGCACCTACTTCTACTTATATACATGACTTTGCTGAAACAATAGATTACACAACAAATTACATTCGTAATTGGGGAAAAATAAACTTTCTTTCCGATCATAGAGAAAATAATCTGTTGCTTCATCAATTGTCCAGATTATCCACTTGTAGGCAATCCTTTGATGTTGTATACAAGAAAAAAGAAATTACTACTAAGCTGCAAAAGATTTTTTCAAATGAGGAGATTCATTGGAAACAACGTTCTAGAGTTAAGTGGCTTAGGGAGGGGGATCGTAACACTCAATTTTTTCATAGAAGTTACAAATGAGCGTAAACGTAAGAATACTATTTCTTCTATCACTGACTTAATGGAAATTGCTTTAAAGACGTATCCACATTCATTTTTAGTTTGCCAGGGGGCGGAGCCGTCCAAGTCGATTGTGCAGGAGCTCCTGGGGTACCTGCATGTACCAATCTTTAATCAAGATAAGTAGAGTTATTGAATTCAGATTGACTTGCTAGTGCTAGACTTAAAATGTTATTAGGATTTTGAAACTCTTTCTGAAAAATCCTTTTGTATCTTTCAAGCGATATATTCCACCAAATATAACAGAGAATGAATCTATTTTCAGGTGATAGACCCAAGAAGAGGTGACGAAAACGAGTCTGAAAGGGAATATTATTATGAGGGATTTGCAGATCTAAGGAAACAGACTGAAGAATCTGATTCTTCCTGTTACAGTTGAAGAAAATATGGTTCTGATTTTCATTGTAGCAATCACAAAAGCAGCAAGAAGAAGGTAAACTAATCCCTCTCTTGCAAATATTTTCTTTTGTTGGAAGACATTTGTTATAAAGTTTCCAAATAATTTTTTTTTGTTTTTTCCTGAGAATTCATCTTCAAAATAGAAGTCCATATAGGGTCAGTGTTATTTTGTGAAGTAGATGGCACATGCTGAAAAGAATCAAGACAAATAATAGATAACGCCACATAATAAGCAGATTTTACAGTGTAAATACCATCTTTTGTTTGTGACCAGACAAAGTTATCTTGGTTAAACGGAGAAGTAAGAGGAATCTGAATGATAGCCATAGCTTCATCTTCTGAAAAATTATTGAAAATCAGGTTTTGGTTCCAGGTGAAATCTGGTTTGATCAGGTCAGAAACATAGGAATGATTTGGAAGTGTAGGATAGCTAAAAGGTTTCCTACCAAGGCCTATAGGAATCTATCTATGGTGGTAAATAAGGGTACGATGACCATTCCCAATGCCTTGCCTAACCCCTTTGAAGGTAATATTTCTACCTTCAATCAGTCCTTTCCAAATATAGGAGGAATTAGTAGTATCGTCCATTGAAATAATGTCTGAAAAACAAAAAATATTTACCTTTTAGGACTCTAGAAAGTAAAGAATTTGGGTTATTAAGGATACTCCAAACTAGTTTTCCTAGAAGCTCAAGATTAAAAGCATGCATATGGCGAAAACCCAAACTACCCACAGATTTAGAATTACAAAGACTATCCCAAGATTTTCAATGAATTTTCTTGTTTTCCAAATCATTTCCCCACCAAGAACGAGCGAACAACTTCTGTAATTCTTTTTGAAAAGTGATTGGAAGAAGATAAACAGACGTAATGTAAGTGGAGATAGCTTGAACAACCGATTTTATAAGAATTTATTTTCCCGCAGGAGAGAGTAATTTTTCTTTGTAACCAGAAAGCTTGTTCCAGATTTTTGTTTTTATGGGGTTAAAAACAATTTTTTTATAACGTCCAATCGTAGTAGGTAGCCCAAGATAATTATCGTGGTTCGTCGAAATTGGTATTTGAAGAATTTGGGTGATAGTATTTTGAACATTATGGGGGACCCTTGGACCAAAAACAATCTTAGACTTATCATGGTTAACCAATTGTCCAGAAGCTGCACAATATTGGAAAAGAATGGAACAAATAGTAACGGGATTTTGAAAAGTTGCTTTTGAGAAAAAAATACTATCATCCGCGAAAAGAAGATGAGCAATGCTAGGGGAACCCATACCAGCTTTAACCCCATGAAGGATGTTGTTAGTGACAGCATGAGTAATTAAAGACAATAAACCTTTAGAGCATATAACGAATAAGTACGGACTGAGAGGGTCACCCTGTCTAATTGCTCTAGTAGGTTTAAATTTAGATGGTTGTTGACCATTAATAAGTATTAAAAAAGAAACTGAGGTCACACAAGCCATAATCGTTCTAATAAAGATGTTAGGAAACCCAGTTTGTGTAAAATTTGCTCTAGGTATGACCACTCAATTATGTCTTAAGCTTTAGCCATGTGTAATTTTAACGAAAAGGACCGAACCATACCTTTTTGTTTGTTAATTGTATGCAGGGTCTAAAGAGCGATGATAGAGTTATCAGAAATTTGACGACCCGCAATAAACGCAGATTGGGACTGGTCAATAATATCAGGTAAATTGTTTTTAGACGGTTGGCAAAAGTTATTGAAATAACTTTGTAAGAGACATTACAGAGGCTTATCAGACTTAAACCAGAAACTAGGAGGGGGTTTTTGACCTTAGGTATTAAAGCAATACAAGTCTCATTTAGTCTACTGATATCACCACAATTGTTTAAAAAATCAAGACACATAGCAACAATATCGTTTCCAATAATAGGCCATTAGGGATGATAAAAAAGCGCTGGTAGCCAATCTAGACCTGGTGCTTTAAGAGCACCAATAGAATTTCAAGCAGTAATGATTTCAATTTCTGAAAAAGGTTCAGAGAGTAAAGCATCCATGTCAGGGGTAATTTTAGGGGAGATACACTCTAAAGTTTGGTAAGGAACAATGGGCATTGTGTAAACATGTCCTTGTAGTAATTGTTGAAACAATTTTTAATATGCGGCCATCGATGTTAACAATAGAAGATCTGGTGGTGGTGCTGTGATACAAAACAACAACGGCGACTTTGTTTTGGGGATGGCTTTCCCTATACCTTTCACCGCAGACTCTACTGCAGTAGAAGGATTTTCCATGAACTTAGCGATGAAGAGGGCAAGAAGTAGAGGTTTTGTCTCTCTAATGATCGAATCTGACTCTCAGGTATTAGTTGGTAAACTCTCGAAGAAGGAGGCGCCGAACGGTTTCACTGAGACAAAAAGAACCGTAAATGAAGTGCATAAGTCTCTCAACTCTTTTATAGCTACTAGGGTTGTTTGGTGTAGGAAAGTGCAGACCAACTTAGCCCACCAATTAGCTAAGATGGGCCTGCATTGTATTTCTTTTTCTGTTTGGGCCAAAACATGCCCACCATGCTTGTATGAATATTGGGCTAAAGACTTAGCCCGTTCTAACTAAATAAATCAAGCTTCTTTCAAAAAAAAAAAACATACGCCACCAATGCCCATGAGCTATCCTATTTGGTAGGAAATAACTTTGTTGTTAAATCATGAAAATATGGTGCAGAATGATAATTGCAAAAGCATATAAATAATATCTTTTTGAAACAAGTTTGAATTGTTGCTACAGTATACGCATGGGCAACAAAATGGTCTGTCACAAACAACTACGAACATTTCAATTCGCAACCAAATACAATTTGGTGCTACACTATAGAGATAAGCAACGAAATAACTCGTTACAGAAAGATCACCTGAATGGGCAACGAAACCGTGCGTTACCAATGCCCATGAGCTATCCTATTTGTAACGAAATAACTTTGTAGTTAAATCATGCAAATGGGCTATGAAATGATTGTTGCGAAAGCTTATAAATAATATATTTTTGCAACAAGATTGAATTCTTGCTACATTATACGCACGGGCAACAAAATGATTTGTCACAAAAAATTATGAATAATTCATTTCGCAACCAAATACAATTCGTTGCTACACTATGGAAAAAAGCAACGAAATAACCCATTACAAAAACGACATTTGTGGCCATTTCCAAATATTTGGTTGGAACCAAAATTTTGGCGCCAATATTTCCGCAACGAATCATGCGACGAAATAATAAGATCGTCGCAAATTACCAATTTCTTTGAAAACGGATTCAATAATTTGTCGTCATAGGTTGCCTTCTGTAAAAATGACTCTGTTGTAGCGTTTAGTTTTGTCGCAGGATATACTATTTCATGTAGTGATAGGATGCATTTGGAATAGTGTTCTTACCTAAATAACTAACTTTTGGGTGACTTGGCAAAACAAGCTCAAGAGCAGGTGAAATATGATTCTTGGCCGCCTAGAAAATTTATGATATTTTCTGCATTAATAGTGACGGCTATTAATCTGAGAAAAATAGTGGGAGGTTTGTTTAATAATGTAAGTCCTTGTTAAATATAGTTAAAACGTCACAATACTAGGGGATTGCCTGTGCCCTGGGGCACTATCCAAAAACAAACGGTAAGATTACTACATCAGTAGTAATGTCTATGGGACCAATTAAATATTTTCCGTAGAAAATCGACCCTAAATCCCTAATCAAAAACTTCAGTTCACATGTCCTCTGTTTTAAGGATCTACAAATGATCATACCTATTTTTAACTTCTATACAGTACGTACTCATCTATTCCTAAAATTCACCATAACAGTTTACAAAATAAAGCCTGGACACTGGAATTTAGACCACCATGGAACGGGCACAATAGTGTATCCAAAAATAATGCTTCCATTCTTCTCAAGCAAGTTCAGTCACTGGTCTACAATTCCTCCAGCAACAATCAAACACATTTTTGCGCAAAGAGTTGGCTTAATATTTGGCCTGACATTTTCCAAACTAACTCAATAATTTGAATTCTTACACCTATCAAGTCTCAAGCATATGTTTTGAATGTTTATCCATCATGTGTAGGAGTAAGCATCCCATAAGAAATCTGAAGTATTGTATGATAATCCAATCTTCATTTATTTTCTTTTTTCTGCGCAGAAGAATCCAATCTTCTAGTAACCTGATGGAAAGAATACAAATGAAACAAAAGTCGGCTCAAAGTCATAAAACAATGCAAATTGGGGGCAATTATGGCTTTGAAATACGTATAAGTTAATAAATTAGAAACATTTAAACCTTTTGTACCACTGTAACTGTTATATCTATCTAGTGTAGTGTGCAGAACGTTTTGCCAAGAAAAGTTAGTATTTCACAAATCTAAGAACATAAAAAATCAACAGGTAAAGTAGAAATCTCTTAGAACCAAGGTGGGTTAAAGACTTACAGAAAATCAAGAATTCAGGCATGCTTTCAAATTAGCTGGTGTTTAAATTAGTTCCAAGCATAAATAAACTTGAGCACCAAAAAATAGTAAAACTTCGATTTACTATTAACATAACTTATGAAAGCAATATATGAACTGACTATACCCTTCACTTCGTATGAATGCAAAAATATATTGCCACCTTAATGAATGAAATCAAGGTTGCAAATCATAGATTCGATAGTCTCAAGTACAATACTTTTCAGACACTATGGCATGTGAAGGTTAAAAGGAGAAGAGAGGGTGGAGATGGAGGTATCTACCTGCTACTAACGGCCGTAGATGTTGATTCTCCAATTAATCTGATGGAGGGCACCAATAGGTTCCAGAAGATCAGGTTACATAGCTAGTACAACATCCGTTTTGATTCCTATCTTACATAGTCCATGTCACGCCATCATAAACCACCAATCAAATATGCACGATGAATTCATGTTATTCTTGCATCAATGAGGAAGGAAGCGTAGAAAGATAATGAGGTAGAACAGCTAAATTCGAACTTGATTGCCATACATTTTAAATTCCTAAACTATCAACTACTAACCCATAGAACTAAATTACTAAATTAAACAGTATCAAAATTCAGTCCACACCATATTTTTTTAGTACCATCCTGACCTGGAAAAGTAACTAATGGAGATAATACTCTGCTAATATTCACTGAAAACTGAGATGAATTAAACTAAACTTAACAAAAATTAAAAAAAAAAAGAATTTTTTTTGAGAGAACAAAAGAAAGAATATGGAGGTTGTCTTTGTGTGAAAGTAATGAGTGCAAGAGGGAAAGTACTGTTGGAAAATAACAAATAATAGAAATTGAAAAGGCATACCTTGATTTTCAAAAGCACGCCATGGAGGGTTTAGCCAGTGCAGACAACATAATGAAACATGTAATCAGACTAAATTGACCAAGCTAGCATAGAAGATGTTAGCGGAGTCCATAAAATTGAGTAAGGCTAATGTTGACTGTTTGGAACTATTAAGTTCAAACTTAACTATCAAGTTCCAGTTCAATAACAAAGAGGATGTTAGCCAAGTCCATGAAAAGGTAAAAAATTATTAACTCGGCACAATAGCTTACCTTAATGTTGACTGCTTCAGAGACCAATCAATTTCTTCCGTTCTTCTCATTCATAGACACCCAATTATTTATGCAGAATACCTAAAAGTAAATAAAATTAATTGGGTTTGAATGCCTCTTGAACTGAAACATTGATGGAAATTTAAGGTTAGTTAAAATTACCACAATCCAAGGAAGTAAACAGATTCTGAATGAAGAAGTGAATCGACCATTAGTGTCATTTAACCAGTGGATTATGGTGTGATCTAAATGAGGCTGCAAATGGGTAGTCTAACATCACTGAGCATTGGCAAAGAATACAGACTCTAACTGTAGAAGTAAGAATGTTCCAATTCAGTCTTAAATTACTTCGCTTAAGACATTTCAATACTATACATGTATTTACATATCTTGTTCCTTATCAAAATTTTCAATGTTTCAGACTTGTCCTAAGACAGTGCAACATAAGATACCTTTAAATTACCTCTGTACCAAAAAATATTGAACAATTTTTGTGCCATTTAGAAAATATAGAAAATTAATTAGTCGAATCTCCTCAAAATCATAAGACATGTATAGTTCAGAGAATTGATAAGTAGAGCTCTTTTCAAACCCTTCAAAGAATTTTAGATGAATGAGAGATAGAGAGAGAGCGCTGCGTAACTCCACCCTCCATCCCATAGAGAAAATGAGAGTATGTTTTAGAGTACCAAAAATAGCACAAAAATAGTTTGCTATGCAAATAGTAACTACTGTAACTACAACTTAAGGTGATTCTCTACATATAAGTGGAGGATTTATATCGATATTTTTGTTCAAAGAAGTTACTGTTAACAATATTCAAAGAAGAAAACCCAATGAAATAAAAGTTCGGAACATAGAATTTGTACAAAGACAATGATAACTACAGGAAAGTGCAATATGTAAGCGAAAATGACAAACATTTACAAGAAATTTCAGTTGTATCATGAAGAACTGCATGGAGCAGTGATAATGGGCTCTACCATTGTGGTTGTGTCATTAGATGCCTCCATTCAGGCAAAAGGATAGAAGATACCTTTCAAGTTCAAGGCCAGTAGATGTCCTGCAATGTCCTCCCAAAAAACTTATCATAACATGCGTAAAATTCGGCGGATAGGGAGGGATTACCATGGCATGTTGTCAATTAGAGAAAATTGATGAAGAGGTAGATGATGGAAAATAAACCTGAGCCTTCATTCCAAATCAGCAATCAACAGATGTATTGATAGGGAGGGTTTACCTACCAGAAAAGACAATACCCAATATCAACAACACCAAGTTTAAGGTTTACCTAACAAAGAAATTAGAACCAATTGAGAAGCATGATGATTGCAGAAAAATCAAAGTGAAGGGGGTGTAATTTTGGAGGACCAAACCGGGTAAAAACGTACATGTATGTAAACTTTGACAAAACTCAAACTCAGGAAATCACACAACTTACCCCAAATATGTGCTCTAACATAAAAAAAAATCTTGGTTTTGAAGAATCCTTAAGGAATTACCTACAAAAAACAAATTCATAAACACACACTCATGACTTTCTTCATAACATTGTCCAACTTCACTTGAAGAGTGCTTATGAAAAGTACTACCAATAAGCAACTTGAGAAACTACTTCCAGGCCCTAAATCATTTTTAGTACAACAATCAAGTGAACTAAACAATAGAGATAACAAGGGCAACGAAGCTAGCCTTAAGTGAGTTGGTAGTGTGATTTTAAATCAACAAACCTGAATCTGAATCGAACCTGAAGTAAACCCTATCTAAGAAGTGAAGAAGACCAATAAGAGAAATCAGAAGATGCAGAGCAGTGGAACACTCGATAGTTTTGAAGAGGAGATGAAGAGAAGAGCCGTACAACGCAAGGCATGAAATTTGTACCTATGGTCGAATCGAAGGTAGTGGTCGACACCTAAAGGTCTGGCGGTGACGGCGACCGCGAGGGAAAAGTTGTTTGCGAGCCGACTGCAGTTGGGGCGCTTCTTCGCTTCTCCAAAGAGGGAATGAGACGTTTATGTCGTGTGGGCTTCTTCCGAATTGAGACACGAAGAGAGAGATGGTAGAAGGTGGATGGTGGAGTTGTCGCTGAAAACACACGTTCTGCCCCCATCCCCAAATTTTTTGGAATTCTTACTATAAGTGGGTGAGATATATGGATGGGTTTGATTCAATCTAATGGTTGAAATAAAGTCAACCGTTCTACTTTATAGAATATATTTTGCATAATACTCTATGTGTTGAATACCTATGGCATTAAACAAACAAACTCGACTTCATCGCTACGATATGTCCTTGAGAAGGACAAGTTGTCTGGAATTGGTTTTCTAGACTGGTATAAAATTGAGAATTTTTCTCAAACAAAAGAAAAATGTTGTATGTCTTAGAACATAAAGTCTCTTCCCACCAACCGCCAAACAAACTAAAGCCTAATGGAAGAAACATCAAAGAATGGCTCTTTAGATGTAACTTGTCTAATGTTAGCTACCATGAACTCTGAGCTTTGGAAGCAAGATGATAACATGGAGTCGTATGATATGATCATACATAGAAGTTCTTTTCAAGAGCAAGCTAAACATGAAAGGTTTGAAGTGTTGTTCCATTTTACGTTTTACCTACTCTTTCTTAGCACTCGTCATGATCAAGATATAATGAAGTTCGGGCTTTCCAAAGCAAGGCGACTTGATTCATCAAGATATGACGCGTTGACACAAGCTAGTAATGTGTGGCTGTTGAAGTAAGAGGTAAAATTCAACTGAGTTGTTTCAATAGGATTGAAAGCTTAGAAGCTGGGAGTTATTTATGAGATAGATAAAGAATAAAGATTTATTCTCCCAATTGGACGAAGAATTGCATTGGATGCAATTTGAAACTTTGTTCAAAAGAAACTCACTCAATGTGATTGAGAACTGCTGAACAAAGCACTAATATGGATATAGCAAAACCTGTTAATGGTTAACATTAAGGGTAAGGGCAAAAAGGTTTTACGCCGACCCCGAGGGTGTAAAATAAACTTGTTGCTAAAGCCAAGTTTCCTAAAGGCCCTAAAGGTTGAATATTTAAAGTGAAGCTACCCAAAGTATCTGGAAGGAAATAATAATGAAATTATGAATTCCACTTAAGGTATGTTTTGTTATAGAATTCAATGTGTCTATAGCATCATCATGAGTATGTGATACTAGATGAGGATATCACATTTATGGAAATATGGAGGATCTCAAGATATGTAGACAATTGGATAAAGGATAGTAAATATACACGTGGGGGGATGAAGCAAGTGTTGCGGAATTAGCCGTAAGAATTTATCCGGTATCTCTAGCTTCTGGAATTATTCATGAATTAGACAAATGTGATTATATCCCTTATGTGAGTAGGTGCATAATCTCAGTTTCTTGTTTTAACAAGAAAAGACTCTCTATCATAATAAAGGACAAATGTTGTTCCATTTATTCTGTTATGCATTATTGTAATGAAATTTTGTCTTATGGATTGCATATCCTTAATCATGATAAATTCATCCATAACATAAATTTTCATAATAATGATATGAGTCTCACTTAAATTGGTCATTGTCATTTAGGCCACATAAATGAGAACGCATTCCTAGACTCCATATGGATGGATTTCTGGACACATTTGATTTTGAATCATAAGAGAGATGCAAGACATATTTATTGGGCAAAGATATGATCTTTTGGGACTCATACTTACTGATGTGTATGGACCACTAAACACAAGTGCTATAGATGGTTTTCAGTACTTCATCACATTTACTGATGGCATCAGTAGATATGAGTTTGTGAGTCTTATGAAGAAACAAATCAGAATCCTTTGAAAATTTCAAGGAATACAAGTATTAAGTAGAGAACCATCTTGGCAAAAGTATTAGGGCTCTACGATTGGATCGTGGAGGAGAATACTTAATACAAGAGTTTGATATGCATCTAAAGAAGTGTTGGACATGATCCAAACTCACTCCACCAAGAACACCATTAGGGAATGATGTGTCTGACAGGAGAGTTCGAACCTTGTTGGACACGGTTCAGTCCACGATGCGTGAAGCATTACTTCCAATTTCCTTTTGGGGCTATGTTCTATTTACAGCAGTTTTCGCCCTTAATTGTTTTCCATCCAAATTGATCATGAAGACACCATATGAGATATGGACTAGGAGGTGTCCTAGTATGTCATTCATGAAGATTTGGGGTACTAAAGCTTATGTAAAACGTTTACGGTAAGATAAGCTTGGACCCAAGTTGGATAAATGTGTTTTGTGGGATATCCTGAAGGATCTCATATCTACAATCCGATCAAGAACAAAATATTTGTTGCTTGAACCACTGTGTTTGTAGAAAGAAATTGTCTCTAAAAGAAACACTGGGAGGATAGTAGGTCTTGAAGGAGTTCAAGAATTAGAACATTAGTCCTTTGATGGAACAAGAGCAGGATCACAAGATGTTGCGGAGTAACCTGATCAAGTAAAACAAGGACCTCATAGATCAGGTAGGATGAGTTAAGGACTGGAGAAAATATGGATTTCTCGATCAAGATGATCCTACAACCTAGGAGGAGTTCACGAGTGGGATTGTTCCTCCTGAATACTCCTTTAAGTTCTATAAACAGAGACTTCATTCCACTCATGTGCCTGGAGCAACCACTTTTCAGAAACTACTTCTGATCCTTAGTCTTCGTGACAGCCTGCGAAATTCGATCAATGCCTCAATAGGCAATAAGACCAAGTGTAGAATTTGGACTCATATTCAGAATCAACCATATTAGGTGGTCTGATTCATTTAGGAACCCAAATTTGCTTCACTTGTCCCTTAAGAAGATAAGGATAGGTGTTCCTCATTATGTGAGGTTCTGTCCTTCTAAAGGGGAAAGTTGACTTCACATTACCAAGTTTTCCACACTAGAAACATTTTGAAGAATGTCTATTTCCTGCTTTCACAAAGGTGGTTTTGTTCTTCTTTGGAAAATTTAGATTGTAACCAATCCCACTTTTTTGTACAGAATGCCGACTTCCTCCAAGCATGAGATTGAGGTTATGTTCTGAGCCTGTAAATCATGATAAAACTTTCCTTGATCCTTAAAGTTTCCCATTCAATGAAGTGTTTGTTTTTCTAAATCATCTGAAAGATGTTTCAGATCAACAAACTTATCTGTTAAAAGAGTATTTTCATCTGCAACTTTCTTGACCTGTGTCTTCAAGGCTTTCAACCTTCTATCAGAATCTTTGAAGTCACTGTCAATTTTTACTTAGCTACCTTAAGAGTTTTTTTAAGAAAAACCAACTCTAAATTTTCCTTTGCCTGCTCATGAACTTTAACTTTCAAAGATTTAGTATCATTTCTATAAATTTTCTCATTTAAAAACATACTTTTGAGGATTTCAGGTTAGACATCATAAGGGCTAGCAAGTAAATTTCTTACCATGTCCTCAATATGTTTGTCTGAGCCATTTCCTTCTTCATGCTCAGCCATCAAACAAGATTAGTTTTTTCTTCATCTGAGTCTGAATCACTTCATGAATCAAAATCACTCCATAAAGCAACCATGGCTTTTTTCCTTCTTTTGTCATTTTCCTTCTTAGGGAAATGCTTGTTCTTTTTGTTTTGAGGACAATCCCTCACCAGGTGATCTGCATATCCAAATTCAAAGCAATTCATTACTTTTGATTTATGTTAATGTGATGAAGACATACCTATGTGATCCTTGCTGCTTGAGGATCTTGACTTGTCTTTGTTCTAGTTCTTATTTCCAAAAAAATTCTTCATTTTTAGAATTCTGGTCAAAGATTTGGAGATCAAGGCGAAATATTCCTCATCATTATCATCTTCATGTTCAAGGCATTGAGATTTCCCACTGTCTTTATCCTTGAGTGCTAGGTTCTTGATGATATCACTCATGTCTCCATCCACTTCCTTCATAGAAATCTCATGAGGGAGCAGCTTGCCTTGCAGATCATCAAGCTGCAGAAGACTCAAATCATGAGCTTCTTCAATTGTAGTGGTCTTTAGTTCCCACTTGGCTTTAGGAAGATTCCAAAATCTTTCTGACCTTTTCTTCATTTGAGAAGGCTTTCCACAAGGACTACAGATTATTCACAATGTCTGTGAACCTTTTGAACATGTCCTTGAGGGATTCATCAGAATTCATCTTGAATAACTCATATTGCCTCAGAAGAATGTTGAGTTTGGTCTGCTTGACCTGGCTAGTTCCTTCATATGTCACAACCAGTTTGTCTCAAATCTCCTTGGCATTTTTGCAGTTGGAGATCCTCTTGAACTCATCTGCACTAGGAGCAAAATATAATAAGTTCAGAACTTTGTAGTTCTTTGATACCTTTTCCAATTCAGTGACTGAAACATCTTCCTCATATTTCTCAGTATTGACTCCATCTGTAGTATCATAGCAAACATAAGGACCATTCTGAGTGATTGACCAAAGTACCATGTCATGATCTGTGATGAACATCATCATCAATGCTTTCTAGTGCACAAAATTGTTACCACAGAACAGTGGAGGTCTGTTGGATGCCCTTCCTTGTGAGAATCCACCACCTACATTACTCAATATCACAAGATGGTTAGATCCTTACAGTGACCCAAGCTCTAATTCCAATTTAAAGTATCTAGTGCAGGTCAAAAAAGGATCTGAATACTCTATAATGGGGGGGGGGGTGAATAGAGTATGAAAACTTTTGAAAAATGAAAACAAAGTTAAGAAGGAATCTCAAGGCATTGGAAAGTTTTGAAGAAGTTTTAAACAAGTTGAAATTTTCTGAAGCTTTAATGTTTGAGACAGGAAATTCTCCAAAGCTTTGGAGCTTCCTGTATTGTGCAGTTTTGTATCCTGAATGAATAATTGTAAAGTAAAGCAATGAAAACAAGTAATTTTTACAAAGTTCAACCACAAATGGGCCTACTGCCGGCCTGAGGGAATCTATCCCTCCAGTATTTGAACAACTTCTTATTAATTACAGACTTAGCTCTAGATCTCAAGTCTAAGTGAACTACCTTACACTTATACATCTTGTGGTTCCAAACCTATCTAGTTCCAGCTACAATCTAGTGAAACAATAAGAACCTCTTGTTATTCACATGAACAACTAACTTACTAAAGTTGGTGAGGTTAAGGATATCAAATGAATTACACAATGAATTAACAAGAAAGAAGAAGACAGTGAACAGATAAGTAGTGAAGCTTGGAAGTGTTCTTCAAATATAGAATGATTGATATTATGGAATCCTGAATGATTGACTGTGTGAAGAGTTTTCTGTTGATCTTCCACGAATGAATTCTCTTCTGTATCTCATTTGAACAGCTCTCTCTCTCTTCTATTTGAAATATAAATTCAGTCATAAAACAAACAACAACAACAACATGAGAAATTTTAGGAACCAACTCCATACAAATCCTCAACCCTCAACAACTTCTTTCAACAACTATGTTTGAATAGCTGATTTGATTTTGTTAGGCAGGTTTGAACGACGATCAATCCTGCACAACATAATCACAAGATCAAATTCAATCCAGATAAAATAGCATAAATATACTAATCTGTTTGACAGATCAGTTTATAAAATAAACTTAGCTATTTTCCAATTCAGATTGAAATCTATATATGTAACCAGTATATTTCACCAAGTAATAATTAATGATAAGATTATGACTAATAAAAATTCAATAACCAATCATACAAACAGATAAATCAATATACACAAAGAATCAGTTGGCCACAAATATAACTAGCGGAAGCCCAAGGGCAACCTCCAAACCTTTTGAGCTTTGGTTGCCTTTCAAAGCTTTGGTCAGCACCACTGATCCTAGAATCCAATCAATATGTATAATCTATGAGCATTAGAATCTCTATATATAGACTCACGAATATTTATAAGAGACACTATAAGGACTTATAAGCAACATTCAATCCAATGTCTAGCCTGCAACAGAGAAACCTGTCAGAAAGCATATAACAAGTTCATAAGCAAAATTGAACTTCAGAGCTTTGAAGTTTTGATCCTGTCTATTAAGTATTCTTGTCTTTCATCATCTTTAAAGTGAAAAAGCCCCCCTGAGTTCATACATCCCATTCATTCAAAGGGGTTGAATTATCAGTAATGAATGTTGGAATAACTCAAATCGAATTGAAAATCAAGCGGCGCAACAAATCAAATAAAGTGGAATACAAAATAGCTGACTTGGAGGGTTCATCAATATGCAAAAAGAGGGGGTGTGTTTGTTGGAGTATTTCCTAGAGACAATCTATTTATCGTGACATTTTTACAAAGGCTTTCCATTTATTGTGTTATCTATATAGAGATATGTTGACATAATGAAGTCCATAGAACAACTTAGAATAACTTATTAAGACAACTATAATGCACCGAGAATAGTATGTGGGTAGATCGATATGGAGATATCAAGTCTAACACATGGGTACGCATTAGGAGTAATGGCGTACTGGATGACCCACCTTGAGAATGCTACATGGGAGTTATGTGAACGTCACAAGTGCTTCTCATAGTGACAATAATGTTGTGATACTTAGACTTGAAGTCACTAGATACTCTAGTTGTAAATTATCATTTTTTAATATCGTGAAACGTTACACCGTAACTGGGTAACTATAAAGGCGATCGTCGGACATGATATGAAGCAACTGAGAGATGGTAGTGACGTATAGAGGATTTGTCCCTCCCGCATAATTGGAGTAAATATCCACAACCACTCGATGAGCAGGACTTAGGGAACCGCACGACCATGCTCAAATTACTTAATGTGAGATATTGATGTTATTTGTTTATCTAAATCTACTCACAGATCGAGAAGCTATGGATTAGATATAAAAGTCCGACACTCCATGTCTGTGTCGAATATGGATAAAAAAGGGATTATACAGCACGCTAACATTGGTCGCAGAGGTTTGTCAGATCACTGACTATTCCTAGTAGTTAGGTAGCATTGGTGTCTTGCTAGACGCCGATCAATATTCGTAATTGTTACGACCACCGTAATAGGTGTTGGAAATATGCCCTAGAGGCAATCTATTTCTTGTGACATTTGTGGATTTACTATTCATTATTTCATGGATATGTAGTATGTTAACATGAATGAAGTCCTTAAAATATAAATTTTATATTCTTAAATATCTCTAGTCGATTATATTGATTAAGCAAGACAATCAACTATAGACTAGTATGGGGTTGGATTGATATGGAGATATCACGATCCAACACATGGGAATGCATTAGGGGTAATTTCATACTGGATCGACCCACAACGAGAAGGCTACATACAACTTATGTAAAGTCAAGTGCTTATTGTAGTGACAATGGTATTGTCATCCTTAGACTTGAAGTCACTAGATCCTCTAGTTGTGGAATATTGTGTTTTGATAGCGTCAAACGCTACACCGTACCTGGGTAGAAATAAAGGCAACTATCGGATACCATAGGAGGCAAGCTTCGAGATGGTAGTGATGTAGATAGAATTTGTCCCTCCCACATAACAGGAGCAAATATCCACGGCCACTCGAGGGATGGTGCTTATAGAATGTATGCCAGACTCAAATAAATCAATATAGGATATTGATGTTATTTACATGGATTCCCAGGATCGAGAAACTATGGATTAGATATACGAGTGTGACTTGTATGTCTCGTTTCCAATCCGGATATAGAGATTCGCAAGGTTTGTCGGATGACTATTTCTATTAGTTGGGTAGCGTGGATGTCATGCTAGAGGCCACTCCATGTTTCTAAATTGTTACTACCAACTAACTAGAAACCTATGGGGTCACACTCCCTATGGATTAGACCGGAATCGGGTATTAATTAATATGATTAATTAATAAGAATGATCTATACGCAAATACTTGCAAACTTAGTCGTACTAATTTGCAAGTCGGACTAATCCGTGAATTGACATGATTAGGATTGGGGCTTTTATGCATTCAACAAGGAGTTGTTGGACTATATAAAGGACACTCCTAGCGTCATTCCCACACTAATGCTCATAACACATTGAGTGGGAGAGAGAAGCAAGGAGAGTGAGAAAATCCCATAGGAGAGCCGAGCCCCCCTTGGGACCGCCCCTACCCCATCGGCCACAAGAGGTGCCGCCCACTCATGCTCCGTTTTGCGTGATCGTGATATTCTTCCTCTTATTCCTTCAACCCTAGCTAGCACAAAGGATAGGAGTGGACTAGCCATAGACACGTGAACACTATTTCACGTGTGAAGTCATCACAAGAGAACCCAAAAGTATGTAGATACTAGAATCCTTTACTTTTGTTATGTAGTCTCTTCCTGTGATCCTTGGAGGGTCTTGAGAAGTATTAAATTTTGTTGTTCAGCTGCGTAACTTTCCTTTAAACCCTTACAGTGGTATCAGAGACGCAGGTCGTAGAGCATAACGTATTATATGTGTTACGATTTTTGTTGTTTTACACTTTAATTGTTGTTTATCGCGTAAAACGGACAAATAAAGCATATTGATGCAATTTGTGAATATGATTCAAGACAAATAATATCTAATGTCACATGGGATGTAAGGATTAGTGAATTTGGATCACATAGGATGTGAAAAATTCGGATCTAGAAAACTAGGGTTCGAGCACAAGTTGGAAGAAGGTGTTTTTCAAAGTTGGAAACAGCTAAAACTTGGGAAACAAGGAGGAAGTTGTTTTGGAAACAAATAAACTTGGGGAACATGGAGGAAGTTGTTTTGGAAACAACTAAACTCGGTCAACAAGGAGGAAGTTGTTTTTTCGAAACAACTCCCATAAGAGGTTGGGACCCCCCTAGGGGACCACCCTCTCCTCCGTGCAGCCCAAGAAAGCTACGGCCAAGGGGTCGGGCCTACATAGCGCACGGCCTAGCCGTTTGGGCTTGGGGCCGGCCAGCCCCAAGTCCTTGTGGAGGTCCTTTAGGGGTTTTGCCATGGTAATGGTGGGCCCTCTTGGACCGTTTTGACCATAGTTCATCCAAAATCAACTAAAATTGACCAAGCGCGTTAAAATTTGATTTTAACTGTTTATTTTATTTTTGCATGGTGATTGGATATGGCCTTAGGTTTTGGGTTGTTGTGGATGTTTATTTTGTGGTTTGTTTTACGGCCAGCGAGCTGATAAAATTAATGTAATAGTTAATTAGGTTTTACGGCCTGCGAGCCGGTCTTCTTCTCAACTTGTGAGATCTTTTTATTTAGTATAGATGCTAGCTAGTATTAGATAAAATAGATGATAGTCAATATGGAGAAGAAGAAGCCTAAAGAATTAAAGCAACCACAAGATGGAGCTTTCCACAAGGCTAAGGAGCATGGAGCATTCCACAAGCTACGGAGCATGGACCAAAAGATGGAGGTACATGGAGATGAGCTTGCTATTTTAGGGTTCATAGATAGTTTCATTGGCTTGAGAATATCTTATTTTAGAGACCATATCGATATCACGTTTTAATTTGTTTGTGGTTGTTTATTTATTGCCTTATAATTTTATTGTTGGTGTATGGATGATGCATGAAAAATTGATAATAAGATAATTAACAACCAGAATCTTTTAGTTGTGAGTTTGCCTAACTGAAAATAAGTAGATCAGTTTATATGGATCAACAAAACAATTAAAACAGGAAAAAGCAAAATCCCTCAATTTAAATATTGCGTTTCGCCTTCTCGTTACTTAAACACTCATCATGATTATGATTACCAAGCTCGTGCATGCCAAAGCAGGGAAACTTGTTTTTGTGATGGTGTGATGCGATGATACAAGTAAGTAGGTGCAAATGTTTGGGTAAGAGGTTGGATGCAACTAGGTGATTTTAATGGGATTAAAACCTAGAGGCAACCAATTGGGATTATATATGGGATAGATGAATAAGGAGTTATTTTCCCAATTGAATCAAGAGTTGTATGGGATGCAATTGGAATTTTTCCTACCTAAACAATTAATTTTGGGTGACTTGCCAAACCAAGCTAAAAAAAATGTGAAATATGGATCTTGGCCCACTACAAAATATAATGATATTTTACGCATTAATATGGAGGATTATTAATCCGAGAAAAATAGTGGGATATATGTTTAACAATTTAAGTCCTTGTTAGGTATAGTCATACGTCACATTACTTTGCATAATCCATTTGTGTTAAAAAATCCATGGCATTAAACAAACAAAACGCGACTTTATGTCCTTAGGAAGAAGAAGTTGTCTGGAATATATTTTCTTGACTGGTATAAAATTGAGAATTATTCTCAAATGAAAGGAAAAATGTTGTACATCGTAGAACATAAATTTCTCTTCCTACCGACTAGCAAGAAACACTAAAAGCCTAATCGAAGGAAAATCATAGAATGGTTCTTTGGATGTAACTTGCCTCATTTCAGCTGCCATGAACTCTGAGCCTCGGAAGAAAGATGAGAAACATGAGGGCCTACGATATGATCATACATTAAAAGAAGCTCTTTCAAAGAGCGATCTTGACATGAAAGGCTTGACGTGATGCTCCACTTTGCACTCTCTTGCTTAGCACTCGTCATGATCAAGATGGAATAAGTTCGGGCTTTCCAAAGCAAGGTGACTTGATTCATCGAGATATGACGCGACGAAACAAGCTAGTAATGTGTGACTGCTGAAGCAAGAGGTGAAGCGCAACTAATCTACCTCAATAGGATTGAAAGCTTAGAGATTGGGAGTTATCTATGAGATACATAAAGAATAAATAGTTATTCTCCCAAATGGACCGAGAATTGCATTGGATGCAATCATAGGTTTTGTTCAAAGGTGATTTACTCAATATGATTGAGAATCACTATACAAAGCACTCATAAAGGGCTAAATGCAAAACATGTTAATGGTTAAAATCATGGGTAAAGGAAAAAGGTTTTGTGCCGACCCCATGTGTATAAAACCAAGTTGCCTTAAAGGTCTCATAGGTGGTGTGGAGGAAGAGAGAATGCCCAAAGTACCTGGAAGGAAATAATAAAGGAATTATGAATTCTGCCTTAGGTATTTTGTTATAGAAACAAATGTGTCTATCTCATCATGAGAATAAGGAAGAAATAAATCCACACGTGGGGCGATGAAGCAAAGGGTTGCTAATTTATCTGTAGGGAATTATCTCTACCTTTTTAAAATTATACATGAATTAAAAAAATACGATTATGTCACTACTTTGAGTAGGGACAGTACCGCAGTTTCTTGTTTGGACAAGAAAAATCATTTTATTAAAATAATGGGCAATTGTTGTTCTATTTACTTTGATAAAATGCATTATTGTAATGCACTTTTGTCTAATTGATCATGTATCCTTGATCATGGTAATTTCATCTATAACACTAATACCAAGAGGTTTGCATATAATGATATGAACCTCACTTATCTTTTGCATTGTTGTTTTGGCCACATAAATGAGAAATACATATCTAGGATCCATATGGATGGATTTATGGACTCATTTGATTTTGAATCATATGAGACATGTAAGACTTTTTTAATGGGCAAGATACGATCTTTGGGAATCATACATATTGATGTATGTAGGCTTCTAAGCACAAATACTAAATATGGTTTTCAGTACTTCATCATATTTGCTGATGGCATCAGTGAAATATGGATTTGTGTATCTTATGAAGAAACAAATCAAAATTCTTTGAATTGTTCAAGGAATTCAGGAATGAAGTAGAGAACTATTTTGGCAAAAGTATCAAAACTCTACGAATGAGTACTTAAGCCAATATTTTGAGCATTTAAGGGAGTATGAGATGTGATCCCAACCCACTCTACCTAGAACACCATTATGAAATAGCGTGTCTAAAGGGATAAATCGGGCATTGTTGGACACGGTTCGGTCCATGATGTGTCAAACAGAGCTTCCAGTTTACTTTTAGGGGCCATGTTCTAATTATAGCAAATTTCGCCCTTAACCTTGTTCCATCCAAATCAATTATGAAAAACACTATACGTGATATGGAATAGGAACTGTCCTAGTATGTCATTCATAAAGAATTTGGGTTAATCAATTTATGTAAATATTTACAGATAAACTTGAACCCAAGTCGGATAAATGTACTATGTGGAATATCCTGAGGAAACAAAGGATATTATCTCAACAATCTAATCGAGAAAAAATTATTTGCTGCTCGTTGTGCTTCTAGATAGAGATTGTCTCTAAAACAATAGTGGGAGGACAGTAAAACTTGAAGGAGTATAAGAACCACAAAAGAACATTGATCCTTTTGATGGAACATGAGCAGGATCACAAGATGTTGTGGAGCAACCTATTCAGGTAACATTAGAACCTCGTCGGATAAGTAGGATATGTCAAAGGCTAGAGAAATATGGATTTCTCATAGCCTGGTGATGTATTGCTCAAGGAGATGAGTCTACAACCTATGAGGAGGCCACGAGTGGGCAAGACTCTCAAAAATGGCTTGGAGCCATGAGATACAAAATGGAATCCATGTATACCAACAAAATATGGACTTCGGTGGAACCACCTGAAATGGTAAGACCCATAAAGTGCAGGTAGGTTATGAGGAAACCAACATGGATGGTAATATGATTACTTTTAAGGGACGTTTGGTGGCTAAAGATTTCCTGGGAGTTCATAGTATGGACTATGATGAAACCTTTCCCCCCTATGATGAAACCTTAAATCCATTCTCATCTTCCTTGCAGCAATCTGTCTACAGATTGAGTCAAGCATCTCGGAGTTGGAATCTTTGAATTGATGAAACAATCAAAGGAGTTTGGTTGATTAGGCCAGGGGCGCATAGAGGGGCGTCCAATTACAGTGTAGGCACCCCGGTATGCGCCCTTGGCCTTATCCGTCAAAAAAAAAATTCTCAATACCCAGCTAGGGCGCATAATTTATGTGTTGGGGCATCCTGAATAAGTTTAGGCGCCCTGTCTGGGAAAATTTCAATGAGTAAGCCTAGGGGGCTTACAGGACCCCCCTGCATGCCCAGGGACGCCCCTGTATGCCCCTTCCATCGAAAGTGAAGAAGAAGATTGTGTTTACAAGATGGTTAGCGGGAGTACAATTAAATTTTTGGTTTTGTATGTGGAGACATACTAATCATTGGGAATAATGTCTCTACTCAGCTATCTTGTAGAGAATGACTAGAGAATTGATTTTTAGTGATAGACTTAGGTGAGATAATATATAAAGATCTATGGAGATAGATCAAGGGTAGTTGTTCAGCTTGAGTGATGTTACATATATTGACAAGGTTTTGAAATGGTTCAACATGTAAAAATATGGATTCTTACCCATGTCACATGGAATTAGTCTTTGGAAGAACTAATTGTCTTTCCAATTAGATTGAGAAAAGGCCGTATGAATGAGATTGATGAGATACGCCATGTTATGTACTAGACCAGATGTGTCATATGGTATGACACGGAGATACCAGTCAAATCCGGGTAAAAGTCACTAGATAATTTTCAAGATTATCCTTAAAGTACTTGAGAAGAACTTGGGATGAATTCTTGGTAAATGAAGGATAGGAAGAGTTTACTGTAAGGGGTTACAGTGATGAGAACTTCTAATCTAACAGACGATTTCAGATTATAGTCAAGTTTAATGTTTTTCACTAGTGGGAGGGACTGTGACCTGGAAAGGTTCCATGCAAGATTCAGTTACCGATTCTATCACAGAGGACTGAGTATATTAATGCATAAGATGCACGTACTTAGAATATTCAATCTCAATCAAATAGTTGATAGAGGAGATGTGAATATTTGCAAGGTACCAACATATGTCTTTCTTACCTTACGTAGTGAAGGCATGAGGGCCGCGCTAGATCAATAAGCATATGATGTAGGAGATTGACTCTAGTTCAAGTGGGAGACTGTTGGAAATATGCCCTATAGGCAATCTATTTCTTGTGACATTTGTGGATTTACTATTCATTATGTTATCGGTATGGAGATATGTTAACATGAACGATGTCCTTAGAATATAAATGTTATACTCTTAAATATCCCTAGTCTATTATATTGATTAACAGGACAATCAAATATAGAAAAGTATGGGGATGGATTGATATGGAGATATCACGATGCAACACAGCATTAGGGGGAATGTCATACTGGATAGACCCACAACGAGAAGGCTACATACAAGTAATATAAAGTCACAAGTGCTTCTCGTAGTGACAACGGTATTGTCATCCTTAGACTTGAAGTCACTAGATCTTGTAGTTGTGGAATATTGTGTTTTGATAGCGTGAAACGCTACACCGTAACTGGGTAGCAATAAAGGCATCTATCAGATACAATAGGAGGCAAGATTATATATGGTAGTGATGTAGATCAAATTTGTCCATCCCATATAACGGGAGAATATATCCCCGGCCACTCGAGAGATGGTGGTTATAGAATGTCTTGCCAGACTCAGATAAATCAATATAGGATATTGATGTTATTTGCATGGATTCCCAGTATCGAGAAACTATGGATTAGATATACGAGTTTGACTTGTATGTCTCGTGTCCAATCCGCATATAAAGACAAATGGAGGAGACAATACTTGCACAAGTTTTGTCGGATGACTATTTCTACTTACTACCAACAAAATAGAAACCTATGGGGTCACGCTCCATATGGATTAGACCGGAATTAGGTATTAATTAATATGATTAATTAATTATAATGATCTATACGCAACTACTTGCAAACTTAGTAGTACTAATTTACAAGTTGGACTAATCCGTGTATGGACATGATTAGGATTGAGGCTTTTATGCAGTCAACAAGCAAGGAGTGAGAGAAAATCCCATAGGAGGGTCGAACCCCCCCCCCCCCTTGGGACTGCCCCTACCCCATCGGCCACAAGAGGTGCCGCCCACTCATGGCTCCGTTTTGCGTGATCGTGATATTCTTCCTCTTCTTCCTTCAATCCTCGCTAGCACAAAGGCTTGAAGGATCCGGTTTCAATCCTAGTAGTGGACTAGCCATAGAGACGTGAATACTATTTCACGTGTAAAGTCATCACAGAAGAACCCATAGGTATGTAGATACTAGAATCATTTACTATCGTTATGTAGTCTCATCCTATGATCCTTGGAGGGTCGTGAGCAGGATTAAATTTTGTTATTCTGCTGCGTAACCTGCATCAAAATCCTTACAATAGGGACCTGTAGGGTCACACACCAAAGGATTAGACTGGATGCAGATGTTAATTATGTAGGGTTTTTGATGCATGTTATACAGCGGAATAACAAAACTTTTATCCTGCTCAGATCTCTCCAAGGATCCTAGGCAAGCAATCATAACATGATGAGGGTAGAAGAACCGTGTACCTTAGTTTGTGTGATCACTACGAAGAATTGTGTCTATGTCTCTACGAGTATCCACACCTTTGGATCGCAGCTAGAATCCTTCTCCACGAGTAGTGCTAGCAACGGAAGAAGGAGGCAAAAGATCATGCAAAACAGAGCAAGTCGCGCGCCTAGGGATGCCGACGACAAGAGGGGCGGACGGGTAGGGGCCGAGCTCCTTCCTTGTCTATCTCCTTGCTTTGTTATGTTCTCTCAACAATGACACACTCGAGAAAATAACAAGCTTGGATGTCTTTGTATAGTTAATAACTCCTTACTAACTACATAATTGCCCCAATACTAATCCAGTCCATACACGGATTAGTCCACCTTACAAATTAGTCCTACTAACTTTGCTTGTGGTTGCGATTAGATCCTCTTGGTTAATTAGTCATACTAATTAATGCCAATATCCAGTTTAATCGATATGGTGCAGTCCTTATCAGGAAGTATTAAATTTTAATGGATGTCAGATGTTATTTAGGAGCTAAGAAAATGCTAGTATTAATTTCCTTGCAATGTCTCAAATCAACCTTGTTTAAGATAGGTTGTGATCCACCTACAAACATGGTCGAACCTGTGATGATTAGTTGTCACAAAAACACATATACATTATCTTAAGGCTCACCGAGAGTGGGAGGTGGCTGTCAAGATAAATTCATAGAGCATGCTATGAGGTGGGGAAATTACCTCATCAGCAAGTTCTAGACCACTTTAAAATTTAATGATTTTAAGAATTGGCCAAAGAGGAATGTTGGATCCACTTTAGCCATTTGCGTGTACTGATTATGAGTAGCGACTCATAAATCCCCCTTAACTATGACTTATTACTCATATCATACTATTGAGCACTCGATGATATCGTCTGAGGTTCACGCCATTTATGATATGAGAGTTAACGGCTGCCAGGTGCAAGCTATCCGATCAGCAATTTGTTGCTATCTCTGCCATATTTCATGAAGTGCCATGAAGACATATATGACATACCTTATGAATTCAAGATGTTTAGATGAGACCAAATATCACTCAGTTCTAGTATCAACCAACCCTGAGTTTGCTAAGAAGACTAGTCTAGCATACTTCTGAAGTCTCAGCAATATGTGATTGGTAAAAGACAGTTAGTAAAGTATAATAGGCAGATCTAGTCCCTATGTCGGTATTAGGTCCATGAGGCAATAGGTGGAGCAAGGATAAGGGAATTTAGGGGCAATATTGGTCTAAGACCAAAAGCCCAAGACTGACAAACCCAAAAGGGAGCAAGGGATTTTTGTAAGACTAGAGAAAAAGCCAGACCTGGCAATAACTTCTCGTCTAAAGATCCATAGGATTATCTTTGAGGGTGTAGCCACCAAATTTGTATTCGGTCACATTATTACTTTGTGACTGGTCATGTTAGGTTTTTTTCCTTCTTAAATTCTAGCATGAGTGACGCCTCCGAATCTTTGGATGTCCCGTCTAGAGTAGTGACTTAGTATTCCGATACATGACACGCTAGATTGAGACACACAATATCAGGAAAGGATGTTCAGGCTAGCTAGGGAAGGTTTGCTTGGAATGTGTCCAAGGTACCCTTATCTGTGTGTGATTCTTGTCTTACATAAAAGGAAAAATGCAAACCGTCAAGTAGAGCATTAAGGAGTATTGAGTCTTTACATCTTATTCATTATGTTATTATGTTCTGTTAATGTTAGAGCTAAGACATGGTGCTTACTGTTCCGTCACATTTTTAGATGATTGTCCGTGTCTCAACTATGTATGCTAGATGTCACATAAGTATGAGGCACCAGAGTGCTTCAGAAACGTATCTACTATAGGTAGAGAACCATCTGGACAAGAGTATATGTCCTTTGGCTAGAATAAGACTACAAGTATCTATCTGAACGAGAGCTATGAGATGGAGAGAAATAGTAAGGCAGTTGTCTAATCTTACGGCCCCCAGCATGATGCTGTAGAGGATAGGAGGAGTAGGATACTGCAAGAGATGTTTTTAATGTATGATAGCGTGTGCAAAATGCATTTTCCCTATTTGGAGGAGACACTTTGCAACACGACTGTCGATATACTCAACAAAAATCCCACCAAGTCTATAGCCACTACGCGCTACGAGATGTGGACCAAAAGGCACCCTAAATGGGGTCACCTTAGGCCATCGGAAACGGCAGCTTATGTGCTAACAAAATGTTATGTCAGCAAGAGGTTCGCGGAGAAGTAAGTCTATACGAAAAAGAGTTATCACTATATGACAACCCATCCCTGAATGATCAAACAGGAAATAATTCTATAGATCTTCATGACATTGGGAGTAACATGCCTAGTGAACTGCTCATCATAGATTTTGAATATGAGGAGGAACCCTCTTTGCGCAGGAAAACACTTTGGAGCGTACCTCGTCGATGATTTAACATCGAAGGGTAGACCGTGGTGGTCACCTTGAAAGACCATGAGGAACCTATAACATTGTCCCAGGCTCTCTCATCACATGAGAGTAGGGAATTGGAAGTTAGACCCTAGATGGAAGAAACGTAACGTCATGGAGTAACATATCTTCCTATGCTATTCAGAGTACTCTACGGATTGCGTATTCAAAACGCAACTACCGATTAGTAGTGTAACGGAAATGGATTCACAAGATATATGATTTCTCATAGAGGATGGTCCATAATTAAGGGAAAGGTTTGTAGAGATGTTGATTTGCGCGAGCATGGAGGAACCACTGGAAGACACATGTTCCTTAGTCGATTATGAGGAAATAGTTCCTCAAGGATCCTTTCAACAGTGGGAGTGACTTTACAAGAGAGGTGCCCATCCACAGGGATGAGTGCAGATGATGATCCTCCCATGCAAAGTAATTTCTCATAGTAGCATACCCCATTGACTGCTTGAAATGAAAAATATGATCTTTAGAGGTCACTTTGCATTAACGATAGGATAGAATCCAGGCGGAGAAGTAAGTCTCTATAAGGGGCCAACCATGTTTGAAACTAGGTTGACTTTCCGACTGGATGCAAGACTATTGGAGATCAATGAATTTCCAAGGTCAATAAGAGACCCAGACGGAGGCGTAGTAAGGCGTATGACTTGCATAGAAGTGAAAAAGGCTACACTCAGAATGAGTGTAGACATCGACGAGAAATTTTCCCAAATAAGGTAGTGAGAATTACGTTCTTTCGCTTGATGGCATCAATAGTTGTGATGATGGACTTAGAGCTCCATTCTCGATAAACGCGACGACTGAATTTCTCAATGGAGAAATTAGAGAGGTGATCTGCATGACTCGGCCACAGGGTTTCGAGATGATCACGTCACTTAACAATTGAAGACACGCTATCTTCCAGTGGAGCTTAAGGATTGTTCGAGTCCACTAAGGAGTGAATTTACTCCTGTAGCTCAGCGCGTGAATTTACGAGCCTAGAAAATTACCCTAAAAAAAACCATATGAGAATTACCAGATGACCAGAGTGCCCGATGCAGTGGGAGTCTTCTATACACTATGGTGTGTACTCACACCCAGCGAACACAATGCAATCGGAGGAGTGGATTTTAGGAAATCGAATTTAAGAAAGTAGATTGCATTCACGAGAATACTTAGATATGATGGATCACGTGCTATGACTTTAGGAGATGATGCTTCGACTAGTTAGGTACGCATGCTAAGTATGGTGGGGACCTAGATGCACATGGATCCACCTCAGTCCATCATCCATGCTTGATGACAGACACATCACATGGAGCAACAATATAAGTGTTGCACAATTGTATTAGACCGCTCCATCGACCATGAAAGCGAAGCACGATTGCCTATACTGCCTTCACGCAGAAATGTGTTTAGCTAAAAACGTTTCTGGTAAGCTTATGAGCTGTCGAAAAACCAGTCACCATGAGTTGTGCTAGCATATGTATATAGCACTAATGTGAAGTGAAACACATAGGAAGAGGTACCATGTAACAAAAGGTGAATGAATACTGAAGAATAATCTCGGAGTGGATCGACTACGGGACAAACTGTTGGCTCATCCATTTCTAAATCACTTAAGAATCGTCTTTGTGGATCGCTTTAGAGAATTGGGACTCAGTAGTTGATAACTTGTAGTATGAAAAATGAACATACGAGACATTGAAGATTGGATTTGTTTTAAGCTGCATGTTGTTTGATAAGTGTATGATATGTTACATTTTAAGTACTAGCATAGAGCATGTCACGCAGATACTAGGTTGGCTCACTCACACGAGCGACCGCCTTTTCAATATTCTGGATAAGTCTGGGTGAGGAAAACGATGAGATAGAATCCAGATAAAAATCTAGAAGCCTATGATATGATATGAGAGGCCTATCACATAAGGCATGTGGCCTGTGATAAGAGCTAGAGGTCTGTAATTTAGACGGAATTCATTATCGCATTGGAATATGTTCCAAGGTGAGGTTGGTTTAGGCCAATCAAACATGGTTAATACGCCAAGCCACGTATAGTCTGCGTAGAGAAAGCCAGATGAGAGAACTAATTTCGGTTCGCAAATGTGTGACACTGTAGTACTCGGGTACTACAGTGGTAGTCATAAGGGCTACTGGACTAAAATCTGCATAGTGGTTTTCAAGTGCAAGACATTGCTCTGATCAATGTTCAAACACTAAGGAGCATATTTTCCCCGAGATAGTGCGTGCTTATGAGTGACAAGAGGTGATGAGTAGAATTAGACCCTGATATTTCTCATCGTGTGAGCCTCGTCGATCATACAAATATGATTGACACACCCTTTGTACTTTCATCTAGGTCATGAAGAGACGGGTTGGTGATGTTACTTTGGCGTGACACCTTACGACTATGGATGATTCGGTCTTCCGGACACTGGTGAGAAAGAAGCTAAGCCGAATCTAAATAACACGAGCATGAAAGGAAAGATTCTCATTACATCTCTCTTTGGTATTTTCATTGGGGCCACCTACAAGTTCCATCGGGATAATGCATGATATGAATATAATAGTGGAGATGTGGACTCACAGGAACATGGCCTATGGGACATGGCAGGTGCTGTGATCCATGAGATGATAATTCGAGTGAATATAGGGAATATGAGAGTTATATTATTGCGTTGTTTTGTAGAGGTTGAACCTTCCTACGCTGCCTCTATGAGTTTGGTCTACAGATCTCCCGAAATGAAGGTACTCTCATCTGTCACACGCCACGGCCAAAACAATACTTTTTGTAGATGATAGTAGTTGGAGATTGAGGGAAACTAGATGAACTATATGTGTAGCCCCACTGTGCGAGTGGGAGATGTTAGAAAATTACGCAGTGCGCCCATGTGGGGTGCACATGTAATTAATCTTAACCTTATGGGTTTAAATGCAATTATGGCACAAAATCTAGGGGGTTATGTTGCAAACTAGGTATAAGTTCTCTCTATGTAAGGAGACAACCTCCTACATAATTTAGTTCTAATTCATCGCTAGTAACAAGGCTAGAAACTGTCGACATTCAAAGTCAGTTGTAGAGACCCATAGTCTCTCTCTTAAACTTACATCTAATAAGATGGAACATGGGGTGAATCAAAGTGTTCGCCTCGAGATTCACACTAGACCGGTGGGAGTAAGACGTAGAGCAAGGTACGTGAAAGCAACCAACATCAAAGATCCTCTTCCGTTGCGTTAGGAGCATAGACGAAGAGGTAACACATAAATCTTTCGCCTTAATATTCGTGTAGATCTATATTTTTTTAAATAGATTATTCCTTCACTATTCTTAGAGAGATTTAACTTCACGTGTTCGTGACATTTTGACTCGGTTTATATTTCAAACTGGACACTTGGCCTTGTCGGTAGGAAATATTTTGTGATTTCGTCTGCTCTGATAGGCTGCATGGTCTTTTGTATGTCTGATATCATATTTATGTTTCTAGGCTTTATGGATAATAATATGGAGCTTACTATAGATAAAATTTAAAACACAAAAGTACAAATGAATAAAGGATAATATGAAACTTATAATTTTTGGGTACAAGACACTAACCACTACTGAGTTTAGGATTGATTCCACCCCGCTGCCATGTGTTTCGGAAAAAGACACTCCACGCCTTTTTTTGATGGAGGTAAACGGCTGACTAACATCACGAAAACAAGACCATTTTACCCCTAAAATTTTATAAAATTACCCCTATATATTACCATAACCTCTCTCACATTCATTTCTAACCCTAATCCCTCTCTCTCTCTCTTCCCTACTTTCCCTCTTCCCCTCTTACTGTGTAACCATCTGCCTTCTTCTCATTTATTTCTTTCCGCTTCTGCTCTATCTCTATATCTGAATCCCATGGAAATAGAGCACCATAGAGACACACACCACAAAACCCCTCCTCTCCTTTCCTCATCCTTCAACACCCAACCACTAGTTCCGCCACACAGAGAGATCGAGGGAGTTTGGGGGTAATATGGGTTTGAATCGAGTTTGGGTGTCCGATGGTGGCTCCGAAGGTTGTTGCTGTGGTGGAGCCGCCGCCGTCTGAGGAGAATCGACCCGATGTCTCTCGATCTTCTCTCCTCTCGCCGACGTCTCTCTCGATCTGAAACCCAAATCACCGGCGGAGGAAGGACGAGGAGGAGGGGGAAGGGGAGGACAGTGTCGCTATAGCCGCTTCAGAATTAGCCCCTGCAACCCAGAAATTACCGATGAATCCATGAACACCAGATTGCTTCTTCTCCGACCAACAACAACCCAGAAACATGGAGGCCCTCAGATCCGACCCCTAGTTCATTCTTGGTTTTTAGTGAGTTGGGTTTCCGAGGATTAGTTCCTTGGCTCTTGCCTTTACTCTGACGGAGCTGATTCTAAGAATTCTCCGATAGCAGGGAAACTCTAATCGCCGGCTGGGTGTGGAGAATTGGGTTTGGTCGGAGGAGCGACGGGGAGATGCGGGGTGGGTTGTGGGTGAAAATTAAGCGAGAAGAGAGGGCTATTTGAGTTATTAGATTGGGTTCCAAATCGGATGAGCTTTTCTGAGTGGTCTGGTTTAGTTGGTGGGTTTTGGGTGTGATAATTGAGGTGGTGGTGTTGAGTGGTATTTCGATTGGGGATTCTGAGTTTTGTTCTTGATTCTCAGTTTTTCGGGTTTTCGAGTGGGTTGAGGTATATTTCGTTTGGAGTGAAATTGTTGGACTTGCAACAAAGAAATTACCCCAGACCTCTTATTATGTTGTGTTTTGTGTATAAGCAAACTATTTCAACCATTGAATTTATGAAAAATGAGATGATTTTTCTTAATTGAACTAGGTTTGATGCAAATTTCAGATTAAGAAATACTATTTTTGAAATAGGAAGACAGCAGCTGATTTGGTGGGAGGAAAAAAAATGTACTACTTTTGGCTGGGTTTGTTGACTCAATTCATCATTTTCAATTAACACTCCTCAACGTTTGTAAATTAGAGTGTTCAATCTATCTCCTTCACTCTTAGTACAATGTTGTATCTTTCCTAGAGATAGATAGCTAGATACAAATTTGTAACTGGGTTTGAATGTTCAGTGGTGTTGGGGTGAAGGATAACACGAACTAAGCACACATCAGTGGTTTGGTGTTCTTAATATTCACCAAGGGTATTTTTTATGTTTATATTTTTGATGTTCTTGGTGTTCTTGATGAACATGGGTAATAAAAGTCCAAAAAACACACATGGGCAATATGGTCCAAAAAAGTGTATCTCCTACTATTCTAATGAAATATGATAAAAAGGTGCTAAGTGTTCAAGGAATATTCCTTTAAATGGGTGCGGAGTGTTTTTTTTCTAAAACACAGGGTAGCAGAGTGAAATTAATCCTAAACTCAAGGGTGGTCAGTTTCTTTTACCCATAACTTTTTTATTTTCATTTATATATAGAAACTTCATTCCAAATACATGTCTAATATCTGGCTCCTCCAAAAAATACAAAATGTTGGAACTCTGGACCTTGATTACCTAAATCATTCACATCATATAAGGATCTATCAGTTGCGATTTCTTCTAAATTGTCGGCATATACAGACATATAATTTTCATTTTGTACTGTTAAAAAAGAGAAGTAAGCGACGTATCCGCTAGTATCAAGATGAGGCCTGTATCCTGATCCCATTGGCGGTTCAAGAACACCTGGAGGACTATATACTTCACCAGCCCATTCAACATCGGTAGCCAAGTCTCCTAATTTGGTGAATATGTTTTTTGGCCAAAACCCGATTTGAATGTTATCAAATCCGTAGGTAAGCCACCAATTGCAACTTATATCCTGTTTGATGAAGAATTATAGAACTTCAACAATCATAAGTGGTGTTTGTTCATTTCAAAATAAAAGAAAAATTGTGTTTTTGACTTGATCTTGTGGTGTTTTTTCTTACCCGACTAATGTTGAACCTATATTCGTAGACAGGTCCACCCAATTGTGACACAGGATAAAAAAAGTCGTCAACGGGAAATTTTGGGTTGACAATTACAAATCCACAATTCGCATCAAAACATTGTGTTTGACCTGTCTGCCATCCATAAATGATTTGGTTGTTAACATTTATGAACAAAGTGTGGATTAATTAGGACAAGTATATAAAAGAGTAACTCACTTTTGTATATATGTATTCTCGAGTGAGATTATCGCCACGAAGTGATGGATCTACCTTATAAATTGAATAAAAAAATTTAATACCGGAGGATAAAATTGTTCAAAAGTTACCCTAATTAAATATTTTTTCGTTAGGTTATTTCAAATGAACACTTACTCTCCAGCCAACTTGTATAACATCAGGACCACTTGAAATTTGCATCCGAGCTTGACTGTAGGCTGAAGGCCTAACAAGCGGAGGGTTCCATATGCTTACTACCATGCCTCCTCCACTATATCTAGCTGATCCAGGTTTGGTTCGAACTCCAGCAACCTACTCATTTGATCATGTTAATCTTTGAAAATGAGCTAAAATTTAGAAAATGCTAAGGGCAACTTACATATGTTCCTGATGGTTCGTTGACAGCTGCAAATGACTCTATCTCAGAAGCACCTTTTTTAACTCTCCGAATAGGAACGGTTCCGACTAGACAGCCCTCTCTAATCGATTTATCCTCCATTGTAGGCGCATTCATTTTTTCAGTATTTCCCATATAACTTGGTCTCATCTACAAATCGAGTTTATTTACATATCGATCAATATAGGGGAAAACCAATCACTATGATACATGAAAAGCTGCTAGAAACTAACCATCGGGTGAAAAGTATGATTCGTAAGCCTAGGATGATCAAATGATGGTTGCTTGTAAAAATCTATGCAATCATATATATCGCCACGTCTAGTCTGCAATGAACAAATTTAACTTGATTGAGTTATCATTGCGAAAATAAAAAATCCTTGTACTCTGGATACCGTAACTTTTACCTTGAAACTCTTGTGTCCTTCCAGACCCTCGAGAGTCAAAAGAATAAAAAAAAGTACGAGGCTTGGTAAACTCATGGAGCCTTGATTCGCAAAACTAGTTGAAGGGGGAATTATATGTTTCGATTACCTAATAAACCTATATTGGAACTTATGACTTCGGTTGCCACTTATATAGTGATTCATGGTCTGAATGGTAACAAATCCTTATTAATTAGCATTGAGGCATTGAACTACATTTCACGAATCCATTCCCATTCTTATCTAACTCCTAACTACACACATTAAATTGTAAAATTAATTCCCAACGAGAAGTGTATCATTAATGAGGGATATCAAAATTCAGCATGAAAAATTATAAGAAAGTCTAGTAATAGGTTTAAATTTAAATGTGTTAGATAAGAAAGTCTAATAATTTAAAGTCAAGCACGCACTAAATTATAATCTCATGTCAAGCACGCACTAAATATACAATTTAAATTAGCGTGCGTTTAAATTACATGAGGTTTTAATTTAGGTTATGAATCTACATATAAAATCTCATTTCAAGCACACATTAAATTATAATCTCATGTCAAGCACACACTAAATATAAAATTTTGATATTATTAGACATTCTTACAATCTCATGTCAAGCACGCACTAAATATACAATTAATACTGGAACAAAATTACATGGGTGATATTCACAGTAAGCTCAACCAATATTTTATCACACTATCACATGAAAATCAATGATAAGAATGTCTCACTAAAACTTTGTCTAGAAAAGTTTAGTGGAAAAAAATCTCGGACAGAGGAAAGATAGTACATCGGTTATTGGAGATTTCATATGGCTTGTTGTAACACCCCACGACTTAGAGCTGGGAATCTATAAGAAGACCCCCAGTCTCACAGGATTTTCCTCCGATAAGACACAAAAATGCCATAGCAAGGAGTTAAAAACTAACGGTTTTGTTACGAGATAGAATTAAAGAATTTGGAATTTAAATAAAACTTACTAGTATCATTTGTATAACTTGTAATGTTCAGACATAGAATTCGAATGTCGATTTCCCACGTTCTCAACTGTAAAAGTTGGAAAATGTATGGACCAAATAGAAAATATGCCACGTAGCATAGTACTATGAAAATAATATAGATAGAGTTTGAAACAATTTAACTTCAAAATTACAAACGCTCAATAACACTATCCCATTACCACGTATAACAAAAATAGAGTACCACTAAATTGTAACTCAAGGTACCCTCAATCATCCATAACCATCAACACCATACCAGCCTTATACGAAGCATTCAAAATCCCACCACCCATAGGGTCATGAATAACATATTCACTTCCTACAAGGAAGAGGAACCAATCCACCACGACAACTAGACCTTAAGTGTGCACGCCCCCTACATGTCCAAAGACAAACCCAAGGTGTCTGAAAAAAATGTAACGTCCGAAGACGATAGTTATCACCTAGGTGTATGAGGCAAATTATATCACAACATATCACAACTTATAATCATAATGTTTACATAAGTGTTATGAGTTTAGAGAAACACATATAATAGAGCAAGCATACATATGCATACATGATATCTTGCCTAATTTTCTCATTAGCGAAGTTGATTCCATAATCTTGTAACAACCACACACTTCAAGTACATATGCTATTAACACTTTTCCTCTACATGAGGTGAAATGCACTATACAAATGCAATGTTGATTTTCCCACCAAGATTACTATTTTACACTTGATAATCTAGTCTCTTTAGTACAGTCCATGACTGTGTCATAACCCTCCAATGACACTTAATGGAATCTATAAATATGCAAACATTATTCTTATCCCCTCTTGATACACTAAGTATTGAATTCTACAACTCTCACTTATTTACGTTCATGTCCCTATTATTTAGTAAAATTACAAAAGCCCCTTCAGTTGACTTTTAGTAAAATTCAACCCAGATAGGTGTAGACTAACTCCATTTGTTATGAAACTGATACAGAGGGATGAGATCAAGCCTCGGGCTCAGATTTGATGATTCAAATCCAAGTTATCGCAAAATTACCAGCTTACCCCTCATAGCTTAGTCAAATTATGGTTTCTGAAAGTCAAACTTGGTCAAACTTGACCCTTAGGCTTAGAATGTTATTTTAACAATTTTTCCAGAAGGGCATTTTACTCAAATATCTCATCCAATAAGTCAAATCAGAAAGTCAAAGTAATAAAGAAATATTCTTAACTTTTCAAATTTGCAGTCATTTTCGGGTTAATTGAGAAAGAATATTGAGAATCTGAAGACAGCTACTTGTAGATTGTATTCCAGGTTTTCAAAACATATTTCATCTTTTCATGATTCAAAACACAGTTGGAGATAATTTCAATCAATTTTTGGATGAAACTTCACTTTCCAACATTTAAAATATTTCTTGAGTGATTTCCTAGTTTTAGGTTAGCTACTTCGAGCTTGATATCTGAGAAATTGCGATGATGGAAACTTCTCCAGGAGAGTTTAGAAGTGTTATCCACCAGCTTCTCACAAGAAAAATTAGCACCATATTAGAGTAAATACTGAATAAGTTATGATAGTTCAAAGATGGGTGATTTCACTCACAATTCTTGCTAAAAATGACATTTCGTCAATTTCAGGCTCAATTTTTGGAAACTCCGTTTACAATTTGAAGAAAACTGCAGCGTGATTTGAAGTATTTACAGCTAGCTTTGCACAAAAGAAAGCAGATCACAGTTTTATTGAATACACGAGGAGATATAGCCAATTGAAAATGACTCATTGATTCCCAAGCTCAATGCTTACAAAATTTCAAGTTATGATATTCATGTATTTGTACTGCATCATTTCCGGGAAAATTCAAACGAGATTAAGTGGTTGATTTGCAACAACCCACGAATGGAATCGATGTCTGAAAAACCAGGATAGCCCATGATCAAACAGATAATCATTTTACTGAAGAATGAATTAGATATGCCTACTTTAAAATTGGTCCAAGCTTCAGTTCTTGACTTCAAAGTCAAGAAAAATACCAAGTAGCATGATTTCACCAAATTTTCAGAGTGTTTAGGGATAGATTCACGCAAAATAGTCAATACACAACTTTTAGAGCGTTGTTATGGGAATCCATAGTGATAGGCATCACTCAAAACCATTGAGCAATGAGGGAGTTACAGCCCTGTGAACAGGGCTATCTCACAAGCCGAAAAACGTATCACAGAGAGATCAAAGAAGATTAAAAAATAGTTCTAGGCAAAACCTGGTGTTTCCAGGTCATTCACATAGTTGGTAGGATCATTTACAAGCAAGGACCATTGAAAATGATGGAGAAATGAAGTTTTGACCTTCAACCGGTCGGGAATGGGGTTTCCAAGTGACCCAATGCAAGAATTTGGCGACTATAGTTAAAAGAAACGAGTTGGAGCTTGAAATTGATAATCTTGAACTCTCGAAGACCTGAGGAACAAGAAAATAAGGTTTAATCTTGCTGAATTCCAACAGTTAACGAGAATTCGGTCAAAAACAGTCTAGGGTTCTTTGGCATAACCTGCGGTTTTCTGTGTTGTCTCTGCACCGTACTGCAAATTAGTAGTGGGATTTTAATCCTCAAGTTGCCCAATCTATCCATCAGTAGAAGTTCATGGTAAGGCCATGTGGTGGTAGTTGAGCAGTGGTAACAGTGGTGTTGGTGGTAGAGCTTGGGGGCTTCTTCAACAATGGAGAAGTAGAGAGTTTTAGGTGGCTTTAAATCAGTGAGGTTTCTGGGGTTATTTACCAGGTAAGATGATGGGAGACTGCCACCTAAGGGGTTGAGGTAGTAGACTTTGAAGGTGTGAAAGCAATGTTGTATTCATACTAGGGGAGCCAAGTGTAGATTTATAAAAATTTAGGGTTGTTCTAGTACTTAAACAATTTTCTGAAAACTACAAACTGAACTTATATTCTAATTTACCTGAAATTTTATTCGTATCATTCCTGATATTCTCATTAGCCTAGAGATCAGCTGGCATAGAAATTATGAAATTTACCTGAAGGCCCATAAAGTTTTAAAAATTTCACTTTTACCTCAAATTGTTTTTAGAGTATCATATCATCATCTCTTATCCACCCACTGTGAATATCCATTCCATTCATGGACGAAAAGAAAAAAATATATTTACATTTTTACCCCATAAAGTTTGATATATTGTATTTTAACCCATACTGATTTTCAAGGGGGTTACATACCCCCTCCTTCAATGAATATTCTTCCCCGAAGATCTCACAGCACTCCAAGATCCAATGGATCCACCCTTTAATTATCGAACTCTACTTTCTTCATCCGTCCCCTCATTCCCTCATGCAGTATGACTTGTTACTCTCAGCAAATTCTTCTTAGCGCTAGCCCGGCTGTTCATAATCTTTACTTGTCCATGGTGCAACCGTTTTTTTCTTCGTTTGACTGACAATAACCAATTATATGATAAGTTTTAACTACACACCCGCATGTTGTCTTCCTACGATAATCTTTTGATGTTGCCATGTTTCTTTACTGCCGAGGTGAGTCCTATACCCACGAGTTTCTAGCATGTAATAGGTTTCAGTCTCTACTGACTACCACAATCTTTTAATGATTTGCTGAAATATTCTTACTTTGCTTAAGAACTATATTGTACCTCACTTGTCACCGAATTCCCCCTATTGATATCTAGCCTGGATCACAACGAACCCCCAAGAGTCATATTCTTTTATAGCAGTCCTTAAGACTCCTGATAGTTGTTCATATATTTCTTACTTCCACTCTTATACCCGCTGTCATGATTTAATTATCTAAGATCGTTTCATCCTCCACCGTCCTTTTCTAGTCCTATTCATCATTACCACATCTTAGAATCTATTACCTTCAAATTCTTATACATTCTCCTGGGCCACCTTAGTATAACTACCTTTTGAGCTCTAGTCAACTCTTTCAATTTCTCCAACAAGACCCTTCCTTAGACCCTCCCCATTCTTAATACTCTTGCGAAACCCTTTTGACTCGATGCGTTGTCTACTCTTTTCTCTGATTTAACCATAACCGATAAATTCACTTCACACTATCCTTATACTTCCACGTACTTGCCTCAGTCAGTCTAATGTTTCCCTTTCCCTGAATAACAAATCCATACAATCTATTTCCTCCCTTCAATGTCTTCAAATATTTCATTTTTTACCACTTATGATGTGCCATTCTTTATCCAGTCTCCATGACATACTTAGATTCCTAAGCCAACTTCAAGATACAATGATCAACCCTTCTCTATTTCCTCATTAAAGTTGTGTAATGCAGGTATAAACATGATCAATATACTCTAGAAGGGGGGGGGGGGGAGGTGGAATAAAGTATACAAACTTTTGCTAAAATTGAGCTTTTTGAAACTTTGAAACATAGAAAAGATAGAATCTCAAAAATTTGGACAAGATTAAATAAGCCTGAGATAGTTGAAAAAAATCTGGAGCATCAAAGCTTTGAAGCGGTAAATTCCCCAAATCTTTGGAGCTTCTCTGTGTTGAGAATTTTAAGAACATAATGAAATGCAGAACTGTAAAAGAGATGAACACAGTGATTTGGTACGAAGTTCTGCCACCAATGGGCCTAATCTCCTCCTGAGAGATCCTATCCCTCCAGGATTTAAACAACTTCTTATTAATCACGGACATGGCCCTATATCTCAACCCTAAGTGAACTACCTTACACTTATGCAACTTGTGGTTCCAAACCTATATAGTTTCAGCTTCAATATAATGAAACAATAAGAACCTCTTGTTTTTCACTTAAACAACTAACTTCTAATAGTTGGTGAGAATAATAAATTTTAATGAATTACACAGTGAAAGCACAGGAAAGAAGAACACATAAAATAGATAAGCACTTAAGATTGGAAGTGTTCTTCATATCTGGATTGATTGATCTTCTGCAATTTTGAATCCTTGAATGAGTGAAGAGTTGATTGATGATCTCCCAGAAATGTTTTCTCTTCAAGTTCTCTGTAGATCAGTCTCGCTACTTGCTTGAAATTCAAATCCAGTATATAACAACTTGTAGTTACAACCTGAGAGATTTTAGGAACAGATTCCTTACAAAACCTCAACCATAACAGCTTCTTTCAACAGCTATATTTGAATAGCTGATTTGATTTTTTTTGGCAGGTTTGACCAACAACTAGTAGTGAAAAACTTGAACACAATATCAAATAAAATCCAGACAAAAAAGCATAGATATGATGTCCTGTTTGGCAAGCCATTTAAACCAATATACATAGCTACATTTTGAGTATCATCAATAAATAACAATACCAGAATAGTAATCAAGATTAAGAAAATTTCTTAGAATAATTCAATGATCAAGCATATAGCTTTAAATAACACCCTGTAATAAGAATCTGTTAGACAAAAACATAATAGACATAAGTCCAAAGGCAACCTTCAAAGCTTCGGACCTTTGGATGGCTTCATAGCTTTGGCCAAAAATTCTCCAAAGCTTTGATCCTTTAGATATGTCACCTTGCATCCTTATCAAGCATCATTAGCACAATATAAAAGCTCAAGAATAAATGTTAGAAAATATTAATGCATACTTAATCTTTCAAACCAAACCAGTATAAGTCCTGCAAAACAGAAACGGTCAGCAAGAATGTAAGTACTGAAAGCTTCAAAGCTTTGGAGCTTTGAACAAGTCTCTCTAACATGCTTCTGTCTTTCATCACCTTCACAATTTAACTCCCCCTGATTTTATACACCTTGTTGATTCAAAGGGATTTAATTAATATTATTTGGCTATATGTTAATTGTTTTAGTTCTACTAATATTTGCAATGTTCATAGCCTTTGCCCAAAAAGACTTTGGCAAGTTCTAGGAGCAGAAAAGTTTTGAGAAATACCATACTTAGCACTAAATCAATCAAATTCTAGCTGATTAAATTCTCTTCCATTTCACTCCTTATTGAAGAAATATGCATGTTATTAAAAGTTTGAAGCTCTTTACAGAGGTTTGAAATTCAGATGGAGCCTCAGACTTCTCTCTTAAAAACATTTACCCAAGTAAATCTAGAGAAATCATAAACAATAACCAGCATATACTTCTTACCCTTTGGAGTTGGAGCTCATAACACCACACAGATCCATATGAAGTATTTGAATAGGTCTACTTGTACTTACAAAATTCTTTGGCTTGAATGAGTTCCTTGTCTGTTTTCCTTGAGCACAACTTTTCATTCCTCTTCATCTTTGAACTTGATGGATGGAAATCCTCTGACCAGGTCTTTAGAGACTAGCCTGTTAAGCGTATGCAAGCTGATTCGTGCTATCTCATTTATCTCCCATCTATCCTTGATATCTCATTTATCTCTCATCTATCCTGCAACTTAATAGTAGTTAAAATCCAGAAGATAAAAATAAAACCAAATAACAGTAGAACTAAAACACTTAACATATAGCTAAATAATAAAAGTATAACCAAATACTGAACTAACTGAAATAAAATCCTACAAAATCAAAAATTATTACAAAACCAGTACTACACATAGCACACATATCCTCTCCCCCTTTTTGACTTTCATCAAACTAGTAGTAAGAATATAGGATCTTGTTCATAGTTTTAAAAATAAAAGAGAAACTAAAACAGTTTTAAAAAGATTCCAAAGCTTTGAGTTAGAAGAAATAAATAGACAGAAGGAAGGGGTTCAAGGCTTTGAGACTCTAGCTTCTGCATCAGCATCCTTCAGGGCTTTCTTTTTTCCACATGTGGCTTTACTCTTTCACTTTTCCTTGCCTTTGACAGTTTCAACTTCTTCTTGTTCAAATTTCTCTTGTTCAACTCAGTCTCGTTCATCATCAGTTGATTCTTCTTCTTGTTCTTCTTCTCCATCCTCTGCTTTCTCGGCTTCCTCAACTACCTAAGCTTCTTTCTCTCCTGATCCTTCTTCATCACCAACAACCTCTTTGTTACCATCACCTTCATCAACAGTAGCTTATTCCACATTAGCTTTACTTCCAGCATCTTCACCAGCTTCATCATTCCTAGCTTCATCCTCAATTTTTTCAAACAAATATTTTGAAGTAAGTGTTGGAATAGATGCCCTAGAGGCAATCTAGTTTAGTATGAATTTGTATATGGCTAGAAAATTCATTTATTATTTATTGGATATTTAATATAATGAAGTCCTTAGATTTACAATTGTGTTGTTTATCTTAAATATCCCTAGTCAAGTATAATGATTAAATGGGACAATCATCTATAGACTAGTATGAGGTTGGATTGATATGGAGATATCACGATCCAACACATAGGTGTGCATTACGGAATGTTGCACTGGATTAACCCATCTCCGAGAAGGCTACATACATGTTATGTTGAGTCACAAGTGCTTCTCGCGGTGCAATGGTATTGTCATCCTTAGACTTGAAGTCACTAGATATTCTAGTTGTGGATCATTGTGATCTTGGTAGCGTTAAACGCTACACCGTGACTGGGTAGTTATAAAGGCGTGTACTGGATACAATGAGAAGCAAGCTTAGAGATCGTAGTGGACGTAGAGAGGATTTGCCCCTCCCACATAACGGGAGCAAATATCCTTGGCCACTCGAGGGATAGTGCTTATAGAATGTCTGGCCAGACTCAAATAAATCAATATAGGATATTGATGTTATTTGCACGAATAAGGCTATTCCCATGGATCGAGAAACTATGGATTGGATATACGAGTGTGACTTGTATGTCTCGTGTCTAATACGGATATAGAGGCAATGGGATGAGACAATTACTTGTACAAAGGTTGTCAAGATGACTATTCTATTAGTTGGCTAGAATGGATGTTTTGCTAGAAACCGCTCCATGTTAGCAAATAGTTGCTACCAACTAGATAGAACCTATGGGGTCACACGCTATATACAGTTGAACTAGATTTGGGAATTAATTAATTGGATTAATTAATTAGAAGGATCACTTTGCAAAACCTTGCAAACTTAGTAGGGACTAATTTGCAAGGAAGGGACTAAATTGAATTATAGTTGGACTAGAATAAGTCCTTTAGGTAGTTAAAAAGGAGTTGTTGGACTATATAAAGGACCCTCCTTCCTTCCTTCCTCATAACTTATGCTCATTAGTGAACATAACAAGAGTGGGAGAGAACAAAAGGAGAGAGAGCAAGCAACAAGGAGGCCGAACCGACCCCCTTGCCGCCGCCCTCACCCCGTCGGCCAAAAAGGGGCCGAAACCCCCTTTTTGTCTCGTTTTGCGTGATTCTTTCTTCCTCTTCCTATTCCGGGCTAGCACCAAGGAGTTTGGGAGATCTAGGATCAAATCTAGGCGTGGATCAACTATAGAGAACGTGACATTATTCGCGTTTGAAGTCATCAAGGAGAACCCAAAGGTGTGTTTATGATTTCTTACCTTTACTATCGTTATGCATCTAGACTTGTGATCCTTGGAGGGTTTTGCATGGTTTATGTTTGATTATGCTTCCGTTGTGCGTTCCATGAATCAAAACCCTACAGTGGTATCAGAGCCACAGGTCATAGAGCATAAACGTAGTTTATGTGCTACGTTTTGTTGTTTTACACCTTAATTTGATTGTTCATCGCGTAAAACAAGACAAATCAAGCATGGTATGCAATTTGTCAACAATTAATCATAACAAGACCCAATTTTTGCATTCGATGCATGAATTGGTGAGTTTGAAAAATTTTAGGATCAAAGATCTAGGGTTTGGGCATCCTTGGGGAAGAAGGAGTTCTCCCAAAACAAGGAAACAACCAAACTTGGGCACTAAGCAAGGGAGTTTTTTTGGAAACAACTCCCAAGAGGAGGTTCGGCTCCCCTAGGGACCGCCCCCTTGCTTGACGCCCAAGCTTGGCCGCCCTAAGGGGCCGGGCGGCCCTAACCCGCGGGCCTAGCTTGCGGGTTTTGGGCCGGGCCGGCCCTAGGGCCTTGTGGTTCACTTTAATGGGCCCGGGCAATTGGATTGTTGGGCCCATGGACCGTTTTAACCCTAGAAATCCTAAAATCAATTAAAATTGACTAAGCGCGTTAAAATTGGATTTTAACTGTTTATGTGCAAATCGCATGGTGATTGGATATGGCCTTAGGATGTGGTTTGATGTGGATGTTTAATTTTGTGGTTTGGTTTTACGGCCTGCGAGCTGATCAATTAATTGTAATAATTAATTAGGGTTTTATGGCCTGCGTGCCATTTTTTTCTCAACTTGTGAGATTTATTTTATTTAGTTTAGATGTTAGTTAGTGCTAGATAAAGTAGATTGTTAGCCAAGATTGGAGAAAAGAAGCCCAAAGCCAAAGAAGCCACAAAAGATGGAGCATGGAGCATGGAGCATTCCACATGACTATGAAGGATGGACCAAGAGATCAAGACGCATGGAGATGTGTTTGCTTAGGGTTCATAGATAATTCCATTGGCTTGGAATTATCTTAGTCTAGAAAAGGCCATATCCACATCACGTTTAATTTCTGTTTTGTGGTTGTTTATTTATTGTCTTATTATTTGTGTGGTTGGTGTATGGATGATGCATGCAATTAGGATAATAAGATAATTAGACAACCCGGATCTATTATTTGGAGTTGTGCCCAAACTCAAATAGATAGATTAGTTGATATTGATCAACAAAACAATTAAAAATTGAATTGAAAATCCCTCAAATTTTAAATATTGTGTTCTTGCCTTCTCGTTATTTAAACACTCGTTATCATCATTATTTATCAAGCTCGTGCGTGCCAAAGCATGGCGACTTGGTTCATAATGATGGAATGCGATGGCACGTAACAATGTACAATTGTTTAGATAAGAGGTTGAACACAACTAGGATATTAATTTGATTAAGAAACCTAGAGGCAATCAATTGGGATTATCCATATGGATGGATAAATAAGGAGTTATTTGCCCGATTGAACCAAGAGTTGCATATGGGATGCAATTGGAATTGTTCCGACCTAAAGTAGTCAAATTATGGGTGACTTGCCAAAGCAAGCTCATAAGGAGATGAAAGATGGATCTTGGCCCACTAGAAAATATAAGGATATTTTCCGCATTAATATCTTGAGGGTTATTAATCCGTAGAAAAATAGTGGGAGCTATATTTAATAAACTAGCCATTATTAAATATAGTCAAAAATTCACAAATACTAAAACTTGCGTATTTACCTTTTTGTAGAATTCCAAATGGCAAACAACTCATCGAGTTCACAACATTCCCTACGATCTGTCCTTGAGAAGGACAAGCTCTCTGGAACCAACTTTCTTGATTGGTACAGAAACTTGAGAATTGTTCTCAAGCAAGAGAAGAAACTGTACGCAATAGAGGAGCATGTTCCAGAAGGTCCAGGGAACCAGACACCTGCTGCCTTAAAGGCGTATCAAAAGCGTGTTGATGACGCTAATGATGCGGCCTGCCTTATGCTTTGCACCATGACTCCTGAGCTTCAGAAGCAACACGAAAACATGAATGCTGTCGATATGATCGAACATCTAAAGCAGCTCTTCCAAGAACAGGAGAGGGTAGAGAGGTATGAGGTCTCAAAGGCACTGTTCAAATGTCATCTGGCAGAAGGGAACCCGGTGGGACCCCATGTACTCCGAATGATCGGGTACTTGGAGAATCTCGCCCGACTTGGGTTCCCGGTCGGCCAAGAGTTAGCAACCGATCTCGTGTTGCAATCGTTGCCCGAGAGTTATGGACAGTTCATTATGAACTATAACATGAACGAGATCGTTAAACCACTGCCAGATTTGCTCAACATGTTGAGGACGGCTGAACAGAGCATCAACAAGGGTAAGGGCAAGGCCATCATGATGGTGCAGAAAGGAAAGGGCAAAAGGTTTGCCTCTTCCTCCAAGGGAAAAGGCAAGTCAGTTGCCAAGTCCAAGGAACCAGCCCTTAAGCCTGTTGGTGGCATTGCCAAGGTCGTGACTAAGGGTGAATGTCACTACTGCAGTCAGCCTTGACACTGGAGGAGGAACTGCCCAAAATATCTGGAGGACAAGAGGCTTGGAATAGTGATTCCACCACCACCAGGTATTTTTGTTGTAGATGTCAATTTAACTGTCTCTACATCATGGGTATTAGATACTGGATGTGGATCTCATATTTGTCGAAATATGCAGGATCTAAAGAGAAGTAAAAGATTGGCTAAAGGGGAGGTAGATCTGCGCGTTGGGAATGGAGCAAAGGTTGCTGCGTTGGCCATAGGCGTGTGCGAGCTATCTCTGCCTTCAGGATTAGTTTTAGAATTAAATAATTGCTATTTTGTGCCTGCTATGAGCAGAAACATTATTTCTATTTCTTGTTTGGACAAGGATGGTTTTATTATTTGAATAAAGAACAATTGTTGTTCCTTTTATTTGAATAATATTCACAATTTTAGTGCGCAATTATTTAATGGACTTTATGTCCTTGATCTAAGCAATCCTGTCTACAACATTAATACCAAGCGGATTAAAATAAATGATTTAAATCCTGCTTATTTATGGCATTGTCGTTTAGGCCACATAAATGAGAAAAGTGTATCTAGACTCCATAAGGATGGATTACTAAACTCAATTGATTTTGAATCATATGAGACATGTGAGGCTTGTTTATTGGGAAAAATGATAAAATCCCCTTTCAATAAGAAAGGTGAGAGGACTAGTGAGCAATTGGCGCTCATACATATCGATGTGTGTGGGCCATTTGCCATGCCTGCCAGGGGTGGTTATGTCTACTTCATTACATTTACTGATGATTACAGTAGATATGGATTTGTGTACCTTATGAGGGCAAAATCTGAATCAATTGAAGTGTTCAAAGAATTCAAGAATGAAGTAGAGAAGCAACTTCGCAAAAGTATCAAGGCTCTACGATCGAATCGTGGAGGAGAATACTTGAGCCAAGATTTTGACGACTATCTTAGAGAGTGTGGGATCGTGTCCCAACTCACTCCACCCGGAACGCCACAATGGAATGGCGTGTCCGAGAGGAGGAATCGAACCCTATTGGATATGGTTCGATCTATGATGTGTCAAACCGATCTTCCATTATCATTTTGGGGCTACGCTCTATTAAGTGCAGCTTTCACCATTAACCGTGTTCCATCTAAATCAGTCATGAAGACACCATATGAGATGTGGAGTGGGAGGCGTCCCACACTATCGTTCATGAGGATTTGGGGCTGCGATGTCTATGTAAAACGTTTACAATCAGACAAGCTAGGGCCTAAATCGGATAAGTGTAAGTTTGTGGGGTACCCTAAGGAAACTAAGGGATACTACTTCTACAATCCAACCGAGAACAAAGTGTTTGTTGCTCGGACCGGCGTGTTTCTAGAAAGAGAATTTGTCTCTAAAGAAGCAAGTGGGAGGAATGTAGAACTTGAAGAGGTTCAAGAACCACAAATCACTGAACCGATTATGGAACATGAGCAGGAACCACAAGCAGTTGTGGAGCCACCTGTTCAGGTAACACAAGAGCTTCTTAGATCTAGTAGAGTGCGCCAGGAACCCGAGAGGTATGGACTTCTCGTAACCAATTCCGGTGACACGATGCTCATAGATGATGAGCCTACTACCTATGAGGAGGCCATGAGTGGCCCAGACTCTCAGAAGTGGCTGGAAGCCATGAGATCCGAGATGGAATCCATGTATGCCAACAAAGTATGGACTTTGGTGGAACCACCCGATGGGGCGCGGCCCATAGGGTGCAAGTGGGTCTTCAAGAAGAAGATCGACATGGATGGTAATGTGATTACCTATAAGGGCCGATTGGTGGCTAAAGGATTCAGACAGATTCATGGTATTGACTATGACAAAACCTTTTCACCAGTCGCTATGACCAAATCCATCCGAATCCTACTTGCAATTGCAGCATACTACGACTATGAGATTTGGCAGATGGATGTCAAAACAGCATTCCTTTATGGGAATCTCCTCGAGGACGTGTATATGATACAGCCGGGGGGTTTTGAGGATCCAAAACAAGCCAACAAAGTCTGTAAGCTGCAACGATCCATTTATGGATTGAAGCAAGCTTCTAGGAGTTGGAATCGACGTTTTGATGAAGTGGTCAAAGAGTTTGGCTTCATCAGAAACGAAGATGAGTCTTGTGTCTACAAGAAGGTTAGTGGGAGCTCTGTAGCTTTTCTGGTCTTGTATGTGGATGACATACTGCTCATTGGAAACGACATTCACATGCTGAAATCTGTAAAAGATTGGCTAGGAAAGTGTTTCTCAATGAAGGACTTAGGGGAAGCAGCCTATATACTCGGTATAAAAATCTATAGAGATAGATCTAAGAGGTTGCTAGGCCTAAGTCAAAGTACATATATTGACAAGGTGTTGAAACGGTTCAACATGCAAGATTCCAAGAAGGGATTCTTGCCCATGTCACATGGAATCACTCTTTCGAAGAGTGGTTGTCCTTCCAATGAGATTGAGAAGGAACGCATGAGTAGGATTCCCTATGCCTCGGCCATAGGATCTATCATGTACGCCATGTTATGTACTAGACCAGATGTGTCATATGCCTTGAGTATGACAAGCAGATACCAATCCAATCCGGGTGAGAGTCACTGGATTGCTGTCAAGAACATCCTAAAGTACTTGAGAAGAACTAAGGATGCTTTCTTGATGTTTGGCGGTGAGGAAGAGTTGCGTGTAAGGGGTTACACTGATGCAAGCTTCCAAACCGACAGAGATGACTTTAGATCACAGTCAGGATATGTGTTTTGCCTGAATGGAGCAGCGGTGAGCTGGAAGAGTTTCAAGCAAGAGACGGTAGCTGATTCTACAACAAAGGCTGAGTACATTGCTGCAAATGGCGCAGCAAAGGAGGCTGTTTGGATCAGAAAGTTTGTTTCTGAACTTGGTGTGGTCCCTAGCATTGCGGATCCAGTGGAGTTGTTCTGTGACAACACTGGGGCGATCGCGCAATCAAAGGAACCCAGATCGCACCAGAAGTCCAAGCACGTGCTCAGGAAGTTTCATCTGATTCGAGATATTATCGATAGAGGAGACGTTTGGATATGCAAGATTCCTACAGATGATAATCTGTCAGACCCGCTTACAAAGCCTCTCACGCAGTGGAAGCATGAAGGGCACACTAGGAGTATGGGCATACGATATGCGCCAGATTGGCTCTAGTGCAAGTGGGAGACTGTTGGAATAGATGCCCTAGAGGCAATCTAGTTTAGTATGAATTTGTATATGGCTAGAAAATTCATTTATTATTTATTGGATATTTAATATAATGAAGTCCTTAGATTTACAATTGTGTTGTTTATCTTAAATATCCCTAGTCAAGTATAATGATTAAATGGGACAATCATCTATAGACTAGTATGGGGTTGGATTGATGGAGATATCACGATCCAACACATAGGTGTGCATTACGGAATGTTGCACTGGATTGACCCATCTCCGAGAAGGCTACATACATGTTATGTTGAGTCACAAGTGCTTCTCGCGGTGCAATGGTATTGTCATCCTTAGACTTAAAGTCACTAGATATTCTAGTTTTGGATCATTGTGATCTTGGTAGCGTTAAACGCTACACCGTGACTGGGTAGTTATAAAGTCGTGTACTGGATACAATGAGAAGCAAGCTTAGAGATCGTAGTGGACGTAGAGAGGATTTGCCCCTCCCACATAACGGGAGCAAATATCCTAGGCCACTCGAGGGATAGTGCTTATAGAATGTCTGGCCAGACTCAAATAAATCAATATAGGATATTGATGTTATTTGCACGAATAAGGCTATTCCCATGGATCGAGAAACTATGGATTGGATATACGAGTGTGACTTGTATGTCTCGTGTCCAATCCGGATATGGAGGCAAAGGTATGAGACAATTACTTGTACAAAGGTTGTCAAGATGACTATTCTATTAGTTGGCTAGAATGGATGTTTTGCTAGAAATCGCTCCATGTTAGCAAATAGTTGCTACCAACTAGATAGAACCTATGGGGTCACACGCTATATAGAGTTGAACTAGATTTGGGAATTAATTAATTGGATTAATTAATTAGAAGGATCACTTTGCAAAACCTTGCAAACTTAGTAGGGACTAATTTGCAAGGAAGGGACTAAATTGAATTCTAGTTGGACTAGAATAAGTCCTTTAGGTAGTTAACAAGGAGTTGTTGGAATATATAAAGGACCCTCCTTCCTTCCTTCCTCATAACTTATGCTCATTAGTGAACATAACAAGAGTGGGAGAGAACAAAAGGAGAGAGAGCAAGCAACAAGGAGGCCGAACCGACCCCCTTGCCGCCGCCCTCACCCCGTCGGCCAAAAAGGGGCCGAAACCCCCTTTTTGTCTCGTTTTGCGTGATTCGTTCTTCCTCTTCCTATTCCGGGCTAGCACCAAGGAGTTTGGGAGATCTAGGATCAACTCTAGGCGTGGATCAACTATAGAGAACGTGACATTATTCGCGTTTGAAGTCATCAAGGAGAACCCAAAGGTGTGTTTATGATTTCTTACCTTTACTATCGTTATGCATCTAGACTTGTGATCCTTGGAGGGTTTTGCATGGTTTATGTTTGATTATGCTTCCGTTGTGCGTTCCATGAATCAAAACCCTACAATAAGAACAGCTGGAATTTTCTTCTTCTCTTCTTCTTCTTCTTCTTCTTCTTCTTCTTCTTCTTCTTCTTCTTCTTCTTCTTTTTTTTTACAGCATCTCCAATAACCATATCAGAGTCTGTTTTTTCATCATCCTCAAGATCTCCACTTCCAGCAGATGGTACCTTATCCATATTCAAAACTTTGATGATCATGTCTAGCTTCTATTCCAATGAATAATTGAACTTCCCATATTCCTTTGTAGATCAAATTTACCTTGTCTCAAATCTAGCCATACTACTGCCCTAATAGAATACTTGGATGGGCCCTCCTTTCCTCAAAGCAACCACGTCCTTTACTTAGGTCAGAAGATTCATCCTAAAGAAAGTCTAACTTATCAATAACCTGGGAAAAATCCAAATTGGTTGAAGCTTTATGAGTGGTTGTAGTTTTAGTTTTAATAAGATCCTTCTCCTTAAGCGCTGCAGCAGACAATTCAGAATAGAATTTCCAGCTTCCATTTTCTGTCTTCACAACTCCAATACTTTGGAGAGATTCTTCATCCACCAAACCAAAACCACTGGTAATCTTCTCCTCATCCTTCACAGGCACCTCAAAATGCTTAAAGAAAAGAGGAAACAAGTTGGCATAGGGTAGGGAATGGTTTCTGGTCCTATTACCACAGTATACCATATGCTCCATCACAACACTAGGCAAGTCAATGTCAAAGCCTTTACATATAAGAAACATCAGTATCAACACCCTATCAGTAAACAACTCCTTTGAATGCTCTATGGGAACTACACACCTCATGATGATTGAAAACAAGATTTTAGCTTCACAATTGGTTGAGGAATCTTGAAGGTATAATTGCTCGTTTGGCTAAGTAGAAGACATTCCTGTTACATAAACATAAATCATCAGTGGTGTGAAATCCCTAGTGAACCAAAAGAGATATCCTGCACTTTTTTCTTCATAAGTAACTTTCATAATCATTCTTTATTAATCTTGAGATCATTCAACCGATTAATTGAGATGGTCGTTCTCTTATTTCTAGTAGAATTAGTACAATATACTCATCTTGCTAGCCCACATAAGATTATACAATCATAATTGATTTACAAATAGTCCATTAGGTTCGACAACCCGGATTTCCGAATATTACTACACGCTACAATCATGCACTTGCAGTGGGAACGTCTCAAGTTCTTGGAGCCGTTATCGGGGACTTCGGTTGAATTAATTAGAATTGTTAGCTTTAGGGATCTTATTTTTTAGTTATATTCTTTACTTGCCTGCGTTCTAGTGTTGTTGGTATATTAAGGTGGTTCTCTTGGTGCATGACGTGTTCTCAACACGAGACATTGTACCCACAACTTGATAATTCATAATCACTATTTCGTAGTGATAGTTCATGCTCATTAGCTTGAATGAGTTTACAAACTCAGGGGGAGTTTTATCCTTGATGATAAAATCCATAAGATCAGAGACACTAAGTCTCAAAGCTCCAAAGCTTTGAGGTACTATAGTTCTTATGCGAATTACATTGTGCCTAAAAGTTTATGTGATTGTATGCTTGGATATTGGGTTGAGCGATGAGTTTATCATTCAAATATTATCTCTTGCGAATTTTATTAAGCCTATGTTTAGGAAATATAAGTCTCACAGATTGCAAGATTGGTTTCATGCTCAAACTTGTGAACTTGCAGTCAGAGCTCCAAAGCTTTGAGATTGCCTTATACTCTTAACTACTGAATATGCTTAATTGTTTTCTGTATGGAGGAAGACTCTGATGGATTCAAGAATGGATAATGAGTTATTCTAACTCCTTGTTGTGTTATTTATCTTGTCTTACACACAACACACACACATATATACATGTGGATGTTCATATTGAATTTTACATAAGGCAAATGTAGGGTTTTGATCATGGATGCGCAGGAGAAAGACAATAAATTCATCCAATCAAGACCCTCTGAGGATCACAGGAAGAGAAATAATGATGATGGTAAGAGAATAGTGTTATGTACCTTTGAGCACTCCTTGATGACTTCTAACGAGAACATTATCACGTCTCTACGGTTGATCCACGCCTAGAGTTGATATCTAGATCTTCTAAACGCCTTGTGCTAGCTATGAGAAGTGGAAGAGGATGAAGAAATCACGCAACAGATCATTAAAAAGAGGGGCGCCGTGGCCGACGGGGTGGGCGGACGGCAAGGGGGCTTCGACATCCTTGTTTGTCTTGCTCTCTCCTTCCTTCTCTCCTACTCAAAGTTTGTTTTGAGAATAAGTTTTAGGGAAGAAATCTAGGAGCATCCTTTATATATTCCAACAACTCCTTGTTTACTACTTAAAGGCTCTCTCGAAATCCTACTCAAGTTCGGATTAATCGAACTTGCATATTAGTCCTACTAAGTAAGCAAGTTGTTTCGTTTTGATCCTTCTAATTATTTAATCATATTAAATAATTATTTCCCAACTATAGTTCAACTCTATATGGCGTGTGACCCCATAGGTTCTATTTAGTTGGTAGTAACTACTTACTAATATGGAGCGGCCTCTAGCAAGACATCCATTATAGCCAACAAATAGAAATAGTCATCATGACAAACCTTGTGCAAGTATTCTCTCATCCCTTTGTCTCCATAATCGGATTGGACACGAGACATAAAAGTCACACTCGTATATCCAATCCATAGTTCCTCTATTCTGGGAATAGCCTTATTCGTGCAAATAACATCAATATTCTATATTGATTTATTTGATTGTGGCTAGACATTCGATAAGTACTATCCCTCGAGTGGCCTATGATATTTTCTCCTGTTATGTGGGAGGGAAAAATTCTATCTACATCACTACGATATCTAAGATTGCTTCGTATTATGTCCAATACCCGCCTTTATGACTACCCAGTCATGGTGCAGCGTTTGACGCTACCAAAACACAATATTCCACAACTAGAACAACTAGTGACTTCAGGTGTATGGATGTCAATACTGTTGTCACTGCGAGAAGCACTTGTAACTTTACATAACATGTATGTAGCCTTCTGGGAGTTGGGTCAATCCAGTATTCCATTACTCCTAATGCATACCAATGTGTTGGATCATGATATCTCCATACCAATCCAACCCCATACTAGTCTATCGATGAGTGTCCAATTAATCATTTTAATGGACTAGGGATATTTAAGATAAACAGCACAATTGTAAATCTAAGGACTTCATTATATTAAATATCCAATAAATAATAAAATGAATGTTCTAGACAATTTATTGTTCATACTAAACTAGATTGCCTCTAGGGCACCTATTCCAACAGCATAAACAACTAGGGTTTACGTGTGAACTGTCTGTTTAACAGATCAAATTCTGTAGCTATTTTTTCTAGATTCTGTTTGATCTTTGTCGCTGAGTATGTGCAGGTTTGTTGGTCGTCCAAACGACCATAAACAAATTTAATAGCTATCCAAGCATAGCTGTTGAAAGAAGTATATCATGTAATAGGTAATTATTTGGATAAATTAAAGCTAAATCAGTATGAGTTTGGGACTGAGTTCAAACAAGTGAGGAATATTCTTGATAGTATCTTCAAGAGAATCAATTTGATTCATGCGGAAGAAGAAGTTTCACTTGCTGCAGAAGGATCAAAGAAGGCTGGATCTACAAAGGACTTATTTAGTGAGCATACTACTCCTGATGAGGATGTAGAGGTCAAGGATACTGGGAAACAAGTTGCTGAAGAAAAAGGTGGAGAAGAACAGGAACAAGAGAATGAAGATAGTACAGACACTGGAGTGTTAATCAAAGATCTTATGAAGAAGAAAAAGAAGGGAAAAATTCCAGTGGTGGTCACTTTAGCAGAGCTATTTCAGGAAGATGTGGCTGCAGAAACTGGTAAAGAAGTTGCTCAGGAAGAAGAAAAATAGGTTGATGAGGAAGTTGAAGAAGACAGTTGTGAAGAAGATGCTGAACCAAAGGGAGATGAAATCCAACAACCTGATTCCAGCCTTTTCTTTCTTATCTTTCAATTCCTTGGAACTCTTTTCAAAGCCTTGAGATCTCCTCTCTTTTAAAAACAGTTTCCTTTATGGTATCCACACGAACATATCTGAAACTAGATTTCCTCTTTTATGGTTGCTAGCATGCTGAAGGAAGAAGGATGATCTTGTCTCAGAAGATCAATGAACTTTGATGCGCACTGTGGATGGATCCAGTCCAGGTCGTGGGGTACAAGGAGGGGGAGGCTTTATTGTGGTCGAAACCTAGGAGACGAAAACTCTTTTTTTTATTATCTTTCTCTTCTGCATGTATGTGTGGGTGTATGAATGTATCTAGACCCAAATTTCTCATAGCCTAGAGAGAATTCATCTTTGACCTTTAATCCTAAAAATTAGGATTATATTGCATTCTAGTCCACAATTACTCTTTAGTCCAACTAATAAATATAGTTTACACTTTAGTCCAGCATTCACAATTGCTCGATTAGTCCAACAAAGAGCAAATATTTCTATTTAGATCCATTCTTGTGTGTGACCTTGTAGGTTCCTGATTACGTTGGCATTAACTTTACAAATATTGAGCGGAATCTATGCAATACATCCATACTACCCAAGTACTATAAATATCAATAATTTGACTAACTTCTATAACCAATGCTATCGTGTTGTATAATCCCGTTGTCTCACATATCTAGATTAGACACAAGGAAAGGATTGTACCCTTGTTTCTCTTATATTTAGTTTATTGATTCTCTCAGCAGACTTAGATAGACAAATGACATCAATATCTCATATTGATTCATTTGAGCATGGCCATGCATTCCCAAAGTCTCACTCATCGAGTGGCCATCAGTATTTACTCGTGTTATGTAGAAGGGATAAATCCTATCTACATTCACTCACACCTCTCAACATGTTTTATAACATGTCCAATTAACAACTTTATAATAACCTTGTTTGAGCATTATGTTTAATGATATTAAAACATGTACTTTGCATCTAGAGAATGTAGTGACTTCAAGTCGTAGGATCACAACACCATTGTCGCTATGATAAGACCTTGTGATATTCACATAACACCCATGTAGTGTTCTCATGTTGGGTTAATCCAGCATGCCATTACTCCTTGTGTACCAATGTGTTAGACTTGATATTTCATTTTAAGCTATTCACATACAAGTCTCTATGCATTGTAGTCATCCTAATTAACAATAATACTATACTATAATTATTTAAGAATACAACATTTATTCTAAGGAATTAATTATGACAACATATCTCCATATCTAAAACAGAATGAACAGTAAGCCTTTATATTTCATCATAAATAGATTGCCTCTAGGGCATACTCCAACAGTCTCCCATTTGCACTAGAGCCAATCTGGTGCATCTCGTATGCCTATAGATCTAGTGTGGCCCTCATGCTTTTGCGGAGAAAAGGGTTTGGTAAGTGGGTCCGCAAGATCTTCATCTGTTGGTACTTTGCATATCTTCACATCTTCTCCATCGATGATCTCTCGAATGAAATGGAATCTCCTGAGTATCTTCGTGGACCGCTGGGGTGATCTTGTTTCCTTATCTTGTTCAATCACAGCAATGTTGTAACAATACAGTGCTATAGGATTCATAATGATATGGAGAACTCCCAATTCAGTAATGAATTCCTGATCCAAACAGTTTCCTTTGATGCATTTGATGCAGCAATATACTCAGCCTCTCTGGTAGAATCGGCAACTATTTCTTGTTTCAAAATTTTCCAGCTCACAGCTCCTCCATTAAGGGAAAATACAAAACCTAATTGCGATCTGAAATCATCTTGGTTAGTTTGGAAGCTTGCATCACTGTAACCTTTTACAGTGAGGTCTTCCTCTCCACCATGTATCAAGAAATTGTCCTTATTTCTTCTCAAGTACGTAAGGATATTTTAGAAAGCTATCCTGTGACTCTCACCATGACTTTACTGGTACCTACTTGTCATGCTCAAAGCATATGACACATGTGGCCTAAAACATAAAATGGCATACATGATAGGTCCAATTGCTGAGGCATACTGAATCTTATCCATACCGTCCTTCTCAATCTAATTGGAAGGACACTTAGTCTTCGAAAGACTAACTCTATGTGACATTAGTAAGAATCCTTTCTTGGATTCTTGCATGTTGAATCGTTTCAACACCTTGTCAATATATGTTACTTTGAATTAAGTCGGGTAACTTTCTTAAACTATCTCTATAAGACTTTTTATTCCAAGTATATAGGTTGAATTGCCTAAGTCGTTCATAAAATAGCGGTTCTCTAGCCAATTTTTAACAAATTACAGAGTAAGGATATCATTCCCAATGAGTAGTATGTCATCGACATACAATACTAGGAATACAACTGTGGTCCCACTAATGTCTTATAAAAACAAGATTCATCATCATTCATAATAAACCAAACCCTTTCATTGCATCATCAAATCGAAGATTCCAACTCCGAGAACTTTTGCTTTAATCTGTAAATATATCGCTTCAACTTACACACCTTTTGGGCATGCTCTGGATCAACAAAAATCTTAGGTTGTGTCATGTACACATCCTTGAGGAGGTTTCCATAAAGAAACGCTGTTTTGACATACATCTGCAAAATTTCATAATCATGGCAAGTAGCAATTGCAAGCAAGATGCAAATGAATTTAAAACATCGCAACTGGGAAAAAAGTTTCGTCGTAGTCTATACCATGAAATTTCTTGAAACGTTTAGCCACCAATCTCTCCCGAAAAGTAATCACATTCATGTTAGTTTTCTTCTTGAAAACTCACTTGCACCCTATAGGTTTTACCCTTTCAGGTGATTCCACCAAAATCCATATTTTGTTGGTAGACACGGATTACATTTCGGATCTCATGGCTCCAGCCATTTGTGAGAGTCTTTCCATTTTTAGCGTCCTCATAGGTTGTAGGCTCATCTTGATCCATGAGCAATACATCACCAGGTTCCCTCACGAGAAATCCAAATCTTTCTAGTCCTTGACTTGTCCTACCTAATCTACGAGATTCTTCTGTTACTTGAGTAGGTTGTTGCTCCACAACATCTTGTGGATCATACTCTTGTTCCATCAAATGATCAATGCTCTGTTGTGGTTCTTGAATCTCTTCAATCTCTAGTGTCTTCATACTAGTTCATTTTTTAGACAAAGTCTCTTTCCAGAAACACACCAGTTCGAGAAACAAACACTTTTTCTTGATCGGATTGTAAAAATAATACCCCTTTGTTTCCTTAGGATATCCCACAAAGATGCATTTATCCGACTTGGGTCAAAGTTTATCTTACTTTAAATGCTTTACATAAACTTCACAACCCCGAATCTTTATAAATGAAATACTATAACGCTTCCATGCCCATAACTCATATGGTGTTGTGATAACCGATTTGGATGGAACACGGTTAAGGGTGAAAATTGTAGTTAGTATATAATAGCCCACAAAGGAAACTACAAGATCTTCTTGACGCAACATGGACCGAACCATGTCTAACAAGGTTCGATTTCTCCTCTCAGATATACCATTCCACTGTGGTGTTCCAGGTGGAGTGAGTTGGGATAAAATCCCAATCTCCTTTTGATGCTCGTCAAACTCTTCGCTTAAGTACTCGCCTCCACGATCTGATAGTAAAGCCTTGATACTTTGACAAAGCTAGTTCTTTATAAAGTTCTTGATGCTCTTCATGAAGAATAACAAATTTGTTGTTGTGTGTAATGTGTTTGTCAGTGGTTTCTTATATAATGGTTTTGGATGTGACCCCAGTTTTGGCTCTATAATTAGAAATGTTTGAGCTAATTTTTTGGATTATATATTTGAGTGGAAATACATTTAGGGATCCCATACATTTTAATGTATAATCTCTAGGAACCCTCCATTTGTAAGCTTTTAACTTTTTTCTATTGTTGGCATTATTGAGACGAAATAGGGTCATTGACACATGTTTCTTTATGGTTGTGTCAATTTTTAATGAGAAGAAAGACAAGAATCAAATGGAATAAGAATCAACACTCTCTATAAAATATATTACTTAGATTAAAAATTAGGAATCATTATGATTAAATTAGAGAAATAAAAACTATTTACTCTAGAGGCAGAAAATGAACAATAATCATTGAAAGATGAACTTCTAGAAAATTATTTATTAAGGTGGCAAAAATTTGTTTTTCAGTATCGAGAATGACAATCCTACCGTCTATCCAAAAACAAACTTCCAAATTTTCTTTCCATCATTTTCTTTCTTTATCTCCCTCATCCCTCCCTTCTATTTTATTATATTGGGATTTTTTCTTAGAATATTTTATTAGGGTTTTGATGAAAAGAACTACACTATTACTACAGTGACCTCGTAAAAAGTACCTAAGAAATCCTAACGCAATGAGTTAATCGAAACCCTTATTACAATTTATCCACATTTGCATCACCAGAGCATAGGTTCCACCATGGTTTGTTTTAGCTAGCCACAAGAAACAAACTTCCATCCTCCAAAATATCAATGGTAAAAGACAAAATGCACCCTCCTTAGATGGGTTATATACAAAAACAACCTCATTGTTCGGATATATACAATAACCCCTCTGTCAGCTAACAATGACTAACGAAGACTAACAGAACACACTAAATACGCATTTTACCCTCAAATGCAAAAAATTACCTTAATATATAAATTTCTTCTCCCCTTAGGGCATCTCCAATAGAGCATGCAAATGGGTATTTTATGCAAAATATAAATGAGTTGGTGAAAAATCAAACTCCAACAAGACATGCATATTGAAATGTAAAATACATATCATGCAAAAGCCTCGCCATTCCTGGCGAGGATATAAGACTCGGCAAAACAAATTAACCACATTCCCTATTTTTTCTCAACCTCTTTTCCTATAATTTCTACATGATTGATAAGCATTATCCTATAATTTCTATTTTCTCTCTCATCAGCTATTATCGTTGTAACTTAAGAAAAAGGAAAAAAAAAATATTTTGCCTTATCTTTGCAGTGTGCTGCTGGACAAGAAGACAAAATTGTCACAATGCAAAATGCAAAATAACACTTTTTAGGCATAATTTGCATGAAATTTATCATATACTATTGGAGATAGATGCCCTTATGCATCCACTCTACTATCTCTATCTCTATCTCTATCTAAATCTCTTCTCTCTCTAAATCTCTTCTCCATCCTAAAAAAATAACTCTCCTCTCTGGTTCGGTTTTCATCTCTCTCCCCCTTCGTCCATCGATCGAGGCTGGGTGGTGGTGTTGCTGGTTCATGTACAGATGTGGGTTCATGAAGATCTGAGGCTTTTTCTCATTTTCGGCGATTTGAACGTGTGGTTGCTGATAAATCACACCATTACTCGGGTTAAAAAAGGAGTTTGGGGAGTACCAGATTTGCGGTTAGCTAGACTCGCCCTTGCCGCCGCGGATGGAGGGAAGAAGCTCGCCGGCGAGTTGGGACCGAGGCTGAAGGAAACCTCGTCAGTTTCGCCGGAAATCCAGCGGAGAAGAGACTGGTCTTGTCCGGATTCAGACAAGAAATTGTCTCAATCCTCCAGTCCAGGCTGAATCGTCTGAAGCTCAGAACCCTCAATCTTCCTTCTTTCCACCGCCGTAGGCTCCGGTGAAAACCAAATCGGTCAGAGGACCAGGATTGGGAGCGTTGTCGGTGACCGCCGCCAAGTTGGGGGTATTATCGGTAGACCCAGAACCGCTACCTCCGCCACCAGCTCCGCCGCAGAGAGTTGTGGTTGAAGTGGAAGGGCTAGGACTCCTGGTGTCAAGAACAGAGATGGGTTCATTGCTCACAAAGCTTCTACCTTCATTCTCCTTCTCCTTCTTTCTTATTCCAATTTGCATCAGACGACATAGATTCATAACCAGAGGCAACTTCCAACATAACCTTCTCCTGCAAATTGTTGTAGTGCATTCCTATCATCCAAAAATCAAACCACAAAACAGCACCGAAAGCAAAACCAGATTTGTAGAGAAATTTGTTACTTTTGCAGCCATGGTAGTGCAATATTCTTAGCCTATTTCAATTATTGATCTGAGCCTCTTTGTACATTTTCTTTTTTGTTTTTGTTTTGGGGTGGTTGGTGGTGGTTGCTGGTGGTGTTGAAGAACACCTGGAACACCAAGAACAATAAATGTATGGACATTTATGTAAATTCCCCATTTCAATGGTATAATGATCCAAAAAAATAATATAACAGAATGGTGCTATTTGCCTAACGTCTATCCACTGACAGGTATTTTTGGTCTGGCGGGGGTGGTTTGTATACACCCAAACAATGAGGTTGTTTTATATATAACCCATCTAAGAAGGGTGCATTTTGTCTTTTACCCAAATATCAAAGATAAGCATATAGATGACCTCTTCATTCGTTTCCGCACACTGCAAACTGGGCATAGTTGACTCCTCGATTATTCTTTGCTGGGACAAGCACGTTGAAACTCGTCCAGCTGACGAGGCCATCGGCTAGAGAAATCTCTCGTTCCATGCCTCATTGGTTACAAAATTTGCACGAAGTTCGACGAGTAATAGTAGGATTGTAATTTTGGTGGGCGTAACCCCAATTTTGAAATCATATACAAGTCTCTTTTAAAGGTGACATAAGTCTACCACAATGAACTTGCTACTGTTCATATGCTACAGAAAATGATAAGGAACCCATCTATATCTCCCACCTTGCTTACTAACATGCCCACGTCATTATCTATATGATTTTTTTTCTTTATCAGATTATGATAATAATTTCAACTAAGTGTACACTGAGCCCACATAATGCTAAATACTAAAAGAGTTACATTACTACATGGCTTCTCTTTTTCTGCTCATAGAAAATTATACTTTGGACAATTATAACCTTAACTTCACCTTCAAAACAAATACACCAATAGCAGAAAAATGTTACCGCGTCAAAAGGACAAATCCTAACCTTCAAAAGTTATATCATCTTCACAATTAAAGTTATCTTAGAAGGCATAAATTCACCGCTAGACAACTCATCGCTCTTCCTTCTCTAATGTTCAAGAAAAGATTTCTTTTTTTTCAAAAGGACAATCCTAGCCTTCAAAAGTTATATCATCTTCACAATTAAAGTTCTCTTGGAAGGCATAAATTCACCACTAGACGACTCATCTCTCTTTCCTCTATAATGTTTAAGATTGGAATTTTTTTGCTAAAACACCCTCTTCTTGGTTAACTGAGCCAATTTCATAAGGTACAAATTCTATTGTGCTTTTTTGTGGTGTTTGGGATAGCTTGCGCAACTAAACAATTGCTAATTTTTCAATATCTTTATCTTTATTATTATTATTATTATTATATATAAAAAAGCAAGGGAATGGGCACCTCTTTGCGCCATGTAAGGATATGAGTAGCACCAGTTTGAACGACATGTGTCATTAAATTTTTCCATGTGGCAAACATATTAGATGTGATTGCCAATCAAATCTTGCCAAGTTTAATTTCCTTGACATGTCATTATTCTATTTATCTATTTCATTGAGAATTAAAATATACATTCGAACTTTTAACTTCTCTATACAGAAAGTGTGTTTGATACAATGTATAAGAATCAAGAGGAAATAAGTTAAACTAAATAAGTCACAAAATCTCCTCTCAAAGTAGTAGACTCTTTGGTTTTCCAACTGAATCTAATGGTGCACATGCATTACTCATGTAGTATTAAATTGTAATCCCTCAAAAACAAATCAACGTGAAGAAAAAGAAAAATTCATAAAAAACATATATAGAATTTTCCCTGCCATTTCCCAGGATTTATAACCCGTTCACTAATGTGATCTATTGCTCGGCCACTAAAAATCAGCACGCCTTCAAGCAAAGAGGAAGTCATACGCCAATATCATCTTCCACTATCGAAGTTGCTATATATACTTGACGGATCAATGCTCATGTTGTCACCCTTGCCATGAACAAGGATATGGTACCTGAGTTTTATTTGAATAACATTATGATCAACCAAGCGGGGAAGGAAAAAGTTTTGGGTAAGTGGGTTATGTGTGTAGAAGATAGACCTTGAAGCTCGCTGCAAGCTCTTCCTGACGGTGTTTAATTTTTATTTGCATATTTACCGGTCGCAACTGATATGTTGTAAGTGTGCTTCAGCAATTTTTCAAGACTAGCCTTGCTATTCCATGTCATTGCAAATAATTCTGTACATGAAGTTTTGTTTCCTCAAATCTCTTTAGTTGGATTGAAGATTAGTTTTTCTTCAGGGTTCGAATGAGTTTTTACTTTAAAAAACCAGTAAATATGTTTCTAAATAATATTTAGTGAAGTTCCATGCATGGTTGCCGAACTGTTACAAAAATCTATGCAGACATGCATCGGATTTTTTATTCTCGTCAATCTTTCAGCCCTATATATTTCGTTATTGTATCATCTTCTACTGAGATAAGTTTACTGAGTTTTTTAGGAACATTCACTCAGTTTAAGTGCTGAGTTTGCGAATATAAATTGACTCATACTTCTTTCATTAATTATATGTAGACAATTCAATTTCGGGTAAAGGACACTTCCACCCTTTAGGGTTTGATATAAAGAAACATTCACTCCTTACTGTTTGGGAAAAGACACTTTCACCCCTTGACGAAAAACATATACACTTCTTAAGTTTTACGGCGTAATATGGGGGTAGAGTATCGATGATAATAGTTATTTGGAACAAACTTGCTCTCTTAGAATATGAAATGACGGAATCAGGGAATGTAAGAGTCATGGAGTTTGACACACTAAAAGGGTGAAAGTGTCATTTCCAAACAAGAAGCGGTGAAAGTGTCTTTTAGCCTTCTTTTTCCGATATAAGTAAAAGAAAAATTATTCATTTTAAGAGAATCTACACAGAGTTACGAAGCATAGACACGCATATTATAAAAAAAAATGTGATTCGAATCCGTAAAAAATTGTGGTGTGCATATATACAAAATTTGTTTTTTTTCAGATTCCTAAGGCTCAATACATTTAGTGTTTCCAAATGATACTAAAACCAGTTTGAGTACCAATCAATTTATTCCATTTGACATTCATGTTTGAAAACAAGCCATTTGTATGTAATGATAAGGAAATAAGGAAAATCAAAAACATAAAAAGCACTTCTGTATTATTGTTTCAATGAAATTGAGAAACATTTTAGAGATTGTAAATGGAATTCTTTCAAAACACAATGTATTTGAGATTCCGCATATACAATGAAGAATTATAGTCATTTCTTTTTCATTTTATTTCACTGTCAAATTAACTAGCTAGCAATAAACCAATATGTTCTAATGGTCATCAGATCTCTTTGTGGACTTATTTGGCCCATATTTAAATTGTAGGGTATTCTTTATTTTTCTCTAACTTACAAGTTTATTAGGAATAATTATAAATCTCGTTCATAGCGCGAGGTCACTACTAGTTTCATTAATTATTTGGTGAAATAAAAATATTATTTGCAGTAAAACAAAGAACAATAATATGTACATCAAAATACGGTCATTTAGGATATGATCACAAAAACAAATCAATTCAAAACATTAATAACAACATCCGTATACACCGAAAGACAAACAATGTAGTCGTAAGAAATGTCGAATAATTTGCTATCAATACAAAAAACATCAATGTAGACCATATAAAATGACTTAGCAAATTCATATAAAAAACAAAAAACTCAAGTTCAGACTCCTTCAACACCAAAGCCATCAGCAAATGGGTCATAGCTCAAGTGATACAGCATTTCAAAGCCCTGCATAAAGTTCAAGGTTCGAACCCAGTAAACAACAAACATGTAAGTCTAAAAAAAACATCAAAGCCATCCAACCAAAAATATAATATAACTTCTAGGCAGCTAATTGTACTAGCTTCAAGAATTCTTATACTCTACGTTCCTTGAAGATGAGTCAATAGTCGGAGGGATACAAAATATTGCACTACTTGTCTGAACAAAATTACATTCTAAATTAGCAGTGACAATAAAAAATAATGTGTTATTTGACTGTTAAAGTAGGTGGTTAGAAAATTCATAATTGTATGAAGGACACGTGTTAATATCAAATCCTTGACTCAAGTTCCATGGAACATTATCACTTATAGCCAACTAAGGATTGAAAGACGTCACGTTTGTAGCAGAAGGTAGATTCTGCCATAGAATGTGAAAAGAAATATGTAAAAATGCATTATATTGAAAACAGGTAAACCATCAAGTGCAATAGAAAGGGAGTAACCTGTAGGGATGATTGAGAGTAAAAATCCCATCGGGTGTCATGAAATGAACTCTAGGATTCAAGTGAAAGACCAAATAAGAATTTTAAATACAAGGTATTACAATTTGGATCTAAGAAAAGAAGATTCCAAATAAGAGCTGGAATAATTTCAATGCACAAACCTGTAATAAAGCATTCCGATCTACAGATTCGTATCTAGTAGTAACTTATAAAGAAAAGTTTAGAAAGGATGGCATGAAATGAAAACTTGAAAAATACATAATGTTGGGTAGCTTTATACAGTACCTTTGAAATTGGTACTCTCTTATGTAGAAATGGCATCTTTGTTTCTCCAGACTGGTATAGTTGATGCAAGTTGATTTCTTAATTTTTTGATGGATCTTATTTATTTTTTGATATTTTCTTCTTGAATATACTTGATTCGTTTTGCTTTGATGGAGGGCGGCCTTTTTTTCTAGTTACTGTGGGGTCAAAAATATTTGGGCCATTAAGTGAGGGATCTTGACTAGTGATATCAAAAGCAGACTTGTCATTCTTCCTCTTCACCAAATATTTCATTGCACCTTCAATTAAATTTATTACATAGTTACTATCATCATCATCATCATCAGGGGCTAAACCAACAAGTTGCGTGAAGCCATTGCTCAACTCATCAATTCTCTTATCTTCCAAAGCTGTTTCAAGGCCTTGAAATAGTCAAGCTCTATCAAGCCTTGAACAACCTGAGCTTTCAATCTCCCCCTTCATGAAGGCAAAACCAAATTATGTTTGATCCTTAGTCTCTGCAAAATAAAGTGGTTAGTCTGCAATTTAAAGACACAGTTATTTCACAAAGATCCAACTTATTTAAATACCAACAAAAACACCTAAAAATTTCAGCAGATAACATCAAATAAACCTAAGATCCTTAACTGAAAACCTAGAATTTTTCTCCCCTTTTTTGACTTTCATCAAAAAGATAGAAGATGTTGTATCAAGTGTCTGGAAAATTTTGAAAACTTAAAGAAATAAGGTAGAAAGAATATGGAAGAAAGAATAGGCAAGATTAAGGGTTTTGCTCTTCATCTTCCTCCTGATCTCCTTCCTCTTTCTCATTGTCTTCTTCATCAGTCTTGTCTTGCTCCTCCTGTTCCTCTGCAACTTCTTCTGCAGTAGCTGTCTCACCAGTCTTGTCCTTTTCAGCTGCCTTTGGAGATTTCTTATTTTTCTTTAAAGTGATCAGTAGCTCATCTAAATCTGGACTATCAGCTTCATCTTCTGCCTATTTTGCTGCCTGCTTTCCCTTATCTGAAACTGGAGTAGCTTTTTCTTGTTCTGAATGCTCACTAGGCAATTCCTTGTCTGATTCTCCTTTCTTTGTTCCTTCAGGCTCCTCAGGAACATCAAGCGAGGTCATGCTTCTGAAGATACTTTTCACCATATACTTGACTTGTCCCATATCACTTTCCAGTCCAAAAATAGTAGCTTTGACATCCTCCATATCCAGTTCCAAACCATCAAGTCTTTGATTGTCTGTAGGCTGAGAGGTCTGGCTTGAAGTGGGAGTCAAGGTCTTTGGCTTAGAAAACTTCTTTGCACCTAGTTCTGCTTCAGTAAGATCTGAGTAAAGTTTACGAACTTTCTCCTTGGTTTTCACAACTCCAATTTTCTCAAAGGCTTTCTCATTGAGTTCCCGAAAACCAGATGTGACTGATTCTTCTCCAGTAAAAGGATCTCAAAGTGCCCAAAGAACATGGTAAGGAGGTTTGAATATGGCAGAGGGTGAACTCTCTTACTGGTTAAACCGAAGAGCATGTGTTCAATGACTAGTTTTGGGAGATCAATCTCATAGCCATGCATAATCAGGTACATGATGTGCAGCATTCTCTAAGTCACCAAATCTCTTAAGTTCTCTCTAGGAAAGACACATCTCACTAGAATAGTATGAAGAAATTTGACTTCAACATTTAACACAGAGTGTGTTAATTGTTTGGCTGAGGTTGAGACATTTGGAAGAAATAATTCTTCTTTGGCTAGCTTCAAAGTTTCTGACTTTGGGGGATGGTTGCTAGTGTCATACCTCTTTGTAAAACTTAACACATTGGCAAACTCAGAGTGATCAAGTTCAATTCTTATCCCCGCAAATTTATATGTGATCACTAAGTGTGCATATCTCTTTACTTGGGTGAGATTCAGATAGAAGAGTCTGGTGAGTCTGGGGTAGGCAATATCCCTAGGATTTAACATACACTACAAAGAGCTCTTCTTTAACATAGAGATGCACTTGAGTTTCATGTGTTCCAACACATACTTATTAACCAAACTGAAGAAACCAATAGACCTTGAAGAAAAGCAATCTAACCACTTACCTTTAGAGATGTTTGAGACAAACCATGTCTCATCTGGAGCTGTGTTCTTTTTTTGATACATGAGAATAGATCTGCAAAGCCTTTTCCAATTGATCTTCTGGTTATGCTTCAGTCACCTTCCCTTTCCCTTTTTCTGCCTGAGTTTCCTTCTTCTTCACCTTCTTTGAACTGGTAGGCTCTTTTTCTGGTTGCTTTTCTGTAATGGCCTTCTGCTTCTTCTGCTTTGATGAAGAGGAGGTTGTAGCCTTCTTGATCTTATTCTTTGGTGGAGGAGGATCTCGAACTGCTTCTGCACTGGGAGTTCTGGAGCTAGAGTCTCCACTGACTTCTTGAACCTCTTCCACTGCTGTTTTTCTCTTCTTCTCTGAGACAGGTTTTCAACCACCAGCCATCTTGATTCGATTTGGGGCTCTTCTTGTTCTCATTAGGGTTAGGGAGAAGAAAAGAGAGAGATGGAATGATACAGAATGAAGGAGAAGAGAAGAGGATAAATACTGAAAGAGTTTGAGTTTCAAAAGGAAACTAATATTTCTCTGATTCTAAAAAGATTTGCAAAGATCAAAAAAAATAAAAATAAACTATTATGCCGTTGGAAAAAGAATATACTAATACTATTTTTGGCTAAAATAAATTTTTGAAAAAGGTAGGGGCTATCTTAGGCAAATATCTACAGAGATATCACCCAGTATAGAATGATCCAAGTTTATTGACTATTAGTGTAACAGATTCATTTTCAAGGCTTTGAAAAGGCTTTCAAGGCCTTAAAATACTGTAACACTGCATCAGATAAAATATCAAAGCTTTGAACTGAGTTTCAAGGCTTTGAACTGAGTTTCAAGGCTTTGAAACTCAATTCAAACCTTTGTAAACACAAATAACTTACCTTTCTTACCTTAAGCACCCCCTAAACCAATGTAGTCTTACTTAGCATTCCCAATTCCAATCTTAGAGTTGAGAATCTCTCATCTGCTAATGGTTTGGTGAAGATATATGCAATTTGCATATTAGTAGCAACAAATTCAAGAAAAATATCACATTTCTCAACATGATCTCTGATGAAGTGGTGTCTGACATCAATGTGTTTGGTTCTTGAGTGTTGTACTGGATTCTTTATAATTGAAATTGCACTAGTGTTGTCACACTTAATAGGTATGCCTCTGAAGTCAAATCCAAGGTCTCTTAGCTGTTGAGCAATCCATAGTACTTGTGAGCAACATGCTCCTGCAGCTATATATTCAGATTCAGCTGTTGATAGAGCAAATGAATTCTGCTTCTTGGAATGCCAGCTAATCAAAGATGATCCAATGAATTGACAAGTTCCAGAAGTGCTTTTTCTATCAACTTTGTAGCCTGCAAAGTCAGCATCTGAAAAACCACTTAAAAAAAAAACTCGAATGTCTTTGATACCAAAGCCCTAAGTCTTTGGTACCATTGAGATATCTGAATATTCTCTTCACAGCAATTAAGTGTGATTCTTTTGGATCAGCTTGAAACCTAGCACACATGCATACACTAAACATGATATATGGTCTGCTTGCTGTCAGATAGAGTAATGATCCAATCATGCCTCTATACTCTTGAACATTGACACTCTTACCAGATTCATCCTGTCTAAGGATAGAGTGGATCTTATTGGGGTCTTAGCTTCCTTGCATTGAGCCATGTTGTATTTATTCAACAAGTATCTTGTATACTTGCTTTGATTCAGAAAAATACCCTTCTTCAATTGATGTATTTGAAGTCCTAGGAAGAAGGTTAATTCTCCCATCATGCTCATTTCAAACTCCCTGCTCATAAGACTTGAGAATTCTCTGCACAATTGATCATTAGTAGCTCCAAACAGTATATCATCAACATATATCTGGACTACAAGTAAATCTTTCTCATGAGTCTTGATGAAAAGAATCTTGTCTACTAAACCCCTTTTGAAATTATTTTCAAGTAGAAACTTTGACAGTCTTTCATACCAATCCCTTGGAGCTTGTTTCAAACCATAAAGAGCTTTATCAAGTTTGTAAACATGATCTGGAAATTTGTCATTTTCAAAACCAGGAGGTTGTGCAACATAAACTTCTTCTTGTAAATAACCATTCAAGAAAGCACATTTTACATCCATTTGAAAGAGTTTCATGTTCTTGTAGGATGTAAAATGTGAAATGTGACATTGTTCAAAATATAATTTGCTGTATTCACAGCTTCTGCCCAGTAGTGTTTTAGCAACTTGTTCTCAAGAAGCATTGTCATTGACATATCTTCAAGAGTCCTGTTCTTTCTTGCAACAACACCATTCTGTTGAGGAGTTCTTGGAGCAGAAAAGTTATGAGAAATACCATGCTTACCACATAATAGATCAAACTCTAACTGATCAAGTTCTCTACCATGATCACTTCTAAGTGAAGCTACAAATAGGTTTTTCAATTTTTGAAGTTCTCTGCAAAGCTTTGAAAATTCAGAGAGAGCTTCATATTTTTCTTTGAGAAACATAACCCATGTGTATCTAGAGAAATCATCTACAACAACTAGCATATACCTTTTACCTTTTGTAGTAGGAGTACTCATAGGACCACAAAGATCCATATGAAGTAATTCAAGAGGTCTAGTTGTACTTACAAACTTCTTTGGCTTGAAGGAGCTTCTGGTCTGCTTTCCTTGTGCACAGGCTTTGCATAACTCATCTTCTTTGAACTTGGAGGATGGCAGTCCTCTTACCAAGTCTTTGGAAATCAATTTGTTAAGAGTATGCAAACGGACATGACCAAGTTTCCTATGCCAAAGCTTTGAATCTTCTTTCAAGGCCTTGAGACACTTCAAACTTTCACCTGCAACTTTTTTAGTCAGAAAAGTATAAACATTGTTTGATCTAGAGGCTATGAGAATGAAATATCATGATTTCTCATATTGCACCACACTCTTCTCTTTATCAAAGATAACTTTTTTACCATTATCACAAAGCTGAGATAAACTAAGTAAATTAAACTTCAAACCTTCAACCAGATAAACATCAGAAATAGATTTTTCAGAATTTTTACCAACTTTTCCAATACCAAGAATATTGCACTTTCCTTTATCACCAAGTTTTATTGAACCTTCTGATTGCTCTTTTAATTCTGAGAATAGAGATCTCTTTCCACTCATGTGTCTTGAGAAACCACTGTCCATGAACCACTTATGTTTCTTGGTGACAACCTGCAAGCGCCAATCACTGCCTTACCCAGCTGTTAGACCAAGTGTGGAATTTGGATTCATATTCAGGATCAATTATGGTAGGTGTTCTAACCCATTTAGGAACCCAAATCTGCTTAACTTGTCCTTTAAGTTGGAAAGGAAAAGTGTTCCTCATTATGTGAGGGTCTCTTCTTCTAAAAGGGCAAGTCATTTTAACATGAACAGTTTTACAGCAGTGATGACAAGTAGGAGAGGTTTTGTTTCCAGCTTTCACAAATCTGGTATTGTTTCTTTTTGGAATGTTTGGATTGAATCCAATACCAGCTTTGTGAACAGACTGTGAACTTCCTCCAATAATCAAGTTCAACTTCTGTTCTGATCCAGCAAGCTTGATTTTGACTAGTTCAGATTTTTGAAGTTTCTCAATAAGAGTAGTCTTTTGTCTTTCTAAGTCATCAACATGATGTCTTCGATTAACAAGGCTGTTTATGTACGGACAATCTCTTATCAAGTGTCCTGCATCACCACACTCAAAGCAGTTCATAACTTTTGACTTTCTTTGTGAAGAGGGCTTACCTTTGTAGTCCATGCTACTGGATGGTCTATGCATTTCTCTGTTGAACTCTTTGTTTCCAGAGTTTCTCTTCATTTTGAGTCTCCTTGTTAAGGCTTTGGAAATCTACCACTCTGTTTCTTCTCTTTCCCATCATCTTGATTTTTACCACTATTCAGTAGTAAAAGATTGCATAACTCAGCAACTGCGAGGAGACCAACATGGATACACTAAAAAAAGACGGTTGCTCGTCGTAAAAACCAAAAAATTGTCGTTATAATGAAATTTGAACGAAGAAATCCAGTTGTCGCCCTGCCGTCGGAATAGCTTCGTCGTTAGTTCGACCGGGCGACAAAAAATCGACTGGTTGGTGGAAAATGTTTACCGACCACTTTTCCCAACAAAATTGATTCGCCATTGTTCTTTTTCCGACTAATTCCCGACCACTAAAATTCACGGACAAAATTTTTTCCGACGAATATGTCGACTAACTATTGTCGTAGTTGATATTTTCAACCTTAAGCCGACAACTATTTTAGTCTTCTTATTTTTTATTTTAGTCGACAACTACTTTTTAGACGACAAATATGGTCGTCGTTAATGTTTTTTCTGAAAAACATGCTCGTCGTGTCTATATTTTAGAATTCTTATTAATATTCGCTTATATTACACATTTTATAGTTCTCTGCTCAAGTACCATGTTGAACCTGTGCAATTTCTATGACTAATTCCAACATAATGCCCAACAAAAAGTAGAGGTTCATACATATAACTTGGGTACCAGAACATGTTACGCAACGTATATATACCATAAACAGTGCGAGGCATAACCCGTGAAAAGAGTACAATATGCAACATATATAATAAAACCTCCCACAATATAACTGTTCACTCAGTTGTTTTGTTACCTATAACTGATTCATTCGATGATTACCACATATTGTTCCTCCAAAGTGATCATAGAACTGTGTGCATCGTCAATTTGAATTCAAAATTTGATCAACGGGATCTCCACGCACACTTATTGTACTACAACAGGTTAAAAGAAAAACATATTTAGACAGATAGGTTGATGAGAAACTGTTGGATCACTAAGATGAATGATAGCTTGTGTACCTTTGGCGAAAGTCCAAACAATGAACTACGTATGGACTGTAGGGATTTGACTCATGGATGCGCAACGGAAGCATAAATAAACATAAAACCATGCAAAACCCTCCAAGGATCACAAGTCAAGAGACATAACGATGGTAAGGGTTAGAAATCATAAACACACCTTAGGGTTCTCCTTTGATGACTTCAAACGCGAATAGTGTCACGTCTCTACGGTTGATCCACGCCTAGAGGTGAGATCTAGATCCTCCAAATCCATGTGCTAGCTAGGAAGAATGGAGGAGGAAGAAGGAATCGCCAACAATGGAGTGCCAAAGGTGGGGCGGCACCCTTTAGGCCGACGGGTAGGGGCGGCAATCCCAAGGGGGGGTTCGGCCCTCCTTTTGGGACTTGCTCTCTCCTTGCTTTATTCTCTCCTTTCATCTATCAAATAGATAGGTGTGTGTAGAGAGAAAAATAAGCTAGGAGTGTTCTTTATATAGTCCAACAACTCATTGTCCTACTACATAAAGAACCCCTCATAATCCTACTCAAGTTCGGATTAGTCCCTTTTGCAAAAATAGTCCTTATCATGTCAATACATGGATTAGTTCTATTTTGCAAATTAATCCTAATCATGTCTCTACATGAATTAGGCCACCTTGGCAAATCCTAATCATGTCCATACATGGATTAGTCCAACTTGCATATTAGTCCTACTAAGTTAGCAAGTTGTTGCGATTTGATCCTTTTAATTAATTAATCATATTAATTAATTATTTCCCATGTCTAGTTCACCCCTATATGGCGTGTGACCCCATAGGTTCTATTTAGTTGGTAGTAACTATTTACTAATATGGAGCGGTCTCTAGCAAGACATCCATTCTAGCCAACAAATAGAATAGTCATCATGACAAACCTTGTGCAAGTAATTGTCTCATCCCTTTGTCCCAATATCCGGATTGGACACGAGACATACAAGTCACACTCGTATATCCAATACATAGTTTCTCGATCCTCGGAATAGCCTTATTCGTGCAAATAACATCAATATCCCATATTGATTTATTTGAGTCTGGCCAGACATTTTATAAGCACTATCCCTCGAGTGACCTAGGATATTTTCTCTCGTTATGTGGGAGGGACAAATCCTCTCTACGTCCACTACGATCTCTAAGCTTGCTTCTCATTGTATCCAGTACACGCCTTTATAACTACCCAGTTACGGTGTAGCGTTTAACGCTACCAAGATCACAATGATCCACAACTAGAATATCTAGTGACTTCAAGTCTAAGGATGACAATACCGTTGCACCGCGAGAAGCGCTTGTGACATAACATAACGTGTATGTAGCCTTCTCGGAGATGGGTCAATCCAGTATGCCATTACTCCTAATGCATACCCATGTGTTGGATCATGATAGCTCCATATCAATCCAACCCCATACTAGTCTATAGATGATTGTCCCATTAATCATTATATTTGATTAGGGATATTTAAGAATATAACAATTATATTCTAAGGACTTCGTTCATGTTAGCATATCTCTATATCGATAACATAATGAATCGTAAATCCATAAATGTCACAATTAATTGATTGCCTCTAGGGCACAATTCCAACAGTCTCCCACTTGCACTAGAGTCAATCTCCTGCATCATATTCCTATTGATCTAGCGCGGCCCTCCACGCTTACACTGCGTAGGGGCGAGATATATGTTGGCACCTTGCAAATATTCACATCTCCTCCATCAACAATTTGATTGAGATTGAATATTCTGAATAAATGCATCTTATGTATTAATTTACTCAGTCCTCTATGTTAGAATCAGTGACTAAATCTTGCCTGGAACCTTTCCAGCTCGCAGTCGCTCCCACTAAGGCAAAACTCAAAACTTGACTTATAATCTGAAATCTTCTTTGTCGGATTTGAAGTTCGCATCACTGTAACCCCTTACAGCAAACTCTTCATATTATCTATTTATCAATAATTCATCCTTAGTGCTTCTCAAGTACTAATGGATAATCTTGATATTTTATCCAGTGACTCTCACCCGGATATGACTGGTATCTTTGTGTCATGCTTTATGACACGTCTGGCCTAGTACATCTCATGGCGTATCTCATGAATCTAATTCATACGGTCCATTCCCAATCTAATTGGTAAGAAGCTTTCCAAAGACTAATTCCATGTGACATGGGTAAGAATCAATATTCTTTTCAAGTTGAACCATTTCAACACCTTTGTAAATTTGTGTACTATGACCTAAGCTATACAACCATCTTGATCTACCTCAATAGATCTTCACAAGTTGCTTCGCTTAAGTCTACCATTAGAAAGTCAACTCCCTAGTCAATCTACGTAAGACTGCCAAGTAGGGGCAACATTCCCAATGATTAAGTATGTCTCTACATACAAGACCAGAAAAATAACTGCGCTCCCACTAACCTTCTTGTAAACACAAGTATCATCTTCAATTTTGATGGAACCAAAATCCTTTGATTGCATCATGAATTTGAAGAGTCCAACTCCTAGAAGCTTGATTCAATCTATAAACAGATTGCTACAAGCAAGATACTAATGGATTTAAGCATCACAACTGGGAAAGATTTCGTCATAGTCTGTACTATGAACTCACATGAAATCCTTATCCATCCAATTGTCCTTTAAAGGTAATCATATTACCATCCATGTTGGTTTCCTCATAACCCACTTGCACCTTTTAGGTGGTTCCACCAAAGTCCATACTTTGTTGGTATTCACGGATTCCACTTCGTATCTCAAGGCTCCAAGCCATTTCTGAGAGTATGGCCACACGTGGCCATCTCATAGGTTGTAGGCTCATCTCGATGAGCAATATATCACTGGTTATGAGAAATCCATATTTCTCTAGTCCCTTGATATATCCTACCTGACCTACGAGGTTCTTGTGTTATCTGAGTAGGTTACTCCACAACACCTTGTGATCCTGCTCATGTTCCATCAAACGGGTCCATGTTCTATTGTGGTTCTTGAACTTTTCAAGTTCTACTGTCCTCCCACTGTTTCTCTTAGAGACAATCTCTACCTAGAAACACTGTAGTTCGAGCAACAAACAGTTTGTTCTTGATTGGGTTGTAGAAATAATATCCTTTTCAGGATATCCCACAAAACATTTATCCGACTTGGGTCCAAGTTTATTTGTAAACTCCTTTACATAAACTTCATAACCCCAAACCTTTATGAATGACATACTAGGGAACTTCCTAGTCCATATCTCATATGGTGTTTTCATAATTTGTTTTTGATGGAACAAGGTTAAGGGCAAAATTTGTTGTAATTAGAATCATAGTCCCAAAAGCAAACTGGAAGTTCTGTTTGACTCATCTTGGACCGAACTGTGTCCTACACAGTTTGAACTCTCCTCTTAGAAACGCCAAACCCATGTGGCGTGCTAGGTGGAGCGAGTTTTGGATCATATCCAATACTCCCATAGATTCTTGTCAAACTCTTGGCTCAAGTACTTTTCTTCTATGATCCAATCGTAGAGTCTAAATACTTTTGCCAAGTTGGTTCTCTACTTCATTCCTGAATTCTTTGAACAATTCAAAGGATTCTGACTTGTTTCTTCATAAGATACACAAATCCATATTTACCTGATCCTATCAGTAAATATGATGAAGTATTGAAAACCCATTTTTAGCATCTATGCTTAGCGGCCTTCATACATCAATATGTATGATTCCCAAAAGATCATATCCTTTCCTAATAAGTCTTACATATCTCATATGATTCAATAATCAAATGAGTTCCAGAAATCCATCCTCATGGGGTTCTAGATATGTATCTCTTATTTATGGGGCCTACACGATAATGCTAAAGATAAGTGAAGTTCATATCATTATATGCAAACCTCTAGGTATTAATGTTATAGATGAAATTATCATGGTCATGGATATAGAATCCACTTAGACAAAATTGCATTACAATAATGCATATCATAATAAATGGAACAACATTTGTCCTTTATTATGATAAGGAGTTTTCTTGTCCAAACAAGAAACTTTGATAATGTCCCTACTCATAGCTAGGACATGATCGTTTTTGTCTAATTCATGAACAATTTCTTAAAGTTAGAAATAATTCCCTACGGCTTATTTAGCAACCCTTTGCTTTATAGCCCCACGTGTAGGATTATTTCTTCCTTATCCAATTGTCTTCATCTCTTGAGATCCTCCACACTTCCATAGATGTGAGATCCTCATCTAGTATCATATACTTATGATGATGAGATAGACACATTGATTTCTATAACAAAATACCTATATTGGAATTCATAATTCATTTATTACTTACTTCCAGGTACTTTGGGTAGCCTCTCTTCCTCTACACCACCTATGCGACTCCAAGGCAACTTGGTTTTAGCAACAGGCTTGCTTTATACCCATGGGATCGGTGCAAACAATTTTCCCTTACCCATGTTGTTAACCATTAACAGCTTTGCCCATGCCCATTATGAGTGTTTTGTTTAAGTAATCTTTCAATCATATTGAGCAAATCAACTTTAAAAACAAAACTATAATTGCATCCAATGCAATTCTTGGTCCACTTGGGTGAATAACCTTTTATTCTTTATCTATCTCATAGATAATGCATATTCACTAATGTTTCAATCATATTGAATTAGTATATTTGCATAACCCAAAGTAGAGCAACACTTCAAACCTTTCATGTCTAGCTCGCTCTTTTGAAAGACCTTCTTTCAATGTATGATCATATCATACTTCTCCATGTTCCTCTTCTTGCTTCCAAAGCTCAGAGTTCATGGCGGCTAGCATGAGGCAAGTCATAACCAAAGAACCATTCTTTGGTGTTCCTTTCATAGGTTTTAGTGTGTTTTGGTAGTTGGTAGGAAGAGAACTTTATATTCTACAAAGTACAACAATTTCCTTTTATTTGAGAACAATTCTCAGTTTTATACCAATCTAGATTCCAGACAACTCGTCCATCTTATGGACACCTAGTCGTGTTTTTGTTTGTTTAATGCCATGGGTATTTAACACCAAAAAGATTATGCAAGGTTTGTGACGTTTTGACTATATTCAACAAGGATTTAATTTGTTAGATATAGCTCCCACTATTTTACTACGGATTAATAACCCTCAAGATATCAATGCGGAAAATATCCTTATATTTTCTAGTGGGCCAAGATCCATGTTTCATCTCCTTATGAGCTTGCTTTGGCAAGTCACCCATAATTTGACTACTTTAGGTAGGAACAATTCCAATTGCATCCCTTATGCAACTCTTGGTTCAATTGGGCAAATAAATCCTTATTTATCCATCCTTATGGATAATCCCAATTGATTGCCTCTAGGTTTCTTAATCACATTAATAGCCTAGTTGTGTTCAACCTCTTATTTAAACAATTGCACATTGTTACGTGCCATCGCATTCCATCATTATGAACCAAGTCGCCCTGCTTTGGCACGCACGAACTTGATAAATAATGATGATCATGAGTGTTTAAACAACGAGAAGGCAAGAACACAATATTTGAATTTTGAGGGATTTTAAATTCAATTTTAATTGTTTTGTTGATCAAAATCAACTAATCTATCTATTTGTGTTTGGGCACAACTCCAAATAATAGATCCGGGTTGTCTAGTTATCTTATTATCCTAATTGCATGCATCATCCATACACCAACCACACAATAATAAGACAATAAAATAAACAACCACAAAACAGAAATTAAACGTGATGTGGATATGGCCTTTTCTAGGCTAAGATAATTCCAAGCCAATGGAATTATCTATGAACCCTAAAAGCAAACACATCTCCATGCGTCTTGATCTTTTGGTCCATCCTTCATAGAAATGTGGAATGCTCCATGCTCCATGCTCCATTCTTTGTGGCTCCTTTTGGCTTTGGACTTCTTTTCTTCAATCTTGGCTAACAATCTACTTTATCTAGCACTAGCTAATATCTATACTAAATAAAATAAATCTCACAAGTTGAGAAAAAAAAATGGCACGCAGGCCATAAAACCCTAATTAATTATTACAATTAAATGATCAGCTCGCAGGCCGTAAAACCAAACCACAAAATTAAACATCCACATCAAACCATATCCTAAGGTCATATCCAATCACTATGCGATTTGCACATAAACAGTTAAAATCCAATTTTAACGCGCTTGGTCAATTTTAATTGATTTTAGGATATCTAGGGTTAAAACGGTCCATGGGCCCAACAATCAAATTGCCCGGGCCCAATAAGGTGAACCACAAGGCCCTAGGGCCGGCCCGGCCCAAAACCCACAAGCCTAGGCCGTGGGTTAGGGTTGCCCGGCCCCTAGGGCGGCCAAGCTTGGGCGGCAAGCAAAGGGGGCGGTCCCCTAGGGGGCCGAACCTCCTTATGGGAGTTGTTTCCAAAACAACTCCCTTGCTTGGTGCCCAAGTTTGTTTGTTTCCTTGTTTTGGAAGAACTCCTTCTTCCCCAAGGATGCCCAAACCCTAGATCTAAGATCCTAAAATTTCTCAAACTCACCAATTCATGCATCCAATGCAAAAATTAGATCTTGTTATGATAGATTATTGACCAATTGCATCCCATGCTTGATTTGTCTTGTTTTACGCGATAAACAATCAATTTTAGGTGTAAAACAACTGAAACGTAAAACATAAACCACGTTTATGCTCTACGACCTGTGGCTCTGATACCACTGTAGGGATTTGATTCATGGATGCGCAACGGAAGCATAAACAAACATAAAACCATGCAAAACCCTCCAAGGATCACAAGTCAAGAGACATAACGATGGTAAGGGTTAGAAATCATAAACACGAATAGTTTCACGTCTCTACGGTTGATCCACGCCTAGAGGTGAGATCTAGATCCTCCAAATCCATGTGCTAGCTAGGAAGAATGGAGGAAGAAGAAGGAATCGCCAACAATGGAGTGCCAAAGGTGGGGCGGCACCCTTTAGGCCGACGGGTAGGGGCGGCAATCCCAAGGGGGGGTTCGGCCCTCCTTTTGGGACTTGCTCTCTCCTTGCTTTATTCTCTCCTTTCTTCTATCAAATAGATGGGTGTGTGTAGAGAGAAAAATAAGCTAGGAGTGTTCTTTATATAGTCCAACAACTCCTTGTCCTACTACATAAAGAACCCCTCATAATCCTACTCAAGTTCGGATTAGTCCCTTTTGCAAAAATAGTCCTTATCATGTCAATACATGGATTAGTTCTATTTTGCAAATTAATCCTAATCATGTCTCTACATGAATTAGGCCACCTTGGCAAATCCTAATCATGTCCATACATGGATTAGTCCAACTTGCATATTAGTCCTACTAAGTTAGCAAGTTATTGCGATTTGATCATTTTAATTAATTAATCATATTAATTAATTATTTCCCATGTCTAGTTCACCCCTATATGGCGTGACCCCATAGTTTCTATTTAGTTGGTAGTAACTATTTACTAATATGGAGCGGTCTCTAGCAAGACATCCATTCTAGCCAACAAATAGAATAGTCATCATGACAAACCTTGTGCAAGTAATTGTGTCATCCCTTTGTCCCAATATCCGGATTGGACACGAGACATACAAGTCACACTCGTATATCCAATCCATAGTTTCTCGATCCTGGGAATAGCCTTATTCGTGCAAATAACATCAATATCCCATATTGATTTATTTGAGACTGGCCAGACATTTTATAAGCACTATCCCTCGAGTGGCCTAGGATATTTTATCCCGTTATGTGGGAGCGACAAATCCTCTCTACGTCCACTACGATCTCTAAGCTTGCTTCTCATTGTATCCAGTACACGCCTTTATAACTACCCAGTTACGGTGTAGCGTTTAACGCTACCAAGATCACAATGATCCACAACTAGAATATCTAGTGACTTCAAGTCTAAGGATGACAATACCGTTGCACCGCGAGAAGCGCTTGTGACTTAACATAACGTGTATGTAGCCTTCTCGGAGATGGGTCAATCCAGTATGCCATTACTCCTAATGCATACCCATGTGTTGGATCATGATATCTCCATATCAATCCAACCCCATACTAGTCTATAGATGATTGTCCCATTAATCATTATAATTGACTAGGGATATTTAAGAATATAACAATTATATTCTAAGGACTTCATTCATGTTAGCATATCTCTATATCGATAACATAATGAATCGTAAATCCATAAATGTCACAATTAATTGATTGCCTCTAGGGCACAATTCCAACATGGACGTACTCATAATACCAGTGCTCTATAACCTGAAAATTGTACCTGCAACAGGTGATTGCAAAAAAAGTTATAATTTTGTAATGTTGTTACCCCTAATCAATGAGGTTATTCATGAGCCTATACCTACTGACCAGAACTAATCTTTAAACCACCAATGATATCTATGAAACCACATCTTTAAACCAATCAATGATTTCTCTTAAACCACATCTTTAAACCAATCGTTTATTAAATTCTATTAACCCCCATCTTCTGCGTACTCTCAATCTTCTCCTAACCCCAGGTTCCCCACTGTGTATAAAACCAGAGCCTACAGCCTTGTCCATTTCATTACACATGTCATCCACCTAGATAAAGTTTTGATTGTGGGAAAGCATGTTGGTGTTAACAATCTCCTTCGATGTAGATTTCGTTATGTTCTGGCTGTCTTGATTCAACATTGAGATGCATGGAATGATCACAAAGATGCTGCAACAGGTAGTCAGAACATAACGATTTTGTAAGTTCAATGCAGGTTCAAGACTTGAAATAGCTTGTCTATTTTCAAGGCCTTGAAACAGCTTTCAAATCCTTGAAACTGACTGAGCTTTATATGCTTGAACTTAGGGGGAGTTTCTGTAATTGATTCAACTCCTAAACCCCTGTGCTTGATTAGATGATACTTGATGATAAAAGAAAAACTATTTTTACACAGTCTACGGGATCTAACATCACCTGTTTGACTCAGTTATGCAGGGATATTATGTTTCCTATTTTATAGGAATTTGTTTCCTAACTTATGTTTTGCAGGAATGGAAACTACTTGATGACTTGATTCTGTGATTGATCTGCTATGGTTTGAAACCTCTCAACAGACTTCCAACAAGATAAAATTAATATCCTGGAAGATACTGAACAACTACCGGTGGAAGAAGCTGTTAGAAGAGTCAAGATTTGAAGCAAATATCCGGGAAAGTTTGTTAAGAAGACTCTGAAGATCTTCAATTCAAACTGGGTGTTTAAAAGCAGAAATGCTGAAGGAATTTTATGGAGAACTACACAGAAAGTTAGCAGAGACACTCAGAAAACTTAAGGATTGAAAAGCAACAAAGAAGCAAATTCATCTCTTTCAATCCAAGCATCAGAAGAACATTGCATACTCAATGCAGTTTCACTCCTTGTGTTCTTCTTGTTCTGAACTTCATTTGTATATCATTTTGATAATACTTATTTTTTCTTATTCTCAAGGATTTTTCAAGGTGAACAATAGAGAATTATTAGTTAATCAGATAGCTATAGCAGGTACTAGATAGGTCTGTGAGAACCACAAGCTGTAACAGAGTAAGGCATATCTCTGTGCTTGAGATCTACGGCTTAGCTGTTGATTAAAAAGAGTTGTGTTGAAATTCCTATAGGGATAAGATCCCCGAGGTAGAGACGTAGGTCCAAGTGGAGTAAAATCTATATATCTTTTGTCTCTTGCATTTACTTTTCAGTTTCATACTTAGAACTTTTGCATCATTCAAAACAGTTTCATTTGAAGGGTTTGAAACTAATTTCAACGCCTTGAAATAGACTTATTCTTTTCATACTCTAACTGTTTTCATTCCAAGGGCTTGAAACTCATTTCAAGGCCTTGAATCTCTTTACAAATCTTTTGAAACCACTACTCTTGCAAAGTTTGGCAAAAGTCTGCATACTCTATTGAACCCCCCCCCCCTCTAGAGTATTGATCCTGTATTTCTACCTACTGTACACCCCTTCAGATGCCAACCTCTGTTTGTCATAGCACAACTGCTCATCGATATGAGATGAGTGCGAAATCGACGAAAACATCTATTTCTCATAGCACAACTGCTCATCAGGGATGAACGGTTGTGCTTTGGGAACCAGGGGTTGTCTTCATTTAGAAAATGTTTAGTCAATTTCAAAAGTTCATTATGTTCTTGGCCCCTTGCTGCAGCATTGGGATGCATGGAATGATCACAAATAAGCTAGTTGCTGGACCTGGCAGCTTATTTGTGCTTGTTCCACGCATCACAATGAGATATTCAGAAGGGAATTACACAAGGTTTCCCTCCAAAAGGGAATATCAACATCAATAATAGAATGGAGGAACTTAAAGGGGAAACCAAAAGTTTTTACCTCCGGCGAAAGTCCAAACAGTGCCCACTATAGTACGTATATGTACTCGTACTATCGATTAATGTTCTATAACCTCGAAATGTTACCTGCAACAGGTGATAGGAAATACTGTATTTAGTTTTCTTTATACATTTTACGTTGATATGAAAATTATGGATCAACAAGATAAAAGAAACAATGTTAAAACTATTTTCAGAACATTGCCACCCCTAATCAATGAAGTTCATCAGTAATATATACCTACAGACCAGTACTATTCTTTAAACCAGCTGTAATTTTGATATGAAACCACATCTTTAAACCATCATTTATTAAACTCCATTAACCCCCCACCCACATATCCATCTTATAACTCACCATCTTCTCCTAACCCCCATATTCCAAACTATGTATAAAAGCAGATCCTACAACAATGTCCTTCACTCTACCTTTCATCCACACAGATAAAGTTTAGATTTTGGGCAAGCATGTCGACGACAATTCCGTTCGGCAACATTGTGATGCTGGAACAATCATAAAGAAGCTGCTAGAGGTTGCATCTAGATTTTGTATGATTGTTTCTAGAAACACAATGTGATATTCAAAATCTCGTCTACCGCCACCGGGGCACGGAGAATCATCAAAACTAATTCATCCAGACAATAGTTACTCTAAAAGCTATGTTGCGCGATCATAAGACAAGGTTTCCCTCCAAACGGGAATATCAACATAAAAGAAGAGAGTGGACTTAAAAGGAAATTCAACGGGGCACCAAAAGATGTTTACCTCTGGATAAAGTCCAAACAGTTCCCACTCATACTATCGATTAATGTTCTGTGACTTGGAAATGTTAGCTGCAACAGGTTATAGAAAATACAGTATTTAGCTTTCTTTGTTCATTTTACGTTGATGTGAAAATTATGGTTCAACAAGATAAAAGAAACAATGTTTACATCTGCCGAAATTCCACACAGTGCACAACAATTATCGAAAATGAGTGTGAGAGTGAAATGAAGTAATTTGGACCAGGGTAGTGAGAAGCACGAGAATTCAATAGTAAAATCCACAAAGTAAATAGTAATGATAAATTGGGGATCATTATAGAGCAAACAGTTAGCAAGAACTAGATTATAATTATCATGAAGAGGCCCGGTCCGGTACTACATGGAAACAAACTGCAAGCACGAAGGACATCATAATAAACCTATAAACCACTAATCATCATGACCATGCAAAAAAAATTCTGAAGTAACTGTTCGAAATCCCCAAACTGCCTCATTCAACAACAATAGTGTGCAGGCAACCAATTAATCAATTACTTGCACATTCCTTAATGAGGAGGAAATAAATTAAAAGAGAAACTAACAGTTTATTAGTTCTATTTAATCTCATACATCCATTCCAAAATAGTCACAGAAAATTAAATCACTTCCCCAAGACTCCATCAAAGTTGAGCCCCCAAAATCCCCTTACCATGAAACCAACTCGCAAACGCCCGCGTGAAGAGGCGGAGGTCACCAGTCCTTTCACAGGGCTGCCAGGGTCCAATATGTATGCTCCAATTTTCATCTCTGATTCATCGGATGAAGATTCAAGTAGCGAGGATTTCCCTTCAGTGAGGTTGTATAAGAAGAGGCAAACTGCATTGGAGGAAAGCCGAAAAAAATACAAGAGACCGAATGGAGAATTCTGTTAATTGAGCAGATGAAGATTGAAATTCATAGGTTGGTGTGCCTGTCGAATTCTATGAAGGAACCGATGAATCTGTTTTTCCAATCAAAAAGGGATACAGGAGGGCTACCGGGAGAAAGCATTCACACAAGCAGGAACCAGAAAAGTCCCCGACAGGTTAACAACTCAAAGACGACAGTGCTGACTAGACTTTTATTTTCTGTAATTTTTGTCTTATTATTCTTAATGATATTATGTTTTCTCTACATGTACGGCAGGTTGTGTTTATTAATGGATAATTTTGTTTTGTAATATTAATACTTATAAATGAAATAACTATCATTGGTTATTCCTCCGTTCATCGTCTACAAAGGCATGGCATTTTTTTTCCAATCAAGAAGAGATATGTTGAAGAGATGCAGACCCTGAACATGGAATGAGCAGAGGGAAATACGTAAAGAGGCTCAGATATACTCATGAAAACCAGATAATAGATCGATGATCACAGGCTGCAAAAGGATTTGCCTCGCCTAGCATATCATGACACTGTATCGCCTACAAAGTGAATTCGAAAGATTTATATAGCTCCGACCCTAGATCCAAATCATCACGGCCTCTTCAGTGACCATGAAGAGGCTCCGATCTGTACTCATTAAAACCAAATAAGAGATGATCACAGCAGGCAAAAATAATTTTGCCTTCCCCTGCATATTACACTCTAATAGTTTCAAGGAGTGAATTCGATAGATCCGTATCATCACAGCCTCACAGTAACCGCAAACAGTGAGCATGAAAATCACAAATCAGTACTCAACCCCGTAATGTGAACATGGAACACATCAATTGAACATGTTGCAGAGATAACATTGCCACCCCTAATCAATGAGGTGGTTCATCAATCTATACCTAGTGAGCTGCACTAATCTTGAAACCATGTAGCAGTAATTTAAGATGAAACCACATCTTTAAACCGGCATTTATTATTCTCCATAAACCCCCCAACCTCTCCATATTATAGCTCTCCATCTTCTCCTAACCCCATAGCTTCCCAATTGTGTATAAAACCAAAACCACATATTATGCTTCACAATATTCTCTTTTTGACAGGTCACAACAAAATACTCCCACATGTCACAAGTAATGCATCCACAGAAGAAACAAAGGTCTATAGAGTGCTCTTTCCACATAAGACAAGAATGGCCTCCAAAAGAGAATTTCAACATCAAGAAGAGACTGACTGGACATAAAGGGAACAGATAGAGGAATCAGAATATGCTTCCTACAGGTTATCACAAAAGCACCAAAAAGTAAAACATGGAGAACGTTAAGATGAAGCCTTTGGCAGATGACTACACAGCTCATGTACACTATAGGGGCAATAATGTTATGTAGAGAAAAATGTTATGTAGAATATGCATAATTTGTGTTAGAGAATCTCCAGTAATGTTATGTAGAAATAAAATTTACGTAGAATATGCATAAGTTGTGTTAGAGCTTCTCCAGTAATGTTATGTAGAAAACAAATGCAAATTAGACATAAAAATGTAATAAATTATTAATTTAATAAAAATATAACTTATTGAAAAAATTAAATAAAATTAAATAAGAAAAAGGATAACGGGAGACCGGTTATTTCTGACAAACAAGCACGAAATTAAATATTATTATTTCGTCCAAACCAAAATAGCAATTATTTCTAGGCTGTTACTTCTGAAACAGCCTCTTAAAACATGCAGTAATTAACCTCCACTAACTACCCAACCTCTCCATCTTCTATATTATGAATAAAGTGATTGCCTTTAATAATTTGCAGTAATGTGATTAACCTCCACTAATTATTTGCAAAGAAGGAGTTTTTTTCTGGAACAACCATTAGGCCATTACTAACCTCCACAAACCCCCATCTCTCCATCCTATAAATCTCAATCTTTTCGTAACCCCCACCTCCACAATGATCTCCCACTCTCAGTCTATATAGTCAGTATAAAAACAAAAGCCTGCAGCCTTTATCCATTGACAGAACCTTTCATGTAACACCCCTAATTTCTGAGAGAATTCTTAGTGCAATATCAAGACTTTGGGGGCGATTTTATAAATATTTTTTTTCACGGCTTTAAAGTTGGAACTTCGGAGTGTTTACAATATTTGAGAGTCGTTCGAATGATTTTGAAGCACTAGAGATGTTCGGGGTGGTTGTGCAAATATCTGAAATTAAATAGAAACTCTAATTCTAGTTGTACCCAAAAGTTAGAAAAACTACACTTACACCCCCTTATGCATGTGAGACACTTGTTAACCTTATTTTGACAACCTAAGAGCTAGGTGGCAGCTCCACTCCCATCTTCACCACCTGCTGAGAAAGAGAAGAGAGAGAGAGATAGACTTTACCATCATCTACATCATCTTCATCAACTTCATCTTCTTCTCCACCATACAACCACCACCACCAACACAGCCACCACCTCCACCACGCCTTTCACGATTCTGCTGCTACTGGTGAAAGCCCTCGACACGAGGACCAAAAGCCCCCAATCATTTTCTCGAATGGTTGCGTATCGAGGGCGAATTCGACGAAGAACGGTAAGAACCCTAGCTCGTATTCTTGTCAAATTCTCTGTCTCTGTTCCGAATTGATCATTCTAGCTTGTGTTTTCGTGATCCTTTCTCTTGGACGAACCTAGGAGTACCAAATTTTCGGTCCAATTCGTCGGAATAACACCTCGCCGGAATCTGGGTTCGAAAACCCGACGGGGACGGCGGCGGGCGACGGCGTTGGTGATTTCTTCGTTTTCTGGCCATTTCTTCCCTCCACGCTGCTGCTCTGAGGTCTCTGGGCGTCCAAGACAACTCAGGCGAACCCAAAATCTCCTGGGAAGGCGTTGAATCACCGGAAACCGTGCGATTGTTCTCCGGATTCCTCCATGGCCGCCGGGAAGCTCAAAGCTCGGTACGCCTTCAATTCTTGCTCGTTTTGATCGATTAAAAGCTTGTTCATGCTCCTAATCATCTCCTGAACTCATTTGCATCGTCAAATCATGACTGTAACAATGAATTCGACAAGTTTGATTCGTGCATGTAGAGAATTCCGACTTGAAAACCTGCCCTGTTCATGAGTCGATAACTCCCTCGTTACTTGATGTTTTGATCTGATTCTTGTTGCTATGGATTCCATGCATGTAGTACTCCAACTTTCGTGTTGATTTCTTGGTCCAATTCGATCTCTAAACCCTCTGATTTTGGCTCCAAAGTTGCTGCAATGCATATGTTCTTCGCTTCAAAATTTTCTAAGTATAGAGTGCCGTGGTGAAACACCTACTTTGTAACCCTTGTACCTTCTTCAAAACTTAATGAATTTCAGATCTGTTTTCTCCTATGAAAATCTGGTATATAATACTTCAAATCATCGTCTCTGGGTCGTGTTCAAATTTATAACGGATTGCTCACAAAACGAGCCTAAAGTTGCTAGTTTCAACTCATGAAACTTTCTTGAATTTTTCAAAGTGTTGAATTGGAATTTTTTTCCAACTTTGAGTAGCGATATCTCTTTGAATACTTAGAGTTTCTTGGAGTTCATATATGTTCTGGAATCCCTGAACTGTCATCTTCAAAACCCTATTTCCGGTTTCTTAAAACTCCTTCTCAATTGTTCAGAAATCAGTCGCAAAGTTGTCTACTTGAAACGACTTTTCGCTATATTTGATATTCGATTTTGACCATTTGAATGACATTTCTGGCCTTAGCGTTCTTCACGAAACTTGTTCGTATTCATATTCTAAGTCTAAATATTGAGTTTGACCAAGTTTGACTTTTTGAAAATCCTAGTTTGACTGAACTGTATAGGAGGGGCAAAATAGTAATTTCACTTAAACTTTGAATTGAGATTAGTTTAGTAACTTGGAGTTTGTCAGTATGTCTTGTATGCGTATTTGGAGTACTCGTATATAATTCTGGGCTAGGGTTGACCAAGTCAAATGTTAGGGGTCTTTTTGCAGTTTTACAAAACTTCGGGGGCCTACGTGCATTTAATTAAAACTTCACACTTGAACTAATTTAACTTTTTGAGACTAAAAAACTGACTTAGAAGGATATTTGAAGTCTCAAGAAGGAAGAATTTGAATCGGGAGTTATCAAATCAATGGTGGGGGGTCTTTTTGCAATTTTACCAAACTTTAGGGGCCTAAATGCAAATTTATTGAAAGTTGCAGATTTCGATGCTATGTACATATGGGAGAGTTTAGAGTCATTCTTACATGTTTTTGGGCCAATATGATTATAATTTGGGGACCGGGCAACTAGACAGTATTGGAGTATGAGGGGCGTTTTAGTCATTTATCTTGCACGACCCGCATTCCATGACATTCTTGCATACAACCTCATATAGAGGGTAAATGCTAATAGACTATATACTTGACTTGTTTATATCCAGCCGACGTTAAGGATCGTTCGAAGTAGACGTATGTATTGTGTTGCTGCATTTACCGTAAGACCCGGAACCAATATGGGACGAGAGTTGTAGGAGTGCTAGCTTTGCGTTGCGCCTTTCATGGCTCAGAGGTAAGTACATATGTACGGCCTTTTCATATCAAAATGTGTGTTTGCGTTTAATGTTCAAATGAATGTTGTTATATGAAATAGTATGAGAATGCATGTTTTCGGCTCGAAAGTTGTTAAACTATTTTATTTATCTCCTTTGAGAACTCTCGGAAATTACTTGCGAAGTGTTGATATTATGATTCTGGTTATGTGAAAGAGAAGAAATAAAATACCTCTAATAGACTTAGGACGATGTACAGAGTACTGTTATTAATGGGAGGCATCAAGCGATCCTCCATTTTCGTATGGCTAAGACCATTGAAGCAATGCTTCTTATTATTGGATAGAACGTTAATGTTCACAAATCCACCCCCGATGAGCCAAAATGTATCAAGATATTGAGGCCAAGGGTTTTATAGAGCTATAGAGTGCTACTTATAGTTGTAAGGGTCACTACGGTATAGGGGTGTCGACACTTAAGGCCTTTTAGCTAATGTTATGAGCGGGGTTGACGAATGGGCTCCGTTAACGCTCGGGTGAAATAGGGTTTGATAGACCCTAGAAGGAACCCTTAGTGGTTATTTCGTGATCCCTCTGTTTACATCGATCCTGCTCGTGGCTCTTGACACGCCTCAGCTAAATTAAACTGTTGATTGAAGTCGAAATTAGAAATTGACTACTTACCAATGTTGTTTGTGGCTCTTGACATGCCCTAATCGTTTGAAATGAATTGTAAATCTTGGCTACTCATGAACTACTATCGTTATCAGTTCAAATGAACTTGTTTACTCTGGATATTTCACCAACTACTCTTGGTTTCTCAATGTTATTAAATTGAGAGGTTTTTGTTACTCGGTTATTTCAAGTTGACCCAAATTCTCAAATATGATAGCTTTACTGTTTAAATCTTCTGATTTGTTTCAACTCATGCTTCCGTGCCACTCGTTGCTTTACATGTCGTAGTATGTATTTACTCAGTTTTTACTGATTATTTCTTCAAAACTGCGTCGGCATTTGCCATTTTAAAATCGCAGGTCGTCAATCAAGTTTGGGGAATGGGAACGCGGATCGAGATGAAGAAGTTTAGCTTAAGTCAGATCACTTAGTAGATCACACACGATTTGTTTTAGATTGTACTTAATATCGAAATTTTGTTATGTACTTTAACCGAAATGTAAATTTAAAAGTTAATAATCTACTTTTGGTTATCGATTGTCGCGTTAACCCTGAACCGAGATCCCGGGTTGTTCCATTTCATCCCAGATAAAGTTATGATTCTGCCAAGCTTGTCATGTTAGGGAACAATACATTACCTCATGTCAATCTGAAGGATGCTCCAGGTAAAAGGAGACAAGGCTGGTCCTTTAAGTAGAGAGTGGAGCAATTTCTGATCTCCAATAACTGGTGTGTTCCTCTCCCACTCATACCGTCTCCCAGAACAAACATGGCCACCGTCATGACTCACCTGAAGGCCCCAACAGCATAGATCGTAGAGCGAGGGAGCCTCAACAGTCTCCTAGACAGTTCAGTTGGACATCTGATGAAATCAATCAGATGATCACTGAGGAGGAAGCAAGGGTGGCATGAGACGTTATTCCAGACAATCAAGTTGGGACAGCAGATGAGAGGCTGAGCTCGAACCTTTGGTACATCGTCCAGTTTCCAGCCGACATTGGAGAAGCAAGGCACATAATAATGGAGAACTATAAGGCAACATGGATACTAGAGTATTCGAGAAACATGCAGCTACACTCAGGGAAATACCTTCATACGGTCCTATAGAAGGGGGCTTCTTGGCATAAGGCGGGAATATAATGGATGTGGTAGAGGAGGAGCAGATCAGAGCAACGGTGGAAGAACAAAGAAGAAGGGCACCAGGGGAGTTGCTGGACGGAGTGAGGCTGTCGAACTTTCCCATGAGGGTTCTTCTATGGAATTTTAAGTGAATATGTGAGTGTGCAGGTGGTAATGCAGCTAATATACTCTTGAAGGGGAGGGGGTTGAATAGAGTATACGAAATTTTCGCAAAACTCGCTAGGAAGATGAGATCTGTGAAAACTAGTGAAGTTCAAGGCCTTGAAATAAGTTCAAGCCTTTGAAAGAAATGCAGTTTGTACGAAAGCAAATAAGTCTTTTTCAAGGCCTTGAAAAGAGTTTCAAACCCTTGAAAAACAGACGGTTTTGTGAGCTGCAAGAACTATGAAAATGAATGAACTGTAAATGCAAGAGACAGATGAATTATAGAGTTCAGTCCACTTGGACCTACGTCTCTACCTCAGGGATTTGATCCCTGTAGTATTTTCAACTTAATTCTTATTAATCATAAGCTAAGCCCTAGATTTCTAGCAAAGAGAATCGCCTTACTCTGTTACAGCTTGTGGTTTTCCATAACCTATCTAGTACTTGCTCTAGCTAACTGGTTAACTAAGAATTCTCCATTTTTCACTTTGAAAAATCCTTGAGGTTGGAGATAAAAATATTACAGAGATGATCTACCAATAAAGCACAATACAGAAGAACACTTAGTGTGTAGAAACTGCAGTGAAGTATGCAGTGATCTTCTGTGAATGGATTGGGAGATTAATGAACTTCTTTGATGCTTGTCAATCCAGAATTATTTCTCTCTTTTTGCCCGTTGAGTGTTGTGTCTATTTGCTCAGAATTGAGCTCTATTTAAACTTCAACAGCTCTTCTTATCTTCCCAGATATTCAGCAACAAATCTCCTATTTTGTAGGCAACGGACTTTGAGTCTTTGACAATCTTCTCCAACGGTTAAGTGATCACAATCTTCAGAGATATTTTTGTGATCTTGCATTTGAATAGATGGAGAAGATGTCAAGTCATTCAGATCAAACACAAAATCTTCTTCTAGATTATTTCCTTCCCTGCATAAGTCAGATTAGAAAACAATCTCTGCAAACTTAGGAAATGAAATCTCCTGCAAAAACATAGTCAAACAGATGATATTCTACGTTCAAACGAGTTAGAATGCTTTGTCTTTCATCTTCAATAACAGTAAATCAAGCATATGAAGGAGAGAAAGGAAATCAACTCAGGAGAGTTTTGCAGAAAACTCCCCCTGAGAATGTTCACATAGGTTAAGCAGTTTCAAGGCTTTGAATCCTGTTTCAAGTATACTATTTTCAAGCCTATGAGAACTGATTCAAGGCTTTGAAAGCTGGTTCAAGGCCTTGAAATAGTAAAACTATTCCAAGCCTTGCACAACATGATCTTACAATCTCCCCCTTGATGAAAGACAAAACCAAATTATGTTTGATCCTTATGTTGGAATAGATGCCCTAGAGGCAATCTAGTTTAGTATGAATTATTTGTGGCTAGAAATTCATTTATTATTTATTGGATATTTAATATAATGAAGTCCTTAGATTTAAAATTGTGTTGTTTATCTTAAATATCCCTAGTCAAGTATAATGATTAAATGGGACAATCATCTATAGACTAGTATGGGGTTGGATTGATATGGAGATATCACGATCCAACACATAGGTGTGCATTAGGGAATGTTGCACTGGATTGACCCATCTCCGAGAAGGCTACATACATGTTATGTTGAGTCACAAGCGCTTCTCGCGGTGCAATGGTATTGTCATCCTTAGACTTGAAGTCACTAGATATTCTAGTTGTGGATCATTGTGATCTTGGTAGCGTTTAACGCTACACCGTGACTGGGTAGTTATAAAGGCGTGTACTGGATACAATGAGAAGCAAGCTTAGAGATCGTAGTGGACGTAGAGAGGATTTTCCCCTCCCACATAACGGGAGCAAATATCCTAGGCCACTCGAGGGATAGTGCTTATAGAATGTCTGGCCAGACTCAAATAAATCAATATGGGATATTGATGTTATTTGCACGAATAAGGCTATTTCCATGGATCGAGAAACTATGGATTGGATATACGAGTGTGACTTGTATGTCTCGTGTCCAATCCGGATATGGAGGCAAAGGGATGAGACAATTACTTGTACAAAGGTTTTCAAGATGACTATTCTATTAGTTGGCTAGAATGGATGTTTTGCTAGAGACCGCTCCATATTAGCAAATAGTTGCTACCAACTAGATGGAACCTATGGGGTCACACGCTATATAGAGTTGAACTAGATTTGGGAATTAATTAATTGGATTAATTAATTAGAAGGATCACTTTGCAAAACCTTGCAAACTTAGTAGGGACTAATTTGCAAGGAAGGGACTAAATTGAATTCTAGTTGGACTAGAATAAGTCCTTTAGGTAGTTAACAAGGAGTTGTTGGACTATATAAAGGACCCTCCTTCCTTCCTTCCTCATAACTTATGCTCATTAAGTGAACATAACAAGAGAGGGAGAGAACAAAAGGAGAGAGAGCAAGCAACAAGGAGGCCGAACCGACCCCCTTGCCGCCGCCCTCACCCCGTCGGCCAAAAAGGGGCCGAAACCCCCTTTTTGTCTCGTTTTGCGTGATTCGTTCTTCCTCTTCCTAATCCGGGCTAGCACCAAGGAGTTTGGGAGATCTAGAATCAACTCTAAGCGTGGATCAACTATAGAGAACGTGACATTATTCGCGTTCGAAGTCATCAAGGAGAACCCAAAGGTGTGTTTATGATTTCTTACCTTTACTATCGTTATGCCTCTATACTTGTGATCCTTGGAGGGTTTTGCATGGCTTTTATTTGATTATGCTTCCGTTGTGCGATCCATGATTCAAAACCCTACACCTTAGTCTCTGCAAAAAATACTGGTTAGTTCACAATTTATAATAACACAGTAATTCCAAAAATATCCAACTTATTCAAATTACCAACAGAAAATAAACAGTTCAGCAAATAGAAAATAACACCTAAGAATAAAACCTAAAACCTATAATTTCTTCCCCTTTTTGACTTTAATCAAAAAGATAGAGAGGATGTTGGATCAAGTGTCTGGAAAGTTTTGAAAACAAAACTTAAAAAAAAATGCAATAATAATGGGGAAGAAAGAATAGGCCAGATTAAGGGGTTAGGTCTTCATCTCCATCTTGATCTCCTTCTTCTTCCTCACTGTATTCAGCATCAGTCTTATCCTGTTCTTCCTGTTATTCTTCATTCTCACCAGCACCAGTAGCTTCTTCAGTCTTGTCCTTTGTAGCAGCCTTTCGAGATTTCTTATTTTTCTTCAAGGTAATCAGTAGATCATCAGAGTCATGACTGTTGACTTCATCTCCTTTCTGATCATCTTGTTCTACCACTTGCTTTCCATTATCTTTGACTGGAGCAGTCTCTTCCTGATTTTTGAGTGTTCACTAGGCAGATTCTTGTCAGAGTCACCCTTCTTTGTACCTTCTTCATCCTCATGAACATCAAGCAAAGTCATGCTCCTGAACATACTTTCCACCATATACTTCACTTGACTCAAGTCAGTCTCAACTCCATAAACAGTTTATTTGATTTCTTCCATATCCAAATCCAAACCAACAAGTCTCTAATTTTATGTAGGCTGAGAAGTCTGACTTGAAGTGGGAGTCAAGGCCTTGGTCTTAAGAAACTTCTTGGCACCTAATTCTTCTTCAGTTAAATCTGAGTACAACATCAAAATCTTTTCTTTAGTTTTCACCACTCCAATGTTCTCAAAGGCCTTCTCATTGAGCATTCCCATGCCATAAGTGACTGATTCCTCTCCACCAGTTGGAATCTCAAATTGTTCAAAGAACAGTGTGAGCAGATTAGCATAGGGCAGAGGATGTTTCCTTTTATTGGTAAGGCTAAAGAGCATATGTTCAATCACTAACTTTGGAAGGTCAATCTCATAGCCATACATGATCAGATACATGATGTGCAACATTCTCTCAGTCACCAATTCCTTGGAGTGCTCTCTGGGAAAGATACACCTTGCCAGAATAGTGTGATGGACTTTGGCTTTAATATTTAACATAGAGTGTGTTAATTGTTATGATGTGGTGGGAGTGTTTGGTAGGTAGAGCTCTTCTCTGGCTGGTTTCAGTACCTCTGTCTTTGATGGATGATTGCTAGTGTCATACCTCTTGGGACAGCCTAGCAAATTGGAAAACTCATAATGGTCCAATTCAATCTCTATCCCAGCAACTCTAGATTTGATCACCAAGTGTGCAGATCTCTTAACTTGTGTCAAGTTCAGATAGAAAAGCCCGGTGAGTCTAGGATAGGCTAACTCTTTGGGGTTCAGTATAAACCACAGAGAACTTTTCTTTAACATAAAGATGCACTTAAGTTTCATGTGTTCCACCATATGCATATTGATCATACTACAAAATGCAATAGCTCTGGAAGCAAAACCATCTAACCACTGACCTTTGGAGGTGTTTGAGACAAACCAGGTTTCATCAGGGTTTGGGGTCTTTGAGTAAACTTGCAGAGCCCTCTCCATATGATCTGCTAGAATTTCTTATGTCACCTTCCCTTTCCATTTTTCATCTTGAGTGGCCTTCTTCTATATCTTTACCTTCTTGGGACGGGAGACCTCTGTATCAGGTTGCTTCCCTGAAGCAGCCTTCTCTTTCTTCTTTTTATTTTCTGAATGAGTTGCAACCTTCTTGGCTTTCTTTTGAGGAGGAGGGAGATCTTCAACTTCCTCTGCACTAGGAGTTCTAGAGATAGAGTCTCCACTAAGCTCCTTCATCCACTGCTGCCTTTCTTTTCTTCTCCGAACCAGGTTTTGATCCTCCTGCCAACTCGATTCTGTCTGAGGTTCTCCTTATGCTCATTAGGGTTTGGGAGAAGAATAGAGAGAGGTAGGAATGATACGGAGAGAGGAGAAGAAGAGAAGATAAATATTAAAAGAGTTTGAGTTTCAAAAGGAAACTAGATTATCTCTCTGATCTGAAAAGATCTGTAATAATCAGAGAAAATTCAAATCTTTTTGGCCGTTGGAAATAAAATATTTTAATACTATTTTTGTCTAAAACATATTTTTGAAAAAGGTAGGGGCTATATTGAGAAAATATCTGTAGAGATATCACCCAATACAGAATGATCCATGTTTATTGACTACTAGAATAGCAGACTTATTTTCAAGGCTTTGAAAAGGTTTTCAAGGTCTTGAAAGGCTGTAACATTGCAACTGATAAAAATCAAAGCTTTGAAATGATTTTCAAGGCTTTGAAAATCAGTTCAAACCTTTGAAAACACATACAACTTACCTTTATTTACCTGATGCTCCCCCTAAAACAATGCATCTTTATTTAGCATTTCCAATTCCCAATCTTAGAGCTGAGAATCTTTCATCTTCTAATGGTTTAGTGAAGATATCTGCAATTTGCATGATAGTAGCAACAAATTCAAGAACAATATCACCTTTTTCAGCATGATCTCTGATGAAATGGTGTTTGACATCAATGTGCTTGGTTCTTGAATGTTGAACTGGATTCTTTGTAATTGAAATTTCACTAGTGTTATCACACTTGATAGTTATTCTTCTGAAATCAAATCCAAGGTCTCTTAGCTGTTGAGCAATCCATAGTACTTGTGAGAAACATGCTCCTGCAGCTATATATTTAGCTTCAGCTATTGATTAAGCAATTGAATTCTGTTTCTTGGAATGCCGATTGATCAAGGATGATCGAATAAACTGGAAAGTTCCTAAAGTGCTTTTCCTATCAACTTTGTAACATGCAAAGTCAGCATATGAAAACCCATGCAATGAGAAGTTAGAATGTCTTAGATACCAAAGCCCTAAGTCTTTGGTACCATTGAGATATCTGCATATTCTCTTCACAGCAGTCAAGTGTGATTCTTTTGGATCATCTTGAAATCTAACACACATACATACACTAAACTTGATATCTCGTCTGCTTGCTGTGAGATAGAGTAATGATCCAATCCTACCTCTATACTCTTTCACATTGACACTCTTACCAGATTCATCCGTGTCTAAGGACAGTGTAGAGCTCATAGGAGTCTTGGCTTCCTTACATTGAGCCATTCTATTGCTTAACAAGTCTCTTGTGTATTTCCTTTGATGTAGAAAGATGCCCTTCTTCAACTGATGTATTTGAAGTCCTAGGAAGAAGTTCAGCTCTCCCAACATGCTCATTTCAAACTCCCTGCTCATAAGACTTGAGAATTCTCTGCACAATTGATCATTAGTAGCTCCAAACAAGATATCATCAACATAGATCTGAACTACAAGCAAATCTTTCTCCTGAGTCTTTATGAAAAGAGTCCGGTCTACTAGACCTATTTTGAAATCAATTTCAAGCAAAAACTTTGACAATCTTTCATACCAAGCTCTTGGAGCTTGTTTTAAACCATAAAGAGCTTTGCCAAGTTCGGAGACATGATCTGGAAAATTGTCATTTTCAAAACTATGAGGTTGTGCTACATAAAATTCTTCTTGTAAGTAGCCATTCAAGAAAGCACGCTTCACATCCATTTGAAATAATTTCATATTCTTGTGAGATGCAAAGGCAAGTAAAATTCTAATTGCTTCTAACCTAGCAACTGGAGCAATAAGTTTCCTCATATTCAATACCTTCTTCTTGGTTGTAACCTTGAGAAACTAACCTTTCTTTGTTTCTGATCACTTTGCCACTTTCATCCAACTTATTTCTGAACACCCATCTAGTACCAATGACAGACTGGTTTGTAGGTGGAGGAACCATGTTCCACACCTTATTCATTTCAAACTCATTGAGTTCACTTTGCATAGAAATGATCCAGTATGTTTCTTGTAATGCTTCTTTCACGGTTTTTGGTTCTACAAGAGAGATAAAAGCATTAAAAGCACATAAGTTCTTCAACTGTGACCTGGTTTGTGTACCAGTGGTTGGATCTGAAATGATATTGTCAACTGGATGAGATGAGAGATATTTGAATCTCTTTCTGGGAGACCAGGGTTCAGGTTCTCCATAGATCTTCTCTGGTCTTAAATTAGTGGCTCTGTCACTTGTATCCTTCTGATTTCAAGGCTTTGAGGCTTATTTTCAATGCCTTGAGCACCACTTGAAAATGTCTTATGTTTTCGTTTGAGCCTTTCTTGAATCCCAGTGGATTCTCGGTCTCTTCCTCTTATTCATGCTTGTTCAAATTCAAGTCTGCAAAACTTTCACTCAAAGAACCATCATAGCTTTCATCAAAAATAACATGAATGCTTTCTTCAACCAGTTTGGTTCTTTTATTGTAAACTCTATAAGCTTTGCTATTCAGAGAGTAACCAAGAAAGATACCTTCATTACTTCTTGCATCAAATTTACCAAGATTTTCTTTTTGCATTTTTATGGATAAATCATGTACATCCAAAGGGCCTGAAGTATGAAATGTTTGGCTTCCTCCCTTTGAATAGTTCATAGGGGGTCTTCTTCAGAATAGGTCTGATCAAGCACCTGTTAAGTATGTAGTTTGCTGTATTCACAGCTTCTGCCCAATAATATTTTGGCAATTTGTTTTCAAGAAGCATTGTCCTTGGCATATCTTCAAGAGTCCTGTTCTTTCTTTCCACAACACCATTCTATTGAGGAGTTCTTGGAGGAGAAAAGTTATTGTAGGGTTTTGATTCATGGATGCGCAACGGAAACACAAACAAACATAATCCATGCAATACCCTCCAAGGATCACAAGTCAAGAGACATAACGATGGTAAGGGAAGAAATCAATAACACACCTTAGGGTTTTTCCTTTGATGACTTCAAATGCGAATAGTGTCACGTTCTCTATAGTTGATCAACGCCTAGAGTTGAATCCTAGATCTTCCCAATACTTTGTGCTAGCCCGGAATGAGGAAGAGGAATAAGAATCACGCAAAACGAGACAACAAGGAGGTCTCGGCCTCCTTGTGGGCCGACGGGGATGGGCGGCAGCAAGGGGGCGGGCGACGCCTTCCTTGCTTGCTTGCTCTCTCCTTTTTTGTTCTCTCCCACTCAATTTATGATCAATAAGGTCATAAGTGTGGGAAGGAAGGAAGGAGTGTCCTTTATATAGTCCAACAAATCCATGCCAACTACCTAAAGGACCTATTCTAGTCCTACTAGAATTCGGTTTAGTCCCTTCCTTGCAAATTAGTCCTACTAAGTTTGCAATGTGTTGCAAAGTGATCCATTTAATTTATTAATCCAATTAATTAATTCCAAAATCTAGTTCAACTCTATTTAGCATGTGACCCCATAGGTTCTATCTAGTTGGTAGCAACAATTTGCTAATATGGAGCGGTTTCTAGCAAAGCATCCATTCTAGCAAACTAATAGAATAGTCATCTTGACAAACCTTGTACAATTAATTGTCTCATCCCTTTGTCTCTATATCCGGATTGGACACGAGACATACAAGTCACACTCGTATATCCAATCCACATTTTCTCGATCCATGGGAATAGCCTTATTCGTGCAAATAACATCAATATCCCATATTGATTTATTTGAGTCTGGCCAGACATTCTATAAGCACTATTCCTCGAGTGGCCTAGGATATTTGCACCCGTTATGTGGGAGGGACAAATTATATCTACGTCCACTACGATCTCTAAGCTTGCCTCTTATTGTATCCGATACACGCCTTTATAACTACCCAGTTACGGTGTAGCGTTTAACGCTACCAAAATCACCATAATCCACAACTAGAATATCTAGTGACTTCAACTCTAAGGATGACAATACCATTGCACAACGAGAAGCACTTGCGACTTAACATAACGTGTATGTAGCCTTCTCGGAGATGGGTCAATCCAGTGCGCCATTACCCTTAATGCACACCTATGTGTTGGATCATGATATCTCCATATCAATCCAACCCCATACTAGTCTATAGATGATTGTCCCATTAATCATTATACTGGACTAGGGATATTTAAGATAAACAACACAATTGTAAATCTAAGAACTTCATTATATTAAATATCCAATAAATAATAAAATGAATTTTCTAGCCACAAATAAATTCATACTAAACTAGATTGCCCCTAGGGCATCTATTCCAACAGTTATGAGTAATATCATACTTATCACAGAACACATCATATTCTAATGGATCAAATTCTCTACCATTATCACTTCTTATTGAAGCTACAGGTAGGTTTTTCATAGTTTGAAGTTCTCTGCAAAGCTTTGAATATTCAAAGAGGGGTTCAGATTTTTCTTTGAGAAACATAACCCAAGTATATCAAGAAAAAACACCTACAACAACTAGCATATACCTATTACCTTTTGGAGTAGGAGTTCTCATAGGAACACAAAGATCCATATGAAGCAGTTCAATGGGTCTAGTTTTAACTACAAACTTCTTTGGCTTAAAAGAGCTTCTGGTCTGCTTGCCCTGAGCACAAGCTTTGCACAATTCATCTTCTCTGAACTTGATGGATGGCAATCCTCTTACAAGGTCTTTGGAAATCAACTTTTTCAAAGTAAGCAAACTGATATGACCAAGCTTCATGTGCCAAAGCTTTGAATCCTCTTTCAAGGCCTTGAGAAACTTCAAACTTTTTCCTGCAACTTTGTTAGTCTGAAAAGTATAAACATTGTTTGATCTAGAGGCTGTGAGAATGCAATCTCCTGATTTCTCATTTTGCACCACACACTTCTCTTTATCAAAGATAACTTTGTTGCCATTGTCTTGAGCAACCACTGTCCATAAACCACTTTTTTTCTTCGGTGACACCCTGCAAACACCAATCACTTCCTTACCCAACTGTTAAACCAAGTGTGGAATTTGGATTCATATTCAGGATCAACCATGTTAGGTGGTCTAACCCCTTTAGGAACCCAAATCTGCTTAACTTGTCATTTGAGTTGAAAAGGAAAAGTGTTCCTCATTATGTGAGGGTCTCTTCTTCTGAAAGGACAAGTCATCTTAACATGACCAGTTTTACAGCAGTAATGACATTTAGGAGAAGTTTTGTTTCCAGCCTTCACAAATCTGGTATTTTTCTTTCTTGGAAAGTTTGGATTGAATCCAATACCAGCTTTGTGAACTGACTGTGAACATCCTCCAAGAATCAAGTTCAACTTGTGTTCTGATCCAACAAGCTTAACTTTAACCAATTCAGATTCTTGAAGTTTCTCAGTAAGATTAGTCTTTAGTTTATCTAATTCATCAACTTAATGTTTTAGATTAACAAGCCTGTTACTCATCAAATAGTTCTCACTGACTACTTCCTTGACTTTTGTTTTCAAGGCTTTGAAACTGGTTTTCAAGGCCTTGAAATTACTGTCAGTTTTCTTCTGAGATATTTCAAGATTCTGATTTAGACAAACAAGTTGTAAGTTCTCTTTTGCTTGCTCGTGAACTTTTTCTTTCAAAAGTTTGATCTCTTTCATATAATCTTCTTCATTTAAAAGCATTGTTCTGAGATAATCTGAAAGAGCATCTTTTGGTTCAAAAATCAAACAGTCTACCATTACCTCAATGTTCTTCTCAGAACTTTCATCATGTTTGGCCATGAAGCAAAGGTTGGCATGTTCTTCTTCAGATTCTGATTCACTTGAGCTATCTGAATCACTCCGTGAAGCTATCATTGCTTTCTTTCTTCTGTCATGGTTTTTCTTTTGAAAGCTCTTGCTTTTCTTGTGTGGACAATCTCTTATCAAATGTCCTGCATCACCACATTCAAAGCAGTTCATAACCTTTGATTTACTTTTTGAAATAGACTTACCTTTGTAGTCCTTGCTACTGGATGGTCTATATCTTTCTCTGTTGAAGTCTCTGTTTCCAAAGTTTTTCTTCATTTTGAGAATTCTTGTCAAGGCTTTGGAAATCAAATAAAATGGATCTTCATCATCAACATCTTCAGTTTCAAGGCTTTGAGTTCTCTCATTTTCTTTGGATTTGAGAGCTAAGTTCTTGACACTTTCTGGGAGCTCTCTATCAGCTTCATTCATAGATATTTCGTGTGTCAGAAGCTTCCCTTGTAGGTCATTAAGTTGTAGAGTTGAGAGATTCTGAGCTTCTTCAATTGATGTGGTCTTTGGTTCCCACTTTGCTTTTAGAAGACTTCTTAGAATCTTCCTCACATTTTCTTCATTGGAAAAACATTTTTCCAGTGAATCAAGGTTGTTAACATTGTCTGTGAACCTCTTGAACATATCTCTGATAGACTCATATGCATTAATCTTAAACATATCATATTTCCTGAGATATATGTTGATCTTGGTTTGCTTCTCTTGACTGGTTCCTTCAAAATTTACGACAAGTTTATCCCAAATTTCTTTGGCAGTAGTGCAGCCTGAAATCCTGTTGAATTCATCTGTACTCAAAGCACAATATAAGATGTTAATAGCTTTGTAATTCTTAGAATTTCTCTAATTCAGAAGAGGAGAGTAAGTCTTCAGATTTGGGAGTTCTAATCCCATCTTTCTCTGTGTAGAAAGTGTGAGGTCCATTCTGAATAATTGTCCAAAGCTCTATGTCCTGATCAATGATGAACATTTTCATCAAGGCTTTCCAGTAAGAAAATTTTTCTCCACAAAATAGAGGAGGTCTGTTAGAAGCTCTTCCCTGTGAGAAACCACAATCACCTGCATTACTCATGATCACCAGATGTTTAAATACATACAATGATACAAGCATTGATACCAATTGAAAGTGTGAGTGTGCAGGTGGTAATGCAGCTAATATACTCTAGAAGGGGGGTGAATAGAGTTTACCAACTTTGTGCAAAACTTGCTAGGAAGATGAGATATTGTGAAAACTAGTGAAGTTCAAGGCCTTGAAAACAAGTTCAAGCCTTTGAAAGAAATGCAGTGTGTACTAAAGCAAATAAGCCATTTTCAAGGCCTTGAAAAGATTTTCAAACCCTTGAAAAACAGACAGTTTTGAGAGCTGCAAGAACTATGAAAATGAATGAACTGTAAATGCAAGAGACAGATGATTTATAGAGTTCAGTCCACTTGGACCAACGTCTCTACCTCAGGGATTTGATCCCTTCAGGATGTTCAACTCAATTCTTATTAATCAAAAGCTAAGACCTAGATCTCTAGCACAGAGAATTGCCTTACTCTGCTACAGCTTGTGGTTTTCCCTAACCTATCTAGTACCTGCTCTAGCTAACTGATTAACTAAGAATTATCTATTGTTCACTTTGAACAATCCTTTAGAATGGAGATAGAAATATTACAGAAATGATCTACTAATAAAGCACAATACAGAAGAACACTTAGTTTGTAGAAACTACAGTGAAGTATGCAGTGATCTTCTGTGAATGGATTGGGAGGTTGATGAACTTCTTTGATGCTTGTCAATCCAGAATTCTTTCTCTCCTTTTGCCCGTTGAGTGTTGTATCTAGTTGCTTCATAATTGAGCTCTATTTAAACTTACAACAGCTCTGCATATCTTCCCAGATTTTCGGCAACAAATCTCCTATTTTGTAGACAACAGACTTTGACTCTTTGACAATCTTCTCCAACGGTTAAGTGATCACAATCTTTGGAGATAATGTCGTGATCTTGCATTTGAATAGATTGAGAAGCTGTCAAGTCATTCAGATCAAACACAGAATCATCTTCTTGATTATTTCCTTCCATGCATAAGTCAGATTAGGAAACAATCTCTGCAAACTTAGGAAATAAAATATCAAGCAAAACATAGTCAAACAGATGATATTCTATGTTCATAGAATGCTTTGTCTTTCATCATCAAATAACAGTAAATCAAGCATATGAAGGAGAGAAAGTAAATCAACTCAGGAGAGTTTGGAGAAAACTCCCCCTGAGAATGTTCACATAGGTTAAGCAGTTTCAAGGCTTTGAATCCAATTTCAAGGCCTATACTATTTTCAAGCCTATGAGAACTAATTCAAGGCTTTGAAAGCTGGTTCAAGGTCTTGAAATAGTCAGACTATTCCAAGTCTTGCACAACCTGATCTTACAGTAAGGATGCTGGCGGTGGTGCTTTTAGAAGAAACTGCACGGCTCTGGTTGGCAGACATAAACCAAACATTGTCTGCAAAACTGAAACCAGAGTGTCTGGGGACTGGTCTAAATGCATTTGTGCCTCCCTTGGCTTTGAGAGATGCTTTGTGGCTGATCCATATGGATTCGGTGGCAGCGTTTGGATTCTGTGGGATCCAAGTGAGGTGCAGGTGGATGTCATTGTTGTGTCTCTACACGATATCCATGCCTCAGTGCGGGTTTGATGTCCTCCAAAGCTAATAGTTATATAACATTTTCAATCACATGCCTTAGGAAATATATATGTAGATTTTTATTTATGTTTTTGATCTGTATAACTCCTAATCACTACTTATGAATGCATGTGTGTTCCCATGAGTGCAGACTGCTAGGAACTAATGGAGCCGCATGTGAAGCTGGAGAATGGGCACAAGTCTGCCAACAAATCTCCTCTGCCATCTCTCCTCTGCCATCGCTTCCATTTTCTGTGTTGAATCCCTTTTATAATCTTGTTTTTAAATTAAATGTTGAACAACGGCTTTTAAACCACCCTCCCATGGTTTGAGGGGGGGGGGGGGGGGATGTGGTTGAGGTTTTAAGGGGTGGTGCCTCCCCCCATTATTAAGTATGGATTTATTTTGCGTATTTTATGTATGTTGTTATTCCTAATATTCCTAGTTATCTGTAGGGATTAACTGTATAATGGATTGCAATTATCAATCATACTCCTTTAGAGAGTATCTGTATAATAGATTGCAATTATCAATTATGTAATAATTAAGAATAAAAAGATAATGGAATTTTATCAATAAAAAAAGATAATGATGAAGTTATGTAACATAATTAATCCAAGTCTCATAGGAAATCGAAGCCCTATAGTAGCCTGCAACTATGACCCCCACCTATAAAATCACTAAACCTAATTACCACCAAAATCATCACAATCAACAATGGTAAAAAAAAGCCAATCCAAGTAAGAACCAGAAGATACAAATATGGAGAAAGAACAAAATGAATAACTTTCAAACGAGAATGAAGAAACCGAAGAAGAAACAGAGGAAGAAATTGAAACCCAAGAAAATACCGAAGAAGAAACCGAAGAAGAATATTGGAGCTCAGAAGTAGAAGTCTGGGGTCAAGAAGAACCTGGAGAAAAACCACCAGTTCAACCCAAAAAACACACCAGAGATGTTAGGGAACGTGACGTCAACACTTTTGATCCATGGATGCCCGGAGAAAAAAAGGAAGTAAGGTTAGGATTTTGGGTTGAAGGTGGTATTATAATTGATTTAGCATTTTAATTTTAATGAAAAATGCATTTTTTGCCTTTTCGTTGAAGAACAAACACTGAGACCAATACAAAAGAATAAATGCATCATTTTTTTCGGACCAACACTAGATGAAGAGAACTCAACTTCACTAGTCAGAACTCATGTATTCACCTATAGACTTGCGGATCTAGACCAAAAATCGACCGAAGAAACCACGAATTAATAAGAGAACTTGAAAACATCAACTAATATACAAGAGTTTGAGAGAATTTAGACCAAACCGACCGTCCCTGAGGCTAAGCCAATTTCGACTCAATGTGTTCTTCCAGCTACACTCCGATGACCTTCAGGCGCAACCATTGACTCCGTGGGTTATGTCGCCATTTTGAAGAGATTCAGTGGTTCCATCGGCCGGGTTTTAACGACCCGGGATCTCGGTTCAGGGGTAATTTGACAATCGATAACCAAAAGTAGAGCTATATTTACAAATATTACAAATTATTTAATACAAAAATCTTTGAGACGATAAGTTTACAAAAGCAATGTGTGAAATAAGCTATGTGATCTACTAAGTGATCTAAACGTCGTCGTCTCGATCCGCGTTCCCATAACCCACCTTGATTGATGACTTGCGGTTTTAAAATGGCAAAAGCCGACGCAGTTTTGAAGAAATGATCAGTAAAAACTGAGTAAATACATACTAATACATGTAAAGAAACGAGTGGCACGGAAGCATGAGTTGAAACAAATCAGAAGATTTAAACAGTAAAACTATCATGTTGGAGAATTTGGAACAACTGGAAGTAACCGAGTAACAAAAACCTCTCAATTTAATAACATTGAGAAACCACGAGTAGTTGGTAACATATCCAGAGTTAACAAGTCCATTGAAGAGAATAACTTAGTTCATGAGTAGCCAAAGCATTTCAAATCATTTCAATTGATTAGGGCAATCCAGAGCCACAAACAACATTAATAGAGTAGTCAATTTTTTATTTCGACTTCAATCAACAATTTAATTTAGCTGAGGCATGTCCAGAGCCACCAGCAGGATCGATGTAAAAAGAGGGATCACAAAATAATCACTAAGGGTTCCTTCTAGGGTCTGTCAAACCCTATTTCACCCGAGCGTTAAGGGAGCCCATTCGTCAACCCCCCTCACAACATTAGCTAAAAGGCCTTAAGTGTCGACACCCCTATACCGTAGTGACCCTTACAAGTATAAGTAGCACTCTATAGCTCTATAGACCCCTTGGCTCATACCGTAGTGACCCTCACACACATAGACGCATTTCACTTGAAAGTTGTTTTACACGCATTCCGTAGTGACCCTCACACACATACACATGAAAGGCGCAAAGCAAAGCTAGCACTCCTACAACGCTCATCTCATATGAATTCGGGTCGTATAGACAATGCGGCAGTACGAGCACATACGTCTATCGTGGAGCGGTCAGCAACACCGGCTGGTTATACACAAGTCAAGTATACAGTCTATTAGCATTTACCCTCTATATGAGGTTGTATGCAAGGATGCGGTGAAATGTAGGTTATGCAAGCTAACTGCCCAAAACGCCCCTGATACTTCAAAACTGTCTAGTTGCCCGGACCCCAAATTATACTCATACTGGCCCAAAAACATCCAAGAATGACTCTTAACTCCTCCATATGAACTTAGCATTGAAATCTACAACATTCAGCAAATTGCACTTAGGCCCCTAAAGTTTAGTAAAAAAGCAAAAATACCCCAACTATTAACTTGGTCAACATTAGTCGAGAATGACATATGATTACTCCAATTACGCATACAAGACATGCTAACGAACTCCAAGTTACTAAACAAATCTCAATTTAAAGCTAAGTGAAATTACTATTTTGCCCCTCCTATACAGTTCACTCAAACTAGGGTTTTCGAAAAGTCAAAATTGTTCAAACTTGATATGTAGACTCAGAATATGAATACAAACAAGTTTCGTGAAGAATGCTAAGGCCAGAAATGTCATTCAAATGGTCAAAACTGAATATCAAATAGAGCGAAAAATCGTTACAAGTAGTCAACTTTGCGGCTGATTTCTAATCATTTGAGAATAAGTTTTGAGAAAGTATAAATAGGGTTTAGAAGATGACAGTTCAGGGATTCCATAACATATTTGATATCCTAGCAACTCTAAGTATTCAAAGAGATATCGCTTGTCAAAGTTGGACAAAAATTTCGATTCAATACTTAGAAAAATTCAATAAAATTTTATGAGTTCAAACTAGCGACTTTAGGCTCGTTTTGTGAGGAATCCGTTACAAATTTCAAGATGACCCAAAGACGAGAAATGAAGTATTATACATCATCTACACACAGGAGAAAGAAAAAACAAGATTTCATTAACATTTGGGGAAGTTATAGATGTCACAAAATTGATACTTCGACATAGCGCCATACTTAGGAAAATTCATCTTTTGATGGTTCAAAAACACATCAAACCAGCCCACTTCAAGGCCAAATTCAGGTAGGTTAGACTTGAAATCAAACAAATAAGAGATTTATAGAGCTATGTCTAGGCTTTCCATAGAGCTAAGAATCATCGAAAACGGATTAAAAACGAGGAAGATACATGAGTCCAAAGTTAACAAGAAAATGCAAAACTCCAAGAACTCAAGAACACACCTTCATGAACTACGTTTTTCCCTAACTTTAGCTCAGATTTAGACATAGTTAGAGATTAATTTGTAACTTGAAATCTTCATGAATTTTGTAGAGGGTGATCCCAGGTTTTTAGAAAACCCAACCTTCCCCAATTTAAGTAAGATATGAGGGAGATACAACACGATTTTCAGGGCATGAAAAAAGTCAAAAAACTTCATGAACATCGAATCGAAAACATCCAAAACGTGAATCTGGGAATGTTTGAGTCATTCAAACACATTCACGACATTAACAGGAGCAATTTGACACTTAGAACACAAGATTTGGTGAAGGAAAATGGGGTTGAGAGCTTACCGTCGGCCATGGCGAATCCGGCAGCTTGCCGACCGGCTTTGGGTGCTCCAACGAATACCCAACAGCTTCAAGGTTGCTCAGAGTGTTCCACGATGTCTAGAGGCCTCGGGAAAACCGTTGGGAGGGATAGAATGACCAAGAACAGAGAGAACGCCAAAGAAACCGGCGGCTTGTGGCGGCTTCCGTCGGGTTCTTCAACCCGGATTCCGGCGAGCGAATTACGGCGATTTGGTTTGAGAAAGAGGGTGCTCTAGGTCCACCTCGATCTCAAAAATCCAATGTAACAAGCTAGGACCTCTGATTCGCAACACCCACGATGAATTTTGACACAATCCGAGCTAGGGTTCATAGCTTTAAAACCCGATATCTCTCTCGATTTTGAATGAAACAACAAATTGTTTTGGGGGTTTTGATCAGTGGACTGAGGAGGTGCTACAGTAGCAGCAGCTCTTGGTTTGTAAAAAGAATTGGGTGGTTGCCTTGGTGGTGGTGGTGGTTGCATGGTGGAGAGGGTGGTGGTTGGTGGTTCTAGAGGGAAAGAAGAAGAAGTGCATGGTGTTGGTGATGAAATTGGTCATTCTCTCAGCAGCAGCTGGTAGGGGAGAGGTAAGAGATGATTCCACCTTCCTAATGAGGTGTCAAAACTCTCTTGACAAGTGTCTCACATGCATAGGGGTACAACTAGAATTAGAGTTTCTACTTACTTTTAAATAATTTCACTGCCACCCCAAACACTTCAAGTGCTTCAAAATCATCCGAACAACTTCTAAAAATATCGAACACTCCAAAAATTTAAAAAAAAATTAAACTTTAAAGTCGTGACAAAAATATTTACAAAATCGCCCCCAAAGTCTTGATGTTGCACATAAGAACTCTCCGACGTGAATTAGGGGTGTTACACGAGGAGATTAGTGAGAGGTTGCGGGAAGAGCTTCAGAGGTCGCAGGTGTGGATAATGCTAGTGGAGAATGAGTGGGGAGAAACGATTCCATGTGTCATTTTGCTTAATTGACCCTCCTCCAAAATTATTTGGATTCAATTTATTTTCCTCCAAATATTTGGATGTAATTGTATTCGCGCCCCCTCCAAATACTCTTGTAGATTAGATTATCCTCCCGAAGGTTAATTGTAATGCAGATGTATTCTTTTCATAGGTTTAGGGTTTAGGGTTTACGGCACAGTAAAACATGCATTGACTCTACAGTTGACTTGTGAGCTCGCCTTTGAATGTAAGATTGACCTTTTTATTACACAATTGAACTCTTTGGTCGAACCTATATATTAGTTTGAGTAAGTGGAGAAAGAAAAGTTGACCGTTCACTTCGTAGTTGCATTCTTACCTCAAATAGAGGGGTTTAGGCGTTTAGGGTATACCACATATATATAGTACGTAGAAACCATGCATTGTCTTTAACAGTAGAATTTCCTTCTCTTAACTTATTAGTCTGAGTAAGTTGAGACCGTTCAGTACATAGTTGACTAAGTAAAGCCTCAAAAATCACTGTTTAGCGTGTAGGGTCTACTGCATAGTAGACCGTGCATTGATTGTGAAATATTTGACTCGTGAGTTTACCTTTAACTGTGCAGTTGCAATTTTTTTTTTAACGGTTGAATTTCTTTGTCTCAACCTATTAGTCTGATAAGTTGAGACCAAAAAGTAGACCGTTCACTACATAGTTGACCTAGTAACCTCAAAAAATCAACTTTTTGTGTTTAGGGTCTACCGCATAGTAGACTGTGCATTAATTGATTGTGTAGTTTGCTTCTAAGGACACCTTTGACTGTAGAGTCGACCACTTTCTTTTACCATTGAATTTATTCGCCCAAACCAACGGTTGACTAAGTGGACACCGAAAAGTTGACCGTGTACTTCATAGTTGACCGAAAGTTCTAGACTAACGTTTACGGTAGAGTTGACTTTTCCGACATAGTACACGAAATTATCATATTCTTTAAAATTACTATACTCTTTAAAATATCAAACCGACATAGTACACAAAATTATTAGAAGTCTAAAAATATATATATTTAAAAAAATAAACTATTTTTTTGTTTTGAATTATTTATCTTTAAATATTACCCTCAAATTTCTTACTCGCTTTAGGCCCCCGGGAACCTTTGGCCGGCCAATCAAAAATTTAATAAAAATAGTAATGTTTCAAACCAAGTAATTAGAGATTAAAAAAATTAGTCATACTGATATAATCTCCCCTCATTAACATAAAAATATCAGAAACTAGAAAGTAGCACATAGTTTCGAACTTAAACCCACCAGAAAATTATACATTAGTGAAACCACTGTCACAGAATACATTTCAGGAATAACCAAAAAGCATAACAAAGATCGCAGCATCAAGATTCTTCTGGTTCCTTTGCCTTTGTACCCCACATCCGATGTTCTGTGGTCGACAGATAAGCCCGTTCCTTCAAATAACTCCACAGAGACTTTCCTTTTAGTTTCAGCGGCATGCTTCATGATTTCCAGGAATACACTCGTTTTTTGGGGGTCATCCTTTTCATCCTTTGAATCATAGATGACCACTAGAGCATTCAAATACAGTGGAGGCCTTCGTTTCAGAACAATGGTGGCCTCCTCCTCTTTGATGGGTGGGGATTTTGCTGTCGTTACAGACACACATCCAAAAGAGTGAATTAGAGATATATCCATGTCATCACGTACGGTTTCTTACAGTTAACAAGCACAGGGTGTAAGCATGGATCGAGCATGACGAACATTATAAAGAGAAACAATAGGCTCATATTAGTACTACACAAAAAAACTTAAGCATTCTGGGTAAATAGCAAAAGAGGCTCAGATCAGTACTCATTAAAACCTGCAGATAAGAGATCGATGATCACAGGCTAGCTGCAAAAGGATTTTGCCTTGCCATGCCTGAACACACTCTATCGGGTATAACGAGTGAATTCTATAAGTCCATATCATCACGGCCTCTTCAGTGAGCGTAAAGAGGCTCAAATATATACTCATGAAAACCATATATGAAATCGATGATTACATGTTGCAAAAGGATTTTGCCTGGCCATGCATATCATGACACTGTATGGGCTAGCGAGTGAATTCGATCAATTCATATCATCACGGACTCTTACACAACTGAATGTTTGGACACATGAAATTATGAACTGGCAGCAATGACACAGGGTACTTAAAAGATTCATACCGTACACATAATTTTGGAGACATGCACATTTCAGCTACCTCAGTTTTATCCACTTCACATTCAACTAGGCAAATAATATATACATTAAAACACATATTCCTATCCGTATGTTGCCGCTTAGATATATCATTCAACCCATGAATACACAGTTCATTTCCAATAAGTTAACATAAACCACATGGGTATGTGAGAAACTGTATACCACATTCTACACTCAGCAGATCCAAAAATAGGATTTACCCATAGTTAAACTGTTTGTAGATATCATAGTAAAATTAAAGATCATACAACTCGTATGCATGAAAGATGGAACCCGGACTACAAATACAGATATCACAGTAAAATTGCTCCTTTTAAGTTATAGATATGAAAAGGGCTTCTTAGATCTGAGCTCAAGCCACCTCTCAGAACCCAAATTGAAAAGTGCATGCACAATCAATTGACACTCTGAAGCCAAATTGAGACTGAGAGATAGAGAGAGACCGACCAGTTGTGAGGACAGATTTTTGTGAATGGTGAGACATGGAATTTCTCTTCCTGCGCCAAATCTCCATTCTCGAATTTGAACCAGCTGGTGGCCGATTGAGTAAATCGGAGTGACAGAGAGACGGTGGTGGCCAGGGGATCGCGGTCGTGCAGAAAGAGAGAGACAGAGAGAGTCGGCTTGTCGGGTTTTGTAACGGGTTACGCAGCAAAATTAAACAAGATAAAGATCCGCACAAGACCCTCCAAGGATAATAGGAAGATAATTCATAACGATAGTAAAGGATTCGTCAAGTCACCTTGTGGGTCTCATGTGATGACTTCAAACGCAAATAATGTTACGTCTCTACGGTTGATCCACATCTATGATTGAGATCTAGATCCTCCAACTCCTTGTGCTATCTAGGAACAATGGAATAGGAAGAAAAAATCACGCAACAGAGACCAAATAGGGGTTCAGCCCTCTCTCTTTGGCCGACGGGGTAGGGGCAGACGGCACAAGGGGGCTTCGGCCTCCTTGTGTTGTCTTGCTCTCTCTCTCCTTTCTTTCTCTCCTACTCAAGTAATATTATGAGCATTAGTTGTAGGAAGGAAGCTAGGAGCATCCTTTATATATTCTAACAAATCCTTGTTAACTACACAAAGACCCTCTCCTAATCCTACTCAAGTTCGGATTAGTCCCTCTTGCAAATTATTCCTACTAAGTATGCAAGTAGTTGCACTTCGATCCTTCTAATTAATTAATCATTTTAATTCATTCCCAAATTTAGTTCAAGTCATATGGGGCGTGACCCCATACGTTTCTACTTAGTTGGTAGTAACTATTTACTAACATGGAGCGGTGTTTAGCAATGCATCCATTCCACCCAACTAATAGATATAGCCATCCGACAAACCTTTTGCAAGTGTTGCCTCATCCATTTGTTTCTTTATCCAGATTGGACACGAGACATACAGGTCACATTCGTATATCCTATCCATAGTTTCTCGATCCAGGGAATAACCTTATTCATGCAGATAACATCAATATCCTATATTGATTTATCTGAGTCTCGCCAGACATTCTATAAGCACTACCCCTCGAGTGGCTGCGGATATTTGCTCCCGTTATGTGGGAAGGACAAATTCAATCTCCATCAATACGATCTCTACGCTTGCTTCATATTGGCTCTGATACAAGCCTTTATGGCTACCCAATCCCGGTGTAGCGTTAGACGCTACCAAGACACAATATTCCACAACTAGATGATCTAGTGACTTCAAGTATAAGGATGACAATACCATTGTCACCGTGATAAGAGCTTGTGATTTTACATAACTTGTATGTAGCCTTCTCGGAGATGGATCAATCCAGTATGCCATTACCCCTAATGCATACCCATGTGTTGGATCGTGATATCTCTATATCAATCCAACCCCATACTAGTCTATAGATGATTGTCATGTTAATCAGTATAATGGACTAGGGATATTTAAGATAAACAACACAATTGTAAATCTACGGACTTCATTATATTAAATATCTCCATAAATAATACAATGAATATTATAGCCAATTATTATTCATACTAAACTAGATTGCCTCTAGGGAATCAATTCCAACAGTCTCCCACTTGCACTAGAGCCAATCTGGTGCATCGCGTATGCCAATAGATCTAGTGTGCCCTTCATGCTTGCGCTGAACAAGCGACTTTGTGATTGGATCTGACAAATTCTCATATGTAAAATTCTTGCAGATCCGAACATCTCCTATATCGATGATATCTCGAATAAGATGGAACAACCTGAGTACGTGCTGGGATTTCTTGTGTGACATGGGTTCCTTTGATTGTGCGACCGCTCCAGTGCTGTCAGAATACAACTCTATTGGATCCACAATGCTAGGAACCTCACCAACCTCAGTGATGAACTTTCTAATCCAAACAGCCTCCTTTTCAATGCCATTTGCAGCAATGTACACAGCCTCTGTTGTAGAATTAGCCACCGTCTCTTGCTTGGAACTTTTCCAGCTCACCGCTGCATTTTGGAAAAAACACAAATCCCGACTGTGATCTGAAATCATCTATCTCGGTTTGGAAGCTTGCATCCCTGTAACCCTTTACACGTAACTCTTCCTCACCTCCAAATATCAAGAACACATCCTTGGTTATTTTAATGGACTTTAGGATGTTCTTGACTGCAGTCAAGTGACTCTGACCAGGATTGGACTTATATCTGTTTGTCATACTCAATGCATATGACACATCTGGTCAAGTACATAACATGGCGTACCTTATGGATCCTATGGCTTAGGCATAGGGAACCCTACTCATGCGTTCCTTCTCAATCTCATTGGAAGGACGATCACCCTTCAAAAGCGTGATTCCATGCGACATGGGCCAAAATCCCTTCTTAGAATATTGCATGTTGAACCGCTTCAACACCTTGTCTATATATTTACTTTGGCTTAGGCCTAGCAGCTTCCTGGATCTATCTCTATAGATCTTGATACAGAGTATATAAGCTGCTTCCCCTATGTCCTTCATTGAGAAACACTTTCCTAGCCAATCTTTATCAGATTGCAACATAGGAATTTCGTTTCCATTGACTAGTATGTCATCCACATACAAGACCAAAAAAGAAACAGAGCTCCCACTAACCTTCTTGTAGACACAAGATTCATCTTTGTTTATGATGAAGCCAAACTCTTTGACTACATCATCAAAACGTCGATTCCAACTCCTAGAAGCTTCTTTCAATCCATAAATGGATCGTTGCAATTTACAAACTTTGTTAGCATGCTTTGGATCTTCAAAACCCTCAGGTTGTGTCATGTACACGTCCTCGAGGAGATTCCCATATAGGAATGTTGTTTTGACTTCCATCTGCCAAATGTCATAGTCGTAGTAAGCTGCAATCGCAAGTAAGATTCGGATGGATTTGGTCATTGCGACTGGTGAAAAGGTTTCATCATAGTCTATACCATGAATCAGTCTCAATCCTTTAGCCACCAACCGGCCCTTATAGGTAATCACATTTCCATCCATGTCGATCTTCTTCTTAAAGACCCACTTTGACCCTATGGGGCGAGCCCCTTCGGGTGGTTCCACCAAAGTCCATACTTTGTTGGTATACATGGATTCCATCTCGGATCTCATGGCCTTAAGCCACTTCTGAGGGTCCGGCCTTTTTATGGCCTCTCCATAGGTAATAGGATCATCATCTATGACCAATGTGTCAATAGATTCAGTCACGAGAATTCCATACCTCTCTGGCTCCTGGCGCACTCTACTAGACCTATGAAGTTCTTGTGTTACTTGAACAGGCTGCTCCACATCCTCTTATGGTTCTTTCTCATGTTCCATAGCAGGATCATAGCTTTGTGGTTCTTGAACTTCTTCAATTTCTACATTCCTCCCACTTGCTTCTTTAGAGACAAACTCTATTTCTAGAAACACGGCATACCGAGCAACAAACACTTTTTTCTCAGTTGGATTGTAGAAATAATATCCCTTAGTTTCCTTAGGGTATCCCACAAACTTGCATTTTTCCGAATTAGGCCCTAGCTTGTCTGATTGTAAACGCTTTACATAGACATCACAGCCCCATATCTTCATGAACGACACTGTGGAACGCCTCCCACTCCACATCTCATGTGGTGTCTTCATGACTGACTTAGATGGAACACGGTTAATGGTAAAAGCTGCACTTAATAGAGCATAGCCCCAAAATGATAATGGAAGATCGGTTTGACACATCATAGATCGAATGATATCCAATAGAGTTTGATTCCTCCTCTCGAACACACCCTTCCACTATGGCGTTCCGGGTGGAGTGAGTTGGGATAAGATCCCACACTCTCTAAGATAGTCTTCAAACTCTTGGCTTAAGTATTCTCCTCCACAACACTACTGTAAAGCCGTGATACTTTTACCAAGCTGCTTCTCTACTTCATTCTTGAAATCTTTGAACTTTTCAAATGACCCGGATTTGGCCTTCATAAGGTATACCAATCCACATCTACTGAAATCATCAGTAAACATGATGAAGTAGATGTAACCACCCCTAGCAGGCGTGGCAAATGGCCCACATACATCGGTTTGCACGAGTGCCAATTTCTCACTCGTCCTCTCACCTTTCTTATTGAAAAGGGACTTTGTCATTTTTTCCAATAAAAAGCATCACATGTCTCATATGATTCAAAATAAAATGAGTCTCGGAATCCATCCTTATGGAGTCTAGATACACGTTTCTCGTTTATGTGGACTAAACGACAGTGCCATAGATAAGCAGGATTTAAATTATTCATTTTAATCCTCTTGGTATTAATGTTATAGAAAGGATTGCTTAGATCAAGGATATATAATCCACTAAATAATTGCCCACTACAATAGTGAATACTATCAAAATAAATGGAACAATAATTGTTCTTTATTGAAATAGTAAAACCATCTTTGTCCAAACAAGAAATATAAATAATGTTTCTGCTCATAGCATTCACAAAATAACAATTATTTAATTCTAAAACTAATTCTGAAGGCAGAGACAGCTCGTACACGCCTACGGCCAATGCAGCAACACTTGCTCCATTCTCCACGCGCAGGTCTATCTCCCCTTTAGCCAGTCTTCTACTTCTCTTTAGATTCTGCACATTTCGACAAATACGAGATCCACATCCAGTATCCAATACCCATGATGAAGAGACAGTTAAGTTGACATCTATAACAAAAATACCTGGTGGTTGTGGAATCACTATTCCAAGCCTCTTATCCTCTAGATATTTTGGGCAGTTCTTCCTCCAGTGTTCAGGATGATTGCAGTAGTGACATTCACCTTTAGCCACACCTTTGGCTATGCCACCAAAAGGCTTAAGGGCAGGTTCCTTGGGTTTGGCAACTGCTTTACCTTTTCCCTTGGAGGTAGAGGCAAACCTTTTGCCCTTTCCTTTCTGCACCATTATTATGGCTTCGCCCTTACCCTTGTTGATGCTTTTGTTCAGCTGTCCTCAACATGTTGAATAAATCTAGCAGTGGTTTTACGATCTCGTTCATATTATGAACTGTCCATAACTTTCAGGCTATGATTGCAACACGAGATCTGTGGCCAACTCTTGACCCACCGGAAACCCCAAGCGATCGAGATTTCCAAATACCCGATCATGCACAACACGTGCGGCCCCACATGGTTTCCTTCTGACAAATGAAATTTAAACAATGCCTTAGAAACTTCATACCTCTCAACCCTTGCCTGTTCTTGGAAGAGCTTCTTCAAGTGTTCGATCATATCGACTGCACACATGTTCTCATGTTTCTTTTGAAGCTTAGAGCTCATAGTGCAAAGCAAAAGGCAGGCCGCATCATTAGCTTCATCAACACACTTTTGATACGCCTTTAGGACTGCAAGAGTATTATTTTTTGGATCCTCATGAGCTTTCTCCTCTAGAGCGTATAGTTTCTTCTCTTCCTTGAGAACGATTCTCACGTTTCTGTACCAGTATAGAAAATTGGTTCCAGAAAGTTTGTCCTTCTCAAGGACAGAGCGTAGGGAGTGTGTTGAACTCGATGAGTTGTTTACCATTGAAACTCTACAAAAGCAAATACGCAAGTTTTAGTATTTGTGAACAATTAACTATATTTCATAATGGCTAGATTATTAAATATAACTCCCACTATTTTTCTACGGATTAATTACCCTCGAGATACTAATGCGGAAAATATCATAATATTTTCTAGTGGGCCAAGATCCATATTTCGCTTCCTTTTGAGCTTGCTTTGGAAAGTCACCCAAAAGTTAGTTATTTAGGTAGGAACAATTCCAATTGCATCCCATGCAACTCTTGGTTCAATTAGGCAGATAACTCGTTATTTATCTATCCTATAGATAATCCCTATTGATTGTCTCTAAGTTTTTAATCCTTATTAAAATTTCCTAGTTATGTCCAACCTCTTATTCCAACAATTGCACATTGTATGTGCCATCGCACCACATAATTATGAATCAAGTCGCCTTGCTTTGGCATGCACGAGCTTGATTAATCGATTTGTGATGAGTGTTTAAGTAACAAGAAGGCAAACATAATATTTCAGTTTTGAGGAATTTTTCCTTTAAATTAATTATTTTGTTGATCCATATCAACTGATCTACTTATTTGAGTTGGCAAAAACTCAAAATAAGAGATCCGGGTTGTTTATTATTTTATTATCAAATTGCATGCATCATCCATACACCAACAACATTAATAAGAAAATAAAGTAAACATCCACAAAATAGAAATTAACGTGATGTGGATATGGCCTCCTAGACTAAGATATTCACAAGCCAATGAGAATATCTATGAACCCTAAAAATAGCAAGCTCATCTCCATGTGCCTCCATCTTTTGGTCGATCCTTCATAGCCTTGTGGGATGCTCCATGTTGTGCCTACTTTAAATATTTGGGCTTCTTTTCTCCAATCTTGGCTATCTATTCTATTAAGTACTATCTAGCATCTAAACCAAATAATAAATATCACAAGTTGAGAAAAATATACGGACTTGTAGGCCGTAAACCCTAATTAATTATTACATCAATTTGATCAACTCGCAGGCCGTAAACAAAACAAACAATTAAAAAAACCACAACAAACCACATCTAAGGCCATTTCCAATCACCATGCCAATTGCACATAAACAGTTAAAATCAAATTTAACACGCTTGGTCAATTTTAATTGATTTTAGGATCTCTATGACCAAAAACGGTCCAAGAGGGCCCACCACGCTAGTGGACGAACCCGTTGGAGCCGCCCGGGCCAAGCCTAGGCCGGTCAGGCCAACCCGTGGGGTTGGCCGAACCGCCTAGGCCTTCGGCCTTGTTGGATTGGGTGTCATGAAATCATAGGGGCGGTCCCTGTGGGGCCGATCCTCTTGGTAGTTGTTTCCAAAACAACTTCTTCTTTGTTCCTCAAGTCCAAAATATTTCCAAATTGAAAACCCTTTTCCAATTTCTGCCCAGACCCAAGATCTAAGATCCTAAAATTTCTCAAACTCACTAATTCCTACATACCATGTAAAATTAGTTCTTGTTTTGTTGAATCTCATTCAACATGCATCTAATATGCTTAATTTATCCATTTTACGCGATAATTAAACAACTAAAGCGTAAAAGACATGACTCGTAACACATAAACTACGTTATGCTCTACAACCTGTGGCTCTGATACCATTGTAGGATTTTGTAACGGATTAGACAGCGGAATTAAACAAGATAAAGATCCGCACAAGACCCTCCGAGGATCACAGGAAGAGAATTCGTAACGATAGTACAGGGTTCGTAATAGTCACCTTGTGGGCCTCCAGTGATGACTTTAAACGCAAATAATGTTACTTCTCTACGGTTGATCCAGGTCTAGGATTGAGATCTAGATCCTCGAACTCCTTGTGCTAGCTAGGAACGATGGAAGAGGAAGAAGAAATTACGCAACGGAGAGAGGGGTTCGACCCTCTCTCTTAGGCCGACAGGGTAGGGGCGGACGGCACAAGGGGGTTTTGCCTCCTTGTGTTGTCATGCTCTCTCTCTCCTTTCTTTTTCTCCTACTCAAGTAATGTTATGAGCATTAGTTATAGGAAGGAAGCTAGGAGCATCCTTTATATAGTCCAACAAATCCTTGTTAATTACATAAAGATCCTCTCCTAATCCTACTCAAGTTCAGAGTAGTCCCTCTTATAAATTTATAACACCCCCAAATTGGCCAAGCCGGAAACCCGGGGGTGTCACTCCGTGCCCGAGACGAAACCCGGATACAAGGAGAATTAAACAGTGGATCCAAAGTAAAACTTTATTAAAACAAAAATCTTTGTGCCTCAAACACAAGCATGACATCCAACAAAAATCTAATGATACTAAAAGAAGTTCAAAGAAATTTAAATGTGATATTACTAATCGTCTAAGTGATGATTCGCGTCCCCGCTAAGCTATGCTCCCATCATATAGACTTGTGGTGCAGAAAACAAAACAGAACACCACAATTTCCAAAGTAAGCGGAAATACTGAGTAAATAACCACCCAGACATGTAAACAGATTATGAGGCATGATTTAAATAAGACAACCACAGTTTGAAAAGAAAGAGATGAAGTATGCGTATAGGTGCAAATCAAGAATTCACCAAATTTTCCTTTTAGCATTCCAATTGGGGAAACATTCCCAAAAATTGTCCAATCGGGACGTCCAAATTTAAACAATAAAAGTCTAAGTCTTAGAAATCCATATTATTATCATGTTGAAACGGGGAAGAACCAACCATGACAAGCTACCAAGACCATATGTGTCGACACTCCCCCCCCCCCCCTAAGAGTTCTTGCGGCCAGAGAGGTAAGTACAAAGAGCGACTTAGGGCTTTTGCGGCCGAGTAAAATAAAATAAAATGGGTCGACAGACCGTAGTCAGCATCGACCAAACCCAAAATAAAATGTTCCCCTGTACAACTATTCCACTTTACGTCATTACGTCTTATTAATTTCTCCATGTGATAGTTGTGATAAAATTACTTTAGTAAAATCCACCAGGTGCTAAAATATTCACTTAAAGCAAATATTTCATTTTGAGACAATAAATCATAAAACACAGTTTTGACACGAAAGAAGGAATTGGCGCTAGGCCTGGCATGTTTACTTACCTTGAATCTCAAGCAAAAGCAAAACACTTCCTAGTAATACTCGACGTATCATTCGTCAATGAAATTGTCGCCTACAAATTAAATAATATCCTAATTAACATATTGCACACAAAGTCCTATATGTAAATGCAAACAATCTCTTACTAATTTCCCCAACTTTTGCTAAGGTGAGCAACCCCTTTTATTAAAATATGATTTATAAAACTAACTTTTGTTAACATAATATAACTTACATTTAACATATAAGGTAATAATTTATTTTTAGACTAAAGAAACTAATTCAACTTAATTAATAAATAATATTCTAAAAATATATATACTTTTCAAAGTATAAACGCATACCCTCAATTAATAGGGCCTCCCGATAACCACATTATTAGTTTTAGTAAAGAAAATATTAAAACTAACTAACTTTATTCTTTAAAAAGAGATAAAGAATTTAGTTTAAGAGTTATTAAAATTGGATAATCAATTAAGATTTAACTCAATAAACTTTTCATAAAAAAATATGCCGTATATTGTTATATACTTACAATAATAAACAAAGAGTGCAATACTTATGAGATAATATAACTTTTTACTAGTACTATTATTATTACTTAGAATAAAGAATATTTAATTAACAAAGAAAATGTTATTTTACTAAAACTTGATAAGGCAAAACTTACAGCTATTATAGTAGTTCCCATAACCAAAAATAATGTTTTAGTAACAACGGAAAAATAGATTTTCCATCAAGCCCAACCAAAACCCCCCACTGATTTCAGAACATTCACAATCACCCCCACAAGTTCCATAACGAACTATAATAAACCCTCAAGTTTCCAAAAGTTTCCAGCACCCTTTCTCTCTCATAAACCCACTTTACACTTTTTTTTTCAACCCATAACAAAATTTCCAAAGAAATTCATAAGAAACAAAGGAGAAAGGGAAGAACAAATTGGAGTTGGGTTTACTGGAAAGAGAACGGGAATGACGGCGGCGGCGGCAGCAGCGGTGGTCGGGCAGCAGCGGCGTGAGAGAGAGAGGGTGTGATTGAGAGGGAGAGATTGCTTGGTGTTCATGTGGGTCAAAATCTGAGTTTGAGGTGGGTTTATATAGCTTTTGGATGAAGAATCCAGCGAGGGTTAGGAAACCCACCGGCGACAATTTTGATTCTGAATTGAGACACAAATTGGGCGAAATTGGGTTTCTTGATGAGAAAGAATTGGTTTTTTCAAGTTTGTAGTTGGTTAGGATTGAAGTTGGGTGCAAAGAGGATAAAATTTGAATAGTTGTAGTTGGAGGTGGAGTTGGCTGGCAGTGGAGAATTCTTCTCCCGTTGGGAGATGTTTTTGGGAAAGAAGATGACATAAATTTTGAGAAAATACACTTCCCCCCCATAGGTTTAGTTAAAAGACAACTACCACCCCCTAGTTTACTTAAAATACACCAATTAAGTTAGGAAAAGGGCAACCCCCCCCCCCCAAAGTATTTAAAACTATAAAAATGAACTCTCATAATATAATTAACACCCAACACTTATTTTAATATTATATTAACACCCAATAATATCATAAAATACGCGTATCTACATAATGGGGTATTTCAAAATTAGTCCTACTAAGTTTGCAAGTAGTTGCACTTTGATCCTTCTAATTAATTAATTATATTAATTAATTACCAAGTCTAGTTCAATCCATATGGCGTGTGACCCCATAAGTTTCTACATAGTCGGTAGTAACTATTTACTAACATGGAGTGGTGTCTAGTAACACATCCATTCCACCCAACTTATAGAAATAGTCATCCGACAAACCTTGTGCAAGTACTGTCTCATCCCTTTGTCTCTTTATCCGGATTGGACAAAAGACATACAAGTCACACTCGTATATCCAATCCATAGATTCTCGATCCTGGGAATAGTCTTATTCATGCAGTTTACATCAATATCCCATATTGATTTATCTGAGTCTGGCCAGACATTATATAAGCACTATCCCTCGAGTGGCCGCGGATATTTGTTGCCGTTATTTAGGAGGGAAAAATTCTATCTACATTACTATGATCTCTAAGCTCGCTTCATATTGGGTCCGATACACGCCTTTATGGCTACCCAGTCACGGTTTAGCATTTGACGCTACCAAGACACAATATTCCACAACTAGATGATCTAGTGTCTTCAAGTCTAAGGATGACAATATCGTTGTCACCGCTAGAAGCTCTTGTGACTTTACATAACTTGTTTGTAACCTTCTCCGAGATGGGTCAATCTAGTATGCCATTACCCGTAATGCATACCCATGTGTTGGATCGTGATATCTCCATCAATCCAACCCCATACTAGTCTATAGATGATTGTCCTGTTAATCAGTATAATGGACTAGGGATATTTAAGATAAACAACATGATTGTAAATCTAAGGAATTCATTATATTAAATATCTCCATAAATAAGACAATGAATATTCTAGCAAATTATTGTTCATACTAAACTAGATTCCCTCTAGGGCATCTATTCCAACACGGAGGTGGTGGGGATTGGAATATGAGAGTTAGTGTTCATCTTCGATACGATATGGAGGCCGAAAGGGGGGAGTAATGGAAGGGGGGATTGTTAGTTTGGAGCAGATATATGTGAATTTAATTTTTTGGTTGGATTTTATTTTGCCTCCAACATTTGGTGAGATTTCATTTCCCTACCCAAAATTCAATGTAATTTAATTTCCGGCCCAAAGTTTGGTCGAAATTTTGTTTAGATCCGTTGACGACAATACTGCACGTTGTTGATAATTATGGATTTCTGATAGCTAGTCGTTTTCCCACGACAAAATCACATTTGGTCTTTAAAAATCTGAAAGACGACTAGCTAGACAACAAACAGAAAAAAAAAAAAAAAAAAAAAAAAAAAAAAAAAAAGACTGTTTAAACTGCTTTTAAAAACCATAATCCTGGTAGCCGGAATGAAACTGGTCGCTGAAATCAGGATTTATTGTAGTGATAACAAAAGGAAAGAGGAAGGGCTAGAAGAATCCACAAATCCTCAAGGATATTTTGTTATTGCTCTTCTTTATGTTCTTGTTAGTGTTAAATTAAGGAGATATTGGTGTTATTCTTCAGTCTCTTCTTAATAGTGTTAATCAGAGAGATAGATAAAGAGGGGTGGAAGTTACAAAATTATGAGGGGTAAAATAATCTTTTCACCTGATTTTTAATAAAAACAACTTTCTTCTTGTTTTACCTATCTGGTGGGACATGGGAAGTATGACATAATATGAAAAAAAAATCAAACAGAAAAAATTTCTCTACTCTTCGGGAAGAAAAAAATGAAATGTTACTAACAACTATCAGAAAATTGAGGGAGAAAACAACTCTCCACCTTGGAAAAAGGGCGGCAAAGCACCCGATGATGATAAAATGTGTTTTAGAAGAATAAGAATAGAGTCAAAACATATGTGTTGAACGATCCCCGCGCATCTAAATGGCTCAAAATTTTACACATTGTGCATCAAACTCTCTGCTAGTAATTAGCTACAAGTAAGTAATTCTAATTTCAGTATCAAACTCTCTCATACTTTTTTTTGGAAAGGAAATAAATTTTTCATTAACCTCGTAGCAATGCTTTATCATTTTCATTGCATCTTTGAGCCCAAATTGGTAAAGATCCTATCCAAACTTTGGCTTCTCCTACTGAGTACCCAAACGAAGCTAGAACATGGGAAAAGTTATTTGCCGAAAGCGGTTTCCACTCTACTTTGAACCCCTGAAATTGACTAGCAATCATCTGACAATCCATCATTACAATGTCAACGAATGTACGCCTTTTACTACTTCGGGTTTGCTCGTTAAGGTAATGGGCGACGTCTTGAAGATCAACTGAGAGTACCACCTTGTGAAATCTCATGCGCGAGGCGAGTGATAGGGCCGCGCGAGCAGCCACAGCCTCTGCTAACCTTGCTGACTGGATGAAAGGGTTGTTGGCCGACATTGCTGCTACCGGATGGGCCTGGTGGTCTCGAATTACCACCCCCAGCGCGCCCTTCTCCTCCTCCGCCAACCAAGTGCCATCACAATTAATTTTAACCCATCCAATTTGAGGTGTCGTCCATGATTTCACGGTTTCAGGAGCTGCGTTTAATTCCTCTCGATTCAGTCCCCCGGTGCCCGTAGATTGTTCAAATTCAACACAAGCTGCTCGGATATCCTCTACCATCCTCCCGCGAGATGTATTATGGCCTTCAAACACACGCATGTTCCTTTTTGTCCAACCAAACCAGATCCTTGTGATGAACTTTACTTGATCAACTTCAGAAAGCTTCTCTTCACACTCGAACATCCACTCTTCGACATTAGAATGAGCCCCTTCACAAGATTTGTCACCCAAAATAGCTTCCCAAACGCTTCGTACGTGTTTACGCCGCATGAACAAATAAAACTCCGTTTCATCTCTTTTCCCACACCAGGAGCAGGTAGGCGAGACTTTCACTCCCTCTTCGCTAGGTTCATCGCTGGCTTTCCAAGCGGCAAAGATTGCTTTTCATTGGGTCTTAGTTTTCCACAGTTTGATGAACAAATTAGAATGAGTCCTACTTGAGTTTCCTTCCCTGGTCTGTCTTAAGTCTTCGACAACGCCATAACCAGACCGGACCGAGTATTCACCAAATTTGTCAAAGAACCAAGTCCATCTATCTTCCTGCTGGTTGGTAGGGAGAACAATATGTTTTACCGCATATAAATCCGTCGGGTTAAGTACAGTTTCCATGAATTCCCATTTCCAAGACTTGGAATAATTATCAATGAAGTCACTGACCCGAAAACTATCAAGATTGGGTCAGCCGAGCTTACACAGAAAGAATTTAGTCGCGGCAACCACCTGCTTGTACGGACATTAAGAGAAGAGCCATCACCCACCTTGCAATACACCCCTTGTTGCAACACTTTTCGCCCCGCCAATATACCCCTCCAAGTTTGGGATGGATTTGTACCAATAGAAGCTTCAAAAAATTGGTATTAGCAAAACACTTTGCCTTGAGCAGCCGTGCCATGAGGGAATTTGGACTCGTTAGCAATCTCCACCCTTGTTTAGCCAAAAGGGCTAAATTGAATGATTGGAAATCCCGAAAACCAACTCCACCCTTGGCCTTTAATTTTGTATAACTTCCCACGCAACCTGGCTAATACCTTTCCCATCTTCGTTTCGTTTCCACCAGAAGTTCCGAATTAGAGCTTCTATTTTATCGCACAAAGAGGATGGTAGCAAAAAACACGACAGCGCGTAATTGGGGATTGCTTGGAAACTCGCTTTATTCAAAACCACCTTTCCCTCTATGGATAGGTACTTTTCTTTGTAACTGTTTAGAATCGCGCTTATCCACTCCATAATGTTCGAAAACGTCACCGTTTTGGACCTCCCAACTTTTGAACGGAGACCAAGGTACTTTTCAATCATTATAACAAGATGAACCCCCGCGATAACACAAAGATATTCCTGCTGAGTCGTCGGAACATTTCGCGAACACGACACGGAGGACTTTCGAAGATTAATCATCAAACCCGACGCCCTTTCGTACTCGTGCAAGATTTATCTAAGATCTTTGATTTCTTCCTCGTCCGTCTTCGTGAAGAAAATTATATAATCTGCAAATAAGAGATGAGAAATTCGGGGAACCCCCTAGCGCCTTCATAGGCGTGATAATACCGATCCTGCTAGCATTCAGAAGAGCGTGAGACAATCCTTCATTACATAATAAAAATAAATAGGGGGGTAGTGGGCACCCCTGATGGAGCCCCCGTTGAGGCATGACCTCACCAACCACCTCGCCATTCCGGATAAAGGAGTACCTTACCGTCGAAAAACAATTAATTATCAACGCCACCAACTTATCGCTGAACCCCATTTTAACAAGTAACTTTTGCAGATACGCCCATTCGACCCGATCATCCGCTTTACTCATGTAGGCTTTGAATGCCATCATACCCTTCTTCCCCTTCATCCGTGTATCCATGGAGTGAATGAGTTCGTAAGACACAATTACATTATTCGTAATCAAGCATCCTGGGACGAAAGCACTCTGATTTTGCGATATTAGCCTATCCATCACCTGTTTTAGAAGATTGGCGATTTTCTTTGAAACTATTTTGTAAACCACCATGCACAAAGTTATAGGTCTGTAATCTGTATTTTTCTCGGTTGCTTAATTTTTGGAATAAGCGTTATAAGAGTGCGATTAAGAGAATGTACCTCCTCTCCATTGTACAGAATGCCCAGCACCCTTCTTGTAACATCTTCCCCGATTATCGGCCACATTTCTTGGAAAAATAGAGGAGGAAATCCGTCAATTCCAGGAGACGTATTAAGCCTTCATTTTCTGTAAGGCCAGCCACACATCCTCAGCAGAAAATGGAGCTTCAAGAAGATTTCCTAGAGTCAATCTAGTTTATTATGAACAATAATTGGCTAGAATGTTCGTTGTATTATTTATTGAGATGTTTAATATAATTAAGTCCTTAGATTTACAATTGCGTTGTTTATCTTAAATATCCCTAGTCCATTATACTGATTAACATGACAATCATCTATGGACTAGTATGTGGTTGGATTGATTTGGAGATATCACGATCCAACATATGGGTTTGCATTAGGAGTAATGGAATACTGGATTGACTCATCTCCGAGAAGGCTACATACATGTTATGTAAAGTCACAAGTGCTTCTCCCGGTGACAACGATATTGTCATCCATATAATTGAAGTCATTAGATTGTCTATTTATGGAATCTTGTGTTTTTGGTAGCGTCAAACACTACAACGTGACTAGGTAGTCATAAAGGCGTGTATCGGACACTATATGAAGCAAGCTTAGATATCGTAATGATGTAGACAAAATTTGTCCCTCCCACATAGCGGGAGCAAATATCCATGGACACTCGAGGGATAGTGCTTATAGAATGTCTGGCCAGATTCAAATAAATTAATATAGGATATTGATGTTATTTGCATGAATAAGGCTATTCCCAGGATCGAGGAACTATGGATTGGAAATACGAGTGTGACTTGTATGTCTCGTGTCCAATCCGGATATTGAGACAAAGGGATGAGACCATACTTCTTGAGGTTTGTCGGATGACTATTTCTATTAGTTGGTGAAGAGGTGTACAGTAGGTAGAAATACAGGATCAATACTCTTCAAGGGGGTTGAACATAGTATGCCAAATTTTGCTAAACTTGCAAGAAGAGTGGTTTCAAAAATAATTGTAATGAGTGAAGAGTGATTCAAGGCCTTGAAATGAGTTTCAAGCCCTTGGAATGAAAACAATTGAAGTATAAAAAGATAAGTCTATTTCAAGGCCTTGAAATGAGTTTAAACCATTGAAATGAAACTGTTTTGAATACTACAAAAGAACAAAGTATGGAACTGAAAAGTAAATGAAAGAGACACAAGATATATAGAGTTCATTCCACTTGGACCTGCCTCTCTATCTCAGGGATCTTCTCCCTGCAAGATTTTCAACTCAATTCTTCTTAATCAACAACTAAGCCCTAGATCTCAAGCACAGAGAGATGCCTTACTCTGTTACAGCTTGTGGTTCTCACTAACCTACCTAGTACATGCTCTAACTATCTGATTAACTAAGAATTCTCTATTTTTAACTTTCAACAATCCTTGAGAATAATAACTAGAGGTATTATCAAAATGATATACAAATGAGGTTCAGAAGAGAAGAACACTAGAACCAAATCTGCAGTGAGTATGCAGCGTTCTTCAGATGCTTGGTTTGAGAGAAATGAATCTGCTTCTTTGTTGCTTGTCAATCCCTGAATGTTTTTGAGTGTCTCTGTTAATTTTCCCTTTGTATTGCTTCAGATTTCCCTCTTTTATAGAGTAGTTTGAAATGTAGATCTTCTGGATATTCTCATTAACAAACTTCCCTATTTTGTAGCTTCAGCTTTGACTTCTCTAACAGGTTATCCAACGGATAGTTGCTCAATATCTTCAATGATACTGATTTGATATTGTATAAACATCTGTTGGAAAACTTCCAAACACAGAAGGATTGATCACAAGATCAACTCATCACAGAATTTCCTTTCCTGGAAAACTTAGGTTAGGAAATAGATCCTGTAAAATAGGAAACAAATTTTTCCGGCAAAACTAATTCAAACAGATGGATTAGATACTGTTAAATGTGCCAAAATACTTTCTCTTTCATTATCAAGTATCAACTAATCAAGCACAGGGGTTTAGGAGTTGAATCAAGATCATAAACTCCACCTAAGTTCATGCATATAGAACATAGTCAGTTTCAAGACTTTGAAAGCTGTTCCAAGGCTTTGAAATAGACTAGCTATTTCCAGCCTTTGAAACTGAGTTGAACTTACAATATCCCCCTTGATGAAAGACAAAACTACAATCTTTTTATACTATGTTTTTGCAAAAAATACTCATTAGCATATAGTATAGTCAATTATAGCACCTGATGTCCAAAGGAAATCCAACTTATTAAGTTACTAAAAATAGCACATAACATCAAAGTTCAGATAATTCTACTGATCAAAAACCAGGTCAGGTCTCCTAGTAAGAAAATAAAAACCTAAATTTCTCCCTCTTTTTGACTTTAATCAAAAAATAATGAGAAGATGTTGGATCAGAGTTTTTGGAAAGAGTTTAAAAAACTGTTTTAAAAGATAAAATTTTCTAGACTTTGAAAAAGATTTCAAGTCCTTGAAAAAGAAAAAGAAAGAGTAGGCAAGAGTTAAGGGGTTGGGTCTTCATCTCCTTGCGACTATGCATCTTCTTCCTGACTATTTCCCTCATCATCATCAACCTGTTATTCTTCCTGTTGAGACACATCGTCATCAGCTTTCCTTCTCCCTCAAACAAATCAGCAGCAGTCACAATTTCTGGAACAGCTGTCTTCTTCGATTTCTTCTTCTTGAGATCTATAAGCAGTGCTCCTGAATCTGGACTGTCAACTTCTTCTTCTTTATCTTCATCAACTTGTTCATCAACCACCTGCTTTCCTTTATCCTTGACCTGAGCAGCCCATCCTGAAATGACTGTTCACTGAGCAAATCATTAGCTGAATCATCCTTTTTGGTACCCTCTGCAGCTTGAAAGACTTCTTCAGGAACATCAGACATTGTCATGCTTCTGAAGTTGTTTTCAACCATGTACTTAACCTGCCTAAGATATGTTCCAAACTCATGTTGAATCTCCTTCACTTCATCAATGTCAAAATCAAGTTCACCCAGCTTCTGAAGAACCAAGGAGATATCTTGAGGCTGAGAGGTTTGGCTTGAAGTAGGAGTCAGGGTTTGAGAAATTTCTTAGAACTCAACTCTTCCTCTGTCAAATCAGAGTATTGCTTCCAAGTCTTAGCAATGGTTTTCACCACACCGATCTTCTCAAATGCTTTCTCATTAAGCATACCAAACCCAGTAGTAGTAATCTCTTCCTTATCAGTTGGAATTTCAAAGTGTTGGAAGAATGAGGTGAGCAAATTGGCATATGGGAAGGGGTGTTTTCTCTTATTGGTTTGGCTATACAGCATGTGTTCCATCACAAGCTTTGGAAGATAAATCTCATAACCATGCATAACCAAATACATTAAGTACATCACCCTTTCAGTGATAAGCTCCTTTGAGTGTTCCCTTTGTACCACACATCTCATCAAGATTGTGAACAAGCCTTTGGCTTCAATAGTCAGCACAGTGTGTGTCAACTGCTTGGATGTGGTAGGGGTATTGGGTAGGAAGAATTCTTCTTTTGATAGTTTCAGGGCTTCACTCTTTGGAGTTGGAGGGTAGTTACTTGTTTCATATCTATTAGGACAACCTAGACATTGGCAAAATAAGAGTGATCTAGCTCCATATTAAATCCAACAACTTTGGTCTGAATGACCAGATTTGCAGTATTCTTGAGTTGTTTCATGTTTAGGTAAAAGAATCTGGTGAGTCTGGCGTAGGCTATCTCTGGAGGGTTTAGAACAAACCAAAGAGAGATTTTCTTCAATGTTTTAATACACTTTATATTCATACCATGCAACATAGAAACACTGATCATTCTACAGAATGAAAATGGTCTGTAAAAAAATTCATCCAGCCATTGACCTCTAGCAACATGAGTAATGAACCAAGTATTATCAAGGACTGATTTCTTACCAGTGGATTTCTTCTTCTCAGAATATATCTGTACTGCTTTCTCAATGTTCTCCTCTGGTTCATCCTCTGTCACTTTTTCTTTTCCTTTGTCTATTTTTCAGCCTTCTTCTTTACCTTCTTAGGGCTACCAATATGAATCCCTTACTGTTTTTCTTGAGTTGACTCCACTGTCTTCTTCTTCTTGCTGGATACGGGTGTCTGAACTTTAGTTTCCTTCTTCTTGGGAGGAGGAGGTGCCATGTCTTCTGGAGTACGAGTCTTTGAGCTTGAATATCCACTGATGGTCTGAACCTCTTCCACAGTGGCCTTTCTTTTCTTCTCTGTGCCAGCCTTTGAACCACAAGCCATCTTAATTCTGTCAGAAGCTCTTCTAGTGCTCATTAGGGTTTGGGGAGAAGAAGAGAGAGGTAGGATAGTTACAAAGGAGAGAAATAAAGAAGAAGATAAATAGAAGAGAGTTTCAGTTTGAAAAGGAAACTAAATATTATTCCTAATCTTTTTAGATCTGCTGAATCAAAAAGATTCAAAATTGTGTGGGCCGTTGGAAATAAATGATATAATACTATTTTGGTGAAAGGGGGTATCTGAAAATTGTGGGGCAATATTGAGCAATTATCTAAAAAGATAACACCCAACAATGAAAGATCCAAATAATTGACTATCTAGCATATATTTCCAAGGCTCTGGAATGCATTTCAAGGCCTTGCAAAGCTCCATGGTTAAAGCACGTACACTCAAAGCTTTGAAAATATTTTGAAGGCTTTGAAAATCAATTCAAACCTTTAAAACACATAATACTTACCTGATTCTCCCCATAAACCAATGCTTCTTTATTTAGCATGCCCAATTTCAATTTTAAGGCTGAGAATCTTTCATCTGGCAATGGTTTAATGAAGATATCTGCAAATTGCATGTTAGTAGAAACAAATTCAAGAAAAATATCACATTTTTCAGCATGATCTCTGATGAAGTGACGTCTAACATCAATATGCTTTGTTCTTGAATGCTAAACTAGATTCTTGTAATTGATATTGCACTTGTGTCGTCACACTTGATAGGTATATCTCTGAAACCAAATCCAAGGTCTCTCATTTGTTGTGCTATCCATAATACTAGTGAAAAGCAAGCTCTATCTTCTATGTATTCAGCTTCTGCTGTTGATAGTGCAACTGAGTTTTGCTTCTTTGAATGCCATCTGATTAAATATGATCCAAGAAATTGACAGCATCCTGATGTACTCTTTCTATCAACTTTATATCCTGCAAAATCAGAATCTGAATAGCCACACAAAGAGATGTTAGATTGTTTAGGATAACAAAGCCTTAAGTCTTTGGTTCCATTGAGATATCTAAATATTCTCTTACCTGCAGTCAAGTGTGATTCTTTAGGATCACCTTGAAATCTAGCACACATGCAAACACTGAACATGATATCTGCTCTGCTAGCTGTGAGGTATAGTAATGATCCAATCATACATCTATACTCTTTCACATTCACACTCTTAACAGAATCATCTTTTTCTAAAGACAATGTAGAACTCATGGGGGTCTTGATCTCCTTGGATTGAGACATATTATACTTGTTTAGAAAATCTCTTGTGTACTTGCTTTGATGTAGGAATATGCCTTTCTTCATATGATGAATTTGAAGTCCAAGAAAGAATTTCAATTCTCCCATCAAGCTCATTTGAAATTCCCTGCTCATAAGACTTGAGAATTTCTGGCAAAGAAGATCATTAGTCGCTCCAAAAAGAATATCATCAACATAAATTTGAACTACAAGCATATCTTTCTCATGAGTCTTTATGAAAAGGGTCTTATATACTAATCCTCTTTTGAAATCATTTTCAAGTAGAAAATTTGATAATCTTTCATACCAAGCCCTTGGAGCTTGTTTCAAACCATAAAGAGCCTTGTCAAGTTTGTAAACATGATCTGGAACTTGTCATATTCAAAACCTGGAGGTTGAGCAACATAAACTTGTTCTTGCAAATAGCCATTTAAAAATACACGCTTCACATCCATTTGAAAAAGTTTCATGTTCTTGTGAGATGCTAATGCAAGTAGAATTATAGTTGCTTCTAACCTGGAAACAAGAGCACAAGTTTTTTCATAGTTAATACCTTCTTCTTGATTGTAGCCTTGAGCTACTAATCTAGATTTGTTCATGATTACCTTTCCATTCTCATCTAACTTGTTTCTGAATACATCTGGTACCAATGACAGACTGATTTCTTGGTGGAGGAACTGTTTGGTTTTGACGTAGGTAACGCAACGGAATAACAAAAAATTATACTCAGAGCCCACCAAGGATCACACGAAGAGCTATCGTAACATGATAAGAGCATAGAAGATGTGTACCTTGGTTTGGGAGATCACACGAAGAATAGTGTCTTCGTCTCTATGAATATCCACACATTAGATTCTTGATTGGATTCCTTCTCGTCGTGTAGTGCTAGCAACGGAAGAAGGAGGAGGATGATAACGCAAAACGGAGCACGGAATCGACGAGCTAGGGAGGCCGACGGGTCCAAGGGGCGGACGGGTAGGGGCGGAAGCCTCTTCCTTATCTCTCTCTCTCTCTCTCTTACTTTGTTATGTTCTCACAATAATTACTTGTGTTGAGAATTAACAAGCTAGAGATCCTTTATATAGTCATAACTCTTTATTAACTACATAAAGGCCCCAATACTAATCATCTCCTTACATGGATTAGTCCATTTGCAAAATTAGTCCTACTAAGTTTGCTTGTGGTTGCGTTATGATCCATTTATTAATTAGTTCAACTAATTAATACCTATATCCAATTTGATCCATGCGGTGTGTGACTCCATAGGTTTCTACTTAGTTGGCAGTAACTTATTACTAACATGGAGCGGTGTCTAGCAACACATCCATGCCACCCAACTAATAGAAATAAGTCACTGATCCCGATAGACCTTGTGTCCACTATCACATATCGTATTATCCTTTGTCTCCATATCCAAATTGGACACGAGACATAATAGTCACACTCGTATATCCAATCCATAGTTTCTCGATCCTCGGAATATATTTATAGATAACATCAATATCACCATATTGATTTATCTAAGTCTGTCCAGAAATTCCTATAAGCACCATCCCTCGAGTGGCCCATGGATATTTTCTCCCATTATGTGGGAGGGACAAATCCTCTCTACGTCACTACGATCTCTAAGTTTGCTTCCTATCATGCCCAATAGCTACCTTTATAGTTACCCGGTTAAGGCGCAATGTTGGATAACATCAAAGCATGATATTCCACAACTAGAGTATCTAGTGACCTCAAGTCAAAGGATTACAATATTATTAGAACTAAGAGAAGCAATTGTGACTTTGACATAATCTAATGTATCCTTCTTGTCGTGGGTCAATCCAGTATGACATTACTCCTAATGCATACCCATGTGTTAGACTTGATATCTCCATATCAATCTACACACATAATAGTCTATATTTGATCGTCCTATTAAACAATATAATGGACTAGGGATATTTAAGATAAACAACACATTGTACCTAAGGACTTCAATATATTAAACATCACAATAAATAATAAATGAATATTCTAGCCAAATATTGTTCATACTAAGCATAGATTGCCTCTAGGGCACCTATTCCAACAGTCTCCCACTTGCACTAGAGCCAATCTGGTGCATCTCGTATGCCTATAGATCTAGTGTGCCCTTCATGATTTCGATGGGCAAGTAGCTTTGTGAGCGGATCTGAAAGATTTTCATCCGTTAGAATCTTGCACATCTTTACATCTCCTCCATCCATCATATCACGAATAAGATGGAATCTCCTAAGTACATGCTTCGATTTCTTGTGGGTCTTGGTTCCTTGTCTTGTGCGATCGCTCCAGAGTTGTCACAATACAACTCCATCGGATCCACGATGCTAGGGACCACACTGAGCTCAGAGATAAACTTTTTTATCCAAACTACCTCTTTTGCTGCTTCTGCAGCAGCAATGTACTCAGCTTCAGTTGGAGAATCAACAACTATCCCTTGCTTGGAACACTTCCAGCTCACAGCTCCTCCATTCAAGAAAAACACGTATCCCGACTGCGATCTGTAGTCATCTTTGTCGGTTTGGAAGCTTTCATCAGTGTAACCAATTACAATTATCTCTTCCTTACCTCCACATATCAAGAACTCATCCTTAGTTCTTCTCAAGTACTTTAGGATGTTCTTGACAGCAATCCAGTGACTCTCACCCGGATTAAACTGATATCTGCTTACCATACTCAACGCGTATGATACGTCTGGTCTAGTACACAACATGGCGTACATGATGGATCCTATGGCCGAAGCATAGGGTATCCTACTCATGCGGTCCTTCTCAATCTCATTGGAAGGACAGTCAGGCATAAAGAGAGTGAATCCATGCGACATGGGCAAGAATCCGTTCTTGGAATCTTGCATGTTGAACCTTTTCAAGACCTTGTCTATATATGTACTTTGGCTTAGGCCGAGCAGCTTCCTAGATCTATCCCTATAGATCTTGATACCAAGTATATAAGCTGCATCTCCTAAGTCCCTTCATGCGAAACACTTTCCTAGCCAATCTTTAACATATTGCAAAGTAGGAATATCATTTCCATTGAGTAGTATGTCATCCACTTACAAGACCAGAAACACAACAGAGCTCCCACTAACCTTCTTGTAAACACAGGGCTCATCTTCGTTCTTGATGAAATCAAAATCTTTGACCGCGTCATCAAAATGTCGATTCCAACTCCTAGAAGCATGTTTTAATCCATAAATTTATCTTTGTAGCTTACATACTTTATTGGCATTCTCTGGATCCTCAAAACCCTCCAGTTGTGTCATATACACATACTCGAGAAGGTTCCCATAAAGGAACGCTGTTTTAACATATATTTATCAAATATCGTAGTCATAGTATGCTGCAATCGTAAGTAGGATTTGATTGGATTTAGTCATGGCGACTGGTAAAAGCTCTCATCATAGTCAATACCATGAATCTTTCTATAACCTTTAGCCACCAATCGCCCCTTGTAGGAAACTACCTTGCCATCCATGTCAGTCTACTTCTTGAAGTCCCACTTGCACCCTATGGACCAATCCCCTTCAGGTGGTTCCACCAAAATCCATACTTTGTTGGTATACATGCAATCCATTTCAGATTTCAAGGCTTCTACGCACTTCTTGAAGTCTGGGCCTTTCATGGCCTCCACATAGGTTGTAGGCTCATCATTCATGAGTGGTATGTCATCGGGCTCAGTCACGAGAAGTCCGTATCTCTCTGGCTCATGACGTACCCTTCCTGACATGCGGTGTTCCTGTGTCACCTGAACAGGTTCTTCCACAACAACATGTGGTTCCTGTTCATGCTCCATCATCGTTTCAATGGTTTGTGGCACTTGAATTTCTTCAAGTTCTACAGTCCTCCCACATGCTTTTTCAGAGACTAGCTCTCTTTATAGAAACACCCCAGGTCCGAGCTACAAACACTTTGTTCTCAGTTGGATTGTAGAAATAATGTCCTTTCCTTAGGATATCCCACAAACTTACACTTATCCGCTTCGGCCCGGGCTTGTCTATTTGTAAATGCTTTACATAGACATCGCAGCCCCAAATCTTCATAAACGACACTATGGAACGCTTCCCAGTCCATATCTCATATGGTGTCTTCATGACTGATTTGGATGGAACACTGTTAATGGTGAAAGCTGCAGTCAATAGAGCATGTCCCAGAAATGATATTGGAAGATCCGTTTGACACATCATAGATCGCACCATATATATTAGTGTGCGATTCCTCCTCTCGGACACGCCATTCAATTGTGGCGTTCCGGGTGGAGTGAGTTGGGATACTATCCCACACTCTCTAAGATATTCGTCAAATTCTTGGCTCAAGTATTTTCCTCCACAATCCGATCGCAAAGTCTTAATACTTTTACCAAGTTGCTTCTCTACTTCATTCTAGAATTCCTTGAACAATTCAAATTATTCGGATTTGGCCTTCGTAAGGTACACAAATCCATATCTGCTGAAATTATCAGTAAATGTAATGAAGTAGGTGTAACCACCTCTGGCAGGCGTGGGAAACGGCCCACATACATGAGTATGTATGAGTTCTAGTAACTCACTATTCCTCTCACATTTCTTATTGAAATGGGACTTTGTCATTTTTCCTAACAAACAAGATTCGCATGTCTCATATGATTCCAAACCAAATGAGTCTAGAACTCCATCCTTATGGAGTCTAGAAATGTTTTTCTCGTTTATATGGACTAAACGATAGTGCCACAGATATGTAGGATTTAAATCATTAGTCTTAATCCTTTTAGTATTTATGTTATAGATAGAATTATTTGATCAAGGATATAAAATCCATTAGACAAATGCGCACTACAATAATGCATACAGTCAAAATAAATGGAGCAACACTTGTCCTTTATTGAAAAAACCCTTCTCGTCCAAACAAGAAACGAAAATAATATTTCTTCTCATAGAAGGAACATAATAGCAATTGTCTAACTGTAAAATAAGTCAAGAAGGCAAAGATAGTTCATAAACGCCTATAGCTAATGCAGCAACTTTTGCTCCATTCCCGACGCGGAGATCTATCTCCCCTTTAGCCAATCTTCTACTTCTTTACAAATCCTGCACACTTCGACAAATGTGAGATCCACATCCCGTATCCAATACCCAAGATGAAGAAAAAGATAGATTGACATCTATAACAAAAATACCTGATGGTGGTGGAATCACCATTCCAAGCTTCTTATCCTCCAGATACTTGGGGCAATTCCTCCTCCAGTGACCCGGCTGGCTACAGTAGTGACAATCACCTCTAGCCACGCCCCCACTAGGCTTCAAGGCTTCCTTGGACTTTGAAACTTTCTTGCACTTTCCTTTGGAATTAGAGGCAACTCCCTTGCCCTTCCTTTTATTCACCATTAGTATGGCCTTGCCTTTGCCTTTATTGATGCTCTGTTCCTATCTTTAACATGTTCAGCAAGTTTGGCAGAGTTTTACTGATCTCGTTCATGTTATAGTTCATGATGAACTGGTTATAACTGTCTGAAACGATTGCAAGACGAGATCAGTAGCCAACTCTTGGCCGAGTGGGAACCCCTGCCTCGTGAGGTTCTCAATTTACCCAATCATTTGGAGTACATGAGGCCCAACTGAGTTACCTTCTGCAAGATTGCTCTTGAACACTGCTTTGGACACTTCATACGCTCATGCCTTGCATGTTCCTGAAACAACTGCTTCAAGTGTATGATCATATCATAGGCTTCCATGCTCTCATGTTGCTTCTGAAGCTCAGAGGTCATGGTGTAGAGCATGAGACAAGTCACATCATCGGAATCGTCTATATGTTTCTGATGTGCTCTCACGGCAGCTAGAACAGACTCATCCTGGGGTGGTTCTGGAATAGGATTGTCTAAGACGTACAGTTTATTTTCTTGCTTAAGAACGATTCTTAAGTTTCTGTACCAGTCAACGAAATTTGTTCCAGACAGTTTGTCCTTCTCAAGGACATATCGCAGGGACGAAGTCGATGCGTGATTGTTTGCCATTGGAATTCTACAAAACGAGAAATATGAAATCTTAGTATTTTGAATAATTTAACTACATTCAACAATGGCTAGATTATTAAATATAGCTCCCACTATTTTTCTCGGATAACACCATTAATGTGGAAAATATCATACATATTTTCTAGTGAGTCCAAGACACATTTCACTTCTTCTTGAGCTTGGTTTGGCAATTCACCCAAGAATTGGTTATTTAGGTAGGAACCATTCCAATTTCATCCTATGCAACTCTTGGTCCAATTAGGTGAATAATTTTTTATTCTTTATCCTTTAGATAACACTTAATTGTCATGCCTCTGGGCTCATCAATCCAATTGATTTTACTCAGTTGCGTCGAACCTCCTGCTTCAACAATCACACATTACTTGCTTGTGTAGTCAATGGACATATAAAGGTAAATTAAAACGCCTTGCTTTGGCAAGCCTGAATTTAATAGACCTTGATCATGAAGGGTGTTTAGGCAAGAGAAGGAAAAACGCAATATTTCCATTGAGGGATTTAATAGTCATTATTTGTTAGGTTGATCCCATCAACATGATCTACTTATTTGGATTGGGAAATCCACAATAAAACATCAAACTTGTTTATTATTATCTTGTTAATGTTTCGCTAGTATCGCCATACACACAAAATAAACAACAAGACATATAAAAATCCACAAAAGAAAAATTAATGTGGCATGGATATGGCCCCTAGGTTAAGATATTACCAAGCCAATGATAATATCTATATTCCCTAAAGTGTCAATCTCATCTCCATGTGCTCCACCATAGCTGCGCGCGTCTAGGATGGGACCTTCATCGTCTGTGTGGCTTGTTTGGTCCTCCGGCTTTTTCTCCATGCTCTTAGCTATCATCTAAATATTTCTAATTCCAGCCATACATCTAGAATAAATAAATAAATAAAACCTCACATGTTGAGATGATGATCAGCTCGCAGACCGTAAAATTAACTAACTATTACATTAATTTGATCAGCTCGCAGGTCGTAAACCAATCCACAAAACAAACATAAACATCCACCACCTAGGCCATATCCATCCACCATGAAACAAAGAACATAATACAGTTAAAACCAATTTTTAACGCGCTTGTTCGATTTTAGTTTAAAATTAGGCAACTAGGGTCAAAATAGTCCAAGGGATTCACCATCCACCATGGTCGAACCACCCAAGGACCAAGGCAAGGCCTTGGGGCAGTCGGCCAAGCCTCAGGCGCAGCTAGGCCGCATGATATGCCGGCCCAACCCCTTGGCCGAGCCTTGCTTGGGCGCTAAGGCAAAAGGGGGGCGGTCCCATAGGGGTCGTTCCTCCTTTATGGAATTTTTTCCAAAACAATTCCTTGCCTTGTTTCCCAAGCATAGTTGTTTCCAAATTTGAAAAACCCCTTTTCCAATGTTGTGCCCAAACCCTAATTCCTAGATTCAAAATTACTTACATCCTATGTGATTAAACTCACCAATTTACACATCCAATGTTGAATTAGATCTTGTTTTTCTTGAATCAAATTCAATTTGCATCTACTATGCCAATTAATTTCAGTTTCACGTAGTATGAATAAAACGGTGTATAAACTGAAATCGTAACACATAAAATCATGTTATGCGCTACGACCTGTAGCTCAGATACTACTATTGGGTTTCGACGTAGGTAACGCAACGGAATAACAAAAAAAATTTACTCAAAGCCCACCAAGGATCACATGATGAGCTATCATAACACGATAAGAGCATAGAAGATGTGTACCTTGGTTTGGGAGATCACACGAAGAATAGTGTCTTCGTCTCTATGAATATCCACATCTTGGATTCTTGATTGGATTCTTTCTCGCCGTGTAGTGCTAGCAACGGAAGAAGGAGGACGATGATCATGCAAAACGGAGAAAGGAGCCAACGGGCTAGGGAGGCAGAGGAGTCCAAGGGGCGGACGGGTAGGGGCGGACACCTCTTCCTTCTCTCTCTCTCTCTCTCTCTCTATCTCTCTCTCTCTCTCTCTCTTGCTTTGTTATGTTCTCACAATACTGACTTGTGTTGAGAATTAACAAGCTAGAGATCCTTTATATAGTCATAACTCTTTATTAACTACATAAAGGTCCCAATACTAGTGACGTCCTTACATGGTGGTTTTAATCCCATCTTTCTCTGTGTAGAAAGTGTGAGGACCATTCTGAATGATAGTCTAAAGATCTATATCTTGATCAATGATGAACATTTTCATCAAAGCTTTCCAGTGAAAAAAATTGTCTCCACAGCAGAGATGAGGTATGTTAGAAGCTCTTCCCTGAGAAAAAGCAACATCACCTACAGTACTCATAATCACAAGATGGTTAAACCTATGCAGTGATACACGCTCTGATACCAATTGAAGGGGTGTACATTAGGAAGAAATAAATGATCAATACTCTAGAAGGGGGGGGGGGGGTTGAACAGAGTATGCCAACTTTTGATAAACTTGCAAGAAGAGTGGCTTAAAAAATAATTGTAAGGAATGAAGAGTAATTCAAGGCCTTGAAATGAGTTTCAAGCCCTTGGAATGAAAATAGTTGAAATATAAAAAGATAGTTATATTTCAAGACATTGAAATGAAACTATTTTGAATGCTGCAAAAGAACTAAGTATGGAACTGAAAAGTAAATGAAAGAGACACAAGATATATAGAGTTCAGTCCACTTGGACCTACGTCTCTACCTTGGGGATCTTCTCGCTGCAGGATTTTCAACTCAATTCTTATTAATCATTAGCTAATCCCTAGATTTCAAGCAAAAAAGAGATGCCTTACTCTGTTACAGCTTGTGGTTCTGACTAACATATCTAGTACCTGCTCTAGCTATCTGATTAACTAATAATTCTCTATTGTTAACCTTGAACAATCCTTGAGAATAAGAACTAGAAGTATTATCAAAATGATATGCAAATGAAGTTCATAAGAGAAGAACACTAGAACTGAATCTGCAGTGAGTATGCAGTGTTCTTCAGATGCTTGGATTGAGAGAAATGAATATGCTTCTTTGTTGCTTGTCAATCCCTGAATGTTTTTGAGTGTCTCTGTTAATTGTCCCTTGTATTGCTTCAACTTTATCTCTTCTATAGAGTAGTTTGAAATGCAGATCTTCAGGATATTCTCTTTAACAAACTTCACTATTTTGTAGCTTTAGCTTCGACTTCTCTAACAGCTTCTCCAACGGATAGTTACTCAGTATCTTAAATGATACTGATTTGATATTGTATAAACATATGTTGGGAAACTTCCAAACACAACAGGATTGATCACAGGATCAAATCAGCATAGAATTTTCTCTCCTGCAAAACTTAGGTTAGGAAATAGATCATGTAAAATAGGAAACAAAACTTCCCTGCAAAACTAAGTCAAACAGATGGATTAGATAATTTTAAATGTGTCAAAATACTTTGTCTTTCATCATCAAGTATCAACTAATCAAGCACATGGGTTTAGGAGTTGAATCAAGATCAGAAACTCCCCCTAAGTTCATGCATATAGAGCATAGTCAGTTTCAAGGCTTTGAAGCTTTTTCAAGGCCTTGAAATAGACTAGCTATTTCAAGCCTTTGAAACTGAGTTGAACTTACAGTTGGGTAGTATGTTTTTCTTGCTAGAGACCGCTTCATATTAGTAAATAGTTACTACCAACTAAGTAGAAACATATGGGGTCACACGCCATATGGATTGAACTAGACTTGGGAATTGATTAATTAATTAGAAGGATAAAAAACGCAACTACTTGCTAACTTAGTACGACTAATATGCAAATTGGACTAATCCGAACTTGAGTAGGATTAGGAGACGGCCTTTATGTAGTAACAAGAAGTTGTTGGACTATATAAAGGATGCTCCTAGCTTCCTTCCTACAACTAATGCTCATAACATAAGTTGAGTAGGAGAGAAGCAAGGAGAGAGAGCAAGACAAAAGGAGCCGACCGCCCCCCTTGTCCGCCCCCTCTACCCGTCGGCCACAACAAGGAGGCCGAGCCTCCCTTGGTCCTTGTTGCCTGATTTTTTCTTCCTCTTACACCGTTCCTAGCTAGCACAAGGAGTTTGGAAGATTTAGATCTCAATCCTAGGCCTGGATCAACCGTAGAGACGTGACAATATTCGCGTTTGAAGTCATCACAGAAGACCCATAAGGTACTTATTATGTATCATTTATTATCGTTATGAATTTTCTTCCTGTGATCCTTGGAGGGTCTTGATCGGATAAATTATTGTTTATTCCGATGCGTATCCACGATCAAAACCCTATAATAACAAGTATGTAGCGTTCTCGGAGATGGGTCAATCCAGTATGCCATTACTCCTAAGCATACCCATGTGTTGGATCGTGATATCTCCATATCAATCCAACCCCATACTAGTCTATAGATGATTGTCCTGTTAATCAGTATAGTGGCCAAGGGATATTTAAGATAAACAACGCAATTGTAAATCTAAGGACATTATATTAAATATCTCAATAAATAATACAATGAATATTCTAGCCAATTAATTTTCATACTAAACTAGATTGCCTCTAGGGCATCTATTCCAACAGATTAGCCGTTAATGCCTTTTGACGAAATCCAGGCACGTTACTCGACTCCCTCCGGTGGTCGGCCGGACGACTAGGACCAGTTTGTTTTGCCGGAGAAGACACATGAAGCCTGGACAAACCAGGGGCCAAAACCCATAATCCGAACTTGAACTCCTTCTCCGTGCTCCCACTCGACTGGGCTTGAACTGGGCAGTTATTAAGTAGGTGTGTAATGAACCCATGGCGATAATGTACCGCCGGAATAAACTCACACCGGAAAGACACATCACACCTTCCGCCACGACCACTGCCAACATTAGCTGCCTTCCTCAGAGGTTTGGCGATTGGGATGCGAACCCGGATTCGCAGGAGTCGTTCTCCGGGCTTCTCATTCTCTGTAATCTCCTTTTTAATGTATTTTCCCAGTGAGTGACCAACAAGGGTACCAACATCATCATTACGGAGATGAGTTGGTGAGTCTAACACTAGGACCCAAACAGGGATGTCGGAGAAGACATATTTCGCCGGTGGAATAGAAGGATCCCACTTTTGAAACTCCAAAACATTTCCATCGAACGACCATGGCCCCCCTGCCAGAACTCTCTCCGTGAACGTCAAAGAATCGAATTTGAAAAGGAATAAGTTTTCCCCTTCTTTAGAAATTGATTCCGATCGTCTCATCTTCCAAATCTTTTTGAGCACCTCCATCATCGGCTTCTCCTTCACTGGTTGTTCCGAAAGGAATTTTCCAATGAGACTCGCCGCATAGGCTTCCTCCGCTTTTTGGCAAAGGAAGTTACCAATGTCAAGATGGAGTTCCTCTTCGTCACCATCGATCTAACTTGAGTAGTGAACTTCTGCCATCTTGTATAATTCACAGTGAAGGGATATCCCACTCCTCTTTGGAGACTTCTTTAAATAGTAGATTCTTCTCAAAGCACACAAATCAACTCTCATGAGGAATCCCCAAAGAGACTCCGACTGTACTCTTTGTTCAGGACATGAATTTAATCTCTCTCATACTTTAATTTATAAATAAATATTTTTTATAATTACGTTTTTTTTATAGATAAACTTGTATATTTATTTAATAGTGGGCTATATCAGATGCCCAAATGTTGTACAAGTAAACAGGGCAAACATTGGCCCAGAAAGAAATAACATTACAGCCCAAGCCCATTTTAGCTAGGTTATGTGCAAGGATATTTTGGTCTTTTTTGCACAAACAAACCCTAACATAAATAAGAGCCCGAAGATGAGAGGCAGCCTCATTCAGCAGTCGCTCTCTCTCTCTCTCTAGAACCTTCAGATGGCGAAGCTCTCTGTAAACGCCCGACCAGTGTCTGGTTGTCTGATTCTAGAATCAAGCTTCTAAAACCACGATTTGTGGCTTCTAATATGGCGATCTTTGCCGCAAAAGCCCCAGCAGTGAGTGAATCGCTGGTAAACGGGATGGAGAAAGACATTACCAACACAAACTGACCACGTGAATTCCGAATCACGGCACCTCCTCCAGATCTGCGGTTGCCGGAGTCAATATCCGCATCAATATTCATCTTTAGAAAGCCCTGAGGCGGCGGGATCCAGAATGCAGATGTCTCCACTTCTCCCGAACCTGCATGCAACAATTCCCGACAAAAATAAGTAGAATTTTGTAATTCTAAATTTTCAGAAATAGCATAGGCAACAATATCTTCAAATTTCTTTTGTTCAAATGTGAAAGTCCTTCGATTTCTTTCTAACCAAACGTTCCACAGCGGGAAACAGAAGATTTGTTGGCTATGTAGATCCATATTAAGAAATAGATGCTTGAAACGAGCTGGAAAAGGGATTTCAGAAGATGGAATTTCCAGATCTGTCAATTTGGAAGTGTAAATTTGACGAGTCCAGGTGCAATCAAGGAAGATATGAGAAGCAGTTTCGTCTTTTTAATTGCAGAAACAACATTGAAGAGGTAAAAAACACCCTTTTTGGTCAGAGAATCTTTGGTAGCAATACAGTAGTTAAAAACACGCCAAATGAAAATTTTAATCTTATTTGGAATTTTTAAATTCCACAAAGTTTTCCAGAAAATATCTTTTATACTGCTAGAGGTGGAACATATAGGCGTATTTTTGTCAACCAGGTTGTTTGAGGCTACCATATGGTAAGCAGTTTTGACAGAATAATCCCCATTGTCAGTTTGAGTCCAAACTATATTATCATTATAATCAGGGGACACTAGCGGGATTTGAAGAATAGCTTCGGCCTCGTCTTCAGAAAAATGAGAACTAATAAGATCTGAATTCCAAGTAAAATTATCAGAGATAAGGTCAGAGACTTTGGAATTATAGGGAAGAGTAGGAGAACTGAAAGGTTTTCGACCAAGGCCAATAGGGATCCAGCGATTATGATAAATGTGAGTATTTTGACCATTGCCTATACCTTGACGGACACCTTGAAAAACGATATTTTTGGCTTTGATAATACTTTTCCAGACAAAAGATGAAGAGTTAGAGTAATCGGCATAAATAATAGTAGAGTTATTGTAATATTTTCCTTTGAGAACCCTAGCAAGAAGAGAATTGGGATTGTGATAAATTTTCCATGCTTGTTTGCCTAAAAGGCGATATTAAAAGAATGTAAATGGCGAAATCCCAAACCTCCAACATGTTTAGGGTAACACATGGAACTCCATTTTTTCCAAACAATTTTATTTTTGTCAACTTCATTTCCCCACCAAATTTACTCAAAAGTTTATGAATTTCTTTGCAAAAGGTAATTGGTAGGAGGAAAATAGACATGATATAGGTAGGGATCGCTTGAATGACAGCTTTTAGAAGAACTTCTTTACCACCCGGAGAAAGATATTTTTCCTTCCACCCACAAAATTTATTCCAGATTTTTGCTTTAATATTATCGGTTAAAATATTTTTATTTCTACCAATATTAGTAGGTAGTCCTAAATACTTATCATGTTGAGACGCAATTAGAATGTTGAGGATTTGATGAATTTGCTGACTAGTATGATTCGGGACTTTGGGGCCAAAAACAATAGCGGATTTGGAATTGTTGATTAATTGACCCGAAGCTTGACAATATTGGTAGAGAATGGATTTGATAGTAATAGCATTTTCCGTTGTAGCTTTAGCAAAAATTATACTATCATCCGCGAAAAGTAAATGGGTTAAACTATGAGAATAATAACCAGCTTTAACACCCGAAAGGATATTATTAGACAAAGCATTATTAATAAGAGAAGATAAACCTTCAGTACAAATGATAAATAGATAGGGACTAATAGGGTCTCCTTGCCTAATTCCCCTAGTTGGATGGAAATAATCAGTTTGTTGGCCATTAATAATTATGGTAAAGGAAACAGAGGTTACACAACTCATAATGCGATTATTAAATTAATTGGAAAACCCATTTTGATTAGCACTTTATGAAGATAGGGCCATTCTATGCGATCATAAGCTTTAGCCATGTCTAGTTTAAGCGAGAAAGAACCAGTTTTATTTTTTTGGTTGTGAATTGTGTGGATAGTCTCAAAAGTCATAATAGAGTTGTCAGAAATCTGACGACCTTTAATAAAAGCGGATTGGGCGGGATCAATAATATCAGGTAAAAGTGTTTTTAACCTGTTAGCAATACATTTAGATATGATTTTATAAGAAACGTTGCACAAACTTATAGGGCGAAAATCCACTACAAATTTTGGACTTTTGAGTCTTGGGATTAAGGCGATACAAGTTTGGTTAATGACTGAAAGATCACCACCATTATTTAGAAAATCAAGACACATTTCAGTAATATCTTTGCCAACAATAGGCCAATAAGTACGATAGAAAAGAGTCGGTAGGCCATCAGGCCCAGGAGCTTTTAGAGGCCCAATTGAATTTATAGCATCTAGAATTTCTTTTTCAGTGAAAGGCGCATCTAAAAAATCATACATTTTTTTATTAACAGAAGGATTGATACAGTCTACTGCTTGGTTAAATAAGTCAGAATTTGCAGTGAAAAGAGTCTTGAAATAATTCATGAAACAGGACTTAATATCTTCCAAATCAGTAAAACTTTGTCCATTGGTGTCAATAATAGTAGTAACAGTATTCTTACATTTGCGTTCCGAGGCTACTTTATGAAAAAATTTCGTATTACGGTCACCTTCTTTGAGCCAGTTAACTCTAGATTTTTGTTTCCATCTTATTTCTTCATCAGTTAAGAGTTTTTGTAAACGAGTAGAGATTTCTTTTTTATGATAAAAAACATGCTGGGTTGCAGGTTGGTTATTCAGGAAGGACAGGCGATTTTGAAGAAACTTTTTTTCTTTTGTATTGGCAATGTAATTCTTCCTACCCCAAGAGGTTTTGCCTTTATTTATTATAATTACTACTGTAAACTACATGACATAAACACTAAAAATTCAATTAGTTGAAAATTATACTGGTTCATCAGTAATAAAATAGAAAAGATAACCAATGGTGCCTTGGTGGTGGTGATTGCGGAGGGACGCTGTGTCATTTCTTATCTACAAGTTCACCCTTCCTTTTCAAACCATGAAACAATTCGATCCTTCCCACAGTGCTCAAAAATGGCTTCAAGTCTCCTGAAGATCAACAATGTACAAAGTGTTAACACTACAAAGCATTCATTTCAGTCACAGAATCGTCAAATTCTTTCTCCGCATCTCGCATTCCCAGCAAAAACCCATCACCATCATCATCACCGCAATTCAAATCTAACCTCAACCATTCAGTCTTCTCTCTCGTTTCCCACCCCACCCGCATCCAGAGAAGACGCCATCCTTCAAGCCAAGACTTCCCTCTCTACAACCTTAGAGAAGCCTCTCAACAACCCCAAACTCGCCGGAAAACTCAAGAAACTGAAGCAGCCCAGGTTCCGGGTCGAAATCCCCGTCGTCGATGACTCGCCGAGTTCACTGTCAGAGCTTGCCCTCCAGGTGTTTGGTGAAATGCCCATAAGAAGAAAAGGCTCTCCTGTTAAGATCTTGATCCTGTGGCCAAACTCCACCTTAACAGATGCTGGCACTGACGCATTTAAGGCCTCAGAATCCGTCCAGCACTTCGACATTTCGTTGGTTAATAGAGATAGTGACACCAGAAGTCTGAATTCTGCTGAAGTTGCAGTGTTTATGGCACCCGAGGTTTCCCAGTTGGAGGTTGTGAAAAGGGTTACTGACAGTTTCTACCCGAAGCCAGTGGTGATTTTCAATCCCAGATGGGGGTTTGAGGAAGAGAGCCGGTTCGGGGACTTGAATGGGTTTGTGAGTTCGTTTGAAGTGGTTTTTTCGTTCTTGGGTTTGGAGGTGAGAGGGCTTTTGAGTAAGAGGAGAGGGATGGTTTATAAGATTGTCAGAGATGGGGTTTTGAGTGGTGAAAGATGGAATGTGTTGGTTGAAGAAGAAGGGGAACTGAAAAGGGTTTGCAGTTTCAAGACGCGGCCATCAATCACTGAAGTTGAGAATGTATTGTACAATTTGATGGCTGTTAATTCGCCAATAACAAAATCCGCCAAGTTTTTGAAGGGATTGTTGTCAAATGTTACCAAGCAAAGTAAGTCCAGCTGAAAACCTGATCCTCCTCTATTGTGTCCAATGTATGAGAATTTCGATGAATCATTTATTGAGATACCTGAAAACACGGAACCCAGTTCTTGTTTTCATTGTCAGGCGAGACTCTTGTACATAAACTTCTATGGTCAATAGAGCATCTTGACAAATTATTGTCTTATTTGTGATTAATCAAAAGCGTATTGATATTCCGTTCTAAAGCATGTTGCTACGAGGAAGTTTTTCCTTCTAGAGTAGAGATCAATTAATTTGTAACTCTGATCATAACCTCCGAAGATACTTAAAACATGCCTTTCATTTGACGAAGGTGCTCCATAGAGTTAGAGAAATGATAATGTTGATTTGCTGTGCCTATATTACCTGGACCATAGATCGTTCCGGTTTATGGAGGTTTATACCCTATAGAATTTCCTAAGTAGGATTCTCCAGGTTGCTTGATTTTATGTAATATGTTTTTCTTGGATTGTTCATGTTGCTTGGTTTGATGCTTGCTTTATACGTATCTCAGTTCATTTAACTTTGATTTGCCCCCACTGGAGAAACATTTAGAGTGTGCTTCTACACTTGTACGCATGGTTTTCAGAAGAAAAGGAAACAAAAAACTAACGAAATTATTTCAGCTACTTGGGACTGAAAAGAAAACGAATGGTTTTGTGCAAAACCAAGCGAATGGAGGGTTCTTTGCTTGCTTTCTTCTCTTCCTCCAGTTCTAGATTCCAAGCATATCATTAAAGTAAATGAGTTGAAAGGCCGCAAATTCTCAGAATCTCAAAATTCAGAATTCCAGAAGATTAGTGTACCATGTACGGATTGGCGGATCTAGGGGGTGGTCAGCGGGGGCCACTGCCCCTCCAAAGTCTTGAAATTACACTAGGACCCCCAAATAATTTGATATCTTCATTTATAAATATTACATTCCGGCCCATACAACATGCTAAATTTATGTGTTTGATCTTTTAAATCTCAAATTTTGACTTGGAACCTACATGACTGATGGAAAAAACGTAGCTTATGCCCTAAATATTTGGAAGTTTACTTTTGAGTTAATGAGAATTACAAAAAAAAAAATATCACACTGGTTTCTTTGGAATATATTTCTTTATGTACCTAGTAACTATATGAATTCACATGAATAAGTTACTTTTGGAGGTATATCACGTGATTGAATGTACTACAATTATAATGATTAAATTCGGGAACATCATGACATATATTTGTTACTACACATTACACTTTTTTTATGGATGATTCGCACGTGTAATTTGGCCCCCGCTTAATCAAAATCATGTGTCCGCCACTGCTTGTATGGAAACGCGTGATTCTATTAGCAATTCACTAGGGTATGAGAGAACTGCGCCTTTTGCAACCTCTACTGGTGTTGTTTCAATTAACGATAAATTCAGAAGAGCTATGTGATACATTTGGTGTTTAGAGAACAGGAATATATTTGTGTTGATGATTCAAACCAGAGACATTGTGGTTCCTGTTTCTTCGTTCTTCATTTTGCAGTTCCGTGGGCTCAAAGGATTAATTTTAAAATGACCCAGGATAATCTACCGTGCCATATTTTTTCCTGACCAATCTCACTATTGTAGGGAATCTAGATGACTTTGTTCCCATAATATTTCACTTGAAAACCAATTGATTTAGAGACGGTTTACACGTTGCACTCCGTGTAAAATCTCTACTCTCATCCCTACATCCAAGCCAGAGAAAACTGACATGATCTTACTTAATGCTAAATATTTAACTCATATTGTGATTTTCATGAAAGTAGCTTTTTAATTTGCCTGCAATGATGTTTGGTTCTTCCCTGAAGAAGTATATGGAAACCCAGTTACATATGTCAATCACGTATGGGGGAATGCAAAGCAAGAAGGTATGAATTTGAGTATAAATTTCGCCTGTCATAATTTCACCCCTTGAGTTCATTGCATCCGAAAGCTTGTAATCTCAAGTTAATAGTTCTCAGGACATTGAGTTTATTTACAGAGTACTACTATCTATCAACTGAATAAAAACTTGATGGACGAGAATTATCAGTATCACTCTTCTCTAAATATTACAAGAAATACATTGTATAGAACACGGAACCCCAACCAAGGAAGAAGAGTTCGTAAAAGTGGAAGACCGGAGTGTTTCCGTGTTGTTTGAGATTTCAAGAACTCTCCTTTTGCTTGGTTCATAAGAAAAGACTTCCCTTCTTTCATCTTTTAGTTGGAATTGAATTTTTTCTCAGTTTGACATTAAGGCCTGATATGGCAGCCTTTGATAAACTTGTCAGAGTAGTTTACATACTTGGTCCATAGTAGTCGAAGTTGTGGAAATGCTATATCCAGCCACGGCTTTGCTCGGCCATTGAAGTGGATGACCCCTGCATTTTCTGCATCTGCAATACTTGTGTTGTCCTGATACCCTAGTCCCAGCATGTGCCAGAAGGGATCAATTACGTGGAGATGGCCGTGAAATGCTATTAGACCTGGAGGTAAAGTCCCCAATTGCCACAAACTGAGGTCTGATTTCAAGTTCTGCATCAAGAAAGAATGAAGAGGTTAGCAACAGTTTCTTCTTTTAATATTTTGCATCTTATTCAGAATTACCACGGTTCAAATTTCTGCCCATTTGTAGTGGAAAAAGAACATAATGTTGGTTTTTTACCTGCTCTAGCCAGTAATGATAGGTATGGCTTATGTTTGTCTTCCTCCAAGCCTCTAGATCAAAAATGTTCATGCCATAGGCCCAGGCACATTCGTTGGGGTTAAAATTATCTGCTATCAAGGGATGAGAAAAGTTCAGATAGCTCTTGTACCGCTTGGACATCACATACTTGTCATCTCCCCTGCATGTTTCTACTGCTCCATTCACCTTCCCATTCATATCAACGTCCCATAAGGGTGAAAGATCGGTTTGAACCACAATATCATCGTCCAAGAACACTATCTTATTAAGACTAGGAAACAACTGCAGGAAACAACATGTGCTTAGAGAATATAATGTGAAGAAATTTTGACATAAAACCCTCCTGCAATATCGTCTCGTTGACACTTAGCTACCATAAGTATTGATTTTGTCAGAAAATCCCCCTGCAGTTTCACTTTTACTGACATCGCGCACCATTTTCAAACAGAACCCCCCCCCCCCCCCCCCCAGCAGTTTCACATTTACCGTCACTTATCTACCGGCAGTATTTGTAAAATGGTGCGCGATGTCGGCAAAAGTGAAACTGCAGGGGGGTTTTCTGACAAAATCAATACTGCTGACAGCGAGACGATACTGCAGGGGGTTTTCTGTCAAAAGTTCCTGATTTGAAATGATCAACTATGAATAAATCATTAACATGAGTTTTGACTTCCAAGATTTACCTCTGGTAGATGTATTCGGATGTGGTTCATTATCGAATTGTATTTAGGGCTGAGAGCTTGCAACTTAGCAGCAATCACACGAGGCGTCTCTGTGTTGTTTGCAACAATTGCTGAAGAGCCTCCTCTAAATTGTGAGCGCACTTTCTGGTCTTTCTCCATAGCTTCCAACACTGGGATCTTCCCCTTAGTGAACCAGTCAAAATGATGCAACCCTTTGACCTCAATTATGGCTGGCGTTAGAGGGTGTAGAGAGAACCAAGCTTGCATTGGAGAAAATGTCTTTCTGTCTGTGATTATGTGCAGGACTACTCTTTCAGGATGCAAGGAGTTGTGGACAAGAGATGCTGCAACAACTGAGGCTGCGAGGACATTGTCAGAAGCTAGCACAAAGTGGAAATAGGAGTTATCAACAAGTGCAGGGACAAGTTCTGCTGAGGGAAGCTGAACACGGGCATTGGCATTTGATGAATGCTCATTGGCTAGCCGCAAAGCAAGACAATGGAGTTGTTTGGGTATGCTGCTGGATGCTACATGTCGGTACAGGTACTCTTGTATTTTTGCTGTTCTTGTTGTCTGTTCTAGTTGAATCACCTGGATTTTTCAGTTTGTCAAGAGATTTTATTACATGTTCGTGTGAGCTTTGTTATGAGAGAGAGAGAGAGAGAGAGAGAGAGAGAGAGAGAGAGAGATACCATGGCTTTGAGTCTGGATGCGAATGTCTTAGCATCTGGATTAGTCTCCCTCATTTCTGCAAGAAAATCTTGAAGGCTTTGTGGGACATCATCTCCTCCCTGTGTAGCGTCTTCACTCACCGGTTCTTCGAGAATTTGGTACATAACTTGCGGAACCTGTTAGGAAATCCCGAATAAGCTAAGAAAATTTTGAAATTTATCAATTGCTTTTCAGATACTGTGTGGAAAGAACAGAGTGAAGAAGATTACTGCTGCATCAGCCCTTTTCCCCAAGAGACTCGGTCCCAGTCTTTTCCCTAAGCAACCTAACATCATTAAAGAAAATGAAAAACACAGTTATTTGCAAGTTTAAGGGAGCTTAAACTTGTCTATTCTATTAAGATTAACAATCTTGGATAGGTTGTTGACATGTCTATTATGTATGTGTATGGACTATCTTCACATATAGTCCATGTTAATAAGCAATGATCTTAACTTGTTGATGGATGGACTATGCATATATTTCTTGATTGAAATGTAGTTCTCATATGAAATTGGAATTTTTTAAGTTCTGTTATGTGCTGTGTGTGCAGGTATGTATCCGATAGAGCGAGATAGAGTCAATGATCCTAAGCAACCTAACATCATTAAAGAGAAAGGAAAAAAAAAACAAACATTTACAAATTTAAGGGAACTTAAACTTGTCTAGTACTATTAAGATTAACAATCTTGGATATGTAATTGACATGTGTATCTATTTGTGCATGTGCATAGACTAATCTCCATATCTAGTCTACCAAATACGTTCCAGACATGTGTGACTAAGCAATGATCTTAACTTTATTCCTTGACTATGAATATAGTTCTTGATCGAAATGTAGTTTTTTTTCCGTAGGAAATTGGAAATTTTCTCTTAGATGGGCTATTGAAGATGAAGTTCTGTGCTGTGTGTGCAGGTGTGTATCAAAGAGAGCGAGATAGTCATTATTACCTATTGAAGAGCATTCCCTCTGTCCATCAATGGTATCCACGGCCGTCAACACGAACACAAAGCGGAGAAGGAAGGTGAAGAAGAGAAGAGAATAGAAAACCATACGATACGAGAACTTTCTGGAGTTAACCTTGACTTTGATGAACTCTCTTACTCCTTTGGCCGGCAGCAGGGTCACATGCCGCAGACTCGGCGAGATATGAAGCTGCATTTCTGGACAGAAAGAAACAGAAATGTTTCTGGTTCTTTCTGGCAATCCACCCAAAAAGAATGGGAACGAGATGAACTGCAAAGAGGAATGATGGTGGGGAAGAGAGAGACGCTGTAAAAGGAAGAGGAAGAAGTTGAGAGAGGTGTTTAAGGTAGCTATCAGTCACCTAAACTTGCTTAGCATTTAGGTTATGTTCTATGACTAAATGTTTTTTTTTATGCTGTGTTTTCTTACAGAGAAGTTTGAGAGGAGAGGTTGTTGTTTGAGTGAAAGGGACATGGGACTGAGAACGAAAGGGTTTTTGTGTAGAGAAGTTGCTGTTGGTCGTCTTTTGATCAGGTGTGTAGAGAAGTTGCTGAGGTTTGTTTGTTTGTTTGGTGTTTGCTTGACTTTGCATCTACATGAAGTTTAAACTATTACTATTGGCTCAAGGAAAAAACATCAAGGGGTTAGGGCTTTGAATGCAACAGAGTTTCTGAAAAGAAAATGACCCTCTCTCTCTCCCCCTTCTAGGAGGATTGGGACTTGGTGGTTGGTTTTTGTTGGAGTGAGAAGTACAGGAATAGTATGCTTTCTTATTTCCCTCCAGGTATTTCAGCATTTGAGGAGGCTTCACGTGCATTCGTGATTTTTAAAAGTTATCCTTTCGGAATGTCCCCCAAAGCATTTTGATTGCAAATTTTGGATAAGTTAAGATTTGTTACAAATACTGAGCGCGTTAAAGGATCATATATATCTCCATTTATTAGAATTCGGATTACTAATATGTGATTTTTTTTAATAGAGACTGACCATAAAAATTACTCGTATATATGTTGTTATTCTTATAATTTAAGATTAACTTATCCAATTCTCAAACATATATAGTTTTGTTGCTCATGCAATCTTTGTGCATGCGTGCTCTACATTTCGGAGTGCTTTATAAATTAGAACACTCTTGGTGTAGAGTATAGTTCTAAGGGTAAAAGACAAAAACCACCCCTTGAGTATGGGGTATATACAAAAAAACCCCTCGTGTTCGGGGATATACAAAGACCACCCCTGTCGAGACAAAAACCACCCCTGTCAGTGGATGGACGTTAGACGAAAAACACCCTTCTGTTACAATCAATAAGTATGGGGGAGCAATCTGTCTTTTTCATGACCATTTTGCCCCTATTTGAATTTTTGTGTTTGTGATTTATGTTCTTGGTGTTCTTCTTCACCACCACCTCCACCACCAACACACCACCAGCAACACCTCCACCACCATTACACCACCACCAGCACACCACCAATACCATAAAGAAACCCAGAGAAAAATTTCAATCTTTTTCACTTCAACCCCAAAAATAAGAGGATCGTCATTAGCATCATTCTTCAACATCACCATTTCCATCATTCTTCAACATCACCACCACAACCACTTCTCTGCCACAAGTTTAGCAGGCAAGATAAAAGCCACCGAAGTAGCCAACAAAAACACTGCCTTCCTCAACCCACAACCCACATGTGAGAAGTTTCATTCACATAAAACAGCCACCCAAATAAGATCAACTGATATGAGCAATTCGTCATTCAGAGAAGGCGGAGCATTGAGGACGATTGCGGTAGCGGAACTCAAAGATCTGCAAGGGGAGGATTGCGCCGGGGAAGAGGACGAGGGGGAGTGGGAATAAGGGGATCTCTCTCCCTCAACCCCTCTCTCATTCACCGCCACCACAACCACCACCACCGCCGCCGGACTTTCATTCCTCTTCAATTTCATCATCTCCAACCCCAAACTTTCATTCCTTTGCAGCAAACCCTAGCCCCTCTCTCAAAATGCCTTCACTCCCACAAGAGCCTCTCCTGACACCAAACCCAGACCGGTTCTGTATGTTCCCCATCAAATACCCCCAGATCTGGGAGATGTACAAGAAAGCCGAAGCCTCCTTCTGGACCGCCGAAGAAGTCGACCTCTCCGACGACACCCGTCACTGGGACCACGTCCTCACCCCCGACGAGAAGCACTTCATCAAGCACGTCCTCGCCTTCTTCGCCGCCTCCGACGGCATCGTCCTCGAGAATCTCGCCGGCCGCTTCACGAAGGAAGTCCAGGTCTCCGAGGCTCGAGCCTTCTACGGCTTCCAGATCGCCATCGAGAACATCCACTCCGAGATGTACAGCCTCCTGCTCGAGTCCTACATCAAAGACCCCTCCGAAAAGGATTGTCTCTTTCGAGCGATTGAAACCATCCCTTGCATCGAGAAGAAGGCTAATTGGGCTCTCAAATGGATCGAATCCGGCGAGACCTTCGCAGAACGTATCGTCGGATTCGCTTGTGTCGAAGGGATCTTCTTCTCATTTTGAGAGAGGGGCTAGGGTTTGCTGCAAAGGAATGAAAGTTCGGCTTCGGGTGAGGTTCGTCTGCTACTGTTGGTGGTGGCTTCGGGTGAGGTTCGTCAACGGGCAGCAGTGGTGGTTGACTGGTTGTTGGCTTGTTGCTGCTGCCGTGAGAAGGGAGAGAAGAGAGAGAGAGAGAGTGTGGAAGAGATGATTTAGGGTTAAGAAAGGGGGGAGGAGAAAGGAAGGAAACTGTATTAATAGTGTGCAATTTTCTAAATTGTTATGGGTATTTTTGTCTTTTAACCCCTCCGTTAGTGTGCCGTTAGCCACTAACTCTGACAGGGGTGGATTTTGTATATCCCCGAACACGAGGGGTTTTTTTGTATATACCCCATACTCGAGGGGTGGTTTTTGTCTTTTACCCTAATTTCTAACTTCCACGCAAATCAAACTAACTATAACAAAAGGACCGGTTTACTTATATCTTTGTTACTTACCGAATACATCTAAAAAAACTAAGATAAACTCATCCTTTAAAAGAAGAAGTGGTTCTGTACTTCTCTTTTATCTCAACATGGAGAGATAAAAATATTTTATTTAGTAAATTAGGACTATGGTGTGGTTTTACCGCTTAAAGTGTAAAACTCTAACTGTGAGGGGTGAGTCAAAACATGGGAGGTATCAAGCAAAATACTAAAATTTGTGTTTAAAATTTTTCTCGGTGCGGTGCAGTTTTTTTCGGTTTTGTCGGTTCGGTTGATGCCCGGTTCGGTTTTCAAAATAATAAAACCGTTATTTAAGAAAAAAAATTGTTGAACCGTCGGTTTAGGTACGGTTGGTTTGGTGCGGTCCGGTTTTGCCGGTGCGGTCGGTTTGTGAACACCCCTAGAATTTACCAAAAACTTTATACACAACAGCTTTCTAAAGCACCACAACATTACCGATTCCCCGAAATCTTTCTATACAACAGCGTTCTAAAGCACCACACCATTACCAATTCCCCCAAATCTTTCACCAAATGGAATACAATATGCTGAAAGTGTGTAATGCAAGTAAAAATACATGATCTAATACTCTAGAGGGGGGGGGGGGTTGAATAGAGTATGGAAACTTTTGCTAAATTGAATTTTTTAAGTTCTAACACAAGAAACTGATGAAATCTCAAGGCTTTGAGAAAGATTGGAAATAATTGAAACAATTTAGAACTAACTGAAGCTTCAAAGCTTTGAGATGTAAAATTCTCCAAAGCTTTGGAGCAACCGGTTTTGCGCTTGTCTGATTTGCAGAATGAAAGAACAATGAAGTAAAGTCAAGAACACAAGGATTTTTAAGAGTTCAGTCACAATTGGACATACTCTCTGCCTGAGGGACTTGATCACTCCAGGATTTGAACACATTTCTTATTAATCACACTGATTTAGCCCTAGATCTCAAGCCTAAGTGAGATACCTTACACTTATACAGCTTATGGGTCCCAACCTATCTAATTTCAGCTACAACCTGATGAGACAATAAGAACCTCTTGTTGTTCACTTGAACAACTAACTTCTAAATTTGGTGAGGTTAAGTAACACTTATGAACATTACAATGAAAGCACAAAGAAGAACACATAATGCAGATAAGCAGTGAATGCTCAAAAGTGTTCTTAAGATACTGGATGATTTGATCTTGTTTAGCAGTTGAAGCCTTGCTTGATTTGAAGAGTAGTAAGTGTTGATCTCCCACGAATGAATAACTCTTCCATTTAAAGTGATAAGCCCACTCTCTTTGTCTCTGCTTCACTTTGAAATTCAAACTTCCTTTAAACACAAACTGCTGTAGCAACCTGAGAGATTTCAGGAACAACCTTCCTGAAAATCCCCTCCCTTTAACAGCTTCTTTCAACAGCTATGTTTGAATAGCTTTTCAAATTTTTTTGGAGGGTTTGAGTGACGAGCAACCCTACAACAACTCAATCGTAAGATCACACAAAATCCAGATAATATAGAATTAAGAATGCTGTCTGTTTGGCATATCAGTTTAGCCAATAAACTGAGCTAAGAATCCCACAGTAATCTCCAGAATAATTTCCAGATAAATAACCTGTGATAAATAATAATAATAATAATAAAATTATTAAAACTCATAAACATTCAATAATCAATCACATAAACAGTTGTAACATCCTACAATAATAATCAGATAAGAATCAGAATGACTGTCAAAGGCTTAGGATAATTCTCCAAAGCTTTGGAGCTTAAGATGTCCTTCAAAGCTTTGGCCTTGAATATGCTCTGATCCTTGATGCATTCACAATGAGAGATCTGTTAGTGTTAGAAACACAATAAACTAGCTTAAGAATATTTGCAAGAGACATTTAAGCAATTATCTAATCCAATGCTAAGCCTGCAATACAAAAGCTGTTAGTAAACACTTAACAAGGTCATAGTGTATTTCCTTGCAAGCCAATCTAACAGCTGCAATAGTGTATCTTCAAAGCTTTGGAGCTTTGAGACTTGTCTCTTTAGAAACTGTCTTTCATCATCTTCAATATATAAACTTCTTCTGAGTTCATACTTCTCACTCATCCATAGGGATTGAATTATCATATGTAGGGGTGGCAATTCGGGTCAACCCGGTGGGTTACGGGTTGTGTCAACCCGTCACGGGTCACTACCGGGTTGACCCGCTGCTGACCCGGATCTTTTGTCGTGTCGAATACCCGAACCTGACCTATTTATTAAATGGGTAACCCCACACGAGACAAGTAACCAGCATAAGAAACGGTTCGGTCGGTTAAAAATTGTTCGTGAGCTGCTTTGCGAAACAGAAAAAAAAGAGAACCCAAATGAGAAGGAAGGTACTCGCAGAAAGTAGAAATTCTGAAATACTGGTAATTGGATTTCCATATACAAATACTTCCAATTCCATCTAGCTTTAGCCTATTCAAACTCATACATACAATGAATACAAAAATCTCTGATCCGCTGCAGCCGGCGATGGTGAGAATGACGGCGATGACGAGATCAACAACGATGGCTTCACATGGTCAATAGATTATAGACCTTGGTGGCTTCAAGTATGTTGGGTTGTTCATCGTTGTGTGTGTGAGAGAGAGTGAGACGGGGAAGGGAAACTAGCATTACAGAGGAAGTGAAGATGAGAGAGAGGAGAGATTTTAGGTTGTGGCGGTGGTAAATGGTTGAGGATGATTCCAAAAGAGACGGAGGATGATAGAGAGAGAAGGATAGGGAGCAAAGGAAGGGAGATAGAAACTTGAAAGTGATAAGAATCGTGGGAGTGAGAGGATTGTATTGTTGCATATTTAGGGTTTACTTTTACTTTTTGATGAAGTTATTAATATACCCCATAAGTTATGTGGATGTGACAAAACAATGGATGATTTGTGTGGGTAACATGGTTTAACGGGTTAAATGGGTCAACCAGTATAACCCGCAGGTTGACCCGAACCCGACCTGTTTTATTTCGTGTCCATTTCGTGTCGACCCGTTTAGAAATAAACCGGATTCGTGTCGATCCAAACCCGCTAAGTCGTGTCGAATATTGCCAGCCCTAATCATATGTAACTGCATTTATCTATTTATAAAGAATGGAAATTTTGGTCCCAAAATTTTCCGAACTGAAATTCTAACAACAGAATACAAATATTGATTTCCACATGATTTTTCAATTTAATTCAATTAACATGTCACTAGAAAAGAGTTGCAAACAATGCATTTTTTAGAATATTAAAATTATTAGACTTGCGAAACTCAATATTGGTGGTGGATTTGTATTTTCACTTCGAGTTGGTGGGTTGTTGACTAATCATAGTATGCACCATCTTACAGGTTAACATCATTTCATTCAAATCGTCTTTGTACCAGAAATGAGCTCTCCTCTTACCATGGCAAGTCAAGATTGGAGGACAACGAATGCTCGATTAGTATCTGGAATATTTTTCCTGCTGCTAAGAAGGACAACCAATACTTGATCATGCACATAGCAAGCCCAAAATAGACTATCATTTTGTGTACTTCTTCATTACCGTTCATGGTTTTCAGTTTTTTTTTCCAGCATGTATTTCAGTTTCATTAATGTCTTCACGTCTTTGCCTTTTGTGTGAAAATTTATTTCAATAAAATTCGTGTCTTCGTTTTCATGAACCTCCAGGGTCACATAATTGGTTACCAAGAATCAAATATGGATATCAGACATAAGTGAAAACTGATCTTAGTTATTCGGATTAAAAGGAAAGTTGTCATGAAATATGTGCTGGGTTATTGGTGAATATCCACCACATGTTGTAAACCCATTTGTATATTCTTATTAGTCCATTAGCCCACCCTAATGCCTATATAAGGAGGTTTAGGGTTGGAGAATAAAACACATCTCATCACTATTTTTCCTACATCTTGTCTCTCTCTTTATTTCTCATCTCTCGTCTTCTACTGTTTTACAATACATTATCAGCACGATAGTGCTCCCGAGAGAGGTTTGACGATCACAAAAACGAAGGCTACCGTTTAGTGGTTCGAGTATTGGGGATTCATGCACGTCCTACCCTGGAGGTACATATTGCTTTCTCTTATTTAAAACAAAAGAAGGAAAAAGAAAACAAGTGACCAAAATCACCAAGTCTGAACTCTTATCTAACTTAATTGCTTTGTTTTCTCTTCAATCGGTACATTAGTTTTTGAAAGAAAAACAAAATAAGAACAAACAAACGTTGCCTCCAGGTTTGTACTGGAGCCATCAAACCAAACTTAACAACTTGATCTATCATGGATTGTTCTTGCTACTTTAATAGGTATTTCTTTGATAGATAATATTACTACATATGTTTGGTTCGCCATACTCGTACTGTATTGTTCCGTTGATTATAGGTATTAAAGTTTTCTACATGAACTTTTTATACCGTGAATATAGGGAATCTCCATAAGGGACTCGTGAAGAAAAAAAAACGTCATTATCGAATTACAATAACACATCCAGAAGATGTTTCTATCGCATGAGTTGTTAATTTTTCTACCTATAGTCAAAATATATCATTATTTGTTCATCGTAACCAAGTTGCGAATATAATTTTTTTATGACAAGAAGTCATAATCAGACGGGAACTTCCGGAAGTGGTCATAACCCATGACCACTATCGATGGTCTACGATTTTCATACGCTTAAAAAATACTGTTTTCACACCTGAAATTGTGAATTACATAATGTTCGGATCGTAACCTGAAGTTACGACAATATTATTTTAATGACTCGAAGTCATAGTAAATTTTTTTTACATCTCCAAAAGAGATGTTTAAAATTGTCGTAATTATTCAAACCTTCTGAAGATGCCATGTTTCGTTCACTTTATTTATTTTCTTCTCAATCGAGCCATGAACTGGTACCTGAAGTACTATATTACATGAAGTTATGCTTGCAACCTGAAGTTGCAACAATTTTGTTTATTAACATTGATCGTAACCTGAAGTTGCGAAATCAATTTTTCGGACTTGAAGTCACAATATGACGTTACGTCACTATTTTTTTATGACCTGAAGTCATAACATTTTACCACTAGATCTCCAGAAGAGATGTCTAAAAGCTTGTTAGTACCAAGCCTCCTGAAGAGTTAGCGTTATGTGTTCTTTAATTTAAGTTATTTTTCTGCAGTTTAAGTTTCCTACATTCTATTTTTTTTCAACTTATTATGGATAGAAACGAATCTCGCTTATCATTTATTCAAACAGAGCATCCAGAAGATGTTCTTAGTCCATGAGGGTTTATTGGACTAACACATTTTATATGCGTAAAAATTTATTTTCATGCCAAAAGTTATGAAAAATAATATTATAACACGGAGTTATAAAATAACATCAAAGATCTCCCTGAAGAGAGAATCTACAACCACTCACTTTTAAATAAAAGTATTGACATTTACGTCTCTTTTTGGGTATCCTGAAGAAACTTTGATTAGAGAACTACGGCGTCCAAGAGATTGCTTAATGTCAATGTTTTTATTTTAATTTGAGGATTGATTTCCACAAAGTAAAAATGAGACAAATTTATGCCTGAAGCATCAACAAAGTATAATCATGGTTATGATCGTATTGCTCACGCCATGAGGGGGAGAATGGGTCCTATTGCATGACGTGAGCCAAAATATCATTGTCTATATGGGTATGTACTAATGCAAAGTCCCAACAAAATGGATAGCCTTTCAACTAATGGGTATCAAGGGTATACACTCTAAACATAAAAGGGTTGCTTGTGTAATTATGTTGATCCTCCAGAAGAGGATCATGAAACCAAAGCATCCAAATTAAGTTGGAAAATTGATATATTGCTCTACAAGATGGGAACACATTGAAAGGTTATCATGGATCAAAGCCAACGTTGGTATTTGAATAGCCCTGGAAGAGGCTCATAGCTCTGGAAGTAGCTAAAGGTACCTTGATACTACATATGATCCTACAATTAATGATTATTATATTAAGCGCTTTACAAATCATATGGGTTAAAAGGGAAAAGTGTTGAATAAATAATCAATGACCAAAGCAAAGTCAACACACGCATAAATAATTGCTCGGGCTACATAAATATGTAGAGCATAATGTATAGTACTCAAAGTACTTAAAACCAGAAGCATAAATTACAATATATGCAAATACAACATATCCGCTGTTAAGCGTGGGATCCATGTAGATATTACAAATCCGCTACTAAGCGTGGGATTTATGTCCGCCGTTAGGCGTGGTACTTGTAAAATGAGAAACATGATATATGGGTCATGATAAATTCTAATTAATACAATCACATCGTGGTGATAATGATGGCAATGTTGTATTAGTCTCGGGGACTAAGGAACAACAAAATAATAAAAGATGGGTTGAAAAGTAACTAGTTACAAATACTATCGTACGAATCACAAATTTGTGAAATCCATGGAGGTTGGTACCCATGAGAAAATATTTGCCTGAAGAAAATTGAAAGTGTACAATCGCGAGTAAGTTTAGGTGCATATGCATTTTATTAAGTATAATTGTTAATTATAAATTATTGTATTCGTGTTTTGCAATGAGTTTTGTTTATTAGGTATAAAGATGTTCTAATGAGGGGGAGATCCAATGAAATGCTAAAAGCGCGACACTCTTTTTCCTTCGCTGAGGTTTTTGTCCCACATGATTTTTCCTAGCAAGGTTTTAACGAGGCTGCAAAGACTACTCAGATGTGTTCCAGAAGAATGTCATCCCCGATGTTGAGCTAATAGAATTCACTAGATGTACTCTTTTTCCTTAGTCACTGATTTTGTCCCACTGCGTTTTTCATGACAAGGTTTTAACGAGGCATCCTAAGTGGTGAATATTCAAGGGGGAGTGTTATGAAATATGTGCTGGGTTATTGGTGAATATCATCCACATGTTGTAAGCCCATTTGTATATTGTTATTGGTCCATTAGCCCACCCTAATGCCTATATAAGGAGGCTTAGGGTTTGAGAATAAAAAAAATCTCATCACTATTTTCCCTACATCTTGTCTCTCTCTTTATTTCGCATCTCTCGTCTTCTATTGTTTTAAAATAAAAGTTGAGTTGTTTCTCATCCCTATAAATATTTTGAAATCCGTGGCTAGGCTTTGATGCACTATGTGCTATATGTATACAATACGTATAACAGTTAGGGTTTCAAGAGAGAGAGAGAGAGATTCGACTTGTTCCTACTGTTCGAGTCTAGCAAACTTCGTGAGACGAAGTCATCAACTTATCTTCAGAAGACTAGCATCGACAAAGAGGAAGTCCATTTCTAATCTTTGGTGTGGATACCTTAGAGGCGTTGCAACCTTCAGCGTTCGTGATAGTCACCTGTCAATCCGATTGAGGTGACTTCCACATTCTCAAATTATGCTCAATCTCATGGGTCCTTGGTGGATTATAAGAAAAAGTTTTTTGTTTATCTACTGCTTTCGGATTATGAAAACCCAATAGGAGATGCTAAGAGATCCAAATTTTGATACAAAAAAAAAGATGTGAAATACATGTTGTAGACAGTCAAGAATGAGCCATGGGGTCACTGGCATATGGATCCATCAACAACCTACATGTGTCCTCACCTCCGTGCTCCAAAAGTACCAGATCACGCTATCTCGCACTTGGAGGGATCATGAGATAGGGTCCATCGCGTCTATAACCTCTTACGGGATCCATGAGTTCTAGTGGCTTCGAGGTTGGACTAAGGCCCATTGCATGTGAGTTCCACCCCATATGCAAGTGATACTGTACTAACGAAGCCAACTTATTATATTTTCCTCTTTCTACTAGGTTTGACTGTTGGTGCAGATGCCCTAGAGGCAATCTATTTTAGTTTGAATATTATTTTGGCTAGAATATTCATTTTATTATTTAAGGAGATATTAATATAATGAAGTCCTTACATTACAATTATTGTTATCTTTAACTATCCCTAGTCAAGTATATTGGTTGGTACGACGATCACTATGCATAGAGACTAGTATGTGGGTAGATTGATATGGAGATATCAATTCTAACACATGGGTATGCATTAGGAGTAATGCCATACTGATTGACCCTCCATGAGAAGGCTACGATGAATTATGTGAATGTCACAAGTGCTTCTCATAGTGACAATGGTGTTGTAGTCCTTAGACTTGAAGTCACTAGATACTCTAGTTGTGAAATATCATGTTTTGATCTCGTCAAACGTTACACAGTAACTGGGTAACTATAAAGGTGGTAGTCGGACTGTAGGGTTTTGATTCATGGATGCGCAACAGAAGCATAAAAATTCATAAAACCATGCAAAACCCTCCAAGGCTCACAAGTCAAGAGACATAACGATGGTAAGGGTAAGAAATCATATACACACCTTAGGGTTCTCCTTTGATGACTTCAAACGCGAATTGTGTCACGTTCTCTATGGTTGATCCACGCCTAGAGTTGATCCTAGATCTCCCAAGTCCTTGGTGCTAGCCCGGAAGAGGAAGAGGAATCACGCAAAACGAGACCCAAAAGGAGGGTCTCGGCCTCCTTTGGCCGACGGGGACGGGGCGGCGGCAAGGGGGCGGTCGGCTCCCTTGTTGCTTGCTCTCTCTCTCCTTTTGTTCTCTCCCACTCTTGTTATGTTCAATTATGAGCATAAGTTATGTGGGAAGGAAGGAAGGAAGGTCCTTTATATAGTCCAACAACTCCTTGTTAACTACCTAAAGGACTTATTCTAGTCCTACTAGAATTCAATTAAGTCCCTTCCTTGCGAATTAGTCCCTACTAAGTTTGCAAGGTTTTGCAAAGTGATCCTTCTAATTAATTAATCCTAATAATTAATTCCCAAATCTAGTTCAACTCTATATAGCGTTGACCCCATAGGTTCTATCTAGTTGGTAGCAACTATTTGCTAATATGGAGCGGTTTCTAGCAAAACATCCATTCTAGCCAACTAACAGAATAGTCATCTTGACAACCTTTGTACAAGTTATTGTCTCATCCCTTTGTCTCTATATCCGGATTGGACACGAGACATACAAGTCACATTCGTATATCCAATCCATAGTTTCTCGATCCATGGGAATAGCCTTATTCGTGCAAATAACATCAATATCCCATATTGATTTATTTGAGTCTGGCCAGACATTCTATAAGCACTATCCCTCGAGTGGCCTAGGATATTTTCTCCCGTTATGTGGGAGGGACAAATCCTATCTACGTCCACTACGATATCTAAGCTTGCTTTTTGTTGTATCCAGTACACGCCTTTATAACTACCCAGTTACGGTGTAGCGTTTGACGCTACCAAGATCACAATAATCTACAACTAGAATATCTAGTGATTTCAAGTCTAAGGATGACAATACCATTGCACCGCGAGAAGCGCTTGTGACTCAACATAACGTGTATGTAGCCTTCTCGGAGATGGGTCAATCCGGTGCAACATTCCCTAATGAACACCTATGTGCTGGATCGTGATATCTCCATATCAATCCAACCCCATACTAGTCTATAGATGATTGTACCATTTAATCATTATACTTGACTAGGGATATTTAAGATAAACAACACAATTTTAAATCTAAGGACTTCATTATATTAAATATCCAATAAATAATAAATGAATTTCTAGCCACAAATTATTCATACTAAACTAGATTGCCTCTAGGGAATCTATTCCAACAGTCTGCTACTTGCACTAGAGCCAATCTGGCGCATCTCGTATGCCCATACTCCTAGTGTGCCCTTCATGCTTCCACTGCGTGAGAGGCTTTGTAAGCGGGTCTGACAGATTATCATCTATAGGAATCTTGCATATCCGAACGTCTCCTCTATCGATAATATCTCAAATCAGATGAAACTTCCTGAGCACGTGCTTGGATTTCTGATGCGATCTTGGTTCCTTTGATTGCGCGATCGCCCCAGTGTTGTCACAGAACAACTCAACTGGATCCGCAATGCTAGGAACCACACCAAGTTTAGAAACAAACTTTCTGATCCAAACAGCTTCCTTTGCTGCGCCATTTGCAGCAATGTACTCAGCCTCTGTTGTAGAATCAGCTACCGTCTCTTGCTTGGAACTCTTCCAGCTCACCGCTGCTCCATTCAGGCAAAACACATATCCCAATTGTGATCTAAAGTCATCTCTGTCGGTTTGGAAGCTTGCATCAGTGTAACCCCTTACACGCAACTCTTCCTCACCGCCAAATATCAAGAAAGCATCCTTAGTTCTTCTCAAGTACTTTAGGATGTTCTTGACCGCAATCTAGTGACTCTCACCCGGATTGGATTGGTATCTGCTTGTCATACTCAAGGCATATGACACATCTGGTCTAGTACATAACATGGCGTACATGATAGATCCTATGGCCGAGGCATAGGGGATTCTACTCATGCGTTCCTTCTCAATCTCATTGGAAGGACAACCACTCTTCGAAAGAGTGATTCCATGTGACATGGGCAAGAATCCCTTCTTGGAATCTTGCATGTTGAACCGTTTCAACACCTTGTCAATATATGTACTTTGACTTAGGCCTAGCAACCTCTTAGATCTATCTCTATAGATCTTTATACCGAGTATATAGGCTGCTTCCCCTAAGTCCTTCATTGAGAAACACTTTCCTAGCCAATCTTTAACAGATTGCAGCATGGGAACGTCGTTTCCAATGAGTAGTATGTCATCCACATACAAGACCAGAAAAGCTACAGAGCTCCCACTAACCTTCTTGTAGACACAAGACTCATCTTCGTTTCGGATGAAACCAAACTCTTTGACTACTTCATCAAAATGTCGATTCCAACTCATAGAAGCTTGCTTCAATCCATAAATGGATCGTTGCAGCTTACAGACTTTGTTGGCTTGCTTTGGATCTTCAAAACCCTCCGGCTGTATCATAGACACGTCCTCGAGGAGATTCCCATAAAGGAATGCTGTTTTGACATCCATCTGCCAAATCTCATAGTCGTGGTATGCTGCAATCGCAAGTAGGATTCGGATGGATTTGGTCATAGCGACTGGTGAAAAGGTTTCATCATAGTCAATACCATGAATCTGTCTGAATCCTTTAGCCACCAATCGTCCCTTATAGGTAATCACATTACCATCCATGTCGATCTTCTTCTTGAAGACCCACTTGCACCCTATGGGCCGCGCCCCATTGGGTGGTTCCACCAAAGTCCATACTTTGTTGGTATACATGGATTCCATCTCGGATCTCATGGCTTCCAGCCACTTCTGAGAGTCTGGGCCACTCATGGCCTCCTCATAGGTAGTAGGCTCATCATCTATGAGCATCGTGTCACCGGAATCGGTTACGAGAAGTCCATACCTCTCAGGTTCCAGGCGCACTCTACTAGATCTACGAAGCTCTTGTCTTACCTGAACAGGTTGCTCCACAACTGCTTGTGGTTCCTGTTCATGTTTCATAATCGGTTCAGTGATTTGTGGTTCTTGAACCTCTTCAAGTTCTACATTCCTCCCACTTGCTTCTTTAGAGACAAATTCTCTTTCTAGAAACACGCCGGTCCGAGCAACAAACACTTTTTTCTCGGTTGGATTGTAGAAGTAGTAACCCTTAGTTTCCTTAGGGTACCCCACAAATTTACACTTATCCATTTAGGCCCTAGCTTGTCTGATTGTAAACGTTTTACATAGACATCGCAGCCCCAAATCCTCATGAACGACAGTGTGGGACGCCTCCCACTCCACATCTCATATGGTGTCTTCATGACTGATTTAGATGGAACACGGTTAATGGTGAAAGCTGCACTTAATAGAGCGTAGCCCCAAAATGATAATGGAAGATCGGTTTGACACATCATAGATCGAACCATATCCAATAGGGTTTGATTCCTCCTCTCGGACACGCCATTCCATTGTGGCGTTCCGGGTGGAGTGAGTTGGGATACGATCCCACACTCTCTAAGATAGTCATCAAACTCTTGGCTCAAGTATTCTCCTCCACGATCTGATCGTAGAGCCTTTATACTTTTGCCAAGTTGCTTCTCTACTTCATTCTTGAATTCTTTGAACACTTCAAAGGATTCGGATTTTGCCCTCATAAGGTACACAAATCCATATCTACTGTAATCATCAGTAAATGTAATGAAGTAGACATAACCACCCCTGGCAGGCGTGGCAAATGGCCCACACACATCACTATGTATGAGCGCCAATTGCTCACTAGTCCTCTCACCTTTCTTATTGAAAGGGGACTTTGTCATTTTTCCCAATAAACAAGCCTCACATGTCTCATATGATTCAAAATCAAATGAGTCTAGTAATCCATCCTTATGGAGTCTAGATACACGTTTCTCATTTATGTGGCCTAAACGACAGTGCCATAAATAAGCAGGATTTAAATCATTTATTTTAATCCGCTTGGTATTAATGTTGTAGACAGGACTGCTTAGATCAAGGACATAAAGTCCATTAAATAATTGCGCACTAAAATAGTGAATATTTTTTAAATAAAAGGAACAACAATTGTTCTTTATTGAAATAATAAAACCATCCTTGTCCAAACAAGAAATAGAAATAATGTTTCTGCTCATAGCAGGCACAAAATAGCAATTATTTAATTCTAAAACTAATCCTGAAGGCAGAGATAGCTCGCACACGCCTATGGCCAACGCAGCAACCTTTGCTCCATTCCCAACGCGCAGATCTACCTCCCCTTTAGCCAATCTTCTACTTCTCTTTAGATCCTGCATATTTCGACAAATATGAGATCCACATCCAGTATCTAATACCCATGATGTAGAGAAAGTTAAATTGACATCTACAACAAAAATACCTGGTGGTGGTGGAATCACTATACCAAGCCTCTTGTCCTCCAGATATTTTGGGCAGTTCCTCCTCCAATGTCCAGGCTGACTGCAGTAGTGACATTCACCTTTAGTCACACCCTTGGCAATGCCACCAACAGGCTTAAGGGCAGGTTCCTTGGACTTGGCAACTGTCTTGCCTTTGCCCTTGGAGGAAGAGGCAAAGCTTTTGCCCTTTCCTTTCTGTACCATCATAATGGCCTTGCCCTTACCCTTGTTGATGCTCTGTTCAGCCGTCCTCAACATATTGAGTAAATCTGGCAGTGGTTTAACGATCTCGTTCATGTTATAGTTCATAATGAACTGTCCATAAATCTCGGGCAACGATTGCAACACGAGATCCGTTGCCAACTATTGGCCGACCGGGAACCCCAGTCGGGCGAGATTCTCCAAGTACCCGATCATTCGGAGTACATGGGGTCCCACCGGGTTCCCTTCTGCCAGATGACACTTGAACAGTGCCTTTGAGACCTCATACCTCTCTACCCTCGCCTGCTCTTGGAAGAGCTACTTTAGATGTTCGATCATATCGACAACATTCATGTTTTCGTGTTGCTTCTGAAGCTCAGAAGTCATGGTGCAAAGCATAAGGCAGGCCGCATCATTGGCATCATCAACACGCTTTTGATACGCCTTTAGGGCAGCAGGTGTTTGGTTCTCTGGACCTTCTGGAACATGCTCCTCTATTGCGTACAGTTTCTTCTCTTGCTTGAGAAAAATTCTCAAGTTTCTGTACCAATCAAGAAAGTTTGTTCCAGAGAGCTTGTCCTTCTCAAGGACAGATCGTAGGGAATGTTGTGAACTCGATGAGTTGTTTGCCATTTGAAATTCTACAAAAGGAAAATACGCAAGTTTTAGTATTTGTGAATTTTTGACTATATTCAATAATGGCTAGTTTATCAAATATAGCTCCCACTATTTTTTTACGGATTCATAACCCTCAAGATATTAATGCGGAAAATATCCGTATATTTTCTAGTGGGCCAAGATCCATCGTTCATCTCCTTATGAGCTTGCTTTGGCAAGTCACCCATAATTTGACTACTTTAGGTAGGAACAATTCCAATTGCATCGCATATGCAACTCTTGGTTCAATTGGGCAAATAACTCCTTATTTATCCATCCATATGGATAATCCCAATTGATTGCCTCTAGGTTTCTTAATCAAATTAATAGCCTAGTTGTGTTCAACCTCTTATCTAAGCAATTGCACATTGTTACGTGCCATCGCATTCCATCATGATGAAACAAGTCGCCATGCTTTGGCACGCACGAACATGGTAAATAATGATGATAATGAGTGTTTAAATAACGAGAAGGCAAGAACACAATATTTGAATTCTTGAGGGATTTTAAATTCAATTTTAATTGTTTTGTTGATCAATATCAACTAATCTATCTATTTGAGTTTGGGCACAACTTCAAATAATAGATCCGGGTTGTCTAATTATCTTATTATCCTAATTGCATGCATCATCCATACACCAACCACACAATAATAAGACATTAAAATAAACAACCACAAAACAGAAATTAAACGTGATGTGGATTTGGCCTTTTCTAGACTAAGATAATTCCAAGCCAATGGAATTATCTATGAACCCTAAACAAACACATCTCCATGCGTATTGATCTTTTGGTCCATCCTTCATAGTCATGTGGAATCCTCCATGCTCCATGCTCCATCTTTTGTGGCTTCTTTGGCTTTGGGCTTCTTTTCTTCAATCTTGGCTAACAATCTACTTTATCTAGCACTAGCTAATATCTATACTAAATAAAATAAATCTCACAAGTTGAGAAAAAAAATGGCACGCAGGCCATAAAACCCTAATTAATTATTACAATTAATTGATCAGCTCGCAGGCCGTAAAACCAAACCACAAAATTAAACATCCACATCAAACCACATCCTAAGGCCATATCCAATCACCATGCGATTTGCACATAAACAGTTAAAATCCAATTTTAACGCGCTTGGTCAATTTTAATTGATTTTAGGATTTCTAGGGTTAAAACGGTCCATGGGCCCAACAATCAAATTGCCCGGGCCCAATAAAGTGAACCACAAGGCCCTAGGGCCGGCCCGGCCCAAAACCCACAAGCCTAGGCCTGCGGGTTAGGGCCGCCCGGCCCCTAGGGCGGCCAAGCTTGGGCGGCAAGCAAGGGGGCGGTCCCTAGGGGGGGCCGAACCTCCTTGAGGGAGTTGATTCCAAAACAACTCTCTTGCTTGGTGCCCAACTTTCGTTGTTTCCTTGTTTTGGGAGAACTCCTTCTTCCCCAAGGATGCCCAAACCCTAGATCTAAGATCCTAAAATTTCTCAAACTCACCAATTCATGCATCCAATGCAAAAATTGGATCTTGTTATGATTAATTATTGACAAATTGCATCCCATGCTTGATTTGTCTTGTTTTACGCGATAAACAATCAAATTATGGTGTAAAACAACTAAAACGTAACACATAAACCACGTTTATGCTCTACGACCTGTGGCTCTGATACCACTGTAGGGTTTTGATTCATGGATGCGCAACGGAAGCATAAAAAATCATAAAACCACGCAAAACCCTCCAAGTATCACAAGTCAAGAGACATAACGATGGTAAGGGTAAGAAATCATATACACACCTTAAGGTTCTCCTTTGATGACTTCAAACGCGAATTGTGTCACGTTCTTTATGGTTGATCCACGCCTAGAGTTGATCCTAGATCTCCCAAGTCCTTGGTGATAGCCCGGAAGAGGAAGAGGAAGAAGAATCATGCAAAACGAGACCCAAAAGGAGGGTCTCGGTCTCCTTTGGCCGACGGGGACGGGGCGGCGGCAAGGGGGCGGTCGGCTCCCTTGTTGCTTGCTCTCTCTCTCCTTTTGTTCTCTCCCACTCTTGTTATGTTCAATTATGATCATAAGTTATGTGGGAAGTAAGGGAGGAAGGTCCTTTATATAGTCCAACAACTCCTTGTTAACTACCTAAAGGACTTATTCTAGTCCTACTAAAATTCAATTTAGTCCCTTCCTTGCAAATTAGTCCCTACTAAGTTTGCAAGGTTTTGCAAAGTGATCCTTCTAATTAATTAATCCTACTAATTAATTCTCAAATCTAGTTCAACTCTATATAGCGTGTGACCCCATAGGCTCTATCTAGTTGGTAGCAACTATTTGCTAATATGGAGCGGTTTCTAGCAAAACATCCATTCTAGCCAACTAATAGAATAGTCATCTTGACAACCTTTGTACAAGTAATTGTCTCATCCCTTTGTCTCTATATCCGGATTGGACACGAGATATACAAGTCACACTCGTATATCCAATCCATAGTTTCTCAATCCATGGGAATAGCCTTATTCTTGCAAATAACATCAATATCCATATTGATTTATTTGAGTCTAGCCAGACATTCTACAAGCACTATCCCTCGAGTGGCCTAGGATATTTGCTCCCGTTATGTGGGAGGGACAAATCCTATCTACGTCCACAACGATCTCTAAGCTTGCTTCTTGTTGTATCCAGTACACGCCTTTATAACTACCCAGTTACGGTGTAGCGTTTGACGCTACCAAGATCACAATAATCAACAACTAGAATATCTAGTGACTTCAAGTCTAAGGATGACAATACCATTGCACCGCGAGAAGCGCTTGTGACTCAACATAACGTGTATGTAGCCTTCTCGGAGATGGGTCAATCCGGTGCAACATTCCCTAATGCACACCTATGTGCTGGATCGTGATATCTCCATATCAATCCAACCCCATACTAGTCTATAGATGATTGTCCCATTTAATCATTATACTTGACTAGGGATATTTAAGATAAACAACACAATTGTAAATCTAAGGACTTCATTATATTAAATATCCAATAAATAATAAATGAATTTCTAGCCACAAATAATTCATACTAAACTAGATTGCCTCTAGGGCATCTATTCCAACACGGACATGATAGGAAGCAACCTGAGAGATGGTAGTGACGTAGATATGATTTGTCCCTCCCACATAATGGGAGAAAATAACCATGACTACTTCAGGGGTGGTGCTTATGGAATGTCTGGCCAGACTCAGATAAATCAACATGTGATATTGATGTTATCTGTACAGATAAGCCTATAATTCCCAGGATCGAGAAACCATGGATTGGATATACGAGTGTGACATTTATGTCTCGTGTCCAATCCGAATATTGTGAAAAAGGACTATATAGCTCGGAAACATTGGTCACAAAGGTCTGTTAGATCACCGACTATTCCTATTAGTTGGGTAGCATTGATGTGTTGCTAAAACTCTCTCAATGTTTGTAATTGTTACCGCCAACATAATAGGAACCTGCAGGGTCTCATACCAAAAGGATTAGATTGGATATAGATGTTAATTAGTTGGAATAATTAACAATTAAAAGAATCAGGGATCAAAATGGAAAAACGTATATATTTAGTTGGACTAAATAATAAAGTGGACTAAACTACTAGTTAATCCTAGTATGGATCATATTAGTATTGGGGCAAGTTTGTAATTAATAAAGAGTTATTAATTATAAAAGTCTAGTCCGAGCCTATTATTTCATCAGATATAATAGATACAGAAAGGAAGAGAAAAAGAGAGAGAGAGGCCGAACCCTAGAGGCCGATGGAACGAAGAGGTGTGCGTCCCCCTTCTCCCCTTCCATTGTTTTTGCTTCAATGCTTGATTGGATCAAGCCCGTGATTGCACCCCTCCCTACGCTGCAAGCACAATCAGTAGAGAAGGTTCCACTCTCAATCCTTAGGTGTAGATACTGGCAGAGACGTACACGCTGTTTCTATGCTGTAATCAACAAGGTAACCTTACTTCCTTTATCACGTTATGAATGCTTCACCTGCGCTTCATGGAGGGTTTTGAGCAGAAATTTCTGTTTTTCCACTGCGTAACCTGCATCCAAACCCTATAGTGGTATCAGAATCACAGGTCGATAGCGCATAATGTGATTTATGTGGTTATCTGCTTTATCATTTTACACCGTATGCTTAATTTTTGCATAAAATTGAAATGCGTATTATGATTTGCGCGCCGGATCTGACCGACCGGTCTGACCGGTTCGGCCAGCTGATTGGTTTGACTGGGTCGGCTGGTCTGACCGGGTTAGACTTGTTTGGCCAGTCTGAACGGTTCGGCCAATTTTACTGGTCAGACTGGTTTGACCGTTTTGACCCTATGATTCCAATTCAATTAAAAATTGACACAGCTCGATAAAATTGGATCTTAACTGTTTTACGTGTTTTATCGCATGGTGGTTGTATGTGGCTTTAGTTGTGTGGATTTTTTAATTTTGTGGTTTGGTTTTGGTTCCGATGTAATTAATGAAATTAATTTTACGGTATCCGTGTCGTCTTCTCCCTCGCCTGTGAGGTTCCTCTATTTAGTTTATAGATGCTAGCTAGAATTACATATCTTAAATATAGTCAAGGCATGGAGAGAAGATCGAAGACCAAAAAGACCTCAAGACGGTGAAGACCCACAAGCTAGGACGCAGGGACTTAGACGGAGGCACGTGGGGGAAGGGCTTGTTGTTTTAGGACTTATAGATATTCTCATTGGGTTGAGAATATCTTAGCTTTAGGGGGCACATCCATATAACATTTATTTATTTTTTATTTATTTTGTTTTTATTTTGATGTATGGTTGATGCATGCAAAAGGTAACAAGATAATAATTACACAATTTGGATCACACATTTGGACATGCTCAATCTAAATGAGTAGATCAGTTGATATGATCAACAAATAAAATTGACAAGGAAAACCCTCAAACGAAATTATTACATTTTGCCTTCTCTTGCTTAGCACTCGTCATGATAAATATTTATTGAGCTCGAGCTTGCCAAAGTAAGGAGCTTTTATTCTTTATAATGGTGCGACGGCACAAGCAAGTAATGTGCGATTGTTGAAGTAAGATGTTAAACGCAACTAAGCTATTTCAATAGGATTAAAAGTTTAGTGGCAAGGCAATTAGGGGTTATCTATGAGATAGATAAGGAATAAGGAGTAATTCGCCTAAATGAACCAAGAGTGCATTGGATTCATTTGAAAGTTGTTTCTACCTAAATAACCAAATTTTGGATGACTTGCCAAAGCAAGCTCAAGAGGAGGTGAAATATGAATCTTAGCCCACTAGAAAATATATGATATTTTTTGCATTAATGGTGAGGGCTATTAATCTGAGAAAAATAGTGGGATCTATATTTAATAATTAGCCATTGTTATATATAGGTTAATTATTCACAATACTAAAACTTGCACATGCCTCATTTTGTAAATTTCCAATGACAAACAATCAACAAACATCGAAACTATCATTGTGTTCAGCCCTTGAGAAGGACAAACTATCTGGAACCAATTTTTTAGAGTGGTACAGAAACTTGAGAAGTGTTCTCAAGCAAGAAAAGAAGTTGTTCATTCTAGAGCAACCAATTCCAAAAGCACCACCGGCTAATGCTAATGCTGCCGTAAGAAAGGAACATCAGAAGATTATTGATGACTCTACTGATGTGACTTGCCTAATGCTTTGCACCATGACCTCTGAGCTTCAGAAGCAACATGAGAACATGGAGGCGTGTGATATGATCATACATTTGAGACAACTGTTCGAAGAACAAGCAAGGCATGAGAGGTATGAAGTATGTAAAGCATTGCTCAAGTGTAGTCTGCCAGAGAGAAACCTAGTTGGGCCTCATATACTCCCTTATATGGGGTACCTTGATAATCTCTTCCGGTTGGGGTTTCCATTCATCCAAGATTTGGCTACTCATATCATCCTCCAATCGTTGTCGGACAGTTACACCAAGTTCATCATGAACTATAACATGAATGAGATCAACAAAACTCTTCCATACTTTCTTAATATGTCGAGGACCGATGAATAGAATATTAACAAAGGTAAATGCAAGGCCATAATGATGGTAAATAAGGTAAAGAGCAAGAAGGTCACTCAGAACTCTAAAGGGAAAAGCGAGGTAGTGGCAAAACCAAAAGAAGTTGCCTTGAAGCCTACTGGTGGAGTTGCTAAAGGCCCATGTCACTATTTTAGTTAGAATGGCCACTGGAAAAAAAACTGCCTAACGTATCTGGAAGACAAGAAGCTTCAAGTAGTGATTCCAGCACCATCATGTATTTTTGTTATAGATTGCAATTTGTCTATCTCTTCATCTTGGGTATTTGATACTGGATGTGGATCTCACATTTTTCGAAATTGTGCAAGATCTAAAGAGAAGAAGACGACTGGATAAAGGGGAGATCGATTTGTGCAATGGGAATGTAGCAAGAGTTGCTGCATTAGCCGTAGGCATATATGAGTTATCTTTACCTCCTCGACTTATTTTAGAATTAGACGATTGTTTTTATGTGCTTGCTATGAGTAGAAAAATTATTTCTATTTCTTGTTTGGACAAGAAAGTTTTCTATCACAATAAAGAAAAAAATGTTTTTCCATTTATTATAGTGATACGCATTATTATAATGCACTTTTGTCTAATAGATTGTATATACTTGATCTAGATAATTTTGCCTATAACCAAAATACTAAGAGGATGTATTCTAACGATTTGAACCCCACATACCTATGGCATTGTTTTTTAGGCCATATAAATGAGAAGAGCATTTCTAGGATCCATAAGGATGAATTACTGGACTCATTTGATTATGAATCATATGAGACATGTGAAGCTTGTTTACCGAGGAAAAATGTCTAAGTCCCCTTTCACGAAGAAATGAGAGAAACTAGTAAGCTATTGGCACTCATACATACTGATGTGCGTGGACCGTTCGCCAGACCCACAAGAGGAGGTTGTCCTTACTTCATTTCATTTACTGATTGTAGGGTTTTGATCATGGATACGCAGCGGAATAAACAAATAATTTATCCAATCAAGACCCTCCAAGGATCACAGGAAGAGAAGTCATAACGATAGTAAAGGTTTCATAACAAGTACCTTAGGGGTATCCTGTGATGACTTCAAACGCGAATAATGTCACGTCTATACGGTTGATCCACGCCTAGGATTGAGATCTAGATCGTCCAAATCCTTGTGCTAGCTCGGATTGATGGAAGAGGAAGAAGAAATCACGCAACGGAGACAAAGAGGAGGGTTCGGCCTCCTCTCTTGGTCAACGGGTAGGGGGCGGACGAAAAGGGGCTTCGGCCTCTTGTTTGTATTACTCTCTCCTTGCTCTCTCTCCTAATCAAGTAATGTTTTGAGCATTAATTGTAGGAAGGAAGCTAGGAGCATCCTTTATATAGTCCAATAACTCCTTGTTACTAAATAAAGGCCCTCTCCTGATCAAGTTCGGATTAGTCCAACTTGCATATGAGTCCTACTAAGTTAGCAAGTTGTTGCGTTTTGATCCTTCCCATTAATTAATAATATTAATAAATTCCCAAGTCTAGTTCAATCCATATGGTGACCCCACAAGTTTATACTTAGTTGGTAGTAACTATTTACTAACATGGAGCGGTGTCTAGCAACACATCCATTCCACCCAACTAATAGAAATATTCATCCGACATACCTTGTGCAGGTATTGTCTCATCCCTTTGTCTCCATATCCGAATTGGACACGAGACATAAAAGTCACAATCGTATATCCAATCCATAGTTTCTCGATCCTGGGTAGTCTTATTCGCGCAAATAACATCAATATCCCATAATGATTTATTTGAGTCTGGCTAGACATTTTATAAGCACTATCCCTCGAGTAGTCGTGGATATTTTCTCTCGTTATGTGGGAGGGGAAAATAATATATACATCACTACGATATCTAAGCTTGCTTCATATTGTGTCCGATACGCGCCTTTATAACTACCCAGTCATGGTGTAGAATTTGACGCTACCAAAACACAATATTTCACATCTAGATAATCTAGTGACTTCAAGTCTAAGGATGAAAATACCGTTGTCACCGTGAGAAGCACTTGTGACTTTCACACAACCAGTATATAGTCTTCTCGGAGATGGGTCAATCCAGTATGCCATTACCCTTATTGCATACCCATGTGTTGGATCGTGATATCTCTATATCAAGCCAACCCCATACTAGTCTATAGATGATTTTCCTGTTAATCAGTATAATGGAATAGGGATATTTAAGATAAACAACACAATTGTAAATCTAAGGACTTTATTATATTAAATATCTCCATAAATAATACAATGAATATTTTAGCCAGTTATTGTTCATACTAAACTAGATTGCCTCTAGGGCATCTATTCCAACAGTCTCCCACTTGCACTAGAGACAATCTGGTGCATCTTGTATGCCAATGCTCCTAGTGTGCCATTCATGCTTGCGCTAAACAAGCGGCTTTGTATGTGGATCTGACAGATTCTCATCTGTAGGAATCTTGCATATCCGAACATCTCCTCTATTGATAATATCTCGAATAAGATGGAACTTCCTGAGTACGTGCTTGTATTTTTGGTGTGACCTGGGTTCCTTTGATTGCGCGATCGCTCCAGTGTTGTCACAATACAACTCTACTGGATCAGCAATGCTAGGAACCACAACAAGCTCAGCGATGAACTTCCTAATCCAAACAGCCTCCTTTGTTGCGCCATTTGCAGCAATTTACTCAGCCTCAGTTGTAGAATCAGCCACCGTCTCTTGCTTGGAACTCTTCCAGCTCACCGCTGCTCCATTCAGGCAAAACACAAACCCGAATGTGATCTGAAATCACATCTGTCGGTTTGGAAGCTTGCATCTGTGTAACCCCTTACACGCAACTCCTCCTCAGCTCCAAATATCAAGAACGCATCCTTAGATCTTCTCAAGTACTTTAGGATGTTCTTGACTGCAATCCAGTGACTCTTACTCGGATTAGACTGATATCTGCTTGTCATACTCAACGCATATCACATATCTGGTCTAGTACATAACATGGCGTACATGATAGATCCTATGTTCGAGGCATAGGGAAACCTACTCATGCGTTCCTTCTCAATCTCATTGGAAGGAAAACCACTCTTCGAAAGAGTGACTCCATGTGACATGGGCAAGAATCCCTTCTTGAAATCTTGCATGTTGAATCGCTTCAACACCTTGTCTATATATGTAATTTGACTTAGGCTGAGCAGCTTCCTAGATCTATCTCTATTGATCTTGATACCGAGTATATAAGCTGCTTCACATAAGTCTTTCATTGATAAACACTTTCCTAGCCAATCTTTAACAGATTGCAGCAGAGGATTGTCGTTCCCAATGGAGGGACTGTGAGATGGAAAGGTTCCAGGCAAGATTCAGTTGCCGATTCTATCAAATAGGACTAAGTATATTGTTGCATAAGATGCACATACTCAAAATATGAAATCTCATTCGATTGTCGATAGAGGAGATGAGAATATATGCTAAGTACCAGCAGATGTCTCTCTTACACAGCCCTTGGCGTAGCGTAAGTTTGAGGGCTGCGCTAGATCAAATTGGCATACGATGCAACACACTAACTCTAGTTCAAGTGGGAGACTGTTGGATATATGGCCTAGAGGCAATATATTTCTTGTAACATTTATATGGACTTACGGTTCATTATGTTATCGGTATGGAGATATGTTAATATGAATGAAGTCTTTAGAATATAAATGTTATATTCTTAAATATCCGTAGTTGAGTATTTCAGTTAATTAGGACGACTGTATTGCATCGAGACTAGTATGTGAGTATATTGATATGTGGATATCAAGTCTAACACATCGGTACGCACTAGGAGTAATGACGTACTGTATTGACCCGCCATGTGAAGGCTACATCGGAGTTATGTGAATGTCACAAGAGCTTCTCATAGTGACAATAGTGTTGTGATCTTTAGATTTGAAGTTAATAGATACTCTAGTTGTGCGTTGTCATGCTTTGATATCGTAAAACGTTACAACGTGACTGACTGGTAACTATAAAGGATTTAATCGGACATGATATGAAGCAAGCTTAGAGATGGTAGTGATTTAGATAGTATTTGTCCTCACACATAACGGGATTAAATATTAAGGCCACTCGATGAGTAGGACTTAGGGAATTGCATGGCCATGCTCAAAAAAATCAACATGAGATGTTAATGTTATTTGTTTATCTAAGTCTACTCACAGATCGAGAAACTATGGATTGGATATACAAGTGTGAAACTCCGTGTCTTGTGTCCAATCTGGATAGTTGAGACAAAGGGATTATACAACACGGTAACATTGGTCACAGAGGTTTGTCAGATAACTCATTATTCCTATTAGTTGGGTAGCATTGATGTGCTGCTAGACACCTCTCAATGTTTGTAATTGTTACTGCAAACGTAATAGGAACATGTAGGGTCACACACCAAAGGATTAGACCGGAATTAGATGTTAATTAGTTGTACTAATTAACATTTAAAGGAATCAAGGATAAAATTGCAACAACATGCATACTTAGGTGGACTAAATAGCAAACTGAACTGAAACGAAATTTAATCCAAACTGTTAGATTAAATTAGTAGTGGGGTAGTTTTATAATTAATAAATATTTATTAATTATAAAAGGATATGTCCAACCCTAATTAAAATGAGAGTGAAGGAGGACACCTCCCTAGGGCCGAAGACACCAAGAGAGAGGCGACCCCTCTTTTCTTCCTACATTGTTGCACGCTCATAGCTTGATTGGATCAAGCCTTTTGGTGATTCACCCTTTTTCTACACTACTATCATAAATAGTACAGGGAGTTCCAGTTGGAGATCTTATGGTGTTGATTATTTCAGAGGCGTGGACACTATTTCTACGCAAAGTGATCGTCCCCGTCTGGTATGACTCAGGTAACCTTTCTCCTTCATCATGTTATGATGCTTTACATGCGATTCATGGAGGGTTTTGAGCAAATTTTTTTTTTTATTTCCGCTGCGTAACCTACGTCAAAACCCTACATACCACATATTGGTTTATCTGAGTCTTGCCAGCCATGCCATAAGCACTACCCCTCGAGTGGCCGTGGATATTTACTCCCATTATGTGAGAGGGACAAATCCTCTCTGAAAGACAGTAATGTAGGTAGTAATACATGATCAATGCTCTAGAAGGGAGAGGGGGGGGGGGGAGGTTGGATAGAGTATGGAATTTTTTTCCAAAAGAGTGATCTCAAAGAAATTTGTATGAAGCAGATAGTATTTCAAGGCCTTGAAATGAGTTTCAAGTCCTTGAACTAAAACCTATTTTGAGCAGTAAATGAACAAGTATAAAAATGAATTGCAGAAGGCAAGAGACACATGATATATAGAGTTCGGTCCATTAGGACCTACATCTCTACCTCATGGATTTAATCCCTGCAGGATTTTCAACTCAATTCTTATTCATCAAAAGCCCAGCCCTAGATCTCAAGCACAGAGACTTCCCTTATTCTGTTACACCTTGTGGCTCTCACTAACCTATCTAGTACATGCTCTAGCTAACTGATTAAAAAAGAATTGTATGTTGTTCACTTGAACAACTCTCGAGAATAAGATAAGATGAAGTATTATCAAAACGATATAAAAATTAAGTACATAAAGAAGAGCACTGAGAACAAGTGAAGCGGTTGAGTATGTAGTGATCATCAGATAATTGGATTGAGTTAATTGATTGTCCTTCTGTGTTGCTTATCAATCCCTGAGTGTGTTTGAATGTCTCTGTGAACGTTCTCCTCGAATTCTCTCAGCAATTCTATATTTTATGCCGATAGTTTTAAATGCAGATTTGTAGGATCTTCTTCAAACAGATTTTCATAAAATCAAGCAGCATATCTTGAGTCTCTAACATCTCTTCCCAACGGCTTGTTACTCAATACTTTAACTGACTTGATCTTTTATCTGAGAGTGTTAGGAATGTCCAGGCAAGATTGCACAAGCACATAATCCATCTGACAGCTCTATTTCCTTTCCTGCCGCAGATTAGGAAATAGTTCCTGCAAAATAGGAAGCTAATTAATCTTGCAAAAACAAAGTCAAAAGAGAGATTAGTCATAGTTCAGAGTGATATATTAGTTTTTCTTTCATCATAAAATAAGTCATCATTAGGATTCATATTAGGAGGAAAAGCTCCCCCTAAGTTCATGGCATACACTGAAGTATAGTTTCAAGCATTTGAAAGCTGTTTCAAGGCCATGAAACAGTACAGTTTCAAATATTTGAAACATGCTGAACTTACAATCTCCCCCTTGATGAAAGACAAAACCACTCATATGTTAAGAACTGGTTCAATGCAATCATTAAACATTAGAGCATAACAGAGGAGTCATAATATTCTCAGATAATCAACTAAATTAAAATTAAACTGAATATCCAACTTATTTAAGCAGCTAAGCATAAAAAACATCCTACTGATCTAAACCAGATCTCTAAAACATCAAAAGTACCAAAAATAAACACCTAAATTTCTCCGCCTTTTTGACTTCCATCAAAAAATAATGAGAAAATGTTGGATCAAAGTTTTTGAAAGCTTAAAGTTGAAACTGTTTTGAAAGAGAGAAAATTTCAAGAATTTGAAGAGAGATTCAAGGCCTTGAAAAGAAGAAAGAAAAGGCTAGAATCAGGGGGTTGGATCTCCATCTCTCTTTGGTTCAATATCCTCTTCTCCATTATCTTCCTCATCTTCCTCATCTTCCTGTTGTTCTTCTTCTCGAGCAGCTACTTTACCTGTATCAGCAGCCACATCTTCCTCAAAAAGCTCTGCTGAAGTGACCACCCCTGGAATTTTTCCTTTCTTTTTATTCATCATCAGATCTTTGATTAATATTCCTGAGTCTGGACTGTTTTTATTCCCTTGGTCATGTTCTTCATCACCTTGTTCTTCAGCAACTTGTTTCTGAGTATCCTTTACCCCTGCAGCCTCATGTGGAGTAGTATGCTCACCCAATAAGTAATTTGTAGATCCAATCTTCTTTGATTCTACTGCAGCTTGTGAAACTTCTTCTTCCACATGAATCAAATTGATTCTCTTAAAAATACTCTCAATAATATACCTCACTTGTTTAAATTTAGTCCCAAAATCATGTTGATTTTGCTTCAAATCATCCATATCATTTTATAGGACATCAAAACTTTGACCATGGAAAGGTCTTGAGATTGGGAGGGTAGGTTTGAAGGAAAGGCTAAGGATTTGGGTTTTGGAAACTTTTTGGACTGCAACTCTTCTGCAGACAAGTCAGAGTATAACTTCCACGATGCTTCACTGGTTTTTATGATTCCAATCATTTGAAATAATTTCTCATCAAGCATACCAAAACCATTGGTAATAGTCTCTTCTATGTCATTTGGAATATCAAGATGTTAGAAGAAAAGTGATAAGAGGTTTGCATAAGGAAAATGATAGAGCATGTTTCCATCACAACAATAGGTAGATCAATTTCATCCATGCATAATCAAGTAGATCAAGTATAACACCCTGTAAGACAACAACAATTTTCAATTCTCCTTAGGCACTAAGAACCTCATTAAGATGGTAAATAATATTTTGGCTCCAACAGTTAGCACAGAGTGTGTTAATTGCTTTGAGGAAGTAGCAGTATTAGGTAAAAAAATTCTTCTTTAGCCAGCTTCAAGGCTTCAATCTTATTGGGGGTAGTTGTCTGTGTTATACCTCTTGGGACATCCTAAAACATTGGCAATCTCAGAATGATTTAATTCCATCTGTACACTAGCCACTTTAGAGTAAATTGCCAAATTTTAAGGATTTGACTTGCTTCATCTTCAGAAAAAAGAGACTTCTCAGAATCTTCCTCACCTTTTCTTCATTGGAAATATGCTTTCCAAGTGAATCAAGGTTATTGACTATGTCTATGAACCTTTTGAAAATTTCTGTGATTGACTCATCTGCCTTCATATTGAATAGCTCATATTGTCTGAAATAGATGTTGATCTTGGTTTGCTTGACTTGACTGGTTCCTTCAAATGTCACCACAAGCTTATCCCAAATTTCCTTGGCAGTCTTATAGCCTGGAATCTTGTTAAATTCATCTGTACTCAAAGCACAATACAAGATGTTAATAGCTTTGTAATTCTTAGAGAATTGTTGTAATTTAGATGAAGAAAGAGAGTCTTCAGATTTGGGAGTTTTAATCCCATCTTTATCTGTGTAGAAAGTGTGAGGTCCATTCTGAATAATGGTCCATAGCTCTATTTCTTGATCAATGATGAACATTATCATCAAATATTTCCAGTGAGAAAAATTATCTCCACAAAATAGAGGAGGTCTGTAAGCAGCTCTTCCCTGTGAGAAACCACCATCACCTGCAGTACTCATGATCACCAAATGGTTAAATCTATACAGTGGACCAGGCACTGATACCAACTGAAAGGGGAGTATGCAGGTAGAAATGCAGCACATATACTCTAGAAAGGGGGGGGGGGTTGAATAGGAAATGCCAACTTTTTTCTAAACTTGTAAAGGAGAAGAGTTTCTGAGAAGATCAGTTAAGTTCAAGGGCTTGAAAAAAGTTCAAAGCCTTTGGAATGAAATACTGTTTGAAAGAAAACATACAAGTCTTTCTCAAGGCCTTGAAAAGAGTTTCAAATCCTTGAAAACATACTAGTTTGAATGCTGCAAAAACTAAGTATGCAAAAGAAACTGTAAATGCAAGAGACACATGATTTATGGAGTTCAGTCCACTTGGACCTACGTCTCTACCTCATGGATCTTACCTTGTAGGATTTTCAACACAATTCTTATTAATCAAAAGCTAAGACCTAAACCTCAAGCAAAGAGATTTGCCTTACTCTGTTACAGCTTGTGGTTCTCTCTAACCTATCTAGAGATTCTCTCTAACCTATCAAAAGCTAAGCCCTAAATCTCAAGCTAACGGATAAATTAAGGATTCTCTATTGCTCCCTTTGAACAATCCTTGAGAATGAGAGAATGAATTAGTATAAGAATGATATACAAATTGAGTACAAGTCAGAAGAACACTGAAGTGAAAAACTGCAGTGAAGAATGCAGTGATCTTTTGTGAGATGGATTGTGAGAATGATGTGCTTCTTTGATGCTTGTCAATACTGAAATGTGTCTCTCTATTTTTTTTCCCCGTTGAGTGTTGTGTCTTGTTGCTTCAAAATGATCTATATTTATACAGATCAGATGCTCTGCAAATCTTTCCAAATTTTCAACAACAAACTTCCTATTTTGTAGGCAACAACTTTGACTCTTTTAACAGCCTTCTCCAACGGATAGTTGATCATAATCTTCTGAGATATTGTTCTGATTTGGTATTTAAACAGATTGGGAAGATGCCAAGAGTGTCTGATAGATCAAAAAATCACATTCTCTCCAAATTTCCTTTCAAAATCCAGATTAGGAAACTAATCATGCAAACTAGAAAATAAAATTTCCCTGCAAAACTGAGTCAAACAGATGGATTCAATGGTGTTAAATATATCAAAATAGTTTGTATTTTATCATCAAATAATAACAGATCAAGCATAGGGGTGAGAGAGGTAGAATCAGATCAGAAGAGTTCATAAAAACACCCCCTTAGAATATGCATACACGTCAGACAGTTTCAAGGCTTTGAATCCTGTTTCAAGGCCTTCTATTTCAAGCATGTGAAACCTGATTCAAGGCTTTGAGAACTGGTTCAAGGCCTTGAAATAGCTCTGCTATTTCAAGCCTGTGAAAGCTGTGAACTTACAATCTCTCCCTTGATGAAAGAAAAAACATTAATCTGTTTGAATCTTAGTTTCTACAAAAAAATACTGATTAGCACACAGTTCAAATAGTATCAACACATTGGTTCCAAAAAGATCTAACTTATTCAATGATAAACTTAAGCAGAAAAACACATAAGTCCAAATAATCCTACTGACCAAAAAGATAGTCACTAATACATAAAAACAACCTAAGATTTCTCCCCCTTTTTGACTTTCATAAAAAAGAACGAGAAAATGTTGGATCAGAGTCTTTGGAAAATTTTGAAAATAAAGAAAGAGTAGGCAAGAGTTTATGGGGTTGGGTCTTCATCTCCATCCTAATCTCCTTCTTCATCCTCACTGTCTTCATCATAGTCTGGTTTTCTTGTTGAACCATAACAATTTCCTCAATGATTGAATTCATTTTCTCTATAAAACTGTTGAACAATAAGGTGAGTCCCTCTAAAGATTTTTTGCCATGCCTTAGTTTCTTCTTCACATACACCTTATTTTGTTGTGCAGAGGAAATTTTGTGATGATCTTTCCTTCCAGTTTTTGATACAGTCTCAGCTTCTGGAAGATCTTTCTCATGTCTTCCCTTTGTGGACACAGAATACACTCCATAGGAACTTGAAGTAGTATCTGAATCCGAGTCTGGAATGAGTACTTCTTTTCTTTTTACCTTGATCCCTGTGTCTACCTTTTTCTTGTCTTTCTTAGGGCTTCCAATATGGATTCCCTTCTGCTCCTCTTGTGTAGTCCCCGTAGTTTTTTTCTTCTTGCCTGTCACTGGAAACTGGTCCTTCTTCACCATCTTTTCGGGAGGTAAAGACTCCAGTTCTTCATCAATAGACCCCTTTGATTATGAGTCTTCACTGGTATCTTGAATCTCTTCTACATAGGCTTTTCTTTTCTTCTCTGCACTAGGCTTTGAACCACCGGCTATCTTGATTCTGTCAGAGGCTCTTCTAGTGCTCAATAGGGTTTGGAAGAAGAATAGAGAGAGGTAGGGTTGATACAGAGTGAAGGAGAAGAGAAGAAGATAAATACTGAAAGAGTTTGAGTTTAAAAAGGAAACTGCAATATCTTTCTGATCTCAAAAGATTTGTAATGATCAGAGAAGATTCAAATCTTTGAAGCCGTTGGAAATAAATAATTTAATACTATATTTGGCTGAAAAATAATTTTGAAAAAGGTAGCGCCAATATTGATCAAATATACACAAAGATAGTACCCAATACTGAATGATCCAAGAATTATTGACTAACCAGTTTTCAGTCTTATTTTCAAGGCTTTGATAATAATTTTAAGGTCTTGAAACGATGCTATACTGAAACAAATAAAATCAAAGCTTTGAAAATATTTTCAAGGCTTTGAAAATCAGTTCAAACCTTTGAAACACATAATAACTTACCTTCCTTACCTGTTGCTTCCCCTCAACCAGTGCATCTTTATTTAGAATGCTAATTCTAGCCTTGGAGCTGAAAATCTTTCATCTGGCAATGGTTTAGTGAAGAAATCTGCAAGTTTCATGTTAGTACAAACAAATTCAAGAACAATATCTCATTTCTCAGCATGATCTCTGATGAAATGATGTCTGACATCAATATGCTTGGTTCTTGAATGGTGAACTTGATTCTTTGTAATTGATATTGCATTGGTGTTGTCACATTTGTTGGGTATACTTCTGAAATCAAATCCAAGATCTCTCAACTGTTGAGCAATCCATAACACTTGTGAACAACAGGATCCAACAAATATATATTCAGCTTCAACTGTTGATAAATCAACTAAATTTTGTTTCTTGGAGTGCCAACTGATCGAGGAGGATCCAATGAATTGACAAGTTCCTGAAGTGCGTTTCCTATCAACTTTGTAACCTGCAAAGTCAGCATCTGAAAAACCATGCAAACAGAAATTACAATGTCTTGGATACCAAAGCCCTAAGTCTTTGGTACCTTTGAGATATCTGAGTATTCTCTTCACATCACTTAAGTGTGATTCCTTTGGATCAACCTGAATTCTTGCACATATACATACACTGAACATGATATATGGTCTACTAGCAGTAAGGTATAGTAATGATCCAATCATACCTCTACACTCTTTTACATTGACACTCTTACCAGATTCATCCTTATCTAAGGACAGTGTAGAACTCATGGGGGTCTTGATTTCTTTGGATTGAGACATACTGTACTAGTTCAATAAGTCCCTAGTGTACTTGCTTTGATGTAGGAAGATGTCGATGTATTTGAGTCCAAGGAAAAAGTTCAATTCTCCCATCACCCTCATTTAAAATTCCCTGCTCATAAGACTTGAGAATTATTTGCATAAAAGATCATTAGTAGTTCCAAATAGAATATCAACATAAATCTGAACTACAAGTAAATCTTTCTCGTGAGTCTTTATGAAAAGGGTCTTGTCTACCAATCCTCTTTTGAAATCATTTTCAAGCAAAAACTCTGACAATCTTTCATACCAAGCTATTTGAGCTTGTTTCAAACCATAAAGAGCTTTGTCAAGTTTGTAAACATGATCTGGAAACTTATCACTTTCAAAACCAGGAGGTTGTGCAACATAAACTTCCTCTTGCAAGTAACCATTCATAAATGCACACTTCACATCCATTTGAAGTAGTTTCATGTTCTTGTAAGATGCAAAAGCATGTAAAATTATAATTGCTTCTAACCTGGCAATTGGAGCAAAAGTTTCCTCATAATCAATACCTTCTTCTTTGTTGTAACTCGAACAACTAACATTCCTTTTTTTTCTAATCACTTTGCCCTTCTCATCTAGTTTGGTTCTGAACACCCATCTGGTATCAATGACAAACTGGTTTGTTGGTGGGGAAACTAGGTTCCACACCTTATTTCTTTCAAAATCATTGATTTCACTTTGCATAACTATAATCCAATCTGCTTGTTGCAATGTTTCCTTCAAAGTTTTGGGTTCTACAAGAGAGATAAAAGCATTAAAAGAACAAAGTTTCTTCAACTGTGATCTTGTTTGTGTACCAGTGGTTGGATCAGAGATGATGTTGTCAGCTGGATGAGATGAAAGATATTTGAATCTCTTTCTTGGAGACCAGGGTTCAGGCTCTCCATATTGCTTCTCTGGTCTTGAAGTTGTAGCCTGATCACTCATATCTTTCTGATCATCCTTGTCAAGGTTTTGATCTCTATTTTCAAGGCCTTGAGACCTGTTTTCAAGGTCTTGAAAATGGCTTCTGTTTCCTTCTGAACCGTTCTTGACACCAAGTGAGTTCTTAGCTTCTTCTTCTGATTCATGCTTGTTCAGATTCAAGTCTGCAAAATTTTCACTCAAAGAACCATCAAAGCTTTCATAAAAAATAACATGAATACTTTCTTCAACCAGCTTCGTTCTTTTAATATAAAATCTATAAGCCTTGCTAGTAAGAGAGTATCCTAGAAAGATACCTTCATCACTTCTTGCATCAAACATACCCAAGTTGTCCTTTCCATTGTTGTGGACAAAACATGTGCAACCAAAGGGTTTGAAGTATGAGATGTTTGAATTTCTCCCTTTGAAAAGTTCATAGGGGTCTTCTTCAAGATAGGTCTGATAAAGCACCCGTTCAAAATGTAATTTGCTGTATTCACAGCTTCTGCCCAATAGTGTTTTAGCAGCTTATTTTCTAGAAGCATTGTTCTTGACATATCTTCAAGAGTCATGTTCTTTCTTTCAACAAATCCATTCTGTTGAAGAGTACTAGGAGAAGAGAAATTGTGAGAGATACCATGCTTAACACAGAACAAATCAAATTCTTATTGATCAAATTCTCTACCATGATCACTTCTGATTGAAGCAATATGTAGATTTTTCAAGGTTTGAAGTTCTCTGCAAAGCTTTGAAAATTCAGAGATGGCTTCGGATTTTTCTTTAAGAACATAACCCAAGTAAAACTAGAATAATCATCTACAATAACTAGCATATACCTCTTACCTTTTGGAGTTGGAGTCCTCATAGGACCACATATATCCATATGAAGTAACTCAATAGGTCTAGTAGTACTTACAAATTTCTTTGTCTTGAATGAGCTTTTGGTCTGCTTAACCTGAGCACAATGTTTGCATACTTCATCATATTTGAACTTGATAGATGGTAATCCTCTTACCAGATCTTTGGAGATCAACTTTTTCAAGGTATGCAAGCTAATGTGACCAAGCTTTCAGTGCCAAATCTTTGAATCCTCTTTCAAGGCCTTGAGACACTTCAAGCTTTTACCTGCAACTTTGTTAGTCTGAAAAGTATAAACATTGTTTGATCTAGTGGCTGTGAGAATGCAATTCCTGATTTCTCATTTTGCACCACACACTTCTCTTTATCGAAGATAACCTTATTGCAATTGTCACAAAGCTGAGATACACTAAGCGAGTTAAATTTCAAGCCATCAACTAGATATACATCAGAAATTGAGTTTTCAGAATCTGTACCAACTTTACAAATACCAAGAATGTTGCATTTGACCTTGTCACCAAGTGTAATTGAACCTTCAGATTGCTCTTTAAATTATGAGAATAGAGAGCTCTTTCCACTCATATGTCTTGAGCAACCACTGTCCATAAACCACTTCTGTTCTTTGACATTGGTGACAACCTGCAAACACCAATCACTGCCTTATCCAGCTGTTAGACCAAGTGTGGAATTTGGACTCATACTCAGGGTCAACCATGTTGGGTGGTCTGGCCCCTTTAGGAACACAAATCTGTCTGACTTGTCCCTTGAGTTGAAATGGGAAGGTGTTCCTCATCATGTGAGGGTCTCTTCTTCTGAAAGGACAAGTCATCTTAACATGACCAATTTCATTGAAAAAATGACACTTATGAGAATTTTTGTTTCCATCTTTCACAAATCTGGTATTGTTCTTTCTTGGAAAATTTGGATTGTATCCAATACCAGTTTTGTGAATAGACTTCGAACTTTCTCCAAGATTCAAGTTCAAATTGTGTTCTGAGCCTGCAAGCTTGACTTTGACTAATTCAGATTCTTGAAGTTTCTCAATAAGAATAGTCTTTTGTTTATCTAAGTCATCAACTTGATGTCTCAGATTAACAAGGCTATCACTCATTAAAGAGTTCTCAGTAACTACTTCATTGACTTGCGTTTTCAAGGCTTTGAAACTGGTTTTCAAGGCCTTGAAATCACTGTCAGTTTTCTTCTGAGAGATTTCAAGATTCTGATTCAGACAAACAAGTTGTAAATTCTCTTTTTCTTGATCATGAAATTTTTCTTTCAAAATTATAATCTCTTTCAGATAGTCCTCTTCATTTAAAAGCATTGTTCTAAGATAATCTGAGAGAGCTTCTTTTGGTTTTGAAATCAAACTGTTTACCACTACCTCAATGTTCTTTTCATAACTTTCATCATGCTTGGCCATGAAGCATAGGTTGGCATGTTCTTCTTCATATTCAGAGTCACTTGAAGTATCTGAAATACTCCACGAAGCTATCATAGCTCTCTTTCTCCTGTCATGGTCTTTCTTCTGAAAGTTATTGATTTTCTTGTGTGTACAATCTCTTATCAAGTGTCCTGCATCACCACACTCAAAGCAGTCCATGACTTTTAATTTACTTTGTGAAGAAAACTTACCTTTGTCGTCCCTGCTACTGGATAATCTGTGTCTTTCTCTGTTGAAGTATTTGTTTCCAAAGTTTTTCTTCATCTTGAGGATTTTGGTATAGGCTTTGGAAATCAACGCAAATGGATCTTCAGCATCATCCTCAGTTTCAAGGATTTGCATTTTCTCATTCTTTTTGGCCTTGAGTGCTAAGTTCTGACACCTTATAGTAGTTCTCAATCAGCTTCATTCATGGATATTTCATGTGTCAGAAGCTTCCCTTGTAGGTCATCAATTTGTAGTGATGAGAGATCTTGAGCTTCCGCAGTTGCAGTAGTCTTTGGTTCCCATTTTGCCTTTGGTAGACTTCTTAGAATCTTCCACACCTTTTTTTCATTGGAAATATTCTTTCCAAGTGAATCAAGGTTATTGACTATGTCTGTGAACCTTTTGAACATTTATCTGATTGACTCATCTGCATTCATCTTGAATAGCTCATATTGTCTGAAATAGATGTTGATCTTGGTTTGCTTGACTTGATTGGTTCCTTCAAATGTCACCACAAGCTTATCCCAGATTTCCTTGGCAGTCTTACAGCCTGAAATCATGATGAATTCATCTGTACTGAAAGCACAATACAAGATGTTAATAGCTTCGTAATTCTCAAAGAATTGTTCTAATTCAGATGAAGAAAGAAAGTCTTCAGATTTTTGAGTTTTAATTCCATCTTTCTCTGTTTAGAAGGTGTGAGGTCCATTCTGATTAATGGTCCATAGCTCTATGTCTTGATCAATGATGAACATTTACATCAGAGCTTTCCAGTGAGCAAAATTATCTCCACAAAATAGAGGAGGTCTGTTAGCAGATCTTCCATGTGAGAAACCACCATCACCTGCAGTACTCATGATCACCAGATGGTTAAATCTATACAGTGAACCAGGCTCTGATACCAATTGAAAGGGGATTATGGAGGTAGAAATGCAGCACATATACTCTAGAAGGGGGGGGTTGAACAAAATATGCCAACTTTTTTCAAAACTTGTAAAGGAGAAGAGTTTATGAGAAGATCAGTTAAGTTCAAGGCCTTGAAAAAAAATTCAAGCCTTTGGAATGAAATACAGTTTGAAAGAAAACAGACAAGTCTTTTTCAAGGCCTTGAAAAGAGTTTCAAACCCTTGAAAACAAACTAGTTTGAATGCTGCAAAAACTAAGTATGCAGAAGAAACTGTAAATGCAAGAGACACAGGATTTATAGAGTTCAGTCCACTTGGACCTACATCTCTACCTCATGGATCTTCTCCCTGCCGTATTTTCAACACAATTCTTATTAATCAAAAGCTAAGCCCTAGATCTCAAGCTTAGAGATATGCCTTACTCTGTTACAGCTTGTGGTTCTCTCTAACCTATATAGTACCTGCTCTAGCTAACTGATTAACTAAAAATTCTCTATTGTTCACTTTGAACAATCCTTGAGAATGATAGAAAGAAGTAGTATAAGAATGATATCCAAATTGAGTACAAGTCAGACGAACACTGAAGTGTAAAACTGCAGTGAAGAATGCAGTGATCTTCTAGGAGATGGATTCTGAGAATGATGTGATTCTTTGATGCTTGTCAATCCTGAAATGTGTCTCTCTCTTTTTGCCCGTTGAGTGTTGTGTCTTGTTGCTTAAAAATGAGCTCCATTTATACAGCTCAGATGCTCTGCAAATCTTCCCTGATTTTCAGCAACAAACTTCCTGTTTTGTAGGCAACAACTTTGACTCTTTTAACAACCTTCTCCAACGGATAGTTGATCATAATATTCTGAGGTGTTGTTCTGATCTTGTCTTTAAACAGATTGGGAAGTTGTCAAGAGTGGCTGATTGATCGCAGAATCACATTCTCTCCAAGTTTCCTTTCCTGCAAAATCCAGATTAGGAAACCAATCCTGCAAACTAGGAAATAAATTTTGCCTGCAAAAATGAGTCAATCAGATGGATTCAATGGTGTTAAATATATCAAAATAGTCTGTCTTTCATCATCAAATAATAACAGATCAAGCATAGGGGTGAGAGAGGTAGAGTCAGATCAGAAGAGTTCAGAAAAACTCCCCCTTAGAATATGCATACAGGCCAGACAATTTCAAGGCTTTGAATCCTGTTTCAAGGCCTTGAAATAGCTTCAAGCCTGTGAAACATGATTCAAGGCTTTGAAAAATGGTTCAAGGCCTTGAATGCAGAGCCTGTGAACGCTGTGAACTTACATAATTTATATCTTCATATCAATCTACATACTAGTCTATAGTTGATCGTCCTGTTAAACAATATAAACGACTATGAATATTTAATATAAAAAACAATTATAATCTAAGGACTTCATTATATTAAATATTTCCATAAATAATACAATGATTATAGCCAAAATAATGTTCATACTAAATAAGATTTCCTCTAGGGGTATCTATTCCAACACCTAGATGACTTGAGATTTGAAGAACTAGGTTCAAATGAGAAAATCCAACTAACAGTGCAAATAAAGAAATCACTCACCCGAAAATAAAGTTTCCAAACCATTCCTAGGGCGAACACTGAGGATGTGACATGGTAAGCTAAAGGCTTTAAATGTGACCATATATTAAGATTTCTTAAGAAGGGTGTGAAGAATACTCGTTATGTGTGTCATCTATGTGATTATGAACATGCCGGTTCTAGGAGGATGACGTAGCTAAACTCCTATTATTCTACTCCAGGAAAGTGTTTCAAGGCGAAAATGAATACAACCGTGAGAACGGACTACGATCAGGTGCTAATTATGTACGGTCTACCGACTAGGTATACAGTGCGACAAGCAGTTCAAGGCGTCTCGCTCACTGTCAAGCCAATATACCCTGTAGTATCTCACTATGGGAATGGTTCAAAGTCAATGACTACCTTTCTTTATGCAATCAACTATCGCCGAAGGAGTTTCAACCACATAAGGATATTTTCAGCTTAAAATGAGAATTTATCATTCATGTGGGGGATTGTATTAAATATTTTGAATATTGGTTTGAACCCAACTTTAAGCTCAGTTCTAACCCGGCTCAGTTAAGAGTTGACAACAACAAATGCATATTTTTAAAGTTGGAACCTTGGTGATCGTTTTGGTAACTCACACGTCGAAAACCGTTGAGAAATGAAAGATCAAATTACAACCTAAAAATGAATTATTTATTCATGAGAGACAAAGAATACCACATCATTAGTTGATGAATGAAATGAAGAGTTTATCTACTACAAGTTTAGGCTATGAAGCAATTTGTTAAGGAGGCAGAACTATGCTATGGTCCGAACCGACAAAACGCGTGCGCGCCGCCGCCATCCGGCCAGCTCGGCCGGGTCTCGGGTACGAGCACGGGCTGGGCTGTGACTTGGCGAGGTGTGGTGTGTGTTGGGTTGGGCTGGCTAGTTAGTGGGCCTCATCAAGTATTTACTTTTTGGGCCAAGTACTAAATATTAATTTTACTAACAAAAATTCATTTTCACTTTCTGTTAAAAGTTAATGCTGTTAACAGATGCAATCGTTACAACGGTTGTAACTGCTTTGTTTGAACGACACAACTGCTCCAACAGCCACATTTCCCTCTATTAGTTGCTAGATTCATTCCTCATTTCTGTTATCTGAAATCAACGAAATCTCTCAGAACATTAACTTCCATACAAACAGAAATTTTGCTTCGTAGTCTCAGTTCGCTGTGTGCGGTGATGTATGCTGTTGTTGCCACCGCCGCACAAGGAAGCCTTCATCCTGAGAAGCAGTCCTCCGACTGATTCACATTAAGCACGTTTGGGGACGAATCTGTTTTAAGGAGTTCATACGTATATACGAAACTATCTTCCATCTCTGTACTACTTTCAGGATTCCTTCAATCACTAAGTTTTTATTTGTTTATTTATTTTGGGTAATACACTCTGTTCAAGTTTACATTATTGCTAACAAAGTCAACTAATTTTGATTTCCTCACCATTGAGGGGATTTGTAGTCAGAAGTTTACAAAGGGCCTATTAATGAAGTTGCACCTCTCATTTATGAATATTGATTGTAGTAACGTGTTACAATTATTTATAGTTTACTTAGGCCGATGTAAAGTGAGCCCTTCATTAAAATATAATTCATATATATAATTCAAAGGATTTGCCGTAAGGTCCAATACATCACTCTATATATCAGACCATCCGGAATGAATATGATATTATTACTAAACAAAAGTTGGCGTAGCAACACCAAATCGAGAACTTAATCGAACGCAAGATGAGTTCAGTCATCAAGCTAGAGGTTGTTTCAACAGAAACAATCAAACCATCATCTCCTACCCCGAAAGATCGTAGAACTTTCAACCTCTCCTTGCTAGATCAGATTATGCAGCATATTTATACCCCAGTCCTTCTTTTCTACCAAGTGAGCTCGCTTCCGGGTCCACTCGCTGTGTCGCCGAGGACCACCAACTCAAACTAAGAACATCATCAATATCCAAACACCTGAAAGATTCATTGTCTGAAGTCTTGGCCCATTTTTACCCTCTGGCTGGGAGGCTGAACAACAATTTGTTCGTCAACTGTAATGACGAGGGCGCTACATTTTTGGAAACTCGAGTCATAAACCGCACTCTGTCAGAATTTCTGGCGGAACCAGATTATCCAGAAATGGACATCCTTGTTCAATCTAAAGCAACCCAGACGCAACATGAAGGAAAAGAAGGGCTTCCTGATGCATCCCAATTATTAATTGTGCAAGCTAACTTCTTCCCATGCGGAGGAATAGCTCTGGGCATATCAATGACACACAAGATTGCAGATGCATCTACGATATTTGGGTTCTTGAAAGCATGGTCTGATACTGCTCTTGGGTGCAACACCATTATTGTTCCGGATTTTAATGCCACGTCATCTCGCTTTCCCTATTCACAAGACTTGGCAGGTACGCCAACTGATGTTATTTTCCAGGATGGCGAAAAATATGTGGGCAAGAGATTTGTATTTGAGGCTTCAAAAATCGCGACACTAAAAGATAGAGCGCGTAGCCTCGAAGTCCAGCAACCTACGAGAGTGGAGGCAGTCACATCGCTTGTTTGGAAGTCTGTGATGGCTGCTGCATCAAAGTCAAGTTGGGTAAGCGGTGCAGCTCCCCAATCATACATGCTGTTAGGGAGCGTGAACTTGCGCTCCAGGCTTACGCCGCCACTACCAAAATATGCATTCGGAAATGGAGTTGGAATAACAATGGCAACTGTTGACTATGAAAGCAGCGAGAAACCAGATATGGCTACTTTAGCCAGCCAGTTGAGAAAAGTAGTTGTGGATACTCGTGACCTTAATATCGCTGAATCGATGGAGAAACTGTCAAAAGTAGGTCCAAAAGAACGTTTTACTACAACTAGTTGGTGCCGATTTCCAGCTTATGAAGTTGACTTTGGCTGGGGGAAGCCAGCATGGGTGACCCTAGCTGGCTCTGACTTGTGCCGCTGTAAGCTCATAACACTTCTGGATACAAGCGATGGAGAGGGAGTAGATATGGGGGTTTTCCTTCCTAAAGCTGAGATGGCCTTCCTTGAGACCGATCCTGAGTTCCTTGAGTTCGTCTTAACAAACCCATCTCCTTTGACAATCCATCAACCGACGAGCTAGGTACGTGCGTGTTCCTTTTATCACTGACTTGTATTTGAAACAATCAATGGGTTTAAACTCATAATCAACTAGCAATTGTGAGAGTTGTTTAATATCTTCTGAACTAAAGTTGCTTTTTTCTTTTTTGATTATAGGTTCAATTACATATTGCATAACTCTAATTCATCAAAACTGTTAAATTGAATTGATTGAATTGAATTGTTGCTAACTTGGGTTTTGCTTGGGTGGTGATGGTGGTGTATATTTCGTTATAAACATATAATAAATACTAATTCGAAATACTATTGTCTTATTGATTGATTGCTTATGTAATTTGTGTTTGCTATTTTTTTTTTCTTTGTTTGCACCTACTTATCGTTGTTTTTTTCGCAATTTTGTTGCAATTTTCTTATCATTTTCTCCAATTTAAATAAGAAATCTTTATTCATTTTTTTAAATAAGCAATAATTCGTTTATTTAATTATTGGAGATGTTCTATTTCTCTTGGTCAAATATATATGTTGTATATATGTTATGTAAATGGAAACTTAAAATAAAACAAAAGAACCGAAACACAATTATCTCTTTTTAAGTATTAAAAAGAAATTAACTATAAGAAAAATGAAATAAATAAAAATGTATATCATGTAAGAATATAAATTTACCGAATTATGTGGGATAATTAATTACTGAAAGTAATGTAGGAGAATACAAACAGACAATAATTGGAATTTAAAATGAATGTTAAAATTCAAGATAATTATGCAAAATAAACTGATTTATTATTTTTTTTTCTTAAATAACAACAAATTTAATGAAATAAAATGATTCAAGAAACTTAGAAACTGATACTGTCATTAACTTCTCTCCATCGTAGAAACTTGCTATCTCATGTACAACAAAAAAAGAAACAAAATAAATCAAGATCTCACTGCTAGGGGCTGAGTTGGGGAAATCGGAGTTGTGTTGGTGGCAGACTGGCAGTGATGGTAGATCGGTCAATCTATTTTCTAAGCAAGCACCGTGTTTTCCTATTCACTTTAGTTTAGGTGGTTCAATAAAATCAGTAGATCAAAACAGATCCAACGGACGAGACCATTTTCAGAATAGTTGAGAAGCGGTGGAACTCATTTTTTGTCCTTTCATAAATGGAGGGACCCAAATCAAAATTAAATAAGTCTCAACGGGACGAGGGTTTTCACTAGTCTTAATAATTTGAGTGCAAATTTTATTTGAATTGAAATTTATAATTTGCGTGGCATGTGCAAAATTTATTGAATATAAGTTTGATCAAGTCCAAAGTTTTTTCGTACAATGTTCTGGAAAAAAAAATTTCGTACAAAAATTTTAAGTTTTAAAATCAACAATCTGAACACACTCACTGCCGTCATGTTCATGTCCAAGATACATTCAGATAGATTGATTTTTATTTTGAAGATTTTCATTTGCATCAATTTTGCGGATTCCACAGTTTCTTTGATTTTTTTAAAGCTGAAATTTTTAATCTTAAAATGTATGTGCTGTAAAAAAAAAAATTGTTTAAAAAACGGATTTTTGATCCAAAGTGGATTAAAGAGACAATCTCAAACATGTACTTATTAGAAGAACAAAATTTTCCCTTGATCTCAAAAAACATAAAAAATAAAAAATAAAAAATAAATTACTTTTGAGACCAAGGGAAAAAGAGGTGAGTGAAATGGAAAAAAAAATACTAGTTTTGGTCCCAATATTTTGGAAGTAAGAATATCTCCATCCATTTCATCCCCCATTATATTTTAAGGAAGGAAATGAAGCAGTCTAATAGCCCGTTTGCTAATTATTTTGCTTCCTAAAACGTTGTTTTTCGAATCTAAAAATAATATTAATGTGTTTGGAAATGTTTTTTGTTCAGCATTCCGGAAGTCATTTGCTTCCCCAAAGTAGCTTTTGAATAGTATAGGAGGGGTTTCTTTCCAAAATCTGCTTTTCGATAAACATATTATTTGACATTTTTATCCGTTAATAAATATCAATAACTATTTATTGTAATAACACTATTTATTATCATGTCTGATATTCTCATTTCGACAGTAAAAGCAATTTTATAACACTATTTAACAAACACAAAATGTCAAATATGCTTTCCCGCAGCAGCTTAAATACGGAATTTAAGGAGTGTTCACGGTCCGGTTCGGTCGGTTTTAGAGGATATGAGACACCTAAACCGAAATGTTCGGTTTCAATATTTCGAAACCGAAATACCTTCGGTTTGAAATTTAGAAATTAACAAACCGCACCGAAAATTCCGGTTCGGTCCGGTTAAACCATTCGGTTTAGTACCCATTATGTCATGTAATAATTTCTAACTTCCACGCAAATCAAACTAACTATAACAAAAGGACCGGTTTACTTATATCTTTGTTACTTACCGAATACATCTAAAAAAACTAAGATAAACTCATCCTTTAAAAGAAGAAGTGGTTCTGTACTTCTCTTTTATCTCAACATGGAGAGATAATAATATTTTATTTAGTAAATTAGGACTATGGTGTGGTTTTACCGCTTAAAGTGTAAAACTCTAACTGTGAGGGGTGAGTCAAAACATGGGAGGTATTAAGCAAAATACTAAAATTTGTGTTTAAAATTTTTCTCGGTGCGGTGCGGTTTTTTTTGGTTTTGTCGGTTCGGTCTCGGTTCGGTTGATGCCCGGTTCGGTTTTCAAAATAATAAAACCGTTATTTAAGAAAAAAAATTGTTGAACCGTCGGTTTAGGTACGGTTGGTTTGGTGCGATCCGGTTTTGCCTGTGCGGTCGGTTTGTGAACACCCCTTGAATTTACCAAAAACTTTATACACAACAGCTTTCTAAAGCACCACAACATTACCGATTCCCCGAAATCTTTCTACACAACAGCGTTCTAAAGCAACACACCATTACCAATTCCCCCAAATCTTTCACCAAATGGAATACAATATGCTGAAAGTGTGTAATGCAAGTAAAAATACATGATCTAATACTCTAGAGGGGGGGGGGTTGAATAGAGTATGGAAACTTTTGCTAAATTGATTTTTTTAAGTTCTAACACAAGAAACTAATGAAATCTCAAGGCTTTGAGAAAGATTGGAAATAATTGAAACAATTTAGAACTAACTGAAGCTTCAAAGCTTTGAGATGTAAAATTCTCCAAAGCTTTGGAGCAACCGGTTTTGCGCTTGTCTGATTTGCAGAATGAAAGAACAATGAAGTAAAGTCAAGAACACAAGGATTTTTAAGAGTTCAGTCACAATTGGACATACTCTCTGCCTGAGGGACTTGATCACTCCAGGATTTGAACACATTTCTTATTAATCACACCGATTTAGCCCTAGATCTCAAGCCTAAGTGAGATACCTTACACTTATACAGCTTATGGGTCCCAACCTATCTAATTTCAGCTACAACCTGATGAGACAATAAGAACCTCTTGTTGTTCACTTGAACGACTAACTTCTAAATTTGGTGAGGTTAAGTAACACTTATGAACATTACAATGAAAGTAAAAAGAAGAACACATAATGCAGATAAGCAGTGAATGCTCAAAAGTGTTCTTAAGATACTGGATGATTTGATCTTGTTTAGCAGTTGAAGCCTTGCTTGATTTGAAGAGTAGTAAGTGTTGATCTCCCACGAATGAATAACTCTTCCATTTAAAGTGATAAGCCCACTCTCTTTGTCTCTGCTTCACTTTGAAATTCAAACTTCCTTTAAACACAAACTGCTGTAGCAACCTGAGAGATTTCAGGAACAACCTTCCTGAAAATCCCCTCCCTTTAACAGCTTCTTTCAACAGCTATGTTTGAATAGCTTTTCAAATTTTTTTGGAGGGTTTGAATGACGAGCAACCCTACAAGAACTCAATCGTAAGATCACACAAAATCCAGATAATATAGAATTAAGAATGCTGTCTGTTTGGCATATCAGTTTAGCCAATAAACTGAGCTAAGAATCCCATAGTAATCTCCAGAATAATTTCCAGATAAATAACATGTGATATATAATAATAATAATAATAATAATAATAATAATAATAATAATAATAATAATAATAATAATAATAATAATAAAATTATTAAAACTCATAAATATTCAATAATCAATCACATAAACCGTTGTAACATCCTACAATAATAATCAGATAAGAATCAGAATGACTGTCAAAGGCTTAGGATAATTCTCCAAAGCTTTGGAGCTTAAGATGTCCTTCAAAGCTTTGGCCTTGAATATGCTCTGATCCTTGATGCATTCACAATGAGAGATCTGTTAGTGTTAGAAACACAATAAACTAGCTTAAGAATATTTGCAAGAGACATTTAAGCAATTATCTAGTCCAATGCTAAGCCCGCAATACAAAAGCTGTTAGTAAACACTTAACAAGGTCATAGTGTATTTCCTTGCAAGCCAATCTAACAGCTGCAATAGTGTATCTTCAAAGCTTTGGAGCTTTGAGACTTGTCTCTTTAGAATCTGTCTTTCATCATCTTCAATATATAAACTTCTTCTGAGTTCATACTTCTCACTCATCCATAGGGATTGAATTATCATATGTAGGGGTGGCAATTCCGGTCAACCCGGTGGGTTACGGGTTGTGTCAACCCGTCACGGGTCACTACCGGGTTGACCCGCTGCTGACCCGGATCTTTTTTTGTGTCGAATACCCGAACCTGAACTATTTATTAAATGGGTAACCCGACACGAGACAAGTAACCAGCATAAGAAACGGTTCGGTCGGTTAAAAATTGTTCGTGAGCTGCTTTGCGAAACAGAAAAAACAGAGAACCCAAATGAGAAGGAAGGTACTCGCAGAAAGTAGAAATTCCGAAATACTGGTAAATGGATTTCCATATACAAATACTTCCAATTCCATCTAGCTGTAGCCTATTCAAACTCATACATACAATGAATACAAAAATCTCTGATCCGCTGCAGCCGGCGATGGTGAGAATGACGGCGATGACGAGATCAACAACGATGGCTTCACATGGTCAATAGATGATAGACCTTGGTGGCTTCAAGTATTATGGGTTGTTCATCGTTGTGTGTGTGAAAGAGAGAGACGGGGAAGGGAAACTAGCATTACAGAGGAAGTGAAGATGAGAGAGAGGAGAGATTTTAGGTTGTGGCGGTGGTAAATGGTTGAGGATGATTCAGAAAGAGACGGAGGATGATAGAGAGAGAAGGATAGGGAGCAAAGGAAGGGAGATAGAAACTTGAACGTGATAAGAATCGTGGGAGTGAGAGGATTGTATTGTTGCATATTTAGGGTTTACTTTTACTTTTTGATGAAGTTATTAATATACCCCATATGTTATGTGGATGTGACAAAACAATGGATGATTTTTGTGGGTAACATGGTTTAACGGGTTAAATGGGTCAACCAGTATAACCCGCAGGTTGACCCGAACCCGACCTGTTTTATTTCGTGTCCATTTCGTGTCGACCCGTTTAGAAATAAACCGGATTCGTGTCGATCCAAACCCGCTAAGTCGTGTCGAATATTGCAAGCCCTAATCATATGTAACTGCATTTATCTATTTATAAAGAATGGAAATTTTGGTCCCAAAATTTTCCGAACTGAAATTCTAACAACTGAATACAAATATTGATTTCCACATGATTTTTCAATTTAATTCAATTAACATGTCTATAGAAAAGAGTTGCAAACAATGCATTTTTTAGAATATTAAAATTATTAGACTTGCGAAACTCAATATTGGTGGTGGATTTGTTTTTTCACTTCGAGTTGGTGGGTTGTTGACTAATCATAGTATGCACCATCTTAAAGGTTAACATCATTTCATTCAAATCGTCTTTGTACCAGAAATGAGCTCTCCTCTTACCATGGCAAGTTAAGATTGGAGGACAACGAATGCTCGATTAGTATCTGGAATATTTTTCCTGCTGCTAAGAAGGACAACCAATACTTGATCATGCACATAGCAAGCCCAAAATAGACTATCATTTTGTGTACTTCTTCATTACCGTTCATGGTTTCAGTTTTTTTTTCCAGCATGTATTTCAGTTTCATTAATGTCTTCACGTCTTTTCCTTTTGTGTGAAAATTTATTTCAATAAAATTCGTGTCTTCGTTTTCATGAACCTCCAGGGTCACATAATTGGTTACCAAGAATTAAATATGGATATCAGACATAAGTGAAAACTGATCTTAGTTATTCGGATTAAAAGGAAAGTTGTCATGAAATATGTGCTGGGTTATTGGTGAATATCCACCACATGTTGTAAACCCATTTGTATATTCTTATTAGTCCATTAGCCCGCCCTAATGCCTATATAAGGAGGTTTAGGGTTGGAGAATAAAACACATCTCATCACTATATTTCCTACATCTTGTCTCTCTCTTTATTTCTCATCTCTCGTCTTCTACTGTTTTACAATACGTTGTCAGCACGATAGTGCTCCCGAGAGAGGTTTGACGATCACAAAAACGAAGGCTACCGTTTAGTGGTTCGAGTACTGGGGATTCATGCACGTCCTACCCTGGAGGTACATATTGCTTTCTCTTATTTAAAACAAAAGAAGGAAAAAGAAAACAAGTGATCAAAATCACCAAGTCTGAACTCTTATCTAACTTAATTGCTTTGTTTTCTCTTCAATCGGTACATTAGTTTTTGAAAGAAAAACAAAATAAGAACAAACAAACGTTGCCTCCAGGTTTGTACTGGAGCCATCAAACCAAACTTAACAACTTGATCTATCATGGATTGTTCTTGCTACTTTAATAGGTATTTCTTTGATAGATAATATTACTACATATGTTTGGTTCGCCATACTCGTACTGTATTGTTCCGTTGATGATAGGTATTAAAGTTTTCTACATGAATTTTTTATACAGTGAATATAGGGAATCTCCATAAGGGACTCGTGAAGAAAAAAAAACGTCATTATCGAATTACAATAACACATCCAGAAGATGTTTCTATCGCATGAGTTGTTAATTTTTCTACCTATAGTCAAAATATATCATTATTTGTTCATCAAAACCTAAAGTTGCGAGTATAATTTTTTTATGACAAGAAGTCATAATCAGACGAGAACTTCCGGAAGTGGTCATAACCCATGACCACTATCGATGGTCTACGATTTTCATACGCTTAAAAAATACTGTTTTCACACCTGAAGTTGTGAATTACATAATGTTCGGATCGTAACCTGAAGTTACGAAAATATTATTTTAATGATTCGAAGTCATAGTAAATTATTTTTACATCTCCAAAATAGATGTTTAAAATTGTCGTAATTATTCAAACCTTCTGAAGAGGCCATGTTTCGTTCACTTTATTTATTTTCTTCTCAATCGAGCCATGAACTGGTACCTGAAGTACTATATTACATGAAGTTATGCTTGCAACCTGAAGTTGCAACAATTTTGTTTATTAACATTGATCGTAACCTGAAGTTGCGAAATCAATTTTTCGGACTTGAAGTCACAATATGACGTTACGTCACTATTTTTTTATGACCTGAAGTCATAACATTTTACCACTAGATCTCCAGAAGAGATGTCTAAAAGCTTGTTAGTACCAAGCCTCCTGAAGAGTTAGCGTTATGTGTTCTTTAATTTAAGTTATTTTTCTGCAGTTTAAGTTTCCTACATTCTATTTTTTTTCAACTTATTATGGATAGAAACGAATCTCGCTTATCATTTATTCAAACAGAGCATCCAGAAGATGTTCTTAGTCCATGAGGGTTTATTGGACTAACACATTTTATATGCGTAAAAAGTTATTTTCATGCCAAAAGTTATGAAAAATAATATTATAACACGGAGTTATAAAATAACATCAAAGATCTCCCTGAAGAGAGAATCTACAACCACTCACTTTTAAATAAAAGTATTGACATTTACGTCTCTTTTTGGGTATCCTGAAGAAACTTTGATTAGAGAACTACGGCGTCCAAGAGATTTCTTAATGTCAATGTTTTTATTTTAATTTGAGGATTGATTTCCACAAAGTACAAATGAGACAAATTTATGCCTGAAGCATCAACAAAGTATCATCATGGTTATGATCGTATTGCTCACGCCATGAGGGGGAGAATGGGTCCTATTGCATGACGTGAGCCAAAATATCATTGTCTATATGGGTATGTACTAATGCAAAGTCCCAACAAAATGGATAGCCTTTCAACTAATGGGTATCAAGGGTATACACTCTAAACATAAAAGGGTTGCTTGTGTAATTATGTTGGTCCTCCAGAAGAGGATCATGAGACCAAAGCATCCAAATTAAGTTGGAAAATTGATATATTGCTCTACAAGATGGGAACACATTGAAAGGTTATCATGGATCAAAGCCAACGTTGGTATTTGAATAGCCCTGGAAGAGGCTCATAGCTCTGGAAGTAGCTAAAAGTACCTTGATACTACATATGATCCTACAATTAATGATTATTATATTAAGCGCTTTACAAATCATATGGGTTAAAAGGGAAAAGTGTTGAATAAATAATCAATGACCAAAGCAAAGTCAACACACGCATAAATAATTGTTCGGGCTACATAAATATGTAGAGCATAATGTATAGTACTCAAAGTACTTAAAACCAGAAGCATAAATTACAATATATGCAAATACAACATATCCGCTGTTAAGCGTGGAATCCATGTAGATATTACAAATCCGCTACTAAGCGTGGGATTTATGTCCGCCGTTAGGCGTGGTACTTGTAAAATGAGAAACATGATATATGGGTCATGATAAATTCTAATTAATACAATCACATCATGGTGATAATGATGGCAATGTTGTATTAGTCTCGGGGACTAAGGAACAACAAAATAATAAAAGATGGGTTGAAAAATAACTAGTTACGAATACTATCGTACGAATCACAAATTTGTGAAATCCATGGAGGTTGGTACCCATGAGAAAATATTTGATTGAAGCAAATTGAAAGTGTACAATCGCGAGTAGGTTTAGGTGCATATGCATTTTATTAAGTAGAATTGTTAATTATAAATTATTGTATTCTTGTTTTGCAATGAGTTTTGTTTATTAGGTATAAAGATGTTCCAATGAGGGGGAGATCCAATGAAATGCTAAAAGCGCGACACTCTTTTTCCTTCGCTGAGGTTTTTGTCCAACATGATTTTTCCTAGCAAGGTTTTAACGAGGCTGCAAAGACTACTCAGATGTGTTCCAGAAGAATGTCATCCCCGATGTTGAGCTAATAGAATTCACTAGATGTACTCTTTTTCCTTAGTCACTGATTTTGTCCCACTGTGTTTTTCATGACAAGGTTTTAACGAGGCATCCTAAGTGGTGAATATTCAAGGGGGAGTGTTAAGAAATATGTGCTGGGTTATTGGTGAATATCATCCACATGTTGTAAGCCCATTTGTATATTGTTATTGGTCCATTAGCCCACCCTAATGCCTATATAAGGAGGCTTAGGGTTGGAGAATAAAAAAAATCTCATCACTATTTTCCCTACATCTTGTCTCTCTCTTTATTTTGCATCTCTCGTCTTCTATTGTTTTACAATAAAAGTTGAGTTGTTTCTCATCCCTATAAATATTTTGAAATCCGTGGCTAGGCTTTGATGCACTATGTGCTATATGTATACAATACGTATAACAGTTAGGGTTTCAAGAGAGAGAGAAATTCGACCTGTTCCTACTGTTCGAGTCTAGCAAACTTCGTGAGACGAAGTCATCAACTTATCTTCAGAAGACTAGCATCGAAAAAGAGGAAGTCCAGTTCTAATCTTTGGTGTGGATACCTTAGAGGCGTTGCAACCTTTAGCGTTCGTGATAGTCACCTGTCAATCCGATTGAGGTGACTTCCACATTCTCAAATTATGCTCAATCTCATGGGTCCTTGGTGGATTATAAGAAAAAGTTTTTTGTTTATCTACTGCTTTCGGATTATGAAAACCCAATAGGAGATGCTAAGAGATCCAAATTTTGATACAAAAAAAAGATGTGAAATACATGTTGTAGACAGTCAAGAATGAGCCATGGGGTCACTGCCATATGGATCCATCAACAACCTACATGTGTCCTCACCTCCGTGCTCCAAAAGTACCAGATCACGCTATCTCGCACTTGGAGGGATCATGAGATAGGGTCCATCGCGTCTATAACCTCTTACGGGATCCATGAGTTCTAGTGGCTTCGAGGTTGGACTAAGGCCCATTGCATGTGAGTTCCACCCCAGATGCAAGTGATACTGTACTAACGAAGCCAACTTATTATATTTTCCTCTTTCTACTAGGTTTGACTGTTGGTGCAGATGCCCTAGAGGCAATCTATTTTAGTTTGAATATTATTTTGGCTAGAATATTCATTTTATTATTTAAGGAGATATTAATATAATGAAGTCCTTACATTACAATTATTGTTATCTTTAACTATCCCTAGTCAAGTATATTGGTTGGTACGACGATCACTATGCATAGAGACTAGTATGTGGGTAGATTGATATGGAAATATCAATTCTAACACATGGGTATGCATTAGGAGTAATGGCATACTGATTGACCCACCATGAGAAGGCTACGATGAATTATGTGAATGTCACAAGTGCTTCTCATAGTGACAATGGTGTTGTAGTCCTTAGACTTGAAGTCACTAGATACTCTAGTTGTGAAATATCATGTTTTGATCTCGTCAAACGTTACACAGTAACTGGGTAACTATAAAGGTGGTAGTCGGACTGTAGGGTTTTGATTCATGGATGCGCAACGGAAGCATAAAAATTCATAAAACCATGCAAAACCCTCCAAGGATCACAAGTCAAGAGACATAACGATGGTAAGGGTAAGAAATCATATACACACCTTAGGGTTCTCCTTTGATGACTTCAAACGCGAATTGTGTCACGTTCTCTATGGTTGATCCACGCCTAGAGTTGATCCTAGATCTCCCAAGTCCTTGGTGCTAGCCCGGAAGAAGAAGAGGAAGAAGAATCACGCAAAACGAGACCCAAAAGGAGGGTCTCGGCCTCCTTTGGCCGACGGGGACGGGGCGGCGGCAATGGGGCGGTCGGCTCCCTTGTTGCTTGCTCTCTCTCTCCTTTTGTTCTCTGCCACTCTTGTTATGTTCAATTATGAGCATAAGTTATGTGGGAAGGAAGGAAGGAAGGTCCTTTATATAGTCCAACAACTCCTTGTTAACTACCTAAAGGACTTATTCTAGTCCTACTAGTATTCAATTTAGTCCCTTCCTTGCAATTTAGTCCCTACTAAGTTTGCAAGGTTTTACAAAGTGATCCTTCTAAACAAACACATCTCCATGCGTATTGATCTTTTGGTCCATCCTTCATAGTCATGTGGAATCCTCCATGCTCCATGCTCCATCTTTTGTGGCTTCTTTGGCTTTGGGCTTCTTTTCTTCAATCTTGGCTAACAATCTACTTTATCTAGCACTAGCTAATATCTATACTAAATAAAATAAATCTCACAAGTTGAGAAAAAAAATGGCACGCAGACCATAAAACCCTTATTAATTATTACAATTAATTGATCAGCTCGCAGGCCGTAAAACCAAACCACAAAATTAAACATCCACATCAAACAACATCCTAAGGCCATATCCAATCACCATGCGATTTGCACAAAACAGTTAAAATCCAATTTTAACGCGCTTGGTCAATTTTAATTGATTTTAGGATTTCTAGGGTTAAAACGGTCCATGGGCCCAACAATCAAATTGCCCGGGCCCAATAAAGTGAACCACAAGGCCTTAGGGCCGGCCCGGCCCAAAACCCACAAGCCTAGGCCCGCGGGTTAGGGCCGCCCGGCCCCTAGGGCGGCCAAGCTTGGGCGGCAAGCAAGGGGGGCGGTCCCTAGGGGGGGCCGAACCTCCTTGAGGGAGTTGTTTCCAAAACAACTCTCTGGCTTGGTGCCCAACTTTCGTTGTTTCCTTGTTTTGGGAGAACTCCTTCTTCCCCAAGGATGCCCAACCCTAGATCTAAGATCCTAAAATTTCTCAAACTCACCAATTCATGCATCCAATGCAAAAATTGGATCTTGTTACGATTAATTATTGACAAATTGCATCCCATGCTTGATTTGTCTTGTTTTACGCGATAAACAATCAAATTATGGTGTAAAACAACTAAAACGTAACACATAAACCACGTTTATGCTCTACGACCTGTGGCTCTGATACCACTGTAGGGTTTTGATTCATGGATGCGCAACGGAAGCATAAACAATCATTAAACCATGCAAAACCCTCCAAGGATCACAAGTCAAGAGACATAACGATGGTAAGGGTAAGAAATCATATACAAACCTTAGGGTTCTCCTTTGATGACTTCAAACGCGAATTGTGTCACGTTCTCTATGGTTGATCCACGCCTAGTGTTGATCCTAGATCTCCCAAGTCCTTGGTGCTAGCCCGGAAGAGGAAGAGGAAGAAGAATCACGCAAAACGAGACCCAAAAGGAGGGTCTCGGCCACCTTTGGCTGACGGGGACGGGGCGGCGGCAAGGGGGCGGTCGGCTCCCTTGTTGCTTTCTCTCTCTCTCCTTTTGTTCTCTCCCACTCTTGTTATGTTCAATTATGAGCATAAGTTATGTGGGAAGGAAGGGAGGAAGGTCCTTTATATAGTCCAACAACTCCTTGTTAACTACCTAAAGGACTTATTCTAGTCCTACTAGAATTCAATTTAGTCCCTTCCTTGCAAATTAGTCCCTACTAAGTTTGCAAGGTTTTGCAAAGTGATCCTTCTAATTAATTAATCCTATTAAATAATTCCCAAATCTAGTTCAACTCTATATAGCGTGTGACCCCATAGGTTCTATCTAGTTGGTAGCAACTATTTGCTAATATGGAGCGGTTTCTAGCAAAACATCCATTCTAGCCAACTAACAGAATAGTCATCTTGACAACCTTTGTACAAGTAATTGTCTCATCCCTTTGTCTCTATATCCGGATTGGACACGAGACATCCAAGTCACACTCGTATATCCAATCCATAGTTTCTCGATCCATGGGAATAGCCTTATTCGTGCAAATAACATTAATATCCCATATTGATTTATTTGAGTCTGGCCAGACATTCTACAAGCACTATCCCTCGAGTGGCCTAGGATATTTGCTCCCGTTATGTGGGGGGGACAAATCCTATCTACGTCCACAACGATCTCTAAGCTTGCTTCTTGTTGTATCCAGTACACGCCTTTATAACTACCCAGTTACGGTGTAGCGTTTGACGCTACCAAGATCACAATAATCCACAACTAGAATATCTAGTGACTTCAAGTCTAAGGATGACAATACCATTGCACCGCGAGAAGCGCTTGTGACTCAACGTAACGTGTATGTAGCCTTCTCGGAGATGGGTCAATCCGGTGCAACATTCCCTAATGCACACCTATGTGCTGGATCGTGATATCTCCATACAATCCAACCCCATACTAGTCTATAGATGATTGTACCATTTAATCATTATACTTGACTAGGGATATTTAAGATAAACAACACAATTGTAAATCTAAGGACTTCATTATATTAAATATCTAATAAATAATAAATGAATTTCTAGCCACAAATTATTCATACTAAACTAGATTGCCTCTAGGGCATCTATTCCAACAGTCTCCCACTTGCACTAGAGCCAATCTGGCGCATCTCGTATGCCCATACTCCTAGTGTGCCCTTCATGCTTCCACTGCGTGAGAGGCTTTGTAAGCGGGTCTGACAGATTATCATCTGTAGGAATCTTGCATATCCGAACGTCTCCTCTATCGATAATATCTCGAATCAGATGAAACTTCCTGAGCACGTGCTTGGATTTGTGATGCGATCTTGGTTCCTTTGATTGCGCGATCGCCCCAGTGTTGTCACAGAACAACTCAACAGGATCCGCAATGCTAGGAACCACACCAAGTTCAGAAACAAACTTTCTGATCCAAACATCTTCCTTTGCTGCGCCATTTGCAGCAATGTACTCAGCCTCTGTTGTAGAATCAGCTACCGTCTCTTGCTTGGAACTCTTCCAGCTCACCGCTGCTCCATTCAGGCAAAACACATATCCCGATTGTGATCTAAAGTCATCTCTGTCGGTTTGGAAGCTTGCATCAGTGTAACCCCTTACACGCAACTCTTCCTCACCGCCAAATATCAAGAAACCATCCTTAGTTCTTCTCAAGTACTTTAGGATGTTCTTAACCGCAATCTAGTGACTCTCACCCGGATTGGATTGGTATCTGCTTGTCATACTCAAGGCATATGACACATCTGGTCTAGTACATAACATGGCGTACATGATAGATCCTATGGCCGAGGCATATGGGATTCTACTCATGCGTTCCTTCTCAATCTCATTGGAAGGACAACCACTCTTCGAAAGAGTGATTCCATGTGACATGGGCAAGAATCCCTTCTTGGAATCTTGCATGTTGAACCGTTTCAACACCTTGTCAATATATGTACCTTGACTTAGGCCTAGCAACCTCTTAGATCTATCTCTATAGATCTTTATACCGAGTATATAGGCTGCTTCCCCTAAGTCCTTCATTAAGAAACACTTTCCTAGCCAATCTTTAACAGATTGCAGCATGGGAACGTCGTTTCCAATGAGTAGTATGTCATCCACATACAAGACCAGAAAAGCTACAGAGCTCCCACTAACCTTATTGTAGACACAAGACTCATCTTCGTTTCTGATGAAACCAAACTCTTTGACTACTTCATCAAAACGTCGATTCCAACTCCTAGAAGCTTGCTTCAATCCATAAATGGATCGTTGCAGCTTACAGACTTTGTTTGCTTGCTTTGGATCTTCAAAACCCTCCGGCTGTATCATATACACGTCCTCGAGGAAGTTCCCATAAAGGAATGCTGTTTTGACATCCATCTGCCAAATCTCATAGTCGTGGTATGCTGCAATCGCAAGTAGGATTCGGATGGATTTGGTCATAGCGACTGGTGAAAAGGTTTCATCATAGTCAATACCATGAATCTGTCTCAATCCTTTAGCCACCAATCGGCCCTTATAGGTAATCACATTACCATCCATGTCGATCTTCTTCTTGAAGACCCACTTGCACCCTATGGGCCGCGCCCCATTGGGTGGTTCCACCAAAGTCCATACTTTGTTGGTATACATGGATTCCATCTCGGATCTCATGGCTTCCAGCCACTTCTGAGAGTCTGGGCCACTCATGGCCTCCTCATAGGTAGTAGGCTCATCATCTATGAGCATCGTGTCACCGGAATCGATTACGAGAAGTCCATACCTCTCAGGTTCCTGGCGCACTCTACTAGATCTACGAAGCTCTTGTGTTACCTGAACAGGTTGCTCCACAACTGCTTGTGGTTCCTGTTCATGTTTCATAATCGGTTCAGTGATTTGTGGTTCTTGAACCTCTTCAAGTTCTACATTCCTCCCACTTGCTTCTTTAGAGACAAATTCTCTTTCTAGAAACACGCCGGTCCGAGCAACAAACACTTTGTTCTCGGTTGGATTGTAGAAGTAGTAACCCTTAGTTTCCTTAGGGTACCCCACAAATTTACACTTATCCGATTTAGGCCCTAGCTTGTCTGATTGTAAACGTTTTACATAGACATCGCAGCCCCAAATCCTCATGAACGACAGTGTGGGACGCCTCCCACTCCACATCTCATATGGTGTCTTCATGACTGATTTAGATGGAACACGGTTAAAGGTGAAAGCTGCACTTAATAGAGCGTAGCCCCAAAATGATAATGGAAGATCGGTTTGACACATCATAGATCGAACCATATCCAATAGGGTTCGATTCCTCCTCTCGGACACACCATTCCATTGTGGCGTTCCGGGTGGAGTGAGTTGGGATACGATCCCACACTCTCTAAGATAGTCATCAAACTCTTGGCTCAAGTATTCTCCTCCACGACCGATCGTAGAGCCTTTATACTTTTGCCAAAATGCTTCTCTACTTCATTCTTGAATTCTTTGAACACTTCAAAGGATTCGGATTTTGCCCTCATAAGGTACACAAATCCATATCTACTGTAATCATCAGTAAATGTAATGAAGTAGACATAACCACCCCTGGCAGGCGTGGCAAATGGCCCACACACATCAGTATGTATGAGCGCCAATTGCTCACTAGTCCTCTCACCTTTCTTATTGAAAGGGGACTTTGTCATTTTTCCCAATAAACAAGCCTCACATGTCTCATATGATTCAAAATCAAATGAGTCTAGTAATCCATCCTTATGGAGTCTAGATACACGTTTCTCATTTATGTGGCCTAAACGACAGTGCCATAAATAAGCAGGATTTAAATTATTTATTTTAATCCGCTTGGTATTAATGTTGTAGACAGGTCTGCTTAGATCAAGGACATAAAGTCCATTAAATAATTGCGCACTAAAATAGTGAATATTTTTTAAATAAAAGGAACAACAATTGTTCTTTATTGAAATAATTAAACCATCCTTGTCCAAACAAGAAATAGAAATAATGTTTCTGCTCATAGCAGGCACAAAATAGCAATTATTTAATTCTAAAACTAATCCTGAAGGCAGAGATAGCTCGCACATGCCTATGGCCAACGCAGCAACCTTTGCTCCATTCCCAACGCGCAGATCTACCTCCCCTTTAGCCAATCTTCTACTTCTCTTTAGATCCTGCATATTTCGACAAATAAGAGATCCACATCCAGTATCTAATACCCATGATGTAGAGAAAGTTAAATTGACATCTACAACAAAAATACCTGGTGGTGGTGGAATCACTATACCAAGCCTCTTGTCCTCCAGATATTTTGGGCAGTTCCTCCTCCAATGTCCAGGCTGACTGCAGTAGTGACATTCACCTTTAGTCACACCCTTGGCAATGCCACCAACAGGCTTAAGGGCAGGTTCCTTGGACTTGGAAACTGTCTTGCCTTTGCCCTTGGAGGAAGAGGCAAACCTTTTGCCCTTTCCTTTCTGTACCATCATAATGGCCTTGCCCTTACCCTTGTTGATGCTCTGTTCAGCCGTCCTCAACATATTGAGTAAATCTGGCAGTGGTTTAACGATCTCGTTCATGTTATACTTCATAATGAACTGTCCATAACTCTCGGGCAAACATTTGCAACACGAGATCCGTTGCCAACTCTTGGCCGACCGGGAACCCCAGTCGGGCGAGATTCTCCAAGTACCCGATCATTCGGAGTACATGGGGTCCCACCGGGTTCCCTTCTGCCAGATGACACTTGAACAGTGCCTTTGAGACCTCATACCTCTCTACCCTCGCCTGCTCTTGGAAGAGCTGCTTTAGATGTTCGATCATATCGACAACATTCATGTTTTCGTGTTGCTTCTGAAGCTCAGAAGTCATGGTGCAAAGCATAAGTCAGGCCGCATCATTGGCATCATCAACACGCTTTTGATACGCCTTTAAGGCAGCAGGTGTTTGGTTCTCTGGACCTTCTGGAACATGCTCCTCTATTGCGTACAGTTTCTTCTCTTGCTTGAGAACAATTCTCAAGTTTCTGTACCAATCAAGAAAGTTGGTTCCAGAGAGCTTGTCCTTCTCAAGGACAGATCGTAGGGAATGTTGTGAACTCGATGAGTTGTTTGCCATTTGGAATTCTACAAAAGGAAAATACGCAAGTTTTAGTATTTGTGAATTTTTGACTATATTCAATAATGGCTAGTTTATCAAATATAGCTCCCACTATTTTTTTACGGATTAATAACCCTCAAGATATTAATGCGGAAAATATCCTTATATTTTCTAGTGGGCCAATATCCATCTTTCATCTCCTTATGAGCTTGCTTTGGCAAGTCACCCATAATTTGACTACTTTAGGTAGGAACAATTCCAATTGCATCCCATATGCAACTCTTGGTTCAATTGGGCAAATAACTCCTTATTTATCCATCCATATGGATAATCCCAATTGATTGCCTCTAGGTTTCTTAATCAAATTAATAGCCTAGTTGTGTTCAACCTCTTATCTAAGCAATTGCACATTGTTACGTGCCATCGCATTCCATCATGATGAACCAAGTCGCCATGCTTTGGCATGCACGAACTTGGTAAATAATGATGATAATGAGTGTTTAAATAACGAGAAGGCAAGAACACAATATTTGAATTTTTGAGGGATTTTAAATTCAATTTTAATTGTTTTGTTGATCAATATCAACTAATCTATCTATTTGAGTTTGGGCACAACTCCAAATAATAGATCCGGGTTGTCTAATTATCTTATTATCCTAATTGCATGCATCATCCATACACCAACCACACAATAATAAGACATTAAAATAAACAACCACAAAACAGAAATTAAATGTGATGTTGATATGGCCTTTTCTAGACTAAGATAATTCCAAGCCAATGGAATTATATATGAACCCTAAACAAACACATCTCCATGCGTATTGATCTTTTGGTCCATCCTTCATAGTCATGTGGAATCCTCCATGCTCCATGATCCATCTTTTGTGGCTTCTTTGGCTTTGGGCTTCTTTTCTCCAATCTTGGCTAACAATCTAATTTATCTAGCACTAGCTAATATCTATACTAAATAAAATAAATCTCACAAGTTGAGAAAAAAAATGGCACGCAGGCCATAAAACCCTTATTAATTATTACAATTAATTGATCAGCTCGCAGGCCGTAAAACCAAACCACAAAATTAAACATCCACATCAAACCACATCCTAAGGCCATATCCAATCACCATGCGATTTGCACATAAGCAGTTAAAATCCAATTTTAACGCGCTTGGTCAATTTTAATTGATTTTAGGATTTCTAGGGTTAAAACGGTCCATGGGCCCAACAATCAAATTGCCCGGGCCCAATAAAGTGAACCACAAGGCCTTAGGGCCGGCCCGGCCCAAAACCCACAAGCCTAGGCCCGCGGGTTAGGGCCGCCCGGCCCCTAGGGCGGCCAAGCTTGGGCGGCAAGCAAGGGGGGCGGTCCCTAGGGGGGGGCGAACCTCCTTGAGGGAGTTGTTTCCAAAACAACTCTCTGGCTTGGTGCCCAACTTTCGTTGTTTCCTTGTTTTGGGAGAACTCCTTCTTCCCCAAGGATGCCCAAACCCTAGATCTAAGATCCTAAAATTTCTCAAACTCACCAATTCATGCATCCTATGCAAAAATTGGATCTTGTTATGATTAATTATTGACAAATTGCATCCCATGCTTGATTTGTCTTGTTTTACGCGATAAACAATCAAATTATGGTGTAAAACAACTAAAACGTAACACATAAACCACGTTTATGCTCTACGACCTGTGGCTCTGATACCACTGTAGGGTTTTGATTCATGGATGCGCAACGGAAGCATAAACAATCATAAAACCATGCAAAACCCTCCAAGGATCACAAGTCAAGAGACATAACGATGGTAAGGGTAAGAAATCATATACAAACCTTGGGGTTCTCCTTTGATGACTTCAAACGCGAATTGTGTCACGTTCTCTATGGTTGATCCACGCCTAGAGTTGATCCTAGATCTCCCAAGTCCTTGGTGCTAGCCAGGAAGAGGAAGAGGAAGAAGAATCACGCAAAACGAGACCCAAAAGGAGGGTCTCGGCCACCTTTGGCCGACGGGGACGGGGCGGCGGCAAGGGGGCGGTCGGCTCCCTTAGTGCTTGCTCTCTCTCTCCTTTTGTTCTCTCCCACTCTTGTTATGTTCAATTATGAGCATAAGTTATGTGGGAAGGAAGGGAGGAAGGTCCTTTATATAGTCCAACAACTCCTTGTTAACTACCTAAAGGACTTATTCTAGTCCTACTAGAATTCAATTTAGTCCCTTCCTTGCAAATTAGTCCCTACTAAGTTTGCAAGGTTTTGCAAAGTGATCCTTCTAATTAATTAATCCTATTAAATAATTCCCAAATCTAGTTCAACTCTATATAGCGTGTGAACCCATAGGTTCTATCTAGTTGGTAGCAACTATTTGCTAATATGGAGCGGTTTCTAGCAAAACATCCATTCTAGCCAACTAACAGAATAGTCATCTTGACAACCTTTGTACAAGTAATTGTCTCATCCCTTTGTCTCTATATCCGGATTGGACACGAGACATACAAGTCACACTCGTATATCCAATCCATAGTTTCTCGATCCATGGGAATAGCCTTATTCGTGCAAATAACATCAATATCCAATATTGATTTATTTGAGTCTGGCCAGACATTCTATAAGCACTATCCCTCGAGTGGCCTAGGATATTTGCTCCCGTTATGTGGGAGGGACAAATCCTATCTACGTCCACTACGATCTCTAAGCTTGCTTCTTGTTGTATCCAGTACATGCCTTTATAACTACCCAGTTACGGTGTAGCGTTTGACGCTACCAAGATCACAATAATCCACAACTAGAATATCTAGTGACTTCAAGTCTAAGGATGACAATACCATTGCACCGCGAGAAGCGCTTGTGACTCAACATAACGTGTACGTAGCCTTCTCGGAGATGGGTCAATCCGGTGCAACATTCCCTAATGCACACCTATGTGCTGGATCGTGATATCTCCATATCAATCCAACCCCATACTAGTCTATAGATGATTGTCCCATTTAATCATTATACTTGACTAGGGATATTTAAGATAAACAACACAATTGTAAATCTAAGGACTTCATTATATTAAATATCCAATAAATAATAAATGAATTTCTAGCCACAAATAATTCATACTAAACTAGATTGCCTCTAGGGCATCTATTCCAACACGGACATGATAGGAAGCAACCTGAGAGATGGTAGAGACGTAGATAGGATTTGTCCCTCCCACATAATGGGAGCAAATACCCATGGCGACTTCAGAGGTAGTGCTTATGGAATGTCTGGCCAGACTCTGATAAATCAACATGTGATATTGATGTTATCTGTACAGATAAGCCTATAATTCCCAGGATCGAGAAACCATGGATTGGATATACGAGTGTGACATTTATGTCTCGTGTCCAATCCGAATATTGTGAAAAAAAGGACTATATAGCTCGGAAACATTGGTCACAAAGGTCTGTTAGATCACCGACTATTCCTATTAGTTGGGTAGCATTGATGTGTTGCTAAAACTCTCTCAATGTTTGTAATTGTTACCGCCAACATAATAGGAACCTGCAGGGTCTCATACCAAAAGGATTAGATTGGATATAGATGTTAATTAGTTGGAATTATTAACAATTAAAAGAATCAGGGATCAAAGTGCAAAAACGTATTTTTTTGGTTGGACTAAATAATAAAGTGGACTAAACTACTAGTTAATCCTAGTATGGATCAGATTAGTATTGGGGCAAGTTTGTAATTAATAAAGAGTTATTAATTATAAAAGGCTAGTCCGAGCCTATTATTTCATCAGATATAATAGATACAGAAAGGAACAGAAAAAGAGAGAGAGAGGCCGAACCCTAGAGGCCGATGGAACGAAGAGGTGTGCGTCCCCCTTCTCCCCTTCCATTGTTTTTGCTTCATTGCTTGATTGGATCAAGCCCGTGATTGCATCCCTCCCTACGCTGCAAGCACAATAAGTAGAGAAGGTTCCAGTCTCAATCCTTAGGTGTAGATACCGGCAGAGACGTACACGCTAACCTTACTTCCTTTATCACGTTATGAATGCTTCACCTGCGCTTCACGGAGGGTTTTGAGCAGAAATTTCTGTTTTTCCACTGCGTAACCTGCATCCAAACCCTATAGTGGTATCAGAATCACAGGTTGATAGCGCATAATGTGATTTATGTGGTTATCTGCTTTATCATTTTACACCGTATGCTTAATTTTTGCATAAAATTGAAATGCGTATTATGATTTGCGCGCCGGATCTGACCGACCGGTCTGACCGGTTCGGCCTGCTGATTGGTTTTACTGGGTCGGCGGGTCTGACCGGGTTAGACTGGTTTGGCCAGTCTGAACGGTTCGGCCAATTTTACTGGTCAGACTGGTTTGACCGTTTTGACCCTATGATTCCAATTCAATTAAAAATTGACACAGCTCGATAAAATTGGATCTTAACTATTTTACGTGTTTTATCGCATGGTGGTTGTATGTGGCTTTAGTTGTGTGGATTTTTTAATTTTGTGGTTTGGTTTTGGTTCCGATGTAATTAATGAAATTAATTTTACGGTATGCGTGTCGTCTTCTCCCTCGCCTGTGAGGTTCCTCTATTTAGTTTATAGATGCTAGCTAGAATTACATATCTTAAATATAGTCAAGGCATGGAGAGAAGATCGAAGACCAAAAAGACCTCAAGACGGTGAAGACCCACAAGCTAGAATTACATATCTTAAATATAGTCAAGGCACGTGGGGGAAGGGCTTGTTGTTTTAGGACTTATAGATATTCTCATTGGGTTGAGAATATCTTAGCTTTAGGGGGCACATCCATATAACATTTATTTATTTTTTATTTATTTTGTTTTTCTTTTGATGTATGGTTGATGCATGCAAAAGGTAACAAGATAATAATTACACAATTTGGATCACACATTTGGACATGCTCAATCTAAATGAGTAGATCAGTTGATATGATCAACAAATAAAATTGACAAGGAAAACCCTCAAACGAAATTATTACATTTTGCCTTCTCTTGCTTAGCACTCGTCATGATCAATATTTATTGAGTTCGAGCTTGCCAAAGTAAGGAGCTTTTATTCTTCATAATGGTGCGACGGCACAAGCAAGTAATGTGCGATTGTTGAAGTAAGATGTTAAACGCAACTAAGCTATTTCAATAGGATTAAAAGTTTAGTGGCAAGGCAATTAGGGGTTATCTATGAGATAGATAAGGAATAAGGAGTAATTCCCCTAAATGAACCAAGAGTGCATTGGATTCATTTGAAAGTTGTTTCTACCTAAATAACCAAATTTTGGATGACTTGCCAAAGCAAGCTCAAGATGAGGTGAAATATGAATCTTAGCCCACCAGAAAATATATGATATTTTTTGCATTAATGGTGAGGGCTATTAATCCGAGAAAAATAGTTGGAGCTATATTTAATAATTAGCCATTGTTATATATAGGTTAATTATTCACAATACTAAAACTTGCACATGCCTCCTTTTGTAAATTTCCAATGACAAACAATCAACAAACATCGAAACTATCGTTGTGTTCAGCCCTTGAGAAGGACAAACTATCTGGAACCAATTTTTTAGAGTGGTACAGAAACTTGAGAAGTGTTCTCAAGCAAGAAAAGAAGTTGTTCATTCTAGAGCAACCAATTCCAAAAGCACCACCGGCTAATGCTAATGATGCCGTAAGAAAGGAACATCAAAAGATTATTGATGACTCTACTGATGTGACTTGCCTAATGCTTTGCACCATGACCTCTGAGCTTCAGAAGCAACATGAGAACATGGAGGCGTGTGATATGATCATACATTTGAGACAACTGTTCGAAGAACAAGCAAGGCATGAGAGGTATGAAGTATGTAAAGCATTGTTCAAGTGTAGTGTTCCAGAGAGAAACCTAGTTGGGCCTCATATACTCCCTTATATGGGGTACCTTGATAATCTCTTCCGGTTGGGGTTTCCATTCATCCAAGATTTGGCTACTCATATCATCCTCCAATCGTTGTCGGACAGTTACACCCAGTTCATCATGAACTATAACATGAATGAGATCAACAAAACTCTTCCATACTTGCTTAATATGTCGAGGACCGATGAATAGAATATTAACAAAGGTAAATGCAAGGCCATAATGATGGTAAATAAGGTAAAGAGCAAGAAGGTCACTCAGAACTCTAAAGGGAAAAGCGAGGTAGTGGCAAAACCAAAAGAAGTTGCCTTGAAGCCTACTGGTGGAGTTGCTAAAGGCCCATGTCACTATTTTAGTTAGAATGGCCACTGGAAAAAAAACTGCCTAACGTATCTGGAAGACAAGAAGCTTCAAGTAGTGATTCCAGCACCATCATGTATTTTTGTTATAGATTGCAATTTGTCTATCTCTTCATCTTGGGTATTTGATACTGGATGTGGATCTCACATTTTTCGAAATTCTGCAGGATCTAAAGAGAAGAAGACGACTGGATAAAGGGGAGATCGATTTGTGCAATGGGAATGTAGCAAGAGTTGCTGCATTTGTCGTAGGCATATATGAGTTATCTTTACCTCCTCGACTTATTTTAGAATTAGACGATTGTTTTTATGTGCTTGCTATGAGTAGAAAAATTATTTCTATTTCTTGTTTGGACAAGAAAGTTTTCTATCACAATAAAGAAAAAAATGTTGTTCCATTTATTATAGTGATACGCATTATTATAATGCACTTTTGTCTAATAGATTGTATATACTTGATCTAGATAATTTTCCCTATAACCAAAATACTAAGAGGATGTATTCTAACGATTTGAACCCCACATACCTATGGCATTGTTTTTTAGGCCATATAAATGAGAAGCGCATTTCTAGGATCCATAAGGATGAATTCCTGGACTCATTTGATTATGAATCATATGAGACATGTGAAGCTTGTTTACCGGGGAAAAATGTCTAAGTCCCCTTTCACGAAGAAAGGAGAGAAACTAGTAAGCTATTGGCACTCATACATACTGATGTGCGTGGACCGTTCGCCAGACCCGCAAGAGGAGGTTGTCCTTACTTCATTTCATTTACTGATTGTAGGGTTTTGATCATGGATACGCAGCGGAATAAACAAATAATTTATCCAATCAAGACCCTCCAAGGATCACCGGAAGAGAAGTCATAACAATAGTAAAGGTTTCATAACAAGTACCTTAGGGGTATCCTGTGATGACTTAAAACGCGAATAATGTCACGTCTATACGGTTGATCCACGCCTAGTATTGAGATCTAGATCGTCCAAATCCTTGTGCTAGCTCGCATTGATGGAAGAGGAAGAAGAAATCACGCAACGGAGACAAAGAGGAGGGTTCGGCCTCCTCTCTTGGTCAACGGGTAGGGGGCGGACGAAAAGGGTCTTCGGCCTCTTGTTTGTATTACTCTCTCCTTGCTCTCTCTCCTAATCAAGTAATGTTTTGATCATTAGATGTAGGAAGGAAGCTAGGAGCATCCTTTATATAGTCCAATAACTCCTTGTTACTACATAAAGGCCCTCTCCTGATCAAGTTCGGATTAGTCCAACTTGCATATGAGTCCTACTAAGTTAGCAAGTTGTTGCGTTTTGATCCTTCCCATTAATTAATAATATTAATAAATTCCCAAGTCTAGTTCAATCCATATGGTGACCCCACAAGTTTATACTTAGTTGGTAGTAACTATTTACTAACATAGAGCGGTGTCTAGCAACACATCCATTCCACCAAACTAATAGAAATATTCATCCGACATACCTTGTGCAAGTATTGTCTCATCCCTTTGTCTCCATATCCGAATTGGACACGAGACATAAAAGTCACAATCGTATATCCAATCTATAGTTTCTCGATCCTGGGTAGTCTTATTCGCGCAAATAACATCAATATCCCATAATGATTTATTTGAGTCTGGCCAGACATTTTATAAGCACTATCCCTCGAGTGGTGGTGGATATTTTCTCTCGTTATGTGGGAGGGGAAAATAATATATACATCACTACGATATCTAAGCTTGCTTCATATTGTGTCCGATACGCGCCTTTATAACTACCCAGTCATGGTGTAGAATTTGACGCTACCAAAACACAATATTTCACATCTAGATAATCTAGTGACTTCAAGTCTAAGGATGAAAATACCGTTGTCACCGTGAGAAGCACTTGTGACTTTCACACAACCAGTATGTAGTCTTCTCGGAGATGGGTCAATCCAGTATGCCATTACCCTTATTGCATACCCATGTGTTGGATCGTGATATCTCTATATCAAGCCAACCCCATACTAGTCTATAGATGATTTTCCTGTTAATCAGTATAATGGAATAGGGATATTTAAGATAAACAACACAATTGTAAATCTAAGGACTTTATTATATTAAATATCTCCATAAATAATACAATGAATATTTTAGCCAGTTATTGTTCATACTAAACTAGATTGCCTCTAGGGCATCTATTCCAACAGTCTCCCACTTGCACTAGAGCCAATCTGGTGCATCTTGTATGCCAATGCTCCTAGTGTTCCATTCATGCTTGCGCTAAACAAGCGTCTTTGTATGTGGATCTGACAGATTCTCATCTGTAGGAATCTTGCATATCCGAACATCTCCTCTATTGATAATATCTCGAATAAGATGGAACTTCCTGAGTACGTGCTTGTATTTTTGGTGTGACCTGGGTTCCTTTGATTGCGCGATCGCTCCAGTGTTGTCACAATACAACTCTACTGGATCAGCAATGCTAGGAACCACAACAAGCTCAGCGATGAACTTCCTAATCCAAACAGCCTCCTTTGCTGCGCCATTTGCAGCAATGTACTCAGCCTCAGTTGTAGAATCAGCCACCGTCTCTTGCTTGGAACTCTTCCAGCTCACCGCTGCTCCATTCAGGCAAAACACAAACCCGACTGTGATCTGAAATCACCTCTGTCGGTTTGGAAGCTTGCATCTGTGTAACCCCTTACACGCAACTCCTCCTCAGCTCCAAATATCAAGAACGCATCCTTAGATATTCTCAAGTACTTTAGGATGTTCTTGACTGCAATCCAGTGACTCTCACTCGGATTAGACTGATATCTGCTTGTCATACTCAACGCATATCACATATCTGGTTTAGTACATAACATGGCGTACATGATAGATCCTATGTTCGAGGCATAGGGAACCCTACTTATGCGTTCCTTCTCAATCTCGTTGGAAGGAAAACCACTCTTCGAAAGAGTGACGCCATGTGACATGGGCAAGAATCCCTTCTTGAAATCTTGCATGTTGAATCGCTTCAACACCTTGTCTATATATGTAATTTGACTTAGGCTGAGCAGCTTCCTAGATCTATCTCTATTGATCTTGATACCGAGTATATAAGCTGCTTCACATAAGTCTTTCATTGATAAACACTTTCCTAGCCAATCTTTAACAGATTGCAGCAGAGGATTGTCGTTTCCAATGAGTAGTATGTCATCCACATACAAGACCAGAAAAGCAACAGAGCTCCCACTAACCTTCTTGTAGACACAAGATTCATCTTCATTTATGATGAAGCCAAACTCTTTAACTACTTCATCAAAACGTCGATTCGAACTCTTAGAAGATTGTTTTAACCCATAAATGGATCGTTGCAGTTTACAAACTTTGTCGGCTTGATTTGGATCTTCAAATCCTTCGAGTTGTGTCATGTACACATCCTCGTGGAGATTCCCATACATGAATGTTGTTTTGACATCCATCTGCCAAATCTCTAGTCGTAGTAAGCTGCAATAGCAAGTAAGATTCGGATGGATTTGGTCATTGCGACTGGTGAATAGGTTTCATCATAGTCAATACCATGAATTTTTCTGAAACCTTTAGCCACCAATCTTCCCTTATAGGTAATCACATTACCATCCATGCCAATCTTCTTCTTGAAGAACCACTTGCACCCTATGGGTCGATCCCCTTCGGGTGGTTCCACCAAAGTCCATACTTTGTTGGTATACATGGATTCGATCTCGGATCTCATGGCTTCAAGCCACTTCTGTGAGTCCGGACCTTTTATGGCCTCTCCATAGGTAGTAGGCTCATCATCTATGAGCAATGTGTCACCAGATTCAGTCACGAGAAGTCCATACCTCTCTGGCTCCTGGCGCGCTCTATTCGATCTACAAAGTTCTTGTGTTACTTGAACAGGCTGCCCCACAACTTCTTGTGGTTCCTGTTCATGTTCCATAGTAGGACCAATGCTTTGTTGTTCTTGAACTTCTTCAAGTTCTACAGTCCTCCCACTTGCTTCTTTAGAGACAAAATCTCTTTCTAGAAACACGCTGGACCGAGCAACAAACAATTTGTTCTCAGTTGGATTGTAGAAATAATATCCCGTAGTTTCCTCAGGGTGTCCCACAAACTTGCATTTGTCCGACTAGTGCCCTACCTCGTCTGATTGTAAATGTTTTACATAGACATCGCAGCTCCAAATCTTCATGAATGACACTGTGGGACGACTCCCACTCCACATCTCATGTGGTGTCTTCATTGATTTAGATGGAACACGGTTAATGGTGAAAGCTGCATTTAATAGAGCGTAGCACCAAAATGATAATAGATGATCGGTTTGACACATTATAGATCGAACCATATTCAATAGAGTTCGATTTATCCTCTCGAGCACGCCATTCCACTATGGCGTTCCGGGTGGAGTGAGTTGGGATAATATCCCACAATGTCTAAGATAGTCGTCAAAATCTTGGATCAAGTATTGTCCTCAACGATCCGATCGTAGAGCCTTAATGCTTTTGCCAAGCTGCTTCTCTACTTCATTCTTGAATTCCTTAACTATTCAAAGGATTTGGATTTGGCTTTCTTAAGGTATACAAATCCATATCTACTGAAATCATCAGTAAATGTGATGAAGTAGACATGACCACCCCTGGCAGGTGTGGCAAATGACCCACATACATCAGTATGTACTAGCGCCAATTTCTCACTAGTCCTCTCACATTTCTTATCGAAAGGAGACTTTGTCATTTTATCCAATAAACAAGCCTCACATGTCTCATATGATTCAAAATCAAATGATTATAGGAATCCATCCTCATGGAGCCTAGATACACGTTTCTCGTTTATATTGCCTAAACGACAGTGCCATAGATAAGACAGATTTAAATTATTCATTTTAATCCTCTTGGTATTAATGTTATAGACTGGATTGCTTAGATCAAGGATATATAATCCATTAAATAATTGCCCACTACTAGTGAATACTTTCAAAATAAATGGAACATCAATTGTTCTTTATTGAAATATTAAAACCATCTTTGTCCAAACAAGAAATAGAAATAATGTTTCTACTCATAGCGGGCACAAAATAGAAATTATTTAATTTTAATACTAATCCTGAAGGCAGAGACAACTCGTACACGCCTACGGCCAATGCATCAACTCTTGCTCCATTCCCAACGCGTAGGTCTATCTCCCGTTTAGCCAATCTTCTACTTCTCTTTAGATCCTGCAAATTTCGACAAATGTGAGATCCACATCCAGTATCCAATACCCATGATGAAGAGATAGTTAAATTGACATCTCTAAAAAAATACCTGGTGGTGGTGGAATCACTATTCCAAGCCTCTTATCCTACATATATTTTGGGTAGTTCCTCCTCCAGTGTCCAGGCTGACTGCATTAGTGACACTCACCTTTAGTCACACCTTTGGCTATGCCACCAAAAAGCTTAAGGGAGGTTCCTTAGGTTTGGCAACTGCTTTCTGTTGGAGGTAGAGGCAAACCTTTTTCCCTTTCCTTTCTGCACCATCATTATGGAGTTTCCCTTACCCTTGTTGATGCTTTTTTTCATGTGTCCTCAACATGTTGTGTAAATCTGGCAGAGGCTTCACGATCTCATTCATGTTATAGTTCATGATGAACTGTCCATATCATTCAAGCAACGATTGAAAGATGAGATCGGTGGCCAACTCTTGACCCACCGGAAACCCTAGGCGGCCGAGACTCTCAATATAGCCGATCATGCGCAACACGTGCGGCCCCACCGTGTTCCCTTCTGACAGATGAAATTTTCACAATGCCTCATACCTCTCAACCCTAGCCTGCTCTTGGAAGAGCTGCTTCAAGTGTCCGATCATATCGACTGCATTCATGTTCTCATGTTGCTTCTGAAGCTCAGACGACATGGTGAAAAGCATTAGGCAGGCTGCATCATTAACGTCATTAACACGCTTCTGATACGCCTTTAGGGCTGCATGAGTATTGTTTTCCGGACCTTCAGGAACTTGCTCCTCTAGAGCGTACCGTTTCTTTTCCTGCTTGAGAACGATTCTCAAGTTTTTGTACCAGTCTAGAAAATTGGTTCACAAAGAGCTTTGTCCTTCTGAAGGACAAAGCGTAGGGAGTTTCATGAGTTCCATGAGTTGTTTTCCGTTGGAATTCTACAAAATGAAAAACACAAGTTTTAGTATTTGTGAACGGTTATTTATATTTACTAATGGCTAGATTATTAAATACACCTCCCACTATTTTTCTACGGATTAATAACACACAATATATTAATGCGGAAAATATCAATATATTTTCTAGTGGGCCAGTATCCATATTTCACTTCCTTTTGAGCTTGCTTTGGCAAGTCACCAAAAAGTTTCTTAATTAGGTAGGAACAATTCCAACTGCATCCCATGCAACTCTTGGTTCAATTGGGAAAATAAATTTCTTATTTATCTATCCCATATATAATCCCAATTGATTGCGTCTAGGCTTTTAACCCTTATTAAAATTACCTAGTTACGTCCAACCTCTTACTCCAACAATTTCACATTACATGTGCCATCGCACCACAAAATGATGAATAAATTCGCCTTGTTTTGGCACGCACGAGCTTGATTAATCGATTTGTGATGAGTGTTTCAGTAACGAGAAGGCAAAACGTAATATTTAATTTTGAGGGATTTTTCTTTCAATTTTAATTATTTTGTTGATCCATATTAACTGATCTACTTATTTGAGTTGGGCAAACTCCAAATAAAAGATCCGGGTTGTTAATTATCTTATTATCAAATTGCATGAATCATTCATACCCAATCAACAATCATAAGACAATAAAGTAAACATCCACAAAATAGAAATTAACGTGATACGAATATGGCCTTCTAGACTACGATATTCCCAAGCCAATGAGAATATCAATGAGCCCTAAAATATCAAGCGCGACTCCATGTGCCTTCATCTTTTGGTCCATCCTCCATAGCCTTGTGGAATGCTCCATGCTCCATATAGTGGATCCTTTAATTCTTTGGGCTTCTTTTCTTCAATCTTGGCTATCTTATTCTATTTAGTACTAGCTAGCAACTAAACTAAATAAACAAATATCACAATTTGAGAAAAAAATATACCAGCTCGCAGGCCGTATACAAAACACAAAAAATAAACATTCACAACAAACCACATCTAAGGCCATATCCAATCACCATACAAATTGCACATAAACAGTTAAACCCAATTTTTAACGCGCTTAGTAAATTTTAATTGATTTTAGGATTACTAGGGTCAAAACGGTTCAAGAGGGCTTACCTACACTTGGCCGAACCTCAAAAGGGACCGCTCAATGGCCTTGGGCCGATCAGCCCCTAGCCCACACGGCCAGGCCGTGTGCTAAGGCTGCCCCGAACCCTTGGCCGAGCCATTCTTGGGCGGCAAAGAAGGGGGGACGGTTCCCTAGGGGGGGAGGAACCTCCTTTAGGAGTTGTTTCCAAAAAGACTCCTTGCCTTGTTGCCCAAGTTTGGTTGTTTCCAAATTGAAAAACAACTTTTTCCATTTTGTTCCCAAGAACCATAGATCCAAAAAATTCTCAAACTCACTAGTTCCTACATCCCATGTAAAATTAGGTCGTATTTGGTTGAATCATATTCAACATGCATCTAATATGCTTAATTTGTCGTTTTCACGCAACAATCAACAATTATGTGTGAAAAACAACAAAATCGTAACACATAATTTACGTTATACTCTACGACCTGTGGCTCTGATACCACTGTAGGGTTTCGATCATGGATACGCAGCGCAATAAACAATAATTTATCCAATCAAGACCCTCCGAGGATCGCAGGAAGAGAATTCATAACGATAGTAAAGATTTCATAACAAGTACCTTAGGGGTCTCCTGTTATGACTTCAAACGCGAATAATGTCACGTCTCTACGGTTCATCCATGCCTAGGATTGAGATCTAGATCCTCCAACTCGTTGTGATATCTATGATTGATGGAAGAGGAAGAAGAAGTCACGTAACGGAGATCAAGAGGAGGGTCCGGCCTCCTCTCTTGGCCGACGGGTTGGGGGCGGACGACACGAGGCTTCGGCCTCTTGTTTGTGTTGCTCTCTCCTTGCTATCTATCCTACTCAAGTAATGTTATGAGCATTAGTTGTAGGAAGGAAGCTTGAGCATCCTTTATATAGTCCAACTCCTTGTTACTACATAAAGGCCCTCTCCTAATCCTAATCAAGTTCAGATTAGTCCAACTTGCATATTAGTCCTACTAAGTTAGCAAGTTGTTGCGTTTTGATCCTTCTAATTAAGTAATCAAATTAATTAATTCCCAAGCATAGTTCAAACCATATGGCGTGTGACCCCATATGTTTCTAATTAATTGTTAGTAACTATTTTCTAACATGGAGCGGAGTCTAGAAACACATCCATTCCACCCAACTAATAGAAATAGTCATCCGACATACCTTGTGCAAGTATTGTATCATCCCTTTGTCTCCGTATCTGGATTAGACACGAGACATACAAGTCACACTTTTATATACAATCCATAATTTCTCCATCCAGGGAATAGCCTTATTCGTGCAAATAACATCAATATCCCATACTGATTTATTTGAGTCTTGCCAGACATTTTATAAGCACAATCCCTCGAGTGGCCGTGGATATTTTCTCCGGTTAGGTGGGAGGGAAAAATTCTATCTACATGACTACGAGCTTGCTTCATATTGTGTCCGATACGCGCCTTTATAACTACCCAGTCACGGTTTAGCGTTTGACGCTACCAAAAACACAATATTCCACACGTAGATAATCTAGTGACTTCAAGTCTAAGGATGAAAATACCGTCGCGAGAAGCACTTGTGACTTATACATAACCAGTATGTAGTCTTCTCGTAGATGGGTAAATCCAGTATGCCATTACCCTTAATGCATACCCATGTGTTGGATCGTGATATCTCCATATCAATCCAACCCCATACTAGTCTATAGATGATTGTCCTGTTAATTAGTATAATGGACTAGGGATATTTAAGATAAACAACGCAATTGTAAATCTAAGGACTTTATTATATTAAATATCTCCATAAATAATACAATGAATATTCTAGCCAATTAGTGTGCATACTAAACTAGATTGCCTCTAGGGCATCTATTCCAATACCTTCTCCCTCCTCCATTGTTGTTGCTTCGTTGATTGATTGGATCAAGACCATGATTGCATCCCTCCCTACACTGGTAGCAAAATTTGTAGAGAAGGTTCTAGTTCTCAATCATTAGGTGTGGATGTCGGCAGAGACATCGACGCTATTCTTACGTTGTGATCACCAGGTAACCTTACTTCCCGTATCACGTTATGAATGCTTCACCTTCGATTCATGGAGGGTTTTGAGAAGAAAATTTATGTATTTCCGCCGCATGACATGCATCAAAACCCTACATTGACTTCATCAGTCCTTCTGAGGTTTAGGGTATGCCGACATCATTATGGGTCGTGGCCTGTCTTTACGCCTACATGTCTCCCATTGGTTTCCCTAGTCGGACTAGTATAAATTAGATGGTCCTTTGTGCCATTCACAATCAGAGTAGTACAACTATTCTTTCTTTGCCAATTGCCGAATTGCTGTCAACAAGCTTTCTCCCACCTTCAAAAGTACAGTACTGCTTATTTTCACCCCTTCCTCAATCTCTACTTATCATTTGATTCGTCTGTGTACTTGATATAACTTTGTTAGCTGTGATTAGT